>BSBM01000435.1:12167500-14932500 GCA_027924585.1 Larix kaempferi | reverse complement strand
TTTCCAGAAGTCCATTGCGACTAACGCGTCATGAGTGGCCAACATTAGCTTGCACCGGCCTTGGAGACAAATACAATGATAATCATTGATAAAACTACACTTAGGATCAGTTACAATTAGCAAAGATAAACTTAAATTAGCCTTAGAAACAACATTTTGAAAACCAAAGATATAGCTAATAAGTTAAACATGTTATAGGTAACTTGACCCAAAAACTAAAAGTGGAGGAAATGTGGCTAGGGGGAAATCAATCAATGGCTATCTTCCCTCTTTCTTGGTTCTTTTGGAATGGACAATCTAATATGAAAAGAGAAAGCCACAATGCAATGGATGTGAACACAAACAAAAAATCAATCCTCAATAATACAATTATCTATAGTCTGTAACCAATCATCTAATATCTATCATAGTACATAGACCATAATCAATCTTACTTTAATATTTGGTTTTGGTTATATTTTGAAAATTTGTATTATTGAATTAGTTTAAACAACAATACATTAGCAAATTGAAAAGTAGTAATTATAAAACTTCATATCTAAAACCTAGAGAGTAGAAGTAATGTTAAGAAATTTAAGAAACTACATAAACCTTTTTATTATTTTTATTATCTAATTAAATAATTTAATCTTAACACAATTTTAAAATAAATATAACCATTTAAATTTTTTTAAAAGATAAATCTTTATAAAACACTCATTTACTCAAACATTATATAATCTAATCTATACATACATTTAACTATAAACATCATACTTATACTTTCCTTATATATGTTAACTTATAACTAGTATATGTGATTCTCTCTTTCTTACATATATTGTCTTAACTAAAAAAAAACAATATTCCATTAAAAAAACACCCTTAACTAAAAAAACAATATTCCATTAAAAAGTACCCAATAGTTTCGTTCAAATGGATAGTTTCTTTCAAATGAAATCAAACTTATTATATTTGGTTACATATTATTAATTTTCTTATAAAATTAAAATGATAATAAAATTTATTTAAATTATAATAAAATTTATTTAAATTATAAAAAAAATTATTTACTTAAAATTATAATAAAAGTTATTTAAATTATAATAAAACTTATTTAATTAAAATTATAATAAAATTTATTTAAATTAAATAAAACTTATTTAGAATTAAATAACTTAAAAGCCCATAAAATTTTCAACTTTATTTTGTTCAAGAATCCCACTCCCTAGCACACGATCCACTTTATAATATTTATGCTCACTCCATAGAACATGAAGTCACAAAAGTTCATAAATTTTTATATCGGAACAACCTTGAATGAAAAATCATGACCATTTAAAGTTAGTAAAATAATTTTATATCAAGACAAACTAGCCAAATACTTTTTTAATCCGATAAAACATTGTTGAGCTTTGCAAATTAAAAAGACGTTCAATAAGATCTTGTAAAGAAAACAAGGGGGTTTGGTCTGACTACTAAGCATGTATCATTCTGCAAAAACTCAACGAATTCCATCCGGTTCTATTAATCAAGGAGTCATAGCATATACTGGCACAAAGTAAATAAGGTACCTAGTATTCGCCCATGGTAAAGGACTAACCTGAACACCTGTATATTTAAGTCATATATAAAACCCGTAACAATACATTCTACATACATCAAAATAATATAACTATAAGCAAATGAGATCGAAGGCAATGCTTTACACTTACATAATTAAGTACACAGAATTCATTCCAATCGAATAGAAAGTTTTCATGCAAATGAATACCTAGTGTTAGTTCCAGAATCTAATTAAATGCACAGAGTTCAATCCTATATCGAAATAGATACACAGAGCTTGTTATGGATCGAACGTTTTCTTCACACAAATAAAATACAGAGGGTTGGGTTAAAACCAGATTATGGAGAAAAGTCACATAGTTTCGATTTGGAATCTAAGTAAAACCGTACTTGATGAATACAACCTATAATACCTAAAATTAATTATATATATATATATACCATCTGATTTCCATCGATACAATCAGTGTTGGAATTTGGTTTTCATTTTACCCGTCAAAGTTTTTTTTTTACGTTTTGGGTGTATATATCACCAGTCGTGAAACCCTTGGACCTCACACTCACCTTATTTTGGTCACCCACGCATGCCTATGACCCATTATTGATCCAGCATGCCTCAGCGACGTTCACACCAAAATTCGTGACCATTTGGGCTGAGTTGGACCCACCTAGGGGGATTGAGGTCAATTTGGCCAATTAGCATTGTACACTCATTTTGGACTTCCTAAGCCTCACGAATTTCTCCAAATGTAATATAAACCTGTTCTAAACATATTCACATGTTAGACAGTCTGATAATACCAAGTTTCAGTTCACATTGTGTGTGTAAATTTGTCTTCTTTCAAGCTTTTTCGCTGGTTTTTGCATGTAATTCGATTTTGTGAGGTTCTCTAAGGCTCCTAGATCTTGCTGTAGATCAAAATACTCACTTTGACCTACAGCAAGATCTAGGAGCCTTAGAGAACCTCACAAAATCGAATTACATGCAAAAACCAACAAAAAAGCTTGAAAGAAGACAAATTTACACACACAATGTGAACTGAAACTTGGTATTATCAGGCTATCTGTATGAAACAAGAGTTCCCTCGAAATGCTCAGGCATAACAATCCATATGCTTCATCAAGTCAATTGTAGTACTTTGCTTTCTCCACAGCAGAGTTTGGATCCACTCCTATGCCCATGGTTAATCTATAGAGACCCTTAGATCTCAGTTTGATGACCATTTCAGCCTTCCAATCGAAGAAGTTGAAGGGAGTGAGCAACATTTGATTTGCTTCCATTTCTGCTTGCGTTGATGGTGAGAAAACTGCTGAAAGTCTTGCAAGAAACACTCAATTTTTATCTGGAAATTCTCTCAAAATGCAGCTCAAACGCTCAAGATTGATCTACAACTCACTAAACTCCACTTGGTCAAATTGAACATGAATGACTAAAATTCCAAGTATCTTGGACAAATTCAAAATTAATGATTGAAATTCTAAGTTGTTACGTAAAAAACAGTGTGAATATTCAAAACTGAGCTTAGTAAAATGCACGCCACAGTCCGTACATTTGTCATAATTTGAAACTAACACCATGGGGTTGAAGATAGATATATTTTTGACAAAAACCTCTTTCAATTTTTTAAAATTATGTTTCATTTGTCCATAGTTAAATTGACAAAATGACAACTTTTGTGTTTTCAACCCAGTTTTACCCAGATTGGAGAAATGCCCGCCCAACACTAAGTATTGGGTAGTTTTGAGTGAGTTTAGTTGGAAATGGTATGTTTTACTATTTTCCACATTATTATACATTTAGTTTTTCAATTTGGGTTCAGAAAGTGCTTGTTGTGCAAAAACACTACATGGTTGTCTTGTATTTATGAAATATCCACCTAGATTACTAAAAATGCAAGCCAAACCCTCCTATTAAATGCTTATAGTAAATGGTTTTGGAAATTGGATGGCTAGATATATTGAGAAGACTATCCTTGTGTTAATTTTATATAACCTAACCTCATATGCTCACAGTCGACCTATGAAAGGTGCAATTTTAACATTTTTTTACTGTTATGGACACTTGGTGTAAAATGCAAGCCATAAGCATAAAAATGCAAGCTAGAAATGTATAGCAGTCAAATTGAACATGAATGACTAAAATTCTAGGTATCTTGGACAAATTCAAAATTAATGACTGAAATTCTAAGTTGTTACGTTAAAAATAGTGTATAAATATTCAAAATTGGGATTAGGAAAATGCACGCCACAGTCCGTACAATTGTCATAAGTTGAAACTAACACCATGGGGTTGAAGATAGATATATTTTTGACAAAAACCTCTTTCAGTTTTTTAAAATTATGTTTCATTTGTCCACAGTTAAATTGACAAAATGACAACTTTTGTGTTTTCAACCCAGTTTTACCCAGATCAGAGAAATGCCCGCCCAGCCCTAAGTATTGGGTAGTTTTTAGTAAGTTTAGTTGGAAATTGTATGTTTTACTATTTTTCACATTATTATACATTTAGTTTTTTTAATTGGGTTTAGAAAGTGCATGTTGTTCACAAACACTACATGGTTGTCTTGTATTTATGAAATATCCACCTAGATTAATAAAAATGCAAGCCAAACCCTCCTATTAAATGCTTATAGTAAATGGTTTTGGAAATTGGATGGCTAGATATATTGAGAAGACTATCCTTGTGTTAATTTTATATAACCTAACCTCATATGCTCATAGTCGACCTATGAAAGGTGCAATTTTAACCTTTTTCACTATTATGGACACTTGGTGTAAAATGCAAGCCATAAGCATAAAAATGCAAGCTAGGAATGCATAGCAGTCAAATTGAACATGAATGACTAAAATTCCAGGTATCTTGGACAAATTCAAAATTAATGACTGAAATTCTAAGTTGTTACGTAAAAACCAATGTGTAAATATTCAAAACTGGGCTTAGGAAAATGCACGCCACAGTCCGTACAATTGTCATAATTTGAAACTAACACCATGGGGTTGAAGATAGATATATTGTTGACAAAAACCTCTTTCATTTTTTAAAATTATGTTTCATTTGTCCACAGTTAAATTGACAAAATGACAACTTTTGTGTTTTCAACCCGGTTTTACCCAGATTAGAGAAATGCCCGCCCAACCCTAAGTATTGGGTAGTTTTGAGTGAGTTTAGTTGGAAATGGTATGTTTTACTATTTTCCACATTATTATACATTTATTTTTTCAATTTGGGTTCAGAAAGTGCATGTTGTTCATAAACACTACATGGTTGTCTTGTATTTATGAAATATCCACCTAGATTAATAAAAATGCAAGCCAAACCCTCCTATTAAATGCTTATAGTAAATGGTTTTGGAAATTGGATGGCTATATATATTGAGAAGACTATCCTTGTGTTAATTTTATATAAACTAACCTCATATGCTCACAGTCGACCTATGAAAGGCGCAATTTTAACCTTTTTTGACTTTTATGGACACTTGGTGTAAAATGCAAGCCATAAGCATAAAAATGCAAGCTAGGAATGCATAATCATTTTTGACAAAAACCTCTTTCAGTAGCCTACTTTGCAACTAAATGGCTGATTATGTATACTTGGGTCAGTGATCCTTGTTGACATATTTAGGCTTGGAAGCCAAAATGGTAAATAGGCTAAATGCTATCTATCAGTTACTGAAAAAGATAATCTTTATTGAGGCAGTAAAGGAGAGGATGATATAGAATGTATGCTATTTCTGCTCTTAAAAGAAAAGTATGATTTTTTTCCCGGGGAAAAAAAACATATTTCACCATACATGTTACACCATAGATCTGTCATACAGAGTTCACCAAATATTTTGTTGATTATGGAAGACTAGGATAAATAGCTATTATGATAGTTTGAAGACAAAACATATGTATCTTTTCAAAATCCCATAGGCTAAAAAATGTATATTCTGATTTCAAACTTTGAAATATCAAAGATAAAGATTTTTTCCTTGGAAAACAAAAACCATTGATAACACAACATCAATATGTCATGTGATGCAGCCCTGCAGGATCAACAGATAATACTACAAGTCTACAAAATCAAAGTGCAGAGTCAGGGCTGAATCACTAACAATCTCAGCAAGCACACAAAGAAGACTATTTGGATTTCCCCAGATTCAGATTTATATTTACTTATAGAAACTTCAAATTACAAAGTTCAAACATTTCACCGTAGATATTACACCACAGATCTCTCATACAGAATTCACCATATTTATGATAGGTATAATGTTTACATCTCCAAATGGGTTGCACTAGTCGTCATCCCCAATCCATAATGATGATGGACAGGATCCCATTGGTGTGAATCCCTATGAAAAGTGAACCTGCACACGATGCTGTAGGCTATTATACAAATACCGAAATCTAAATGTTGGTCCCACTCTCCATTTTCCAATAGGTTAAATATCATTGCTTGAGCCCGAAGATAGCTGATATCTATCAGGAAAGGTTGACCATGTATAGAAAACAGCCTCCTTAAGATTCACATAGCCTTCTATGGTGAATTCTATTGATTTGTTTTTCTTCACAATCCCAGGAGGTACGACATGCATTGCAATAAGCTCAGAAGTAACCATGAAACTTTCATTTGAACAAGGAATTTCCACAAAAGATTCACTATGTATCATGTTACGAGACCTTATGTGGTTGAAAACTTTGTAGGAAAGAATATGGATATTGTGATTATGGATTCGATGTGGCTACAATACGCGAATACATGATGGTAATGCATTGTGAGTTCCATATTCTATAGAGGCAGCTAATATGGCAGTCACAACTTTATCATCACCCTTTGTTGCAAGAAGTTGGAAAGTGGTGTGCTTATCATCATTCATAGCAATGAAACAACAACAAAAAAGATTCTCCCTTTCGAGTGCTCTTGCCCCACCTTTTGATAGAGCTCACAGTAAAGAAAACATCAACAATGCTTGCAATAAAAATAAAAATAACATTAGTTACTATAAATATAACATTAGTTGCACAACTGGGTGAATGTGGGGGAGGTATTTATATCAGATTCCTAGGCAATCAGTTTTTTCATGTTTGGTTAGGTGTGGCAGAGGATCAAACACTAGATTTGAACGGATAGCCAGCTGGGCTTTACTATTCTTTGGTAACTTTAAAAGGATCACATTACTTCAAGTTTGTGGAGATTCAAAATGCATCTTCGACTAGTTGGCAGGGAAATCAATGTTACAGGTTACAAATATGGATCAGTGGAAACAAAGATTACCAAATGTTGGGAGTAATTTTCACTATTAATCTTTTTGTCATATTCACAAGGAACTCAACACACAGGAAGATTTGCTATCAAAGAAAACTATTGGTTTGGAAGAGGGTACACTTTATTTTGAGGAATTTTTGGATTCCACATTAGTGGATAAAGGTTCTATCCATTGTAATTAGTATATAGTCATTTGTGCATTAGATACTATCTGAAGACTTTTACATATGTGCACTCTACCAAGTTTAGTACATTTCCAGCTTTTAATATTTTTTGTCTCAATCAATAAGGCATAGTGATCAATATGTACTGATGATTTGATGTGGAATCTATTCTATCCAATAGAACATACAACTAATGACTGTTACAAAGAGTCTCTACAGAGTCTAGCTGGTAGTTTTATTTGGAACTTATGCACCTTATGTTTTCTGTAATTTTTTCTTTGATTCATAAACATGAAAAGCAAGAAACTGGGGTTTTTTTTTTTTTTTCTGGGTGAAAAAAAATTGTGATATAAACTGAAAAATATGAATTAAAAGAGGTGCGGATATACTCACCATCAATGATTTCAGTTGATATCAATAAACCTTGTTTTGTATAGAACACCTCATGTGGATGTAAATTCACACCTTCAGGAATATGGTGGCCTCTACCAATAACATCCAACTCACATTAAAAAAATCTTACCCAACAGAATGTTCCACTAGTAGAAACATCTACTAAACAATTCAACACTTCCATAGGATATGGAATTTTCAATGACTCTTCTTCGGAAATACCAGGCAAATTTTCATAATAAATATGGACATACATGCCTACCTTTATGGTAAAATCAAATGGATTTGTGTTGTGCACCAGAAGCCCATCCATTTGAATGAATTTCTTTCTTCCAATCTTGATAAAACGATCATCTCCCAATAAGGGAGTCACATCTGACCTAGATCCCATGTAAAACCCTCGCTTGATGACTACAGTGGAACGATATTCATATGACCTTGAAGATAACTATGATTTTATTTCAGATAATGAAGTATGGTGCAGCATAAGTTTGCCACTATCATCTACATACACCATTAGAACGGGAAAAACATCATCTATACTACGTGTCCATGTGCCACTAGTACCAATAGTGTAAAGAATTGGATCATTCTCACAAGGATCCAAGTTTGTCAACTCTACATTTCCTGTATGGGACTCATCGTTAACTTTGCAGAGAATGATCTCTTCTAAACCACTTTCTTCTTTAAGAAGGGCAACAGTATCGAAGTTTGGAGTTTTTCCCCTAACACACTGCATAGATGAGCGACAGCGGAGTTGATAAGGTATTTGCATATTGTTAAGCTGGACCTCAGCATCATTACTGCTAGACTCTATTTCATCATCACTCCAACAATCATTTTTAACAATTTTACATAATTGTCGTGATTTCCTTCGTTGTTTAGATAATTGTTGCTTCATTTGTCATTTTTTTTCTCGTATAGCATCCTCTTCTGCAAGTATTCGGAATGCTTCTTCCACAACTTTTGGAGGCAACGGCTTTCGTTCTTTATGTGGCAATGGATTAGGGTATGTACTGAACATGATTAAATTTATAATCTGCAATCATGACAAGATGCCCAAAGGGGCCACACAGGTTACACAGGGGATCTCTGAATTGGAAATAAACAGTGAAAAAAACAATCTAGCTCTATAGGCACAATATAAATTCTACACTAACCTTTGGTAAGAACCATTAATTTATTTTCTCCTTGTAATCAAGGTTATGGCGTTGCATACACAACAAAATAAAATCTTCCGAGTCCTATAAGATTTATGCATAAAAAAACTAGGGTTAAAATTGATTACTGTGCATATACAATATCTGGTAAATAACTGATATAGCCAGACTGGTTAGAAAAAAAAATGTACAATGGAAATTAGAAAAGGAATGTTACAAACCTTATAAAAATATAAAAATGAAGAATCTCAAACAGAAATACAAATGATAGTGGCAAACTTATCCTGCACATCATACATTGTCTTTGGTTAGAAAATTTTGATGCAATCCGATCTGGTTTGATCTAGAATCGCATCCCATGTGATCTGAAATTGTACAACAAAAATTAAAAAATAAATGATACAAGCCTTATAAAAATATATAAATAAAAAAAATGGATTTTCAGCAGTTACATTCATTAAACGAATCCCAAACAGAAATACAACCATATCTGGAAAAAATATTATACCCTTTGTTCATAAAATTTCCATGCAATTTGAATTGGTTTGATCTGGAACCGCGTCCAATCTAATTTGATCAGTGATTCTTTTTTATGTAGGGGATCCACCAACCTATGGCTCATAGGGTTATCTTGCTAGTTTTTCTCAAGAAGGGACCTGGTTTTTTCACAGGGTTATCTTACAGGGATTGTGAGTGAGGTCAAGCATGGCAGATGGCCTAGTTTGATCAGAGGTTCTAGGTAAAATCGAAATGGGTCAAAAAATCCACTGATGGAGGTTCTGGGTAAAATCGAAATGGGTCAAAAAATCCGTTGATGGAGGTTCTGGGTAAAATCAAAATGGGGCAAAACATCTGCTGATGGAGGTTCTAGGTAAAATCGAAATGGGGAAAAACATCTGCTAATGGAGGTTCTGAGTAAAATCAAAATGGGCGGTCAAAAAATCTACTGATGGTTACTACCGTGCATGAAAAATTCAAAATTTTTACCTAACCGCACATCGTTATCCGTGCAAAATCGTTAACCACACTAGTTTACCTCACATGGGTCCGCATGCAATCGAAAAAGATTTTCGATAGAATTCCGTTAAGTGATTAACTACGCTAGTTACATTTAGGATACATTAATTAATCCCCTTCTCAACAACACACTCCCTCGAGAACACTTTCCTCCTCAATGTTTCTTCAATGTTGGAAAGAAGGTTACAGTATTAGATGTCAATAAATGTATGGAGGTCTCTAGGGTACCAGTGTGACTCCATCATCGATCCACACCGACAAACTTTCACCAATCTATCACACATGACATATGCAAATCCAACAAGATCTACAATTTTCAATTTTTTATTTATTAATCCTAGTATTGCTTCCCCATCATCAATCATGTTGTAACATGTAATAACCAATAGATAGGACCTTGCATATGAATGCATTAACATAACCATAAGGGATACTACCTCACTCACACACACACACACAACCATTCCGACAACATGCACACCATGCTTTCAATAGTTAAATAACCATGCATAACATTAACTCATATCTAAAAATGAATTTTGACCTAATTCCTTTAGCAATTATGAAACACCCGCTTAGATGAATCGTACCACTTATGGTAACATTTCCAACAATACCCTTGATGTTACCTGGTAGTGGATGCCTCATAGGACTTCACACAACCCCTTCATTAACCAGCTAATGAGAAGTTACTTGACTTTATTCTTTGTTCATGGAATTGTTCATTATGCCAGTAGCATATTCCATATCATCACAGAGAATGGTCAGGGCTTGCTTCCTTCGCTGTCCTCGAAATTCAAGGTTTGTTCTATTCTTCAAAATCCACACAACAACTCCTATAACAAAAAAAAATTCACCAATCATACACATCTCCAGTGTGAATGGTTTCAAGAAAGCACAAGTGCCACTTGAATTTCTCTTCGCGGAGGAGCCACCATAGCTAGGCCAGATTCTATGTAAGGTTGCGCGAATTCCACTATCTTTGATTGATTCACCACAATTACAATGTCCCCAACTACTGAATAAAATTTATTTAAGGCATTCTATTGCATAATCTCATAGTAATTGGGATATGAATGTTCATTTCCATAAGGTACAAACGTATATGTAATATTATAATCCTTAAGGTAATAATTTCATTGCAGCAGCAAACACATCAATGCAGAATCCCTTCACCATGTCAATGCCTTATATTTTTCTCACAAAATCTTGAAATCCAACCTTTCTAGACACACCTATTACTAGGTGTTTACCATTGTTAGTGAATACCCACCCATGTGGAAAAATTTTGTTTTCACCTAGACATATTACATCATATAGTTTCTTACCAGCACTATGTCTCGTGGGTGAGTTGGAACCTCTGGTTTTTGGAGGAATAACAAATAATCCTAATTAATTTGTCCAGTAACCCACCTTACAATATACTGTTCCAACAATATGGATGATATCAATGCAAGATCATGTTCCAACAATATTGATGATCTCAAAAGTAGAACTAAGTAAGTCCCCATTCTTAGGAAATTTCACTGGACCATTTAATCCCGTAAAATTAGTTTGTAACAACATCTTCCATAGTTGTTGACCTCCTCCAAAGAGATTAGTTTTGCTAGCTTTATTTTTCTTCCACTTGCATTGGATAGATGAAGATAAACTGTAAAAGAAACATTTCCACCATTGCCTAATAAAGTGTCAATAGAATGAGAAATTGCCCAGACTGCATCATAAGCATAAAATCCTAATGCATTTAAGCTGGCATCATCACTCCTAAATTTGTGTAGATTGTTCCATCTTATAATAAAGGCATGCTTCTGATATGAAAGTGGAATATGTTGATGTAAACTAATGACTCCTTGGAGTGAGTTCATGGTATCATAATCAAGTACAGTATATTCCAAAGTAGAAGACAACCAATCTGTGGCTATCCAAATATAGCCACTGCTCAACATTCCAAGGTACAATGCTTCTGATAAAAGATCCATACCTCCATTAGTATTCATATGTACCACAAAGAAATGTGATTCCAATGATTTTAATTGCACCAAGACATTGCCAATATCACTTTTATTGGCTTAAGGAGGTAATGTTCCTTTGCGAGCAATTTTATCTCTTGTATTTACAAGTGCATCACTCAATGCAAATATTCCATTTCTCCCATAGTCATCATCTATATACACGACCACAACATCCAGCCCGCCATATAATCCAATCACTATAGAAACTATTGTCATTTCATATACATTATTGTATGCCATGCAAAGAAAATAAGAACACTGAAATGAGGTAAGACTTGGGTATGTTTCTCCAAATGCTAGAATTGGTATGTGGAGTTCATTTGTTACATGTGAAACAACATGAGCAAGCGCAGAGAACTATGGCCCTACTACTACCACATTTTGTTTTTTCATTAACTCCAAAGTTGTTGTAGTGCCTATGAAGGCAATACAATTGGATTCCATCATGGTAAGCACCAATCAAGTTTCACTGAGAAGATAAGGGATCTTATTAATGTCCTCCAAGGCCAACTCAATGGCATTTTTAGAAACTCTTCCAATGGTGGTATTGTATGGAAGAAGAGCACCCACATTCACAATAGCAGGAGAACGAGGCTTCATGGTAATGTTGCTTCTTGATCCACTTTCATTTTCATGTGCACAAATACACAAGTTGGATATGGTGAGTATGCAGAAACCCAACACCACAATTGGCATCAAATTGAAGGTGTTGCATGTATTAAATGAATCTGTGACTTGGAAAAACCAACGAGGATAGGCAAGGGCATCTAGGTATGGTAGGTGAATAAGGAACTAAATCTCTCTTTGGAGGGTTGCTTAGAAAATTGAGGATGAAAGAGTCTCAACGTGATCACAAATATTCTAAGGATCCAAAAAAATGTAAGGTATCCCACTGCCATGAATCCAAATACAAGAAAAAGAACTCGGTTAGGAGTGGAAGCAGAGCTCAAAAACATACATTACCAGGATTGGGAAAGACAAGCCCAATGTTGATCTTTTCCTATCCCAAAATATCTGTTGTAATATATTATCTTCTAGAATTGAAGTAAATGCAAGGTTCCAAAGGAAAAAACAACACAAGTTACCAGCAACAGTGATAGTGAATGGCACAACTGGTTTCCTTCTTGTCATAATCTATTATCTGTGTATGCCTCTTTATTTCCCACAACATCTTATTGCCGATTATAATAAACAATAATAAAATAGGAACACAACTCCTAACAAACTTAGATAGATCTTTGTGGTGTTTCTCAAAATGTGTTTTGTGATGAAAATGAGAGCAAAAAAATTATTTTATACATATGCATGATTTCCTTGCTCTAACTACCCACTTCCAAAATAGAGACTAGGTAAGGTTAAAGTAGTTGCACTAACTCTTAAAAACTTTGACTACTATCCTACAATTAGAGCACTTAAAAGAATAACAGTTCTAACCATCATACCATCACCAGTTTTTGTATCTTTGATGAATATCAAGTTTCTACTATAGAAAAAATATGAAGCAAACTTCCAATACCCAAAATATGCATGCAAAGTTAAAACCGAAGTAGATGAACTATCTATTGTAGGAAACATTTGAAGCACAATTTCATCACGTAAGACCGACAAGCGAAATTTATCACATCGGAAAATATTTGTCTAGAAGATACAGGGTATTATGTTCTTGTAAACACTTCTAAAATCACTAGAAAGAAATCTCTAAAATACTCAGGTTAGATATACACATCACACAAGAACTACCACAAGTAACAGAAGCTGTAAAATCAATTCATCAGAAGCCAGGCGGTGCTTAATGCTTGTTCTTTCCCCTTGCAAGGAAAATCCCCAAATGAATATCCATTCAACCCGATTCTTAACCCATGAGGATCGAGTGTTGTACCTTCTATGATACCAATTTGTCACACTCATTTAGTCGGAGTCCCATGCATTTCTCTTGTGAGGCCACTGAAACCTAGGAGAAATAATACCATCTTTTATTTTTCTATAAACTATCCAGTTGCAAAAAAATCAGCCATTTGGAGTTTAGAACAATTTCATATCCAAAGTATCTCAAGCCCTTGAAAAGCCACTTCAATTTTCTCATCTCAACTTATTGAGAGAAAAATACTCATGGAAGATTGTTTCTACCCATAATTTGAATTCCTTGAACTTGATCGATGTAGATGAACCCAATCTCCAGCAGCAAATCCTATACAAACTCTCTCTAAATTAGAAGCATCTATCCTTAATGTGTCATGTAAGCCATGCACCCTCACAATCGCATACATATCACTTTCCATTCCAACTATTGTCCCCTCCAAAACAGTCATATTCTCCATCTTGTTTAAAGTTGGAAATTTTCTTAACCGCACCTAATCCCCAATGTGAAGTCGATCCTTCAGAAACAACCACTTGCATTTCAAAACATCATTTGCTTCAATCTTGTCTCTAGCACAACCCCACCCATTGTCTCCAAAAAATTGCATGGGGGTTATGAAATTCAAAATGTATATCTAGAATAAGGGGCTCAAAAATCATATTCAAAGCATCCTTTAATGACACTTTCTATAGAACAAGGCAATTTTTGGTTTTTCATGCCTATGAACAACTGCATTATAAATTTATCCTACTGGTTTCACATACCAAGGGTTGGCTGCCTTGATCATTTCTATAATGCTACAGCCAAATCTTAGTGTGCCCAATCTTAGTGACAAATCAGAACCTAACAATGGGATTCCCAGTGGCAGCAATGCGATACCAAAGTCTCTTATAGCTGCTAGATCATGTTCATCAAGAAGGAAATTAAAAGGATTAACATCAAGAAATAGGATCGCTTTAGAATGTATCTCAATCACACCTTGCAGCACATCCATATCATAACTTGAAGGGAGCCAATGTCCTTTCAAATGATCCATTTTGTCTCCCATGAAGCCTTCATAAAACTTCATAACTATGCAATTCTTCCCATTATTTTTACTAAGATGCCATATGGCCAACACACACGTTGTGTACAAACATGCCCTCAAATTTTGCCACAAATGGTTGCATTTGTTGATCCCTTATGAAACTTAACATTTTAATAGCTACTTCATGGTATTCAGCATAATTAGTGGAAAAATTATGAAGAGTCAATACACACATCACCAAAAGGGCCCCTGCAAAAAATGTGTGTAAGTTTAAGACTTAAGGATCAATCCATGGACCAGACTGGATAGGCACTGTTGTTACAGTTTTAAGGCATTTTGAATCTCCTTCAATTAACTCGTATTCAAAAGACTCTTTGGATGGTGAACAACTACCAATATGCATGCCCATATGATACACATACGTATTCATACCAGTCTATTTGTTGCTCTAAGTAGTAGCGATTTGATTGCCATTTTTCAAAATATCTATGGATGAGGAACGCTCCACCCAACTGTAGGCAACTGGGTTGATTACTCTCTCAACCCATTTTCCACCCCCCAGCTGGGTCTATGAATCCATCAGGGCAAAGGTCCCATTGATTAACTCTTCCATTTAGACCTTGGGGATAACAACTTCCACAAACCAGAATTCTTCTATGCATAGGCAATTCAAAGGGTGACGACATTACATACTAACTCTCAAGATGACATAATTATACCCATATGTACTCAATACGAACCAACAATGGAATCATACTAGAACCATGATAGAGATAATATTTTAGAGACAAAAGGGAAAAGACAAACTCCGGAAACATAACTAAATAATAGGGTACAAAACCAAAATCCCATCCCAAGTTCGAATGACGGACTCCATTGGCAAAAATCTAGTGGCAATCTTCAATGATTCACATATTGAATGGAATGAACAACTAGAATCATGGATCGAATGGAAAAATCACCAAGTACAATGAATTTTGGTGCATGAATCCCAGGAACCACTTGCCATCACCAAGAAGCCACAAACTCCACTACCAAACTCTAATCACATTAATGCATGAAATCCCTAAGCCAAGGTTAACAAACATAGGCTTAAACATATAATAATAATAATATAATGGGTCATGACAATGCTAGGGACAACTACAAGGTCATGGCCACTAAGGATGATAAGACCCTCTCACACCTTAATGTCTCATGGAGTCATAGTCCCTTTTCTCATTTCAACGTTCTCTCCTTGTATGCAGCTAACTATATGTATTAATAAGTAAAACTATTCAAATACAATTACAAGAGCTTAGCCCTCAACCATATCATCTTTACAATTACATTATAAACTGTGGGATTCAACGAAGTGTTACAAATTATGCCAAAAATGACTCAAAAAATTATACAAGTGTCACAGCCCCCTTTTCTTCTTTGAAAACCTACAAAAAGGAAAAAAAATGTTCTTTTTTTTAGCCCTGGAAAGTGCTTTGATATAAATTGTGGTATACCTTAGATCTAAAATATATGAATGAACACATAATATATCATAAATCATTTTTATTAATATTCAAACTTTATGAAAGGATCCACTCATGTTCACTTTCCTCTGCGAGGGGTAAACCTCCTATGAGCTAAGGTCCACATACAATATTCTTCCACACATCACTCATAAGGAGGAATCCATCCTTATTTATAGATCACAATACAACTCTAATCATAGCAACCTCGTAACTTCCTAGTGCACCTTTAATAAGGCCCCTTTACATTATTCACAAATAACTATCATAGTGGACCTTGTTTAACAATTAAAAAAATGGTGGGCCTAGCCTTCCACTTTACATTGAATGGTCTCCACTATTAATCTAATGGGCCTTTCGCCCCCCCATTACACCCCTAGGTAGGGTCATACCAATTTTCACGTCCAATCATGTGCCTTTTGAATTTTTCTTGAAATTCTTAATAATTGAGCCAACTTAAATGTTTTTTTAAAAGGTAAATAGATTTTTATTAATAAATTATTGCAGCCACATTGGTGAACATACAAATAAAAAAATATGGAGGTTAACTATCCATAACCAGTTCAAAAAGATCCCAAAATTGATAAAAAAAACTAAAACAAAAATAGGACAATTACCCTTCGCAAAGGATATCATAATTTTCCTCCTTGTATATACTCGATAAAAGACACCTACAAAAATGTATGTTTTACAAAACATATAATTCAACTAAGATTAAGGAAACACATGCTTCTTGTTGGCTTTCTCATGTCATTCTAGAGGTTGATTAGTTTCAACCAAATTTAGTCCATCCATCTCCATCTATGCTCGCGGTTGGTAGACTATATCTTCTTCTTTAAGATCCCCTAGAGTTGATCCCATAGGCATTCGTGCATTTGAGGCTACCAAATGGAAACCCATGTTGAGGTTAGATACCAATTTAGAAAGAAAATTGCATTATGTTTCAAGAACCCAAATTTGCCTCTTTTTCCACAACAATGTCTCCATAACCAATGCATGGGTGCTATTATGAATTTCCTCTTGTCCATACACCTTACTAGTCATAGAAAATATTGAAGTTTTATTCTCAACTATAAGTTTTTCATGTCTTCTCAGGATCGTGTGAATATCATAATTTTCACACAAGGGGCACCGAGTCTTAAGATGGGAGTGATTGTCATCTGTGACACTCAACACAAAGGTTAGATTCAAATTTATGCTATAGATCAAAATCCTAATTGATAACCTTGATAAAGCAAGTGAACACAATTGAACTACCAACAAGTCAATATTAAGCTCTAGACAACGAAACCAAGAAGCGTCAATACAAAATATCAACAAACTGAAAAACAATATCCCTAGAGAAAGAGACACCCCAAATACACTCAATTTGCAAAACTTGTAAATCAAATTAACCCTTTGGGAGAAACCCTTGCAAAATGAGACTACATACCAAGAATATATATCGGCCTCTAAGTAAAAATAAAAGTGCCAATCAATACCACAAAGTATGATGCATTTGATCCCAGGAACAACTTTTAAGAACTTGGCAAAGATTTTATTGCTTACCAAGAGGAACTGAACTGGATTCTAAACTCTTTATCCAGGCTCCTATACAAACATAACTGAAGCAAGCCATCGATAACCCTAGATAAATTTCCATAGACCTAGTGAATTGATTGTCCCTACTCCTCAATAAATCCAAAGTGTGTGAGCGTACTATGCAATTAGAGGATTTAGTTATTGATACAATATTACATCACCCATGCCACTATGTATACGTATATTGCAAGCAAACCTTGTAATTTTGTGTCGTTGAAACTATGGAATGGAACAAAAAACAACCTTAATATCCCTTCATCCAACCTTGTTCCTAGGTTTTCCAAATGATCCACTTGAGAATTCTAGTTCCTAAGCCAATGGAAGATTTCAACATTATCAAACATGTTAGCTTCATGTTTTATTCTACAAATAATTTTGACGAGAATGCTATTATGAAAAGGAGAGGAATCATTCATGATATTAATGATGATTGCAGAGTTTCCAAGGACAATAATGTTTCTAGCACTTCACAAATCAAGAATTCTCAACCCTTGAAATAGAGCAGGGCCATATGCCTAGTTATTTGTTGTTTTTCCTAGTCCCATTGAAAGGAAGTTTATTGTCTTCCATCATGATTGAAAATTATCACACCCCCACCCCTGCCCCACACACACACTTGCCACCCTTGAGCCAACTTAAATGTTAGGATCAAGAGAATTTTACATTTTTTCTAAGCAAATATGTTCCAACGAAAGTGTTAGAAGAACTATATACAATTCAACTCATTAATTTTTTTAACATATTAGTGAATCTAAGAATATCGTACTTTGATCTAAGCAAAATATCTAATGTACTAACAAAAATTTAATGTAATTTAATGTAAGTTTATTTTATTTCTAAGTAATTTGGCCTTTTTTTAGCAACCTCAATCCATTACAAGGCTTGTGACCACTAATAGTTTGAATAACACCTATGTACTAGTCATGAAAATGTTGTCCATGAAAATCAACCTCAAAGACTACTAGTAGATGTAAATTGCATATATTTTATATTTAAAAAAATGCACCATTAGTTTGCACCATGCAAACTGATGTAATGACATTTTCTTATACCGCTATCTCTCTCCATGTATAGATTTATTTGCAAATTGGAAAAAACCCATCATTTGGTTTTAGTCTAATTATTTTATTCAACAAAATATTTATAATGGGGTCAAAATTACAAACACTCTCATAATTTCAATTTTAAAATCTTTTTGGCTCTATTTCAATCACTGAGGCTTTTAATATGAGGTTTGAGGAAACTTATGTATTGTATATGTGGGCTTCCCATTTTTGCAACTAAAATTTCTTGTTGTAATTTTTTTGGTTCTACTACAGTTACTGAGCTTTTTAATAGGAAGTTGAGGGACTCTATGCATTGGACTATTTGGTCTTATACATGTGGGATTACCATTTTGGTAATGGAATTCCTTAATACAATATTTTCGAACACCTTCGGTTTATTTAATCTCTTTCCCTCGATCTAGTTAAATGGTTCTAGGACATATTTTGGTTAGACTAGAGATTATTTAGATATATAATGTCATCCAAATATTGTCCTTAACTAAAATATTTCCTTGAAATCATTGGTAGATGACCTGGTCATTAGATAGTTGATCGCTTATATATCAAAAGGGCCACCATTATCTTCCTACTCCTCACCTATAACCTTCTCCAATAGTTAGATTATGATTATAGATGTTGTTATGTATTTGATTGGATTCACATTCTATCATAGTCTCGAGTGGCAATATTATGGATGAATATATATGTGAGCTATATAAGAAGAAAAAGACCCACACCTCACCCTTTGGAAAACCCTCCCTAAGGTGGCATGGAAAATAAATACATCTCTCTCTCTCTCACACACACACACATCTCAAGGCGAGTCCAAGAAGGTCCACCCCACTATTTTCTATATTTTTAGTTATCTCACGAGTAATGACTTGTAATGGGTTATTGAGTAAGATAACGATATCATTCCAAAAGCATATCCTATTTTTCTAAGAATATATTTAAAATTCATTTTCTAAGAACACACACACACACACACACACACATATATATATATATCAAGGCAAGTCCAAGAAGGTCCACCCCACTATTTGCTATATTTTTAGTTATCTCACTAGTACTGAGTTGTAATAGGTTATTGAGAAAGATAACGATGTCTCTCCAAAAGCATATCCTATATATATATATATATATATATATATATATATATATATATATATATATAAAGGAAATTCCAAGAAGTTTTACCCCACTACACACACACACACATATCAAGGCAAGTCCAAGAAGGTCCACCCCACTATTAGATATAGTTTTAGTTATCTCACTAGTAATGACTTGTAATAGGTTATTGAGAAAGACAATGATGTCATTCCAAAAGAATCTCTCTCTCTCTCTCTCTCTCTCTCTCTCTCTCTCTCTCTCTCTCTCTCTCTCTCTCTCTATATATATATATATATATATATATATATATAGATATAGATATATATCAAGGCAAGTTCAAGAAGGTCCACCCCACTATTTTCTATATTTTTAATTATCTCACTTGTAATGACTTGTAATAGGTTATCAGGAAAGATAGCATTGTCATTCCAAAAGCATATCCTAATTTTCTATATATATATATATATCAAGGCAAGTCCAAGAAGGTCCGTCCCACTATTTTCTATATTTTTAGTTATCTCACTAGTAGTGACTTGTAATAGGTTATTGAGTAAGATAACGATGTCGTTCCAAAAGCATATCCTAATTTTCTAAGAATATATTTAAAAGTCACTTTCTATAAGAGATCTTGCTCATAATATATTTAACAAACCTAATCTAGAATATAGAATAGGATAGAATAATTAATGGCTAAAGCAAAAGCACTCAATTGGAATTTCACATGTAGCAATGTGACAAGGACAAAAAACAACCTTGATACTTACTTTTTCAAATAAATCAATAAAAATTAGTGTCCTTTCATTGCTCTGGATTGATGAGGAGATGGTTTTATGGAGTTATGATTTGGAAAATCTATTATCTTGAGCTAGGAAGTTAGTAAAGCCAAAGCAAATAAGGTGTCATTATTTGATACAAGCTAGGGGCATCCAAGGAACAATCATGGCATCTTCTTGTGAAACCCTTATCACTAGAATTTTCCATATTTCCAAAATGAAGTCCATGCATCCTCATAGATTTGGAGAAACATGTTTTCCTTCTACAACCATTTTCTGCATAGCATAATCTATTGCATTACTCCTATGGGGCACTGTTAAGATTCAATATGCTAAGATAGATAACATCAGTATTCAATTCAATTTCACAACAATAGCATATACAGGATCTTACTGAGAGAATAACAAGCACAACATAAAGACAAGAGACACAAATTTATCCTGGGAAACCCTTTAGGGGAATAAAACCCAGCAAAACTTCCTCAATATAGATGATCAAAAGTACAAAGTCAAAACCCCAAACAAGTGCTCCTTCTCCTTACAGATCTCTCTCTCTCTCTCTCTCTCTCTCTCTCTCTCTCTCTCTCTCCTATGCAAATTACACAAGTGAGTGTGTGTGTGTGAATGAATGAATAAATGAGAGATCCTAGCTCTCTATTTATACATTCACTTCTACTTTAATTTTACAACTTGACATGTCGGCCTCAACTAAGCTTACCACTCAACTAATGTTGATTGGGCCGAATCCTCTAGGGGACTTAAAAACCCCAGTACATTTGACTCTAGGGGGATCTATTGCCCCGACTTACAGGGGAGGATTTACCTCAATGACTTTACATGACCAAATGTAATAATAACATCCCGATGGAGGAATAAAACATCTTCGAATAAATTACAATAGAATATTCTTTGAAGTTACAATATTTCAACACTCCCCCTTAACGAGAAGGATATTCTACTGACAACAACAACATCAACTGTAGGAGAAAGGAGAGAGAGCATCATCAACAACATCAAGGTGATACATCTATAAATCATTGGAAGTTTTCTTCAACAACATCGGCAACTGGAGCAGTTACTGGAACATCTTCAACATCTTCAGTACTACAGCACCGAGTCTTCATTTTTTATCTTTATCTTCTGTAGCACTCGATCACTCGATCGTTGACAGCAACACTTGATCTCTCAATCATCTACAAAAACTCTTGATCTTTCGACCAGCAACAACTCTTGATCTTTTGATCAACAACAACAACATCTTGATCTTTCGATCAACAACCATATCATCTGCAATAACTTAACCTGTAACACACATGATCCAATTATGGGATGATCAATCCCTCTCACTTTAGGACATAAGTCCAAGGATGATGCAATCTTAATCCAGTTACGGGATGATCAGTCCCTCTCACTTTAGGACATAAGTCCAAGGATGATGCATTCTTGATCTAGTTATAGGATTATTAGTCCCTCTCACATTAGGACATAATTCCAAGGATGATGCAATCCCAACCACACTCACGGAGACAAAAGTCTGTGGATCACTTTAGGACTAATGTCCAGGGATGATACAATCCCAACCACACTCACGGAGACAAAATTCTACGGATCACTTTAGGACTAATGTCCAGGGATGATAAAATCCCACTACAACATCATGGAGACAAAATTCTACGAATCACTTTAGGACTAATGTCCAGGGATGATACAATGGCACTTCAACATCATGGAGACAAAAGTCTGCGGATCACTTTAGGACATGAAGTTTAGGGATGATACAATCCCACTGCAACATCATCATCACTACTCCCCCTTTCGAGGAAGGTCCTTTCAAACCACACCAATTTTGTCACAGAAGTACTCAAAATTCACTCGAGACAAAGGCTTAGTCAACACATCAGCAACTTGCTCATCAGTGATCACATACTAGAGCTTTATAGCTCCCTTTCGTACCATATCCTATATGTAAAAATACCGGATTTCTATGTGCTTTGAATTGTCATGGAACATTGGGTTCTCCGTCATCTTTATACAACTCTAGTTGTCACATAGAATCATGTGGTATCCAAATCCAGGTAAAATAGACCTGACATCAACTTTCATAGCCATATGGATTCACAACTAGCAGAACAAGCTACTATATGTTAAGCTTAAATCAAATTCACAACAAGAGCATAATAAGGATCACTGAAAGAAACAAAATCACAAGATAGACACAGATTTATCCTGGGAAACCCTCATGGAGTAGAAAACCCAACAAAAATTCCTCAATATAAATGATCAAAAAGTACAAAGATGAAATCCCCAAACAAGAGCTCCTTCTCCTTCATAGATATCTCTCTCTCTCTCTCCTATGCACAATCCACAAGTGAGTGTGTATCCAAATGAGCAGCACAACACTTCTATTTATACTTTATCTTTCACTTGACTTTTTACCTAACTAGGTCGGTCCCTAACAACTTAACCTAATGCTAACTAGGATGACTTCTCTAGGGGACTTAAACACCCCATTACAAATGACTCAAGGGGGATCTATTGCCCCATCTTATAAGGGATGATTTACCTCAAAGACTTTACATAATCAAATACAATAATGACATCCCGACAGAGGAATAAAAAATCTTCGAATAAATAATAATAATAAAATACAAATAGAATATTCTTCGAAGTTACAATATTTCAACACTCCCCTCTAACGAGAAGGGTATTCTACTGACAGCAGCAACATCAAATGAAGGATTAAGGAGAGAGAGCATCATCAACAACATCATGGTGATACATCTATAAATCATTGGAAGTTTTCTTCAACAACATCAACAACTGGAACATCTTCAATATATTCAACATCTTCAGTATTGGAGCATCATCTTCTATAACACTGAGTATTCATCTTCTGCAGCACTCGATCGCTCGATCTCCTACAGCAACAACAACATCTGTATCTTTCGATCAGCAACAACATCATCATTTTTATCTTTCGATCAAAATCATCATCAACATCCGGATCTTTCGATCAGAAACAAAATCATCATCTTGATCTTTCGATCAACATCATCATCAACATCTGGATCTTTCGATCAGCAACAACATCATCATCTTGATCGAAGATGATCTTTCAATCAACAACATCATCATAGAAACATAACCTGCAACACACATGATCCAATTACGGGATGATCAATCCCTCTCACTTTAGGACATAATGCCAAGGATTATGCAATCCTGATCCAATTATGAGATGATCAATCCCTCTCACTTTAGGACATAATGTCAAGGATGATGCAATCCTGATCAAATTACAGGATGATCATTCCCTCTCACTTTAGGACATAAGTCCAAGGATGATGCAATCCTATCCACATTCTCGGGGACATAAGTCTTTGGATCACTTTAGAACCAAGGTCCAAGGAAGATACACTCCAACCACATCCTCGGGGACAGAGGTCTCTGGATCACTTTAGGACTAAGGTCCATGGAAGATACAATCCCAACCACAGTGCCAGTCCTTTTTCATATTGGATGTGACCTAGATCAAAACTAGGATTTATCAATACAACATCATCATCACATTCTCGGAGACAAGAGTCTACGGATCCTTTTAGGACATGTGTCCAGGGATGATACAATCCCACTGCAACATCATCAACATATTTCTCAGAGATAAGGGTCTATGGATCCTTTTAGGACATGTGTCCAGGGATGATACAATCCTACTGCAACATCGTCATCAAAATATTTCTCGGAGACAAGTGTCTACAGATCCTTTTAGGACATGTGTCCAGGGATGATACAACATCATCATCAACATCAGAAGTCCTCCCCCATTCAAGGAAGGTCCTTTCGAAGCACACCAAGATTGTCTCTGAAATACTCAAACTTTACTTGAGATAGAGGCTTAGTCAACAGATCATCAACTTGCTCATCATTGTTCACATACTGGATATTTATAGCTCCCTTCTATACCATATCTCGTATATAAAAATATTGGATTTCCATGTGCTTTGACTTGTCATGGAACACTGGGTTCTCTGTCATCTTTATACAACCTTGGGTGTCACATAGAATCACCGTGGTATCCAACTCCAGATCAAATAGACCTGACATCAACTTACAAATCCATATGGCTTCACAACTAGCAGAACAAGCTGCTATATACTCTTCTTCAGCTGTGCTGAGAGCCACACTAGACTGCTTCCTACTGAACCATGAGATCATGGTGGATCCCAGACAATAACATCCACCTGAGGTGATTTTCCTGTCTGAGACACTTCTAGCCTAATCTGCATATGTATAACCATACAGTCTATAGTCATCATCTCCATCATATTATAGACCAAATTCTATCGTACCTTTCAGGTACCTCATCACATGCTTTGCAACTACCAAGTGAACACATCTAGGATCAACTAGATATTGACTCAGGGTGTTCACGGCAAAGCATATATATGTCCTGGTATTCGTCGGATACATCAATGACCCAATGATCTGTCTGTACTGAGTCACATCCACTAACTCTGACGATTCATCAGCTAACAACTTCAGGTTGGTATTCATGGGTGTGGCCATGGCTTTACAATCCAACATATCAAATCTCTTTAGGATTTCCACATCATACTTTCCCTAGTTGAGAAATATTCCCTCTGGTCTCTGCCATACTTCCAGACCTAGAAACTAGTGCATCAATCCAAGGTCTTTCATCTCAAATTCTTCAGCGAGCTTCTTCTTGCACTCTACAATCTGTTTCTCTTTTCCTATCAGAAATAGATCATCCACATACATAAATAATATGACAGGTTCATCATCCATAACCTTAAAGTAAAGGTTAGGGTCAGCTTTACTTTTGGGAAATCCCAAGCTTGTTAAGAAACTATCAATCCTTCCGTACCAAGCTCTGAGAGCTTGCTTCAATCCATACAGATCCTTCTTCAGCTTGCATACGTGAGTCTTTCTGTCTTCAACTTCAAATCCTTGTGGTTTCTCTATGTACACCTCTTCCTTAATCACACCATTTATAAATGATGTCTTCACATCCATCTGGTGTAAACTCCACTTCATCATGGATGCAAGTGCCATGATGGTTCTAATGGAGGTGTACCTTGCTACTGGTGCAAATGTCTCTTCATAATCAATTCCCTATTTCTAAGAGAATCCTCTAGCCACAAACCTTGCCTTGTATTTCTCAATACTTCCATCAACTGCATGTTTTATCTTGTATATCCATTTGGAAGATACCACACTTTTTCCTTCTGGTTTGGGAACTATATCCCAAACATCATTCTTCATTATTGTTTGGTATTCTTCCTTCATTGCTTCTACCCATTTTTTCTTCTGTATAGCTTCTTCATAACTGGTGGGTTCTTGATCTACAAGATCACACATCAAAGTCACATAATAGGAAAATGGCTTTTGCTTCTTTCTTACTCTTGTGGAGCCTTCTAGAGTTCGATACTTCTCTGCTTCTTGTATGATTTCTCTTGCCCAAACAAGCTTCCTTTTTTATTGAAATATTCATAGTAGGGGGTTCTTGAGGTTATAGAATATCATGGTCTTCTGGTGTTTCATTTTCAGGGGAGGGTGCAGCTTCTACATTTCTGGGAGGTATATCTTCTTCATATACTTCTTCATACTGGCACTTTCCGGATCTCTTGAGAGCTACTTCTTCATCAAATGTCACATCTCTACTAATATCCATGTGATGAAATCCAGGAATGTATATCCTGAAGGCTTTGGATTCTTCACAATATCCAACAAATATTCCCTTCTTTCTGAAAGGGTCCAACTTGGTTCTCTTTTCTTTTGGGATGTGAACATATACTGGGAAACCAAATATCTTGAGGTGGCTTACCTCAGGATTCTTCCCTGTGAACATTTCTTCTGGAGTCTTGAATCCAAGAGCACTATGGGATAATCTATTTTGTACATAAACTGTCGTCCTTGCTGCTTCATCCCATAGATGCATTGGAAGTTCTTGATCATGTTTCATTGTCTTCACTGCTTCCATAATGGTTATATTCTTTCTTTCCACAACACCATTATGTTGAGGATTGTAGGGAGTGGTTAGTTCCGTCTTGACTCTAGCTTCCTTACAAAAGGCTTCAAAATATTTTGAAGTATATTATCCACCATTGTTAGTTATGAGTGTCTTGATTTTTCTTCTTGAATGATTCTCTATCAAGGCTTTGAATTCCTTGAATTTTCCAAATACTTCATCCTTTGCTTTCACGAAATATATCCATGTCTTTCTTGAATAGTCATCAATAAATGTAACATAATATTCATAACCACTCAAAGAAGTGGAGGGCATTGGACCACATACATCTGAATGGATTAATTCCAACGTACCTTTAGTTTTTGTCTCACTTTTTGGAAATGGATTCTTGATATTCTTTCCTTTTGCACATTCTTTGCAAATGCCTTCATGATCAATCTTCAAATATGGTAATCCTATCACTACTTTGCTCACATGAGGTAGTGCTTTGTAGTTGATGTGAGCAAGCCTCATATGCCATAGTTCACCTGGGCTGGTGGTCTCATGAACAAGGGTTTGTTTTTAATGTCCCTTGAGTTTGTATAAGCCTCTTTGTTCTTCACCAATGACTACTGCATCTTCAATTGATTTTCCTTTGGGCCACATAAGTACTTCTCCATCTATGAATGCAACCATATATCCTTTCTTATCTAATGTTGAGATAGAAAGTAAATTCTTCTTCAAACCTGGTACATATAATCCTTGCTTCATCTTCATGGGGGTTCCAGAATCAAGCTTGTAGCTTGCTTCACCAATTCCTTTGATAGGATATTGATAGTTATCTCCTAATGATACTTTATGAGGAGAGTTCTTTTCTTCAAGTTTTGATAGAGTTTTCTTTTGTCCTGTCATGTTCTTTGAAGCACCACTATCAATAAGCCATGTATCTTCTCCAGGTGTTACAGACCCAGAGCGCAGAGAATAATACATACTCTTCTGCATCTTCTTCTCTTGCTTGTTTTCTTCGAGGTCCTTATTATTCTTCTTCTTCATCCTCATCTTCAACTAGGTGTGCATGATGTATTTTTAGATTTTTCCCTTTCTTGTATTCTTCCTTCTTTAATGGACAATTTCTGGCAATGTGTCCTATCTTGTTACAATTGAAACACTGGAAACAAGAGTAGTCTCTTCTTGTATTGTTTCCTCTTCTCCTTTGGAACTTCATGGGAGGTTGAGACTCCTTGTGGATTTCCTTATTGAAGTTAGATTGGATTCTTCTTATATTGGTATGGGTGGCTAGGGCTTGATCATCTTCTTTAAGTAGAGCTTCTCTATTGGGTACTCTAGCCTCTTCTTGGATGCAATCTTCCCATACAATGTCAAACTTCATGCTTTCATTTCTGGCACACATGGTCTGGATGAATGAATCCCAAGGTCTAGTGAGACCATTGAGAGCAGTCATAACTAGTTCATATTCATCAAGGGAGTCTCCAATGGATTCTAGTTTCTCCTTGAACTAGGAGACCCTTGTGAAGTAGTATTGGATAGATTCTCCTTGGCTCATCTTGGTGCTCTTCAATTGAGCCCTTAAGTTCATCTTCCTATCGATGTTTCTCCCTTCATACATTTTGGCTAGGGCATCATACATTTCTTTTGGGGTCTTCTTGGATGACACTTGAGGGATCAAGTGGTATTTGATAGAATCAACAATGACTCTCTTTGCCCTAATCAGGTCCTTCTTGTGCTTCTCCTTAGCTTCATCTTCTTCAGGTTCTGCAACTTCATCCTTGATGTATTTGGAAAGATCATTCTCTTCAAGAATGAGGCCAATCCTATATTTCCATGCTCAGAAATTCTCTATGCCTTTTAGCTTGTCCTCAAGCTTAGTGCTTGGGGCCATCTTATCCAAGAGGTCACCAAAAAATGAAAATTCTCAAAATGAAAAACTGACCTTACCAGGAGATGTGCTTGACTAAGGCGAGTTGATTGGTACACTTGCTTTCTGGAGATTCCAAATTTTTACCTCTCAAACTTGACCCGCGAAATTCAGATCTGCAGCAGTTTTCTGGTTCATTGGTTTCTTGGTTTTCTGGTTTTTCTAGTCCAAAAGTCAAACTAGGGTTTGACTTTCCCGGAGACCTACCCACTCAAAAACTTCGATCCAAGGCTCTAAATTTCGCTTTTGGAGATGCGCATCTTTCTATGCAATTAGATTCCAAAAATTCCAACTTTTGTAGAAACCCTTATTTCTCACCGGAGGAAGAAGAGAGAGATTTTCACCTTGTGAAAGACGTCATATTCAAGCTAGATATGATACCATGTTAAGTTTATATCAAATTCAAAACAAGAGCATAATAAGGATCACTGAAAGAAACAGAATCACAAGATATACACAGATTTATCCTAGGAAACCCTCATGGGGTAGAAAACTCAGCAAAACTTCCTCAATATAGATGATCAAAAAGTACAAAGATGAAATCCCCAAACAAGAGCTCCTTCTCCTTCGCATATATCTCTCTCTCTCTCCTATGTGCAATCCACAAGTGAGTGTGTGTCCAAATGAGGAGCACAACACTTCTATTTATACTCTCTCGTTCACTTGACTTTTTCCCTAACTAGGTCGGCCCCTAATAACTTAACCTAATGCTGACTAGGCCGACTTCTCTAGGGGACTTAAATACCCCATTACAAATGACTCAAGGGGGATCTATTGCCTCGACTTACAAGGGAGGATTTACCTCAAAGACTTTACATAATCAAATACAATAGTGACATCCCGACAGAGGAATAAAAATCTCTGAATAAATAATAATAATAAAATACAAATAGAATATTCTTCGAAGTTACAATATTTCAACACTATATACTCTGCTTTATTTCTGCTGAGAGCAACACTGGACTGCTTCCTGCTAAACCATGAGATCATGGTGGATCCCAGACAATAACATCCACCTGAGGTGCTCTTCCTGTCTGAGACACTTCCATCCCAATCTGCATCTGTATAACCATACAATTTGTAGTCATGATCTCCAACATAGTATAGAC
Source organism: Larix kaempferi (assembly GCA_027924585.1). NCBI lineage: Eukaryota > Viridiplantae > Streptophyta > Pinopsida > Pinales > Pinaceae > Larix > Larix kaempferi. The sequence continues at coordinate 14,903,042 of BSBM01000435.1, read as the reverse complement.
CAAATTCTATCGTACCTTTCAGGTATCTCATCACATGCTTTGCAGCTACCAGGTGAACACGTTTAGGCTCAACTAGATACTGACTCAAGGTGTTCACAACAAAGCATATATCTGGCCTAGTATTCGTCATCAATGACCCAATAATATGTATGTACTGAGTCACATCCACTAACTCTGACTATTCATCAACAAACAACTTCAGGTTGGTATCCATGGGTGTGGCCATGGATTTACATTCCAACATATCAAATATTTTTAGGATTTCCACAACATACTTTCCCTGGTTGAGAAATATTCCTTCTGGTTTCTGCCATACTGCCAGACCTAGAAAATAGTGCATCAATCCAAGGTCTTTCATCTCAAATTCTTAAGCAAGCTTCTTCTTGCATTCTACAATCTGTTTCTCATTTTCTGTCAGAAATAAATCATCCACATACAACAATAATATGACAGGTTCATCATCCATAACCTTAAAGTAAAGGTTAGGATCAACTTTACTTTTGGTAAATCCCAAGCTCGTAAAAAATCTATCTATCCTTTTGTACCAATCTCTAGGAGCTTGCTTTAATCCATACAGATCCTTCTTCAACTTGCATGTGTGAGTCCGTTTGTCTTCAACTTCAAATTGTCACGTCCCCTCCCATCTATTAACGCAAGTAAGGGAACATGGCACTGAAATCTAGGCTTTTACAAAACTTATCCCCATTCATCATGAATAAAACAAATGGCATTACAATAAAATGCATATGTGTGCAGATGCAAATCAAGTAAACATGCACAGTGGAATAACACATCATCCACACACATTCCACATGCATCCACCATATCAAGAACAATCTTCAATTAAATCATTGTAGAAGTAAATACACATGAGAGAATATACTTATCTCCCTATAATGTTGTCCCAAGCAACTAGCTATGTCGCTGCAATGTTCCACCCAACCATAGGTCTCTGCACAGCTTATATTATTTCAGCACTTAGAAACCACCCCCGAGTCGGGCATGATATCTACAAGGAAAAGAGATTCTCAAGCTCAGCACAACCAAATCAATGGATACCCATCTCATCCCCAGCATTCTTTTACACACAACAAACTCAAAAACTGGGCATGGATACACATTTCAACAATGGGATTCACAGAATAGGGTCTATGGATTTTCCCCAAATCATTTCACACCCAACACGGATTGTGGGAAGAGGGAATCAACCCCAGGGAAGAAAACCGATTTCTCCCACAGATGTATGAGCATTCAGTGGGCCAAAACGGCCTCTATAAAACCCCAAATCATTTCCCCTTCTTCCCCACTGTTATCCAACATAATAACGCCATCCCAGCTAGGAAAATGAAGGAAAACACAGGAAATTCATGGAGGAAAATGCCCAGGTAGCCCCAAACTTGTGAGAGAGCAAAACTGATGGGTGAAGAATGGCTTGGGGGCAATTTCATGGCTCTTTTCTTGCCCAAGAAGCCAAACACGAAATTCTAGGAAGGGTGGCTTGCCCATACTCGAATTTGGACAGCCATACCTCTCCATTCCCCAAGGCATTAACTACCTCAAACAACTCTTGGGAGAAATGAATGATTGGGCACAAAAGTCAACATGGGTAGTTGAGGGTTCATGGGTTCTCTCATTGACACTGGGCTTGACTTGATTGACTCAAGGATTTGAATATTTCCCTCCCAATTCCTTGTAAACATCATGCCCCCATCTCTTGTTGCATTGCATAGCTAGTTGTGGGCATTTATATTAAAATGCATATTTACAATCCCCATGGTTCACTAGCACATGGGTAGCATAATATCCAATACTTGCCTCTTCAAGGTCGAGCGTTCACTAGCGGGGCCTTGGCCTTGAGCTCCACGCTAGGAATCATACATAATATGCATACAATTTTTACATTATAGCCCAAAATATTACTAGGGTCAAAATGGGGAGATGACACAAATCCATGTGGTTGTTCTATGTACACTTCATCATCCAGGAAGGTTTCCTTCATGTTTTCTGATGTAACTTTTATTTCATTACTGTGGCTATCGTGAGTATAGCTCTAGTAGAAGTGTATCCATCAATTCCCTCTTCATGTGAGAAACTGCAAGACACGAACCTTTCCTTGTACCTCTGTAGTATGTTTGATTTGTAAGACTTCTTGCTGAACAATCATCACTTGTTCTTCAGAACAAGTGTTTATCATCCTTCTCTTGTAGATCATAGCACACGATCTTTCCTACAAATCAAATTCAATTACAAGATTAGTAACACTTCATAATGATCAAATCATTTCAATGATAACCTTTTATGCATACCGATATGATTCACATAGTTATGCAACTATCTTGGCCAATGCTTTGGCACAACACTTTTCCATATCCCGTATGCATACAGTGACTATCTAGATGCCTTCCATCTCTACCAGAACATACTATCAAGAGCGTGCACTGCTCCCAACATGTTAGCAAAGAGATTTCATTCTAGACAAGCAACAATGGAATGTTGTCCAACACTATTGGCTATTTACCCATCATATGCATATTAGTAGTACACTGTTCAATTCTATATGAATTCTTACCCTATGCATGATACATTTCCCGATTCTAGGAATACAAATATGCATACAACTATTAATATCATTAACTATTCAGAGATTCAAGAAGTAATTCAAATACTTATCTTTTAATGTTTTGTGGGGTTGTCTCTTTGCTTCCTTGAGATTGCCTCCCTCCCATGTCATGATAGTATCATGATTTTGTGTCTTTGAGCTTTTATCCATCCTATAGCACTATGCACCCTTAAGTGTGCACTAGTTTCATCATTGTGTCATCCTCAAGATCTCATGCATAATCACACATTCATTAGTATAATCTCGATAAGATCAAAACATTATAATCGTAAATAATCTTAAACACGTATGGTCATAATCATTTCATACACAGGTAATTTATCATGAGCGTTAATATTCAAGGTTTCATGGAGTACGTCTTTTAGCTATGCATATTCAGATTTGACCATAAGACTTTTCTAGTTTTCCATATCATTAATCAAACTAAGAAACACAATATGCATAAAGCCTTGATCAACTAAACTCTATCTTCAAGAATAATCATTATCAACCATATGAAAGTATATTTATCTAAGATCCTAACACAAAGTAGGATTCTAACTCGATATAGGAAAACATACCTGGATTAGCATGCTTGCTAGTTATGTCTAACATACCCAAACATTATCTTCTTTGTTCTCTTCAATGATTTAGAGACCTTGTGCTAGTAATCTGCATATCTCATAAGTTGAGCATAGTAAAACCAAATCATACATACCTCGTAAGTAGAGATCAAAGACTATGGATGAGTCTTTATATTCATGTCATCATGGTCATATATTCTTGATCTAGGACTTGATTTGTCTTTCTTCATGTACCTTTCATGTTAGCAAACAACATCATCCTCATACAACAACACAAGTGCATTAGTACAATCATAAGTGTCATAACCCTAATCAATGAATGTCTTCTATCATTCATATGCATTCATACTTTTACTAAGCTGATCAGACAAGTCTAAAAATTAATCATGATTGTACTAACCTCAATAATATGAAGACAAACATATCATGAACTTAATCATCAAATAAATAAAACAAATTTCAAAACATACCTGCATCTCCACAAGTCGTACCTGTCGAGATTGCTTGTAGTCTTCTCTATAAGGGTAAAACCCTAATCGTCCAAGGTAGATCACTTGTAAACATATTATATAGATTCATGGTGCTAGGATGATAGAATACTGGTGCCATTTAAACCTCCTTCATTGCTACCCTATGAGTCTCCCAACTTTTCTAGGATTTCTTCTTACTTGTAGAACCCGGAAACCCTAATTTTCAATCTCCTTCCTCCCACAACATTTTGATGGAAGATTAATATCTATGATAAAGGGATTCCAAATCCATTTTCAAAGTTTCCAATGTTGCATCAGGTGTCTCCAACATTGTATCAGGTCCTGCCATACCTAAAAAAACTGAAAACCCTAAGTGAGAACTTCTTCCTCCTCTTCTTTGATTTCCTTCGTTGAGCCATTTCAGATGTGCTATATTGTTTCTGGTGTATCTCTGAAATTTCGGATCCTCAGGGTATGAAACTTCGGCCTATGGTAGCTTGACCTGTCATCTTTCCATCCCCACAGATTTGAGCTTCATTTGATTCTCATGAGAGAGATATACTAAGTTTCCAAACATGACCTGTTTATGGGATGAAACAACATAACGAACTTGTATGGCGTCCCACTTGTCACTGTTTCAACTTTAGCCTCTGATATTCAGACATGTGAAACTACAGTTCGTGCCCTAACTGTCACCTTTAACGGAATTCCATTTGGAGATTCCTAGCCCAATATATGACATTTTTTTCTAGGTCACTTGTTTAGGGATGCATTTTGGAAGAGGGAGAAACCCTAACGTGTACGGATCATATATCACAAAGTACAACGAATATGGGGCTGATTTTTTGACACAAGGTACATCTATGTCTGATATTCCTCCTGTAAAAGTTTCAGATCCTGAACCCTCGCAAAAAATATTTATAGAGAAAGTTCCACGATGACTAGTTTTTGCTATACAAAGCCCTAACTTTCAAATTGTCGCAAGTGAAACAAGTGTCGTAAATGCCATACATTGTCTTCTTTCAGGCTAGCTCTGATACCATGTTAAGATTCAATATGCTAAGATAGATAACATTAGTATTCAATTCAATTTCACAGCAATAGCATATACATGATCTTACTGAGAGAATAACAAGCACAGCATAAACACAAGAGACACAAATTTATCCTGGGAACCCTCTAGGGGAAGAAAACCCAGCAAAACTTCCTCAATATAGATGATCAAAAGTACAAAGACAAAACCTATGCGAATTACACAAGTGAGTGTGTGTGAATGAATGAATAAATGAGAGAGCCTAGCTCTCTATTTATACATTCACTTCTACTTTAATTTTACAACTTGACATGTCGGCCTCAACTAACTTTACCACTCAACTAATGTTGACTGGGTCGACTCCTCCAGGGGACTTGAAAACCCCATTACATTTGACTCTAGAGGGATCTATTGCCCCGACTTACAAGGGAGGATTTACCTCAATGACTTTACATGACCAAATGTAATAATAACATCCCAACGGAGGAATAAAACATCTCCGAATAAATTACAATAATAAAATACAATAGAATATTCTTCGAAGTTACAATATTTCAATAGGCACAATGTCTAACCAAGCTTTGTGTGGTATAACCTTGTATTTAACAGTACCTCACTCCACTTGTCATATTTTTAATTGCATGCATAGCACATGGAAGGCACATATCTACGAGGCTCATACATTAATATTTATGCAATATTTGGTATATTGACCACACGTTTTAGTAAAATAATATTAACAAAAAAATCCCTTGTTGACCATAGAATATTGCAAGAATAACGTTTTATGCAACGATTAGTGTTGCTTGTCAGAAGGTAGGCATGGCACCTTAATCATGTGGTTAAAGGAAAATGACACAAGTTGAATTGGATCAATTTTTTTCATCTATATGGAGAGGCTGAGAAACATACAACATGGAGGCATGGAGTTCCACCCTCCTACAATCAAGTCAACAAGTTTTTGAGGAAGGTCAATCAAAGATTTACATTTGTATCGACAGTTTAAATATGTTTTAAGGATAATAAAACTTGGTATTGATAAGATTTTATGGATGCAGTAACCAAAAAGAGGTTGCATGGAAGAAATTGTAGAGAAGCTGGTGAAAACATAGGACGTGAAGTTTTAGCAGTAATTGATGTGGGAAACCTAGAACTAGAGATATATTGGTCAAACCACCTTATCTTAATAAGGGAAGGCCCATGGCCCCTAGAGCATCAATGATGACCACATGTTAAACATCACACATAACCCCTATTCTATTTGGAATGACTATAATTAAGGACGGTTTTGTTTGGTACTTCAATCATCAATATAATATAACTAAGCTAATGTTGAGATGCTCGATCTCTAACTAGAAGGTATGTTATGGGAACTAGTTATCCAAAGAAAGCAACTAAATCTACACTTGGCACTAGTGGAGGTGGTTAAAGCAGCAAAGGTGAATACCTAAGAAGTTTCAATGGCCAATCAAGAGATCACAACAAACACAATATAACCCATCATTCAATCATATCATTAGTAAGGCCCTGTCGACTGGGTATATTAGTAAGATTGTGTCAACTAAGAAGGTTCTCGCTTAGAGCTTGTCTTAAGTGGCCATGTTGAATAGGACATGCAAGAGAAATATTCATAATAACACTATGGGTGAAACTAGGATACAAAAAAGCAAGGAGACTCAAAAGCACAACACAAACACCCATGCACAAACAAGCACAAAACACATGATAGAAGTTTTACCAAAGTTTAAAATTTGTGGTAACATCCTTACGTCTCCTCATCACGATCATTGAAAGAAAGATAGTCTTCTTGTAGGTGGATTTGTTAGATTGTGGTAACTCCGGGATGTCCTCCATGGTTCAGATGCCTTACATGGAGGTACATTAGCTGCATAGGCATCAGAATGGAGTAGAGGGTGGGATACACTCTACTCAGTGGCATGAGTCCAGTGGTGGCTGCATGTGGACCTTCCAGAGTGTTTTGACCCTTGCATGCATGATTTTTGCATGCACTGTCATGCGATCATTGGATGCATGCAAAAGTGACTTTTGCATGCACTGAGAATTAGGGTTTTGGCAAACCTAATTCATCGATGAGATTATTTATAGAGGCAGGGAGTCCCCGGATGAGGTTGCTCAGTTGTATTGTCAGGGAGTGATAGTGTTGGAGTGAGGAGGGAACAGTTGTGCATGTAGGGCGACTTTATGAGAGAGAGATGAGCTGCTGCAGGAGCTAGGAAGGTCAGATCTGAGCTGGATCAGTGACCTTCAGCTCTAGAGTCACTAGGCACCCAGTTCTGTGAGTTGAGATAGCTCATCAATGTGAGTTCTGCTTAGATTTGAGGAGGCCGGGTTCCCTTGGAGGAGGGCGCATTTCCCAAGGAGAGAGAAGCTCGTTTGGAGCTGGATTGACCGATTTAGAGTCTGAGACTTCCAGGATAGCCTTGCCTCGGCATTTGAGGAAGGTTAGGGATGATCAGAGCTCACATCTGCTGAGATTCGGTCCAGTACAAGCATCAGATATCTAGAGGGGAGGGCGCACTTCTGCATGCAATGGAGGTCGCATTCTTCATAGGGCAGTCTTCAAAGAGAGCAAATCATAGCAGTGTGATACAAAGGAGGCAGATCAGTCAGAGGCACCTGCAGTGTTACTCAGATCTAGTTTACCAGTTAGAGTTTACTCTTCCAGTGCATGCATCAGCTGATGCATACAAATCTAGAGTCTAACCAGTCCAAGGATTGAGTTACCAATGAGATAATCCTGTATTTTACTTGTCCATTTTATATATGCTTTGGGCTCGAGAGAGAAGATAGCCCCACAGATTGTTGGTTTTCCCCGTTTGGGGTTTTCAGAGTATATTTGGTATTTATGTGTGATTGCATGTATGTTTTAGTTTGGTAAAGAGATCTATCTATTGAGTTTATGTTTTTATGAGTATGTACTAACATATGAGACTCAAACTGCCTGAGGTCTCAGGGTGATTCAGAGGGAGTAGTGATCTTTGAATCAAATATTTACATGGTATCAGAGCTCTTTTGAGGGTCAGAGAGGGTAGTCATACATAGATCTGTGGTGTTGGATACTAGATCTAAGATAGATCTAGTAGATCGGTGGAGGTAGAGACCAGATCTACCAGATCTGAGCAGCACATCTCAGATATGAGGTTGTAGAGGTCAGATCTATCAATCCAGTGGGTTCACTGGTTAGATCTGTGATAGATCTATCAGATCTATGACCGGGAGAGATTCTTGTTCACTATGGGTTACAGTATTCCAGTTGGGTGAGTATGGCTACCAGTTTGAGAGTGGAGGACCGGTTGGATGGGGCCTCCAACTATAGTGCATGGAGGGAACGTATTATACTCTTGTTGAAAGAGTGTGAGCTATGGGAGGTTGTGAACAACACAACGACAAATCATGTTACAGTTCCGTCAGATGCCACTGCCAAAGCAATGTATGATAAGAAAAATGTGAAAGATCAGCGGATCCTTCTTGATGCGATCAAGGATCACATCATCCAACATGTCTCTACCAAAGACAATGTGTTTGAGATGTGGGATGCATTAACTAGTCTGTACCAAAGCTCCAATGCAAACTGGAAGATGGCTCTCAGGGAGAAGCTGAGAAGCATCGAGATGGGGAAGGATGAGAGCATGATGACCTATCTCACCAATATAACTCAAGTGAGAGATGAGTTGGGAGCAATTGGTGAGAAGGTAGAAGATAGTGAGTTGGTTTGATAGGCCTTGAATGGCGTGACTGTGCCATGGGAAGTGTTCGTACAATCTATCATAGCTCGGGAGAACCTCCCCAAGTGGGATCGTCTATGGGACAATTTCACACAGGAGGAGATACGGAGAGGGTACATACAGGGTTCAGCTTTTGCTATTCCTGAGGAGGAGGATGTGGCTCTCGCAGCAGGCAAGAAATAGAGAGGCAGACAGACGAAGGATTTGAGCAAGATCAAATGCTTCGCTTGCAACGGTTATGGACATTATGCGGGATAGTGTCTGCATAAGAAGAAGGGGAAGCAGGTGAAGGACGAGCAGGTGGAAGCAGCAGAGGAGGTTGATGAGTTTACTTCTCGGTTTGAGGAGTTCTCATTAGCCTCAGTTCAATTAGGACATGATAGTAGCCTACCAAAGGCTCTGGTTGATCAGAGTTGGAGGGTGGACTGCATGCTCAGCAGTCACATGACAGGAGTGCCGGATGCATTCCTTATCTTAGAGCACACACCCTTGCAGTTGGCTCGGGATGTGCAGGGGGTTAACCAGTTGGTCACTGGAGTGGGCAGAGTGAGGTTTCTGCTTGACCGTGGGGATCTCCTAGAGGTTTAAGGAGTGCTCTTTGTTCCAGGGTTGAGAGGGAGTATCCTCTCAGTGGCAACTTTGGCAGCTGCTGGTTGTTCAGTGGTGTTTCAACGGGATCAGATATTCACCTATCCTAGAGGAGTAGACCCAGTCTTGTTAGGTCACAAGATCGATGGTGAATACTTGGTACTTGGACATACTACTTCGGGCACATCAGGATGGCTAAGTACATCCTCCTTAGAGTCATAGGGGGATGATGAGCAAGATGCTCATAGCAGAGATGAGGCCAGGAGGAGTGAGCCTAGTAAGCAGATGAGTGGGCGTGATGCTCACCGTGATGATGATCAGGGGAGTGATTTTGGAGTTCATATGGATGAGCGAGATGCTCTTGATAGTGATGAGTCTCAGGAGATTGAGCCCTTGGGCTCATATCAGATGGATGAGCATGTTGCTCATAGAGGCACCAGTCAGAGATTGAGCTGGTATGATATGGTTGAGATGGACTTAGCTCAAGAGAGAGCTGAGTCAGCTTAGAGACAGAGGGATTTGACTTACAAAGCTGAGTCAGCTCAAGGTCATAGACAGATCTCCTACAGAGCAGTGGATCCAATTGACAAAGGTCTTTAGGACTGGTTACACCAGCAGAGACTCAGAGGGAGTCCAAGTCAGAGAGAAGTGACAGTGTCAGCAGTGGTTGATTGTGGTAACTTCGGGATGTCCTCCATGGTTTAGATGCCTTACATGGAGGTACATTAGTTGCATAGGCATCAGGATGGAGTAGAGGGTGGGATACACTCTACTCAGTGGCATGAGTCCAGTGGTGGTTGCATGCGGACTTTCCGGAGTGTTTTGACCCTTGCATGCATTGTCATGCGATCATTAGATGCATGCAAAAGTGACTTTTGCATGCACCGAGAATTAGGGTTTTGGAAAACCTAATTCATCGATGAGATTATTTATAGAGGCAGGGGGTCACCGGATGAGGTTGCTCAGTTGTATTGTCAGGGAGTGATAGTGCTGGAGTGAGGAGGGTGCAGTTGTGCATGTAGGGCGACTTTCTGAGAGAGAGGAGTTGTTGCAGGAGCTAGGAAGGTCAGATCTGAGCTGGATCAGTGACCTTCAGCTCCAGAGCCACTAGGCACCCAGTACTATGAGCTGAGATATCTCATCAGTGTGAGTTCTGCTTAGATTTGAGGAGGCTGAGTTCCCTTGGAGGAGGTCGCATTTCCCAAGGAGGGAGAAGCTCGTTTGGAGTTGGATTGACCGATTCAGAGTCCGAGACTTCTAGGATAGCCTTGCCTCGACATTTGAGGAAGGTTAGGGACGATCAAAGCTCAGATCTACTGAGATTCGGTCCGGTACGAGCATCAAACAACCAGAGGGGAGGGCGCACTTCTGCATGCAATGGAGGTCGCATTCTTTAGAGGGCAGTATTCAAAGAGAGCATATCAAAGTAGTGTGATACAAAGGAGGCAGATCAGTCATAGGCACCTGCAGTGTTACTTAGATCCAGTTTACCATTTAAGGTTTACTCTTCCAGTGCATGCATCAACTGATACATGCAAATCTAGAGTCTACCCGGTTTAGGGATTGAGTTACCATTGAGGTAATCATGTATTGTACTTGTCCATTTTATATATGCTCTGGGCTCGAGAGAGAAGATAGCCCCATAGATTGTTGGTTTTCCCTGTTTGGGGTTTCCAAGGTATATTTGGTATTTATGTGTGATTGCATGTATGTTTCAATTTGGTAAAGAGATCTAGTTGTTGAGTTTATGTTTTTATGAGTATGTACTGACATATGAGACTCAAACTGCTTGAGGTCTCAAGGTGATCCAGAGGGAGTAGTGATCTCTAAATCAAATATTTACAGGATTATTTTCATAGTTATTTTATTTCTTTGTTTTTCAAAGTTTGACCAAATTAAATGATTGTCAAATGTTACCATACAAATGCTTAGCATTTTTTGTTTTCAAATAAATCATTCTTGCAAGTGGACTATTTTCATAGTTCTTTTATTTCTTTGTTGTTCAAAGTTTAAAAAAATTAAATGGTTGTCAAATGTTACCGTACAAATGCTTAGCAATTTTGTTTTTCAAATAAACCATTTATTTCTCATATGAAAAAAGAATGCCACGCCTCCTTTCAATTGATAGCCACAATCTTCACCACCACCCACATAGGGATGCCACAACTCTAATCCAAAGCCTTCACTTGCTACTATCCAATATGGCAACATCCATTTTCCTTTCAATATAGCAACAACCATTTTCCTATCAAGGTTGAGACTAATTCATTCTTCTGCTTAGCTATGCATGTCTGTGCTTGAAAAATTCCACATTGAGATTAATATACTCTTTTTTGTATCTATGCAGGTATGTGCATGAAGATTCATTATCAGTCAAAAAGTATTTCAAATTCTTATTGAGTTGGAAGAGCTACGCTGAAAGTTCAACTCAAGTAAAAAATATTTTTGACCCAATGGCTTATTTTGTATAAATGTGGTGGAAAATGCCAACTTTATGAATGTCAAATTTGTTAACTATTTAACTTTATGAAAATTTTGTTTTTAATGTTTCCATACCTTAATTCCAAACTAATATGTTCATTAATTTGTTTAATGTTGTATCTCTTCAATATTAGACCCTTATAAAGCATTTAAGATTAAGTTCAGTGTGGCTATTGTTTAAATTTATAAAGAATACAATGTTGTCTATTGAAATTGTTTATTTTTTATTTTTTTAAATCAATTTGTGAATCTGGAAAATACCTCCACCAAGGGAATAAATCCCATATCCATTTTTAGACCAATAAAAAAAATTAAACTAAAAAATTAAGAAAACTATTTTTCTTTTTCAAAATAGTCAAGTTGGTATTGTTTTGAACAAAACGTTAGGAAATATTTTACAAAAGCAATCACTTCATAATAAAACTAGAGTCACTGCTTTGGCAAGGACTAAAAATAACATCACATTATGGATGACTTGCAACATTCATACTTATAAATTGAAATATATTAAAAAAATATATTGTAAAAAATAAAATTTTAGAAAAGAATATGTACCGCGCAGTAATTTATATATAGACACAACAAATTGAATCCATCTTAACTAAAGATATTTTAAGCATTCAAAGATTTGCATCTCAATTTCTTTTTGATATGTCCGGATGCTCAATAAATCCAAAGTTAACATGGATGTACACAGATATAACACTAAAATGATTCTTATAGAAAAATGCATATATATAATTTCCATCCTTGGTATGCACTAAATTTACTGATAAGCAGCAATGAAAACATTGCCTAATACCAATACAATCTATCTGATCTATTAGTTCAATCTATCTGATATCCACCCACAGGTGCCGCAAGAAACATAAATGCAACTTTCTTATGAATAAATTTAATATTAATAAAATGCAAACCATAAACAATAGAATTATTTTTTCTTTACAATGCTTCACTAGAAACATAGCTTCACACAGTTGAAATTTGGACATCTTGTTATCGGTCAATCAAACAAAAACAAACAAACAAAAAAACTTTAGCAGAGATATATCTCCTAATTTGCAGAGTTGAACGAAAATGGGTTTATACTTCCCACTACCATTTCTTAAGCATAGAATCTTGTAATCATTCAAACTTCAGTATGTCACACAAACTATGTTTTTTATTTCTTCCATATATTTCAAAGAGACAATGATGGATAACTACAATCCAGAGACCCTTGTTTATTATTGGCTATTACTGGAAGTGCTTTGCTTTATATCTTGCTTACTAGAATAGCTTACAGAGATCCGTCTGACAGAACCTAGTAGCAAAGATTTCAAGAATATGGGGAGGATTGATCCCATAATTTCATACCAAAGATGACTGTGATAACTTGTAATGATTCTTAATCCTCGGCCATCACAATTTCTTGACTCAACCTGGATTACAGTCATGCCTTCACATAATCACTGCCCGTGGATTCCCATATTACAGTTCCATCGCATGCGCATATTTTCTTGTAGTTCTCACCCACACCAGCACTGCGTGCTATCACTGCTGCTGCTATTCCAGCGCTTGATTTGTCCTCTCCCTCATACAAGACCACTGCACGGCCAATCAAATCTCCTACTTTAAGCATGTTCTTCACTCCTGAAAAACTAGCTTCCCCGTTATCTCCCACAGTGAGTGTTCCGAGATCACCCAGAGGCTGCATTAACATGACAGAAGTTTAATACCAAGCAATGAAAGAAGTACATACAGATAAGAGCTCTACTGTAATGTTAAAATTAGGCAAGGTTTTCAGTCTTCTAGCTGTTAAATTCACTACAAGAAATAAAAAAGTAAAAAACAATTGCATTGATTGAATGCACATAACTGATATCTATCTACCAAATTGTTCTATGTGCAACAATTTTGACGGGCAATACATGGCAGTCGCAATCAAAATATATCCTGATGAAAACAAGGATCTTATATGATAAGAAAAAAGGTACTTTGAATCCATTGACCTCTTAAATCACAATCATTGTGTTCATGTTGTGATGATGATGATTGTGTTCCAGTGAGACCAAGTTTGATCTGTCAGACTTTTAAGAAAAAATGGTAAGGAATTGTCAAACGTTGATCCGTCAGGCCTTAAGAAAAAAATGATAAGGAATTACCTCTGTTGCTTTAGAATTTGATTTCTATGCTCAAAGAGATTTGAGAAAAGCTTTCCTAAATCCATCATTTTGAAGAGTTAGAAGGTTAGGAAGGCTGGTACTACTACAAATATTTTGAAATTGAGATATAATGTGGATGTACTTAGGACATTTTAAGAGAAAGTGTTTTTCATCCTCCACCTTTTTGTATTGCAAAGACAACAAATTCTTTCATCCCAAAGCATTTTAGGAATTATCCAATGCCCTATTTCACTATGGAGCAGTGTAGTCACACTCGGCTGGGACTTGCGAGTCTTGCCGAGTGTGCCTGAGTGGCTGCCGGAACGGGTACTCGCGACTCGCCCTATTCAGTGAACTCAGCATGCACTCGCCGGACTCGCCGAGTCCATGTCACCCGCCGGAAAGGACAAAGTCCCTTCCACGTAAGCGATTCAGGCATTGTTGTGGCAGGAATGTGTCGCAGGAAACTGTTTAAGAGGGCATCTCACTGCCTGTCTACTCACAGCCTTCTTCCTTGCCCCCGAGCTCATCACCTCGATGGGAGTTCGAACTTCGAAGGCAACTCGATGGGAGTTCACTGTTCGACTGTAGTGGTGTTCGAAGGCACCTCGACCGACGGGAGTCCGACTGGAGTTGGATGAGAGTGCGATTTGGAATTTGGAGCTCAACAAGTTCGCATTGCTGCCAGCGGCCCAAATTCAGGTTAGTTTTTGGTTTTTTGGGTTTAGTTTTTAAATTTTTTTTGTTTTAAGTTTAGTTTTTAACTTCTTAATAATTTTTTTAATGTTTTGTATTAAATTTTTTAATTTCTGCCATATGTTGGTGTTTTTGGCAGCCTTGACGGGAGTTTACAGGTTCACAGCTTCGCTTCACACATTCTGAGCATTAAGGATTTGCGGCGTAGCAGGCAGAAATCCTGTTTGGGTTAGCTTTTTTTTTTAAGTTTTTAACTTTTAAGTTTGAACTTTAAACTTAATATTTTTTTTATGTTTTGTATTAATTTTTTTTAATTTTTGGTTTTTTGGCACAATAGGAATTATGAAGTGTCAAATGTTGCATACAAATATGGAGTGTCAAATGCATAGTTACAAAAATCGGCCGATTTTTCGTGCTACGGCGATTTTTCACGCTTTTTCTGAGCCACCGATTTTTCAAAAAAAATCAGGGCGATTTTAACCCGAAAAATTGCCGATTTTCTCCCGAATTTTCGCCGTTGACTCGCGATTTCCGGGACAGTGGAGAAATAAAGTGCGTTTTGGCGTTTTAAAGCCCACGGGAGCATTCCATTCGGGCTCACAGCTTGCTCGCTACAACCGTGGAGAGGAGAAAAAATTGCATTTTCGGTTCTACTTCTCACTTCTCACTTCTCCCCGAGTCCCCACCACACAGCTCACTGTGCCTCTCTCCGCGGCTTCCACAATGCTCATGCCTCACTGTGCCGTTACTGCCTCTCTCCGCGGCTTCCAGCCCACTCCGTGACTCCACAGCACACTGCTGCTCACGCCTCACGCACAGTCCTAACTCCCCAGCCCACTCCACGGAGTCCAAACCGCACCACAGTCCACGACTCCGGAGTCCGGAGACACTGCTCACTGCACGCAGCACATTTGCTGCACACTATGCACACTAGCACAGTCCAGTAGTCCACGGCCACGCTGCTACAGTGCTAAGTTTTTTAATATTTAGGTTTAAAATTTTTTAAAAAAACCTTTAAAAAAATGTTGTTTTAAATTTTAATTAATGTGGTTTTTGTTATTTGTAATTAGTAATTATTAATTTTGCTTTTACTGTTTTTAATATTTTATTTTTAATTTTTTTAATTTTTAAATTATATTTCAATTTTCATTTGTTATAAGTTATAAGTTATATTTTTGATGATTCACACATTCAGTATTCACTATTCAGGAGTAGGACTAGGACACGATCCATTTTGATGGGTGATGCATCTCTAGACATCTTATATATCAGTTTTCTTTCCATATTCATGTGGCAATGTGTTTATTTGATGTTATTGTTGCTTTAGATGTTTAAAAAATTGAAAAAAAATGAATATTTTTGTGTTTTTTAAGTTTGCCGATATTTTGCCGATTTTTGCCGATGTTCTGCCGAGATATCCCGAGACGATGTTTCCTGGACCCTGCCGATTTCCGTGCCGCGCCGATATTTGTAACACTGGTCAAATGTTCTATTATTAATTTTTATGAGATGATCTAATGAATTTCTGCATAGAATTGTTCTTATAACTTATATGGATTAGAAATGTCATTATCTATGTTTTTTGTGCTTAAAAGTTACCACATTTTTAACGAGTCCGAGTCTAACTACACTGCTATGGAGATCATGAAAGTTCATTCTTATTTTAGAAATGTTAATTTTTTTATTACTAGTGATAATAGAAAGATACTTTGGATCTTCTAGACTAGGGTTACTGAATTCTTTATGGTATCTTAATTGGATCTTATCCTCTAAATTCTTTATTTCACCTCAATTTTTCCTTAAATTTAGATGTAATAGTGTTTCTAATGGTATCAACATTCTGAACAGTGACCTCTATTCCCCAATGATTTAGCCAAGAGTAGGGACCTTTATGCCATCGATCGAGTCGTAAGTGGCTTTCACTAGATTCTGAAGCAATCTTAAGATGCATCTTGTCTTTCACATTAATTGTTTTGTGTTTGTACATTAGGTACCTAGTCATACCACACTCTCAATGGGGGGAGGACTTGCTTCTAAGAGGAGTGTTTCCGCCTAATACACACCTGGGGGGAACACGGTAGGAAACCTTCAAATCGCTCAATGTGTCCCTTGGGGGCAAGTCAAAGTCAAGTGTTGTCACCTGATTACTCGACTCCTCCGTCTAGGTTACTCCTAGCGAAGCCATGGGAGGTGGTCCCTATAAAAGAAACTATGGCTTTTAAACCATATAAAGGAGTAAAAGCTATTCTAGGAGTAATGATGAAATGAAAAAACTGAAACAAGAAACAATTGCAATTAATTTTAAGTACCGCAACACATGATATTGAAAGATATATACGACATTTTATGGATTTAACTTGATCAGAAAAGATATACGATGACCGGTGCCGATATTTGTAAGCGCAATTGTTGTTGTGTTGTGTTGTGCAAGTATTGTTCGTTTTAAATTATTAATGAGTATTAAAGGTGTGGGTAAATTGTTGGTTTGGCCCAACTCTGAATCGCTCCTTTGAACTGGGCGTTGTGACAGCTATACCAAGTGTCCCACCAGGCGAGGATGAACCTTCTTACGATAGCCTGCTGACTCTATAATTAGCCTCACTCGACCTCCCGAGTTCTCAAGATCGAAACATTGAAGGATTGTCCTATTAATACTAGTCACTCTACATCCTTTTTTGATTGACCCAACTGTTCAGACTAAGCTGCAGCGGTCAAGAGCACACTTTGGATTTCAAGTCTTGGTTATTTTATTTAACATTTGAATGTGAGTTATTAACTAACCTACAGCCCAAGAGTCTCTTTTCGACACACCAAGAAGGTGTAGTACTTCGAGAAAGCAAAGGCTCAAATTTTATTGCAAGTTTATAAAATATTCTGGAAAATGATAATGCATGAGTAAAGAAAACTAATCTATGCAGCCCTCCATGGACGGATTGTGTGCTCGTGATGTTATCTAATTACTATTTGCATAAAAGAAACTCAGTCTAAACAAAAAATACAAAAAAAAAGCAAAAAACCGAAAAAAAGCTCAGATCCCCTTGAGGGAATGGGGCAGGCGCTGGAATGGCCTGCTTTGCTCTTTTTATTTTTCAAGTTACAATAGCCCAAATGAGAAATGATGTTGTTCCTTAAGGAACCAGACAGCTTACAAATGCTAGAGGAGAGAAAGGATAGTAAAAATGGTTCTCCGGATGGTCACGCAAGCTTCCAAATATGAGATTTTGGCCAAAAAATCTTTCAAACCTGCTAAAATATCAGAAAAAACAGCGAGCTAAATTAGTCTCAAAAGAGCCACAAAACACTTTAAAAAGTGTCTTTGCCCATACTAAAAAATTTGCAAAATTTTTCTAATTTACTAGCAAGAAAGATGAAAAAACAACTAAGGCAAGCTTTCTAGCTTGCCTTCTTAGGATCTTTGCTTGCCTTTTTAAGAGATGGCAAGCACATCATTAGCACTAGATTTGCTTGATAAAACTTTGAAAATTTAAAATTTCTTCTACTTGCCTCTTTAGATCTACACTTTGAACTTTGCAAAGAAGAAGAAAAGCAACCTAGATCTAAATGATCAAATAAAACTTTTATGACTTTTAGATTGCTAGCATTTAGATCTACTTTATAAAATGACTTTTGAATCAAGATCTAAATGAAAATAGTAACCGTAACCAAAAAGGATGAGAAGAAAAAGATCGAGAAGTAAGAACCCATGGGGGTTGAGTGCTAAAGTTGGGCAGTGGAGTCTCTTTCCTGATGCACTGGTGGAAACGAGTGTCTTGATTGGATCTACTGGATGGAGTATAGAGCTAACATGCTCACTACATCCTCCAACTTAAGCAACCTGTAGAATCACAACACAACTAGCAAAGATGATTAAAAGCATATGTGTAAATGAACAATAGAAAACTTGAGAAATAATAGATTCTAAACAAGATATCATACTACTTCTAGCATTCTAATATCATTGACAAAAGTAAGCAACCTATAAAGCATTACTCACTATTCCTTATGAAAGCTAACTTCCCTTTAAAGGACAAATGGATCCCAACAATTGCAAGCATGAAATAGAAGAGATACAGGTTACCGCATGTTATCAAAGCACACCACATCCAACCAAGGACAACAACAAGGTAAGCCTCCCAAGCCTTCTTATTAACTCAATGAAAAATATTACAATACTTTGCCAGCATAGGTTTCACCTTCCGATCCTTTTACAATGGAGAAGAGTTGCTCTTTATATAGAGAACAAGAGAGAGGAGGTGCACATGGATCAAGGGAGGGCGCATTAGCTTGATGGGAGAGTAAACTTAAGTGAAAGGCGTTGAACATGGGATTGATTGGAAGCCAAACTCATGGGAGTGCGCCACCTCTCCATGAGGTAGGCGCCTCCCTCATTGAAATTATCACAACCAATGCCTTAACACCATGTGGAAAGAGTTGCCCATAATGGAGAGAGGGCGCATCTCTAGTTTGATATTCAAACTTTGACTTCTAAATCAACTCCAAAGTGATGCTTTATCTTAGGAATATAATCGCCCTCCATATGACATAAGATGCCAAATCACTTTGGCACATGTTAATTGCTTTTTAAATTATATATATATTTTATATTGGTGTCATTTTGTAGCACCATTAGCATTTATTTGCCATTATGTCGACTCGATAAGGAAAAATGCTCCAAGTGATAATTTAATCACCCGAAACATAGGAAGACTGGGTCCCGGAGTAAAGAGGATGCTCTAAGCGTGAAAACGAGCATCCCTGCACCAAATTCCACTTCCAAATCACACTTTTATCACAATTTGAAAATTTCCATTTAAACCATTAAAAAATGGCCTAAGTTTGCGGAAAAAAAATTATTTTTCTCGAAATTGACTCAAACTCCTAGGGGACCTAGTGCATATCCATATGACTCATTATTGATGGCTAGCATGAAAAAAATACATAGACACTTAGGCTTTAATAACCTCCCAAGGTTTGACCACCAAGGTGAATACTCCAGCTTTGGAGGTGTGAGTGAAAAACTCAGGAATTATACGTCATTGAAGCGCAATGCATAATTCCTAAGGAAAAAACACTCTAGAGTATCCCCTTGATAGATAAACCTAAGGTAAGCCAAGCCTGTTACAAAAAAGACCATGCTTAGACCAACTTATTACAATTCCCCATGGGGGTATGGACACGCAAAAAGTTTTAAAAAAGGCCCAATTAAAGGCTTGATGGACTTCTGAACACTGAACTGCACAAGTATTTGTGTAAACCTTGGCGGCTCTCTGGAAATCCAACTGAGTGCAACTCGGGTGGTAACAAGGAGGATAGGATAAAGCATATTGCTTTTAATTTTAATATTATAAATTATAAATGCTTTTGGATTTGCTCATATTTCTCCCCAATTCTCTAGAGATGTTATAGACCCAACCTTTACATCCATATAAGATAACAACAATGAAGAGGGTCTCAAAGAGGAGCTTTTTTCACACAACCAAACATCATCTGATTTACAATTGTTTTCAAGACCAAAAGGCCTTCCACCTTCAATTAATCCTTTTATCAAAGCTATAGTTCCAATCAAGCTTGTGATGAAGATAGAGTCTGAGATATTTGTATGAAGTAGCATCTTCTAAATTTTTCTTGTCATACACAAAATCAATTTAAGTGATTTTTTTGGATTTGATAATCATAACCTTTTATTTGTCAGTGTTACAGTCATACATATGCTAGAACATAAATCCTTGAGAATTCTTAGTTGCTTGTCAAGATCAAAGAGACACCTATCCATAAGAACAATATCATCAACATAAAGAAGAAGGATGGTGACTATTTAAGCTAACATAGTGCCAGCATACCCTGCTTCTTCTAAACATGCCTCTAACTTGTCGATGTAAATGCAAAAATGGGTAGGGAACATTGGACATCCTTGGTTAAGTCTTATGTTACAATTAATTTCTTCCGACCAACCCTCAATGTTCATAAAGTTTGCAACAATATTCTCATACAACCTTATCACAACTCTCAGTGCAAATCGAACCTTTAACTCTTTAATCTATTCTAAAGGTTAATTCTAGGCACCATGTCAAATGCTTTCCTAAAGTCAACAAAGCAACATGGGAGATTGGTTTTATTATTATCACACTCCTTTGTGATGATCTTAAGCATATATAGGTGGTCCGCGGTTGAATGATAGATTCTAAAACAGGCCTATCCTTTAGCCCTTTTTTCCTAACTTTCTAAGCATATGCTAATTTTATTTTCCAAAATAATTCCATATAACTTCACTAAAAGAGAGCTTATCACAATGGTCCTGAAGAAAATTGACTTAAAAAAAATGAAATGGCTCATTTACACATTCTGTCAAACACTTTCAGAATCTAGGGTTTTAACTTGACTTTCAAAAAGTAAAACCACACTTCTAAAATGTACTTCAAAAATACTACCAAATACTGAAACAATCTTTTAAGCAAATGGACACAAATATTTTGGTCAAAGACCGGGCAAAACCCCACTACTTGGGGAAAACCCTAAGAAAGATTTTTCTTTAAAAAGAGCAAAACTCATAAAATTCTTACAATGAATTTTTCTTTCTTTTAAACCCTCATTGGCAAAATTATATAAATAGAAAACTAACCCAGAAAATTTCAGTCAACCTTGAAAACTGTGCCAAACTCTATTGTACAAATTGCTACAATATTGCCTCGATTTCTGGGTTCACACATGCTCGAAATGACCCTGCTGTATGGTTCTGTCAGTCTACAATAAATGCACCAGCGACTGCCTTGGAAACTGTGCCCACACATGCTGTTGTACGGTCTGACAAAATGTTGTACAGTCCTCTTTATGGTTGTCTTGGGAAGCGTGTTGCTTCTCTTCCTTGAAATTTGTGCCCTTATTTGCTTGGGAAACTCTTCTTGGTCTTTAATCTCTCTTCTCCTCTCTTTGATTGTGAGTGTCTCAATTGTCCTTCTCACTTTGTTTTATACTTGTCCTTTGTAACTAACTCCATCAACTACCTAATATAGTGGTTGAGATTCAATTACAAAATCAAGGGTCATCGTTTAATTCACTTTTTAATAATTAAAAACATTAATTATTAAATACATCACTTAAGTCATAAGTGTGACCCACTTTTCTAAAGTATGAAAACACATTCACTTTATTTACATAAATGTCACTTTGTTACATAAATACATAAAGGACAAAACTTTCTGGTCCTCCTCATCACACCTACACCAAATATATGGGAGGACCTCCAGAGTTAACTTTGCAACACTCCCTCCTAATGAGGGAGATCCTTCCGGCACCATCCAAATCTCTGCCTCTGACTCCTGATGCAGCGCCCTCCTACTCTAGAATGTCTCTCGAAGAAAAGTGCCCACCACTGAAATAAAACTCTAATTCCTGAGATTCAACATGAACCTCATCAACCTACTCATCACCATCACCTGTCTGGCTGAGTCTTCTACCAATGCTCTGGAGAGACTCACTCTCCTCATCAGAAGGAATGTAACTAACATGCCGATCAACTGTATCTCTTGCCCCATCCTCTGACTCTGACAGCCATCCACTTGTCCATGGACGTACAACATGTCCTCTCAAAATATATAATATGTCACTATGATCACTAAACAAGATAGTGGTCCTGACAGGATCATCTCTCCGATAAATGAAGATATGACCGTCCCTAACCAACATCCCATAACCATCATCTTCAAGAGATGACACTGAGAGTTTGCTAACTCTCATCCCAGGTACAAAGAGGACTCCATGTATCTCCAAGACCTCTCCGAGGTCTAGTTGGAACCTGACTGTTCCAACCCCTCGAATAACTATCTGTGGACCGTCAATATATGTTTGAATGTAGTGTCCTAGTCCCAACTCTGTGATAATCTGCAATGCATCATACACTCCAGTCATATGTCTGGTTGACCCACTGTCAACTATCCAGACACGCTCGAAAACTGAGCTACCTATACGAGAGTCAAAAGAGGCTAGAGAAAATTCACCTGCAAACTCATCCGCAAACTCTTCCATTGCAGTAGCTGCTGAATCTTTCTCTGACTTTCCTTTCTTCTTCTCAGGACATTTCGTGGCATAGTATCCTAACTGACCACATGATAACATTTGATCTAACTCGGATCTTTCTTCTTCTCGTTCTTCGATTCGGCTACGAGTGCCACATCCTGCTCAGCATCCTCACTAGTTTGGCCAATCTGTGACCCATCGCGAATTTCCTCTTGGGTAAAATCATCCCATAATCTGGACCAACTGGGAAGTTTTTCTCTGCCCACAATACATTTTACAAAGACCTCCCACTTCTTGGTGAAGATCTTTAGGGCTATTCTCACCAACTCTGAATCAGGGATAGTCTCTCCTATTGTTCCCAACTCGTCCTTGACTTGTGTGACACGAGTCAAGTAGCAGGCTACACCCTCATCTTTGTTCATTTTGATACAGTGTAGTTTGTCTTTTGGGGCCATCTTCCGGTTCTCGTTCTTTGCTTCAAACAACTTGGTCAATGTGTCCCACATCTCTTTAGCAGTTTTCTTTTCTGCTAAGTGTGGAATGAGATGGTCTTTAACCCCATCCAGTATAACTCTTTGGGCTCTGGCTTCAAGACCTTCAAACTCCACAAGCTCATCTTTATATGTTGGCTTAGTCATGATACTGTTAGTGAAACCCCAAACTCTAAGTTCCTTCAATACAGCAATGATTCTTAGTTTCCATGGAATGTAGTTGGATACTCCATCCAACCTATCCTCATACCTAATGCTCATCATGGAAAATAACTTGCAACCAAAAATAACTGAAGACAACTCTAATACTCTTCTGAAACTTCAAAGAACACTTGCTTACTATCTTTTTCAGTATGGCTCTGTTAAACTAAGATCCGATACCATCAACTCTGATACCATGAAAAAAATTGACTTAAAAGAAACGAAATGGCTCATTTACACATTCTGTCAAACACTTTCAGAATCTAGGGTTTTAACTTGACTTTCAGAAAGTAAAACCACACTTCTAAAATGTACTTCAAAAATACTGCCAAATACTGAAACAATCTTTTAAGCAAATGGACACAAATATTTTGGTCAAAGATGGGGCAAAACCCCATGCTTGGGGAAAACCCTAAGAAAGATTTTTCTTTACGAAGAGCAAAACTCAGAAAATTCTTACAATGAATTTTTCTATTCTTTTAAACCCTCGTTGGCAAAATTTCATAAACATAAAACTAACCCAGAAAATTTCAATTAACCTCGAAAACTATGCTGGCCTAAAAAATTCTGCCAAACTCTGTTGTACGGCCTACTGTACCTGCTGTACGGATTGCTACAATATTGCCTCGATTTCTGGGTTCACTCGTGCCAGAAATGACCCTACTGTACGATTCTATTAGTCTGCAATAAATGCACCAGCGGCTGCCTTGGAAACTATGCCCACATGTGCTATTGTACGGTCTGAAGAAATGTTGTATAGTCCTCTTTATGGCTGTTTTGGGAAGCGTGCTTCTTCTCTTCCTTGAAATTTGTGCCCTTCTTTGCTTGGGAAACTCTTCTTGGTCTTTAATCTCTCTTCTCCTCTCTTTGATGGTGAATGTCTCAATTGTCCTTCTCACTTTGTTTTATACTTGTCTTTTGTAACTAACTCCATCAAGTACCTAATCTAGTGGTTGAGATTCAATTACAAAATCAAGGGTCAACATTTAATTCACTTTTTAATAATTAAAAACATTAATTATTAAATACATCACTTAAGTGTGACCCACTTTTCTAAAGTATGAAAACACATTCACTTTATTTACATAAACATCACTTTTTTACATAAATACATAAAGGACAACTTTTTGGTCCTCCTCATCACACCCACACCAAAAATATGGGAGGATCTCCAGAGTTAACTTTTCAACAAGTCCTACATTAGAAGGGTTTCTTACCCCCACTTTTAATAATAGGAATAATGAGAATTTGAGTCCATGGTTTAAAGAAACCCTACTTGACTGCAAGATTGAAGAGCTTGTGAATGTGAAGGATGAGGACAAGTCCTCCAATTTTTAGGATCTCTCCTTGATAGCCTTCAATGTCCTTAGCTTTCACTTTTGCAAGTCATTTAACCCCAAACTCTATCTTCCAAAATAAAAACTCCTTCCCTTGTAATAAGGGTTTGAATGGTGTCCACAACATTAGGCAATTCATAAAGCTTCTTAAGGTATGAATTCCAAACCCTCAAGGAAATCAAATTATTTTTTTAGTTTTACGAGTTAGAATTTGCGTCCAAAATCTTTTAGGATCAAATTTGGAAAGGTGTAAGAACTTCTCTTGCTTTCTATTTATATAATATCTTTTTTTTCTTTTCATTTGGGCTTTGTAACTATTTATCTTGTCAACTTTTAGGGACTCGTCAAAGGCTTCCCTGGTGGCCTTTCTAGCAATTTTACACTCTTTATCATACCAAGGGTTGGCCATTCTATTTTCATTTTTACACAAAACTTTGAACGACAGTACTTGTTTATAAACTTGAGAGTGATGTAAAACCATGATAAAAGTCTTCAATACCTCAATGTTGTCATTACTTAATAGGAGATTTAATTCAATTGTTAAATCCTTTAGAAAATATCAACTTTATTTTTGTTGAAGATCAAGTGCTTTTCATTATTAGAATCTTCTTATGTGGGATTATTAAGCACAACAAAGTTTAGATTTAGGACTAAGGGTCTATGATTTAACTCTGGCTAATGGGCATTTAAGATGTCAAAGTTAACAATTTGCTTGTATAAGGGATATCAGATATAACATAATCTACCACACTAATGCCAAGCCCATGAATACAAGTCATCCAATTGGATTTCAGCCACTTCATTAGACCATTGCAAATTATTAAGCCTTGAGAACTACAAAGCTTGATTAGTTTGAAATTGAACAAATTTTCACCTAAACTTTTGGAGCTTTTTGTAGTGCAAGCCAAAGCAAGGTTCTTGTCTAACCATAGATGGTTAGGGTTGGAAACATTGTTTAGAATAATAGCTTGGTTAGTTGTTGTTCTAGCATTAGTGTCCCCTAGAAAAACAATATTACCTTCATTTCTAAAATTAGAAATATCGTGTTCTAAACTTGTTATCACACAACTTGTAGTTGTCCCAAAAGGTTATCCTATCCAAGACGGTAGAGGTGTTGGACAACTAAAGAGGTGACCCAAGAGATGCCATGGTTCCCAATGCAATTGGGTGTCACGTTAACTGAGGCACTCTTGACTTTAGATCAAGCCTAAGCAAGACCAAGGGGGAGACCCTAGCTTAGCCAATGAAGGCTAGCGAACCCAATCAAGACCTCCTAGGGAAATGTGATGATGATAAAGGAGAAGATCAAGAGAGGATTGGATCTAGATCTAGGATAGATTAGTGGACCCAAAGAGTTAGGGCTTGGTTGAAGAGGCTTATGGAATGACAAATATTCAACCAAGGATGGATAAGGTCACTTATGGGGTTTAGATTAGTAGATCTAGATAGATCTAATGCCAAAATAATAGATCCAAGTGGGGCCCACCCTTAAAATGAGGAAAATGGTCCAAATGGGGCCCACAAGGTGAAAATCAAAGAAGAATGGCACTAGGGGGTTTGCAAATGAGTAGATCTAATGAAACAATGAGGATTAGGCAAAACCCAAGTTGGGATCTAGCAAAAAGGCCACTTACCCAAAAGTGCAACCTCCCTTGGAGAGGCCCAGTGCCTTAGATCGGGGGGCAAATGGAATCGGATGTCCACCAAACTTTAGATCGAGAACGTTATGATTAATATTAAGGTGGGTTTTAATTATTAAACCCAAGTGATTGCTAGATCTCCATAGATCTGAAAAATAAAAATATGAGGGTTTTAACTTTTAGGGTTTGAGTGACCAACGGATGAAAATGCATGAAACAAGATACATACCTTGTAGATCTTACCTCTAGAGCTTGAGGCTACTTTGCAAAGTGATATCTTTCCCCTGTATGTTAATCTAGAGTGAGATCCAAGCCACCCAAGTGAAATCGCCTGCCCTCCAAGATCACACGTGTGCCCTCCTCCTGCAAGAAAAGATCTATGTAAGAATCATTCCAGCATGAAAATGACTATAAGGATGAAAAGATGAAAAAGAAAGTACCAACTATGTCACTAAGATACAATAATGATACTCCCTCAGACAAAAAGAAGATCAAAGGTAAGATATGGGGTTTCCCCACATTAGCATCCCCTTGAATCGTCCTCCTCTTCAACCCACACGACCACCTTATAGGTAGTGTTATCATACCATAGTAGCTAGGCTATTGTTCTTGCTGAGCAAATATCTGCACATTTCAGAGCTTTGCTTCTACAAAGATCGGCTATGATGAGCTTGTTATTTGTGATCACTCATGGCTCAGAGCAGTATATTATATCAGACTTTTGTTAGACCTTGTGCCAAGGTTGAGCCTTGAGAGCTTATAGATTTGATGACCGATGTGACCCTTTGTTCCATACAATTTCAGTTCAGTGCCCAGTGATTATATTGCAGTAGTATTTCAGATGTTTATTGATGATTATTATGATGTGATGTGACCTATGGACTTTTGATTATTGGCTTTGGATTATTATCTTGTTGTTTTAGTCATCTTCATAGCTTTGACTTGGTATATGATTCATGATGTGGCAATACTATTTAAAATAAAATGAACTATCTTGGATAATGTTGAATTATAAAATGGACCTATTACTTGCACACTTAGGTTTTCTGACAAAAACTCATCGGTTTCATTACCCTCCTATGAGCATAGATATGGCCTTTCCTGACATCCTTGTCTGCTAGCTTAGGCACCATTTTCACTTGACTCCATCCATCCATGACCTTGCTTATTTGGCTTTCACCTTTGACTTGCCTTCTTGACTTCTTGATACTGAGGACTTCCCCATTTCTACCTCTGTGTTGGACCGCATCCATGTTTGTTTTGTGTCTCGTCTCTGAGTTGGTGACAAAAATTGCCTTTGGTGAGTTGGATTGTATGCCTAAATCATTCTAGTCAGTTGTCCCGATGTTTGGCACTGTGCAGAACTCCCCCTAGTCACTTGAGATGTTGTTGGCTAAAACTGAAAGCTCATGTACTACCTATATTGGAAATCTTTATATATACGCCCATGGAAACTATAAACTCTAGAATGTGTTTTTAAACACACGTGAGTAAAGGGTAAGAGCAATGAACTGCTAAAATACTCCTCGAAGAGTATAGAAAAGGTCCAAAAAGAAAATGTTACTCAAAAGTTATATCTATTATTGTTGTCTTTGTATATGTGAATATGCCCCGGATGCAAGCTGCAATTAGTTGTGCTTCTTAGCACATGTGAAATCCCAGAGGGGTCATATAGGCCAAAAAGGCCATGGAAATGAAATGAATGATTCTAATGAACCTGGATCAGCTGAATGAAGACATGATGCCTAAGTTGAATAAGCACTCTCTAAACAACTTATCCATTTGTGAGGCACAACCCTTCCCTGTGTTATTTTGTCCAGCACAGAGTGTAGCTTCCCCTTTCCCCATCCAAAGTATCACTTAGTTGAGTTTGGTCAAGTCACCCCCTTTGCCTAGCCTTGTTCTTAGCCTTCATCCTTAGCTAGCAGTTAGGCCATGTCCAATGGGTGAGTTTGTCATTAAAGCTGTTGTGCAAGTAAGACATAAACAACATTGAAAAACATATACATATTAAATGCCACTGAATGATGTTTGTACTTTAAGTTAAGCTGTGAATATGATCTAAAGGAACATGTCTTAGTCTTTGTCATAATCTTGTCCTTGGTTATATTTTGACCTAGTCAAACATAGTTTGACCATGGTCATTCTTGGGATCCATGATGATGTGGACCATGTATGCTTATGGATGATGATTGATGGTCCCACATACTCTTGTTGATGACTCCATATGGTGGACATATGCTTCAGATGATGGTTGATGCAGTTCAGCAGTTTTATTATTATTTCCACATCATCAGATTTTACACTGTCCAGATATGGTGGACCCTATTGTTGACCCCTCAGGTCAACCCATGGTGTATGAGTATACATTTTCAGTAGATTTGGGTCTTTTGGATCCATTGAGACACTTACCTTTCAGTTCCGGGCACTTCTGATGATGATAGATGCATTTATCCACCTATTGACCAGTTTTGGGCATGCTAACCCAGCCTGTCCAGCAGAGGCTTGGAGGCTAGTCGTTTCCTAGGGCGTTGTGTCTGAAGGGGTGGTCCAGCCACTTGATTTCCACATTATACCACCCTTCCAGACACCCTGGTGCCATCGGTTTGACAGCGCAGGCACCCTGGGTGGCAGTTTGAGCAGTTTCAAGGTTTTTCAAGAGGATTAAAAATGGAATAAAAGGGTCACTGAGGAATTCGATTTGGGCAATTGAGGCAAGGTTTTGGCACTTCGTCTTCATAGAGGTCTTCCAGGGTGAACCCCCCATCTTCCAGTCAGTTGGCATCAGTCAGTGGGGTCCACAGTGGCCACATGAGGCCTTTTATTGCATGACTCACAGATTTTGAGGACAGGATTTGATCATTTGTGTTATGTGGACATATCATGGTCTTATTATTCTATATTATTGTGCCATGGGGATGAGATAGTAAGGATTGATGCCTCTTAACCCCACCATGAGCTTCTTGAGTCATGTCCATGTCATATTTGGTGGGCCCTTGTATCTTAGCCCCCCTTTAGAGGATGACGTCACCCTCACTTAGTCACTTTTAGCTATGACGTCATCCCTCTTTGAGTGATCCATGTGATATTATGTATTGGCTCATCTTAGCCATTGATTAGATTTTGAGATCTTTTAATCTCAACCACTCATTTCAAAAAGTGGTTTTGAGATCTAGAGTTTTGGTCTTTATTATCCTATATAAGGAGGAGACCCCCCTCATTGTAAAGCACCTTTGGGCTCTGGAAAACTTGGAATGAAAATATTATTTTGGAGATCTACTTCTTGGCTTTGATTGGGCTAGTCTTGTATATGTTCTTGCATCTCTTGTTTCTAGACATTCTTTGCTTTACAGGTGAAATCGACATCAATAGAAGGGAGGCCGAATTGCTTGAAGCTAGCCACACAACTTGCTTGATGGGAAGATTGTAGGGGTTGCTCACATCCCCCATGGGCAAGACGTCTTCATCTTGAGGGATTTTTTCAATTGTGCTTTGTCCATTGATTGTTTCTTTGATATGACATGCTCAGATCTCATTGATTTGTGAGTCAAATCTAACTTGATGTAGTTTGATTTACAGGTTTCATGGGACATCTCTCCTCCTAGGGCTTCGGCGATTTTGGTTGAAGACACTTGGATCAAGCTTGGAATTATAACTAAGGGCAAGAATCATCCATATGCTAAGAGGCCACAAGCTTATGAGGTAAGATCTACAAGGTACGTATCTATTTCACTTGTTCTCCATCCTATTGGTCACAAACATCATTAAAATCAAAACCCTCATTTTTACTTTTTCCTAGATCTACTTGGATCTAGCTTGGCTTTGGGGAAGACATTGAAAACCCACCTCTATAGCATCCACGACAATTCGGATCTATAGTTTGGTGGTGATTGGCCTCCATTTGACACACTTTCCAAGGCACCTAGCCCTCTTTGAGGCAAATTGCACTCCTTGAGGAAGGCTAGTTGGGCTAGATCCTTGACATGGGTAGGTGAGATCCCACTTGATTTGCATTGATCCACCTTGATAACCTAACCCTAGTGCTTCACCTCTTTGATTTTTGCCTTGTGGGCCCCATTCCTCATTTTGAGGGTTGTGCCCCACTTGGGTCATTGGGTGATGCATTTTGAATCTTAGATCTATGGAGATCTAGGTCATATTTGGGCATGCCATCCTAAACCCACCTTGATAATTGCCTTGACTACCTCGATCTACATTTTGGCATATTTTGGACTCCATTTGCCCCCTCATCTCAAGGCACTAGTCTTCCTTGGGCAATTCGCACTCCTTGGGTTAGTGGCCTTTTCCTAGATCCCATATGTGGGTGTTGTCTATCTCATCTTAGATCCATAGAACTACCTCATCTCACCCACTTAGTGCCATCTCACCCCTAATCCAACCAAGTGGGCCCTATTTGGACCATTTCCACTTTTTAAGGAGTGGGCCCCACTTGTGTATTTTCATGGTGCTAGATCTATCCATTTGGTCTTCATAAGTGGCCTTAGTCATTCATTGGTTGAAACACTTGTCACTTCTTAAGCCTCTTCAACCACATCCCTCTTTGGTCCACTTAATCCTCACGCATTGGTTTCTGTAACCTAACTTACACATTTCCATAGGAACCTTTATGTTAGCTAGTCTTCATTGATTGGATAGGGTCTCTCCCCTTTGATCTTGATTTTTCATGATCTAAAGTGAAGAGTGCCTCGATTATCATGACACCCAGCTTGCATTGGGAACTGTTGCACTTCTTGGGTCACCTCTTTAGTTGTCCATCTCCTCTACCATCCCGGATGGGATACCTTTAGGGACAACTACAAGTTGTGTGATAACATGTAGATCCACAATGATACACAGAGAAACAGTTGTATATTCAAATTGCAAAGACATCCATCAAGACTAAAGAAGCAAATCCACAAAAATAGTATTTTTATTCCAAGTTTCTAGAGCTCCAAAGGTGCCTTTACAATGGGGGGGTCTCTTCCTTAAATAGGACGAGAGAAACCAAAACCCTAAACCACTTTGGAAATGAGTAGTGGAGATCAAAAGATAGAATAATACAATCAACGGCTAAGATGAGCCGATACAATATAACATGGATCACTCACATGAAGGGGGTGCGCACTACATAGAGGAAGCCCTGGGGGGGTGCGCACCACATAAAATGACTAGGATACAAGTTGTGCCACATAAGATGACAAGGACAAGACACTAGGAGCACATGGTGGGGCTAGGAGGTATTATTGTCCTTCACTAGCATCACCCCATGGCACAATAATATAACATATGACTAAATGACATGTTTGAGTGTACAAATGATCAAATCCTAGCCCCCTCAATTGAGAGAAGAATGCATCAAAACACAACCTGGTGACTGTGTGGACCCCACTAAATGCTGCAAACTGATCTGGAAGGAGTGGGATACACCATAGATGACCTCAGAGTAGACCTCATGCCAAAACCTTGACTCAATTGCCCAAATTGATTTCCTTAATGACCATTTTATTCCATTTTTATTCCACCTAAAAAACCACCAAACTGCCCACAGCCCACAGCCTGGTGCCCAAGCACAAAATCTAACTGTACCATCATGTCCAGAGGGGGGGTAATATGGTAATAACAAGTGGCTGGACCACCCCTCTCCTCTGTAGCGCCCTAGGAAACGACTCACCATCTATGCATCTACTGGACAGGCCACATCAGCATGGCCAAACTGGTCAACAGGTGAAAAACTGCTCATATCATCACTGCAAGTGCCTGAAACTTAAAAATAAGTGTCTCAATGGATCCAGAAGACCCAAATCCACTAGGGATGAGTACTCATACACCTCATGGTAACCTGTAAGATCATCTGTGGCATCCACCATACCCGAAACGATGACCTGGAAGTAATAATAATCAATAAAAAATACACCAATCATCATCTGAAACCTGTGTCCAACATATGGAGTTGTTATCACACAACTTGTAGTTGCCCCTAGAGGTATCCCATCCGGGACGGTAGAGGAGATAGGCAACTAAAGAGGTGACCCAAGAGATGCCACGGTTCCCAATGCAAGGTGGGAGTCACGTCAACCGAGGCACTCTTCGCTTTAGGTCAGGGTGAAACAAGACCTAGGGGGAGACCCTATAACCAATCACAGTTGATTGGACCCAAACAAAGGTTTCTAAGGATAAGTAAGTGAAGAGTTACGGAAACCAATGCAAGGTTGAGTGGACCTAGATATTATGGTATGGTTGAAGGTGGTTTGGGAGATTGTTAGTGTTTCAACCGATGTATGATTTAGGCCACATAGTTAGGTATAATGATAAGGTACACCACCATATGTTACACAAGTGGATCCTACTTTCTTGGGATATGTGAAATGGCTTGAAGTGGACCCACAAGGTGAAGCTAAGGGATGCAATTGGTACTAGATGTTGTGTAATGAGTAGATCTATAGATCTAAGTTGAATTTAGGATTACCCATGTACTGGATCTAGGGTTTGACACAATTCCCAAGGAGTGCGACTTGCTTTGAGGAGGACTAGTGCCTTGTTGGATGGGCTAATGGGGTCAAAAGGTATGTCAAAGTGTAGATCGGGACACCTAGGACCCAAGTCAAGTGGGTTAATTGGGATAGAGTGGTTGGATCTTGCTAGATCTAGGTTTTCATTAAATGACCCTAAGTGGACCACAATCCCTTGAAACAAGGAATGCTACCCCCAAGGCAGATCGTCACAAAATGATACTCTAGACCTAGGTTTCAAGGTATGTCCGTTCCAAATCCACAAAAATCTCAAACACCCACTTCCTCAAAGTGGGCAAACTCACTCATCCAAGGGAGTGCGACTTTGCTCAAGGAGGGCTAAAAGAGGGGTTAGGTGGACCAAATCAAGTCCAATGGCAACCAAACTATAGATCCAAGTAGCTTATGCACCGATCTATGTGGATCTAGAAAATCATGTCAATCCAAGGGTTAGATCTCACTAGATCTGAGTTTTAAGGTGCCAAGAAATTCAAAAGGGGGTTTAAATCCCTTAAAACGTGGAATTATGCCCACAAGGTAGAAATCACCAAAGTAACAATCTGGGGGTAGGTTATCAAGTGTCTAGATTGCAAATCAAGTGGGATCTCACCTACCCATATGCTAGATCTAACCAAACAAGCCTCTCTTAAGGAAGTGCGATTTGGTTCAAGAGGGCTTTTTGCCTTGAAAAGTGTGTCAATTTTAACCCAATCACCACCAAACTATAGATCCCACTAGGGGTGGATGCTATAGAGGTGGGTTCTTAATATCTCTTCAAAAGCAAGGCTAAATCTAAGTAGATCTAAGAAAAACCAAAAAAAACAAGGGTTTTAATCAATTAGGGTTTTTATGATCTAGAAATTATGGATGATTCAAGGAAGAAGAAGATCATACCTTTGGAGCATACCTGGATGAAGAGATGAATGCTAGTTGAGACGAGGATTACTTTTGCCAAAGATCAAATGGAGAATTGTTGAAGCCCTCTTGCCAAATCGATTTTTCCAAGCCACATATGAGTCCCTCTAACCTGTCAAAACCAAGGAGCAAAGCATCAATCAGTTTAACATGTTGAAGGTAGATACAAGCAAGAGAGAGATAAGCAAAGAATAGTTGGCACAAAGACAAAACTACTCCCTGTTTAACCACAACGTCTTCCTCCAAGCTTGAAGGGCAAGCCTCCCCACCAATTCGCACTTGTCAAAAACGTCCTCTTAACCTGTAAAAAAAGATATGGCAAATATGCAAGATAGCTACAATAGATCCTCCAGTGCAATGGACAAAAGCATTTACAATCGAAACAACCAACATCCACTCCAATCCAAGCATGTACTCCAAAAGATAGAAATTTTATTCCAAGAGCCAAGAGCCAAAAATCTCTAGATGATTTTACAATGAGAGGCTCCCTCCTTAAATAGGATGGGGAGAGAGTACAATCCTAACCACTTTTTACATGAGTGGCTAAGATTAAAAGATCAAAAGATCTAATCAACGGCTAATATTAAATCATAACAATACATCACATGGATCACCCAATATAATGATGACGTCCCCACTAAATGGTACAAAGGGAGGATGATGTCATCCACTAGAGGGGTAAAAGTACAAAAATCCACCTCATAATGACTAGGACATGACAAAATAAGCACATGGTGGGGCTAGGAGGCATCAATCCTTACTAGCTCATCCCCAAGGCACAATAAAATAATAAAATATGTCCAAGATAATATAAATGATCAAATCTGTCCTCAAAATCTGTGACAAACAAGCAGTAAAAGACCTTCTGTGATCGATGTGGGCATACCCACATGGTGAAAACTGGCTGGAAGATAGTGAGATCACCCTGGAAGACCTTTGTGAAAACCAAATGCCAAAACCTTGCCTCAATTGCCCAAATCGAATTCCTCAGTGACCACTTTATCCCATTTTTTTACTGCCTCGGTAACTGTGAAAGTGCCAAAACTGCCTCCTAGGGCATCTGTGCTGTCCAACTGAGCCCACCAGGCTCTCCAGAAGGGGGGGTAAATGGTAAAAACAAGTGGCTGGACCACCCCCTCCTCATACAGCGCCCTAGGTGAACTGGCCTCTCATGGCCCCTGCTGCTCAGGCTGGGAAATCAACCCCAAATCTGGTCAACAAGTGTAAAACTGCATCAATCACTGTCAGAAGTGCCCGGAACTGAAAGATAAGTGTCTCATTGGATCCAGAAGACCCAAATCCACTAGAAATGTGTACTCATACACCATGGGTTGCCCTATTGGGCCAGCTGTAGGGTCCACCAGCTGTAGGGTCCACCATATATGGACAATGCATAATCTGCTGATCTAAAGTAATAAATAAAACTACTAAACTGCATCAATCATCATCTGCATCATATGTCCATCATATGATATCATCATCAAGTATGTGGGACCATAAATCATCATCAATAAGTATATTTATACATGACCCCCCATCATCACTGATCCCAATAATATACAACCACAGATAAATCACATCAGTAGACTAAGACATGCTTCTCTAATCATTCTCACAGCCAAGCTCAAAGTATAACATCCATTCAGTGGCATTAATCTAGTTATCATATTCCTTTGTTATATAAAATTACTTGCACAATAGTTCAAATGACAAACTCACCCATTGCACATGGTCAAACTGCTAGTGAAGGATGAAGGCTAGGAACAAGGTTGGGCCAAGGGGTTGACTTGTCTAACTTAACTCAAAAATACTTTGGACTAGGAGAAGGGGAAAAGCTACAAACTCTGTGCTGGACAAAATAACACGGGGGATGGCTGTGCCTCACAAATGGATAAGTTGTTCAGAGAGTGCTTATTCAACTTAGGCATCATGTCTACATCAAGTTGATCCAGGTTCATTAGGATCATTCAATTTCGTTTCATGGCCTTTTTGGCCTACATAACCCTTCGGATCTCAGATGTGCTGATAAGCACAACTAGTTGCAGCTTGCATCCAGGGCATGTTTTCAAATACATATAAGGTCAGCAATTGTTTAGATATAACTTTTAAGAACCATTGGTTTTTGGACCTTTCTTATACTCTTCGAGGAGTATTTTTAGCTGTTCATCGCTCTTGCCCTTTTTAGTTTCCATGGGCGAATTTATGAGATTCCATAGGTAGAACATGAGCTTTCAGTTTTAGCCAACAACATCTCAAGTGACTAGGGGGAGTTCGAGCCAATGCCAAACATCGGGACAACCGACCAGAATGATTTAGGCCTACAATCCAACTCACCAAAGGTAAGTTTTGTCACCAACTTGGAGCCAAGACACTGAATATACAGGGATGCGGTCCAAACACAGAGGTAGAAAAACGGGGAAGTCCTCAGTATCAGAAAGTCAAATGAGACAGGTCAAGGTTTAAAGTCAAATAGGAAAGTCATGTATGGATGGAGTCAAGTGAATATGGAGCCTACACTAGCAGACAACTGGTGTCAGGAAAGACCATATCTATGTAAGGTGGAAAACTAGTGGGTTTTGTTAAATGACCTAACTGTGCAAGCAATTGTCCATTTTATGATTTACAGTTCATTTTAAACAGTTTGCCACATCAGGAATAATATACCAAACAGGTACTGTGAACATGACTAAATCAACAAGATAATAATCCACAGTCAGTGATAGCATATCCATAGATCATACAACATCATCATAGTAATAATCATCATGTACCATCTGAAACACTGCTGCAATACATCTCTAAGCACTGAATTGAAACTGTATGGGATAAAGGGTCACATCGGTCATCAAATCTGAACTCTCAAGGCTCGGCCTTGACACAAGGTCTAACATAAGTCTGAATAATATACTGCTCTGATCATGAGTGATCACAAAATGTACAATCATCATAGCCATGCTCTGAATAATGGAAGCTCTGGAATGTGCAGATATCTGCTAAGCAAGAATAATAGCCCTACTACTATGGTGTGATAACAGGAGTCATCAAAAGGTATATCAAGGACCATGGATCAACATCATACAACATAACTAGTCCAACTCATCACGGATCCCAGGGTTGACCTTGGTCAAACTAGCTTTGACCGATCAAACTTATCAAAATATGACCTTGGCTAAAGGAGCCTGTTGCTGCTGCAAGTGCAAATAGTTAAGACATGCTCTTTAAATCATTTTCATAGCAAGACTTTAAAACATTAAGCATTATTTCACTGGCAGTTAATAGATAATAATAGGTTAATTAATAAGTTACTTTCAAAAAAGAACCTCAAGTATATACTCATTTGTAAACATGATCAATTTGCTAGCAGAGGGTGAAGGCTAAGGATGCAAAGCTAGGCAAAGGGGAATGACTTGACTGACTTGACACTGTGATACTTTGGATAAGGGAAATCGTATTACACATTCAAGCATAATGTTGGATAAAGAATACACAGGGGATGGCAGTGTCTCACAAATGGGTAAGTTGTTTACATAGGTGCTTTTTCAACCTTGGCAAATGTCTACGACTAGAACCGCCATGAACTGGGTGCCCGACTAACTGTAACTTGAGGTTCTAGGGGACACTTAGAATTAGCTGTCCCTTGCTCCATCTCACATCACAACCTATAGGCTCCGTGAGGAATTAATCATTACATTACATTTCATTTCCTTGGCCAGCAGTCTTTGGATTTAGCATATATTTAACCACTCCTTTTTAGGCTTTTATGACCCTTTTTGGATTTTGCATGTGCTTATAAGCACAACTAATCGCAGCTCACATCCAAGGTACTTTTCATTAAAATTCATTTCATTTCATAGCAAAGCCTTTCTTTCATTTGTGCTGAGTAGCACAGTTTTCAAAGCACTTTCATGGGCTTTCATAATAGATATAACAATAGTTTCCATATGTAATGATGATAGTACTATTTGCTTCAGGTTTTAGTCAACACAAATCAAGCAACTATGGGGACTTTCCACAATCAAAACCAAACATCGGGGCAACCGACTAGAGTGATCAAGGTATCAAATCCAACTTACCAAAGGCAAGTTTTGCTTCCAACTCAGAGCCGAGACACAATTTAAACAGGGATGCTATCCAACACAGAGGCAAGAATGGGGAGGTCCTCCATATCACAAGTCAAGGTGTAAGTTAGGGTAAAAACCAATAATGGGGAAAGACAATGGATGGATGGAGAAAGTGAAAGTGATTCCTAAGCTAGCATGTCAAAAAGATGGGAATGATCATGTCCACACTCTTAAGAAGGTAAAAAGTAAAAACCAATTAGTATAAAACAAGAGTTTCTAATTGTTAGTAATACAATCATTTAGATATTCAATAATAACCAATTTCATTTTATATAAATATAATGACAAATCATAATCA
Source organism: Larix kaempferi (assembly GCA_027924585.1). Lineage (NCBI taxonomy): Eukaryota > Viridiplantae > Streptophyta > Pinopsida > Pinales > Pinaceae > Larix > Larix kaempferi. Next base: position 14,865,176 of record BSBM01000435.1, on the reverse strand, counting down.
CTAGATGCCAAGTCAAGCTATCAAAATGATTAAAACAGCAAGATAATAATACCAATGCACATCATATACCTGCTGGGTCATATACCTATATCTGCAATCTCTAATCCAAACCAACTGTAACCACTGAGAACACTGCTGCTAAAACTCTAATCACCGCACTGCATCTGTATGGAATGAAAGGTCATCTCGGTCACCAAATCTGAGGTCTTAAGGCTCAGCCTTGGCATAAGGTCTACTGCATGTCTGATATAAGGCTGCTCTAATGTGTGAGTGATCACAAATAACATTGCTCATCATAGCTGATCTCACTGAAGATGTGCAAAGGCAAAGCTCAAAAATATGCAGATAACTGCTCTGCAATCATGGTAGCCCAGCTACTATGGATGTGATAACAAAACCATTGTATGGACAATTTTCATCTAGATTGTTTGTCTTATAAAATGTAAAATTTATAGGTGCAAACTAGCAAATTGTTATATAGATCTTTTTAGTATTAATGTCTAAAATTCCCATCCCTATGTACCAATTGAAAGGGTCTTTCTTGCAATGCCTAATATAAGGAAAAAGGTTCTTCCTCATGTAATAAGCTATGTCTCCTCTGCCTTGCAAGAGGATCTCTTGTTCCATATTTTGGATACAAGACAAATCCTTCTATAGGGACTCTAGATTCTTCACATTCCCAAGTTTCAACAAGCAATATAATAAATTATAATCACTTTCTAAACCATGCAAGGCTTTTCACAACAACAAAATTGAAAAAAACATTACAAGAAGAAAAATATTAGTTATAGTGATTGAATGGACACAACTCATAATTATATTAATTTGGTTCAAGGGTGGAAATTTTGATTGTCAAATATGTAGCAATCTCATTCAAAATCTAGCTAGCCTAAAACAAGGGCCATGTATGGTAAAACAAAAAGGTATCAATGCTTTGATTCTACTGACCTCTTAAATCACAATTGATAAGTATAAAGTATCTTATTAAGGTCCAATTAAACCAATTTAGCTTGTTGGACATGTGTCAAATCCATTTGATGACATAGGTAAACCAACACCAGGATATCAAACACCCTCCCTAACAAACACACACAAACATACTTATTAACATTCAAACACTCAGCAACACATGCATACACACGTAGACATGCATGGGAGAGAGAATAAATGAGAAAACTAAAAGGAAAAACTTATAAATAAAAACTACATACCTATTATCATTCAAACACTCATCTGTACATGTCTACACACATGTAGACATCTAAGGAAGAGAGCCAATAAATGCGAAAACTAAAAAAGCGAAACTTATAAATAAAATCTAATAGGATGTGCAGATAATCACAGAGGTTAGAGGTGTTTTATTATCATATTAGAATTTACAGTAGCACACGATTCTTTAGGAATCACAATTAACTACTAGCTTTTAAAGCAAAATAAAGATTTTGGAATCTAACTAGTGAGCACATCATCATCATTTTCAAATGCAATGCAACAATCTTAGTGTGAACATCATTCCAATCTGACCTATTGGTGGGATAAAACTTAAAAGCACCATCTTCAATAGAGCACTAGAGAGATGAAAGAGCTTAATTTCAAAAATCTAAACATTACATTGTAAAACTTTGCATATAAAAGTTTACTATAATGATTGAAATCAAGAACAGGCTAGCCCAGTTGCAACCTAGAGGTGTTACCCACTATCACCTTGATAACTACCTCTCTGCACTTCCCATTGGCTCTTCTCCAACTCGAGGGGTGATTCCCTAAGAAAGGATTGCTAGGCTATGGCGATGAGAAAACAAAGGTGATTTGAAGAGTTAGCACTGGCAAAACTTTTGAGATCTTTTGATGTAGTATAGGTGATGGGAGGACCATGGAAACCAGTGCCAATCCCCGAGGGCAAAATGGAGTCAAGAGGAAACAAAAACAATGGAATATGGGGGATGTTCACGAATTGTCAGGGAGAATTGGATCCCTAGCGGTACCAACCCACACCCTAACATGTTACATCCTAAGAAACAGGATTCGCTCTAACCCCCCCTCGTGTCCCGAATCGGTCGAATCGGACACGATTCGATCTTAGTTCGTGTCCGATTCGATCTTCAGGCAAATTCGAAATCGGGACACACTGCAAAATCGAATCCCCGACTGTCGGACACGAATCCCGAAAACAGGACACGTAAAGTGCGCTACAGTCCGGAAAAGTGCAGCCGGTTTTGTTTTAAAAGCAAAATTTGACTTTCTTTTTGTCATTTGCAAGGAAGGAGTTGGCTGAGAGTGAGTTGTATGTGCAGGTGAAGGACTTTCTAAAGTTGCCAGATGGTCAGTAGGAAGGGACATATGACTAAGAACTGTGCTAGGCATACTTTGAGCCCTCATATCCAAAGATGTTGGTGAAGGAATAGGAGTATGAACTGAACCTGTGGAATCCATATTCTCTTCACCAGTAGGTGATTCACTAGGCAAAAGGAAACTGGGGTAAGGTGGAAGCAAACTTGGCTCAGCGGGTTCTTCCTGAAAAATGGCTAGATTGTTCAAAGAAGAATCCTCCCAAGGGGCATCATGGATTAAGGCATGTTCTTGCCAACTCATGGAGTTGTCATTCACTTGCCTCAAAAACCCATCCTCCAAGGACAAATGGGACAGATGATCTGGAACATCAGAAAAGTGATAATCAACTGGTTCTTCATCATTCCCCTCAGATGAGGGAATATGTGTTCCTTCATTGTTATTTGCCCAAGGAGTGATGTGAGGTAAGCCTTGTCTTCCTCTTTCTGTGTTAAGGTCAACTAGGAAAAACCACTCATGCACTGTCCTAGGTATATACTCACCCCTTCTAATTCGATCAAAGTTCTCCTCAGAAGTGTTTAGTTGAGTAGTGGGCACAGGTTGTTCAATGTGTGGCCCTACACTACTAGGTTGGTTCAAAGTCCTAAGTTCTTCCAACATTTCACCCCGAAGTGACTCAATGTTTGTTTCACTAGAAGCAATAGCTCTTTCCCTTTCTGGATTAGGATCATCATCATGGCCACTCATGACCATGAAGATACCTTCAAGCAATAACTCACCTTCACCGAAAGTGTTCCTCACACCATCCTCATAATTCTCAAGATGTCCATCGTAAAATGGCTCCCGATACACCCTAACCAAAGACCCATCAGAGTTGGGGATAGTAGCGTATGATAAATCCATCTGAAGATGTCCCCCTAGCCCAGCGGACCACTTCCTACAAAGGAGCATACCATAGGCTGGAGGGAGATCTATAACTACTATATCCATTAGCATGGATATGTCGGGGCATGAAAACAGGTCAGCTCTTAAGTTTTTAATCAAACCAAAGACTTTAACTGGTTTAGAGTCAATCCCACAAACGTTCCCATAAGGCCTAGTTATTTTTAATCCCATGGCTTCCATGACTTGCAAAGGCATCACATTCATGGAGGCACCAGAATCCAACATACAATTATGAAGAAGGGTATCACCAATGCGAAGTGTAAGATAAAATGGTTGGTGACCACCATTCTTTCTCTCATATAGGGCAGTTTGGATGTTAATGGGAGGGTCATTCTCTTCATCCACCATAGCACTGGGTGCTGGGTTTTGAGAAGATGAACCTTCACCACTACTTGTGGCAGTCTCAGGGATACTCTCGAAAAACTCTACCACTTGCTCCTTTATTGATGGGATTTTCATTAACTCAGTGAGTGGAATGTTATGCATAACTTTGTCCAACTCTCTCTCGATGTTGATATCAAAGTCATACTCAGGAAGAGGGAATGACTCACTCACTGGACTAGGCAGCTCATTGCTTCTCTTTTCACTAAAAGGTATAGGCTTTTGGCCATCCTTTCTTCGTTGATAGGTTTTATGGGGAACTTGACTACTACTACTAACTTGCTCAGTAGCATAGATGGAATGACCAGGGTTGGTTTCTTCTATGGTGTCTTCTTCATGATCAATCAAAATCCTTCCGAAGTCCTTATCAAGTTTTAAATTATCAACCCAATTAATGTTCTTTGGAGAATCTGGGATATCATCACCATGGATGGCATACTTAGGATCTTCCAACTTTTGCTCTTCAGACCAGTTTATGATAGGAGGTTCAGGTGAAGCTTGGCTCACAGGGTTTCTTCTATCACCTTCATTAGGCTTCCTTTGTTGATTCCAATAAGGTTTAGGGCCATAGGGCTGCCTATATCTATCCCCCTCTTTGCTCTTAGCTAAATCCCTAGTTAGGAGAGTTAAATTTTTCATCATTTCATGCATGCTCTCCATCATTTCATTGGGATCTTTGCTAGGTTCCTTACTCTTCTTAAACTTAGGCTCAGATCTGGATGAAGGTCCACTGATTAGGTCAAAGAAATTTTGTTTTCCCATGGAGGCAGCGTTTGCCTCAGCTTTCTTAGCATTATCTTGTGCTATCTTCAAACTACTAGGGTCTTTGTCTTTTAGATGGTAACCTAGGTAACCTTCATATGCGTTGAGGTAATGAATCAATATAGCTTGATCGAGGGGCCTTATGTTACTTGGAATGTTGGAGACAGTCTTATCAAAGCGTTGGTTAAACTCATGGACAGACTCATTCTCCTTCTTTTTGATGTCAAAAAGTTGGTGTAAAAGGAAGCGCCCATCTAACTAGACTGACCACTCTTGCTTAAGTTTATCGGTGAATACATCATATCCATTGATTGATGATGTAGGCAAGCAGTCAAACCATTTGCGAGCATCACCCTCCAAGGATGCAAAGAGACCCTGTTACCAACTTTCTTGTACCATAGTTGGATTTTCTGGAGAGCCGCCATTTGACAAACATGATGAATGTTTGATTCCAGTGTATCAGATGATCCAGCATGTTGTGGCTAGCTAGTTGTGGTTAGCCTGTTTTGTTTTTTGAGTCGACATGACCATGGCCCCATGGGGGTTTGTAATAAAGTGTGCTAGTAGGATCTGAGTGCCTCGGTTCCTCATGACTGGATTAAGCAACTAAGGTATTCCAAGGAGTTTTTTTTCCCTTGTCAATTATACTTTGCTTAAGGCGATGTATAATCGATGAGGTTTTCTCCCGCTCCTCCAAAGCTGGAATGCCCGATTTTGAAAATTTGGCCATGGGGGGTTATTAGAGGCCAACTAATGTATATAAGCCTACTAGACACTATTAGAATAGGTGTCGGTCATGTCCTAGGTCCATAAAACCCTCAGAAAAAATTTTGAAAAAATTTTACTGGGTCCGTCGAAATTTGGGTTTTATTTATTTTTTAAATTTAATAAATTTCTCTATAGTTTAAATAGAGAAATAATAATTTGAAATATGTCAGTCGTCCGGGGTCCGAATTCAGTGATTGATGGCTCGTTTGATAAGCCAAAAATCACACATGACCCATGGAGCAGCTAAACCCAACTTTCGGATGTCAATTCAGCCTCATAATTAATATTTTCTCTAAAAAGTCATTTACAAAGAAAATATTAATTAAAATAATAAAATTGAATATTTTGGAGATAATCCAAATCTCTCCAAAATTAATCAATTTGATTAAAATAAAAGGCTAAATGACATGGCAATGGACATTTATGAGGATTCCAATCAACTCCCAGTCATTCCAATCAACTATCCAGTCACCAGAAGAATATCCATTCAAGTTAATTCGCCCTCCTCATGCAAAATTCGATTTGGCTTGTTGTCAGTTGATGATTGGGTTGGTGGTTTGCATTAAAAGCCTAAGGTAGGCGCCCTCATGACTCATCAATCACCAGTTAGCTTGGCTCTCCTTGGATTCGAGTTAGTACCTACCCATTCCACTTGTCTCCTCATCAACTAACTCGCACCCTACCTCAAGCTCACGTCAATCTGCCCTAGGTTCGCATCTATCCTTGTTGTAGCTTGTTTGTTGGTTGATTGAAACATCCCATGCCACTCCAAATCAAGTTAGTACCTACTACACTACACATGTCTCTCCACCATGCTAACTCGCACCTACCAAAGCTCACGCCTTTCCTACCATAGCTCACGTCAATCCTCATGCAAGCTCGCATTTCCTAGTTGGAGCGTGTTTATTGGATGATGGTACCACTCATACCTACCTCCAAGTCGAGTCTTGCCACCTCATGCCATTTCACCTACCATAAACTCGAGTTTAGCATGCCAAGCCTTGCCTTGATTGGAATTCGACTTACCTATCTATTGCCAATTCAACCTAGGGTTTAGCTTGTGTCTTTTACTATAAAGAGAGGCCCTTTGGGGTTATTATCTCATGGATTCTTTATGCATCGAAACTCTGATGAAATTGTAAGCACTTTTTATTGAGCATAAAGTTGAGACTTTGGAAGTCAAAAACGTGGAGGCTCTTGATGTGCATTGCTTCACTTGAGATTGAGGTGATATTGTTTTACATTCTATTTGAGGCTCTTAAGTTGTAGATCATGTTCAAGATGGCTAACAATCTAGCACAAGTAGCATGTATCTAGTTCTTTTCACTTAAATATTTTGTTGCATATATATTATCTATGCTTAAGGTTCTTGCAGGTATATCTTCACTCTACATAAGACCAAAGAAGTTCTAGCTTTTGTATTTGAGAAACAAAGGGAGTTTGGATCTTCTCCATCAAACATTCAAAACACAATATTGGTTACTTGTTACTTTAGGCTTCCATTTCTTCAAGCCTTCTTGGTTGCTCCTTGAGTTTTTGCTTTGACTTGCTAAGCCCTTTCTAGCCTTTCTAGCCTTGATCCGAGATTTTTCTTGTCTTCAAGCCATAGATTAGTTTGCCATAAGGTTGAAGTTCCTTCAACCTTGGGGAATAGCTTGGGATTTGTTCCCTTATGCTCTCTTCAACACTCGTTGTCGGCGTATCACCGGTTAACCGGAGGATTTCCAAGACGGTGTTATTACCATCACAAGTGTTCCACTTGAAGCCCTTGCCCTAGATCTACTCCTCCATAGGTTTGTCTTCATCCTACCATCCTTCCATTTCGTTTTTGCATTCTATTTGCTCCATTCGTCCACCCCTTTTAGCTTGCTTCATCTCCTCTCCATCCCATTCGTCCCACTTCAACTTTAGCTTCCCTTCTCTTACCTCTTGTCCCTCTCTTTAGGTCTCCTCTCGTTCCCCTCTAGCTTTTTCCCTCCTTCCCATTCGTCCCATCCTTCTTCATCTTCTTGTTTCACCATTTTCCATACCCCTTCACCTCTTCGTTTTCCCCTTGGTTTTGTGCCTCCTCTAGCTTTCGTCCATCCCTTTCATGCCCTAAAGCAAAACACAAAAACACAAAACATAAAACATCTTTGATTTTGGTTAGTATAGATTTGTTTCACATGCATAGATCTTGTCTTTCTTTTGCAAGAGATTGGATTTTCAACATTTGTTACTTAGTAGCTTCTAATTCATGCTTTAGGAGTTGCATTAAAACTTGGATCTAGTTTCTTTCCTTAAAAGTTCTTACTCTCACTTCAAAGATAAACAAATTGGCATATCAAGTAGTGTAAAATCTTGTGGTTGCATTCTCATTCCCACCATTTTTTAGAGCATTTTAGCTTGCTGGTCCGTTTTACCATACTAATTATTTCAAGTCAAAATCTCATGCTCTTTCATGTTTTAGTCTTATTTTGCAAACTTAGACTTGATAGTTCAAAGTTTGATTAATTTTCTAACGTTAATGGGTGCATGAGTTTATTGGCTTATCCTTGTGGCAGGATTGTGGGAAGAGAAAGATTTCTTGAATCAAAAGATCAAACCAAAGAGAGAAGAAGAAACCAAGCATCATAAGACACATTTTAAGATACATCTTCTTATCCTTTGTAAAAGCCATTAAGGGCTTCAAGCTTTCAATTTTTATAAGTTTGTTCTAGTAGCCATCAAAGACCTTTCAAGGAATTTTCCTTAAGGCACTTGTAAAAATTTAATAAAACTTATAGTGGAGAGGTCCTCCATTCTTTGGTCTTCTTCCCCATTTGGGGAAGAGTGTTGGGTTTTGTTGGATTGGCTTAGTTTAGATCTTTCCATATGCTCTTAGATTAGTTTTATTTCGAATAAGTTATACTTGCTCTATCTTTCCGATTTACTTACCCCCATGCTCTCCCGAGTAGGGTCTTTGACCTGAAAGAGACTCTTGGGTAGTTTAGATTTATTTTTGTTATCTTGTATTTCTCTTCCAAAGCCTTTGACCGGAAGTTGTATCCTTGGGATTTCATCTCAAGGGCAGGACCACATAAATTTGTGGTTACTCTTCCTTCCCCGTCGGTTTCCTTGGTAGAGCTTTCAACTAGCTGGAGGTTCTCAAGTGCAGGCGCTTCTAGTGGTTGATCTTGTTCGGAGATCGATCCCACCTTTTAGATCAGAAATTGTGTGGTAGAACACTAGACTTTTCAAGTTTCATTTTATCTTGCGAGTAGTGATTTTTAGTGATATTCCATATTTTGTTGATCTATCTGATCCGGATTTATGTGGGAACGAAACAAAAGATAGCATACACAGAATCATATATAGAGATATATTGCAAATAACACAGTGATACAGTAAACACATATTCTATTCAATAGCGGAAATAGAACAGACTGTAAAATACAATAGCTAGAATGGTGGTAGCTATCTCTGAGAAGAGATGTGGCCGCTATGTTCATTCGTGCCAAGATGATTACAAAGAGAGGCCGAAAGGGCCTATTTATCATAAGCATGAGGGAAAGAATCCCAAACATCCAAAAACCTAACCCTAGAAGATGAACCGTCATAAAGTTTGTGGCCCCAAGGTGGTTAGTTGAACAGTCAACTTCCCGGGGTCATAACTTTTGCATACGATCTCCGTTTGGGGCGCTCGGTAGCTTGTTGGAAAGGTCTATCCGAGATTTACAACTTTCGACTGGGCCCAAATGCATGCTGCTGGCAACCATTTGGTCCCCCAAATCGCCAAAAAATGTCGTTTAGGGCCTCAAAATGGCTCCGCAAGTTCAGGACCCAAAAAACTGCTAAAAATAGTAATTTACCAAAATTGCCAGAAGACTGTTTTGAGCCAGTTGGAAGAGGTGGGCCGCCACCGATATCCACCTGGATCAATCCTTCCTCCTTAGGAAGCAATGGTCTCCATTGCGTTAAATCCCTTATCATATGTCGAGCTGTGTGTCGAGTTGAGCTCTTGGTGCGACATTTGCTGAAGTGGAAAGGTTGCCTTACTTTGACATCTTTAGAGGGTTGTAATTGTTGTTGTTGGATGCGCTGGAGCTGTTCAACAGTTTTGGTTGTTGTGGTATCCTTGGTATGCACCGGTGTGGATGGTTTCTTTTTGGAGGGGCCCCTTGAATGCATGGCCTTGCACTGTAGAGGTACCCGAATAGGCGATGCTGCACTAACTTTGTGTTTTTCTTGTTTCTGCTGAGTAGAAGGATAATCTGCAGAGGTTGTGGATGTCTTCGCGATCTGATGTTCACCTTTAGTGGCAATTGCGAATAGGGAAAATTTCCTAGTGTGGGAGATTATCTTCCTTCCCTGCTCGTTTGGGGTAGGTGCAACTATCTCTGGTATCCGATAGAGTTGTCCTCCCAAAGTGACAATGACACTGCGAGGTCGTGATTCATATATAGCATGACGCTTCCACATATATGGTTGTCCTAAAAGAACATCACATACTTCAAGTGGGGCCACATCACACAATACCTCATCTTTGAAGGGCTTGATGCCATATGGTAGGCGACATTGATGACTGACATGGATCCTTCGTCCTTGGCTTAGCCATCCAATGGTGTATGGTTGTGGGTGCGGCGTTATTGGTAGCTCCAATCTCTTGATGACTTCTTCTGAGATCAGGTTCTTCTGGCTGCCGCTGTCCACAACAAAGTGTAGGGGAATTCCCTTCACCCACATCTGTGAGTGGAAAAGGCGCTCCTCTGCCTCCAACTCTTCAGGCTCCTCTGGCTGAATCTGTGTGGTGGCAACAACGGCACTGGGTTCTGCATCAATGATCTGCTTCCCTTTTCGCGCGGCTGTGAAATTAGGTTTCGAGTCAGAATCGCAACTGGGATCTGATTCTGAAGCTTTGATCTCAGCCACCAATGACTGTTTTGAGCGACAATCATCAGTGTTGTGCCAGGGGCTTTTGTGGAACTCGCACCACTTCTCGGTGTCCTTTGTCTTTTCTTTACCCTTCTTCGCCTGTGGTTGGGACTGGTTGTCCTTTTCCTGCCCCGTGTTCTGCGAGCCAGAGTTTCCCTTGCCCTGCTTCTGCGCAAGTCCGAAGTCACGCTTGTTCTTTTGCTGAAATTTCTGCTCAATTTTGACAGCATATCGATAGGCGGATCCGAGTGAAGAGATTTCCAGGAACTCCATCTCTGTCCGGATGTACCGGTGTAGGCCACTACGATATTTCAGTACTAGGTGCCGCTCGGAGTCCTTGATACCTAGCTTTGTGCGCAAGGTATGAAATTTGTTGGTGTACTCCGACACCGTTTGGTCCCTCTCTTGATGCAGAATGGTCCATTTTGTGTACTGGTCATCATAGTTTCAACCAGGGTAATATTGTTCCTTGACGGCATCTATAAAAGAGGCCCAAGTGGGATTGGAATATTCAAACAATCCAAACTCGTCTGATGAGTTTTGCTCACAATAAGTTTCCCACCAATTTTTGACATGGGGGACGGCCTTAAGGAGCGCAAAGATGATCTTTTCCCTGTCGAAAAATTGGTGGACAGAGAAATACCCTTCTAGTAGATTCAACCATTTATCTAGAGCATCGGCATCGATTTGGCCTTCAAATAAAGGGATATCAAAATTAACTTGTACCTTGAAGGGAGTCGTATCTCCGAAATGGCTGCTCGTTGAGGGTGCATTTGTCGTTGTTGGCATGCGTTGAAGGATCTGGGCGAAATTATCCATCATCTCGTTCCTCTATTGCGCGAGGGCTTCCTCGAGCAACAACTTGATAGGATCTACTGCTCCGTCGTCTCTCTTTTCTTCCGCCATGGGAGGCTGTTTGGGGCGGCGAGAGTGGTCTTCCCCAAGTGAAACTAGTTCGAGACCCAACTCTCTGTATCCTGACCTCGTCGGGGACATGCACCGAGAAACAATCAAAGAGCAGACCGCTCTGATACCACTGATCCGGATTTATGTGGTAACGAAACAAAAGATAGCATACACAGAATCATATATAGAGATATATTGCAAATAACACAGTGATACAGTAAACACATATTCTATTCAATAGCGGAAATAGAACAGACTGTAAAATACAATAGCTAGAATGGTGGTAGCTATCTCTGAGAAGAGATGTGGCCGCTATGTTCATTCGTGCCAAGATGATTACAAAGAGAGGCCGAAAGGGCCTATTTATCATAAGCATGAGGGAAAGAATCCCAAACATCCAAAAACCTAACCCTAGAAGATGAACCATCATAAAGTTTGCGGCCCCAAGGTGGTTAGTTGAACAGTCAACTTCCCGGGGTCATAACTTTTGCATACGATCTCCGTTTGGGGCGCTCGGTAGCTTGTTGGAAAGGTCTATCCGAGATTTACAACTTTCGACTGGGCCCAAATGCATGCCGCTGGCAACCATTTGGTCCCCAAAATCGCCAAAAAATGTCGTTTAGGGCCTCAAAATGGCTCCGCAAGTTCAGGACCCAAAAAACTGCTAAAAATAGTAATTTACCAAAATTGCCAGAAGACTGTTTTGAGCCAGTTGGAAGAGGTGGGCCGCCACCGATATCCACCTGGATCAATCCTTCCTCCTTAGGAAGCAATGGTCTCCATTGCGTTAAATCCCTTATCATATGTCGAGCTGTGTGTCGAGTTGAGCTCTTGGTGCGACATTTGCTGAAGTGGAAAGGTTGCCTTACTTTGACATCTTTAGAGGGTTGTAATTGTTGTTGTTGGATGCGCTGGAGCTGTTCAACAGTTTTGGTTGTTGTGGTATCCTTGGTATGCACCGGTGTGGATGGTTTCTTTTTGGAGGGGCCCCTTGAATGCGTGGCCTTGCACTGTAGAGGTACCCGAATAGGCGATGCTGCACTAACTTTGTGTTTTTCTTGTTTCTGCTGAGTAGAAGGATAATCTGCAGAGGTTGTGGATGTCTTCGCGATCTGATGTTCACCTTTAGTGGCAATTGCAAATAGGGAAAATTTCCCAGTGTGGGAGATTATCTTCCTTCCCTGCTCGTTTGGGGTAGGTGCAACTATCTCTGGTATCCGATAGAGTTGTCCTCCCAAAGTGACAATGACACTGCGAGGTCGTGATTCATATATAGCATGACGCTTCCACATATATGGTTGTCCTAAAAGAACATCACATACTTCAAGTGGGGCCACATCACACAATACCTCATCTTTGAAGGGCTTGATGCCATATGGTAGGCGACATTGATGACTGACATGGATCCTTCGTCCTTGGCTTAGCCATCCAATGGTGTATGGTTGTGGGTGCGGCGTTATTGGTAGCTCCAATCTCTTGATGACTTCTTCTGAGATCAGGTTCTTCTGGCTGCCGCTGTCCACAACAAAGTGTAGGGGAATTCCCTTCACCCACATCTGTGAGTGGAAAAGGCGCTCCTCTGCCTCCAACTCTTCAGGCTCCTCTGGCTGAATCTGTGTGGTGGCAACAACGGCACTGGGTTCTGCATCAATGATCTGCTTCCCTTTTCGCGCGGCTGTGAAATTAGGTTCCGAGTCAGAATCGCAACTGGGATCTGATTCTGAAGCTTTGATCTCAGCCACCAATGACTGTTTTGAGCGACAATCATCAGTGTTGTGCCAGGGGCTTTTGTGGAACTCGCACCACTTCCCGGTGTCCTTTGTCTTTTCTTTACCCTTCTTCGCCTGTGGTTGGGACTGGTTGTCCTTTTCCTGCCCCGTGTTCTGCGAGCCAGAGTTTCCCTTGCCCTGCTTCTACGTAGGTCCGAAGTCACGCTTGTTCTTTTGCTGAAATTTCTGCTCAATTTTGACAGCATATCGATAGGCGGATCCGAGTGAAGAGATTTCCAGGAACTCCATCTCTGTCCGGATGTACCGGTGTAGGCCACTACGATATTTCAGTACTAGGTGCCGCTCGGAGTCCTTGATACCTAGCTTTGTGCGCAAGGTATGAAATTTGTTGGTGTACTCCGACACCGTTTGGTCCCTCTCTTGATGCAGAATGGTCCATTTTGTGTACTGGTCATCATAGTTTCCAACAGGGTAATATTGTTCCTTGACGGCATCTATAAAAGAGGCCCAAGTGGGATTGGAATATTCAAACAATCCAGACTCGTCTGATGAGTTTTGCTCACAATAAGTTTCCCACCAATTTTTGACATGGGGGACGGCCTTAAGGAGCGCAAAGATGATCTTTTCCCTGTCGGAAAATTGATGGACAGAGAAATACCTTTCTAGTAGATTCAACCATTTATCTAGAGCATCGGCATCGATTTGGCCTTCAAATAAAGGGATATCAAAATTAACTTGTACCTTGAAGGGAGTCGTATCTCCGAAATGGCTGCTCGTTGAGGGTGCATTTGCCGCTGTTGGCATGCGTTGAAGGATCTGGGCGAAATTATCCATCATCTCGTTCCTCAGTTGCGCGAGGGCTTCCTCGAGCAACAACTTGATAGGATCTACTGCTCCGTCGTCTCTCTTTTCTTCCGCCATGGGAGGCCGTTTGGGGCGGCGAGAGTGGTCTTCCCCAAGTGAAACTAGTTCTAGACCCAACTCTCTGTATCCTGACCTCGTCGGGGACATGCACCGAGAAACAATCAAAGAGCAGACCGCTCTGATACCACTGATCCGGATTTATGTGGGAACGAAACAAAAGATAGCATACACAGAATCATATATAGAGATATATTGCAAATAACACAGTGATACAGTAAACACATATTCTATTCAATAGCGGAAATAGAACAGACTGTAAAATACAATAGCTAGAATGGTGGTAGCTATCTCTGAGAAGAGATGTGGCCGCTATGTTCATTCGTGCCAAGATGATTACAAAGAGAGGCCGAAAGGGCCTATTTATCATAAGCATGAGGGAAAGAATCCCAAACATCCAAAAACCTAACCCTAGAAGATGAACCGTCATAAAGTTTGCGGCCCCAAGGTGGTTAGTTGAACAGTCAACTTCCCGGGGTCATAACTTTTGCATACGATCTCCGTTTGGGGCGCTCGGTAGCTTGTTGGAAAGGTCTATCCGAGATTTACAACTTTCGACTGGGCCCAAATGCATGCCGCTGGCAACCATTTGGTCCCCCAAATCGCCAAAAAATGTCGTTTAGGGCCTCAAAATGGCTCCGCAAGTTCAGGACCCGAAAAACTGCTAAAAATAGTAATTTACCAAAATTGCCAAAAGACTGTTTTGAGCCAGTTGGAAGAGGTGGGCCGCCACCGATATCCACCTGGATCACTATCATATTGTTTAATCAAAACTAAGTTGAAATTCATTGCCACTACAGTCTACTTTTTGCTTGTTTAAAACGAACCAAAGTCTCTTGAACTTGGCCAAATCCAAGTCAAGAGCACCCTCTATCGGAGGGCATTTTTTAGTTTTGCATTATCCCTGCATCAGGCATTTGTTAAAGTAGCAAGTCTCTTGAACTGTGGTCATAAGACCAAGTCAAGAGCGCTCTCTGTCGGAGAGTTGAACTAAAGTGCTCTTTAATTAAAACTTTTCAACCCACACCCCCTTTAATTAATTTACCTTGGTTTCTGTCCTACACCCGTATGCTCTGCCAACCGGAAACGGTTGGGCTAGTACTCAGAAAGGTGGAAGACTTGCTAATTCACAAGTGAAAATCTAATTAAAACTTTACCCCAAAACCTCAACCAAGACAAATTACTGTTCTTCCCACAAGAGGTGGTGCCGGGAATCCACTGTCAGACTCGAGGGCGGTCAAGCCGCAAGCACACTTGCCCTCTTCGCAATCTGGGTGCTTCCGACCTATCACCTAGGGTTGCCAGTAGTTTTCTTGGATAAGGTTCCACTACTTTTTGATACCTTGTTCTTAGCCCTAATAATCAAGACAATTAAAATCTTAAATTTACCAAGATAAGCTGCACAACGTTCTCACAAACTTTTATTTTCAAGCACTTGTATCAATCTTTTTACAATCACTTTTTGTATATTTGACTCCATAAGGCACTGGTCCTTCATCATATATCTTGTTTGCTTTAAAATATCAATATTGGAGTATTTGCTTTAATTGTCATAAAAAGTGATTTATTTATTGTCCAAGTGTATCTCTCATCTTGTGTTTGCAACGTGGATTGCACTATCTTGTTTTACATTTAAATGTTATATTGTCTCTCATTCAAAAAACTCCTAAACAACACCCATCCGCATCACAACACCTAATAAACACTTAAACACACAAAGAGCCTTAGACAACTCTTTTTTAGGGACTACCCCCTTTGGCTTCGTTAGGAGTTTGCCTAAACGGAGGAGCTGGGATTCAGGTGACAGTACCTGGCTCATTGCTTGCCCCCAAGGCCACACCTCTCCCCACTTTCCAATGAGGGAGACAGCTTTCAAAAGATTTCTGCTGCTGGTGTGCAGTTTGGCGGACAACAGACCCCTTATAAACACATCTTCTTCCTCAGCCCCATAAGCTTCCATATGAGCCCAGACATTGTCTATGTGGTCCTCAATGGAGGTGGCACAGTTCCCATTGAATTTTGGGATCTTTTCAAAGTACTTGTCTGGCATGCTATGGGGAGCATCCAAGATCTGAGAGAAATCTAAGGGAGAGGCCCTAGCCTTGTTTCCAAAAGCAGGAGCAACAGGAGGATTGTTTTGGTTGTTGTTACCGGAGTTAGATTGACTTTGTCCAGCCATTGGATTGACTGGGACTGAAATAGAATTATGATTAGGAGATGAAGGAGGAACCGAATTGAACAAAGGGGATCCCAAGACACGGCTTGGAGAATCTGAGTTAACAAGTTTCCAAAAGAAGTTAGATGATTGGGTTTTAGGATCTCTTTTGTGATAGGTGAGTGGAGTTCCTTCTAATTGATTTGAATTTGATTTACTTCGAGTGTTGTAAGGATGACTATGAGCTCGCTCCTCAGCGGAGTCACGATTAGGAGTCGCCAGGTAGATTTTTAAGCTCTACTACCAAGATGTATGTCGTTTGAAATGCAAGGAGAGAATGAGACACAAAGGTGTGTTGAACCAAGGTAGGCCTCTACCTCCCCAGCAACGGCGCCAAAAATGTTGGCAAAGAGAACGGCAGTAGAGGTTTGAAAAAAATATGTCGAACCAGGGTAGGCCTCTACCTTCCCTGGCAACGGGGCCAAAAATGTTATCATGCAACTTGTAGTTGCCCCTAGTGGTATCCCATCCGGGACGGTAGAGGAGACAGGCAACTAAAGAGGTAACCCAAGAGATGCCACGGTTCCCAATGCACGGTGGGAGTCACGTCAACCGAGGCACTCTTCGCTTTAGATCAAGGTAAAACAAGACCTAGGGGGAGACCCTATAACCAATCATAGTTGATTGGACCCAAACAAAGGTTTCTAAGAATAAGTAAATGAAGAGTTACGGAAACCAATGCAGGGCTAAGTGGACCTAGAAGTTGAGGTATGGTTGAAGGTGGTTTGAGAAATTGTTAGTGTTTCAACCTATGTATGATTTAGGCCACATAATTGGGTATGATGACAAGGTGTAGTACTTTATGTTTTCACAAGTGGGTCCTATTTCTTGGGATGTGTGAAATGGCTTTAAGTGGGCCCACAAGGTGAAGCTAGGGATGAAATTAATACTAGAGGTTATGAAATGAGTAGATCTATGGATCTAAGTTAAATTTAGGATTACCCATGTACTGGATCTAGTGTTTGACACAACTCCCAAGGAGTGCGACTTGTTTTGAGGAGGACTAGTGCCTTGTTGGATGGGCTAATGGGGTCAAAAGGTATGTCAAAGTATAGATCGGGACACCTAGGACCCAAGTCAAGTGGGCTAAATGAGATTGAATGGTTGGATCTTGCTAGATCTAGGTTTTCATGGAATGACCCTAAGTGGACCACAATCCCTTGAAACAAGGAATGCTACCCCCAAGGCAGATCGTCACAAAATGATACTCTAGACCTAGGTTTCAAGGCATGGACGTTCCAAATCCACAAAAACCTCAACCACCCACTTCCTCAAAGTGGGCAAACTCACTCACCCAAGGGAGTGCGACTTTGTTCAAGGAGGGCTAAAAGGTGGGTTAAGTGGACCAAATCAAGTCCAATGGCCACCAAACTATAGATCCAAGTGGCTTGACCCCCGATCTGTGTAGATCCCAAAAATCAAGTCAATCCAAGGGTTAGATCTTAGTAGATCTGAGTTTTAAAGTGCCAAGAAAATCAAAAATGGGGTTTTAATCCCTTAAAACGTGGAAAGATGCCCACAAGGTAGAAATCACCAAAGTAACAATCTGGGGGAAGGTTATCAAGTGTCTAGAATGCAAATCAAGTGGGATCTCACCTACCCATGTGCTAGATCTAACCAAACAAGCCTCTCTTAGGGAAGTGCGATTTGGTTCAAGAGGGCTTTTTGCCTTGAAAAGTGTGTCAATTTTAACCCAATCACCACCAAACTATAGATCCCACTAGGGGTGGATACTATAGAGGTGGGTTCTTAAAATTTCTTCAAAAGCAAGGCTAGATCTAAGTAGATCTAAGAAAAACCAAGAACAAGGGTTTTAATCAATTAGGGTTTTTATGATCTAGAAATTATGGATGATTCGAGGAAGAAGAAGATCATACCTTTGGAGCATACCTGGATGAAGAGATGAATGCTAGTTGAGACGAGGATTACTTTTGCCAAAGATCAAATGGAGAATTTGTTGAAGCCCTCTTGCCAAATCGATTTTTCCAAGCCACATATGAGTCCTGTCAAAACCGAGGAGCAAAGCATCAATTAGTTTAACATGTTGAAGGTAGATACAAGCAAGAGAGAGATAAGCATAGAATAGTTGGCACAAAGACAAAACTACTCCCTGTTTAACCAAAACGTCTTCCTCCAAGCTTGAAGGGCAAGCCTCCCCACCAATTCGCACTTGTCCAAAAACGTCCTCTTAACCTGTAAATAAGATATGGCAAATATGCAAGATAGCTACAATAGATCCTCCAGTGCAATGGACAAAAGCATTTACAATCGAAACAACCAACATCCACTCCAATCCAAGCATGTACTCCAAAAGATAGAAATTTTATTCCAAGAGCCAAGAGCCAAAAATCTCTAGATGATTTTACAATGAGAGGCTCCCTCCTTAAATAGGATGGGGAGAGAGTACAATCCTAACCACTTTTTACATGAGTGGCTAAGATTAAAAGATCAAAAGATCTAATCAACGGCTAACAATAAATCATAACAATACATCACATGGATCACCCAATATAATGATGGCACCCCCACTAAATGGTACAAAAGGAGGATGACGTCATCCACTAGAGGGGTAAAGGTACAAAGATCCACCTCATAATGACTAGGACATGATAAAATAAGCACATGGTGGGGCTAGGAGGCATCAATCCTTACTAGCTCATCCCCAAGGCACAATAAAATAATAAAATATGCCCAAGATAATATAAATGATCAAATCTGTCCTCAAAATCTGTGACAGACAAGCAGTAAAAGACCTCCTGTGATCAATGTGGGCATACCCACATGGTGAAAACTGGCTGGAAGATAGTGAGGTCACCCTGGAAGACCTCTATGAAAACCAAATGCCAAAACCTTGCCTCAATTGCCCAAATCGAATTCCTCAGTGACCACTTTATCCCATTTTTTTACTGCCTCGGTAACTATGAAAGTGCCAAAACTGCCTCCTAGGGCATCTGCGCTGTCCATCTGAGCCCACCAGACTCTCCAGAAGGGGGGGTAAATGGTAAAAACGAGTGGCTGGACCACCCCCTCCATCATCAGTGCCCTAGGTGAACTGGCCTCTCATGGCCCCTGTTGCTCAGGCTGGGAAATCAACCCCAAATCTGGTCAACAAGTGTAAAACTGCATCAATCACTGTCAGAAGTGCCCGGAACTGAAAGATAAGTGTCTTATTGGATCCAGAAGACCCAAATCCACTAGGAGTGTGTACTCATACACCATGGGTTTCCCTAATGGGCCAGCTGTAGGGTCCACCATATATGGACAATGCATAATCTGCTGATCTGAAGTAATAATAAAACCTGTTGAACTGCATCAATCATCATCTGCATCATATGTCCATCATATAATCTCATCATCAAGTATGTGGGACCATGAATCATCATGGATCCCAAGAATATACAACCAAGGATAAATCACATCAGTAGACTAAGACATGCTTCTCTAATCATTCTCGCAGCCAAGCTCAAAGTATAACATCCATTCAGTGGCATTGATCAAGTTAGCATATTCCTTTGTTATAAAATTACTTGCACAATAGTTCAAATGACAAACTCGCCCATTGGATATGGTCAAACTGCTAGTGAAGGATGGAGGCTAGGAACAAGGTTGGGCCAAGGGGTTGACTTGTCTAACTTAACTCAAAAATACTTTGGACTGGGAGAAGGGGGAAGCTACAAACTCTGTGCTGGACAAAATAACACGGGGGATGGTTGTGCCTCACAAATGGATAAGTTGTTCAGAGAGTGCTTATTCAACTTAGGCATCATGTCTACATCAAGTTGATCCAGGTTCATTAGGATCATTCAATTTCATTTCATGGCCTTTTTGGCCTACATAACCCTTCGGATTTCAGGTTTGCTGATAAGCACGACTAGTTGTAGCTTGCATCCAGGGCATGTTTTTCAAATACATATAAGGTCAGCAATTGTTTAGATATAACTTTTAAGAGCCATTGCTTTTTGGACCTTTCTTATACTCTTCGAGGAGTATTTTTAGCTGTTCATCGCTCTTGCCCTTTTTTTTAGTTTCCATGGGCGAATTTATAAGTTTCCATAGGTAGAACATGAGCTTTCAGTTTTAGCCAACAACATCTCAAGTGACTAGGGGGAGTTCGAGCCAATGCCAAACATCGGGACAACCGACCAGAATGATTTAGGCCTACAATCCAACTTACCAAAGGCAAGTTTTGTCACCAACTTAGAGCCGAGACACTGAACATACAGGAATGCGGTCCAAACACAGAGGTAGAAAAATGGGGAAGTCCTCAGTATCAGAAAGTAAAATGAGATAGGTCAAGGTTTAAAGTCAAATAGGAAAGTCATATATGGATGGAGTCAAGTGGATATGGAGCCTACACTAGCAGACAACTGGTGTCAGGAAAGACCATATCTATGTAAGGTGGAAAACCAGTGGGTTTTATTAAATGACCTAAATGTGCAAACAATTGTCCATTTTATGATTTATAGTTCATTTTAAAAAGTTTGCCACATCAAGAATAATATACCAAGCAAATGCTGTGAACATGACTAAATCAACAAGATAATAATCCATAGTCAGTGATAACATATCCATAGATCATACAACATCATCATAATAATAATCATCATGTACCATCTGAAACACTGCTGCAATACATCTCTAAGCACTGAACTGAAACTGTATGGGATAAAGGGTCACATCGGTCATCAAATCTGAACTCTCAAGGCTCAACCTTGACACAAGGTCTAACATAAATCTGAATAATATACTGCTCTGATCATGAGTGATCCAATATATATATAGCCATGCTCTGGAATAATGGAAGCTCTGGAATGTGCAGATATCTGCTGAACAAGGATAGTAGCCCTACTACTATAGTGTGATAACAGGTCCCAACACCATCATATTGACCACTGTCAAGAACTCCCTTTGACTCTTGGAGCTGATATTCAAAGACAACTCGAAACTCTGGATCCTGCACATTGTCTCTATGCTGGCTGAGTCTCCTACCAGTGCTGCTTTCCTCATCTGAAGGTATCATCTATGCACTTGCCTCACGTTCCGATTCAGATTCTGATAACCAACCTCCTGATCCTGCATGAACTATCTCTCCTTGCAGTACATATAGCCTCTTTCTTCTATTTGCAATTAGAACAGTAGCACATTATGGGTCATGCATATGGTAAAGAAATAAGCGTCCAAACATGACAAGTGTTCCAAGACCTCCATCCTCCAAGGCTGAAACTGAAAGTCTGTTGATTCTAAGTCCTGGAACAAACAGAACATTGTCTTCCTGTAGAAATTCACCACAATCTAATTGGAACCGCACTGTTCCAAATCCCCTGACTGCTACTTGAGGAAGATTCATACCAGTATCAACAAAGTGTCCGGGTTCTATTTCTGTAATACTCTGAAATGCACTATATGCTCCTGTCATGTGACTAGTTGACCCACTGTCAACTATCCATGTATCATGGATGCTGCAACTGTCCACACTAGAAAAAAAGGAATCCAACGAGAACTCCTTCTCAAATTGATCAGCAAAGTTCTCCATTGTTGATGCTGCTGTATCCTTTGGCCCCTTTTTCTGATCAGGACAATGGCTTGCAAAATGTCCAAGTTTGTTGCAGACATAGCAACGAACCTTACGTAAGTCTTTCCTCTTCTTGCTTTTTGCAGCAAGAGCCACATTTTCATCCATACTGTCCACAGTCACCTTATTCTGAGACCCCTCTCGGATCTCTTCTTGAGTGAAATCATCCCAAAGCCTGCTCCACTCAGGCAAGTTCTCTCTCCCAACAATACATTTCACAAAAACGTCCCATTCTTTGGTAAACCCCTTAAGGGCTATCCTCACCATTTCTGAGTCAGAAATGACCTCTCCTACAGCAGCTAGCTCATCTTTCACTTGAGCCAATTTGGTTAAGTACGTAGCTACATTCTCTTCTTTGGTCATTCTAACCTCATGCAGCTTGTCTTTATGAGCCATCTTCCTATTCTCATTCTTGGCTTCAAACAGGTTTTTCAAAGTATTCCACTTCTCTTGAGCTGTTGGCTTCTCAGCCAAGTGTGGGATAATGTGATCCTTCACACCATCCAGCAAGATCCTCTGTGCTTTAGCCTCTTTTATCTCGTGAATGTCTAGGGCAATAGGATCATTTATGGGTGAAACAACAACTGCATTGACAAAATTCCAGATCTTATTCTACTTTAGAACTGCTGCTATTCTAACTTTCCACTGAAGGTAATTAGATATGCCATCTAATCTGTCCTCAATCCTTACACAGAAAGCCATTATTTTAACTGTTCTTGCTGAGAATACACCAATTAAAGAAATCACAACTAAACAGCCCCTAACTCTCTTTTTCTCCTTTCAACTTAGCTTACAGAACCCTAGGCTCTGATACCATGTAAATTTTCTATGACAGACTGCAAAACTTCAATGAGGCATTCTGTCAAATACTTGGCTGAAACACTTGACTTTGCATTCAACTGAGTTATTAATGAACCAACTACACCACATGCATTTAATGAATTGGAATCAAACTGAAACTGAAATGAAAGCACCAATCAACCAAGTAGATACTACTGTAAGCAGTTGACACAGGAAATTAGGCTTAAGCTAGGGAAAATCCTCACAGACTGTGAGGCAACCCAAAGATAGAGAAAATCTTCTTATTTCAAGTACAAAATACAATCATTCAAGCTGTACTTATCTCATTATTAACCAGCATTTGTCTTCAGAAACTGTATAGACTGTTACTGCTCCTCTTCTGTCAAATTCGTACACTGTACAGACTTTTCCAGATCTGCAATAAAGTACAGAAATCTGTCTAGAAATGTGTACTTACAATCTGCAATAGTATGGCCTTCATTAATGACTGTATTGACCTCGGTTTGTGTGCTGGAAATCACTCTACGGCCCAGAAATAATAAATCTGCCCTCTAACTGTGTACACAACAGTACGACCCAAAAATTATGCTTTCAGCCGTACGGAAATCTCTCTTGGAAACCGTGCTTGAAATCTGCTCTTACTCTATCTTTCTTCAATGCATCAATTGCTCTTGCTCTTCAATTAATGACAACATGACTTCAATAATGTTTTCTCTCCTGCCCTAGATGTCTTTTTATATTTTTCTTTTCCCAAAATCCTAACTAATTAACCTCAACTAACTCATCAATGGCTGAGATCAATTATATCTAAAGGATCACATTAAATGCTCATTTAATAATACACTTTATTATTAAATGCTCACAAATCTTCTGGGACCCACAACTTAACTTTTCACTTAAGTCATTTAAAAAATATAAAGTCACTTTCATAATAGAAAGTCACTTTTATATTATAAAACATCCTAGGAAAGTTAAACAAACGGTTCCCACCATATAAACATTACAAAATCATGGTGAGACCTCCTGAGTTACATTTCTAACAGTCAAATATGTGAGATAGTGTGCATATCCTCTCACTTGGTTGGTAGGCACCTCACCGCCACATGGTCACAAAGTTGCACACACTCCTGAAGTAGTCTTTGAACTTTCCCCTGGCTCAGGTTAAGTGGCCAAACACATGTCACTAGTTTCTTCTCTTCAGCCTCAAATGTTAGGGCAGTTTCAATACTCCCATGATCCTTCCATGTTCTCCCATCTAAGCTCTCTCAATGCAAGGCTCTTCCCAGAGGACACTATCAAGCTTTGCATGTTCACAATGATTGATAATGACAGGGATATCTATAATCCCTCCTCTTCTTCTATTTCTCTCTGATATGCAGTAGTGCTCCTCTCTTCCCAGGGTTTGCCTCTCTAATTCACCCTTTCTCATATAATTATCTTTTGCTGTGTCTCTTCATATTTTAGCAATTAGGAGGAACCTTGGCACTTTGACTTTCCAATGTTCACATTGTATTTTCTAGTCCCATTGACCTATTCTTTGGTGATTCGTAAACATTAATAAAATTATCTATCTTATCTAACACCGTTAATTTTTCTACCACTTTACACTTTCTTTCACGGGACTATGGGCTTCCTTCTTTTATTTTTGTATGAGGTAGAATGGGGTTGCCTTGCACACTCCCCACTTTGGTGATGCAAGATATGAAATCAGACCTATTGACTGCCTATTAGAATAAGTGGGCATTAATATAATTTCTTTCTTTCTAATCTCACTGCTAAACAAACTTGCTTTGATAGAAGATTGTCACAAATCTATAAGAAACCTAGATATTGGTATTGGCTATAAGAGAGACTATATATGAGATCCATGCTAAATGAAATGTGATTAAAAGCTGAACAGAATTTAAAGCACTTAGAAAGGACATACCAAATAAGAAAGATAGATAATAAAAAAATACAGTATGCATTCAACTAGAATGGACCAATTTTTCAATGACCTTAGTACCGTTTTGAATGAAGTTATCAAATGGGATAATGTTTGGTACATTTGAATAAAGTTTTGAAATGGGAAAATGTTATGCAAACTGTTTACTACCTAAAAATTGAGAAAATACAAAGGACTGCAACAATGTACACAATATAAAGATCAGTCCTTGAATCTAATTACTGAATTTATAATCCAAAGTAGAAAAGGTAGAAAATACCTCCTTTAAATGGCTAGAATTTGAAGTGCTATAGATTTGCCCTGTGCTTGCTGCACCTTGTGTCAAATCCCCATATTGGTTTATGGACCAACCATGCACCCCAGGTGACAACCCACTAAAGTTAGCCTCAATTCTAGAGAGTTCCATATTTACTTGAGCGAATCTCACAACCCCAATAATTGTTGGGCCTTTAAACTCAGCAACAGCAGCAGAGACCAAGAAATCTACATCCCAAAAAGCAATCTCTGTGAAAATCTTAGCTGACCATAATCAATCATAAATGGAAAGTAATGTCATTGAGCATTAATACAAACAACATCTAGAAGCCAAAATTCAAGCATCTCCACAGAAAATAGAACAAATGGAAGATATTTAAACAGGACAAAAGAGAAGGGTGGTTGAACATGCTGAGCCTCAGTTGTATGTAGATAAGTTAAACAAGGACCCATACATATTTGACCAATAAGGTTCCCGTCATACTACTATTTAGCATAAATAGCAGATTTCATCCCCAAATTGACAAAAGGTTTCCGCATTTAAGTGTGTTCTTGAATCTATAATGAGAAATTGTTCATATATGCAAAAGTATCCAACATAGGAATGAGAGATAGTTGAAATCCATGTAGGACACATAATATATAATTTATAATGAAAGAATGAGATATGTTGATTCATTTCCCAACAGAATTCATATTCTGATTTTTCAACCCAATGCCTTATCTAGAATTTTTGTTCTGCACCATTCTAAGCATGTGGCAGTTGTTCCCCAGCTGTAATTGGTGGGTAATTGCTGTAGTTACTTGGCAGTGGAGTGATCTTTACCTCACGTCAATGTATGGCAGGAAGAACTCTAATTTGCAGTAAAATTTCTAAATTTAAATAGTCAAAGGCCATTGTGTGGTCAAAGACCCAGGGATCAGAAAAATTCTGAAAAGATGTGGCAAAAAGCTAAATCAGACAGGGTCTGATAAGAGTGGCCAAAGGCAATGATCAGATTTGGCTCCAATACCAATGTAATGAGCAATACTTCGTATACACAAAAATATCCAATAGGAATGAAAGATAGTTGAAACCCATATAGGACAAATAATACATAATTGATAATGAATGAATGGGATATGTTGATTTGTTTCCCAACTGTGCTTATATTCTAATTTTTGTTAACTCGATCCCTTGTCTAGAATTCTCATTCTGCACAATTGCAAGCCTGTGACATTGTCATTGACTCATTATAGCATTGATAAACCAGGTTAGTTCATTACAGAATCAATCGTTAATAGTAGATCTCAGTTCCCCCATCTAATAATCATCTGGAACATTCTTAAAATTATCTCCTCTGTACTACACGATGTATTCTTGGAGTGAACCAGCAAGTGTGTGTGTGTGTGTGTACCAATGTTATAAAAACCGGCCCGGAACCGGCAAAACCGGCCGGTCCAACCGGTTCCAAGGGTTTTCCGGTCCGACCGTTTGATTCAACCCGTTTTTGACCGGTTATGTACGGAACCGGCCAATTTTCTCAAATTGGTCGAGTTCCGTATGGACCCGGCCAGTTCCATACCGGGTCTTTCTAGGGCAAAAAACCCACGATTTGAAATTTGTTTTAATTAAAAAACCAAAAATTTGGGCACATTAGCCACATCTGCTAACCTAATTACTGTACAATCACTATATATTGACGCAGGGACCCTCAATTGCAATCACTATTCACAATCATGTTTGGATTTTTCTAGGCTGAGCATACGAATTATGGAGTCAGGGCAGCAGTGCGTTCGGGAGTCTAGAATCGAATCTCAATTGTGGGCCATGGCACAACCGAATTTTGGTTTTATAGACTCTTACTTCCTATATACATGAGAAACTTTGCAGATTTGTGTATAATGGTTTGAATTCACATAGATGCACATATATATATATATATATATATATATATATTGAAAATATGAATATTTTATGTATTTTTGCTCAACCGGTTTTTTGATCCGGTATTTTTCCCGTTTTTTGTCTAGCTTCGGGTCCTGGGGCCGGCCAGTTTGACCACCGGTCCGGTTCTAATAACATTGGTGTGTACATATATGTTCCATGGAAAATGTTCTCTAGGAAATCCTCTAGGCCTTTCCACGCATTTCATGAATGATTGCCAGGGTAAATGTTGCCGGAGTACAACACATACTCTTAACCCAAAGAGACTCTACCAAACTTGAACCCATGACCTCTCAGCAATCTCCCCCTTGAAACTGATCAATTAAATCAAATTGAGCTAACCCATTGGGCTTTTAGTTTCTTAAAATGTTCTCAAGAAAACCCTGCAAGCTGTTCTTCAAATTCTATAGATGGCACCTGGAGTAAATGTCATTGGAGTACCACATATACTTCTAACCTAGCGGGACTCTACAAAACTGGACTTGAATCCATTACCTCTTAGTGATCTTTGCCTTGAAATTAGTTGGTTCAATCCAATTGTGCTAACCCACAACACTTATATATGTTAGTTTTTGTACCTAGGGAAGTGTTCCCCAAGTGACTTTTGCCTAAAGTCACTTAGAAGGGGGAAAAAGGTGATCCTCACATTCAATGCACTTAATGAGACTTTATAACATCAAAGTCATTTTTTGATAAATTTAAGTGGGTGAGTGAAATTAATTATTTATGAGAAATAAATGGAGCATTTAATTTCAACCGTAGATCTAGATCTATCTCATCCATTGGATTTAGGGAAACCCTGGGGTTTGATCAAAAAGCATGAGGGAGGCATTTTGGGCTCACTTTTGAGATGAGAGTGAAGTGAAGAGCAAGAGAGAGAGCAAGAGAACAGCACGATTTCCAAGGAGAGACTTCAGCACAAAAACCGAGGTGGATCTTCAGCATTTATTGTTGGCACATTTCCCAAGGAATCCGTACTGTACGGATTTCCAGGCACAGGTTTCTAGAGCAGCATGGTTTTCGAGAAGGCACTATTTTCGAGGCATTGGTACAGCACAGAAAAAGAGGTGACCATACAAGCCGTACAGCAGCAAATCTGGGCACTGTTTTTGAGGAAGATTCTGGCACGAATTCCAAGAAATATTGGCACAGATTTCAAGGCATCTCAGGCATGAATTTCGAGGAGATTTTTGCACAGTTTTCGAGGGGATTTTCAACACGAAAATCAAAATCCGTACAGTCTATACGAACTGTTTTCTGGCACAGATTTTGAGATCTGTTCTGCACACAATCCAAAGCTGCAGGCACAAATTTCGAGGCACAGAAATCGAGAAGAAAGCTTGGCACAAATTTCAAGGAAGATTCTAGGTGGTGGAGTTAAGTTGTATTTTCACAGTATTTCTGTCCTGTAATTTTTGCTGAAGAAATAATAAATATCTCTCTCTTACTAGTTTTCCCCGTGGGGGTTTTTCTAGGGCACAGTTGTCGAAAATTCTAAGTCTCTATTTTTATGGTGTGCATGTTTTCAAAATTGTTTTTCTGCCTGTTTGTATGATTTTACAGCGTGTTTAATTGTTGAAGAAAATTTCATAAGTAACTTTCAGCCTATGTAAATTCGACTGGAAGTGAAAACCACTGAAATGTTAACATAAACCAGCAAGCAGTAAACTCAGAAAAATTTACATGGTATTAGAGCGAGGGGGCAGAAAACAGTAGTATTTTGTTGACACACAGAAATTTCCAGAACTCAGTAATTTCAGTGATTTTCTTCTGTTAGTGAACAGCACCTTGTTGGGTTGAAGTAGAGATGGCTACAGGACTTAGGTTGGAGGATAGGCTGAATGGGACAGTGAACATTGTGCCATGGAAGGCCAGAATTTTACTGATATTAGAGGAGAATGAACTATGGGAGGAGGTGGTTAGGAATACTACAGCAAACCCGGTTCAGATTCCCGCTGCTATAGATGCAGCAACACTATCAGCCTTCAACAAGAAGGACTGTAAGGCTAGGAGGATAATCCTTGATGCAGTTAAAGACCACATAATCCCTCACATTTCAGGCAAGACTAGGGCACACTTGATGTGGATAGCTTTGACCAGTTTGTATGAGAGTACTAATGAGAACCGGAAGATGGTTCTCAAGGAGAAACTCAAGAGTATAAAGATGAATGGAGGAGAGGGAGTGACAGCATACCTCACTAGGATATCTGCAGTTCAGGATGAACTAGCAGCGGTTGGGGAGGTGGTATCTGCTACTGAGCTTGTACGTACAGCAGTGAATGGGGCTTCAAAGCCCTGGGGTGCATTTGTGCAGGCAATAGTGGGTAGAGAGAACCTACCTTCTTGGGAGAGACTGTGGGATGACTTTGTGCAAGAGGAGACCAGGAGAGGTCTCGTACAGGGCAGTTCATCACAGAGTGGGGTAGATGAGGAGAACGTGGCATTGATAGCAAAGGGGAAGAAGAAGAAGGGTCCCAAGAAAGGTGGGGCCAAGCAGCAGCAGCAGTAGGGTGGACAGAAGGACTTGAGTAAAATCAAGTGCTATGGTTGTCAGACGTTTGGGCACTATGCTTCATAGTGTCCAAACAAGAAGAAGAAGAAGGGACAGCAGACAGCAGCCTCAGCAGAGGTTGATGACTTTGGAGACAGGTTTCAGAGGGAGTTTTCCCTATATGCTGGACAGATTGAGAGAGAGAGAGTCTCTTTAGCCACCAGCACAGATATGGATATGGAGATTGAGCATTCATTATTGGCAGGCCATCAGACAGGTCCATCCACCACTAGTACTTGGTACATTGACAGCGGAGCCTCGAGCCACATGACTGGAGCTCGAGAGATGTTCTCCAAGCTATCACAGACAGGTAGAGATGTGGAGGTTGTACTTGGTGACAATACCATTGTTAGAGTAGTTGGTCGGGGGACCATTACATTTCAGAGGGAGTCTATGAGTCCCATGATTCTGAGGGATGTGTTGTATGTCCCTGGGCTGAAGAAGAACCTTGTTTCAGTTTCCACTATTGAGGACAGGGGTCTTGGGGTGTGTTTCTCAGATGGGAGAGCGCAGGTTTTCCACAGGACTACAGGTATATCTACCCCCATGGACATTGGGGTTAGATGTGGAAGACTGTACAAGTTATTGTTTCAACCGCAGCACGCTCTAGCACACAGCAGCAACAGTGAGCTATGTGAGTTATGGCATCGGAGGATGGCCCACCTACATCACCCAACTCTAAGATTGTTGAGGAGCATGGTTACAGGTTTACCCGAGTTCAACACTGAGCAAAGTGATGTGTGCAGGGGGTGTGCTTTCGGAAAGTACACCAAGACTGCTTTTCCAAGCAGTGACACGAGAGCGGCAGGAGTGCTTGACTTGATCCATTCTGATATTTGCGGTCCTATGTCATCGATCTCTTTGACTGGTTATGAATACTACATCATCTTCATTGATGACTACTCCAGGAAGACCTGGATCTACTTCTTGAGGAGCAAGAAGTCTCCCTTAGTATTGAGTGTCTTCCAAGGGTTCAAAGCCCTTGTGGAGAAGCAGGCAGGGAGGAAGATTCGAATGTTGATATTGGACAATGGGGGTGAGTATACCTCCAAGGAGTTCGATGCTTTTTGTAGACAAGAGGGTATACAGAGACAGCTGACAGTTCCATACACTTCTGAGCAGAATGGAGTAGCAGAGAGAAAGAACAGGTCGATTGTGGGAGCAACGAGAGCGATGCTTCATGATCAAGGGTTACCGTTCTTTCTATGGGAAGAGGCATGCAGCACTGCAGTTTATCTGCAGAACAGGAGTCCTCACCATGCTTTGGGGAGGAAGACTCCGGAGGAGATGTATACAGGCAAGAAGCCGAGGTGAGCCACTTTCGTATATTTGGTTCTTTGACTTACTCTCACGTCCCTTCTGAGAAGAGGACGAAGTTTGAGCCCACTGCTGAGAGAGGTATATTTGTGGGATATGACGAGACTTCGAAGGCCTATCGGCTTTACCTACCTAGCTAGAAGAGAGTTATTGTTAGGCGGGAGGTGAAGTTTGATGAGGAGAGAGCCTTCAGGAAGTCGAGAGAGATAAAGCAGCGGGAGCCACCAGCTCCCACACCTCAATTGACACAAGCTTCTTCGATACAGGTTTCAGGTCCACAGGTTTCTGGAGCGACTGGATCACAGAGTACAGGCACATCTTCTACAGGTTCAGTGGTTCAGGTGACAGGTACTTCAGGGACAGGTTCAGGGACAGGTTCAGGTACAGGTTCAGGTTCTGGTTCTCAAGTTACAGGTTCTTCAGGGACTGGTTCATTAGTCACGGGCCCTCGGGGTGTTAGGCCTTATGCTTCTGGGAGTTCCTCAGATGAGGAGAGCCCAGTATGGGAGGAGCCTTCAAGGAAGAGGAAGCCTAAGTGGCTTCAGGATACCTTGAAGGAAGCAGAGGCATTTGGTAGGCCCCAGGAGGAGGTCAAGACAGTTGTGATGCCAGACAGGTTGGGTATGGCTCTTGTTGCGAGTCTTCGTGACTCTGAGCCTTCCACATTTGAGGAGGCTTCTCAACATCAGGTATGGAGAGATGCCATGATGGAAGAGTACCATTCCATCATGAAGAATGATGCTTGGGAGATAGTGCCGAGACCAGAGGGGAAGTCAGTTGTGACTTCCAAGTGGCTTGACAAGATAAAGCATGCTGCAGATGGCAGTGTGGAGAAGTACAAGGCTAGGTTTGTGGCTCGGGGGTTTTCACAGGTTGAGGGAGTTGACTATGATGAGACCTTTGTGCTAGTTGCTCGGTATTCTTCCATCAGGGCAGTGATATCTATAGCAGCAGAGATGGGTTGGAAGATCCACCAGATGGATGTGAAGACCACATTTCTCAATGGTCTTCTGCAGGAGGAGGTGTACTTAGAGCAGCCACAGGGATTCGAGATTCATGGGAGAGATTCTCATGTGTGCAGGTTGAGGAGAGCCTTGTATGGACTGAAGCAAGCTCCTAGAGCTTGGTACTCTAGGATCGATGCATACTTGACTTCGATGGGCTTTCAGAAGAGTGAGGCTGATCCCAACCTTTACTACATTGTGGTTGGTGGAGATCCTCTCATTCTTCTATTATATGTTGATGACTTGTTTATCACTGGAGATGAGAGACTCATTGCGCATTGCAAGAGAGATCTTGCAGCTGAGTATGAGATGACTGATATTGGGCTGATGCATTACTATTTGGGGATGGAGGTTTGGCAGGAGCCTGGACATATTTTCCTGGGACAGGGGAAGTATACAGTTGATATTCTGAAGAGATTTCGGATGGAGGACTGCAGGCCTATGTCTACACTGATGATCACCAACTGGAAGCAACTTCATGCTTCTGAGGGTAAGTTGGTGGATCCTACACTTTACCGTCAGCTCATTGGATCGTTGATGTATCTGGTCAACACCAGGCCAGACTTGTGTTTTGCGGTGAACACTCTTAGCTAGTTCATGGTGGAGCCTAGGAGTGTACATTGGACTACCGCAAAACATGTGCTGAGATACCTAGCAGGTACAGTGGATTATGGTTTGGACTACAGGGGTTCGGTTGGAGTCAGCTTGGTTGGTTTCACAAATTCAGACTGGGCAGGTTGTGTGAGGGATCGGAAGAGCACTTCCGGCTATTGTTTCAGTTTGGGCTCGGTAGTAGTGTCGTGGTTCAGTCGGAAATAGAAGTCCGTTGCATTGAGTTCTGCCGAGGCTGAGTACATGGCAGCCACTTGCAAGGCACTGTGGCTTCGCAAGTTATTGGTAGATTTATTTGATCAGGAGCTTAGACCTACGGTGATTTATTGTGACAATCAGAGTTGCATTCAGCTCTCTAAGAATCCGGTGTTCCATGACAGGTCAAAGCACATTGAGATCAGGTACCATTTCATCCGAGACTACATCCAAAGAGGAGCAGTTGAGTTGCAGTATATTTCCATTGATGAGCAGGTAGCAGATATTCTGACGAAATCTTTGGGGAGGGGCAAGTTTGTCTTCTTCAGAGACAAGTTGGGAGTGGTGCAGAACACCTTCCTCGATAAGAGGGAGTGTTATTTTTTGTACCTAGGGAAGTGTTCCCCAAGTGACTTTTGCCTAAAGTCACTTAGAAGGGGGAAAAAGGTGACCCTCACATTAAATGCACTTAATGAGACTTTATAACATCAAAGTCATTTTTTGATAAATTTAAGTGGGTGAGTGAAATTAATTATTTATGAGAAATAAATGGAGCATTTAATTTCAACCGTAAATCTAGATCTATCTCATCCATTGGATTTAAGGAAACCCTAGGGTTTGATCAAAAAGCATGATGGAGGCATTTTGGGCTCACTTTTGAGATGAGAGTGAAGTGAAGAGCAAGAGAGAGAGCAAGAGAACAGCATGATTTCCAAGGAGAGACTTCAACACAGAAACCGAGGTGGATCTTCAGCATTTATTGTTGGCACATTTCCCAAGGAATCCGTACTGTACGGATTTCTAGGCACAGGTTTCTAGAGTAGCACAGTTTTCAAGAAGGCACTGTTTTCAAGGCATTGGTATAGCCCAGAAAAAGAGGTGATCGTACAAGCCGTACAACAGCAAATCTGGGCACTGTTTTTGAGGAAGATTCTGGCACGAATTCCAAGAAATATTGGCACAGATTTCAAGGTCATCTCAGGCACAAATTTCGAGGAGATTTCTGCACAATTTTCAAGGGGATTTTCAGCACGAAAATCGAAATCCGTACAGTCTATACGGACTGTTTTTTGGCACAGATTTCGAGATCTGTTCTGCACGCATTCCAAAGCTGCAGGCACAAATTTCGAGGCATTGTTAGTGGCACAGAAATCGAGAAGAAAGCTTGGCACAAATTTTGAGGAAGATTCTGGGTGGTGGAGATAAGTTGTATTTTCACAGTATTTCTGTCCTCTAACTTTTGCTGAAGAAATAACAAATATCTCTCTCTCTTACTCATTTTCCCCGTGGGGGTTTTTCCAGGGCACAGTTGCCGAAAATTCTGAGTCTCTATTTTTATGGTGTGCATGTTTTAAAAATTGTTTTTCTGCCTGTTAGTATGATTTTACAGCGTGTTTAATTGTTGAAGAAAATTTCATAAGTAACTTTCAGCCTATGCAAAACCGGCTGGAAGTGAAAACCACTGAAATGTTAACATAAACCAGCAAGCAGTAAACTTAGAAAAATTTACAATATATAGACTCTAGAGATAGATAAATAGATAGATATACACTATGCCACAAGGTTCACTGAACTTTGACCTTGAGGTTCAAAATTCAACAAACCTAAAAAACGTTTTCAAATTCATTCAGGTTCGTCAAACCTCATGGCTGTTCACTAAGAACCCATTTCTTTTCCCTATACCTTATAAACCTAATGTCATAGCTCAAGCTCATATTCTATCCTTGCAATTTCCATGTCCATCATAACATTTTTTATGTTTATTGATGTTGATTTCTTACTATTTTATGTTAGATTTCATTTTGAAGTATATATATATATAGATATATAGATATATATAGATATAGATATTGAAAAATGTATATAGACAAACCTAATGGTGAACCTCATCAAAAAATTTGGATTTGAACCAAACCTAATCATTGCCGAACCTAGACCGTATGACTTGATGTGTGTGTGTGTGTGTGTGTCCCAGTGGGCTAGCTCAAGTGGTTGAGTACCTTCAGCTTCATGCAAATGCATTTTTTGTTTTAGAGCATAAAATTAATGTACTAATTGGACAAAATTGCATGAAGTGTATGGACCATTGATTTGCAACAAATTAAAGGTTGATTGCACATGTAAAACCAAACTAAATTACCCAGATTTTAAAGAAAAAGTTAAAGATGAAATTAAAAATTTTCATTGGCTTTAAAAATGTGCCTAGTGTCTAATTAATTAGTTTGGGCTAATGGGATTTGTTACCGATTGAACTAGCAGGACTAGCTTCCGATGACAAATATGAGGGAAAGTGACCACTGTCACCTCAGTCAATTCCCTAACTTCTTAGGAGAGTCGGAACCTCCAAGGCGAAGAGCCCTTCTGTGACCTGCAGGATAACTTAGCACAAGAATAACTATGCCTTCTCGACAATAATATTAGTGACCAGTGCCTTAACCAATGAATTTTAGGAGAATGAAGAAGATATACTATTTTATCATCCGATGTTTATCAATCCTAGGAGCATTAATCAATGTCAAAATCAATAGTAGGCTACACTATCCACTTGCCAAATAGGCCAAGCAGTCCATAAGATATTTAATCAAAGCGTAAGGCAAGTAATCTCAAAACACTTTATGTCATAACACTTCGTATCGGATTTCTTTTGATTATTATTACCAATAGTTAGGACGTCATCAAGATTCTACCAAGGTCAAACTTGCATTTGCATACCATAAGATGGTCCTAAAATTGTTAGTTTTTAACATACAATACTTGACAATGTCAACACCCTTAGAAGAATCACTCAGAAAAATACATCAAGTCAGCAGTAAAAGGTATTCCATATAATATTAATGCAACAACAGACATCCTTGTAATAGGGAACCTTATAATAACACCAACGATGGAAAATATAATAACCAGTGTGTCAATCTGTGCATGCAGAGAGGTGTAGCAGCATCAAGTTTTAACGATCATCAAGCCTAGAAGATATGCTTATAATGAAAACATTCAATACCAATACTCAGAAATCAGTAGCATTTCTCATTATCATTGAAGACGAGTTTTTAGCATGCTGTATGTAAAAGTCAGGCCTTTAATATTGCATAAACAGTATTCCTTTTTCACTTACCAGCCCTTGCAAAACTTGTTAAAATACCCCGAAATTCAACCTTTTGTTTGTCTTAAAGTGTACAGGTGTTAGGTCTTTGGGAGGACTGTCTTAAGCGTGCCCTTCTGCATTAAAAACGCAGACTTAAACCAAAGGAGAGCAGGGTGCAGCTAGAGGCATGCCCTAGCTTCGGGGTTAACCAAAAGGAGGAGACCGAGCAGGGGAAACCTATGGGAAAGTGACCAAGCTTCCCTTAGCAGGCCCGAGGGAAAGATAAAGGAAAGAAGGAGGAAGGGGGCTGTGAATGGGTGGCAGAAAAGAGATGAAGGTGGAAGGAGAAAGGGGGCAGCAAATCAAGGTAAAGGACGAGCGAAGGTGTGAAGAGAGAGAGAAGGTGAAGACGAGGTGATCGAAGAGGAGGACAAAGGTAAGAGGGGAGGGTGAAAGAGGGCGCTAGGACTAGTTCAGTCTGCAACTAGGGCTAAAAACAAAATCATAAATTAGGAATTTTATTTTTATTTTATGAAACTAATATGTACATGTAGTCATGAAATAATAATTTTAACATAAGCAAATAAACATACTAACAAATCTAGGATTAGAAACAAGTAGAGAATTAGGGCAACTTAGGGTTTTAGAGGAATCTTAGCCTAACCCTAGGACATCAAAGAAAGAGGCTTCCCCTCTTGAGATGGTGCTTGGCAAGTTTGGCAACTAGGGCCTTCCTCAACAGCCTCAAAGGTTGGTTGAAAGAGGCCTAGTAGTAGCAAAACTTGAAGACCTAAATCTCAAGCCTAAGAAGGACTCCTTTGGAGGAGGTCCTAACAATGCTATGGTGACTAAAGGCAAAAAATGAACTAGTTGAGACAAAATGCAGCATTAATTTCTACCATTCAACCCTAAACAAGCATCATTCTCCAACCATTAACAAATTGACATCAAAAGAGAACATAGATACCTCCTTGTGCATGTGTTAAACCAACGCATCACCTTAGCAAAGAAAGCAAGAACAGAGATACTCCAAGAAAGTTGCTCCAAACCACAAGTAGAATCCCCCTCAAGAGGTGCACATCAATCAAATAGCCCTAGTGAGGGAAAAAATTAGCATAAAAAAGTTGTATCACATAAGTTGTTGTGTTAAAATGAAGTGAGGAGAATTGTATTTATACTTTCTCACGCTCACTTTTTAAAAACTAAAAAATATCCAGGCCGACATGCCTTTAAAATGTCAATTTGAAATTATAAAATGTCAACTTAAAATTAAAACAAAAATAATGTAAAATAATCAAATTTGTGGGTAATTTGGGGCATTTTCCGCAGAATTTACCCACACATGACTAAACAGCTTAAGAATAAGCAAATCACTCCATTCTGAAAGCAGGAATGCGGAGAGGGGGGGGGTCGTCATGCCCCATCTAACACCAACAGTAGTGAAAATCCCTCAACGCCCCCCCCCCCAATCAAGCACTGCAACCTGGCCTGGAGGATGATGTCATCATCAAGAGGAGCCCAAGGAGAAAGGGCCCTAGTGCACTGGAGGACTAGGAGGGTGTGGAAGGTGGCCTGGAGGAGAGACATATGCCTTAGTACTGAAAGATCTGCTACCGGAATGATAAATCAATGTTGGGGTCATTTGACCTAGTAGCCCACCCCTGGAAGCCCCGAACACTAACCTCGAGGCTTCAAGCCCTTTTATGAGGCAGTTAGCAACGCCACCAAGCCATAGTACTTCCAAGGAAGAAACCATAGGGTCTAGCCATAACCCCCACTCAGAAAAAGCTAGCTAAACACCCCTACTGGTCAGAAAAAATAACCCTCTCTACTGGTATTGGTACCACGTAACAGGGTCTAAAGAAAACTCAAGAGGATTTGGTGATCAAAGAGAGAAACGGGTTGAAAAGTTTTGTTACTAGACAAACTAGCAGTGCTAGTGTCCAATAGACAAATGTAGGGAAAATGTGACCATTGTCACCTTAGTCACACCTCCAACTTCTTTGGAGTGTCGTAACCTCCAAGGGGAGAGTCGTTCTGCAAGACACTTGGACAAAGACTATATTTTCTATACGACAATATTAGTGACCAGTTCCTTTAATAAACTAACTTCATAATGAAGAAGACATACTCTGTAAATTAGAATGCTTGTAAATGCCAATAAGTATATCAATTTTCATTAACAAAGTATAGCAATCATTCAATTATAAGAGCAGTGTATGCTAATGTGTAAATGTCAATATTAAGAGATCATTCAAGTAGCAATTGATGTAGACAAATAAGCAACTCAAACTAATGCATAAAGCACATATACCACTATAGCAATTAGTAAGCAAAAGATGTGCAACGATATTAAACAGTGACAGCCACTTGTGACAGTAGTAGAGAGCTAATTTTATGACAGTATTACAGCAGTAGATAATATAGAGTAATAACAACTACCAATCTCATTCAATGCACATCCAATCAACTTTAGATTTAAACCTTAACTTCCAGTAGTATAGGCAAGTCCCCAAAAGTCTATTATATATGTTTTATAGCAGGTGTTGTCCGCCGAGATGCACACCAGCAGTAGAAATCTTTCGAAAGTTGTTCCCTCACTACAAGTGGGGAAGGTGTGGCCTTGGAGGCAAGCAATGAACCAGGTACTGTCACCTGAAACCCAGCTCCTCCGTTTAGGCAAACTCCTAACGAAGCCAGGGGGGTTGTCCCTAACAAAGAGTTTCTAAGGTTATTGCGTTTTTTATATGTTTTGAGGTGAGGTGATGCGGATGGGTTTTGTTTTAGGGGTTTTTTTATTTTACAATAACAATTTGAATAATCAAAGATACAATTGCAAGATATTGAGATACACAACTACTTGATAATTTAAGTACAAGACACTCACAATATAGATATGAAAATTAAAAGACAAGTGCTTCCAAACAGGTATTAAGCAAATAAAAATGATTTCAAGGACCAGTGCCTTATGGAGTCAAATGTCTTGAGTGCTTGGGTTTCTTGATACAAGAGTTCAGATATGAGTGAGATCGTTTTGCAATTGTTCTTGGTAAATTTTATTGTGAATTTTATAATGATCTTGATTATTAAGGCAAGGGTATTTCCAACCGGAACACGATGTCCTGGAAATCTAACCGGAAGAAGTACTCTAGGTGGCCCTGTTCAAGGACATGACGGACCGCCCTGGATCACAACGAGGTGTTCAAGGAACTTAACCAGCCACTGTGTCTGAGGTTGGGCTGCCCGGCGCCCTCACTAGGGGTTCCCCACTTTTGAGTACTTACGACGAACAACGCCAATTCGTTGGTTATGGGGGTAATGATTTTATTATGGTTTGAACTTGCAAGATTAGGGAACCAATACCATTTCTATGTATTCCAACTTTTTTAGGGTTGAGCAGAGCATACGCGGTAAGGAGAATGAAAAATTCAAATTTTATTAGGGAGTGTGAGTTGTGAATGATTTTATTACAACACAAGAAAGCTCTCCGGCAGAGAGTGCTCTTGATCCACCTTATGGTGAGATTCAAGAGTCTTATGATGCACGGAATTAAAGTATTGAAAGTAAAGTCTAATCTACCCAAGAATCTCTTTTAGGTCAAAGACCGTACTTGGGAGAGCATGGGGGTAAGTAAAACAAAAGCAAAAAACAACTCTCCGACAGAAAGCACTCTTGATCCACTTGTTTAAGTGAGATTCAAGAGATTTCTACTTTTAACAGTTTATATCAAAAATGAACTACTTAAGCAAATAATGAACAACTAGCAATTGTTTGGAAATTGAAATTATTCTAGCAAAATGAAATTTAAACTAAGTACTGAAAAATGAAGCTAAACTAAAGAGGCAAAAAGACACAACACTATAAGCTTC
Organism: Larix kaempferi; assembly: GCA_027924585.1. Taxonomy (NCBI): domain Eukaryota; kingdom Viridiplantae; phylum Streptophyta; class Pinopsida; order Pinales; family Pinaceae; genus Larix; species Larix kaempferi. Next base: position 14,826,236 of record BSBM01000435.1, on the reverse strand, counting down.
CCCCAAATAGGGGAAGTCCCACTAGCTTTTTATTTATGATTTACAATGTTTTTTTGGTTTTTTGGAACTTGTCAAAAAGGTTTTGCTTGCTTGGTTTGGTTCGCTTAGCCTTTTGGCTCTTCATTTGCTTGGTTTGTTTTTCGTTCACCTGTAGATAAGAACTCTTAATTAGAGTGTTAGGAAAACCGAAATTGACTTATGACTTAGAAAAAATGAAAGTGGATGTGATGAGAAGTGCCAAATGAGATGAGTAAAAGGCTCAAAACAAAAAAATGATGCCAAAAATCAGACCTTGAAAATGTTGGGAAAAGTTTACTTTTTAGGGTGAAAATGCACGTTTTTCAAGGAAAAAACTTGAAAAAAAATTTAGGAAATTTTTTTAAAATTTCTAGGCTAATTTCCAGAATTGAAAAATAGCAGAAAATTGCTAAAAATCAGCAAAAAACCAGCAACCTGAAAAAGGCTAGAAATGGCACATTTTTCGAGAAAAAGTGAAATTTGAAAAAATAAATTTTTTGGAAAAAATTTGAAAATTTTTACTATTTTAAATTAATTTCCAAAATTGAAAAATAATATAAAACTCAGAAAAATCAGCAAGCTAAAAAAAAGAAAAATGCACGTTTTTCGAGAAAAATTGTGCATATTTTCCAAGGCAAAAAAGGAAAGGAAAAAATGATTTTTTGGGACTGTCTTAGAAATTTCCAGCTTGCTGGAAATACACAGAAGACAGTGGGCAGCAAAGTGGCATGCAAAACGAGGCAAAAATTGGGCACATATACCAATGTACCTTTTCAAAGCAAATTTTTTGGTAAAAGTTTAAAGGGTTTGGGGCACTTTTTTAGAGGTACTTTGGCACTCTAATGATGGGAAAATGAATAAACAAAATGGAAAGTAGATGTAAAAATCAAAAAATGAGAAAAAACTAGATCTTTGAAAAAAATGGATTTGAACCAAGTAGATCTAGAAATTTGAAAGACTAGCTAAAGCAAAAATGGATTTACAAGTTGGGGATGAAAAAGAGATCTTAGAACTTATAAATTTAAGAGTTTATAAAAGGAGATCTAAACCCAAAAATAGATCAAAGTGTGAAACTTTGATCTACTTAGCCAAATAAATTGCAAGATCTAGAAATATGAACCTTTTAAGACAAATGCACTATTTGAAAAGCGAACCAAAGAGACAAGAACCTTAGATTTGTAGATCCGCTTTGTGGTAACCAAGAAGAGATTTGATTTTGTAACTTTGGTAGTGGATGGATCAAGAAGAATCCCTCAAGCCCAAGCTTGAACAAAAGAAGTCTATGAGATCTCCTGTATGACAAAGATCATTAGCATAAAAAGGTGACGAAAAAGATGGGGATGCAATCGAGCCCCCAATCTTACTTTGCCTTATGATGTTCTGTCAATATACACAAACTCAAAACAAATGATTAGATCTTAGTATGTTTAACCAAGCAAAACTAGAAGTGCAAAAAGTATAACCACCTACAAGATGCAACTCCCAAATCTTGAATAACCAAGCATCAATAGATAAATTGTAACCACAAATATCTATCCTTTGGATTAGATTTATAACCTTCGTAAGCTAAGAATCATAAGCATAAGCATAAGAATTTGAAATAACTAGATAGAGTTCACCTTGATTTAGGCACAAGCCATAAACAATTGCACACTATTTGACCTCCAAAGCCTTCACTTTATTCCAACTTGTATGCCAAATAGCATCAAGCATTACAAAAAATATCACCAGAGGTTTCTTGTACAAAATATCCACACTAAGAGAGCCCAAAGGACCTCTCTTTATACAAAATCAAGGCACCAAAAGCCTAATTTGAATTGGCATAGGAAGAGAGCCAAGCACAATGCATGAGCCAATGGAATGAGAGCACACATGCTCTTGATTGAGGTTAACAAAGCTTGGATTGGTGTGACTAGGGTGAGGTGGCCTCCACCTAGGCAAGGCACCCACCCTAGCCCATTGTTCATATCACCAATCCAATGCACAAGTGCCACATCAAGGAAGACGTGAGCTCAAGGAGGGAGGCGCAAATCCCAAGGGAGAGACTCTCTCAGTGCTCCGATACTGATCTGAATCAAGTGGGTGAAGATTCCAATCATCATTAATGTCTCCTGCCATGTCATTTAGACTTTTATTTTATTCAATTTGGCCTTTTTTGGAGAGAATTGATTTATCTCCAATTTAATATTTTTTGAATATTTTAATTAATATTTCTCATTTTTTTATTTTTTGAGAAAATATTAATTATGAAGCCAAATAAATGTCCGAAACTTAGGCTAAGTGGGTTTGGGGTTCAAATATGATTTTTGGCTTAGGAATTAAGCCTCCAATCTCTGAAATTCACCCCCAAACGACTGACATATTACAAATTGTATTTTTCCAATTAAATATTTGGAAAAATAATAATAAAAATAATAAAAAATAAAACTCATCCAACGCGTCTGGTAAAAAAATTTCGGACATTGTTTTTAATGGACGAGGGACCTAGGAAATGACCATCTAAGACATACATGGTGTCTAGTAGGTTCATATACATCAGTTGGACTCTAATAACCCCCCAAGGCTCAACTTTCAAAATCAGGCATTCTAGCTTTGGAGGAAGCGGGAGATAACCTCGTCGATTATTACTCAGCTAAAGGCAAAGCATAATTGATAGTCAAGTCATAGTCAAGTCTTCGGGAACCGAGCCACTCAAAACCCTACTAGCACACTTATTACAAACCCCGTGGGGCCATGGTCATTTCAGCAGAAAAATAAAATTGGCTAATTATTTCAAACTGAACCCCTGATACTCTGGAAGTGAACATTGATCGTGTTCAAACACTGGCGGCTCAATGGAGGTTCAGCTATTGTAAAATATAGTTGGCAACATCTGGCTCCAACTGCGGGACGGGTACTCGTTTGATTTATGGATCAAATAGAGTATTCGAGAATCCCAGAATATCGTTTCCTGCATGGAAACAAAAGTGTCTTAGTCCCATGTATATATGATAAAAATAATGCCAAATATATGCCAACATAAATTGCTAAGTTGCCAAGGTACCCGTATCGGGGGGTTGGGCACCCGTACCAGTACCGGGTACCCGTACCGCCGTACCGGGTACCAGAACTGGTACCTTTGGGAGTACCAGGTACTTCACCCCAGTACCGAGTACTTCACCCAAGTACCGAGTACTTGGTCAAAGAAATTTGGGTACTGGTACTTAAAAAGGGCCGCGTACCACGAGTTTGGGTACTCCGCGGGTACTTCATTCAATAGACAAACCAGTCTCTGCATCAAATGATAGAGGGTCTGATTTTTTCAACCAACCTTGACTTCCTGCTGGTGAGTCAATGGTGTAATATCCCAACTTAAATCTGACCCCAAATTCTTTCACTGCTGGTTTACGTCTGCTTGATTTGGTTGGTGACTTGTTGGTTTGTAGGCAATGTTAGGACTCGGGAGGGAGTAATTATTGTTTAAGGTTGTTTGCATGCCCCAATGGTTTAACACCACAATAAGAACCCAATAATAAACAATAATTGCTTCCTAAATATTCAATGCCAATCATATATTATAAGAGAATAAATCTGACCCTAAATATTGTTGAAGGTGGACTGTTGAGGCAGGGACTGCTGCTGCAAATAAGATAAATATTGTCAGAGTTTAGGACAGCACTTGCATGAGATTAATGCCCGAACAGTGGAAGCACAGCTGCTGTAAATAATATGAGTATTGTTGAAGTTTCAGGACAGCGCTTTCATGAGATAAATGCCCAAACAATGGAGGCACGCCCAGCTGTAAGAGGTCACACCCAGATTGATAGTATGCAGCCCGTGAAGGAGAAAGACACCCTTAATAAGCGTAAGTTTCTGATTGCTGCTTCCACAGGAGTGCTGCACCCTCATGCATTGGAATAGGGCTGCTAGATGACCACGACCCTACAGTATTTAGTCTCGGCAAATAATATTGTTGCTCTTCCTCAATAGAGGCTCACGCCTATGATCAACAAATAGTACTATCTGCCCTAGGATTGGTAGATTCATATCAATATCAATATCATATATGTAATTTGAATTAATGTGCAAGCAGCAATACCAATGTCAAATGTGTGTTACTTGTTGAAAACTTATTAACTTAATAATAAATATATTAATATAATTATTAATTATAAATTTATAATTTAAACTTGAAAATATATATATATATATATATATATATATATATATATATATACAGTACCCCGACATACCCAACTACCCTATTTCAAAAAGTGGTATACCCGTACCCGTACTCATCCCAGTACCTGAGTACCCTAGCAACTTAGATAAATTGAAATCTATTCTAAAGCATAAAAATACAAAAGTATGGTACAAGTACATATGGTACAACAATATGATACATAAATAAAAATACATAAAAGTACAACAATATAGGGTTTAGAGAAGGCCTGAAATGACCCCATGGTCATTTTTAGAGGTTGTTGCCCTAAAACAGCTTCAAATGCTGTCCATTCATAGGTAATGGCAACCTCTCTCCATCCATGGTATTAAGTTATAAAAGAGTTCGTTCCGGCAATGCTGCATATAATAAATGGGCCTTTCCAATGGCTGTCAAACTTTCCATGCTTGCCCGGTTTTTCTCTTCTTTTGTCCCATAAAAGGACTGTGTCTCCAACCTGGAAGGCTCTAGGCTTGGCTGATTTGTCAAAGGTTCCCTTCATGCTCTCTTGATGTCTCAACAGTTTATCAAGTGATGTCCTTCTACTTTCATCAAGTTCTATAATCTGGTTGGTCCTGTCCTCCATCTCTAACCTTTATGTTCCATACTCACTTAACATTCTGAATATAGGTATCTGCATGCTTAGTGGCAAGGTAGCTGTGAGACCATATACAAGCTCAAAAGGAGTTTTTCCAGTAGAATTCTTTTTGGTGATCCTATTTGCCCATAGAGCATACTTAATCTTGCTATCCCAAGCTCGTTTGTTGTCGCACACAGTTTTCTTAAGGATGGTCATTAGTTTTTATTGGTGGACTCAGAAAGTCCATTTCCCTGTGGGTAATAATTAGAAGAATGAGATAGGATACTGCCATATTTGAAACAAAAATCATTCATCTGTTCTGAGCTGAAAGCCTTGGCATTATCAGTTGTTATCTTGAGAGGGGTACCAAATCGTGTGATTATTCTGTCCTCGATGAAGTCCATAACAACTTTCTTTGTGGTTGTTTTGGTGGGTATGGCCTCTACCCATTTAGTGAAGTAGTCCGTAGCAGTGAGAATCCAACAAAATCCATTGCTAGAATTGTCCTTGAATTTTCCTATGAAATCAAACCCCCATTGTTGAAAGGGGGCAAGGACTACTACAGGTGTAAGGGGAAGAGCAGCCAACTTCTGCTTCCCTGTGAAAAGCTAACACTCTTAGCAACACTTAACATGCTTGTGCACATCTGCAAAGATGGTCAGCGAATAGTACCCAGCTCGAAGGATTTTATGGTCAGTTCTATTTGCTGCATAGTGGCCCCCACAAAATCCTAAGTGGAACTCAGTCAAGATCTTCTTGGAATCGTGTTCATGAACACATCTAAGTATTACGCCATTCGGGTTCCTCCAACCCAGGCCTTCTTGAGTAAGGCAATACCTAGCAGTTTTAAGTCTTAAAGTCCTTCGTTTATGACTCTTAAGGTGATCTGGGCAAGTGAAATGTAGCAGAAATATATGATGTCGAAGTACCAATGATGATCAAGTTCTTGCAAAGCTGGTGTCATGGCAGGATTAGGTGTAGTGTTTTCACAAATCATGTCTATTGCTTCCTCATTCTTTTGAGTTAACATCTTGACAAGGCCTTGTCCTTTTATCAATTGAGTTGGCTTAATCTCTAAGTCATATTCCTGGATTTTAGATATCCATGTGCCCCTTATTCCTAAGCAATCTTGTTGAGACAAGATGTCTTTTACTGCAGCATGGGGGGCATACCCTATAACCTTTGAATAGCCAATGTATGTTCTAAAATGCTTTAGAGATTTTACTAAGGCATAGGCTTGCTTTTCCATAATAGTGTATTTTAACTCTGAATTCTGTAAGACTCTACTCATGAAAGCAATTGGTTGCTTGAACCCTTCGAAGTTCTTTTGGAGCAACACCCCGGCAATAGTGTCTTCTGATGCAAAGGAGAATATCATGAAGTCCTTAGTATAATCTGGGCTGACTAGGACAGGTGACTAACTAATAGCCTCCTTGATATTAGCGAAAGCTTCCCTCCCTTCACCATCCCATACAAACTTGGCATCTTTCTTGAGTAACCTTTGCATAGGTTTCATTAGTTCAACCAAGTTGGGGATAAACCTTCTAATGAAGTTGATATGTCCATTAAAAGATTGGAGACCTTTCACATTTTTAGGTAGAGGTATCTTCTTGATGGCTTCAATTCTTTCAGGGTCAACCTTGACCCCGTCCTTAGATATTATGTGACCAAGAAGCTTTCCTTCATCTTTACCAAGGACAGATTTTGCCGGATTCAAGGAAATCCCATATTCCCTACATTTCTTGAAGACTTGTTTAAGATGATTAACATGGCTGGATCTTTCTTTTGAAAATACAGTTAAATCATCCTGGTATATTTCAATGATTTTGCCAATTAATTCCTTGAAGGCATAATCCATGGCCCTTTGAAAGGTGGCCCCAGCATTTGTGAGACCAAAAGGCATTCTCAGATATTCGAAGGTACCCCAAGGGGTTGTGAAAGTTGTTTTGTGTTTATCTTCATCTTTAATGACAACTTGATTATAACCTGAAAATCCATCAAGCATGGACATCATAGTAGATCCGGTGACCTGTTGGAGGAGGGTCTCCATGTTAGGGAGAGGATAATTGTCCTTTTGACAAGCAGTGTTGAGATTTCTGAAGTCTATACATATCCTTATACTCCCATTCTTTTTCCTGACTACTACGAAATTAGAACATGACGTTGAATGTCTTGTAGGAGCTATGATTCTAGCTGCTAACATTTTCTCCAACTCCTTTACAATAGGGGCCAATTTAGGATTTATTTTCCTAACTTTTTGGCGAAAGGGTTTGACCTTTTGACATTCTGGCTTGAGAGGGATGGTGTGTTGGAAGACATCCTCCCGATGGGGATGGTGTGTTTCTGTTTAAGTTTGAACTAGGAGATGAGGGAGGAACCGAATTAATCAAAGGGGATCCTGAAGCTCTGTTTGGAGAATCATTAACCAATTTCCAAAAGAAGTTAGATGATTGTGCTTTGGGATCTCTTTTACGATATGTAATTGGGTTTCCTTCAACTTGATCCAAGTTTACTTTACTTCTCGTGTTATAAGGATGTAAATGAGCTCGCTCCTCAACGGAGTCACGATTGGGAGTCGCCAGGTAGATTTAAACTCTTCTACCAAGATATGTGTCGTTGTATATGCAGGAGAGAGTGAGTAAAGACTACTAGCTTGTCCGAGGTAAGCCCTATGCTTTCAATACCAAAATGTTGGGCAAAGAGAATGGGAGGGCTTTAATAAAGGTATGTCGAACCAGGGTAAGCTATTGCCTCCCCGGCAACGGCGCCAAAATGTTAGGCAAAGACAAGGGGGAGGAGAGCTTTCTTTTTTTTTAAATAATATATCGAACCACAGTAAGCCTATGCCATCCCCGGCAACGGCGCCAAAATGTGGGCAAAGAGAAGGGGAGGAGAGCTTTAAAAAAATATATATATATCGAACCAGGGTAAGCCTATGCCTTCCCCGGCAACGGCGCCAAAATGTTATCACCTAAACTGTAGTTACCCCTATGGATGTATCCACTCATGGATGGCAATAGGGAAGGGCAACTCAAAAGGTGCAACCACGATCACCTCGACCTCCAATAGATGGTTGTCACGCCAGTCGAGGCAACCTTTGCTTTATGTTATCTAGCCCAGACAACAAAGGGGGAGACCCGATCTGCTCCCGACAGGAGAGATCAAAACCAAGACACCTAAATCAAGTTGATTCTAAGTGAAGTAAGGTGTATGGTTTATCCTAGACCTTAGGATGAAGTCACAAGACAAGTGAGGGGTTCAATGAGTATAGCTTTAATTCATTGTTGATGTAAGAGTGACTTATAATAATTAAAGATAAGATCCGAGATTAGAGTATTAGTCAATGTGAGAAAATCCACTGCCTTGGGAACCGTGTCCAATGCAGGGTAGTTTAGGGGTTGAATTGGGGCTAACTAGTACAAGTGACAAGCTTGATCATGATACATGATGGCATCAAGGGTTTAGTTCACCACACAAAGGTCAAACCACAAGTTAATCCAACAATCTAGGAAAGTCGAATTGACTTGGAGAGAAACCAGTGCCTTGGGAATTGGGATAATGGAGTCAAAGTAGGGTTGACTTGTGGTTAAGGACTCCTAATGCATGAGACAAGTGGGCAATTAAAGTCTTGATGGATGAATAGGTCTAGATCTAGGTTTGACCTAAGTGGACCACAATCCCTTAAAACAAGGAATGCTATCCCCAAGGCAAGATTTGACAAGGTGACCTACTAGACCTAGGTTTTGAATTATTCTTGTTCCAAATCCACGAAAATCTCAAGTACCCATGTCCTAGAAGTGGACAAACTCCCTTCTCCAAGGTGGTGCGACTTTGCCCAAGGAGGCCTAAAAATGGGGTAAGTGGGGTCAAGACATGTCCGATGACATCCAAACTTTAGATCCGGGTAGGTTGGTAAAGTAGGAGTATGGATCTATAATTTCATGGCAATCCGACGGCTAGATCTTACTAGATCTGAGTTTGAAGATACCAAGTGGTCCAAAATGGGGATTAAATCCCTTGAAATGTGGAATAGGGCCCACAAGGTAGAAATCAGAAAAGTGACAATCTGGGGGTAGGTTATTGGATGTGTAGATCACGAATCAAGTGGAATCTCAACTACCCACATACTAGATCTAGGTCAACCAACCCAAACTAGGGAGTGCGCCCTTGCTTGGAGAAGGCTAAATGCCTTGGGAAGAGGGTCAAATGGAGGCCAATCCTCACCAAACTATAGATCCGGGATGTCGTGGATACTATAGAGGTGGGTTTTAAATATCTTACCCAAAAACCCACTAGATCTTAGTAGATCTGAAAAAAATGTAAAAATGGGGGTTTTGATTTTTAGGGTTTTAATTGTTTTAGACAAGTGGATAGATCATGGAAAGAAATTACCTTGAGATCATACCTGAGTGATGTGAATGAGATGCCTTGATGTTGAGGAAGATTCCCGCAGAGATCAAATGAGAGATTGTTGATTTTGCTTGCCAAATTGATGCCCTAGCCCACAAGTGCGCCCTCCTCTACCTGTCAATCCAAGGAAAATCGATTTCAATCAGAGGTCAAGTATGGAGGAAATACAAGTAAAATGCAAATGATAACATAGAATAGAAGGTCCTGGGACAGTAATACTCCCTGTTACCAACGAAGAGATCCAAAGAAGTAGGGAGAGTCTTCCCCTACCAATACCTCCTCCTCAAAGCAAATCGGCCTCCACCTGTAGATGCAAAAAACGTGGTACAAAAGATATGGCAAACAAGATCTCCAATAACCTAGTGCAAAGGAAGAACCAACGAACGAACACCAAAAACATTCACCACAACACTGGAGATAGATGCAATAATAATTTTCTATTCCAATAATCCAAAGCCACAAGTCCCCTTTACAATGAGAGGCTCTCTCCTTTAAATAGGAAGGAGAGGCACCAAAACCCTAACCACTTTTGAATGAGTGGCTAAGATTAAAAGATACAAATGTCTAATCAATGGTTGAGATGAGCTCAACAATAAAATTCATGGATCACTAATAAAATATTATGTGAGTGGACAAAATCGCCCTAGAAGAGGGGAATCCCACCAAATCATGATGACAAAATATAATAAGAGGCTTATGGTGGGTCCAAGGGGTAATTTTATCCCTCCTTGGTCAATCCCCATAGCACAATAATCATAAAATAATCATCAGTGTACCAAATCGTGCCTCCATGGTCAAATCATAGGCCTCAAAAAGACCTCAGAAATACTCAGAAAGTGCCATAAGTGATGGATGCGGGCCCCGATGAAGCTGAAACTGCTGGAGGAGGTGTGGAGGACCCTGATCTATCATCACTGATCATCCCATGCCATAACATTGCCTCAGTAGCCCAAATCGATTTCCTCAATAGCCATTTCTACCAATCCTGAAATGCCTTGGGAAGCATGAAACTGCCCCAAACTGCCTCCTCGAGTGCCTGCGCTGTCAAGGTGAGGGCACCAGTGTGTCCGGGAGGGGGGTAATATGGTAAAAACAAGTGGCTGGACCACCCCCTCCAAGCACAGCACCCTAGGTCAACCGGATAAAAATCACATCTGCTCTGACAGGGCCTCCGACAGACCAAAACTGCACTGGGATAGCCTACTGAGGCTCAATCATCACTGTAAGTGCCCGGAACTGAAAACAAACTGTCTCATTGGACTCAGAAGGTCCAAATCCATCCAAGATGTGTACTCATACGCCATATGAGTCTCTGCATGATCAAAATATATATCCAATATACCGAAACAGGGCCAATAATAATAATCTCTAAATGATCAAATACTGTTGTAAACCAAGAATCATCATCATAACGCTGTGGCTGCTGCATAGAATCATCATGTATGTGTACATAGACCATATATCATCTGTCCATATCATCATAAGGTCCAACCATCTCATGTCCTATGTTTGACCTTGGTCAAACTAGGCCTAACCAAGTCAACATGACCAAATATAACTCAGATCATCATCAGAAGCTGCTACAAAGTGTCAAAGGTTAATGCATGCTCTACAACTTATTCAACTAACAATCATAACACAAAGTAATCATTACTGGCGATCTAAATCCAAATCTATAGTGTCATTAATTATTATTATTACTCAGACCAGACTTTCAAGATCATACTCACTTCATACTGTGATCAATTTGCTAGTGAAGGGTGAAGGCTAAAATAACTGGCTAGGCTAAGGGATGACTTGACTGACTTAACTTTGTGACACTTTGGCAAGGGAAAGGGAATACACACCATAGTATATACTGAATGAGCAATAACACAGGGAATGGCGGTGTCTCACAAATGGATGAGTTGTTCAAAGAGGGTTTATTTACCTTTAACATATGCGCACAATCCATAATACAAATAAGGCAAGCAATTGTTTAGATATAGCATTTAAGTTCCATTTCTTTTTGGGCCTGAAGTTTCCATAGCCTTGGTCTATGTGTGTTTATAAACACATTGCATAGATTTACATTTATTTTAGGCTTCCTGCTGCAGGTGTGTTTTTAAGGCACTTGTTTACCTGACCACTTCTAGGTGTGTCATGGACAGCTTGTTTACCTAGGTATTTATTTTTCCAAAAGATATAAAATTTTATTTTCATGGCCATTTTCATTTGGCATGCCTTTCATTCATGTGTGTTTAGAAACACATTGCATGAATGGGCTTTTCATACAAGATATAGCATTTCATTTTTCCAGATTTTGTATTCATGGCAACACTAAAAGTTTCAGGTTTAGCCAACACAACTTTAGTGACTAGGGGGAATTCACAAGGAACTCCAACTCACCATAGGCAAGTTTTGTCACCAACTTAGAGCCGAGACACAATAAACAGGGAAGCTCATCCAATACAGAGGCTACAGTGGGGAAAAGATCCTCCATGTCACTAGTCAAGTAGTAAGTCAGGGTGATAAACTACAAGGTAGGCAATGGATGGATGAAGACAATGAATAATGGAGCCAACACTAGCAAGCCAAGGTATGGTGGAATGATCACCTCTATTCTCCCTAGGGAGGGTAAAACCAATGAGTATGAATTGTGAGCTTCTAAGTCTGAGCAGGGACAAATATAATATATATATATAATAATATCGACCGGGTCCACATATCTATATGATCGCCATATCATGACACTAAGTGCTAAGACATCCTATAAGAATAAGTATAAAAGCAATATAACCATAACACAATGATATACCTGCTGAGTCATATACGTGAATGCTCATCAACTTGTACCATCATATGTCCTCTGAAACTGCCGCTGTAACTCTGGGCACTACTGACAGCTCTGTACCAATGGTATAATGGCTACATCGGTCATCTCTCTAAGTGTCCTGAGACTCAGTCATGGCATGGGGAATATATACTGCTGTCCACAATCTGATAGTGATCCAATATAGATGCTCATCTCAACATCTCAAATGTAAGGGAACTGGCTGAATAGTGTACTGGAATCAGAAAAATAATGTATGGTAGCCTGGCTACTATAAATGTGATAACATCTGGCTCCGACTGAGACAAGTGCTCTGCTGAAATGAGCGCTTGAGAACCTCAGAATCTCTGGTCCTCGAACTCTGCTACTCGAATCCACGATCCAGCACTCTACCACTTTGCTTCCAACTTTTATTTTTGCAACCTATTTCTGCATTCACAAACATCAAAAAATACCTCATGCCGCATGTGTGGGAAAAATATAAAACCAACTGAAATAAAATCTATTCTATGTCAGAAATATAAATGCATGAAATATATAAGTGCAGATAGTAAATCAAACTACTAACATAATTTGCAAAATTTGAAATTTATTGTGCAGGAAAAAGAAAAGTGACAGGTACTCATTTAAACTAGGAGCTTACAAAGGAGCTTAGAGATAAACAAGGTGCCAGACTCAATGGCTGAAAAGACTAACTACTGCCCAAGTAGGCTTATTCGGTTTCCTACCTACTCTAATCTACCAGGCAATGCAAGCGGAGAGATCCCAACTATGTGGGATCAGGGATGTGATCCCTTAAGTCCCTCTGATTGACAGGATATAACATACGTCGTCCACTACCAGTGGTTAGAAAGCACATGCCATCAATGCATCGCTCTACTGTGAAAGGTCCAACCCATAAGTCATCAGCTTGTCCCGATCTTATATGCAATAAATGGTTGGGAATGATGACTTGACTTCCTGTAGGAAACCTATTTCTATTGACTGACTCAGGAATAACTCCAATGTTACGAATGGGCATGGGATGGATTTCAGCAGGGTTTTGCGGTTGAGGTGTGGCAATCCTTGAGCTCCTCCTAGAAGGAACTGCATCAACTCTGGGCGGACCACCCTCTAAGGAAATGGCAATTCTGCCAACAAGGACCTCCCTAACTCCTATTCCTGTTTCTTGGACTACTTTATTTGACTCTTCCTCATGGGGAGATACAACTCTCTTAACAACTTCTCCTACAGTCCAGAAATCTCTATGTTCTTCCAAGGGAAGTGGCTCATGGGATATGACAGTGTTATGACTAGAACCTTCCCCTGAAGGAACTGGAATGACCATGTTTTCCAAGCTAGTAGAAACTAACTCAGAATAAAATGTAGAGGAACTAGGAATGTGAGAAAGATCATAAGTATGATGACTAGATGACTCAGATGGTAGAAGAAAATTAGGGACACGAGGATATGCAGATAAAGCGTGGCTTCGAGGTTCTGAAGGAGTTTGAAAAATAGCAAGGTTATTTAGATTAAAATCTCCTTCAGGTGCATCATTAACTAAGGCATCCTCTTCCCAACTTAGAGAGTTATCATGGACTTGAATTAGGCTACCATCTTCTAGAGATAAATGAGATAGAGAATCTTCTATATCAGAATAATAAGAGGCTTCAGACTCTTCATTTGTTTCAACTCTAGTGGATGTTGCAAGATTGTTTTCCCATGGGTAAATAGGTGCAAGCCCCTGGTTTTCTCTCTCTCTATTGTGATCAGTCAAGGCAAACCATTCCCTAACAGTGAAAGGAATTCTTTCTCCCCTCCTAATATCATCAAATTCATCTTCATGCATTGGATTCTCAATATTTTCCTCATCATTTGTTTGATCATGAAGGTTTCGTGTTGGGGGAGTTTGTTCCAAACTTTGATCATTAGGCAAATTTTCTTCTCTTCCTATATCTCTTATGCCATCATTACCTTCCTCAAGTGCGTGATTTTCCATAGAAGGTTCTTGAATGATTTCATTGTTTTGTTCATGACCTTGAGGTTGACTTTCATATCTTCTTGATTCATCTATTTCCTCAGCAAAATCATTTCTAAGTAATTCCAAGTTGATTGTTCTTGCAATTTCAGCTGTTTGCTCATCTTCCCAAGAGGAATCAAAATCTTCCATGACCATACACATATTTTGATCAACTTCATACAATTCATCCTCATCTTCAACAAGGTTAGTTTTGGCATTATTTAACAATTCATCCCCATATGTGTTTTTTAGCCCTTCATCGAATGATTCAACATGCTCATTATAACAAGGTTCTCTGTTAACCCGAATCAAAGCTCCATCAGGGTTGGGAACACAAATAAATGATAGATCCATCATAAGGTATCCACCTAGACCAGCCGCCCATTTTCTAGATAACAGCATTCCATATGCTGGGGGTAAGTCAATGACAACTACATCCATCATGGTAGAAATGTCTGAACATGCAAAAAGATCAGCTCTAACGTTTTTGATCAAACCATAAGATGGCACTCGTCGAGAATCTATGCCACAGACATTTCCATAAGGTCTAGTCACCTCGAGTCCCATTTCCTTCATAACTTGTAAAGGCATAACATTCATTGCTGCTCCAGAATCCAACATACAGTTATGGAGGAGCATGTTTTGAATGTGCAAGGTAAGGTAAAAGGGAGAGTGACCACTGCTCTTTCTTTCATAGATGGCTGAATGGATGTTTATTGGTGGATCCTTCTCTGTTTCACTAGGTTGTGTTCCACTAAGCTTTTGGACATGACATGATTCTAGGACCGGTTCAGGAGTTTTCTCTTGGCCAATACCATCGAAAAATTCCTCTACTTGGCATCTAAAAGAAGGCACCTTCATTAACTCAGTGACAGGGATATTACACATTATCTTGCTCAACTCTTTCTTCATATCAATCTTAAGATCATAATCATCCATAGCAAGATCTTCCTCTTCCTTTTTATCTTCATCAATCTTTTTATGTTTATCAAGGAAAGAAGGTTGGGAGGTACTTCCTCGTTTATAGATCTGATACTTTGGTTGTTCTTTAGGTTTTGGGAGCTCTATGGCACAACATGAGGAACTAGGTTCTTCTACCATGTCTTCTTCTTGCTCCCAAGGCTCTTCTTCCAAAAGAATTCTTCCAAAGTTTTCATCATAAGATAAGTCATTTATGAAGTTGATGTTTTCTGGTTGGTCATCATGGTCAATGGTGTCAAAGGGTTCTTCTTCTTCTTCATCACACCAATTGACTTCCTTCTTCTCAGAGTTTTCTGGATACTCAGGTCGTCGCCTATCCCTATCCCCATCAGGCCTCCTATTATTATTCCAGTAAGGTTTAGGGCCATAAGGATTTCTATGTCTCTCAGGGTCATTCAAACTTGCCACATTCTTTGTTAGGACAGTTAATTGTTTCATCATTTCTTGCATGACTTCTAAACTGTCATTTGATTCCTTTGGCACACTCACAGGTTCCTTTGGTTTTCGAAGTCTAGGGTCAGATCTGGAAGTGGATGGGGTAAATTGATCGAAAAAGTTTTGTTTCCCCATGGATGCTACATTTTGCTCAGCCATCTTGGCATTTGATTGAGTGGTCTTTAAGTCATTTGGGTTTTTATCCTTTAGCTGATAACCGACCCATCCCTCAAAAGCATTCAAGTAGTGAATCAAAATTGCTTGGTCTTTTGGTCTGATTTCTTCAGGGATAACAGCTACAGTCTTGTCGAATCTTATGTTAAACTCATGGACTGTTTCATTTTCTCTTTTCTTAATGTCAAAAAGTTGATGTAAGAGAAATTTCCCATCTAACTTTCGGGACCACTCACTATTTAGCTTGTTGACAAAGTTATCATACCCATTAATGGATGAGGCAGGCAACCTGTCAAACCACTTCCTAACATCTCCTTCTAAAGATGCCAGGAGACCCCTCATGAACACATCTTCCTCAGATGCTCCATATGCTTCCATGTGTTCCCATACTTTATCAATGTGGTCTTCAATTGATATAGCAGATACTCCATCAAATCTGGGAACCTTTTCAAAATACTTTTCAGGCATGTCATGGGGTGCACCCTGGATTTGAGAAAAGTCCAAAGGAGATGGTTTTGCCTTTCTTCCAAAATCCTAGGAGCTTGTGGAGGTGGAACATTCTGGTTTCCCGAGTTTGTTCCAGCCATTGGATTTGGTAAGTTTGTGTTTAAGTTTGAACTAGGAGATGAGGGAGGAACTGAATTAATCAAAGGGGATCCTGAAGCTCTGTTTGGAGAATCGTTAACCAATTTCAAAAAGAAGTTAGATGATTGTGCTTTGGGATCTCTTTTACGATATGTAATTGGGTTTCCTTCAACTTGATCCAAGTTTACTTTACTTCTCGTGTTATAAGGATGTAAATGAGCTCGCTCCTCAGCGGAGTCACAATTGGGAGTCGCCAGGTAGATTTAAACTCTTCTACCAAGATATGTGTCGTTGTATATGCAGGAGAGAGTGAGTTAAGACTACTAGCTTGTCCGAGGTAAGCCCTATGCTTTCAATACCAAAATGTTGGGCAAAGGGAATGGGAGGGCTTTAATAAAGGTATGTCGAACCAGGGTAAGCTATTGCCTCCCCGGCAACGGCGCCAAAATGTTAGGCAAAGAGAAGGGGGAGGAGAGCTTTTTTTTTTTAAAATAATATATCGAACCACGGTAAGCCTATGCCATCCCCGGCAACGGCGCCAAAATGTGGGCAAAGAGAAGGGAAGGAGAGCTTTAAAAAAATATATATATATCGAACCAGGGTAAAGCCTATGCCTTCCCCGGCAATGGCGCCAAAATGTTATCACCTAAACTGTAGTTGCCCCTATGGATGTATCCACTCATGGATGGCAATAGGGAAGGGAAACTCAAAAGGTGCAACCACGATCACCTCGACCTCCAATAGATGGTTGTCACCGCAGTCGAGGTAACCTTCGCTTTATGTTATCTAGCCCAGACAACAAAGGGGGAAACCCGATCTGCTCCCGACAGGAGAGATCAAAACCAAGACACCTAAATCAAGTTGATTCTAAGTGAAGTAAGGTGTATGGTTTATCCTAGACCTTAGGATGAAGTCACAAGACAAGTGAGGGGTTCAATGAGTATAGCTTTAATTCATTGTTGATGTAAGAGTGACTTATAATAATTAAAGATAAGATCCGGGATTAGAGTACTAGTCAATGTGAGAAAATCCACTACCTTGGGAACCGTGTCCAATGCAGGGTAGTTTAGGGGTTGAATTGGGGCTAACTAGTACAAGTGACAAGCTTGATCATGATACATGATGGCATCAAGGGTTTAGTTCACCACACAAAGGTCAAACCACAAGTTAATCCAACAATCTAGGAAAGTCGAATTGACTTGGAGAGAAACCAGTGCCTTGGGAATTGGGATAATGGAGTCAAAGTAGGGTTGACTTGTGGTTAAGGACTCCTAATGCATGAGACAAGTGGGCAATTAAAGTCTTGATGGATGAATAGGTCTAGATCTAGGTTTGACCTAAGTGGACCACAATCCCTTAAAAGAAGGAATGCTATCCCCAAGGCAAGATTTGACAAGGTGACCTACTAGACCTAGGTTTTGAATTATTCTCGTTCCAAATCCACGAAAATCTCAAGTACCCATGTCCTAGAAGTGGACAAACTCCCTTCTCCAAGGTGGTGCGACTTTGCCCAAGGAGGCATAAAAATGGGATAAGTGGGGTCAAGACATGTCCGATGACATCCAAACTTTAGATCCGGGTAGGTTGGTAAAGTAGGAGTATGGATCTATAATTTCATGGAAATCTGACGGCTAGATCTTACTAGATCTGAGTTTGAAGATACCAAGTGGTCCAAAATGGGGATTAAATCCCTTAAAATGTGGAATAGGGCTCACAAGGTAGAAATCAGAAAAGTGACAATCTGGGGGTAGGTTATTGGATGTGTAGATCACGAATCAAGTGGAATCTCAACTACCCACATACTAGATCTAGGTCAACCAACCCAAACTAGGAAGTGTGCCCTTGCTTAGAGAAGGCTAAATGCCTTGGGAAGAGGGTCAAATGGAGGCCAATCCTCACCAAACTATAGATCCGGGATGCCATGGATACTATAGAGGTGGGTTTTAAATATCTTACCCAAAAACCCACTAGATCTTAGTAGATCTGAAAAAAATGTAAAAATGAGGGTTTTGATTTTTAGGGTTTTAATTGTTTTAGACAAGTGGATAGATCATGGAAAGAAATTACCTTGAGATCATACCTGAGTGATGTGAATGAGATGCCTTGATGTTGAGGAAGATTCCCGCAGAGATCAAATGAGAGATTGTTGATTTTGCTTGCCAAATTGATGCCCTAGCCCACAAGTGCGCCCTCCTCTACCTGTCAATCCAAGGAAAATCGATTTCAATCAGAGAGGTCAAGTATGGAGGAAATACAAGTAAAATGCAAATGATAACATAGAATAGAAGGTCCTAGGACAGTAATACTCCCTGTTACCAACGAAGAGATCCAAAGAAGAAGTAGGGAGAGTCTTCCCCTACCAATACCTCCTCCTCAAAGCAAATCGGCCTCCACCTGTAGATGCAAAAAACGTGGTACAAAAGATATGGCAAACAAGATCTCCAATAACCCAGTGCAAAGGAAGAACCAACGAACGAACACCAAAAACATTCACCACAACACTAGAGATAGATGCAATAATAATTTTCTATTCCAATAATCCAGAGCCACAAGTCCCCTTTACAATGAGAGGCTCTCTCCTTTAAATAGGAAGGAGAGGCACCAAAACCCTAACCACTTTTGAATGAGTGGCTAAGATTAAAAGATACAAATGTCTAATCAATGGTTGAGATGAGCTCAACAATAAAATTCATGGATCACTAATAAAATATTATGTGAGTGGACAAAATCGCCCTAGAAGAGGGGAATCCCACCAAATCATGATGACAAAATATAATAAGAGGCTTATGGTGGGTCCAAGGGGTAATTTTATCCCTCCTTGGTCAATCCCCATAGCACAATAATCATAAAATAATCATCAGTGTACCAAATCGTGCCTCCATGGTCAAATCGTAGGCCTCAAAAAGACCTCAGAAATCCTCAAAAAGTGCCATAAGTGATGGATGCGGGCCCCGATGAAGCTGAAACTGCTGGAGGAGTTGTGGAGGACCCCGATCTATCATCACTGATCATCCCATGCCATAACATTGCCTCAGTAGCCCAAATCGATTTCCTCAATAGCCATTTCTACCAATCATGAAATGCCTTGGGAAGCATGAAACTGCCCCAAACTGCCTCCTCGAGTGCCTGCGCTGTCAAGGTGAGGGCACCAGAGTGTCCGGGAGGGGGGTAATATGGTAAAAACAAGTGGCTGGACCACCCCCTCCAAGCACAGCGCCCTAGGTCAACCGGATAAAAATCACATCTGCTCTGATAGGGCCTCCGACAGACCAAAACTGCACTGGGATAGCCTACTGAGGCTCAATCATCACTGTAAGTGCCCGGAACTGAAAACAAACTATCTCATTGGACTCAGAAGGTCCAAATCCATCCAAGATGTGTACTCATACGCCATATGCATATGAGTCTCTGCATGATCAAAATATATATCCAATATACCGGAACAGGGCCAATAATAATAATCTGTAAATGATCAAATACTGCTGTAAACCAAGAATCATCATCATAACGCTGTGGCTGCTGCATAGAATCATCATGTATGTGTACATAGACCATATATCATCTGTCCATATCATCATAAGGTCCAACCATCTCATGTCCTATGTTTGACCTTGGTCAGACTAGGCCTAACCAAGTCAACATGACCAAATATAACTCAGATCATCATCAGAAGCTGCTGCAAAGTGTCAAAGGTTAATGCATGCTCTACAACTTATTCAAATAACAATGATAACACAAAGTAATCATTACTGGCGATCTAAATCCAAATATATAGTGTCATTAATTATTATTATTACTCAGACCAGACTTTCAAGATCATACTCACTTCATAGCTGTGATCAATTTGCTAGTGAAGGGTGAAGGCTAAAATAACTGGCTAGGCTAAGGGATGACTTGACTAACTTAACTTTGTGACACTTTGGCAAGGGAAAGGGAATACACACCATAGTATATACTGAATGAGCAATAACACAGGGAATGGCGGTGTCTCACAAATGGATGAGTTGTTCAAAGAGGGTTTATTTACCTTTAACATATGCGCACAATCCATAATACAAATAAGGCCAGCAATTGTTTTGATATAGCGTTTAAGTTCCATTGCTTTTTGGGCCTGAAGTTTCCATAGCCTTGGTCTATGTGTGTTTATAAACACATTGCATAGATTTACATTTCTTCTAGGCTTCCTGCTGCAGGTGTGTTTTTAAGGCACTTGTTTACCTGAGCACTTCTAGGTGTGTCATGGACAGCTTGTCTACCTAGATATTTATTTTTCCAAAAGATATAAAATTTTATTTTCATGGCCATTTTCATTTTGGCATGCCTTTCATTCATGTGTGTTTAGAAACACATTGCATGAATGGGCTTTTCATACAAGATATAGCATTTCATTTTTCCAGATTTTGTATTCATGGCAGCACTAAAAGTTTCAGGTTTAGCCAACACAACTTTAGTGACTAGGGGGAATTCACAAGGAACTCCAACTCACCCTAGGCAAGTTTTGTCACCAACTCAGAGCCGAGACACAATAAACAGGGAAGCTCATCCAATACAGAGGCTACAGTGGGGAAAAGATCCTCCATGTCACTAGTCAAGTAGTAAGTCAGGGCAATAAACTACAAGGTAGGCAATGGATGGATGAAGACAATGAATAATGGAGCCAACACTAGCAAGCCAAGGTATGGTGGAATGATCACCTCTATTCTCCCTAGGGAGGGTAAAACCAATGTGTATGAATAGTGAACTTCTAAGTCTGAGCAGGGACAAATATAATATATATATAATAATATCAACCGGGTCCACATATCTATATGATCGCCAGATCACGACACTAAGTGCTAAGACATGCTATAAGAATAAGTATAAAAGCAATATAACCATAACATAATGATATACCTGCTGAGTCATATACCTGAATGCTCATCAACCTGTACCATCATATGTCCTCTGAAACTGCCGCTGTAACTCTGGGCACTACTGACTGCTCTGTACCAATGGTATAATGGCTACATCGGTCATCTCTCTGAGTGTCCTGAGACTCAGTCATGGCATGGGGAATATATACTGCTATCCACAATCTGATAGTGATCCAATATAGATGCTTATCTCAACATCTCAAATATAAGGGAACTTGCTGAATAGTGTACTGGAATCAGAAAAATAATGTATGGTAGCCCGGCTACTATAAATGTGATAACAGTTACCTTAGGTGCATTCTGTGTGGAAGGTCCATCCCTTGCTTTCCTTTGGTAAGTCGCCCCTTTGAAATTTTGAATGTTATCGATTTGTTCATCCGAAGGCATCTCACCATAATACTGAGTCAAGTTATCAACTTTCTGATGATACTGGTTGGCTTGTGTCCAATTTTCCCTGGGAATGCTACGGATGTCACCTACATGGTTAATTTTTCAGGCTCGCTTGTCGATGTACTAGGACCACAACCTTCTGGATTACCATGCTCTTGAACATAGCATGCATAGTGGCAACCAGATTCTTCATGGAAGTCTCTGCATGCCCTACAAAATGGCTTGTAATTTTCCACCATGTTAACAGCCTCTAGCTGATGAGGAGGCCTCTGTTCATGGTTGGGAGCCTTTCTTTGCCAAGTTGGTTTTGCAGGAAAAGTTCTAGGAGCATGTTGAGTTTGCACTCTTTCTATGGTTACCACCCTGTTCTGAATTTCTTTCATTTGTGCAAGGTGTTTTGATTCAGCTTCTTCCATTTTCTTCCTCATTTTCAACATTTGTTGTTCATAAGCCTCCTTCATTGTAGATAAAGGATCTTTTTCTTTGTGTACTATTGGCTTTAAAGGAGTTGCATCTCTTGAGAAACCAGGAAGGTTAGACTTTCCAGAAGATTGCATGTTTTTATCAATTTTGCAGGCCATATCTTGGGCTTGTAAAAGGGTGGTGGGCTCCTTGTCTCTAAGCTCATACTGCATCTCCCCACTCAGGGCTTCAATGTAGTATACCAAAATAGTCTGTGCAGTTGGCCTGTAATCGGCATGGATTGCATTAGATAATGTAAATATTTGATACAGAGATCACTACTCCCTCTGTATCAGTCTGAGACCTCAAGTAGTATGAATCTCAATGTCAGTACATACTCATCAAAACATAGACTCAACCACTAGATCTGCATCTACCAACAACATATAAAAGCAATCACCAACAATAGACAACAGATATACCCTGGAACCCTTTCGGGAGAAACCAGCTGACTATGGGGCTATCTTCTCAATCTCGAGCCCAGAGCATATAGAAGAATAAAGAAGCAGTACAATACAGAATTACCTTAGCGAGTAACTCAATCCCCTTGACTAGGGCAAACACTAATTTGCATGCATCCAGCTGATGCATGCACTGACGAAGTGTGCCCTAACTGCCAATCTGGATCTGAGTGCTCTGACGGTGCCTATGATGGATCTGCCCTCTACTGATCACCCTGTTCTGATCTGCTCACTCTGAAGACTGTCCATTGATGAAATCGGCCCTCTCTGCATGCACAAGTGTGCCCTCCTCCTCTGGATGTCAAATGCTCGTACTGCTCTGGATCTCAACAGATCTGAGCTTCGATCGTCTCTAACCTTCCTGAAATCTCAAGGCAAGGCTATTCTGAAAGTCTCGGACTCCAACTCGGTCAATCCAGCTCACAACGAGCTTCTCCTCCTCAGGAAAAACGTACTCCTCCAAGCAAACTCGGCCTCCTCCAATCTAATCAGTAATCACACTGTGGAGCTCTCTTAGCTCACAGTACTGAGGATCTAGTCTCTCTGGAACTGAAGGTCACTGATCTAGCTCAAATCTGACCTTCCTAGCTCCTGCAGCAACTCCTCCCTATCTCAGAAAGTCACCCCACATGGACAGATTCATTCCCCTCACTCTGGCAGTATCTCTCTCTGATAATGCAATTGAGTAACCCCATCTAGGGACCCCCTGCCTCTATAAATAATCTCACCGATGAATTAGGTTTTCCAAAACCCTAATTCCCGGTGCATGCAAAAGCGACCTTTTGCATGCAATGCAAAAGTCACTTTTGCATGCATGCAATGCAAAAGTCACTTTTGCATGCATGCATGCAAAAGGTCACTTTTGCATGCATTCCTTGAATGCTGGCAGGTCATGCAAAACTCATGCATGCATAGGTCAATCTCCCCTGAAGCTTTGCATGCAGCCCCTGCTGGGCTCATGCCACTGAGTAGAGTGCATCTCACTCTCTACTCCATCCTAATGCCTATGGTACTAATGTCCCTCCATGCAAGGCATCTGAGTCATGGAGGACATCCCGAAGTTACCATAATCTAACACTCCCTCTTAACGAGGGAAGTCCTGAAACTGATGCCTGGATCCATCAAGTCCGCTGTTGTTGCCTCTGATCTAACTAATCTGCCTGACACTGCTGCACTCTAACCTGAACCAACCTGATCAATCTCCATATGTGTGACTCCTGATGAAGCCCCTCTGTCAACCACTGCTGACTCTGTCACTGCACTCTGATTCAGACTCCCTCTGAGTCTCTGCTGCTGTAACCAACCCTGAAGACCTCTGTCAAGTGGATCTACTGCTCTGTAGACCATCTTCCTGTGACCTTGAGTTGACTCAACTCTATAGGTCAACTCCCTTTATCTCTGTACTAACTGAACTGACTGAGCTCTCTCCTGAGCCAAGTCCATCTCAACCATGTCATACCAGCTCACTCTCTGACTGGTGCCTGCATGAGCAACATGCTCATCTATCTGATGTGAGCCCAAAGGCTCAATCTCCTCATCTCCATCACTGTCATGAGCATCTCGCTCATCCATCGGAACTCCGCAATCACTGCCCTGATCCTCATCATGGCGAGCCTCTAGCTCACCCATCTGCTAAACAAGCCCACTCCTCCTAGCCTCATCTTTGCTGTGAGCATCTCGCCCATCATCCCCCACTGAATCTGAAGAGGATGGACTAAGCCATCCTGATGTACCTGAAGTAGGTTGTCCATGAACCAAGTACTCACCATCAATCCTGTGACCAAACAACACTGGGTCTACTCCTCTGGGATAGGTGAAGAACTGATCACTGTGAAACACTACGGGGTATCCTGCAGCTGCCACTGAGAGAACACTCCTTCTCAGTCCTGGAACAAAGAACACTCCCAATACCTCCAGGAGCTCCCCACGGTCAAGCAGAAATCTCACTCTGCCCACACCAACTAAATGGTCAACTCCCTGACCATCCCGAATCAACTGTACTGTCGTATGCTCTAGAATCAGGAATGCCTCTCGCATCCCAGTCATATGACTACTGAGAGTAATGTCCACTCTCCATCTCTACTCAGCCTGAATCTCTGGTGGGCTGCTGTCATGTCCTGACTGAACTGTGGCAAGTGAGAACTCCTTCTCAAACTGAGAAGAGAACTCATCAACCTCCTCTGTTGCTGCCACCTGCTCATCCTTCGCCTGCTTTCCCTTCTTCTTATGTGGACACTGTCCCGCATAATGTCCATACTCATTGCAGGCGAAACACTTGATCTTACTCAGATCCTTCTTCTGTCTGCCCCTCTACTTCCCGCCTGCTGCGAGAGCCACATCCTCCTCCTCAGGAATGGCAGAGGCTAAACTCTGAATGTACCCTCTCCGGGTCTCGTCCTGTGTGAAGTCATCCCACAGTCTATCCCACTTGGGAAGGTTCTCACGACCTATGATGGACTGAACAAACACTGCCCATACTACAGATACACCATTCAAGGCCTGCCGAACTAGCTCACTATACTCTACCTTCTCACCGACTGCTCCCAACTCATCTCTCACTTGAAAGATCTTGGTGAGATAGGTAACCATGCTCTCATCCTTCCCCATCTTGGTGCTTCTCAGCTTCTCTCTAAGAACCATCTTCCTGTTTTTCATTTGAGCTTTGGTACAGACTAGTCAATGCATCCCACATCTCATACACATTGTCTTTAGCAGAGACATGTGGGAAAAGGTGATCCTTGATCGCATCAAGCAAGATCCTTTGGGCCTTTATGTTCTTCTTTTCATACACTGCTTTGGCAGTGGCATCTGACGGAACAGTAACGGGATTTGCTGTCGTGTTGTACACAACATCCCATAACTCACTCACTTTCAACAAGAGAGTAATGCGTGCCCTCCATGCACTATAGTTGGAGGCACCATCCAACCGGTCCTCCACTCTCAAACCAGTAGCCATACTCACCCAACTGGAACAAACTGTAACCCACAGTAAGCAAGAATCTCTCCTGATCATAGATCTGGTAGATCTATCTCAGATCTGACCACCGCCTGACTGAACTGGTAGATTTGACCTCTACAACCACAGATCTGAACGGGAATGTTCAGATCTGGTAGATCTGCTCTCTACCTCCACAGATCTACTAGATCTATCTCAGATCTAGTCACCACCACTGCAGATCTATGTGTGACTGCTCACCTTGATCCTCAACAGGGCTATGATACCATGTAAATATTTGATACAGAGATCACTACTCCCTCTGTATCAGTCTGAGACCTCAACTAGTATGAATCTCAATGTTAGTACATACTCATCAAAACATAGACTCAACCACTAGATCTGCATCTACCAACAACATATAAAAGCAATCACCAACAATAGACAACAGATATACCCTGGAACCCTTTCGGGAGAAACCAGCTAACTATGGGGCTATCTTCTCAATCTCGAGCCCAGAGCATATAGAAAAATAAAGAAGCAGTACAATACAGAATTACCTCAGTCGGTAACTCAATCCCCCTGACTAGGGCAAACACTAATTTGCATGCATTCAGTTGATGCATGCACTGACGAAGTGTGCCCTAACTGCCAATCTGGATCTGAGTGCTCTAACGGTGCCTCTGATGGATCTGCCCTCTAGTGATCACCCTGCTCTAATCTGCTCACTCTGAAGACTACCCACTGATGAAATTGGCCCTCTCTGCATGCACAAGTGTGCCCTCCTCCTCTGGATGTCAAATGCTCGTACTGCTCCGGATCTCAACAAATCTGAGCTTCGATCATCTCTAACCTTCCTGAAATCTCAAGGCAAGGCTATTCTGAAAGTCTCGAACTCCAACTCAGTCAATCCAGCTCACAACGAGCTTCTCCTCCTCAGGAAAAACGTCCTCCTCCAAGCAAACTCGGCCTCCTCCAATCTAATCAGTAATCACACTGTGGAGCTCTCTCAGCTCACAGTACTGAGGATCTAGTCTCTCTGGAACTGAAGGTCACTGATCTAGCTCAGATCTGACCTTCCTAGCTCCTACAGCAACTCCTACCTATCTCAGAAAGTCGCCCCACATGGACAGATTCGTCCCCCTCACTCTGGCAGTATCTCTCTCTGATAATGCAATTGAGTAACCCCATCTGGGGACCCCCTGCCTCTATAAATAATCTCACCGATGAATTAGGTTTGCCAAAACCCTAATTCCCAGTGCATGCAAAACTCACTTTTGCATACATGCATGCAAAAGGTCACTTTTGCATGCATTCACTGAATGCTGACAGGTCATGCAAAACTCATGCATGCATAGGTCAATCTCCCCTGAAGCTCCGCATGCAACCCCTACTGGACTCATGCCACTGAGTAGAGTGCATCTGTCTCTCTACTCCATCCTAATGCCTATGGTACTAATGTCCCTCCATGCAAGGCATCTGAGTCATGGAGAACATCCCGAAGTTACCATAATCTAACAGATAAGTCTGTGAATTTTTTGTTGAATTCTTCCACGGTCTCATTTTCACTTCTCTTGATGTTAGTTAATGCAACCAGTTGATGCCGAGGTTCCTTCTTCTCACCAAACTTGTTGGTGAAAGCAGTTTTGAAAGCAGCATAAGTTGCGAAGGAGTTGTTTGGTAAGTCGGTGAACCAGTCCCCCGCATTTCCATCTAAGGATAAAGCAAATAGCTTCATATACACATCATCATGCTTATGAGCAGGATCTCTGACATAACCACAAATACACTTTGAGAAATTCTTGAGATGTTGCGCAGCAATAATGGCATCAATGCCAGTGAAGGTAGGAAGTTTGTCTAAAGCCTTGTCAGGAATATCGTGAGGTTGACCTGCTATCTGAGTAATGTCGAGGGGACTGTACAATTCAGTCATTATGTCGGAAATACAAGTGTTATTGCTTTCTTCAAAATTATTTTCTAAAAACAAACTATGGATGTCCAAAATAGATTGAGATCCAAGATCTTCAAGGATCCTACGAGAAGCTAGCTTATTTAATCTCCTCCTATAAACCTTTTCAGGTTCAGGGACGAAACTAGGTAAGCCTTCGGAGTTTCTCCTAGTTGAATACCTTGGTAAATTTAAAGACAGTGGAGTCGCCAGATGGATTTCAAATCTAATATCAGAGAGTTGATTAAACTAAAAAATCTATCAAAAGGGTAAAAAACTAAGGTCGTCCAGGAACAAAAAGATTTGTCCCCGGCAACGGCGCCAAAAATGTTGCCTCCAGGGCCACACCTTCCCCACCTGTAGTGAGGGAACAGCTTTCGAAAGATTTATGCTGCTGGTGTGCATCTCGGCGGACAACAGCAGGTTAATAGTGGTAAAATTAGTCCTTTCATCAAACATTAAATAATGTATGTCTTGCTAACCTTTCTCACCGTCTTATGTTGACTTTGTCACAAGTTTGAAGGTTGCTTAAGATGGTGATAGTCTGTAAGTTATTGCAGACTTTGGAGCAAATTTTAATGTCTGTCAAATGACAATAGAGAGGTTGTTACAGCCTGGTTGAAAGTTGCCAGAGGCAGGCCTGAGGTTAGGGCAGGCCCTAAAAGGGGGAGGCGAGCCCTTAAAGAGATGGTCGAGGGTAAAAAGGAGGAAAAGGGAAGGAAGGAGGCCGTGAGGATTAGAAAAGAGAGGGAGCAGTTAGGGTTTTGGTTTTAGGGCAAATTTTAGGTTAAATTTTTAGTTTTTTTAGGATATTTTATATTTTTTGGATTTTTAGGGCTTCCTAAAATTTCGCCGTAGGGTTTTTAGGGATAAAGAAGGCATGTCGAATATGTAGGAGGAAGGGCCGAAATTTTAGGGAGGCCAAAAATTGAAAAATATATATATATATATTATTTTTAGGGTTTAAGACATAAAATTGCAGACCTAATTCTAACCCTAATTCTACCATAAAAATGCAAAATTACACATGAAAATGCAAGTGAAATTTAGTAAAAGGATGATAACGAAGAGTTTTTATGGATGAGACCCTTAAACCCTAGCCCTAGAGGAAGGTGACCAGCCCTAAGGCCACCATTCAATCATTCTAGAAGCAAGAAATTCACCTACCTTCCACCAAGCAAGGCTAAAAATACTAGACTTGGGCATGTGTTCTTCCAACAATTCTAGCATCCACCAAGCACGAGCAAACCAAAGATAACATCCAACTTCATTCACAAGAGCAAAGAAAACCTACTCCAAGAGGTGTGCATCACTCCAAAAAGAGCTATCTAGGGTAAAAGAGAAACATAATTAATTTTGTCCCATGAGTTATGCTTTACAAATGAAGTGACGAGTTGTATTTATAGTGTTCTCAACTCACTTTTACAAAATAACCAAGCCGACAGGCCAAATAAATGTCAATGTAAAAATATAACATGAAATAATATAAAATAATCTAAAGATGGCCTAAAGTGGGCTTAAAGTAGGCTACCTATGGTATTTTCCCCCTAGGTGCCTAAAAACTGCTAAAAATGACTGAAAGTGAGCAGAAAACTTCACTCCGGGAGGTGGAGTAAGCAGGGGGGATCATCATGCCCCATCTAACCCCAATAATGTTGAAAATCCCTCAACATCCCCCCTCTATAAGCCTGTGGGCCTAGTGACCAAAGGTGACGTCATCAAGGAAACTAGACCAAGGAAGGAGGGCGCTCTGCTGGAAAGCGACCAGGATGGGTGCATAAGGTCACCAGAAGGAGAGGCAAGAACCTCAGAGATGGAAAACTGGCACCGGTGTAGAAAGCAAGCAGGGGG
The DNA here is from genome assembly GCA_027924585.1 of Larix kaempferi. Classification (NCBI taxonomy): domain Eukaryota; kingdom Viridiplantae; phylum Streptophyta; class Pinopsida; order Pinales; family Pinaceae; genus Larix; species Larix kaempferi. The sequence continues at coordinate 14,797,081 of BSBM01000435.1, read as the reverse complement.
TCTTGTGACCCAGTGACCCACCCCTAGGAGCACCGGACACCAACCTCAGGGCTACAAGTCCTAGAATGAGGCAGTCAACAATGCCACTAAGAGATAGTACTCATAAAGGAAGGACCAAAGGGTGCGTCCATAACCACCTCTCGGAAAGAACTGGTAACACCCCATCATGGTCCTGAAAAAAAAGAATGACCCCTCTCCTTGGGCAGACATCTGCAGGTGCGTTGGTACTGGTACCACGTAACACTTGCTCCAACTGCGGGACAAGTGCTCTTCTCGGGTGTGCTTGAGAACCTATGAATCTTCTAGGTACCTGTAGACCTACACACACATCAAATATCCAAGGGCATCAAAAGCATCATGAGGCAAACACTTTCGTCCTGCCTTGCTCAATATAATGAAATGCAAATAATTAATCATGAAGAACAACGAATGCAATGGAAGGGTAACAGTATATGCCAAACTCAAATGAAACTAAACCTACATACACTAAACATAACAATTAGAGTGGATTAAGTAAAATATACCATCAATGTAGCCAGCTGAGTAGGCAATTCATACCTGATCTTTTCCCTTTGTCTTTAGAGACAATCCATGATAAGATCTCATTGATGATAAACCAAGTACATACCAAGATCTTCATTCGGATAGGAGATGAAAACTAGATGACTGTGGAGGCTTGGAAGGCTTGATATTGCTGCCACGGAGAAGGATTGCTTTGAAAAGCTTCATTTATCCTTGCTTGTGTTGGGCTTACGTATGGGTCATCTCCATCATACACTTGCATTGAGAAAAAAATTTGCCTGAAACTAGTCATGTGATTTTAAACTTGGGAGACCATTTGTAAAGGTGGACCTCATAAATCTTCATATGTTAGCCGCAACCTGTCCCTGCACCTGCTTAAACATGTTGGACACAATGGCACACTGAGAGGGGGGGGGTGAATCAGTGTGCTAGCACTCTTTAACACTTTTCACTTCTCAAAACTTAAGCAGAGTTCATATAACACTACCGAGTAAGTTATCATTTATCAACTAATCAACAAATGTCATATAAGCATGTCATCAACATAGATTATAACAAGAGACGAAACATAAGACAAGTATAGTAAACTTTATTTATAATTAGATATGAATTACAATGAAGACTTTAATCTTCGTGATTACATCAGCACCAACTAACCAAAGAGCACCAACTCCTATTCCAAGGCCCAGCCTGGTTTCATAGCTCCAACTAAAACGATGTTAGGTCTCCAAACCTCAAGGTGCAAGACTCAGCTTGCCTTCACATACTGATCAACTCAATCCACTGATGTCACTGTCATCAAAGATCCTTTTCAATCATGTCTAGACATCAAGAGGTCTTCTCATACACTAATCAAGAGGTCAAGTCAACTCTGACAAACTTGTCTACTAGTAATTCAATCTGCCTAATCCAAATCACATCAAGATGCTATCTAGTCTTCTGGTTACTGTTGTCCAATCAATCATGTGTAATCAATGTCACATCACATCTCAATCAACTTCATTGCCATGTTCATGTCATCACTTTGTCACTGTCATATTGCATCAAAAGTCTTGCTCATATGTTGCTCATGTTGTCACAATAAATCAGCTATCAAGTCAACTTGATTTGCCAAGTCAACTGTCACTGTGTAGAGATAGTAGAGATAGATATCAGATTGGTTTATTGTGGATAATGCACTGTTGTAGTAGCCCGTATTTCCTCATTTTTAACCTGTGGCAGCCTCAGTGATTTACACAAAATTCAGAGCAAGATATCAAGCTTGAAACCTTGCTAAAAGATGTTTCTAACTCTCCACTGCAGCTGCTAATGATCTGCTGTTCGGATGTCTTCGACTGATCAAACCTTAGTCTTCATTTGATCTATTGTGGATCAAACCTGAGTCTTCATTTGATCTATTGTGGCTGTCTCAGACCATTTGGTTCACTCGGAAATCAGAGATGGAAACTTCACTACTACAGCTGCCACAGTACTCTGTTGACCCGAATTTCAGAGTTCATTTCAATGCACAACTTTAAACACTCCTTGTTGCGGCTGTCATAGTCCTACATACTCCGAAAATCAAAGTTGTCCCTACGACTGCCTTTGACTAATCCGAAATCAGAACCATATAAAAAATCAAAATACTATTGGGCTGCCTTGTAGGACTGTTCCAAAAATTTCAGAGCAACAAATGCTCACTGTGACTGCCACAGTCATTGTGTACCCGAAAATCAAAGAGGGATGCTTAAAAAATTGTGTAAAATGAATGGAATACAAGTGTATAAATATAGGTCAACGTAGAGGGTTTTTTGCTAGCCGGCCTGCAATATATATATATATATATTTTACACACCATTTTTAAGGAAGCCGACCTCCCTATTTATAATAATAAATTTTTATTTTTATTTTTACACCTTCATTCTGACTGGGCCGACCTCATTTGACGGGGCAAAAACACCACGTCAATTTTAAAAATTAAAATCTCTTTAACCGTAAGGAACCGCATGACGTGCCACCTACCATTGGAAACGGCATGACGAGGGCTCTCAATCCATAGAGATTTTGCATGCATTTGCAATGTCCTTCATACTCTTTTTCTTCAATCAACTTCAGGGCTTCTTGATCATACCTCTTAGGCAACCTGCTTGCCATGTCATCATTTAAATGGTTCAAGGTATAAGGCTTCAAGCCTCATGTACATCAACAAGGCATCCAAGATACTTTCCACATCACTCCCTTGTCATTAATGGCTTGTCTTCTAGTGTGAAAACTGATATGAGATTCTTGGTCATCCCTGGGACATACAGCACATCAATAAAGCTGAAAGGTTTTCCAGACTCCCTCTGAAACGATACAGTGCCAACACCCTAGGCCTGATACCACACATCATCTTCTAACTCAATATGGAGATTTACTCCACCCTCTTGCAAGCTCTTGAAGAACCCTCTGTGTCCTGTCATGTGACAAGATGCACCGCTATCCACATACCAGATACTGTTGCTGATGGAGCTTGCCATGCAAGCTATCAAGCAATAGTCTTCCTCAAAACTTTTGCTGAAATCATCCACCTCTGCAAATCCTGCCATCTGTGTGTTCTTCTTCTTCTTCTTCTTGTCTGGGCATTGGGAAGCAAAGTGTCCATGCTTGTGACAAATGAAGCACTTGACTTTTTCCATGTCCAAGTTCTTCTTGCCACCCTTCTTCTTCTTTGCCTTCCCCTTACCTTTGCTTGTTAGGGCTAGAGCTTCTTCATCCACGATTTGTGTAGCACCGCTAGATGAAGCTGAACCTTGACCCATCCGGGTCTCTTCCTATGCAAAGTCATCCCACAATCTCTGCCAGTCAGGGAGCTTCTCCCTAGCCACCACGCCTTTGACAAAGACGTCCCATGGCTTAGAGAATCCATTGAGAGCTATACGAACTAGCTCCTCATCCTCAATCTTAGAGCCCACTACTCCAAGCTCATCCCTAATCTATGTGAGCCTTGTAAGATAAGGCACCACTCCTTCACCCTTGGCCATCCTGGTACTACGCAATCTCTCCTCCAGCACCATCTTCCGATTTTCATTCTTGCTCTGGTAGAGACTCTCCAAAGCCTTCCACATCTCTAATGCGGTTTTCTTCCCAGACAAATGAGGGACTATGTGGTCCTTCACCCCATCCAAGATGATCAACATTGCCCTGGAGTCTATCTTCTTCCATCTAGCCAAATTTCCCAGATCTATGGGAGCACTCTTCTGATCATCAATGTGCTCATCAGCATCACTGACATCAAGGATCCTGGTGATCCTCTCTTTCAAGTAGGAAAGTTCTGTGCCCCCTGGAGTCTATCCTCAACTCTCAACTGTACGGCCATAATGAATAGTACCTGTAAACCCTTGGATAGATATGTAGTGATCTATCCAACCAACCTGCTGCTTTCTCTCAGCCTACTCAGAAGAGCTCTGATACCATGTAAATTTCCTTAAAACTCAACTAGGGCTAAATGTATGCCAAATTAATTTCTAACAAATAACCACAAATGGATTTCTTCACTATGCAGCGAAAAATAAATACTGAAAGAAATATAGAAGTAATCACATCAATCGAGACAACACTATCTTTTTGGGTATAAACCCCTGGACAAAACCCAAGATGGGAAAACTGGTGCAGCAATATGAGATCTTTATTTTATTCAGAAAATATGGAACAATACAAATCAGAATTCGATTCTGTCCAATTGGCAAAATCGTAACACAGAAAAACAATGAGAAAAACCTGTAAGCAGGCACGGATCCCAACACAACAAACTGATGTTGCTGTATGGCCTCTTGTACGGAATCCGTACGGTTGTACAAACTGTACTGTACGGAATTCTGTACGATCACCTCTGCCTGCTGTTGTTTCTCTCTCCTGCAAATCTGCCTTCGTTTTCTGGTTTTCTACTCCTCCATCTTCTTCTCAAAACTCTCTCTCTCACACTCCTTTTTCTCCGTCTTTGTCGGAATGCAATTGTGTGTCCTCTCCAATTGATCTTTCTTTCCTAACTCAATGCTAAGCGAAAACCCTAATCTCACTATAGATCTAAGGTTGAGATCCTCCGGTGAGATTGGATGGCCAAGATTAGATCTTGCCATCACTTTAAATATTTCACTTACACTTTATAAAAAGCATTTCATTAAGTCAATCATAAATTAGATCACTTTAATTTATTTTCCAAAGTGAACTTAGGAAAAGTAAATCAAATACATTTTATTGGCTTCTCTCATTTAATGTCTTCTGCATGCAAGGACACATGCATGTAGGATGACCTTCCTTCGTTGTCACTTTCTAACATAGCCTTTGGTTCTTTTGTGAATGGCGGGAAAACTTTATTGACTTCCTCTTTAAAGTATTTGTCACTGAAAGGTCTGGACACAACATTGCTATGTCTTGAAGAATCGTAAAGTGGTGGACCCATAAACCTCCAATCATCGTCATCCACATGAATTCTGTCATTTTGCTTCAAGAGATCTGAGATATCATAAGAAATTGTTTTATGATGGCAAGGGGCACTCACCATTTCCTTATGTTCTTCAATTTCTTCAACCAGGACTTCTTGGTCTTCATTTCCTGGATCCTGTTGCCAACTAAGTTGTACTTGGTTGGATTATCAAGCGAGCAAGTAGAGTTAAACATATCAATGTTCATTTTCGATGATATGATGACCATCAGGCCTTTTTGTGGGCCCCTTTTTTTTTTTTTACGTGTCCATGGCCCTGCGGAGTTTGTAATAAATGTACTAGCATGGTGTTTTGTAAAGGACTTGGTTCCCTAGGACTTTTTGACTAAGTCAGGTATTCCAAGGAGTTTTTCACCTATTAATTATGTCTCGCATTAGTGCGTAACATAATTTTTGGGTTTTTCTCCTGCTCCTCCAAAGTAGGAATGCCTAGAGAGGTTAACGGGCCTTAGGGGATTATTAAAGTCCATGGGTCAATGTATATGAACATGCTAGGCATTATTTTTGAGTCATATGGACATGTGTTAAGTCCCCCCAGGTCGTTTTTTAATTTTCAGCTAAGTTTTTTTTTCCGTAAATTGGCCCATTTTTTAATGGTTCAATTAAAATTGTTGTAATCGGCATAAATTTGTGGTCTGGGGGTCTTTTTTGCCTTGGAGGTGCTCGTTTTCTAACTCAAAGCACCCACCTTATCCCTAAACCCACTTTCCATAGTCATTTGGTCATTTATTTTTCACTTATGGAGAAAAAATAAAACTAAAGTGAAAAAAGTCAAAAATGACAAAAAAATAAATTCCATGTTTTGGGGAATTAGAAGTCAAAAAATTTCCAGCTATAAAAGAGGAGTGTTTTAGGCTGATTTGTAAGAGATTTGGGCAGCCCAAATCATGGGCATGACTCCCCAGTAAAGGGGGGCGCATTTCCCAAAATTGGGCCCCTTCAATCATGAAATTTGCAGCTATGTTTATGGGCTATCACATGGCTGATTTGGGGCTGATTTTGGCAGCCCATTACATGGGAGTGGGCAGTCCCATTTGCTCCACGAGTTATGCCACTCATTCCACCCATTCATCTCCATCTTTTGCCTATTTAAGCATGGCTTCCCACTCCATTTTTCTCTAGTTGGAGTTGGAGCAGACCATTGTTGTACTTGTTTTATCTTTTGCTTATGAATAAAGAAGACTTTGGAGGTCCACATGTGTGATGCTTTGTGAGTGGTTAATGGATTTCATGGCATGAGGTAATCTGTAGCTTAGACAATTTTGTGCAAGCATTTCTAGCCATCTTCTAGCTTGTGAGAAAGACTAACTAAACTTGTTTGTATTAGTTACTTCTTGCATGTGTCATTTCGATTAGAGATTCAAAACGTATATGTTTTATTTGTTTATGTTCATATTGTTTTAATTTCTAACCTTATGCATTTCTAGATTTGATGGGTTTTTTGTGAGTGTCTTTAGCTACAGGTTGACAGGTTGAAGAAGAAGATAGCTTGCTTGCTCTCATTTTTCTCATTTGTACATGCTTTGGTGGATCTTGCCCTCGGTTTCCCACTTCCAAACCTTCAAAGATTTCTGAATTCACATGTCAAAAGGCTTGAGATAAAACTGGATAGTGACCTCTTGGAAACCGTTAGGCTTGGCCTCGTTGGTATAGCATCTGAACACCTCCTTGAGACTCCGATCCAGCCTAAGTCTGAGTGAAAAACCACACATCAGAATTCCAGACATGTTCCTTGTACCTTTGCATATATCGGGAATCCACCAACCCTAATAAAAAGATCATTACCACAATAAAAATAAAATAAACCAAGAACACATCGCACAACATTTTCCTTTCAGTTTCAAGCATCTATTTTGACTCCATTTATTGGCACTGGTTTATATTGTTATATTTCAAGTTATTGATGAATGCTTTAAATGACTATGAAAATGATGGATGTTTGCAAATGAAATGTTGATGAAAGACTTTTTCTTTACATATGCTGCATTGTCTTGGTTTAGCAAAAAATATTCTAACTCCTAGATTAGATGCTTTCTTTTTCATAGATTAGACACCATAGTTTGTTTTCATTTTTTAGGGTCCACCCCCCTTGGCTTCGCTAGGAAAGCCTAGACGAAGGAGTCGAGTTTCAGGTGACAGCACTTGACTCTGACTTGCCCCCAAGGCCACACCAGCAACTTGAAGACTTCTGCTGCGTTTTTCCCAGGTGTGGAACCAGGCAGCAACAGATCCCGATCATATTCGTCTTCATAAGGACCTTCATCTTTGGACAAAAGGCCTATGATGTCAACCACAAGGTCTTGAACAATAGTTTCTTCAAGTAAATCTTCTGAAACATGATCACCATCGCACACATCTTCAACAAGGACTGCCTCATGTTGTTCTGTGGTCAAGACAATCTGATCATCTTTGTTGTACTTTTCTTCATTATTTTCTTTCTGAAACCATTCCTTTGCCACTTCAACATAGGGAATCCATTCCTCATGCTTCATTGGGCACCAACGACTGCAAAATTCCTGTATCAACTCTACTTAAGAAGATATTGTGCCTTTTCCCAACTGTAGAAACCAATCAAGTCCTTCATCATCTAGATGCCATGCAAATGCTTTCATATATGCTTCCTCATCCTTTTGAAAAACAAAAGATGAAACAACTTCCATAAAATCTTTGACAAAGTATAGGGGATCACGAACTCTTGCAATAAAAGCTTCTAGTAACTGCTTCAATCCATTTGGCAAGTTAAGAGGAGCGAGATGTTCTTTGGGAATTATTTCGACTGGTTCCTTCGTGGGTAGAGTACTAATGATGGTCTCAACAGTTTCTTCGTCAAGATTAGGATCCCACTTTTTTCCAAATGCCTTAACCAATTGCAAGAGAGAAGAAATCCCCTAAGGGAACCCATGATACCAATCACTCATATCTTTGTTATTCCGTAGATCAAGAGAAATCACAAACCCTATCATTCGCAGATCCTCATCCATAATATCCCATGATATAAGATATTCTCTTAACTTCACTATATGCTCTGCAGCTATATCTTCATGTCAATGGAATATTGGGATGGCCTCGGTTGACCCATGTTTACGTGACTGATTTGGATATCCCAGAACATTCGAGAAATCCAATGGAACATATGGATTATGGAACCGTATTTCTTCAATGGAAACCATATCATTTCTTATTAGTTATTTTCTTCAATGGAGTCACCGTATATGACTTGCAAGGTTAACCTTTAACGAAAAATATTATAAAATGACAAAACAAGGCTTACCTCTTTAGCCTCACTCTTGTAAAGTACTTCTTTTAATTTTCTTCGGTGGGAGTCGCCAGGAGAGACCTGCTAAGTTAGTTTCAAACAAATCTCACCAAAGTACTAAACAAGAACATACCTGAGTATTGGAGGAGGAATCGCCAATACAGTCGCCAAATAAGACCTACGGGGTTAGTCCTTTATTGATATTTTCAAAATATAAGGAAGAAGGACTCACCTTTGAGTTCTTACCAAATGTCGGTTTGCCAAGGGTGTAAATGACTCCGGATAACCACTTCAATCTTCGAAACGTCCCCAGAAATGGCGCCAATAATGTTATCGAACAAACTAGCAAGGCTAGTGTCCAATAGACAAATGTAGGGATGATGTGACCATTGTCACCTCAGTCACACCTCCAACTTCTTTGGAGTGTCGTAACCTCCAAGGGGAGAGCCCTTCTGCAAGACACTTGGACAAAGCCTATATTTTCTATACGACAATATTAGTGACCAATGCCTTTAACAAACTAACTTCAAAATGAAGAAGACATACTATGTAAATTAGAATGCTTGTAGATGCCAATAAGTATATCAATCTTCATTAACAAAGTCTTGCAATCATTAAACTATAAGAGTGGTGTATGCTAATGTGTAAATGTCAATGTTAAGAGATCATTCAAGTAGCAATTGATGTAGACAAATAACCAATTCAAACTAATGCACAAAGCACATATACCACTGTAACAATTAGTAAGCAAAAGATGTGCAACGATATTAAACAGTGACAGCCACTTGTGACAGTAGTAGAGAGCTAGTTTTATGACAGTATTACAACAGTAGATAATATAGAGTAACAACAACTACCAATCTCATTAAATGCACATCCAATCAACTTCAGATTTAAACATTAACTTCCAGTAGTATGGGCAAGTCCCCAAAAGTCTGTTATATATGTTTTATAGTAGGTTAACAGTGGCAAAATTAGTCCTTTCATCAAACAGTAAACAATGTATGTCTTAATAACCTTTCTCACTGTATTATGTTGACTTTGTCACAGGTTTGAAGGCTGCTTAAGATGGTGACAATTTGCAATTTATTGCAGACTTTGGAGCAGATTTTAAGGTCTGTCAAATGACAGTAGAGAGGTTGTTACAGCCTGGTTAAAGGTTGCCAAAGGCAAGCCTGAGGTTAGGGTAGGCCATTAAAGGGAGAGGCAATCCCTTAAAGAGATGGCCGAAGGTAAAAAGGAGGAAAAGGGAAGGAAGGAGGCCGTGAGGGTTAGAAAAGAGAGGGAGCAGCTAGGGTTTTAGTTTTAGGGCTAATTTTAGGTTAATTTTTTATATTTTTTAGGATTTTTTAAATTTTTAGGGTTTTTAGGGCTTCCTAAAATTTTGCCCTAAGGTTTTTACGGGTAAAGAAGACAGGCCGAATTTGTAGGCGGGAGACCAAAAATTTAAAAAAAAAAATTAGGGTTTAAGACATAAAATTGCAGACCTAATTCTACCATGAAAATGCAAGTGAAATTTAGTAAAAGGATGATCACTTAGGGTTTTTATGGATGAGACCCTTTAAAACATAGCCCTAGAGGAAGGTGACCATCCTTCCTCTTGGAGTAAATTCTCCTTATCTACTAAATGTGGGCTTTTTATAACAACCTCTAGGGTCCATTACAAGAGCCTAATCTAGGGAAAAATTGGAGATCCAAGGCTAAACTTAAGAAAACCTCCTCTAGGTAGCATTTTATGACAGTATTACAACAGTAGATAAAATAGAGTAACAACAAATACCAATCTCCTTCAATGCACATCCAATCAACTTCAGATTTAAACCTTAATTTCCAGTAGTATGGGCAAGTCCCCAAAAGTCTGTTATATATGTTTTATAGCAGGTTAACAATGGAAAAATTAGTCCTTTCATCAAACAGTAAACAATGTATGTCATGCTAACCTTTCTCACTGTCTTATCTTTGACTTTGTCACAGGTTTGATGGCTGCTTAAGATGGTGACAGTCTGCAATTTATTGCAGACTTTGGAGCAGATTTTAAGGTCTGTCAAATGACAGTAGAGAGGTTGTTACAACTTGGTTAAAGGCTGCCAAAGGTAGGCCTGAGGTTAGGACAGGCCCTAAAAGGGAGAGGCGAGCCCTTAAAGAGATGACCGAGGGTAAAAAGGAGGAAAAGGGAAGGAAGGATGCCGTGAGGGTTAGAAAAGAGAGGGAGCAGCTAGGGTTTTAGTTTTAGGACAGATTTTAGGTTAAATTTTTAGTTTTTTTAGGATTTTTTAAATTTTTAGGGTTTTTAGGGCTTCCTAAAATTTTGCCCTAGGGTTGTTAGGGATAACAAAGGAAGGCCGAATTTGTAAGAGGGAGGGCCAAAATTTTAAGGAGGCCAAAAATTGAAAAACAAAATATTTTTTTATTTTTAGGGTTTAAGACATAAAATTGCAGACCTAATTCTAACCCTAATTATACCATGAAAATGCAAAATTACACATGAAAATGCAAGTGAAATTTAGTAAAATGATGATAACTTAAGGTTTTTATGGATGAGACCCTTAAACCCTAGCCCTAGATCTTCTTAAGGCTCTATACTCATCAAACTGAACATCCCTGCTCACAATGGTCCTCTTGCAAGCCGGGACATAAACTTTGTATGCCTTAGAAGTCTCACTGTAACCAACTAGAAGCCCCTTCTCACCACAAGGGTCCAATTTCTTCCTAGTGTCAGCATGAATGTGACAATAGCAGGTACTCCCAAATATGTGTAAATGACTCACATTTGGTCTAGTACTAGTGAATACCTCCTAGGTGTCTTCCTCCCCAAAGCTAAGTGGGGACACTTGTTTTGGACATATACTACAGTCCGAAATGCCTCGGCCCATAGGAATAGTGGTAATCCCTGATCAGATAACATGGCCTTGGCTGCACTTACTAGTGTTATGTTCTTTCTCTCTGCCACTCCATTCTACTGTAGGGTGTGAGGAACAGTGTGTTCCTTCTTGATCCCCTCTGATGCACAGTACTCCAAGAACTCTTTGCCGGTGTACTCAACCCCATTGACAGTCCTCAATATCCGAATCCTTGTCCCTGTCTTGTTTTCCACGAGAGTCTTAAACTCTTGGAAACGCTCGAAGACCTCTGACTTGGCCTTCAGGAAATAGATCCAGGTCTTCCTGGAATAGTCATCAATGAATGTGACGCAATAACTGTAACCACTGAAAGAATGGACGCTCACTGGTCCGCATACAACCAAATGCACGAAGTCCAAGGTCCCCTTAGACTTGTGCTCACTCTGTGGGAAAGGCCTCCTTCCCCAACGCACAACCCTTGCAGTGGTTATGCTTCTCCTCCTGTATTGAAGGAACTCCAATAACTGCCTGTCTCAAATGCCTCAGTGCTCCATGATGTAAGTGTGCCATCCTCCTATGCCACAACTCACAATCACTGCTGCTGCTACTGACCAGAGCCTTTGCAGGCTTGAACTGTAGTATGTAAACCTTCCCGCTCCGGACCCCAATCATCCGATCCAATATCTGATCTGACCCATGTGGCCTGATATAAACTTTCCTATCCCGGAAAGTCACCAAAAAACCCTTGTCTTCTAGTGTGGAAATAGATATGAGATTCTTCGTCATCCCTAGAACATATAAAACAACAACAAAGCTGATGGGCTTGCCAGACTCCCTCTGAAACGAAACAGTACCAACACCATGCGCCTTATACTGCGCATTATCTCCCAACTCAATGTGGAGATTTACTCCACCCTCCTGCAAGCTCTTGAAGAACAATCTATGTCCTGTCATATGACAAGATGCACCGTTGTCCACATACCAGATGTTGTTGTTGATGGAACTTGCCATGCAAGCTATCCAACTAAAGTCCTCATCAAAACTCTTGCTGAAGTCATCCACCTCTGCTAAACCTGCCATGTGTGTGTTGTTCTTCTTCTTTCTATCTGGGCACTGGGAAGCAAAGTGTCCATGCTTGTGGCATATGAAGCACTTGACCTTTGACATGTCAATGTTCTTCTTACCACCCTTCTTCTTCTTTGCATTTCCCTTGCCTTTGCTCGCTAAGGCCAAAGCCTCTTCATCCACGATCTGTGGGGCACCATTGGATGAAGCTGAACCTTGACCCATACGGGTCTCTTCCTGCACAAAGTTATCCCACAATCTCTGCCAGTCAGGGAGCTTCTCCCTAGCCACCATGCCTTTGACAAAGACATCCCATGGCTTAGAAAAGCCATTGAGAGCTATCCGAACTAGCTCCTCATCCTCAGTCTTAGAGCCCACTGCTCCAAGCTCATCCCTGGTCTGTGTGAGCCTTATGAGATAAGGCACCACTCCTTCACCCTTGGCCATCCTGGTACTACGTAATTTCTCCTGTAGCACCGTCTGATGGTTTTCGTTCTTGCTTTGGTAAAGACTTTCCAAAGCCTTCCACATCTCTAATGCAGTCTTCTTCTCGGAAAGATGAGGGACTATGTGGTCCTTCACCCCATCCAAGATGATCAACATAACTCTAGAATCTATCTTCTTCCACCTTGCCAACTCTGTCAGATCTGTGGGAGCAACCTTCTGGTCGTCAATGTGCTCCTTAGCATCACTAACATCCAGGATCCTAGTGATCCTCTCTTTCCAAGTAGAAAAGTTCTGAGCCCCCTGGAGTCTATCCTCAACTCTCAACTGTGCGGCCATAATTAAGTGTACCTGTAAACCCTAGGATAGATATGCCCCTGATCTATCCAACAACTGCTGCTTTCTCTCAGATTTGCTCAGAAGAGCTCTGATACCATGTAAATTTCCATAAAATCCAATCTTGAGTTAAAGTATGCCAAATTATTTTATTAAACCCAATTACTACTTTTAACCACAAATGGATTTCTTCACTATGCAGTGGAAAATAAAACACTGAGAGAAATATAACATCAATCACATCAATGAAGACACAAATCTTTTTGCGTATAAACCGTCGGATAAAACCCAAGATGGGAAAACTGGTGCAGCAGTCTGAGAAGAAATTTTATTATGAAGATATGGAACAAATACAATCCAGAAAATCGATTTACCCAACCTAGCAAAATCGAACCTCTGCGAATCACTAAGAACACCCCACAAATTTGTACAGCCCTTTGCACAGCTATACGGCCCTCTACGTCAGCTGTACGGAATTCGTACGACCCTGCGTCAACACTATGGACGGATCTGTACGGCCCTGCTCACATGTGCATACTGTTGTACGGCCTCTGCAAATCTATACGGCCTCCCTCTCAGCAAATCCGTACGGCCCTCTCCTCTGCCTGATCACTCTGTCGATCCTCTGGATGAATGCTCCTCCGTCTTCTCTGCAAAACTTCTCTTCAAACTTCTCTTTCTTACTCTCCAGCTGAAAGCTATGAGTAAGAAATCGCTCGGTATCTCTGTGTGTCCTCTCCACCAAATCAATCCTCCTTTTAACTCAATGGCCAAGCGAAAACCCTAACATCTCACTATGGATCAATGGATGTAATCCTCCGGTGAGATCAATGGCCAAGATTAGATTAGCGATCACTTAAATTCTTTCCACTTGAACTTTATAAAAGTGACTCCATTAAGTCAATTAATAATTAGATCACTTAATGCACTTTTCCTAAGTCTAAACTTTGGAAAATTACATTAATACATTTGGCTTCCTGTTTTATGTCTTCTAGCATGCAAGGACACATGCAATGATAGAAGACCTTCCTTGTTGCCACTTTCTAACAGTTTGGTCCATTGGTATTGGGAAGGTAGTAAGGCATGTTGGGATTTAGTATGCCATCCTATTTGGAGCTAAAGGTTGCAAGGTTAGTGTGTTACAGAGATGCCTCATTTCAAGGCACAGCAGGAAGGTCATTTCTTTGCAAGAGATTTGTGGGATTCAACTTTATGTGTCTGGAAGGATTTGCGTCCTCTAGCTCAAGGGTATGGATTGATTGCCCTTGACCATTTATTGATCATCAAGTTCAGAGGGCTCATCTTGGAGACAGATATTTTCAAAATGGACACCGAGATGCGTGCGCCTTTTTGGAGGGATTGGGATGGAGCTTTGGTCACTCGTTGCAGTAGTATGATTCCAGTAAACTATTTTCGGTATTGCATCATTGGCATCGGCTTTCCCTAGTCCTCTATGTGAGATGGGTGTCATCTAACACAGATGATAGACAAGTTCACGGACTACATAATGTGTGCTTTATTAAGCATTCCTATAAGCTAACAGTTTTTGCCTGGTTAGTGTTGTATCAAGGGATCCCATCCAAGGCCCAGTTGATCAAGAGTGGGCTCTTTGATGGCATTTTCCCATTTGGTCAAGAATGGGCTCTCTCTTTTTCCCTGTTTGTCACCACTCAGAAAGAATTAAGCACATCTCCTGGGAGTGTCAATTTTCTCAAAGTTGCTAGAGGAACTTACAGGATCAAAATTCATTTTTTATTCATGGCATGATTCATTGCCATGTTGCCTTTTTTGGAGATTATTGGTCCCGAGTTTGTTCTTGGCAATCCCATTGACCTACTTTTTGTTAAAGATAGCGCAACTGTGAGAACCATTCTCTGAATGGCACCCTAGTCAGCTAACTAGGGTTCCTGGTCAGTCAACTAGGCAGAGTAAGTCCCTAGCAGGTACCCTATAGCCCCCAACAGTCTACTGGGATTATTGGTCTGGGACCAAGCAAGTTGATGCCATGGCAAAGTCCCTAACATGTGGCTAGGGCCCCTATCTGTCTCTAGGGTATTCTTTTCTGAGACCAGACAGTTTCTTGGTCACGAGGACCAAGCAGATCCTGCAGGCTGAGATAGAGACATCCTTGTCTGGGACCAGGCATATTCTTGGTCTAGGACCAAGTAGTTTCTGCAGGTACATACCTGATCAGTTAACCAAGATGTGTTAGATTATGGTAACTTCGGGATGTCCTCCATGACTTAGATGCCTTGCATGGAGGGACATCAGTACCATAGGCATCAGGATGGAGTAGAGAGTGAGAAGCACTCTACTCAGTGGCATGAGCCTAGCAGGGGCTGCATGCGGAGCTTCAGGGGAGATTGACCTATGCATGCATGAGTATTGCATGACCTGCCAGCATTCAGTGACTGCATGCAAAAGTGAGTTTTGCATGCACCGAGAATTAGGGTTTTGGCAAACCTAATTCATCGGTAAGATTATTTATAGAGGCAGGGGATCCCCAGATGGGGTTACTCAGTTGCATTATCAGAGAGAGATACTGCCAGAGTGAGGGGGACGAATCTGTCCATGTGGGGCGACTTTCTGAGATAGGGAGGAGTTGCTGCAGGAGCTAGGAAGGTCAGATTTGAGCTAGATCAGTGACCTTCAGTTCCAGAGAGACTAGATCCCCAGTACTGTGAGCTGAGAGAGCTCCACAGTGTGATTACTGATTAGATTGGAGGAGGCCGAGTTTGCTTGGAGGAGGACGTTTTTCCTGAGGAGGAGAAGCTCGTTGTGAGTTGGATTGACCGAGTTGGAGTCCGAGACTTTCAGGATAGCCTTGCCTCGAGATTTGAGGAAGGTTAGAGACGATCGGAGCTCAGATCTGTTGAGATCCGGAGCAGTACGAGCATTTGACATCCAGAGGAGGAGGGTGCACTTGTGCATGCAGAGAGGGCCGATTTCATCAGTGGGCAGTTTTCAGAGTGAGCAGATCAGAGCAGAGTGATCAGTAGAGGGCAGATCCATCAGAGGCACCGTCAGAGCACTCAGATCCAGATTGGCAATTAGGGCATACTTTATCAGTGCATGCATCAGCTGGATGCATGCAAATTAGTGTTTTCCCTAGTCAGGGGGATTGAGTTACCGACTGAGGTAATTCTGTATTGTACTGCTTTTTTATTCTTCTATATGCTCTGGGCTCGAGATTGAGAAGATAGCCCCATAGTTAGCTGGTTTCTCCCGAAAGGGTTCCAAGGTATATCTGTTGTCTATTGTGGTTGATTGTTGTTATATGTTGTTGGTAGATGCAGATCTAGTGGTTTGAGTTTATTTCTTTATGAGCAAATATTGATTTAGAAACTCATTACTTGAGATCTCAGACTGATATAGAGGGAGTAGTGATCTCTGTATCAAATATTTACAAGATGATGATGTGTGATGCCCTCATCTCCTAGGTCTTCGAGATGGTTGAGCTAGGTTTTCTTCTCAAGGGACTGGCCACCCCTTGATGGAGTCACTAACACTTGACCTCAGGAGCAATCAAGAGTACCACAGGATCACATCATCCAGTGCGAACCTTCCTTATATGGTGATGATGAACTTTTAGTTAGTGTATGGAACACTTGTACATTTGAGAGAGAGATAAATGGGTTGTTCCCCACCTTGTTAATCCGCCCTTGGTCTTATGATTAGAAAGGTTGTTTTCCCACCTTGTTGGTTTTGGTCTTGTGGTTAGAAAGGTTTTCTTTCTACCTTTTTGTTCTTGGTCTTGTGGGTAAAAGGGTTGTCTTCCCACATTATGGTTACATCCTTGGTCTTGTAGTTTGATGGGTGTTTACCTTTCCTTATGATGGTTAGCCTTGTAACTTGTGTTGACCCTTCCTTGTTGGTCCTAAGTGCTATCGGCCCCCTTGTATGTTGTCCTATGTCTTGTTACCCACTCCTAAAGACACCATAACATTAAATAATAAATTATAACTTTATGTTTGGTAACCCTCCTTAAAGGTAGGGAAGTCTTGACTTTGTTAAATAACCCTACGTCAATGAAGAATTTGGAGGGGTCCTTCTAGAAGTCTTTAAGAGGTTATAAATGCAAATCTAATTCTTCATTGTGATTATCATCTTGTGGTAACACCTCAGATCTGATTACTTGGGACTGTCCTAGGGTTTGATGCTTTGAAGTTGAAGTCAAGGGTTTCAAGCTGTTGATGACTGTCTAGGGCTGCCCCCAACTTATTGAGGTCTGTCTTGTCTTCCTAGGGCTGCTGCATGAGGGTTTCATCAACTGTTTAGAGGCTACTGTCCTTTGTTTTGACTGTTTGGGTAGGCCGCTGCCATTGTTGGGCTGCCTATCACGTGGACTGTTTTTTTGTGAGGCCGCTGCTTGTATTAGACTGTCTGCTGCCCCATGGACTGATAGGGTGAGGGCCGCTGCCCCGTGGACTGCTTGGATGAGGGCCGTTCCCCTTGTGGCTTGTTTGCTGCCCCTTGGACTGTTTTTGGTGAGGGCCGCTTCCCCTTGGACTGTTTTTGGTGAGGGCCGCTGCCCCTTGTGGCTTGTCTGCTGCCCCGTGGATTGTTTGGAAGAGGGTCGTTGCCCTCTTGGGCTGTTTGCTGCCACAGTAGACTGTTTTGTGAAGGCCGCAGCTTGTGTTGAGCTGCCTGCTGCCCACGTGGACTGTGTTGTGAAGGCTGCTGCCTGTGTTGGGCTGCCTACTGCCCACATGGACTGTTTTAAGGAGGCCAGTGCTAGTTTGGGGTTTGTTGTGTCCTGTATGTGACTACCAAAACCTTATTCAAGAACTGCTAGGGCAGCCATTGCTTGCTTGACTTATGTTTGGGTCTGAGCTAGGTTTTTAGGGCTGCCTATACTTGATCCAGGGCTGTGATCTACTTGTTGGAATCTGCCATCTGTGTGAACTGTTCCTAGGGCTGCTAACTGTCATATGGACGAAGGATACTCTGAGACTGCCATTAGTGACAGCCCTGCTGTACTCTCTCCTGTACCTGTCTAAATCTATTCTACAGCTCTTTATCTCTCTCTCTCAGGTATGTACATACCCTCAGGTAAGGGTCAGTTCTTGTTCCATTTGATTGACTTGCCTCTGAGAGGCAAACTCAGATCTGAAAGATAAATTTCTGAGTATAAAGAAGTTTCATCTCATTCAGTAAGTTTCCAGATTTGTTCTCTTACTGCTGCTATACTTTTGTAGAACATGAGGGTATTAGCCTTTTTCAATCTTTCGAAGATCAGATGTAGGTCTGTTTTTGAGCATGAGGTTAGCTCATTGTCTGTTTTTTGTACTATGTGGTGTGACGAGGTACACATCAACTCCTAAGGGCACACTGTTGTTCAAGGATGCCCAATCTTTAGGGCACTTAGCTTATTCTTATTTTATTTTTGTCCTAGTTGCACTCCAGAAGAGGTTATAATGTCCACTGCATATACCCCTTCTTATTTTGATTTTTAGTTTGTAAATATAAGATGTATTTTTCAAAAAAGAAAAGATCTGGTCAGCTGATCTTTCTCAAACATGAGGTCAGTGGAAATGGCAGGACGATACTCTATCAATGTGTATGTAACCTGGTTTGAGGAATCGTTAATAATCATAGAGCTCTGCCTCTAGTGGTGTTTTGGGCAGTCTGGTTAGCAAGAAAAGCAAGAATATTCCAAAATAGGGAAACTCCTCCATTCCATGTCTGTCATCAGGTAAAGCTTATATATGAAGGCATTTGGTCTGCTGAAAAGGTAAAAGCTCCAAAGAAAACAACATATTTAAAAGTTGACAAGAATATACCCTGGGCCCTTTTCGATGCAGCATGTCAAGGCATGCCAGGGTTATGTGGAGCTGGTGGGGTAAAACTGATCTGATAATCACAAGCTGGTCTTCAGAGCTGGACTGAGTTGCCAGGAAACTTGGGTACGGGTACGGGGACAGGGATGCCACTTTTTGAAACAGGGTACTTGGGTATGTCGAGGGTACTGTGTGTATATATATATATATATATATATGTCACAGTCACATCAAATTTCAGATTTCTCCATAAATTATGAATCATGATTCATAATTCTAAATTCAATGATTCATTGAACAATGAACATTCACATTGAAAATTTATAACATAAAATTTGATAAATCATAGACTCGGTAGATATCAATTCAAATAGTGGAAGTTACATAAAATTTGATAAATCATTGTACCAAGCAGCTGTAACAAACACTCAAACTCAGACCTGAAAGTACACTTGAAATCTTATTTTAAACACCTATTTGTACTGCTGTTACAGGCAATTAAAAATTGCAAATATATTCCTCGATTGATGTGAGTGTATTTCTCACTATTAAATACATATGTATAATTTTTATGTGCACATTTGGTAGTTAAATTATGTTCCTTGAGTGCTGAACATAAAACCATAAAAACATTCATTGTAAATCAATGCAAAATCAGTCTACCAGATACGGACAATATTCAGTGGAATTTGAACAGTGTTGCAAAGTGTTTGACATAATTCCTGAACCAAACTCCATACGCAGTTAGCAAAAAGTTGGTTCAGATTTGGTTGGGGGTCATTACATTTTCCCCCACGGATTGCATTTTATTGATTCGGTCGTACCCCCGGAGTACCCAAACATGGGGTACAGAGTACCCAAACACGGGGTACGGGGTACCATTTTGCCTATAAGTACCCCTTTTTTTATAATGGAGTCTCGGGTATGTGGAGCCAGTATGGGGTACGGCAGGGTATGGTAGGAGACGTACCTTACGAGTACCCGGTACGGGTCCGTGTACCCTACCCCCGGGTACGGGTACCCTGGCAACTTAGGCAGGCACTAATAATTTTGCTGAATGGAATGCTTTATCATTACTTATAAAAACAGCGATCAAAAAAAGTATATCACAGCTCCCAGGATTTGGAGATTCCAAGCTAGTTATTGAGAGGATAAAAGGTAATATCAGTTTGTAGAATTTGAATCTTAAACCTTTGTTTACCCAAGTAAAGTTATTGGAAAGAAATTCCACAATGATTTATTTTTCCCATATATAGTGGAAGCTCAATGTTCAAGTAGATGTATGGTTAAAGAAAGCACTGACCATGCCGGTGGGTGACATGGAAATTATAGAGAACGCTGGTGCTGTTTCTCCAGCATTACAATGCTCACTTTGTAACTAATGGATGGTAGCCAGCAGCTGCTCTTATGCATGATGTCTCTGGCTTTAAGTTCCTTTGTTGATTTCTGATGTAATATTTTTAGTTTCCTTTGGAAACTGTTGGTGCAGGGTTAAAAGCCCATCTTTTGGTTTGTGAAAATATTTGTATAAGCAGAACTTTAGTCTATGGACTATGTTCTTTCAAGCTTTTGTGAAGTCAACCTCTGCTGTTATAAGAGGACAGACTTAATTTTGAATGTTTCAATACACATACAGAATGTACATTTATGTTTCTAAATGAAATGAAAATGTATGGCTTTTCTTTAGAAAAAAACTTATTAGCTGTGGCAAAAGCAAATACAATGCACACTCACCATCAGGTAATCCCTGACCAATCAGCCGAGCTTTTCGACCTGTTTGTTCAAGAGCCATGGTCATAGTCTTAATAGAGATTGAACCAAGTACCCTCACTACTTGGTTGGGCAGGTCCACATCCACTAACTTAACACCTGACAAACAAAAATACAATCCACCAAGTGAAGGTTTCAGGACTTGTGATCATAACTTTGAACTTGAAAATGAAAGTTCAAAGAACACTAAAAACACAACCACTGACAGGGATTGACACAACTTATCTGCTGCATCAATAATAATGGTCTGTATGCCTTAATTGAAGGAACACAAATGATAAGCACAATTTAATGAGTTTCCTTATGGGCTATGAATGTAACTTCCAATATATATAAATGCAAATTATCAAATATAAAATGCAAATTGTTTCATACCATCCAATGGCTCGAGCTTGTTCCGAACACCTGAAACACATCCCTCACACTTCATGTCTACCATAAATTCTGTCTGATACATATAGAAATTCCACTGTAAGTCAAAATTCATCTAGGAAGAACAACAGGCAACAATGTAGAATGACGAGATATTGGTAAGTATTCTCCAAGAACAAAACTTTCTAAATCAACATCCAATGCATGTGACATAGGCCATGTGGTGACCGTGGAAACACACTCCAACTGTATAGTCCTTGTTGAGGTTTAACACTTTAAATCAATATAATTAACACACAAGATGGGCATTCAAACAATTGAGTGTTGTTGCGCCGAAAGGCACTAGATCTAAAGTCCAAGATGATCAGGATGTCATGTGGGTAACTCTTACATCATCATATGTCGGCTTCAAAAAAAATATAATACTTGCGACCAATAATAATAGTAATACAATATGTTAGTCAAATATAGATGCAAATGAAATAAAAACATCTCTATATATGTGAAAGAGAGATTTGATATGTACACCTAATATAAATATTAAAAACTGCTATATAGAGATTAAAAATAAAAATAAAAAGAGATACCAGATTTAGACATAAATACAAATATTACAGAAATGATATTTACATAGAAATATAGTTACAATGGAAATATATTTATTTTGACAATAAATCAAAATTGGATTTTTATATATCCATATCTACATAAGTTTTGAGTTGAGTTCTTGCTCTACTGAGTTGAGTGAGACAAAAGCTAGCTTAGATCCATTTTAAATGATCAAAGATTTACAGCTCAAGGGATTTGATCCCTTCTGCTTACTACATTAATTCATTCAGTTTTCAGACCAGAATTCCCTGGAGGCCTTCAGAAAATGAAATAGTGGAGCAAAATCACTTCTTGACTTGTAAAAATATGCCAGGGCCCAGTTCCATGGGTCTTCTCCAAAACCACGAGCAAATACCACAGGAAGAGCTGAAACAACATGCCAATACCATGGGTGGTTTTCCTTGAGCAAATCATTGGTGAAACAAGCAATGATAAGCAAATCATTGGCCCACATGTTCCATGCAAGAGGAGGTCGATCCAAGTGAAAAATGTAGTAATGGAGGGTTGAGATCTTTTCTTGAGGTGAGATGAGTGCTAGAAGATCCCGAGGTGCCTCAACATATGTGCCAATGTGCCATGTCACCAAAATTGCCTCCATATGTGTGCCAATATTCCACCTAGGCAAATAGACCATTGGGGAAAAATGTAGTGTTTCCCAAATAATAATAGTAAAGTGCAACCTCAACAGAGAAATAGAACATAAAGTGCACTTTTTGCTCCTCAATGACAAATTAGAACCAACTTAGGATTTTTTGAATAAAAACCTTAGTGGTGCCATGTATTAATTTTCCATTGCACTAAAATAAGACTGCAAAACCCCCCTGTGCCTGGAAAACACCCCAGATAGACAATGCTTTGGCATCTGATGACTAGAATGGATAGAAGGGCCAACTGGGTGCCCAGAAATGCCAAGTCGTTGTGAAGAAAGTGGTTGGATTGTTCCTGTCATCACACCATAGTAGCTGGGCTACTATTCTTGCTGAGCAGATATCTGCACCTTCCAGAGCTTTGCTTTTCCACAGATCAGTTATGATGAGCAGCATTATTCGAGATCACTTACAGATCAGAGCAGTATATGTCAGACATTGAGTAGACCTTATGCCAAGGCTGAGCCTTGGGAGCTTAGATTTGATGACCAATGTGACCTTTTGCTCCATACAGTTTCAGTTTAGTGCCTAGTATTCCAGATGTATTATTGCAGCAGTGTTTCAGTTGGTTCTGCATGATGATTATGTATATGCAGTGTTATGTATTTTGCTCCTCAATGACAAATTAGAACCAACTTAGGATTTTTTGAATAAAAACCTTAGTGGTGCCATGTATTAATTTTCCATTGCACTAAAATAAGACTGCAAAACCCCCCTGTGCCTGGAAAACACCCCAGATAGACAATGCTTTGGCATCTGATGACTAGAATGGATAGAAGGGCCAACTGGGTGCCCAGAAATGCCAAGTCGTTGTGAAGAAAGTGGTTGGATTGTTCCTGTCATCACACCATAGTAGCTGGGCTACTATTCTTGCTGAGCAGATATCTGCACCTTCCAGAGCTTTGCTTTTCCACAGATCAGTTATGATGAGCAGCATTATTCGAGATCACTTACAGATCAGAGCAGTATATGTCAGACATTGAGTAGACCTTGTGCCAAGGCTGAGCCTTGGGAGCTTAGATTTGATGACCAATGTGACCTTTTGCTCCATACAGTTTCAGTTTAGTGCCTAGTATTCCAGATGTATTATTGCAGCAGTGTTTCAGTTGGTTCTGCATGATGATTATGTATATGCAGTGTTATGACTATTGGACTTGTGATTATTATCTTGTTGCTTTAGCCCTATTCATAGCATTGACTTGGTATATAACTCATGACGTGGCAGTACTATTAAATAAATGAAATGAAATATCTTGGTTGTGTTAAATAATAAATTGGATGCATTACTTGCACTTAAAGGTTCATCGACTATACCCATCGGTTTCATTACCCTCTTCTGAGCATGAATATGGTCTTTCATGACAGTTATGTCTGCTAGCTTAGGCTTCATCATACACTAGACTCCATCCATCCATGACCTTCCCTATTTTGGCTTTATCCCTGATTTGCCTTTTTGACCATTGATATGGAGGACTTCTCTTTTCTACCTATGTGTTGGACCGCATCCATGTTTGTCTTGTGTCTCGGCTCTGAGTTGGTGACAGAACTTGCCTTTGGAAAGTTGGATTGCATGCCTAAATCATTCTGGTCGGTTGTCCCGATGTTTGGCATTGTGCAGAACTCCCTCCAGTCATTTGAGTTGTTGTTGGCTAAAACTGAAAGCACATGTACTACTTATATTGGAAATGTATTATGAAAGCCTGTGAACTTAAAATTCTAGAATGTATTTCTTAACACGCGTGAATAAAGGCTAAAGCAATGAACTGCTAAAATACCCCGCGAAGGGTATAAAAAAGGTCGAAAAAGCAATGGTTAAATGAATGCTATATCTAAATATTGTTGACCTCATGATTATAAATATGCCCCGGATGCAAGCTGTGATTAGTTGTGCTTCTTAGCGCATGTGAAATCCCAGAGCGGTCATATAGGCCAAAAAAGCCATGGAAATGAATGAATGATCCTAATGAACCTGGATCAGCTTGATGTAGACATGATGCCAAGGTTGAATAAGGACTCTCTAAACAACTCACCCATTTGTGAGGCACAACCCTTCCCTTTGTTTATCTTGTCCAGCACAGTGTGTAGCTTCCCCCTCTCCTTGTCCAAAGTATCTCTTGGTTGAATTGGTCAAGTCAAACCCTTGTCCAAGCCTTGTTCTTAGCCATCACCCTATCCTAGCAGTTAGACCATGTCCATTGATGAGTATGTCTTTAAAGCTTTGGTGCAAGTAAAATATAAATAACACTAAAATATCTATGTATTAACTGCCATTTGATTGATGTTTGTACTTTAAGTTAAGCTATGAATATGGTTAAAGGAACATGTCTTAGTCATTTGTTATGATCTTGTCCTTGGTTATATTTTGACCTAGTCAAACATAGTTTGACCATGGTCATTCTTGGGATCCGTGATGAGATGGACCACTTGAGCTTGATGATGATGATATGTGGTCCCATATGCACCTATTTGATGATTCCATATGTTGGATATATGCTACAAATGATGACTGATGCAGTTGGTCGGTTTTATTACTATTTCCAGATCATCATATTTTACACTATCCGAGTATGATGGACCTTACAGTTGACCCCACAGGTCAACCCATGGTGTATGAGTACTAATTTCTAGTAGATTTGGGTCTTCTGGATCCATTGAGACACTTATCTTTCAGTTCCGGGCACTTCTGAGTATGATAGCAGCAGTTATCCACCTGTTGACCAGTTTGGGCATGCTAATTCAGCCTGTCCAGCAAAGGCCTTGGAGGCCAGTCGTTGCCTAGGGAGCTACAGAAGAAGGGGATGGTCCAGCCATTTGTTTTTGCCATTATACCCCCCTTCCAGACAGCCTGGTACCATCAGTTTGACAGCACATGCACTCTGGGTCTTTTACTGCTTGTCTGTCACAGATTTGATCATTTATATTATATTGGACATATTTTATTATTTTATTGTGCCTTGGGGATGAGCTAGTAAGGATTGATGCCTCTTAGCCCCACCATGTGCTTCTTATGTTATGTCCTAGTCATTATGAGGTGGATTTTTGTACTTTTACCCCTCTAGTGGATGACGTCATCCTCACTTTGTACCATTTAGTTAGGGCGTCATCATTATATTGGGTGATCCATGTGATATATTGTTATGATTCATTATTAGCCATTGATCATGTATTGAGATCTTCTAATATCAACCACTCATTTAATGTAGTATTGTAAAGTGGTATAGGGTTTTGGTCTTTATTATCCTATATAAGGAGGAGACCCCCTATTGTATAGCTCACCTTTGGAGCTCTGGAATATTGGAATAGAACACTTCTTTGTGGAGCATATCTCTCTTGTCTTGTGGATTCTCTTGCATCTTGAGTATACAGTATCTCTTCTATGTATCATTGTGGGTTTTGGTTCTACAACTATTTGTCTTGCAGGGAAGTCGAATTGGTGGAGAGGAGGGCGATTTCTTGAGGGTTATTGTTGGAGGGATCCACATATTCTCTCTTGGGTTGATCTTGTGACAGGGAGTATCATTATTGTATCTTCGTGACATAGTTGATGCTTTCTATTACATCTTTCTATCATTTTCATAATCATCTTACTTGACTTGTTTCCTTTGATCTTGTCTTGTAGGAGGAGGACGATTTGGCTGGGAGAATCAAAATTGCACTCTTGAATATACACATAGGAGAATGCTGTCAATTTGCAAGGTGGCCATAAGCAATTGAGGTAAGATCTACAAGGTATGTGCCTCTTTCCATCCATTCTTTCTTCATTGGTCACAAACCCTAATTAATTGAAACCCTCATTTTGGTTTTTCTTAGATCTACTTAGATCTAGCCTTGCTTTTGAAAAGATCTTAAGAACCCACCTCTATAGCATCCACCCCTAGTTGGATCTATAGTTTGGTGGTGATTGGGTTAAAATTGACACACTTTTCAAGGCAATAAAGCCCTCTTGAGCCAAATCGCACTTCCTTGGAGAGGCTTGTTTGGTTAGATCTAGCATATGGGTAGGTGAGATCCCACTTGATTCATAATCTACACACTTGATAACCTACCCCTAAACTCTTACTTGGGTGATTTCTACCTTGTGGGCATCATTCCACATTTTAAGGGATTAAAACCCCCTTTTGAACTACTTGGCACCTTAAAACTCAGATCTAGTAAGATCTAACCCTTGGATTGTCTTGATTTTCTAGATCCACATAGATCATTGCATAAATCACTTGGATCTACAATTTGGTGGCCATTGGACTTGATTTGACACACCTTATCCACCTTTTAACCCTCCTTGAGCAAGGTTGCACTTCCTTGGGTGAGTGAGTTTGCCCACTTCTAGAACCTGGGTAGTTGAGATTTCAGTGGATTTGGAACGGGCATACCTTGAAACCCATATCTAGAGTATCATTTTATGACGACCTGCCTTGGGGGTAGCATTCCTTGTTTTAAGGGATTGTGGTCCACTTAGGATCATATCATGAAATCCTAGATCTAGCAAGATCCAACCACTCTATCTCAATTAGCCCACTTGATTTGACTTCTAGGTGTCCCGATCTACACTTTGACATATCTTTTGACTCCATTAACCCATCCAACAAGGCACAAGTCCTCCTTAGACAAGTCGCACTCCTTGGGAATTGTGTCAAACCTTAGATCCCATATGTGGGTATTCCTAGTTTCAACTTAGATCCATTGATCTACTCATTACATATCCTCTAGTACCAATTGCATCCCTTCATTTCACCTTGTGGGTCCCAATTGAACCATTCACATATCCCAAGAAAGTAGGTCCCACTTGTGTAATACATGGTACTAGATCTTGTCTTTTTAGCTCATCATGTGGCCTAAATCATACATTGGTTGAAACACTAATCATCTCTCAAACCACCTTCAACCATACTTTAACTTCTAGGTCCTCTTAACCTTGCATTGGTTTCCGTAACTCATCATTTACTTATCCCTAGGAACCTTTGTTTGGGTCCAATCATCTTTGATTGGTAATAGGGTCTCCCCCTAGGTCTTGATTCATCTAGATCTAAAGTGAAGAATGCCTCGGTTGACGTGACTCCCACCTTGCATTGGGAACCGTGGCATCTCTTGGGTCACCTCTTTAGTTGTCCATCTCCTCTACCATCCCGAATGGGATACCACTAGGGGCAACTACAAGTTGTGCGATAACACCTGTCATACTATTACTGTATGTGGATGATCTCTCTCTGACAAGGAATGAGAAACAGATCATGGAAAGCAAGAAAAAGCTAGCTGCAGAATTTGAGATGAAAGATCTCGGATTGATGCATTACTTCCTAGGTCTTGAAGTATGGCAAGGCCCAGAAGGAATCTTTCTCAACCAGGGAAAGTATGCTGTGGAAATCTTGAAAAGATTTGATATGTTGGAATGTAAAGCCATGGCCACTCCCATGGATACCAACTTGAAGTTGTTAGCTAATGAATCGTCAAACTTAGTGGATGTGACTCGGTACAGACAGATTATTGGGTCGCTGATGTATCTGACAAATACCAAGCCAGATATATGCTTTGCTGTGAACACCCTGAGTCAGTATCTAGTTGAGCCTAGACGTGTTCACCTGATAGCTACAAAGCATGTGATGAGATACCTAAAAGGTACGATAGACTTTGGTCTATATTATCTTGGAGATCATGACTTCAGATTGTATGGTTATACAGATGCAGATTGGGCTAGAAGTGTCTCAGACAGAAAGAGCACATCGGGTGGATGTTATTGTCTGGGATCTGCTATGATCTCATGGTTTAGCAGGAAGCAGTCCAGTGTGGCTCTCAGCACGGCTGAAACGGAATATATAGCAGCTTGCTCTGCTAGTTGTGAAGCCATATGGCTTCGGAAGTTGTTGCCAAGACTATTTGACTTAGAGATGGACTCCACAGTGATCCTGTGTGACAACCAAAGTTGTATCAAGATGACGGAGAATCCAGTGTTCCATGATAAGTCAAAGCACATAGAGATACGATATTTCTATATATGGGATATGGTGCAGAAAGGAGCTATAAAGCTCGAGTATGTGAGCACTAATGAGCAAGTTGTTGATGTATTGACCAAACCTCTATCTCGAGTAAAGTTTGAGTATTTCCGAGACAAGCTTGGTGTAGTTCAAAAGGACCCTCCTCGAAAGGGGGAGTGATATGGTTGATGATGATATTTGGATCGACGATGAGGTCAATGATGAGGTACCTGTATCGATGATGAGGATGCCTGTACCGATGATGAGGTCGAAGAGTGGTCCCTAGACTTGGTCTAAATTGACGAGTGGATTGCATCATCCCTGGACTTTAGTCCTAAATGAATCCGGAGACTTGTGTCTTCGAGAGTGGTCCTTAGACTTTGTCTAAGTAGACGAGTGGATTGCATCATCCCTGGACTTTAGTCCTAAATGAATCCGGAGACTTGTGTCTTCGAGAGTGGTCCTTATACTTTGTCTAAGTAGACGAGTGGATTGCATCATCCCTAGACTTTAGTCCTAAATGAATCTGGAGACTTGTGTCTTCAAGAGTGGTCCTTAGACTTTGTCTAAGTAGACGAGTGGATTGCATCATCCCTGGACTTTAGTCCTAAATGAATCCGGAGACTTGTGTCTTCGAGAGTGGTCCTTATACTTTGTCTAAGTAAACAAGTGGATTGCATCGTCCCTAGACATGATATGGTGTCTTAAAGTGATAGGGATTGATCATCGCGTAAGTGGATCAGGATTGTATCATCCTTGGACTTATGTCCTAAAGTGAGAGGGATTGATCATCCTGTAATTTGATCATGTGTGTTACCGATGATGATGCTGTTGATCGAGAGATCCAGATGATGTTAATCGAGAGATCCAGATGATGCTGTTGATCGGGAGATCCAGATGATGATGTTGTTGATCGAGAGATCCAGATGATGTTGTTGATCGGGAGATCCAGATGATGATGTTGTTGATCGAGAGATCCAAATGATGCTATTGATTGGGAGATCCAGATGATGATGTTGTTGATCGAGAGATCCAGATGATGTTGTTGATCAAGAGATCCAGATGATGTTGTTGTAGCTGAACGAGTGATCGAGTGCTGCAGAAGATGAAGACTCAGTACTGTAGATGTCGATGTTCCAGTATTGAAGATATTAAAGATGTTCCAGTAGTTGTTCCAGTTGCCGATGATGATTGAAGAAAACTTCCAATGATTTATAGATGTATCACTATGATGTTGTTGATGATCCCTCCTTGCTCCTGCAAATGTTGTTAGAATATCCTTCTCGTTAAGGGGGAGTGTTGAAATATTGTAACTTCTAAGAATATTCTATTTGTACTTTATTATTATTCATCTGGAGATGTTTTGTTCCTCCATCGGGATGTTATTTATAGGGTTATTAGACTCTCCTAGAGAGGTCGGCCTTGAGTTAAGTTATATAGGGTTATTAGACTCTCCTAGGAGAAGTCGGCCCAGTTAGGGTTAAAAGTCAAGTGAAGTAAAGTATAAATAGAGGAGGTGTGTTCCTCATTTGAACACACACTCACTCACTTGTGAACTCGCATAGGAGAGAGAGAGATTTGCGAAGGAAAAGATGGAGCTCTTGTTTGGGGATTTCATCTTTGTACTTTTTGGTCATCTATATTGAGGAAGTTTTGCTGGGTTTTCTACCCCATGATGGTTTCCCAAGATAAATCTATGTCTATCTTGTGATTGTGTTTCTTTCAGTGATCCTTATTATGATCTTGTTGTGAATTTTATGCTAAACTTAACAAAACGCAACCCCAAAGATGCCTAAAAACCAGCTGCAATATCCTTGAAGTATGGGCCACTATCTTGGGAAATGTGCCCCCCCCCATGGGGAAATGCGCCCCCCTCAAGGGGAAATGCGCCCCCCTCAAGTGGGGAATTGTTCCACTATCATAGTTACCCACAAATGCTTCTAAAATCAGCTCTTACACTCCCTAAAAGATAGCTGATCCAAAACTGACCTCAAATCCCATAAATTTTGGAGTTTAAAGTTTAGATTTGTTTTTTTGACACTTAATTAAAATTAACTAGGGATAAAATTAACCTTGTTGGTCCGTTCCATTGGCGGGCCACAAGTTCACTCTGGACTTAGTTTTTATCATTTTTTTACAATTTTCTTTTTTTTTACTACTTTCTAAACACCCCCTTGCTTTCCCAAAGTACAGTTTCAGGATAACGGCTTGCCCAAGTACTGGCCTGAAAAGAGACTCTTGGGGCATAAAAAAGTAAAATATTTGTTCAAAAATACATAAAAATTCACAAGGCTTTGTCCCCATATGCTCTGGATCACTGCAGCTTTGTCTGAACATGCTAATCAACCAGAAAGGGACTTAGTGGCTAGTAATTAGTTTAACACCGCCCAATTAACCTCCCCTTATGAAAATCCAGTGTAAGACGATTACTGATATTGGTGGGGAAATTTCTCAATGGAAGCGGGAACCACTAGGTAGCGACCTCGGGATACCGTTAGACTACACCCTCGTTTGGTGTAGTGTTGAACACCTCCCGGAGACTCTGATCCAACCCACATGTCCAAGTGAGGAGCCACCTTATCAGATTCCAGACATATTTCCAGTACCTCATGGTATATTGGAAATCCCCATCCCTAATAAAAACTCATTACCACAAAATAATAAAATTTACCAAGAACAATTGCACAACATTGTCATTTCAAATCAAGCACTTTATTTTGACTCCATTTTATCAGCACTAGTCTTATTATTGGATATCTTATGATGATGGATGTTATGTATCAAATGATGATGATGATGTGGGACAAAATGAATGATTTTATCTTTTATAGTGCTTTGTTCTTGAAAATAATTTTTTCTAACTCCTAGATTAGTTGCTTTATCTTTCATAGATTAAACACCTTAGATTTTATTTTTACTTTTTAGGGTCCTGTTATCACGCAACTTGTAGTTGCCCCTAGTGGTATCCCATCCAGGACGGTAGAGGAGACAGGCAACTAAAGAGGTGACCCAAGAGATGCCACGGTTCCCAATGCAAGGTGGGAGTCACGTCAACCGAGGCACTCTTCGCTTTAGATCAAGGTAAAACAAGACCTAGGGGGAGACCCTATAACCAATCACAGTTGATTGGACCCAAACAAAGGTTTCTAAGAATAAGTAAATGAAGAGTTACGGAAACCAATGCAGTGCTAAGTGGACCTAGAAGTTGAGGTATGGTTGAAGGTGGTTTGGGAGATTGTTAGTGTTTCAACCGGTGTATGATTTAGGCCACATAATTGGGTATGATGACAAGGTGTAGTACTTTATGTTTTCACAAGTATGTCCTATTTCTTGGAATGTGTGAAATGGCTTTAAGTGGGCCCAGAAGGTGAAGCTAGGGATGAAATTAATACTAGAGGTTATGAAATGAGTAGATCTATGGATCTAACTTAAATTTAGGATTACCCATGTACCGGATCTAGTGTTTGACAAAATTCCCAAGGAGTGCGACTTGCTTTGAGGAGGACTAGTGCCTTGTTGGATGGGCTAATGGGGTCAAAAGGTATGTCAAAGTGTAGATCGGGACACCTAGGACCCAAGTCAAGTGGGCTAAATGAGATTGAATGGTTGGATCTTGCTAGATCTAGGTTTTCATGGAATGACCCTAAGTGGACCACAATCCCTTGAAACAAGGAATGCTACCCCCAAGGCAGATCGTCACAAAATAATACTCTAGACCTAGGTTTCAAGGCATGGCCGTTCCAAATCCACAAAAACCTCAACCACCCACTTCCTCAAAGTGGGCAAACTCACTCACCCAAGGGAGTGCGACTTTGCTCAAGGAGGGCTAAAAGGTGGGTTAAGTGGACCAAATCAAGTCCAATGGCCACCAAACTGTAGATCCAAGTGGCTTGACCCCCGATCTATGTAGATCCCAAAAATCAAGTCAATCCAAGGGTTAGATCTTAGTAGATCTGAGTTTTAAGGTGCCAAGAAAATCAAAAAGGGGGTTTTAATCTCTTAAAACGTGGAAAGATGCCCACAAGGTAGAAATCACCAAAGTAACAATCTGGGGGTAGGTTATCAAGTGCCTAGAATGCAAATCAAGTGGGATCTCACCTACCCATGTGCTAGATCTAACCAAACAATCCTCTCTTAGGGAAGTGCGATTTGGTTCAAGAGGGCTTTTTGCCTTGAAAAGTGTGTCAATTTTAACCCAATCACCACCAAACTATAGATCCCACTAGGGGTGGATACTATAGAGGTGGGTTCTTAAAATCTCTTCAAAAGCAAGGCTAGATCTAAGTAGATCTAAGAAAAACCAAGAACGAGGGTTTTAATCAATTAGGGTTTTTATGATCAAGAAATTATGGATGATTCAAGGAAGAAGAAGATCATACCTTTGGAGCATACCTAGATGAAGAGATGAATGCTAGTTGAGACGAGGATTACTTTTGCCAAAGATCAAATGGAGAATTTGTTGAAGCCCTCTTGCCAAATCGATTTTTCCAAGCCACATATGAGTCCCTCTAACCTGTCAAAACCGAGGAGCAAAGCATCAATCAGTTTAACATGTTGAAGGTAGATACAAGCAAGAGAGAGATAAGCATAGAATAGTTGGCACAAAGACAAAACTACTCCCTGTTTAACCAAAACGTCTTCCTCCAAGCTTGAAGGGCAAACCTCCCCACCAATTCGCACTTGTCCAAAAACGTCCTCTTAACCTGTAAATAAGATATGGCAAATATGCAAGATAGCTACAATAGATCCTCCAGTGCAATGGACAAAAGCATTTACAATCGAAACAACCAACATCCACTCCAATCCAAGCATGTACTCCAAAAGATAGAAATTTTATTCCAAGAGCCAAGAGCCAAAAATCTCTAGATGATTTTACAATGAGAGGCTCCCTCCTTAAATAGGATGGGGAGAGAGTACAATCCTAACCACTTTTTACATGAGTGGCTAAGATTAAAAGATCAAAACATCTAATCAACGGCTAACAATAAATCATAACAATACATCACATGGATCACCCAATATAATGATGGCGCCCCCACTAAATGGTACAAAAGGAGGATGACGTCATCCACTAGAGGGGTAAAGGTACAAAGATCCACCTCATAATGACTAGGACATGATAAAATAAGCACATGGTGGGGCTAGGAGGCATCAATCCTTACTAGCTCATCCCCAAGGCACAATAAAATAATAAAATATGTCCAAGATAATATAAATGATCAAATCTGTCCTCAAAATCTGTGACAGACAAGCAGTAAAAGACCTCCTGTGATCAATGTGGGCATACCCACACGGTGAAAAATGGCTGGAAGATAGTGAGGTCATCCTGGAAGACCTCTGTGAAAACCAAATGCCCAAACCTTGCCTCAATTGCCCAAATCGAATTCCTCAATGACCACTTTATCCCATTTTTTAACTGCCTCGGTAACTGTGAAAGTGCCAAAACTGCCTCCTAGGGCATCTGCGCTGTCCATCTGAGCCCACCAGGCTCTCCAGAAGGGGGGGTAAATGGTAAAAACAAGTGGCTGGACCACCCCCTCCATCATCAGCACCCTAGGTGAACTGGCCTCTCATGGCCCCTACTGCTCAGGCTGGGAAATCAGCCCCAAATCTGGTCAACAAGTGTAAAACTACATCAATCACTGTCAGAAGTGCCCGGAACTGAAAGATAAGTGTCTCATTGGATCCAGAAGACCCAAATCCACTAGGAATGTGTACTCATACACCATGGGTTTCCCTAATGGGCCAGCTGTAGGGTCCACCATATATGGACAATGCATAATCTGCTGATCTGAAGTAATAATAAAACCTGCTGAACTGCATCAATCATCATCTGCATCATATGTCCATCATATAATCTCATCATCAAGTATGTGGGACCATGAATCATCATGGATCCCAAGAATATACAACCAAGGATAAATCACATCAGTAGACTAAGACATGCTTCTCTAATCATTCTCACAGCCAAGCTCAAAGTATAACATCCATTCAGTGGCATTGATCAAGTTAGCATATTCCTTTGTTATAAAATTACTTGCACAATAGTTCAAATGACAAACTCACCCATTGGATATGGTCAAACTGCTAGTGAAGGATGGAGGCTAGGAACAAGGTTGGGCCAAGGGGTTGACTTGTCTAACTTAACTCAAAAATACTTTGGACTGGGAGAAGGGGGAAGCTACAAACTCTGTGCTGGACAAAATAACACGGGGGATGGTTGTGCCTCACAAATGGATAAGTTGTTCAGAGAGTGCTTATTCAACTTAGGCATCATGTCTACATCAAGTTGATCCAGGTTCATTAGGATCATTCAATTTCATTTCATGGCCTTTTTGGCCTACATAACCCTTCGGATTTCAGGTGTGCTGATAAGCACAACTAGTTGCAGCTTGCATCCAGGGCATGTTTTTCAAATACATATAAGGTCAGCAATTGTTTAGATATAACTTTTAAGAGCCATTGCTTTTTGGACCTTTCTTATACTCTTCGAGGAGTATTTTTAGCTGTTCATCGCTCTTGCCCTTTTTTTAGTTTCCATGGGCGAATTTATAAGTTTCCATAGGTAGAACATGAGCTTTCAGTTTTAGCCAACAACATCTCAAGTGACTAGGGGGAGTTCGAGCCAATGCCAAACATCGGGACAACCGACCAGAATGATTTAGGCCTACAATCCCACTTACCAAAGGCAAGTTTTGTCACCAACTTAGAGCCGAGACACTGAACATACAGGGATGCGGTCCAAACACAGAGGTAGAAAAATGGGGAAGTCCTCAGTATCAGAAAGTCAAATGAGACAGGTCAAGGTTTAAAGTCAGATAGGAAAGTTATGTATGGATGGAGTCAAGTGGATATGGAGCCTACACTAGCAGACAACTGGTGTCAGGAAAGACCATATCTATGTCAGGTGGAAAACCAGTGGGTTTTGTTAAATGACCTAAATGTGCAAGCAATTGTCCATTTTATGATTTATAGTTCATTTTAAAAAGTTTGCCACATCAGGAATAATATACCAAGCAAATGCTGTGAACATGACTAAATCAACAAGATAATAATCCACAGTCAGTGATAACATATCCATAGATCATACAACATCATCATAATAATAATCATCATGTACCATCTGAAACACTGCTGCAATACATCTCTAAGCACTGAACTGAAACTGTATGGGATAAAGGGTCACATCAGTCATCAAATCTGAACTCTCAAGGCTCAGCCTTGACACAAGGTCTAACATAAATCTGAATAATATACTGCTCTGATCATGAGTGATCCAATATATATATAGCCATGCTCTGGAATAATGGAAGCTCTGGAATGTGCAGATATCTGCTGAACAAGGATAGTAGCCCTACTACTATAGTGTGATAACAGGTCCACCCCCCTTGGCTTCGCTAGGAGTAAGCCTAAACAGAGGAGTCAAGTTTCAGGTGACATCACTTGACTCTAGCTTGCCCCCAAGGCCACACCACCGGCTTGAAGATTTTTGCCGCGTTTTCTCAGGTGTGATTCCAAGCGGCAACACAACTCATAGCTTGGCATATCAAATCAAGGATTGAGTTGGGAGATATTCGCTGCTCTTTCATAGTGATGCGCCCCCCTCATGAATTCGCCCCTCCATCTATCGAGCTCTATATAAGCAACGCTCATGCTCCATTGTTCACATGGATGCATAGAACCTCTGCCCGATTGTAATATCATGCTATTTGAATTTAAGTTGTAGACTTTGGAGGTCCACCCTGTGCCATTGTGTTGAATGATCCTCTCATGAGGTGATATTGTGTTGTTTAAGCATTTCTTGTTTCAGTTTTGTTGGTAGATCTAGCTTAGTAGTTCTTTGAGTAAGTATTTGCAAAGTTAATTTGCTTACTTTTGTTTTGTTTTTGAAAGATTAAGAGTAGCCAACTATACTCAGTTGTATTTAGACTATTTCTATTTTTCTTCTTCAAGCACACTAGATCTAACTCTATCTTGTGCAAGTTTTTCTTATTAGTTGTTCAGATCACAAGCCTGAAGGAAGATTCAAACTCGGTTGTCTCTTCTCTTCTCTTCGGCACATTTTTTGAAGCTAATACTTTGTTTGCAGGGGTTTCCAAATCCAACACAAAATATCAAACTTGGTCTTGAAGAGTTCCATCCATCTCTCAAAACAAAACTTCCTCTCTTTTCCAATTTCTTTGTTTTAAAAATGCTAAAGAAGTAGATCCGTTTTTTAAAGCTTATCATTTAGATCTATCTTAGTTAGCATGATTGAATAGCTAGATCTAGAGCACTTCAAAGGCCTTCATTTTTTCTAGATCTAGACTAGAGAAATTTGTACTTACACTTAGCAATTTTTCCAAATTTTTCTAAGTATAAAATTTCAATTTTTTTTATTTTGTATATGTGTTTGCCATCACATTTTAATAACATTTAGCTTTCTGGTTTTTAGCAAGTTGAAGGAAAAATAGGAGGATACTCTAGCGAATTTTTGTCAGATTTGGCCAATTTGAGCCTCCGGAGACCCTCTTTCATCACTATTTCCATTTCTAGCTTTGTAAGCCCTTGGATCCAAGTCTAAAAGGACCAAGAGGCACTTCTTTAATTTATTGTAAATATTTTAATAAAGAGATCAGGTGGGCTACACAGCGCCCACACCCCATCCCCCTAGGGGATTCGCGGTCTCTTTTCATGAGACTGACTTTTTCTAACATTTTGCTTTATTTCACAACACAAGCACACAATCACATTTCATGCAGGTTGTATACTTTGATTAAGTAGTTTAATTTTGTTTTCTTTCATTTTCACAAGTAGTTAAATAAAGCCAGTCTCGTTGCCACAAAGTATGATCTCACCACCACATAAAGGCATTGTCGATTAGTGTTGGTTGATCAGAAAGTGACGCATAGACTTGGTAAGCATATATTTTCTTTTCTAAGTTATTTTTTTAGCATTTAATTTTCAAGCACTCAAATTTGAACGAACATTTTGTTGTTTCTCAAAATATGCTCTTTCCCTTTGCGGGCATTGGCCTGGTCCTTGGGAAATCAAAAAAAGTTGCAACAACTTATTAATTATCAACATCTAATTAAAAACTCACATTAATAAAATTAACAACCCTCAAAACATAGTGAAAATATGGCACTCGAACATTAAGTATTGTGTGGGGAAATTTCTCAGAAGAAGCGGGAACCACTGGAAAGTGACCTCAGGGCACCGTTAGGCTACATCCTTGTTGGTGTAGTGTTGAACACGCCCTCGAGACTCCGTTCCAGCCCACACGTCTTCGTGAGGAGCCACCTTTGTCTAATTTCCGAACATTACTCCTTGTACCTCACGGTATATCTGGAGCTCCCATTTTCCCTTAATTAAATCCACCTCTAATAGTTCCAAAACTGACCAAGAGCATTGCAAAACATTTCTTTTTCAACAACAGCACTTTACTTTATATTTTTTGACTCAAGGCACTGGTATTTATTTGTTATATCTTTTTAAGCTTTTATCATGTCAATGATTTAAATTTCATGTTGTTGTTCTTAATTCCTTTTGCATAACTTGGACAGTGAAATCATAATTTTTAACTCCTAAAAACACCCCACCTAATTAAACTTTCTAAAACACTTAACAACCTTAGCAACATTGCGTAGGGACTACCCCCCTTGGCTTTGTTGAAAAGATAACTCTGAAGATCCTCCCTCATGTTTTTGGTGTGGGTGTGATGAGGGGGACTTGAAGGCTTTGTTCCTTGTGTATTTATGTAAAAAGTGACTTTTATATAAATAAAGTAATGATGTTTTGTACTTTATGAATTTGGGTCTCACTTAAGTGAAATATTTAATAATTAAGTGATTTAATTATTAAAAAGTGAGAGCATTTATTTTAGACCCTTGATTTTATAATTTGATCTCAACCCTAGATTGGGTAGTTAGCAAGGTAGTTACAAAAGACAAAGTATAAAGACAATGAGAGAACGGGCATTGAAGACACACACACCATCAAAAGAGAGGAAGAGGGAGGTTGAAGACCAAGAAGAGTTCCCTAGCAGAGAAGGGCACAATTTCCAAGAGAATGGAGCAGCACGCATCCCAAGAAGCAGCATGCATTCCAAGGCTGCCTGTAGTAGACCATACATCATTTATTACAGTCAAACGTGTGGGCTCGAATCCCAAGAAGGTTGGCTTGAATCCCACGAAATTGACTCTGCATTAAATGCAAACCATACAGCGTTAATTGTAGGAATGTGTGGGCTTAGAAATCGAGGCAAAAGAGGAGCAGGTCGTACAGTACCGTACAGCAGCCTTTTGGCACAAATTTCGAGGTTGGCACAAATTTCAAGGTTGGCTTAGATTTTGAAGTAGTTTGTTGCTGCAATGTTTATTGTGAAATTTTGTCAGTAAGGGATAGAAGAAAAATTCATTGTACATAATTTTTTGAGTATACTCTTCTTAATGAAAAATCATCCTCTTAGGGTTTTCCCCAAATTGGGGTTTTGCCCGGTCTAGGTTGACCAAAAATGCTTGTGCTCTATGTGCTTGTTTAATTTTCAGTATTTGAAGGGATCTTGAATTGGTAGTTTTAGTTTCAAAGTATTCTGAGTTAATCTTTAATTAAACCGTAGATGTTCAAGTGTTTGACAGAATGTGTGAATGGGCCTTTTCATACTTATGTCATTTTTCTGTTGTTGATCAGGTCTGGTCATGTTTTCCTTTATTGGATGGAGGAACCAGTTAGGACCACAATCCTTCTTGGTGATCGCAGGGACAGATTATATGTTATGAGAAGACATGTTGTACGACCAAGAACAAGTGGATGGTTATCTGAGTCTGAGTCAGTGGATGGGGCGAGAGATGCATCTGATTAGCATGTTATTTACATTTCTTATGATGAGGAGAGTGGATGTCTCCAAAGCACTGGCAAAAGACTCAACCAGTCTAGTGGTGATGGTGATGAGCAGGTTGATGAGGCTCAGCTAGAGTCTCAAGAGTCAAAGTTCCAGGTCAGGGGCAGGCACTTGTCTCCAATAGGCATTTCAAAGCAGGAGGGAGTTGCGTCAAGAATTAGAGGTGGAGATTTTGATGGTGCCGGAAGGACCTCCCTCATTAGGAGGGAGTGTTGAAAAGATAACTCTGAAGGTCCTCCCTCATGTCTTTGGTGTGGGTGTGATGAGGGGGACTTGAAAGCTTTGTTCCTTGTGTATTTATGTAAAAAGTGACTTTTATATAAATAAAGTAATGATTTTTTGTACTTTATGAATTTGGGGCTCACTTAAGTGAAATATTTAATAATTAAGTGATTTAATTATTAAAAAGTGAGAGCATTTATTTTAGGCCCTTGATTTTGTAATTTGATCTCAACCCTAGATTGGGTAGTTAGCAAGGTAGTTACAAAAGACAAAGTATAAAGACAATGAGAGAAGGGGCATTGAAGACACACTCACCATCAAAAGAGAGGAAGAGGGAGGTTGAAGACCAAGAAGAGTTCCCTAGCAGAGAAGGGCATGATTTCCAACATAAAGGAGCAACACGCATCCCAAGAAGCAGCACGCATTCCAAGGTTTCCTGTAGCAAACTGTACAGCATCTATTACAGTCACACGTGTGGGCTCGAATCCCAAGAAGGCTGGCTTGAATCCCAAGAAATTGACTGTGCATTAAATGTAGACCGTACAACATTAATTGCAGGCACGTGTGGGCTCATAAATTGAGGAGCCGTACAGCACGTACAGTGGACCGTACAACAGCTTTTTGGCACAGATTTCAAGGTTGGCTTAGATTTGAGGTAGTTTGTTGCTACAATGTTTATTGTGAAATTTTGTCAGTAAGGGATAGAAGAAAAATTCATTGTACAGAATTTTTTGAGTATACTCTTCTTAATGAAAAATCATCCTCTTAGGGTTTTCCCCAAATTGGGCTTTTGCCCAGTCTAGATTGATCAAAAATACTTGTGTTCTATGTGCTTGTTTAATTTTCAGTATTTGAAGGGA
Organism: Larix kaempferi; assembly: GCA_027924585.1. Classification (NCBI taxonomy): domain Eukaryota; kingdom Viridiplantae; phylum Streptophyta; class Pinopsida; order Pinales; family Pinaceae; genus Larix; species Larix kaempferi. The sequence continues at coordinate 14,757,045 of BSBM01000435.1, read as the reverse complement.
TCTTGAATTGGTGGTTTTAGTTTCAAAGTATTCGAAGTTAATCTTTAATTAAAACCCTAGATGTTCAAGTGTTTGACAGAATGTGTGAATGAGCCTTTTCATACTTATGTCATTTTTCTTCAGGCTTCGTTAGGAGTTAGCCTAAACGGAGGAGTCAGGATCAGGTGACAGCTCTGACTCGAGACTTGCCCCCAAGGGCGCACCGAGCAGTAGTGAGATTTCTGCTGCGTTAACCAGGTGTGCAATCCGGCGGCAACAGTAACAAACCCAATGTTCCTCTGAATCCTTACATACCCATCATGCATTAAGAACCAGAGAAAGAAGATGTCTCTGATGATTCACCAAATACATACAACAGGGGTCATATTGAAAAAGCAAGTGACCAAAGCTCAAGCTGAGTAATTGGGGGAGTGGTTGATGACCTACCAACTTCCTAATGCAAACATATTTTGATGTGCCCAAAGTCAACATGTATGGAGGTTTTGATAATGAAATTGACCCTTCTTGGAACGTAGTGTGGAAGCGCTTTGCTAAATTCAACGGTTGTTAGACAAAATACCTACGTGGGTCAAAAGTTTGGAGATCAACCAAGATGCAACTGAGGCCACAACAATCTACTCTAGCATTTGTCAATTCATTCCTTACAGTTCTTAAATAAGATGAACTTAGCCAATTTTGAAGGGATCTACTTGCAATGCAACAACTTAGCAGGCATTGAGTCAAGGGCATAGTTGATGACTAACCCATATCCAACTCAACTTAATCCCATTGGTTTATAACCCAATATGTGGGTACCATGTCTATGACTAGATACTCATTTGTAACAAAAACAAAAGGAGCTTTGTGCATGACAATGAATTTTTTTAGAAGTATAAATGCTCCACCTTTACTAAGTTCTCAAAATTATAGGTGAATGTTTAATAAGCACCATATTTCTAGATATTCGTTACTAGATATTTTAGGTACTTGAGCATATATGTCCTAAGTGCTCATCAATAGTTAGCAGCTATGTTAGTAGATCTAGTTAGACCTGTTTCAAAGCTCACATTAATGAGCTTGGCATTTCACAAGGAAAATCTCCTTAGGGAAAATGCATGCTCATGTGTTTCAATTTCCCGTGCTAGAGAAGATCAAAGGTGTTAATGGCATCAAGCAAGCCCAAAGGCCAACTTACATCGTACATGGAGTGTTTCAAATTCCTATGCTAGAAGACTTCAAAGGTGTTAATGACATCAAGTGAACCTCCTATTGTCGCCTAATACGCACCTCGGGTAACATGGCAGAAGTCTTCAAGCCACTGGGTGCGTCCTTACTACCTTAGGGGCAAGTCAAAAGTCAAGTTCTGTCACTTAACACTTGGCTCCTCCGTCTAGGCCAACACCTAGCGAAGCCAAGGGGGGTGGTTCCTATAAAATAACTAAGGTTGAGTAAGCTAAATACAAAAAAGAAGTCTAGGAGTTTATTAACTGAAAACAAGAGTAATGAAAGCAAATTATTCGAACAGCATATTAAATCAAATACTTGAAATGAAATTACTAAATCTAACACAAGACCAGTGTCGAAAGAGAAATGCTGAAAGGGAAATGTTTTGTGATGTGCTCTTGGTCAATTTTAAATTATTATGGGTGAGTTGCTTAAAGAGGGTTGATTTTTGGTTTGGCCCACTTTAGGATTATCCTCTAAGCGAGTACAAAGCAACAATGCCAGATGTCCAACGGGGAGAGAATGAATCTCATTAATGAGTATCCACCTGACTTCTCGTCATGTTCAGTGTAACCTAAGTCTAGGAGTTTATTAACTGAAAACAAGAGTAATGAAAGCAAATTATTCGAACAGCATATTAAATCAAATACTTGAAATGAAATTACTAAATCTAACACAAGACCAGTGTCGAAAGAGAAATGCTGAAAGGGAAATGTTTTGTGATGTGCTCTTGGTCAATTTTAAATTATTATGGGTGAGTTGCTTAAAGAGGGTTGATTTTTGGTTTGGCCCACTTTAGGATTATCCTCTAAGCGAGTACAAAGCAACAGTGGCAAATGTCCAACGGGGAGAGAATGAATCTCATTAATGAGTATCCACCTGACTTCTCATCATGTTCAGTGTAACCTCTCGCTTCGACAATAAAGTTTCAAGTGGATTTCCCTATTATGCTAGCCACTCGAAATCCCCTTTCTAATTGAAACCAACAATCAGACAAGCTTGCAATGGTCACAAGAGCATAATGGGGGACTTGAGTCCAGGTTTGTCACTTTAAGCAAAATGAAATAAATGAAAGCAACTAACTGATCTAATCTAAAAAATTGAAATGTTTTTAGTGACTCTGTGGTCCAACGTTGAATTGAAACCAACAAACGTTTAATTTTAAGCCTGGTTAGTTACTGAAAGCAAGAGAAACAAACAAAAAGCAAACCACGAAAAAGTGCACAGATTCCCCCAAGGGGGATGGAGATTGGGGACTGGGTATCCCACTGATTTTATTATGGTTTTTACAAATTCTTGGTGGATGTCTATGGTCCTTTATAGATCAGGACCCAAAAAAGGCTTACAAGTTTCAAAATTTTGATTTAAGATCAAGGTTGGGTGCTCCTGGGGTCCCAAATGGTCCAAATCCTCAAAATTTCGCTAGCACCTCCTTCTACCTATTCATCAAAAAGTAAAAACCAGCAAGCAAATGATGATGAAAGATGTCCATAAACACTTTAGAAGTGTCTTAGAACAACGTTAGAAAAATCCAAAAAAATGACTAAGTTCAAACAATGTAAAAATGAGTGAAACTAACCAAGGGAAGCAAGCTAGAAAGCTAGCTCCCTTAGGATCTTTGCTTTCCATTTTTGGACAGCAAACAAATGGCACTATCCCTGCCAGATATGAATCTAAAACACAAAAAACAACCTTTTCTTTCAAGCCCTTAGATCTGATATAAAAACATGACTTGCAAAAGAGAAGATTTCTTTGCTAGATCTAGCTTAAAAGAATGAGATCTTTTACCAACACACTAGGATCTAATCTTATGCCAATACAAACTAGATCTACTTATGAATCTGCTTTTTTAAAAGATAGATATAAGATGTATTTTAAAAGTAACCAGAGAAATTTGAAAAATATAGCGAGAGAGAGAAGGGAAGCAGCTTGATGCTAGAATGGTTGAACAATGGAGCCTACTGGTGGAATGTTGAGGGACTATGTCTTTTGAAAAATCTGTGAAGGAGATGGAAGATGCAAACAAGATCAGCCACCTCTCCGAGTTAGGGAACCTGCAACTAATAGAAACTTGCAACAAAACTCATCAAATATGCAAGAGATTAAAACGACATGCATATAAACTTATAAAACATATCAGTCCTACATCTTTGTGCATACAAAAACAAGAGATTGAAGCAAGTAAACAAACTTACTAGATCTCTCCTACTGATTGCTAACAATCCTTTAGAGGCCAGATTTAACAAGCAAGTAAAAACAAGAAGCAGAGATATAGGTTACCTCATAAACCATGACAATGACCATCCACACATGAAGAGTGTTACACCGGAATGACCTCCAAAGTCTCTTATTCCAAACAAAAATGATAATACAAAGATTACAATAGCAAGCATTTCTTCCCAAGCTCCAACTAGCTTAATGAGGGAGGGAAGCCTTGCTTTTAGGGCACATGAGTGAAGAGTGGAGTGAGCTTTAGTGTGCATTGGAGTTAACTGAGGGTGACAGGGAGTGATTTGAGGGAGTTAGGCGCCACCTCTCATGAGGTTGGCCGCCCTCCCTTCATATTGTGACACATCACCATCAAGAGATGCACCTGTTTCATCAAGAAGTGTGCCCCTCCTCATGGGATGTGCCACCTTTGAATTGGCATCTCAATCCAAACTCCAATCAAATGAATTGGCTCCCTTCAACTTGTTGAAGTATTGTAACTTCTAAGAATATTCTATTTGTACTTTATCCGGAGATGTTTCATTCCTCCGTCGGTATGTTGTAACTAGGGTTATTAGACTTCCCTAGTGGGGTCGGCCCTGACTTAGTTGTTTAGGGGTTATTAGACTCTCCTAGGAGAAGTCGGCCCAGTTAGGGTTAAAAGTCAAGTAGGAGTAGAGTATAAATAGAGGAGGTGTGTTCCTCATTTATACTCACTCATTCACTCACTTGTGAATTGCGCATAGGAGAGAGAGATCTGCAAAGGAGGAGAAGAAGCTCTTGTTGGGGATTACATCTTTGTATTCATTGGTCATCTATATCGAGGAAGCTTTGTCGGGTTTTCTACCCCATGAGGGTTTCCCAAGATAAATTGTGTCTCTTGTGTTTATGTTGTGCTGCTTGTTCTTTCAGTGATCTTGTATATGCTATTGTTGTGAAATTGAATGGAATACTGATGTTATCTATCTTAGCATATTGAATTTTAACATGGTATCAGAGCTAACCTGAAGGAAGGCAATGTATGGCACTTACGACACTTGTTTCACTTGCGACAATTTGAAAGTTAGGGTTTTGTATAGCAAAACCTAGTCATCGTGGAACTTTCGCTATAAATCCATTTTGGCGAAGGTTGAGGATCTGAAACTTGCACAGGCCGAAGAAGAAATTTTCCTGTACCTCGTGTCCGAGTTTCAACCTCAAATTCGTTTTACTTTGTGAGATATGATCCGTACAAGTTAGAGTTTCTGCCTCTTCCAGAATGCAGTCCTAAACAGGTGACCTAGGGAAAAAAGTCATATCTCGGGATTGGAAGCTCCAAATGGAATTCTGTAAAAAGTGACAGTTAGGGCACGGACTGTAGTTTCACGGCTCCTAGTTTCAGAGGCCGAAGATGAAACAGTGACACGTGGCACTCCGTACAAGTTCGCTATGTTGTTTCATCCCTTAAACAGGTCATGTTGGGAAACTGAGCATATCTCTCTGATGGAGAATCCAATGAAGCTCAAACCTGTGGGGTTGGAAAGATGACAGATCCGCCTACCACAGGCCAAAGTTTCAGACCCTGCAGATCCGAAATTTCAAAGATACACCAAAAACAATACGACACATATGAAATAGCTCAACAGAGGAAATCAAGGAAGAGGAGGAAGAAGCTCTCACCTAGGGTTTTCAGTTTTTTAGGTATGGAAGGACCTGATACAATGTTGGAGACACCTGATGCAACATTGTAAACTTTGATAATGGATTTGGAATCCATTCACAATAGATATTGATCCTCCATCAAAATGTTGTGGGAGGAAGGAGATTGAAAATTAGGGTTTCCAAGTAAAAAGAAACCCTAGCAAAGTTGGGAGACTCATACGGAAGCAATGAAGGAGGTTTACATGGCACTGATATTTATCATCCTAGCACCATGAACCTATATAAGATGTTTACAAGAGATCTACCTTGGATGGTTAGGGTTTTACCCTTATAGAGAAGACTACAAGCAATCTCGACAGGTATGACTTGAGGAGATACAGGTATGTTTTGAAATCTGTTTCATGATTAAGTTCATGATATGTTTGTCTTCATATTATTGAGGTTAGTACAATCATGATTAATTTTAAATTGTCTGATCACCTTAGTAAAAATATGAATGCATGTGAATAATAGAAGACATTCATTGATTAGGGTTATGACACTTATGATTGTACTAATGCACTTGTGGTGTTGTATGAGGATGATGTTGTCTGCTAACATAAAAGGTACATCAAGAAAGACAAATCCATATGACCATGATGACATGAAGACAAAGACTCATCCATAGTCTTTGATGACATAGAAGCTCTACTTACGAGGTATGTATGATTTGTTTCTACTATGCTTAACTTATGAGATATGCAGGTTACTAGCACAAGGTCTCTAAATCATTGAAGAGAACAAAGAAGATATTGTTTGGGTATGTTAGACATAACTAAGCATGCATACTAATCCATGTATGTCTTTCCTATATCAAGTTAGAATCCTACTTTGTGTTAGGATATTAGATAAGAATACCTGTGTATGAAATGATCATGACCATACATGCTTAAGATTATTTAGAATCATAATGTTTTGCTAATATTGAGATTATACTAATGTATGTATGATTATGTATGAGATCTTGAGGATGACACAATGATAACACTAGTGCACACTTAAACATGCATAGTGGTCCAGGATGGATAGAAGTTCAAAGACATTTAATCATGATGCTATCATAAAGGGAAAATTAGAGATCAAGAGGGGGCAACCACACAAACATAAAAGATAAGTATTTGAGTTGTTATTTGAATTACCTCTTGAATCTCTGAATAGTTAATAATATTGCTCGTAATAGTTGTATGCATATTTGTATTCCTAGAATCAGGAAATATATCATGCATAGTGTAAGCATTCATATAGCATTGAACAGTATACTACTAATATGCATATGATGGGTAAGTTGGATAAACATTCCATTGTTGCTTGTCTAGAATGAAACCTCATTGCTGACATGCTGAGAGCTGTGCACGCTCTTGATAGTATGTTCTGGTAGAGATGGAAGGCATCTAGATAGCCATTGCATGCATACAGGATATGGAAAAGTGTTGTGCCAAAGTATTGGTCAAGATAGTTGCATAACTATGTGAATCATATCAGTATGCATAATAGGTTATCATGTCAACATGATTTGATGATTATGAAGTATTACTAATCATGTAATTAACTTTGATTTGTAGGAAAGATCATGTGCTATGATCTACAAAAGAAGGATGATGAACACCTATTCCAAAGAACAAGTGATGGATGTTCAACAAAAAGACTTACAAATCAAACGTACTATAGAAGGCTCGTGGCTAGAGGATTCTCTTAAAAAGAGGGAGAGAATCATGACGAGATGTTTGCTCCAAGTGGCTAGACAAGACCGTTCTCTTAATGGTGTAATTGAAGAAGAAGTGCGAATCGAGCAAACTCCCAGAATTCGATAGAGAATCACACGATTGAAGAAAGCTCTGTACGGGTACCCAGGATCGATAGTCATTTGATGAGCTTAATGATCACCATGGGCGATGCGGATTTCAACCTTTGCTACAAGGTTGAAGAGGGTTTCTATATACAGATGACATTCTTCTCTTAGATGGATGCAAGAAGGAACTCACCACAGAGTTCGAATGATCTTGAGGCTCATATCAGTAGACCCATCTGACGAGAGATGGCACGGATAGATATGCAGAAGATCACTCAATGCAGAGTGTAAATGATGTTCAGTCACAGAGAGAGATGTTATCACACAACTTGTAGTTGTCCCTAGTGGTATCCCATCTGGGATGGTAGAGGAGATGGACAACTAAAGAGGTGACCCAAGAGATGCCACGGTTCCCAATGCAAGCTGGGATTCATGTCAACCGAGGCACTCTTCACTTTAGATCAAGATAAATCAAGACCAAGGGGGAGACCCTATAGCCAATCAAAGGTGATTGGACCAAAGCAAAGGTTCCTAGGGAAGTGTGAAAGACAAGTTACGGAAACCAATGCAAGGTTAGGTGGACCTAGAAGTTTAAGTATGGTTGAAAGAGGCTTAAGGGATGACTAGTGTTTCAACCAATAAATGATTTAGGCCACATAATGAGATCAAATGACAATATCTAGTACCATGAAATACACAAGTGGGGCCCACTTCCTTAGAATATGGAAATGGCCCAAATGGGATCCACAAAGTGAGATTAGAGGTGCAAATGGTACCAAAGGATATGCAAGGAGTAGATCTATGGATCTAAGATGAAATAGAAGATACCCACATATGGGATCTAGCACATGACACTAATCCCAAGAAGTGCGATTTGCCTTAGGTGGACTAGTGCCTTAAGATGGATGGGTAAATGGAGTCCAAAGTATGCCAAATTATAGATCGAGGTAGTTTAGGCAATTATAAAAGTGGGTTTTCAAAATCAAATGCATCCAATGGCTAGATCTCCATAGATCTAAGATTGAAAATGCATCACAAAATTGACCCAAGTGGGGCACAACCCTCAAAATGAGAAATGGGGCCCACAAGGTGAAAATCAATGAAGTGAAGCACTAGGGGTAGGTTATCAAGTGAGGAGTATGATTCAAGTGGAATCTCACCTACCCATGTGATGAAACTAGCTTAACTCACCTACCCAAGGAGGGCGACCTCACTCAAGGAAGGCTAAGTACTTTGGGGGAAGGGTCAAATGTAGTCCAAATGCCACCAAACTATAGATCCGAATTGCCGTGGATACTATAGAGGTGGGTTCTTTTTATTATACCCAAAGCCAAGCTAGATCTTAGTAGATCTAAGAAAAAGTGAAAAATGAGGGTTTTTAGATCTAAGAGAATAGATGGATAAGATAGAAGAATTTCAAACCTCTTGGAACATACCTGGAAGATGAAGATGGAAGAGGCTTGTGACGAGAATTACTTCCCACAAAGATCAAATGCCTAACTTGGATGAGCCCTTCTTGCCAATATTTTGCCTCCTTCAACCAAATCGATTTCCCTATTCCTATCAATCAAGGACACAAAGATCAATCAATCAATCAAGAATGGAAAGAGATGTAAACAAAGAGATGATAAACATGAATTGTTGGTACAAAGACAAAACAACTCCCTGTCAACCAAGACGTCCTCTTGAAGCTTGAAGGGTAGGCCTCCCCACCAATTCGCACTCCTCAAAATCGCCTTCTTTGCCTGCAAAACAATGTTAGTTGAAGATAAAATCAAGATGGCCACCAATGTCTTTCAGTGCAGAGGAAGAAGCATTTACAATCACCACAAGCATTCCAACTTCAAGATCCAAGATGCCCAGAAAGTATTTTTATTCCAATAGCCAAGAGCCAAAAATCTCCAGATGAATTTTACAATGAGGGGGTGTCCTCCTTATATAGGATAATAAAGACCAAAACCCTAGATCTCAAAACCACTTTATGAAATGAGTGGTTGAGATTAAAAGATATCACAACATAATAAATGGCTAAGATGAGCCAACATAAAATATCACATGGATCACTAAAAATAAGGGTGACGTCATAGCTAAAAGATACAAAGTGAGAGTGACATCATCCTTTAGAGGGGGCAAAAGCACATGGGCCCACCTCATATGACATGGACATGACTCATAAAGCTCATGGTGGGGCTAGGAGGCATCAATCCTTGCTAGCTCATCCCCATGGCACAATAAAATAATATAATATGTCCAAAATAATACAAATGATCAAAATATATCCTCAAAATCTGTGAGAGACATGCAGTAAAAGGCCTCCTGTGGCCTCTGTGGACCCCACTGACTGATGAAAACTGGCTGGAAGATAGGGGGATCACCCTGGAAGACCTCTATGAAGACCAAGTGCCAAAACCTTGCCTCAATTGCCCAAATCGAATTCCTCAGTGACCCTTTTATCCCACTTTTAACCTGCCTCGGTAACTGTGAAGCTGCTGAAACTGCCACCTAGGGCACCTGCGCCATCAAACTGAGCCCACCAGGCTCTCCAGAAGGGGGGTAAAATGGTAATCTCAAGTGGCTGGACCACCCCCTCCTCCTATAGCGCCCTAGGTGAACTGGCCTCTCATGGCCCCTTTTGGTCAGGCTGGGAAAACAACCCCAAATCTGGTCAACAAGTGGAAAACTGCATCTATCACTGTCAGAAGTGTCCGGAACTGAATGATAAGTGTCTCATTGGATCCAAAAGACCCAAATCTACTAAGAATGTGTACTCATACAACATGAGTTGACCTGATGGGCCAACTGTAGGGTCCACCATATATGGACAGTGCATAATCTAATGATCTGAAGTAATAACAAAACCTGTTGAAATGCATCAATCACCATCTGAGTCATATGTCCATCATATAGTATCATCATCAAGAGTATGTGGGGTCATCAATAAGCATACATGGTCCACATCATCACGGATCCGAAGAAATGACCATAGTCAAACTGGGTTTGACAAGGTCAATATACAACCAAGGATAAATCATATCAATAGACTAAGACATGTTCCTCTAACCATACTCACAGCTTAACTTAAAACATAAACATCATCTAGTGGCATTAATCATGTTTGCATATTCCTTTGTTATTTATAATTACTTGCACAATAGCTTAAATGACAGACTCACCCATTGGACATGGTCTAACTGCTAGCTAAGGATGAGGGCTAGGAACAAGGCTAGGCAAAGGGGTGACTTGTCAAAACTCACAAAAGGACACTTTGGACTGGGAGAGGGGGAAGCTACACTCTGTGTTGGACAAATAACATGGGGAAGGGCTGTGCCTCACAAATGGGTAAGTTGTTTAGAGAGTGCTTATTCAACTTAGGCATCATGTCTACATCAAGTTGATCCAGGTTCATTAGGATCATTCAATTTCATTTCTTGGCCTTTTTGGCCTACATAACCCTTTGGATCTCAGGTGCGCTAAAAAGCACAACTAATTGTAGCTTGCATCCAGGGCATGTTTATATATATATATAAGGTCAGCAATCGTTTAGATATAGAGTTTAAGAACCATTGCTTTTTTGGACCTTTCTTATACTCTTCGAGGAGTATTTTTAGCATTTCATTGCTCTTGCCCTTTACTCACATGTGTTCAAAAACACATTCTAGAGTTTATAGTTTCCATGGGCGAATTTACACAAGTTTCCATAAGTAGTACATGAGCTTTCAGTTTCAGCCAACAACATCTCAAGTGACTAGGGGGAGTTCGTGCCAGTGCCAAACATTGAGAAACTTGAATGATTTAGGCCTACAATCCAACTCACCAAAGGCAAGTTTTGTCACCAACTCAGAGCCGAGACACTAAACAAACATGGATGCGATCCAAACACAGAGGTAGTAAAAAGGGAAGTCCTCAGTATCAAAAAGTCAAGCAAGACAAGTCAAGGATAAAAGCCAATCAAGGAAGGTCATGAATGGATGGAGTCAAGTGAGAATGGTGCCTAAGCTAGCAGACAAGTAATGTCAAAAAAGACCATATCTATGCAAGGTAGTAAACCAGTGAGTTTTGTCAAACAACCTAAATGTGCAAGTAATATGTCCATTTTAAGATAGTTCATTTTAAGTTTATAAAGTTTGCCACATCATGAATCATATACCAAGCTAACGCTGTGAACATGACTAAAGCAACAAGATAATAATCCATAGTCAATGATCAGAAATCCATAGGTCATACAACATCATCATAATATTCATCATAAACCATCTAAAACACTATTGCAATAACATCACTAGGCACTGAACTGAAACTGTATGGAATAAAGGGTCACATCGATCATCAAATCTGAACTCTCAAGGCTCAGCCTTGACACAAGGTCTAACATAAGTCTGATAGAATACACTGCTCTGATCATGAGTGATCTCAAAATATAACTCATCATAGCCAAGCTCTGAATAAGCCAAGCTCTGAAATGTGCAGATATCTGCTAAGCAAGAATAGTAGCCCTGCTAATATGGTGTGATAACAGGAGAATTGATAGCTTCTTGACAAGCTTGGGCTTTACCAAAAGTAAAGTTGATCCTAACCTTTACCTTAAGGTTATGGATGATGAACCTGTCATACTATTACTGTATGTGGATGATCTCTTTCTGACAAGGAATGAGAAACAGATCATGGAAAGCCAGAAGAAGCTAGCTACAGAATTTGAGATGAAAGATCTCAGATTGATGCATTACTTCCTAGGTCTGGAAGTATGGCAAGGCCCAGAAGGAATCTTTCTCAACCAGGGAAAGTATGCTGTGGAAATCTTGAAAAGATTTGATATGTTGGAATGTAAGGACATGAACACTCCCATGGATTCCAACTTGAAGTTGTTGGCTGATGAATCATCAGAATTGGTTGATGTAACTCAGTACAGACAGATTATTGGGTCAGTGATGTATCTGACGAATACCAGGCCAGATATATGCTTTGTTGTGAACACCTTGAGTCAGTATCTGGTGGAACCTAGACATGTTCACCTGATAGCTGCAAAGCATGTGATTAGGTACCTAAAAGGTACGATAGATTTTGGTCTATATTATCTTGGAGATCATGACTTCAGATTGTATGGTTATACAGATGCAAATTGGGCTGGAAGTGTCTCAGACAGAAAGAGCACATCGGGTGGATGTTATTGTCTGGGATCTGCTATGATCTCGTGGTTTAGCAGGAAGCAGTCTAGTGTGGCTCTCAGCAAGGCTGAAACGGAATATATAGCAACTTGCTTTGCTAGTTGTGAAGCCATATGGCTTCGGAAGTTGTTATCAGGATTATTTGACTTAGAGATGGACTCCACTGTGATCCTGTGTAACGACCAAAGTTGTATCAAGATGACAGAGAATCCAGTGTTCCATGATAAGTCAAAGCACATAGAGATCCGATATTTCTATATACGGGATATGGTGCAAAAAGGAGCTATAAAACTCGAGTATGTGAGCACTGATGAGCAAGTTGCTGATGTATTGACCAAACCTCTGTCTCGAGTAAAGTTTGAGTATTTCTGAGGCAAGCTTGGTGTAGTTCAAAAGGACCCTCCTCGAAAGGGGGAGTGATATGGTCGATGATGAGGATGCCTGTACCTGTTATCACCTAAACTGTAGTTACCCCTATGGATGTATCCACTCATGGATGGCAATAGGGAAGGGCAACTCAAAAGCTGCAACCACGATCACCTCGACCTCCAATAGATGGTTGTCACGCCAGTCGAGGCAACCTTCACTTTATGTTATCTAACCCAGACAACAAAGGGGGAGACCCGATCTACTCCCGACAGGAGAGATCAAAACCAAGACACCAAATCAAGTTAACTCTAAATGAAGTAAGGTGTATGGTTTATCCTAGACCTAAGGATGAAGTCACAAGACAAGTAAGGGGTTCAATGAGTATAGCTTTAGTTCATTGTTGATGTGGGAGTGACTTATGATTTGTGAAATAAGATCCAGGATTAAAGTACTAGTTCAATGTGAGAAAATCCACTGCCTTGGGAACCGTGTCCAATGCAGGGTAGTTTAGGGGTTGAATTGGGGCTAACTAGTACAAGTGACAAGCTTGATCATGCAGTATGATGGCATCAAAGGGTTTAGTTTACCACACAAGGGTCAAACCACAAGTTAATCCAACAATCTAGGAAAGTCGAATTGACTTGGAGAGAGACCAGTACCTTGGGAAATGGGATAATGGAGTCAAAGTAAAGTTAACTTGTGGTTAAGAACTCCTATTGCATGAGACAAGTGGGCAATTAAAGTCTTGATGGATGAATAGGTCTAGATCTAGGTTTGACCTAAGTGGACCACAATCCCTTAAAACAAGGAATGCTATCCCCAAGGCAAGATTTGACAAAGTGACCTACTAGACCTAGGTTTTGAATTATTCCCGTTCCAAATCCACTAAAATCTCAAGTACCCACGTCTTAGAAGTGGGACAACTCCCTTCTCCAAGGTAGTGCGACTTTACCCAAGGAGGCTAAAATGTGGGTTAAGTGGGTCAAGACAAGTCCGATGGCATCCAAACTTTAGATCCAAGCAGGTTGATCAATGGGGAGTGTGGATCTACAATTTCAAGGCAATCCGATGGCTAGATCTTACTAGATCTGAGTTTGAAGATACCAAGTGGTCCAAAATGGGAATTAAATCCCTTGAAATGTGGAATAGGGCCCACAAGGTAGAAATCAGAAAAGTGACAATCTGGGGGTAGTTTATTGAATGTGTAGATCACGAATCAAGTGGAATCTCAACTATCCACATACTAGATCTAGGTCAACCAACCCAAACTAGGAAGTGCGCCCTTGCTTGGAGAAGGCTAAATGCCTTGGGAAGAGGGTCAAATGGAGGCCATTCCTCACCAAACTATAGATCCGGGATGCCGTGGATACTATAGAGGTGGGTTTTAAATATCTTACCCAAAAAGCCACTAGATCTTAGTAGATCTGAAAAAATGTAAAAATGGGGGTTTTGATTAATTAGGGTTTTAAATGTTTTAGACAAGTGGATAGATCATGGAAAGAAATTACCTTGAGATCATACCTGAGTGATGTGAATGAGATGCCTTGATGTTGAGGAAGATTCCCGCAGAGATCAAATGAGAGATTGTTGATTTTGCTTGCCAAATTGATGCCCTAGCCCACAAGTGCGCCCTCCTCTACCTGTCAATCCAAGGAAAATCGATTTCAATCAGAGAGGTCAAGTATGGAGAAAATACAAGTAAAATGCAATGATAACATAGAATAGAAGGTCCTGGGACAGTAATACTCCCTGTTACCAACGAAGAGATCCAAAGAAGAAGTAGGGAGAGTCTTCCCCTACCAATACTTCCTCCTCACAACAAATCGGCCTCCACCTGTAGATGCAAAAACGTGGTACAAAAGATATGGCAAACAAGATCTCCAATAACTCAGTGCAAAGGAAGAACCAACGAACGAACACCAAAAACATTCACCACAACACTGGAGATAGACGCAATAATAATTTTCTATTCCAATAATCCAGAGCCACAAGTCCCCTTACAATGAGAAGCTCTCTCCTTTAAATAGGAAGGAGAGGCATCAAAATCCTAACCACTTTTTGAATGAGTGGCTAAGATTAAAAGATACAAATGTCTAATCAATGGTTGAGATGAGCTCAACAATAAAATACATGGATGACTAATAAAATATAATATGAGTGGACAAAATCGCCCTAGAAGAGGGGAATCCCACCAAATCATGATGACAAAATATAATAGGGGGCTTATGGTGGGTCCAAGGGGTAATTTTATCCCTCCTTGGTCAATCCCCATAGCACAATAATCATAAAATAATCATCAATATACCAAATCGTGCCTCCATGGTCAAATCGTAGGCCTCAAAAGACCTCAGAAATCATCAGAAAGTGCCATAAGTGATGGATGCGGGCCCCGATGAAGCTGAAACTGCTGGAGGAGGTGTGGAATACCCCGATCTATCATCACTGATCATCCCATGCCATAACATTGCCTCAATAGCCTGTTATCACACTATAGTAGCAGGGCTACTATCCTTGTTCAACAGATATCTGCACATTCCAGAGCTTCCATTATTCCAGAGCATGGCTATATATATATTGGATCACTCATGATCAGAGCAATATATTATTCAGATTTATGTTAGACCTTGTGTCAAGGCTGAGCCTTGAGAGTTCAGATTTGATGACCGATGTGACCCTTTATCCCATACAGTTTCAGTTCAGTGCTTAGAGATGTATTGCAGCAGTGTTTCAGATGGTACATGATGATTATTATTATGATGATGTTGTATGATCTATGGATATGTTATCACTGACTGTGGATTATTATCTTGTTGATTTAGTCATGTTCACAGCATTTGCTTGGTATATTATTCCTGATGTGGCAAACTTTTTAAAATGAACTATAAATCATAAAATGGACAACTGCTTGCACATTTAGGTCATTTAACAAAACCCACTAGTTTTCCACCTTACATAGATATGGTCTTTCCTGACACCAGTTGTCTGCTAATGTAGGCTCCATATCCACTTGACTCCATCCATACATAACTTTCCTATTTGACTTTAAACCTTGACCTGTCTCATTTGACTTTCTGATACTGAGGACTTCCCCATTTTTCTACCTCTGTGTTTGGACCGCATCCCTGTATGTTCAGTGTCTCGGCTCTAAGTTGGTGACAAAACTTGCCTTTGGTAAGTTGGATTGTAGGCCTAAATCATTCTGGTCGGTTGTCCCGATGTTTGGCATTGGCTCGAACTCCCCCTAGTCACTTGAGATGTTGTTGGCTAAAACTGAAAGCTCATGTTCTACCTATGGAAACTTATAAATTCGCCCATGGAAACTAAAAAAAAGGGCAAGAGCGATGAACAGCTAAAAATACTCCTCGAAGAGTATAAGAAAGGTCCAAAAAGCAATGGCTTCTAAACAATTGCTGACCTTATACGTATTTGAAAAACATGCCATGGATGCAAGCTGCAACTAGTTGTGCTTATCAGCACACCTGAAATCCGAAGGGTTATGTAGGCCAAAAAGGCCATGAAATGAAATTGAATGATCCTAATGAACCTGGATCAACTTGATGTAGACATGATGCCTAAGTTGAATAAGCACTCTCTCAACAACTTATCCATTTGTGAGGCACAGCCATCCCCCGTGTTATTTTGTCCAGCACAGAGTTTGTAGCTTCCCCCTTCTCCCAGTCCAAAGTATTTTTGAGTTAAATTAGACAAGTCAACCCCTTGGCCCAACCTTGTTCCTAGCCTCCATCCTTCACTAGCAGTTTGACCATATCCAATGGGTGAGTTTGTTATTTGAACTATTGTGCAAGTAATTTTATAACAAAGGAATATGCTAACTTGATCAATGCCACTGAATGGATGTTATACTTTGAGCTTGGCTGTGAGAATGATTAGAGAAGCATGTCTTAGTCTACTGATGTGATTTATCCTTGGTTGTATATTCTTGGGATCCATGATGATTCATGGTCCCACATACTTGATGATGAGATTATATGATGGACATATGATGCAGATGATGATTGATGCAGTTCAGCAGGTTTTATTATTACTTCAGATCAACAGATTATGCATTGTCCATATATGGTGGACCCTACAGCTGGCCCATTAGGGCAACCCATGGTGTATGAGTACACATTCCTAGTGGATTTGGGTCTTCTGGATCCAATGAGACACTTATCTTTTAGTTCCGGGCACTTCTGACAGTGATTGATGCAGTTTTACACTTGTTGACCAGATTTGGGGCTGATTTCCCAGCCTGAGCAGCAGGGGCCATGAGAGGCCAGTTCACCTAAAGCACTGATGATGGAGGGGGTGGTCCAACCACTTGTTTTTACCATTTACCCCCCCTTCTGGAGAGCCTGGTGGGCTCAGATGGACAGCGCAGATGCCCTAGGAGGCAGTTTTGGCACTTTCACAGTTACCGAGGCAGTTAAAAAATGGGATAAAGTGGTCACTGAGGAATTCGATTTGGGCAATTGAGGCAAGGTTTTGGCATTTGGTTTTCACAGAGGTCTTCCAGGGTGACCTCACTATCTTCCAGCCAATTTTCACCATGTGGGTATGCCCACATTGATCACAGGAGGTCTTTTACTGCTTGTCTGTCACAGATTTTGAGGACAGATTTGATCATTTATATTATCTTGGACATATTTTATTATTTTATTGTGCCTTGGGGATAAGCTAGTAAGGATTGATGCCTCCTAGCCCCACCATGTGCTTATGTTGTCATGTCCTAGTCATTATGAGGTGGATTTTTGTACTTTTACCCCTCTAGTGGATGACGTCATCCTCCTTTTGTACCATTTAGTGGGGACGTCATCATTATATTGGGTGATCCATGTGATATATTGTTATGATTTATTATTAGCCGTTGATTAGATGTTTTGATCTTTTAATCTTAGCCACTCATGTAAAAAGTGGTTAGGATTGTACTCTCTCCCCATCCTATTTAAGGAGGGAGCCTCTCATTGTAAAATCATCTAGAGATTTTTGGCTCTTGGCTCTTGGAATAAAATTTCTATCTTTTGGAGTACATGCTTGGATTGGAGTGGATGTTGGTTGTTTCGATTGTAAATGCTTTTGTCCATTGCACTGGAGGATCTATTGTAGCTATCTTGCATATTTGCCATATCTTATTTACAGGTTAAGAGGACGTTTTTGGACAAGTGCGAATTGGTGGGGAGGCTTGCCCTTCAAGCTTGGAGGAAGACGTTTTGGTTAAACAGGGAGTAGTTTTGTCTTTGTGCCAACTATTCTATGCTTATCTCTCTCTTGCTTGTATCTACCTTCAACATGTTAAACTGATTGATGCTTTGCTCCTCGGTTTTGACAGGTTAGAGGGACTCATATGTGGCTTGGAAAAATCGATTTGGCAAGAGGGCTTCAACAAATTCTCCATTTGATCTTTGGCAAAAGTAATCCTCGTCTCAACTAGCATTCATCTCTTCATCCAGGTATGCTCCAAAGGTATGATCTTCTTCTTCCTTGAATCATCCATAATTTCTAGATCATAAAAACCCTAATTGATTAAAACCCTTGTTTTTGATTTTTCTTAGATCTACTTAGATCTAGCTTTGCTTTTGAAGAGATTTTAAGAACCCACCTCTATAGTATCCACCCCTAATGGGATCTATAGTTTGGTGGTGATTGGGTTAAAATTGACACACTTTTCAAAGCAAAAAGCCCTCTTGAACCAAATCGCACTTCCCTAAGAGAGGCTTGTTTGGTTAGATCTAGCACATGGGTAGGTGAGATCCCACTTGATTTGCATTCTAGACACTTGATAACCTACCCCCAGATTGTTACTTTGGTGATTTCTACCTTGTGGGCATCTTTCCACGTTTTAAGGGATTAAAACCCCCTTTTTTATTTTCTTGGCACCTTAAAACTCAGATCTACTAAGATCTAACCCTTGGATTGACTTGATTTTTGGGATCTACATAGATCGGGTGTCAAGCCACTTGGATCTACAGTTTGGTGGCCATTGGACTTGATTTGGTCCACTTAACCCACCTTTTAGCCCTCCTTGAGCAAAGTCGCACTCCCTTGGGTGAGTGAGTTTGCCCAATTTGAGGAAGTGGGTGGTTGAGATTTTTGTGGATTTGGAACGGCCATGCCTTGAAACCTAGGTCTAGAGTATCATTTTGTGACGATCTGCCTTGGGGGTAGCATTCCTTGTTTCAAGGGATTGTGGTCCACTTAGGGTCATTCCATGAAAACCTAGATCTAGCAAGATCCAACCATTCAATCTCATTTAGCCCACTTGACTTGGGTCCTAGGTGTCCCGATCTACACTTTGACATACCTTTTGACCCCATTAGCCCATCCAACAAGGCACTAGTCCTAGTACATGGGTAATCCTAAATTTAACTTAGATCCATAGATCTACTCATTTCATAACCTCTCGTATTAATTTCATCCCTAGCTTCACCTTGTGGGCCCACTTAAAGCCATTTCACACATCCCAAGAAATAGGACCCACTTGTGAAAACATAAAGTACTACACCTTGTCATCATACCCAATTATGTGGCCTAAATCATACATAGGTTGAAACACTAACAATTTCTCAAACCACCTTCAACCATACCTCAACTTCTAGGTCCACTTAGCCCTGCATTGGTTTCCGTAACTCTTCATTTACTTATTCTTAGAAACCTTTGTTTGGGTCCAATCAACTGTGATTGGTTATAGGGTCGCCCCCTAGGTCTTGTTTTACCTTGATCTAAAGCGAAGAGTGCCTCGATTGACGTGACTCCCACCTTGCATTGGGAACCGTGGCATCTCTTGGGTCACCTCTTTAGTTGCCTGTCTCCTCTACCGTCCCGGATGGGATACCACTAGGGGCAACTACAAGTTGCGTGATAACATAGCCCAAATCGATTTCCTTAATAGCCATTTCTACCAATCCTGAAATGCCTCGGGAAGCGTGAAACTGCCCCAAACTGCCTCCTGGAGTGCCTGCGTTGTCAAGGTAAGGGCACCAGTGTGTCCGGGAGGGGGGTAATATGGTAAAAACAAGTGTCTGGACCACCCCCTCCAAGCACAGCGCCCTAGGTCAACCGGATAAAAATCACATCTGCTCTGATAGGGCCTCCGATAGACCAAAACTGCACTGGGATAGCCTACTGAGGCTCAATCATCACTGTAAGTGCCCGGAACTGAAAACAAACTGTCTCATTGGACTCAGAAGGCCCAAATCCATCCGAGATGTGTACTCATACACCATATGAGTCTCTGCATGATCAATATATATATCCAATATACCGGAACAGGGCAAATAATAATAATCTGTAAATGATCAAATACTGCTATAAACCAAGAATCATCATCATAACCCTGTAGCTGCTGCATAGAATCATCATGTACATGTACATAGACCATATATCATCTATCCATATCATCATAAGGTCCAACCATCTCATGTCCTATGGTTGACCTTGGTCTAGCCAAGTCAACATGACCCAATATAACTCAAACTATCATCAGAAGCTGCGGCAAAGTGTCCAAGGTTAATGCATGCTCTACAACTTATTCAAATAACAATTATAGCACAAAGTAATCATTACTGGCGATCTAAATCCAAATATATAATGTCATTAATTATTATTATTACTCAGACTAGACTTTCAAGATCATACTCACTTCATAGCTGTGATCAATTTGCTAGTGAAGGGTGAAGGCTAAAATAACTGGCTAGGCTAAGGGATGACTTGACTGACTTAACTTTGTGACACTTTGGCAAAGGGAAAGGGAATACACACCGTACTATATACTGAATGAGCAACAACACAGGGAATGGCGGTGTCTCACAAATGGATGAGTTGTTCAAAGAGGGTTTA
This sequence comes from Larix kaempferi, assembly GCA_027924585.1. NCBI lineage: Eukaryota > Viridiplantae > Streptophyta > Pinopsida > Pinales > Pinaceae > Larix > Larix kaempferi. The sequence goes on along the minus strand of BSBM01000435.1, from coordinate 14,736,798 downwards.
TTCACCTTTAACAGATGCGCACAATCCATAATACAAATAAGGCCGGCAATTGTTTTGATATAGCATTTAAGTTCCATTGCTTTTTGGGCCTGAAGTTTCCATAGCCTTGGTCTATGTGTGTTTATAAACACATTGCATAGATTTACATTTATTTTAGGCTTTCTGTTGCAGGTGTGTTTTTAAGGCACTTGTTTACCTGAGCACTTCTAGGTGTGTCATGGACAACTTGTTTACCTAGGTATTTATTTTTCCAAAAGATATAACATTTTATTTTCATGGCCATTTTCATTTGGCATGCCTTTCATTCATGTGTGTTTAGAAACACATTGCATGAATGGGCTTTTCATACAAGATATAGCATTTCATTTTCTAGATTTTGTATTCATGGCAGCACTAAAAGTTTCAGGTTTAGCCAACACAACTTTAGTGACTAGGGGGAATTCCAAGGAACTCCAACTCACCATAGGTAAGTTTTGTCACCAACTCAGAGCTGAGACACAATAAACAGGGAAGCTCATCCAATACAGAGGCTACAGTGGGGAAAAGTCCTCCATGCCACTGGTCAAGTAGTAAGTCAGGGTGATAAACTAAAAGGTAGGCAATGGATGGATGAAGACAATGAATAATGGAGCCAACACTAGCAAGCCAAGGTATGGTGGAATGATCACCTCTATTCTCCCTAAGGAGGGTAAAACCAATGAGTATGAATAGTGAACTTCTAAGTCTGAGTAGGGACAAATATAATATATATATAATAAAATCAACCAGGTCCACATATCTATATGATCGCCAGATCATGATACTAAGTGCTAAGACATGCTATAAGAATAAGTATAAAAGCAATATAACCATAACACAATGATATATCTGCTGAGTCATATACCTGAATGCTCATCAACCTGTACCATCATATGTCCTCTGAAATTGTTGTTGTAACTCTGGGCACTACTGACTGCTCTGTACCAATGGTATAATGGCTACATCGGTCATCTCTCTGAGTGTCCTGAGACTCAGTCATGGCATGGGGAATATATACTGCTGTCCACAATCTGATAGTGATCCAATATAGATGCTCATCTCCGCATCTCAAATGTAAGGGAACTGGCTGAATAGTGTACTGGTATCAGAAAAATAATGTATGGTAGCCCGGCTACTATATATGTGATAACAGTACCGACGATGAGGTCGATGATGTGGATACTTGTATCAATGATGTGGATACTTGTATCGATGATGAGGATACTTGTCCCGACGATAAGGTCGATGAAACCGACGATGAGGTCGATGAGTGGTCCTTAGACTTGGTCTAAGTTGACGAGTGGATTGTATCATCCCTGGACACATGTCCTAAAGGAATTCGTAGACTCGTGTCTCCGAGAAAGATGTTGAGCCTGGAATGATGTAATGTGCGCTCTTGGACTGCTCAGTATAGCAACGGGTGATCATTCGCAGATCCTGTAATGATGTAATGTACGCTCCTGGACTGCTCAGTGTAGCAGCAGGTGATCATTCACAGGTTGTAAATCCTAGATTTGATCTAGGTCACACCCCAGTTGAAAAAGTATTGGGTCTGTGGTTGTAAATCCTAGATTTGATCTAGGTCACATCCCAGTTGAAAAAGTACTGGCTCTGTGGTTGTAAATCCTAGATTTGATCTAGGTCACACCCTAGTTGAAAAAGTACTGGCTCTGTGGTTGTAAATCCTAGATTTGATCTAGGTCACATCTAGTATGAAAAAGGGCTGGCACTGTGGTTGGGATTGCATCGTCCCTAGACATGATATGGTGTCTTAAAGTGATAGGGATTGATCATCCCGTAAGTGGATCAGGATTTTATCATCCTTGGACTCATGTCCTAAAGTGAGAGGGATTGATCATCCCGTAATTGGATCATGTGTGTTGCAGATTATGATGTTGTTGATCGGAAGATCCAAATGATGATGTTGTCGATCGAGAGATCCAGATGATGTTGTTGATCAGAAGATCCAAATGATGATGCTGTTGATCGAGAGATTCAGATGATGATGTTGATCGGAAGATCCAGATGATGATGTTGTTGATTGAGAGATCCAGATGATGTTGTTGATCGGAAGATCCAGATGATGATGTTGTTGATCGAGAGATCCAGATGATGCTGTTGATCGGAAGATCCAGATGATGATGTTGTTGATCGGAAGATCCAGATGGTGATGCTGTTGATCAAGAGATCCAGATGATGCTGTTGATCGAGAGATCCAGATGATGATGTTGTTGTAGTTGATCAAGTGCTGCAGAAGATGAAGACTCAGTACTGAAGATGTTGATGTTCCAGTATTGAAGATCTTGAAGATGTTCCAGTCGCTGTTTGAGTTACTGATGATAATTGAAGAAAGCTTCCAATGATTTATAGATGTATCATGTATCATGTTGTTGATGACTCCTTACTCCTGCAGATGTTATAATATCCTTCTCATTAAGGGGGAGTGTTGAAATATTGTAACTTCTAAGAATATTCTATTTGTACTTTATCCGGAGATGTTTCATTCCTCCGTCGGTATGTTGTAACTAGGGTTATTAGACTTCCCTAGTGGGGTCGGCCCTAAGTTAGTTGTTTAGGGGTTATTAGACTCTCCTAGGAGAAGTCAACCCAGTTAGGGTTAAAAGTCAAGTAGGAATAGAGTATAAATAGAGGAGGTGTGTTCCTCATTTATATTCACTCATTCACTCACTTGTGAATTGCGCATAGGAGAGAGAGAGATCTACAAAGGAGGAGAAGCTCTTGTTTGGGGATTACATCTTTGTATTTGTTGGTCATCTATATTGAGGAAGCTTTGTTGGGTTTTCTAGCCCATGAGGGTTTCCCAGGATAAATTGTGTCTCTTGTGTTTATGTTGTGCTTGTTGTTCTTCCAATGATCCTGTATATGCTATTGTTGTGAAATTGAAGGGAATATTGATGTTATCTATCTTAGCATATTGAATTTTAACACAACTCGCCTTTGATTGCTAACAGCTTGCCACCACTGCGGATGACTAACACATGTCTCAGACATGTTCCTTGAATCATGAGATGTTGTTTTTTCCCGTTTATTTGACCTTTTTATTCACTTTTCGAGAGAAAATCATATAAGTGATTAAAAATCACTAATTTTACTCTCGAAGTGGGTACATGGGTAAAGTGGGTGCTCTGAGTTAGAAAACGAGCACCCCCATGGAAAATTACGCCTCCTAGTACCACTTTTATGACTAAGTGAATCTTTACAATTAAAATATCTCATTTTTGCAGGGAATTTTTTATTAACAAAAAATTAAAAAATCCTAGGGGGGACTTAACGCATGTCCATGAGACAAAAATAATGACTAGCATGGTAATATACATTGACACTAGGCTTTAATATCCCCCTAAGGCCTAACGACCATGACAATTACTCCAGCTTTGGAGGATTGAGTGAAAAATTCGAAAATTATAAGTCGCTGAAAAGCGATATACTAAGTAGCATGGGTACCCATACCCGAGGGTTGAGGGCGCATACCCGTACCTGGTACCCATACCACTATCCCCAGTACGAGAATCAGTACTCCTGGAAGTACCTGAGAGGTACCTGGTACCTTGCCCAAGTACCCAGTACTTTCCATTGTCCAATGGGGTACTGGTACTCCAAAAAAGGCAAAGTACCCTGATTTTGGGTATTTCGGGGGTACTTCTGGCCTAGAAATCTCAACCTACGGACTTCAAAATCCAATTTTTTTTTAATTTGTGAAGTGAAGAGGGGGTAGAGTATGGTGGAGCCTTCTCCCAACGATGTCCAAGTATGCAGCCATTTGCTCCAATGGCTTCCACAACACAAATAAATGCATTATCTCAGTCTGTCGTTACACAAATTCTGAACAGCGATAGACATACTTATGCAGCTACATTGTTATAAAATAATAAACCTGTAATTTCAGGTAGTGTAACAAGTTCTTTACACAAGCCAGCTGCCAAACTATTCTTCTTACAAATAACTTTCAGTCATTGAGGCATATCAAGGCATATGTATCATGATTCATGTCTGGCAGTTCTTACATTATATATTCAAATCAGATGTATACAGTGATGTTGCAGATGCTATTGACCTAACATAGATGGCTTGAGGAAGCCAAATCAGCTATGATGTTTAGTATTTTAGTATTGTGTCTTTCATGTTCGGAATGTGGCAAATGCTATTTGTCAAATTTTGGATGTAGTATGACAATGGACATATATCATGATGATGATTCATATCAATATCAATATGCAATTTGAATTTCAAGCAATGTGCAATGCCAACGTGTGTTGCAGTTTACTATTTACTTGTTGAACAATGAACACTGAACAATGAAAACTTAATAATAAATATTAATATATAATATAATTTATAAACTTGAAAATTTAATATATATATATATATATATACACCCTGGCAACTTTGGCAATATATAATTAACAAGGAAAAAGCATTCTAAAGTAATTGGACTGATGAACAAGTCCTAGGAAGGCCAAGCCTTTTACAAAAGATCATCATGCTACGTCATTTTATTACAACTCCCCATAGGGGTATGAACATGCATGAAAGAGAAAATTGGGCCAAAAAAAGGCATGTTGGACTTCTAAACTCTAATATTGAACAAGTAACTTGTTCAATCTCTGGCGGCTCAACTGCAAGTCCATCCAAGTGCAACTTCATGGTAACACTTCCTATACAAGGCCAACTCATAACCTATATAAAGGCAAGTTGACATTGTACAAGAGATCTCTCTACTCTTATATGTTGTACGTGCAGCTAGAAGGCTTTCCCTTCTCATCGTTTATATCTCCATTCTAAGAGGTCTCTCATTTATGAAGAAGTTTAGGATTTTATTTCTCAACCTCTCATGTTAATATTGCTATCTTAAGAATCTTGAGTGAAAGCAAATACAACTTGAGAAAGCAAGATATACCTTTCATCTCATATATCTCTAAGCATCAAATCCTCACATATACATATGCCGCACAAACTGATAATGTTGAACAGAAAAAGGCAACTCTGTATGAAACACACAAGAATACAACAAGAAAATGGTACCTTCTAATCTGACAGGAACATGTGCAAACGAATATGTAATTCTATCCATACTGAGAACGAGTCAAACTTGTGAGATACTAGACAAGATTAAGTATTACAAAACATTGAAGTTCACCAGGGAAAACTGCATGTGCAATAGATTAAGTACTAGCAAAACATGGACTTTGCCAGGGAAAATGACACAAGCTTACCATAAGGTCTGGTAAAATTTCGCCATTGCTCTGCAAATCATGCAAAAATCAAACAATTAGATACTTTCCGATGAAATAGGATTGAGAGAACATCACTGACCTTTCGGTCCATGAGCAATCTTATGTTACAGACAGAAAAATACAGGCAATCTTTATCTCAATTTGAATAGCAACTACGATCCAGTTCCCATTAAATCAATAGCTCAAAAATATTTAAAATCACAATAATAAAAGTAAATTAGAAAAAAGTTCATCACAACATCACTGGTATAATGCCCCATTATGATTTGCCATCAGGAAACACAATAGCAAACTTCTGTAGCATACTCAAGAGATCGGTTCTTTTTACATTCTCTCATAATGTTTTAGCTTGTTAGTCGACAGCTGTTGAGGCCATATCTAGGATACCACAGTAGACAGGAAGTTACAGTTGGGTAAAGTTCATTAGGTGCTTTTCTACTGCAATAAGTATCCCATATTTCTCATTTGTTCTTGTTAGTTATACATCTTTTCAGGCTATTTCTAGGATTCCATAGTAGATAGGAAATTACGCTTGGAGAAAGTTCATTATGTATTTTTCTTGCACAATAAATATACTATTTCTTTGATTTGTTCTTTTTATTATACAAAACCAAGCAAACTTAAAAAGAAAATTTAAATACGGCATATTGAAAACCAACAACCAAATTCCCTAAACATCATGCACGTACAAGCAGCAAATGTTAAAATAATATATTATCCAGCAAATGGTTTGCGAACTTAGAAAATTAAGAAAATCTAAGGATCAAGGTGTAAGCTAAGAACTTGTTAGTCTGAAAATCATTTCATAGTAGGTAGGACCCCTCATTCATAGCTATGCTTGCATAAATGGTTGCCAAGACAAACTCCTAGAATGCACCAGCCGCACCTGTTGTGCTCCTCAAGATAGTTGTATAGGTAAATAGTAGGTGGGGCTGAAACCATGCCCACATGAGTGACAAATGAGAATTTGTATATATAGGAGATTATTATATGAGACCATTGTATATAATGTTGAAGAATGTAACTTCGGAAGATATTCTTATTTGTATTGTACACCCTACGGGGATTATTATTGATGTAATTGATTATGTAAAAGTCATTGAAAGAGTCAATGTAAACCCTAACTGTTAGGTCGGCTTGGAAAGATCTAGAAAAGAATATTTTATTGTAAAGTGTACAAGTCGGCCCAGTTAGGTGAGTCAAGCCGACCTATTTAGTAAAAAGGTCAAGTGTTTTGTTTAGTATAAATAGGAGGCTCTCCCTCCTCATTTGCACACTTCACTCACTAATCTAATTCGCATGAGTAGAGAGAGAGAGTCGTTCAGAGTAACTACTTGTGGAGTCTTATTGTTTTGGGCCTTTGCACGAGGGATACTATTGTACATTCTGAAGAATCTATATAGAAGAAGTTTGCTGGGTTTTTCAGCCCCAAGAGGATTTTCCCAAGAAAAATTTGTTGTGTATTATTGTTCATGTTGTGCTTGTTTATCTTTCAGAGATCCTTATTGTTATTTCACTTAAAAATATAACATGGTTTCAGAGCTAGCCTGAAAGAGAACATTGTGCAACTACACAACTAGGGTTTCCATTTCCGGAAACTAGTCATCTTGGCATTTTCGCTATAAATCACTTATGGAGAAGGTTCAGGATCTTAAAATCGGACAGGCCGAATATGAAATGTTCATGTACCTTGTGTGCGAGTTTCAGCCTCAGATTCGTTGTACTTTAGGAGATATGCTCCTTTCAAATTAGGGTTCCAGCCTCTTCCAGAATTCAATTTTAAACAGGTGACCTAGGGAGAAATGCTATATCTCGGGCTAGGAAGATCCAAATTGAATTTCGTAAGATGTTCCAGAAAGAGCACGGACTGTAGTTTCTCTGGTACAAGTTTCAGAACCCGAAGTTAAAACCGAGACACATGTCAATCCGCGCAAGTTTGCTATATTCAAACAGTCCATAAACAGGTCACCTTGGGAAACTTAGCATAAGTCCCACTTGGTAAATCCAATCCTACTATAACCTATGGGATTGGATAGAGAACAGATCCAGCTATCTCAGAACGAAGCTTCAGACCTTGAGGAGCAGAAATTTATGAGATACATCAGAATTAAGACCGGACAAATATGCAGTAGAAGAAGAAAGTAGGGCATCAAATATTTTGCAGTTTTGTCCACAGATTTGGGAAAATGAATACATTGCTCAACTCACCTTGGGTAGGGGCATATTTTCCTCCAATTAGTTTTGCAAGATCTTGAAGTTGAAAAATTAGGGTTTCTCCGACAAACCCTAGGATTTCCTACAGCCAGATCTCAGAAGTCAACCTTTGGTTGGAGCATCTCATTTGGTAAGTTATACTATATCTATTTCCACTTCAGGTTCTCATTTATCAAGTTTATCAAGATGTCAAACAATACCAAGCTTGAGGATAAGCTTGAAGGAGCTTGTTTTCGGACAATCTACCTAAGCGGACTTAAAGGCTAGATCTCCCTAGTCCAATTGGATCTGGAACAAATAAGTACAGAATATAATCAACTTCCCTAGATCAATAGAAATGCAAAACAACAAGTAGATCTCTTACGTGAGATTCGCAATTCCCTTTGCTCCTCGCTTGATCCAATGCTCCAGAACCTTCAGATCTACAGCTGCAAAGCCCTGTTGAACAAGCAAACACAAACAAGCAGTAAAAGCATATATTGCATATGATTGATCTAAGCTAACAGTTAAGGAAGTAAGCTCTAAACATTAACAACACAATAATGTATATGGGAAGAGATTGTATTAACTGTAATAAAGAAGAGTACAACAAGAGAGAACATTACAACCTATGCCTTAATGTCGCAACCTTCCATCCAACAAGCCAAACCAAGCCTCCAAGGATGAAGTAAGATTCCCAAAGATGAATAAGGGTCACCTAGGATGATTCCACCAGCATGAGAGTGTTATAGACCTTCCTCCCTTTCCAATGGGGAGGAGCTTCATATTTATAAGACCAAATGGATAGAGTGGGTTGAGAATTAATGGGAGAAGTCTAAGGGATACTCCCTTGAGGTTAGGGAACCAAAGGACAGCTCACCTATCAATTAGGGATAGACTTCCACCTCACCATGCTTCGAGAAGTCGCTCGAAGCTCTTGTTTACCCAATTTAACCAACCCTGGCGCACCCTGCATTAAGGCAACTGGCGCCAAGAAGGGGGCAGCGAAGGTTGTATGAGGGCAACCTGAGCCACTGGCGCATCCTGCCAGGTGGCATTTTGCACCAGGCATGTTCTGGCGCCTGTTGCTAGAAGACAACCTGCGCCAGTGCAACTAGAAAATGGGACACAAGGGTCAACAACTTGCTCTGGGTGTTTTTGGTCAAGGAAACTTCAGGGACTGAGGCATGAAGTTGACACAAGACTCATGATGACGAGATTTAGGTGTAACAGAGCTGACAACTTCCAAGCATGGAAGTATAGGGTGATGATCATCCTATAAGAGCATGATTTGGACAAGTATGTTACAGAAGTAGTTGCGGAGCCAAAGGGAGATGAGAAAAAAGCAAAGCACAAGAAGAATCTTATCAAAGCTAAGAGGATCATAACTAATTCCATCAAGGATCACTTGATCCCACACATCTCTTCTCTGAAGAATCCGAAAGAGATATTTGATGCATTGAAGGGACTATTTGAAGGAACCAACATCAATAGGAAGATGACCTTGAGGACTCAACTCAAGGCTATGAAGATGCAAAACAATGAAAGTATCCAATCTTACTTCACAAGGGCCTCCAACATTAGAGATCAGTTAAGTGCCATTGGAGACAAGGTTGAAAATGCAGAATTAGTGATGACTACCCTAAATGGTCTTCCAAGATCATGGGAGTCATATATTCAAGGGATATGTTCCAGGAAGAAGTGCACTTTTGGAATCTTGCACTCAAGAAGAAGCAAGGATTGCAACCAGAGAAGAGAAGCTAGGTGATGAAGACAATCAAGCTCTGGCAACTCATGCCAAGAGAGGCAAGAAAGAAGACTATCATCACAGGAGATTCCACAAGGGTAAAAGACATTCAAAAGACTATTCAAGTTTCAAATGCTTCCATTGTGATGAGATGGGACACATCTCTAGGAATTGTCCTGTTATCACACCATAGTAGCAGGGCTACTATTCTTGCTTAGCAGATATCTGCACATTCCAGAGCTTACATTATTCAAAGCTTGGTTATGATGACTTTGTATTTTGGGATCACTCATGATCAGAGCAATGTATTGTTCAGACTTATGTTAGACCTTGTGTCAAGGCTGAGCCTTGAGAGTTCCGATTTGATGACCGATGTGACCCTTTATTCCATACAGTTTCAGTTCAGTGCCTAGAGATGTATTATAGCAGTGTTTCAGATGATATATGATGGTTATTCTTATGATGATGTTGTATGACCTATGGATTTATGATCATTGACAGTGGATTATTATCTTGTTGCTTTAGTCATTGACAGTGGATTTGATGACCGATGTGACCCTTTATTCCATACAGTTTCAGTTCAGTGCCTAGAGATGTATTACAGCAGTGTTTCAGATGATATATGATGGTTATTCTTATGATGATGTTGTATGACCTATGGATTTATGATCATTGACAGTGGATTATTATCTTGTTGCTTTAGTCATGTTCACAGCATTAGCTTGGTATATGATTCATGATGTGGCAAACTTTATAAACTGATAAATTATTAAATTGACATTTTACTTACACATTTAGGTTGTTTGACAAAACTCACTGGTTTACTAACTTGCATAGATATGGTCTTTCTTGACACCATTTGTCTGCTAGGTTAGGCTCCACTTTCACTTGACTCCATCCATCCATGACTTTCCTTATTTGGCTTTAACCCTTGACTTGTCTTACTTGACTTTCTGATATTGAGGACTTCCCTTTTTACTACCTCTGTGTTTGGACTGCATCCCTATTTGTTTAGTGTCTCGGCTCTGAGTTGGTGACAAAAATTGCCTTTGGTAAGTTGGATTGTAGGCCTAAATCATTCCGGTCGGTTGTCCCAATGTTTGGCACTGGCTCAAACTCCCCCTAGTCACTTGAGATGTTGGCTAAAACTGAAAGCTCATGTACTACTTATGGAAACTTATATAGATTCGCCCATGGAAACTAAAAAGGGCAAGAGCGATGAACTGCTAAAAATACTCCTCGAAGAGTATAAGAAAGGTCCAAAAAGCAATGGTTCTTAAATTCCATATCTAAACAATTGCTGACCTTATATATGTATACAAACATGCCCTAGATGCAAGCTGCAATTAGTTGTGCTTATTAACACACCTGAGATCCAAAGGGTTATGTAGGCCAAAAACGCCACGAAATGAAATCAATGGATCCTAATGAAACTGGATGATCTTTTATAAAAGTAGACATGATGCCCAAGTTGAATAAGCACTCTCTAAACAACTTACCCATTTGTGAGGCACAGCAATTCCCCGTGTTTATTTTGTCCGGCACAGAGTTTGTAGCTTCCCCTTTCTCCCAATCCAAAGTGTCTTTTAATTGAGTTTAGACAAGTCACCTCCTTTGCTTAGCCTTGTTCCTAGCCTTCATCCTTAGCTAGCAGTTAGACCATGTCCAATGGGTGAATTTGTCATTTAAGCTATTGTGCAAGTAAATATAAATAACAACGGAATGAACAAATATGATTAATGCCACTAAATGATGTTTGTACTTTAAGTTAAGCTGTGAGTATGATTAGAGGAACATGTCTTAGTCTATTGATATGATTTATCCTCGGTTATATATTGACCTAGTCAAACCCAGTTTGACTATGGTCATTTCTTGGTATCCGTGATGATGTTGGCCATGAAGGCTTATTGATGATGATGTATGGGCCCACATACTCTTGATGATGATGCTATATGATGGACATATGGTTCATGTGATGATTGATGCAGTTCAACAGGTTTTTATTATTTCTTCAGATCATTAAATTATACACTGTCCATATATGCTGGACCCTACAGTTAGCCCATCAGGGAAACCCATGGTGTATGAGTACACATCCTTAGTAGATTTGGGTCTTCTGGATCCAATGAGACACTTATCGTTCAGTTCCGGGCACTTCTACCAGTGATAGATGCAGTTTTCCACTTGTTGACCAGATTTGGGGCTAATTTCCCAGCCTGACCAACAGGGGCCATGAGAGGCCAGTTCACCTAGGGCGTTGTATGAGGAGGGGGTGGTCCAACCACTTGATATAACCATTTACCCCCCCTTCTGGAGAGCCTGGTGGGCTCAGTTTGACAACGTAGATGCCCTAGGAGGCAGTTTCAGCACTTTCACAATTATCGAGGCAGGTTAAAAATGGAATAAAAGAGTCACTGAGGAATTCGATTTGGGCAATTGAGGCAAGGTTTTGGCACTTGGTCTTCACAGAGGTCTTCCAGGGTTAACCCCCCATCTTCCAGCCAGTTTTCATCAGTCAATGGGGTCCATAGAGGCCACAGGAGGCCTTTTACTGCATGTCTCTCATAGATTTTGAGGACAGATTTGATCATTTATATTTATTTTGGACATTATATTATTTTATTGTGCCATGGGGATGAGCTAGCAAGGATTGATGCCTCCTAGCCCCACCATGTGCTTCATGTGTCATGTCCTAGTCATATGAGGTGGGCCCATGTGCTTTTGCCCCCTCTAGTGGATGACGTCACCCTCCATGAGTATCTTTTAGCTATGACGTCATCATTATTTTGAGTGATCCATGTGTTATGTTGTTATGATTCATCTTAGCCATTGATCATGTATTGAGATCTTTTAATCTCAACCACTCATTTCAAAAAGTGGTTTTGAGATCTAGGGTTTTGGTCTTTATTATCCTATATAAGGAGGAGACCCCCCTCATTGTAAAATCATCTAGAGAATTTGGCTCTTGGCTCTTGGAATAAAATTTCTATCTTTTGGAGTACATGCTTGGATCTTGGAGTGGATTCTTGGTTGCTTTGATTGTAAATGCTTTTGTCCATTGCACTGGAGGATCTCTTGTAGCTATCTTGCATATTTTGCCATACTTTTTTTACAGGTTGAGAAGACGTTTTGGAGGAGTGCGAATTGGTGGGGAGGCCTACCCTTCAAGCTTCAAGAGGGCGTTTGGTTAACAGGCAGTGGTTTTGTCTTTGTACCAATTATTCTTTGTCTATCTTTTCTTGCTTGTATCTAACTTCAACATGTTAAACTAATTGATGCTTTGCTCCTTGGTATTGACAGGTTAGAGGGACACACGTGTGGCTTGGAGGAGTTCGATTTGGCAAGAGGGCTTCAAAATTTTCCATTTGATCTTTGGCAAAGTAATCCTCATCTCAACTAGCATCCATCTCTTCATCCAGGTATGCTCCAAAGGTATGGTTTTCTTCTTCCTTGGCTTATCCATAAATTCTAGATCATAAAAACCCTAATTGATTAAAACCCTCATTTTTGTTTTTCTTAGATCTACTTGGATCTAGCTTGGCTTTTGGAAAGTTATTGAAAACCCACCTCTATAGTATCCACGGCGATTCGGATCTATAGTTTGGTGTGGATTGGGCTTCATTTGACACACTTTTCAAGGCACTTAGCCCTCCTTGGGTAAAGTCGCCCTCCTTGGGTGATTGAGTTAAGCTAGATCTAGTACATGGGTAGGTGAGATCCCACTTGATTCATGATCCTCACACTTGATAACCTACCCCTAGTGCTTCACTTCATTAGTTTTCTCCTTGTGGGCCCATTTCCTCATTTTGAGGGTTGTGCCCCACTTGGGTCAATTTGGTGATGCATTTTCAATCTCAGATCTATGGAGATCTAGCCATTGGATCCCTTTGATTTTCAAGATCCACATTAACAATTGACTCAACTACCCCGATCTAAAGTTTGGTGGCTTTTGGACTTAATTTGACACGCTTTCCCATGCATTTAGCCCTCCTTGGGCAAAGTCGCACTTCCTGGGGGTTTGAGTTGTCCCACTTCAAGGATTTGGGTGGTTGAGATCCCGCTTGATTTGAAAAGAGCATACCTTGAAACCTACATCTAGTGTCCCACTTTGTGGATTTTTGCCTTGGGGGTATCATTCCTCATTTTGAGGATTGTTGTCCACTTGGATTACTTAGCGAAATATTAGATCTAGCAAGATCTAACCATCACATTCACTTGATCTTGAATAGCCCCCTTGATTTGCATCTTACATGTCCCGATCTACATTTTGGCATCTTTTTTACTCCATTTGCCCATCCATCTCAAGGCACTAGTCCACCTAAGGCAAATCACACTTCTTGGGATTAGTGTCAAGTGCTAGATCCCATATGTGGGTATCTCTAATTTCATCTTAGATCCATAGATCTACCCTTTGCATACCCCTTGGTACCATTTCCACCCTTAACTTCACCTTGTGGGTCCAATTTGAACCATTTCCATATCCCAAGGCAATGGGCCCCACTTGTGTATTTCATGGTACTAGATCTTGTCATTTGATCCCATTATGTGGCCTAAATTATTCATTGGTTGAAACATAAGTCATCCCTTAAGCCTCTTTCAACCACGCTTAAACTTCTAGGTCCACCTAACCTTGCATTGGTTTCCGTAACTCATCTTTCACACTTCCCTAGAAACCTTTGTTTGGGCCCAATCTCTTTTGATTGGCTATAGGGTCTCCCCCTTGGTCTTGATTCATCTTGATCTAAAGTGAAGAGTGCCTCGGTTGACGTGACTCCCATCTTGCATTGGGAACCGTGGTATCTCTTGGGTCACCTCTTTAGTTGTCCATCTCCTCTACCATCCCGGATGGGATACCATTAGGGACAACTACAAGTTGTGTGATAACATGTCCCAAGAAGAAAGGAAACAAGAAAAGACAGCATGCTCATGCTACAGATGATAATGAACCAACTAGGAAGAAGACTAAAGAAGATTCCTCCAGTCATGAGGAATATGTATTTTGATTCAGAAGGGATGCAGTTGGGTTTGGTGATTCAACACCAATACATAGTTCTATGTGATCTATGGTGTAGAAGACTTGATCAGTATTGTAGATCATAAGCAAGAAAGGCACAGGTTCTCAGAATCAGATGATGGAGTAGAGCTCACTATCACATACTCCAGTAATTCCTAGGATCAGGAGAGATCCTACCAAACAAACAAAGATAAGTATTTGAATTGTCATTTCCTGTATTGTTCAGTTGTGTACATATTTATATTTCTAGATTTAGGAAGTGTATTATGCATGTTAGAGTGTTTGCTTTAATGAACATTATACTACTAATATGCATGTGATGGGTAAGTGGCCTATGGTGTTGAACAGCATTCCCTTGCTACTTATCTAGAATGAAACCTCTTTGCTGACATATTGGGAGTAGTGCACACTCTTAATGATGTTCTGGTAGAGATGGAAGGCGTCTAGAAAGTTACCGTATGAATGCGGGATATGGATGAATGTTGTGTTGAAGCACTGGCTAAGATAGTTGCATGACTATGTGACCTATGTCTGTATGCATAAGAATTTGTCATTATTAATATGTTTTGGAAACTATGAAATGTTTCTAACCATGCAACGAAATTTGACTTGTAGGAAAGATCGTGTACAAGCACCTACAAACGAAGAATGATGATACTTGTTCTAAAGAACAAGTGACGATGGTTCAGCTACGACATTCAAGAAGATTTATGAAATCAAGCATAAGTACAAAGCAAGGGGTCTCTCTAAAAGAGGGAGTCGACTATGACGAGACGTTGCTCTAGTGGCCAAACACACTTCCTCAGTGGTGGATATTACACTAGATAGATGGTGTAATCAAAGTAGAAGTGTATATCGAGCAACTGCCAGGATTTGGGACTCTCTACAGAGAACCACATGTGCGCAGATTGAAGAAGGTTTTGTATGGGCTCAGAAGGCACCCATGGGATAGCATGATGAGATCAAGGATCACCTAGAGTGATGGGACATCAACATTTGCTACAAGGTTGAAGATGAGAAGCTCATAGATGGGTGCAAGAGATAACTTGCAACAGAGTTCGATATCTTGGTATCCAGAGATGACATAGATGGATACACAAAAGATCATCAGAAGAGAAGGCTACCAGTCACTCTAGTGAAGAATGTCCCAATGCAGAGAGTACAAGATGTAGAGGGAGGATAATGCTCAGTTACAAAGGGAGCAGGAAAGCTCCGCTTCAGAGGGAGTCACTACAACACAGATGGAGAGACATTATCACTTAACCTCTATCCGTGGCAAAGGTGTTTGCCCCAATATCTCAGGGATATGCTCAGAGTGATACCGGATGTCCCCCCTCATGAAGATGAAGTATATGTGGTACAATTTGAAATAGGTACCGAGGACATGGTACGGCAGGATAGACGGTTCCTGACGAGCTTGGGCTTTACCAAGAGTAAAGCAGATTCCAACCTCTACTTCAAGGTTGAGGGCGGAAGACCAATTATATTACTGCTATATGTAGATGACCTGTTCGTAATAGGAGAGGATGAGCTCATTGCAGAAACGAAGAGAAGGCTTGCCACAGAGTTTGAGATGAAGGACCTGGGAATAATGCACTACTTCTTAGGTATGGAGGTGTGGCAGAACTCAGATGGGATTTTCCTTGGTCAAGGAAAGTATGCAGTGGAGATTCTGAAGAGGTTCGGAATGATGGACTGCAAGGAAATGGCCACACTAATGGCATCGAACTTGAAGCTATTATGTGATGCTTCTTCAGAGACAATTGATGCCACGATGTATAGGCAGATGATTGGTTCGTTGATGTACTTGACGAACATGAGACCAGACATATGCTTTGCTGTGAACACTCTGAGCCAGTTCCTGACAGATCCGAGACATGTTCACCTGATTGTTGCAAAGCATGTATTGAGGTAACTGAACGGTACAATCGAGTATGGGCTCAAATTTGCGACAAATCAAAAGATTAACCTGCATGGTTATGTTGATTCAGATTGGGCAGGAAGTGCCACAGACAGGAAGAGTACTTCAAGATGTTGCTTCAGTTTGGGATCTAGTATGATATCTCAGTTTAGCAAGAAGCAGTCATGTGTGGCACTGAGTACAGCCAAAGCAGAGTATAGCGCAACTTGTTCGGCTAGTTGTGAGGCAGTATGGCTTCGAAAGCTACTGTCATATTTATTTGATCTCGAGTTAGAGGCGACTTGTATCTTTTGTGACAACCAGAGTTGTGTAAAGTTGTCTGAGAACCCGGTGTTCCATGACAAGTCGAAGCATATTGAGATCAAGTACCACTATATCCGGGATATGGTGCAGAGAGGAGCAGTGAAGCTCCAGTATGTGGCGACAGACGACCAGATAGCCAATGTGTTGACCAAGCTATTAGCAAGTGTGAAGTTCAAGTACTTCAGATAGAAGCTTGGTGTTATCCAGATCGATGTTCCTCGAAAGAGGGAGTGATGTGACAAGTCCGGAAGATGCAAGTGCACCAGGGTTGTATCTTACATGGTGGAAGACACAGGTAGTCCGCAAGGACGTAATGCATCTAGGATGCTCTTGGGTTGTATCCACATGTTTGAAGACGCTAGTGGTCCACGGGTCATAAAGCATCTAGGATGCGCCTGGGCTATATCTTACATGGTGGAAGACGCAGGTGGTTCGAAAGGACGTAATGCATCTTGGATGCTCCTGGGTTGTATCCACATGTTTAAAGACGCAGGTTGACCAAGAGAGTCGTAATACATCTGGGCCGTATCCACTGGGTGGAAGACGCAGATGTTCCTGGGCTGTATCCACTGGGTGGAAGACGCAGGTTGACTGAGAGAGAGACGTAATACATCTAGGTTGTATCCACTGGGTGGAAGACGTAGATGTTCCTGGGTTGTATCCACTGGGTGGAAGACATAGATGTTCCTGGGTTGTATCCACTGGGTGGAAGACGTAGATGTTCCTGGGTTGTATCCACTGGGTGGAAGACGCAAGTTGTTTGGTGGACATGGTATATGCACCTGGGCTGCTCTCCACATGAGATGATGAGATGATCCGAATACGATGAGATGATAGTAGGAGACGCAAGTGATTGCTCTGGCAATGTAATATGTGGTCCTGGGTTGTACCTACTTGATAGCTTGCTCTTATAGATGAGGTCAAGGGCACATCCAGCATGAAAAAGGGTTGGCTCTGTGGAACTTCTTATGACATATAGATTCGAGAGATGCAGACGTCAATAGTCCGTGTACAAGAAGTGCAGCAGCTGGAAGACGATGGTGACGATGACTGAAGAATACCTTCCTTGTTAAGAGGGAGTGTTGAAGAATGTAACTTCAAAAGATATTCTTATTTGTATTATTTGAGTCATTTGTATTATTTGTATTGTACACCCTATAGGGATTATTATTGATGTAATTGATTATGTAAAAGTCATTGAAAGAGTCAATGTAAACCCTAACTGTTAGGTCAGCTTGGAAAGATCTAGAAAAGAATATTTTATTGTAAAGTGTAAAGGTCGGCCCAGTTAGGTGAGTCAAACCGACCTATTTAGTAAAAAGGTCAAGTGTTTTGTTTAGTATAAATAGGAGGCTCTCCCTCCTCATTTGCACACTTCACTCACTCATCTAATTCGCATGAGTAGAGAGAGAGTCGTTCAGAGTCGCTGCTTGTGGAGTCTACTTGTTTTGGGTCTTTGCACGAGGGATACTATTGTACATTCTGCATAATCTATAGAGAAGAAGTTTGCTGGGTTTTTCTGCCTCAAGAGGGTTTTCCCAGGATAAATTTGTTGTGTACTATTGTTCATGCTGTACTTGTTTATTTTTCAAAGATCCTTATTGTTATTTCACTTAAAAATCTAACATATAATTCTTTGATATTCTTACCATTTAGGATTAGTGGGACTTTGGTAGATATTCTCTTATTTGTTAATGATAAAACACATAAAAGTGAGAGACATAATTGTTCAACAATTCTTCATATTACTTGATACTTCATTTGATACAATACAGATATTTATAGCACAAGATGGCTCTCATAGACATTAATAATGGGCCTATCTTTCTCATCTACTAACCCATAATTAGCCCCACTAGGCATCACCTCTGATCCCCCAATTTTGACCTTTTTCTCTCATATCATCATCCACTAAAGCCTCCACCTATAAAGTACACATGACATCCACCTCTCCAACATTGTCACTACATGACCTGCACTCATAGGTAATATTTTACCTATTACCAGATGGAGCAATCACTCAAACTCACTAGTTTTATATTAATTACTCTAAATGTTAAGTGTTGTAGATGCTACGCGTTCATTATTATACTTGGGAGTCATGCTCCACTTCTATACTTGGCATACAAGTTTATTGTGCTACTCTAGGTAATTCGGATTGTTACAAGGGGTTTCAGTTGTAACAATCCAAATTACACCCATTACCCCTCAAACTGTAGGAGGCATTACAGTCATGATTTTCATCATGACAAATGTGATTTTCATCACACCCCTTGTGATTTTAATCACACATGGCAGCAGCTTTCTAGATGATGTTGATGGAGCATTTGACGGACTAGGGGGACATTATTGGTGTAGGCTTTCATAAAGTTGCTTCCCTTATGATTGTTTATCTGTTGACCACCTCATGGTGGGTGATGAGGCCTCTAATGAAAGTTGTTTGTTTGCACCTCTGTCTAATCTCGGTGACATTCTCCTAGTGACTAGTTTGGAGAGTTGTGCTATCACTTGATTGATCTAGTTCAGTGTTTTGGTTGGAGAAGACTCATCTCTTTCATTTTTGTATTGGTTATCATGTTTGATACTTTGATGGCTCATGTAGTGGTGCGATTCTCGTATTGCACTTTACACTGATGGATCAGCTTTCTAGTGTATATTTTGGATGACTTTCATGAGATGCTTGACTCAGTTATGGAGCACCCTAGATCACATGAATCGCATCAGACTTGTAGTGTTATGCTTGCTATATTTGCCCATCATTTCGAGAGAACACTCCACTTCTACACATTCTTCTATGTTGATCTAGCCATCATAATGGCTAGACGTTGATGAGGTTTGATGACACTTAGTTCTATTGAGGAAATGCCTTAACACTTGAGGTCATTTTTGACATGAGGATTGCATCTAGATATTATTATCATGTAATTCTAGGAGAGCGCTCTTTATATGCACACTTTTCTAGGCAGATTTAGCCCTCTCAATGGATAATTTGGGGTGGTTTGACTTGATTGAGGTCTTATTACTCAGACACCCTTGCTTATATGATCACTTTTAGGCTTTAGCACATGGATCTAGTGATGACATGTTTAATTTCCTTGGCCTCCTCTCTATTGGCACATATGTTTAGGTGTGGGCATATTTTATTGAAGTGTGGCCTCATCCTGTTACCTCATGGATATAGTGGATTATTTTGACGACATGGCTAATAGCTTGATGCTAGCATATTGAGGATTGACTCTTCATTCCATGGATATCGCCATTGACACTTGTTTTGAGGGTTATTACACCTTGGAGGTCGAGCTTGAGGAGAGAACCTAACTGTGAGGACTATTTTTGGCATGTGATCATCAATTATGGAGTTCCACTTCACTATATAGTGGGATGATCCATCGATTGAGGTTTCATTTGCATATATTTTAAGGATCGATCTTCTTGGAGAGGCCACATATGCCACTTCGAGAGCTTTTAGGAGAACAGTTGGAGCATTTTCATATGGTCAACTACTCTGTCGGAGGAGACGTCCTTGCTAGATGGGCACATTTTGATGGAGATGGTGACATATGGCATAGCCACCACTTCACTTATTAATTTATACATTATTTGACTTGTCATTTGAGTTGGTTAGGAGATATTACTTTGTTATACTTTTCTTGGAGAGATCTAGGATCTCACACATGGATATTACTATTTTTATTATGAGGATGTTTTGAGCCTAGATTCTATATAAGAGAGGCTCCTCCCTTTTGTAATGGTGGTTGAAAGTGTGATCAACTTTGAGAGATTATTGTTGAAGATCTATTGAAGGATATTGGAAAGTTTAAGGGTTCATTCTTGTTGATGTGAGGCATATGTTTGGAATTTCTCATGGCTGAATATTGATATGGAAAAATACTTGCAAAGAATATTGTTTCATGAGTTTTTTTGTGAAGGGTTAAACTACTCCAAGAGAAGGAATTGCATGTGTTCTTTTTCTCTCAAATCCCTTTGATGTTTTACGAATGAACATGTTCTTGTTGCATCTATCATCTTTTAGAATTGTTGCAGATTTATACATCATAGTAAAACACACCCTAGTAAACAAGTCTAAAGGTCCATCTCTTGTATGGCCCTTTCAAGGAAAATTTGTGCATTAATTAACAGTGATATTAGGCTGGCTGTAGCATGCACTTTGCAGCTTTGTTTGCCCTCATTACATACCAAAAACAACCATCTAAGTCTTCCCCTTTGCCCCATTTGCCCAGTTTGGATTTAGGCACTGACCTTTCCTTTCAACCACCCTTAAAACATAAAAAATCATCATTTATTTTCTGTTCTATTAAATATAGAATTTACCATTGAAAATCAAACAAACCAGATTTGCCCTAAATCTAATAAGTTAATAACACTTTCCAAATGCTTATATCCTTTAGACTTAATTGCCTTTGGAGATTCCCCCCTTGTGCTGGAGGAGAAACAGCCTAAAGAGAGTGAAAGTGCTATCAAGGTGACATTGGGCAGCCTTTCTATAATCACCCCTAGGGTTTCACCTATGGCTAGGGCTTTGCCACCCAAGGTGAGGGTTTGGGAGGTAACAATCCCTAAATAAGGAACAATATCCCCATCTCTCATACTCTGCCAAGGTCAACTTAACCATGTCAATTTGTCATCCACACAAATCAACCAAAATTTAATTGGATGTTCTAAGATTCACCCTTTTTGAGTAAGCTAATAGTTCTTGGGAAAATTATTCAGCCTTGACATGTTTATTATGTTTCTTTCCATTTTCCTTTTGCTTCCCAAATCAATCATCTTGAAAAGTTATTAAGAAGCCTTTTGTAATCTGAACTTGGTGGAGATCGATTGCCCATCGTCCCATGACATATATTCACTTTACCCAAGCATAGAGGTCGTATGGGCTTGATGATATCAGTTTATAGGGAGCCATTTTGTATCCTAAATGAGTTGTGTATTGAAATGAATTATGCCTTGTCTCTTTAGAGAGGAACCATGGAAAGTTTTCCTTAGGATCAGACTTGCTCATGGTCATAACAAAGTCAAAGTCAAAGGTTGTTTCTCTATCAGTGATGTCATTTTTTATCCTGATGATTTCAGCATTGGAGTCTCACTTCTGTTTCAAAGATTTTGGTAAGCATGGAAAGAAGTAGTTCATGCATTTACTTGTCATTGGGATGGTTTTAGAAGACGTTTTGATCTTGCTTCCTGTTGCTGGACAAACTAGCTTGTGAAACTAAGGCCAAAAGAACAATGCTAGCCCATGAGCAGTTAAAAGGGAGGCCACTGTCACCTCACCAGCCCTCTTCTACACTTTAGGTTGGCTCTTCTCCTATACAAGGTGGCTTCCCTAAGGTAGGATTGCTAAGACTATAACAAGGAAATTCACGGTGATATGAAGAGATCGCTTACCAAAACAATGAGTTGTAGCATTGGAAAAATATAAGGTGATGGAGGACCAAGACCAGTGCCTATCCAATAAGAAATAATATAGGCTGCAAGTGGGTGGTAAATGGGTCTAGTAATTGCTGTTAAAAACATGCAGAAAACTAAAGATGTTGCAGATATATATGGCTGGAAATATATGATAAAGACCCCTTCCAATGGTGACCTTGTATGCACTTGAAAATCAATAAGATGTGATCCTACCACTAGCTGAAAAATGACATGCAACCCTTCACTGAAATGGCATAACATAGAAGCATCAACTAGGAAGTAAATATAACAAGAATTTTGTAGGGTATTCACTTCATCCAAAACTCTAATATACTAAATGCATGTTGCATTCAAAAGTCCATTGGCATCAACTGAATGGAGTAATAAAGCCATATTGACTTACAATAAGGAGATGCGAGAATATCTAGCTTGCAGAAAACTTTGCAAATAAATCATATTGCACTCAAAAGTCCAATGGCATCAGTTGAATTTAGTAAGAAAGCCATCTCAACTTAGAACAAGGAGACGCAAGAATATTTGACTTGCAGAAAACAACCATTTGATCAAGACTATCCCTAACTGTCTGCATGTTTAATTTGGAAACTTAAACTTTGTAAACCACGTGTAAAACAGCAAAATTTACTTCACTGGAAGAATCTCTCACCAGAAAACATTGAGATTCACTAGTGCGATAAAACATGCACCTAGAATGTGCATCTGAAATGCAAAGACCATGCAAAATGTTATTGGCCTTGCCAAGTACTGGGTAAAGCTGCAATAAATAATTTCATTGTTGGAATGAAGGCCAGGACATCTTTTATGTCTTACTACCCTAAAAATAACTTGACATTGCATATCCCCGCACCCTTTCGAAGTTAATATTTATTTATTGCTTGGCAGCACTTGGAGTGATTCCAACAGTATTCAGCCGCTTTGTACCACTAGGTACAATTACAGTATCCAAAACATATGGGGGCATAGCTGAAGTGGGTGCCCAAGCACAAGAATCTAAAAGTAGTTTAGCCAGGCTTTTGACTACTGTCCCGGGGAGTGTGTGGTGAACTCTCCATTTCACGGTTAGACCACAAGCTCATGTCCCACACCCAAAATTATTACTACCTCTAGATTTAATATAACTATTTCACATCACGCTAGATTCATAATACACATAACTACCTCATGTAATAGAGCTATTTCATATCAACCTAGATTCACTGACCAGACAAACTAAATCGCTTAATATTGCTTAACTACTATAAGGTAATAAATTACATTAGCGAATACACTCACAACTACTAGACTCCTCTGAATCCAAGTCGATTCTCAAGTCTGGCTCCACTTTGTGAGGAAATCAATTAGAGTCAACTCTTCTGAGCCTGATTCCCTGAGTCATATTTGCAGTGCTGAGTATGATTTGGACTGGCACGTCAAACGCAGGACAGATTGACTCAGTGAGTATAACTTGATCATTTGTCTATAAAGAAACAAAAAGAAAAAGAAAATCACCCATTTTCCTGGTTTTCCTGATCATATTTCACAGCACACAACTAGCATACCAGTCAACTGTCCAGTCTTGAAATCAGTTTTAATGTTTATTAGAAATTTGCATTATATAGACATTACAATGTTTCATATTAATAAATATTAATTTTAATACTGTAATTTATTTTTAATTTCCCGAATTCAGCTCTCGAATTTCCCCCCTGTCCAAGTGAACTCTTAGTCTTAGGCCATTGAAAGCCTGGTAACTTTAGTCTTTGACTACACTGAGGTAAGCTAAAAAAGATGTACTTAGAACTGTATAGCATCTAGACAGTGAAATGAAGATGATGCCTCCCCTGTTTTTACTCAGAGAAAAGCTTTGAGGGCAAACCCCAATTTTCTGAATATGCTATGATCCATTTTTGTTTAATCATGTTCTTCACCGCTTCTCTGATTTACCTACCATAGAAAAATATATATATTCTACCAAAATTGATGGTGAGCAATTCGAGTTCCGGAGAATCGATCCGACCAATACTCCAAAATTGATATTCAATATCCATGAAATAGAAAGGGTGTATGATAGTCACCTGGGGATTTTGGATGGATGACTGGAGATTGGCTGCCTGTGCTTGTGGGGTTGCCATGCTCGCACAGAATGCAGTCTGTAACAATCTAGAAGACTTGAATAATTTGGGCTTTCTGGAATCCTTATTTGCAATCCAGCCAAGCCCACACCTTTGATAAGAATTTGGGGAAGAAGAGAAGGAGGTGGATGAGGTGGAAATGGTGGCCACTGTTATTGCTGCGGCGGGTACTACACAGGATAAACCCAGTGCCTTCAGGAAGGCCATTACACACTGCTATAAAAACCAATGTCAGGTGTGGGGGTCAAAATGGACTTGAACTAATTTTAGGGGTAATCATAGGGGAGTTTGATAGCTACTTAGAGGTTTTTTGGCACCATCTCTTCTCCAATGTCAATGGACAACCAATCCAACTGACCTAACAATGAATTAATTTCATTTTGCTGGCATTGAAAGAAATTTCACTTCATTACTTGAGATTCTTATAAGCCCATGCCCACATCACAAGATCGAGTAGGTTCTAGAGGAAGTTACGTTAATTTGACTTGCAACTTCGTGCATAACCATTTTTTTGTAATTGGCATATTTAATGGTTGGGACAAAAATTTATCCGAATCATTATTAATCTGCCCCACTAAAATTTAAATTTTCTATTTTTAATGTTTTATCATTACTTTTTTTTTTAAATGGTTATAATATAACTATCCACTTTTTGATTGGTTGTTGAGATAGTGATGGAAGCCTTCACACATCTCATGGAAGCCCATGCCACAAAGTGGTCTTCACACATCTCATTACTTCAACACTGTAAGGAGGTGTTGAAAGCGAGGGTTTCAAGTGTTGATGTCGGATGCTGGTGGAAACAATGGCAGAGCGAGGGTTACAGGTGTTGATGCCTGATGCTGGTGGAGGTGTAGGTCACTATCGCTTCATATTTGGCTGGTGTGGGTAGTCGGTGCATCGGTTAGCTGGTACGATGTACTCACTGGCAATATGGGGGGGGGTTTTATTGTCATGGTTCGAGCTGGAATGTTCCTGGGAGTGTAAAACTTGAGTGTTTCTGTTTTTTGTAGTTTTCCCTCCCTTTGACAGTTGGGGAATCTTACTTTGGGATTTGGACAACCTTGGAAGGTGTGGGTTCGGTGCATTTTTTTCGTCACTTGGAAGTTCTCAAGGAATGTAACTTCTATATTGTTCAAGGTGTGGTTTCCACTCTGTGGGGAAATGGAAGGTAAGTCTGGGGACCTGGGAGTTTCCACCTTAGACAAGGACCATCAGTCCGATGAATGGTGGGAATGTCAGGGCATTCTAAAACCGGATGCGGTTTATTGGGAGATGCTTCATCAGCATGTGGCTGGTGTTCCAAAAAACTTGGGTTTTGGCGGGCATCATGATGTACACGACCTAACACTTGACGGTTCTTCACGTGAGGTTTGTGACAGGAGTTGGGGGAAACTTTATTCTGGAAAGGTGTCTTCTAAGACTTTCCATATTAGGTCTTCTTCAAATGACAATACTGCCCAAAATACGACACCCTCCCATGATACTTCTTTTAAACAAAGGGGTTTAAATTCCAGGTTGAAAAGGTATTGTTGCCCTATCACTCCAGGCTCTTATCGGGAAATTTAGCTACCATGTGTGTAACCCCAAAGACATAGCACAGTGGGTTTCCTCTTCCTGGGCTCCAGTGATAGGCTATCGTCCCGATATTACAATCATGGACAAGGGTTGGTATGTATTTATTTTCCACAAAGAGGAACATGCTACCCTTATTAAAAGTAAAACCTGGTTACGTGGTAATGGCAGCTTAATGCTCCAACATTGGCACTCAGGTTTTGATCCGGCTACAGAATGGGTTCGTTTTCGTCACTTGTGGGTTCACCTTCCTAGGTTTCCTATGGAAATGTGGAACTGCCCAGCCTTTGAAGTAGTGGGTAACCATATCGGGAAATTTATTCACATCAAGGACGCCTGTCTCATGGGCATGGACAAAAGATTGGGTCGGATTCTGGTGGAAATTGATATGTCATTAGGGCTCTTGGAGAAGTTGGATATCGAATGGTGGGATAGAACATACAGTTAGACACTGGATTATTTGGGTTTACCTTTCTGGTGCTCCATATATAAATCAATTGGGAATCTTTGGCCCCAATGTTCATCAAGAAGCTCGGATTCAGACCTGGAATTTTCTTCTGGGGAGATTGATGTCTGGACCTCAGATAGTAACCACTCTTCGGAAGGGGATTTCGGCTTGGTTCGGTCAACAGTTTTACATCTCGATCATATCGTTAATGATTCAAGCTCTCATCCTTCCCTGTTGTTAGGTAAGCTCAAAACTCAGAATCCCTATTTCTTTTCTACTTTATCAGAAGCGGAGTTGGCTTTTGTTTCCTCTTTAGAGGCTAAAGGTGATACAATTGGTGAAGATCTGGTTGGGGGGGTCCCTATTTCTATAAGGGTTTAGGCAACCACATCTGGGTATTCGAGCACAAGAGGGAATTAATCTTATTGATACTTTGGGGGTTAGAGATACAACTACTCCTCGTTCCCTAAATATCCCTTTCGACCACATTCGTATCCCCTCTCCTTCTCCTGGTAAAATGGATACAATTACCTTGTCACGTGTTCAAAATCTTTATGTTCCCAATTTGGTGAACGTTTGCTCTATTGATGGAACCCTCCTTGCGGATCTTGCAATCTCTCCTTCATCTTTTCCAAATTCTGTGGCGGGTCGGGAGGCAGGTACTGGTGACCTTCTGGGTGGCCCTTCTGGTCTTATATTGGATGGCTTATCTAAGGGGTCTTTAACTTACTCAGAGGTCCTGAAGAAACTTCAACTTACCACCTTTATCGATAATATTCCAGTGGATCCATTACTGACTAAAAATGTGTCGCCAATTGATCTGGAGAAAGGTCAAACACATAAAAAAAGTGTGAAAGGGACTTTTCAGGGTGGTATTGTGCAGAACTATTCTCCCATAAAAACCCGAAGTGCTAGAAAAGGAAACCCTAGGACCGTGGGGGACTCTAGGTTAATTTATGTCCCTAATGAATTTGTTTCTCTCCTTCTTCATCTACCAGGGCTCTTAGAGACTTCAAAGCCCTTGCCCAGGGTAAAAAATGATCTTCTCCTCCCTTAATATTCGAGGGATTGGGGGCCCTCACAAATCTTTAGCACTCAAGATATTTTTGGAAAAAACAAAGGTGGACTTAATTTTTCTACAGGAAACTATGGGGTCAGAGGAGAAAGCTAGGTATTTTTTACACAAGATTAAGAAGGATTGGGTGGTTTGTTCTTCGGATTCTGATGGCTAGTCTGGTGGTCTTCTCGCTGCTTGGAACCCATCATCCCTTAGGTTATCGACACAGTGTACAAGTCTGGGAATCCTTTTAGCTAGTCATATTTTGGGCTTTGATCATGAGATTAACCTTATTAATATTTATGGGCCTTACTCGGATAGGAAACAATTTTGGGATCATGTTATCTCATATGGTTTATTAAATCTACAAAAACTAATCATCGGGGGGGATTTTAATCTGATTTTTTCTTCTGCAGAAACTTGGGGTGTTTTCGCTTGGCCGAATAGTTTGAGTGGATATTTTTCAAATGCAGGGTTATTAGATATACAACCACTCCCTCTATCCCCAACATGGACGAACGACTGAGTGGGTATGGATTGTGTCTCCAAGCGGCTGGATAGATACATGCCGAGGGATTCTTTAATTGATCAATTGCACAAGTATCGCTCTTGGGTTGAACAATCTGCAATGTTAGACCACTCTCCTATTTTTCTTGAAATGGAATTTACAGCTGAAAATTTCCCTTATCCTTTTAAGTTCAATCATACATGGTTGGGTGAGGAGGATTTCAGGTTATTGGTTAGGAATTTTTGGACTTCATATATTCTGGTTATATCTGATTCTCCATCACACATTTTAGTTCATAAATTAATCGGCCTTAAGAAAGAGGTTTATTATGGGAAAAGCTAAAGAAGAAGTCTGCGAAGGTAGTTTTTTATGTGGTCTAGAGGAATAATTAGAAACAACATATAAGGATGTTTGTGGTGGGATGATTTGTGAAAAAACAAGGAAGGTCATTCTGGAGTTGGAGCAAAAGAAACAAAACATTCTATTACAGGATGAGGCGACATGGCGCCTTAAAAGCCGGGCTATATGGGTATCCCTTGGTGACAAAAACAAAAACAAAATTCATAAGTTCAATGATAGCATGCGGGTACAAAATACGGTCTGGGCTATCAAAAACTTTGAAGGTGTTTGGTTCAGGGAGTAAGCGAAGTTACTTTCAGAGGCACATAGTTTTTTCCATGCATATTATGAAGATTCTGGGGACTCCTCTATTCGAGAACAATTCCATGTTATCAAAGAATACCCCCACTTTTTCTCAACTATGGAGGGTGACTAGGTCTATAAACAGGTTACTCTAGAGGAAGTACATAAAGTTTTAAAGATGCTCGCAAAAGCCAAAATTTCGGGCCCTGATGGGTGGACGGTGGAGTTGTTCCTCACCTTCTTTGACAATATGGGTAAGGAGATTATGGCGATCATGGAAGAGACTCGGATAACTGGTAAAGTATCTATGTCTATTAATTCAACCTTCATTGCATTAATTCCAAAATCTTCTAAGCCGGATACATTTGATCAGTATCGTCCTATTTCTTTGTGCAATTTAGTGTATAAGGTTATTGCTAAGATTATAGCTATTCGCATCAAACCGGTTCTTTCTCATTGTATATCTAAGGAGCAGTTTGGATTCCTCGATAACCGACAGATTTTGGATGCCATCGGTGTGGCTTAGGAGGTTTTTCACAGTGCAAAGATTACAAATTTGAATGGCTAATCCTTCAGTTGGACCTGACCAGAGCTTATGATAATGTTAATTGGGGATTTCTTCATCTTGCACTTATGCAGATTGGACTTCCTTGGTTAGCCATCAAATGGATCATGGCCTGTATTACTTCAGTAAATTACTCTCCTGATTAACGGGTGTCCTACAAAGTTTTTCACCTATTCGAAAGGTCTTCGACAAGGTTGCCCGTTGTCACCTTTACTCTTCTTGATCGTGATTGAGGGTTTGAGCCAACAAATTCTAAAGGCTAAGCAAACTAAACTGATCAAAGGCTTAAAATCATAAAAAACATTGTTGTAACACATCAATTTTTTGTTGATGATGTTATGTTTTTCGACTGAGGGAAGTCCCAGGAGTGGTTATCCTTTAAAAATATTCTCAGTCTTTTTTGTCGGACTTCTGGGATGCTGATAAATGAGAGGAAATCCTCTTTTTTAAAACAAAATACCGGGGAGGAGCAATTAAAGGATATTACTTCTCTTTTTCCTTTCAGGGTTGGTGACCTGAAGGATGGTTCCAAATATTTAGGTTTTTTTTTTAAACCAAATGGTTATCGTTCTGCGGATTAGGGTTGGCTCTTACAGCATTTGACAAGAGGATGTCCTCTTGGTGTTGGAAGTGGCTCACCATTGGGGGCAGAATCTTAACCAAATATGTATTACATAATCTTTCAGTTTACTGGCTCTCCCTCTACAAGATCCCTTCAGCTATACTTTCTTCTATCCATAAAAAAATATTTCATTTCATTTGGTAGGGCAATGAAATACACAAAATGCATTTGGTAGATTAGAGGAAATTAGCCTGCCCTGTAGATCGTGGCAGATGGTCTATAAAGAACATTTTCCATTTCTTAAAGGCCATGTTGGCTAAAATTTTGTGGCAGGCGCTACATGTGGATAACTTATGGTGTAGCATCATCAAAGAAAAATATTTGAAGTCCTTGAGTGTGGAACAATGGCTCAGACAAAAGCACAAAAATTTCAAAGGCATTTCTAATATTTGGGCGGGGCTACTATCCTCTTTTTAGGTTTTGGCGGATTGGCTTGCTTGGCATCCTGACAGCGGTAGTCAAATTTTCATAGGGAAGGATCCTATCATTGGCAGTCCTCGGGACTTCAAGTTATTCACGATACTACTTCATCATCTACACTCCAGGGGTTTCTTTCTTCTGAAACATATTGCAACTTATCAGCCATCGAGTTATACTACGGGAAAGTGGATCTCTGCGAATCAATTGGGTTTATATGGCACATTAGCGGATGAGTGGAGGACTTATATCCTTGGACTCTACAGGGGAAAGATCACATTAACTGGAAATTCAGATCTCCTGTTATGGTCATGGAATTGTAAAAATGGTACATTTTTTGCCAAACTTGCATACGATTCAATCATGTCTGACTATCCTCAGTCGGATTCCTAGTGGCACTCATCCATTTGGAAATGGAACATCCCACCAAAGATCCGGATTTTCATTTGGTTTTCTATGGAAAACAAGATCTTAACATGGGACAATTTACAAAAACGGGGTTTTTGTGGTCCAGGCATATGTTCACTTTGTAAATCTGGCGAAGATTCGGTTCATCACCTTTTTATTTATTGTCCATTTATCTCGCAGGTTTGGATATTTATCAGTCAATTAATTACCACTATTCGGGCCTGGTTCGGTGACTCGATCCATGTTTGCTTAGGGAATTGGTTTCAACATAATAGAAAATTTGGTGAAGTCACCTATTATATTATTTGGGAGATATGGCTTGCTAGGAACGCAAGCATCTTTGAGGATCGTGTGCAGACTCCATTTGTGGTAGCCAAAAAGGCGATTTATGGATTTGCTGAAACAATAGATGTTCTTTCGGTCAGACTTCATCCTACTTCGTTTCCATAGATCTCTCATGTTCTGAAGACCACTGGCTATAGGGATACCTTTGATGGAGCTTCTCAGCAGAAGCACCTTTCATGTGGGGCTGGTGCTGTGTTATTTTTAGGTTCTCACAAAAGGTTCCATTTATGGACGAATTGTGGCCTTGGTACGAATACGAAGGGGGAGTTACTAGCCCTATGGATGGTTCATTTTTTTGCCAATCGACATTTTTTTCTTTTTGCAAGAGATTGTTGGGGACTCCAAGGTTATTATTGACTAGGCTAAAGGCGATTGTAATTTACATGCACTGGTTCTCTATCCTTGGATTGTAGAAATGAAAAATTTCCTCGTGGCCCTTTTGAACATTTCCTTACTACATATCTATAGGGATTTTAATGATGCTGCAGATGGTTTGTCTCATCAGGGAATTTTGGCTTCAGAAGGATTCATCCACTTTGAAGAATGGGATGAGGAGCAGTAGGGTTTTGTTGGTAGCTTAGCTATTTTTTCTATGGAATAGTTGGCCCTTTCTGTTAATTTGTAATTGATGTACATATTACTATCAACTTGATTATTTTTGTGCGACTATATTTTTTGAACCTTCATGTTCTTCCTGGTTGGCTTGGATGTCGTTTGTTGTTGGTAATCATTCTTCTGGTCGGTTTTTCTGATTTATGTGGTCTTGTGGTGTACTGTTTGTTGGGCCCTATTGTCTTTCTGGATGCTTAAGATGGTTCTCGTTCCTGTTGTTTGTATATGGGTTGATCTGTGCACTTTTTTCATGTACTTTTTATATAAAAGTATAGTTATTTTACGTTGAAAAAAAAAATGATGGAAGCCTTCAACTTTATAAGGGATGGAGCAGCGGATATACATCATATTTCTGTCCACACCGGTACAACGTTGCAATATTACGTCATATATCTACATGTGTTGGTTTTGTGTTGTAGGGTGACATTTTCTTTGAAAGTTGAACCCTAGGGATGGTAGAGGACTCAAGAAAGACACCAACTTGTTCGCCATCTTCATACACCAGTAGGATGGACATTTTATCATAGCATGACACTTCTGTAAAGATTTGAAATAAAGAACGAATATTGATTTTGAGTCCAAGAAATATTTATTTTATGAATTTTCTATGCTTTCCATATGGTATGAATAGTGGGATGGCAGGTAGTATGCACTCGATAGGCTTTCCCTAGGGGAGAGAGCATGTGGGGGAGCACCGTTGGATGGTGACCCAATGGTTCATCCAACGATGCTCCCCTCACATGCTCACTTTCCGAATGGGAGTCTGTGGAGTGCATAAGGCCTGTCAATAGTAGTATGACTTAAAGCCATTTTATGATGTCTAAGGTGATTCAGGTGGATACCAATGGCCACCCAACTATTTCACTGAGTTACAACAATGTTTTATCTTCTTGGAAATTTTCTACGGTTTTTTGGGGCCCAAATTTCAGGGGTCAGCTTGAGGTCCTAAACAATGTGTTTTGGCCAATCGAAGGGCTAGAGGTTGCCATGGCCCTGGCCACAATCAAAGGTTGTAATTCTTAGTTAGTTCTTTCCAATGAACTATCGAACACCCTAAACCTAGATAGTATGCAAAAGTTTCACCCCGAGGAAGTTGACGTATCAACTAGCCACCTCGAGGCCCACAAATTATTTTGGTGCTTCATCTCCTACGGTTAGGTTTTTTAATGTTAGGGTTTTTGCCTCATTTTGATTATAATAAAAGGTTGTTTTCAATATCTTTGTAATCAACTCTTGCAAATAAGCATAGCAAACACATCTCTCTTTAGATATAAGCTACCACCATTTAAGCTAGTTTGTATTGCTTTGCAGTTTACAATGTTTTTCCATTCCATTCATTGATAGAATTTGGATTTTAATTTATTAGTGCACTTTCTGCAAAATGTGTGTATGTGTGTTTCCATTTTATGTAACTGCCTTTATTTCATTCTCCAAATAATCCAGATCACAAGGTATTTGAAAACCAATGAAAAATAGATAACCTTTATTATATTGTTGCAAATCTAACTTTTTGTTTAGATAAATGTCATATAGGAAAATGAGATTGAGAATTTTGCTAAAAAGACAAACAATATTACAAATAATGAATAGTTTGTATTTAAATGCATGCAACAATGGAATGCACCTTTCAAATTCTCAATGAATGAATTGGTAGACTTCATGCAATCTTGAAAGTCGGAATTAGAATTGGTTGTAGACTAGCATCGATCCATCTTAATAGGGGATTTACCAAGCGCCGAGAGGGATCAAATCTCTCTAGGTGCAAACTGTTTTTTAGAGTGTAAATGTGGAAGAACTTTTTAATTTATCTAATTGGTGTAGTTTTATATATATGACTTTGTAAATGTTTTAAATCTAATTTGAGCTGACATGTTATTTTTTATAATATTTTATTATATTTTAAAATAAATACGCTCCAGGATGAGCAGGCACATTACACATCCCCTACGAAGTTGTAGAATGTGCCTCTTCGACGCAATGACAACAAGCAAGTGATGAAATCTATAGTTTGCATGTATAGGGGTATAATATAATAGTTTGTAATTTGTACACAAAATCAACGACAAATATGGCAATGGGCCTTTGGATTACATAGTAGTTTTGAAACGCATTCACTTAATCCTCGCATAACCAATGTATCCACAAATAATATAACATTGTATCTTACATAATATCTTATCGCTCTAAAATATATTTCTCATATGAAATCTTTGCACCGAGTCTCGGTGCTCTACAGCCCAGTATGGGGGAGATGTTGTAAAGTTGTTCTTAACAAAATAATTAAAAAAAATCATGTCGGCTCATAAAATAAAAAAAATTATGGAAAGTACTTAAAAAAAATCTATGTTGGCTCATAAAATAAAATATTATGAAAAGTAATTAAAAAATCGATGTTCATTTATAAAATAAAAACTTAAAACTTAAACCCAGATCTATCAATCAAGAGAGATCAAATTTCTTGAGTTTAAATTTAAAAAAAGAAATACACCTCAAGAAATTGGATCCCTCTCGGTGCTTGATAGATACGGGTTTAAGATGGATCTATGCTAGTATTAATTTCAAAGTCTATAATGGTATTGAGAAATTTATTGAAATTGTAGAAATTTAATTATTATTAAAATATAGAAAAGTATTAATTAACATTTTAGTTGTCATTACTATTTTATGTTTTATTATAATTGATTTATAAAAAATATTAAATGGTATGTCATTACTATGGGTTTTTTTTAGTGAAATCCATTTGATTGTATTGCAAACACTTTAAAATACAATGGTAATGCTATTAAATATTTTTTTTCATTAGAAAAAAATGTGCAGTTCTATTAGTTAAAAAGGAACCACATTTTACATACGCTCGCAGCCTTCCATATATCCTACAAACTGAGGGAAATACACTTAGTAACCTACAATCATAAAAACGATAACTATCTACTGTAAAAAAAGGTGTTACTCCTTATTACAAGTGGCACCTGTACATTCACCACATGTTTCCACTATCCCAACCAAAAAACATGTGCTTTGAGCAGATAATTGCTACATATAACAGTCTCATATATAGTGTTTCATAAATCAATACTTGTAAACAAGTAGAATTTAAATATTTTGGGAAAATGGCTCTGCTAGGGTTTGGTCTTTCTGAAAACCTAGATCGGGATTCTGAAAATTTTTGCTGCAGACTTGGAGTCAACCATCTGACAAGGATGGCTTAGTACCAACCAAGTAAAAAAGTGGAAACCATTATTTATTTTGCAATAATCATTTTTAGTTTTCCTTGGTTTAGGTTTTTTCAGTTTTTGTGTTATTTTTGGTGGTATGTTAAATGTGGGGTAAGATTGTCGATTTTTCCTTTTCAGTACTATGGTGTTTATGATTTTGTACCTAGTGAGGCTTTTCAAGATGATGTGGTTTTCTACTACGTGCACTTCTCGTCCAGGATCTGAAAGGAGTGAGGTGGAGGCGGAAAAGGGATCGATTCTCTCATCTCCTATTTTTTCACCTACCCACGTTCAAGTTAACCCTAACTCCTCAATAATGTATCATTCTCCACCCAAACCTTTTCAAGCTTCACCTAAATCCCTCCCTTCACTTGCGGCTATTCTAGATCAGTTTGTAAATGTTGTTGATTCTTAACAAAAGAGTAGTGATTTTCCTTATTCTAGGAGATGACAACATGTTTGTTCTGGAATTAGGGCTAGGGTGAGAAGACGATCCAAGACTGAGAAAGCGAGGAAAGGGCGTGCTCTTTGCATTCTCGGTAAAGATGTTATTATGGACATCGTGCAGACATTATCTACCCGATCCCTTATAGGTAAGTTTGAATACATAAAGTTGAACAGGTCTAAGATCTTGGACTGGATTTCGAGGTGTTGGAAGCCACCTCTTAACTATGTTTCGAGAGTTATCATGTTAGTTAATGGGTGGGTGTGTTTTCACTTTCTTTCGGAGGAATCTTTGCAGTTAGTGCTCTTGAGGTTCTGGGTCATTGGTTTGGGCTCTCTGGTATTAAACCATTAGCATTCGACCTTTGATCCATGGAAGGAAAAACTTCGTAAGATGCATATTTGGGTTATTTTGCCTCATTTTCCCCTTTTTGTTGGTGTTTTCAAGCTTTTATAGATCTTGCAAATTCAATTGGACGTTTCATTCTGATTGAGGAAAAAACCCTATTAGCCACGGATCATAGATTCCCCGGGATGTTGGT
Organism: Larix kaempferi; assembly: GCA_027924585.1. Lineage (NCBI taxonomy): Eukaryota > Viridiplantae > Streptophyta > Pinopsida > Pinales > Pinaceae > Larix > Larix kaempferi. Next base: position 14,701,391 of record BSBM01000435.1, on the reverse strand, counting down.
TGAGATTGATTCATCTGAAGGACTTCTAGAGGAAATTGAAGTAAGATGGGAACAAGGGATTTTTATTTAGCAGATTGATTATTGGAAAATTCCCTTTAGATGTTTTAGATGTCACAAGACTGGACACATTCACCAGGACTACAAATTGAATATTTATAATGTCCCCATCCAAATAAATCTCATGAAGGGAAATTTCCACCAATCTAATAGTTCCCTAGGTTGGGGTGGAAACATTTAGACTTGGAACAAGGGAGCTATAAGACCCCAAATGGACATTAGATTGACAAATATATATTAAAGGGGATAAATAAATGATTATAATAATAAAATAAGGTGGCACTTGGCCATGAGGGCGCATAGGTGGTGTGGGACCCACACAAGACAATATTCTTGATGCCACATGGCATCCTATTCTCACCCATTTGAATCCAAGGTGGATTCTAACGTTCTTGGTGGAGTTGGAGAGGCATTATTCATGGCATGAATCTGGGAGGGTCGAATTAGAGTGGAAGAGTAACTCCCATGGAAGAGAAAGAGGCATCTTAGAAGAATTGTGACACTTGGAGCTAGATTCCCTAACTTCTATGACAACAATGATGAAGATTCTATGACACTTATGACAAGGTTCAGACTTGATTGCTGACATATGACATGTCAGGGCTAAAAATAGCCTCCAAGAGGGCGCACAAGGGAAGTTATGGCAGCCGAGATTCCCCCATTCGAATTGATGGACGAGGAGGGCTAGGAAGTGTTGGACAAGTGGCATTCTTGGGAATCTCTCCCTAATTCGAGTTGGGATGATTCTATTGGAGGGAATTCAAGCTATGGAGGCCTTGGGAGGTTAATAAAAGACAAGAATAAAGAAGGAGACCAGCTTTTGATCATTTCTCATTTGGCACAATTGGAGAGCTTAGCTTGTCCTTGCATGGTGGATGTTCATCCTCCCTTTGTTAGAACCAATTTCGAGGGTGCAATATTCCCATCCAAGTTGGTTGTTGGAGAGGCCATTCATACCTCTCAATAGATATTCATGGAGTTTTTTTTATGCAGGTTCAGACCCCAACTGAGTTCGAGTTCATCTTCTTTCATTCTCCTATATTCTTATTCTACTACCTTTCTCAGAATGTCATGTAAATGTGCAAGGGCGCACTTCTTGTTGCATATAGCTAATGGAGGTTTGTTATTTCGACTTATTGGAAATTTTAGTTGCCGCATACTCTTTAATAGACATTTCATGAGATCCACAGCTCTAAATACAATGTACTTCAAGTGATATTTTCAATCAAAACTGATATTCGAGCCATTTTCCTCATAATTATTGCATAGTGATTTTGGGATGATGATGTATCTGTTTTATATCAGAGTTTTCTGAGATATTTGTTCATGTTATGAGCGGTATATGAAGTTAATATGATGTCCCAAATTATTTTTTCAGACCCCTAAAGTGTCACCATAGTCTGTGGCCAAATTCGAGACTCCTTGTCCACTATTTTCACCCCAAATTCTAGACTCTAGAAGTTGTTTCTCATTGGGATACCTATTCGACCATAAAACCAAATCTAATGCTGCACATATATTGTTATTGATGTATTATAACATAGAAAAGTATTATATCAAGAATTAGTGAAGGCCGTACAGTGTTTGGAAGAGCAATTAGGGGCAGACCTAGGGGGGATTTACACTACTCAAATTGACTAGTCTTGTCCTGAAACTTCTCTCCTTGCAAATTGCAGACCATGGATGGGTATATCAGGAATTTCAGTGTCTGATAGATGTGATAATGTATCATGTTCCCCATAAAGACCTTACTCCCCAAATTCGAAATCATTTGGAGGTGTTTGGAACCAGTTGTAAACTAGATCCCTAGAGTCGAAATAAGGTGAACCTAAGCACTTTTCTTTGGAGGGATATTACAATATTAAAGGAAGGGGTTTTGTTTTGGCCAATGATTCTTCTCCCAACAACGAACTGAATGATCTGGAACAAACACTCTCCTTTCCCATTCCCCTGGATATCGATGCAGCCAAAGATTTCATGGGTAAGTTCCATACTTTTTTACCTCTTCTTCTCATATATGTATCTGTTGATGAGATACTTGATGTTATGAGAATTGTGGATGTTGGAATCCCAAGTTTACCTAAGCCTTGTGTGTCTTCGGTTCAAAAATGTCTATTTCCCCCTACTGAAGTGGGTCTTGATACTATTTATGAGATTCCTACTAGCTCCATTTCCCCTTCCAATCCTATTTGTTTTGGTCCTATCGAAGTCAGTGGAGGTGGACTCGGGACAACAAAGACTATTGACATTAGAATTTCCCCTTCACCTATTCATGATGATCGTGTTATTAATACTGAGGGTCTGCTTATGTTACCTTCAAACCCTAGAATCTCCACATCCCCTCTTAATGTGGAATCCCTTAGGGTTTTTGATGACGGGGGTCATGATAGTGAATTCTTTGTCTAAAATCCTCCTGAAGCAAAAAAATCACCTCTACCAATCTTTGGGGGAAATTTTGACGGTTTTGAAAATGGGATCACATTTGGTTCTATTAGGCAGTCCAACATAACTACAAGGAAGATACCTGGTAAACCAAAGAAGAAGGACTTTAATAATTCAGATGATCGAGAGAAATGGGTTAACTCTAAACTTTATAGTATTACCTCTATCTCCATTGCTTTAAACTCCGCTTATCCCAATGGGCCTCTTAGAGAAAATGCATGCCATGGATTTTTTCCCCAACCATCATTATGTCTTTCAATATTCGTGGGATAGGAAGTCATCCCAAAAATACTGCTTTTAAGAGGTGAATGGAGTCTACTATACCTGATATTGTTATGCTTCAGGAGACAATGCACTCTGGGGCTAGTGCATGTGATTTTTTTCTTAAAATTAGACCGGACTGGAGATGTTGTGGTATCGATGCTACTGGACACTCAGGGGGACTATTGGTATCCTGAAACCCTTAGATTACTGACTTTTCCCCTTACAAAACATGTGCCAGCATCAAAATCGAGGGTAGATTCAAAGGCGCGGATCGCTCTTTAAGTTGTCTAAATGTATATGGGCCATATAGTCATAGAGAGAGTTTTTGGAATAGGTTTTCTCTACTGTTATTTTTCAAGACTCAAATCTTATTGTTGGCGGCGATATAAATCTTAGATTGTCAGTTGAAGAAGTGTCGGGATCTAAATTTGTCAATGATCCATTGTCCTCTTATTTTAAGGATAGCCTTGAAGCTGTTGGTCTTATTAATGTTACTCCTGCTACTCTAGTAACAACTTGGAACAATGGTAGGGTTGATAGATCAGGTGTAGAAAAAATATTAGATCAATTTCTTATGAATGAGGATTTAGCAGGTGAAATTGGTAGATATTGTTCTTGGTGTGAACCTACGGGGATTTCATACCACAAAGCTATCTTCCTTCAGTTGGATTTCGAGGGGAGCAAAAATATCTATCCTTTTACATTTAATAATACGTGGTTAGAGGATTCGGATTTCAATGATTTGGTCAAAAAATGTTGGTCTTATATGGGTCATTTGGAGCATCACTCTCTTATGCTTCTTCTGATTAATAAGCTGAATATTTTATGATCTGAGGTTATCAAATGGGATAAACTAAGAGAAATTCTATGACAAAGGACATGTGTAACATTAACTCCAAAATTTATAACCTGGAAAATAATTGTGGAGAAGATTATTTTCCACTCAACAGGAAAGAGAAATTGTTGAACCTAGAGAAGCAAAAAGTCGTTATCTTAAACCAAGTGGAAATTACCTAGCATCTCAAAATTCGAGTGATATGGATAGAAAAAGGAGATCAAAATACAAAAAAATTTCAAAGATTTGTTAATGAGAGAAGAATTATTAATTCAATATGGGAAATCAAAGACGTAGATGGTAAGTCTTGGTCTGATCATCCCTCTATCATGAGTTCGGTTGTTTCTCATTTTCATAATATCTATAAACAAGAGACTGTTAATAATTTGGAGGCCCAATTGAGAATCATAAAAAAAATCCAAAAAATTTCTCAGAGGGTTGGTGATGAGATTACTCTGGAGGAAATAAAAAATGTTCTAAAATGTTTTGTAAAAGAGAAAAGTCCAAGCCTTGATGACCGGACTGTAGATTTTTTTCTCCACTTCGTTTGATTATTTGGTCATGACATTCTATTGGCTATTGAGGAATCCGGGATGAAGGCTTTCATTCCTACTAAACTTAATGATACATATTTAACTCTAGTGCCTAAGAAGGATAAACCAACTGATTTTAATGATTTTTGACCTATTTATTTATGTAATCTGCTTTATAAAGTGGTCTCGAAAATAATCTCCAATAGAATTAAACCAGTTCTGGCAAAGTCAATATCTGTGGAGCAGTTTGGTTTCCTGTTTAACATACAAATACTTGATGCGGTTGTGGTGGCACAAGGGTGTATGCACTCTATTAAAATCAAAGATTTACAAGCATTTATTTTGAAGATGGATTTTATCAAGGCTTATGACCATGTAGACTGGACTTTCATAAGATTGGTATTAATTCAGATTGGCCTCCATATCAAGGTCACAAACTGTATATTAACATGCATCTCTTCTTCTACATTTTCGGTTATGATAAATGACAACCCCACTAATTTCTTCTCTAACAATAGGGGTATTCAACAAGGATGTCCTTTATCTCTGTTATTATTCATCCTCGTCATTGAAGGATTAAGCAGACTTATAAATGAAGCAAAAACATCTTTCAAAATCTGAGGTATAAATATTCCCAGAGCCCTTTCTATTTCTCATTTGCTTTTTATTGATGATGTGTTGATATTTGGTACTGCATCTATTGAAGAATGGAAGGATTATAAAGAGATATCTAATGTCCTCTGTGTGGCATTGGGTATGGCCATTAGTACTAGCAAATCTTGTTTTCTATAAAAATGTTGTGACCTTGATTGTGTAGATCAAATAAAGTTAGTTCTTCCTTATAAAATCGAGTCTCTTGATTCGGGCTTCAAATACCTTGGTTACTATCTCAAGCCTAACAATTATCGTTCTGAAGACTGGTGGTGGTCACTTCAAAAAGTGGATAGGAGAGTTAACAACTAGGCATTCCGCTGGATTTCTATTGGTGGAAGACTTATCCTAGCACAATCTGTGTTACAGAGCATTCCTATATACTGGTTTGGCTTGATGAAGATTCAAGTTTCTATTATCAATGCTATTCGAAGCAAGATATTTCATTTTATATGCTTTGGTAAACCTCAGTTAAACAAATTTCATCTTGCGAGATGGGAGTCACTGACTTGGTCGAAGAAATTGGGGGGGTGGGGTCTTTTGAACCTTGAGTATTTTAACTTGGCTATGAAGACAAAAAGCTTATGGAGGGCATTAACCGATAATGGATTGTGAAACACAGTTATCAGACATAAATATCTAAAAACTCATATTATTATTCAGTGGATCAGAAAGCCTTCTTCAGTTTACATGGCGTTATCTTCTATTTTGCATGGTCTTATTAGTATTTTCCCATTCATTGGGGAATTTCTTAGTTGGCATATTGGTAGGGGATCACAATTTTATGTCGATATTGATCCCTATGTCGGAGCTAGATATAATTATAAGCCCTCTCCGGAGGCTTTGGATGAGCTTCATATAAGACATATTTTGATCCTGGCACAAGCATTTCATGGTGGAAATGATTTAACTAAACCACATTGGTTTAGTGCGAAATAATTAAACCTTCCTACTCACATCGCATTTGAATGGGATACTTATATCATAAATATTACATTTGTTGGGATCACTTTATTTGATACTCAAGATCATCTAGTTTGGGATGGTCTTGATGCGAATGGTTGTTTAACTATCAAAAAGGTTTTTAATGCCGTTTTAAAAAGACAAATACAACTTGCACAATACTGGTGGCATAAGAAGGTTTGGCCTTGGAAAATTCCAATGAAATTTAAATGCTTTCTGTGACTTTGTTTTTAAAACAAAATTCTTACATGGCCAAATTTAATGAAAAGAGGTTTCATTGGGCGAATATTTGTCTCCTCTGTAAGAGGGATGCAGAGTGCATTTCCTATCTTTTCATTCACTGCAGTTTTCTCAAAAGTGTTTGGGATGAAATCCAATTTTGGTTGAAGATCAATGATGAATGGTTCGGCTTAGCATTTAATGATTGCTTACTTGAATGGTTTCAAAAGAAAGTTAAATATAAAAATCTTCCTATATTAATTATGATCTGGGCAATCTGGAAGAGTCGAAATGGATATATTTTTGAAAATACTATTCCTACTGTGTTTGGAACTTGCAAAAGGATTGTTCGTGCTATGTATGAATATCCAATTGTTGATAAGAAGAAAATTTGTAGAAACATTGTTAGACCTGTTATGGATATTGTTTCTATGTATGGTTTTTTTTATGGAGCGGCAAACCAAGATATATGTGGTGTTGGAATGGTTTTGTATATAAAAAACAATTATAAGATACTGTCACCTGCCCAAATTTCTGAACATTATTATTTATTTGCAAAAATACCTTATGTTAAATTTAATTACAAGTTTTGTAATTATGATCAGTTTTGATCATGGATGAATGTAATTACTGAATATTATTATTTAAATAAATTAATTAGGAGACAAACACTCAAGAGGACTGTTGAATGAGTGTTCACTGACCCACTAGGAGGAATGGAAGCTGTTGGAAGATATGGGACACATGGCAACAATTACATCACACCACTAACTGTTGGTTATGGGACAACTTCCCCTAAAATAGGGCATTATCCCCCAGGTGGAGGGAGTGAGCAGGCAGCTCATTTAATGACCCAGTAACATTTGAAAAGGCCTAGGCAGCCTATAAAGGCAATTTTGAATTGGGTAGGCAGCCCTTAATCAATATTTCTGCAAAATATTTTCCTCTTGTAAATCAGGTGATTTCAAGAGAGATTCGAATACGGGAGGTTAGTGGTGATTGAAAACTGAGTTTTGCTTATTTACTGAGGAGAAACAGAGTTGTAGGAGCAAGTCTTTTTGGACTGCTACCTATTGAAGACTTAGAAGATTACTGCTACAACAAGAAGAAGTCCTAATTCCTGAAGTTTCTTCCTCCTGGTGGTTCAGCGAATAGGATCGGGGGTCCTAAGACAGCATTTGACTGTTTTCAGGAGTTTGGTTGGGTGGAATAGTCTTCCTGAGTTGTTTGTTTCCCTACAGAGTTTCTCAGGTTTTTAAAAAGATTTCCTAATTTATGCTCAGTAAATAATCTTGTTCTGTTTATCTAGTATTATTCTGTTTATTTGCTTTCGAAAAGAATCTAATTCTGGAAATGTTTAAGTTTAAATGTTAAATTGATAAATCAATATCCCCATTTTTCCACATGTTGTTTGGGAGCATCGTACTCTAGTAGAGATATGCAAATTAAAGTAGATTAGAAGATAGGAAAATTGCCATTTAAATTCGATAAATAGATAGTAATTATTTATGTTTCAGTTTTTCCGTTCCCAAGTTAAATAATAGTAGAAAGATTCTGCATAGTATCTATGAATGTATTATAAGTATTAGAGCTTTCTGAGAAATTAAATAATGTATAATTTTTGTATTCATATCAATTTTCTGTATAAAAGAAAAACATAGAAATCACAGGTATGTATCATAACAGAGTAACAATTAAATGATAGTGATCATCCAAATAAGATTATACATAATAATCATTACCAATTTTCTTATTGTTTACAGACACTTGATTTCATTATCTCTGTTAATGTTTTTCAAGGTTATTATCTTTCTGTACTATTAACTTGAATTACATGCTGTAAACAAAAGCTTTTCACAATCATTCTATAATTTTCAAGTTTCTACAATACACTCATACACACACCATTTCTCTTTCATTTCTTATATTATCAATTTCATAAACTTACAGATCAAACAGAATATGGATTAAATAGAAATATTTTGTTGCTGATACGAAATAGTTTTCTATCGCTTATTATAAACATCGTGTTAATTATCATCCTAACAAATAGTAGAAACTCTTTGAACATCACTTTGTTTATACTCACCTATTCTACTGCAAAGTTGTTAGTGTCATTAGTATTTTGTTTAGTTTTCATTTCAAACCCTAGTTAGGTTTAGTCTTCCATTTTTATTTTTGTTTTATCCAAATACAAATAAAACACGAATGTAGGGTTTAATACTATTCGTTTCCCATGTACATATTATTGTAAACCATTTCGATAGATTCACTCTATTATTTATCAACATTACCAAACAAGGAATTATGACATCAACTTACAGTATCCAAATAAACAAACCAGGTATCTATACAAATGTCTTAACATACATTGTATTACCAAAAGGAGTATTATTTTACACAGAGATCAAGCCCTCGGCTCTCTTTCTTACTGTCTCAAACAATTACCAAAAACAAGTCGAATCTCACAGAACCTCAAACATCACAACAGAATAACCTCTAAACGAAGATGAAGCTCTCAAGCAACGTTTATAATATGTTTTGAAAAACAAGGTTACACAGGGTTTATCCCAAAAATTCAATAGGCAGAAGAGCCCAAATATTCAAAATCGACGAGTTATATCTCCAGTCGATAAACATCAAAGTTTACAAAATATAGCACCCAAGTATCACTGTCAAATAAAAGTGTTTCGAAGATTCCCCCAACCATCTTCAACGACAGAGCCACGACACAGACGAAGAGCACTGCGAGGGTATGGAAGACCCGAAGCTTACTGGTGTAAGAGTGCCTGGTTTTTCCTTTCGCCAGACCCTAGTCAGACCTTCTTTTTACACCCTGCACCTACAAACAATAGTTCGGAGTTAGACTCATGCTACTATCAAACTAAGAATCGAGATACAGTAAAAGAAACATTATTTCATCTTGGACGCTTACCTTCACCGCTTGTGGCCAGTCTTGGCATACTTCAAGACGACGAAAAAGGGTTCGTTCCAGTCTCGATGAGAGAACGCAAGCACTTGCTGTTTGCAACGCATTTGTACCATACAACGAAGAACTTCAAACCTTCAACACTTCATCACTCTGAACTTGGACTCCATCTAAAATTACAACACCATTACAGAGGTTAAAACCTGCAACCTTCTGCACCAGTTCACAGATCTCGGGTTCGAAACCCTTGCAAACTTTCTACCAAAATCTCGGCAGCCTGTCAGCCACCTCCAGCAAAAAAAATAACACAACGAACCACTTTTCCAAGTTAATAACTCAAACACACGATAGATGTTAAGGTTACCATCCGACGGCTTAGACTCACGATCATCGACGGTTACAACAGTGCCAACTATGTCTACTTTGGTATCCACAAAATCAACATTTAATGCCATCCTCCATTACCGTTTGACATTGCCATCTTGGCAAACACTTAAGTCAGCAACAACCAATACCAGGGCGTATTATTCTGCCACAATAGCAAGCAACAAGGAAAGCAAACCTACGTGGAACATGGGATATCCAACTCGGCAGGGATATGGTGCCAACTCGTTAATGGAAGATCATTACATGATCTCTTTTACAATTCGAGACACATGCCAACTTAATTGATTCAACGGCCTGTCCCATATAGAATTTAATGCCCACTCTGCATTACCTTTCGACATTGCCACTATGGAATATGGTGGAGCAAGTACGATCAAATGCTTGGCATATAACCCTTACACTTCGACGAGCATGGAGGCATTCACGTCTACGTGGATCTCTGGGTTTATAACTCGGCAGGGAGGCAGTACTAAGATTTTATTGCAGGATTGGATACGTGATCCCTACCATAGCTCGAGACCGACGCCAAATTGATGAGCCAACGATCTACCAAATCCATTTAATGTTTGTCAGTACCTTGATGTGATAACAAACATAACATGCTTCATTTGTTAACATAAAAATATTTAACAATGCCGTATTCATCATAATAGTAATAGCGTGTATGCAAATACATGAATTATAATTCCAAGGTTTATATCTTATTGTCATCGCTTTCATACATTACAATGTTTGTATTTAATTTACAAACACTTGCATAGTAATGTCAGGATTCTAATGATGCATATATTGCCAACATCTCCGATGTATGTTTTAATATTGACATTAAATCGAAAATAGGTATAGTTTGGATAGGTTGTATTTTGTTTATAAATAGAATAAAAATTATATATATAGTCCAAAGCTTAAATTGCACTATATCTACATAACATTTGGTTAGTCATGTTCATATATTATTGTTTTATTCTCTTCATATATATTGAATATTAGTGGTTGCAAGAGCTTACAAGCTCATAACTTATACATACATTTGGTACTATCATTCTAAATGACGACGACACGACAACTATCACTATAACCAGCTAGAACAATGACGACAACAACAACAATGCTGTTAATAAGATACTTGTTCGACAGTTAACTTGGGTTGAGTTTACTCAGTTATAAGATGAACCTTGGAAAGCAAAGGTGTAAGCATGCGATTCATACCTATACGTTTTTATAGTTGCAACAATCTCTAAACATGCTATTTTTATTTACGACGTTGAATTGAGCTTTACACGAAAACTGGAATTTATTGCAATCATGAAACTCCTTACCTGTCGTCTGCACATAAGACAGGTCAAATGCTTTAGCGTTGCAGTTAAGTAAGCTTCGGGGTCCCTCATAGGACTCCCTTAGACAGCAAAGAAGCACACTGTCAATATCGTCTCAAAGAAAAAGTACCATGTCATATTTCTAACCGGGCATTTCATTATTACATCAATCATACATATCGTTGCATTTGAAAGGTGTCGCATCAAAAGTCTAATCTATTCATGCATTTAACTATCTTAATGATAGTTGTTATAAATGTAATTAAGTTGTCATTGTCACATTAGTTATAATAGAATTTTATTTATGTGTAGTACAACAACGGTTTAGTTAACGTTGTTACATTTAGTAATTATTATTTCCGCAATTATAAAATATCCTAAATTAAGCTAATTGTTGCTATTTACAAAAATTTTAAATTTTTATGAAAATATGGGATCTTATAAATACTTCTCAAGATGGGTGTGGGGAATGGGAGCAACATGAAGGACGAGCTTATGGTGTTAAGGGGACTAGTATGGTTCGCATTGAAAAGGGGAATTTTTTCCATCAATAATTTTGGTGATTCTCATGCAATCATCAATTGGGCTACTGGTATATACGACATTCAATCGATCCACTTGGCTCCTTGGTTAAAAACTATGCTATGGAGAATCTAATCAAATCCTTTGATGATATTTCCTTCCAACATATTTTCTTGGAGACTAATGAAGAAGCTGATAGGATCTCAAAGGAAGCTTTGGGCCCTATAGATGGTTACCTTTATTTTGAAGAATTTGTTGAAGATTCCATTGTAGATTTTGGCTATGTTATGTCTCTCTAAATCTCAGCCTTTTCTATTGCTTCTGGGAGGCGTTGTTTTGGTCAAACTTTTGATGTCAATCAATTGGAAAGCGATCTGGTATCTCTGATTTTGAGTTATTTTGATCTATGTACAATGTACTTTGATTGGAGTGTCTTGTAGTCAGGGTCTTTGTCATTTGGATAGATGTCCATTGTGGCCATAAGTCAGAATATGAGAGGCTTCTATGTTACTTCTTTGTAACTTTGATTTTCAATAAAAAATAACAAGTTATGGCTTTTTTTCTCCTGAAAAAAAACACAAAGACTTGTTTATGCTTGTAGATCTTCCATATCATATAGAGGATGGATAACGAACCCCATAAAATATATTTCAACATGCTCACAAGATCAAACTCATTCACACGATTCAAGGAGAGAATCAATAAATCCATGTAATATTTCATGCATGGCTTGATAAGGAAGAATATTATTTAATATAATTGGCATTTTACCAAATTGATCACAATTATTAGTAATTCTAGATTTTATTGGGTGTCCAATTTTTTGTATTAAGTGCTAGGAACTAAAAATGGTGGGATTGTTTTGTTTTTACAAAATGAATAGGCAAGTCTATGGTGGTAAAACTCCATGGGAATGTGGTGTAACGACATGCAACTAGGTGATTGAACTTGTATGAACATGGAGATCCGAGTTCAAAACCTTTGAGAAGTGTGGCTATAGATATTTGCTTGTAAATATACGACATATCCTAAAAAAAATCATGGTGGTAAAAATATGTCCCTATCTCCACTAGATGTTTCCATTGGAAGAGGGTGTGATTTCCAAGCATGGTGCAAGGAGAGAATGTGACTAAATCCATATTGGAAAAGCATACACTCACTAATAAGGGACTAGTGACAAACAACATTTTTGTGGATGCAATGTTCACTCCACAAGAAAAATATGATGTTAGTGAGGGTATTGTCATTGGCCTCTTTTGGATAAGCCATAAACCTACACTAACATCACATCCTTGCTCAGTGGAATTTAGGGATTGCTCATACCCATACCTCAAGGCTTGAGAGATCTAAATCCTTAAGAGGGATCAAAAGCATCTCATTATAGTTAATAGTTTTAGTGTTCAAATACATTGAGGTTTGTTTCTTAAGTTCTTTGGTCACTCTTAGGAATTCTAGGTTAAAATGGATTTACTTTAGTAATAATAATTTGAATGATCATTCTACTTGATAGGTCATACCTTCTTATTCATTATTTGTGTTTTGATTTTAGGCTTTCATTCAATACAAAGCCCATGTATCTCATCCATTTTTCTTCAACTTTACGAATTCACCATATAGATGCAATAAGTTGTTTCATGTACTGTATTCCAGGATATGATCATAATAGGCACGAATACAATAATAAAAATTATAGAATGAGCCATGGCCGATATTGTTTGAAATCCCCAAATTTAACATAAAGTGTAAGAAGAGTTAGATTGGGTGGTTGGTAGAGGCATAGTGATCAATGCGAATGATTTTGTTCATATACCATCCCGCAATGAATAAAAAAGAGGCCCTTCACTTGTATCCACCCACACCACTGATGCTTCCAAATAAAGAAACATAGAATGCTAAGATAGGTATATATGATATACCCAAAGGATCCAATATACAAGTAAATGTGTGGACCACTGCTCTAGATCCAACTATATTGAAGGACCTAGTTACTTTTAGGCTTGGAATATTTATCGAGGAAGATGTTGTTATTAAGGCCCATGATTATAGACTATTTCCATTTGGTGCAAGGCATGTGATCTACCTTGGTGTACAATTGAGTATAAATTGTGTTAATTTTATGTTAGGACACATGAATCATTTCATATGAGCACCTTATGAGGGAATGAAGGAAAAATATATGCACATGACAATTAGGTGGTTTACAAGGAGTTGATTGCTTTGCATCAATTGCAATGATAATTGTAAATTGTCACAACAAATTTAGATAGAATGATCAGTGAAAACATTCAAAATATAAGAATTATATTGTTTATTATGTAAGATTTGTAGGTCATTACACTTTTGTCGTTTTCACCGTTATTGTTACTTGTTTTACTTCAACCAAATAAGTTAATTTATTTCAAAAAAATCTTTATAAAAATGCTTTTAAAAACATTAAATTTGTTCAGCATGAGCGCAAGGACAATGGCACCTTGTGGCTCTTATTTTAATAAATAATATAGTAAAATTATTTAATGTAATGATAATAGTTATGGAGATTTACTTAATAAGTTAATTAAAGTTTTGTATTAGTGAGCATGAAGTAGAGGCAATATGTTGCTAGTTATGTGTCAAATCTAAACAATATTTTATCATCTAGTCATTTACAATTTTATGATTTTATGAAGATAGTGTTAATATTGACGAGGTAGTGCTCTACTCATATATTCATGTTTATAATATATATAATACATATACACAATCTAGAACTAAATTCGACTATCTACTATTTCTTCTCTTGGCCAATTATCACCTCAACTCTATTGTATGCAACTCCTTAGGATAATATGATTATCTAACTTGCCTATTACATTGGCTAACACAACCCTAATGTGTATCATCCTATTTATTATTTTGTCTTGCTCCTTAGCTTCTTGTATGACTCTTACTTTTCCTCTCAAACTTTTTAATGCCTAATATGATTGTTCAAAGTTGTGTCTAACTCAAATTTATTCTATGCATCTTTCTCTATCTCGATTATGTTGTCTTCATGTCATGTTTTTATGTATGCCCAACTCTTCATACATCCTCATCATTGAAATCGTTGTTGATGTCATCCTCTATAAATACCTCCCTCAATTGTGGCACACTTTATTCTTATATGTTGGAATTACATGTTACACCATCCTATTGTTCTCTTAAATCCCTTTCTAACACCATGCTCTTACTTGGAATTTTCATGACATGCCTTGTGGTAGTCACAATATGCCATAAACATTTGCACGAAAAGGGACAAGCTCATATTGTCGATGAGGACAAAAATCATAATTATTAAATGTGAATGATACAATGAATGGCTATATGACGTCAAAATGACTAGGGCATACGTGTGTGCGTGTTCTACATGTTGATGGGGGATTTTTCACGTGGTTGTGTTAGTTAACCCTGTTAGGGTCCTACCCTAACCCACCTTACTTTAGGATTTAGTCATGCATTGTATATGACCATCTCTTTGTAATAAGGTCGAGTAGTTAGTAGTCAACAAATAATATAAAAATGGTATCTCTATTAATTAATACCCGCCAGAAAGTTGGTACTAATTAATTATTTGACAATGCCAAGGAGTTAGGGTTTTGGATCTAGGAAGCATATTTAAAGACCTATAAGGCTATAAAGGACTTTCTCAAGAATTATTGTATCAGAGCTCTGCTCAAGTGAAAGGCCACACAACTTTAAGAGGTGTGTGAACATTGATTCCCAAAAGTATTCTCACAATATAAGTTTATTTCTTGCAATATTAATCTTTCTACTATCTAATGTCACTTGTTCTCTGGTTTATTGCACCTTAATATGTGTATATCATGTGGTGTTTTAATTTTTAGGGCCAAAGAACACCACAAGTGGCATCAGAGCCTCTTTCTCGAGCTAGCACGCCTCTAATACTTCATAGATTTTTTTAATTTATTTTTAGTCCAGAGACGTGTTTAGACGTCTTTAAACAACTGCAGAGATCTATCGTTCAGCGCATAAAATTGTGGCTAGGGAACAATACATGTAGAGAATATAGTTGTTACCAAGTCACATTGTACCCTCGATTGGTACATTGTTGACCCCACTATAACCCATCTTGGTACCTTGAGGATTCTATCCTAAAATTGAAGTCTTGCCTCTTCTCTCGACCATGCGGTACTGTCCAAACTCCAGTCCTAGGGATGAGGTCAACCCGGGGAAAATCTTGCCAGACTATGCATACGTCTTATTCTTATATGTAATTCTTAGTTAACGCTATGTCATAACAAAGTCGTGCATTAACAAGAACACATACACAAATAACAACATAAGTTTGCAATGAAGACACCTCAATCAAGTGCACCCAAGAGATATATTATGATTCAATAGAGTTTGAATACAACAATTTAGAGGGTGCACAGACCGCAACCTCTCCAAGAGTGCTCCCAAATGGTTGCAACTCTGTTACAAAGAAACCTCAAGATAAACTGTCTCAACAAACTTCTTTCCATATCACATCCATAGGTCTTCCTCCTACAACACTTGTCTAACTCTGCGTTAGGTTGTTAGCTCCTCCTTAGTTGTGCCTTTGCTGCTATATTACAACAGTTCGCTTCCCCTTTGCACTTATGTGTTAGATATGTGTTGTGATTCTTGACTTGCTTGTTTCCATTCCACGCTTGGCTTATATATATTCTTATGGGTGATGCCCAAGGGACGTGTCCCCAATGACACCCCTTCACACGCAACCCTTCACTCATTATGGCCGACTCATGTCTTCGTATCTTTCACCGATGGGTAATCCCACGGGCTCCTTGCCACATTTCTTTCCTAGCCTTCCCTTCGTTTCCCTGGAACACTCCCTCCCACACTCTACCATCACGCGAACTCTCAGACACACCTTTCTTGTTGGGGTACGCAGCTCACCGCACTTCATCGTCATGTGGGATTCTTGTCATGCACGCCCACTTTCCTTGTCCAAGTCATCGCTCACATGTCTTCCATCATGCATGTTCTTTTCGATCACACTCTCCCTAGTCAAGGGAACCCAAAACCTTTCCAAGGCAAGAGCATTCATCACTTGACAAAGGTCACTCTTCCGATAGTCGAACTGATGGGTTTCCAAATGGGCTTGAGGGGCACCCAAGGTCGCGTCCTTTTCAAGGGTGTGACATTCTTCCCCACTTAGAATAGTTACGTCCTTAACAACGTCTCCAAGAACATTCTTAATTCCCTTGAAGTACTCTTCTATTTTCATTGTGTCCATCTGCTACTGCAAATAAGTCTTCTAAAGAAGACTTCAACACTATCCAGTCATTGCACCCGTCCCAATCTATTGTTGCTTCAGTACTTTGACATATTTGTCATGTATCCGCACATCGGTACCTCCCAAATTCCAGTTTGGATGGGTAGCTAATCTAACCGTCACACTTATTTCTTGAGGATGCACTTCCTCATGCCCAAAACTGTATTTTTCCTTCCGCACTTCGATCATCTCATGCAAATATATTGAACCAAGGCAAGGTCGTCATCTCTTCCCAACTGCTATCAAACTTCCTTCTGCAATCTGATAACTTCCTAAAGTACCACTTCATGGTCTCCATCAAGCCTTCCCCATATTCTTGGCTAAAATTTATAAGGTACTTTCACTAGGCACCCACGAACTCACTGCCTACTTACACGGTTGGGTTAGATCCTCCTAACCTAACACTTTCTCTAAGGTACCACATTCACAGGTCCTTGTGGAGGAAACTATTTCAAGACACCCCTGCCATATGCCTATGGAATCCATACCTATGCTAAGGGTAGTGAGTCTCCTCAGTTGCTACCCATCTTAGAGGGATGGTAGGCAGGTGCCAAGGCTACCACCTCCAAACTATAGTTGGTCGCACCAACTTGTTCCTCCTTCACACTTGACCTTCTCTGCAAGGTTGAGTTGGTATACCACATCCCAATGATGTCCTACATGATTCCACAAGATCTTTGACTACCTATTGAGGGCTTCACAACTCTTGTCAAGTTGGAAGTCCTACCATATCAATCCTAGGTTGGATCACACCTTCGCAAGATGGTCGAGCTTTGTTGGTATCTCTTTGTGAGCTACCAGTTCTACTCCACTGGTATTCATAAAGTTGGAGTGCGCCCAAGACCGATTTCAACTTTTTGAACCTCTTCTTCTCAAGATATTTCAGAACTGCCTTCATTTCCCTTGGTTGAAAACCCAATTTCCTCAATCATTCTGGCCTTAGTTGAGACTTCAATATCCCAATGGCGAATCTACAAAAGTCTACAATATCAATAGTGTCACATTTTGGGAAGTCTTCCTCTTCCATTTCGCCTAGCTTTGGTGTTGCAGTCACTTCCGCAATAGTCATATGTACTTCTTGATCCTGAATATTTTACTGAAAGGGTGCCTCATCATGCCTCTCTTCCTTAAAATTTCAATTGCTTCCGATATCGGTTGGGCAAGCTTCACCTTGCTTCCAACCTCTTTCTCTTAGTTTTCAAAAGGGCACCTTCCTTTAGTTAACCTTGGCGTTGAATTTTCCAATGTTGCCAAACTTCTTCCCAATAGTCTCTCCTTAGTTGAACTCTCAGCCTACTCCTTGCCCAAAGTCACTTCTCCTAGTTGCTACACGATGGCACAAATTTTGTTCGCGGGATCCAGGATCACCTCAACCAATGCCATGGCTGACATTTATTGTATCGAACCAGCTTCCTCGTGGTTGTCCTCGACACGATCTAAGTCTTGTCTTTGTCAAATAACACCAAGAATTTCTCATGAGGCATCGATACTTCTTTGGAAACATTGAATAAGTCTTTCGCTAGGATTACCAAATGGTCGTCCATATAAGTCATTGTCAAGTCCAATCAGCAAAACTAGCCTTCTACCTTCACAAGGGTTGCACTCACCACTCTGAATATTTCTCGTGCTACTGAATTCACCACCTTAACCATGGAATTTTTGCTCTCAACCCTTTCTATGAAGTGCATTCATAATACCTTTGCTAACAAAGTTATAGGTGGAGTCGGTGTTTACCGGCACTAATACCTTCAACCCACTCACAATAGTGTTCACAAAACATTTTCCAGGTGGATATTCATTTTGCACGTTTGGTCTTTGGTCTTTGGTTGCGATTTCTCGAAACCTATCACCAAGGTCCCCAATCTCATTTTGGGGGTGAAGTGATCTGGGTTTCACCCTAAGACTGCAACTTCCGCCTCCCAATACTATCTTCGACAAACTTATGCCATTCCTCATGGAGTGTCCTTGCCTTCAAGGCAACTCGGTTCATGAGAAGGACATACAACCTTCACTCTTTCCTTCTTGACCGAGTATGGTGTCGTGTTCTCCTTACGGTCACCGACTTCTATAAATAACTCCGCCTTCTAAGCTTTCACTTGGTATCTGATGGATAATCACTTCTGATTCCATGCCTTTCTCTGTAAGTTGTTATCCTCCAACTTATGTTCCTGTTCTTGGAATATCTGGTGGATCTCACTTCCCCATTGTTCCAAGCTTGCCTTTTCCTCTTTCAACTCAAATATTCCTAGCTCAGTTCCTTCTCAAGCCTCAGTAACAAAACCTTCCATAATTCCATGAACAACCAACTATTCTTCTAATCCGATCAAGCCATTGAACCATTTGTTGACTTTCACATAGGATAAGGTCACAATTGTTGTTCCCTATGTACTTGTTTACTAAGTTTGTTCCATGTCATTCATGATGGGATATAGTATATGACAGCTTACCCCAGTCATCTTCCAAATTTCAATTTGGATGATACTTGTCACACAGTTGACACTGTCGTTCCAACACTCAACGCAATTTGTGGTTAGTTCCTTTCCAGTTATCCAACAATCCATCACACTTTGGTCTAGTGAAAGAGATTCCCACCCAAAGCTTTGATACCACTTGTTTAAGCAAAAATAGCGTTGAAGAGTACGACAAGCTTTAACCAAGATCAAGCTCTTATATCACCTGTCATGAACCCGAGGAGTCTAGCATGAAACCGAAGACTCACATCTTCTCCCAACCATGTGGCATTGCCCAAACTCCACTCCAAGGGATGAGATCAACGCTTTCCAAACTACACCTACGTCTTATTCTTATGTGTAATTATTAGTTAACGTTATCTCATAACATATTTGCACCATTAACAAGAACACATACACAAATAACAACAATGACATCTCAATCGAGTGTCCCCAAGAGTTATATTATGATACAACAATATGATACAATAGAGTTCGGTTACAACAGTTCAAAGGGTACACAAACCACGTCTCCGGGATTGCACCCAAACCAGCTGTAGCTCTATTACAAAGAATCCCCAAGATAAAATGTCTCAATAGACTCCTTTCCATGTCACATCTGCAGGTTCACCTCCGTTGGCACCTGTCTAACTCTATGTTAGGCTTCCAGTTCCTTCCTTAGCTATGCCTTTGTTGTTGTATTGCCATTGTTTGCTTCCCCTTTGTGCTTGTTGTGTTAGATATGTGTCATTCTTCTTGAATTGCTTGTTTCCATGCACATGAGATGCCCAAGGGACGCATCCCTACTGACGTCCCTTCACACACAAACCTTCACTCATTCTGGTTGACTCATGTCTTGGTAGATTCCATCGACAAGTAATCCTACATGATCCTTGCCACACGTCTTGTCTATCCTTCCCTTCATTTCCGTAAGCATGCTCCCTCTCAATGCTACCATCACTCAGGCTCTCAAACACACCTTCCTTTCCAGGGCACGTTGCTCACCACACTTCACCATCGTGTGGGATTCTTGTTGTGTGCACCCACTTTCCTTTTCTAAGTCATCCCTCACATGTCTCCCATCATGTGGGTTCCTGTCTATTGTGCGCTCCCTTGGCACACGCAATTGACACCTTGCTAAGGCAATAGCATTCATCACTTTCCAAAGGTCGCTCTACCAATTGTCGAACCGATGGTCTTCCAAGTGAGTTCGAGGGGCACTCGGGGTCACGTCCTTGACAAGAGTGTGAAAGTACCCGTTTGAGTAGAAGCGCATCAAGAAACACCTACACATAGAATCTCACTTCTACAGACCCTCAAGTATATCATGTCACATAGGAAACTTGAAACCAACCATAGTGAATCCAATTGGTTGTCTTGTTGTTATAGTGGCATGGAGCATAACAATCAGGAAGATTACTCTTGCGTACCTGGGTAGTTGGGTAGTACGGATAAGGGAACAATTCAGCATCCTTAGTTAGTGCCCTAAGAGATTGGGATAAGTACAACTATTGGACCCCACACGTATAGCACCTGACAATCCCTTATCTTTAAGACCCTGGAAACCATCATCTCTGCAACCTGCCATTGGAAATTCTTCATTTTGTCAGAGCAATCAATGTAGCAACCCGATTCTTTATGGGCGGCGAAGTGAAATTCCTACATCTTTGCATATAGCAAGATTTTGGGAATTCAATTAGTGTAATAATATTCAACCAGGCATAATAGTCCCACCATAGTGAAAATAAAAAATAAGAAAATAAAAGTATGGGGTGTCACATGAACCCTTATTTGAGAACTGTGTCAAACAAATCCTTGATTCGTGCTGATAATTTTGATATACATCTCTTGTAACTCTTTTTGTGTGGACCCAACACTCAAAACTTTCAGCACCAACCAATGGTATAGACCCTTAAGTAGAGAAACCAGGGAAACTAGATTAACCTGAACAACTAGAGCAACTAGAGTGACATGGAGGCGACAAACCCAAATCAGCCAGAACCTTATGTGGATGATACTATGCCCCCTTTCAAAGATGATCCTAATATGCAAGTACAGGAGGAGAAACCCCAAATCTCACTCCATGCCTTATCCAGTTTATCCACACCTCTGACATTGAAATTGATTAGCTACATCAAACACTAGAAAGTCATTGTATTAGTTGACAATGGAAGCACCCATAATTTCATTCATCGGTGAATGGTTGAAGAAACCCATTACTATATTCGCCCTGTCTCCAATTTCCAAATTATGATATCCAATGGGGGTATGATGAAATTGAGTGGTCGTTGTGAAAATGTGAAAATCCAAATGGGTGACTACAATCTCAAAACACATTTGTTTGCTAATGACATGGGTGGTTGTGAGATAGTTCTGGGGGTCGAATGCTCAGGACTTTGGGTCTTGCTACCATGGATTTTAAGACACTCTCTTTCAACTTTACTCAAGTCGGGCATACACATCACCCCAATGGAATTACCTCTAGTTCTCCTAAAATTATCTCATCACACCATATGGAGAAATTATTGAAGAAATGCCACTTAGGTGTCATTTCTTAGTTCAATGCCATCCAAGTCATGAAAATGCCCACGTCGAATATTCACCTTGACTTGCAACATGTTCTGTCCCATTATCAATAGGTTTTCGAGGCACTAAAAGTTTTACCCCCATTCCATGGGGATTATGACCATGGTATTCCTTTTATTCCAGGTAGTCAACCTCCCAATGTCTGCCCTTATCACCACCCTTTTGCACAAAAGAATGAAATTGAAAAAAAATTCAAGAATTATTGGAGGCCAACATCATTCGTCTTAGCACAAGCCCTTATTCATCATCAGTGGTTATGTTCATCAAAAGGAAAGGATATTGGCGCACATGTCTTGATTTTCAGGATCTCAACAAATTAACCATCAAAGCTAATTTCCTAGTCATGTCATTGATGATCTTTTAGATGAGTTGCATGGAGCCAAATTCTTCACCAAAATTGACCTTCACTTAGGATACCATCATATATGGATGAAAGAAGCATACATACCTAAGACAACCTTCTGCACTCATGAGGGTCATTACAAGTTCTTAGTCATGTCATTTGGCCTATGCAATTCCCCATCCACTTTTCAAATCTTCGGGAATAAGATCTTCTGGTGCCCTTTCCTTTTCCATTTTGTCTTAGTTTTCTTCGATGATATCTTGGTCTATAGCCCCACTGAGAAAAACCACCTCCAACATGTTTCTCATACCTTATAATTATTACAGGATCATTAGTTATTTATGAAATGATCCAAATGTATTTTTGGAGCAATTGAGGTTATTGTGAGTCAAGATGGTGTATGTGTGGACCCTAAGAAAGTGGAAGCTATGCATAACTGGCCCCGACCCAAAACTCTCAATAGATTGAGAGGGTTCCTTGGACTTACGGGCTACTACTATAAGTTTGTGCAAAACTATCAAAAGATTGTAACTCCTCTTACAACACTGCTCAAATGGAATGCTTTCTCCTGGAAGAGGCCATGGAGCGGGCCTTATGTGCCCTAAAGGATGCTATGTGCACTACTCCTGTATTAGCCATGATGGATTTCGCTAAGACTTTCATATTATAATGTGATGCCTCTAGCTGTGGAATAGGAGATATATTACTGCAAGATGGATGCCCATTGGCCTTCACTAATAAGCAACTTTGTGAGTGGAACTTGGGTAAATCCACCTACGAAAAAGAAATGATGGTTATCCTTCATGCAATTGAGACATGGAAACAATATTTAATCAGATGACATTTACATATCAAGACAAACCATCATAGTCTCAATTATTTTCTAGAACTACAGTTGTCCTCACTAGAGAAACAAAAATGGGGCACTGAGATGTTGGGTTATGATTATGAGATCATATATAAGAAGGGTCGTGACGATGTGGTGGTAGATGCTTTGTCTAGGAAATTTGAAGATGAGAGTTCCATCTTCACCTTGTCCTTACTAGTTCTAGGATGGCTTGATGAACGATGTCAAAAATGGCTAGCCTAAGACATCATTCAACACCTCATCAAATGGATACAAGAAGACCCAAACCCTCTACCCATGTATACATGTCACCAAAATATCTTGAGGTATAATGAACACATTTTTTTCACCTTGGATTCATCATTAAAACCATGAATATTTGAGAAGTTACATTCATCACCCATACCTCCACTCAGGTTTTCATAAAACCTATGAAAGAATTAAGCGATTATTCTTTTGGGAAGGCATGAAAAAAGATATCCACAACTTTGTTGCAACCTGCAACACTTTCCAATGAGATAAGGGTGAAACAGTGGAGTCACATGATGCTTTGCAACAACTCCCAATTCCTGACCATATATGGATGAACATCTCTATGGATTTCATTATGGGGCTTCCTAAGGTAGGCAATAAAATAGTCATTATGGTGGTAGTCGATTGTATGACAACATATGCTCACTTTTGTGCCTTACCACAACCTTTTAAACCCTCATTGGTGGCACAAGTCTTTATGGATTATATTATTAAGTTCTATGGCATGTCAACTTCTATTGTCTTTGATCACGACTCTACCTTCACCATTAATTTTTGGTAGGAGTTGTTTAAACTTTATGGCACCCAATCAAATCTTAGCATAGCCTATTATCCCCAAACGAATGGTCAAACAAAAGCGGTCAATAAATGCTTGGAAACCTACTTTGTGTCGAACAAGCCACACCATTGGACCCAATGGTTTCCTGTTACCGAACAATCCACTCGAGCGAACGCGAGCCGGATCTCCCTAGCTCAATGTGAGTCTAGAACAAATAGAACAGACTACAAACACATTTCCTAGATCTAATTAAGGACCAAGCATTAGATGTCTTACCTTTTTACTACACAATCCTTTCTCCTGAATGTCGATCCATGTCCCACGGTCGTCAGATCCAAGCTGCAAGACCTGTCAAGACACAGAAACAAGAGAAACCAGTAAAAGACATCTGTACAATAAGCGATCTAAGTAAATAGTTAAGCAGGTAAACTACACAATATCATTGTACATAAGAATCATATTGGTGGAAAGCATTTGTATTACTGTAAATAGAGGAGTACATGATAGAGATATAGAACTACAACCAAAGACTTAACGCAGTAGCCCTTCTCCGACTAAGCCAATTGCCATGTCCTTCCAAGGAAGTATGAGCTCTCCAATAGGTGAAAGGGGATGCTTTAAGAGAGATTTCTCCGGCATGTAGATACCATAGTCTTCCTCCCTTTGGGATGGGAGTGAGCCTCACTTATATAGGACTAAGTGGATAGGGTATGGATAGGATAGGTTGAGAGATGATAGGAGAGAGATAGGGGATCTTCCCAAAGAGTTAGGGGTCGAGTACCAACTCTCCTAGAGGTTAGGGATAAGCCCCTAAATGGACAAGTTTCAAGAAGGATCTCGAATAGGCTATTTTTGCCCATTAACAGACCTCGTCGCACCCTGCAGTGGAGCAAGCTGCGACGTCGCATGTTGCTAATGTTCAACCTGCGACGACCTCTCAAAATTTTGCAGGATTGAGTGCAAATCCTCCCAAATGAAAGTACTTAGTCGAGGTGACTTCAGGGATGTATACACTGAATCTAATGATGAGTAGATTTTGGGTGTAACAGAATGCCCCCCAAAGGATGAAGCTGTTAAGGATGTATAGGTGAAGTGCTTTGAAAGAAATAATGGCAATAGGCTCGACGGACGAAGGACACCGATGCAATATAACTGACTCTGAACGGACAATCTCACATGAAGTATAACATGGCTACCGACCAATACATTGCAGATCCATGGTAGTAATGACCGACTAAACACAATCATGGCTACTAGACATAAGCGTAGATTCATGATGAGATGATAACATAACCACGACCAATACAAAAGTGGATTCGTGTAATATGACTCAATACAAACTCCATCGCAACTTGGGTAAAACATGACTCCCCAGGGTCTTCAAGCTGAACCCGCAATGACACGAATCTATCCATGTGATTACAAATGTCTTAACGTCGAACATGGTAGAAACCACTTGATTACCGGTCATTGATGTGAACCGTTAACAAGTGCGAGGGAGATCACCATTGATGTCAATGATTCCCAAGGTATCACGGTACATATCATCAAGCGTGAATAAATGATTTGAAGTCGAACGCAGGATGAAATCTTTCAATCAAGAGTCAATGATGTAAACTCATGATGAAAGCAAGGTAACCTGCCATTGAGGCATGCAGGGCCAAGGTACTTGGTTGGTTTCTAGATTCAATCCTTGGATGATGGGTTGAAGTCGACAAGGATGAATCCATCGAAGGAGGGCCATGATGAATCCCCCATCAATCGACACGAAAGACAACAAAATATGTGTAGAGTGGATCGGATGGTACAGTAACATGTAAGACCGACTCATAGTAACAACGACATGGCGACATGTGTACTGACTGTAGACGATAAATAGTGTACGTGTTCTTGAACATGGGCATGGCATGACTTGGTAGTATTGACATAATGAGAATGACGCAAAATTCTAATGCAACTGATAATGGAAGCTTTCTCCGAATGACTCAGAGGAGTAACAGGACTCAGAAAGTAAGCGGGGACTCATAGACAAACATATGACCCAAGTATTGTATGCAAATCCAGATGAATGCCATGTTCAAGAACGACTATATACTGCCACTAACGTATGTAACACAAACACTTTCCTTTTTCCCCATCATGAATGATGAGTGCCTCATGTGTTTTTTATGAGCTTGATGAGGGTAACTAGATGCTCGGTATAGCTCATCTCATAGATGAGTCCAATCCCAAATATTTTCCGAACCTGGGATAGGAGGGGTTCGTCCCATGATGGGCCCTTCAATGTGAAAATTTAACGAGTCCATAGAAGGTAAACTCGGTCGTCATTTCATGTTTAGAGAGTCTGAAAAGAACTAAAGAAGACTCCAACGGTCCTTTTTCGTAAAGTTAGCCTCATCACCCGAAAAAGGGTAAAACAACACGGGAGAGGACTCTTCCAGTCATGATTGGCTAGAGTATTCCTTTTTCGTAATTAGTGCCCCCTGGTCCGAAAAAGGGGTAAACTATCACCAGGAAGACGACCATTCAAATACTTTAACAAGCGTGAAAGCGACAAGTTCGCTTGGCAATATTTTCATATTTAGGGAGTCTGAAAATAGCTTAACTATGGACTCCGGGGGGTGTCCTTTTCCGTGGAAGTTTAACGAGCCCGAAAAAGTGATAAATCATAACTCGGTACTTGTTCTCATAGTTATGTGAGTACGAGAACAAATGAAGAGTAAACTCATCCTCATGCAATAATCATGACTAACTAAAAATAATAATGACAAAACATTCAAAGGGGTGTTCATACCTGTAGTTACCGTTGGTGATGCGAGAAACGGCACAAAAGACCACTTTACGACTCCTGCACACTAGAGAAAGTGTCAAATAGTCCCAAATATAATGACAAATGGTCGAAACTATAGTAAATGGCCCAAAAGCATCAAAATATTTGAAAAGGAATATTCCATTCTATTTATAAATAGAAATATGGGCAAAAAATAGAAACATTGTTCAAATTGCCAATTTGGGTGGAGAAGTACCAATTTAGAGCCAAAACTTCCTTTGCCGATTTTGGGAGCTATGATCCACCATTTCACCAGCCGTCCGGACCAGGTAGGCCTAAATCTCATCTTGCAACTTTCCAGTGGTTTACTTTTTGATTTCTTGTCCATTTTTTGGGTTTTTTGGTGATTTGGGGAAGGGCCATTGCGCCCTCGGCTCGTGGAAAGTGGCCCTTTTGGGACTTGCGACGAGACCGAGTCATCACAAGCCTAAAAAATGAGACCTGCGACGACATCGCGTTGTACCTAAAGGTACGGTGCGACGGCGGAAACCCAAAACCCAAACATAAAAAATAATTCAAAAAAGGAGTTTGTGAAAGTTGAGGAAGGACCTAACAGGGTTTAAATGTCCCTTTTGGCAGGTTATCGGCAAGCAAAAATGGTATTGGAGTGGAGAGAGAGAGAGAACACGAGCTTGAGGATGAACAAGCCACGAACGATCCACAATGTGTGGATGCTTTGAGAAACTGCGGGTTACTCAAGTTCTTTGAGAAATAGGGGATGAGAGCCCAGATCCCACTACTGACACACATGCTCCAGAGTTGGGATGTGGCCCAACAATACTTCAAGGTAGGTGAGCATATCCTCATGATAGACATTGAGGATATCTAATTTCTGATCGGTTTGTCCCGAAGAGGGGACCCTGTACATCTTACCGGCACATGGGCTAGTGACCATACAGTTGAGGACATGGTGTCGCAGCACTGCATTGCTACTTCTAGGCCTTCCAGCGGGAAGATACTCATCAGAGATGTGGTGAGCTGTCCACTATAGACCATATTGCTTACCATTACTAGGGTTGTGGGTAGCCAGGCTCCACACACGGCTACTCGAACCCAGATGTTGTATGCGGAAGACTGTATGTCTCCCAGATTTTGCAACTGGTGCGAGGGTCTCCTCGCCAACATCCGAGCTCAGCTGACCAAGTGTCGGCGCAGGGAGATCAAGTAGTTTGGATATGGATCGATCATAGTATCGTTCCTCTTGGAGCAGATTCCTATTCTACGTCCGCAGCTAGTACTTGATGACAGGGAGCCCAGGGATCCCCATATGCTCAGATGGGCTGAGGTCATGACCCGTCATGGTGGCGGGCCAATCATTAGCTTTGGTCCTGAGTTTTTCAGCTGGCTAGAGGGCCAGTTACTTATGGTCGAGGACTTTCCATACAGTGGCACGGACTTCCGAGAGGATCCCGACTTGGCGCTGCCAGAGGGTGCAGCATGGGGTGATATAGGTGAGAACAAATCCCTTGTATTTTTTAGTTTTGTATATTATATCATTTTTTTGATGTAGTGCTGACAAGTATGTAATATGTGTGTGCAAATGTGGATCCCATGCGACCAGTAGGTCTCTCCCTTCTGGCGAGGAGAGACAGCGGCGGGGAGGCAGTTGTTCCTGCAGGTGCTCATGCTACCATCGAGGAGATGGATGAGGTGTATAGGAACCTATCTGAGCTGACTGTGGAGGTACCAGAGCCAGCTATTGATGAATTACTGAGGCCCATGTAGAGATTTGGGGTTGGAGCGTCTATGCGCTTCAATGTCTTACTCCACAAGGTGGCTTGGACCGTGGACTGCTTTCTCACCCAGCGGAAATGTGTCGTTCGAGCTAGGGGTGTACGGGTCAGGCGTCAAGCCTGATGACACTACTATACTTATACTGAGAGCTTAGAGGCCTCATATTTTGTACTTACTGAAAGCTATGATGCTTCAGATTTTTGTAGAGACTCACTGAAAGCCATCGTGCTTCAGATTTTGTACCAACACTACTTTTTGAGCGATTTATATATATATTGACATTACCGGCGATTTATACATTATGTGTTTTTAAAATGATTAGTGATGTGATCTTGTTTACATGTTTGCTTTTATACATTATATTTACATGTTGTGAATTCTTTTACATATTATGAGTATTATGTGTGTGTGATGTACCAATCCAAAATGAAGTTGGCCATCGAGTCAGCAACTGTGTTTAACTCTCATGGAATGTGTAGGTATTGAACAGATTCAAATGACCTTTCCAAGAGACGTACTCATCTGAAGAGATGGAGTAAGATGGGATCACGGATGGTGTACACCCAGTTCAAATGGGAAACCACTAATTGAGAATCCATGTGGATGACAATGTGGTTCATACCCAAGGAAATGGCATTAGCTAGGGTTTCGATTACTGTCTGATATTCTGTAGCGTTGTTGGTCGCAAACCCTAGGCAACTTCCTCCTGAGCTAATGAGCTCACCTGTTGGGGAATACAGTACCCAGGTTGCCAAAGCAAGGTTACGGGTATGCCGGTTGGCGCCGTCCGCGAATCCATAGCATGTTGCCATTTGCACACGCAGACAGAACATGGTATAAGAAGCGGAAACAAGATCAAAAGACACTCGAAAAAGAAATGTGTCACACCACACAAAAACACAAAAACATGCCATGTACAGTATATACAAGCAAGTCTATGCATGAGGGATCAAGCATAGTATCTCTTCAGGTAAAGCCCATTGCGGGGTTCACCCAAAGAGATTTCGTCATATGCTTCAAGATCGTAAGCACCTTTCTCCAAAAGACATTTGACTATGTAGGGTCCATGCCACATGGACTCGAACTTCCTTGCTCCTAGTTTGTCATGCTTCTAGTCATAAGTAAGGACCAGGTCTCCCTCGTTAAAGATATGGGGTTTAACTGACTTATCGTATTGGGCTTTGATGCATTTCTTGTGCACTTCATTAGCGAGAGCGGCATCTCGGCGAGACTCGTCAAGTTTTGCTAAGTGCAAGAGATGTTCTTCCTCAGCAGTAGTGTTAGGAAGAAGTTCGAAAACGAGTTGTAGAGAGGGGATTTCACACTCTATCGGTAGGACAGCCTCCAATCCATATACCAATTGGAAAGGAGTGAAGCCTATGGCGGTTTTGACGGAAGTTCGGTAGGCCCATAACGCTGAAAAGAGCATGTTGTGCCAATTGGACTTATGTGTCCCTACCATCCTTTGGACCATAGTTTTCAAGACCTTGTTAATGGCCTCGACCTATCCATTGGATTGCGGGGTAGTAGGGTGTTGAATTTTCATGGCGAAAACCCAACCTATTGCTCAATTCATCAATCATATGGTTCTAAAAATGAGAACCATGATCGGTAACAATTGCCTGAGGAACTCTGAACCGCGCTATTACATGATTGAACATGAAGAGTGAGGTGGTTTTGTCGTTGTTTTGGTATGTAGGCATAGCTTCGACCCACTTTGTGAAGTAATCCATAGCTACGATGATGTAATTATGCCCCCCGGCTGAGGTAGGCTTACAATGCATAAAATCAATGCCCCATTTTGCAAATGGGCCAACGGCAATAACCGGATGTAACGAGGCAGGATGAGTGCACTTATTCGTATGGAAGTGTTGGCAAGGAGGACATTTTTTTACGGCCTCAATACAATCTTTGAAGATAGTAGGCCAGAAATATTCTGCGCGCAAAATTTTCTAGGTTGTAGCCATCCCAGAGAGGTGAGCGCCACATGCCCCAGCGTGACAGTCATTCAGAATGCGTTCAGCCTCATCATGAGTGAGACAATGTCGAAGAATTGAATTAATGCCACGGCGATACAAAGTATCATTAATGATTAAATAATACTTTGCATGGTGACGAATCTTACGACGGTCGTCACGAGAGAGTTGAGGGTTGAAGCGTTGGGTTTGAAGATACAATGAGATATGTCCATACCACGGGTCAGTCGTACTGATGAGAAACAATGATTCATCTGGAAAGGAGTCATTGTGCTCAACTTCTACATCAGAACGGGGAAGGTCGCAAATGAGCTCGGCAAACACCAAAGACTTCTTAGACTTGGCTTTCTCGAAAAGAAGATCAAATTCTTGCAGTATCACAATCCAGCATGAATACTTGCCCCCAAGCACCTGACGTGTTAGTACGTGGTACATGGGGTTCGAGTCAGCAATGATGGTGGTGGTGCAGAGAAAAATTTAGTGTCGGAACTTCTGGACGACAATGACCACCGCGAATGCGAGTTTTTCGACATGTGAATATCTAGTTTCAGCATTAGCTAGACCCTTACTTGCATAGTATATCACATGTTCCTGGGCGTTTTGATCCTCCTGTACCAAAACCATGGCAATAGTGGTAGCAGAAGCGGCGAGATATAAGATGTAATCTCGATAATAATTAGGCGGTTGGAGCACGGGGGCATGCGTGATGGCATGTTTGATACTGTCGAAGGATTTTTGAGCTTGATCGTCCCAAATGAACGGGACATCCTTCTTGAGCAGTCTCATATAGCCCTGAGTCTTCTCTGCGAAATTACAAACAAAACGTCGTAAATAAGTCACCTTCCCTTGGAGACTTTGAAGTTCTGTCACATCAGTCGGGGGTGGTAGGTTGATGATGGCCTCCACCTTTAAGGGATCAATGTGGATCCCATCCTTTGAAACGATAAATCCTAAGAGGCGTCCGGACTCAACGCAAAAGATACACTTATGAGGATTCAGACGGATATTGTACCGTCTGCATCTGAGGAAAATGGCCGTCAGATGATCAATGTGGAACTCACGCTGCTTTGAATGAGCAGGAAGATCGTCCAAGTAAGGTTCCATAAAGTCCTTAATATCGTGGAAGGCATACGACATAGCCCGCTGAAACGTGGCACCAGCATTTTTAAGGCCAAATGGGAGTTTACGGTATGCAAACGTTCCCCATGGGCAGATGAAAGCTGTCTTATGTTGGTCGGCTGGGTTGATCTCAATTTGGTTATAACCAAAAAAGCCATCCATGAATGAGAAGATGATGCTTCCGGCACAGTTGTCGATGGTATGGTCGATGAAGGGGGTCGGGTAGTTGTCTTTTGGACAAGCCCGATTAAGGTCCTGATAATCAACACAGATGCGAATGGTGCCCTGCTTTTTGTTCATAGGAACGACGTTTGAGACCCAATCTGTCAATGGGACAGGATAAATGAAACTAGCCTTTAAGAGCTTTTCAATTTCTTCCTTTATTGCCGCAGTCTTCCGGGGGTGTACCGGTTGCAACTTTTGACGTACAAGTTTGATGTCGGGATAGGTTTTTATTTCGTGAGAAACAATTGTGGGGTCTATCCCAGGCATCTCCTCATAGGACCAAGCAAATATGTCTCGAAAATGCTTGAACAAGGCCGTGCTAACAATGATTTCTTCAGGGGAACACTTATGGCCTATGCGATTGTGTTCCACTATACCAGGTTTCACCGAGATGTCTACCGGGGTGGTTGGCTCAATGTTGGCCAAGTTGCCCTCCGTGTCCGTAAGACATGTAAGAATGGGGGATTGAGGTGATGGGTAGATATCTGGTGAAAAGAGGGTATGGATGTTGTTCTCTATGTATTCCAAAGGAGGAAGAAAATACGACCTGAGATGAAGATCATCCCATGGACTATCATCAACATTCATTACTTCCATGATGGACTCGTCTGAATGAAAAGTCCGAAGTAAGAGATCAGGAAGAGAGGACGTCCATCATAGAGAACAGGATGGGGAGGCCATGGTTAAATGGTCCTCCGATGCTGATTGGATAGCCTCATAAATACATTCAGCGGGTGAAAGAGGCATCATATCTCCAAGCAGGTGCGTTGTGGCTTCATCCGGTACAAGCCAAGCATCGTTAGAGTGAGATAAAATCTCTGTGGAGATCATGTTCACTGTAGCAAAATGATTAGGGGGGTCCGCGGCTGGAAAAATGC
This sequence comes from Larix kaempferi, assembly GCA_027924585.1. Classification (NCBI taxonomy): domain Eukaryota; kingdom Viridiplantae; phylum Streptophyta; class Pinopsida; order Pinales; family Pinaceae; genus Larix; species Larix kaempferi. Next base: position 14,669,181 of record BSBM01000435.1, on the reverse strand, counting down.
CCATGAGAGATGAATCTTTCAAAATGGAAACCCCTACGCTCTCATACTATTTTGACATCTGTCCAATGGAAGGAACATGGTCACCAGGATGAGTAGTGGTGTCCGGTGTACAAAAATCTAACTGGTCGATAGTAACAATTTTTCCTTAGTGGGGGAATTGTACTATGCGGAAGACTGAAGATGCTACCGCCTGCATGGTGTAAAACCAATTGCAACCAAGCAAGAGATTATAATCTAGTGGGGCCGAGACCACTTCCACGTTAATGGTTACAGTCTTTCCGCCCAATTCAACTGCAAGAGCTTGTAAGAGCCCATGAGGTTGAAAGCCATGCCCGTCGAATGCTTTCAACATGGTAGGAGAACGATTCAATTCGGGGGAGCCAATGGCTCTCCAACAGGCGATGGACATGACATAAGTGGAGGCTCCTTCGTCCAAAAGGGTACGATGGATAATCTTCCCAGCAATGTTCGCAGAAACGTGGAATGCGAGCTGGTGTGAGAGCCTCGACTTAAAGTTGTCAAGTCGGAACATGATGGTGTTTGAGGAATCCGGGTCAACTGCACCAATAGCTACAAGGAGAGTTTTGCGTTGATTAGGACAATTATGCAAAAATTCCAGGGTAGACATGGCGCAAGGAGCTTGGGCCAAGTCCTCTATGATATTGTAATTCTATGCTGCTCGAGCATTAGGATTGAAAACAACTTTTCGAATCATACCCTTGGGAGGATGCAATATCGAGTCTAAGGGGGGCTTCTCAATGGTGAGAGAAGTCGATGGTACAGTGACATCAATTAAGGAGTCGGAAGCTTTTTCAACATTACTTCCAGTGGATTCCTTCGAAGGGACCGGTTTGTAAGATCGCGAGCGAGTAGTCAAATTGATTGCCTCGTTACGCAACATGAGAACATGCACGGTATTGGATGGTTCCCCTTGGGATGAGGGGGTTTGAGAAATCATCTGCTGGTTTTGGGTAGGAAACGGATCATTGAGGACTGCGGGAGTCGGTTTACCCCTAAGAAACTTTTGCACTTCGTCTCTATGGGGACACTCTTTGGAGAAATGGTCTTCTCCACACAGTAAGCAAGGATACTTCGGTTTCCTTTTCTGCTTGGTATCGTCAGGAGTGCTCTTCGGTTCCTGCTGGGAAGAAGACTTTTTGGGTTTCCCCTTATTCTTCTTTTTGCCATTAAACTTCTGAGATGAAGCTGATTGAACAGAATTCACCTCTTCAGTTACAACAGGAGTGGTTGACGTGGTGGTGCTGTGTCCAGCCTGAGTCGGGTTGGATGATCCAACAGTGCTAGCAGCAGGCTGGGTGTTAAGGGAACCAATGATTCCATCAGTTTGGGGTACCTTATGTGGTTTCATGGGGTCATTAACATCACGGGGTGCGTCAGGTAGAATATTGAACAAAGTGCTAGATTGAGTGTAGACTAGGTCTAGCAGATGAGCACTCGTGATGGCTTGTTCTTCGGTGACAGCACCTCTCATGGCGACATCTTTTGCTATGGTGGGAAGGAGCGATTTAGTAAACCAGTCTACTAGGAGCTGATTTGGAATTGGCGCTTTAATGAGACGTCGTCTCCTTCACCACTCATGGATATGATCCGAAATGTGGGTGGCGGTATTTTGACGGAGCGAGGTTAAGAGCTCAGTACCAGTCTCATACCGTATAGGCAGCTGGAAATGCGTCAAAAAGTTCATAGCAAGAGAGCCAAAATCAGGAAAAGAGTGTGGTGGCAACTCAATGTACCACTTGGAAGCCGAACCGGTGAGAGTCCTTTGAAACAATTTAAGACGAATTCAATCATCCATTAAGGAATTAGATGAACACCATAAGTGGTATGTCATCACGTGGTGTTTTGGGTCTTCACCCGGCTTGCCGTCAAACTTGGGGATATCAGATGGAAGTTTCACCGGAATCGGTGGCCAGTTAGATCCGTGGCAAATAGGTTCGTTAGTTAAACAAGAGAGGTCAAGCAGGTCTAAAGTAGCTAGAAAGGGCAGCTATGGATTAGGCTATGCATATTGATAATACAGATAAGGCGTGTAAGGACTAAACTGACCGTAAGGTGTACCAGGATGAAACTGACCGTAGGGGGGTGTGCCGCCCGAACCATAAGGAGGTCTGCCACCATAAGGTGGTCCATTCCAAGAAGGTGGGGGTCCACCTCCACCTCCAGGAGGGGGTGGAGGTCCGCCGCCACCACCGGGAGGAGGTGGGGGTCCATAAGCATAATAAGGTGGCCCACCACCGCCTCTTCCTGGAGGGGGTGGTGGACCATCGCCACCACCCGAAGGGAAATGTCATCCTCCACCATGATAGGGTGGTCCCCTGCCGCCTCCGCCGGGAGGGGGTGGTGGACCATTACCGCCACCGCCGGAGGGGTGAGGGATGTTGTAGGTAACATGAGGTGGGCCTCCACCAATGTTAGGTGGGGGCCTGTCACCTCCAGCAGGATGTGGGGGAGGACCGATCGGGGGTGGTGGTATTTGAGGGATAGTCGGTTGGGGTCCGTGTTGCAACACAGGTTGTTGCCCCCATAGAGTGTATGGACTCCCGGGATAAGGTACCCCATATGGTGCGTTTTCGGGATTAGGTTGGCCCAGCACAGGGTTAATGGAACCTGGATACGCTTGACTCCATGAGGGTTGAGTTACATTTGACGGCCCTCCAACATGAGATAATCCCGCGGTGGATGGTCTAGCGGGTTGGGAAGGTCCCTACAATCTGGTTAGGAAACAGGGGTTTCCCCCCAACCACAACAGGTTGACCACTATTCAAAGGTTGAACAAACATAGGTTGTTGACTAGCTACCATGGTAATGACATTACCAATAAGATAATCTGTAGGAATGGAATACCCTCCCCTCGAATTCTGAGGTGGAGGAGGAACTGGCAAAGTAACCGCGGTAGTGATAGGTGTGTTGGAATGTTGTCCTTTCACCGGTTGGTTCACTTGAGGTGCAGGACTGGACTCCTGCGAGGGTTGACCAGTCTCATTAGTGGTCACATGGTGGGATGCTTCAGGTGATCCAAAAGATATCGGACGAACTGGGATGTTTCCGTCGTCAAATCTTATTTGGAAATGACGATTATGGAACTCTTCAGAGTGTTGCCCAAGACTTTGTCTTCGAAGCTCATCTCCTTTGATACGTAACTGTTCCAAACGTTCATGAATGGGGCCGAAAATCTCGGCAGGGTCAGGCCTATAGTAAGTCCTAGAGAACTTTGGAGTATTCCAGTTAGGTGGGGATGAGATGGCAAAATGAGCCACTGGGTGGTCTGTAGAAGATGTCCAATAAGCTGCTGAAGGACCAACAGCTGCTGTAGGGTCGTCTTGGGGTCGGTTTATCCATTCCAACGATCCAGGTTCTCCCGGAATGATGGGAGAAGGATTTTGTGAAGCAGGGGTGTGTGCTTCTTCATCCTACGGGGGATGAGAGGCAGGTGAATCTGGTGGAAACAAAAGTCCGCCAACATTCAAAATGGGGTTCTCCACTTCAGTAACTATGACCGCGTTACGCTGATCCATTCTTACCCTCGAAATAAACTCCGGATTAAGGGGATATTCGGGTGATAAGTTCAAGATCCTATGGGACCTTCTCCAGGGAAAATCCGCCAGAGTATCAGGAAAATCAGTTGGAAAGGCCAAAACAACGTTTCTCCTAAGGGTATGCTAAAAAGAAAAGCAATCCAAAGAAAACCTACTCAAACTAAGGCAACAAGCAAACTTATGTGACAGAGTGGATTCAAAAGTCTGGAACCTCACGGGATTATCAAGGCATCGCAAACCGCGATATACTGCAGGGTCCAACAATATGACGCGACAAGGAGGATTGGGACCGTACCCTTGCCTGCATACCCGATTACCTGGATAGTATGTGCGTGCTAATCTCCCCGAGTGCTGTTCTCGGTGTATTGCTTTGCCAAGACGGCCAAATGGTTAACTTGGTTGGTTTCAAGAATCCTAATGGTGTCTCCCGATATACGCAAGGTACGTGGGAGCTCAAATCCGTAGTGGTGCTGTCTAATGCACAGTCGTTGGCACGATACATTCCGATATACGTGTCAAGTACGTGATACACCCTTCGATATACGCCAAGTACGGATTATGGTACTTGGTGGGTACATGAAGGAGTTTGATATACCGATGTACGTGGAAGACTACAATACCCTCGGACTATAGCGCTGGCAAATAACGACAGTTTCCACGCTTAATGATGCCGGAACACGTCTCTAACTTACACACAAGTTGCTAAAATTTTTACCTAGTTCTACCGTTAATTTGATCTTGGACGGTTAGGTGAATGCATGAGGTGAGTACATAATCGGAAGCATAATGCAAGCCCTGACTACATGCACTAAATGTTCTTTTCTTTCAATGAATTCTAGCTATGGGAAGGAGAAAGCTTTTTCCAATGGTATTTGCCAAAACAAACTCAATGCAACACAATTCCTAATGCAAACAAATTTGACAATGAAAGTATTCTTTTCCTTTTCAACGAAACACAAAAATACACAACACTACTAAACCAAATCAAAACAACATTTTTTCTTTTCTTCTTCTTTTCAAAGTAAAATGACACTAAATGATGAAAAGAGAGGATTCTGAAATGAGAAATGCAAGCTTTTCAATTTCAATTTCAATGATCTAAAAGCAACAAGAATTAAAAATTCATCTATCTTTCCTTAGTATGGAATTAATTTTGTAAAAATCGAAGCGTGCTTTGAGCCTTTCAAGAAAATGAGCAATCCATAATTCGAGAAAAACACCATAGATCATACATTCATTCAATTTTTGCAAAACGTAAACAAGAATTTTCCAATGCACAACAATCTTTCTTCAATAATGTTTTGAGAAACAATGGGAAAGAATCACTTTTAAATATTTCAATGGATGCATCAAAGAATAAACTTGATAACAACTTTGCTTTCAGATCTAAATGACTAAAAAGAAAACACTACTTGCAGCACTCATATATTCAGGAAACTTGAGAAAAGACAAGCACTCAACCAAGCTGAAAAACACACTTAACTCAAAATCAAACAGCAGCAAGCAAACTAAGAAAGCAAAGCTCAAAACAAATGTAAATGAGGTATGGAGGTTGATCCAATACAATGATCAGATCAGGGATGGAAGGAAGGGAATGCAAGAGTGAATGGATGAAGGTGGAGGAGACGAAATTATCCACCACTACTGATTTCAAACTTGTCCAAGATGCAACCCAAAGTCAATGCAAATGAAACCAAATTCTCAACACACAAATCATACATGGGGTCTCTGGTTGGATCTTGCAGCACAGAGGGAGTTCATACATCAGACCAAGGTTCAAATTGTCAGATGAGGAAAAGGGATGCTTGTATGCCAACTTTTGACAGATCGATGCACTCTGCCTTCACACACAGTGCAATGTCGCAGTTGGCCTTCACGGGAGGTGCGACGATGTCGCAGTATACCAATGTAAACGATGCGATGGGTGACTAATAGGTGAAGAACAGAAGCTCAGAATGACACATTGTCGCTCTGTTTCCACTGCCTAGGTGCGACAGGCGAGGTCTAGATTCAAAAATGAACCAGATCTCTCAACAATGAACCGAAAACAGCTTGAAAATGAGTTGTACAAACTCAGAGGAAGAAGATCAGAATCCTCAATGCGAAGATCTGATAGTGAAATCAATCCTAAGAAGTAAATTGCAAAAAATGATAAAAGAGGCTTGTGTCAAGTAATCAACTAAAAATGACTCTCAGATTTATGACCACTAAACAAGAAAAACACTACTACTCCCCAGTATGGTCGCCAGATTTGTTACTGGACAATCCACTCGAGCGGACGCGACCTAGCTCAATGTGAGTCTAGAACAAATAGAACAGACTACAAACAAATTTCCTACATCTACTTAAGGACCAAGTACTAGATGTATTACCTTTTTACTACGCAATCCTTTCTCCCGAATGTTGATCGACGTCCCACGGTTGTCAGATCCAAGCTGCAAGACCTGTTAAGACATAGAAACAAGAGAAACCAGTAAAAGACATCTATACAATAAGCGATCTAAGTAAACAGTTAAGCAGGTAAACTACACAATATCATTGTACATAAGAACGATATTGGTGGAAAGCATTTGTATTACCGTAAATAGAGGAGTCATGATAGAGATATAGAACTACAACCAAAAACTTAACGCAGTATCCCTTCTCCGACTAAGCCAATTTCCATGTCCTTCCAAGGAAGTATGAGCTCTCCAATAGGTGAATGGGGATGCTTTAAGAGAGATTTCACCGGCATGTAGATACCATAGTCTTCCTCCCTTTGGGATGGGAGTGAGCCTCACTTATATAGGACTAAGTGGATAGGGTATGGATAGGATAGGTTGAGAGATGATAGGAGAGAGATAGGGGATCTTCCCAAAGAGTTAGGTGTCGAGTACTAGCTCTCCTAGAGGTCAGGGATAAGCCCCTAAATGGGCAAGTTTTGAGAAGGATCTCGAATAGGTTATTTTTTCCCTTTAACAGACCTCGTCACACCCTGCAGTGGAGCAAGCTGCGACGTCGCATGTTGCTAATGTGCAACTTGTGACGACCTCTCAAAATTTTGCAGGATTGAGTGCAAATCCTCCCAAATGAAAGTACTTAGTCCAGGTGACTTCAGGGATGTATACACTGAATCTAATGATGAGTAGATTTTGGGTGTAACACTTCCTCTGTACTAGTGGTGGTATAATACCACTTATCATGGCTCCACCAAAATGACACCATATGAAGTAGTGTATGGCCAAAATCCCTTATCAGTGATTTCATATCTTCCAGGTACCTCCAGGTTTTAGGTCATGGACAACACACTTCCCACTAGAGAAGTTATTCCCTGAACCCTTAAACACAATCTCATTATGGCTCAAAATAGAATGAAACCACAAGTATATCAACATCACTTTGAGCATTCCTTTGAAGTAGGGGAATAGGTGTTTCATTGAATCTAACCTTATAAACAACCATCCTTAAAGTCTCATCTAAACCAAAATATAACTTCAAAGTTTTATGGACACCACACAACCCTCCGACACATTAGACATGTGGCCTACAAGTTTTCTCTGCTAGATCACTCGAAGATCCACCCAGTATTTCATGTTTCTTTCCTAAAAAAAATGATGGGTTATAATTGTAAAGTGTAGACCAACTTACTAGAATTGCACGAGGAATTCTCCATTTGGCTCTATAATGGTAGTCTTAGCTTCCCGAGAATGAAAATGGTGCATATGCACTATCAAAGAAGTTTTGATCCAGTGGAAAGATATGCTTCCAAAAGATGCCGCTTGGGAACTGACCAGAAATTTCACAGCAATTTTGTCACCTTCAGGAGTGAGGACAACATTGCTTTTGAAGGGGGAGGGAATTCCAGGGTCCTACCTAACCCGCCTTACTTTAGGATTTATTCATGCATTGTATACAACCATTGCAACATCCCTCAAATTCGATCCCTATTGTTATTATTCTTGTAAAAGTAATTATGAATTATGTAAGCGGCCCTGGTGAGGAGCTCAAGGCCAAGGCCCCACCAGTGGACCTCAAGCTAGTGTTATGTTTTTAAGTCTTAGTTTAAGGCTAGAAGATTAAAGAATAATAATGCGACTAAACGATAAGTAACAAAACCCACCCATAAGAAAAGATAAGACGGTTAGTAAGCCGTGAGATTCATGTTTAAGTCGTAAACATTGAGGGTAAAGAACTAGTACTATTACAAAAGAGTACAATCTTTTGGGTGAAATAGAAAACGATAAAGTAATATACATATATATATGAACAAGCATGCCTATAAATAATTTAATCCTACACATACACTCCTATGAGAGAAGGAGATAGAGTATTGTTTATATACACATACACTCCTATAAATAATTTAATCCTACACATACACTTTTTTTTTAATAAATTTGGGCCGTAATTCTGGTTCGTAATGCTGAACGTAGGATGAAAAGATCTCAGATGCTCTTGGAAATAGTACTACCTTTTCTATGTTTTGTGTGCTTAAATAGAGGGTTAATCTCTGTTAAACTTGGATTATAAATATATATGTGGAAGGATAAATGGTCTTGGCGTTAAATCCGTGAATAAACAACCCAAGTTAGATGTCCCGTGCCTCTGTCGTCTTACTGTAAAGTGCAGGAAGGGGTGAAGCTCTTAGATAGAATCTTATTAAGTTTATACTATGTTTTCGTTCTACCTCAGAACCGTGGAAACTCTTATATAGTTTATATATTTTATGTTTTGTATTGAATCCTACTTATATACGTTGCCGGTGTAGAAAAAATCGATGTTTATCTATGCTAGTGAATAACCAATTCTCTGTCAGAGAAATAATACCAATATACGATGGTTATTTATATTAACCCTTACACTTTCAATTCTTCCACGCATGGATACATTTTTTTTAGTATATAAGTAATATAAGTTTATATTGAAAATAGTTGGACTTAGGATCGTTTTGACTAAAGCTTAATTATATTTATATGTGTCATGTTATGTAGTAGAGTCATGACCACAATATCAACTTGGTTACGAATTGCTTAAAGAATAAGTAAACATATATTATAGCCTTACTTGCCAAAAAGGAGAAAGGTGTTATTCTTAAATCCTATTTTTAAAAAGTAGTTAAAGTATAAGATGTGTTGATGCCCCGAAGATCGCAGCATCAAGTAGAAAGGGATTCTCCTCGGTAGACTATCCCAATTAGATTGTCCACCGTTTGGTATGGGGAATCCATCCGGTTAGCGGTTCCGGCAACCGTTGGGTTTGGAGATTTGCTTCAATTATATTGGTTATGGCCCGATCCACCGTTCTTTTTGAATTTATGGTTTAGAATGATATGCAAGTACCTAAACTAACTTAATCTAAATGCAGAACTCGAAACAAATCTGTATTTAAAATTGAATAAACCTAAACTATCCCTGCAAGGAGAAAAATTATAAGTATGAGTAGAGTTATCTAAAGATCAACAGACAGCCATTAAATCACAGAGATAGATCTACAGCGAGAAAGCAAGAGATATTAGAAGATAGCTTCCAATCTACATATAACACATTCCATTACTCATGTAGGAGAAAATTCATTTGCACAAGAAACAGTAAGATCATTCAATACAGAGAAATAATTCAAGACAACAAAGAAAGATGTCACAGTAGAATATGAAAGTCACAAGAATAATCCAGCATGCATCCAACATCCATTTCCATGCAAAAGACGTCCTCTCCAGGCTCTTATTAGGTACATTTCATTTTCTTGAAACAAGTGCAAGATAGCTCGTACAAGTTAAGAAAAATAATTTCCTTGCAAAAAGTCCCTTTACATTGTTTCCTAACCTTCTATTTATATATTTACAAAATGCCTCTTGGGCTGCACCTAGCTCTTTACACATGTCATCTACAGACTTTTCCCTTTTAATAAACAAATTGTGGCCCTATTCTTAAAACAGAAAATTTCTCAAAAAGAAAAGGACAGCTGTCTAGTGGTTCCATGCTTTAAACATAGGGAGACCAAAAAAAAAAAAAAGGAACAACACTGTAGGATCAGCGTGTTCACCCTTGGGAAGGCGCTTCTGCTGGGAGAGAAGGACTTGGACTGGCTACTACTGCTGGGAGAGAAGGACTTGGACTGGCTGCTACTGCTGGGAGAGAAGGACTTGGACTGGCTGCTTTATTATCCTCCTCTACTATGTAACTGAACCAGATACCAGTGTCTCTGATAACCACATTTGCTGAGGAAGGGAGCAAGATCTTCTGGGAAGTCACATCTTTACCAAGTTCTGCTCCAATACCCTGAATTTCTGCAACTGATGCTTGGTGGATTTCTTTAAGCAAATGATTGTATATTGATGACAACCCAATATAGTGATGGAGATCATCAATGGCTAAGACATCAATCTTCTTTACATATTCTATTTGAATGCCTATCTCTTCCTTCAAGTCTAATAAACGTTTCTCTTTGCCTGGGAACTCATCGAGGGACTGAGGAAAACTCAACTTGCACTTATCATGCACTTTGTGGATTTTTTGATAAAGACTGTTACTTTTATCCATTGTTCCTTGGATCTTAGCCATGAGCTTAAGGCCACAGTTCCTGCAGAATTCCATAAGGGCTATATCTTCTTTAAAATCATCCACAGATTTGAATGGGAGATGCTTGGGGAAATCAACCTTCCCTTCTCTCCATTCCATATGGCTCAGGATGTTTGCTTTAACCCGAGTATATTTACCCTTAAGCCTATTGGCCTCTACATTGACTTCTTTCAATCTAACCATCATGGCTTTGAGCATGCACACTTCCTCAGTAACCAACTCCTGTGTGGCGTGTATTTGTCTCAGAATGTCACAGGACAACTCATGAAAGGGATACATATCTATTGTTCTACTCTCTGCCTACTCTAATTGCTCACCCATTGCTTGCTTATTTGCTTGCAGATGAGAAACTCTAGCTTCCGAATCGTTCTTTTCTGCTTCTAAAACCATCATCTGGACTGCCAGGTGCTCCTTTTCTTCTTCTAGCTGGCGATACTTATCTGACAATTTCTTGTGCTCAACAGACAGGAGATTATACTTATTCACTACAAGATCCCTGTAAGCCTATTCATTAGCCACAGTATGTTGTAACATGTGAACTCTCCTCTTTGTCGACTCAAATTCTCTAACCATATCGACCACATTGTCCTATGTTGCTTTTGTTGCTTCTACAGCGGTGGATGCCATGTCTATGGGAGACTTATTTGTATTTTGCATCATCGTGGTCTCCCACCGGGTAACAATATCTTCTTGGAAGAGTCTCTTTATCCTCTCTTCCGATTTCAAGACTACTGCCTTCCTCTTCCTATCATACACAAATTCATCCCATCGGGACACAGTATGATCTTCTGATGGAGTGTAAGGGACGATTGGGAGGTCTATTACATGTATTTCTGCTTCTATGGGTGGGGTTTGTACTGCTTGAGCTGAATTTGTTCCCACATTTTGGGCGCCGGGGACACCTGCTTGAGCTATGTCTGCCTCCACATTTTGGATGCCGGGAACACCTACTTGAGATGTATCTGCCTCCACATTTTGGGTGCCGGGAACACCTGCTTGAGATATGTTTGTTTCCATATCTTGGGTGCCGGAGCCACTTGCCTGGGCATCTTCATTGATCTTAAGTTCTTCTTCCTTCTTTTGTTCCTCTTTAGCTTTACGCTTTCTTTTTTCTTCTTCAGCTTCCTGCTGATTTTCACTTTCTTCCATCTGCTTTGCTTCTTCAGTTTTTTTTTGCAGCCTTGCATCTTCTGCTTCTTGTTGCAGCCTGGCTTCCTCAGCTTCTCTCTGCAATCTTGCATCTTCAGCTTCTTTCTGCAGCCTTGCTTCCTCAGCTTCTCTCTGCAGCCTTGCTTCCTCTTTCAATCTTTGTTCTTCTTGGGCTCAGGCATCAGCTGCTTCTCTCTCTTTCTGCAGGCTGGCTTTTTGGGCTGGGGTAGAGCTAGAGCTTGCTCCACTGCCTTGACAAAAAATATGCAACTCAGTCATGTTGCTGATGCCTCTGAACACTTCTTCCTCGACATCATAGTAATGAGCATATTCATAATGAGCATAAATTTCTTTGCAATGCTCGGAAACCTTCCCCCGCCTATCATTTCTATGGAAGATCATTTCACCAAAGTGGAAAGCTTTAAGCTCTTGAACAAATTCCTCAGCTGATGCAACCCCTGAGAATTTGTAGGCTCCTATGCAGAAGGGCAAAGGAGGGAAAGAAGCCTTATGTTGCTTGTTAACCACCCCTCCTATTCCATCAAGGAAAATTTGCCTGACGGCTTCCTTGAGGACTACATAATAAGTGGCGTATTTTGGCAAAATGTATGGCGCTTTGGTACCTCCAAACATCCTGATGTAGGTGCCCTGCTCTGAGAAATAAAAATCTCCATAGTTTTCCAGGACCTCCATGGTATTTTCTGATAGGCAGTTGGGCTCTTCCTTGAATATCTGCTCATATAGAGGCATGATGAACTCTTCGCAGATGAGCTTATAGCTTGCTCTGTAATTTTGAGCCCACATTATTTTATAAGCAGTGTAGACCGGGGTACAAAAATCTAACTGGCGTCCGGTGTACAAAAATCTAACTGGTCGATAGTAACAATTTTTCCTTAGTGGGGGAATTGTACTATGCGGAAGACTGAAGAGGCTACCGCCTGCATGGTGTAAAACCAATTGCAACCAAGCAAGAGATTATAATCTAGTGGGGCCGAGACCACTTCCACGTTAATGGTTACAGTCTTTCCGCCCAACTCAACTGCAAGAGCTTGTAAGAGCCCATGAGGTTGAAAGCCATGCCCGTCGAATGCTTTCAACATGGTAGGAGAACGATTCAATTCGGGGGAGCCAATGGCTCTCCAACAGGCGATGGACATGACATAAGTGGAGGCTCCTTCATCCAAAAGGGTACGATGGATAATCTTCCCAGCAATGTTCGCAGAAACGTGGAATGCGAGATGGTGTGAGAGCCTTGACTTAAAGTTGTCAAGTCGGAACATGATGGTGTTTGAGGAATCCGGGTCAACTGCACCAATAGCTACAAGGAGAGTTTTGCGTTGATTGGGACAATTATGCAAAAATTCCAGGGTAGACATGGCGCAAGGAGCTTGGGCCAAGTCCTCTACGATATTGTAATTCTATGCTGCTCGAGCATTAGGATTGAAAACAACTTTTCGAATCATACCCTTGGGCGGATGCAATATCGAGTCTAAGGGGGGCTTCTCAATGGTGAGAGAAGTCGATGGTACAGTGACATCAATTAAGGAGTCGGAAGCTTTTTCAACATTACTTCCAGTGGATTCCTTCGAAGGGACCGGTTTGTAAGATCGCGAGCGAGTAGTCAAATTGATTGCCTCATTACGCAACATGAGAACATGCACGGTATTGGATGTTTCCCCTTGGGATGAGGGGGTTTGAGAAATCATCTGCTGGTTTTGGGTAGGAAACGGATCATTGAGGACTGCGGGAGTCGGTTTACACTTCGTCTCTATGGGGACACTCTTTGGAGAAATGGTCTTCTCCACACAGTAACCAAGGATACTTCGGTTTCCTTTTCTGCTTGGTATCGTCAGGAGTGCTCTTCGGTTCCTGCTGGGAAGAAGACTTTTTGGGTTTCCCCTTATTCTTCTTTTTGCCATTAAACTTCTGAGATGAAGCTGATTGAACAGAATTCACCTCTTCAGTTACAACAGGAGTGGTTGACGTGGTGGTGCTGTGTCCAGCCTGAGTCGGGTTGGATGATCCAACAGTGCTAGCAGCAGGCTGGGTGTTAAGGGAACCAATGATTCCATCAGTTTGGGGTCCCTTATGTGGTTTCATGGGGTCATTAACATCACGGGGTGCGTCAGGTAGAATATTGAACAAAGTGCTAGATTGAGTGTAGACTAGGTCTAGCAGATGAGCACTCGTGATGGCTTGTTCTTCGGTGACAGCACCTCTCATGGAGACATCTTTTGCTATGGTGGGAAGGAGCGATTTAGTAAACCAGTCTACTAGGAGCTGATTTGGAATTGGCGCTTTAATGAGACGTCGTCTCCTTCACCACTCATGGATATGATCCGAAATGTGGGTGGCGGTATTTTGACGGAGCGAGGTTAAGAGCTCAGTACCAGTCTCATACCGTATAGGCAGCTGGAAATGCGTCAAAAAGTTCATAGCAAGAGAGCCAAAATCAGGAAAAGAGTGTGGTGGCAACTCAATGTACCACTTGGCAGCCGAACCGGTGAGAGTCCTTTGAAACAATTTAAGATGAATTCAATCATCCATTAAGGAATTAGATGAACACCATAAGTGGTATGTCATCACGTGGTGTTTTGGGTCTTCACCCGGCTTGCCGTCAAACTTGGGGATATCAGATGGAAGTTTCACCGGAATCGGTGGCCAGTTAGATCCGTGGCAAATAGGTTCGTTAGTTAAACAAGAGAGGTCAAGCAGGTCTAAAGTAGCTAGAAAGGGCAGCTCTGGATTAGGCTATGCATATTGATAATACAGATAAGGCGTGTAAGGACTAAACTGACCGTAAGGTGTACCAGGATGAAATTGACCGTAGGGGGGTGTGCCGCCCGAACCATAAGGAGGTCTGCCACCATAAGGTGGTCCATTCCAAGAAGGTGGGGGTCCACCTCCACCTCCAGGAGGGGGTGGAGGTCCACCGCCACCACCGGGAGGAGGTGGGGGTCCATAAGCATAATAAGGTGGCCCACCACCGCCTCTGCCTGGAGGGGGTGGTGGACCATCGCCACCACCCGAAGGGAAATGTCATCCTCCACCATGATAGGGTGGTCCCCTGCCGCCTCCGCCGGGAGGGGGTCGTGGACCATTACCGCCACCGCCGGAGGGGTGAGGGATGTTGTAGGTAACATGAGGTGGGCCTCCACCAATGTTAGGTGGGGGCCTGTCACCTCCAGCAGGATGTGGGGGAGGACCGATCGGGGGTGGTGGTATTTGAGGGATAGTCGGTTGGGGTCCGTGTTGCAACACAGGTTGTTGCCCCCATAGAGTTTATGGACTCCCGGGATAAGGTACCCCATATGGTGCGTTTTCAGGATTAGGTTGGCCCAGCACAGGGTTAATGGAACCTGGATACGCTTGACTCCATGAGGGTTGAGTTACATTTGACGGCCCTCCAACATGAGATAATCCCGCGGTGGATGGTCTAGCGGGTTGGGAAGGTCCCTACAATCTGGTTAGGAAACAGGGGTTTCCCCCCAACCATAACAGGTTGACCACTATTCAAAGGTTGAACAAACATAGGTTGTTGACTAGCTACCATGGTAATGACATTACCAATAAGATAATCTGTAGGAATGGAATACCCTCCCCTCGAATTCTGAGGTGGAGGAGGAACTGGCAAAGTAACCGCGGTAGTGATAGGTGTGTTGGAATGTTGTCCTTCCACCGGTTGGTTCACTTGAGGTGCAGGACTGGACTCCTGCGAGGGTTGACCAGTCTCATTAGTGGTCACATGGTGGGATGCTTCAGGTGATCCAAAAGATATCGGACGAACTGGGATGTTTCCGTCGTCAAATCTTATTTGGAAATGACGATTATGGAACTCTTCAGAGTGTTGCCCAAGACTTTGTCTTCGAAGCTCATCTCCTTTGATACGTAACTGTTCCAAACGTTCATGAATGGGGCCGAAAATCTCGGCAGGGTCAGGCCTATAGTAAGGCCTAGAGAACTTTGGAGTATTCCAGTTAGGTGGGGATGAGATGGCAAAATGAGCCACTGGGTGGTCTGTAGAAGATGTCCAATAAGCTGCTGAAGGACCAACAGCTGCTGTAGGGTCGTCTTGGGGTCGGTTTATCCATTCCAACGATCCAGGTTCTCCCGGAATGATGGGAGAAGGATTTTGTGAAGCAGGGGTGTGTGCTTCTTCATCCTACGGGGGATGAGAGGCAGGTGAATCTGGTGGAAACAAAAGTCCGCCAACATTCAAAATGGGGTTCTCCACTTCAGTAACTATGACCGCGTTACGCTGATCCATTCTTACCCTCGAAATAAACTCCGGATTAAGGGGATATTCGGGTGATAAGTTCAAGATCCTATGGGACCTTCTCCAGGGAAAATCCGCCAGAGTATCAGGAAAATCAGTCGGAAAGGCCAAAACAACGTTTCTCCTAAGGGTATGCTAAAAAGAAAAGCAATCCAAAGAAAACCTACTCAAACTAAGGCAACAAGCAAACTTATGTGACAGAGTGGATTCAAAAGTCTGGAACCTCATGGGATTATCAAGGCATCGCAAACCGCGATATACTGCAAGGTCCAACAATATGACGCGACAAGGAGGATTGGGACCGTACCCTTGCCTGCATACCCGATTACCTGGATAGTATGTGCGTGCTAATCTCCCCGAGTGCTGTTCTCGGTGTATTGCTTTGCCAAGACGGCCAAATGGTTAACTCGGTTGGTTTCAAGAATCCTAATGGTGTCTCCCGATATACGCAAGGTACGTGGGAGCTCAAATCCGTAGTGGTGCTGTCTAATGCACAGTCGTTGGCACGAGACATTCTGATATACGTGTCGAGTACGTGATACACCCTTCGATATACGCCAAGTACGGATTATGGTACTTGGTGGGTACATGAAGGAGTTTGATATACCGATGTACGTGGAAGACTACAATACCCTCGGACTATAGCGCTGGCAAATAACGACAGTTTCCACGCTTAATGATGCCGGAACACGTCTCTAACTTACACACAAGTTGCTAAAATTTTTACCTAGTTCTACCGTTAATTTGATCTTGGACGGTTAGGTGAATGCATGAGGTGAGTACATAATCGGAAGCATAATGCAAGCCCTGACTACATGCACGAAATGTTCTTTTCTTTCAATGAATTCTAGCTATGGGAAGGAGAAAGCTTTTTCCAATGGTATTTGCCAAAACAAACTCAATGCAACACAATTCCTAATGCAAACAAATTTGACAATGAAAGTATTCTTTTCCTTTTCAACAAAACACAAAAATACACAACACTACTAAACCAAATCAAAACAACATTTTTTCTTTTCTTCTTCTTTTCAAAGTAAAATGACACTAAATGATGAAAAGAGAGGATTCTGAAATGAGAAATGCAAGCTTTTCAATTTCAATTTTAATGATCTAAGAGCAACAAGAATTAAAAATTCATCTATCTTTCCTTAGTATGGAATTAATTTTGTAAAAATCGAAGCGTGCTTTGAGCCTTTCAAGAAAATGAGCAATCCATAATTCGAGAAAAACACCATAGATCATACATTCATTCAATTTTTGCAAAACGTAAACAAGAATTTTCCAATGCACAACAATCTTTCTTCAATAATGTTTTGAGAAACAATTGGAAAGAATCACTTTTAAATATTTCAATGGATGCATCAAAGAATAAACTTGATAACAACTTTGCTTTCAGATCTAAATGACTGAAAAGAAAACACTACTTGCAGCACTCATATATTCAGGAAACTCGAGAAAAGACAAGCACTCAACCAAGCTGAAAAACACACTTAACTCAAAATCAAACAGCAGCAAGCAAACTAAGAAAGCAAAGCTCAAAACAAATGTAAATGAGGTATGGAGGTTGATCCAATACAATGATCAGATCAGGGATGGAAGGAAGGGAATGCAAGAGTGAATGGATGAAGGTGGAGGAGACAAAATTATCCACCACTACCGATTTCAAACTTGTCCAAGATGCAACCCAAAGTCAATCCAAATGAAACCAAATTCTCAACACACAAATCATACATGGGGTCTCTGGTTGGATCTTGCAGCACAGAGGGAGTTCATACATCAGACCAAGGTTCAAATTGTCAGATGAGGAAAAGGGATGCTTGTATGCCAACTTTTGACAGATCGACGCACTCTGCCTTCACACACAGTGCAATGTCGCAGTTGGCCTTCACGGGAGGTGCGACGATGTCGCAGTATACCAATGTAAACGATGCGATGGGTGACTAACAGGTGAAGAACAGAAGCTCAGAATGACACATTGTCGCTCTGTTTCCACTGCCTAGGTGCGACAGGCGAGGTCTAGATTCAAAAATGAACCAGATCTCTCAACAATGAACCAAAAACAGCTTGAAAATGAGTTGTACAAACTCAGAGGAAGAAGATCAGAATCCTCAATGCGAAGATCTGATAGTGAAATCAATCCTAAGAAGTAAATTGCAAAAAATGATAAAAGAGGCTTGTGTCAAGTAATCAACTGAAAATGACTCTCAGATTTATGACCACTAAACAAGAAAAACACTACTACTCCCCAGTATGGTCGCCAGATTTGTTACCGGACAATCCACTCGAGCGGACGCGAGTCGGATCTCCCTAGCTCAATGTGAGTCTAGAACAAATAGAATAGACTACAAACACATTTCCTAGATCTACTTAAGGACCAAGTACTAGATGTATTACCTTTTTACTACGCAATCCTTTCTCCCGAATGTTGATCCACGTCCCACGGTCGTCAGATCCAAGCTGCAAGACCTGTTAAGACATAGAAACAAGAGAAACCAGTAAAAGACATCTATACAATAAGCGATCTAAGTAAACAGTTAAGCAGGTAAACTACACAATATCATTGTACATAAGAACGATATTGGTGGAAAGCATTTGTATTACCGTAAATAGAGGAGTACATGATAGAGATATAGAACTACAACCAAAAACTTAATGCAGTATCCCTTCTCCGACTAAGCCAATTTCCATGTCCTTCCAAGGAAGTATGAGCTCTCCAATAGGTGAATGGGGATGCTTTAAGAGAGATTTCACCGGCATGTAGATACCATAGTCTTCCTCCCTTTGGGATGGGAGTGAGCCTCACTTATATAGGACTAAGTGGATAGGGTATGGATAGGATAGGTTGAGAGATGATAGGAGAGAGATAGGGGATCTTCCCAAAGAGTTAGGTGTCGAGTACCAGCTCTCCTAGAGGTCAGGGATAAGCCCCTAAATGGGCAAGTTTTGAGAAGGATCTCGAATAGGTTATTTTTTCCCATTAACAGACCTCGTCACACCCTGCAGTGGAGCAAGCTGCGACGTCGCATGTTGCTAATGTGCAACTTGTGACGACCTCTCAAAATTTTGCAGGATTGAGTGCAAATCCTCCCAAATGAAAGTACTTAGTCCAGGTGACTTCAGGGATGTATACACTGAATCTAATGATGAGTAGATTTTGGGTGTAACACTTCCTCTGTACTAGTGGTGGTATAATACCACTTATCATGGCTCCACCAAAATGACACCATATGAAGTAGTGTATGGCCAAAATCCCTTATCAGTGATTTCATATCTTCCAGGTACCTCCAGGTTTTAGGTCATGGACAACACACTTCCCACTAGAGAAGTTATTCCCTGAACCCTTAAACACAATCTCATTATGGCTCAAAATAGAATGAAACCACAAGTATATCAACATCACTTTGAGCATTCCTTTGAAGTAGGGGAATAGGTGTTTCATTGAATCTAACCTTATAAACAACCATCCTTAAAGTCTCATCTAAACCAAAATATAACTTCAAAGTTTTATGGACACCACACAACCCTCCAACACATTAGACATGTGGCCTACAAGTTTTCTCTGCTAGATCACTCGAAGATCCACCCAGTATTTCATGTTTCTTTCCTAAAAAAAATGATGGGTTATAATTGTAAAGTGTAGACCAACTTACTAGAATTGCACGAGGAATTCTCCATTTGGATCTATAATGGTAGTCTTAGCTTCCCGAGAATGAAAATGGCGCATATGCACTATCAAAGAAGTTTTGATCCAGTGGAAAGATATGCTTCCAAAAGATGCCGCTTGGGAACTGACCAGAAATTTCACAGCAATTTTGTCACCTTCAGGAGTGAGGACAACATTGCTTTTGAAGGGGAAGGGAATTCTAGGGTCCTACCTAACCCGCCTTACTTTAGGATTTATTCATGCATTGTATACAACCATTGCAACATCCCTCAAATTCGATCCCTATTGTTATTATTCTTGTAAAAGTAATTATGAATTATGTAAGCGGCCCTGGTGAGGAGCTCAAGGCCAAGGCCCCACCAGTGGACCTCAAGCTAGTGTTATGTTTTTAAGTCTTAGTTTAAGGCTAGAAGATTAAAGAATAATAATGCGACTAAACGATAAGTAACAAAACCCACCCATAAGAAAAGATAAGACGGTTAGTAAGCCGTGAGATTCATGTTTAAGTCGTAAACATTGAGGGTAAAGAACTAGTACTATTACAAAAGAGTACAATCTTTTGGGTGAAATAGAAAACGATAAAGTAATATACATATATATATGAACAAGCATGCCTATAAATAATTTAATCCTACACATACACTCCTATGAGAGAAGGAGATAGAGTATTGTTTATATACACATACACTCCTATAAATAATTTAATCCTACACATACACTCTTTTTTTTTTATAAATTTGGGCCGTAATTCTGGTTCGTAATGCTGAACGTAGGATGAAAAGATCTCAGATGCTCTTGGAAATAGTACTACCTTTTCTATGTTTTGTGTGCTTAAATAGAGGGTTAATCTCTGTTAAACTTGGATTATAAATATATATGTGGAAGGATAAATGGTCTTGGCGTTAAATCCGTGAATAAACAACCCAAGTTAGATGTCCCGTGCCTCTGTCGTCTTACTGTAAAGTGCAGGAAGGGGTGAAGCTCTTAGATAGAATCTTATTAAGTTTATACTATGTTTTCGTTCTACCTCAGAACCGTGGAAACTCTTATATAGTTTATATATTTTATGTTTTGTATTGAATCCTACTTATATACGTTGCCGGTGTAGAAAAAATCGATGTTTATCTATGCTAGTGAATAACCAATTCTCTGTCAGAGAAATAATACCAATATACGATGGTTATTTATATTAACCCTTACACTTTCAATTCTTCCACGCATGGATACATTTTTTTTAGTATATAAGTAATATAAGTTTATATTGAAAATAGTTGGACTTAGGATCATTTTGACTAAAGCTTAATTATATTTATATGTGTCATGTTATGTAGTAGAGTCATGACCACAATATCAACTTGGTTACGAATTGCTTAAAGAATAAGTAAACATATATTATAGCCTTACTTGCCAAAAAGGAGAAAGGTGTTATTCTTAAATCCTATTTTTAAAAAGTAGTTAAAGTATAAGATGTGTTGATGCCCTGAAGATCGCAGCATCAAGTAGAAAGGGATTCTCCTCGGTAGACTATCCCAATTAGATTGTCCACCGTTTGGTATGGGGAATCCGTCCGGTTAGCGGTTCCGGCAACCGTTGGGTTTGGAGATTTGCTTCAATTATATTGGTTATGGCCCGATCCACCGTTCTTTTTGAATTTATGGTTTAGAATGATCTGCAAGTACCTAAACTAACTTAATCTAAATGCAGAACTCGAAACAAATCTGTATTTAAAATTGAATAAACCTAAACTATCCCTGCAAGGAGAAAAATTATAAGTATGAGTAGAGTTATCTAAAGATCAACAGACAGCCATTAAATCACAGAGATAGATCTACAGCGAGAAAGCAAGAGATATTAGAAGATAGCTTCCAATCTACATATAACACATTCCATTACTCATGTAGGAGAAAATTCATTTGCACAAGAAACAGTAAGATCATTCAATACAGAGAAATAATTCAAGACAACAAAGAAAGATGTCACAGTAGAATATGAAAGTCACAAGAATAATCCAGCATGCATCCAACATCCATTTCCATGCAAAAGACGTCCTCTCCAGGCTCTTATTAGGTACATTTCATTTTCTTGAAACAAGTGTAAGATAGCTCGTACAAGTTAAGAAAAATCATTTCCTTGCAAAAAGTCCCTTTACATTGTTTCCTAACCTTCTATTTATATCTTTACAAAATGCCTCTTGGGCTGCACCTAGCTCTTTACACATGTCATCTACAGACTTTTCCCTTTTAATAAACAAATTGTGGCCCTATTCTTAAAACAGAAAATTTCTCAAAAAGAAAAGGACAGCTGTCTAGTGGTTCCACGCTTTAAACATAGGGAGACCAAAAAAAAAAAAAAAGGAACAACACTGTAGGATCAGCGTGTTCACCCTTGGGAAGGCGCTTCTGCTAGGAGAGAAGGACTTGGACTGGCTACTACTGCTGGGAGAGAAGGACTTGGACTGGCTGCTACTGCTGGGAGAGAAGGACTTGGACTGGCTGCTTTATTTTCCTCCTCTGCTATGTAACTGAACCAGATACCAGTGTCTCTGATAACCACATTTGCTGAGGAAGGGAGCAAGATCTTCTGGGAAGTCACATCTTTACCAAGTTCTGCTCCAATACCCTGAATTTCTGCAACTGATGCTTGGTGGATTTCTTTAAGCAAATGATTGTATATTGATGACAGCCCAATATAGTGATGGATATCATCAATGGCTAAGACATCAATCTTCTTTACATATTCTATTTGAATGCCTATCTCTTCCTTCAAGTCTAATAAACGTTTCTCTTTGCCTGGGAACTCATCGAGGGACTGAGAAAAACTCAACTTGCACTTATCATGCACTTTGTGGATTTTTTGATAAAGACTGTTACTTTTATCCATTGTTCCTTGGATCTTAGCCATGAGCTTAAGGCCACAGTTCCTGCAGAATTCCATAAGGGCTATATCTTCTTTAAAATCATCCACAGATTTGAATGGGAGATGCTTGGGGAAATCAACCTTCCCTTCTCTCCATTCCATATGGCTCAGGATGTTTGCTTTAACCCGAGTATATTTACCCTTAAGCCTATTGGCCTCTGCATTGACTTCTTTCAATCTAACCATCATGGCTTTGAGCATGCACACTTCCTCAGTAACCAACTCCTGTGTGGCGTGTATTTGTCTCAGAATGTCACAGGACAACTCATGAAAGGGATACATATCTATTGTTCTACTCTCTGCCTACTCTAATTGCCAACCCATTGCTTGCTTATTTGCTTGCAGATGAGAAACTCTAGCTTCCGAATCGTTCTTTTCTGCTTCTAAAACCATCATCTGGACTGCCAGGTGCTCCTTTTCTTCTTCTAGCTGGCGATACTTATCTGACAATTTCTTGTGCTCAACAGACAGGAGATTATACTTATTCACTACAAGATCCCTGTAAGCCTATTCATTAGCCACAGTATGTTGTAACATGTGAACTCTCCTCTTTGTCGACTCAAATTCTCTAACCATATCGACCACATTGTCCTATGTTGCTTTTGTTGCTTCTACAGCGGTGGATGCCATGGCTATGGGAGACTTATTTGTATTTTGCATCACCGTGGTCTCCCACCGGGTAACAATATCTTCTTGGAAGAGTCTCTTTATCCTCTTTTCCGATTTCAAGACTACTGCCTTCCTCTTCCTATCATACACAAATTCATCCCATCGGGACACAGTATGATCTTCTGATGGAGTGTAAGGGACGATTGGGAGGTCTATTACATGTATTTCTGCTTCTATGGGTGGGGTTTGTACTGATTGAGCTGAATTTGTTCCCACATTTTGGGCGCCGGGGACACCTGCTTGACCTATGTCTGCCTCCACATTTTGGGTGCCAGGAACACCTACTTGAGATGTATCTGCCTCCACATTTTGGGTGCCGGGAACACCTGCTTGAGATATGTTTGTTTCCATATCTTGGGTGCCGGAGCCACTTGCCTGGGCATCTTCATTGATCTTAAGTTCTTCTTCCTTCTTTTGTTCCTCTTCAGCTTTACGCTTTCTTTTTTCTTCTTCATCTTGCTGCTGATTTTCACTTTCTTCCATCTGCTTTGCTTCTTCAGTTTCTTTTTGCAGCCTTGCATCTTCTGCTTCTTGTTGCAGCCTGGCTTCCTCAGCTTCTCTCTGCAATCTTGCATCTTCAGCTTCTTTCAGCAGCCTTGCTTCCTCAGCTTCTCTCTGCAGCCTTGCTTCCTCTTTCAATCTTTGTTCTTCTTGGGCTCAGGCATCAGCTGCTTCTCTCTCTTTCTGCAGGCTGGCTTTTTGGGCTGGGGTAGAGCTAGAGCTTGCTCCACTGCCTTGACGAAAAATCTGCAACTCAGTCATGTTGCTGATGCCTCTGAACACTTCTTCCTCGACATCATAGTAATGAGCATATTCATAATGAGCATAAATTTCTTTGCAATGCTCGGAAACCTTCCCCCGTCTATCATTTCTATGGAAGATCATTTCACCAAAGTGGAAAGCTTTAAGCTCTTGAACAAATTCCTCAGCTGATGCAACCCCTGAGAATTTGTAGGCTCCTATGCAGAAGGGCAAAGGAGGGAAAGAAGCCTTATGTTGCTTGTTAACCACCCCTCCTATTCCATCAAGGAAAATTTGCCTGACGGCTTCCTTGAGGACTACATAATAAGTGGCGTATTTTGGAAAAATGTATGGCGCTTTGGTACCTCCAAACATCCTGATGTAGGTGCCCTGCTTTGAGAAATAAAAATCTCCATAGTTTTCCAGGACCTCCATGGTATTTTCTGATAGGCAGTTGGGCTCTTCCTTGAATATCTGCTGATATAGAGGCATGATGAACTCTTCGCAGATGAGCTTATAGCTTGCTCTGTAATTTTGAGCCCACATTATTTTATAAGCAGTGTAGACCGGGGTGTTGGCTTTATCCCATGTGCAACCTAGGCTGGGGAAAGATAGTTTGGCCAAAATACAGTTAATGAGATAGGAAGACATGTAAAATTCTGACTTTTTTAAGGCCAGACCTTCTCTTGCAGCAACCACTGTGGATGCCAAATTGTCCGAAAGGATAGTAGCCCAGTCAAACACAGTCGCTTTGAATGCTACGAAGTGGATGATGGGGGCCCACTGTATCCTATATACAGTGCCATCGGGCATGCCAAAAATTCTGCATAGCATAAGGGCGATTAACCTAAAAGGAGGTCTTAGGTTCTGAACATCATATTCATCATTACCTCTCTTTCTCAAGTGCTTGCCTGTGACCAATAATTTTTTGGCCATCTCAATATTGTTCATCTTGCCCAACCATTCATCACTTAGAGCTTGTTGGGGACGTGAGAATTTGTAGGCTGCAGCAATATATGCTGGATGGAATGAAGCAAAAGCCTCTCCCCTACTGTCATGTAATACTCTTGTCTCTGGGTCGGCATGTTCCAGTATCCACCCGATCACTTCAGAGCATGGGAACAATTCGGGGTGGGTAGAAGCCCTAGCTATGCCGGAAGTTCTGATGTTGATGTAGATTTGTTCTTCTTCCAATAATACATCTGGGATATCCTGGTCCTTGATCATCCTGTAAACATCTCCCCAATGGACCTCGGGAGGAATGCCGGTGGTACACTTAGTATCTTGGAACATAGTTTCAGTCCTTAGTTGCATTGGCTCTGGTTCCATCACTTTAGCTTTCTTTCTACCACCTTTTGGCATCCTGGCTTATCCCTGCTAGCAACCAAATGTGAATCATTATAAAAATTGCAACATGTTATGAGAGTGTAACAAAGAGAAGGACAAATTCAACATGCTAATGAGAAATATAGACAAATTATGAAGCTGCATGCTGGGGAAGCAAAATAGATCACTCCAAAAAATGAAATATGGTTCTGAGACTTGATTATTCTAGGGAGACAATGTCTAGTCAGGAGCTTTGGGAATGCTTCCGAAAAGGTAAGCATATGACGTGGAAAAAACCTGCTTCCCACCTAGCCCTTGGAGAGAGGGTATCCGTCATCGTAGCACTTCTAATGGTCAATGGCGGGTCGGCCTGGACTGAAAAAATCCTATGAATAAACGATGAAAAAAGGGACTATTTTCCACATTCACTAACTGAGCCTAAAAAGGTGAGTGGTTGAGTATCTCAAACGACCACAACTGCCATTAATAACACTTGCGAAATGGTCTGTGGTCGGTATGAGGTTTGAATCAGGGTAGGAAAACGATGGGAATGCGGTCAGTGAAAAACTTGGATGGTCATGGCTACGGCTTTCAGCTGGTAGGAATGAGGAACCTAAGGGGACACGGCGGTCGTAATAAACAAAAAAAATGACCTATGCTACCAATGCCTATCGGCAACGTTATGAACGGGAAAACCCAAAAAGTAATTCGATGTGGAAATAAAACAAAGATGGCGGTTAAAAAGCCTACCTGGAGGCGAGATAGTGGTTGAGTGAGGTGGACGCGGTCGTGGATGCGTTGAGCTGGAGCGAGCCGACGAAGTCTTCCTAACGACGTTCTTTGAACGATAAACAAACAATGAAATCAACGAAACCCCCACCGTCCTTATAAAAGGTTAGACACATGCGGTATTTAAACAGGTTGGTTTTGTCATTAAAACGGGGTTTTAATGCCTTGTACGGTGCGGTCATTTCAAGCCGTCTCGGCATTTGTGTGCGACCGTCGGTTGCGGGGTGGACTTACGAGTTTCATCCGCAATTGCGGAACAATATGGTGAATTGCTTTGGCGTTTCGGGAGTATTTGGCGTATCTTTTCGAAATACAGTCTTCTTGGAAGCTTATCGCGAATGGTTTTGCCGAGTCGTCCCGCAGTTTCAAAAAGATTCAGGATATCCTTCTGCAACTTACGAAATAACTTTGTTCAAGCTTACCGACAAATTACTACGGCAACATTGGACGAAAGCTCCCACAGTTTCGGGAGAGTTTCGTGAATGCTTCCGCAGTTGCGAGAAAGTTTCGTGAATGCTTCCGCAGTTGCAGGAGAGTTTCGTGAATTGCTTCTGCAGTTTTGAGAGACTTTCATGAAAAGCTCTCGCAGTTTCGGGAGAGTTTGGTGAATGCTTCCGCAGTTGCGGGAAAGTTTCCTAAATTCTTTCCGTAACTTTGAGAGAGATAGGCAAATAGCTTCCGCAATTTCGGGAGAAAAACTTAAGTTCTTCCAAGAAACACTAAGTCTTTCTGCGGTTTCGGGAGAGAATTGCGAATGCTTCCGCAATTTCGGGAGATTTTCGTGAATTTCTTTCCGCAGCTTCGAGAGAGATAGGCAAATAACTTCCACAATTTCGGGAGAGATAGGAAAATAGCTTCCGCAGTTTTGGGAGGGAAACTTAAGTTCTTCCAAAAAACACTAAGTCTTTCCGCGGTTTCGGGAGAGAATTGCGAATGCTTCCGCAATTTCGGGAGATTTTCGTGAATGGCTCCCGCAGTTTCGGGAGACTTTCGTGAATGGCTCCCGCAGTTTCGGAAGAGAAACTTAAGTTTTTCCAAAATCTTTCCGCGGTTTCGGGAGGGAATCGTGAATGCTTCCACCATTTCGGGAGAGTTTCATGAATGCTTCCGCAATTTCGAGAGAGAATCATGAATTTTAACTTTAGAAGAAAACTTCAATTTTTCAAAGCAGATTCCTCAGTTGAAAACCATAACTAAGTTAGAAGGAGAATTAACTTCTTTAGGCAGTCTTTCTAAAAAACGAAAAGGAGGGGCCCCAATATGTACAAAATTTTTGGGGGGGATGTTGCTCCAACAACAAGATGTTATTTTTTAAAGTTAAGCTGTTAAAATATATCTTTAAAGGATATTAAAGTATAAAATGTTATTCTTAGTTAGGATATTACGGTGTTAAGTATAAGATGTTATATTTACTTAAGATATTACAATATCTTAAAAATGGAATGTTTTCCTTACTTATAATATTAAAAAAATGTTATAAAGATCTCGGGTGAAATACACTTTTTTTGTGTGTTAAAGGATATAGATGGTATGAAGGAGATTTGCAAGCATAGTACTCCAATCTATGTATAAAAATTGTCATGTCAATGTTCAGTGTTAATACACTTACTTAGGTTGTATATTTGACTAGGACATTAGCAACCATGTTGCGCGATGTAAGCTCTTGATGAATTTTAATATACTACAACAAAACCTTGGTGGACGTAGCCCAAGATGTGGGTGAACAACGTGAAAATGTTCTTATGGTATGTATTCTTATTGTGTATATCTCTTTGAATAATTGTGGATGCACTTGTGCGTCTCTTGGTATATTCCCTTGATATTGTGTCTTAGTTATTATTTCAGTATTGTTTACTTATTGTGTACCTTAGGCATTTCACTAATATGATGATCTTTAATTTGTTTCTTGTGTACACGAAGTTAAGTTGGGACAAGTGATATAACATTATTAAATTATGCTTTCAGAACAATCTTTGTTATAAAGAGTTGTATGTTTATAGTTAGGGTTTAATACTAGTTAATGTTAAAAGTTATGAGATTTTACAATGATGTTTTCATTTTATTTTCCGCGTAAGCATTTAATGACGATTAGATGATAAGAAATTTTTTAAATTTTCTTGAAATTTTGGGTATGTGACAACCATCTATTTGGAAAAAGGTCGAGTAGTTAGTAGTCAAAAATTAATGTAAAAAGGGTCTCTCTATTAATTAAGATCCACTATGACCATGCCAAGTAGTTAGGGTTTTTATATGACTAGCCTATTTAAATAACTATAAGGATATTAAGGGTTTTGTTGAGAATTATTGTATGAAAGCTTTGCTCAAGTGAAAGGCTGCCTAACCTTAAGAGGAACCTGAGCATTGATTCTCAAAAGTATTCTCATAATAGGGAGCTTATTCCTGCAATATTTATCTTTTTACTGTCTAACGTTACTTGTTCTCTAGTTTATTACATCTTAATTTCTATATATCTTGTGATGTATTTAAGTTTCAAGGCTAAAGAACACCACAAAACCCCACTACTTGATAGGATGGATAACGACAAACAATAGACTTTACCTACTATATAAATAAGTAACAAAACTAACTAGGGTTTTGATTGAGAGATCAATAAAGGAACCTTTAAACATGTGTTCCTTGTTGGATCTTACAAGATTGAATGGATTAACAAGAATAAGAGATATTATCTCTATGAATCATGCGAAAAAGACAAACAAACACCTTTCCTACTCTACAAGTCGCAAAATCCTAGATTTAACTCATAAAACAAAGTAAAATCCCTTATAATCTGGTTGGATGATTTAGTATATCAAAACATGTGCATTCAATCAATAACATGAAATCAACACAAGTGAATGGGGTGGGGAAGGAAGAAGGTTTGATTAACAAGAAGAGAGAAGCAGATCAACAAGATCCATACCTATGAAGTGGTGTGATGACTCCAAGTCCCTCCTCCTTAATGTTTCTTCTTCTTAGAGGATCTCTTGTGTCTAGCGGTCTTGATCAATATCTTCATTGGTCCTTTTCTCCTCAAACCTCCATAAGAAAATTGCGCCAGCATGAACAAGAATCCAAACTTGGTAACCTTATTAATGTCAAAAATATAATTATGGATACCACTATTCAAGACCAAACTCAAACGTCCAAAGGAGACCCTATTAAAAGTTTTATTCATACATGCACAAAAAATATAAGCCCCATAAGAAGGATTATTTTTATAGCCTTTTTTATTCTTCCTATAGTTTGTACAGGAATAATAAGTCCACTTTCATGAATAACCCTAAGATATATGCAGTTTGGAGTGCACCGACTATGATCAAAATTGGAAAAATCAACCTAGAAGGGTGTGTTTATCAAGTTTGACCATGTCCAAGGCATGTGCATGGGTATTGGCTAATATAATGTTCCCTAGGCATAGCTTTCAAAGGAATAGTTGTGTGCCCATCACTTAAACCATGGATTTTGACCATTTTCTCAAAGTCCTTAGATAAATTAAGGTTCTTCATACAAAAGAGACCGTGTATACTTGCATTTTGGAGTTAGGATTGCTTGGTACATGCAAGAGAAATTTATGTCATAATAGATGCCCCCTAATGTATGAGGTTAGTATATCATCACGTGGTTAAAATATGTTAATATTTTTCTTCAATACATTGGACTTTCAAGAGTGTTAGGGTCTTACCCTAACCCCCTATATTATTGATGTACAAGGCCATCAGGTTCATTAGTTAGTTAGTGGGTAGTCTCTTAATGTAAAAGGGCCTTCCTTATTGAATAAAGGCCCCTAGGTAAATGACCCTCATTAAAAACAACCCCACAAGTAGATAGTCCTTGGCTATTGAAGCACTACAAATAGAGTAGTGAGTAATGTAAAGGGAGTCAAGAATTGTTTATGTATCTGGAGCTTTGCTCTTGGAGGTTGCCCCTTTGAAGAGGCAAGTGAACATTGCCATCTATTTTATCTATTCCCTCTTGTGTTTTTCTATCTTTTCTCTAAATTTTTGGGTTTAAGTATATTACAAGTGGTATCAGAGCTCTTCATTCGGTTGAAAATGAAGAATTTTTAATACTAAGGTTTGACTCTTTCAAACCAGTCATCTTGACATTTTTGCTCCAATTTTTTTTCTACGATATTTCAGGGTCTGATATTTTTAGGCTTCAAAAAGGACATATGGAAGCAACTTATATAAAAAATTCACCCTCTAGTTCGTTATAATTTTGGAGATACACTTTTTGTAAGTTTGGGTTTTTTATTAATCTAAAAGGTTTGGCTCCTTCAAACGAGTTAGCTTGGTGTTTTCACCCCAAATTGTTTCCAGTGAATTTTCAAGGTCATAAATTTTAAGTTATAGAGAAGATATAAATAAGTAGCCTAGAACAAAATTCTAGGTTCTGGGTCACTATACATTCAACGATAAGCCTTGTGTAAGTTAGGGTTTGTGACTAGCCCAAAAACTAGCCCTAAACAAGTGTTTCAGGTAAAATTGTTATATCTGAAGTTTTAAAAATCCAAATTGAGTGACACTATTTGTATTGGAAAGAAGATAGACTTAAGTATTTTTGTAATTTTTTTATATTCAAACTTGAAAAATTGGAGGCATGGCATGTTTGAACGAGCATTAAACATCATAAGAGAAAATATTTCCAATAAAGAGGGGTGGTGTCTAAAGACATTGTTACAACACTTAAGCACAATGAGCAAGTTCCATAAGAGCACAATGATAAAATGATAGAATGATGCATAAGGAGCATCTATAAATAGGTTTGGGTAGGGGCCTAAACCAACAAAAAGTGGACCAAATCGGTTATAATCATCCATAAAAATTGGATCTGAGATCCTAAAGTGGACATACTTTAGTCGGTGGTCGGCTCTCTTCAATGGTCAACTGCCTTCTTCCGACAAGCTGAGGTTACCAACGAACCATAGGTTCCAACACCCTCCCCCCGTGATGCAGGTGGGAATGACAAAAGCCAATCCAACTCGCTTCCCCTAGGAAATATTGTGATTCTCTGAAACCAAACCACTAAAATTAACTAAAATTCAGCTAATTCCTTCTCAAATGTGGCCCTTACCTTCAAAATAGGCCTTCCACAATGTTCTGCCTGTTAGAATTAACTTTCCACAACAACCTTGCGGAAATGTCTTCTTTCCGCAATGGTCTTTCCGCAGTCACCTTCTTGTGATTGTCTTTCCGCAACGAGCCCTTCTGCAACTTCCTTTCCGCAATTCTCACTTCCACAATGCAGACTCCTCCATTCTGCAATATGCAGATTGCGGGTTGTGGGTGTGGTTTTCCTAATTTCTTGAAAAGACTTCCGTAAAACTCTTCCGCAATGTAACTTCCACAAACTCTCGCTGTTACCTCCCGAGCTTCTTCCTTCTGTGGAACACTGTATCAGTCGTTGATCCCTTGCGGATCTGATCTCGTCCGTTGATCTATGATTAATGCGGAACACTCCACGTCGGCTTGCAGAAATGTTAACTCTCGTGCACGTTCACCTTGCGGATCCTTTCCCCGTCGTCGATCTTCCTTTTGGCTTTGGTCCGAGCCATCCAACCTCTGCTAAATGAATCGACTGCAACTCTATGTCAGGGAATCGATCAATCAAGCTCGACCTTCGTCCAGATCTAATATTCTTCACTGGATCTGCACATCACTTCTTAAACTTCACTCGGGTTCACATACTCGCCCCATTCAAACCCCAAACTTCACTTCTGCTGATTCGAATATAACGAGCCTCGATCCTTACAGGGTTTATTCCGCAAATTAACACATTCACTCATGCATTCATGCATAGAGACCAATTAGAACTCCTCTGTGACATTCCGTCCTCTAAATCCCAATTTCAGGCTACTGCATACACACATATTTGTCATACAATTAACAGGTTCAATAATCATTTGATACCCATAGAATCATATACACAAAATAACTGCATTTACACAGAGATATGCCGAAATAGGCTTTCCTTCATTCAACACAAAGAACTTGTACATTCACATCAATCCAGAACCTGCGTTCTAATCCCCTTAGGCCTGATTTACATTGTTTGGCCACCCTAGCCATATACACACTATTTGACTCTCTCCCTGGCTACCTAGGTATCTAGGTATCTGGCTATATGTATGCCTCGTAGGCTTACACATTTATACAAACAGAAATCTGAAACCAATTCTGGTTCAGATCCAATGAACACTCAACAATCCCTAGATTGCTACTAACTAATTCTAAATACAGCAAGTTCCCAAACCTAACTCTATGACTCGCTCCATGGATGAGAACTTAGTTACATGACTCATCCAAATGACTCAGCATGCTAATGAATCACCTAGTGACTCATCATCCATCTAGAAACACACTTAAAACATAGGATTAATTACAACATTTCATCAAAGACCTCTACTTAGGAAAATGTCAAGACCCTAAGGACTGACCAAACATTGAACTCAGATGGAGAGTAGGATGCTCCTGCATCAAACTCCCCAAGAAGAAATAACTTATGACCTCCTGGTCATAACCTTCAATATTCAATATGCCTAGATCCCAAATTTTATGCTAAAGCTTTCCAGTGGCTTCATGGTTGTCCTGTAATCTTGTTGCTGGCTGTAATTCTACCGGCTTCCATACTTCCTGCTGCAATGCTCTACTAGCCTTGCTTCTACGGTCTTCTTCTGTTACTTGTCTTCTATTGCTACTCTGCTTCTTTTCTCTGCTGATGCAAAACTTCATTTTTTCTTCATGTCTTCTATGAGACATCTTCATCATCAACATCCTCATTTCTTCAATTTCATTGTCTAGTCTATCCTTTGGCTGAATTCTGCTGCTGCTGTCCATTACCCGTTGCATCCTTATGTCTTCAGGATTCTTACTCTCATCTTCTCTCATGCCATTTTCATTTGACCTCATGATCTGCCTCCTAGAATAATTTTGAGTTGTACCTGCAAACTCTTTGACCTCATATTATATGGACACCTGTCCTTTACTATAATATTCTTCGGAATATGTTTCTTTTATTCTAGTTGGACTTCCTCTTTTCCCTAAATTCCGTTTCTTCAACAATTCTTCCAGCAACTCAATTTCTTCATTCCATCTTGTAAGCATCACAACTGAATGGTTATCTTCAATATCCCGTTGACCATTCTGGCGTAAGCCAAATCTTCCTTGTTCTATGCAACAACAGTCTTTTCTAACTGTCTTCTAGCAGTGTCTTTGACCAATGGTGTATGTTCTTCCTCTTGGCTGTCTTCATGAGACAAATTTCTTCCATTTGCAGCAACAAGTTCTTCTGATTGTCTGTCAGCAAATCCACTGTCAAATTGTGTATGTGTTCCCCCTTGGCTGTTTTCATGAGACCATGTTGTCTCAACCTCCATCTTCATAGCAATATTCCAACTTTGCCCACTTTCAAGGAGGTAAGGATACATTTTTTTTTCTTCCTTCACCTTCATGACAACCTCATTATCTTCATCACCTGCTATACCTATAAACACACACACAATTCATTAGATTAAAAAACCATATAGTCCACATCCGTAGTTTCATCCACATCATCTTCATGTGATTATGAACTTATCAGTGAGTTCATAAAATCATCTACAATCTCTGCTTCATCGTCCTCTTCAAGGATGCTTCCCTGTTCTGGTTCACAACATGGAATTTCCATCTCAAACTCAGCTTTCTTGAGTTCTTCCTTCAATCTAGCGGACATTTCTTTCTTTAGCTTCACCTATAGTGAAGGCCATCTCACTTTTTGCTTCTTCATTATCCAACCATACCTCTGGTCTTCCTTCTGTAGCAACTTCTCCAAATGAAATAGTTGCAATCCTATGTCAACAAATTCTTTGTCATAATCTTTTTGACTCATTCTCTTGATACCTTTAGCCTTGGCATCTTTTCTTCTGCTGTGGCTTTCCTATGAACCTCTGCAATGACCTTCAGTAGTCATTGTCTCTCTCTCTCCTCTGTCTCTTTCTCTGTGAACTTCATCTTTTTCACTTGTGGACTGCTCCCAATCCTTCTCTTAGCAAGTCTTCATACCTGCCACAATACCTCAACAAGCTATCTCTCCTTGAGCTTGTCCTTTTGGTATTCTTGGTTCTTTCCTCTAGAACCTCTTGAGCAACTCCTTTGCTCCTCTTGGCTTCTACAGATCCCCTTCTTCTTTGAGAACATGCAACTTGTCCTCTTTTGGTCCAACCTCTGTTGGATTCTTAGGTTCTGCCACTGTTTCTTCTTTTCTAAGAGTTCACAAATTCTTCATCAAGAACACAATCATCCTTGATACAACTCTTCTAGCTATCACTGCTGCTGTCAAACCTTTCCTGTTTGCTTCAAAAAATTCTTATAATCAGATTTAAACAAAACATCAATCAGTCCATACCTTATAATATCTCTTCCACTCGTACAGTTGGCTGAAACATCTCCCCTCTCTAAAATTCTTTATTAATTCAATTCCGAATACTTCTATTTGACCAACCTTCTCATCACAAGTGTTAGGCTTCAACTTTATCATAAATTGAAAATCAGAATTTGATTTACCTTTTTTTCCTTCATGGTAGCTTCAATTCTCTTTTGGCTCAGATTCTTCATCGACCTGACTGCAATGGATGGTCAGATCTCCTACGCAGATTTTTTTTTTTTTTTTTTGCTCTGATACCAAATTATGCAGGTGGGAATGACAAAAGCCAATCCAACCCGCTTCCCCCAGGAAATATTGTGATTCTCTGAAATCGAAGCACTAAACTTAGCTAAAAATCAGCTAAGTCCTTCTCAATTGCGGCCCTTACCTTCAAAATAGGCCTTCCGCAATGTTCTGTTTGTCATAATTAACTTTTCACAGGAGCCTTGCGGAAACGTCTTCTTTCCGCAATTGCGGGCGTCCTTCCACAATGGTCTTTCCGAAGTCACCTTCCCGCAATTGCCTTTCCACAACTTCCTTTCCTTAATTCTCACTTCCGCAATGCAGATGCCTCCTTTTTGCAATATGCGGATTGCGGTTTGCGGGTGCGCTTTTCGTAATTTCTTGAAAAGACTTCCACAAAACACTTCCGTAATGTAACTTTCGCAAACTCTCGCTTTTACCTCCTGAGCTTCTTCCTTCCGCGGAACACTATACCAATCGTCGATCCCTTGCAGATCTGATCTCATCCGTTGATCTATGATTAATGCGGAACACTCCACGTCGACTTGCAGAACTGTTAACTCCCGAGCACGTTCACTTTGCAGATCCTTTCCCCATCATCGATCTTCCTTTTGGCTTTGATCTGAGGCGTCCAACCTTTGTTAATTGAACCGATTGCAACTCTACGATTTTTCATTGATTGATCAGGGAATCGATAAATCAAGCTCGACCTTCGTCCGGATCTAATCTTCTTCACTGGATCTGCAGATCACT
The DNA here is from genome assembly GCA_027924585.1 of Larix kaempferi. Taxonomy (NCBI): domain Eukaryota; kingdom Viridiplantae; phylum Streptophyta; class Pinopsida; order Pinales; family Pinaceae; genus Larix; species Larix kaempferi. The sequence goes on along the minus strand of BSBM01000435.1, from coordinate 14,634,141 downwards.
TCTAAAAATTCACTCGGGTTGACATACTTGCCCCATTCAAACCCTGAACTTCACTTCCGCGGATTCGAATACACTGAGCCTCGATCCTTACAAGGTTTATTCTGGAAATTAACACATTCACTCATGCATTCATGCATAGAGACCAATCAGACCTCCTCTGCGACATTCCATCCTCTAAATCCCAATTTCAGGCTACTGCATACACACAGATTTGTCATACAATTAACAGGTTCATTAATCATTCGATATCCACATAATCATATACACAGAATAACTGCATTTACATAGAGATATGCTGAAATAGGCTTTCCTTCATTCAACGCAAAGAACATTTACATTCATATCGATCCAGAACCTGCGTTCTAATTCCCTTAGGCCTGATTTATATTGTTTGGCCACCCTATCTGTATGCCTTGTAGGCTTACACATTTATACAAACAAAACTCTGAAACCAATTCTGGTTCAGATCCAATGAACACTCAACAATCCTAGATTGCTGCTAACTAATTCTAAATACAACAAGCTCCCAAAACTAACTCTATGACTCGCTCCATGGATGAGAACTTAGTTACATGACTCATCCAAATGACTCAACATACTAATGACTCACCTAGTGACTCATCATCCATCTAGAAAAATGCTTAAAACATAGGATTAATTACAACATTTCATCAAATACCTCTACTTAGGCAAATGCTAAGACCCTAAGGTCTGACCAAGCATTGAACTCGGATGGAGAGTAGGATCCTCCTACATCAGACTCCCCATGAAGAAAGAACTTATGACCTCTTGGTCATAACCTTCAATCTTCAATATGCCTGGCTCCCAAATTTTATGCTCAAGCTTTCCAGTGGCTTCATGGTTGTCCTGTAATCTTGTTGCTGGCTATAATTCTCCCGGCTTCCATAATTCCTGCTGTAATGCTCTACTAGCCTTGCTTATGCAGTCTTTTTCTGTTACTTGTCTTCTATTGCTACTCTACCTCTTTGCTCTACTGATGCAAATCTTCATTTTTTCTTCATGTCTTCTCTGAGACATCTTCATCATCAATATCCTCATTTCTTCAATTTCATTGTCTAGTCTATCCTTTGGCTGAATTCTGTTGCTGCTGTCCATTACCTGTTGCATCCTTATGTCTTTAGGATTCTTACTCTCATCTTCTCTCATGCCATTTTCATTTGACGTCATGATCTACCTCCTAGAATCATTTTGAGTTGTACCTGTAAACTCTTTGACCTCATATTCTATGGGCACCTCTCCTTTACTATAATATTCTTCAGAATATGCTTCTTTTCTTCTAGTTGGACTTCCTCTTTTCCCTGAATTCTTTTTCTTCAACAATTCTTCCAACAACTCAATTTATTCACTCCATCTTGTAATCATCACAACTGAATGCTTATCTTCAATCTCCCATTGACCATTCTCGTAAGCCAAATCTTCCTTGTTCTGTGCAACAACAGTATTTTCTGACTGTCTTCTAGTAGTCTCTTTGCCCAATGGTGTATGTTCTTCCTCTTGGCTGTCTTCCTGATCCAAATTTCTTCCATTTGCAGCAACAGGTTCTTCTAACAGTCTGTCAGCAAATCCATTGTCAAATTGTGTATGTGTTCCCCCTTGGTTGTTTTCATGAGACCATGTTGTCTCACCTTCCATCTTCAGAGCATTATTCCAACTTTGCCCAATTTCAGGGAGTAAGGATACATTTCTTTTTCTTCCTTCACCTTCATGACAGCCTCACTATCTTCATCACTTGCTATACCTGTAAACACACACAATTCATTAAATTCAAAAACCATATACTCCACATCATCTTCATGTGATTCTGAACTTATCAATGAGTTCAGAAAATCATCTACAATCTCTGCTTCATCGTCCTCTCCAAGTATGCTTCCCTGTTCTGGTTTACAATATGGAATTTCCATCTCAGACTCAGCTTTCCTAAGTTCTTCCTTGAATCTATCAGACATTTCTTTCTTTAGCTTCACTTGTAGTGAAGGCCATCTCACTTTTTGCTTTTTCGTTATCCAACCATACCTCTGGTCTTCCTTCTATAGCAACTTCTCCAAATGAAATAGTTGCAATCCTATGTCAACTAATTCTCTGTAATACTCTTTTTGACTCATTCTCTTGATACCTTCAGCTTTGGCATCTTTTCTTCTGTTGTGGCTTTCCTTTGAACCTCTGCAATGACCTTCAGTAGTCATTGTCTCTCTCTCCTCTTTCTCTTTCTCTGTGAACTTCATCTTGTTCACCTGTGGAATGCTCCTAATGCTTCTCTCAGCAAGTCTTCATACCTGCCACAATACCTCAACAAGCTATCTCTACTTGAGCTTGTCCTTTTGGTATTCTTGGTTCTTTCCTCTAGAACCTCTTGAGAAACTCATTTTCTCCTCTTGGATTCTACAGATCCCCTTCTTCTCTGAGAACATGCAACTTGTCCTCTTCTGGTCCAACCTCTGTTGGATTCTTAGGTTCTGCCACTGTTTCTTCTTTTCTAAGAGTTCACAACTTCTTCATCAAGAACACAATCATCCTTGATACAACTCTTCTAGTTGTCATTGCTGCTGTCAAACCTTTCCTTGTTTGCTTCAAAAAATTCTTATAACCAGAGTTAAACAAAACATCAGTCAGTCCATACCTTATAAGATCTCTTCCACTCGTACGGTTGGATGAAAATCTCCCATGTCTGCAATTCTTGATTTAATTCAATTATGAATACTTCTATTTGACCAACCTTCTCATCGCAAGTGTTAGTCTTCAACTTTATCATAAATTGAAAATCAAAATTTGATTTACCTCTATTTCCTTCCTGGCAGCTTCAATTCTCTTTCGGCTCAGATTCTTCTTCAACCTGACCGCAATGGCTACTTTGATCTCCTACGCAGAGTCATTTTTTTTTTGCTCTAATACCAAAAGATGCAGGTGGGAATAGAAAAATCCAATCCAACCTGCTTCGCCCAGGAAATATTGTGATTCTTTGAAATTGAAGCACTAAACTTAGCTAAAAATCAGCTAAGTCCTTCTCAATTGCGGCCGTTACCTTCAAAATAGGCCTTTTGCAATGTTCTATCTGTCAGAATTAACTTTTCGCAACAACCTTGCAGAAACCTCTTCTTTCCGCAATTGCAGGCGTCCTTCTGTAATGGTCTTTCCGCAGTCACCTTCCTACAATTGTCTTTCTGCAACTTCCTTTCCGTAATTCTCACTTCCGCAATGCGGACGCCTCCTTTCCACAATATGCGGATTGTAGGTTGCGGGTGCGCTTTTCGTAATTTCTTGAAAAGACTTCTACAAAAATCTTTTGCAATGTAAATTCCGCAAACTCTCGCTGTTACCTCCCGAGCTTCTTCCTTCTGCGAAACACTGTATCAATCGTCGATCCCTTGCAGATCTGATCTCGTCCATTAATCTATGATTAATGCGGAACACTCCACATCGGCTTGCAGAAATGTTAACTCCCGTGCATGTTCACTTTGCAAATCCTTTCCCCATCGTTGATCTTCCTTTTGGATTTGATTTGAGCCGTCCAACCTCTGCTAATTCAACCGACTGCAACTCTACGATTTTTCATTGATTGATGAGGGAATCGATCAATCAAGCTCGACCTTCATCTCGATCTAATCTTCTTCACTGGATTTTCACATCACTTCTTAAGCTTCACTCGGGTTCACATACTCTCCCCATTCAAACCCTGAACTTCACTTCTGCGGATTCAAATATACCGAGCCTCGATCCTTACAGGGTTTATTCTGCAAATTAACACATTCACTCATGCATTCATGCATAGAGAGCAATCAGACCTCCTCTGCGACATTCCGTCCTCTAAATCCCAATTCCAGGCTACTGCATACACACAGATTTGTCATACAATTAACAAGTTCATTAATCATTCGATACCCACAGAATCATATACATAGAATAACTGCATTTACACAGAGATATGCCGAAATAGGCTTTCCTTCATTCAACACAAAGAACCGGTACATTCATATCGATCCAGAACCTGCATTCTAATCCCCTTAGGCTTGATTTACATTGTTTTTCCACCCTAGCCATATAAACATTATTGAATCTCTCCCTGGCTACCTAGCTATTTGGCTATTTGGATGGCTATCTAGCTATCTGTATGCCTCGTAGGATTACACATTTATACAAACAGAACTCTGAAACAATTCTGGTTCACATCCAATGAACACTCAACAATCCCTAGATTGCTGCTAACTAATTCTAAATACAACAAGCTCCCAAACCTAACTCTATGACTCACTCCATGGATGAGAACTTAGTTACATGACTCATCCAAATGACGCAACATACTAATGAATCACCTAGTGACTCATCATCCATCTAGAAACACACTTAAAACATAGGATTAATTACAAGATTTCATCAAAGACCTCTACTTAGGCAAATGTCAAGACCCTAAGGTCTGACCAAACATTGAACTCGGATGGAGAGTAGGATGCTTTTGCATCACCCCCCCCACCCACCCGTAAACTCAGCTTGGAGGAAATAAAAAATTACATAACTTGCCCCCCTTAATTTGATCTGAACTGCAAATACTGATCATCCCAAGTACAACAACATATCACTACAACCAAGAAGATGATCAAACTTAGGTACCATAAATACTCCTCCAAGGAGTCTAAAACACTCTCACCTCCATCATCACCTTTGTCATCAAAACTCAATGCAGTCGTCTAATCCATCAAACAATTTTCCACACGACTGTTCAAACAATCCCAGTCAATTAGTCGAGTAGACATCAAGACATCAGTTGGGTTTACACATCAACAATATTCAATTTACTTCAATTTCTCCACTCCTTAAACACAATTGATGGATAATACAATCATTATTATCAAAACAAAACTATATATTAGTCGAAACTCAATTGACAAAGAATCTAGTTGAAACTCAATCGACTATCATCTCTAGTTGAATATCAGTCTACCACTCCAAAGAATTCAAAAGCAAGCAAGTGGAGCATTGTACGACCGTATAGTCAAAGATACACATCTATATGAATATCTCAAGCATCTGTTCAAAGGATTCCATGACCATTCATCAATCCAACCACAGTCTATCTGAGTAGTCGACACTGGTCCTCGTTTATGTCTTTCATGTCTTTTATGCAAAGTTTTGAAAGCAAAGTTGCCATCTTTCCAAGAATTCTGATTCCTGGGAAAATTCCTCTGATTCTTCTTCTGATGATGACAATATGGCACACATTTATGTTCTAATGAAACAAATTATGTAGACTTAGGTTTCGGTTCACCGATGGGATCAAAACAACCCTCTACATAAAAAATGTCATTTGCAACAACATTCTCAAATTATGGTATGCTAGGAACAACCATCTCTTCAATATGGTCAGCACGGGCTGCTCTTCCAACAACTTAGACTGAACACCTCCAACAATAAACAACACTCTTTCGGTATTAGCAAAACCAAGTGTAGAAACACCATATCTAAGGCCTGTTCTGGGTGACATCATTTCAGGGGTAATAGGAACAACAATACCCTGTCCATTCTTCCCAAGTCCTCCTCTGGTATATCCCATCTTTCTCAGCAGTCGAGACCCTATAGCTATAGTGAGTTTCTCAAAAATAGGAGAAATAATTGCATTAGAGGAATGTCAGACTCATTGGAAATATGTCTCCTATGATGAATGCATAGGAACCTAGTAGGCTAGTGCACATACCATATTTATCTCCACTTATCAACTCAAATCTCATTTACTTTTCTGAATACCAACACATATTTTCAAAGAAAATATAAAATAGGCATGGTAGATTCTAAATGGTGAAGATGCTTAAGTCATGCTAAAAAGTGAAAGAAAATAAAAACATCTTTCCTTGCACCATTAAATATTTAAAGAAAACAATAATACTCATGAAAAACACATTGAATGCTTATAACATAACCAAATCCATATATTGATCCTAATACCATATGTTTCTCAAATAAGCATGATAAAAGATGAATGGAAGTTTTTTTAGTCAACAAAGGTATTTAATTTTAACCCAAATGTAATACCCCTGGTTAAGACCCCTGAACTGATCCTAAGTACAATGTGAATGTTGTTATGTATTGCTTGAAAGGTGAGACAATTGTACATTCTAACATTATAATTATAACTAGCTATCGCTGAGGTAGAACGCTGGAAGATCGGGAACTCATGTATTCACCAAAGTCAACAAGAGGGTTAAATTTCCTTAGGTGAGGAAACCTTTGCTAAGACCCTTTTATAATGAATGTAATACCCCTGGTTAAGACCCCTGAACTGATCCTAAGTACAATGTGAATATTGTTATGTAATGCCTGAAAGGTGAGACAATTGTACATTCTGACATTATAACTGGTTGTGGCTGAGGCAGGACATTGAATATCGGGGACTCATGTATTCACCAGAGTCAACAAGAGGGTTAATTCACCTTAGGTGGGGAAACCTTTTCTAAGAGCCTTTTATAATCCCAAATCCCCAAAAATACCCAAATTTTTTGTTAAGTCATAATTCCAAGTCAATGACTTAAGGCTTAAGGTTTATATATTAATTAAGAATATTAATTAAGGGATGATATATTTTAATTAAAAGGCTGGGAGAGCCCACAAGTTTTTTCCAGTTTTTGCATGCAGAGACTTAGGCATGCAAGGAAAAATGGGTGTGTGCCATTCTGTACAGGGACTGGGGAAGACAATTGCTCTCTGTGGAAAATTACCTTGTTGGGGTGTGTCTGAGAGAACATGGCAGTCAAATTCTCTCTGAGAGTGAAATTTGAGATGAATTTCACAACCTATGAGCCAAATCGTTGATAAATATCTGCTGAAATACTGTCCATTTTTCCTCTGGTTGCACCCGTGAAATGGAAATGGTGTATGAAATTCTTTTAGTGTAATTCTAAGCACATATACAATGATGGTTTTCACTGTGGTGCTAGTTAGAATTAAGCTAAGGAAAGGGATTGCACAGTTGGCATGGATTTGGTAACAAACCAGTAAATCCTGAGAAAAACCTAAGAACTAGAGAGGTGTCTCTTGGTGAATACATGAGTCTCAGCTCAGGGGTGGCATTTTGCTGAGAGATTGTCACCTACCCAAATTTCAGAAATTATTATTTTATTAGCAAAATACTTTATGTTAAATTTAATTACAAAGTTTTGTAATTATGATCAGTTTTGATCAAGGATGAATGTAATTACTGATTTTTATTATTTAAATAAATTAATTAAGAGACAAACACCCAAGGGGACTGTTAAATGAGTGTTCATTGACCCACTAGGGGGAATGGAAGCTGTTGGAAGGTATGGGACAGATGGCAGCAATTGCACCACACCACTAGCTGTTGGTTATGGGACAACTACCCCTAAAAGTGTGGCATTATCCCCCAGGTGGTGGGAGTGGGCAGGAAACTCATTTAATGACCAAGTAACAACTGAAAAGGCCTAGGCAGCCTACATAAGGCAAATTCGAATTGAGCAGGCAGCTCTTACACAATATTTCTGCAGGAATATTTCCTCATGTGCATCAGGTGATCACTGAGAGATTCGAATAGGGAGGCTGGCTGTGAGTGCAATCATAATTCTGCATACTATATTTATTAAGGAGAACCAGAGGTGCTGGAGGAGGTCCCTTGGACTACTATCTCTTGAAGATTCCACAGTTATTTACTACTGCAAGAAGAGATCCTAAATTCCTAAGTTTCTTCCTCCTGGTGGTTCAGTGAACAGGCTCGGGGGTCCTAAGGCAAGTACTTGACTGTCTTCAGGAATTGGTTGGGTGGAACAGTCTTCTTGGACTGTTTGTTTCCCTACAGATTAATCCAGGTTTTACAGTTTCTACTTTATTTCACATCTGGTGCATCACATCTGGTATCAGAGCACTTTCTTGGGCTCGCTGGGTGAAATTTCTGCCAAATTTTTTTTTCGCATCTCTTGCAGGTTCGGATTTGGGAATAATCTCTATCCGCTTAACTGTGGGAAGTACTTGGGCATAAGCCCTAAAACTCATTGTGAGGAGTACCACAGGAACCCCGAAGTAGCTGGCCCATTGAGAGGACCTGCCAGCGAAAAGGGCAACGACCCCTACTTGATTGACTAGTTCCCACCCGTGAGATAAACCAAGAGCTGTCGTTTGTGGCAAAGCGGTTATCAGTTTTACCTGAGCCGTGGAGTGAGGGGTATTGCCCCAATACGCAAGCCGTCAGACAGCAGTGGTGGCCGAGTGAAACCCCTGAACTGTTAGGAAGCTGCACATACCTAGGGTCCATATCTATTTTCAGCTGAACTATTGTCGATCATTGCTGCGTCGTTTTAGATCCAGTCGTTCAGATCCATTTTGAAAGCCGTTCCAGATCCAGCCGTTTTCAATCCATTCGACGCCGTTTCAGATCCCTTCCGAGCCGTAGCTAGTCTAAAAAAAAAGAAAAAAAAAAGAAAAAAGAAAAAAAAAGGAGTAATTTTTTCTCCATATCTCCCTTGTTTTCACTTTGTTTTTTTTCTCCATATCTCCCTTGTTTTCACTCTGTTTTCCTTGAAATTTTTGGGGAACCTCTGTCATCCCATTCTGCATCTTTCATTCCTGAGGACCCTATCCCCAATTTCCCTTCCCAAAGCTTGAAATCCCACATTTGTCTATTTTTAGGGTTTGCCATAACTTCCTCAGATTTCACCCAATCACCTTCAAAATTTACCACCGAGTTCATTTCTGAATTCTGCTTCTTTGTTCCCCTCTGCCAAATTTTCCCATTCTTTCACCCCACTTCTGAAATCCTCATTTTTGCTTCCCTGTCTATTCGACAGTGTCCAAAACCTAGTCAAACCCCAATTACCCTTCAGATTTTTTCCCAAGTCCAGATTTTCCTTTACTGAAGTAGTTTCTGTTTTTGTTTTCCTACCCAGTCAACCAAAACAAAAAAAAACTCCTGGTTATGGTTGTCACCCGTGCAGGAGCAAAAACCATGGAGGACGCACTTCCAGCCATCCAAGCCAAACTCCAGGATCTTGATGAAAAATTTCTCGGCCTCCATCTTGAACATTCAACTATGAACAACAAATGACAGTCCGAGTCTTCATCAGACAATGGGTTCTCTTCTTCCAGCAATTTCCATGGTCCGAAGCTTGATTTTCCTCACTTCAATGGTACCGATCCAACTGGATGGATCTATCATGCAGAACAGTATTTCAGTTTGCATAATACTTTTGATGTCAACAAAGTTCCGCTGACATCCTTTCATTTGGAACAGGAAGCTCTTCAATGGTACCGTTGGTACATCAAGGCTCATGTAGAGCCAAAATGGTCAGACTTTTGCCAGCTCCTTTTGCAATGATTTGGTCCTAGTGCTTTTGATGACTTCACAGGAGCCCTCACTAAACTTCGCCAAATTGGCACTATGAGAGAGTATCAAACCGAATTTGAGAAACTAGCCAACCACATCGTAGGATTGTCTGATGACTTTTACCGGAGTTGTTTTATTAGTGGTCTAAAGGATGCCATCCGCTCTGAGGTCAAAATGTTCTGTCCCAACACAATGATGGAAGCCCTAGGGCTGGCTAAGTTGGCAGAAGACAATATTGTATCCCAACAACGCTTCAAGCCCACTTTTGTTCCCTTCCGAAATATGGGTTCTCAACGACCACCTATACCGCAGGCTCCTCGACCAACTCCTATCAAGCGTTTGTCTGAAACAGAGATGCAAGCACACAGAGAAAAGGGGCTTTGCTATAATTGTGATGAGAAATTCACTCGGGGACATAGATGTGTTCAGCAAAGGCTCTATCTCTTGGATGTGGATTCTCCGCCTACCTCTGAAATTGGTGACGAAGATACAGAAACACTGGATGCTCCGGTCGACATTCAGGAACCGCCTATTGACCCTCCGTCTTAGGATGACCAGCCAGAGATATCTCTCCATGCTTTAGCTGGAATCACCACCCCCCAAACAATGCGAGTCAGGGGTTACTTCAAGAAGCTTCCTCTTACAATACTCATTGATTCTGGTAGCACTCATAATTTCATTGACCCTCGGATCGCCAAACAAGCTGATTGTTTTATCCATCCTTGCTCCAACTTTGAAGACATGGGTTCCTAACATAGTTCTGTTTAAGTAAAATTAGAAATCTTTGTTTTGAAGAAGAATTGATTTTTGATTTTATTTGAAGTCTGAATGTCGAAGTTTATGTTATTCCGAATTAATAAACCAATCTCTACATTTTTCCTCATGCTATTGTTTGCATCGTACTCTAGTGTAGAGACGCAAATTAAGTATAGATGAAAAGATAGGCAAATTGCCATTGATTCGATAGATAAATATAGTAATTTATATGTTTATCAGTTTCTGCCCTATAGTTAATAATAGTAGAAAGTTCTGTATAATACCTAAATATTATAGAATATTCCATTGTTTCATTACAAACAAACATTGTATATTTCTTGTATAAATATATTGTAATTTCTTATCTCTACTATGTAAATAAGAAATAAATGAAATTCAAATTTCCATACATCATATCATGTCTGCAATATAAATAATATTGCTGCAAATAAATAAATGTATAAATTATGGATAATACTGCAAACCATAGTCATTTCACAGTCCTCACATTTTACACACACATTGTTTTAATTTCCTATTATAACATATGCAATAAACATTTTAGTTCTATCAAACAATGAAAACATGATAAACCTTATTTTGTTTTCTTTCATCTTATTCATATAATTTATAAACTATATATATTATAAACTGCATATATTGATTTCCAAAAACTGGGTTCGTATCAAACCCTAGTTAGAATTTCGATTTCCATTACCATCGTTTTGCAACATAAACAAACACAATCTACACAAGCTACGGATTGAATCCTAGTTTTTGGCTTCAAAGACCTTTTTAGAAGTTCATATTCAAACATTTATTTATATTCAAATACAAGACTCGAACTAGGGTATGACCCTGTTCTTTTCCATTAAAAATGAAAAGAAAACCATTTTGGCATTACATATTACAGAGTTATCATCTACGATAAGCATATAGACCCTGGCCTAGCTCGAAAGTCACGATATCAACCTACAGTATTCAGACGTATAACACAGACGAATAGCATAGAATGAAATAGCATATATTCATTGCCGAGAAGAAAAACATTGTATCCATAGTAGATGAGCCTCGACTCTATACCTCATTTCTCATAACATAAACCAACAGGTCGTGGCTCAAAGTCTAAACTAATACAAGTCCCAAATCCAAGATGGGAAACCAATGTTCTAAAAAACAAAAAGATTACAACATGTTTCCAAACGAAAATCGCACAGGGTTTATTCCCAAGTTTAATCATTTTAAAACAAGTCCAAAAACCCTCAGCATTGACGAGTAGTATAATTCCCAGTTCAACGAAGCTAGGCATCAAAGCATAATACCAAGTATCATACAAACAAACGAGGGTCACATCCCTGTACAAATATCATTTGAATAACAAAAGAGTCTTCAAAGTTTTTCAACTGACAGACAATGCCGAGGCATGGTGAAAAACTGGTTATTCATCCTCTTAAAACCACATCAACCAAAGTCGAGAGGCACCTACGAGGGTTTGAGACCCGAAGCTTACCAGGAATGGAAGCACGCCTTTCCTTTCCAAACCCTTGCTCAACTCATTCTTCGAACCTTGCAACTGACAAAAACAACAACTTAGATTTAGACAACTGTAATATTTTAAACTGAAAGTCGAAGTTCAACAAAGGAATCACTATTCATTTTCGAGAACACTTACCTTCTCAACAAGCGGCCAAGTTCTTTACATTCACTAGTAAAAGGACGAGCTCTTTGATGTAGATGAGACCAGGATAACTCTATCATTTTACAGCATTGTGTGTTTCATTCAAGCTCTAAAACGAAAAGCTTAAAAATATCGACTCAATAACACTTCAAACCAGAGACCCAACATTTTAGCACAACGCCATTACAGTGAGAAAGAACCTGCAACTTCAACCCTAATCTACAGGTCTTGAGGTTGAAACCTCTTACAAGCTTTTTAACCCTAGAATTCGGCAGCCTGTTGGCCACACAGACCGAAACAATAGAACAATGAACGACATTTAAATCTCATTAACCAAAAACGACAACAAAAGTTAGGGTTGCATCTAACGATCCAAACCCATCACTATCGATGATCATAAGAGTGGTAGCGAGATGTCATTGGGACGAACAACTTCTGCATTTAATGCCCCATTCATTAGTACAAGCATGGAAATTCCACTTTGGCACACGGAGGATCGATCAACAGCCAACTCGGAGGAGTTCATTATAGAAACCATTACACAGTGCTTATCACAGTTGATATTACATCGAATTTACACTATGTGGATTGGTAATAATACCTGTCAACCGGAGTTGTGAACCAAGTTTTTTAATGCAGGATCGAGATACGATCTCCATGGCAGCTCGAGGCTTATTCCATTTATTGAAACGTCAACTTGTCCACCCTGTCGACATAAATGAATGTCACTACCATTTATAACGACAACCAATCTTCACATAAGATCTTTTATAAACTCAAAACATTCGATTGGATTGTTAATAGTTAAAGCTCTAACTTTATGATCATGATTAGGGTATTAAGACTAAAGTTTAGCCATGTATTAAGTTCAGATTTCATATCATTTTAATATTGTAAACTCTCATATATTTTGTAAATAGTTTGCAATTGTAGAACTATTGCATAGGATAGCAAATCTCTAAGAATTATATGAATAGCAGGTTAATCATAGTTTTTATTTTTGCAACTAATAAAAAGATAAGAGTATGCATTTATGATTTTCAACAAGACCAATGAATAGTAACTAGCATAAAAACCATGCTATTGTCATGAACTTCATACCCTAACTCTTAATACAATGCATCTGACGGTCAGCGATACATTTACGACGTTAATACTTTACAAGTATTAGTTATCTTAAGATGACGACCCAAGCCAAACTAGAACTACGTCATTGGCTTACGAAAACAAACTTAAATAGCATGTATACCTTCTAGATGTCATTGTTTTCCAACATTCATAAATTGTAAGACAACGTTGAAAAACCAGTAAGCAGCACTAGACATTTCATACCTGAAGATTCTTGTTTTCGCAAAAGAATTCACAACATTTTTATTTGACGTTGAATTGAATTACACACGTACTTTTAAACTATGCAGTTATTGAGCCTCTTACCTGTCGTCTGCACATATAATATTCAAATGCGTTAGCGTCGCAGCTAAGTAAACTCCAGGGTACCTCGTAGGACACCCTTGTTCATCAAAAATCAAACTGTCAGTATCTTTTCAAGAAAAAGTATCGCATCACATTAATGACCTGTTAGTTCGTCTATTACCATAATCATGTTCGTAATTTATGTATTAAAGTTGTCATTGTCACAATGCTGCTAAAACATAAATTAAATTATATTTAGTACTAACGACTTTTTAATTAAAGCTGTCGTAATCAAACAATTATTATTTCTGCATCTATAAATTTTGTATTTAATGCCGTTTTCAAAAGTTTTAAATTTTTATGAAAATTTGGGATGTTACATGTGGTATCAGAGCTCATGTTCGAACTCTAGTCCTGAAAGAGGTCCAAGAACATGCAGCAGAAAATTTTATACAGCAGAAAATTTTACTAATTTGAATTTGAATTATGATGTTATCCATAAATTATTTTAAGCTACAGGTATGGAGAATTCAGCTGATCATATAGACGACAGATTTCAACCAAACAGCCACAGATCGGGACAACACTATGTAGAAGAAGGTCATGGTGAACTAAATAACAGTTCGTTAGAATTGTTACGTGCTTTTCATGAATTAAAGGCAGAAATCAGATATGTGAAACAAGACAATGAAAGAATTTTGCAAGCACAAGAACAATTAAACCAAGTGCTGTTTGAACAGTGCCCAACTGAGGAGCAAGAGAGAGATAATGAATATATCTCCAAAGTTGAGGATCTGCCTCATGCTAATAAAAATCAGAAAATGAAAACCAGTGAAGTGAAAAACAGTTCAACCTCATCAAGAGATGCTATTGAAGTGCATAAAAAGAAACGTAACTACACCGGTGATAGCAGCGAAGGAGATTTCAAACCCAGAAGGAAAAATCATAAGGAGTATGAGCAGATTTATGGAGAGTTCAAAAATATTAGACCTCCAACTTTCAATGGAGAAACTGAGAAGGGCGAGACAGCTGAAGCTTGGCTGTCCGGTATGAAGAAATACTTCCAGATCTATAACTATTCAGAATTCTGAAGGCAAAAATGGCTATATATAACTTGACCGGAAAAGCAAATATTTGGTGGCAGGACATCAAAAGAGTAAAGGGAATCAAAGATAAAGATGTAAGCTAGAGTACTTTTAAACGATATTTTAAAAAGAAGTATTTATCTGAATAGTACTATGAGGAAAAATCCAAAGAATTCTACGATTTGAAGCTAGGAGGTATGAACATGAAAGAAATGAACAGTAAATTTTTGAACTTACTAAGATATGTGCCATACCTCATAGAAGAAAAACTGAAAATCCAAAGGTACTTGAGTTGTTTACCTTTCAACATTAAGGACAGAATCGAGTATGATAGTCCAAAGACCCTGGAAGAGGCTATGCGAAAAACAATTTTCTGCTATGACACAAATCGGAAAAGAGAAGGAATGTTAAACTGGAAAAGTCATAAGCCTAGCAATTTTGAGCTGAAAAAGAAAAAATTTAGATTCAGTGGAAATTCCGGGTTCCAAAGGAATAATTTTCAGAATCGGAATTTACAAGGGAATAATTCCAGAAACAATCAACAGCAGAATTCTACAGCACCCAAAAATGCTCCTAATAATACTAGGACTAATGAGCAAAAGGCACCTATCAAATTTTTTGAATGTCAAGGTCCCCATTACGCATCAGAATGTCCCTTGAGGAAGCGAAAGGCTAACAACATCAACTCTATTCAAACTGAACCTACTGTTGGAGACGTGGCGAGGGGGATGCCCAGAATTAATGCAACACTTGACAACAGGCAAGCATATCATCAAATCTCCATGGTAGAGATTGAAGGTATGATACAAAATCATCCTGTTACTGTTTTAATTGACCCAGGTGCTAGCTTAAGTTATATATCACCAGATATTGTGGAAAGTCTTAAATTGAAAACATAAAAGTTTAGTAAATCCTGGTTAGTTACTAGCAATTGGAACAAAGAGGAAAGTATCAGATTTTATAGAAAGTTGTGCTTTATCCATGAATCATTTACAAACACAAATCAAGTTGAATATTCTACCTTTAGGATCTTATGATATTATAGTTGGGATGGATTGGTTAGAAGCCCATCATGTCATTTTGGACTGTTACAGAAAAAGTTTTACATGTTTAAATAACGAAGGAAAAACTGTAGAAATAAAAGGCATCCCAAGGAAGGTAACCCTTAGACAGATTTCAGCCATGCAAGTTAAGAGGGCAGTTAGGAAAGGATGCTAGTTGTTTGCAGTAAACATAGTAAATGATGAGTTTATTGGTAAAGAGGACAAATTGAAATTAGAGGACATACCTGTCCTAAAGGATTTTAAGGATGTATTTCCTGAGGAGATTCCAGGATTACCTCCTAAAAGAGATTTATATTTTACCATCGAATTAATACCAGGAGCAATACCAAATTCAAAAGCTCCATACAGAATGAACATACTGGAATTAAATGAATTGAAATCACAGTTGAAGGAAATTATTGATAAGAAGTATATTAGATCCAGTGTGTCTCCTTGGGGAGCACCTGTCATCTTTGTTAAGAAGAAAGATGGAACCCTAAGGCTGTGCATAGATTATCGCCAGCTTAATAAGATGACGATCAAGAATCGGTATCCGTTGCCCCGCATAGATGATCTATTTGATCAGCTGCGTGGAGCAACGATATTTTCAAATATTGATTTAAGATCAGGATATCATCAAGTATGGGTTAAGGATGAAGATATTTTCAAGACATCTTTCAGAACTCGGTATGGACATTACGAGTTCGTAGTCATGCCATTTGGCTTGACTAATGCCCCAGCTGTATTTATGTGTTTGATGAATAATATTCTGCACAAATACTTAGACAAGTTTGCTGTTGTGTTTATAGATGACATTTTAGTGTATTCTAAAAGTAAAGAAGAGCATGATGAACATTTACGGATTATCTTACAAGTTCCGAGAGATCATCAACTATACGCTAAGTTTAGTAAGTGCGACTTTCACAAAGACAAAATTCAGTATCTAGGACACATAATTTCTAAAGAAGGAATCTCAGTTGACCCCGATAAGACAAGGACCATTAATGACTGGCCAGTTCCTAAGGATGTGTCGGATGTAAGATAATTTATGAGCATTACTGGATACTACAGAAAATTTATAGAAAAATTTTCAAGGATTGCCAACCCCATAACTTCCTTGCAGAAGAAAGGGAATAAATTTGTGTGGGATCAGAAATGTTATGACATTTTTAAGAAATAAATGAATTATTGACTACAGCACCTATCTTGAGGATAACAGACCCTAACAAGGGTTTTATAGTTTGTACAGACGCATGCAATGACAGACTCGGTGGAATCCTGACACAGGAAGGGCATGCGGTGGCATATGAATCTAGAAAGATGAAAGTACATGAAAATAACTACTCTGCCTATGATTTAGAGTTATTGGCAGTAATTCACGCCTTAAAAATGTGGCGTCATCACCTTATTGGCAGAAAATTCACATTATTGACAGATAATATGGGTCTGAAATATTTATTAGACTAGACAAATCAGAATGCTAGACAAGCTAAATGGTTGACTTTCTTAAGTGAGTATGATTTCAAAATTCAGCATATTAAAGGAAAGGAGAACAAAGTTGCAGATGCCTTGAGTCGTAAGGAAAAACTGAATTTTATTTCAACCATCAATACTTATTCAACTGATTTGGAAAATCAGATTCTTGAAAAGAGTGAAATAGATGAAGAATACAGAAAAATGAAGGAAAAGACAACAAACAACAGTCCTGAAATTTTTATGGCAGATTACAGCATGAAGGAAAATGGGTTATTACTGTATAAAAACAGATTGTATGTACCAGACATACCAGAAATAAAATTTCTGATATTAAATGAGATGCATAAAAGTCATTATTCTGGTCATCTAGGATATCAAAAGACCATTCCTATGCTAAGAAAAGAATACTATTGGCCTAGAATGAAGGATGAAGTAGCAGAGTACATAGTTAAATGTTTGGATTGTCAAAAAGTGAAGGTTGAACACCAACATCCTGCTGGATTGTTCCAACCGTTACCGATACCAAGTTGGAAATGGGAAGTGATCAGCATAGACTTTATTACTGGATTACCTAAAAATCAGAAACAACATGATTCTATCATGGTGGTAGTGGACAAACTCAGCAAAGTAGCACATTTCATACCTATTAAGACTACTCATAAAGCTCCAGACATTGCATAAATCTTTATGAAACAGATTTTTCGACTACATGGGATACCGAAAGTAATGATTTCAGATCATGACTCTAAGTTTACTGGAAAATTCTGGAGGTCACTGTTTAAGGGGTTGAATACAACCTTAAATTTCAGTACAACATTTCATCCACAAACGGATGGACAGACAGAAAGGGTAAATCAAGTTTTAGAAGATTTATTAAGAATGTATGTTAAGGATCAGCCTGGTAAGTGGGAAGACTACTTGCACTTAGCAAAATTTGCTTATAATAATCATTATCATGCATCAGCCAGACTTAGTCCTTTTGAAATTCTTTATGGTAGGAAATGTGATACACCTGTTTCGTGGAATGATCCAGTAAATAGAGTTGTTTTAGGACCTGAATTATTGTAGGAGTTAGAACTAATTGTGAAACAGGTACAAGGAAATTTAAAAGCTACCCAAGATAGACAAAAGAGTCAAGCAAATTTAAAAAGGACTCATAAAGAGTTCCAGGTTGGTGAACATGTATTCCTCAAGGTAAGACCAAAAAAGAGTTCATTGAAATTGGGGAGCTGTGCCAAGTTGGCACCTAGGTATTGTGGTCCTTTTGAAATATTGTCCAAAGTTGGACCAGTGGCATACCAACTGGCTTTGCCACCAAACTTAAAAATACATAATGTTTTTCATATATCGTTTTTAAAGAAGTATGTACACGATGCTACTCATGTTGTAAACTGGAATGATGTACACGTGGGACAAGAAGGAGATTTTTAGGTGGAACCGGACTGTATCCTCGGAAGGAGGGAAACTATTCTCCGGAATCGCACCATTGGGAAAGTGAAGGTGCAATGGAAGCACCTTAGCCCAGAAGAGGTAACCTGGGAATTGGAGAGTAGTATGCAGGCAGTATACCCAACTCTGTTTCAGGAACACTCAAGGAGTGATTAACCAACATTGAGGATGATGTTGAGACTTAAGGGGGGGTGTATGTCACCTACCCAAATTTCAGAAATTATTATTTTATTAGAAAAATACTTTATGTTAAATTTAATTACAAAGTTTTGTAATTATGATCAGTTTTGATCAAGGATGAATGTAATTACTGATTTTTATTACTTAAATAAATTAATTAGGAGACAAACACCCGAGGGGACTGTTAAATGAGTGTTCACTGACCCACTAGGAGGAATGGAAGTTGTTGGAAGGTATGGGACAGATGGCAGCAATTACACCACACCACTAGCTGTTGGTTATGGGACAACTACCCCTAAAAGTGTGGAATTATCCCCCAGTTGGTGGGAGTGTGCAGGAAGCTCATTTAATGACCAAGTAACAACTGAAAAGGCCTAGGCATCCTACATAAGGCAAATTCGAATTGAGTAGGCAGCTCTTACACAATATTTCTGCAGGAATATTTCCTCATGTGCATCAGGTGATCACTGAGAGATTCGAATAGGGAGGCTAGCTGTGAGTGCAATCATAAGTCTGCATACTATATTTATTAAGGAGAACCAGAGGTGCTGGAGGAGGTCCCTTGGACTGCTAGCTCTTGAAGATTCCACAGTTATTTACTATTGCAAGAAGAGATCCTAAATTCCTAAGTTTCTTCCTCCTGGTGGTTCAGTGAACAGTCTCGGGGGTCCTAAGGCAAGTACTTGACTGTCTTCAGGAATTGGTTGGGTGGAACAGTCTTCTTGGGCTGTTTGTTTCCCTACAGATTAATCCAGGTTTTACAATTTCTACTTTATTTCAGTTATTAGTTATGTTTAATTAAAATTAGAAATCTCTGTTTTGAAGAAGAATTGATTTTTGATTTTATTTGAAGTCTGAATGTCAAAGTTTATGCTATTCTGAATTAATAAACCAATCTCTACATTTTTCCTCATGCTGTTGTTTGCATCGTACTCTAGTGTAGAGACACAAATTAAGTATAGATGAAAAGATAGGCAAATTGCCATTGATTCTATAGATAAATATAGTCATTTATTTGTTTATCAGTTTCTGCCCTATAGTTAATAATAGTAGAAAGTTCTGTATAATACCTAAATATTATAGAATATTCCATTGTTTCATTACAAACAAACATTGTATATTTCCTGTATAAATATATTGTAATTTCTTATCTATACTATGTAAATAAGAAATAAATGAAATTCAAATTTCCATACATCATATCATGTCTGCAATATAAATAATATTGCTGCAAATAAATAAATGTATAAATTATGGATAATACTGCAAACCATAGTCATTTCACAGTCCTCACATTTTACACACACATTGTTTTCATTTCCTATTATAACATATGCAATACACATTTTAGTTCTATAAAATAATGAAAACATGATAAACCTTATTTCATTTTCTTTCATCTTATTCATATAATTTATAAACTATATATATTATAAACTGCATATATTGATTTCCAAAAACTGGGTTCATATCAAACCCTAGTTAGAATTTCAATTTCCATTACCATCGTTTTGCAACATAAACAAACACAATCTACACAAGCTATCGATCGAATCCTAGTTTTTGTCTTCAAAGACCTTATTCAAACATTTATTTATATTCAAAGACAAGACTCGAACTAGGGTATGACCTTGTTCTTTTCCATTACAAATGAAAGGAAAACCATTTTGGCATTACATATTACAGAGTTATCATATATGATAAGCATATAGACCCTGGCCTAGCTCGAAAGTCACGATATCAACCTACAGTATTCAGATGTATAACACAGATGAATAACACAGAATGAAATAGCATATATTCATTGCTGAGAAGAAAAACATTGTATCCACAGTAGACGAGCCTCGACTCTATACCTCATTTCTCATAACATAAACCAACAGGTCGTGGCTCAAAGTTTAAACTAATACAAGTCCCAACTCCAAGAAGGGAAACCAATGTTCTAAAAAATAAAAAGATTACAACATGTTTCCGAATGAAAATCGCATAGGGTTTATTCCCAAGTTTAATCATTTTAAAACAAGTCCAAAAACCCTCAGCATTGACGAGTAGTATAACTCCCAGTTCGATGAAGCTAGGCATCAAAGTATAAGACCAAGTATCATACAAACAAACGAGGGTCACATCCCTGTACAAATATCATTTGAATAACAAAAGGGTCTTCAAAGTTTTTCAACTGACAGACAATGCCGGGGCATGGTGAAAAATTGGTTATTCATCCTCTTGAAACCACATCAACCAAAGTCGAGAGGCACCTACGAGGGTTTGAGACCCGGAGCTTACCAGGAATGGAAGCACGCCTTTCCTTTCCAAACCCTTTCTCAAGTCATTCTTCGAACCCTGCAACTGACATTTAAACAACAGCTTAGATTTAGACAACTGTAATATTTTAAACTAAAAGTCGAAGTTCAACAAAGGAATCACTATTCATTTTCGAGAACACTTACCTTCTCAACAAGCGGCCAAGTTCTTTACATTCACTAGTAAAACGACGAGCTCTTTGCTTTAGATGAGACCACGATACCTCTATCATTTTACAGCATTGTGTGTTTCATTCAAACTCTAAAATGAAAAGCTTAAAAATATCGACTCAATAACACTTCAAACCAGAGACCCAACATTTTAGCAGAATGCCATTATAGTGAGAAAGAACCTGCAACTTCAACCCTAATCTACAGGTCTCAAGGTCGGAACCTCTTACAAGCTTTCTAACCCTAGAATTCGGAAGCCTGTCGGCCACACAGACTGAAACAATAGAACAATGAACGACATTCAAATCTCATTAACCAAAAACAACGACAAAAGTTAGGGTTGCATCTAACGATCCAAACCCATCACTATCGACGATCATAAGAGTGCTAGCGAGATGACATTGGGACGAACAACTTCTGCATTTAATGCCCCATTCATTAGTACAAGCATGGCAATGCCACTTTGGCACACGAAGGATCGGTCAACAACCATCTCAGAGGAGTTCATTATAGAAACCATTACACAGTGGTTGTCGCAGTTGATATTACATCGAATTTACACTACGTGGATTGGTAATAATCCCTGTCAACCGGAGTTGTGAACCGAGTTTTTTAATGCAGGATCGAGATACGATCTCCATGACAGCTCGAGGCTTATTCCATTTATTGAAACATCAACTTGTCCACCTTGTCGACATAAATGAATGTCACTACCATTTATAACGACAACCAATCTTCACATAAGATCTTTTATAAACTCAAAACATTCGATTGCATTGTTAATAGTTAAAGCTCTAACTTTATGATCACGATTAGGGTATTAAGACTAAAGTTTATCCAGGTATTAAGTTCAGATTTCATATCATTTTAATATTGTAAACTCTCATATATTTTGTAAATAGTTTGCAATTGTAGAACTATTGCATAGGATAGCAAATCTCTAAGAATTATATGAATAGCAGGTTAATCATAGTTTTTATTTTTGCAACTAATAAAAAGATAAGAGTATGCATTTATGATTTTCAACAAGACCAATGAATAGTAACTAGCATAAAAACCATGCTATTGTCATGAACTTCATACCCTAACTCTTAATACAATGCATCTGACGGTCAGCGATACATTTATGACGTTAATACTTTACAAGTATTAGTTATCTTAAAATGACGACCCAAGCCAAACTAGAACTACGTCATTGGATTACGACAAAAAAATTAAATAGCATGTATACCTTCTAGACGTCATTGTTTTCCAACATTCATAAATTGTAAGACAACGTTGAAAAACCAGTAAGCAACACTAGACATTTCATACCTGAAGATACTTGTTTTCGCAAAAGAATTCACAACATTTTTATTTGACGTTGAATTGAACTACACACGTACTTTTAAACTATCCAGTTATTGAACCTCTTACCTGTCATTTGCACATAGAATATTCAAATGCGTTAGCTTCGCAGCTAAGTAAACTCCAGGGTACCTCGTAGGACACCCTTGTTCATCAAAAATCAATATTCTATTACCATAATCATGTTTGTCTATTAGTTCGTCTATTACCATAATCATGTTGCCATATTCAAGAAAAAATATCGCATCACATTAATGACCTATTAGTTCGTCTATTACCATAATCATGTTCGTAATTTATGTATTAAAGTTGTCATTATCACAATACTGCTAAAACAGAAATTAAATTATATTTAGTACTAACGACTTTTTAATTAAAGTTGCTGTAATCGAACAATTATTATTTCCGCATCTATAAATTTTGTATTTAATGCCATTTTCAAAAGTTTTAAATTTTTATGAAAATTCGGGATGTTACAGAGATATATGAGCAAAATTGCCTACAGTTGGGTGGAGCATGGAAGCCACACAGCTAGTTTCCCATTTCATGTGTTTTTAGAAAAGTTTTTATTTCTCAATTTATTTTAATTGATGAATGATGAATAAAAATTACATGGTTATAAATTCCTGAGTTGTTTGTTGAATTCCTTTAGATGGAATTGACACATGTTTATTTTTTCAATTTAATTGTTTTCTAGATAAAATTCTGGGTTTTATTTCCTCTAAGAAATTAAATTACGCATACATGAAATTATAGTTTATGTGATACATTATAAGTTCAATGGAAGTGCATTTTTGTATGCTTAATTGTGGTATGTTTTCCATCGAATGTATGTGTTTATGGGAAGCCCTAAAATTGCCTGTAAATTAATGTTTCACTTAGTTGTATTAAATCTATCTCAAATTACCTTTGATGTGAGGGTTGATGAACGTTCAACCATGAAATGGCTATTTTGTCATGAATCTTAATTATGGTTGCATGCACAAATTGATTGTTTCAATTTGAGTGTTAAAATTTACGGCATATGAAGTAAAGATGAAATTCATATTTAATTCAATTTAATATGGAAATGGCCTGAATTTTCATTCAGCCATATGCTTATAATTAATCTCTAATTTGCAGTGCTTAAACTATTATTATTGATTAATAGTAAACTTGAATGATTCCTAGAGAATAATTATTATTGCACAGTAATTATACCTCATTGCTTAATGAGTAATTGATTAGCCATGTAATGGGTTAATGGGTATAACTCAATTCATTATGAAAATGAAATAATTATTAAGTAATGGTTTAATGCCCATAGTTCAATTTATTAGGAAAAATGAAATATTTGTGAAGTATTTATTTTATGTGCATCGTTTGAACCATGTTTGAATATTTATTGTTTAATAAATTCTTAAGAAAGTAATTAACAACTGTTTAGCATTTATACTTAATTGGTAAGTTGAAAACAAATACCATGTGTTAAGGCTTAACTCATATGCCTTGTAATGAATGGTATTTAGAAACCATGGGTTGGTTTTGCTTAACCAGATAAGTTTAAAGGATTATGTTGAATTATTGTCTTATTGCATAGTTGTAATGTTCGAAGATTACATTCCATGTTTTGGAAGGAATGATAGTAGCTATTCTATCTAATTTATGCATTTAACCTTACTATGATAATATGATGAGATGTTAATATTCACTGCGCCGTAAATATGTTGAGATATTAATTCTCACTGCACCGTAAATATCTTGGAATATCACATTCCATACTTTTGATAAATTGGTATTTGCTATTCTACTTATTTTATGCATGTAATTTTAGTGGTAGTATTTACTGAGAAGGTAGCAGATCTTAGTGCAAGGTTTAATTATAACTTATGTTATGGATAAGATAGTAAACCTAGATTCTCATTAGTACCCAATTATTAATAGCGTTTTACTGCACGATTTTTACCGTACAATTTCACTGCGTAGTTTTTAATAGAATATTTATTGTGCAGTTTTAGTAAAGGATTTTTTTTTCAGAGAAAAAAAGCCGTACTTTTGTTATTTCCATGAAATCAAAAAGTACATAACACACGCCAAGGCATAACCTGAACCAGTATCCAGTATCAAAAAACTAGTAGACATATGCAGTCCCCTTACAAACAAAAAGTGCCTCACAAGCTATCATAACAAAGAAAAGAGTTAGTAAGCTTCATAAAGAAAGGAACTATAAGAACCGGAATCGACCCTTTGATAATCTACCCATTCTTCTCAGTGGAGGGTCCCAAGAACACCGTCAAGAGATTCTTTGGACAAAGAGTCAGCTACATCATTGTTCTCTCTATAGGTGTGTTCTATAGAGATATCATGAAAAATGTTCAACAAATAGGAAATTCTGAGACACCAATGGTGAAGTAAGGAATTTTCAAGATGAATGTGCTTGTTGGCCCACTTAATAATTACCAAAGAGTCACCATAAATCTTTAATGAATCCATTCCACATATCGAAGACACTTTTAAGACACCCCAAAAGCCCCAAAAGTTCTGCTTTTGTATTTGTACCTGGTCCACATGCAAGACGAAATTTGAGAGTGAAGTCCATTCCATAGTTGATCGTGAAACCTACTCCACATTTATGATCAGAACATGCTCCATCAAAAAAGCCAACAAATTTACCATTTTCCTCATTATTAAAAAATCTTAGTCTTTGAAGTTTTTGAGTCACTATCATATATTTTGAATAAAGCTGGAATAGATTCCAGAACATAAACAAGGTCCGCTTCAAAGAAGGTTTGACATCCCGAAAGATCGCCAAATTCCGTGTTTTCCATATAATCCACGCCAATATTCTAGGCACAGTTTTGAAATTACTATTCTTTTTCAACCAAAACTGACATGCAGAATCAAACTCCCTATTGGACCACTCATCATCAATCATGAGTTTAGAACATATTTCCTTCCATAATCCCAAAGAAAATTCACATTTAAGAAACATATGATTAATAGACTCGACCCCATTTCTACATAAGAAGCACAGACTTGGTCCATGCTTACCTCTGCGCATCAAATTCTCCCAAGTGAGAATTCTGTTGTTGAAGAGTTAACCAGAGAAAACACTTGATTTTCATGGGGAGTTTCCACTTCCATAACATCACATACCGCCATTTCCTTTAATCTTCTACATGATGTTCAACAATTGCCTCATATGCCCAACTAGCTGTAACCTGTCCACTACCTAGATTTTTTGCCCAATTCAATTTGTCCTTTTCCCTGTTAAGATGAATTCCTGCCATATTAAGATTCTGAACATAAAGCTCCCATTCCTCCTTACAGCATACAACAAGACCAAGATTAGAGGACGTGGAAAAATAGGAGCGGTCTGGAACCAACAATCTCGACCTCTTAAATTGGTTAAGAGTGATAAGTCCATAATTAGTGAAAAGGTTTCGAAGATCAAAAGATAACTTGCAATCTCCACTGACTCTCAAAATGGGATCAATACCAAAAATTACATTTTTTCCACAACCTACCTACCAGGATAATTGAGAGCTAATCCAAGGATATATTTTTAGAAATCCATTCCAGATATATGAGGCATTTGACACAGTTGTTGGTGGTTTCCTGATCCAACTGTAAAGATCCAATTTAATATATTTAGCTTGTAAAATTATAGACCAGATATTATCACCAAGTAAACCACGCCGCATACTCTTTAAAGATAATGCAATATTGAACCAAAAGATATTCTAATATTCCACCCACCATCCTTTAATGGCAAAGATAATGAATTCCAACTTTCCAAATGATAGTGACCCCCTTCACTATTACCTGACTAGAGAAAAGTGAACATCAGGCTGTTTAATTTTTGCAGGATAGAAAGTGGAATTTGTGCCAATAAATCCCACTGCAGTAAACTGGAAGACTACTCAACACAGATTTGAGTAATATAAGATGACCTCCCAAAGAAAGATGTTTTAGCACCCATATGTTTATCCTCTTTTCAAATATACCAATTAACCATCTCCAATCTTGTTTACCATAATAGTTTGGTTTAATGAAATATCCCAAGTACTTAACCCCATCATTCAGATCAATAGAATTATATGGGAGGAAATTTAAAACCTCATTTAAGATAGGATTATCCATTAAATTACCTATGAACACAGACTTGCTCTGGCTAATTTTCATCCCTGTAGTATTACATAAGAGGGAAAAAATGTCTGAAATGACCTTCCATTCCTCCACCGAGTCAGATTCGAACATGATGACATCGTCCACAAATAACAGATGTGTGATAGAATTTTTTTGTTGCAAATTTTACACCTTTGATAGATTTTTTATTGCTTGCATCACCCATCATTAGGTTAATTCCTTCTATCACCAACAAAAATAAAAGTGGGGAAAGTGGATAGTCCTGGCATAGGCCTCTAAAACTTTTGAAGAATGGAGTGGGGTTACCATTGATAAGAACAGAGTAGTTTGTCGTCTTCACACAAGCCATAATACAATTTGTTACCATAATCGGTAGCCCAATCTGCATAATGAACAGCTTCAGAAAATCCCAATTTACTTGATCATATGATTTTACAAGATCAATTTTCAAGATTAATGAATTAATATTTTTTGTTTTGATAGTGTGTGAAACTTCCGGGGTAATACACACTGCGTCCAAAATCTATCTATCTTCTAGAAACCCAAACTGCTCTTTTTTCATCCACCTGGAGAGATGGGGTTTTAAGCTATTAGCTATTATTGTCTAAATAAGTTGATACACCAGGTTACAGAGGGATATAGTCCTGAAAACATCAAACGTACTTGGCTTATTTATTTTTGGAATAAGAGTAAAAAAATTTGAGTTCAAGCCACCCGCAACCCATCCTTCCACCTTAGTAAATTCAACCATCTTCAATAAATATGGACCTATGATGTCAATGAACGTAAGGAACAGGTTGACTGTCCATCCACCAGGGCCAGGGCCCTTCTCTTTCTTGAAGGCCTTTAACACATTCACAATGTCCTCCAAAGTGATCGGACTGCAAACTTGATTCCCTTCTTCTAAAGTAAAGAAGGATGGATAGAATTTTAAAACATTCAGCAGCCGAGATTCAATGTTGGAGGACTTTGGGTCATCAAAATGTAATTTAAAATGATTGAGGGAAACTTCCTCAATCAACTTTTGATCAATTACCTCATTGCCATACCTATCATTGATAGACCAAATTGAGTTCACATTCCTCCCGTGTGAGGCAAAATTATGGAAGAAGCATGTGTTGCTGTCACCCAAATCGACCCAAATTGCGCAACTTTTAAGTCTCCATGTACCCTCCTGCACCTTCAAAATATCATCTAGTCTATTCTGTAACAACTGTAATTCCAAGTTTTCTTCTTCAGAGAAAATGCCATTCAAATTGAGATTATGAAGAAGCTCAATTTGGTCTTTTACCAAAACAAGATCGGTCCTGTCCCTTGCTTTTTTTAACTTCTCCCAAACTTTTGTCTTCTCCTTTAATCCTTTGAGTTTATAAATTAGAGAATCAACTAGATTAATATTTGTGGGGGTCTCAACCTGGTTCCAATAATTTTTGACCAAAACACAGAACTCATTGTCGCTTAACCAAGTGCTACTAAACCTAAATGGTTTATTTATGCTGTTATGAAAGTCATCGATTTGTAAAAAAATCGCTTGGTGATATGAAATATTAGAATCTTCAATCCAAGTCCTGTACCTGAAAAGTTTAGTCGCCACAGTTTCTGCAATGAGAAACCGATCTAGTCTCTTACTTATACAACCAACTCCCGAGCGCTTATTGCTCCAAGTAGCACCAAGCTTCTTGGGTAAAACATCAACTAAATGAACTCTGTGAAAAATACCTTTGAAGAAATAAGCCAAATGATCCACCAGCATTGAGGGACCCCAAACTTCAGCCGCAGATAAAGTTAAATTGACGTCACCTACCATAATCAGATTCAGAGTGTTTAATAAACCATAATCTTCTAGAGCCCCCCATCATGTCTCCCTATCTTTATAAGGAGCATACATATTAAGAATAACCAATTTAATGTCACTATAAAGGAACCGTCCTTTCATAAGAAGCCCTCCCATCGTTTTGTATGTACTAAAGGTCGTGGTCGTTGGGTTCCATCCAGATAATAAATCTCCCGAGAGACCACAAGGATCCATAGCACTAAAATACCACCCCGACCAATTTTTAGAGAATAAATCTATTGCCTGAGCAGCTGAACACATAGTCTCCTGAAAACAATCTAGGCTAGTAGCTTTTAGGAAATTAATAAGGGCCCTAGCCTTAGTAACCCCACCAATACCATGGATGTTAAAGGAGAGAATTGACATTAAGTCAACCTTTGATCGGACACATCTTCTCTAAGAGTCCCGGGGATGGAAGGATTAACATCATCATTCTCTAAACGTTTAGACAAAGGGATGAAAGTATCTCCCAAATCCTTCTCCTTTACTTTCTTTTTCCTTCGGATTGTCACATTCATGAATCTAATCGATGAGGTGACCAATTCATCATAGGGTTTAGAATTTGAGCCTGGTTTTTCCAAAGGTGGGGAATCGGATAAACAAGTATTGGGAAGTTCCTTTGTCTCAAATCCATTCATGATCAAAACATCCTCAGAGGGGTCATGACATGGGTCAACAGACTTATCAAGTGCAGGTTCAATGGATCCTTCAGGGAGTGGACAAATAGGAGGAGTCACACTCAGACAAGCATCCACATAATTTAAATCATTACTTAGACTCCTCACTAAGGGTTTAGTTTTTGAAAGACGCATATCCAGAGATTTCTCCAAGGAAAGATAAAAATCCAACTTTGCTTTTGAAACACCTTCGTAGATAACAGAGGGTTCATCAAATGACTTATCTGGCAATGAAGCAACATCTTTTACCAAGTTTGTAGGGCTATCAGAATCCTCAGACAACGCCACTTCCTTGTTGACTAGCTGCGGACATTTTTCCCTCACGTGACCCGTGCAATGACAATGAAAACATATGAAAGAGATATTTTTATAATCCAATTTCTATCTGATAACCTTATCTCTCCAGATGATGTCCACAATAGTAGGTAAACCTTTTGAGATATTAAACTCCACCAGCATAGAATCCATCTTCTTATTTATCACATAAATAAGGTTTTTCTCCATCCTAATGAACCGACCCAATAAGTTACCTAGCCATTCAAACACATTCGGCGCCCAAAGCTCAGAGGGGAAACCAGGGAACAAAACCCATAAGTGCTGAAATTGCAACTGTTCAGTGTTTGGATTAAAATTGACATGCCATCTTTTCAGGTTCAAAGAGCCCTCCTTTATCAACCAGGTCTGATCAAGAATCAATTTAATAAGTTCTTCATTTGGAAAAATGAAGGCAACTCATCCTCTCGATAATAAACTAGTTATTGGGGACAAACCAAAAATAGGGGTCTAGTGTGTATTGACCCATTCCACCAGTTCCAACTGAGAGATCTTCGTCCCTTCAATACGACCCACCACACCTCTTCGAGCTAGTAGTTCCAACCCTATCCATATTTACTCCATTGTCCAGGGTATAGATAGCAGTTTCCTCCTGCACCTTATATGATTTAATTCATCGTCTATTCCGAGATGCTGCACCTGTGAGACGATGTGAAACCCTACAGCTTGAATCCCTAAAAACCTATTTTGTTTCAGACCCCTTAACAATAGAATCACCAGCCTTCTCTACCTTTGAGGGATTCGAAACAAAACTAGTAAAGTGAGAATTAGTGAGCTCACCGGTCCCCATCACATCAGGGAATATGTGTCACTGAAAAGAGAAAAGTGGAAGCCAGCTGCCAACCACTGCCTCATTCTATTACCGCCAAAAGGGGAGAAGCTGCCAAAAATAAACCCTACTCCCAACAAAATAGTGAGGATAGGAGCTGCAGTAGAAATGGAAAACAAAGAGCTGAAGCAGGTAGAAGAATTCCCACTTTTTGATGCCTTGGTTGGTACTAGAGCTAGCCTGTCGGCTAGTTGGACTCCAAGGTTCTTCAGAATGCCACCCTCACACTGCAGAAAACCTGCCCAAACTATCAAACTGTTTTAGTAAAGGATTTACTAGAAGGGTTGGTCCAAGTTTTTTAAAAATTCTTATGGGTCCATTATAACGTATTTTTATTGAAAATATTTACTATGAGATTTATTGATGAAATAATATTAGAATTGATAAATGTGCAACATTCAATTAATTTAAGCTTCCACCAAAAGATTCATTTAATATGTATTTGATTTGCCTCGTTGCACATTAGCTTAAATAATGCATATGACATTTATGCTTGTATTATTTAAAAAACAAAAAAAATTGTTATTATGTGAGTTAAGTTAATGTGACACTGGGTGTGTTACAAATTGGTATTAGAGTTGAGGTTACAACTCTTGAACCTTTGGGATTCCATTTTATTTTTTTGAAATGAATGTTTGCATGTTAAATATGAAATATATATGCATGTGAAATATGATATGAACTAACAATCATGGATGATATCTCAGATTGCTAGTGACAACACAATTTTCAGACCACTGTAATTGCATATTGCCAAAGTACTAGGCAAACAATATATATATATATATATATATATATAATGGCAGAAGATCCTACATTATCCAACTTTGCTGAGGAAGTTGGTATGGATGTTCAAAGAATTGAATCCAATGGTCATCAGACTGACATGGGAACAATGGAAGTGTTCCAAACCTTGAAAGACATACAATTTGGGAACGCAAAAATTCTACAGAGGTTAGAACAACAAAATCAAATAAATCAACAAGTGATGCAGAATCTTGTACAGTTACAAAATCAGATGCAACAAGTGTCTTCGATTGTAAGAAGGGAAGAAGAGGAATCAATGAACATATAATTTCCTAATAGATACCAACATTCTAGAGATAAAGATGAAGGAGAAACGGAGTTGCATTGCCAACATCAAACAGTTGAAAGTCATCATGGGAATGAGATGCATGAAAATCAACATGATACTCATTACAGAAGGAATCAAAAGAGAAAACATGATGGAAATCTATTACAGGGTGAACTCATGAAAATTAAACCTCCCACTTTCGATGGGGAAACGTCTGGAGAAATTGCAGAGATTTGGATTCTAGAAATGAAGAAATTTTAGCAATTACATGATTATTCTGATAATCAGGAAGCCCTTATTGCTATATATAATCTTCAGGGAAAATATTACAGGTGGTGGAAGCATCTGAAGAAGGTAGAAAATTTGGATGAAAGGAAAATTTCATGGAAGAGTTTTCAAAGGCACTTCAGGCATGAATACTTGTCCCAACAATACTATGATGAGAAGATGCAAGAGTTCTTCGAACTCAGACTAGGAAATATGACTATGGAAGAATATGAGAAAAGATTCCTAGAATTACTAGGTTACGTTGAATTTATTCAAGATGAAAAGGTTAAGATTCAACGATTTCTCAGTGGTTTACCGTCATTTTACAAGGACCAGATAGCTTATGATGAACCTCACATGTTGAAGGAATGCATTAGGAAAGCTAAATGTTTGTATGAGCAAGGAAAAACTAGGAAATACGTGTGTAAAATTTGGAAGGGTAAACTAAAAGGTAAGCAAGACCAAAGGAAAAAGGGGTTTAAGACTCTTGGTGTTAAACAAGGTTTGTTTAATTATTCCAAACAGTCAAATATGAAAGGTGAATCATGGGTGACTGAGTTTGCAGGACAAAAGAAACCATTCCAAGTTAAATGATGGAAATGTGGAGGTGACCATTACCTCAGTAATTGTCCTGAAAGGAAAAATAAAGTTGATGGTATGTATAATATGCAAAAAAATTCTATAGTGGGAGATGTTGTTAGAAGTGTTCCTTGCATATACACAACTTTGGATAATCATCAGGCAGACCACTAGTATTCAATGATTGAAATTGAAGGTAAAATAAATGATTTGCCAATTTCAATTTTAATTGATTCTGGAGCTTCTTACAGTTATATAAATATTAATCTGGTTGAAAGATGCAATTTAGTAAGCAATAAGCTACTCAAGCATAGAATGGTACAATTGGCTACCATAACGAAAAGGAAAATTACTTCCATGGTTAAATATTGTTGTTTGGAAACGAATGGGTTTCATATCAATGTTGATTTGGATATCATTCCTCTTGGTTCTTATGATGTGTTGATTGGAATGGATTGGTTGGAAAAGAAATTCGTAGTTTTGGATTGCCATACTAAAATCATTACTTGCCTGGAAGAGAACACGAATAGAATTAAGATAAATGGCATTCCAAGACCAATTTCTATAACACAAATTTTCGCCATGCAGATGAAGAAATGTTTCAGAAAGGGGTGTCAGTTGTATTCTATACATGCGGAGGAAATGAAAAATGAAAATGAACGAAGCTTGAATGAACATCCAGTGTTGAAATAATTCGAGGATGTGTTCCAAGATGTACCCGGGTTACCACCAAAGTGGGACATTGATTTTGCAATTGATTTGGTGCCTGGAGCTGTGCCAACATCAAAAGCTCCTTGCAGAATGAGTACCCCGCAGCTAAAAGAATTGCAGATGCAACTAGAAGAGTTATTAAAGAAGGGTTATATATGACCCAGTCTGTCACCATGGGGAGCGTCAACTCTGTTTGTAAGAAAGAAAGATGGCACACTAATATTGTGTGTGGATTACATGCAACTGAATAAAGCTACAATCAAGAACATGTATCCACTACCAAGGATTGATGATTTCTTTGATTAGTTGAGAGGGGCAAAAGTATTTTCCAAGATTGATTTGAGATCTGGGTATCACCAAGTGCGCATAAAAGATGAGTACATCATCAAAATATATTTTAGAACTAGGTACGGGAATTATGAATATGCAGTATTTTCTTTCGGAGTGACAAATTCCCCGAACACATTCATGTGTTTAATGAATGGTGTGTTTAAATAATTTTTGGACAAGTTTATTATAGTGTTCCTGGATGATATTTTGGTGTATTCTAAATCTGAGGAAGAGCATGAAGAGCATCTTCGGATTACTTTGCAAATATTGAGAGAAAATCAACTATATTCCAAACTTAGAAAATGATCATTTTATCATAAGCAACTCTTGTATTTGGGTCACATCATCTATGAGGAGGGCGTAACAGTGGACCCAACGAAAATAAAAGACATACAGGAATGGTCCCACTCTGAGTAGTGTCACAGAAGTAAGATCATTTATGGGGCTTGCATGCTATTATGGAAGGTTTATAGAATATTTCTCTCGGATTGCAAATCTGATTACATAATTACAAAAGAAGGACGTGAATTTCATATGGAACAAAAAATGTGAAGACAACTTCAAACTCTTGAAAGAAATGCTCACATGTGTGCCAATATTAAAAATTCCGGATCCATACAAAGAGTATGTGGTTTGTACAAATGCATCTATAGAAGGATTGAGTGGAGTTTTGATGCAAGATGGGCATGTGATTTGTTATGAATCACGAAAGCTAAAGGAACATGAAAATAACTATTCTACTCATGATATGAAATTAGCTGATATAGTTCATGCACTTCGAATGTGGAGACATTATCTCATGGGGAACATATTTAAGTTAAATACATATCATCATAGTTTGAAATATTGTTTGAGCAACCTCCCTTGAATTCTAGACAAGCTAAATGGATTGAATTTATGAGTGAATTCAATTTTTATATTGAGTACATAAAGGGAAAGCATAATCGAGTGGCATATGCACTCAATAGAAGAAGTCAAATAATGTGAATTTCAGCTATCAACAATTGGAAATCTGATTTAAAAATCAGGTTACATGAGGCACTAAAAGCAGATGATCATTATTTGCAAGTGGTTGCAGCATTGCAAGCAGGAAATAGGCCATTGAAATTTTCCAAATATACATTGGATGAACATAGAATTCTACAATTTAATGATAGAATTTACATACCAACTAAAAGTGAATTGAAGAAAATTATATTGCAGGAAATGCATAATGTGCCTTATGCAGGTCATCCTGGATACCAAAAGATGTTGACAACAATTAAGAAATAATATTATTGTCCAGGAATGAAGAAAGAAGTGGCCATATTTATTTCTCAATGCTTATAATGTCAAAGAGTAAAAGCAAAACATAAACACCCTGTTGGTCTACTCAATCCATTGCTGGTACCATAATGGAAGTGGGATGTGGTAACTATTGATTTCATTACAAAGTTACCTAGAACATGTTAAATTTTCAGTATTAAATCACAATACTATAGGATCTTTGCTGAGAGAATAAAATCTACAGTATATCAATGCATGACAATCATAATATGACAAGCATCACAAGCATCACAAGAATCAAAAGCATAGAGACAAGAGACACAGAGTTTCCGTGGGGAAAACCCTAAGGTGAAAAACCCCACAACTTCCTCAGAGATAGAGAGAGCAATGGCTCAACCAAAATACAACCAAATAATACAGAGATAGTCTCCTAGCAGATGATCCTCCTCCTCCTCACTAGTGCGCCACTTTTCAGAGAGAGAGATAGATACTTTTTCGAGTGTGTAAAATAGAGATCTCCTATCTCTATTTATACTCACCTTTTTGCCCAGTGACTTACTGGGGCCGACTTGTCTACTTAGATACATCCACATTATATTATATATAATTCCGGGCCGACCCCAAATGGTGGTCTAATAACCCATTGGCAAGTTCACACACTTGCGACACTTGTCAATCCACATGACGACACTTCCTTATAGAGGAATAACACATCTCTTATAAGGGTACAATAAATATATATAAAATATACAGATGAAATACATTCCGAAGTTACATATACATCAACACTCCCTCTTAACTAGGAAGGTATTTCTCGACACAGATCTGCTAGACAAGTCTTCTTCTCTGGATCATCGTCATCGATGCATCGTCATCGTCATCGTCACTGCTGCTGCTATCTCATCCAATCTCTGTCTCTACTCGTCATAGGAAGTTCTACAGAGCCAGTCCTTTTTCATACTGGATGTAGGCCCACCACCTGCAGGTCTTCGTCATCACTGGCCATACTGTGGAATCCTCAGGACTTTTACGTGCGTCACAAAACCTCGAAAGAGCATTTGCCAGATGTCCCAGGGCACAGATTACATGCCATAGGCAAAACCTCGAAAGACCATCTGCAAATCTCCCAGGGCACAAATTATATGTGACCTCACCACAAAACCTCGCAAGAGCATCCCAGGACTGATTACGAGCACACAGCTCAACCTATCGGATCTCCCAGGGCACAAATTACATGTGGTCATGGAAAAACCTCGCAAGAGCATCCCAGGACTGATTACGAGCACACAGCTCAACCTATCGGATCTCCCAGGGTACAAATTACATGCCATAGGACAAAACCTCGAAAGAGCATCTGCCAGATATCCCAGGGCACAAATTACATGCCATAGGCAAAACCTCGAAAGACTATCTGCAGATCTCCCAGGGCACAAATTATATGTCCTCCCAAGCAAAACCTCGAAAGAGCATTTGCCAGATGTCCCAGGGCACAAATTACATGCCATAGGCAAAACCTCGAAAGACCATCTGCAAATCTCCCAGGGCACAAATTACATGCTTATCTGCACAACCTGATCCACGACCACAGAGTATCAAACTGATACTCACCATACATCATCCTGATGTACCCATGATCATCCTGATCATCATCATTGCAACATCCTGCTGCATGTCATCTGGAGCAACATCCTGAAGCTCGTCATCTATGATCATCCTGATCATCACTGCAACATCCTGCTGCATGATCCACCTAATCATCAATGCATCTATCTGATGCATACCAAGTATCATACATGATCCTCCTGATCATCAATGTATCCACCTGATACAAATACATGATACATATCATCATACATGATCCTCCTGATCATCAATGCATCTACCTGATGCATACCAAGTATCTACCTGATACATATCATCATACATGATCCTCCTGATCATCAATGCATCTACCTGATGCATACCAAGTATCTACCTGATACATATCATCATACATGATCCTCCTGATCATCAATGTATCCACCTGATACAAATACAAATACATGATACATATCACCATACATGATCCACCTGATCATACAATGTATCCACCTGATACATATACAGATACATGGTCCAAGCATCCAACATGATGCATACATACATACATAAAATGATCCAACTGATCACATCCAGCATCCACATGATGCGTACATACATACATAAAATGATCCAACTGATCATATCCAGCATCCACATGATGCGTACATACATACATGAAATGATCCAACTGATCATATCCAAGCAGAAACCAGAACATCATCCTGATGCTCATCATCCAACGCTTACATCCACAGCCATGTGAAGGATCCTCCTTCCAACATGCTTGGAATGGCTTCAGCAAATGTGTCCATCACTTCTTCCTCGAGGTGTCCTCGATCTGAAGAATGCCAAGCCTCTCTCTGAAGTACTCGAACTTCACTCTGGCTAGCGGCTTCGTCAGCACATCTGTAATCTGCTCTTCTGTCGCAACATATAGGAGCTTCACAGCTCCTCTCTGCACCATATCCCTGATATAGTGATATTTGATCTCTATGTGTTTCGACTTGTCATGAAACACTGGGTTCTCGGACAGCTTCACACAACTCTGGTTATCACAGAAGATACCAGTAGCCTCCAACGGGAGATCAAATAACTCAGACAGTAGCTTCCATAGCCATACTGCCTCACAACTAGCTGAACAGGCTGCAACATACTCTGCCTCAGCTGTACTTAGTGCTACGCAGGATTGCTTCCTGCTAAACCAAGAGATCACACCTGATCCCATACTGAAGCAACAACCAGATGTGCTCTTCCTATCTGCAGCACTGCCAACCCAATCTGAATCAAATAACCCTGTAGGTTAAACTTTTGATCCGCCTCATACCTGAGTCCATAATCCACTGTACCCTTCAGGTACCTCAGAACATGCTTTACAGCAACCAGGTGAACACTCCTCGGATCCGTCAGGAACTGAATCAATGTGTTCACAACAAAGCAAATGTCTGGTCTCGTGTTCGTCAGGTACATCAAGGACCCAATCATCTGACGATACAAAGAGACATCAACCGGCTCAGATGAAGCATCACATAGAAGCTTCAGATTCGATGCCATAGGTGTGGCCATATCCTTGCAGTCCATCATCCCGAACCTCTTCAGGATCTCTACTGCATACTTCCCTTGTCCAAGGAAGATTCCTTCTGCACTCTGCCACACCTCCATGCCAAAAACAAATAGTGCATCATCCCCAAGTTCTTCATCTCGAACTCGGTAGTAAGCTTCCGCTGCGTGTCGGAAATCGATCTATCTTCACCATACCAAGTTCTGCACATATATGATTTCCTATCATGTGTCTCAGAACCAAGTGGCTGCTTCTTCTTCAACTACACCATTCAAGAAAGATGTCTTGAATCCATCTGGTGTATCTTCTATTTCATCACTTTTATATTTCTCTATGCTGCCATCTGCAACATGCTTGATCTGAAAGTTCTATTTGGAAGTCACAACAGACTTCCCTTTAGCTCTTGGGATCGCATCCCAAACATCATTCTTCATGATCGACGGATCATGGCATTCCATTTCTTCATCCCAGATCCTGGGAACTTCAATATCTTCAATAGATATCTTTGTTGCTGGAACAAATGTTGTAGTCCTTTTGTAGGTGAAGATATACGGTCTTTCCTACAAAACAGGTTAAATTGCATGATTAGAAACATCTCATAATTTTCAGAACAAATTCTTACACATGAAGAAATATGTCATACAGTCATGCAATTATCTTAGCCAATGCTACAATACAACATTTATCCATATCCCGTAACTTT
The DNA here is from genome assembly GCA_027924585.1 of Larix kaempferi. NCBI lineage: Eukaryota > Viridiplantae > Streptophyta > Pinopsida > Pinales > Pinaceae > Larix > Larix kaempferi. The sequence continues at coordinate 14,596,035 of BSBM01000435.1, read as the reverse complement.
CTAGATGCCTTCCAATCTCTACCAGAACATTGTTAAGAGTGTGCACAACTCCCAACATGTCAGCAAAGAGGTTTCATTCTAGATAAGTAGCAATGGAATGTTGTACAGTGCCATAGGCCACTTACCCAACACATGCATATTAGTAGTATACTGTTCATTAATTCAATCATTCTAATATGCACAATACATATCCTAAGTCTAGGAACATGAGCATATATATCATTGAACAATTTTATTTAAGCAAACAAATATGCAAGAAAATTAAAATACTTATCTTTGTTTGTTTGTTGGGTGGACTCCCTCTGAGTCTTTTCTTCCTTGCAGGAGCTGCTGGAGTCCTTCTACACCTTCTTGTTGTGGAATGTAGAGAGATGGACAACTCCCTCTGAATATCTGCACCCTTGCAGAAACCACTGGAGTGTGCTCCCTCTTGATCTTTGCTTCCTGGATTACCTTTTCTTGAACTCATATTCATCCTTGGTCCCTATGCATGCTTATTAGTATCATGATTGTGTTATCTTGTGATCTCATATAAAATCATACATTCATTAAAACACAATAATCTCAAGTATGTATAGTCATGATCATTTCAAACAGAAATAATAAGCATTAGCATTCAAGGTTTATATAGGACTCTTATGGTTAGTCATATCATAAGAAACATAACATGTCTAAACCTGTAATTACTCAAACCTATGACTCTTCTGGTTAGTCATAATATGCATATGCCCATGATTATTCAAACTTATGACTTTATGAACAATCATCATCAATCATGCCATGCATACTTATATGATAGATCCTATGATATAAGAAACACATACCTGGTCACCATATTTGCTAGTTATGTCTAGCAATGTGTTCTTGTTCTCTTCAATGACCTGCATAACTCATTAGTTAACTTTTGCAAAAACAAATTATACATACCTCTATGTGATCCATGACTATGGATGAATCTTTGTATTTATGTCACCATGGCATGTTCAGGTTGACCCTTTAATTTATACAGTCCTCCCTCTTGCTTTCCAATCACTACTGCATCATCTATGGTCTTTCCCTTTGGCCACATTAGTACTTGGCCATCAACAAATGCAACCCTCATACCTTTTGCATCTAAAGCAGAGATGGAGAGTAAGTTCTTCTTGAGTCCAGGTACATAGAGGACTTCCTTCATCTTCAGAGATTTTCCAGAATCTAGGTTGTAAGAAGTTTCACCACTTCCTTTGATTGGATATTGATAATCATCCCCAAGTTTCACCTTATGGGGTGATTCATGTTCAAAAAGGTTCATAAAAGATTCCTTGAACCCAGTCATGTGTTTGGAAGCCCCACTATCAATCAACCAATCATTACAACCATGGGAGATGGTACCAGTGAGTGCAGAGATTAAAACATACTCTTCTTCACTTGATGAGTCATCATCACTACTGCTTTCTGCCTTAGCCTTCTTCTTTGGGGGTTCATCATCTTCGGCAGCATGAGCATGAAATCTTCTTTTGCTGCCCTTCTTCTTCTTACTGAAGCTGTTGTTGTCTTTCTTCTTGGGACAATCTGAAGCAAAATGTCCCTTCTCATTGCAAGTGAAGCATCTGAGTTCTTTCTTATCTTTATGATAATGATGATGGTGAGAGAATCTTCTATTATGAGATGAATCCTTCTTGGATTTACTTCTTTTAGTGTGAGCTGCAAGATCTTGATCTTCACCTCCCATCTTTTCCTCACGAGCTATAAGTCTAGCTTCTTCTTGAGAACATTCTTCCCGAAGCCTACTGAAAGAGATCAACTTCTTCCTTGCACAAATTCCTTGAATAAAGGAATCCCATGACCTAGGTAGGCCATTTAGAGTAGTCATTACCACCTCACCATTCTCCACCATTTCCTCTACTGCTTCCAATTGTTCCTTGATCTGAGAGACCCTTGAAAAATAGGATTGAATGGTTTCTCCATTCTGAAACTTTACTGCTTTCAATTGGTTCCGCAGGGTCATCTTCCGATTTATGTTCTTTCCTTCAAATAGCTTGGTCAAGGATTCAAACATCTCCTTGGGTGTCTTGAGAGAAGACACATGGGGTATGAGATGGTCTTTGATAGAATCAGCAATGATTCTCTTTGCCTTGACCAAGTTCTTCTTGTGCAATGCCTTGGCCTCTTCATCCTCTGGGATAGGGATGTCTTCTTTCACATATGAGTCCAACTCATTCTCTTCCAGGATTAGCCCAATCCTATACTTCCAGGCTCGGAAGTTATCAGCCCCTTCAAGCTTATCCTCAAGCTTGGTGTGAAGAGACATCTTTAAGAGTACTTCAAATGGAAATAGAAAAGTTTTAGAACTTACCACTTGAAGTGCTGAAAACTGGATCTGGTCCCGGATTAGGGTTTGTCAGAGAAACCCTAAAAATTCAAAAAGTGAATTTCAAAATTCCGAAAGGATAGAAAGATGCGCCTTGGAGAGCTGATCAGCCTAGTACATTCAGAATTTGAGATCAGCAAAGTCTTGCCCTTCAAAATTGCCTTTTTGTCCTCCCGGGTTCACTGGGGAGAGCCCTGAATTAGGGTTTGAGTTTCCCGGAGATCTACCCAGCCAAAAATCTCGATCCAAAGCTCAAACCTTCGATTTTTGCAAGGAGCTTCCAGCTGTACCTTCAGTTTCCAGAAATTCCTATTTTTGTGGAAACCCTAATTTTTAGGGCCAAATCTGAAAATGCTCGGAACTGAATTCTGATTGGACAGATAGATGCGCCTTGATGAGTAGATCCAATCTACTCTACTGAATTTCAAAAATCTGTGGATAGAAACCCAATAAACAAGCAATACAAGCTTCCGTCACTGCAAAATGTCTTCTTCTCAGTTAAGCTCTGATACCATGTTAAATTTTCAGTATTAAATCACAATACTATAGGATCTTTGCTGAGAGAATAACATCTACAGTATATCAATGCATGACAATCATAATATGACAAGCATCACAAGCATCACAAGAATCAAAAGCATAGAGACAAGAGACACAGAGTTTCCGTGGGGAAAACCCTAAGGTGAAAAACCCCACAACTTCCTCAGAGATAGAGAGAGCAATGGCTCAACCAAAATACAACCAAATAATACAGAGATAGTCTCCTAGCAGATGATCCTCCTCCTCCTCACTAGTGCGCCACTTTTCAGAGAGAGAGATAGATACTTTTTCGAGTGTGTAAAATAGAGATCTCCTATCTCTATTTATACTCACCTTTTTGCCCAGTGACTTACTGGGGCCGACTTGTCTACTTAGATACATCCACATTATATTATATATAATTACGGGCCGACCCCAAATGGTGGTCTAATAACCCATTGGCAAGTTCACACACTTGCGACACTTGTCAATCCACATGACGACACTTCCTTATAGAGGAATAACACATCTCTTATAAGGGTACAATAAATATATATAAAATATACAGATGAAATACATTCCGAAGTTACATATACATCAACAGAACATTGAAGCAACACGACTCCATTATTGTAGTGGTTGAAAAATTGTCAAAGTCATCCCATTTTGTTCTGGTGCAATAAACATTTAAAGTAGCTAAGCTCGCAGAAATATATATGAGGGAAATTACTAGGTTGCATGGTATTCCCAAAGCAATAATTTCAGATTGAGATCCAAAGTTCACTTCAAACTTTTGGAAGGGTTTTTTCAAATAATTTGGGACCAAACTCAATCTTAGTACAACTTATCATCCGCAGACAGATGGACAGGCTGAGTGAGTAAATCAAATCATTGAGGACATGCTCATAATGTATGTAATGGACAAACCCAGTAAGTGGGAAGACTACCTATACTTAGTGGAATTTGCCTATAATAACAGTTACCAAGCATCATTGAAGATGAGTCCATTTGAAGCATTATATGGTAGAAAATGTAATGTTCCTGTGAATTGGGACAAACCAGTGGATAGACTAATAGTTGGACCATAAATGCTTCAGGATATGGAACAACAGGTAACCAAGATCAAGCATAACTTGAAGGTAGCTCAAGATCGCCATAAGAGATATGGAGATAAAAATAGAATGCATAGAGAGTTTCAAGTTGGGGACAAAGTGATCCTAAAATTCAGAGGCAGAAAAAGTTCATTGTAGTTGGGTAACCGCAAGAAGTTGGCTGCCATATTTTGTGGACCTTTTGAGATCCTAAAAAGAATTGGATTAGTAGCCTATGAGCTAGCTCTACCTCCTACGGTTAATATGCACAATGCTTTTCATGTTTCATTATTGAAAAAGTATATTTATGATTCTAATCACATACTTGATTGGTCTATGGTATAGGTGGAACCCGAAGGGGAAATCCAAGTACAACCAGTTTGCATATTAGACAGAAGAGTCAAGACACTCAAGAATAGGGTCATGGGACAGGTAAAAGTCTAATGGACCCACTACAGTCTTGAAGAAGCGACTTGGGAATTAGAAGACAAGATGTGGGAAGAGTATCCCCATCTATTTTGAAGACTATACATATGTAATTAAATATGGAAATTTTGTTCACGTGATTTGGACAAAGATAACACCGAGGACGATGTTGAATTTAAGGGGGAGGGGAATGTAATACCCCTGTTTAAGACCCCTGAACTGATCCTAGGTACAATGTGAATATTGTTATGTAATTCCTGAAATGCGAGACAATTGTACATTCTGACATTATAATAATAAAAATTATAACTAGTTGTGGTTGAGGCAGAACGCTAAAAGATCGGGGAATCATGTATTCACCAGAGTCAACGAGAGGGTTAAATTTCCCTAGGTGGGGAAACCTTTTCTAAGACCCTTTTATAATGAATGTAATACCCCTGAACCGATACTAAGTACAATGTGAATATTTTTATGTAATGCCTGAAAGGAGAGACAATTGTACATTCCGACATTATAATAATAAAAATTATAACTAGTTGTGGCTGAGGAAGAACGTTGAAAGATCGGGGACTCATGTATTCACTAGAGTCAACAAGAGGGTTAAATTTCCTTAGGAGGGGAAACCTTTACTAAGACCCTTTTATAATCCTAATTCCTTAAAAATACCCAAAGTTTTGGTTAAGTCATAATTCCAACTTTTTTTTTGTGTAAATAAAAATTATATTACAAAAAATAGGTTACAGTATATCAGTCATAATCATCAGACAGGCGTTCCCAGCTCAAAAAAGGCCAAACAGGAACCCAATATAAGGCATAGGAACTTAATAGTAAACCCAGTACCGTCCCGGCTATGGTAAGCCAAACAAGACTAATCGCACAACAAATAGTTTGAGAGGAAAGTTTCAGAACAGCTAGACTTCAAATCTAAACACAGTATACCGAAAATCCCAGAGCATAGGACTCCCATAGAAAACACAAAAAACCTTAAAAACATACAATTTAAACATTGATGACATGTGGGTTGCCCCTAATAGATTCATCCGGGTTCATCTTCACTTCCGAGGACTGGGTCTGCATGAGGTTTTCCTCCGCACCACTCACCTTCGAAACACTGGTAACCCTGCTGTTGCTACCCACTGAACCCCCCTCGCCCAGACTCTTGGCGATGAAGGTAATGCCCAGTTGTTTTACGATGGAATCAATTTTCATGTGCATAAATCTATTATCAGTGTTGTGTGCCTTCCATGCCCTTGCCGGCTCCTCATCCCCCTTACACTTGTTATGCGCCTCCATTAGAACATGGGCCATCATATTCTTTGTGACCCAGTAAGTCATCACGATTCTGTCATACGCAGAGGTGCGACTGGAGGTGGTTCCAGGGTCTGTTACCTAGTCTTCTACCTCCCGTCTAACATCCTCCATGGGTAGGGCATGCACCATCTCCCACAAGCCCTTCTCAATCGCTTCCATTTCGTCCCTGACAATCGGAGGAATGCGCTCCTTGAAGAAAGTCACAGACTCTCGAATCCTGGACTTGGTGGAAGCACGAGTCACCCATCCAACCCCCAAATTGGAGGTATCCAAGAAAATACCCTCCGCCATTTGACTTAGACCAGCAGTATGCATATCACTAACAGGGCTAAACTTATGTTTCGGTGCCATAACCATAAACCTTAACTACTCAGGAGGGTGATGCACAGATGACCACTTGATAGCACACTCACAGTCACAATAGCCTAACTTACTCAGAATACAGACGTCGAGACAGAAAACAGAGATGGTAATAAAACCTTGGTTACCTTCCACATATAAATCAGCCGGCTTCATGATGGGGATGATAGCGCAATTATGGGATTTTGTCATACTGGATATCACATTAATCAAAAGATCGATATTCCCACGCAGGGGCATTAACACAATGCTGATGGAGATGTACCATATCCAGGTTAGGTACCAGCTAGCAGGCTTACGGATCTGGTTTTTGTACCTGCACCTGATATCACCATAACTCGATAATAGAGTGGGTTTAATATTCATGATTCACCTGCTATCGGCACGAGGCGTACTCAGTACCATTCCATTACGGTAGCTGTCATCATTATGGTTAGTGGGTTTCATTCGCTCCATCTGTCAACTCCTGACCACGTCAGCCTCAACCAGGTGTTTGCAGTTAATAACCCATGGTGCATGGCTGAAGTCTACCGACCTGCCATTGGTCAAAGTCCTTCCATCCTCCAGCCCAACATTAGAAAATAGGTCAACCACTTTGTTGGCATCGCGTTTGACGTGGCTAAAGGTGATTACCTTTTGAGTCGCTAGGAGCATTCCCAAGTGGTCCAATTGTGCCAGCAAGTGCCAACTCGACAAAACTTTCTCCGTGGATTGGCCACTTAGCATTCTCCTTGCCATGTGGATAATAATTTGGGAATCTCCCTCAATTGTGATCGGGAACCAATCAAATCTATGCACCAACTCAACCCCCCGAATGAGCCCTTACAGCTTGGCAACATTGTTCGAATCGATGTCAACGGAGCCAAAAAAAACCAACAGAGCTATCCCTATGGAATTCCTGCACACCCCTCCAAACCCTGTAGGTCCAGGATTGCCATGAGATGCCCCATCAAAATTGATTTTAAATCCGTGAGGGTGGGGGGGTGACCACTGGTTCGGGATAATGAGTCGACAGATTCTCTCTTTTCTGCGAAGCCCATTCAGATCAAGACGGGTAAGACCCCAACCGACCGCGATCTAAAGCTCCCCACTCGTAAGAACCTTATCCTTATCGTCCCACTGTTGGATCCTAATGGAATCCTTCATGTTATTTTTTAACATTCCCCATACCACCTGCTCTTTGTTAGAAGTGTCCCGAAAGATTCATCCATTCCTTTCCTTCCAAATGGACCAGATCACCATACCAGGGAACATCGACCAGAGAGAACTAATGATTGGATTTAGGAAGGCTTTAGTGTCCCAATTCTTCATGGTTAGGTCGGGCTGACCTCTGATCCTATTAATGCGCCTGAAGATCAAGGCCCCGTTGTCCCAAAGGGTAGAGGCATAGGGGCAGGAGTCAAGGAGGTGTCCAGTAGTGTCTTCCGCATTGAGACAGAGGATGCAACAGGAGGGTCCCATTATCCCTCGTTTCCTCAAGTTTTCACTAGTGAGAATTCTATGCCAAGCTACGAACCAACAAAAAATTGCGATTTTGGGCCATTTATTCATACCCCAGATGCTGCCGTCATCTTCATTTGGCCTAGTATGAAAAGCATAGGCTTCCTTGATATTAAATATGCCTTTTTGAGAGAAACCCCACCTTAGTTTTTTCGGGTAAAAACTGAGTTGAATGTACCTTTCTTTAAGGGTAGAGCAGAAAGACAGACGAGTTTCAGCCGGGAGAATCTCCCCCCAACCCATGAAGTCAAGCCACCGATGGGTACCATCCTGCCCATGCTGATCCCAATAATGATGGACTTTATTTTTTCCTTCAGCCAAACCCAAGTTCCTAATGGGTTGCATCAGGGGTCCTCACTGAGCTTAGGAAATTGGTTCCATGAGTCATCCCAAAAGTCGGCAAGGATACCGTCGCGAATTTCCCAAAAGCAATAGTTTTGGACAAGTTTTCGACTCGTGAAGGCCTTAGCCCAGATGTGAGATCCAATCTGTTCCTCGTTGAATTTGATCAGGCTCTCTTGAGGTTTGCCCCTAGCATACTTGATATGCCTTAAGCGAGCCCAGGGTTCACATTTATGATTGCACCATCTCCACCAGATTTTAGATCCAAAAACCTCACTTAGTGTCTCAGGATCTCTCATCCCCAAACCCCCATGAGTCTTGGATTTACATAAGCGATCCCAGCCCACCAAAGCAAACTTTTCTTTTGCTTCTCTGCCTCCCCAAAGGAAGTTCCGTTGAATGCCACAAATTTCTTGGAGAATGGATTTAGGGGCAGAAAGCATAGAGAAAAGATAAACAAGCATTGCCTAGAGAACCATTTTGACTAACACCAGTTTGCTGGGAAGATTTAGGGGACAGAGAGTCCAGTTAGCCAGTTTGCGTCTCATTCTGTCCAGTAAATCTTGCCAAGAAATCCTTCGAATTGTGCCCTCTTCCAGTGGAGCTCCTAAATACTAGAAGGAAGCGTCCCTTAGGCAAAACCGAGGATCCTGATGATATTACACTGGGTTATGCATGGGGTATTGAAGAAGAAAACCTGTGATTTTCCAGGATTGACCTCCAACCGAGAGGCTTTCGCAAATTGATCAAGACTCTTCTTGAAGACCCGGGCTTCTTGGATTGAAGGGTGCCCCATAAGCATAGTATCATCCACGAATTGTTGGTGAGTCTGTTTCTCCATACCCTCATGAAGTTTAAGCCCTCTGATCTTTCCTACTTCCGCTTTGGATTGCAGCAACTGGCCTAGCCCCTCCGCCATGAGGATGAACAGAAAGGGTGAGAGGGGATCTCCTTGGAGAATACCCCGAGACACTTGCAAAATCTTGGTAGGTGACCCGTTGAGGAGAATGGAATAGAAGGGGGATGACACAAGATTCATAATCCAAACGATCCATTCTCTGCAAAACCCAAAAGCCTTCAAAATGCTTCTCATGTACTGCCAGCTCAGTTTATCATAGGCTTTGGCAATATCTAATTTGACCAGCATACCAGGTTTTTTGGTGATCTTAAGAGAGTGCATGGTTTCATGTACCAGGATAATGCCATCCACAATCTGCCTACCTTCCACAAAACTGGATTGTTCAGGATTGATTAGGATCGGAAGGAGGGTTTTCAACCTACTGGAAATGAATTTAGAGATAATTTTGTAGATCACATTGCACAAAGCTATCAGTGTGAAATTTCCTGGAGTATCCGCACCTTCTTCTTTCGGGATAAGAGATAAGAAAGTAGCGTTGAAAGCTTTTAGGACTTCACGGATACTACGAGATTCTTCGACGATCTGGTGAACCTCGTATTTGATAAGATCCCAAAAGTCATGAAAAAAGTCAGTAGCGAAGCCATCAGGTCCAGGGGCTTTTCCCAAATCCATAAGGTTCATAGCCTCCTTGACCTCTAGCATAGAAATTGGTTTACATAACTGCTCATTGTGCTCTCTGGTCACCAAATTGGGAATGAGTCTAGTGATTTTGGTGATGTCCTGATTGCGATCGATCTGATCCTCTTTGAGGAAAGTTTCAAAGTGGTGAACAAGCTCTTCTTCAATATCTCCTCTGGTTTTCACCTGAGCCCCATCGCTTTTCCGAATATTGAGGATTTTGGTCTTATGGCGATTTTGAATGACAGAGTTATGGAAAAATATGGTAGTCCTTTCTCCTTCTTGAAGCCATTGGTTCCGCAACTTTTGTTTCCAGTATATCTCTTCCTATCTCTGACGAGCCTCAAGCTGCTCCAGAAGGCAATGTTCCTGATCGCGGAGATGATCATTCCAACAATTATCCATCCCAAGCCTATAAATGAGCTCAAGATCCTCATTCAATTTCTTCTTGTCCTGAAAGATGTAACCAAAATGCTCCTTATTCTAGGTACGGATCCTAGATTTCAAGGCCTTCAATTTTTGCTGAAATTGGTACATGCCAGATCCCATCGGAGGAACTAGCTCCTGCCACCACTGGCCTACCAAATTCTTGAAGTCTTTGTGGTCCAACCAGAATTGTTCAAAATGAAAGGGTTTGAAGAGAAAAGAGTTCGTGAAATCCCAATTAAGACTTATCGGCCAATGATCCGAGCTCGCCGAAGGAAGGGCACCGGCATGAACTTCACCCATTCCACGTGAAATACCCTCAGTAGTCAGAAATCTGTCTAGTATGGAGGCGACCAAATGTTCCCCACCTCGTTTGTTGTTCCATGTGTACCAACCATTTCTAGTTTCCACATCGACAAAAGGACTGAACGCAAGAAAATACCTGAATATTTCTTGGAATCTATCCAGAATCCTACGACCTCCCTTTTTCTCATTAAGGGAAGAAATAAGATTGAAATCCCCTCCAACAATCCACGTTCCCTCCTCGTCCTGAGTGGACAAAATAGCCAATAATAAAATGAAAGCATCCTTGTGGGGGGTGGCACTTGGCCCATAAACATTCACCAAAGAACTAGAGGTCCCAGAGTCATGCACTGCAAAATCAGCCGTCAGGGAGAAACGAGTGACTCTCCAATTGGAGAGAGTGATCTGGTTCGGTCTCCAGATAACAGCCAAGCCTCCTGACATACCAGTGGCATCAAGGGCCATGACTTCCGATCCCTTCCATATTTTCTTGGTAACTTTTTCCATAGTCACAGATGAACATTTAGTCTCCTGTAAAAAAAGAACATCAAGTTTATCTTGTTTAATCTTGCGTGCCAACATTTTAATTTTACGAGGATGGTTGCAACCTCTGATATTCCAGGTTGTGATCCTCATTGGGTAACTTGATTGATTTCAGAGAAAGATGCCCGGATGGTGGGATATTGTCCGGACTCGATGAGTTTAACTCCTATTTCAACAATTCGCTTTTTATTGGATTTTATTCCTCGTTTCAATTCCTCTGCTTGTGATTTTCGTTTAAACCTCGAGGGGGGGTCAGCTTTAATTCCTAGCTCCTTACGAGCTTTGGATTTGATTATGGCTTGAGTGAGGAGATCCAACTGATGTCTGGATATATAACCTTTCCCCCGATTTTCACACTCTTTCTCAATGGCATCCAGATCTAGACCTCCTAGATCAATTCTTCCTCGGTATCCTCTTCCATATCAGCTGGGATCTCGAATGGATCCTGCTCTTGGATCACAGTATCGGTATTTTCCGTCTCCACCATCATCGCATTTTCTTTATTCTCCTTCAAGATCTGATCCTCTTCACGTACCTCTTCAGTAATATTTTCCAAGATCTGGAACTGATTTTTACTGGTCGATCCAGCATCAACTTTCTCCTTGCCTTTTCGAGTTTGATCGCTTGGTTTGCTTCTATGCCGATTACGGATCTGAGTAAACCCATCTTTATCCTTCTTGCCTTCAGTAGCAGCATTCCTAACCGGGTTGATATTTTTGGATTGAGGGCAATTCCTACCGAAGTGGCCATATTCATGGCATATTCTACATCTGAAGGGGAGCTGCTCATAGTCTAGAGGCTGGATCCACTCTTCATCTTCCCAATTGAGACTGATAGCTTCAGGGAGATCTTTGGATAGATCCATGTAAATGCATATCCTGGCATACGCTGTATACCTCTGCTGTTTGGTCTGTTCTGCTACTTTTACAAATTCCCCAAGTGTGTTGCCAATATCTTGTAGGATTTCCATGTCCCAGAATTCACACGGTAGAGAAAAGAGTCTGATCCAGACTAGGGCTACTTTCAGATCTTCAGTTTCTGGATTAAAACGTTCTTTCCAAGGTTGTAGATAGATCCCTGTGTCCAGGAAGAAGTAGGGACCTCCTTCCAACACTCTGTCTCTATATTCTACATTGAAAAAGATTATAGTGAAGAAGCCTTTGGCTCCCAGATGCAAATCGTAATGCCCTTTCGGGTTCCAGGTGTTTTTGATCCACCTGACTAGATCCTTTTCCTTGGGCTAGATTCCAATAGATTTACCTGTTAGAGACTTTTCCTTCCATAGCTCAGTCTTCTCGCCTACCTTTTCCGCTTTGATCTGGATGGCCGGAATCGTTTCCGTTTTCGGGATACATCCTCCCGGTCCTAGGCGACGTGTGGATCTTTTTTTGGGGGCTTCCTCCTCCCCAATCATGGCGTCACCTCCCGCAGCATTGGACGTTGCACCTGCAGACATCATAGCGGGGAACCGGACGTGGGTGCTGCAAGGGATGTGGCCCCAATGGCAGTATCTTTGACAGCCGCAAATCCACAGTCTGCACAGAAACCCAAACTCACCAAGAATTCATCCGCTCCCGATCTCCGAAATTTGAAAATGCGAAACAAGACATCAAGTCATAACTCCAAGTTAATGACTTAAGGATTAAGGTTTAAATATTAATTAAGAATATTAATTAAGGGATGACGTGTTTTAATTAAAAGGCTAGGAGAGCCCACATGTTTTTTCTAGTTTTTGCATGCAAATACTTAGGCATGCAAGGAAAAATGGGTGCGTGTCATTCTGTGCGAAGGCCGGGGAAGACAATTGCTCTCTATGGAAAATTACCTTGCTAGGGTGTGTCTGAGAGAACAGGGCAGTCAAATTCTGTTTGAGACATAAATCTGAGATGAATTTCTCAACATGTGAGCCAAATCGTTGATAAATCTCTGCTAAAATACTGTCCATTTTGCCTCTGGTTGCACCTATGAAATGGCAATGGTGTATGAAATTATTTTAGTGGAATTCTAAGCACAGATGCAGTGATGGTTTTCACTATGGTGCTAGTTAGAATGAATCTAAGGGAAGGGATTGCACAGTTGGCATGGATTTGGTAACAAACCAGTAAATCTTGTTTGCCAAGTGAGGAAATCCTGAGAGAAACCTGAGAATTTGAGAGGTGTCTCTTGGTGAATGGATGAGTCTCATCTCGGGGGTGGCATTTTGCTGAGATATAGATGAGCAAAACTGCCTACGGTTTGGCGGAGAGTGGAAGCCACACAACCAGTTTCCCATTTCATGTGTTTTCATATAGGTTTTTATTTCTCAATTTAGTTTAATTGATGAATGATGAATAAAAATTCCATGGTTATAAATTCCTACGTTGTTTGTTGAATTCATGTACATGGAATTGACACAGGTTTATTTTTTCAAATTAATTGTTTTCTGGATAAAATTATGGGTTTTATTTCCCGTAAGAAATTAAATTGCGCATATATGAAATTAGAGTTTATGTGATACATTATAAGTTCAATGGAAGTGCATTTTTGCATGCTTAACTGTGGTATGATTTCCATGGAATGTATGTGTTTATGGGCAGCCCTAAAATAGCCTATAAATTAATGTTTCACTCATCTATATTAAATCTATCTCAAATTACCTTTGACGTGATGGTTGATGAAAGTTCAACCATGAAATGACTATTTTGTCATGAATTTGAATTATGGTTGCATGCCTAAATTGATTGTTTCAATTTGAGTGTTAAAATTTACTGCATATGACGTAAAGATGAAATTCATATTTAATTCGTTTTAATATCCTGTGCATGGAAATGGCATGAATTTTCATTCAACCATATGCTTATAATTAATCTCTAATTTGCAGTGCTTAAACTATTATTGATTAATAGTAAATTTGAAAGACTCATAGAGATTAATTATTACTACGTAGTAATTAGACCTCATTGCTTAACGAGTAATTGATTAGCCATGTAATGGGTTAATGCGCATAACTCAATTCATTATGAAAATGAAATAATTATGAAGTAATGGTTTAATGCTAGTTCAATTCACTAGGAAAAATGAAATATTTGTGAAGTATTTATTTTATGCACAAGGTTTGAACCATGTTTGAATATTTATTGTTTAATAAATTCTTAAGAAAGTAATTAAAAATTAATGTTTCACTCATCTATATTAAATCTATCTCAAATTACCTTTGACGTGATGGTTGATGAAAGTTCAACCATGAAATGACTATTTTGTCATGAATTTTAATTATGGTTGTATGGGCAAATTGATCCCGTGCATGGAAATGGCGTGAATTTTCATTCAGCCATATGCTTATAATTAATCTCTAATTTGCAGTGCTTAAACTATTATTGATTAAAGTAAACTTGAAAGATTCATAGAGATTAATTATTACTGCGTAGTGATTAGAATTGATTAGCCATGTAATGGGTTAATGCGCATAACTCAATTCATTATGAAACTGAAATAATTATTAAGTAATGATTTAATGCTAGTTCAATTCATTAGGAAAAATGAAATATTTGTGAAGTATTTATTTTATGCACAAGGTTTGAACCATGTTTGAATATTTATTGTTTATTGTTTAGTATGAATGGTTTCAAGGTTTTGGAAAACCACCGGCTAAAAATATAAAACACATGGAAGAAATACGTGGTATTTGCATTAAGATGCACATATTTAGCATTTATACTTAATTGGTAACTTGAAAACAAATACCATGTGTTAATGATTAAATAATATGCCTTGTAATGAATGATATTTAGAAACCATAGGCTGGTTTTGCTTAACCAAATAAGTTTAAAGGATTATGTTGAATTATTATCTTATTGCGCAGTTATTATGTTGGAAGATTACAGTCCATGTTTTGGAAGGAATGATAATTTCTATTCTATCTAATTTATGCATTTAACCTTATTGCGTAGTTAATATGATGAGATGTTAATCTTCAGTGCGCGGTAAATATGTTGAGATTTTAATTCTCACTGCGTGGTAAATATCTTGGAATATCACATTCCATACTTTGGATAAATTGGTAATTGCTATTCTACTTATTTTATGCATGTAATTTTAGTGGGCAAATAATATGTTGGAATATTAATTTTACTTCTTTGTAATGAAATATTAGCAGTTCCTAATGTGCCAACCTTAATATAATATTATTACTGCGCGGTCCTTAACTTAGTATTTATTGCGTTCTTACTGCGCAGGTAGTTTTTTTTGCTACGCAAATCTTAGTGCAAGGTTTAATTATAACTTATGTTATGAATAAGATAGTAAACCTAGATGCTCGTTAGTGCCCAATTATTAATAGGGTTTTATTGCACGGTTTTTACTCTACAAATTTTATTGCGCAGTTTTTAATAGAATATTTATTACACAGTTTTAGTAAAGGATTTAATAGAAGGGTTGGTCCAAGTTTTTAAAATTCTTATGGGTCCATTATAATGTATTTTTATTGAAAATATTTATTATGAGATTTATTGATGAAATAATATTAGAATTGATAAATGCGCAACATTAAATTAATTTAAGCTTCTGCTAAAAGATTCATTTAATATGTATTTGCTATGCCTTGTTGCGCATTAGCTTAAATAATGCAT
The DNA here is from genome assembly GCA_027924585.1 of Larix kaempferi. Lineage (NCBI taxonomy): Eukaryota > Viridiplantae > Streptophyta > Pinopsida > Pinales > Pinaceae > Larix > Larix kaempferi. The sequence goes on along the minus strand of BSBM01000435.1, from coordinate 14,580,720 downwards.
ATGACATTTATGCTTGTACTATTTAAAAACAAATGTTATTATGTGAGTTAAGTTAATGTGACACTGGGTGTGTTACACCAAACCCCATGAATTGATGGAATTCAAATGAAACTGATCAAGCTACTACAAAGGGCTCAAACCACAGTTAGGCATCAAATGAGAACCATAAGCATTAAAGGGACTAACACAATCTTTAACCAAAATAAACCCAAACTTCCAAACTTGAAAAAATGCTCCAAATGTAAGCAACAAATAAACCATTAACATATGCCAAGATATCAAAGAATTTCATTTTTCCAACCTTTCCAAAAATAGAGGAGCAACGAAGTCAATCAAATAACAAGAATCACATCATATGTGATATCGCATTCATTAATTGTACACCACCAATGAACCGTGTAATCCAAAATAAAAGTCCCGTCATGTATATTGGTTCAAATAATATCTTGGGGTATATTAATTTCCCAGTTCTCATGTTGATCCTCATTTTGTACATTTTGAACATGAACTTCTCTAGATGGACTGCCATTATGAGCCTCCAAAACATTATGTTCCATATCAAGTTCATTAGAGAAATTTATTATAATGTTTTCTCCCTTTCTATCACAATCATATCGCCAAAGAACTAGTGCTCTATTGAATGGAAAATTGGTCATGTCATACATTGTTACATATAATCTTAAACATGTATCCATATGTTTATCAAGCTCGTTCCTCGACTTTGACTTCAAGAATGATAATGCACTAAACATTCTTTCATCCTCCATTGATCCTAAATCAGGTTTGACATAAATTTGCTAATTTGAAATATTTTGACATGTTTTCTTGTAGATATTGGCTTTCACCTAAAGCAGTCCATAATCTTGTTATTGCACCATATTCTAGAGGTTTATCCAAAACACCATATTGATCCAGCATTGTTTCAGCAAAGCGGGTGGCTTGTTCATATAATTTTGATGAATCTAACATACCTTCAATCTCTTCTCCTTGTACGTAATGCCCCATATTTTAACAGCCGACAACTAAAACATTGATGTGACTTACCTCATCTTTTCATTTACTTCTTATATGTTGGGATTAGCTAGAATAATATGATTTGTGAGTAAGTGTGGTTCTGACGGGATACACGACATGCGTATAGTGTTTATTCAACTACATGGCTCTTTGAAAAATAATTGCTAAATATGGTTGGAACTTTATGTTAGGGTGTTGAACCTAGTTCCATTAGAAGGGGTGGAGGTATTTCCCACTGTGTATCCTCCAAAACCTGGAGTCATGGAATGGTTGTGGTGTAAACAATCCCCTAGATGTGTGATGACCACTACTAGTTTCTTGCTAGGTAAGTTAGATCGATATAGTCGATGCTTCCACCCAAGGGTTGTATATGTGGCTTGGTCGGTATAGTCGATGCCACAACATATTCTAGCATAGGAAGGATAGGATGAGAGCGGAAGTAGGTTAGGGAGGTTGGGTGATTCTAAGATGGCTGTAGACTTGGGAAGTAGTAGTCTCTTTTTATTTTGCTAAATTCCTACCATGTGAAGAATGCCTATTTGATTTTATTTATTGCTCTTGATGTGATGAGTTAATGTTGAATAATTGTGAGTAGTGGTTAAGGTTATGAGTGATGATTTGTTGTAGGAAACGATGAGTGTTGCATTGTGATTATTCTCATACATGTTTGATTGAGGAACACACACACACACACACACACATTCACATTATGCATTAATAACAATTGTTGCTAACTATTAATACCCACGTATGGTATGTATACAATGACCACATATACACACCCTACGTGACTATGCTAGTATGGTGAAGTAGTTATATAACAACATTCATAACTACTTTGTTATGGATTTAATTAAAGTGTTTACATAGTGCTTGTGATTAGGCTTTACTTGAGATGTTATAATGGTTTATTGGTGTGATGTAAGCTAACTGTGGAAGTATTAAGATATTAATATTTAATAAATTTATATTATAATGCTTCTGCAATCAATTAATTGTTGAAATGTGTCTTCCGGATCCATCGCAATCATTTACCAAGCATCGACGTTTAACAATATTAAGGATATTAAGCTCGATGTCAATGACCTTCTAGTTAGCTTTGAAGTCGTTTCCCTCTTCACCGAATCCCCATTGATGGAGCTATGCAGGTCATCAACAATATTACTGATCAAGATACTACCAAATTTGTTGAACTTTGTCTGAGCTCAACAATTTTCATCTTTCAAGGTGAAATGTATGAACAAACATGTGGTGTTTCCATGGGATCCCCCCTTTCTCCCATTGTCGCCAACTTATTTATCGAGGATCTAGAAATCAAAGCCATATCTTCTTCCCCTCCATAGTTGAAAATGTGGATTATATTTGTACATGATACCTTTGTCATATGGCCGCATGGATGTGAGAATCTGGATAAATTTTGTGACCATCTTAACAACCAATCAGAACACATCAAATTCACTATGGAGGTTGAGATTGATGGGAGCCTTCCTTTTCTTGATATTTTATTTACTAGAAAACTTGGCGGATCCTTAGCCCACCAAGTATTTAGGAAAAATAATCACACATAACATTATCTCCATGCTAACTCCCACCACCCCCCAACTTAGAAATGTGGGGTTCTTAACACTCTAGCTACAAGAGCTTTGAGAAATTATGATATTGATCACTTAGAAGAAGAAAAATATCACCTCCTCGAGGTTTTTGAAGACAATGGTTACAACAGGTATCGATGTATCAAAGCCTTTGAGAAGGCTAATCATGGGCCTATGATGATTCCTCAGAACAATGATGTTATTTCCAAGTGGTCCTACCTTATATTCAAGGGATAATAGATAAGCTAGACATAGTCCTTAGAAAGATAAACATCTCAACCTTTTTCAAAACCCTAACTACCCTCAGGAATTCTCTTAAATATGTAAAGGACCCCATTGACCCTTCAGACAAAAAAATGTGTATCTAATTCCATGCTCTTGTGGAATTCCTTACATTGGTGAAACTGGTCGGTCTTTCAAAATCAGGTTTCTTGAACATGCAGCTGATATTAAAAACAATCGATCCCGTTCCTCTACTCTTGCCGAACATTCATACAAGACTAAACATCAAAATTGTGTTGAATATGCCAAAATCCTAGCCAATGAGGATCAATATTTTAACAGGAATTTCAGTGAATCCATTGAAATCGATAAGTGCCCTAATAATCTCAACAGAAATGATGGATGGAATATCAGTAGAAATTGGATGCCCACCCTATCCCCTAGGTTTGTCTTCAATAACTCCTCCTATTCGTGTTTCTTCTCCTTGTTTTTTCTTTCTCTCAATCTATGTTCCCCCCTATCCTTATTCTTTCTTTCATCCTGATTCCTTTCCTGATTTTTCTTCTTCCTTCTTTTCTTATCCTTTTCTTATTTCATTTTTGTTCCCTTTTTGTCTTGTTTTGGTGTTTAATTTGTTTCTTTTGATGTCTAATTTGCTTTTTGTTTTGAATTTCTGGTCCTCCTTCAGGTGGTTTGTTTCTTTTTTTATTTTACTCCCTCTTCTCCTATCCTCCTTTCTTCTTATAATACAAATTTTTGTTTTATTAATTTAATTATTTATAAATACATTTTCCTTTTTCTTCAACTTCAAAGTATCAAAGAGGTATTTTTCTTATTTAATTTTGTTATTGAATAGATGTTAAATTCTAAAGAATTTAGTAGTTGAAAGAGTTTTCTTATTGAAGAATTGGATTCCTATTACTCAATAGCTAAATAATTAGTTATTCATTTCTAAAGAGTACAAAAAATGAAAATTTTATGTCTTATGTATGCCATAAATCCTTAGAAATTGATATTTTTATTCCTAGTGTGAATTATATTCTTGAAGTTTTAAATTTTAAAACTAAAAGATTATTTAACCTGAAATTATTGTTAAATTAGAATCAAATCTGAAATTTAAACCCTAATAGAGTATAATTCAATTAATTATCAACCTATAAGGATTAGGCCTTGGAGGTTTTTACATTGTACCTTGCTAGCCTTGCTAAAGTGTTGCACTAATTTTTTAAATTTTGCTAGAAAGTCAACAATTGAAGTGGTTATATCTTGTTTAGTGTTACAATACTGGGGGTATACCACATACATGGCCTCCAATAATTCATCTCGATGAAATCATTCTCTTATCTTTGATGCTAGTGATTTTTCAATTTCTATAAAGTTGCATCTCATTGAAATCACAACATCGTTGAATTGGTCTCTTGATACATGGCACCCTTTGGTTTTTCGTCCCATCTCATGAATATAATGAAATGGAACCACATACCTTTGCACTGCCATACATAGTATTGCTTTTTCATCAAACTTAAAAAAAAATTCAATGTTTTTTATATCGATGATAGTAGTCCAACTTTTAAATGATAAACCTATAAAAGAATATGGATATTAGATGCATTCTCATAAGAGGTGACATCTCTCTCACTAATGGGTTGCTGAAAAGAGATTGAATCATGAAGAATATGTCGATTCTTGGATTGAGTATTATGAAAGTATAATGATACATCCCTCTGTTTTGATGTTTTTTTTCCAGGGTCGTTGTTTGACATGATCTCATTGAATATCCCACAATTAAAATTTCAAATTGACCAAGAAATTGGAAGTGAGACCTACGATGTGTTAATTAATTAACTTACCACTGTAAGAGCAATAAAAAAGATCATACATTAAATTGTCAACCTAGGGTTCGAATGCTTGCAAGATGTCGTGCACTATATATGCAGGCTACACTTCCTATCTTGCATTGGTTTATCTAATATACTCCTAAGAAAATGAAATTGCATCACTGGTCTATGAATTAAAATTACATTGCAGAAAGGAAACACACCACACCTTTTGAGAAATTAAATCACACTTGCAAAATGAAACTTACTTGAACTGAAGCACACTTTCTGAATTAAAGTATTGTAAAATAAACTTCTATATCACTAATCTATGAATTGAAATGACATTGCGAAAATCAACTTCACATATAACAAGAAATGAAAAACTATTGAATTAAAACAGGGCAATGAATTAAAATTACATCAACATAAACTAATTAAATTCACACTACAAACAATTATAAACCTACAATCTATATTGAAACAAGATCTCATGAAACTGTGGTTTATTCCATCATAATTTGGACTATTGCTTTAGGAGTCCTCCTTTTAGAATATAGATGACACTCTCTTTTATACATAAGCTTCTTTGAAACATAAATACCCAATATTAAGTGTAGATCCAAAATGTCCTCAAGTGGTTTCAACAATTTGCTAATAATTAACAACTCAAAACCAACCCATAAATAATTCCAAGACCTTTTCTAACAAGTCATAACTAAATTTATTAATATTTCCAATATTCTTGTTACACCCATAAATGCATCCAAGATGGTTTATGATGCTCCTAGATCCATGATATAACTGGTGGTTGAAAGTAAAGTCAAAATATTGACGCGCGTGGATCTGCAATGCATGGTTTTGCAACCCGCAAAGGTTCTACAACAAATAATTCTATAGAAAATAAATCATTTTCTCAAAGATAAATATAAATACCATGCATGATAGGATCGACAACAATATCTATAGGATAGGATCGGTAGCAAGTCTTACAGGTTAGGATCTGCAACAAGTCTTGAAGGAGCTTTTCCATAAATGAATCATTACTCCAAGCAAATGTGAAATAAATATTTCCCCTAATATTAATAAAAAATCTAATGAAATACTAGGAAATGCAATGGAAGATTCCTTGAGCCTAAATACCACATATGATCATTAAAATGGACTAATACAAGGTTATGGGTAAGAGAAAAGTGTTCATAAAGAAGGGAAAAATATGACAAATCCATGACTCGTCGTCTCCTCCCAAGTGAAAATGTTGCATGTCCCCATGCAACCCTATACATCTGTATCAACCAAATTTTAAGGACACATAATAAATGGTGCTTCTCTTTTTACAATGCATGCCAACCAAATTTGTTGTCAACAATGGTATTTAAAATATTTCAATCTCTTTGCCCAACACCAAAAACAAATGATCCATGATAGCACATGGTCACCTAAATCATCTTAGAGGTCTCGTATTATTTTTATGTGGCCATTAAAAAATCAAAATAATACTTACAACAAATCTATACCAATTTGATATTTTTGTAACAACCCTATAAGGGTTCCGCAACAAGCTGCTATAAGGGTTTCACAACAAGTTGCTATAAGGGTTCTGCAACAAGCTGCTATAGGTTTGATAATTGACCTCTTTCTCATAAACTAGAATTTGGGTAGTTGAGATTTTTTGTGGATGTATTTATCCCAATGCAATTCTTATCTCTACCAAAAATCACATATACCCATTTCTTGGACCATCTTCAAGATGTTCTGCAACAATACTACATGCTTCTGCAATAAACACTATAGGCCTGAAAAATAGTTGATTTCTCTTAAATTCCAATCTGGGTATTTGAGATATTTTGTGGGTATGTCTGTCTCAATATAATCTTTCTCTATACAAAAAATCATGAAAACCCAATTATTTAATCTTGAGATATGAACAAATCATTATCTATGCATTATATAAGAATTATATATCACCACTATAAAGTGCTTTGTAACTCACAACATCTTTGAAGATGTGAACCAATTTATGCATCAGTGAACCATGGAAATGAATCAAGGAATTCATGCCTCTAAATATGTTTTCTTCTCTGTTGTATGAAAGTATACTCTAATGTAGGAATGGATTCTACACCAAATTCTTTTGTTGTAGGTTCTTGTGGGGCAACACATTTCTCTTTCGCAATAATTTCTTTGGCTTATCCATGTCAGTTGCTTATTTTTTTGTTGTTGGTTATTGTGGAGAAACAACAACGTCTTCGTTTGCTCCTGCTGCTATTTCTTGTGTAGCAGTATCAATGCTTGATGTAGCAACACTAAAGTCTTTCCTTGAGCAACTTCTAGTCTTCAATGCTTAGATAATTAGAGGTGTTGGAATGGTCTTGAACTATGGTAATAAAGTAAGACGATGTCACAGTTTGGATAAAAAAGGGTGGTAATGGTATGGAAGGTAAAGGTGATGGTTTAGTCATGAATGCCTCCCTCACCCTCCCCCAATTAAAGACTTTTTTCCTCATAAAAAAAATAACAAATGCAAATGAAGTACGAGAGAAAAAAAAGGAGGCTTAAGGGACTTTCCAAATACAATTCCATAGCATTCAATTAATATGACAAACAATTAGAAAGAATAAGTATACATGTACCTACATAAGAAGTCCATGAAATTTGTAGCAAGTAGATGCTCTTCTATAACATCTTTTTCACAAGTTCCCATGGCAAGAGCAAACATTTGTGTAAAGGATTGTCAACAAATTTCCACCTAGTTCTGAGATCACTTTGGCAAAGCTTTAAGGGAAGATTACTTTTGCAACAATTTATTCTACTACATGTTCTTGTGGGGCATCAATATTTTCCACTTGAGGAATTTCTTTAATTGATTTTTCTATTGTTGGTTCTTGTGTGGAAACAATAGTGCCTTCTGAGGCTAGTTCTTGTGTGGAAACCTTAGGGCTTGTAGGTGTTGGTTCTTGTGTCAACACCTACTTCTCCTCCTTTGTGACATTTGGTAACAATGGTGCACTTGTGAAGTGGTACTAAGAATATAAACAAATTGCAAGACTTGTAGCACCTTGTTAAATGTTGAACATGAAGGAAGTGTGCTAGAAAATGTTAGTGATAGGAATTCAACAATAAAATATGGATTGGTGGTAACAAATTCTTGGAAATATTCATTCAACATTGAAACTAGAAAGGTATATCAAGCATGTAAATGGGCCAATTTACTTTATTGGGTGGATTAGGAGTAGGTGGAGGGTGAAGTAATGGAGGGATTTGGGTGGAGGAAAGAAGTCGACTAAAATAATGGAGGGATTTGGGTGGAGGAAAGTAGTAGGATGAAGTTGTGACTTGATGGTAGTGATTACATGAATGGTGTTCTAATGAAGCTATGAAAACTTGGTCTCTTCTATGTCCAACACATAAGAAAATGAGACTTCATGAAATTCAAAAGGAAATTATCTATGAACTGGGAAGAAGAAATTACATGGGCATATCATGGTGCTTTAGGTATTATCTTGAGAAAAAATGACATCATTCATGTAACAATGGGATTTTGACTTCTATAACATTGGTCTTCACTTGATATTCATATCAATTTTCATTGTCTTTTTCTCTATCCATCTACAATTTTTATGAAAAGTCTTCTTCTTGTTATTGTTGGTTAGTAGCTAGATCACTTATGTAGAAAGCTATTAGGAACTTGAACTTTGAACATGGCTCATTTAAGGAATCAACAACAAATGGCGTGACACTTTTTTTTGGAAGACTTGGTGACAGTCACCTTTTGTGGAAATTGGTCTTCATAATCACTTATTCATGGATCAACTTCCATGATCCTTCTTTGATCTACAAAAAAATAACACTTGTCTACAATAAAAGGTGAGACCACAGAAGAAGAGATGCATTCAAACTTTATTCTTCCAATAAATATAAAAAATAATTGCAGATACTACATATAAAACATATCGTAAAAAGTAATTTTCATCTTTTTACTTGCTGATGAGTGGTGGCTAGCATAGACTACCCGGTAATGTTTTAATGATAATTTTTTTGCTTGAGGTTTGATTGGAGTGATTCCAAAAGCCTGATTACAATATATTCATAGGTATATATTCAATAGAAACAAGTTATAAAATTGATTTTAAATGATGTGTCAAACATGTTGAGGAACAACCTGCATGGCAGCTATGTTTTTAATTTACAACTTGACCAACAATCACAATTTTGGGTACAATTTTTTCATTCGATAACATATTGAATTAAATAAAATTGGAGATGAAATTAGATTCATGTAAGTATCTCCAATAGAAATAGTTTTTTCAAACATGATTAATTGATGGGTCAAATATACCAATGAACAACCTAAGAAGCATAGTTTCAACAATGCATATTTTGAATAGGTACTCAATATTTAGGGCATAATATTTTTCATACAATGTCAAAATGAAGTGATTCAAGTTGGGTTTTAAACTAGATTCATAGGAAAACGTACCCTAGAAATAGGTTTGAAAGATGTATCCATTTGGTCTCTCACAAAGTGACCATCCCAACTTTATTCTCAGTAAATTCATTAATCCAAATGCCACAAGAATTGGATAAACATGCTTTCCCCTCTAAATTATGATATGGGTATGTGTGATTTTTCATAGTCATATAGTTTTCAATGTAAGCCATTCATATACCAAAAATTGCAATTACCCATTTCCCAAGTTTTGTGATACAAATAAATCATTAATTCTAATTTTTATGTGCATGCCCAAAATTTAACAATTATGATTTGCAAAGTTATGGGAAGTCTTTCAAATTTCATGAATGCAACAAAGCATAAATACCTCCTTGAAGTTGATTGAAATGAATTCCCGTTTTGCTCTTCCTCTAGTGGAATCCTCATTCAACAATGATTTCTTCCCCTTGTCCAATTTTGCTGCAAGGAGGTTAGTACTTTGGGTGGTTCTTACTGCACCACATAATTGACCTTTTGGGTTTTAGTTTCTAGTCATGCATTCTTTATTATTTAATTCTTAAATGAAAAGCATTGCGTATAATATCTCCCAAATAATTCAGTCGACAATCATCTCTGTAGATCCTGATACCATGTGCCGTCTAAAGTCAATATAAGGAATACTATTGCACCTTTGAAGTCTCCCAAACAATGACGCCAAAATGATGGACTAGTTAATTACTTTACTATTTTAAGATCAACCAAAGGTTTCATGCATTAAAATGTCAACTTGGGGTTCAAATACTTGCGAGATGTCGTGCACTATGCGAGATGTCGTGCACTATATATGCAAGCTACACTTCTTATCTTGCATTAGTTTATCTAATATACATCTAATATAATTCTATGAAAAGAAAATCGCATCACTAATCTACAAATTGAAATTATGTTGCCGAAAGGAAACACAACACACTTTTTGAGAAAGTAAAACACACTTGCAGAATGAAACTTACTTGAATTGAAACACACTTGTTGAATGCAAGGATTGTAAATAAACTTCTATACCACTAAACTACGAATTGAAATGACATTGCAAAAATAAACTTCGCACATAAAAAAATTGAAAAACTATTGAATTAAAGGAGGTAATGAATTAAAACTACATCAACATAGACCAATTCAAATCACACTACAAAAAATTATAAAATTACAATTTATTTTGAACAAGATCTCATGAAATTGTGGTTTATTCCATCATAATTTGGACTATTGATCTAAGAGTCCTCCTTTTGGAATATATATGGAACCCTCTTTTATGCATAAGATTCCTTGAAATATAAATAACCAATATTAAATGTAGATCCAAAAGATCCTCAAGTGGTTTTAACAATTTGCTAATAAATAACAACTCAAAATCAACTCATAAATAATTCCAAGATCTTTGCTAACAACACATAACTAAGATTATTGATAGTTCCAATATTCTTGATACACATATAAATTCATCCAGGATGGTTGATGATGCTCCTAGATAAATGGCATAACTAGTGGATGAAAATAAATTCAAAATATTGACTTACATGGATCTGCAACAAACGATTTTACAACAACAGACAATTCTGCAGCAATGGTTTTGCATTAGTTGGAATTTCTACATCATTGGTTTTGTAGCAAACAGTTCTGTAAAAAACCAATCGTTTACTCAAAGATAAATACAAATACCATGTAGGATAAGATCCACAACAATATTTGTAGGATAGGATTTGTGGCAAGTCCCATTGGGGTTTTTCCACAAATGAGTCATTACTCCAAGAAAAAGAAAAAGAAACTAATTATCTTAATGTGAATTAGAAATCTAATGAAATACTAAGAAATGCAATGGAAGACACCTTGATCCTAAATCTCTCATGTGAGAATTAAATCCGACTAATACAAGGTTATGGGTAAGTGAAAAGGCCCTTTATAAAGAAGGGGAAAATATGACAAATCCATGGCTTGTCAACATGCATAAGAAAAATAATATATAATAAGTAGAGTTTGTAACCCATCCATGGTTACATGAATCCTATAGGCTAGAAAATTTGAACCTAGCAACCTAAATCCCTCCATGATTAGTTTCAAAATTAGACTTAAATCAATCAATATAAATATGAGTTTTGATTTATTATGTGTAAAAATATATGGTTTGGTTGCTCACTGGTGTGAAATTCTAAATCACAATAGGTCATGGAGCTGAGTATACCTCACAGAGAAAGAATGAGCATAAAAGATGAATTACAGTGAAAACTGCAGTAAAAATGAGCAGATAATTAATCATGCATGAGAACTAAGATAGGAACAGAATAATGTCACATGATTCAATAATCAATATAGTCAACAATGATGTTACAATGGAGATAATTCGAATCACCTAGGAGAATTCGAGTCTTAGTTGATCTAGCATAGGAATTGTCACCACTGGAGTGCTCCGAAAGACCCAAACTCAACTAAACTGAAGCTAAACTCAGTTAACTGAAGATATAATTAATTAGCTGACCAAGGAGGGCGCATCAGTGAGTTTGTCATGCAAATCACTCAGAAAAGGGCACACGAGGCCATAATTAGTGGCATTCGGAGCAAAAACCCCCCACAAGAGTCAGCTAACTCAAGTGGATTGAACTGGAACACTGAGTAGGCTCCTAAAAAATAGGAGACTGACTTAAGTGGTCCTAAAATGATGCATGGAGGTAACATAAGGTGGTAGATGGATCTTGGATGGCATCTGCACACCACTAGGGGGAAAAGGACATCATCAACTTCTAGGAAAATGAAATAATGCTAGGTAAGACAAGGATGGAGTATTAAAATATCCTAACAATTGGTCATGATGATGGTGGCAATTTGTAGGAGGATTTCAAAAGTTTCATGTGTAATATGTTCTAATTGTCATTTGGAAAGAGTGATGTAGGCTTCTAGTGTTGCGATAAATCGGCTTAGGAATCACTCTTCCTCCCATCATAAGCTATCCCCCCTGCTTTCCTTACATATATTACATTTATCTTCCTTACATATTTTACATTTACTGCACTATGCTCATTCCAAAACACCATTCGTGTTATTGAAGGTTGTGTTGTAATACCAAAAGCAATAAATACAAACCTATTACACCAATATTAACTGTCACACATCTTAACTCATTTCCCTCCTCATATACGATAATTATAGCTATTGTTTATCCTGGTTGAAGAAGGGAAAATTACAACCATTTTTTTTTTTTTTTATCCTGGTTAAAGAGGTCCTCCTCATATACTATAATTATACCATAATTATAGACATTGTTTATCCTGGTTGAAGAAGGAAAAATTATAGCCATTGTTTATCATGGTTTATATATTTTTGCATAAATTTTTTACAAGTCCAACCCTTGATCTTTTGCATAAATTTAACCATGAGAACAATCTACCATCACAAACTAAATGCCGATCGTCACTCCAAGCCAAGGGCCACCCACCACAATAAGTAACACATATATAAACAAGTAAGCATCCTCACTATGCATATGGGATATCTCACCATGAGGAGAATTGACCACCATACAATTATTGTGTGTTGTAAGAATGTGATAAGGAAGTAAAAAATGGTGTAGAACGCTTAATCATGCAAAGGATTTCATTAAAGGGCACAACTTGATTGATTGAGGTGATGGTAAATTGTGCCAATATTAAATCTGATGTAGAAAGAGGGGTGAAAGAAAAAATGGACGAAAAAACTAGTAATGTAGTATCTAGCTTACATGGGTGACCGATCTACTTTAAATAATAGAAAAATGGAACAAGTTCTTGAATCAAATCCACTCCTAGAGGCATTTGGTAATGCAAAATTGGTATTAAAAAAATATTTCAATTCAGATTGGAAATTTGTTGAAATTCAATTAAAAAACAATCGTAAATATCTAGAGTTGTAATTCGTACCTATCTTTTAAGGGGTCTTGAATCATGCATATAACAGATGTTGAGAGAAATTAGCAATATTTTTATCAACGCCTATACACTTCATTGGAGGATTTGGAAAAGTACAAGCATGGTGATCCTAAGAGGCTCTACTATCTGAACCAAAGCAATACATATGAGTTACTTAGTGTGAGTATGCCAAGAAATATATTAGTACTAGAAGGGTTATGGGTATAATAGGCATAAATATTGACGAACATTAATATTTTTTCAGACATTGGTTCGAATATTTCATTTAGGAAATATTGAATTCATTTCTAGAGAGCATGATTCCTCAATCCCAAGAGACCATGAATCTAATTTTCATCTCCAAAATGCAAAATAATTATTATGTGTGATTCTAAAGCATTGAAGGATGCATTACGTACACATGTGTGTTGATGAATATGTAACTTCGGAATGTATTTCATCTATGTATATTGTACTCCTATAGAGATGTGTTATTCTTCTATACAGAAGTGTCGTCATTTGTATTGACAAGTGTTGCAAGTGTCATAACTTGCCAATGGGTTATTAGACCACCATGTGTGGGGTCGGCCCTGATTAAGTTAACCATGGGTTATTAGGCTAAGCTAGACAAGTCGGCCCCATTAGTTTATTGGGCAGGACAGGACAAGTATAAATAGAGATTGAGAGATCTCTATTTGGACATCTCATTATTCACTTGTACATCACTCAGAAGGTGGCGCACTAGTTGAGGAGGAGGAGGAGCTGCTAGTAGAATACTATCTCTTGTACTTTGGTTGTACCTTGGTTGTATTATTGCTCTATCTATCTCTGAGGAAGTTGTGGGGTTTTTCACCTTAGGGTTTTCCCCATGGAAACTCTGTGTGTCTATTGTCTCTTATGTTTGCCTCTTGTTGTCATTGACATGATTGAAATGCTTGATATGATTGATATGCTATACATGTTATTCTCTCAGTAAAGATCCTAGAGTATATTGAATTAATGCTAAAAAATTAACATGGTATCAGAGCTTCCCTGAGAAGAAGACATTGTGCAGTGGCAGAAACTAGGGTTTCTTGTTTATTGGGTTTCTCTTCACATATTTTGGAAAAGTAGTAAGGTAGATTGACTCTAGTCATTAAGGAGAATCTATCTGTCCAATCAGAATTCAATTATGAGCACTTTCAGTTTTGTCCCTAAAAATTAGGGTTTCCACAAAAATTGGAATTTCTGAAATCTGAAGACATAGCTGGAAGCTCCTTGGAAAAATCAAAGTTTAGAGCTTTGGATCGAGATTTTTGGTTGGGTGAAGCTCCGGGAAACTCAAACCCTAATTCAGGGTCCTCCCCAATGAATCCAGGAAGACTAAAAGGCATTTTCGAAGGGTGAAACTTTGCAGATCTCAAATTCTGAATATACTAGGCTGATCCGCTCATCAAAGCGCATCTTTCTATCCTTTCAGAATTTTGAAATTTTAGGGTTTCTCTGACAAAACCTAATCCGGGACCAGATCTATTTTTCAGCAAATCAAGTGGTAAGACCTAAATCTTTTCTATTTCCATTTGAAGTACTCTTTAAGATGTCTCACCACACCAAGCTTGAGGATAAGCTTGAAGGAGTTGATAACTTTCGAGCCTGGAAGTATAGGATTGGGTTAATCTTGGAAGAAAATGAATTGGACACCTACATCAGCTTTGAGGTCCCTATCCTAGAGGATGAAGAGGCTAAGGCATTTCATAAGAATAACTTGGTCAAGGCAAAGAGAATCATTGCTGATTCTATCAAAGACCATCTCATACCACTTGTGTTATCTCTGAAGACGCCCAAGGAGATGTTTGATTCCTTGACCAAGCTATTTGAAGGGAAGAACATAAATCGGAAGATGACTCTGCAGAATCAATTGAAATGGGTCAAGCTGTTGAATGGAGAGACCATTCAATCTTATTTCTCCAAAGTCTCTTAGATCAAGGAACAACTTGAAGCTGTAGATGAAGTGGTGGAGAATGGAGAAATTGTGATGACCACTTTGAATGGCCTACCTAGGTCATGGGATTCCTTTATCCAAGGAATATGTGCAAGAAGGAAGTTGATTTCTTTCAGTAAACTGTGGGATGAATGTTCACAAGAAGAGGCTGTTAAATTTTCAGAATTTACTTCAATCTGATCTAGGATCTTAACTGAGAGAATAACATGTACAGCATATCTACAGCATATCAATCATGGAGACAATAATGCAAGCACACAAGAGACACAAAGATTTACTTGGGGAAAACCATAAAGGTGAAAAACCCCAATAACTTCCTCAGAGATAGATAGAGCAATGATACAACCAACCATAAGAGATAGACACAACCTAGCAGCAGATCCTCCTCCTCCATAAGTGCGCCACTCCTCCTTGAGTGCATGTGTGAGAAGTGAGTGAGTAAATAGAGTGCCTCCCGCACTCTATTTATACTTGACTTGACTTGCCTTTTTACCTAACTCATGTCGGCTCGAACTTAACCACATAACATAATGCTGAGTGGGCCGACCCCCAATAGGGTGGTCTAATAACCCTTTGACCCACATGGCCGACCCCCAATAGGGTGGTCTAATAACCCTTTGACCCACATGACTTATACAGGGCCGACCCCAAACAAGGTGGTCTAATAACCCATCAAGTATAAGTTACGACACTTACAATATAAATGACGACACTTCCTTATAGAGGAATAATACCATCTCTATAGGAATACAATATACATATATGTGAAATACATTCCGAAGTTACATATACATCAACACTCCCTCTTAACTAGGAAGGTATTTCTCAGCACAGTTCTTCTAGCACAAGTCATCTTCTCTGGATCATCGTCACTAGATAATCGTCATCGAGTCATCATCATCGTCACTGCTGCTGCTATCTCAATCAATCTCTGAATCTACTCGTCATAGGAAGTTCTACAGAGCCAGTCCTTTTTCATACTGGATGTAGGCCCACCACCTGCAGGTCTTCGTCATCACTGGCCATACTGTGGAATCCTCAGGACTTATTACGTGCGTCACAAAACCTCGAAAGAGCATCCCAGGATGTTACGGGTACACAACTCCGACCTGTAGGATCTCCCAGGGCGCTATTACATGTGACCCCACCACAAAACCTCGAAAGAGCATCTCAGGATGTTACGGGTACACAACTCCGACCTGAAATCTCCCAGGGCACAAATTACATGTGGTCCACCACAAAACCTCGCAAGAGCATCTCAGGATGTTACGGGTACACAAATCCGACCTGAAATCTCCCAGGGCACAAATTACATGTGGTCCACCACAAAACCTCGCAAGAGCATCTCAGGATGTTACGGGTACACAACTCCGACCTGAAATCTCCCAGGGCGCTATTACATGTGGTCATGGCAAAACCTCGCAAGAGCATCTCAGGATGTTACGGGTACACAACTCCGACCTGAAATCTCCCAGGGCCCAAATTACATGCCATAGGACAAAACCTCGCAAGAGCATCTCAGGATGTTACGGGTACACAACTCCGACCTGAGATCTCCCAGGGCACAAATTACATGTCCTCCCAGAGCAATGTCTCGAAAGAGCATCCCAGGCTGTTACGGGTACACAACTCCGACCTATAGGATCTCCCAGACATGCTCATCTGCACAACCTGATCCACGGCCACAGAGTATCAACCTGATACTCACCATACATCATCCTGATGTACTCATGATCGTCCTGATCATCATCACTGCAACGTCCTGCTGCATGTCATCTGGAGCAACATCCTGAAGCTCACCATCCATGATCATCCTGATCATCATCACTGCAACGTCCCGCTGCATGTCATGTGGAGCAACATCCTGAAGCTCGTCATCTATGATCATCCTGATCATCACTGCAACATCCTACTGCATGATCCACCTGATCATCAATGCATCTACCTGATGCATACCAAGTATCATACATGATCCTCCTGATCATCAATGTATCCACCTGATACAAACACATGATACATATCATCATACATGATCCTCCTGATCATCAATGCATCTACCTGATGCATACCAAGTATCTACCTGATACATATCATCATACATGATCCTCCTGATCATCAATGTATCCACCTGATACAAATACATGATACATATCACCATACATGATCCACCTGATCATACAATGTATCCACCTGATACATCAATGCATCCACCTGATGCATACCAAGTATCTACCTGATACATATCATCATACATGATCCACCTGATCATACGATGTATCCACCTGATACATATACAGATACATGGTCCAAGCATCCAACATGATCCAACTGATCATATCCAGCATCCAACATGATGCATACATACATAAATGATCCAACTGATCATATCCAAGCAGAAACCAGAACATCATCCTGATGCCCATTATCCAGCGCTTACATCCACAGCCATGTGAAGGATCCTCCTTCCAACATGCTTGGAATGGCTTCAGTAAATGTGTCCATCACTTCTTCCTCGAAGTATCCTCGATCTGAAGCACGCCAAGCCTCTTTCTGAAGTACTTGAACTTCAGCCTGGCTAGTGGCTTCGTCAGCACATCTGGAATCTGCTCGTCCGTCGCAACATACAGGAGCTTCACAGCTCCTCTCTGCACCATATCCCTGATATAGTGATATTTGATCTCTATGTGTTTCGACCTGTCATGAAACACTGGGTTCTCGGACGGCTTCACACAACTCTGGTTATCACAGAAGATACCAGTAGCCTCCAACGGGAGATCAAATAACTCAGACAGTAGCTTCCGTAGCCATACTGCCTCACAACTAGCTGAACAGGCTGCAACATACTCTGCCTCAGCTGTACTCAGTGCTACGCAGGACTGATTCCTGCTAAACCAAGAGATCACACCCGATCCCATACTGAAGTAACACCCATATGTGCTCTTCCTATCTGCAGCACTGCCAACCCAGTCTGAATCAACATAACCCTGCAGGTTAAACTTTTGATTCGCCTCATACCTGAGCCCATAATCCACTGTACCCTTCAGGTACCTCAGAACATGCTTTACAGCAACCAGGTGAACACTCCTCGGATCCGTCAGGAACTGGCTCAATGTGTTCACAGCAAAGCAAATGTCTGGTCGTCAGGTACATCAAGGACCCAATCATCTGACGATACAGAGAGACATCAACTGGCTCAGATGAAGCATCACATAGAAGCTTCAGATTCGATGCCATTGGTGTGGCCATTGCCTTGCAAT
This sequence comes from Larix kaempferi, assembly GCA_027924585.1. Classification (NCBI taxonomy): domain Eukaryota; kingdom Viridiplantae; phylum Streptophyta; class Pinopsida; order Pinales; family Pinaceae; genus Larix; species Larix kaempferi. Next base: position 14,562,470 of record BSBM01000435.1, on the reverse strand, counting down.
CTATCATTCCGAACCTCTTCAAGATTTCTACTGCATACTTCCCTTGTCCAAGGAAGATTCCATCTGCACTCTGCCACACCTCCATGCCAAAAACAAATAGTGCATCATCCCCAAGTTCTTCATCTCGAACTCGGTAGTAAGCTTCCGCTGCATGTCGGCAATCAATCTATCTTCACCTGTAACAAACAGGTTATCCGCATACACTGGATTGCCTTCCTCAACCTTGTAGTAAAGGTTGGAATCCGCTTTACTCTTGGTAAAGCCCAAACTGGATAGAAAACTGTCTATCCTACCATACCAAGTTCTGCACATATATGTGACTACACCATGCTGTCTTGAAATCCATCTGGTGCATCTTCTATTTCATCACTTTTATATTTCTCAATGTTGCCATCTGCAACATGCTTGATCTGATAATTCCATTCGGAAGTCATAGCAAACTTCCCTTCATGTCTTGGGATTACATCCCAAACATCATTCTTCATGATCGACGGATCATGGCATTTCATTTCTTCATCCCAGATCCTGGGAACTTCAATATCTTCAATATCTTCAATATATATCTTTGTTGCTGGAACAAATGTTGTAGTTCTTCTTTTGTAGGAGATGGCATACGATCTTTCCTACACAACAAGTTAAATTGCATGATTAGAAAACATCTCATAGTTTTCAGAACAAATTCTTACACATAAAGAAATATGCCATACAGTCATGCAATTATCTTAGCCAATGCTTCAATACAACATTTATCCATATTCCGTAACTTTCTAGATGCCTTCCAATCTCTACCAGAACATTGTTAAGAGTGTGCACAACTCCCAACATGTCAGCAAAGAGGTTTCATTCTAGATAAGTAGCAATGGAATGTTGTACAGTGCCATAGGCCACTTACCCATGCATATTAGGAGTATACTGTTAATCAATGCAATTATTCTAATATGCATAATACACAACCTAATTCTAGGAACATCAGTATATACATTTATTGAACAGTATTATTTAAGAAATGACAATTCAAATACTTATCTTTGTTTGTTCGTTGGGTGGACTCCCTCTGAGTCTTCGCTTTCTTGCAGGAGCTGCTGGAGTCCTAATCTGAAGTAGCTTCTTCTACACCTTTCTGTTGTGGGATGTAGAGAGATGATCAACTCCCTCTGAATATTTGCATCCTTGCAGAAACTACTGAAGTGTGCTCCTTTGCTTTCTTGCAGGAACAACTAGAGTGTGCTCCCTCTTGATCTTTGCTTCCTGAATTACCTGTTCTTGAACTCATATTCATCCTTGGTCCCTATGCATGCTTATTAGTATCATGAATGTTTTGTCCTTGTGATCTCATATAAAATCATACATTCATTAGTATACTATTAAAACACAATAATCTCAAGCATGTATAGTCATGATCATTTCAAACAGAAATAATAAGCATTAGCATTCAAGGATTCTTATGGTTAGTCAAATCATAAGAAACATAACATGTCTAAACCTGTAATTACTCAAGCCTATGACTCTTCAGGTTAGTTGAATCATCAAACAAGATAAGAGATATAAAATGCATAAAACCTGTGATTATTCAAACCTATACCATCATGATTCTTCTGGTTAGTCATATCATCAATTATGGTAAGAAACATAATATGCATACAATCATGATTATTCAAACCTATGCCATCATGATTCTTCTGGTTAGTCATATCATCAATTATGGTAAGAAACATAATATGCATACAATCATGATTATTCAAACCTATGACTTCATGAATAATCATTATCAACAATAGTATAAGATCTTAACACAAGGTAGGATTCTATCTTGATATAGGAAAAACATACCTGGATTAGCATGCTAGCTATTTATGTCTAACATACTCACATGATGTCTTCTTGTTCTTCTTCAATGACTTGTGCTAGTAACCTGTATATCTCATAAGTTAACTATTACAAAACCAAGTTATACATACCTCGTAAATGGATCTTCTATGAGATCCATGAGAATGGATGAATCTTTGTCCTCATGTTATCATGATCATATGTTCTTGGAACAGAACATGATTTGTCTTTCTTGGTGTACCTTTCATGTTAGTAGACAACATAAACCTCATACAACACCATAATGCATTAGTTCAATCATAAGTGTCAACACCCTAACCAATGAATATCTTCTATCATGCATTCATAATTTTGTTAAGGTGATACGACAAATCTAAAATCAAAATTGTACTAACCGTAATAACATGAAGACAAACATACCAAAAACTTAATCATGGACAAATATCGAAACATACCTTGATGAGACATGCCTGTCGAGATTGCTTGTAATCTTCTTATGTAAGACCTTAGCCTCATCTCCCTCTGAAACAGGAACTTCTTCACTCATGCAGATGATCAATCCATCTTCTTCTAGGATTAACCCAATCCACTTGATTTGCAAGAACTGGACCTGGAGCTAGATATGGGTTTGTCAGAGAAACCCCAAAAATTCAAACTTTGAATTTCAAACTTCCGAAAGGATAGGAATATGCGCCTTGATGAGCTGATCAAACTGGTATATTCAGAATTTGAAAACTGCAAAGTTTCACTCCTCAATTTTTCCTTTGAAACTTCTGGATTCACTGGACGTGACCCTGAACTGGGGTTTGATGAAGCCCACTCTTTTGCCCCATCAAAATGTTTGATCCAAAGCTCTAAGCTTCTCTTTTTCTGAGGAGCTTCCAGCCGTGGTCACAGATTTCAAAAATTCCCATTTTTACAGAAGCCCTAATTTTCCACTTTTCTGATCAAAGTCCCGAACTAGGGTCTAATCAAGCCCGGCCTTCTGCCCAACCAAAAATTCTGATCTTGGTCTCTAAATTTCTATTTTGATGAGTAGCATCCAGCCGTGGTCTCCGATTACAAAAATTCCAACTTTCTCCAAAGCCCTAAATTCCAGAAGCCATGAATGAAGGTACCAAAAAAATAATTCTGTTTTGACAGAAATATGTACCTGATTGTTTCTGGTGTAACTCCGAAATTTTTGATCCACAGGGTCTGAAAAAGTTTCCTGAGATAGTCTGACCTGTTATCTTTCCATCCTGACAGGTCTGACCTCAATTGGATTCTCTGAGAGAGAGTTATGCCAAATGTCGCAACGTGACCTGTTTTGGGATAAAACAGGAGAGCGAACTTGTACGGAGTGCCACGTGTCACTGTTTTAACTTCGGCCTCTGAAAAAGTTTTCTGAGATAGCTTGGCCTGTTACCTTTCCATCCTGACAGGTCTGACCTCAATTGGACTCTCTGAGAGAGAGTTATGCCAAATGTCGCAACGTGACCTGTTTATGGGATAATACAGGAGAGCGAACTTGTACGGCGTGCCACGTGTCACTGGTTCAACTTCGGACTCTGAAAAAGTTTTCTGCGATAGTACAGACTGTGTACTACCTGTCACTTTTTACGAAATTTCATTTGGAGCTTCCTAGCCCAAGATATGACCTTTTTCCCAAGGTCACCTGATTTTGACTCAGATCTGGAAGAGGCAGAAACCCTATATTGTACAGATCATAAATCACAAAGTACAACGAATTAGAGGTTGTCCTTTGGACACAAGATACCTGGAGATATTAGCTTCGGCCTGTAACAATTTCAGATCCGAAAAATTCGCCAAAACGGATTTATAGCGAAAGTGCTACGATGACTGGTTTTTGCTATATCAAGCCCTAGCATCGTAAGTGCAACAAGTGTCATACATGCCATATCATGCCTTCTTTCAGGCTAGCTCTGATACCATGTTAAATTTTCAGAATTTACTTCAATCTGATCTAGGATCTTAACTGAGAGAATAACATGTACAGCATATCTACAGCATATCAATCATGGAGACAATAATGCAAGCACACAAGAGACACAAAGATTTACTTGGGGAAAACCATAAAGGTGAAAAACCCCAATAACTTCCTCAGAGATAGATAGAGCAATGATACAACCAACCATAAGAGATAGACACAACCTAGCAGCAGATCCTCCTCCTCCATAAGTGCGCCACTCCTCCTTGAGTGCATGTGTGAGAAGTGAGTGAGTAAATAGAGTGCCTCCCGCACTCTATTTATACTTGACTTGACTTGCCTTTTTACCTAACTCATGTCGGCTCGAACTTAACCACATAACATAATGCTGAGTGGGCCGACCCCCAATAGGGTGGTCTAATAACCCTTTGACCCACATGGCCGACCCCCAATAGGGTGGTCTAATAACCCTTTGACCCACATGACTTATACAGGGCCGACCCCAAACAAGGTGGTCTAATAACCCATCAAGTATAAGTTACGACACTTACAATATAAATGACGACACTTCCTTATAGAGGAATAATACCATCTCTATAGGAATACAATATACATATATGTGAAATACATTCCGAAGTTACATATACATCAACAGAGGCTAGGCTTGTATCTCGAGAAGAAAAGATGGGAAATGAAGATCAAGCTCTCACAGCTCACACCAAAAGAAGCAAGCCTAAGAAGGAGAACTCTCATTACAAGAAATCCTCTCACACACATCTAAAGAATAGGAAAGATATGAGATGCTTCACATGTAATGAGAAAGGACACTTTGCTGTAGATTGTCCCAAGAAAAAAAAGGACAGCAACTTCAACAAGAAGAAGAAAGGAAACAAGAAGAGATATCATGCTCATGCTGCTGACGATGATGAACCTCCCAAGAAGAAGGATAGAAAAGAAAGTGATGATGATGACTCATCAAGCGAAGAAGAATATGTTCTAATCTTTGCTCTCACAGGTACTATCTCTCATGGTTGTAATGATTGGCTTATTGACAGTGGGGCTTCCAAACACATGACTGGTTTTAAAGAATCTTTTGTAAATCTATCTGAACATGAGTCACCCCATAAGGTGAAACTTGGGGATGACTATCAATATCCTATCAAAGGAAGTGGTGAAGCCTCCTACAACCTAGACTTTGGGAAGTCTTTGAAGATGAAAGATGTTCTATATGTACCTGGGCTCAAGAAGAACTTACTCTCCATATCTACATTGGATGCAAAAGGCATGAGGGTTGCATTTGTAGATGGCCAAGTACTCATGTGGCCAAAGGGTAAGACCATAAATGATGCAGTAGTGATTGGAGAGCAAGAGGGAGGATTGTACAAATTAAAAGGACAACCTGAACATGCTATGGTGACATGAAGACAAAGATTCATCCATAGTCATGGATCACATAGAGGTATGTATAATTTGGTTTTGCAAAGGTTAACTTATGAGTTATGCAGGTCATTGAAGAAAACAAGAAAACATTGCTAGACATAACTATCAAATATGATGACCAGGTATGTTTTTCTTATATCAAAGGATCTTATACTTTTGTATGATTGATAATGATTACTCATGAAGTTACAAGGTCGAGTAATCTAGGGTTTATGCATATTATGTCTCTTACCTTGATTGATGATATGACTAACCAGAGGAGTTCTATAGTCAAATATGAATATGCATGAGTAAGAGAAGTCTTCCCTGAAACTTTGAATGCTAATGCTTATTATTATCTGTGTTTGAAATGATCATGACTATACATGTTTAGGATTATTGTGTTTTGATAGTATTAAGATTATACTAATGAATGTATGATTATGTATGAGATCTCGAGGATGACACAATGATGATACTAGTAAGCATGCATAGTGATCGAGGATGGATATAAATTCAAGGACATGTAATCCAGGAAGCAAAGATCAAGAGGGAGCACACTCCAGTAGTTCCCGCAAGGAAGCAAATATTGAGAGGGAGTCCACCATACAACCAAACAAAGATAAGTATTTGAATTGTCATTTCTTGCATACTTGTTTGTTTAAAATAATGTTATTCAATGATGTATATGCTTATGTTCCTAGACTTAGGGTGTGAATTATGCATATTAGAATAATTGCATTAATGAACAACATACTACTAATATGCATGTGATGGGTAAGTGGCATATGGCACTGTACAACATTCCATTGCTACTTATCTAGAATGAAACCTCTTTGCTGACATATTGGGAGTAGTGCAAACTCTTAACAATGTTCTAGTAGAGATTGGAAGGCATCTAGAAAGTTATGGGATATGGATAAATGTTGTATTGAAGCATTGGCTAAATTAATTGCATGACTGTATGACATATTTCTTTATGTGTAAGAATTTGTTCTGAAAACTATGAGATGTTTCTAATCATGCAATTTAACTTGCTTTGTAGGAAAGATCGTATACCATCACCTACAAAGAAGGACTACAACATTTGTTCAACAACAAAGTTATCTATTGAAGATATTGAAGTTCCCAGGAATCAGGAAGAACGCCATGATCAAGGATTACCAGTCGATAATGAAGAATGATGTTTGGGATGTTGTCCCAAGACCTGAAGGGAAGTTTGTTGTGACTTCCAAATGGATCTACAAGATCAAGCATGCTGCAGATGGCAGCATAGAGAAATACAAAGCGAGATTTGTAGCTCGTGGCTTCTCCCAGAAAGAAGGAATCGACTATGAAGAAACTTTTGCTCTTGTAGCGAGATACACTTCCATTAGATCAGTACTTGCTCTGGATGCAGTGATGAAATGGAAGATACACCAGATGGATGTCAAGACTGCTTTCTTGAATGGTTTAGTCGAGGAGGAAGTATATGTGGAGCAGACACTTGGTTTCGAGACACATGACAGGAATTCATATGTGTGCAGGTTGAAGAAAGCCTTGTATGGCTTAAAGCAAGCTCCTAGGACTTGGTATGGTAGGATGGACAGTTTCCTATCCAGCTTGGGCTGCACCAAGAGTAAAGCAGATTCCAACCTTTACTACAAGGTTGAGGAAGGCAATCCTGTGATACTACTATTGTATGTGGATGACCTGTTTGCAATAGGTGAGGATAGTTTGATTGCTGATACCAAGAGGAAGCTTGCTGCCGAGTTCGAGATGAAGGACTTGGGGATGATGCACTATTTTCTAGGCATGGAGGTGTGGCAGAGTACAGATGGGATCTTCCTTGGACAAGGGAAGTATGCAGTAGATATCCTGAAGAGGTTCGGGATGATGGACTACAAGGCCATAGCCACACCTATGGCATCAAACCTGAAGCTTCTGTGTGATGCTTCATTTGATCCGGTTGATGTCATAGTGTATCATCAGATGATTGGGTCCTTGATGTACCTAACGAACACAAGACTAGATATTTGCTTTGCGGTGAACACATTGAGCCAGTTCTTGATGGATCCCAGAGGTGTTCACCTGGTTTCTGTAAAGCATATTCTGAGGTACCTGAAGGGTACAATTGATTATGGGCTCACGTATGATGCGAATCAAAAGTTTAACCTACAGGTTTATGTTGATTCGAACTAGGCAGGCAGTGCTGTAGATAGGAAGAGCACATCTAGGTGCTGCTTTAGTATGGGATCAGGTGTGATCTCTTGGTTTAGCAGGAAGCAGTCCTGTGTAGCACTGAGTACAACTGAAGCAGAGTATGTTGTAGCTTGTTCGGCTAGTTGCGAGGCAAAATGGCTCCGGAAGCCACTGTCTGAGTTATTTGATCTCCCGTTGGAGGCTACTGGTATCTTTTGTGATAACTAGAGTTGTGTGAAGTTGTCTGAGAATCTGGTGTTCCACGATAGGTCAAAGAACATTGAGATCAAATATCACTATATCAGGGTTATGGTGCAGAGAGGAGCAGTGAAGCTCCTGTATGTTGCGACGGATGAGCAGATTGCAGATGTGCTGATGAAACCACTAGCCAGAGTGAAGTTCGAATACTTTAGAGAGAGGCTTGGTTTTATTCAGATTGACAACACTTCAAGGAAGAAGTGATGGACACATTTGCTGGAGCCATTCCAAGCATGATGAGAGGAGGATCCTTCCCATGGCTATGGATGTAAGCGCTGGATGATGAGCATCAGGACGATGTTCGAGTTTCTGCTCTGTATGATTAGTTGGGTTGTTTATATGTATGTATGCATCATGTTGGATGCATTTTATGATCAGTTGGATCATTCATATGTATATGCATCATGTTGGATGCTGGATATGATCAGTTGGATCATTTGTATGTATATGCATCATGTTGGATGCTAGATATGATCAGTTGGATCATGTATATGTATCTGTGTATGTATCAGGTGGATACATTGTATGATCGGGTGGATCATGTATGTTGATATGTATCAGGTATGATCAGGTGGATCATGTATTTGTATATGTATCAGGTGGATACATTGTATGATCAGGTAGATCATGTATGATGATATGTATCAGGAAGATACTGTGTATGCATCAGGTGGATGCATTGTATGATCAGGATGATCATGGATGATGAGCTCCAAGATGTTGCTCCAGATGACATGCATCTGGATGATGCAGTGATGATGATCAGTATGATCATGAGTACATCAGGATGATGTATGGTGAGTATCAGGTTGATACTTTGTGGCCGTGGAACAAGTTGTGCAGATAAGCATATAATCCATCCATGGGAGGTTTGCAGATAGTCTTTCGAGGTTTTTCCTATGGCATGTAATGTGGCCCTAGGATATCTGGCAAACGCTCTTTCGAGGTTTTGCTTTGGAGGACATATAATCCAGCCCTGGGATATCCGATAGGTTGAGTTGTGTGCTCGTAATCAGTCCTGGGATGCTCTTTCGAGGTTTTGTCCTATGGCATATAATCCAGCCCTGGGAGATCCTATAGGTCAGAGTTGTGTACCCGTAACAACCTGGGATGCTCTTTCAAGGTTTTTCCATGACCACATATAATATAGCCCTGGGAGATCCTATAGGTTGGAGCTGTGTGCCTGTAACAGCCTGGGATGATCTTTCGAGGTTTTGTGGTGACCACATATAATATAGCCCTGGGAGATCCTATAGGTTGGAGCTGTGTTCCCGTAACAACCTGGGATGCTCTTTCAAGGTTTTGTGGTGGGGTCACATATAATACAGCCCTGGGAGATCTGACAGGTAGAGCTGTGTGCTCGTATAGCCTGGGATGCTCTTTCAAGGTTTTGTGACGCACGTAATAAGTCCTGAGGATTCCACAGTATGGCCAGTGATGATGAAGACCTGCAGGTGGTGGGCCTACATCCAGTATGAAAAAGGACTGGCTCTGTAGAACTTCCTATGACGAGTAGATTCAAAGATTGATTGAGATAGCAGTAGCCGTGACGATGACGATGATTCGAGGATGATGATTCACTGATGATGATCCAAAGAAGAAGACTTGTGCTAGCAGATCTATGTCGAGAAATACCTTCCTAGTTAAGAGGGAGTGTTGATGTATATGTAACTTCGGAATGTATTTCATCTATGTATATTGTACTCCTATAGAGATGTTTTATTCCTCTATACGGAAGTGTCGTCATTTGTATTGACAAGTGTCGCAAGTGTCGTAACTTGCCGATGGGTTATTAGACCACCATGTGTGGGGTCGGCCCTGATTAAGTTAACCATGGGTTATTAGGATAAGCTAGACAATTCGGCCCCATTAGTTTATTGGGCAGGACAGGACAAATATAAATAGAGATTGGGAGATCTCTATTTGGACATCTCATTATGCACTTGTACATCACTCGGAAAGTGGCACACTAGTTGAGGAGGAGGAGGAGCTGCTAGTAGAAGACTATCTCTTGTACTTTGGTTGTACCTTGGTTGTATTATTGCTCTATCTATCTCTGAGGAAGTTGTGGGGTTTTTCACCTTAGGGTTTTCCCCACAGAAACTCTATGTGTCTATTGTCTCTTATGTTTGCCTCTTGATGTGATTGACATGATTGACATGCTTGATATGCTTGATATGCTGTACATGTTATTCTCTTAGTAAAGATCCTAGATTATATTGAATTAAAGCTCAAAAATTAACAATGTGATTATAACTCGTGAAGGAAATATAATAAAATCTCTTGATCCTTTGGAAGCTGCCACCAGTCATGATGCTTTGGAAAAAACAATGTACTCTCAACTGTTTGATTGATGGGTGGATAAAACCAACATAGATCCATCTTAAACCCAGATCTATCGACCACCAAGAGGGATCCAACTTCTTGAGGTGTAATTCTTTTAACCTTAAATTTTGTACATGTCCAAAAAAAAATACACCTAAAGAAATTTGATCCTTCTTGGTGCTTGATAGATCTGGGATTAAGATGGATCTATGATGTTTTTTTTTTATATTTTATTTTATGAGTTGACATGGATTTTTTTAATGATTTTTTATTTGGTTTAATTTTATTTTTTATTTATTTTATGAATCGACATGATTTTTTTAATTACCTCTTATATTTGGTAGCTTTACATAACGATGTGACAACATTCTCCCCATATTGGGTTGTAGAACACCTCGCTACTCTTGATGCAATCAACTTGGACATCTATGGTTTTGAAAGTCTTCATAATAACATTTTTTAGCAGTTCTGTATTAACTGCTAATGAGAAGCTTCAACAACATTTTAATTTGCATGAGTTTAAAATGGAGCAAGTTTATTACAGCAAAGAAGAAATCAATTGGAGCTACATAGAATTCATAAACAATCAATATGTTCTAGATTTAATTGAAAGAAGCTTGTTGTATCAATTTCTCTCTTAGAAGAATCTTGCATGTTCCCAAATCAATGAATGAGACACAGTAAAGAGATCATGAATGAATCTTGGGAGTTTAGACCATTATTTCCTATTATATTGTGTGTGCATATTGGTAAATTAAGATTGCTAAGGTTGAAATAGAAGGATTTAGTGGGCATCATGAGATTCCAATAGGATTTACTAAACAAAGGGCGGAGATTGTATAAAACCAAAACTTGGCATTGGCCACTATTTGTGTTTCCAAGTTGTTCCAAAAGTGAATCCCATGCAAGATCTGCTATTTGATTGTTATTCTCACTTAAGATCAAGGCCAAACTAAAACTACAATCTTGCACAACCCATATTTTAACTATGACTGGTAAGGTCTCTTAAGCCATTTATAAATCAAGCCACTATCCTATGAATCTTAAACATAGAGTTTTCTCACTGTAACTTGGGAAGTCCACATCTACTACTTATAAATTAGAATACTAACATAGAATTCCTTCAAGAACAAAGAAATCTAGGTCCACATCAACCACTTGCAAAACACACTATTTATGCATAAATCCTTTTCAAAACAAAAAAAATTATGATATTCAGATAAGTTTAAAGCCAAAATGGAACTCTGTAAAGTTCCAAGGTTATTAGACATGACCCATATTGTCACAATATTTTGGAAGGCTTATTGGAGGCATTCTAAATCAAGCATAAGACATTGTAAATCAAATTTCTATTGACCATCAACATCAACGATTTGTAAACTGAATGACTAGCCTATAAATCTTGAATAGAGAGCTTTGTCATTGTAACTTGGAGGCTCCACATCAACCACTTGTAAAACATTCCCTAGCTTAAAAATCCTATAAGAAATAAGAGCTATACTGATGGAAGTAGAGATCATTTTAAAACAAAATAGATAATTTAAGACGAGAGAGCTATGTTGGTAAAATTTGATATAGTATGGCCATTGTTTCCAAATTGCTGAAGTGTTATAATTAGGACAGTACTTTGGGAGTCTGTGAAAGCTATGCCATCACATTTTAAAATATTTTAAGCTTTTCCCTTTATTAGGCATCCACATAAAAAATAACTCCTCCTAAATAGATTTTTTTCACTTAAAACATACTCATGGCCTTAAAATTCTTTAAAAACAAAGAGGTATATTGATAAAAGTGAGAAAGAGCTAGTTAATAACACAGGGCTATGTTGACAAAAGTTGATATACTTTGGACAATGTTTCCAAGTTGTTGGAGAGTGTTATAGTTTGGGCAGTGTTTCCAAGTTGTTAGAATTTGTGCAAGCTCTGTCATCTAATTTTTGTTTTAAATATTTTAAGCTTAACCCCTTATTAGTTATCCACATTAAAAAAATTCACTTGAGAAGTAGAATCTAGGGGAGTGCTTTCAAGTTGTTGGAGAGTGTGCATTCAATGTTTACTTCGTTATTTGTTTGTTTTTCAAGATTTTAAGCTCTGCCATTTATTAGGCATCCACATCAGAAAAACATAAATAAGCATCCACATGAATTTTCAAGCAGGCTACTAGCCCACAAGTCCTTCAAGGATAGGGAGCTATGTTGATAAATAAGCTCAATATAATACTGCAATGGCCTAATTTCAACAATTCTATTTGATTTGGGTCTCATAATTAGATGCAAATGAAAATATACCATCTTTCAAAAAAATGTTTATAACTAATCAAATTTGATTTTGACAACAAAAGAAATAAAACATTTTCATAATGCATTTCATTCTTCACTCTAGTGTAACAATTGTTTAAAATGATAAACCTTTCCAAAGGTGTAAGATTGTTTTTTCCCATGTGTCAAAATTGGTAGACTCTCTCTCGACTGGTTTGTAATGGGTTTCAAAGGGTTGAATTTGAAGGTGTTAGAGGCTTATAATTGACTATAAAGGTTGAATTTGAAGGTATCAAAGAGTGAAATTTAAATTGAAGGGATTAGAGATAGTATGGTGAAAAGACCCAAGTTTGACTATATATCAAATGTAACCGTAGATGGACCACCCATGTTTGGTATAGGATGCTTGCTTATTAGGTACCCATAAGAGATTCGGAGAAATAAATCCATATCTTCCCCACTGTTAGTCATTAGTTTACTTTGACAAATGCTACATTGAAATATTATATCAAAGAAGCAAATCTCCATGGGAACACATTTGATGAAAGCATTTCTTTAATTCACATAACACAACGTCGATATCGAGAATTAGATAACCATAAATGGGAATTTCAAAAGCTAAAATAAATTATTAATGTTAATGGAATAATGAATGGTAATGGCAAAATTTTTAATTCCAGAACAATATATGTGTGCAATTTGAGTGCGAAACAACTTTCATAATTAATACCTTCAAAATATAGATCACATGAAATTACTTTTTAAAAATGGAATTAACATGAAGTGATAGAAATCATGCATGATAACCTACAATAATGAACCATATGCAACAGAATATATGTAATCAAGTGTAACCCACTCGCTTATATAGTGTCAATAAGCAATAAACACACCAATATTGATATGAAAACCCCAACAACCAATTAACTCTTCGAATTCAATATCTTCCAATTATCAAACCTCAGTGCATCCAAATAACCACAAGATCCAGGAACCTGATCAAACAAGACGAAACCCAAAGCTCAGAAGCCTAGAAGCATGGTGTAGGTTTTTAATGGGGCAAAAATGGTTGATATTTTGATTTATAGAAAGCATAGAGGGTGAAATAACTCCCATAAAATGTCATTGTTGGGAATCGAGGGGGAATGGGGGATCTAGAAACAACCATTGCTGGAAATTGGGGGCAAATGAAGCTCTAGAAACAACAATTGCTGGAAATAGGGGGTGAATGGGAGCTATAGGGAAAATTTAAGTGGGCTAGAATTGTTTTTCTCTGTATTGTTTCTCATCAATATGGTTGGTCTAACCTCTTTTGGATTTTTTTTTTAAAATAAATAGTTGGCTAATTAATAGTAATTATAATAAATCCATTCTATATAAAAAATTAACCCATTGAAAATTTAAAACCCCCTAATTTCATCCCTAAAATTTTCCTTGAGCCACATGCACATGGAGTTGTTCATACACAAAGCATACAAGGAGGAATATGTAGAACACATATAAAGCTTCAAAGGTGTGTATCAATAACTTTAGGGTCAATAAGAACAAGCAGATGTATACAACAAAGTTAATCGCCATATCCAAGATGGATTGCTCTACAAGATGGGAAGATGCATATAATAAATGAAGAAAGAGTAAAAGTGATAAGGGAGGCTCATACCACTAAGATTTCTAGACACTTTGGTGTTGGGAAGACCATGGACAACTTGAATAAGTATCTCTATTGATTCAAGATGTAGGAAAAATTGTAGCTAGGTTTATTAGAGGTTGCATATTGTGTTGTACAAGCAATCCTAACAACAAGAAACAAGGACTATATAGTCCATTTCTAGTGCCTACAAGGCCATGAAGAAGTGTATCCATGGAATTTGGGGGGTGGTTGTGAATGATGATAAGAGGGAACAACTTGTATGTGGTATTTAACATGTTCAATAAGATGTAAATTCTAATGGTTTGTAAGACAATCAAAGAACAAGAAGCATCAAACTTGTTCTTTGAAAAGGTCTGGGTGCACTCAGAAATATGGAGCGTCATTTTTAAAAGAGATTCCATATTTCTCAACACAATTTGGATTTTACTATGTAAGAAGCTAGATACCAAATTGAAGAGATCCACGAGCTTCCACTATGATACTAATGGGTAAATAAATGTGGTGAATAAGACGTTGGTTCAACTTTTGAGAGGTTATAGTAAAAAACATCCAAATACCTAGGATAGAAAGTTGATTTAGACACAACATACCTATAACAGAGGGGCTGATCCAAAGCAATGCTACCCAATTATGATACATTAGTTGCAATGGAAACCTAGAAAAACATAAATATGATCACTAAATATAAATATTAGAGGTACTTGCACAACTTTTTAGAACATGGTATACAAAGATGAAGTGTAGACAATTGAGTTACCTTCCATAATATATAACTTTTATTTTTGGGAAATTAGTATAGCTCCAAGAAAATTGTGTTCTCCTAATATTGGTATGTTATGTTTTTTTTTCTAAAACATAATGCATATGTTCATGTTAGGCCCCTTGTTTGGTATGTAAACACATTTTTTTTTGTTTTTTTTGCAGAGTTGTAGATAACATGTAGTTCTTGTTCGTCACTAATTTTCCATAATTTTTAATGCTGATTTTATACTATTTTTAAAATTAAGAAAGTCAATGAATCCATGGAATGAAAAGGTGGAGTGTTAGGCCCCTCTATGAGGGTCTTAACACAATCAATGAATTTTTTTCTAGTATGTAGGTCTTCATCTGTGCTTATGCAGGTTGTTTCTTGTTTTCAAAATAGGTGAACCAATGGAAATTTACAAACAGAATAATAGACCAATGTTTTTTTAGAAATTTGACATATGACCAAATAAAAATGAATAAAACAATATATACTAATATTATTTTCTTAAAAGAATATATATTTGAAATCATCACATAGAGCTCTATAAGTGTGTGCAATTTCATGAGCAACAAGCATGCAGAGCATATGTAGATTCAAGGTTTAAAAATAGGGAAATAAAAAAGTGGATGTGTTTTGTTAGTTGTATGCCCAACCTATAGGTTTTACAATCTGAACCTAACACCAAGAAAGACAACGCATCCACCACATAGGTGGAAACACTAATCCTCCATTCTTTTTTTAAATTAAGAACATGCACACGTTATTAATGCATGCACATTTTTTTAAAAACCAATGAGCACACATTAATAAGCACGTACACAATATATTTCCTTCTTCTCTTCTACCCCCCCCAATCTCTTTGTCTCTCTAAACCCAACTCTCTCTTCCATTTTACCTAACCCCCCTCCTCTTTAACACCCCAACTCTCCCCCCCCCCCCTCTCTCTCTAAACCCTCTCCCCCCACTATATATATATCTATCTCCCCTCCTTCCCCTCCCCCTAACCTCGTCCCCTATCTCTCTCCATCTCTAGTCCCCCTAGGGAGGCTCATACCACTAAGATTTCTAGACACTTTGGTGCTGGGAAGACCATGGACAACTTGAATAAGTATCTCTATTGATTCAAGATGTAGGAAAAGTTGTAGCTAGGTTTATTAGAGGTTGCATATTGTGTTGTACAAGCAATCCTAACAACAAGAAACAAGGACTATATAGTCCATTTCTAGTGCCTACAAGGCCATGAGTAAGTGTATCCATGGAATTTGGGGGGTGGTTGCGAACGATGATAAGAGGGAACAACTCGTATGTGGTATTTAACATGTTCAATAAGATGTAAATTCTAATGGTTTGTAGGACAATCAAAGAACAAGAAGCATCAAACTTGTTCTTTGAAAAGGTCTCGGTGCACTAAAAAATATGGAGTGTCATTTTTAAAAGAGATTCCATATTTCTCAACACAATTTGGATTTTACTATGTAAGAAGCTAGATACCAAATTGAAGAGATCCACGAGCTTCCACTATGAGACTAATGGGTAAATAAATGTGGTGAATAGGACGTTGGTTCAACTTTTGAGAGGTTATAGTAAAAACATCCAAATACCTAGGATGGAAAGTTGATTTAGACACAACATACCTATAACAGAGGGGCTGCTCCAAAGTAATGCTACCCAATTATGATACATTAGTTGCAATGGAAACCTAGAAAAACATAAATATGATCACTAAATATAAATATTAGAGGTACCTGCACAACGTTTTAGAACATGGTATACAAAGATGAAGTGTATACAATTGAGTTACCTTCCATAACATATAACTTTTATTTCTGGGAAATTAGTATAGCTCCAAGAAAATGGTGTTCTCCTAATATTGGTATGTTATGTTTTTTTCTAAAACATAATGCATATGTTCGTGTTAGGCCCCTTGTTTGGTATGTAAACACAATTTTTTTCTTTTTTTTGCAGAGTTGTAGATAACATGTAGTTCTTGTTCGTCACTAATTTTCCATAATTTTTAATGCTGATTTTATACTTTTTTTAAAATTAAGAAAGTCAATGAATCCATGGAATGAAAAGGTGGAGTGTTAGGCCCCGCTATGAGGGTCTTAACACAATGAATGATTTTTTTTCTAGTATGTAGGTCTTCATCTTTACTTATGCAGGTTGTTTCTTGTTTTCAAAATAGGTGAACCAATGAAAATTTACAAAGAGAATAATAGATCAATGTTTTTTAGAAATTTGACATATGACCAAATAAAAACGAATAAAACAATATATACTAATATTATTTTCTTAAAAGAATATATATTTGAAATCATCACATAGAGCTCTATAAGTGTGTGCAATTTCATTAGCGACAAGCATGTAGAGCATATGTAGATTCAAGGTTTAAAAATAGGGAAATGAAAAAGTGGATGTGTTTTGTTAGTTGTATGCCCAACCTATAGGTTTTACAATCTAAACCTAACACCAAAGAAGACAACACATCCACCACATAGGTGGAAAAACTAATCCTCCATTCTTTTTTGAAATTAAAAACATGCACACATTATTAATGCATGCACATTTTTTTTAAAACTAATGAGCACACATTAATAAGCACGTACACAATATATTTCCTTCTTCTCTTCTACCCCCCCTAATCTCCCTATCTCTCTAACCCCAACTCTCTCTTCCATTTTACCTAACCCCCCTCCTCTTTAACACCCCAACTCTCTCCCCCCCCTCTCTCTCTAAACCCTCTCCCCCCGCTATATATATATCTATCTCCCCTCCTTCCCCTCCCCCTAACCTAGTCCCCTATATCTCTCCATCTCTAGTCGCCCCACCCCTAATCCCCCACCTATCTCTCTCTCTCTCTCTATATATATCCTCCCATCCTCTCTAACTTCCCTCCTCCTACCCCTACCCCTCTCCCTCTCTCTCTATATGGCTCTGTATCTATGTCTGTCTTTGTCTCTCTCTCTGTCTCTCTCTCCCCATCTCTCTGTCTCTCTCTGTATCTCTCTCTCTCTCCCATAACCCCATCCTCCCAAAACCCCTAACACACTCTCTCTCTCCCCCCCTCTCTCTATACCCCCTTCTCTCTAACCACTCTCCTCCTCCACAAACCCCTAAACGCCTGATCTCTCTCTCTCTCTCTCACAACCCCCTCCTTCAAAAACTCCTAACTCTCTCTCTCTCTCTCTCTCTCTCTCTCTCTCTCTCCCTACCCCCAATACCCCACTCCTCACCCCTACACCTAACCCCCCACCCCTTCTCTCTCTCTCTCTCTCTCTCTCTCTCTCCAACTACCCCTAACCCCCACCTCTCTCTGTCTCTCCTAATCCCCCTCCCCCCTACAACTAACCCCCCCTCCTCTCTCTATATCTCCCCTCCTCCCCTTACCCCTTAATAAGCCCCCCCTCTCTTTCCCCTACTACTCCACCTACCACTGAGCCCAACCCTTTCTCCTCGCCAACCCCCTAGCACCCCCCTATATCTCTCTCTACACCTAAAACCCCTTCTCTCTATCTCTCCTAATCCCCCTCCACTTACCACTAACCATGCCACCCATCTCTCTCTCTCTCTCTCTCTCTCTCTCTCTCTCTCTCTCTCTCTTTCTCTCTCTCTACCCCCCCCCACTCCTCACCCTCCTACCTCTACTCCCCCCACCCCTAAACCCCCCCTCTCTTTGTCTCTCCTAATCCCCCTCTCCCCTACCACTAATCCCCTCCCCATATCTCTCTCTCCGCCCCCCATTACTCCTACCCCTAGCCCTCTCTCTCCATCTCTTTTTGCTACTCCTACCACTAACCACTAACTACCCCCCCCCCCCTCTCTCTCTCTCCTCCTACTCCTAACCCCTTACCACTAACCAACCCCCTGCTCTCTATTGTTGGGTATGTGTTATATTCTTTGCATGTGTGTGTGTATGGGGGGGGAGAGGGGTGCTCCCATTAGCACCATTCCTGACGGCCATTTCCAAATGAAAATGGCTTAACGACCGTTTCTGTTTGTGAGCATAGCGAGTGCCAAATTTTTTGGGCTATTTTCGACTATTTTGGGGAATTTTCTAAAAATATGTGATTTAATCCTGGTTAAGGGTATGGGGTCTATTTTCTAATCCAGGTCAATGGATTAGGGTATTGGATGCTGCAGAATACCTATATTGTATTGTGTGTGATTCATAATGATGGTGAGAAAATAAGAGGTGCGGATCTAAGTTTTGACGTTGGTTTTCCCGGTTAAGGGTTTCCAGGGTGAATCTTTGTGTATTATGTGTGAATGTTGTGGTGTAATCTCTATTTTGCTTAAAAGAATCTGTATGCTTTGCTTCTCTGCATAGGTTTAAACATTACATGTGGTATCATAGCTCGATTATTTGGTTTCAGGGGACGCATTTTTTGCCGAGGGTTTGACGCGGTTGATAGATCTTGGGTCTGTGATAAACTTGGGTTCAGCGGGAGATTTGCATCTTTAATTTGTGCATTGAAAGAAAATGACAAGCAGTTCAATAATTGAGATTGAGAAATTTAATGGCCAGAACTGTGAGCTATGGAAGCTCAAAATGGAGGATCTTCTTGAAGAGTGAGAACAGTGGATTGCTGTGGATCCAGCTACACAACGCACTGGAACATCGAAAGAAGATTGGGAGAAATTAGATAGAAGGGAAAGGAGTACAATCAAACTATTCTTATCAGACTCTATTATGTTGAATGTATCTGGAGAAGATACTGCGGTAAAGCTTTGGGTGAAACTAGGGAGTTTGTATCAATCAAAATCCCTTGTAAACAAGTTGTTTCTACAAAAGAAACTGTATCACCTCAGAATAGATGCTAATGACACAGTGACAAAGAATCTGAATGTATAAAATACTCTGGTAAGTCAAATAACCTCTGTTGGCATTAAAATGGCTGAAGAAGATAAATGTATTACATTATTGTGTTTTTTACCAGATTCATGGGACAACCTAATTGTAGCAATAGGGTGTGCTAATCAAGCGACTTTAAAATTTGATGAAATAGTATCATCCCTGCTATCAGAAGAGATGAAGAAGAAAACCATGGATACTCATAGCATGGATTCCTTGTTTGTGAGAGGTATCCCCCAAGAGAGAAACAAAAATAAGGGATTTGGTTGGAGATCTAAATCTAAGGGTAGATCTAAATCCCTAGGAAAATTTATAAGGAAGTGTTGGAAATGCGGTAAAACTAGGCACTATAATAAGGATTGTAGATATAAGAATGCTGAGAAAGGAAAGGGATATGAGGATACCTCTACCACAGAGGTGAAGGCTTCCTCAGAAGAAGGAGAGGATGTCTACCTAGATTCCACTGGTAATCATTTAGAACATGATATATGGTTGATTGACTCAAGTGTGTCATGTCATATAACCCCTCATAGGGAGGGGTTCTGTGAATATGAAAAGTACAATGGAGGTGATGTGTTCTTGGGAGATGATTCACCAACCATTATCATTGGGAGCGGTAGAGTCAAGTTGAAACTCAAGGATGGAAGGATTATAACTCTCCCTGGAGTACTAACATTCCAAATCTAGCGAGAAACTTGATATCTGTCAGAAAGATGGATATTGTAGGTGTAAAGACTGTGTGTGGAGATGGTGGTTTCAAAATGGTTCGAGGATCAATGGTATTGATGAGGGGAGTTCGGTATGGAACTCTGTACAAACTATTGGGAAGAACCATCATCGATGAATGTAATAGTTCTGTGCCTGAGGGGGGAGATACAAAATATAGAGCCCTAACTGCATTAGGAGGAAAGACAATGATATGGCATCAAAGATTGGGGCATATCGGAGAAAAGGGACTTCGAGCATTGCAAGGTAAAAGTATGGTTGAAGGTATGACTGATTGCACTCTAGATTTTGATTTTTGTGAACATTTCATATATGGAAAACAAAATTGAGTAAGATTTGCATCTGGTGCTACAAGAGAAAAGGGAATTTTAGAGTTAATACATACTGATGTGTTTGGACCTGTGCTTGTTCCATCACTAGGTCCAGATCTGTGTATTATGTTTCATTTATAAATGATTTATCAAGGAACACATGGATTTATTTCCTTCGAAATAAATCTGAAGTATTTGCTAAGTTTAAAGAATTTAAGGCTCTTGCAGAGAATCATACATAAAATAAAATAAAGGTGTTTAGGACAGATAATGGTGGAGAGTTTTGTAGGAAAGAAATCGAGGAATTTTGTAAGAAGTGTGGTATAGAAAGGCATAAGACTACTCCATACACACCTCAATAGAATGGAGTTGTTGAAAGGATGAATAGGACACTGATGGAAAAGACAAGTATCATGCTAAGCAGTGCTGAGTTAGGACAAGAATTATGGGCAGAGGCAATGGAGACAACATGTTACTTGGTAATCGATTAGCCACATCAGCATTGGTTGAAAAAAATCCACAAGAGGTATGGACTGGTAAGAAACCCTCTATTAAACATCTAAAAGTTTTTGGTTGTGATGCTTATGTATAACATGTTCCAAAGGAGAAAAGGAGTAAGCTGGACAATAAAGCTGAAAAATGTATCTTTATTGGTTATAAAGATGATATGAAAGGTTATAAGCTTTGGAATCCTGTAACTCAGAAGATTGTTTACAGTCGGGATGTTGTGTTTAGAGAGGTCAAAGAAATTCCTAGACAAGAAGTGACTCCAATGGAAAAGGAAGCAGAGAAGATAGAGTTTGAGTTAGAAGATGAAGAATATGACTCAAAGGAAGAAGCTGAATCAGAAGAAGAAGAACCTCATGCTCCAATTTCGAGGAGATCATCTCGATAAAGAAGGAAACCATATAGGTATTCCCCTCTTGATTTTCAGTCTAGTTTTTCTTTATCTATTATTGATGATGATCCTAAAAATGTGAAGGAAGATGTTGATTAAGAGGATAATGATCTTTGGAAGAAGGCCATGCTTGAAGAAATGGATGCCTTGGACAAAAATGAAGCATGGGATCTAGTTCAGTTACCTGCAGGAAGAAAATTCATTGGCAACATATGGTTGTTTAAAAGGAAGTTCATGCAAAAGGTAAAGTGGAGAATTACAAATCCTGCTTGGTAGAAAAGGATATTCTCATACAGAGGGAATTGATTTTGGTGAAATATTTTCTCTAGTTGAAAAATTAACTTCTATTAGATTTCTTCTTACTATTGCTGCTGCTTTTGACAATGTTCATACATGGGGATCTAGAAGAAGAAATCTACATGAAACAACCAGAAGGGTTCACAGTAAAGGGAAAGAAAGAGTTGGTTTGTAAACTAAAGAAGTTTCTTTCTGGTCCAAAGCAATCTCCAAGGACATGGTACCAAAATTTTGACACATACATACTTGTATTGGGGTTTGTGAGAAGCAAGGTTGATCACTGTGTATACTCCAAACAAGTTGGTGATCACTTCATTAACATAGTACTATATGCTGATGAAATGTTGCTGATTGGAAACAACAAAGATGTCATAAGGAGGTAAAGTCTCAGCTATCCTCCAAATTTGACATGAAGGATCTCGGTGTTGCAAAATTCCTACTAGGAATGGAGATTAAAAGAGATCACGCAAACGGGAAGATATGGTTAAATCAAAGAAAATATGTTGAGACAATACTACAGAGATTTAACATGCAGGAAAGTAATCCAGTCAAGGTCCCTATACCTGTATGTGTAAAGTTATATGTAGATCAATGTCCCAAGACATAGGAAGTCGAAGAAGATATGACATGAGTTCCATATGCTAGTGCAATTGGCAGTTTTATGTATGCAATGGTCTGTACCAGACCGGACATTGCTCATGTAGTGGGAGTATTGAGTAGATATATGTCAAAACCAGGGAAGGAGCACTGGGCTACTGTAAAGAGGGTCTTCAGATATTTGCATGGCACTACAGATTATGCAATCTGCTACCAAGGAAGACTTGGACCAGATAAAGTAATAAGTGTACATGGATTTGTTGATGCAGAATGGGATGGAGATCTTGATTGCAGAAGATATACAAGTGGGTATGTGTTTAACCTATTTGGAGGATCTATCGGTTGGATGAGTAAGAGACAGGCTGTAGTTGCACTCTCAACTACAGAAGCTTAATTTATGGCATCCACTCATGCAAGTAAAGAAGTTGTATGGTTGCAGAGATTATGTTTAGGTGTTGGGTTTGTACAAAAACCTGTAAGGTTAGATTATGACAGATAAAGTGTAATATTACTGGCAAAGAACCCTTCTTATCATGCTAAGACAAAGCATATTGATGTGCAATATCACTTTGTGAGAGATATGGTTGAAGACAAGAAGGAGCTGCTGGAGAAGGTTGACACCTTGAGGAATGTTGTAGACTCATTAACAAATTTTGTCAGTACAAAGAAGTTCTTTTGGTGTAGAGAATCTATGGGCATTGATTCCCTGAACCTATGACTTTATGAGTACATGACTCATTGATTATGCAGAGAAAAAAATAGGTGGGAGAATGTTGGGTATGTGTTATATTATTTGGATGTGTGTGTGGGTGGGTGCACCTATCAGCGGTGCACCTGACGATCCCTCCGACACCTTCACGGAAATGGCCGTATGGCTATTTCCATATATGAGCGCCAAATATTTTGGGTTGTTTTCGACTATTTTTGGGAATTTTCTAAAAATAAGTAGTTTAATCCTAGTTAAGGGATTATGGTCTATTTTCTAATTCGGGTTAACTGATCAGGGTATTGGATGTTGTAGAATACCTATATTGTATTATGAGTGATTCATAATGATGATGATAAAATAAGTGGTGCGGCTTTAAGTTTTGCTGGTTTTCTCGGTTAAGGGTTTCCAGGGTAAATTTCTCTGTATTAAGTGTGAATGCTATGGTGTAATCTCTATTTTGCTTAAAAGAATCTGTATGATTTGCTTCTCCACATTGGTTTAAGACTTACATCTCTCTCTCTCTAAACCCCTTACCCCACAATCTCTCTCTCTCTCTCTAAACCCCTAACCCACATATTTCTCTCTCTCTCTCTCTCTCTCTCTCTCTCTCTTCCCCTACTATCCCTACCCTTAACCCCCTACAACTAACCAAACCCCCATCTCTCTCTCTCTCTCTCTCTCTAAACCCTTACTAACCCCCTCCATCACTTTATCTCTCTCCCCTACTCCTCCACCTACCCCTAAACCCCACCCCTTTCTCTCCCATATCCTCGCCCCTCACTCTCTCCCTCTCCTCCATCTCTCTTACTACTACCATCAACCACTCCCTCTCTCTCTAAATACCTAAAACCCCTATCTCTCTCTCTCTCTACCCCCTACCCTTAAACCCCCTCTCTCTTCATCTCTCCTAATCCCCCTAACCCCCCTCTCTCTCCATCTATCCTAATACCCCTCCTCTCTCTCTCTCTCTCTCTCTCTCTCTCTCTCTCTCTCCTCTCTCTTCCCCTAGTCCTCCCCCTACCCCTAACCACCCCCACCTCTCTCTCTCTCCCATCCCTCTCCCTCTCTCCTACTTCTACCACTAACCCCCCCCCGCTCTCTCGTACTCCTACCACTAACCCCCCCCGCTCTCTCGTACTCCTACCACTAACCCCCCCTCTCTCTAATCACCTCACCTCCTGATCTCTCTCTCTCTCTCTCTCTCTCTCTCTCTCTCCCCCTATCCCTAGCCATGTCCCTTCTCTCTCTCTCCTAGTCCCCCTACCCCTAACCCCCCCTCTCTCTCCTACTTCCCCCTATCTCTAACCTCCCCTCTCTCTATGTCTCTCCTAATCCCCTTTTCCCTGCCCCTACTCCTCCACCTACCCCTAACCCCGACCCTCTCTCTCACCTAACCCCCACCCCCCTCTCTCTCTCCTACTACCACTACCACTGACTCCTCCCCTGTCTTTCTCCCTCCTACCCCCCTCTCTTTGTCTCTCCCAACCCCCCTCCCCCTACCACTAACCACCCCCATCTCTCTCTCTCTCTCTCTCTCTCTCTCTCTCTCTCTATTCCCCTTACTCTTCCCCTACACCTAAATACGCACCCTCTTTCTCTCCCTCTCTCCTACTCCTACCACTAACCACTCCCCCCCTCTCTCCCTCTCTCTATAGACCCCTAACCCCCAAATTCCTCTCTCTCTCTCTCTCTCTCTACCCCTTACTAATTCCCCCCCTCTCCCCTCCTCCCCGTAATTATTACTAAACACCCTCTTCAGTCTCTCTTCCCTCCTCCCCCTAACCCTTACTAACCCCCTTTCTTCTCATTTTCTCTCTCTCCCCTACTCCTCCATCGACCCATAACCCCCACCCATCTCTCTCCATCGCTCATCCTCCCTAACCCCCTTCTTACCCCATACCCCTAACCACCCCTTCTCTCTCTCTCTCTCTCTCTTACTCCCCCTACGCCTAACCCCCCTCTCTCTTTGGCTCTCCTAATCCCCCTCCCCCCTACCACTAACCAAGCCCCTGCCCCTTTGCCTCTCTCTTTCCCTCTCTCCCCTACTCCTCCCCCTCCCCTACCCCCCTATCTCTCCACATCTCTCCTACTACCACTAACCACCCCCCTCTCTCTTTCTCTAAATGCCAAACCCCCCGATATCTCTCTCTCTCTCTCTCTCCTAATCCCCCTACCACTAACCACCCCCCCTCTCTCTAAACCCCTAACCCCACGATATCTCTTTCTCTCTAAACCCCTAACCCTATGATATCTCTCTCTTTAAAACCCAAACCATCGGATCTCTCTCTCTCTAACCCCTACCACTAACCACCCCCCATCTCTCTCTCTCTCTCTCTCTCTCTCTCTCTCTCTCTCTCTCCATCCTCCCCTACCACTAACCCCCCCTCTCCTCTCTCTCTCCTACTCCTAACACTAACTCCCCACTCTCTCTCTCTCTAAACCCCTATCCCCCCGATCTCTCTCTCCTCTCTCTCTCTCTCTACCCCTAACCATTCCTCCCCCCCTCTCTCCCTCTACTCCCTCTACCCCTAACCCCCACTCTCTCTTTATCTCTCATAATCCCCCTCTCCCCTACTCCTCCACCTACCCCTAACCCCCAACCCTCTTTCTCTCCCTCTCCCTCTCTCTCCTTCTACTACCACTACCCCCCCTCTCTCTCTATCCCTAACCCCTACCAATAACCACTCCCCCCCCTCTCTCTCTCCCCCTACCACGAATCCCTCCTCCTTTCTCTCTCTCTCACCTCCTCCCCTAACCCTTACTAGCCCCATTTCTCACTCTCTCTCTCCCCTACTCCTCTACCTACCCTTAACCCCCACCCTCCCTCCTTTCTCTCTCTCTCCCCTAATCCACACTCCCCCCTCTCTCTATCCTACTACTACGACTAACACCTCCTCCTCTATCTCTAAATTCCTAAGCCCCCCTCTCTCTCCTAGTCCCCCTACCCCTAACCCCCCTCTCTCTTTGTCTTTCCTAATCCATCCCCCTACCACTAACCACCTGCATCCATCTCTCTCTCTCTTTACCACTAATGCCCCCTCGTCTCTCTCGATCTACCCTCCTTCCACTAAACCTGACTAACCCCCCCCCCGCTCTCTCTCATACTCCTACTCCTTCAACTACCCCTAACCCTCACCCCTCTCTCTGTCCCCCACCCCCTAACACCTCCCCTATCTCTCTGCACCCCTACCCCCCCTATCGTTTTGTCTATCCTAATCCCCCTTCCCCTACCACTAACCATCCCCCATCTCTCTCTCTCTCTCTCTCCTCTCTCTCTCTCTCTCTCTCTCTCTCTCTCTACCCCCAAGCCCCCCACTCCTCACCCCACTACCCATACCCCCTCCCCTTATCTCTCTTTACCCTCCTCCCCTAACCCTTATTAACCCCTTCTCTCACTCTCTCTCCCCACTTCCTCCCCCTAACCCTTTCTAATGTTGAATAAAGAACGCACACACGTTAATAACGTGCACATGTTATTTTATGCATAAGACAAAGAAAACCTTTCTCCAGCCCATCATTTTGTCTCCTCATAACACATAGGTCACTGTTCATACACACAAATCACATGAATAATATTCTTTTGTAGGTGCTCTTTGTTGCTTAAACTTATTGGATTCACTATTTTGACATTTTTTTTTCTATTACAACTTTTTGAATATATATATTTTTATTATTATAACCTTTGGTAATGTGTAACAAAAGAAATAGAGCAAAAAGGTCTACATGAACAAAGGTGCTCCTTGAGAAAGTCCATGAACTAAGAGAGAAGGCAAGGCTGGGTATGGAAAAACTTAGGCATCCACTAGTCACCCCCTTAAATCCTTGCACACTGGATTACATGATGATCTCTAATTAAACACCACATGTGAAGCATATGCATCCAATGGAGGCTATTCATATTCCAACATCAAGTCAACCTCCATCTAATATTTCATCATCAAGCAATGACCCAATTGAAGAATAAGGTATTCAAACTTTGCTAGATGTTGGGTATTCACTTAGGGATATTGGACAAGTTACTCATTTGACCCCTTATGATGAAGACACTCCTCATGTGTAAGCTGAATTTGAACAATCAGATGTTCAAAATATAGACTTCACACATGTCCAATGCACTCCCAATATTGGATCTCAAGTGATTGCAGTGCTACAATCTACTAGTGATGGGATTCACACTTCTTGTCCACCTTCTTTACCTCGACTATCTAGTGCACGCCAAAGAACTCCAACACATATTCAAGTGAATGAAAGTCATCTAACAACCCTTGAAGGTGATTTATCGAAACAAACAATCGATTAGCAGTGTAGCTAAATCATCAAAGACTTTTTTGAATAAAAAAATGATGCATCCAAATGTCAATTATTGTTGGCTTTGTTAAAATCCCATTGTTTAGTTGTTGTTAGCCAAAATTTTAGGCATAAAGATAGTTAAAGGTTCAGATGCTATTAATCACGTTGTTATAAATCTTCAAGCAAATTTTAATACAATTAGAAATTCTACTATTCAAAAGATCACAATTTTGCCCATCGTGTCTTATCATTAATCGATTGTAAACAAGTACACAAGGCATTGTTAGTTGTTGTCATGCACATCTAACATTTTAAAGTAAATATAAAAACTCTTTGAAACTACTCTATTATAAGAGATAACCTTGACAACCCAAATTAAACAAATTGTTGGGCCTTCATTGTAAGATTGCCTAGTTCAGATAGAAAATTTATTGATGTTGTAAAGGAACTAGTACACAAGTTTTGGCTGAAAATACTGGGCTTTCATCGAATCAATGAGATGTACTAAAGTCGAGAAAATTTATTGATGATCATGATCCCCAGATTAAACACTTATTTAACATGACACAAACAAATATCTATGAGAGGTTCAAGAATGAACACATGGAATTAAACCTGGGCCAAATATCATTTAGAAATGTAAACCCTAGTATGTTAGAATATGCACGGACTGCAACACATGTTGTTGTAGATAACGTGTAGAATTTGTTTATTTTTATGACACATATGTACACATCCATCGTGTTTTAGATACTACCATTATGCAGGAGTGCTCATCCATACTACCACCAATTTCAATGAGGGAATTTATTCATAGCATCATGTGTCCAAGGGAAAATGGACAAAAATATTATGGGAAATATTGTCTATGTGGAACATTCTCTAAGTGTAGTGGATTTGCTTTACTGTATCGATGCATTCTTGAAAGTGAGGAGCATGAATTTGGGAGGATGCTAGTAGATATGCAAACCTTCAAATATGTTACATATCAACTGGACAATGGAAAAGAAAGAAAAATGATTGCATTGGTGAAGTCCCAGGTAAGTGAAGATAGTATTGCTTCATATTACACCTTCACAATTTTCATATATCTTTTATAGGTCACAATGCAATTATCCCTTTACCTTTGTGTCGGTATGTAAGAGTATGCGATTTCATGAAGGATTTTTTTGTAAAAATTGTATAATACGTTCAACATGTGCATGTAGCACGATGGCAGGATGAACAATTTCGAATATGTAGAGACACCTTTTCCGCAGGTACTATATTTTTGGTTGTGGATTTCGATGAGAACTACACCCTTCAGCCATAGATTGAGATACATAGCCAATATTATTATTTTGATCAAGTTATCATAATGGTACATATCACATATATGCACAGGCCAAATAACAACAAAGACACGAGGATAATAGTGAAAGAGACAAACGTCTACATATGTGGTGACAGGTGCCATAACTTACATTATGTGCAACATTGCTTTCAAATGATTTATGATAACTTGGAGAAGAGAGATATATAGATGGATCGACCTTGGATATGGTAATATGGTTGTGCAAGCCGATTAAAAAATGCCTGTGTATTCCAATGGTTGAGTATTTCACACAAAACATACAATGTTCAACATATTTGGAACTATTTTGAGATTGGGCATGGGAAAGGTGAGCATGATGGGGATGGTGAATGCATCAAAGTTGCACTATGAAGTGAGGATTTGAAGTTTACAACAAATCATCATATCCTAGAAGCAAAATATATAGTTAATTGGTGCCCTACAATAATTTCAAGTGGTGCAAAAGAGCAATGGAATTTAACAAGGGCAGGACATGTATTGAGAAATTTTTGGGAAGCGGTCAATATAGATCGGTCACATTCATATCATTGCAACAAAGTACAAGGAACTAGAAACTCTCATTCAGTTCGGAGCTCAAACAACCTTTTATTCAAAGTATGGACTCATAAACTGGCGTGCTTTTTTTGACCTTGTAGTAGTGGCGAATGGGATGATTGTGAATCAATAGACTAGGTTGATAAATGTGACCATGTATCACTTGTGGTTAGAACACATGTAGTTGTTGAAACAACCCAATTAGAGGAGTCCTAATCATCTATTTCAATAGCCTATAATCATATATTCGATCTTGTACAACTAGGTAGAGATATCTTAGATCGTATCTAAGAATTTAATTTATTTTTTATTTACTATGTTATCAAACTCTACAAATTTGCATTTGATCATACATTTCATTTTTGTAGGACACATATATGCAATTGTTTCCCCAAAAGACAATGAATGGGGCACTGATTATTTGTTGGCACAATGCATACAAGGGAAGCAAACTCTCAATACATCTTTAACTGATGATGAAGGCAATGCTTTTCCAACTGACTTAATGGTTGTTAAGGGTGGATATCTAACACATGATGAAAAAAAGGTGGTTATATATTCATGGATTACAGACCCGGTGCAGTGGTGTATCACTTTACAAACCTACTCATTGGTAAAAACATCCAATTGCAGACAATGGCTAGAAAGATCTTACACAAGGTACGCTACTTCCTACCTCATTTAGAGCACAGGAGATTGATGGAGATCATTAGCAACAAAGAGGATCAAGATGGTCTACTTGAATGAAACCATGTAATTATACATAAGAGGTAGAATGAAATATGGCTAGATTTATTTCAATGCATTCATATGGGACTAAAACAATTTACCCTCTATGTGCCTAGGTTATGTGAACCTTCATCCCCTCTATTTCCCTTCTTATGTCACGCGAGGTTTGTATGATAAAATTGTCTTCTCAATCTTGGAATCTGGAAATGCCTATACCATGTCCTTCGATATTGACAATTATCTATAGTGAAGATGACCTAGCCTCTTACTTCAAAGGCTTCACAAGTTGTAACTATCATGCACTAGCTAGGATCTCACTAGATCCACTAGCATCCTTCACAAACAAACATATTGAATACCTCTTTCCAAAACTAGACTAGGATTAAGGTATCTCCTCCATATGATGACTTGTTGATTATAAAACTTAGCAATACATAGTAGGTCTAACATTTAAATTGGAAGTGCATTAATAGTAAGAAAATATGTATGTATAAAACACCACTAAGCTCAAGAAAATCACTTGAGGCTATCCAAAATGAGATGTATCCCACCCTTGCGATGGGATATGTGGCATGATCAACAAGGATATGTGGCATGATCAACAATCTCCACTTGTATTCCTTCATGCTCCTCATGAAGTCTAATGAAGTTATAAAATGTCATATGTTTGGATGCAACAATATCCACACACCATGGGATGCCAAGCATAGTGTTAGATAAAAGGTATGATATTAGTAGAGGCTTCTACATTTACAACAAATTTCTTATGTGATTATTATTTTCCTTTACACTTATTATTCTTAGTACAAAGAGAAGCATAGTGGCCAAGATTCTAGAAATTCAACAACTTGATGTTTCTCAAGTACTTCTTACCCTTCATAGTGGCCAAGCTAGGGGAACCTCTCTCCCATGGGTTCAATGTTCGAGGGTTTTGACATATCCCTAAGCCAATTTGATAAGTTGGACAACATATGAAAGAGTGGAGAGGTGGTTTTATCCCCTTTTGGTAAGGTCTCTAATTATACTCCTCCTATTCCTCCACTTTCTGATTCCATCCCTACCCATCTTGACGAGTTAAGAGATCTAGAAGTGGCCAGTAACTTGAAGGTGAGTGTTTTGGGGCATGGTCCAATGTCAGTTGGACTGGGTGATTTTGTGGTGGACCTTTCTGGGGATGATGATGTTGTCTCTCTTTATGAAAATTTTAAGCAGTGTTCGGAGGCAAGTTAGAATTCCTCTGGTGTGGGGGCAGTCCATATATGTTGTGCCCTTGCACCAAATGGTATGTGGATTCCGGAGGTTTAGGTATGGACAAGGGCAGAGCTGGCATCCCTTTGAAAGAAGAAAGAAATTGGATTTGAACCATGCACATGAATGAGACGAGAAAGTAAAATTTTCAAGGTAGGAAAATGAATATCATCGGGGTCCTTAGAGTGAAGTTTTTCCCCTCGGGCTGTCTCAAATGAAGATCATATTTGTAAATGTGAGGGGCTTGAGAGGGAAAGCCAAATTCTATTCCCTCAAAAGATTGGTGCAACTTGAATATATGGATATTATATTATTACAAGAGACGATGTGTCAAGGTGAGTCGATTTGTTTTTCCATTCAGAAAAATTTCAGTCACTGGTCTTTTTTGGATGTTGATTCTATAGGGCATTTGGGTGGTTTGGTGTCTGGGTTTAAAATATCTTGTATTATTGAAAATTACTTTGCAATTATTTTTGGTCTTGGGTTGAAATATTATCTAAGTCTATGGGATATCACTTTCTTATTCTTAATATATACGATCCACATGAGAAGCAACAAGAGTTCTTGGAAAATACTTACCATTTGCAGTGCGTTCGGGTCCCTAATTTGATGCTTGGGGGGGATCTCAATCTAATTTTATCCATTGAGGAATCCCGAGCGAGGGTTGTGGGTGAAGACTACCTTTCTTCCCTTTCTAGGGACTCCTTTGAGGCAACTAGTTGGGTGGATGTAGAACCTATCCACATTAGGACAACCTAGTGTAATAAGTGTGTTGGTGAGGCTAGGATATCCAAGCGGTTGGACCATTTTTTTGTCCATGAATCTCTTCTTGATTTTGTTGGTGTTTTTTTCTCTTTGGTAGGTTCTAGAAGTTTCTCTGATCATTTTTCAATATTCTTAGGGATCGAACTTTGGGATCACAAGCCTGGTTCTCCTTTCAAATACAACTCCAATTGGTCTGATGATCTAGAATTTCATAAGATAGTTAAGGTATGTTGGGTTCCTATTTGTGAGTTTGAGGGGTGAAGCATTGGGGTGCAATTTTCTGTATCACTTCGCAGGTTAAAAGAGAACATCTCCACTTGGGCGAAGGATAAGCACCTAATGAGAGATGTAAAGATAGTGGATGTTGAGAGCCAGCTGGACTCTTTGTTCTCTGCACATTAGGATGGTATTTTCTTGAAGGAAGTTAAGGAGATTTTGGATTTGGAAATGAAAAATGTTGATTTATTAAAACTCGTGTTTTTTAAGAAATCATGTAAACCTTCTAGAAGCTGTGATTTTAAAAAATGATGGGAAGGAAGCTTTTCTTATTTCCGGACGAAAGCGCAAACTATAGAAAGTCGTTATTACGTAGAATGTTCATACTTTGTTGATTCCATTTATGAAATAAATCTCATTTTCTAAAAACTCGTGTTTTGAAAGAAATCATGTAAACCTTCTAGAAGCTGTGATTTTAAAAATCGATGGGAAGTAAGCTTTCCTTATTTCCGGACGCATTCATAAACTATAGAACGTCGTTATGACGTAGAATGTGCATACTTTGTTGATTCCATTTATGAAAGAAATCACATTTACTAAAAACTCGTGTTTTTTAAGAAATCATGTAAACCTTCTAGAAGCTGTGATTTTAAAAAACGGGAGGAAGTAAGCTTTTTTATTTCCGGACGAATGCGCAAACTATAGAAAGTTGTTATTACGTAGAATGTTCATACTTTGTTGATTCCATTTATGAAATAAATCACATTTTCTAAAAACTCGTGTTTTTTAAGAAATCATGTAAACCTTCTAGAAGCTGTGATTTTAAAAAACGGGCGGAAGTAAGCTTTTTTTATTTCCGGACGAATGCGCAAGCTATGGAAATTCGTTATTACGTAGCATGTTCATACTTGTTGATTCGATTTATGAAATAAATAACACATTTTCTAAAAACTCGTGTTTTTTAAGAAATCATGTAAACCTTCTAGAAGTTGTGATTTAAAAAAACGGGGGGAAGTAATCTTTTCTTATTTCCGGATGCATTCACAAACTATAGAAAGTTGTTACGACGTAGAATGTGCATAATTTTCTGTATCACTTCGCAGGTTAAAAGAGAACATCTCCACTTGGGCGAAGGATAAGCACCTAATGAGAGATGTAAAGATAGTGGATGTTGAGAGCCAGCTGGACTCTTTGTTCTCTGCACATTAGGATGGTATTTTCTTGAAGGAAGTTAAGGAGATTTTGGCTTTGGAAATGAAAAATGTTGATTTATTAAAGGAAAAAGAACTCGAATGGAGGCTAAAGAGTAGAGCATTGTTTCTAGTCGTTGGTGATTAGAACATTAATTTCTTCTAGAAGTATGCAATGCATACACTACGAGGAAAATACCTTCCAACATAGGTTTTTGTGGATTCTCCTCTAAACATAGCCCAATGTTGATGTATATGTAACTTCGGAATGTATTTCACATATATGTATATTGTATTCCTATAGAGATGTTATTATCCCTCTATACGGAAGTGTCGTCATTTATATTGTAAGTGTTGTAACTTATACTTGATGGGTTGTTAGACCACCTTGTTGGGGTCGGCCCTGTATAAGTCATGTGGGTCAAAGGGTTATTAGACCACCCTATTGGGGGTTGGCCATGTGGGTCAAAGGGTTATTAGACCACCCTAGTGGGGGTCGGCCCAGTCAGCATTATGTTAAGTGGTTAAGTTAAGGCCGACCTAGTTGAGTAAAGGTCAAGTCAAGTTAGTGTATAAATAGAGAGTGTGTCTCTCTCATTTTACACATTCTATTCTCTCACTCACACTTTGGAGAGTGGCGCACTTGTGGAGGAGGAGGCTTTGTTGCTAGGAGAAGACTATCTCTTGTATTCTGGTTGTATCATTGCTCTATCTATCTCTGAGGAAGTTATTGGGGTTTTTCACCTTTATGGTTTTCCCCAAGTAAACTCTGTGTCTCTTGTGTGCTTGCATTATTGTGTCCATGATTAATATGATGTAGATATGTTGTACATGTTGTTCTCTCAGTTAAGATCCTAGATCAGATTGAAGTAAATTCTGAAAATTTAACACCCAAATATTAGCTTATAGCAGAATTCGCCAGCGGAGGCGAGTGGGTAGAGGTTTTGCGGAGGATTTTTTATGGTGCTATTTATACCAACAACTGCATCGGTGTGCATTTACCAAAGAAGCACCGATGCGTCAAAGAACACAACACACCATTATTCGAAACCTTTTTCAATGCAGAAGACATTGTTTTTTTTTAATTCCTCTTGCAACATGCATCGGGGCATTTCAAATAACATAAAGAACCAGTGCATTAACATACATAACGCATCGATTCTAGCCCCTGGCTGTAATTTTTTTTTTTTTTAAATCATACCTGTACATTTCAAATCCCCTAATGCACTGGGGCATCCACATACATACTGCACCAATTATAGTCGCAAATACATGTCCCTTGGTTGGAATATCTATATATATATATATATATATATATATATATATATATATATATATATATATATATATATATATATATATATATGCGGTGTGTTCAAAAAATAATGACACATCGATGCGCTAATTTCCTCCATGCACCGAATTCAACATTCTTGTTAATTGGCGCTTGAAAAAATGTTTTCCCTTGTCATTAACTAACGGTGCACTCATATTTAACGAATGCACCATGGCAGACAACTTAGGGCACACTGTTGTGGGGTAAAATTGAAAATGATGGGTGGGAAACTATTTTTTTTATAATGATTAGTTGTGTATCCATGTCTCTCAAATATATCGTGGGGTTTTTAAATTGAGAGCAATAGAGTAGGGTAAAATAATAAAAAAAAGTGGAAGGCATACTATTTTATATTTTGATTTTGATTACTAGTGCGTTATAATATCAGGACCGCACCAGTGTTTCTTTTAATGAAGAGCACTAGGGTAGGGTAAATTTTTTAAAAAGGTCAGAATACTATTTTTATTTTTTATATTCATTTATAGCACGTTTAACTCTTACTACTACACTGGTGCGGACTTTACTCGGGCGCATCATAACAAGGTAAGATAAAAAAATTTACCACACCAAAAAATCATTTTTACCACCCTTCAGTGTTGTAGACCACCTAAGCACCAATGCCACTCTTGACGCGTTGAAGCACCCTGCCATCGGTGCTCCCAACAAATGATTGAATCATAGCATGATAATTTGTCGAAATCCCAACAAATGAGTGTAAGAACCAACTTATTTCATTGAAATCTTCTAAAATTTTCTAACCACACTGGATCATAGCATGATATAACCTACAACACTGGGAGTATCTTCATATATAGTCATATTAACATGGAACAAAATCCCTCTTATATAATTTTTTATCAAGTTTCCAATTAAGAAGGAATCATGTCTTAGAATATAACATCACAACACATTTCTGAGATTGGATTTAACTAAAATATCATAAAGATGCAAATAATAAAGTACTTACAGGTTGTTTCTTCTGACCAAAAAGGAGGTTGAAAATCGATGTCAATTGAACCACCAAAACAACCACCAAAATGCCAATGATCAAATTTGGTTTCTTTTCACCTTTCTCAATAAAATCCTATCATGTGGGTATGTTACAACTAAAGAGCCACCTCTGGAATTCTCTAATAACAATAAACTGCCACGTTCTCTAATTGTATTGCGGTTCATAATAGTGCAATCCAATGGGCAACCAATGCTATGTTCGAGACTTATTAATTCTTCGCTACATGAACACCAATTTTCTATTCTCCTGGGATGGTACTTCCTTGTAAAGCCAAAACTCCGTGTCAAGGACATGGTGGTCGGTTGGTGGGGTTAGATGGATTTCATTCCATCCACCAGGTTCAATTCTGTGAGGAAGTTAAGCCAAAACTCCGTATCTAATTTGAACAACTGGGTTACATCATCAATTTGACACCTAAAAAACATGTATCATATAGTATATTTCCTCCCTCCTTCATATTCGTGGAACTCAATATAATTTGTCAACGTAATAATGACTATTTGAGCATTTGAACATAATATAAAATCCATTAGAGATGGTAGTAGAGATAAGCGTGGGGTAGAACTTCCCAACAACGACGTGCATTTCTCCATCCTTTTAATCTCTAAATATAGAGGATGATGTTTCTATTATATATGTAATAACAGAGACACCAAATTAGGAGTAGACAAAACAAATTTGCTCAGTCGCCCCCCAAAACACCCAGATGAAAGCCAACAATTTACATTCAAACAATAGGATGTATGCAATCCATAGTGCCACACTGATTACTACAGGAAAGAAAAAATGACCAAATTATTCATTCATAAAAGACAATTTATAGTTATCAAGCAAAGAAAGACAATTGCATTAGCTTGAAAGTATCATGTATTTGAGAAGACGTGGAAAAAAAGGGTCTGGCACTTACAACAATATTCAACTTGTATGCATACAAGAATGGGATGTTTGCTATCATGTAGAGGACATAAAAAAAATTCTTCTGCAAGAGATCAAGACTAAATTATTTAGAAAATATATCAAGACTACAACCATCTGGTACTAATGTCAAGCAGGAAACAATTCATAAATAGAAGACATAGATTAACCATTAAAAAGACTAAAACATTGAGTCAAGGAGTGCAGTGTAAGGAAACTTTCTTCCTACTACAAAGTAGACACTGATAGGAACTTATTTATACACAGAGATTCAATTTCATGACAAAGAATGACAAATTAAGGTAAAACAATACTTTATTCATCAACTAGCTAAGATCTCATACCTAATTTACATATAGGAAATTATTCATAAGAAAGAAACATAGATTAACCATTAAAAAGACCTAAAAAAATGAGTCAAGGAGTGCATTGTAAGGCAACTTTCTTCCTACTACAAAGTATACACTGATAGAATCTTATTTACACACATAGATTCAATTTCATCACAAATAATGACAAATTAAGGTAAAACAATACTTTATTCATCAACTATCTAAGATCTTAGACCTAAATTTACATATACATGCCAATCACTATCTCTGCTTACTACTCTCTGTTTGAGATTTCAAAAGGCCTATTTTATGGAGATCCTAAAGCCCTTGGTCATTCATGCATTTATAATTTCAACACAGGAAATAGATTCAAATGGCCTACCTCTCCAACTTCCAAGGGAACTCGAAACGCTCCTTTGTCAATTCTTGGCTTTTCAAATTACTGATCAATTTTAATTCTAAATTTTAGTTTATTCATTGATGGTGCCAAAGGCCAAATGTCCTCATGTTTCCATTTGTCACTGTGGGATCATTTGTTTCTATTCATGGCAACCTTCTAGTCCTCTCGCCACTCATCTTATTTGGTTTTTCTAGCTCCCTATTCTACCCATTTGTTTAAGCTCTATTGCAGCATGTGGTGCTTTCACCAAAGTCTTGCTTCTCAACATTGCTAAGTGCAGCACTGCTTTCCTCCACAACATTATGGAGTGTGGGACACATTTTCCAAAGCTATTATTTCCACATTCTCTTTATGGAGGCATCCACAAGTTATTGGTATGTACAAAGATTTGAAAGTTCCTTTTCCTTTGCATCCTTTCCTCCAGATCCAACCCTTTGTGTTTGCATTCATTCTTCTACAACATTCTCGCAAAGATCTATATGGAGTTTGGGGCAACTTTCCAAAGTCCTCATCTCTAGGCATCACATCAATTTATCTGCATTGCATCCTTTTGATGCAAAATGCGGGGTTGTCTCATGTTCTACATTTCTTCCTTCTCCTATGCATTTGCTTAACCTCTACACTACCTTTCCTTAATATCATTTTACTTCAAATGGAACACGCCTTCAATTTCCATAAAAAATCTTTTATATTTTTAACCTAATCTGTCCATCTATAGTTTGTCACTCTCCAGGATTTCTTGATTCATAAATTTAATACGAGTAATCTTCAATTATTGCAATTATTCAATTTGTTAATCTTCATCGTGCCAATGTTCTTATACAAACAAATTTATCAGACCTCTTGGACTTGCACAATACTCAAGCACTTTATTGATACGTCATATTGATTATGGTCATTTGGTAGAGTGTCTCCTCCAATGAATCTCGCACAAGGGGGATTAGTCTTTGAATAGGGATTTTAAGAAGAACGTATCAATGAGGAATAGCAATAGGGATTATTGATATGTATAATTTT
Organism: Larix kaempferi; assembly: GCA_027924585.1. Classification (NCBI taxonomy): domain Eukaryota; kingdom Viridiplantae; phylum Streptophyta; class Pinopsida; order Pinales; family Pinaceae; genus Larix; species Larix kaempferi. Next base: position 14,524,146 of record BSBM01000435.1, on the reverse strand, counting down.
TCTTATTGATTGTAATACCTCTAGTTTTGACTTGGAATGTATTTAACCAAAATTATGTAAATGACATGTAAATATGCTAGTATGAATTCCTAGTGCGGAGCTTAAGGCCAAGGTCCGACTAGTGAATGGTTAGTCATGTATGATGTATATATTTTATTTGGAATATTTGGTTGGTTTTTATGTTGATTTAGAATATATGTAAATATCATATGCATAAATAATAAAATGGTCCAACAATGGTTGTGTAAAGAGCACCAAAGGGGCTATGATTCCGCCAGAGGGTAAGAGGAAAGGGGGTCTATGGGAGACTAAATCCTTGCTCCCAAGTGTCAACCTTAGAACTCACCCAAATATTGTCATGTGCTTTGAATAAGCCAATTATCTCATTTTTTTGACTATTTTCCAATCTTTAATGCATGTGTGAGGTTGGTGGGAAAAGTCACCTCATGCAGTTATTGAAGCACGGGACTGGCTGCACTTTTGTGACAGTTATGTCATAACAAAAGTTAGTCTGCAACTGCCAGGAGTCATTTCTTCTACTGTCAGAAGTTATGTCAGTTATCTTTTCACCATTTTCTCATATGCCTTGGAGTCAACCCTCATTCTCTCATTCTTGCATGCTGATCTACACTAGACAGAGCTCTCCATTGTTGTCCATGAAGTTACCAAGCATCTTTGAACCCATAAATTTGAATTTGAAGACCATGATGCAGATTTGGAAGGGAAAATTGATGGTTGTAGGGGAGCAGAGAGGTTGGGCAAGCTAGGAACCCCATCGAATTCTATTACTCGTAGGTGCTTGAGAAGCCACGAATTGAGGCTATAAGTGGATTTATAGTAGCACATATAAGATTGGACTTCTTCTATGAACACATTAGAAGCACCCAACAAGATGGATCGCCCAAGAGAACCGTGGATTGGTGAAGGGGATGCCTAAGCTAGAAGGGTGTTGTGTGGGGCAGGTATTGTGGAAGCCAAGGCTGTGAGGATTGAGTGAGACCCCTATAGAGCTCTGTATGAGCATTTGGCTAAGCATAGAGAGCAAAATGGGTTGTGGGCTAATTAGAGATAGAATCCCGTAGGTGTTTCCTTCGCCCTGGTGGCCTCATAGCCCAGCTTGGGGGTGATCTCTCAACATAAAGAGTATATGCTGGAAAGAGTGCCTATGGCTGGGTGGAAAATCGCTCTTACACAGTTAGTTGCTTGGATCTGGGTGGAAATTCATACAAGTTGCTTGAGCATTGGAAGCAATTCTAGCAAAGAATTACAATCAATATAATTGGATGTTAATGCAAACTATTGTATGTTTTGAAATAATTGTATATGAAAATCGGACATTTTGTATAATGTATTGGACACAGTTTCCCAATTGGAAGACAATGGATTAGCAATAAGCGTAACAACTGCATATTGACATTTTGATTATTGTGGACCTTTATGTTGTCCCATTTTGTATGACAAATGACCTCTGATTCATATATAATAAAATAAGCTTCTTATTCTATTGCATTGTCCAATGCCATTGTGAAATGTTACATTGCTGATTAAATATTACAATGAACAAATGCAAAATATAATGATATAACAAATTAATCCAAACAACATATCCCAACGCAATAATTAATTTCAAATTATATGAATATTATTATAAAAATTATTTCATTTTCTAATGAATAATGGAATTCAAAAATAAAAATAAAATATAGATATATCAATGCATTGAAACTTTTATAATAGTCATCGGTCACTGGTCACCAATGAGAAAATGATAATTGGTGCTTTTAATCGTTTTAATCGCACCGGTGCATTTAATTAAACGTCGCACCGTTGCAGTTAATGATGGAATGTGAGAACCAATGCATTTGAAATACAATCGCACCAGTGCAACCAAGTGGTAGTTATATTCCTGGTGTAGTTTTATTATTTGTACACACATATGCTTTCCATATAACAACACACTGGGATACAAAATATTGTAATCACACCATAATATAAAAATGCAATGACACCAACATCCCAATCAACTTTACCTGTTTCGGTTTCCTTCCATATCAACATTGATGCATTATCTAAGAACATAAGAATTGGTGTGATGTTTCTTATATAACATCAGTGCACATAAAGTTATAGAGCATAGTGCCATTAAGATAATTGTATGCCCTTGTGTTGGTTTGTATTAAAATAAACTGATGGTTTTTAGTGAATGTGCATTGATGCTTTTTATTATTGTATGCACTGGTGCGGCGTTTAGTTAAGTAAAATGCACCAAAAGAATCATCCGCTAAAACCTATGGCTGTTGAGTTTGCTTTAGTTATAATAATTTTCTGTAAAAACCTCTGCCAAACCATCTGGTACCATTGGCAGAGGTCATAGCGGAGGTTTTCTTGACAATTTTGGCCAATATTGTAACACTAAAAATATCTGCTATAACCTCTGCTATAGGGTGTTTTCCTTGTAGTGATAGGAAAAATGTGCACACCATTTGGGAGCTGAGGGATGAGGGTGGAAACTAGGTTTGGGGTTTCCATAATCTGGATGACATGGCTATCTCACACTCAAAAATATCTATGCGGACCCAGGGAATGTAGATGTTAAACATATTCTCAAGGTATTCAAGAATTATCCTTGGATGGTTGAGGATGGATAAAATCAAGAAATTTTTAAGTGTGTTTCGAGGGATGAATTATTAGTTGTTTTATAATTGTTCGAGAGGGATAAAAGTCCTGGGATGGATGGCTGGCCAATGGATTTTTTGTCAACTTCTTTGAAATTGTGGGCGAAGACCTCCTAAATGTTGTGGAAGAAGTTAGATTGTCGAGTAAAATGCCAATTTGTTTAAATATAATTTTTTTCCCTTATTCAAAAATCGAATAGGTTGATTTTCTTTGAAAGTTATAGGCCTATATCGTTGTGAAACAATGCTTACAAGATTGTGGCCAAGGTTATTGCAGTATGTATCAAGCCAATTATTTCTCAAGAGATGTCACAATAGCAATTTGGATTCCTTAAGGGAATATCTATACATGAAGCAATCAGATCGACTCAGGAAGGTATTCACACATTAAATATGGAGAAGTAATTGGTTTCCATTCTTAAACTAGATATGTCAAAGGCCTATGCTAGAGATTCGTTGTTATTTCTCAAAATGGTGCTTCTTCAAATTGCCTTCAACTTCTAAATGGTAAATTGGATTATGGGGTGCATGGTGTCATCATCCTTTGTTGTCTTGATTAATGGTGCATGCTCTTATTTTTTCAAGCCCTCGAGGGGTTTAAAACATGGATACCTCTTGTATCCCTTTTTTTTTTTTGCTAATTGTGGCAGGTCTCAGTAGATTAATACATATGGAAAGATTATGTAGAAGGATATATGTTGTTTCTTTTGCTTTTAGAGCGAATATGACCCACTTATTATTTGTGGATGAAATCCTCTTATTCTGTATGCAGCTTGATCTAGAATGTCAGCACTTTAGGGAAGTGATTGAGTTGTTTTGCAAGGAAACACATATGGAAATCAACGTAATGAAGTCTTCCCTCTATCAGTTGTAGGAGGAAGAGATTCAAAGGCCCTTTTGGTGGAGGTACTTCCCTTAGGAGATTCTGAATCTAGATAAATATATGAATTATCTAGGAGATATGGTAAAAGGGACTGTCAATGGCTTGTGGCCAAGATTGGAGATAGTATTAATTGATGGTACAATAAATGGATTTATCCTGGTGGAAGATTAGTTGTGATCAAGTTGTTGCTAGAGGAAATCCTTGTTTATTGGCATCTTATGGCACACATTCCTAAATCAATTATAGATAAGATACATAAATTTTGTTTTGATTTTCCTGTGGAAATGGAGTGGTGAATATTTGGGTTGCCACCTTTTCAGTTGAAAAAGCATCAACTCCCAAATCCTGGGGGGTTGGGGGTTAAAAAATATTTTCTCCTCCAATCAAATCCTTGCTGCTAAGTCACTGTGGAATTTTCTGGTTCAAGACAGACAGTGGAAGCATATATTAGTGGCCAAATATTTCGCCCCTAGATCCATCGTAGAATGGATTAGATCGAGAGACAAATTGATAGTCCAAGTATCTAACCACTGGAAGGCCATGACTCTATATTTTCCCATTATTGCTTGATATCTGACATGGAGGGTGGGAGATGGAAATAAGGTATGCGTTAGTTCTAATTCGATAATGGGATGTCGGTGAAAAATGTCACTTTCCAAAGATATGATTTGTTTCCTTCATTCTCTTGGTTGCACCACCTTTGACAGGTTTGCAAGCACACACAGTTCAAATAATTGGAAACAAGGTTGGTTGATGGCCAACTATTCAAGGCTTGATGGTGGATGGAAAGACCAATGGGAGGGTTTTTTTCAAAAGTTATCATAGGGTCACATTCTGCTGAAAGCAGAGCCAAACTCTTTGGTATGGCACTTCAATTCGGAATGAGGCTACTATTATTCTTGATTGGGTTATGCTTCATTGTTATGGAGTGATATTTGTGATCCCAAATGGCGGTGGAAAAAGGTGTGGACCATGGTATCATTACCTAAGAGTATAATTCATATGTGGCTGCTCATAAATAATCGAGTTCTTTCCTGGGACCGTCTGCAAAATCAAGGTAAGATGGATCCTAATATATGCATGCTCTGTAAAGAAGATAAGGAATCCAATGTCCATGTTTTCATGCATTGCAAATTTACAAAAAAAGTATGGTAGGAAATGTAAGGCCATTTCTCAAGATCTTTGGATAAGTCCATCTTTAGAGGAGTGTCTGCACAAGTTTTTTACCCTTCCTTCCCTTAAACTGTTTAGATCTCTTACATATCTTGTCTATTGGGGGTTGTGGTTGGGGAACAATAAAAAGAGTTTTTGAAGGAAAGGATCCCTAGTCTGTCCAAATATAAATTCGGGTTTTCTCCTTGTTTCAATTTTATTGTAAGTGTATCCATCCATCCAAAGTGGATAGGCTATCTCGTTGGTTATCGAGAAATAAGTGCTTTGGTACATTTTTTATGGTTCTTGTCAAGACGATGCCAGGATTTGTGGTTTCGGTTTTTCCCTATACCTATCAAAGTATCACTATTATTTCGCTAAAGGAGCTTTAGGAAGTTGATAGAATAATTGGTTAGAGTTACAAACCCTTTTTTATTTGTTTCAAAAGGTGGTTGATGTGGGTATCCAAAAGCTTAAGGTCTTCAGAGGCTTCTCCTTCATTATCAATTGGATGTTTGGTGCTATTGATATTTGAGATATGTGATATCATTATAAAGGGTGTGTTTAGGGGGAGATGGTTAGCTCCTAGTATTTTATGGTTCGTGTATAAAGAACCTATAGAATGTATTCTCTTCTCTTATGAATGGAAATACAAATTTTTTTCTTGGAAAAAAATGTTACATTGAAATAATATAGAAAATAAGCAATTCTCCATCGGAACAAATTTGCTGAAAGCATTTCTTTAATTTACATAACACGACATTGGTATCAAGAATCAATTAGCCAACTAATGGGAATTTCAAAAGATGACATATATTATCAAAGTTAATGGACTGATGAATGGTAATGCCGGAAATTTTAATTTTAGTCCAACATATGTGTGCAATTTGAGTGGAAAACAACTTTCATACTTAATACCTTCAAAATATAGATCACATGAAATTATTTTTTAAAAATGGAATTAATGTGAAGTGATAGAAATATTTCCTGATAACCCACAATAATAAACCATATGCAACCGAATATATGGATCAAAATCCGTAATCAAGTGTAACCCGCTTGCTTATATAATTTCATTAAATAGTAAACACACCAATATTATGAAACCAATTGATATGGAAACCCCAACAACCAATTAACTCTCTAAATTCAATATATTCCCATTATTGCACATCGGTGCATTCACAGAATCACAAGATCTAGGAACTAGATCAGTAGGACGAAACCCAAATCCGGGAAATATGGAAGCTTGGCGTAGGTTTTTTAACGGGGAAAAAAGGTTAAGATTTAGATTTACAGAAATCATAGAGGTTGAAATAACTCCCCAAAACTGCCATTGCTGGGAATCGAGGGAAAATGGGGGCTCTAGAAATTGCCATTGCTGGAAATTGGGGGCGAATGAAGCTCTAAAAAACACTATTCCTGGAAATCAGGGGCGAATAGAGGCTACGGGGAAAATTTAAGTGGGATAAAATAATTTTTCTCTATTGTTTCTCATAAATATGGTTGGGTTAACCATTTTTTGAATATTTTTTTAAAAATAAACAGTGGGATAATTAATACTAATTGTAATAAATCCCTTTTATATAAAAAAAATCGCTCATTGAAAATTTAAAACACCATAATTTCACCCCTAAAATTTTCCTTGGGACACATGTACATGGAGTTGTTCATCCAAAAAGCATACATGGAGGAATATGTAGAAGATGTATATGGATTCAAAGGGGTGTATCAACAACTATAGGGTCAATAAGAACAAGTAGATGTAGACAACAAAGTTACTCACCATCTCCAAGATGGGGAAGATGCATATGATAAATGAAGAAAGACTACAAGTGATAAGGGAGGCTCATACCTCCGAGGCTTTTAGACACTTTGGTGTTGGGAAGACCATGAACAACTTGCATAAGTATGTCTATTGATTCAAGATGTAGGAAGAATTGTAGCTAGGTTTATTAGAGGTTTCATATTGTGTTGTAAAAACAATATTAACAACAAGAAACAAGGAATATATCGTCCACGACTTCCAGTGCCTACAAGGCCATGAGAAAGCACATCCATGGAATTTTTTAGGGGTTTGTTGAGGATGATCAAAGGGCACTATTCGTATTGTGGTCTTTAACATGCTCAATAAGATGTAAATTCTAATGGCTTGTAAGAAGGAAATCAAAGAATAAGAAGCATCAAACTTGTTCTTTGATAAGGTCTAGGTGCACTTAGAGATATGAAGGCACATCATTTTTGAAAAGAGATACCATATTTCTTAGTACAATTTGAATTTTACTATGGGAGAAGCTAGATACCAAATTGAAGAGATCTACAAGCTTTCACCATGAGACTAAAGGGTAAACAAAGGTGGTGAATAGGAATTTGGTTCAACTTTTGAGAGGCTGTAGTTAAAAACATCCAAAGACCTAGGATGAAAATTTGATTTAGACACAACATCCCTATAATAGAGCTCTCCACACTTCCACTAGTAAGCACTATTTTGAAATTTGTTTTGGGTATTTCACACCATTACCATTGGATATTGCATATGGGTAGCTAGAAGCATAGGAAACTACCTCCAATGATGCGTTCAAGAGAAATAAGTTTGATAGATAAGATTAATTAGATACACATACAAGTTTCATAAAAGCTTAATAAATATTATGAGAAGTACAAGGCTAAGGACTATCTAGAATGGGTTGAAAAGACATTCAAAGTAGGAAACATAGTCTAGTTGCACCTAAATACGAAAGGTTACAGGGTTGGAGACAAAAAATAAAGGCCACGCGATATGGATCTTTTGAAGTATTGAAGAAGGTAGGAAACAATGCTTACAAACTTAGTTTTCCTTCTTATATGTGCACTTACTTAGTAGTTATGTTGAAAACCTAAAACTCTACAAACCATCCATACTTAATGAGGACGAAGAGGGTCAAGCATTATTGTAATGTCCCTTTTTGAATGATCAATCCAAGAGGGTGACTCATTATCTTATTTAATTCTCGTAGGCTATAGTTGATCAAAAGGGGATTAATCAATTATTTAATGTCAGTTGGGTGAAAAGCAACATTAAAAAGTGACATTGAGTAATTAAATTAAAGAAGAGGTGTTATAAAGTGAATTTGGAAAAATATTTCATAAATAATTCATAAAGTCATTTTATATTATTTAATGAGAGCAAAAGAGTCACTTTTATTAATTAAAGGTGAAAAATGGTAAAAATGATAGAAAAATGTGAAAGTGGAAATAAAAGGGGAAATCGACCTATTATCTCATTCACTCATAACTTATTTTGCAAAAAAGAGAAATTGAAGAACTCTTGTGGATTTTGGCTCTAGGAACAAAAACCCTAAGAGAAATATTGGTTTTAGTAGTGAAACAAATTCACCCTAGATGAGTTGGAGGAGAGATAACTCAGATCTTTCCGTTGTGCTTCATTGCCATGGATGGAAATATATTTTACTTGCAGACTGGTAAAGATTTGGCAAGTTTCCAGTAGTTTAAATGAGTTGCGCACTTGTTCATGGAGGCACACTGAGGTGCGTAAGTACCAAGGCTTTGGACTGCCTCTTTTCCTTGTTGTTCATATTGATATTTCGTGGATGTCTAGAGGTAATTTGGCTAAGTCCTATTACATCACTATAGGGTGCATTTGTGCGCCAATCAGTGGCCATTTGTAGAGAGATTAGAGTTGTTGAGGGTTTGATTGGCATACTTGAGGAGGCGCTTTGGATGTGAACTCTTGAAGACAACAAGGGGCGTATTCCATCATTATTCTTGCTATTGTAGAGGGTGCACTCACTTATTGAGGGCATTTTTCTTGTGGGAAGGCACACAACCTAGAGACCATATTCCCCATTAATTGTAGTAGCCATATTCTCCCTCAAAAAGGGACTGCGTAGGTTGCTAGTAATGCACAGGGGTGTTTACCCATCTACAGGGGTCGAAATCAGCCATAAAGTGGCGTACTAAAGGATTGTAGAATGTATAAGAAGGGACTTCCAACTCACTATGATCTACAGGATATAACACAAACATACTCACATATGATTTTCATTCATGTATATCACTGTTATAGCTTATGTATAATATTTGTTAGTGAAATAGAACATACAGTCCTTAAAGTGTTTGTCCAAAGTATCCAACTAGAAGACATCAATAATGAACTCTTGTGAAGGAGCCATCAATTAGAGATCTTCTATATTGCTAAAGATACAAATTGGGATATATTTCCCAGCTTGTGAGAATTTCCATAGGGCTGCCATCCACTTCTGAGGTCCGAGGCATTTACATGCAGTGGGAATTTCATCTATTCAACGGGATGTTGCATCCTCATCCCCAGGTCAACAGTCAATGTAGATCTAAACTTTATTGTTGAATAAAGATCATTGTTACAAGAATTTTAGCATTGATGAACATGCTCAAATTTAAATATTGTTTTCTCTATTATTATGTGTTTTTTTTTTGTGGGAATTTCCTTATGTTCTAAATCTGAAATCATAAACATAAGATACAACAACTGTGATCGACCATACAAATTAGACTTTGCATGAAGGGGGAATATCCAACATTATTATAACCTTGTTGATATAGTGCTTGACAAAAGTCTCAAACCAAACAATTAATCAGTTCACTTAAAATCAACCCACAATTAGTTGGGAACATTACAGTGGTATCAGAGTTGTGCATCCTGCTATCCTGAGGGATATTCAATAAAAATATATTCTATGATTGTTTGTTGAGTGACCAACACTCATCTATATCAGTCTCAACATTCATCTATATCAGTCTCAGTAGGTTGTTGGTCTATTTCTTTGAGAAGGATGAAGACAAATCAAGAACTCATGATAGAACTCTTGCCATTCTCCCATGATTACCAGAAGAATCTAACATCATTGCTAGAGCATCTTGAGATGTTATAGCCTTACTTATCAGTCGAGAAGAAAGAAGGAAGAAATGAGTATGTGATTTTCCACGACTATGATGTATCAAAGGTTGATGAGCCCACAAAATTTTCAGGTAAGGAGGATGAAGTTGAGTATGTTGAAGTTTTTAAATCAACATACAGTGAAGAATATTTACATCATTCCAGTGAAGATAGTTCAAAAGTTGGCAATGAATTTCCATAAAATTTATTTCCAAACAACAAACTTTAATACTCCATTAGATCTATCCTACGAGGTTCATAAAACCAATGCATATGATGGGCATGTTGATAGCATAATCGATGAGGTTTTGCAATCAACGAATGAAGATTATTCAACATCTTATCTTAGTGATGATGCTCATAATGGTCTGGGTGTGTTAGTATCTATTCAGGATGAAGAGTTGGTGTTGAATACATTTTTCATTGATGATGATCTAACTCTTCATGAGTTATGTATGAAGGATGACAAAGAGGAAGCTAAATTTGGAAAGCAGGCTGCTGATAATAAATTAGAAAATTGGTGTGGAGATGATATGTCTCAGGGGTCCCATCATTTGGTAGGGAACTTGAAGGTAAATGAGAATATGATTATTGTAGCTATAATACATTTTGATGATACTCAAAAGTGGATGGAAAATTGTTGTTGGAGGGATTTGGGAACACATAAGATCCATGATGGAGAACTTTCCCTTGCATATTTTTAGGCTCTCAAAGAAGAATTGGTGGCGATGAAATCTAATTACCTACACCTACTTTCAGATAGAGATCATCTTCTTATGCTTGATGAGATTTATTTTGATGCACTAAAAGGGAAAGAAGAGGAAGTTGAGAACCTTACCCATGAGATTTAGGTTACGAATCATTCTTTGAAGAGCACTCAAATGGCCCTTCAAGAATCATAAATTTAGGTTGATGAGCTTTATTTGGAGTTGATTTTGGCACATTCTTCATCATCTAGAGCAAAGACTCAATCATCTAAGGCAACCATAACACATGATGATGTTAGTGGTACTCATGATTTGAGGGAAGAGACATTTGGGATGGTTGAGCATGCAGGGCATTCAGATTTGCAAGGGCTCAAAGAGAGGTATGATTAGGAAATTTCTGACTATAGACATAGTTTGCATCATGTGAGTCATGAGCCACCTCTTTTGGAGAGCCCATTGAAGGCTCAAGTCATAGCTACATATGAGATAGTTGATCATATGCCTTGTGGACCAACCAACAAGAAAGTGTACACATCCATTGATTGTGAGAATGGGTATCTTACAGGTGTGGACACAACAATATGGGGTGCAGGTTCATATGACACTAGTGGAGAGATTCCTCTAGGGATACCTCCTAATAAAGATTTTCAGCATACCATTGAGTTTAGTTTACCTATGTTGGACGAGTTGATGGATGAGCTTCAGAGTGTAGTATACTCATATGAGATGGATTTGCATTTGGGGTACCATCATATCAATATGAGAGAGAAGGGTGTGTTGGTACCCTAGGAGAAGATCCATGCCACATTGGATTGACTCACGAATATTTTAATTGATTGGAAGTCCCACCTCCTGGAGGAATATTCCAAGAACATGTTTTCTTGTGAGTTGATCGATGGCCACACTCAAGATGAAAGGTACAGAGTAGTGGATGACATTATCTACTACATAGATTGCATATATTTAGTCCCCGAGTCCACACTTAGGGAGAATATCATGTGGGCTATGCATGATACACCTTTGGTACGACATTCTAGATACTTCATAACGTACTAATAGATTAGGGAGAGGTTCTCTTGGAAAGGCCTCGAGGATGATATGTTGATACATGTGAGGGGTGTATGACTTGTCAGCAGAACAAGTTAGAGCATACTCACCTTGCATGATTCTTGGAGCCTTTACTCATTCTAGAACAAAAGTGGGAGAGTGTGTCGATGGATTTCATCATAGGTATATCGGAGGTGAATGGAAGGGATTGCATTTATATAGTTGTTTATCAAGTGACCAAGTTTGCGCATTTCATCGCAATTTAATCGGAGTATGAGTCACTGCAGGTGGCATAGTTGTTTTTCAAGGAGGTGCTTAGACTCCATGGGTTTCTTGCGTACATCGTCAGTGATAGGGACAATAGATCTTTCGGTGCATTTTGGCTAGAGACGGGCAGATTAGTAGGCACAAAGTTGACTCCTAGTACCTTATATCCACCAGATGTTTGCATACAAAAACATGAACACAAAACTTGGCTCATTTGGATTCCCATGGTTACTAGTGTAGCATAACGGGAGTTAGTAGGTATTGGAGATGATGGACTTCTAACTTGGCTATGGAGAATTCATATGATTTGTAGATTTCTTAAAAATTTGATGCTTGGCAAAGTTGTGATAGTGATTGGTTGGTTTCATTTTTGGACTCTCATGAGAGGAGATGTTGAGAGTTATTCTGTAGAGCAGGACATATTTTATTTTCCGATACCCAGGATCGAGTCTAGCAGTGGATTCGTAAAAATTGAATTCACTAAGATGCCTTGGAATAATATGATTCATGGTAGCGGGTTTATCCCTTACAGGTATTTCAGTTTAAAGTTTTAGGAGAGGAGATTGCAGTTTTAGCTTGATGGAAGACATTTATGATAAGAGTGACACAACGTTAGCATGTTGGTTCCTTTCTGAGACTAATTTGGAACCTTCGGATTGAATTGTTTGGAATTTCAACAACTAATAGAGACGGGAGAGCCAGTCCTTAGTTTCAAGAGTTTTCTCTTATGGTGCATTGGGATGGTGCCATAGAGGTGCATTGGGATGGTGCCATAGAAGAGCCATTCTCTAAGGGGTTGATTGAGTATTTAGGTGTCCTCTTGTATTAGTACCTTGCAGGACAATGCTTTGAGAAAAGGGTGATTCACATATTCTAGGTTTGTTTAAGACCTTGGGATCATTCTTAGTTTCGGTTGGTTCAACTAATTGATTGTAGGTTTGCGATGGAATTGCTTGAGGACAATCAATATTAGGAAGGGAGGACTGTAATATCCCTTTTTGAATGATCACACTAGGAGGGCGACTCATTAGCCTATTTAATTATGTAGGCTATAGTTGATAAAAAGGGGATTAATTAATTATTTAATATTAGTTGGGCGAAAAACAACATTAAAAAGTGACATTAAGTAATTAAATTAAAGAAGGGATGTTATGAAGTGACTTTGGGGAAATATTTCTTTTTTTTGTAAGTTTGAAATTATATTAACAGAACAAAAGAGCACAAAGGTGTTCAGATCTACATTGTTTGATTTTGTGCAACTTCGGAAGATATTATTATTGTATTTTATTGTACTTGATTGTACCTCCTAAGGGAGATGAACTTGATGTATTTAATTATGTAAAACCCTTGAACGAATCAATGTAATCCTTGGGATGAAAATCAAGCAAAAGAAAAAATTAAAATTAAAATTATTATTGCTCCCCAAGTGAAGTCGGCCCAGTTAGGGATTTTTCATGTTTGCACTTGTATAAATAAGAGGTAAAGTGCACCTCATTATTCACTCATCCAATCAAGTGAAGTTCGCATCACCCAAAGAGAGAGAAGTGTGCATCTGCTGGAGAAGAAGACGATTTTGGGGTTTCTACTTTTGGGAAGTATTTCCATCTTCTCTCTTTTATGATTGTACTATGATCTCAGAATTATCATCTCTATACGAAGGTTGTTGGTTTTTCTCCCATTTGGGTTTCCTAGGATAAACTCTGTTGTTATTGTTTTGTGCTTTGTCTTTCTTCTAGTGATCTTGGTTATGCATTTATATTATTATTCTATGAATGTATGAAATTTAACATGGTATCAGAGTAGTTCTAGAAGAAGTCATTGCCAGAGCATTATCAGAACCCTACTGGAACTAGGGTTTCATCTTCTAAAGTATTCACCCAAGTTAGAACCTTAAGGAAAGAAGGGAACCTTTGTGGGATACCATGAGTCTTCAAAGGATTGCAAAATTTACATTCCAGGATCCAGATAGATTGAAGTTAGTAGGGATGTGACCTTTGAAGAAGAGATGGTTGTCAGGAAAGGAAGAGGATTAGACATGGAGATCGATGATGAAGAAATGCTAGAACCAAAGGAGATGAGATCATCTCCCCCTCCAATTCAGAGGGAGTTAGCTGAAAAGGATGAGCCTATTGATCCCATTGATCCAGTTGATATCCCCAGAGATGTTGGAGGTCGAAAAAGACCTAGATGGGCACAACAAACACTGCAGGATGCAGAGGGGCATGAAGATCCACATGGTGCTTCCAGATAAAGCAAAAGACCTCAGAGGTTCTCTAGTTATGTGGCATTGATGAGAAACATTATTGATTCAGAACCAACCACTTACGAAGAAGCATACAAACATCAAGTTTGGAAGGATGCCATGATGGAAGAATATCAATCCATCATGAAGAATGATGTGTGGGAGGTTGTGCCAAAACTTGAGGAGAAGTCAATAGTGACTTCTAAATGGCTATACAAGATCAAGCATGGAGCAGATGGAAGTGTTGAAAAATACAAGGCCAGATTTGTTGCCAGAGGATTCTCTCAGAAAGAGGGAGTCGACTATGATGACACATTTGCTCCTATGGCTTGATATACTTCCATCGGATCGATCATTGATATTGCTACAAATATGAGATGGAAGTTTCATCAGATAGATGTAAAGACATACTTTCTCAATGGTGTTATTGAGGAAGAAGTTTACATCAAGAAACCAAATGGTTTTATTGTCCAAGGAAAGGAGTCTCATGTATGCAGATTGAAAAAGGCACTGTATGGACTCAAGCAAGCACCCCGTGCTTGGTATGGATGGATAGACGGATTCTTGGTGAGATTGGGATTTACCAAGAGTGATGCAGACCCCGACCATTATTACAAGGTTTTAGATGATGAGCCATTGATCTTGGTACTATATGTTGATGATTTGTTTCTCATAGGAAATGAGAAACTTATTGTATGGTGTAAGAAGAATCTCGCCTTCGAGTTTCAAATGAAATATCTTGGATTGATGCACTACTTCTTGGTATTACAAGTGTGGCAGAGGAAGAAAGATATTTTCCTAGGCCAAGGAAAGTACACCATAGATATACTGAAGAGATTCAGAATGTTGGACTCCAAGTCCATGGACACTCTAATGGATGCAAATTGGAAGAAGTTGAGAGATTCTACTTCTGACTCAGATTTGATTGATCCCACCATGTATCGCCAACTAATTGGGTCCTTGATGTATCTAACAAACACCATACCAGATATATGTTTTGTTGTGAATGCTCTCAGCCAGTTTATGTGCGAGCCAAGGAAGATTCACTGGATTGCTGCAAAACATGTGCTCAGATACTTACGTGGCACTGTGGGATATGGATTGAAGTATGCTTAAGATAGTGACCTAATATTACAAGGGTTTACAGACTCATATTAGGTTGGATGTGTTGCAGATAGGAAGAGTACTTCCCGATGTTGCTTCAGTTTGGGTTTTGCGGTTATTTCCTGGTGCAATAGGAAGCAAAATTCGGTAGCACTCAGTACTGCACAGGTCGAGTACATGGTTGCTAGTACAGCAACTCAAGAAGCAGTTTGGATTCGTAAACTCCTGGCAGGATTGTTTGGACAGAATCCAGAGCCGACCGTGATTCACTATGATAATCAAATTTGTGTGCAGATATCAGTGAATCCTGTATTTCACAACAGGTCGAAGCATATAGAGATTCAGTATCACTTCATATGTGATATGGTGCAGAAAGGTGAATTTGAGTTACAGTACGTGCCGAAAGACGAGCAGACTGCAGATTTTCTCACCAAGGCTCTTCCCAAGGTGAAGTTTGAATACTTTCACGGAAGACTTGGAGTATAAGAGAATGAGTCCCTCCTGAGAGGGAAAGATGACATTGAGATGTTTACCCTGCTTTTTCCCAAGTACCTCTACAGTCCTGGTACTTAGCCAGATATGGGAGAAATCCCATAGGTAGATGAGTTGGACAGTCAGTAGATGGTCAGGTTCACCCAGATACCTCTACAGTCCTATTACTTAGCCAAATATGGGAGAAATCCCATAGGCAGATGAGTTGGACAGTCAGTAGATGGTCGGGTTCACACAAGTGCCTCTACAGTCCAGGTACTCAGCCAGGTATGGGAGAAATCCCATTGGAAGATGAGTCAGACCGTCAATAGTTGGTCGTGTAATTGCACAAGTACCTCTACTCATTCAGGTTCTCAGCCAAGTATGGGGGGACCCCATCGATAGATGAGACGAACATGTAGCAGATGGTCGTTCCCATTTGCTCACTGGGATCTCAGCCAAGTATGGGAGAAATCCCATCGACAGATGAGATAGACAGGTAGAAAATGGTATAGTAGAGATGGTATAGCTGATATCTTAGATATCCAGGATTGAGTGATTCTTTGGATCTACGATTGAGTGATTCTCCTGGACTCACCGAAGGACTGGTGAAGTTGATGCATGATGAAACTTCTCGAAGGACTGAGACTATGTGGACAACCTTCAATATGTAAATAGATGATGGAGACAGTATAGATGTACAGATGAAACCCAGATGATCGTGATGTTGATGAAGACCAAATAATACCTTCCTCGTTGAGAGGGAGTGTTGGATTTTGTGCAACTTCGGAAGATATTATTGTTATATTTTATTGTACTTGATTATACCTCCTAAGGGAGATGAACTTGATGTATTTAATTATGTAAAACCCTTGAAAGAATCAATGTAATCCTTGGGATGAAAAGAAAGCAAAAGAAAAAAATTAAAATTAAAATTATTATTGCTCCCCAAGTGAAGTCGGCCCAGTTAGGGATTTTTCATGTTTGCACTTGTATAAATAAGAGGTAAAGTGCACCTCATTATTCACTCATCCAATCAAGTGAAGTTCGCATCACCTAGAGAGAGAGAAGTGTGCATTTGCTGGAGAAGAAGACTATTTCGGGGTTTCTACTTTTGGGAAGTATTTCCATCTTCTCTCTTTTATGATCGTACTATGATCTCAGAATTATCATCTCTACATGAAGGTTGCTGGGTTTTCTCCCATTTGGGTTTCCCGGGATAAACTCTGTTGTTATTGTTTTGTACTTTGTCTTTCTTTTAGTGATCTTGCTTATGCATTTATATTATTATGCTATGAATGTATGAAATTTAACATGCATAGCCCAAAATAGAGAACCAACCCCGATTGACTTCTAATCATGCTAGAACTAGAGACAATGTCTTTGTAGAGTTCATAACAAACCCAATTGATCTCCCATAGGTCGGGGGCTATGACCTTAGAAATAAAAATTAATAAGACTGGACTGCACCATATGACTAGGGACTGCATAAACAACGAGAGCACGACATGAAGGCCTAGATAAAAATAAAACCAGATATAGATACTACTCTGAAACCTTCGAGATGTTGGCATACCTTCCAGGCGAGGCCGAGGCCGCAACCGCTACCGAAGCACGAGCCATTGTATCCGGGTCGTGTCCGAAGACCAACTGCTTTCCCACTAACCATTTTCCTACCAGCTCCTTTTCCAATGCATCCATTATCATATTCAAGTTGTCATACATGGCCACCAAGTTCTGGCCCAGCCATCACACGTTATCTTCCAAGAGAGCCTGGAGGCCTTCCACCGTCAAGGGGAAGCATTCCAAATGGATGTGTCCTACCAGGAAGTCTTCAAAGGCTAAGCTTAACATCAAATTCATGGCCCAAAAAAGGCCCAACGTGCGAGTGCGCCTGGTTTCCTTGGTGCGCGGTGCCTCAGAGTCTTCAATAATTCCATCAAATAGTTTCCTAAGCTCTGGAGGAGTAGGTTAGAGTCTTTCACCCATCAAGCACCTCTCCTAACATTCAGTGCGATCCTTGGCCCGACGACTTAGCTTATTCTAAAAAAAAAATCGAGCTTTGCCGTTACTTTCTCTGCCCGGGGTGGATGGGAATGGCAGGGACCATTTGCTATGCGGTGTTTGGTGAATTTGGTGCGAACCATGATGCCAATGAGCCTGGGAATCAGGTCATAGTCTGACTGGTCGCAGGTAGGTTGATTAGAAGGGTGAACACGATACACATTGAGAGCTTCAAGTAGAATGCACGAAGGTGGCAGAGGGGTGGTTGATAAAATCCATGGTGCATCTTATGAGCCCCATTAATTCCCTTAATTCTTTACATGTGATGCCGAACATAACCATAATGAAGGGAGTGGTCGACATGGTTCATGATAGCAAGTCCAAAGTGGAACTGAAGGTACCATACATCCATTTGCAGAATGTTTTGATGTTTACAAGTGCAGAGGGATAGGCAAGTTATTGTTGGATCGACCAAGTAAGCGAGGAGGAGAAAATGGACCTACTTACCCTTCCCCTTATCATGCATGTTGATGCTCCGGGTATGCGTTTGGACTCACCACGTGGCCCACGATAGATTGCTCAGGGTGCTCACTTATACAAGGCACTTGGCTTATAAATGATTGCTCCTGGCACACATTTGTAAGGGAGGTGTGGCCCATGGTTTGACACCCATCATGGGGGAGACTTTGGGGAAATATTTTATAAATACTTCATAAAGTCATTTTATATTATTTAATAAGAGCATAAAGGTCACTTTTATTAATTAAAGCCTAAAAGACAAAAATGGCGTGAAAAGGTGAAAGTGGAAATAAAAGGGCAAATCAACCTATTCTCTCATTCATTCATAACTTATTTTGTGAAAGAGAGAGATTGAAGAGATATTATGGCTTTTGGCTCTTGGGACGAAAATCCTAAGAGAAATATTGGTTTCGGTGGTGAAACAAATCCACCCTAGCTGATTTGGAGGAGAGATCACTCAGACCTTTGCATTGTGCTTCATTGCCATGGATGAAAATCTATTTTACTTGCAAATTGGTGAAGATTTGGCCAGTTGCTGGTAGTTTGAAGGAGTGGCACACCTGTTCATGGAGGCACACCAAGTTGTGTAAGTACCAAGGATTTGGAGCACCTCTTTTCCTTGTTGTTCATACTGATATTTCGTGGTTGTTCAGAGGTTATTTGGTTGAGTCCTATTACATCACTAGAGGATGCATTTGTGAGCCAAGTAGTGGCCATTTGTAGAGGAAGCAGAGTTGTTGAGGGTTCGATTGGCATACTTGAGGAGGCACTTTGGATGTGAACTCTTGAAGACAACAAGGGGCGTATTCCATCATTATTCTTGATATTGGAGAGGGGCACACTCACTTCCCGAGGACATTTTGATTGTTGGAAGGTGCACAACCTAGAGACCATCTTCCCCATTAATTGTAATGGCCATATTGTCCATCAAAAAGGGACTTCACTGGTTGTTGGTAATTCACGGGCGTGTTTACCCATCTACATGGGTCGAAAGCAACCATAAAGTGGCATATTAAAGGAATGTATAACATCCAAGAAGGGACTGCCAGCTCACTATGATCTACAAGACATAACATAGACATACTCAAATATGATTTTCATTCATGTAAATCACTGTTACAACTTATGTATAATCTTTGTTAGAGAAATAGAACATTGTCCTCAAAGTGTTTGTCAAAAGTATTCAACCAAAATACATCAACTGTGAACTCTTGTGAAGGAGTCATTAATCATATATCTTCTATATTGCTAAAGGTACGAATTAGGACTACTATTTCCTAGCTTGTGAGCATTTCCATAGGGCTGCCATCCACTTCTGAGGTTTGAGGCATCTACATGCAACAGGAATTTCGTCTATAAAGTGGGTTGTTGCATCCTGAACCCCAAGTCAACAGTTAGAGTAGATCTGAACTTTATTGTTGAATAAAGATCATTGATACAACAATTTTAACATTAATGAACATGCTCATATTTACATATTGTTGTCTTTGTTGTTATGCACAATTTTTTTGTGGGCATTTCCTTATGTTTTAAATATGAAATCATAAACACAAGCTACAACAACCGTTACCGACCATAAAAATCAGACTTTGCATGAAAGGGGAATCTACAACAATATTATAACCTTGTTGACAAAGTGCTTAACATAAGTCTTGAACCATCAATTAAAATCAACACATAATTAGTTGGGAACATTACAATTATCTTCCATAGAAGATTTAGCACTAGATGCATATTCATAATTACCAAAATATGTGATTTTAAAGAAGACCATAATGACCAAAAGGGGTCAACATAAACTTTAAAACAAGGGCTCGAAAGGACAACTAGAAACCATGTCCAAATGACACTCCATAAGTAAATCTTATTGAGGATGAAACTTCTTTCTAGAAAAATAAAATTTATTTCGTTTTTATAAAAAATATTTCAAACTTATTTTTACGTAAATTTGTAAATAGACTTTTGGATGAAATTGACATCATGGGAAACCCTTAGGCACTTCTCTTTAGTTTAGGGATGGTGTATGGATGAGGACTTGACCTTGTAACCTCCTACTTGAAGTTCACAAAACACAACCACTCAAACTAACCCACCAAACTAAATTTACAAATAAATTAAGCACATAAAAAATTAATTACCCAAAAAAACATATCAAAATTATTAAAACAATCCCACCCACAAAAATATAAATATAAATATACATTTATAAAAAATAAAGATTAAAAACATTAAACATCCTCTACTGTATGATAACTCCCAAAAGCAATCATAAAATAAATTAAATCATACTATAAATGTAAAATAATCCCCTCAAAGAATATCATATAGGCCCTTACGTGGGTTGCTAATGGATGGCAGGACATAATTATTTTTAGAAGATACGAGAATAAATGGTAGGTATATTAATGATGGATACATAATCATTTTTTTTAAACTAACATTTTCCCCAACAGGTGCAAAAGGAACGCTGAGAGGAAAAGAGCACAAGGAAAGAAAAATAGTTTAGGCAGAGTATGGGAAATAGGTCATACTGGTATCATTGAAACAGAAAACAAAATCACAATTTAAGTATGAATCTTCAACTAACTAATAGAAGCACATCCAAACATGATGTAAACACTTTCAAAGTAACCTTGAAAGATAACCTGGTGAGGCAACTCAAAATCCAATACAAATAGGATATATTTAACACTAGTTCAACAAGAATAGGAGATATCCATATCTGCCTAAAGGCTCTATATCCCTCCTTAAGTCATCCTTCAAAATTCTAATAGTCGTATCGTAGGTTCTCAACGAATCATTTCAATATTGAAATTGGATCACAAGAAACATCATCGAGTCTATATGGGCTTGAACTATCTAAATTGCGTCGATCGACGGAAAATTGGAAGTTGCTCCGCGCTAAGGTAAGCCGTGTACAAGTTGAAAGTAGTGCAATAACCAGAAAGGAAATACAGATTTTTTTTCTCCATTCAATTGTATTTTTCACATAAAGTAAATGCACACAAGTAGCTAATTAATTGTTTTGCCTAAAATAAAATTCACCTTATAAAATTCAATTATCAACCAATAAACCTAGAAGTATTTTCCCAAACACTCTCAATAATCTTATGATAAATAATATAGCGCAGCATCCTATCTCAATACCTTTATAGAGAAATTCACTAATGTGAAGATTATAAGGTCATCATCATTTAGCTCTTCCAAATGTCAAAAAGCAATGCAGTTATTTAACGATCTGGAAAAGGAGGCTATCAAGCTCTTTAAAATATTCTAAATAATAATATGCTTAAGAGTCCTACCATAAACATATGTGGTACATACAGGCAAGAGTTGCAAAATAGAAGTTAATATGTTAAGTGCTCCACTACAGTTTAAGATTAGTAATATGTGCATCGTTTACTTGCAGTGAAAACAAGTACAGGGAATGGCGAAATGAACCTAGAATGGAAGGCCCAACTTTTCTAGGAGACAAAAAATGTTGCAGTGAAAATTAAATAAATCACCCTTTCATCTGAAACCAGTAGATAAATTGCATACATGATCAAATACTAAATTTAAAGATTGAACATACAAGTAATACTGGATGACTACACATTACGCTTTCAAAATGTGCCCAACACTATATTGTCAAGCTTACTTGATTGCATTTTACAATTAATTTTTGTTAAGGACTTTTCATGGGAATCACTAAATTTTGTTCTTGGAATGGCCTAGAGCTGTGTTAGCTCTGGGTACAGACAACAATCAATTGGGAAACATACCCTAAATAAATTTGTCTTTAAAATGGATTTGGGATGGGTATGTAGAATGAATACTTTTTTTGTGAACCTCGTAATGTTGTGAAGTATGATGCCTTTTGGTATCAGAAACCATCGCTATAAAGTCTAATGCAAAAGCTAGGAAATGAATACCACTAAGCTGTAAACAAGAAGACAAATTCAATTTTAAAAAGAGCAATCAGTTGGCTAAGCATTAAATCCTACGATAGCCATAATAATCTAGGGCTATTAGCATAGATAGAAGCCTTTATGCAAAGCATAATGGAAAAGGAAGCATATATGCAAAGCAGAAAGGTAACTACGGTAACTACAATATTATTATTATTGTTATGCTATAGAAGGAAATGCATATGACAGACGAGGGTGGCTTACTGCCCATCCAGTCCCGCATGCTGCCAGTTTCCTTCCACGGATCTACACTGACTCTGGCATTGTGCGGATTGCGTCGGTAGAGAAAATCAGAGGGTATACAAGGCCCTATGCTTCTAAATGGGACTCCATGTCTTGATATTAGAAAATCAATCGGCTAGGCCTCCATTTCATACACGGTATTCGACAGAACCCATGACACATCGCTGAGACCGTCCAATTGGTGGAGATAAATTTGTAGTCTCTCCTATGGATCTATGAATTCCAAAGGTAAATCCCCCATATTATTATGTCCCGTGTAGTGGAATATATAGTAATCGCATATTGTTATTATTATTAACAATTTTTTACATGAGATTGATTTATTTAAAATGTAATGTTTAAATTTGATATTTTTTATTATACTAAGACAATTTTTATCAATAATTTTTTATTGGGAATTTGATTTGCTCATAAATGGTGACATCAACGCTTGGTTTTTGTAGCCCAGGCTGGGGGTTGGGTTTTGCAGACGTCAAAAACATTTTTGTTTGAAATTAATAAAGGTCATAAGTAATCCATGTTGACAACTAATTTATAATATTAATTACTAGTAATAAAGGATTGGTATGCAGATGGTGAGAAGTGGAATGGTTAGAGAGAAAAGTTCAGTGAAATCGATCGGCGACGAAAGGAAAGTGCGCCGAAACGGTTGGCGGAGATAGGTGAGTTCATCGATCGGAGATAAAAGTTTCGCGAAAGCGGTCAGCGATGAAAGCCAAGTGCGTTGAAACGTTGGCGGAGATTGGTGAGTGTGCGATCGGTGTGATTCACTCATTTGCAGCAAAACAGTCGGCGACCTTTGTCATTGTATACTGACGTTGGCGTCATTTTACTTTTGCCTAAAGATTTTTCCGTCGACCGATCGACAAGACTTGTTCAAATGATGCGACACTGTTGGCGCAACTCGCACAACTGTTGCGAAACTGTCAGCGCAGATTTGTCAAAATAATGTGAATGCAAATAAATTGATGGCCTAAATTAATTCAAACTCTTACATGTGCCCAATCCTATGAAATTGTTGTAGTTCATTGGATGAATGTTCCAAAGATATGATTGTGCGCCACTCTTAGCGGCTTGATCCAACTACGACAAAAGTGTTTTCGTTGACGCGGAAGGAACGACAGAGTGGAGGAGAGCCTCTTCTTATACATCACTGAGATGGGTGAGGAGGAGAGTATGAAGAGTTAATTTTTTTTTTCGTAAGATTCAAATTATATTAAATAAAAAAGGAAAACTGTACACAACCAAGCTGTCAAAAAATCAACTATCTATTCCCTTCAACTTATTGTTGTTATCACTGCAATCCAATTTTCAACATCATCTCCATTCCTTCAGAAAAAAAATCTATATACAAAAAATGTACATATTGTAATCTAATTAATTAGGTTGTTACGATTGCTGTGTTACAGAGATGTACTTTTTTATCATTATCATTTCAGTGGAGTAGTTGGAACTCACCACCATTACCATTACCATTGCCATTTCCATTGCCTTAGCCATGGATTCTACTTCATGGGAAACTGATTAAAAAGGGGTGCGAGTCCTTATATTCCTACCTGTTGCTTCTTTCCATGGGAAATCCCTGTGAAAAAGGCTGTTGCCCATTCATCCATCATCTGGAAGATACTATGTATAAAATAATTATTTCAGGCACAGACATACATAACTCGACAACGGTTTTACTTGAATTTGAAATGAAGTAAAAATGACATATACTCCAAAAGGAATAACCACTCTCTGACAGTCATGGACATGCTAGCCCTAACGTGTCACGCGTTATTCGTCTCTCCAGTTGTCATCTTGCATAAAATCCTGGTGTCTAAGATTGATCTGGAGCACAATCCACTTGGTCGTAGCTTCCATTGCATGTATAAAAGTCTCCAGAAACCATTTTCAAGCTCTGAATTGTCCGTTGATGAGGTGTGCTTAGATATTGAATACACTTGGAGCCTTTATAATATCAAAAACTACCAAAATAGCCTTGTTCACCTACCATATGATGTTATACGATGCAAAACAAGTGTCAGTGCATATTAACACATGGCTCCTCTAGATTTACTATGATCACCAGTTGGAGAGATGTGACTCTGCCCCCTACCTCTGGAGGATTATTAAGCTTTGTGGGTATATTGCTAATAGCTTCGGGAAGCTCGATGCTTTCTTTGGCAGGCGACAAATTTTACGGTCAGTTCATGCTCAATTCAGGATCAAATAAAACCCTCACTATGCTCTTCTTGCTTGAGCAATTGAAGAATTATGAATGATTGGAATCAATAAGAAGGCCATGCAATTCCTCAGCGTAATCCTAACATAACGAGAATCTCGGATCTTCTGGTAACAAGAATGTTTAGCCCATAATGTCGAGATTTTTGCTTGTATTATATGTCATTGCAAGACTCCATAATGATTTTTATTTAGATTTTGGCAACATTTTTTGTCAAAAAAAATATAAGCAGGGGAGGACTCGTGACCATGGAGGGACTCTGCATCTCTGCATGGTCCATCAAAAAAACTAGCTACATCATCTGCAAAAATGTAGTATCATAAATTTTGAACAGGTAACAATTCTATAGTTTGCAACGCAACTTTAGATCCTTCCCATTGAAACAGAGATATATGATTTCTCTTCCGGGAACAAAGATAAATACCACCTTGCTATGAAGTTCAAGGAATTGGACCAAATGGTGGAAGGGCGTTTGAATAAGGGTATAATTCTTAACTGTGATTGGTAAATCAAACAACGATGTCAATGTTATGGAGTTTAAGTAGTGTTGCAGTTATTATGTTGCTTATATATTTATTAATTTTGGATTGCTTGTGTATATTACATAAATATTCTGGTTACATTCTGTGATGAAGCAAGGCCAAGTTTTCACTGACTTTGTTCAAGCCCCTTCGCTTAGTCTATTATAGTACAAATTCAATGCAAATCTTCTCCATTTGAAGCAGTGTTATTTTTGTTATGTAAGATGTGTATGATGTTCTGTTTACATGAGAAATTGGAAGAATTGGAGAAGTGGTTGATTGAGCTGAACTCTGGAGATAGAAACATTGTCAAAGCAACAATGGAAGAATTGTATCTTCAAGTCCAGCTTGGGGAGAAAAGCATTCTGTATAAGTAAACAAATAACAATTTCTAGACGAGGAGTGGTACTAATGGAATCATTATGTATAAGTAAGCAAATAACAACTTTTGGACGAGGATTGCTTGTTTGTATTACATAAATATTTTGGTTGCATTCCGTGATGAAGCAAGGCCCTGTGTTCACGGACTTTGTTCAATCCCCTTCGCTTAGTCTATTATAGTACAAGTTCAATGCAAATCTTCTCCATTTGAAGCAGTGTTATTTTTGTTATGTAAGATGTTTATGATGTTCTGCTTACATCAGAAATGGGAAGAATTGGAGAAGTAGTTGATTGATCTAAACTCTGGAGATAGGAACATTGTCAAAGCAACAATGGAAGAATTGTCTCTTCAAGTCCATCCTGGGGAGAAATGCATTCTATATAAGTAAGCAAATAACAATTTATAGATGATGAGTGGTACTAATGGAAGCATTTTGTGTTCTGTTTTGCATTTTGTTTTGTTTTGTTAAGGATTCCAGACATAGCTCGAGTCTCACAGATATTTCTGTCTATGCAGTCATTTGTTGATAGGAAAATGCTTCTCCAAGGACATTATAGAACAGATCATAGAATCTCTAGCGAGATTCTTATACTCACCCCCTCTCTATATGGAGGAGTTGGTAGTCTATGGCTGATTGGGATTGCGATCTGTGAAACATACCTGCGTTCTCAAGTATTTCATCCTTCTATGGATAATGATTTGGACTTGCATCCTCTCATTCAAGCTGCATTTTGGAAATGTGAGTCATGGACAATGAAGATTCAAGAGAAAGAAGATAGAACAAGAAGAATATGACGATAAATTTGAAATCATAAATGAAATGAAAAATCAGAAAACAATTAGGATGAAAATCAAAATACCTTCCTGAGAAGAAAGATTAAAATTGGCTCCCAAAAGAGACGTAAACGACTGATTTCGGAGATGACGGTCCAACCACTCTAACTTTACTAAGGCCAGTCAAGTCGTTGGCCTGGTGAGATATTGGTCGCTTAGGAAAGAGTCTAGTAGCGCCTGGTGGTGGGTCCCTGTGTGGGCATCTAAGTGACTCGCCCAAAAGAGTGACATCACCTGAACAAGAGTATTTTATATCTTAGCATTTAATATGCTATTCCGATTTTGCCGAAGATGAGGAGGCGAGGGTTTGGTTCCATGTAGATGGCCAGTGATAATGAAACATATTGTGTATTATGTCTTTGTTGCATTTTTGGTTATCGATTTCATTACTGTAGCTAAACAATGTTGTAATCCCCCAAGATTAATAATAAGCAATGAATAGAAAAATAATAAGCAATGAATTGCTTTGAATATAGCTAAACGCATGTTATAATCCGGAAGAATAATAATAGGCAATGCATAATATAAGGGAAGAGTAAAAAAAATAATGAATATGCACATGTGACCGACCTCTGTCACGTCTTCCTCCAAAAAGAACCAGTGAATGGACAACATTTAACCTCTGCAAATACTTTGTTTAATGTGCACTTTGATGAATGTTTTACTTAAAAGTTTGGGAGCTATGAAAATTATTGAAGAGATATAGTTTGGCTTTGGTGCAAATTAAATAGATTGTAATTCGGTAGTGGCATTGCATGTGGTTGTCCACATTGAAAATTGACATGTTACTTACCACGTTACATGATACTATTTTGAAAACTTACCTCAAGTTGCATGAGGTTGTCCACGTTGCAAATTGACATGTTGCTTACCACCGTTGCATGATGCTACTTTAAGAACTTACCTCACGTTATGATTTATAGTTGGTTTTTATAGTAAGATGTATTGAAATTGGGCCATGAAAAAGACAC
Organism: Larix kaempferi; assembly: GCA_027924585.1. Lineage (NCBI taxonomy): Eukaryota > Viridiplantae > Streptophyta > Pinopsida > Pinales > Pinaceae > Larix > Larix kaempferi. Next base: position 14,497,035 of record BSBM01000435.1, on the reverse strand, counting down.
TATAAAATTAAAAAGAAAAACTATGGCAATCAATTGCATGCAAACCAAGTGAACTTTTTTTTTCAAAAAGGCATTCAAACCAGCGGCTGTCGGCAATGAAGAGTTGAAAAGTGAGCTTAAGAAAGGCCATTGTTGTTTCACATCTATATTAGATTATTTTTTAAATATTTAAAAACCAAATACTATTATTATTGTATTTGCAGGTGAGCGTGACGTCGTCTGGCTGTCTCAGCGCTACTTTCAATAAACTATCGAACAGATGTGAAATCGGGCATAGATTCATTTTGATTTTAGATATTTTAAATAGCAAGAATTTTACAAAGGGATTTTTATTATCTGTTTATTGGTATTTTATTGTATGGAAAGAAGGGATGTATATTTTTACCGCTTTAGTTCTATTTCATAGCTCAAATAATTGAATAACATATAAGTTGAAACTCGGTATTAACTATATAATAACTCATCACAAAAATGTGTCATTTAAAAAAAAAATCAAAATGTATATAAAAGTAACATAATGTATAAGAAATAAAAAATATAGGATATTATTTAGATTTACTTAAACTTTATTTTAACTAAAATATTTTAAATTAAAAAATATATATATATATTTCAGGGTTTAATATATTTAATTAAAATGAATTATAGTAATATAAATATGATATTGAATATAATAGAATTTAACTAAAACTGTAATTTTAGTTTTATATATGGAGTTAAAAGAATTTAACTAAAATTGTAATTTTAGTTTTATATATGGAGTTAAACTTTAATGGATAAGAGAAGTTGATTATCAAAAAGAGAGAAAATTGTTTGTTTTAGTTAGATTTAGAGTAAATCTCAAAATCACTTTTGAATAGTTCAGAGATCGTTTTTCTTTAAATATAAGGAAATAAGGGTTTTCTTTCAATAACTGAATCATCCAACCTCTCCCTTTATTGACAACTAAATTTTGATAAAATTTACAACTTCGTAATTGGAAAAAAAATCTGAAACCCAATTTCTTACCAAATAGAAAGTAAAACCAGTGCTTCTGTGGAAAAATTCTGTAGAGTTTGCTTCTCCCCATTAATATATGTCTGGAAAGACTGTATTTTTGTTAAAGATATATATATTTTTTTTAATTGTTTGTGTAGTGTATTTTATTTTATTTGTTCTCATCTTTTTACTTTATCATTATTTTTAAAATGATTTTTTCCTTTATAGGATGGAAGAGATTGTAACAATAATTTAATAAGCTTTTTATAGTTCAGTAGGGAAATCTCTTCGTAACAATTTTTTGTATAGCAAAAAATTAAAATAAAAAAGTTCACATCCCTTTTAAAATATGTTTTACAAGCAAATATGGAATAGGTTTTAGAGTTTGTCCAAAAAGTCTTTTTCCAATTCAAAGAAGAGAAAAATAGTTTTGAGCATATATATTTAAGAGACTCATTTACTTAATTAAAATACTTATTAATTTTTTTGTGCAATAATTATAAAAATACCTAAGGTTTATATTAATACTTATTGGGAAGAGTTGTTATAACATTTTCCTCGCCATTAAGTATTTAATTGGGAAGAGTTGTTATAACATTTTCCTCGCCATTAAGTATTTAATTGAAGCCATGGTTTAACGTATGATTGTACGCTGGTTTTCTTTAAGAGATCATATAAAAGATGAGTCGCTAAAGCCTGAGCCTGCTGCCAGCTCATATTAATGGTTGCTATTGTATGTATCCTGATTTTTAAGGTTAAATGACCATAATAAACTTGCATTGAATTTTATGTTATAATCACAATCATAATTACTTACGTCGCAGACGTTTTATCATAGAGAAGCATGAGCTCCACGTAGGCTAGTATTATATTATGTAAAATTTAAGGGATGCTACCTTGAAAGTCTGAAAAAACAACGATGTCATGTTATACTAAAATTTGCTTGATGTGGATGAAGACGTAGCATCCACTACTAATTTAATGAAAACAATGCACATGTTAATAAACACTTATGTAATACTAAAATTTGCTCCCATTATTAATATAATTTAAATTAAACAATGTTTCTTCGACATAATTTTTGTTTAGGTAATGCATTGCAATCATTTCAATGCACTCTACATTTGGCAGCCATGCATAATATCTCTATTCAACAACAAGCCATGCTCTGGGTATCTGGTTCCTAGTTCCTCGGATGTAGACTCGATGCAATTTTTACAGAATGGAGCTTTTACACATCTGTCTCAATTTGGTAAATAAATATAAAATTTAACATTTAAAAAGTACCTGTCAAACCTGCCTGGAGGATAACATTTTTCTGGTAATTCATGGACATCCCTTATAAACGTCTATTATAAACCTCTAAACAGGCGGACAAGTTCTACAATTTCTTTCCAATTTACAATGTAACATTGCTATTTAGCAAAGGATGAAGTGAAAGGAAAGAAAAATAGTTTCCGTCAAGTCACTTGCCCAACTATATTTTCCTCTCGATTTCAACGCTTGTTTACCTATCTACTATGCAAGAACAAAAATAGGTATCTTCCAGGAAGAGCCCACGTTCTTTTGGGTAGTTTCGTTCTAAGTAGCTGTCAACGAATCATCTAATCTCATCTAATCTCTAACAAGTGTTCTACTACCTGCTCATAAGTTGTTGCGCTGTCAAGCCTCCTTTATAGGAACAATAGCGTAGTACAACACTTCCAAGACGTGGCCTCTCTCTATACTATGGATCTTCGAATCCTCAGGCAGCTTGAAGGTGAAAGGAGAAAATTCTTTGCACACAAGCCTTAGAAGGGCACAAAGACTCTCTTCTGCCAAGGAAGGCTGCGTCGAGAGCCAAGGTTTCTTCCTTATAATCGAGGAATTTGTGATAGCTGCTCCAGATTTTCCATTAGTGCTTCTTAAACTCTTCCACAACCACGGATTCAAATTTGCCTCCGTTGATTCTTTTCTGAAATCTGCGAGCTGCTACCAGTTTGTAGCATTCCATGTCATAGAGCTCAAATCTCCAAAGCAAAAGCACCTATGCACGCCTAGGAATTTGTTCATGGGAAGCCACCAATATCGACTCACATGCAGGCAGTATCTGTGCAGGTCGACTTTGATATTGGAGACCATTCCCAAATTATATAGTCGATTACACATTTTTGTCGATACAGTCTTTTTGTGTAAGTAAGTAAGGGCGCATCTCTGCATGGGCCATCAATAAAACTAGCTACAACATCTGCAAAAATGTATTATCATAAATTCTGAACAGGTAAGAATTCTATAGTTTACAACGCAGCTTCAGATTCTTCCCATTGATAATTTGCCTTTACAATGCTTCAATTTCAGCTTCTGACACCAGGGGGAATTGTAAAAATCAATTGACTGCAGGATCAACCCATCGACCTGGTACTCTATAATCTGGTTTTTGGTAGTCTGGTTTTTTGTGTTAACCGGAGGTCGATGGCGTCGAACACCAGCGCTGAGACCAGGGCATTGTTGCGATGGAATCGAAAGAAGAAAGGCACCTGTCGACGCTTCCGCTGAGTGTCGAAGGCAACAAAGAGGACTCTGGGTACCTTCATCATCATAGGAAGCGACAAAATCTCCCTAAAAACATGATGATGTGTTAATGCGAACAATGGTTGTGCTATCATTTAGCAACCAAACAAAAATAATCCGTCATTTTAATAGGCAGTGGAAAACGATCATTAGTTACATGAGCAAGCTGTTTAGCGTATATTTTTATGGCTATCGTAGGATTTAATGCTCAGCCAACTGATTGCTTGAAATTGGATTTGTCTCCTTGTTTACAGCTTAGTGGTATTCATTTTTTGGCTTTTGTCTGACGGGAGAAGTGGGCGAGCAGCGTGATGCGAGTGAAGAAGGGAGGCGTTATGCGTGTAGCAGAAGGCATGGCCGGGAGGAGGTGCAGTGGGAGAGGAGGAAGGTGCAGGTGAACGCACAGAGAGTGCAAGTGGAGGAGGGAAGTGAGGGTGGAGGTGGGGAGTAGAGCGGCATAGGGGAAGGGTCGAGGGATTGTGGAGCAGTGGAGGGCAGGGCGGCTAACAATGAAGGAAGCGTGGAAGAGGAGGTGTAGTGTATAGGTGGTGAGGGATGTGCAGATGGTGTATGGTGTATGGGAGGAGTGTGGTGAGTTGGATGGGGATCAGGCCTGATGGAACGTGTGAAGAGGAAAATGGGAGGCTGAGGAGGTCGAGGAGGTTGGCGGCGGGAGGAGGCAGGCGGCGGCTGTGGCAGCAAGAGGGAGCTCACGGCAGCAGGAGATCCATAAGCAGCCACGTGGCAGGATTCCATTCGCTCTATGAGCTAGGAATCTAGCCTACGTGGAGCTCATGCTTCTCCATGGTGAAACGCCTATGGCTTAAATATCAAGTGAGATGTTTGATAATTGAGATTTGGGTTCAAATCTATGAATTGATATAATTTTAATATAGTCTTGTAAATATAAAAAAAGTATTTTTATAAAAAGATTTAATTGATAATAATTATTGTTATTGTGGTGCCCATAAGGGTGTAGATTGACAATATGATTGTAAATATAGTGGTGTAAATATAAGAAGTATTTCTATAAAAATATTTAACTGATAATAATTATTGTTATTGTGGTGCCCACAAGGGTGTAATCTACTCACAAAGAAGTGAATGATAGGATACATTGTAAATATGTCACATGTGCAAACCCTGATTAAACCCCGATTAGCTCATACCCCATGCTTGTGGGCTATGTGGGTGCACTTAGGGGTATAGTGGTAGCAGACGGGAATCAACCGCATGTCCCTGTCATGTGAGTACTGCCCTCAGTGACCGATTCCCCTAGTACATTTTTTTTATTGTTATTGTGATGAGAGACATTTTCTATAGTCTAATACGAGGAAGAAGTGTAACTCTATGCTCAACTTGGAATGATGCGGTCTTGGAGTTGAGACATCATTAAACCAAGGATTTACACAGGAGAAATTTACATATTAAATTAATATAGATCCATTTTAATTCTAGAACTATCAAGGGGCAAAAAAGATCAAATCCCTTGAGATGCAACATTTTTTAGAATGCAACATTTGAGAAAAAGTTTGTACCGTGATCTCTTGGTGCTTGGTAGATCCAAAGTTAAAATGGATCTATACTAGTATACTAAAGATGATTATAGAGTCTAAAATTAAATATTCTATCATTAATAATCTGAAAAATCAAAATATTTTTAAACACTCTATTTTCATCATACAAATAATTTTTCCAAATTTTCATTGAAAAAAAAATTGTAATTTTTTAGGACCATTTGATGGTGCATGTTCTCACAACTACAATAAACCTCTAATTATCCTTTTTATTTATTAAATGTGCTGAACAAAATCTGGAATGGCTGGTTCACGCCGCTTTGCTTGTAACCACAACAAAATCTGGAATGGCTGGTTCACGCCGCTTTGCTTGTAACCACAACGACACTGAAGATTTGTAAGTTGCAAATGGGTTCATCATGTATGCCCTTAATCACAGGAACAACAAACGAAAGTTCTGCCACATGCGCTGCTGCATTTAAGAAGTAGAAGGAGTTGGTAATGGTAATCCACTCCAGCTAAAACAAGTCTATTTGAAGCAACTGTCAGACAAATTACTGCACTACAGCTGCAGGTTTTTCCTTAAAAACCATCTTAATCTCATGATAGAGCTGGGTTTTCACAGTCTGTATCAAGCTATTGATTGCATTGCAGGATTCGATATTGGATCGATTAATTCATTTTGTTTTTTCCAATTTCTTGTATTGTAGCAGCACTGTAAGGACGAAGACGCTGTTTTATTGTACACAGTTTAGTTTAATCTAATCTCCACTTCATACTTTTGTGGCAGGAGAAGTGAGATGCTCTATAGTTTGCTGTAGCACTTCTAATCATAACCATATAAAAGAGAAGACTATCTACATTAAAATGGGTGAGGTTGTTTGCTCTTTTCACATCTTTTTATACCTGCCTCCGGCAGGTTATATATCGATCACTTCTAATCATAACCATATAAAAGAGAAGACTATCTACATTAAAATGGGTGAGGTTGTTTGCTCTTTTCACATCTTTTTATACCTGCCTCCGGCAGGTTATATATCGATCGCGCTTGGTCGCCGATGCTTTTGACTTTATGATTGGTGAATAAGTTTGATTTGACTAAATACTTCTAGTGAGAGTGATATATATATATTTTTAATAATAATACAATAAAATAATATATGTAATAATGGTCTCACACTGACACGGGACCATAACTCGTCTCCACAGATCAGTCACCATACTGATTATTGTAGGCGCCATTATTGTAGCACTTCTTTTTAATTACGCGCCCCTTCATCTAGGAGCACAGATTGCTGTCCACAGAGACAGCAGTCTATCATCTGTTTGTTACTGGGTACATAGATGGTAATCTATAGCGATATGCAATGAATGAACTACGACTAGGTTTAAAAAAAAGATATGCAGAGATTGTAAACAACCCGAGTTCGATATATGCAGGGATGGTAACTTGTGCCCAACGCGTTCTCTTTGGGATTCATAAATATCTAGAGTCTGCAGACTTCAATCCTTTTAACAGCAACAAGCGGCCAGAAAATAAGTTGTGCATCTGAGCAATCTTGTTGGATGTTACCTATTGTGCCTACCCAAAAGGTTTTTAGTGACCCACAATTCACATAAGAACATGCACAAGACCACAACATTGATATTCAAAGCTGATGCTAATGCAATATTGATGGCCTCTTCCCCATTCCCCTAAGGTAGGAAGAATTTATGCCTTGCCTCTGCGTTTCATAACAGAGATTCATTCAGAGGAGGATATAAGGATGTATTAATAATGCTTTATGCTTCAGAAGAGAAGATGTGCCAGATGAAGGATGCATAAAATTTTAAAAAAGATAAACTTTCACAATATCATTACAATAGGATCAAGACAAAAAATAAAATGGGAATGACAAATCATTAATCCATGAATCCATTCAACTGAAGGACAAGATATAATACGAGGATTAGGGCAGAGTAGAGTAGTTTTTAGGGATTACTGCCTCCACGCCTTCTGCTCACAAATTTGTTTTTCTATCCAAACTAGAAAACCCAAAAATCTATTAAACACAATATTTAAAGATTAGCTGCAACACCAAAGTAGTTACTCTTCACCGAAAATTTACAGGCTCAACATTTGTTTTCATATTTTCAAGCATTACAATACGGTATATAGTGACATGGGAATCACGAATAGATACCTAACAACCTCCCAGCATGTAGACAAACCAGGAAGTGGCGGAGAAAAAAAAAACTTCTTTTAGCCCTTATATTTCTGTAAACGGGACAGACCGACCGACGGCTCGCCATTCTCTCCTTCGCGCCCAGGCTCCATCACCACTGCAAATCGGCCTCATGTCCACCAAAATACTTCCAGAAACTAAAAAAATAATAAGCCCTTAGACTGGCGCGCGAGAGGTTGAGTGTCTTTTTCATGGAGTGGGTGCCTCTGCTGGAGGGGTGTGCATGCAGCCCGGGCTCACGTGGGCTCCTTGTGGTCAGCTGGGCGGTGGGCTACCGGGGAGAAAGGAGAATGGGGAGCTCGACAGGTGGAGAAGAGGTGAGGTCGCGACGCGGAGGAAGAGAGACATCCTGGCGTGGAGAGGTGAGGCTTAGTAGCCTTCGGACCTTCAACCTCCAAATTACATTTTATTTTATTTATATTTTGAACACTTAAACAATTTAGAATTTAGATCTATATTTGCAGTTTAGTGGTAATAATAATTGTTCTTATTAATTGTCTTTATTAATGTTGAGAATTTGTTCAAAACTACTGCACATTTTTTAATACTGTGACTGTCCTGCATGAAGACTCTTCCAATCGTTGTATTGTGGAGACATTCTTGTGCACCAGTATCGCCTTTTTTGCTGCACCCATGCAGTGCAGAGACCATGGTGAACCCCTCTCATCTTATTGCTAATTGACTGTAAAATTGATGGTGCGTTGAGCTCTAATAATGGAGACCTGTGTGGAGAATCACTCCTGGAGCGAGCATCCCTTACACTTCTGCGCAGCTGGGTTGGCTGTGTGTGAGACCTGCTAAGAGGAGAGCTGTGTGGGAGAAGAGTGTTGGTAGCTTCTGAATGCTGCCTGATCGTGGAGTCTTGTGGTGTGGATGCTCCCTTTAGCGCTGACCATAATTTGAAGCTACTGTCTTGAAATGAAGATTCCATCGTGGGCTCTCTCTTGTTCACATTGAAGATTGCTACCAAGATAGATATTGTTGAACATTATTGATTTTGTTGGTCTCACGTTATCTCAAATTTGTTGCAAAGGAAGGAAGCCGCTCTTGAATTTTTCCTTCTATCATTTACTGTGCATAGACTGCTCATAGAGAGTCTCTTTGAAAGATATGGAGCAGCTATTGCATCATCTTTGATGAGTTGCAACCACTCAATGTAAGGTGTGACCTCTCCTCCCTTGACTGCGTGAAGGAGAAGACTAGCGTTGAAGTGAAGATACTAGCTTGGAGACCAGACACCACCAGATTGTTACCCTTAATGGGAATAGCGTTCAACAGAAACTGCTCTACTATCACAGATAAATACGACAAGAAATATGTTGCTTAAAGGCTACTTTCTCCAACCTGCTGCGTAACTTGAAGACTGCTCATCGTCATATTCCTGTATCGTATAAATCCTTTAGTGAAATAAGTGGTAAAGACTCTCATTGTGGAAAATATTGGTGCAACGTTGTTATCCTGTAACGTGGTCCTGCACTCCTACATTCGGTTCTGTAAGCATTTCTCCATTTATTTCTGGAAACACTCCTCTATGCTCCGTGAGTTGTGATCTCATTTCTGCGAAGGCACTCATAGATATGTGAAGGAACTCTTCAGGAAGATAGAATACTAGTGTGTAAAATGTGTTGTATCAAGGAGGCGATGCATTCATGAGTGTGGAAACTCTCTACATGATGTATGCAAGCTGATTACATGTGCCATTCTTTGGTTTTTGTGTTGAGTGTGAAGTTTAAATGTTGTTGTGGATGATATGAAGACCTCTTTGAAGAATATCCTCTCACTATTGTTGCAAACACACTCTACCAAGTGCTGCGACTAAACTCTAATTTATGTCCTTTGCGTGTTGTAACTATTATCTCTTCTCCACCGAATTGTTGGTGTGTGAAGTTATTGCTCCTCGCTGGTGTGAGCTCTCTCCTCTTCCATTCACAGTATGTTGCACTGGTGAAGACTCATATTTCGAGCTGCCTCTTTCCATAATGTGAGTTGACTCTTGGTTTGTATCACTCGATGACTGTTGGATGAGGCGTGGGAGTGAGATACATATCAGAGTGTGAATGAAGCTGCAAGCACATCCACCCTTTGCTATTTTTGAGACCTGAGATTCTGCAGTGAGATACATATCTCTCCGTGGATGAAGCTGCGACCTCACCATACATGAGCTGCACTCTTCAAACTGCACATCCTAGCTAGAAAAGGAAATAAGGAAGTGACGCTATCATATTCCATATTTTGGAGACTCTTGTTGGACCAGAGACTGAAAACAAGGAGCAATTATGCAGAAGCTAACTCCTCATTGATCCGGCATGTGGGAGCTCTGAGTTTCCGGTGTGCGTGAAGGTGGACAAGCTGTAGCCCAAAACCACAAAGCATACACTGATCGTGAAGGTCATGAACTCGAATTTGATGCGTAGGAACTCTGGATCAGTGCAAATGGAAGCCAGAGAAAGAGCTCCACCTGTGGATGCGTAGGAGCTGTGGATCAGTGCAAAATTCTGTGAACAACATTGTATCTGAGGCTGTACGTGAAGTGGAATTGTTCAAATTCAGTTGAGACAGTTGGTCTTCTTACAGGCCATACACGCCCCAACAATCAAGCACATTCGTGCCAAGAACTGAAAGATAAGATTGCGAATCACGATGGAATGCACCGCCGCCATTATTGAAAGATATATAACACCAAGAATTATAATATAATTATATAGCAGAATATCGACGCCTTATCCAAGAAAACATTTGATAATAATGTTGCCCTCTCCGAATTCTATAACTGAATAGTTATTAGCGTCAACCGGTACTAATTAGTGGCATTAGTTGATTGTGGAGGATTCAAACTATTACTATATATTACTATCATAAATTATCAATGTCCAATCCATGTTGTTAAAAGTTGTGTGAAAACATTAGTTGGCTTCCACAGCTCTTGGCTTGCTCAATCCATACTTCAATATTTTCATGCACTTTTTTATCACAATACTTAGAATCATTCAAACAACCAAATATATATCTATGTCCGTTGTAGTTGTAGAGTTTCTTTTTCATCATCAGATTTAATATTCATATTACTTACAATAGAAAAGTAAAATTAGAATTAGAAGTATTTGTAGTTTTACCAACCTTTTGCTGCGCACCTCACTTACTGAACCTTTGTTATGAATGCCCCAACCACCTATTGCTTCAGCTAGGAATTTGGGTAGGTATAGCTCTTAGAACCTTTACTATGAACCTTTTGTCATTATGATGACCAACAATCCTTTTCACCTCAAAAATAGAGAGAGCATCATTGTACGAGCTTAAAATAGAGCAGGGTTAATGGGCTTCGATACTTTTGAGCAAGTTCTTTGTAGGCCTCTCCCACTATTTGCAGTGATCAATTATATATAAGTCATTGGAGCATTCATATTAATTGTAAATGTAATATTCATTACTTAAATGAAGAAAGACAAAAGTCAAAATCACTTCCTATGATAAAACATTTAAGAATGTCACCAAATCTTATTACAGGATTAAATTTTTTATATATTACAAAATTGATTTTTTTTATATATTTTAAAAAAATGAGAAAAGTTATTAGAATTTAAATGACAAATATTAGTTATTAAAATTATATAATTTAATTATAATAAATATAGTTGAAAAATACATTTACATATTTTAACATCTAAATTTTTTTAAAATACAACATTACAAAAAATACATATAGTGCTTACACGAGGGTAGGTATATTTACATTGAAAACTTAAATATATTTACTAAACTTTTATAGATGAAATTTAAATCTTTCTTAGAGACAGGTATAAACAGCATCGCTGTTATTTCACTTGTTTTATAAATATTCCTAATCACAAAAAAAAAAAAAAAATGATTCATATTATTGGAAGGATATTTCTACGGATAATAGTTACTGTAAATGTTATTATAATTTGGTTGTTGAGTTACAAGTTAAGCCTTTAGCCGCAAGCCAAGCCCACCACACTAAAGTGAAATCTATCAAGGAGGGGTGAGAGCCAGCCAGCAAACATAAGCCATAAGCCAATCCCACCACACTAGAACTGACCTAACCTAACCTATTATAAGCGAATACACTAAAGGAAGAGAATAAGCAAGTCGTAATCAAGTAATAAAAGCCATAGCCAATGGGTTCGACCAGCTCTCCATTTCGACCGGCTTCGGGTTGGGGCAGCATCACAGTTTCAACCAGGTTCTTTGGTTTCTTTATTTTTAAGGCCTGGGGTTATTTTGTCAATCCTAAAAGCAATCGACGGCATCCTGCCAACCCTGGGGCAACGTAATGAAATGGCAATATTAAGTAAAACAAACACGTTGAAGACCCCCCTCGATGAGTATATTTTATTATAGGCATCAAATTATAATAAGGGAGTTCAAGCTTACCCTTCATGTTAAAGCCCTTCAACCACTATTCTAGTACCAACTCTTTTAACTCATCCTTGGCTAATCCTTAAACTCCGTCTTAGGAGTAACTTTTACCCATGGGACCTGAAACTACATACTTACTTTGTACGCCTCTCCTTTGGAACTACTACTTGGGACCCCCATTGGGCCTTTTTACTTTCTTGCTCACCTACAACGTGTGGCGTGCATGGGAATCCGGTCGACAAAACAGCTTATATTCTTTCCAATTCCATCTGCGAATTGCCTGAGATTCATTGTCCTGCCAAGCGATTTTTCATAATGGGCTTCAGAATAATTGCTTGCCTGGTCTTTCTGGTCTTCTTGAAGGCCACATTGGAGACAATGGTCTCGTCTCAGGCTGTCCCTCCCCCCTTGCCAGTTTTGCCTATTCCCAACGCCAGGCAGCTCAAATGGCAGCAGCGAGAGATGACAATGTTCTTTCATTTCGGCATGAACACATTTACAGACAAAGAATGGGGAGATGGGAAGGAGGATCCGCGGCTGTTCTATCCCAAAGCCCTCGATGCTACTCAGTGGGCCACGGTAGCAAAGGAGGCTGGATTCGATCTGGTGATCCTGACGGCCAAGCACCATGATGGCTTCTGCCTCTGGCAAACAGCTTACACCAATCATTCTGTGAGATACAGCCCATGGAAAGACGGTAAGGGGGACATTGTCAAGGTTTTGGCAGAGGCAGCCCAAGCAGTAGGACTGGACTTTGGTGTTTATCTGTCTCCTTGGGACCGCCATGAGCCTACCTACGGCCTTGAGCTGCAATACAATCAGTTCTATTTGGGACAGTTGCAGGAACTTCTTACCAAGTACAAACTTCATGCTTTTAGCTTTTTATTTTGAACTGTAAAACTGTTATTAACACCAGTATAGATCCAAATCCTAGGCTCTATCAAGCACTGAGAGGGATCAAATCTCCTGAGGTGCAAACCTCTTCTTGAATAACTCCTTGAGTGCAATACCTGAGGCACCTAATCCTAAGCTCTAAATTCTCTAGTTTAAGTCTCATATTTACTTTTACTTTGTATTATTCTTTTTTGTTTTTTTTTTCCCATCAGAAAAAAATCGTACTATTGCTATTCCATTGAATCAAATAGTACAAAGATAGAGTGAATATCGTAGACCAAGATATCCAAACCAGACCTAGTTCTCCAAAGATCTTCATCAAAACTCTTATACATAATTATAATCGCCCAACAAAAAGAAATTTACAGACAAAACTGTTCATCATCCCAGGAGTACAAAATATCTTAAAAGAAATATAAGTTACCCCTGTCAAGCAGACAGGCATCCATCCATTCTTCCCAAAAAAGAAAACCTACAGGACCATCAAAAGCTTCTTTTGAAAGTTGATTTGCTTGAGAGTTGTGTGATCTGTAGATATGTTCAAAAGAAATCTGATCCAGCTTTTCAATCTCCTGTCAAGTTCGAACGCACCAGTATTTAAGATCAATAACATTGAGAGTGTATTCATTAGTGGCCCATTTTATTGTAACTCGTGAATCCCCAAAGACTTTGAAATTCACCAGGCCAAAGGAATTTGCCACCTTTAGAACAACCCATAGAGCTAGTAACTCAGCTTTCATATTGGTTCCTCTGCCACCATTAAGACGAAGAGAGAAATAATGGCTATCATTGATGTGGATGACCCCACTAGCTGCACACAAACCATCCTGCGAAGCCCCGTCAAAAAAGACAATCGGCTGTGTAACCACATAGGAGAAAGATTTCTTCCTCAAATCACTCCTACCTTGTTCCACCTCAGGATAAGTCTGAATCATCTGACAAACAGACTTACCACAAAGCACAACATCAGGTTTCTTATTCTAAAAAATCACTTCATTCCTTGAATACCATGAAATCCAAGATATAAAGATAGGAAGGAAGAGAGGCTTTTTGTTATCTCTTACCCAGTCTAGCAAACCACTGCCAAAATCCAATGCATCCCATACATGCTGCAAATTGAGATCTTTACAACACAGTGACCAAATTTTTTGCACAAACGAGCATTTCACAAAAAGATGATCAGCAGATTCAGCGTTTAACTTACATAAGCAGCACTAGCTAGGACCATACCACCCACGTTTAAGTAAATTATCCCAGGTCTTAAGGCTGCCGTAGAGAGCATGCCAAAGGAAACACTTAACCTTCAATGGAATAGCCCAATTCCAAATTTTCGAATACCACCACTGACAAGGATAGATACAATGTTCCTGAATAATCCTATCATAAGCAGAACTTGCAGTAACAGAACCATCTTTCTGATTACATGCCCAAATTAACTTATCTCTGGACCCCGAAAGCACAATACCAGCCGATCTAAGAGCCTGTATATAACGCTCCCATTCCATCTCATGATCTAGGTTCTCCCACTCAAAAGTACTTAACCATCCAAAACCAGAACGATGAAACAGTTCAATATCATGAACATCATTTAGGGTTTTAAACCCCAACAAATTTACCCAAGTTACCAGCCCATCAGACAGATTAAACCATTCCTCCATACCGAGCACAGGATCCACCCCGATAAGAACATTGCATCCATTACCAACCTGCCAGCAAATATCTTTTGCAATCCATTCATAAACTTTAAGAAAACCTCTCCAAACTAGAGACATCACACCAGAGATCCTCTTGGGCTTCCTTAACCAGCAGACAAAATCAGTTTTAATGTATTTGAGATGGAGAACCTTCGACCAAAGTGTAGTACTGAATAATCCACGCCATAAGCTCTTCAATCGAAGAGCTTTGCTGAAAACACTGATATCTTTTATACCCCACCCACCATACTTCACCGGTCGAGCAAGCACCTTCCATTTAACCATCACCAGATTTGTGCCATCACGATTACGAGCCCATAGAAAATTGAAAATAAGCCGTCTGAGCCTATTCAGAATATAGGCCGGGATCTCTAAAAGAGATAACCAGAAAACCGGAATACTAGAGAGTACAGCTTTAACTAATACAAGTCTGCCACCAGAGGAGAGCAACCGGAAAGTCCAATGATCAATTCTTCGTTCAAACTTACTAATAATCCAGCGCCAGTCACTTGCTTTATAAGAATTAGGTTTTAAAATAAAACCTAAATATTTCAATCCATCAACCAAATCAAGACAACTATAAGGTAATATGGCTTCAATTTCACCTCTTCTTCCAGCTTCCACATTATGTTGATAAAAACATGACTTAGAAATACTAACTTTCATCCTAGAAACCTTGTAGAAGAAATTAATGATATTGGAGAAAACTTTCCACTCTGTGACAGAGTCGATGCCAGCAAGGAGGACATCATCTACAAAAAGGAGATGCGACAAGAAGCAGTCATCACCCATCTTGATACCTTTTATCAAACCCATTATCTTGGCTTGTTGAACTAGTCTACTAAGACCGTCTATAACCAGAAGAAATAGAAGGGGTGACAGAGGGCAACCCTGTCTAATTCTCTAGAACCTTTAAAAACGGAAGTGGGATTACCATTTACTAAAACAGCAAAACATGGCATTGAAACACAAGCCATAATCCAATTAATTACCAGAGGAGGAGTGCCTATTTGATTCAGAATCAACCTGAGGAAAGACCAATTGACCCGATCATAGGCTTTTTCTAAATCCATATTTAAAATCAAAGCCTTCAACTTCTTGGATTTGATAGTGTGCAGCAGTTCCTGGGCTAGACCAATCGAATCGTGAATTTTCCTATCCTTCAAGAAACCAAACTGTTCAGGAGTAATAAGAGCAGATAGAACAACCTTCAATCTCATGAACATCATTTAGGGTTTTAAACCCCAACAAATTTACCCAAGTTACCAGCCCATCAGACAGATTAAACCATTCCTCCATACCGAGCACAGGATCCACCCCGATAAGAACATTGCATCCATTACCAACCTGCCAGCAAATATCTTTTGCAATCCATTCATAAACTTTAAGAAAACCTCTCCAAACTGGAGACATCACACCAGAGATCCTCTTGGGCTTCCTTAACCAGCAGACAAAATCAGTTTTAATGTATTTGAGATGGAGAACCTTCGACCAAAGTGTAGTACTGAATAATCCACGCCATAAGCTCTTCAATCGAAGAGCTTTGCTGAAAACACTGATATCTTTTATACCCCACCCACCATACTTCACCGGCCGAGCAAGCACCTTCCATTTAACCATCACCAGATTTGTGCCATCACGATTACGAGCCCATAGAAAATTGAAAATAAGACGTCTGAGCCTATTCAGAATATAGGCCGGGATCTCTAAAAGAGATAACCAGAAAACCGGAATACTAGAGAGTACAGCTTTAACTAATACAAGTCTGCCACCAGAGGAGAGCAACCGGAAAGTCCAATGATCAATTCTTCGTTCAAACTTACTAATAATCCAGCGCCAGTCACTTGCTTTATAAGAATTAGGTTTTAAAATAAAACCTAAATATTTCAATCCATCAACCAAATCAAGACAACTATAAGGTAATATGGCTTCAATTTCACCTCTTCTTCCAGCTTCCACATTATGTTGATAAAAACATGACTTAGAAATACTAACTTTCATCCTAGAAACCTTGTAGAAGAAATTAATGATATTGGAGAAAACTTTCCACTCTGTGACAGAGTCGATGCCAGCAAGGAGGACATCATCTACAAAAAGGAGATGCGACAAGAAGCAGTCATCACCCATCTTGATACCTTTTATCAAACCCATTATCTTGGCTTGTTGAACTAGTCTACTGAGACCGTCTATAACCAGAAGAAATAGAAGGGGTGACAGAGGGAAACCCTGTCTAATTCTCTAGAACCTTTAAAAAAGGAAGTGGGATTACCATTTACTAAAACAGCAAAACATGGCGTTGAAACACAAGCCATAATCCAATTAATTACCAGAGGAGGAGTGCCTATTTGATTCAGAATCAACCTGAGGAAAGACCAATTGACCCGATCATAGGCTTTTTCTAAATCCATATTTAAAATCAAAGCCTTCAACTTCTTGGATTTGATAGTGTGCAGCAGTTCCTGGGCTAGACCAATCGAATCGTGAATTTGCCTATCCTTCAAGAAACCAAACTGTTCGGGAGTAATAAGAGCAGATAGAACAACCTTCAATCTCCGAGCTATAATTTTGGAGACAAGCTTATAGATGAGATTACAGAGAGCAATGGGTCGATACTCCCCAAAAGAAACAGGTTTGTTACTTTTAGAAATTAAGGTAAGGAAAGTGGAATTCAAAGCTCCAGAAATGAACCCATGTACCCTAGTGAACTCCACAAGACGCTGAATGTCTTCCCCCATAAAATCAAAGAAGTGTACATAAAATTCCATTGGCCAACCATCAGGGCCAGGGCTTTTGTCCTTGGCAAAATTTTTTAAGGTATGCTCAATTTCATCTAATGTGACCTCTTTCCCCAATGCCTCAGCTTCAATTACATCAATAACTCTGGGGTATAGTTTTGCCAATCTGATTTGATCCAATAGATCACAGCCACCTTCCTCTTTGTAAATATTGCCAAAAAACCTCACAGCTTCAGAACTCAGAGAGTCCAAACCCTTTAGAGAGTTACCACTATCATCCTTGATATCCCATATCAATTTCGAATTCCTCCTTGCAGAAGCAAATGCATGAAAAAATTTTGTATTCCTGTCCCCATGGCTGATCCACACCGCTCTGCTCTTCAATCTCCACTCCCTTTCTTCCATCAAGAGGATCTCCTCCTTTTTTTTCTCACGTAACTTAAGTAATTCAAAATCACCCTGATTTAATGAACCATCACAATTTTGCATAGAAGCAGTTTGAATACAAAATTCCAAATTCTTAAGTTCAGCAGCATCCAACTTTTTTCTAACCTTAATCCAGTTAATAACTTCTTCCTTAAGCATCATCATTTTGTGACAGAAGAAATCAACAGGGTTTAAATTCTCCACAACCGAATTTAACCAGAAGGATTTCACCATTTCACAAAAATCATTCTCCAAGAGCCAAGAACTATTAAACTTGAACGGGTAACATACCTTCTGACCATAATCTTCAAACTGAAAAACAATAGGCCAATGATCTGAGAATTTCACCTCGTGAACCCAGGAACGAGACTTCTCCATGATACTTAAAAAGGAAGACTTCACCAAGAAACGATCTAATCTCTTGTGAACACCTGCATCTCCATGCCTACCGTTTGTCCAGGTTGGAACCAATTTTGATGGAACCGCATCCACCAGGTCAAAACGGCCTAGAAAATCCAAAAAGTAATCCGCCAACGGATCCAATCTTGCCCCAGAACCCCAAATCTCAGAGGCAGATTTTGTGAAATTCAAATCACCAGCAATCACTAAATGAGATAAGTTAAGAACCCCAGAAGCAGCCAGGGCATCCCAAAATAACCTACGGCCATCGTAAGGAGCATAACAATTGAGGATATGAAACTGAATGTTTAATCCAAGGCAAATACCCTTCATCAGAAGACCCCACGGAGTGGAAAAAACTTTGAAAGCAAACAGAGAAGGGTTCCAAGCCACCGCCAGTCCGCCAGAGAGTCCATTTGAACAACAAGACGCAACTTCCCATCTAGGAAGTAGATCACGTAATTTAGTTACCGCCACCGAACTTAAACACATGGTTTCCTGAAGTAATACAATACCAGGGCAAATAGTTGCAAAAAGTTTGGAGAAGGCCTTTGCCCTAGCAGCCTTCCCCAAACCCCGAATATTCAAGGATAAAATAGACATTACGAACCAAAAGCACAAGGTATCTTCGCTCTAAGACCCTCATCAGACAAGTTACAAGAAACCCCAGACAACAAATCTCCAATCTCCCGATGAACGCTCGGATCACCACTATCAGAAGCCCGACACCCTGCTTTTTTCTTTTCACCCCTACGAATGGTAACATTTTGAAATTTAACAGCAGTAATCGGATGAGCATCAAAGCCTACAGGAGGGGATTTTGAGAAAGAAGGTACCAGAGTAAGGGTTTTTAGAACCCCATCAACAATAAGGTTACAATCCCCGGAAATCCCAGCCTCATCAGGAAATGGAAGGGAGGAGTCCAACGCCCCATGACTCTCAGGAACAAAGCCCTTTATAGAAGGGGACAAAGGCAAATCAGAACCCTGAGCCTCAACACATGAACCAACAATCTCAGAAGAGTCCAAACCCTCAACAAACCTATCCCCAACCGAGGCTAAATCAGAGGAAAGATTGCGAACAACAGAAGGTTTCTCCAGATCAGCAGACAGAGGAGGACACCCGACAGATGGCACTTGGATACCATGTCTCAAAATGACATCCCCAGATGCAATACGATCATCTAAAGCCTTCTCCGTTACTTCCAACAAAGCAATATCTTCCTTTGAAACTTCAGAATACACAGCATCAGGAAAAGGAACAGACTTACTAGGAGCAACCGAGGGAGTACACAGGTCCACTTTACCACTGAAAGCTGACCCAGTCTTCACAAAATAAGGGCATTTTGCAAAAATATGCCCAATTTCCTTGCACGCGAAACATCTGAATGGAATTCTGAAAAAATCAAGCCTTTGTTTCCAGCACCTACGCCCCCAGACAACCTCAACTTCAGCCGGGAGACCAGCATCCATATCAATCTCCACCATAACCTTAGCATACCTTCTATCCATTCCAAACAGTGATTTTCTATCAATACGGACAAAGCGACCGACTGAATTTGCCAAACCGACAACAATCTCCTCCGTCCACGGTTCTATAGGCAACCCTGGAATCAACATCCATAGGTGCCGAAACCTTTGCTTCTTAGTTAAAGGATCGAAGGCAAGATGCCAACGTTTAAGAATCAATGAGCCTTCTTTAAAAAGCCAGGTACCCTCTAAAACCCTCGACAACATAGCAGCTTCCGGAAAGACGAACAAAATCCAGCGATTCATCAGTAAATTAACCCTTGGAGCCATACCAGCAACCGGCACCCAATTAACCCTAACCCATTCCAATAATTCATCCTTTGAAGCAGATGTAAATTCCAGACGTCCAACTAGTGCCCTGTCCGCAAGCATTGCAACCCTATCAAGATTGGTGTCTTCAGCAATCACAAACCTGGAGAGAGATGACCTAGCCTTATGTGCTTTCAACCTACGCCGAACCTTCGCCCTAACGCCATGGAGGTTAGGGTTTTCAGACACCGGCGATTGCAACACCAATGACTTCGTCACACCACATCGAAAGTCGACAGGAGGAATAGAAGCATCCTCGTGAATGTGAAACGGAGATGCCATATGGACCCGATACCGGGAGAGAAGGTAAAACCCACACCTGTCTACCGAAGAAAGAAAAAATCTTTGACACCTGGATCCCACAACCACCATAGTACAACCCAGTCTGACACCGTAGAAAGAAAAAAACTGACACATGGATCCCACTACCACCACAGTACAATCCAGCCAAACCCTAGAAACAGTGAGCCATAATGCCAGAAAAATAAACCGAGCCGATGACCGCCAAAATGACCAAGGGCCAGAGCCCACTAGGGCTTACCACCAATGGGCCAACCTAGGGCAGCAAAACCAAAAGTTGTCATCGAAACCGGACTGCAGAACACTCACAGTTCTCCCCCACATTACCCTCGCCATCTCTCATTATTCTTTTTTGTTTATGGCCAACATAAAATTTATTACTTTTTACTTTGTATTATTTCGTTACTGGACAAACACTCTAAAGTATTTATTACTTTTTACTTTGTATTATTTTTTTTGGTTTACTTTGTATTATTTTGTTACTCCACAAACTCTACAAACACTAGACAAAATTGATTCACAAGATCCAAATCCTAGGCTCTATCTTCCAATTATGACTTAGATCCGGTTGTATTTCCATTTAGCTTCAGATTTTTTATCCCTTTTTATTTGATCCTTCTTTCTGTTTAATAAATCCGGGATGAAGCGATGCTAATTTCCATTTTCATGCATATTTGACATTGTATAGTCTCTGCCCCATTAATAATTCTGGTTTTCTGATATGGATACCTGTGCATGGACAGATATGGATCGATATCTGAGGTCTGGTTCGATGGTGCCAAAGGAGAAAATGCAACCCAAATGAACTACCTATTTACCGAGTGGTTTGAAATGGTGCATCAGCTGCAGATCTCTGCAAACATATTCTCAGACGCTGGTCCAGATGTGAGGTGGGTTGGAGACGAAACTGGGACTGCTGGATTAACCTCCTGGTCGACCATCAATGGATCTGCCTTGAAGATTTGAGATGCCACCATTATGGGGTAAGTTCCAACTTTCATATCAAAATGCAAAAGTAAATTCTGTGAAAGTTTATTAAACCTAAACCTATAATGCACTTCAGATTGCCAAACTGTAAGTCGCATATCTTCAATTCCAATATTTGATATGTCTGGTATTTGTATGATGATATGTCTGGTATTTGTATGAACTAGCGATTGGGTTGAAAATGGTTTGGAAAAGTGTGAGTATATTGAAAGATATACTCAATGTGATTCAGTATATTCATTGCTAATTCAAACAACTAATTAATTAGATTATTATTTTTATATGAACCAATAATTTAATTACATGGAGAGAAACGATTTGCGTGGTTACTAGTTCTGTGTTCATAATGTGTTGCATTGAGAGAAACAATGTGCAAGGTGGGGAGATGTGTAGGGTGGGGGAAGATCTTCAGAGAAATGATGTGCAAGGTGAGGAGATGTGCAGGGTGGGGAAGATATTCAGGTCTGTCACAGGATGACTTATGCTGTCATAATGTTATGTGTAACATTGAGAGAAACAATGTGCAAGGTGGGAGATGTGTTTTTGTTTCTGACATATTTATTGTCTGACAGGTATTTAAACACAGGAGACCCATACGGAACGGATTGGATTCCTCCAGAATGCGACGTATCAATCAGAGACGGCTGGTTTTGGCACAAATCCCAGAAGCCCAAACTGCTGATCGAGCTGCTGGACATCTACTACAACTCGGTGGGAAGAAACTGCCTGCTGTTGCTCAACGTTCCTCCTAACACAACCGGCCTTATCTCAGCAGAGGATGCCACGAGATTACTGCAGCTGAAGAAGGCAATAAATACCATATTCTCAAAGAACCTAGCGGCCTCTGCCACGGTCACTGCCAGCAGCGTGCGAGGGGGCCATAAGAGCGGCCCCTTCGCCCCCGTGAACGTCCTGAACGACGACGTGTGGTCATATTGGGCTCCAGAGGAGAACGGGGGCTCTTACTGGGTGGAGCTGACGGCCAAGGAGTCCATGGAATTCAACGTTGTGAGGATTCGGGAGGCCATAGGAATGGGGCAGAGAGTGATGAAATACACAGTATATGCTCAAATTGGAAGATTCAATAAAGCAGTGCTGGTGGCCAGAGGAAGCACGATTGGATACAAAAGACTCCATAGACTGGACGCCCACTTTAAGGCTACCTCTGTTAAGCTTCTTGTGGAGAAATGCAGAGGGGGTATCCCGCTCATCTCATCATTTGGCCTTCACCTTGATCCATTTTACCCCCCAAAAGATGTCATTATAATTTCCGAGCATATTCAGGGTGGGGGTATTGGCCTGTAGGGATTTGTTTTGCTGAAAAAATTGCAATTATCAACAGTGTTGTACCATATCCTGAACTGAATTAGATTTCATTCATAAAGCTGTTTACGTACATGCATACATGCAGATCCTTTTTTTCGTCTTTTGCGATCGCATAAATGTAATATCTATCTCAGTGAAAACTAATCCTTTTTTTCGTCTTTTGCGATCGCATAAATGTAATATCTATCTCAGCGAAAACTAAGCATTGAACTACAAAGCATTAAATGCAGCAATTCTTCCTACATTGTAATGGAACAAACAATCTTTCCAGTATTTCCCTGAAGCATAAGGGACAACAGTGAAAATGAAGCATAAGGGACAACAGTGAAAAAACAGCCCACCGTGTATTTTAAACTTTAATCATTAAGTCATGTGAAACCACGTGAAGCATTTATTTGGGTTTTGTGAAGAAAAAAATGGCGAACACCATCACCCTGCAGCTTCTGGCCTTGAAAAATAAGTAGTTAACTAAGAATTTATTTGGGTTTTGGGTTTTGGAAGAAAAAAATGGCGAACACCATCACCCTGCAGCTTTTGTCCTTGAAAAATACGTAGTTTAAACTTAGAAATAGTTTCTGTTTTTGAAAAATAAGTAGTTTAAACTCAGAAATAATAGCGAATACAATTAAATATAGCCGAGTGCCTTTTTACTAATAAAATGTGGATTTTATTTTTAAGCTATACATGCTATACTCTATTTATAATCACAAGTTAAGTGCTATAAATAAGTTATATGTTACTTGTTATATATAGCTTTCTTCTAATTATAGATAGTCTACCACTAAAAATCAATCTAGACAATACACTTATCTCATCCTCATGCAATGCAATCAATTTAGGAAAAGCATAGGTACTAGTTCACCCTAAATTCTAAAATATAAACATCTATGTAACTAGATTTATAAATTTTTTGGGGTTAGTTTTTTTTCAAAATTTGGTTTTTATATATATTTTTAAATTTGATTTTTTCAATTATAGATCTAGGGTGTTAAGATTGTATAACCTGGGTGTTAACATTTTTTAAAAATGTTGAATTCATTTTTGCAATAAAAAAATGGGTGTTAAAGGGTTTTTAAAAATGCTGAATCCATTTTTGCAATAAAAAATGGATTCTAAATAATGATAAATTATAATTTGGTCGTTTTACATTAAAAATGATAATTTTAACAATCCAAAATTGTATATTTGACAAAAATTACATGGCAGAATTCTGATGATGACAAATTGATCACCTACTTTTAAAACTTTAATCGTGAAATGATAATAGCTTTAAACTAGTTTTAAGAAAGTTCACGTAGAAAGATCAATCATTTGGAACAAATTTTAATGATTTATTAAGGAAAAGCTTAGAGTGGAAGTAGTAAATAAATTTCATTGATAGGTATTAGAGTCGCATGAATTTTGAGGGGAGTGGTATGGTTGTGGTTAACCAGGTATTAGAGTCGCATGAATTTTGAGGGGAGTGGTATGGTTGTGGTTAACCACCATAGATCCATCTTAAACCCGGAGCTATCAAGCACTGAGAGGGATCTAATTTCTTGAGGTGATTTTTTTTTAAATTTATTTAATTTATACATTTTAAGTTTTTATTTTATAAACGAAGATTGATTTTTTTATTACTTTTCATAAATTTTTTTACTTTATGAGTCAACATGGATTTTATTTTTTTATTTTTATTAATGGCCACGTTACAATATTTTATTTTTATTATTTGGTTATTATTTTGTTATTTGACAAATAGTCTACTCACAAGATCTATAGTGGGCTGTAGAGAGCCTCTCAGCGCAACAAGAACACTAAATTTTTTTGGTATTTTGGTTTTAGTTTCGGTCAGTATTCTATTTTGGAGTTTTAATATATTTTGAATTAATCTAAATATTCTAAAGTGTAACTTGAACAATGTATATATCAAAGTTTACAATTTTATTTATTAGTTATCAAATGTTATTATTAAGCAATCTAGTTGTATAATATATATTTGAGTCTGTTGAATTTATTTTTTTATTGAAAACAAAGATTTTAACAATCCAAATTTGAATTTTCGCCAAGATTACATGGTCGAGTTATCAAATGCTATCATTAAACAATCTTGTTACATAATAAATATTTGAGTGTGCTGAATTCAGATTTTTATTAAAAACAATGATTTTAACAATTCGAATTATATTTTTGACAAAGATTACAGGGCAGAATTCCAAACACATAATAGACTTTTAAAAGGAAAATATCTTTAAACCAGTTTTAATAAAGTTATGGTAAAAAGAACAATCATTTGGAACAAATTTTAATGACTTATTAATGAAAGGCTTGGAATCTCTCAAATGATAGGTAATTCAGCAACATGAATTTTGCAGGGAGTGGTATGGTTATGGCTAACACGAATACTTTTTTATAGCTTCCATTTTTTTTGGCAAGCATTCAATTATTTTTTTCTAATAGGTGTAATGGATAAGTCTTTCTCAATAAAAGCATGGAAATGAATTTTGTGGGGAGTGATATGGCTATCGTTAACAAGAACACTTTTTTATAACTTCCATTTTTTTTTTGGCAAGCATTCAATTATTTTTTTTCTAATGTGTAATGGATAAGTCTTTCTCAATCAAAACATGGAAATAATATATGGATATGGATGCATCATAATACTAATAAGCACACAAGAATACATTTTATATGGAAAATTGAAGTTATAACACATTACATCAAAATAGTTCCACATTCAAACATAATGCATAATGTATAAAATGCAGAGTAGAAAATGAAAAGCTTCAAGCATATGATAGACATAATAACCTTTCATTACATGGTAATTTTCATAATTAAGAAAATGATTTTTTCAATGGAAAAACTCCTCCTCGCCATTCAAGTTATTGCATTGAAATACCCTACTTGACAATGATCTTCAATATTGCATTGAAATAGCCTCCTTGACTCATTGTCCTGATGATGAACGGTGATTAAGGTTTGAAACGTCGACTTTCATAATGGGTACTGCGTCAATCCCGAGCACTTCACCAAACCCTCAACGCAGAAATCTACGAGATGAGAACAATATTTTTGTTTGTTTTTTCAATGAAAAAAACATTATATATTCCATATTTATAAAAATCAAAATATAGATTTACATTTCTAAACATAACATCAAAACTAAAAATCTTTACATCCTCCTAACCTTAGAGAGGTTTTTCCTACTCTTTTTAGTGCTTTTCGATACTAACATTACATATAAATCAACACTATCTTAACTACCATATAATTAAAAAAAACAAATCAATTTCACTTATGGATTAAATAAGCAAAATCAAATATTCATAAACTAATTTAGTAGACAAATTAAATAGATTTGAGAACAAGTCCTTCTTCCTTAAATTCATGTTCTATCCACATTATAATTTCTCTATATAATTCATTAACCTCTTAATTGAATTCTTTATATCCATAATCCTATTCAAAGCAGTGTTATCGGAACTCAACCGGAACTGGCAAAACCGGTCGGTCCGACCGATTTACAGAGGTGACTGGTCAAGTCAGAGACCAAAACAGGCTGAGCCAGATTTTTTTCCAAAATGGGTACGGAACCGGTCCAGTCCGTACAGTGTTGTACGACTACGAACACGGGACCCATGGAATCCAATTTAAAAAAAAAAATCACAAAAAAAAAGTTTCATATGCTTCTAACCTAACCCTAAGCCTATGTTAAAGTTATTTAAAGACCCCCCGCCCCCTACATCACTCACACTATTCATTCCATCTCCTTTGGAATTCTTGAGAGCTTTGTTTCAAAGTAGGAAACATAGTCTATTTGCACTTAAATACGAAAGGTTATAGGGTTGGAGACAAAAAATAAAGGCCACACAATATGGATCTTTTGAAGTATTGAAGAAGGTAGGAAACAATGCTTACAAACTTAGTTTTCCTTCTTATATGTGCACTGACTTAGTAGTTATGTTGAGAACCTAAAACTCTACAAACCATCCATACTTAATGAGGACGAAGAGGGTCAAGCATTATTGTAATGTCCCTTTTTGAATGATCACTCCAAGAGGGTGACTCATTAGCTTATTTAATTCTCGTAGGCTATAGTTGATCAAAAGGGGATTAATCAATTAATCAATTATTTAATGTCAGTTGGGTGAAAAGCAACACTAAAAAATGACATTGAGTAATTAAATTAAAGAAGAGGTGTTATAAAGTGAATTTGGAAAAATATTTCATAAATAATTCATAAAGTCATTTTATATTATTTAATGAGAGCAAAAGAGTAATTTTATTAATTAAAGGCGAAAAATGGTAAAAATGACAAAAAACTGTGAAAGTGGAAACAAAAGGGGAAATCGACCTATTATCTCATTCACTCGTAACTTATTTTGCAAAAAAGAGAAATTGAAGAGCTCTTGTGGATTTTGGCTCTAGGAACAAAAACCCTAGTAGAAATAGTTTTAGTAGTGAAACATATCCACCCTAGATGAGTTGGAGGAGAGATCACTTAGAGCTTTCCATTATGCTTCATTTCCGTGGATGGAAATATATTTTACTTACAGACTGGTGAAGATTTGGCAAGTTTCCAGTAGTTTAAATGAGTGGCGCACTTGTTCATAGAGGCACATTGACGTGCGTAAGTACCAAGGCTTTGGACTGCCTCTTTTCCTTGTTGTTCATATTGATATTTCATGGCTATCCAGAGGTAATTTTCCTGAGTCCTATTACATCACTATAGGGTGCATTTGTGAGCCAAGCAGTGGCCATTTGTAGAGAGAGTAGAGTTGTTGAGGGTTTGATTGGCATACTTGAGAAGGCGCTTTGGATGTGAACTCTTGAAGACAACAGGGGGCTTATTCCATCATTATTCTTGCTATTGGGGAGGGGTGCACTCACTTCTTGAGGGCATTTTTCTTGTGGGAAGGAAAAACCTAGAGACCATTTTCCCCATTAATTGTAGTAGCCATATTCTCCCTAAAAAGGGAACTGTGTTGGTTGCTAGTAATGCACAGGGGTGTTCACCCATCTACAGGGGTCGAAATAAGCCATAAAGTCGCGTACTAAAGGATTGTAGAATGTACAAGATGGGACTGCCAACTCAGTATGATCTACAGGATAGAACACAAACATACTCATATATGATTTTCATTCATGTAAATCACTGTTGTAGTTTATGTATAATCTTTGTTAGTGAAATAGAACATACGGTCCTTAAAGTGTTTGTCAAAAGTATCCAACTAGAATACATCAACAATGAACTCTTGTGAAGGAGCCATACATTAGAGATCTTCTATATTGCTAAAGCTACGAATTGGGATATATATTTCCCAGCTTGTGAGCATTTCCATAGGGATGCCATCCACTTCTGAGGTCTGAGGCATTTACATGTAGTGGGAATTTCATCTATTCAACGGGATGTTGCATCCTCATCCCTAGGTCAACAGTCAATGTAGATCTAAACTTTACTATTGAATAAAGATCATTGTTACAAGAATTTTAGCATTGATGAACATGCTCATATTTACATATTGTTTTCTCTATTATTATGTGTTGGTTTTTTGGGGAATTTCCTTATGTTCTAAATCTGAAATCATAAACATCAGATACAACAACTGTAACCGACCATGCAAATCAGACTTTGCATGAAGCGGGAATCTCCAATATTATTATAACCTTGTTGACATAGTGCTTGACGGAAGTCTTGAACCAAACACTTAAGCAGTTCACTTAAAATCATCCCACAATTAGTTGGGAACATTATAAGGGTATCAGAGTTGTGCATCCTGCTAGCCCGAGGGATATTCAATGGAAATATATTCTATGATTGTTTGTTGAGTGACCAACAATCATCTATATCAGTCTCAACATTCATCTATATCAGTCTCAGTAGGTTGTTGGTCTATTTCTTTGAGAAGGATGAAGACAAATCAGGAACTCATGATAGAACTCTTGCCATTCTCCCAAGAATACTAGAAGAATCTAACATCATTTCTAGAGCATACTGAGATGTTATAGCCTTACTTATCAGTCGATAAGAAAGAAGGAAGAAATGAGTATGTGATTTTCCACGACTATGATGTATCAAAGATTGATGATGCCACAAAATTTACAGGTTTGGAGGATGAAGTTGAGTATGTTGAAGTTTTTAAATCAATATACAGTGAAGAATCTTTACATCATTCCAGTGAAGATAGTTCAAAGGTTGGCAATGAATTTCCATCAGATTTATTTCCAAACAACAAACTTTAATACTCCATTAGATCTATCCTATGAGGTTCATAAAACCAGTGCATATGATTGGCATGTTGATAGCACAATCGAGGATGTTTTGCAATCAACGAATGAAGATTATTCAACATCTTATCTTAGTGATGATGCTCATGATGGTCTGGGTGTGTTAGTATCTATTTAGGATGAAGACTTGGTGTTGAATACATTTTTCATTGATGATGATCTAATTCTTCAGGAGTTATGTATGAAGGATGACAAAGAGGAAGCTGAATTTGGAAAGCAGGTTGTTGATAATAAATTAGAAAATTGGTGTGGAGATGATATGTCTCAGGGGTCCCATCATTTGGTAGGGAACTTGAAGGTAAATGAGGATATGATTATTGTAGCTATAATACATTTTGATGATACTCAAAAGTGGATGGAAAATTGTTGTTGGAGGGCTTTGGGAACACATAAGTTCCATGATGGAGAACTTTCCCTTGCATATTTTTAGGTTCTCAAAGAAGCATTGGTGGTGATGAAATTTAATTACCTACACCTACTTTCAGATAGAGATCATCTTCTTATGCTTGATGAGATTTATTTTGATGCACTAAAAGGGAAAGAAGAGGAAGTTGAGAACCTTACCCATGAGATTTAGGTTACGAAGGATTCTTTGAAGAGCACTCAAATGGCCCTTCAAGAATCATAAATTCAGGTTGATGAGCTTTGTGTGGAGTTGATTTTGGCACATTCTTCATCATCTAGAGCAGAGAATCAATCATCTAAGGCAGCCATAACATAGGATGATGTTAGTGGTACTCATGATTTGAGGTAAGAGACACTTGGGATGGTCGAGCATGCGGGGCATTCAGATTTGCAAGGGCTTAAAGAGAGGTATGATTATGAAATTTCTGACTATACGAATAGTTTGCATCATGTGAGTCACGAGCCACCTCTTTTGGAGATCCCATGAAGGCTCAAGTCATAGATACATATGAGATAGTTGAGAATATGCCTTGTGGACCAACCAACAGGGAAGTGTACACATCCATTGATTGTGAGAATGGGTATCTTACAGGTGTGGACACAACAATCTAGGGTGTAGGTTCAGAGGACACTAGTGGAGAGATTCCTCTAGGGAGACCTCCTAATAGAGGTTTTGAGCATACCATTGAGTTTGGTTTACCTATGTTGGACGAGTTGATGGATGAGCTTCAGAGTGTAGTATAATTATATGAGATGGATTTTCATTTTGGGTACCATCAGATCAATATGAGAGAGATGGGTGTGTTGGTACCCTAGGAGAAGATCCAGGCCACATTGGATTGGCTCACAAAGATTTTAATTGATTGGAAGTCCCACCTCCTGGTGGAATATTCCAAGAACATGTTTGCTTGTGAGTTGATCGATGACCATGCTCAAGATGACAGGTATAGAGTAGTGGATGAAATTATCTACTACAAAGATCGCATATATTTAGTCCTTGAGTCCACACTTAGGGAGAATATCATGTGGGCTATGCATGATACACCTTTGGTAGGACATTCGAGATACTTCATAACGTACTAATAGATCAAGGAGAGGTTCTCTTGGAAAGGCCTCGAGGACGATATGTTGAGACATGTGAGGGGTGTATGACTTGTCAGCAAAACAAGTCAGAGCATACTCATCTTGCATGATTCTTGCATCCTTTACTCATTCCAGAACAAAAGTGGGAGAGTGTGTCGATGGATTTCATCACATGTATATCGAAGGTGAATGGAAGGGATTGCATTTATATAGTTGTTTATCAAGTGACCAAGTTTGCGCATTTCATCACAATTTGATCGGAGTATGAGTCACTGCAGGTGGCATAGTTGTTTTTCAAGGAGGTGCTTAGACTCCATGGGTTTCTTGCGTACATCGTCAATGATAGAGACAATAGATATTTCGGTGCATTTTGGCTAGAGACGGGCAGATTAGTAGGCACAAAGTTGACTCCTAGTACCTTATATCCACCAGATGTTTGCATACAAAAACACGAACACAAAACTTGGCTCATTTGGATTCCCATGGTTACTAGTGTAGCATAATGGGAGTTAGTAGGTATTGGAGATGATGGACTTCTAACTTGGCTATGGGATCCGAGAAGTCATATGATTTGTAGATTGCTTGGAAAAGTTGTGATAGTGATTGGTTGGTTTCATTTTTGGATTGTCATGAGAGGAGATGCTGAGAGTTATTCTGTAGAGTAGGACATATTTTATTTTTCGATACCCAGGATTGAGTCCAGTAGTAGATTCGTAAACCTTGACTTCACTAAGATGCCTTGGCATAATATTATTCATGGTAGTGGGTTTAGCCCTTACAGGTATTTCATTTTAAAGTTTTAGGAGAGGAGATTGCAGTTTTAGCTCGATGGAAGAAATTTATGATAAGAGTGGCACAACATTAGCATGGTGGTTCCTTTCTGGGACTAATTTGGAACCCTCAGATTGAATTGTTTGGAATTCCAACAACTAATAGAGACGGGAGATCTAGTCCTTAGTTTCAGGAGTTTTCTCTTATGGTGCATTGGGATGGTTCCCTAAAAGAGCCATTTTCTAAGGGGTTGATTGATTTTTTGCAGTGCATTATTGCTCTACCTGTCGGTAGTATTTAGGTGGCCTCTTGTGTTAGTACCTTGCAGGACAATGCTTTGAGCAAAGGGTGCTTCACATATTCCAGGTTTGTTTGGGACCTTGGGATCATTCTTAGTTTCGGTTTGGTTCAACTAATTGATCGTAGGGTTGTGATGGCACTGCTTGAGGACAAGCAATATTAGGAAGGGAGGGTTGTAATGTCCCTTTTCGAATGATCACTCTAGGAGGGAAACTCATTATCCTATTTAATTATGTAGGCTATAGTTGATCAAAAAAGGGGATTAATTAATTATTTAATATCACTTGGGCGAAAAAAAACATTAAAAAGTGACATTAAGTAATTAAATTAAAGAAGGGGTGTTATAAAGTGACTTTGGGGAAATATTTCTTTTTTTTGTAAGTTCGAAATTATATTAATAGAACAAAAGAGCACAAAGGTGTTCATGTCTGCATTGTTGGATTTTGTGCAACTTCAGAAGATATTATTATTGTACTTGATTGTACCTCCTAAGGGAGATGAATTGGATGTATTTAATTATGTAAAACCCTTAAAAGAATCAATGTAATCCTTGGGATGGAAAGCAAGCAAAAGAAAAAATTAAAATTAAAATTATTATTGCTCCCCACGTGAAGTCAGCCCAGTTACGGATTTTTCATGTTTGCACTTGTATAAATAAGAGGTAAAGTGCACCTCATCATTCACTCATCCAATCAAGTGAAGTTCGCATCACCTAGAGAGAGAGAAGTGTGCATCTGTTGGAGAAGAATACTATTTTGGGGTTTCTACTTTTGGGAAGTATTTCCATCTTCTCTCTTTTATGATTTTACTCTGATCTCAGAATTATCATCTCTATACGAAGGTTGCTAGGTTTTCTCCCATTTGGGTTTCCCAGGATAAACTTTAGTGTTATTGTTTTGTGCTTTGTATTTCTTCTAGTGATCTTGGTTATGCATTTATCTTATTATGCTATGAATGTATGAAATTTAACATGGTATCAGAGTAGTTCTAGAAGAAGTCATTGTCGGAACATTGTTGAAACCCTGCTGGAACTAGGATTTCATCTTCTGAAGTCTTCACCCAACTTCTTGGAGAAAGAAAGCCTTGAGAATTTCGTTTTTAGGGAGGCGCATCTTTTGGTGAAGACATAAGTCAATTCTGAGAATTTTTCAGTTTTTGACCTAACTCTACAGCTGGAGCAAAAATTAGGGTTTCAGTTTTGACCTACTTCTCTCCACAGATTTGGATCATCCCTACCTCATATCAACTTGCCTTGGCAAGGCGCATCTACCTGTGGAATCAGTTTTTCAAAATTCCAACTTTCATTTTTGACCTAGCTCTTGCTAGGGTTTCTGAACCAGATCTGCAGTCAAGATGATTGGAATGGAAGTTGAAGATCGACTGGAAGGGATTTCAGTTTCAATTGCCAATGTAGAAGAAGACCATCATCACAAGAATCAACGGAATGAAGATTTTACAGAATTCTTCTTCATATAAGCCCTATCAGGTATTGTTCCCACCACTAGTGATACTTGGCTCATAGATAGTGGTGCTTCTAGACACATGACAGGTTTTAAAGAAAATATTTCAAAATTAGTTGAGAAAGATTCTCATCTCCATTTTGTACTTGGAGATGATGCTAACTACACTGTGAAAGGATTTGGGGCCACCTCCCTTCAGCTAGAATCAAGTGATGCATTACACTTGAGTGATGTGCTCTATGTACCTGGAATGAAAGGAAACCTTGTCTCCATCTCAGCCTGGGAGGACAAGGGATATAAAGTAGCTTTCTTAGAAGGGAAAGTCCTTGCTTGGCACAAGAACTCAAGCATGAACACAACCAAAGTTATTGGTATAAGAGAGGAGGTCTTATATCGACTGAACACTTCACCAGTCCAAGACCTAGTACACAATGTTGCAAGTATGGGCGAATTATGGCACATGAGACTAGCTCATTTGAACTATCGAGCTCTCCCAGCACTGAAGAATATAGTGACAGGTTTACCAGCGCTCCAGGTAGACCATGATGGGACATGTAGAGGATGTGCACTTGGAAAGAATGCCAAGAGATCTTTTCCAGATAGTGAGAGTAGATCCAAAGGGATTTTGGATCTAATACACTCTAACTTGTGTGGACCCATGAAAGTTGCTTCATTGGGTGGATATCATTACTATATAAAATTCATTGATTATTATTCACGGAAGACTTGGATATACTTTCTCAAGTCTAAGGAATCTGAAGAAGTACTCAGCAAGTTCAAAGAATTTAAAGCACAAGTTGAAATCCTATCTGGGAAGAGGATCAAGATTTTGAGATCTAATAATGGTGAAGAATGTACCTCTACAAAATTTAATGATTTCTGCAAGGAAGCGGGACTTAAGAGCGAGCTCACAGTTCCCTACAACCCTCAAAAGTGGGGCTACGGAAAGAAAGACTAGAACAATTGTGGAGGCATCCAAAGCTATGATACATGACCAGAGTCTTCAAATGTTCTTGTGGGAAGAAGCATCCATAACCGATGTATATGTACAGAATAGATATCCACATAAGATATTCAAGAATATGTCTCCAAAAGAAGCATTCATAGGAGTGAAACCAGAAGTGGGCCATCTCCGGATATTTGGCTGTCCAGTCTACATACATGTGCCCAAGGAGAAAAGATCAAAGTTAGAACCTTCAGGCAAGAAGGGAACCTTTGTGGGATACAATGAGTCTTCAAAGGCTTACAGAATTTACATTCCAGGATCTAGATAGATTGAATTCAGTAGGGATGTGACCTTTGAAGAAGAGATGGCTATCAGGAAAGGAAGAGGATTAGACATGGAGATCGATGGTGAAGAAATGCTAGAACCAAAGGAGATGAGATCATCTCCCCCTCCAGTTCAGAGGGAGTTAGCTGAAAAGGATGAACCTATCAATCCCATTGATCCAGTTGATATCCCAAAGATGTTGTAGGTCAGAAAAGACCTAGATGGGTACAACAGACACTACAGGATGCAGAGGGGCATGAAGCTCCACATGGTGCTTCCAGAGAAAGCAAAATACCTCAAAGGTTCTCTAGTTATGTGGCACTGATGAGCAACATTATTGATTCAGAACCGACCACTTACGAAGAAGCATCCAAACATCAAGTTTGGAAGGATGCCATGATGGAAGAATATCAATCCATCATGAAGAATGATGTGTGGGAGGTTGTGCCGAGACTTGAGGAGAAGTCAATAGTGACTTCTAAATGGCTATACAACATCAAGCATGGAGCAGATGGAAGTGTTGAAAAATACAAGGCCAGATTTGTTGCCAAAGGATTCTCTCAGAAAGAGGGAGTCGACTATGATGAAACATTTGCTCCTGTGGCTCGATATAATTCAATCAGATTGATCATTTCTATTGCTTCAACTATGGGATGGAAGTTGCATTAGATGGATGTAAGGACAACCTTTCTCAATGGTGTTATTGATGAAGAAGTTTACATCAAGCAACCAGATGGGTTTATTGTCCAAGGAAATGAGTCTCATGTATGCAAATTGAAAAAGGCACTGTATGGACTCAAGCAAGCACTCTGTGCTTGGCATGGACGGATAGACGGATTCCTGGTGAGATTGGGATTTACCAAGAGTGATGCATACCCCAACCTTTATTACAAGGTTGTAGATGATGAGTCACTGATCTTGGTACTATATGTTGATGATTTGTTTCTCACGGGAAATGAGAAACTTATTGTATGGTGTAAGAAGAATCTCGCCTCTGAGTTTTAATTGAATGATCTAGGATTGATGCACTACTTCTTGGGATTAGAAGTGTGGTAGAGGAAGAAAGAGATTTCCCTAGGCCAAGGAAAGTACACCATAGATATACTAAAGAGATTTGGAATGTTGGACTACAAGTCCATGGACACTCCGATGGATGCAAATTAGAAGAAGTTGATAGATTCTACTTCTAACTCAAGTTTGATTGATCACACCATTTATTTCCAGTTGATTGGGTCCTTGATGTATATGAAAAACACCAGACTAGATATATGTTTTGTTGTGAATGCTCTCAGCCAGTTCATGTGCGAGCCAAGGCAGATTCACTGGATTGCTGCAAAACATGTTCTAAGATACTTACGTGGCACTATGGGATATGGATTGAAGTATGCTTCATATAGTGATATGAGATTACAGGGGTTTACAGACTCAGATTGGTCCAAATACGTTGTAGATAGGAAGAGTACTTCTAGATGTTGCTTCAGTTTGGGTTTTGCAGTTATTTCCTGGAGCAGCAGGAAGCAGAACTCAGTAGCACTCAATACTACAGAGGCCGAGTACATGGCTGCTAGTACAACAACTCGAGAAGCAGTTTGGATTCGTAAACTCTTGATAGGATTGTTTGTCCAGATTCCACAGCCGACCGTGATTTAATGTGATATCCAGAGCTGTGTGCAGATGTTAGTGAATCTTGTATTTCACGACAGGTCGAATAGTCGAGTTACAGTACGTGCCGATAGACGACCAGACTGCAGATGTTCTCACCAAGGCTCTTCCCAGGGTGAAGTTCGAATACTTTCGCGAAAGACTTGGAATAGAAGAGAACGAGTCCCTCCATGAGAGGGAAGATGACATCGAGATGCTTACCCTGCTTTTTCCCAAGTACCTCTATAGTCCTGGTACTCAGCCAGATATGGGAGAAATCCAATAGGCAGATGAGTCGGATAGTCATTAGATGGTCGGGTTCACCTAGATACCTCTACAGTCCTGGTACTCATCCAGATATGGGATAAATCCCATTGGCAGATGAGTCAGACAGTCAGTAGATGTTCAGGTTCACATAAGTGCCTCTACAGTCCAGATACTCAGCCAGGTATGGGAGAAATCCCATCGGCAGATGAGTCGGACATTCAGTAGTTGGCCGTGTGATTGCACAGGTACCTCTACTCGTTCAAGTTCTCAACCAAGTATGGGAGGACCCCATCGACAGATGAGATGAACATGTAGTAGATGGTCGTGCCCATTTGCTCGCCTGGGATCTCAGCTAGGTATGGGATAAATCCCATCGACAGATGAGACAGACATGTAGAAAATGGTATAGCAGAGATGGTATAACTGATATCTCAGATATCCAGGATTCAATGATTCTCCTGGATCCAGGATTGAGTGATTCTCTTGGACTCACCGAAGGACTGGTGAAGTTGATGCATGATGACCCTTCTCGAAGAATTGAGACTGTGTGGAAAACCTTCAATATATATAGAGATGATGGAGATAGTATAGATGTATAAATGAAACCCAGATGATCGTGATGCTAATGAAGACTGAATAATACCTTCCTCGTTGAGAGGGAGTGTTGGATTTTGTGCAACTTTGGAAGATATTATTATTGTTGAGAGGGAGTGTTGGATTTTGTGCAACTTTGGAAGATATTATTATTGTATTTTATTGTGCTTGATTGTACCTCCTAATGGAGATGAACTTTATTTATTTAATTATGTAAAACCCTTGAAAGAATCAATGTAATCCTTGGGATGAAAAGCAAGCAAAGGAAAAAATTAAAATTAAAATTATTATTGTTCCCCAAGTGAAGTCGGCCCAGTTAGGGATTTTTCATGTTTGCACTTGTATAAATAAGAGGTAAAGTGCACCTCATTATTCACTCATCCAATCAAGTGAAGTTGGCATCACCTAG
Organism: Larix kaempferi; assembly: GCA_027924585.1. Taxonomy (NCBI): domain Eukaryota; kingdom Viridiplantae; phylum Streptophyta; class Pinopsida; order Pinales; family Pinaceae; genus Larix; species Larix kaempferi. The sequence goes on along the minus strand of BSBM01000435.1, from coordinate 14,460,319 downwards.
AGAGAGAGAGAGAAGTGCGCATCTGCTGGAGAAGAAGACTATTTTTGGGTTTCTATTTTTGGGAAGTATTTCCATCTTCTCTCTTTTATGATTGTACTCTAATCTCGGAATTATCATCTCTATACGAAGGTTGTTGGGTTTTCTCCCGTTTGGGTTTCCCAGGATAAAATCTGTTGTTATTGTTTTGTGCTTTGTATTTCTTCTAATGATCTTGGTTATGCATTTATATTATTATTCTATGAATGTATGAAATTTAACATGCATAGCCCAAAACAGAGAACCAGACCCTGATTGACTTTTGATCATCCTAGAACTAGAGAGAATGTCTTTGCAGAGTTCATAACAAACCCAATTAATTTCCCACAGGTCGGGGGCTATGACCTTAGAAATAAAAATAAATAAGATTGGACTGCACCATATGACTAGGGACTGCATAAACAACGAGAACACGACATGAAGGCCTAGAGAAAAATAAAACCAGATATACTGATTACTCTGGAACCTTTGATATGTTGGCATAGCTACTAGGCGAGGTCGAGGCCGCAACCACTACCAAAGCATGAGCCATTGTATCTGGGTCGCGTCTGAAGACCAACTGCTTTCCCACTAACCATTTTCCTACCAGATCCTTTGCCAATGCATCCATTATGGTATTCAAGTTGTCATACATAGCCACCTAGTTCTGGACCAGCCGCCGCACGTTATCTTCCAGGCGAGCTGGGCGACCTTCCACCGTCAAGGGGCAGCATTCCAACTAGATGTGTCCTGCTAGGAAGTCTTCGAAGGGTAAGGTTAAAATCGAATTCATGGCCCAAAAAAGGTCCAATGTGTGAGTGTGCCTGGTTTCCCTAGTGCGCAGTGCCTTAAAGTCTTCAATAATTCCATCAAATATTTTCCTGAGCTCCTAAGGAGCAGGGTAGATTTTTTCACCCATCAAGCGCCTCTCCCAACATTCAGTATGATCCTTGGCCTGACGACTTAGCTTATTCTAAAAAAAACCCGAGCTTTGTCATTCCTTTCTTTGCCTGGGGCGGATGGGAATGGCGGGGACCATTTGTTGTGCGATGTTTGGTGACTTTGGTGTGAACCATGATGCCAATGAGCCTAGGAATCAAGTCACACATTGACTGGTCGCAGACAGGTTGATTATCAGGGTGAACACGATAAACATCGAGAGCTTCAAGTAGAATGCACGAAGGTGGCAGAGGGGTGGTTGATAAAATCCATGGTGCATCTTACGAACCCCATTAATTCCCTTAATTCTTCACATGTGACGCCGGACATAACCATAATGAAGGGAGTGGTTGGCATGGTTCATGATAGCAAGTTCAAAGTGGAATTGAAGGTATCGTACATCCATTTGCAGAATGTTTTGATGTTTACAAGTGTAGAGGGATAGGAAAATTATTGTTGGATCGACCAAGAAAGCGAGGAGGAGAAAATGGCCCTACTTACCATTCCCCTTATCATGCATGTTGATGCTTCGGTTACGCGCTTGGACTCACCACGTGGCCCACGATAGATTGCTCGGGGTGCTCACTTATACAAGACACTTGGCTTATAGCTGATTTCTCTAGGCACACATTTGGAAGGGAGGTGTGGCCCATGGTTTGACACCCATCGTGGGGGAGACTTTGGGGAAATATTTCATAAATACTTCATAAAGTCATTTTATATTATTTAATAAGAGCATAAAGGTCACTCTTATTAATTAAAGGAGAAAAGACAAAAATGGCGTGAAAAAGGTGAAAGTGGAAATAAAAGGGCAAATCAACATATTCTCTCATTCATTCATAACTTATTTTGTGAAAAAGAGAAATTGAAGAGCTCTTGTGGCTTTTGGCTCTTGGGACGAAAAGCCTAAGAGAAATATTGGTTTCGGTGGTGAAACAAATCCACCCTAGCTGATTTGGAGGAGAGATCACTCAAACCTTTGCATTGTGCTTCATTGCCATGGACGAAAATCTATTTTACTTGCAAATTGGTGAAGATTTGGCCAGTAGCTGGTAGTTTGAAGGAGTGGCGCACCTATTCATGGAGGCACACAGAGTTGTGTAAGTACCAAGGCTTTGGAGCACCTCTTTTCCTTGTTGTTCATACTGATATTTTGTGGATGTTCAGAGGTTATTTGGTTGAGTCCTATTACATCACTAGAGGATGCATTTGTGAGCCAAGTAGTGGCCATTTGTAGAGGAAGCAGAGTTGTTGAGGGTTCGATTGGCATACATGAGGAGGCACTTTGGATGTGAACTCTTGAAGACAACAAGGGGCGTATTCCATCATTATTCTTGATATTGGAGAGGGGCACACTCACTTCTCGAGGAAATTTTGCTTGTTGGAAGGTGCACAACCTAGATACCATCTTCCCCATTAATTGTAGTGGCCATATTCTCCATCAAAAAGGGACTTCACTGGTTGCTGGTAATTCACAGGGGTGTTTACCCATCTACATGGGTCGAAATCAACCATAAAGTGGCATATTAAAGGAATGTATAACATCCAAGAAGGGAATGCCAACTCACTATGATCTACAAGACATAACATAGACATACTCAAATATGATTTTCATTCATGTAAATCACTGTTACAACTTATGTATAATCTTTGTTAGTGAAAGTGAACATTGTCCTCAAAGTGTTTGTCAAAAGTATCCAACCAAAATACATCAACCGTGAACTCTTGTGAAGGAGTCATCAATCATAGATCTTCTATATTGCTAAAGGTACGAATTAGGACTACTATTTCCTAGCTTGTGAGCATTTCCATAGGGCTGTCATCCACTTTTGGGGTTTGAGGCATCTATAGGTAGTGGGAATTTCATCTATTAAGTGGGTTGTTGCATTCTCAACCCCAAGTCAACAGTCAGTGTAGATCTGAACTTTATTGTTGAATAAATATAATTGCTACAACAATTTTAACATTAATGAACATGCTCAGATTTACATATTGTTGTCTTTATTGTTATGCACAATTTTTTTGTGGGCATTTCCTTATGTTCTAAATATGAAATCATAAACACAAGCTACAACAACCGTAACCGACCATAAAAATCAGACTTTGCATGAAAGGGGAATCTCCAACAATATTATAACCTTGTTGACAAAGTGCTTAACATAAGTCTTGAACCAAACACTTAAGCAGTTCAATTAAAATCAACACATAATTAGTTGGGAACATTACAATTATCTTTCATAGAAGATTTAACACTAGATGCATATGCATAATTACCAAAAGATGTGTTTTTAAAGAAGAAGACCCTAATGACCAAAAGGGGTTGACATAAACTTTAAAACAAGGGATTGAAAGGACAACTAGAAACCATGACCAAACGACACTCCATAAATAAATCTTATTGAGGATGGAACTTCTTTCTAGAAAAAAAACTTTATTTCATTTTTATAAAAAATATTTCAAACTTATTTTTAGGTAAATTTGTAAATAGACTTTTTGATGAAATAGACATCATGGGAAACTCTTGGGCACTTCTCTTTATTTTAAGGATGGTGTATGTATGAGGACTAGACCTTATAATCACCTATTTGAAATTCACAAAATGCAATCACTCAAACTAACCCACCAAACTAAATTTACAAATAAATTAAGTACATAAAAAAATAATTACCAAAAAATCATATCAAAATTATTAAAACAATTCCACCCACAAAAATATAAATATAAATATACATTTTAAAAAATTAAGATTAAAAGCTTTAACATCCTCTAATATATGATAACTCCCCAAAGTAATTATAAAATAAATTAAATCATACTATAAATGTAAAATAATCCGCTGAAAGAATATCATATAGCCCCTTATGTGGGTTGCTAATGGATGGCGGGACATAATTATTTTCAGAAGATACCAGAATAAATGGTCGGTACATTTTGAGGTGAAGTTTATTTTAAATAAAGAGATAGATGTTGTTATATATATTTTGAGGTGAAGTTTATTTTAAATAAAGAGATAGATGTTGTTATAGTTTTTACAGTTTATATTAATGATAGAGATATAATCATTTTAAAATATGAAGTGAAATGTTGGATAATTGAGATCACTATTCAAATTCATGAATGTATATGATTATAATTAGAAGCTCTTAAATATAGGAAGTATTTTTATAAAAAGTTTTAATTGATAATAATTATTGTTATTGTAGTGTTCACATGAGCGTAGATCTACATTATGATTGTAAATATAGCTTTATAAATATAAGAAGTATTTCTATAAAAAGATTTAATTGATAATAATTATTGTAATTGTGGTGCCCACAAGAGTGTAATCTAGTCACAAAGAAGTGAATGATATGTTACATTGTATATATGTCACATGTTCCTCGTTCTCATTGGCTAATTCCCTTAGTACAAAAAATAAATAAATTATTGTTATTGTGATGAGAGACATTATCTATAGTCTAATACGGAGAAAAAGTGTAACTCTATATTCAACTTGGAATGATGCGGTCTTGGAGTTGAGACATCATTAAACCAAGGATTTCCACACGAGAGATTTACATATCAAACTAATATAGATCCATTTTAATTTTAGAATTATCAAGGGGCAAAAAAGATCAAATCCCTTGAGATACAACATTTTTTACAATGCAACATTTAAGGAAAAGTTTGCACCCTGATTTTTGGGTGCTTGGTAGATTCAAAGTCAAAATGAATTAATATACTAGAAATGATTATAAAGTCTAAGATTAGATATTCTATTATTAATGATCTAAAAAAATCAAAATCTTTTTAGACACTTCATTTTCATCAAATATTGATAGGTACAAATAATTTTTCCAAATTTTCATTATAAAAGAAATTGTAATTTTTTTAGGACCATTAGATGCTGCATGTTCTCACAACTACAATAAACCTCTAATTATCCTTTTTATTTATTTAATGTGCTGAACAAAATCTGGAAGGGCTGGTTCACGCTGCTTTGCTTGTAACCACAACGACACTGAGAATTGTAAGTTGCAAATGGGTTCATCCTGCACTACAGCTGCAGGTTTTTCCTTAAAAGCCGTCATAATACCATGATAGAGCTGGGTTTTCACAGTCTGTATCAAGCTATTGATTGCAATGCAGGATTCGATATTGGATCGATTAATTCCTTTTGTTTTTTCCAATTTCTTGTATTGTAGCAGCACTGTAAGGACGAAGACGCTGTTTTATTGTACACAGTTTAGTTTAATCTAATCTCCACCTCATACTTTTGTGGCAGGAGAAGTGAGATGCTCTATAGTTTGCTGGGAATGTGCGTTTCTGTAGCACTTCTAATCATAACCATATAAAAGAGAAGACTATCTACATTAAAATGGGTGAGGTTGTTTGCTTTTTCACTTTATTTTTATAAATATTCTTAGTCACAAAAATAAAAGAATGGTTCATATTAATGGAAGGATATTTTTACGATAATAGTTACGGTAAATGTTATTATAATTTGGTTGTTGAGTTATAAGTTAAATGCCATTAATAAGTTATCTATTATCATATGTTATTCATGTATATGAAGATCTCAAATAAGAGTGACTCAATAGGATGTACTTCTACTTCAGCTAGATGCATCGAGTTTCTTTTTACTTAAGTTCTAGAAAAAGATCACTTAACCCATCAAAAGCAATTTAACTTTTAAGTCATATCTTCTGCTCTCTTTTTATTTAGAATTTTGCAAAATCTCTTTATTTAATCATACATGAATCTTGTATCGTGATAAACCTCTGCTATTGTCTAAATTTTATTATTATAATAAAGATCACTAACCAATCAAAAACAATTTAACTTTTAAGTCATACTTTCTAGTCTCTTTTTATTTAGAATTTTGCAAAATCCCTTTATTTAATCATACATGAATCTTGTATCATGATAAACCTCTGCTATTGTCTAAATTTTTTTATTCTTATCATATTTTATCTTCCCTTTCTTTAATCATACATGAATCTTGTATCATGATAAATCTCTGCTATTGTCTAAATTTTTTTTTTCTTATCATATTTTTGATCTTGTACAAAATAATTAGCTTACTTTACTATAATGACAACCATTTCCAGTCTATTTACCAACTCTAAAGTTGGATTTAGGATATTTATTTAAAAATTAAATTATTATATTTTTTATATAAAATATTATTAAATTTATATTAAAAATATTTTTTAAATTTGAAATTAAACTATTACTATTATTATTAATATAATAAAACAGTACACTTTCAAATAGCTCAATTTAATGGTGGTTTAGCTCAATTTAATGGTGATTGAGGGCGGGCTAGGACAGAGTTCCAGTAGTAATTTACAACCTTCATTGAATTAACTTTTATTAACAAGACTTTAGTGAAGACTGTATCAAATCTTTTTGAAAGATTTTATTAATATAATAAAACAGTACACTTTCAAAAAGCTCAATTTAATGGTTGAGGGCGGGCTAGGACAGAGTTCCAGTAATAATTTACAATCTTCATTGAATTAACTTTTATTAACAAGACTTTAGTCAAGACTGTATCAAATCTTTTTGAAAGATTCTGGTTTGGTTAATTGCAAATAGAATAATGTCACAACAAATTTTTTTAGGACATTAATTTCTGTTGTTGTAATTTTGGGAAATTTTCAATTGCTTTTGCATGGTTTTCTGGTCCGTATTGTTTATTGAGTATCATTGGAGATATCATTACCAAGTTCTGATTAGTTTTTAAATGAAGAATATTTCGTAGTAGCTGCATCGAATTTGTAAAATGGAAATCGGACAAATGGCAAATCATAAAAATATTAAACTAGTCTGATCACATTAGTATAGAGTTTTCACATTAGTTTACTTAAATTTTCCCACGTTTTTCTAGCCTTATTGGGTTCCACTGGACATTTTATTTTATTGGGTTTCAATGTAGCTTCTGCTTTGGGCAACTTTAAATTCGTTTATTGAGATAAAAATTTAAATTTCGTTGAATTTTAGTCAGCTGACCTTCCAAAAAGAAAAAACCATTGACTTTACACCCCAGGCACCCAATAAACCTTATATAAAGGAAGTGCTACCTAATGCTAGCATAGCCAGCCCAGCCCCACTCAACTAGCCAACCGGCAATAGTGTTTTGGTTTTCATTCCATGAAGCGCAGTAACATTAACACTAGACAAAAATGCATAATTAGTTTGTACTGATTGCTGGGAATATGGAAGAATATAATGTAAAATATGAGTAGTAGATTTGAAATAATGTCATAATGAGATTGTTGAGAATATGAGGAGATGAAAACCATGGTTTTAGTATTGTTATTATTATCTGGAGCCCCTCATGATTGCAGACCAACTTTACAAAATCATCATGGCTTTTCTGTTAGTCTTTGCCTACAGGTAGTGCTTTGCCTTTTTGTTCAGTAGGAGGTTTATTGGGCTAAACTGGTGCATTTGGCACACACATGAGCTCTGTTAAAGAGACTTATAAATTGGTGTGCTTCCATACAGAGTGTGTAGCACTTAAACAGCCGGAGCGGACAAACAATGGCAGGACAACAACTGGTTGATTTGTAAGGGTTGAATGTGATTGATATTTTGAGAATATGGTGTTTTGTCCAAAGCAAAAAAGGTGGGCGGTGGACCATTGGGCTTTTTTACTTTCTTGATCACCTACAACGTGTGGCGTGCACAGAAAACAACTTTTAAAAGCACTCCCGTGGCCCAATATTTTATTCCTGCATGGGAATCCGGTCGACAAAACAGCTTATATTCTTTCCAACTCCATCTGCGAATTGCCTGAGATTCATTGTCCTGCCAAGCGATTTTTCATAATGGGTTTCAGAATAATTGCTTGCCTGGTCTTTCTGGTCTTCTTGAAGGCCACATTGGAGACCATGGTCTCGTCTCAGGCTGTCCCTCCCCCCTTGCCAGTTTTGCCTATTCCCAACGCCAGGCAGCTCAAATGGCAGCAGCGAGAGATGACAATGTTCTTTCATTTCGGCATGAACACATTTACAGACAAAGAATGGGGAGATGGGAAGGAGGATCCGCGGCTGTTCTATCCCAAAGCCCTCGATGCTACTCAGTGGGCCACGGTAGCAAAGGAGGCTGGATTCGATCTGGTGATCCTGACGGCCAAGCACCATGATGGCTTCTGCCTCTGGCAAACAGCTTACACCAATCATTCTGTGAGATACAGCCCATGGAAAGACGGTAAGGGGGACATTGTCAAGGATTTGGCAGAGGCAGCCCAAGCAGTAGGACTGGACTTTGGTGTTTATCTGTCTCCTTGGGACCGCCATGAGCCTACCTACGGCCTTGAGCTGCAATACAATCAGTTCTATTTGGGACAGTTGCAGGAACTTCTCACCAAGTACACACTTCATGCTTTTATCCTTTTATTTCGAACTGTAAAACTGTTATTAACACTAGCACAAACCATCTAAATCCATTTAAATGCAAGTTTAACTGTTATATAAAGATGCTGTAGAAGATAGCACATTGCAGGTTGAGACACTGATGGGTTATTAAAACTGTTTAATTCTATTTTATATTAAAATTATGATTTAGATCCTGTTGTATTTCCATCTAACTTCAGATTTTTTATCCCCTTTTATTTGATCCTTCTTTCTGTTTAATAAATCCGGGATGAAGCGATGCTCATTTCCATTTTCATGCATATTTGACATTGTATAGTCACTGCCCCATTAATAATTCTGGTTTTCTGATATCTGTGTATGGACAGATATGGATCGATATCTGAGGTCTGGTTCGATGGTGCCAAAGGAAAAAATGCAACCCACATGAACTACATGTTTACTGAGTGGTTTGAAATGGTGCATCAGCTGCAGATCTCTGCAAACATATTCTCAGATGCTGGTCCAGATGTGAGGTGGGTTGGAGACGAAAATGGGACTGCTGGATTAACCTCCTGGTCGACCATCAATGGATCTGCCTTGAAGATTGGAGATGCCAACATTATGGGGTGAGTTCCAACTTTCATATCAAAATGCAAAAGTAAATTCTGTGAAAGTTTATTAAACCTAAACCTATAATGCACTTCAGATTGCCAAACTGTAAGTTGCATATCTTCAATTCCAAAATTTGATATGTCTGGTATTTGTATGAACTAGCGATTGGATTGAAAAGGGTTTGGACAAGTGTGAGTATATTGAAAAATATACTCAGTGTGATACAGTGTATTCATTGTTAATTCAAACAACTAATTAATTAGATTATTATTTTTATATGAACCAATAATTTAATTACATGGAGAGAAACGATTTGCGTGGTTACTAGTTCTGTGTCTGTCATAATGTGTTACATTCATAGAAACAATGTGCAAGGTGGGGAGATGTGTAGGGTGGGGGAAGATCTTCAGAGAAATGATGTGCAAGGTGAGGAGATGTGCAGGGTGGGGGAGATCTTCAGGTCTGTCACAGGATGACTTATGCTGTCATAATGTTATGTGTAACATTGAGAGAAACAATGTGCAAGGTGGGGAGATGTGTAGGGTGGGGAAGATCTTCATGTTACATTGAGAGAAATGATATGCAAGGTGGGGGAGATCTGCAGGGTGGGGGAGATTTTCAGGTCTATCACAGGATGATTTAAGCTATCCATCAATGCTAAAAAATGATTGAATATATATTTTTATGAAGTAAGATAAACATGTAATTAATTTTATCCTTTTAGACCAATATTTTTACGTATTATTTTTGGTTGAAATCTTGTTGTGCAGAATGGTCAAAAGTGAAATCATTGCAAAATCTTAAAAGATGTTTAGTTTTCTTCTAGAAAAAACAAAATTGCATTATTCATATAGCAAACAGCATTCTTGATATTCCTCTTCCAAGAATCCAAGGGGAGATCTTCAGGTCTATCACGGGATGACTTGAGCTATCCCTCAATGCTAAAAATGGTTGAATATATATTTTTATGAAGTAAGATAAACATGTAATTAATTTTATCCTTTTAGACAAATATTTTTGTGTATTATTTTTGGGTGAAATCTTGTTGTGCAGAATTGTCAAAAGTGAAATCATTGCAAAATCTTAAAAGATGGTTTAGTTTTCTTCAATAAAAAACAAAAACAAAATTGCATTATTCATATAGCAAACAGCATTTTTGATATTCCTTTTCGAAGAATCCAATTCCGTTCATTATTATTTCAATAAAATAGATTCTAGATCCTGCTTTATCCCATGAACCTTCAAAAATGAAACTCAAAAACAAAGTCCTTCAATTCCAAAAAAAATCCGAACAGATTCCCCTCGAAACATATCACAATGAGTTCCATCAATTTCAAAACTGATCCCAAGATCCCATAACAGACCAACGGATTCAAAGATGAAAAAAGAATAAGCTAAATATAGATGATTTGCATACTTTTTGTCAAATTTTCTTGTTGAATTGTAGTTTTAAGTTGTTGGAATTGCATAATCAAAGTATTCAGGGGTAATTGAGAAGTGTTTAATCCATTTTTACAATCAGAATTGTAATTTCAACAATGAAAATTGCAATTCTAACAATAAAAATCTTGATTTCAACAAAAATAGCATCACCAGATTCTAACTGAAGTTACAGAAAAAATACAAATCCTCTAACGATTAGCTTACCTTACTCCGATGAAAGATAGCTAAAACCTGTCCACATCTTTATAATATCTATATTAGAGGAAGATGAAAATATTCTGAGATCTGTCCATTCACCTCTTCCTAGATATAGAGGCAACAAGGAGCCAGAGGTAGTCCAGCCTTTGATAGAGAATCAGCTTGTTCCTTTCTATGTGGACGTGAACTTAACCTATTTGATTTGTGAAAATGTTTTGAATCTTTATGGTATAAGAGCAGGGTTTGAATTTTCTATTCAGCCTCTGTTCCAACCATTAAAACGCAGTTTGACAGGTATGTTTAAACTTTAATTTAATTTGCCAGATAAGTATTAGATCATTTTAATGCTTTTTACATAGGCCGGCATCTTGTTTCCATCAGTTAACCAGAATGATATAAATAAGGAGTAAGCTAATTATGATTTGCAGTTTTTTAGTAACCTTTGTTGGAATCCAGTAATGTAATTTTTTGTTTAAATTATTATTTTTATTGTTGAAGTTGTAATTTTGATTATAAAAATGAATTCAACCTCCCTCAAATACAATTTAAAACTATAATTCCAATAATTTTAACAGATTTTAACTAAAAAATAAGTGTCAATGTACAAATCTTGCAATTAGCAGAAAGCCTCTGCACATGGACGAGAAAAGTGCACTCAGATGAAGGCATTTTATCAAAAATGTTGTGCAGCTAAGGTCGCTAATAATGCAATTTTTGCTTAAATCATTATTGTTATTATTGAAATTGTAATTTTTATTATAGAAATGAATTCAACCTTCCTCAAATACAATATAAAACTATAATTCCAATAATTTCAAATAGATTTTAACTAAAAAAAGTGCCAATGTACAAATCCTGCAATTACCAGAAGGCCTCTGCACATGGACGAGAAAAGTGCGCTTAGATGAAGGCATTTTATCAAAAATGTTGTGCAGCTAAGGTCGCGCTAAGATGAGGCCATTTAAAAAAATGTTGTGCAGCTAAGGTCAGCCCAAGGCTCTCTGACGTTTTTGCCAGACAGTACCCAGGTAAAAGTTTAGTCACCGAAAGTACATCGAAAAACCTGTTAAAATTAATTTTCGTTTGAATAGGTTCGATCACATAAAATGATGCAAACGTACACAAAGCAAAAGCTCATTCAAACTAGTCATGTGCCTAAAGCCAAGATTGAAGATACAATAATGTCATCCCGAGCGCTTTGGAGGGACTCTTCAGGGCTTCAGAGTGCATGTGTGGAGGCTAAGAGATGCACACACAGAGGGATTCGAAGCAATGCAGCTGGATCTTTGTTTATGAAAACAGAATTCTTAAATCTTATCCACAAGCGATTCAATATAATTTACATTAGAGCATGACTGATGTGAAATCTTATAAAATAATATTAGTGCCATTTTTTTCATTTGGCCAAAAACAAAGGAGTGGCTGATGATGATTAGGATTTTTGTTTCTGACATATTTATTGTGTGACAGGTATTTGAACACAGGAGACCCATACGGAACGGATTGGATTCCTCCAGAATGCGACGTATCAATCAGAGACGGCTGGTTTTGGCACAAATCCCAGAAGCCCAAACCGCTGAGCGAGCTGCTGGACATCTACTACAACTCGGTGGGAAGAAACTGCCTGCTGTTGCTCAACGTTCCTCCTAACACAACCGGCCTTATCTCAGCAGAGGATGCCACGAGATTACTGCAGCTGAAGAAGGCAATAAATACCATATTCTCAAAGGACCTAGCCGCCTCTGCCACGGTCACGGCCAGCAGCGTGCGAGGGGGCTATAACAGCGGCACCTTCGCCCCCGTGAACGTCCTGAACGACGACGTGTGGTCATATTGGGCTCCGGAGGAGAAGAACGAGGGCTCTTACTGGGTGGAGCTGACGGTCAAGGAGTCCATGGAATTCAATGTTGTGAGGATTCAGGAGCCCATAGGAATGGGGCAGAGAGTGATGAAATACAGCATATATGCTCAAATTGGAGGATTCAATAAAGCAGTGCTGGTGGCCAGAGGAAACACGATTGGATACAAAAGACTCCATAGACTGGACGCCCACTTTAAGGCTACCTCTGTTAAGCTTCTTGTGGAGAAATGCAGAGGGGGTATCCCGCTGATCTCATCATTTGGCCTTCACCTTGATCCATTTTACCCCAAAAAGATATTATAATTTCCGAGCATATTCAGGGTGGGGGTATTGGCCTGTAGGGATTTGTTTTGCTGAGAAAATTGCAATTATCAACAGTGTTGTACCATATCCTGAACTGAATTAGATTCCATTCATAAAGCTGCTTACGCACATGGAGATCCTTTCCTTCGTCTTTTCCGTATCGCGTGAATGTAATATCTATCTCCATCTTCCTGTACTGGAAAAGACAGCCAACCGTGTATTTTTAACTTTAATCAATAAGTCATGTGAAACCACGTGAAGGATTTATTTGGGTTTTGTGAAGAAAAAAATGGCAAACACCATCACCGTGCAGCTTCTGGCCTTGAAAAATAAGTAGTTAACTAAGAAATAATAACAAATACTATTAAATATAGCCTGCAGCTTCTGGCCTTGAAAAATAAGTAGTTAACTAAGAAATAATAACAAACCTACCCTTTCCATCGTCTTCGGCCTGATTAGATTGGGGTAGGTAAGTTAATCAACCGCGCGCTTTGCTGGCTTGGGCCCATACCTCATAGCCTACAGCAGCATAGGTAGCAGCACCTGGGGCAGCAGGAGCAAAGGCAGATAGAGCGGAAAGAGAGGCTGCTATTGACTCAGTGGAAGCAAGCAATATTAATTACAAAGCTAAAAGCAGAGCTGACATCGAATGACTGTTTGCTTTACGTTTCGGACAAGGTTGAGACATACATACCCATCCTTTTTTCCCATAGCTGACTTTCAAAGCTGGGAATCCGAATTAAACTGGTGCTTCTGGTGGGAATGCAAATGGAACTGCTTGTCGTTCCGCTTATTGAAATGCTTTAACGGGTGCAGCTGCTTTTCCTGCTTGGGCTGGGAATATTTATGATCCTGGAACTGAGACTTATTGTAATGATCCAGATTCAATTGATGTTTCTGGTTCGACTGGTGTCTTTGCTGCTTAGACTGCTTCTTAAAATCATTCCATTTTAACTATGTTGTAATCTAAAATTAAATTAGTTTAGCTACTTAATTTGTGGTAGATGAATATTTATATATAGTTTTCTTTTAATTATAGATTGTTATATATAGTTTTCTTCTAATTATAGATTGTTTAGTAAGAAAAATCAATTTAGATAAATATATTTATCTCATCCTCATGCAATCTAGGAAAACATAGATGCTAGTCCATTCCAAATTCTATAATATAAACATTTATGTAAAAAGAATTTTAATGGGTTAGTTTTTTTATATAATTTTTAAATTGGGTTGATTTTTTGAATTAGAGATTTAGGGTGTTAAGATTATATAACCTGGGTGTTAACGGTTTTTTAAACATGCTGAATCCGTTTTTACAATAAAAAAAAAGGGTGTTAAGGGGTTTTTAAAGATGCTGAAGCCATTTTTGCAATAAAAAATGGATTCTAAATAATCATAAATTATAATTTGGTCATTTTATATTTCTTTGATTTGATTGAAAGTCGAAATCATCTAAATCAAATATGGATGGAGTTGCATATATTAAAATTTTAATATTGCACAATCTAGTTGGTGATAATATCTTTAAACCAATATTCTATTTTAAAGTTTTAACATATTTTAAATTGATCTAAATGTTCTAAAATGTAACTTGAACAATGTATATATCAAAGTTTACAATTATATTTATTAGTTATCAAATATTATCATTAAACAATCTCATTGCATAATAAATATTTGAATGTGTTGAATTTATTTTTTCATTGAAAACAAAGATTTTAACAATTAAAAATTGTATTTTGGACAAAGATTACATGGTTGAGTTATCAAATGTTATCATTAAACAATCTTGTTGCATAATAAATATTTGAGTGTGTTGAATTCAATTTTTCATTAAAAACAATAATTATAACAATCCAAAATTATATTTTTGACAAAGATTACATGGCAGAATTCCAAATAGATAATGGACTTTTAAAACTTCAACTTGAAGTGGCAAATGTCTTTAAACCTGTTTTAATAAAGTTATGGTAGAAAGAACAATCATTTGGAAGAAAGTTTAATGATTTATTAATGAAAGGCTTAGAGTGGAAATTGTAAATCTCTCAAATGAAAGGTATGGCTATCGCTAACAAGAACACTTTTTTATAGCTTCCATTTTTTTTGGCAACCATTCAACTATTTTTTTCTAATATGTGTAATGGATAAGTCTTTCTCGATAAAATCATGTAAATAACATATGGATACCGATGCATCATAATACTAATAAGCACACAAGAACACATTTTATATGGAAAACTCAAGTTATAGCAAATTACATCAAAATAACATTCAAACATAATGCATAATGTATAAAATGTAGAGTAGAAAATGAAGAGCTTCAAGCATATTTTTTTTTATACAAAAACGGTTAAGTAGCTTTGATTAAAAGAAAAGAAGGCAAAAATTACATAGCGGAGAGGACCGATTGCTCCCATAACAGAGTAGCATCCATCACTCCATGTTCATCTTTTACAAGTTCATAACTGATATGATACCTTCCAGATCTATGAAATTTGTAACACCTAACGAACTATCCAAGAAGCCTAATATAGAAGAAAAACATAACTACTAAGCTGGCTTATACAAAAATTGTAGAATGGAGTTTTCTGCAAGAGTACCAAACCTACAAGAACTCCCATCCTAAGGAATACAATGAGAGAGAGCAAAAAGATATATAGACTGAGAGAAAAACATGCCATAACCAAATTACATAAGGGCCAACCGTCAACAGCTAGTGAAGTCCAGTGTCCATGACTGCTCTAGCGGACTTTGCTGTCCCATTCTTGTCAGGGTTGAGGTCCACATAATTCCCCGCATGAACCATGAATTGCTTCAGCTTATCCATCTTTCTTCCAAGATCCTCCATTTCGCTGCTAGTGGCACCAGTTTTGCGAACTTTGTGGGGGTCGCATAAGCCCATGGTCTCTTCCAAATTCTCAATCTTCTCCGCCACCTTACTGTTCTGAGTCATGACCTCAGAATTCGTTGTTTGTGCCAAAGAATAGAGCCTCGTCAAGACCTTCTTGAACTCCAGGTTTTCATTGCGTATCAGGCGAACCTGAAACTCGAGCTCCTGTATATGGTTTAACATATCCTCTTCTTGATACATGTGACCACGCCTCCCGTCCAAACCCTGACCATGCTCAACGTGCCTGCGACAGGGGCCATGCCCAGAATTACTGTTACGAGAGACCTGGTCACCCAAAGCATCGTCGACCAGCGGGATAGCCCAGCTGTAGGCACCATGAGGGCTTCCAATAGCCTTGTTGCACCATAAACACTTCAGATAAACACCAGACCCTTCCCGCGGGCGTCCAAGCATATGGTGCTCCATGTTCATCAACAGAACCAACAGAGAGATGAGGCCAAACCAATTCCAAATAGAGGGAGAACATAAACCAGCGAAGAGATGAATGCAAGCGAGCTCCATCCCATCCGGTTTTGAACCATCCAAGGGCATCGCATGCCAGCCAACTGGCAAACCGGCAGGCGGCCATTAATGCTGGAGTGATAGGAAATCCTTTGAGGATTGAGGTGGCCATCAAAAATCTTGGTTGGGATTCCAAAAACCAAAAAATTATCAATCATATAGTTTGTGACCAAAATAAAGTGAAGTCTCCTTAGTGCAGTATGGAGTGTCATGACATAAAGAAGAGACCTGAGGCTAGGGAATCCAGACATTTTCATATTTGTCATTGTCGCAGACTAGAAAGCCATAGGGGAGCCCAACTCCTTTGTTGGCCATGGCATCTGCTTGCCCATTTAGGCCTCCTAGGGCATGGAGGAATGTAATATCTTTGAATTCTTTAGTGAGGCTGCTTAGGAGATGATGCATCTTATTGGAGGGATTCTTCCTTCTGATGACGATGTTCCTGGCTTCTCTAATGACAATTAAAGAGTCTCCAATGACCGTCAAGTTCTTAATGCCCAGGTCTATAGCTATCTCCAATCCTTTGATGAGGTCGAGCCATTCCGCTCCGTTATTGGTCTTCCTCCCAATGCCCCAAGCAAACTCTTTCTGCTTGTTCCCCTTGGAGTAAAAAATTACTCCCCCCGCACCTGCCAACCCTGGAAGAGCTTCAAGCATATGATAGACACAATGACCTTTCATTGTATGGTAATTTCCATAATTATAAAAAAATGTTTTTTTTAAATGGAAAAACTCCTTCTTGCCATTCAAGATATTGCATTGAAATAACCCACTTGACAATGTATTGTGATTTGACATATTCATATCTTCAATATTGTGGACAATTTTAATAACAATATTTTTGTTTGTTTTTTCAATGAAAAAAACATTATATATTCCATATTTAAAAAAAATCAAAATATATATCTACATTTCTAAATATAATATCAAAACTAAAAATGTTTACATCCTCCTATCCTTAGCCAAGTTGTTCTGACTCTTTTTAGTGTTTTTCGATACTACAATTATATATAAATCAACACTATCTTAACTAAACTGGAATTAAAAAAACAAAATCAAATATTCATAAACTAATTTCATAGACAAATTAAATAAATTTGAGAACAAATCCTCCTTGAATTCATGTTCTATCCACATTCCTACTTACATAAAGATAGTTCCATAATCCTATTCAAAGTAAGAGTTGCTTCTAGTCTTTCTCATTTATCTAATGTGTTATTAAATAATAATAAAAAAGAAAATTCTACTTTATTGTTGATCTCCTCACCTACTACATATTTGGATGGTGTAAACTTATTTCCTTTTATATAAAACTATTTCAACTTTCTAATGGAGAAAAAAAAACTATTTCAACTTCACATTTAATATTTTTTGATTAAAGTAAAAACATATAAATCCTAATATATCATGGTAATTGTGAAATCCTCAAAATAAGACATTAATTTTTTTAATCTTTATTTCCATCTTAACTTAAAATTTATTAAATGTCAATATTATGATAATGGAGAAATCTTCACAATAAAACATTAAAATTTTTTATTCCTTATAAACATTTCAATTTTAAATTTATTAAATGTCAAAATGTTTGTGATAAAATTTGTATTTTAATTTTAACTCTAGGTTTATAAAATGCCATGGAAGTTTTTTCAATCCCTACTTCTTTCTGTTTAATACATTATGTGAAAGAAAAAACTACATAAATTTTCATATTAAATAAATCATTTGAAAAATGATACTATACTGATTTCATATTGAATGAATAATGATCAAAGTTACATTAATTCTCTTGTTTTTTTGGTTGATGTACAGGTATTCCTTAATATACATATAAATGGCCACATTTTCAGCTAAGCATAATTTCATTTTTAAATAATTTTTCTTCCAAAATCTGACAATGAAACATAATTTTAGCTCGCATAAAAAAAAGTGATGAGTACCTTCATCCCACGCCCATATATGGGCCGATCTCTGAGGTCTGGTTATATTGCTAAAAAAGCAAATGCACCCAACATGACATGACCAATACATGATCACCGAGTGGTTTGGAATGGTGCAAGAGCTGCGCATCTATGCAAACATATTCTCACCCATGCGATGTGGGTCTTGAAAGTTTTTAACATTTCAGTAAGCTTTGTTTGAGGTCAGGATTGAAAATTCAAATTCTATCAACCTGTTAAATTTGACGGTTATAATCAATTTATCAAAAGTTTTTAACATTTCAGTAAGCTTCTTGAAGTTCGGACTGGAAATTCAAATTGTATCAACCTGTCAAATTTGACGGTCATAATCAATTTATCAAAAGTCTTTGAGTAAGCAAAAGTCTTTGAGTAAGCTTTCTTGAGGTTAGGGTTAGACATTCAAATCCTATCAACCTGTCATAATCAATTTATCAAAAGTTGTTAACATTTCAGTAAGGTTCTTGAAGTTCGGGCTGGAGATTCAAATCGTATCAACCTGTCAAATTTGACGGTCATAATCAATTTATCAAAAGTCTTTGAGTAAGCTTTCTTGAGGTTAGGGTTAGAAATTCAAATCCTATCAACCTGTCAATTTGATGGTTATATAATCAATTTATCAATAGATTTTTACATTTCAGTAAGCTTTCTTGACAATATCGGTGAGTTGATCATATTTGACGAATAAAAGCTTTCTTGACATTATCGGTGAGTTTTGATCATATTTGACAAATAAATTGTCTCAATAACAAGAAATTTACTCGTCAAATTCCATCTTTGATTCAGGTTTATGTTTGTCATACAGGAAATGTTCACTGTAGGGAAGAAGTTCAGGTCTGTCTGTATTCATTCACAGCGTTAAAAAAGAGTCGCATAAAAAACGAAAATGTCTATCGAGAGATGTTCACTGTGCGGGAGAACTTTAGGTTTGTTTATCTTCATTTATATCGTTAAAAAGGGTCACATAAAAACGAAAATGGTTGAATACATATTTTCATGAAGTACGTTAAATATGAAAAAAAAAAAAAATTGCATCAGGGTAAATATGTGTTTTGGTTGGAATTTTAAAGATGGTTAGTTGAACTAATTTGACTGTGTAGTTTCTAGTCCAATCACAGGCTACAGTTTTGTGGAGATGGTTGGTTGTTAAATAAAGGTTGAACATTAAACTAATTAATATAAACCTAAAAACAAATACTATTTAATAAACATATCTCAATATAGATTCAATATAGATGCATTTGAGCATAACAAGATACAACGACCATGAAATGCATTCTCACTCTACACTTGTTACACTCAAATTAATCTTGTTGATCTACTCAAGGAAGTCCAAAATCTCAGACTAGCACAACCACAAGTAAAGTGGTAGTGGACCACTTAGTTTTGTGGAGTGAAGTTTATTTAAGTCTTAATAGAGATACATTTGAGCATAACAAGATAAGAGGACCATGAAATGAATCTTCACTATACACTTGTTACAGTCAAATTATTCTTATTGATCCACTCAAAGAAATTCAAAATCACAAATAAATTTCAATTCCCAATAAATAGCAATTTCAATTACTTGCATTACGGGAAATTGAGATGAACAGCCAGACGGATTCGAAGCATTGCACTTGGATCTTTGTTTATACAAACCCAATTATTAAATCTCATCCATGATCCGCAACCGATCAGATATACTGTACATGCTAATTAGCATACTAATGGAATGAAAGAATATCAGTGTAATGCGGATGATGATAATTTCGTTTCTGACAAATTGATTGTCTGACGAGAATATTCAAACACAGGAGACCTATACGGAACGGATTGAATTCCTGCAGAATGCGACGCAGCTATCAGAGACGGGTGGCTTTGGCACAAATCCCTGAAGCCTGGACCGCTAAGCAAGCGGTTGGACATCTAGTACAACTAGGTAGGTGGGAAGAAGTAGTCTAAACATTTTGATTTTTCCTGATCACTATCGACTGAATCTGGCATATAATTTTTTGCATTGTAATTTTTCATTATTTATATTTTATATTTTATTATAAAATTGGATTTAAAAATTCAAATATTTTTAATTACTTCTTAAATATTTTTAAATACTGGTTACACGGTTACACTAAAATTGTGTAATCTCAACCATTTATATCTACAATTCCAACTACATTCATAATATTCCAGAAAAATCAAAATAAAACCCAAAACATTACTCCAAGCTTAAAAAAACGGCAATAAAAATCATAGAGGATACTATACAGCAGTGCTGGTGGCCAATGAAAGAACAATTAGACACAAAAGGCTCCACAACTTATATCTACAGTTCCAACTACATCCATAATATTCCCAAAAAATCAAAATAAAACCCCAAGACATTACTGCAAGCTTAAAAAAAGGCAATAGAGACCATATAGGATACGATACAGAAGTGCTGGTGGCCAATGAAAGAACAATTGGACACAGAAGGCTCCATAGACTGGATGCGGCTACCTCTGTTAGGCTTAAATGTGGAGGAAGGGGATCCCTCTCATCTCATCATGTGGCCTTTCACATGATAAATTTGACCTAAAAAGAGATCATTCTAATTTCTGAGCTTTTTCAGTTTAGGCGTGCTCTGATCATCTATGTTTGTATGAAGAAGGCTATGGAACAATTGAAAACTGTAATTTAAATTGCAATTCTACCAATTTGGATGAGGAATTCTGTTAAAATTGCTGCTATGAAATGTCCATATAGAAGATTTGGAAAATTGTAGTTTTAACTGTGAGATTGGGGTAAAATATGACCTAAAAACATAACCTAAAATGAAACATAGGGCCATGTAGATTTAATTGTTAACTTGTCTGTATCCAAAAGACACAATTCAAACAACTTGAGTGTAAACTCCATGAAGGGAAAAAAGCTTTAGATATTTGCTGAAATTTTTTTTTTATCAACAGTGCTGTGTCATAACCTGAACTTGGTTACCTTCCATCCATAAAGCTGGTTACACACATGGAGATCCTTTCCTTCAGATTGTCCGCATCGAATAAATGCGATATCTATCTCCATCTCCATGTGCACTGTGACGGAACAAACAGTAATTCCCCTCCATCTCGCCCCATGCGCACAGTGATGGAACCGACCAAACAGTACGGAATTTACCCTAGCAATTTTTTTGGCTTATGTGAAGGAAAAAAGACTATAGGTTTTACTTAAATAATAGCAAATACAATTAAATTAAATATAGTGCGAGGGCTTTTTGACTTGTTTGATAAAAAGACTATCGGTTTTACTTAAATAGTAATTAAATTAAATATAGTGCGGGGGCTTTATGACTTTTTGATATCATCTACGGAATGTTCATCTTTAATAATTGCATTCGTTCCACAATGATATTCATATCTTTTTCTTTCAAAATTTCCCAAAATAATAATGTAATTAGCACAATCACATATTCAAATTATCTTTTAACTTTCAAAAATTCTCAAAATAATGATTTAATTAGCACAATCACATAATCAAATGTGATTGATATAAGTTAGTCTACATCGTTATTAAAAATAATGGAAAATGAATATGGACCATATTGATTATGTGGTTGTGTTAGTTGATGGTTGACATATGAGAAAGATTAGTAGATTTTTGAAATAAAATATCAATAAATATACTAAAATATCTATGATATTTAATTATGGTTGACCATGATCAATCATCATTGATAATGTTTAACTAGTTTTTACCAAGTTTGACAATAGTTAATTATGGTTGACCATAGTTCACTATGTTTGATTGTAGTAGAGAATGACTAAATACACTTGATTAAGATCATGTTTGATTGTCATTAACCATGTTTAACCATGGTTAACTATGGCTAGTTATGATCAACCATGGTTAGAGTAGGGGTAACCATGGTTATCTTTAGTTAACCATTGTTGACTATGGTTGACTTTGGTTAGCCATGGTTGACTTTGTTTAACCATGGTTGGCCATGGTTAACCATAGTTGACTATTGTTTGACCATGGGTGACCAAGATGTCATATGGTTGACCATGGGTGACTAAAGTTCACTATGTTTGGTTAGTGTTGACCTTGCTTAGACATGTTTGACTATGATTGACTTGTTAGTGGTTGGTCATGTATGACCTATTAACCATGTATGACTATGTTAGTGGTTAATCATGTATGACTATGGTTGCCAATGGTTGACCATGTTAGTGGTTAATCATGTATGACTATGGTTGCCAATGGTTGACCATGTCTGACTATGGTTGTCTATGTTGGACCATCATATACTATGGTTGACCATGAAAGAATATGGTATACCTTGGTTAACTATGGTTAACCATGTTTGAATCTTTCACTATGGACTATGGTTAACCATGATTTACTGTGGTTGATTATGGTTGAGTGTGGTTAAACATGTTAGACTATGGTTGAGCATGGGTGGCCATGGATAACTATGATTGACCATGGGTTGCCATGGATGAAAATCTCTGACTATTGTGGAGCAAGTTTGACCATGATTAACTATGGTTTTCCCATGGTTGGCAATGGTAACTATGGGTACCCATGTTTGACTATGGTTAACCATGGTTGACTATGGATGACCATGTTTGATTATGATTGATCATGTTTGACAATAATTGACAATGTAGAGGATGGTTGACTTACGATGGTGACTAAGGTTGATTATGTTTGATTATGAGTGACCACATTTGACCATGTTGGACAGTAGTTGAGGTTAACTGACTGTCGTTTAACCTAGTTGACTTTAGGTGATAATTAATGACCTTAACCAACTCTGGTTGACTTTGGTTGAGTATGGTTGACCATGCTTGACAATTAATCAGTTTGATAGTGGTCACCTATGATTGACCATGGTTGACCATGTTTGGCCATGCATGAAAATTGTCAATGGTTATGTTGCTTTGTGACATTCATGAAAGGTTATGTCAAAGTGTTATGATCATTAATGGTAATGTGGCATTGCGATGTCCCCAAAAGGTTGTGTCAGTGCAATATTCATCAAGGAGTCTCTTACTTTTTGAAATTCATAAATGGTTAAGATGTATTACAATGTTCATGAAGGCTTATGTTGCATTGATATGTTCCTTAATGTTTAGGTCACATTGCGACATTTAGAGGCAGACTTCAACAAAAAAACACATTGTGGCATTTAGGTTGATAAAAAAAATATGTGGCATTATGTCAATAAGTTGTTGACTTCAAAGTTATGTCACACATGAGATAAACATGTTGATAATGTTGTGTCACATTCCTCAAAGGTTATGTCCCATTGTGACAAGAAACAATGGCTATGTCATTGTGACATTCTTGAAAGGTTTTGTCTCAATGCGATGTTTATACATGGTTTTGTCACTTTTTGACATACATCTATACACTTATGTTATTTTATGACATTCGTGAAGGGTTAGGTCACATTATTATGTGCCATATTAGTCATGCCACATTTGGACATAAAGATGTAGACTTCGATAAAATGGCAAATTGTGTCATTTATTTTGATTGCAGTTTTATGTCATATTATGACAAGAATACGTAGACTTCAATATTATGTCACAATGCATGATAAACACATTTATAATCCTATATTTCATCCCTCAAAGGTTATGTCACATAGAAAAATAGCTTTCTTTCAATTATGATGACCAACAAAAGTTATGTCACGTTATGACATTCTTGAAAGGTTATGTCTTAGTGGAATGTTCATCAATGGTTTTATATATTTTTTTCATTTATTAAAGGTTATGTCATTTTATGATGTTCATGAAGGGTTATGTCACATTGGTATGTGCCATAATGATTATTACATTTTGACATGAATATGTAAACTTCAACAAAATGTCACATTAGCATATTTAGATATGTTTGATTATGACAATAAGATGTTGATTTCATTATTATGTCACAATCTAAGATTATCACCTTGATAATGTGGATGACTTGAATGTAATATGACATCATGACATTCCAAGGAAAAATATTGAAATGTACTTCAATATTATTTCACATTGCGACATTTCAAAGTAATTACATGGTTGAATTTAATGTTATATGACATGCTGACATTTGAAAAATAAATTATGTACAACATTATGTGTTATGTATTGATTGACAATATTGTTGACTATGATGTTATGGCATGTCGCCACATTTTAATAGTAATAATGTAAAATGACCACTTTAATATTATGTCATATTGTGACATTATATAAAGTAATAAATTGAATGATGAGACTATAATGTCACATTATGACATTTCAATAGTAATATAGGTTATGTTTGAGGTGGATAATATAGTTCGGTTTCAATGTTATGTGACGATGTGACAATTGGAGAATAATGGGAAAATTTTAGGGGCGGAATTTAGCACATGTATTAACAATCAAATTAACACATGAAGATAGAAGACAAGTACATAAGAGAACAATCCTATCTTATCTAATCACTACTTCCACAATTGGAAGGATTGAGTGAAGACATAGGCAGCCTAAAGAGGCAAAGTTCAGTGATTGAACTACCCACTTAAGAGAAGTGAAGGTCAGAATCACATTTTACCATTCGCTCACAACATGAAGATAGAAGACAAGTACATAAGAGAACAATCCTATCTTATCTAATCACTACTTCCACAATTGGAAGGATTGAGTGAAGACATAGGCAGCCTAAAGAGGCAAAGTTCAGTGATTGAACTACCCACTTAAAGGCCCAGATCCAGTCTCCACCAATCAATAGTGGGAATAAACAAATGTCATATGCATTAATTGTGCTTGCAAATTCTGAATTTGTGACAAAAAAGCCTGAAAATACTATAGAAAGTGGGTTTTTGATGAAAATAATCAAAATTTGGGAAAAAGGTATTATCCCACATTGAAGTTTGATTATCGAGTTCCCAATTCCCAATGCTATAAAAAGAGGCATTTGGGGCAATGTAAAATACAAGAAAATTAGAGCAAAGTTATAATGAAGGATTGAGGGCAAGAATTCTCCTCCTTCAAAGGCAGTTGGGCATCAAAGGCATGGATAGAAGAGGAGTGGATCAAAGCAAGGGAGTAGGATCACATCTTCAAAGCAAGGTTGTTAGTGTCATTCTCTTTTGAATTTATATGAAGTAATTTAGTTTTCCCCCCATTTCTGAATTCATTTTTTTTCCAAATTGTTTGCAAATTCAAAATTGGTAGTTAGTTTCAAGATTTTTTCAAGTTATTGTTAGTAGAAGTAGAGGTAAGGATGTATTCTAGAGGTAAAGATGCATGGTAAGCTTCTAGAAATGGAGGCCTAAAGGCTTGCAAAGCTCAAGCATCAAGGATCTTCATCAATTGGCACGCTTCAAGAGGTAATTTCCCGCCCTTCCCCCCTTCTCAAACTAATTAAAATTTCTTTGATTATTAGGAAAATAAGATAATTACCTTCATTTTTTGTCAATTGAGCTTCACCACCTCATAGCAATTGGAGAAATATCCATGGCATTCAACTGTAGAATTTTCCACTAACAGATTAGCGACTGTACTGGGGATTGGGGTTTGAATTTTATTAATTTTTTTCCTAACTTTGGTGTTTTATCCATTAGATTATTATAAATATTGCTTAAATCAGTCATAAGTCCTCTTAATATTGTATAGAAATCATCTTGAGTATGATTAGAGTCCGAATCTACCTTAAACAGCTCAATTTTTTTCAAATTTTGGAGGATTTGGCCCCGAATTTTTGGTTTCTTGAAAACGCGCAGGTGAACCATTACATAGTAGTGTGTTACACGCATGTGAACCTCTATACATTAGTGTGTTTTTATTATACATGTAAGTGAACCTCTGCACGGTAGTGTGTGCCCCGTTATCTTGGGTTTTAAGCCTGAATTGGTCTTAAGTTCATCATTTCTTTTCATTTTTCTTGCTGCTCTTGCATTAGAAATTCCAAACCAAATCCATTAGAATCTGATTAGATCTTAATTGGATGATATTTGAAGAGATTTTAAATATTTTAGAGATTTGTGTTTTAATTTGCAAAAAATTATCAAAAAATTGTCAAAAAACAAGAAAATGTAATTAATTGTTTTAAGCCTACAATTAGGGAATATTATAAACTTTGCAGACCTGTAGATGATAGTGAAAACCTGTTAGGATCATTTAGAAGCAAATTTGAAAGAATTAGGAATCATTTTACTTGAAAAACTCAAAGTTGGAAAACCTCCAAAATTCCTAGAAAATGACTTGAATTGATGTTTTTTTAGCTTTGAATCCAAGTTTTTCTTCAATTTTTTCTCAGATATGAATGTTTGAAGAAATATTTAGCATTTATATCCTTTATTTCACTATTAATAGTTGAAATTTTGACTAATTTCTTAAGATTTGATAGCTTGAATCACTAGTTTGTAAGGAAAATTGTCAAAAATTGAAAAGCGTTAATTATTGTTTTTATGAACCTTTAGGCCTCTAAATTTTGGAGTTGTATAGACTTGATGATATGAAAAAAACCTTAAAATCAAAGTCAATACCATATTAGAATAATCATTTGAAAGAATTTCATAAAAAGAAGATTCAAAAAAATTCAAAAAAAAAAAGTGAAAATGACTAAATTGTGTAATTCTTAGTTTGGATCTTTGAATTTTTTTAGTATAATTAGAGATATTTGTTTCAAGTTTAATTTTCTTGCAATATATTGTACCTGAGCCACGAGTATCCCCTTTGTTTGCGCTTTCAAGCGGCCCTGCAAACGAGAAAGTGGATCTCAAGTGTAATAGTTTCTATTTGATATTTTGAGCATAATTTCGAGCCACTAGTATCCTCTTTGCTTGCAATTTCGGGTGGCCCTGCAAACGAGAACGTGGATCTCAAGTGTAATAGAGTATATATGAGTTTGGAGTATATTTTTCGAGCCACGAGTATCCTCTTCGATTGCATCTTCAGGCGGCCCTGCGAATGAGAAAGTGGATTTCAAGTGTAAATGTTTAATTCATAGTATTTCAAAGGGATCTGCATATCCTCTTTTCTTGCACTTTTGAGTGGCCCTGGAAACGAGAAACATGGATCCCAAGTGTAAAGAGTTGGATTCATTTCATTTGAGGTAATTGTTTGGTTTAAAAATATTCTTTAAATTAATAATTAACCATAATTCAAAGAAGAAAAATGTCCACAAATGGAGGAGGCGCCGAAGGCTTATAAAAGCTGAAATACCGAATCAATTCTTAGTAGATTGGTTCATAAAATCATTATTTCCTACACTTCCCAAAGATGTAGCCATGTCAGGAGCTATGAATGAAGAACAAATCATTTAGAGTTCCCAATAGATGGATTTGATATATTCATAATTGGTAAGACTTTACGATTTAATACCTCATGTTGAGAGACCTACATTTGATCCAGCTAGGCCGCCACAAGGACCTCATGTCGATGGTGTGATTGGTTCCATCAACCAACTTGAGCAGATTACTCAACAAATGGGACAAGTTTATGTTCATACTTTGCAACCCATAATTGTCTAGGTAAACCAACAATTTGCATCTCCCACCCAAACTTCTGAAGTACTTATGGTCCAATCTACAGACCCAAAAGGGAAAAGGAAGAAACAAAAGAAGAATCTAAATGATAATTCTGGGATGGGAGAGGAACCTAAGGTGAATAATCCGACTAGGGGCAATCAAGATATATGGAAAAAGAAGTACCCTTGCAAAATTTGTCAGGGGGACCATCCTACTCACCAATGCCCTCACCATTATATAAAAAATATAACATAAAATATATATATATATATATAATAAAATTAATATTAATATTAATGTTATTATTTATATATATTTATTATGTTATTTTTTTATTAACATTCACATGGTTGACATTCATCACATGTTGGCACAACGAGGAGGGAAACAACAAGTTGTCGTCCTAACCCAACCCTTCCCATAGGAAGAATAGATGGTTTCTATGGCGCTAATATCTCCTCCAGGAGGGAACTAGGGAAATCCCCCCAATGCTAACATCTTCATGATGTCTGAACATGAGATAAACGTTCAAATAAGGGCTAGTTCTTACGATACACCATCGAATGATGTAGAAACTTCTGGATCACAACCTAGTGGTTCTCTAATGATTGAGAAACCAACCATTGACATAGCACCTAGACCTCCCAAATGGGTAGTACGAAAAGCAACCTGCAATCCTAACATGCGAGTTGCTCAACACTACAATGTGGTTGAAGATTTAGCTCAAGCTCCTTTGGCTATGTCTGCCTTGGAAGTTTTGCAAAGTTGTCCTACTCAGAGAAATGCACTATTGTATGCTATCGACGATATTGATCCGTCTGACACCAATTTGATAACTTTCAATTTAGAATAGTCAACATGTAGGTTTTCATTATAGATCGCATTTCAGATTAAAGTGACTTTAGATAGAAAGAATATTTTTTGAACCATTGTGGACGAAGGAGCCTCTAGTTGTGTCATGTCACTAGCATGTTGGAAAGCATTAGGATCACCCACCTTAGTACCATTCCACACCATACTCAAATCATTTGATGGACATTCGTTCCCTCCTCACAGACTTATCATGGGTTTCCTAATTGAACTGGGAAGTAAAACAATCCAAGTAGATGTTGAGGTAGTGGATGCGCCCATAGATTACAATTATCTATTGGGACATAGTTGGATACATGCAATGACGGCAGTAGTATCTTTAGTATTCCGATTAATTTGATCCCCCCACCAAGGGAATATTATTACAATCGATTAGTTAGACTATTGCACACCTGGAACTGGTATTCACTTGAATGTACCTTTTGTTGGGGATTCAAAAACGATGATTCAGGATATTAGGGTAGGAATGTTTTAAGATGCATCCCTTATGGGAATGTTCATGATTCCACCACCAGTATCCATATCTCAAACTACTCTAGTTTTCACCATTACATCATAAGTCTATTTTCCATTAAAAAAAAATTCTAAGTCCATACCAGTAGTTGGCTCCAAAATATATCAGGGAGCCTCAAAGGAGGACACCTTAGTCCAAAATAGTGATGGAAATATATCAACTTCTATGCAATATGATGAAACAAAGAGTAGTTTACCCTTATTTATCGTAGAGATTTCATACCGAGCTATCCAAATGGCTTCGTCAAAGTTGGATCAAAATCCTTCCCCAAGTGGGGAATATGATCCATTCACTTCACCTATATGGGCCATTAATACTCCTAGTACTCATGATCTCTTGGACCATAATTTTTCATTAGACAAATCCATCCTTGAAGTTATAAACATCTATGAACAACCCTGGAAGGACATGCATCATTAGTCATCATTTATTCCTAAGACAAATTCATTAGAGGTCAAACCTGAACTTTTTTACCTTGATGATGATATGGAAAAATACCAATGTCATGTCCAAACACTCAATATGCTTTCAGAAGGAAATTTGGTAAATATTTCAAAAACTATTACTATCGATATATCCTTTAAGCCCGACATCGTCGAAAATATCAATATGGGTGTTGATTGCTCTTCCAAGGAAATTGTGCAATATACTGCCCTATTCAAATAGTTTCGTGATGTGTTCACTTGGTCATACGAAGAAATGTCGAGCATTGATCCCAGTATAGTTGAACATGAGATCACAACCTATGATAATGTTAAACCCATGTGATAGGAGTTACGTCCGATTAATCCTAATAAGTCGCTGCCATAAAACCAAAAGTTGAAAAGATCTTAAAATATGGCTTCATATACCTTATTTCTTTAATTGAATGGGTATCCAATCCTGTTCACGTTGACAAGAAACAAGGAACAATCCATTTTTCTACTGAATTTAGGGATCTCAATTTAGCTTGTCCCAAAGATAATTATCCCACACCATTTATTGATGAGATTATAGACGAGTGTGCCGGGAACAAAATATTTTCATTCGTGGATGGATTCTCCGGTTACAACCATATGTAGATTAAAAAACAAGACCAACACAAAGAAAAATTCATATGCCCTTGGGGAACTTTTTCATATCAAAAAATGCCACTCAGCTTTAAAAACGCCACGGCCACTTTTCAGAGATCCATGTCATATGCATTCCATGATATTAAGAAAATCGTCGAGGTTTATCTTGATGAATTGGTAGCTAAATCTAAGAGAAGATCCAAACATAGTGTACATCTACGTGTGGTATTCATTCGATGTTGTAAGTACAACATTAGGTTAAACCCACAAAAAATGTATATTTTGTGTGGACTCTGGGAGATTACTTGGTTTCATAGTATCAAAATGAGGGATTATGGTGGATCCCCTCAAGGTTGAGGCAATATTACAATTTCCTTCCCAAAAACAATTAGACAACTTCAAAGCCTACAAGGGAAAGCAGACTTCTTGAGAAGATTTGACACCAATTTTTCCGAACTAGCTAAAGGTTTCATGCGTCTCCTAAAAAAGGATGCACCATTCATATGGGATGACCAAGATCAACACTCATTTGAGGCAGTAAATAAAGCATTGGTATCAGCCCTAATACTTACTCCTCCAAACTATAGTAGAGACTTTCTGTTATATTTGGAAGCATCCAATTCCACCATAGGAATGGTATTGGTACAAGAAGACGAGTCATTACAAGAACATGTTATTTACTATCTTAGTAAGGGCTTTGTAGGTCCTGAATTTAGATATTCCCAGGTTCAAAAGTTGGCCTTGGTAGCAGTTCATGCTATCCAAAGACTTAGACATTATATACTTCGAAGAAAAATGACCATAGTGGCTAAAATGAACCCCATGAAACATGTTTTGTACCGCCATATCATTGGGGGAAAGTATTCAAAATGGATAGTAATTTTGCAAGAATTCAATCTCGAGTTCATATATGCTAAATCCGAGAAGTCGTTAACATTTGCGGAACTAATGTCTGAGTTACTCTGCGATAAAGAGGAAAATGTATGTGTTGAATCCAAGGCATATGAACATTTATTCCTCATCGCGACATATGATCCTTGGTATGGAACATTTATCATATATCTCCAAACCCAAAGGATTGATTCTCAGTTTTATAGCATTGAACGACATCACATTTGACACCAAGCACATAGATATCTCATCATTTGGGATACTTTGTACCGTCGAGGAGTAGACTTGATATTAAGACGTTGTTTAATACATGAGGAAGCTGAGCAAGTTTTAAATGATTGCCATGCTAGAGCATGTGGCGGTCATCTTTCTTGGTTGGCGACTGCCCAAAAAATCTTGCGTGTAGCATACTTTTGGCCCATAATATTTAAAGATTGCATCATTGCTTTCAAAAAGTGTCGCCCTTGCCAAATTTACACAAGAAAAATGTGTGCACATCCTGATCCATTACACCATGTAGTAACCATGGGTCCATTTTTAGAATGGGCCATTGACTATATGACAATCAACTCGCCTTCAACTAATGGCCAACACTACATCATAGTAGTAGTGGAATACTTCACCAAGTGGGTTGAGGAGATGCCTACATTCAATTTCATGGGAAAATTGCAACATATTTTCTATTTAATCACGTGATAATGAGGTTTGGTGTAATGGATCAGGATGTGCACTGATAAAGGAATTCCTTCATGGATGAACTTATCACCATATTAGGATTGCAGTAGGATTTTTCCTTGCCATATTACCCTCAATGCAATGGACAAGTAGAAGCCATCAACAAGGTTTTCAAAACCATGTTGCAATGAACAATTGATAAGAACAAGATTAACTAGCACTTGATGTTGTTTTATACTCTTTGGGCATACCACACCATATCTAAAACTGCAAGCAGTTTCACTCCTTTCCAATTGGTTTATGGAGAAGAAGCAGTGTTTCCAATTGAATGCGAAATCCCATCCTTAAAACTAGCAATTGAAATCCTACCTAACACTTTTGCAGAAGAAGAAAGACTCCTCCATCTTCATTGTCAAGATGAAACTAGAAGGGATGCATCTCTAAATGTAGAAGCACACAAGAAAAGGGTTAAAAATCAATATGAAAAATCAACCTGTCCTCGAGTCTTTTGTGAAGGAGATTTGGTTTTATTTTATGATCAAGGCCAAGATAAAATAGGGAAAGGGAAATTTGTACCAAAATGGTTTGGTCCACTTGTCATCAAAATTGTATTAAAACGGGGAGCTTATGAGTTAGTTAATTATGATGGGGAACCTTTGTCGGAGATCAAAATTGGTCTCTATCTGAAGAAATACTTCACGTAGGAACTAATGCCTTGCAATACTTATTGTAATATGTTGTATTTTTTGTATATATTTTTGTACATTAGCTGTTTCATGCACACACTTATCTTTCTTGGAATTGTCACTTTGGCAGATGGCGCAAGAAACCTTCACATATTTGGGATATATGGATGGCGCTGGTCATATTTCTTGGAACATTACTTCCACCACATGGGTGGTTTTCACACCTAACAACCAAGTTCTAAGTTTAGGAGGAATTTTTTTCGGATCTACAACCAATAATGTTGCAGAACACAATGTAGTCATTGAGCTTCCCGTCGAGGCTAACACCCTTGGCATTCGACAAATAATCGTCAAATTGGACTCACAATTGGTTGTATCTCATTTAAACAGTCATTATCAAGTTCGAAATCCTATACTGTTTAGGAAGTTTTATGTGTATGTATTTTAGATTGTTGATTTGAATTCATTGAATACATTCATGCTCATAGAAGTTTGAATAGTTTGGGGGGATTCGAGGAAGGACCGAAACCTGGAGCTTCTCTTTTCGATTCTCCAACCTTCGATGCCTAGAATTGGATGAACACTAGCTAATTTCTTTCCGCAGAACCTGGTGGGGGACTGTTAAATATCTTTCCAATGAGAGCTCAAGTGTGAGCATTGAGCTTTGCATTCAACTTATCCATCTCATCACACTGGAACCAAGTAAGAGCCAACAGGTTATCCTCCACATTGGACAAATGGTCGGCTAGGGAGAGCTTGCCCTATTCCTACTTAAATTGCCCCTGACTGTAGTCATCCATGGCATGGACATTAAAGCTTTAATAGTCCAATATACCCCCAGAGTATTCATATGGCGGGTTTCCCTGGTGTGCGTAGACCCCTTGTCTTCTACAAGCCCATCGAATTCTGCTTCCAAGTTCTCCGTAGACGGTAGCCTTTGCTTCATTTTCAACTTATCTTCCAATCGGGAAGTGCGAGCATGGCCCAAAGCTGAAACCTCATGCTCAAAGAACCATTGAATCTTGTTCATCTCTCTCAGAGCACACGGGATGCATGTGCGACGTATTCCATTTGTTGTCTTATGAGGAGTAACCTTCTTCCTGACCATGGTGGCTTCGTAGAGCAGAAGAGCCCAGAGAGAATGATTTTGAAAGATGAGTGTGAGGCCCTCTACTTTTTCCTGGTTGTAGATTCCAATTACAGGCCGGAATTAATGCCTATGCCACCCTTTCCTTTGTCGTAGGACGAGGTGATGTAGGAGCATCAATGCTAAGCCAATAATGTGATAGCGAGGGGACAAGTTACTCTAAGTTAGGCAAGATAGTTTGTTTACTAAGTATTGTAATCTTTGCAAAGTATGTAACCATCTAGGGTGTTGTCAGTTTTTGAGAAAATAAGACATAGTGGCGAGTTGATACTCCCTGCGTGGAGATCAATCCAGATAGACAGTTTGTTGATGAAGGATAGTGACTCCTTCAGTGATGGAGGGAAGTTTGTTAGTTAATGGTTTTGTTGATTCAACCATTCGGTTTTGGGGGGATTTCGAATGGGTGAAAAGGAAAGAAGATGAGGGACTTGAGGGAGGACCCTGCCCAAGGAAGAGTCAGTGGGATATTTTCTAGAAGACAAGGAGAATGCGTCTGGATGTAGGGATTGTTATCAGTTAATGAAATTAGCATTTCTGTGTGTTTAATAGTGTTACTGTGCATTTGAATGAGAGATAAGTTGAGATTCTATCAGGTAGAGTTATGTGAAAGCGTTAACCTGATGTCTGTGTGAATGAATATCCATTTCTTGCTTATATGAACTCTAATGTACCCTTAAGAACACCCAAGTCATTCACAAACCGACTGTCATTAAGTAGCAAAGGTCATTTCTTGTTGTATTTAGTTTTTATGTTAGATCTGGATGAAGGTCGAACTAGATTGATCGATTTTCGGATCAATCAACGAAGAAAAAAATCATTGAGTTGCAATCGATTCCATTAGCAGAGATTGGACTGCTCAGATCAAAGCAAAAAAGGAAGATCGACAGTGGGGAAAGGGTATGCAAAGTGAATGTGCGTAGAAGTTAACATTTCCGCAAGCCATTGTGAAGTATTCTGTATTGATCATATATCAATGGACGATATCAAATCTGCAAGGGATCGACGTCCAACACAGTGTTCCGCATAAAGAAGGAGCTCGGGAGTTAACCATGAGAGTTGCAGAAGTACTTTGAATATGATGAAATTGAAGAAAACAAGAAGGTCAGATTGGCAGTGACAAGGTTGAAAGGGCATGCATCGCTATGATGGGATAGTGTGCAGGATGAAAGGAGACGGAAGAATAAGTCATTGATAAAGAGACAGGATAGGATGGTGGCTAATATGAGAGCCAAATTCTTTCCCAAGGATTACCAACTAACTTTGTATAGGAAAATGCAGAACCTTAGGCAAAGATTATTGACTGTAAGAAAGTATATTGAAGAATTCTACAAGGTGAACCTAAGGGAAAGTTATGTGGAAGAATCAATAGAGAAGGTTTCTAGATATGTCAATGGTATAAGGATGGAGATTCAAGATGAGATCAACATGATATTACCAAGAACAATGGAAGAGGCATACCAATGTGCCTTGAGAGTAGAAGAAAAGTTATTGAGAAAGCAAAACTTCAATAGGGGAAGAGGTTCAACCTGAGGAAGAGAGAAAACAACTGGAAGAGGAAGGTTTGCAACCCAAAAAGGAGAACCCAACAACTCAAACCAACAAGAGAAGCAAGGTAGAGGAGGTGACCCAAGAGGGAGATGGCCTTACCAAGGAGGTAGAGGTAGAGGAAGAGGCAGAGAAACTGTCTACAGGTGTTACAAATGTAAAAAATTGGGTCACAGTTCCTTTGAGTGTCCTGAGAAGGAATACATAGGATAGAGAGGAGCCTATGTAGCTCAGAATGAGCAGCAGCAAGAGCAGACACCAGTGGCTGAAAATCTGCCAGAGATGGGGGAGGCTTTGATGATGAACAAAGTCTTATTGAAGCTTGCGAAGGAAAGGGTGGAACCCGCTCAAAGAAAGGATTTATTCAGGACCATGTGTAATGTCAAGGGGAAGTGATACAAGATGGTGATTGACAATGGGAGCACTGAATATATCGTTTCCACATAGATGGTGGAGAAGCTGAATCTGAAGAAGACCAAACATCCTGTTCCATACAAGGTATCATGGCTGCATAAAGGACATCAAATCCTGGTAAGTGAACAATGTGAAGTTGATTTGCAAGTGGGTACATATAAAGATAAAATTATATGTGATGTTATGCCCATGGATGTTTGCCATATCCTTCTAGGAAGACCATGGAAATTTGACAAAAAGGTGATACATGATTGTAGGAGAAATTGTCATAGTTTTGAGAAGGATGGGATAAAACATGTTCTTCTTCCTTTGCAAGAAGGGATTACGATAGAGCAACAAGCATCTAAGGTCCTAATGTTGACAGGGAAAGAGTATTTGCAGCAAGTTGATGAGGAGGAACTTAATTATGCTATGGTATGTAAGCCCAGAGTGGTAGTAATGAGGACTAATATTATAGATCTTCCTGAGGAGATTCAAGAGATGCTAGGTGAATTTAGTGATATTTTGGTAGATGATTTACCCAATGAGTTACCACCAAAGAGGGATATAAGTCACCGTATTGATTTTATTCCTAGAGAAAGCTTACCAAACAAGGCAGCATATAGGTTGACACCTCAATAGAATGAAGAATTTAGAAGGAAAGTACAAGGATTGATAGACAAGGGGTTGAATTAGAAAAGTATAAGTCCATGTGCAGTGCCGACAGTAGTCACCCTAGAGAAGGATGGTGAATGGAGGATGTGCACTGACTCCAGGACCATCAACAAGATTACCATTAGATACAAGTTTCCATTACCCAAGATGGATGACATGATGGATTTCCTGAGTGGGGAAACATGTTTTTCGAAATTAGATCTGAAGAGTGGATACCATTAGATCACCGGGGAAAACCAAGAAGGTGAAAAACCCCGCAACTTCCTCAGAGATAGAATGAGCATCGATACAAAGATCACAAAGATCAAACCCCACAATAAGAGATATTCTCCTAGTAGCTGCTCCTCCTCCACTTGTGCACACTCCTCCTCTCTCTCACTAATGTGAATTGAGTGAGTGTGCAAATGAATAAATGAGAGAGTCACACTCTCTATTTATACTTTACTTCACTTGAATTTTAACTCTAACTAGGTTGGCCCCAACTTAACCACTTAACATAATGCTAACTGGGCCGACCCAACTAGGGTGGTCTAATAACCCATCAAATATAAGTTGCGACACTTACAATAATACTTGCGACACTTGCAAATACAAATGACAACACTTCCAATCGAAGGAATGATAACATCTCCGTTGGGGATACAATAAAGTACAAATGTAATACATACAAAATACAAGTGAATATCTTCCGAAGTTACAAATACATCAACACACAATGATAGATATACAAGAGACAAGAGAGAGACAAGTACTAGCCTTTATTATTCAACAAGGAAAGAACCATACATAGACAGATCTTATTTAACCATTACATGCGCTCAACATCCTATGATATAGATGTTTACATTGAGTTATACAACTGTATTGTCGGCGCAACCGACCGACATATACTGACTAGTCAATGCGACTTGTTGACTTATATTGCAAACAGTCAAGCGGAGGACCTAGTCGAGAAGCTGACTTAGGCTCCTCGAACATCTCCCGCACCTCAAAATATTTCTTCATCCCGAAGAAAGGAGGAGATGTGCAAAATTACTGAACAAAACTTGTGTATAACTGTGCTTTAACTGGTAAATGTAGTTGTTATGAGTTGTTTGGACTGGAACTGGTTGCTGCTTGTTGTTGTACATAGACCTCGACAATTACTTCAGCTGAAATAGACATCTAGTGCTAGAAGGTCTCCCAATGGCGCAATATGTTTTGGATGTCGATAGTAAGTGTTGTAAGGGACGACAAGTCAGCTATCTGTTCTTGAGTAGTATTGCCCTGTAGATAAATTAGGTTGGAACCGAAAAGCTCTATTTTCTTGTTGGCAGCTGAAAGCAGTGTTTCTATATGTGGTCAGAGTTGTTCTACTTTGTCAAGGTTATGATGGGCCTGGCTCAACCACTGTGCTTCACTTTTTTTCAATTTCTCCAGTTTCCTCTTTTGCATTGCCAGTTGTTCCTCAATAGTTCGGCCCATGGTTTCATTAGCTACTCGGTGTTGTTGATGAAGATTGTGAATTAAGTCGCGTGTGTCCCGCATTTCTCTAAAGACGTTGCCATAATGTTTGTACCAATTGCGGAGAACATTGTTTGCTGTCTCTGCTTGATTATTATACTGGATGAGTTGATCGTGTGCTGAGTTGAATGCTTCAAACTATTCTGACATCAATGACACTGTTACCGTGGCTTGTTCTTGTCGGTCCCTAGTGAGCTCTTCAGCTAATGCCGACACGACAGATTGGAACATCTGAAATGATTTATCAAGTGTGCTACTCATGTCGGAGCTGACTGGAATTGGTATGACCTGTTGCACTAAGTATTGACACTTTGTTAGAAATATAGTTTGGTTTTCTTCCAGCTAGTGAATGTGGTCTTCTGCTACCAGTCGTCTATGTCGATGTTCTCGGTTGATTGCATCAGCCAGTAAGTCAAGCTCTTCTTGTGGTGCCTTTTGTGGATGGTATGTCGAGATCGACTCAAATTGGTCTAGATGTACAGATACGTGACTCAATTGAGATATGTGGTCCAGATGTTGTTGCTATTGCTGAAGATCTTTCTCTTCGTGTCGTATTTTCTTATGTTGCTTTTTCTTGGATTTTCCTTGAGATTTTGGGGCCGCTAATTGTTGTTTTGAGTCTTTTTGAGTTTCGACTGTTGCTAATGGTCATTCTGTGTCTTCTTGTGCTTCGCTAGTAGGTTGTTCTGCTTATATTGAGCTGCTTGATATGACTACTGTGTTTGTCAGGAGTACTTCTTCAATTGTTGCCTGTTTTGCTTGCTTTGTTGCCTCGACTATTGCTTTAGTTGTTTGTGCTACCGGCTCGACTTTTGCTTCCAAGGTTTTTTGAAATGGTGTTTCCTGTTCTTGAATTTGCATTGCTTCTGATGTTGTGGTGGTCCCATCAGCATGGGTGTGGAATGGTACACTAGTACTGACTTCACCAGTTGACAGCACATGTGTTTCGTCGATTGGGAGAGTGAGTATTAGGAATGGAAGTGCCAGACGGTTCCCGATTGACTACAGTGGACAAGACTTTTGGTATTAGTGGTGTGACTACATCTAAAACTTCAAGGTCGGGACAATGTTCTAGTGAGTCGACGACATGTTGGGGAGGTGAATGGGCTTCCACAGACGGATTGAATGGAAAAGGAATGAGCGAAGAAGTCTGTTGAGAAAAAATTGGATTGTTTGGGTCAAGATTACGCTGGAGATGAGTATGGCACATGCCAATTGCTTGTGGTTGTAAGGTATCTGATGGATTCAAAAGTTCAGTCGGGGTGACACTAAAAGGGGTAGAATCTGTGGGTGAACTAGTGTCTGCGAATATAGGTCTCTTGGTTATGAGATTATGCCAATCTGGGAACATGGTCGGGAGTTGAGCTATGAATTGGGTAATGTCGCTATCATTTTGAAATGTTTGTCAAAGGGGGGAAGGAAGAATTTGTACAATATACGAAACTTGAGATGGAGCTGGAATTTCAAGTGGGGTACTCACCACAGGTGTAGAAAAAATAGTATCCTACATGACAATGGTAGGGGATGGTGGAGCTGAGCTATCTGTCAAGTCGACAACAGCCTCGATCATAACCTTGACTTTCTTTTTCGGTCGAGGGTATTCAGATTCCAAAAATTTCTTGAACTGCTCGTTGACTGGTATTTTGTTCTTAGCTGCATCTTCCAATATTCGCGTCACACTATCGTATAATTTAGTTTCATCTTCCACTATCGGCTCGTCAATGATCATTTTCTTTTTCCCTTCCCTTGTATTTGTAGATCCCTTGCTTGTCAAGCTTGTGATAACTGGTCGACCATCTGCTAGATGTTGTCGCTTGTCAAGGTGTACTTAGGATTGTCGGACAAGGTCTCTTCATTCGACTATTCAACTGCATCCTGTGCATCTTGGTGTGGTGTGAGCGCAAGTGCTAAAGGTTCTGATCCGGCCACGAGCTCAGCTTGAAATGTAAAATTGTGCATATATAGGCGGCTTTCATACGCTTCTTCTTTATCTACATCCATTAAAAGTTCAACTATGGGATTGTCGATCTTGTGTGCCATAGCAGGAATTATCAATTTTTTGTTGGATTGCCTGCTAAGCTCATTGGAGATTTCATCGACCGAAGGGTAATAGTCGAGATCTTGTGCAGCCCTAGCTGCTCCTTGCAAGTACCAAAATGATGTATGGTCAAGTGCAAGTTCAATGTGCGCCGACGGAGGCAGACTTTGTCGAACATTCTGAGATACTCTCCATCTGGTCGACTGAATTTTTAAGTCTTGGAACCAGAGTTCTAGCCAAATCTTTACTGTTGACATCCCAAGTCTGTTCTTGATAATTTTGGCTAGGTAGTTAGCCCAGTTGTATATTTTTCCATATGATGCCATGTTCAGGACAACTTCTAGCATTTGAATTTTTAATTCAGACCCTCTACCGGAGCTTGACAAAGTGGTCGACACAATTCGGGCAGCGATTTTATAATTTTCAAATTTTATTTGAGTCACCAATAACCCACAAGAATTATTTCCAGTTGGGTGGTATGTAAACTGCTTGATCAATTCTGGTCTCTGTCGACTAGGTACATCTTCACCTCTGTTTGATAACTGCGTAATCTTGTGGATGATCTCACTATTAATTTCGACTGGAACGTCAAAATAGAATTTCCCATTATGATATCTGATTACTATGAATTGAGCAATAATGTCTTTCAGTCCACCAAACTGTTCCAGTAGAGGTGCGTTTATGTATTGCAAAACAGTAATAGTGCACAGTTTTAGGGATGCATCCCTCCAATGGCCATTTGATTCCTTCCCCCACGTAATAATATCTTTCCAAGTTCTTCACCAGTGTGGCTCCTATACTTTAGCATTTCGAACTAGCTATAAGTGGGTTTCTAGCGGTGTTTGGGCCATCTCCAACTAACGGACTTTAGCTATGGCTGAACGGGTTGTAGTGTGACCTTTCTTGGGCACCATGGTTTCTGTAGAACTCTCAGGTTTGCAAAGGGCTTCTATTTGCTTTGAAG
This sequence comes from Larix kaempferi, assembly GCA_027924585.1. Lineage (NCBI taxonomy): Eukaryota > Viridiplantae > Streptophyta > Pinopsida > Pinales > Pinaceae > Larix > Larix kaempferi. The sequence goes on along the minus strand of BSBM01000435.1, from coordinate 14,419,816 downwards.
TTTGGTTCTCCAATGTTTGGCAAAAGAGTATCCAACAATTCTCTAGCTCGAGATTTGTAGAGGAAGCGTTTGGCATGTGTGAATGCGAAGTAGATGATTGCATTAAAGAATGATTTGAAAGGGTATTTAATTCTGAGTGACAAGATGACTGTGCCTCGTTGCGTAATGTTGGTTTTGCTCATTTATCGATCGACGACCTTGACTGTTTTTTGTTGGTAGATATGCGTCCGGAGGTCGTGCTTCCATTTTCTGAACAAGATTTGTAGAGGAAGTGTTTGGCGTGTGTGAATGCGAAGTAGATGGCTGCATTAAAGAATGATTTGACAAGGTATTTAATTTCGAGTGACAGGATGTCTGCGCCTTGCCGCCTGGATGTCGGTTTTGCTCATCTATCAGTAGGCGACCCCGACAGTTTTTTGCTTGTAGATATGCGTCCAGAGGTTGTGCTTCCTTTGTCTGAACTTGTCGACTATGGCTAGTCGGGTGGGATTGAGGAATTCCACCATCTGTTACTTGACCACTTGGAATTGTAAGTGGATCTATGTCCATGGTTTGGTGACCAATGGGTTCTGGGTCCATTGCATGTTGGACCTTATGTTGCATCTCTTTTGTGCTTTGGTCTTGTTGAGTTGTGTTTTTGTTGGCTTCTCTCTTACAATGGGCTTCTTCAGTTTCGTTGTGTAGCATTTCTAGTTCTTCTATTTCTTTTTCTTCGATTTGCTCTCTTTGATGTTTTTTTTTTTTTGCTTCATTTTGCTGCTATTCCGTTGCCGCTTCCTGCTGCAGGTGTAGTTTTTCTTGTACTATTTTGGGCTCTTCTCTTTGATTATGTATTTTTGGTTGCTTTTCTTTGGTTGTAGTTTGGGTAGAAGTAGATGCAATCTTGGGATTTAGTTTGTTATGCGGCTCTATCATATTGTGTACCCTTTTATATATTTCCTCTTCTTCCATAAAGTGATTCGAGTACTCAAAAGTTATTTTACAAGAAGCGCCATGTTTAGCCACCTTGCATTTGTTGTCGTTTCTTACAAATAGTTTAGTTCCAAAATGAAAAGGTTCCAAGTTTGCAATAAAGGTTTCCACTACCTTAATATTAGGAAATTTGTATCCACCAATGTTGAATGGTACAGGTGAGTAAGGGGCCTTTTTTTTGTAATGGAGATAGTCACCAATTCCATTGATGAACACTTGTCTTATCGCTTCTTTATGCACAGTGTAATCTGTAGCATATTTGGGAAATAGAGAAGGAGGTTGCGTGCCCCCATACATTCTAATGTATGTGCCTTCTGATGAGAAGTAATAGTCTCCATATTCACCTATTACATCCAAGGCATTGTCTGACATACAATTTGCTTCTGCATTGAAGACAAACAAATAAAGGGGCATGATTAGTTCTTCGCATAGTAATTTGTAGTACCCTGCATATCGGTGAGCCAAGGTTAGCTGATATGATACATGAATGGGAGTCTCATTCTGATTCCAAGTACATCCCAAATTAGGTAAAGGGTGGCTGACTAATATACAATCGATAAGGTATCCAGACATGAAGAATTCTGATTTCCCTAGTGAAAGGCCGGTTTGAGATGTAGAAATGGTTGACGCCATATTGTCTAAAATAATAGCTACCCAATTGAAGACTATACCTTGTGTGGAAACATGGTATATCAATAGAACCCAACTGAGTTTATAGTTGTTGTCATTTGGTAGACCAAAGAGTCTGCTAAAAAATAGGACTATGATTCGATAGGGGGTTCTTAAGTTTTGGGTGTCATATTTCTTGCTAGATTTGGGTCTAAGTTGTTTGTCTGGTAGGAGCATTTTCCTTGCACATTCAACATTATCTATGTTGGCGCATATTACCCAATCATCAGTTAGGAATACTTTGGAGGTAGGTAGCTTGTATGCGGTTGCAAGGTGGCCTGGTTGGAAGGATGTGAGTCGTCCTCTGGTGGCATTTGAAATTATCCTTGTGGTAGTATCTACATGGGGCAAGATCTATGCAATGACCTCTGAGCAGTGAAACAATTTTGGCTGTGTAGCTACCTTGTGAAGGCTGGACCTCTTGATGTTTTGATAAATCATGCTTTCCTCAAGGGTTGAAATAGGTATTTTTTGTCCCTGATAGCTATGTATAACTCGCCCCATTTGAACTCAGGGGTGTGTCCTATCATGGGTTTGGTGTCTTCAAATAGTGTTTCCATTTGTATTTTTGGAGTTGTTTCTTCTTCAAGCTCGATCTACTCGCTCTTCCTTTTGAGGGTTTTTTTCGACATACCTGATTTGAAAACATACAGTGTAAATAATGAGGAATCGATGTTATTTCTTCAAATGGGTAGACTGAATCATACATAAGTTGTAAACTTTTGTTGTTGTTCTAATCACTCTGTGTTGCATTCCTAATTACTCGTATTTCTTAAAATGGGTAGATATAAGCATACATATTTGGGGAACCGAAGATATAGTGCATTTTGTCCTTAAACAATACTAATGAAATTTTGAATCGATATAAGTTATACAACTATGAATGGAAAGAATACAATAAAAAACAATTCCTTGAATGGAGCTCTTCTTTAGTCGATATTCGACTAGTTGTCAAAGATCCCACTCTTTTACAAAAAATGACCACTTTAAAAGCTCGACCAAACAACCCAAAATGCTAAGCATTGACCATAATTTTACATGACCACAATTAAGCCTAGACTTAATATCACGTTGACCAAAATGAAATTCGACCAAAAATTCTGATATCTACCAAACACTCGTAATTCCGTTGATGCACGACGAAATATTACTTCGACCACTTTCAAAAGAACTTATTACAAATATTGACGGAGCCGACCAGAACAAAGTGTCCATCAATTTGACCACATAGTTAAGAGTCGACTGGTTGATTTCCTGGAAAGACTGCCGGACGGAATAATGCCAAATACAAAGAAAATGATGAATGATTTATCCTTTGTCTGGAAAATTGACATCAATATTCACGATGGGAGCAGTCCTTGGGTAATTAATCATTGTTTGGCATTCGAGCAGATAGTTGATGCGATCATTGAAGAATAGTCGACAAGAAAGTTTTTCCACCATTGAATTTCGTGCAACGTCCATTGAACAGTGAGCAATGATTGAGCATTAAGTAGGATGATATTCTTGCTTATGTGAACTATGGAATTTGACCAGCATTAGAATCGACTAAGAGTGCTTCGTTTGAGATAAAAATACCGACCAGGTAAAGAAGTCAACGACTACATGCATAGAACTTTATTGAATCTGTCGACTGTCGACAAGGAAGACAATTAGTCGGTTGTCAACTTGGATACAGTAATCATGTGTATTTAAGAGTTTTCTGAAGATATACAATAACGATTGGCAGTCTTGGTGAAACAGAGATTCGACTACCATTCATCCTGATGACATCGAGATCTGCGAGTTGACCATTTGAAGCTTCTTGGCCAAAGCCATCATTGGTGAAAGTATGCATATGTGAATGATTATTTTTTAAGTTGGACTATCGATCATTTCGATCAGATTACTTCATCAACCAAAAAATTCATCGTTGACCATGGCCAGACTATGGATACATTTTGTGGGCAGACCCTCGACAGTATTTATGGGCATATGGTGCATATTAGGTAAAGGGACATAACATATTTTTCAAGGCATTTCAAGAAAGAATTACAGCATAACTTTTGAACGCAATAAAACTAAATATTATATATTCAAACAATGCATGGTAGCATAGTGAAGTATATATATTGGGAAATTTTATATTTATTGGGAAAAAGACTAACATGGGATGAAATGTTGTGATGTTCTTGCTTTGAAAAAAGTTATGAGAACACATTGAAGTAAATAAGATAGAGTAGTACAAGAAAAGTGTTGATACGAAGATTAAATTTCTTGTCTTCTTTATAGAGTAGTATTTTCTTGTCTTCTATCGGCAAATATTCAATGATGGTAGCAATAGGAATACAAGATCTGAAAAATAAGACAATTCATTTTGAAAAAAGGAGAAGGTAGTAAAGTAATAGGTATGCAAAGTAGAGCTGCAAAGGAGTAGGAATGTAACTTTATGGAGCATGTGGCTACAAAGACTTTGAAGCAAGTAAGTTCTCTTTTTGTATTTTGCGTTGCACATAGGGACTATCTTTCATTCGAGAATACCTACAAAAGGAAAAAGGTGGAGATATGCGAAGACCTGACAAAGATTTAACTCTTGAAATTGCAGTGAATGTAAGGCCTTGTCTGTTAATGTTTCCAATATCTATTGTTGCATTTTGCAGCGTCATCCATTGTGCTTTATGGATTGTTAAACCCCATGCCATTCGAAGTGGTACTTGCCTCTGTGAACCCCTTGTTATAGGAGGGATGGGGACATAATTTGGATTGGAAGAATCCCATGGGGGGCCTTTGTAGTGGAGAAAGTCAATTACAACATAAGATGGGAATGTAGGAGGTTGATCATTGGAGTTGTAGACAATTGCAATAACTTTCCCAAGTGAGCCGTTTACAAGGCCTACTGAGACACACAAGTTGGCTGTCAACATGACTTGTTGACCAATTGCTAGTAGAACCTTGAATGAAAGTTGTTAATAATCTATTAAGGTTTGCACATGTTGTTTCTTTTGCTATGCAAAGCAATGTGCAATTGGCATGTTAAGGAGTTTTAGCATTTGTTTGTTGTGCAATTCAACAGAGCTATTAGTTGCGTACAAATGAGTGCACTGGTCAAATGTATGATTCTCTTCATGTGAAAGGGACGAGGTTGTCCTTAACATGAGGAGGGTCCAATCTTCAAGAGTCGGTATTACATTTCGAATATTGAGCAAGAGTTGACAAAAGGAAACTTGAGAAGGGGTGTTGCCTTGTTGTTGAAAGATGGTTGAAAGAGTGACAAAAGTGTCAAAAGTATGCCAAAGAGCATTCCCTCGTGATGCACCAACATACATGGGGATGTCCTTTATAGGGGGAAGCTGTCCAAAATCACCAAGGAAGATGATGGAGCAACCACCAAAGGGGGTTGTACGTTGGGAAGGGAAGGCTTGACGTAAGCGGTCATCCATACGGGTTAACAATTTTGGGCTAACGAAACTCATTTTGTTAATGATTATGTATCGGATATGTCGGAATTGTTCTTGGAAGCTTGAAAGGGATTGGCCTTCAAGAGGGTGCATCTTAGTAATGGGTATGCGAAAGGTAGAATGTATTGTTAGCGCATGTATGTTAAAGGAAGCAATACCGGTGGGAGTAAGGAGGATCAAGGGTGAAGGTTTTTCAGCAGAGGCATGTTGGAGTGTAGATCTAAGGCAAGAAATCAAGAAAGACTTTCTTGTTCCTGCAGTGCCTTGAATGACCATTTTGAGTGGGGGAAGGCTTGTATCACTTGTGAAGTGCACGTTGTGTGGGAGACAAGGAGGTAGGAGAACATGAAGATGAAGAGGTCTCTGGTTGTACTTGGGTGGACAAACAAGTGAGGTCAATGAATGATATGGCTATTGCATGCATGTATGAAGGAATATGGTTTTCGGTCCAATTGTGTTCTTTGTGAAAGTCATGATAGCCAAGCATGTCAAGGTCATCAACATAGAGGTTGTTTCTAGGGTTGAGTTGAGAAAGGAGTTCCCATTCATCCATGGTATGGGCTGAGGGGATGTGGTTTGAAGCAGAAGTAGATTCATCATAGGGAGGTGTACTGGGGGCTTCTGGAAAACGATCAACATGCTATGCAGTGTATGTGTCTTTAATGCGAATCCAATTAGAAGTTATGGCCAATGGTTTGGATCCAATTTCATCGCCAAGGGTGCAGAAAGCTTTGTGTAGGAGGAGCTCACTCCAACAAAAGGAAACAAAGGAATCTGCAATAAAGGGTGGAATGGTAGTGAAGCGAGGAAAGACACAAAAATTTTTGGGAGGATAGTTTGGTTTCCATTGGGACTGCTTTCTACGAGGTGAGTATGACCAAGAGCGTGCATATTCAAGAAGGGTAAGTTGTTCGAGTCCAGGGGGTCATTGCATATATGTAGAAATGAAGGTGGGTGTTGTTGGGGTGTCAGGAGAGTAATTGGAAATACGACGGAAAATGATTTGGATAACATTTAAGGATAGAAAGAAACGAATACAAAGACAAAGAGGGTGTTTTTGGAGCATGTGGCAAGTCTCTTGTGCACCAAAGTCTTGTTCTGCAATAGTCTCTGACAGGAAACGTCTTATTGCTTGAAGGATGGGGGCATCATGTGAACTTGCATGTGCAAGACGATAGATAAGTGCATGGTAGCTTTTTGATTTGGGCTCTGCCTTTGCTGCATATTTTGAAATATATTTGAGGACAGCATGTCTAGAGAGAACAGGTTGGCAATCAACATTAGCTCGCCAAATTGAGAGCATGGTAGGGTTGTGAATATTTAGAAGGGCATCGTTCCTTGTAGGGTTGTATGTTTTCCGACCATTTGCATCAATGAATAAGGAAGAGATAGGTTGTAGATCAAAGGGGAAGCCGTAATGGAATTAAAGAGATGTTCCTTTTTTGCGGAGGCAAGAAGATTCTGAACATTTTGTGTGCCTTTGGACACAATTAACAAGGTTTTCGTAGTCATCCAAGTGATCGGTTGCAAGTATGGAATGTGATCTAATGGTGCATGGATCATTTATAGTAGAGGCTTGGAAGGATAGGATTTGAAAATGGTTGACTCGAGGATTCCATGCTATAACAAACTTTTCAAAGTACTGTTTTGCAGCTTCGACCTTGGTAGCATCTCCCCAGTCCAACGTGTCCATATTGGGTGCATTTTATAGCCATAAGAAGCCATGTATATGCACAAATCCCCTGTGTTTCCATTCATACCTACATGGAAAATATAAATATTAGGAACAGACATTTTAGGTTTTGAATAAATTAAACTTTGATGGGAATATGATTTGTTACCAACCTGCACCAGTAATCTATTGTAGAAAGTCCTTTTTGAAGAACCTCTTCCAGGAATATTTTGAATCTATTGTCCATGTATTGAGATGTAGCGTGTGGATTGGATATAAGGTTGCGAATTCTCCATTGGCGTTGTTGATTTGAAGTGGTTGGAGCTTGTCCAGGAATCAAAGAATGCAAATCTAGCCATTTCGTGTCAACTGCGCTAAGCGTGAAGAAGAATGTTGGTTTCCCTTGTTGAGTGATCATGTCATTTAGTTCACCCCTATTTTTTTCCAGTAGGAAAGTGTCCTACAAAGGGTGGAGCCAAAGCACATGACTTGCTCAACGATTTTAGAATCAGGCAAGTCTTGTAATTGTTGTACAAGTTCTGAGATGGTTGGAGGAAATGTATCTTCAATGTTACGTTTTACAAACACGGAAGCAGTAGAATGGATACAGTGGCGCATCATCAAGTTATATATGTAATAATGAAAACGAGGATGTTGTCCAAATCTATTGTCATGGTATCGAAGAAGGTGCAGTGCATAATTGTCCACACCAACCTCTTGAATGTGTGGTTGCTTAAGCATTGCGACTCCAGTGGGAAACAAGGTTGGGAAGGCCATTGAGAGGAGGCCTATTGTGTTGTACTCATTGATAGGGGAAATTTCTATTGGGGTCCAGGCAATGCAAGGTAGAGTTGGTGCATCGCTTGTGTCCAATAAGCGTTTGATTTCATCAAACTCAGTTCTACAATTTGTTTGTGTAGATATAAAGGAGGAGGATTGTTCTTCATGGGGTTCTAGGAAGTTGGGTGATTGAATAGTACCAGTTGAGGTATGGTCAACAAGTGGGATTTCATTGGGCGTGACATGACGAAGGAGGGGTGAAATGTCAGTTGGTTCAAGAGGCAAAGAAGATAATGCAGTTGAGTTAACCTAAACATCTTTGTAGTCGGGGTCATTTGAAAGCTTGTATTCGAGAGCAGCAAGAACACGTGCTTGACTAACAAAGAAGTCATAAGGCTTTTTTGTAGGAATGCATTTACAAACAATAAGGATGTCAATGTCTGAGAGTAAGTGAGGGAGGAAAGTGGCAATGCTAGTAATGTTTTACGGGAAGCTTATAGTGTGGCCATAATATGTATATTGTCCCCCACGAGCATGAGTGACTTGTAAAATTGGGTTAACACAAGAAATGAGCATTTCTTCAACTTGAGTAAGGACTGCTAGCACTGAGGGTTGTATCCTAGGATCCATGTTGTTTGCAAAGGAATAGAAGTGGCCATTTTGTTCCGCAATGCACCGAGAACATGCATATGCACCATAAAAGTGTTTTAATTTAATTCTAGGATAAGACTCCATGCATATAGATCATATATTCATTGGAGATAGTTTGTCCAATCTTGTACAGAATTGTTGTTATGCACCATGTAGGTCGATGTTTGTTGGATGCTTTGGTGTGGATGTGGATGGTGCAGAGGGTGTAAGGGGAGGTTGAACAATGTGAAACGGAGAAGGGATATTAACAAGTTGACGAGTAGCTCTATATAGGAGGCGTTGATGCTTGTTGTTTTGTTTTTTCTTTTGATCATATAGAACTCTTCTTCATGCCTTGATTTGATCATTGTTATCATTGGTTGACATGCCTACAAAAAAAGTGTTTGGTGGTTATGAATGACAGTGCATTCACAGAAACAGACTTTAGTTTCCAACAAAAAACACCCAAAAAGACAAAAGAACCTTATTTGTAAATATTAAACAAGAACAAGGTTTAGAACAGGATAATTATAACAAGAACAGAATCATGGTTAAAACAGTGTGCTACATGACCGGCGTGGCTCTGCCACTTAACATAGTGGAAACTCCAATAATTATGAGAAAAACATAGCATTGTTCATATACAATATGCTTAAATAAAAATTTAATTGCACCTAAAAGACTTACCAACATCTCTCGGATCTCTCTCACACACTATCGCAGTGCACATTGTACTGATAAAAACAGACACTCTAGTTTCCAACAAAAAACACCAAAAAAGGCAGCACAATTCTGGGTAAATTCCCTCTGGGAACCTTGTTTTTAAATATTAAACAACAACAGTGAGAAGAAGATAGGATTGTTCATATACCAGATTCCTAAATTAAAGATTATTTTCCTAGAAGAACCAACTTTTCTAGGACACAAAAACTGTTGTGACGCAAATTATCTGCCCAAGTTAGTAGGAAACATATATTGGTAAACACAAGGAAATGAATATATACCAGTCAAGTAACCTTTCATCTAAAAACAGTAAATAAATCACATAAATTATCAAATACTAACTTTAAAGATTGAACATACAAGTAATATGAGTAAATAAATGACAGTGCATTGACAGAAACAGACTCTAGTTTCCAACAAAAAACACCAAAAAAGACAACAGAACCTTGTTTGTAAATATTAAACAGGGATAGGGTAATTATAACAAGAAATATGAGTTTTGGTTTGAGAAGAGAACCTTGTTTTTTAATAGAAAACAAGAACCTTTGGCTCCGCAAGAGGGTCGTTGCTCCATAAAAGAGGAACAAATTGATGGCGATTCGAATGCTGAGGAAAAAACTGAGATGATGACACAATAACAGTAGCAAACAACAAAACAATCAGAGAGGCTTTACCGATAGATTCTTATAAACGTTTAAGAGTAAAGGCGGTGCATCAATGTTTGAGCACATTTAACCATTGTTGCATTGAAATATGTTATCATATCTCTACAAGATAGAATGTCCAGGAGGTCCAATCCGTCAAATCCAGATATACGTCGATAGGAAAAGATCAGACTACTGAACCAAATTTCATAACTTCTTGATGGATTAAACCCAAAGAAATCAATGTTCACGTGGGTAACCTTATAGAAGGTTGTTCAATGTCCAATTCGTCATTGAATGCTCAAGTTTCTAATAAAAAATGTAGATCTCGTAAGCTTTTTCCATGCAGTGCTGCACCGCCTGCTTACACTACATCAATCCAAATGCTGGCAAGTTTGGTTGTATTTGTGCGCCGACAGGTATTGGTAGTGACCGTTTCGCTGTGACTCTAACACTTGCAGCGAAACGGTCGGTGACATGTGCCAATTTCTATAGAGGGCGATATATCTACCGAAACGAGTCGGTAGAATGAACGTGGTCGGCGAGAAAAGGGCAAGCCAACTCAAAGTTTTTCACCGAAAGGGTTGGCGAACTTTTCCCATTTGTGCTGACCCCCACCCAAAGCTGTTGGCCTAAAATCGCCAAAACCTGCGACACGGTCGACGACTGGCGTGAAAGGGCCAAAGAAACTCAAATAGACAAAAAAACTTGCCAACTCCCAGAGACAAAATCATGGTCACTGTGTAAAGATGATCGACATATCAAATAGTTGATATGAATTATTAATTTTTTTTTCGATAATATTTGTAAGATATGGTCGGAAGTCAAAATGGTTGGGTCACTTTAGTTTTAGAAAAAATATGGTCAATAGTCGAGTTGGTCGAGCCTTTAAAAATTGGTCGGCTCTTAACTATGTGGTCGAATTGATGGACAGTTCGTTTTGGTCAGCGTGAAAAACTGACCGACTCCCAGAGACAAAGTCACGGTCACTATGTAAAGATGATTGACATATCAAATAGTTGATATGAATTTTTAATTTTGTTTTCGACAATATTTGTAAGATATGGTCGGAAGTCAAAATGGTCGGGTCACTTTAGTTTTTAGAAAAATATGGTCGATAGTCGAGTTGGTCGAGCCTTTAAAAATTGGTTGGCTCTTAACTATGTGGTTGAATTGATGAACACTTCGTTTTGAATTTTTAATTTTTTTTTATGGTCACTTAATTTTTTTTTCGATAATATTTGTATGATATGGTCGGAAGTCAAAATGGTTGGGTCACTTTAGTTTTAAAAAAAATATGGTCGATAGTCGAGTTGGTCAAGCCTTTAAAAATTGGTCGGCTCTTAACTATGTCAATATGGTTGGAAGTCAAAATGGTCGGGTCACTTTAGTTTTAAAAAAATGGTCGGGTCACTTTAGTTTAAAAAAAAATATGGTTGATAGTCTAGTTGGTGGAGCCTTTTAAAATTGGTCGGCTCTTAACTATATGGTCGAATTGATGGACAATTCATTTTGGTCAGCGTGAAAAACTGGCCGACTCCCAGAGAGAAAGTCATGGTCACCGTGTAAAAATGATTGACATATCAAATAGTTGATATGAATTTTTAATTTTGTTTTCGATAATATTTGTAAGATATGGTTGGAAGTCAAAATGGTTGGGTCACTTTAGTTTTTAGAAAAATATGGTCGATAGTCGAGTTGGTCGGGCCTTTAAAAATTGGTCGGCTCTTAACTATGTGGTCGAATTGATGGACACTTCGTTTTGAATTTTTAAATTTTTTTTACAGTCACTTAATTTTTTTTCGATAATATTTGTAAGACATGGTCAGAAGTCAAAATGGTCAGGTCACTTTAGTTTTAAAAAAGTATGGTTGATATTCGAGTTGGTCGAGCCTTGAAAATTGATCGGCTCTTAACTATGTGGTCGAATTGACAGACACTTGGTTTTGGTCGATGCGAAGTCATCACTTTGTCAATATGATCGACATATCAAATAGTTGTTTATTGGTGTGTTCAATTGATCGACAGTTCGACCAAAGCAAGCTTCTGACTGGCAATCGACTATCTTCGACCAAAAGCACGCAAAGACTACACTGTGCCAACTGCAACATGCCAAGAACCTGTTCGAGGAGCAAGTAAAGAAACCTGCAAAAAGAAAAGCTCGCAAGGGATTGCAACCTGTCGACACTGTTAACCTGTCAACATGCTATGAACCTGTTCGAGGAGCAAGTAAAGAAACCTGCAAAAAGAAAGTTCATTTTCCATGGTCACCTACACCAAAGATGGTCATGTCGGAAAGAGAAAAGTAAGAGCAGTTCTCATTTTCTACATATGTTGTTGTTGGTTGAATGGGCATACTGTCAAAGGCCGTTGCAATAGGACTGAATGGGGTAGGCCGCACGAAGTGATAGGATAGGATCCAGAGAGAAACCAAGAAGGATATGGACAGAAAGCAGGAGTTGAATGGGTGAGCGACGAAGTGACAAGAACCCTCGATCCAAATAAAGTTAAATTGACGAACCATCACAAAACACCTGGCAGTTTTCCATTCGCTCTATGAGCGAGGAATCTAGCCGACGTGGAAGCATACGCTTCTCGTTGGTGAACGCCTCTAGTGTAAATATATGTAATGGATAAATTTTTCTCAATAAAAACATGGAAATAACATATGGATATGGATGCATCATAATAGTAATAAGCACAAAAGGATACATTTTATATGGAAAATTAAAGTTATAGCACATTACATCTAAATAGCTCCACATTCAAACATAATGCATAATATATAAAATGCAAAGTAGGAAATGAAGAGCTTCAAACATACAATAGATACAATAACCTTTCATTACATGGTAATTTACCTAATTACAAAAAATGATTTTTCCAATGGAAAATCTCCTCGTCATTCAAGTTATTGCATTGAAATAATTCACTTGACTATCTTAACTAACCTAGAATTAAAAAAAACAAATCAATTTCACCTATGAATTAAATAAGCAAAATCAAATATTTATAAACTAATTTAGTAGACAAATTAAATAAAAATATTCATAAACTAATTTAATTGATAAATTAAATAGATTTGAGAACAAGTCCTTCCTTAAATTAATGTTCTAGCCACATTCCTACTTACATAGAGATGGTTTCTCTAGATAATTCATCAACCTCTTAATTGAATTCTTTATTTATATATATATATATATATAATCCTATTCAAAGTAAGAGTTACTTTATCTAGTCTTTCTCATTTATCTAGTGTGTAATTAAATCAAATAAAAACAAAATTCTACTTTATTGTTGATCTCTTCACCTAATATATATGTGGATGTTGTAAAATTATTTTTCTTTTATATAAAACTATTTCAACTTAAATTATTTTTCTTTTATATAAAACTATTTCAACTTTCCAATGGAGAAAAAAACTATTTCAACTTCATACTTAATATTCTTTGATTACAGTAGAACCATATAAATCTTAATATATCATGGTAATTGTGAAATCCTTAAAATAAGACATTAATTTTTTTAGTCTTTATTTTCATCTTAACTTAAAATTTATTAAATATTAATATCATGATAATTGAGAAATCCTCAAAATAAAACATTAAATTTTTTATTCCTTATAAACATCTTAATTTTAATGTTTTATTCTTTATAAGCATCTCAACTTTAAATTGATCAAATGTCAAAATATTTGTGATAAAATGTGTGTTTTAATTTTAATTCTAGATCCATAAAATGTTATGGAAGTTTTTTCAATCTTACTTCTTTTGTTTAATAAATTATGTGAAAGAGAAAACTAAATTAATTTTTATATTAAATAAATCATTTGAAAAGTGATGTTATACTGATTTCATATTCAATGAATAATTATGAAAGTTACATTTTTTGTTGAGAGAGGTATTCTTTAATATACATATTAATGGTTAAATTTTCAGCTAAGCATAATTTCATTTTTAATTTCTTTTTTTCAAAAATATGACAATAAGGGAGGGACTCTTAATGTTGTGCGGGGATCAGTAGTGGTCATGGTTCCCGTCACACCAACCACCCAAATATTGATCATTCCCAACTAAAAGAAATTCATAAAACTTCATATTTATGCATAAATAGATATTATATTAAATCCAAAAAGCATTTAATAACTGATTAGAACCCCAGCTGATAGTGGATAGTCCATTTAATGCCAACATTACAAACCATCAAGTCCAATTGAGAACAAACTCTGTATTACCATTAATACCAAATCTAACATCAAAACATCCTATCATGCTTAATCTACTAAGTACACCCTGGGCATCACATCAACCCTCATGAACCACAACTGGAGAAGCAACAATCAAATAGCAGGACTCAATGTTCCAACACCCATTACCACCTGCACACTGCAAGTGGAATTAGGGTCAGCATCTGGTTCAGAATTAATCAACAACTCACACATGCAACCTCAATAAATGACACCCACCCACTGAAAAAATAAAATCATTCATTAAAATTCATGAAATCAAAAGAAGCAACAAACTCTATGAAAGCCCAAAATCAAATCATCCATTAAACTCTTAAATTAGCAAAACATAATTCGCTGCCCAAAATCAAATCAAGCATTAAACTCAACCAAAGCACATGGATAAGCAAAAACAGGCATTAATCGAATTCCTAGCTGCCCAAAATCAAATCATCCATTAAACACACTAAGAGAACATGGATCATGCAAATAGAAATCTCCAGCCATTGGATCGGTGCCAAATCAATCCCAGCGCCCCATTCCCAGAATTAACTTTGCAATCCATGTCAATTCCCCTAAACAATCATTTTCAACATAAAAAAAACTATAAACCAACCTCTGCACACAATTGAATCCATTTGCATTCCTTGGATTCATCTATCAATCAAGAAGTGCGTTTATCACAAGTCATCCAAGACTTAACCATTCATCAACAACCCAACAATGTGTGCACAGTGTTTCAGGTATTGACAGTCTCTTGCATAGCAGATCAGATTTCCTTTACAATTAGATTAAAATTTTTAATGTCATTTGCACAATGTTTCAAGTATTGATAGTCTCCTTGCATAGCAGATCAGATTTTCTTTACAATCAAATTAAAAATTTTAATATGTCATTTCAGATTACCGAATTGGATTGTGAAAATGTTAGAAATAATGTAAAAATGAGTTGACAATTGTTTGTTATTGAAATTATGATAAGTTATTATTGGATTTTAGTGACCATTTATTCTAGGTTGTATTAACTATTTTGAGAGATCTAAATCCACTCTTTTAGAATCTAAAAAAACTATTCCTGAACGTGATCCATTGTCTCAAATCCACTAATGGGCTGAAACAATGTGCACACACTGATCAATTGTATCAAAAAACTATTTTTGATCAACCAGGACTCAACCATTCATCAACAACCCATCAGTTTATGCAGTGTTTCAGGTATTGACAGTCCATTCCAGTTACATATCCATTCTATTTACTAGTTTAGCTTATACTACTCACAGGTTGACCATTGCAGAAGGATATATAATACTCACAGGTTAATTGAATCGATATACTACCCTATTAAATGTTACATGTATGGATTGTGCAGATTCTCGTAGCCATGCTAAGAGTCAATATTGCACCTCGTACAAGGAAGTCAAGGAAGTGGGGTACCCAGCTACAATGCACATCATCGGATGAGGAAAGGGCCCATGTTTCAAATGACAACATTGCTACAACAAATTCTGAGAATGGTCCTATGGAAGAGGTAGATGGTGTGGTTCCACCATCAACGATAGTGCCATCACCACCCACAGTGCCAGCATTGCCCATATTGCCACCATCTTCCACAGTGTAAGGTGTCATTTCAACGAAGAAAATCAGTGCAATTAGAGGATGGACAAAAGAAGACATGCTGGAAGCAATTGATGATGTCGAATTCAAGGGGTTTTCAGTTAGAGTAGCGGCCAAAAAATATGGGATTGCACCCATGTCAATCCATGACTGGATAAATGGCCTGACCCATACCAAGAGGAGAGGTCCTCTTACAGTCATGATTGAATAGGAGGAGGAGGAGGTGGTGGTGTGGTGTAAGGAGATGGCCGAATTGGGACATGGGATAGAGTTGATACAATTGAAATCAACTATTGCTCAAATCTGTCAAGGGAGGCCAAACCCATTCAAAGATGGGTTTCCAGGTAAGTCATGGTGGGATGGTTTAAAAAAAAGGCATCCAGAGCTAGTGCTAAGAGCTGCAAAGGGCCTGGATAGAGATAGGGAATTGAATCTATGCCCCACAATTGTGTCCAAGTTCTATGACACTCTTTTTCGTGCATATGAGAAACACTCTTATGCTCCATAACATATTTGGAACTGCGACGAGACAGGGTTACAGGTAGGAAGGAATTGTGGCATGCGGTTCATTGCAAACAGAGGGAGCAAGAATGTGCCAAAGATTCTGCCCAAGAGCAGGGAGTGGATAACCATTCTATCATGTGTGAATGCAATTGGTATGGAAATCCCGGGGTTTTATTTGTTCAAGGGCAAAACTCGGCTACAAAACTATATCCAAAACTGTGAACCTAGGGCGTGCATGGCTTCACATCCCCATGCATGGATGAATAAAGAACTTTTCCTGAATTGGCTTTGCCACTTTGCAGCATCCGTACTAGGTGGTGTCTCCCCTGAAAACAGACACCTGTTGGTTTTAGATGGCCATGGAAGCCACATTGTTGTGCAAACCATCAAAAAGGAAAACAAGTTGGGCATTGACTTGTTAACACTTCCTGCTCACACCACTCACTGGTTGCAGCCCCTAGATGTGAGTGTGTTTGGGCCTTTCAAGGCTTATTTCAAGTCGGAACGTGTTGCATGGATGGCGAAGAACCCAGGGGTAGAGGTAAAGAGGTTTGAGTTAGCTGAGCTTGCAAGAAAGGATTTCAAAAGGGCTCTCACATCCTCCAATATCAAGGTTGGATTTAGGCGAACAAGTATCTAGCCATTGAATTATGATGCTCTTATGCATGACACCGGGTGTAGCCGAGTAGTTGATGTGAATGGCCAAGAAGTTGTGGCTAGCGAAGATCTTGAGGATGTCGAAGAGCAATTGGATGGGCAGCAAGAGGCAAATGCTATGACAACATCATGTCCCTTTCTCAAGGAAACTGCCAAGGAGTTGGTGGTTCTGATGATGATGAACAGGTCAGCGCTACATAATTCGATGACGGAGCACTAGAAGATAACATGGGGTTAGGTGGTCCATCCGGCACACAAGTGGATTTTGTGGCACATATAAATGTGGTCGATGGTTGTCGCAGTCTAGGTAGAAACAATGACACATTGAAAGTGCCAACCCAAGTATCCCAACCATCATGGATGGCAGAGGCCATGATGAACTTGAACAAACACATTGGTGGTTCCATCAACGATGAAAGCACGAACATGCCTTCGTATCCAGATGAGATTGTCCATTTTTATGTTGATGGTGGGTTGATAGAAGAACCTAACATAGACAACTAGGATGCAGCTGAAGAATATACTGCAGCAGAAGAACCTCTCATAGCAGAAGAACCACTGCCAGGGAACACACCAAGGCTTGGCCAATTCCTAAAGTTGCCAATGGAGAGAATGTCAACACAAGGAAGGCAAGGACAGATAGACATTCTCCAATTGGGCCAGAGTTCAAAACTACTCACTTCAGAAGAGTACATAAGCCTCTTGGTTGAATCTGAACAAAAGAAACATGCTTTGCAGGAATTAAAACAAAGGAAGAAAGATCTTGCAAAGGAAAAGAAGGAAGCAAGGATGATTGCAGTTGGACATCGGGCACAGGAAAGGATTGCAAGAGAGGCTAATCGACAAGAACAAGAGCACCAGAAGCAGTTGGAAAGGCAAGCAAAGGATGCAAGGAAGGTGCAACAGATGAACCAAAATTATGTAAGAGAAATGGAGGAAAGGAATGTGATGGATGATACTACAAGAACAAACGATGAAAGGAACATGATGGAAGGATCATTAGAAGCGTTTGCAAGCAGTGCACGATTCTACTAGGATCTTATTAACATTCAGATACCCTACTATAAGTAGGTAGGTTTACACCCCACCTCTATTCCTACTAGTGCAGGGGCCCATTCTATGTTATCTTATCCAACACCAACAATTATTCCAGGGGTCCCAAGCACAAGTCAGGCCTATGGCTATTCAATTCCTCCTTGGTTGCAAGGAGTAAAATGGCCTCAATCCGTTTCCACCAACCCCACCTATCCTAATCAAACATGCTCAGTAAGGTCACCCTACTTGTCTCAAACTGGAAACCTGACAAGAAATGATGAGAGAGGTGAGGAACCTCTTGAAGAATAGGATATCCGGTGTATAGGCCAACCAAATGCTATTTTGTTTTCAAGGCATTTTCTTTTTGTGCAGCCTCAATCAAGCATGATGAAGGCTTGGTATAACCTAAATCCCAGGCATTGACATCTACTACAAACAGAGGCATTGTTTTGACATCTACTACAAATAGAGGCATTGTATTGACATCTACTACAGATAGAGGCATTGTATTTGTATTTCAGTACTATTAATATAAAGTGCAATTGTTTTATTATAGATGAGCAGGTTTTATTTATTTATGTTTGTTTCCATTCTGTGAATGTTGACCATTCCTTCCTACCTATAAAACATAATAGCTTCAAAATCCATCTTATTTTTTTTTCCACACTCATAGCAACACTCCTTTCACAAGCTCATTCAAGGTGGCTTATAAGGCAAAAGGAAAACCCAAAAATTTGAACCTATGTCAAAGTTGCAATTAAGTTGATTATTGCATTAATGGCAAATCCATCATATTCCTATAACTCTATGGATAGCAATAGGTATCCATTTATCTAGCCCTTGTATGTGTTCTTCTTTAGATCTTGGATGGTGTAACGAGACTCGAGTCAAGTCTTGACTATTTATCTTATTGGGCATGAGCTACAAGAGCACCTAAGTTTACTATTTTAAGTCACAATTTGCTTTCTGCCCTCTTTTTAGGAAGCTAACAACACAATCACCTAAGAAAGGTAACCATAACATACTTATTCTAAAAAAAACATAAATTGGTATGTATGGTGTCTCTCTCACTTGCATTTTTAGTTTGTTGCGTAGTGTTAGTTTTGATCACCTAAGTTTACTATTTTAAGTCACAATATGATTGCTGCCCTCTTTTTTTTATTTCTCTAATTTCCACTTAAACTCAAACCATATCTAATTTCCACTTAAATTCTAAGCCATAAACAAATGAACATGCACAAACCAGCCAAACAACATAGCTAAGTACCATATCTAATTTACACTTAAACTCAAATCCATAAACAAATGAACATGCACAGACTAGCCAAACAACACTAATAAGTACCATCTCAAATTTCCACTTAAACTCAAATCCATAATTAATATTGATTAAAATTCACTCCATTAATTGTATCAAATGCTTAAAATGCCACTTAAACTCAAATCCATAAACAAATGAACCTGCACAGACTAGCCAAACAACACTAATAATTACCATCTCAAATTTTCACTTAAACTCATATCCATAATTAATATGGAGAAAAATTCACTCCATTAATTGTATCAAATGCTTAAACTGTGACAATTGCTTAAACTGTATACCAACAAATGCAAATGCTTAAACTATGTCAAAGTTTTTGCATCAGTTCACTACATACGATTGCAAAGCCATCAAGAAAAGAAAGACAAACATTCACACAAAATGAGGGGGCCATGCCAAATTTCTTGTTTGTCATCAAACACCATGACAATGTATCCACATTTTCTTCTTTTGCAGCTTCAAACAAGAATATAAAGATGAATATAAAGTTCAAACACCTGCTGCTGCAAATTTTGCAGCAAAATGGATATAAACTGCAGTAATCATAACTGTCAACCACCACATTTACAAACTATTGACAAAAATGCATAACCCCAGTAGCAAGATGCATTTACAAAAATGGATTGAAGCATAACCCCATAACCCATTGCAGCATTTACTGGCCAAAATCAAATCTAAGCTACAGAAAAATCAGAGAAACTCCTACAAAACCCTCCACCAACAAACCCTAATAAAAAAATATTTTAACAACTGTATAATTAGCCAAAAACAAACAGGTGGAAGCATCACGCAGAGCCAGAACCATAACAGTTTAATTAGCCAAAGTCCCAAATTACAATCACACAGAACGAGAACCATAACAGTATGCAAAAACCACCACGGTCCTCAAAAACCATTGTTTATCCAAATGTTTACACCAACGCTATCAAGCATACACATTGCCTTCAGAACCAGGGACACCCAACATAGTTCAATACGTAATATTGTCGGGGCTATGCCACCATTAAAAACCATTAACCAGATAGTAAAAACATAACAAAACCCACCATATTTCGTTGCAAACATACCTCGCAACCAGAGAAACCCTAAAAACAGGGCAAGTAGACAAACCTGTGCCTGAAACAGCTAGACAAACCACAAGCCACAGTGAAATTAAAATACGGCCAGACAAACACAAGCCACAACGAAATTACGAAATAGACAAAGGCATAACGAAATCATCTATGAGGAGATGTGGAGTGTTGAAAAACACTGTGCAGATGTTGGCAGGATTAATCCCTACCGGTTGTAGGATGGCCGTCATGGAGGCCCGTCGAACCCGTCGTCGTCAACCACCTCGAACGCACGAATCCACAGTCGCCTACCTCAGCGGAAGACATGGACTGCCGACCAAAACGCAGAGCTGGCCGCATAGAAATGGCATCCCACCGAACAGAAAGCCGAGGTAGGACACCTAAAACGCAGAGCAGGGTGCACACAAATGAAATCCCACCGAACCGAAAGATTGATCACCGCCCAAAACGCAGAGCAGGGCACACATAAATGGCATCCCACCGAACCAAACACGCAGCGCAGGGTGAGTAGGTTAATGTTCAAAGCTGCTCCGTCTTCGCTCCCACCGTGTACCACCAAACACAAACCAACAGAGCCACCATTTACATCAGCCGACGTGGGCATTGGAACCCCGGTGGACTAGTACCGGGGTGGCGGAATGGCCACACACCAACCCCAAGCAACAATGCACGGGGTGCTGGACAAGCCCCGAAAAAATGTCGAAATGAAAACCATAGACATGCGCAAAACCCTAAAAAGTGATTTCGACAGGTGGGGAACACGCGTCGCTAGTGTGTGGGCAGTTGTCGTATATCTCACAAGGCTTACCAAGTGTCCTCCGACGTGGCGGAGTGGACCCCGCACCACAAATGGGGTCCATCCCCTAAAACATAATTTTAGCCACATAAAAAAAGCTTTTATCCCATGGGCCACGCCCATATATGGGCGGATCTCTGAGGTCTGGTTATAGTGCTAAAAAAAGCAAATGCACCCAACATGACATGACCGGTACATGATCACTGAGTGGTTTGGAATGGTGCAAGAGCTGCACATCTATGTAAACATATTCTCACCCATGCGATGTGGGTTTGGAAAGTTTTTAACATTTTAGTAAGCTTTCTTTGAGGTCAGGGTTGAAAATTCAAATCCTATAACCTGTTAAATTTGACGGTTATAATCAATTTATCGGAAGTTTTTAACATTTCAGTAAGCTTCTTGAAGTTCGGATTGGAAATTCAAATCGTATCAACCTGTCAAATTTGACGGTCATAATCAATTTATCAAAAGTCTTTGAGTAAGCTTTCTTGAGGTTAGGGTTAGAAATTCAAATCCTATCAACCTGTCAAATTTGACGGTTATATAATCAATTTATCAATAGTTTTTTACCATTTTAGTAAGCTTTCTTGACAGTATCGGTGAGTTGATCATATTTGACGAATAAAAGCTTTCTTGACATTATCGATGAGTTCTGATCATATTTGACCAATAAATTGTCTTAATAACAAGAAATTTACTCGTCAAAGTCCATCTTTGATTCAGATTTATGTTTGTCATATAGGAAATGTTCACTGTAGGAAAGAAGTTCAGGTCTGTCTGTATTCATTTATAGCGTTAAAAAGAGACATAAAAAACGAAAATGTCTATCGAGAGATGTTCACTGTGGGGGAAAACTTTAGGTCTGTTTGTCTTCATTTATAACGTTAAAACGGCTCACATAAAAACGAAAATGGTTGAATACATATTTTCACGAAGTACGTTAAATATGCAAAAAAAATTGCATCATGCTTGGGTAGATATGTGTTCTGGTTGGAATTTTGCTAAAGATTAAAGGCAAATTTATAAAGATAACTTGAACTAATTTGACTGTGCAGTCCCTAAAAAACTTGAATTAATTTGATTGTGCAGTATCTCGTTCAATCACAGGTTATAGTTTTGTGGTTGGTTGTAAATAAAGACTAAATATTAAACTAATTAATATAAACATAAAAACAAATAATATTTAATAAATGTATCTTAATCAAGATGTATTTGAGCATAACAAGATAGGATGACCATGAAATGAATCCCCAACACTCAGTTAATCTTGTTGATCCATTCAAAGAAGTCCAAAATCTCAGACTAGCACAACCACAAGTAAAGTGGCTGGTGAACACCAATAAGTATAGCCAACCACTTAGTTTCGTCGAGTGAAGTTTATTTAAGTCTTAATCCAGATATATTTGAGTATAACAAGATACGACGACTACTATGAAATGAATCCCCACTATACACTTGTTACTGTCAGATTAATCTTGTTGATCCACTCAAAAAAATCCAAAATCTCAAATAAATTTCAAATCTCAATGAGTAACAATTTCAATTACTGCCAAAACTGGAAATTGAGATGAACAGCCAAAGGGATTCGAAGCATTGCCCTTGGATCTTTGTTTATACCAACCCAATTATTAAATCTCATCCATGATCCGCAACCGATCAGATATAATGTACATTAGCATACTAATGGAATGAAAGAATATCAGTGTAATTTCTTTCATTTGGATAAAACATACAAATGGCGGATGATGATAATTTCGTTTCTGACAAATTGATTATCTGACGAGAATATTCAAACACAGGAAACCCATACGGAAGGGATTAAATTCCTGCAGAATGCGACGCAGCCATCAGAGACGGGTGGCTTTGGCACAAATCCCTGAAGCCTGGACCGCTAAGCAAGCTGTTGGATATCCAGTACAACTAGGCAGGTGGGAAGAAGTAGTCTAAGCATTTTGATTTTTCCTGATCACTATCGACTGAATCTGGCATGTAAATTGTTTGGATTGTAATTTTTCATTATTTAAATTTTACATTTTATTATAAATTTGGATTTAAAAATTCAAATATTTTTAATTACTTTAAATATCTTTAAATACTAGTTGTACTGTTGCAATAAAATTATGTAATCTCAACAATTTATATCTACAATTCCAACTACATCCATAATATTCCAAAAAAAATCAAAAGAGAACCCCAAGACATTACTACAAGGCAATAAAAATCATATAAAATACGATACAGAAATGCTGGTGGCCAGTGAAAGAACAATTGGACACAGAAGGCTCCACAACTTATATGTACAGTTCCAACTACATCCATAATATTCCAAAAAAATCAAAATAAAACCCCAAGACATTACTGCAAGCTTAAAAAAGGCAATAAAGACCATATAGGATACGATACAGAAGTGCTGGTGGCCAATGAAAGAACAATTGGACACAGAAGGCTCCATAGACTGGATGCGGCTACCTCTGTTAGGCTTAAATGTGGAGGAAGGGGATCCCTCTCATCTCATCATGTGGCCTTTCACATGATAAATTTGAACTCTAATTTCTACGCTTTGTCAGTTTAGGCGTGCTCTAATCATCTATGTTTGTATGAAGAAGGCTATGGAACAATTGAAAACTGTAATTTAAATTGCAATTTACCAATTTGGATGAGGATTCATGTTAAAATTGCTGCTATGAAATGTCCATATTGAAGATTTGGAAAGTTGTAGTTTTAACGGGTAGAATATGCCCTGAAAACATAACCTAATTTGGAAAATTGTAGTTTTAAGGGGTAGAATATGACCTAAAAACATAACCTAAAATGAAACATAGGGCCATGTAGATTTAATTGTTAACTTGTCTGTATCCAAAAGACACAATTCAAACAACTTGAGTGTAAACTCCATGAAGGGAAAAAAGCTTTAGATATTTGCCGAAAATAAAAAAATTATCAACAGTGCTGTGTCATAACCTGAACTTGGTTACCTTCCATCCATAAAGCTGGTTACACACATGGAGATCCTTTCCTTCAGATTGTCCGCATCGAATAAATGCGATATCTATCTCCATCTCCATGTGCACTGTGACGGAACAAACAGTAATTCCCCTCCATCTCGCCCCATTTTCATGCGCACAGTGATGGAACCGACCAAACAGTAATTCCCCTCCATGAAACAGAATTCCCTGAAGCATGCAGAAAAGGACAAGTGAGAAAAGACACCCACGGAATTTACCCTAGCAATTTTTTTGGCTTATGTGAAGAAAAAAAGACTATCGGTTTTACTTAAATAATAGCAAATACAATTAAATTAAATATAGTGCGAGGGCTTTTTGACTTGTTTGATAAAAAGACTATCGGTTTTACTGAAATAGTAATTAAATTAAATATAGTGCGAGGGCTTTATGACTTTTTGATATCATCTACGGAATGTTCATCTTTAATAATTGCATTCGTTCCACAATGATATTCATATCTTTTTCTTTCAAAATTTCTCAAAATAATGATGTAATTAGCACAATCACATATTCAAATTATCTTTTATCTTTCAAAAATTCTCAAAATAATGATTTAATTAGCACAATCACATAATCAAATGTGATTGATATAAGTTAGTCTACATCATTATTAAAAATAATGGAAAATGAATATGGACCACATTGATTATGTGGTTGTGTTAGTTGATGGTTGACATATGAGAAAGATTAGTAGATTTTTGAAATAAAATATCAATAAATATACTAAAATATCTATGATATTTAATTATGGTTGATCATGATCAATCATCATTGATAATGTTTAATTAGTTTTTACCAAGTTTGACAATAGTTAATTATGGTTGACCATAATTCACTATGTTTGATCGTAGTAGAGAATGACTAAATACACTTGATTAAGACCATGTTTGATTGTCATTAACCATGGTTAACTATGGCTAGTTATGATCAACCATGGTTAGAGTAGGGGTAACCATGGTTATCTTTAGTTAACCATTGTTGACTATGGTTGACTTTGGTTAGCCATGGTTGACTTTGCTTAACCATGGTTGGCCATGGTTAACCATAGTTGACTATTGTTTGACCATGGGTGACCAAGATGTAATATGGTTGACCATGGGTGACCAAAGTTCACTATGTTTGGTTAGTGTTGACCTTGTTTAGACATGTTTGACTATGATTGACTTGTTAGTGGTTGGTCATGTATGACCTATTAACCATGTATGACTATGTTAGTGGTTAATCATGTATGACTATGGTTGCCAATGGTTGACCATGTTTGACTATGGTTGTCTTTGTTGGACCATCATATACTATGGTTGACCATGCAAGAATATGGTAGACCTTGGTTAACTATGGTTAACCATGTTTGAATCTTTCACTATGGACTATGGTTAACCATGATTCACTGCGGTTGATTATGGTTGAGTGTGGTTAAACATGTTAGACTATGGTTGAGCATGGGTGGCCATGGATAACTATGATTGACCATGGGTTGCCATGGATGACAATCTCTGACTATTGTGGAGCAAGTTTGACCATGATTAACTATGGTTTTCCCATGGTTGGCTATGTTTGACCATGGTTGTGAATGTTTCACCATGGTTGGCAATGGTAACTATGGGTACCCATGTTTGACTATGGTTAACCATGGTTGACTATGGATGACCATGTTTGATTATGATTGATCATGTCTGACAATAATTGACAATGTAGAGGTTGGTTGACTTACGATGGTGACTAAGGTTGATTATGTTTGATTATGAGTGACCACATTTGACCATGTTGGACAATAGTTGAGGTTACCTGACCGTTGTTAACCCTAGTTGACTTTAGATGATAATTGATGATCTTAACCGACTCTGGTTGAATTTGGTTGAGTATGGTTGACCATGCTTGACAATTAATCAGTTTGATAGTGGTCACCTATGATTGACCATGGTTGACCATGTTTGGCCATGCATGAAAATTGTCAATGGTTATGTTGCTTTGTGACATTCATGAAAGGTTATGTCAAAGTGTTATGATCATTAATGGTAATGTGGCATTGCGATGTCCCCAAAAGGTTGTTTCAGTGCGATATTCATCAAGGAGTCTCTTGCTTTTTGACATTCATAAATGGTTAAGATGTATTACAATGTTCTTGAAGGCTTATGTTGCATTGATATGTTCCTTAATGTTTAGGTCACATTGCGACATTTAGAGGTAGACTTCAACAAAAAAACACATTGTGTCATTTAGGTTGATAAAAAAAATATGTGGCATTATGTCAATAAGTTGTTGACTTCAAAGTTATGTCACACACGAGATAAACATGTTGATAATGTTGTGTCACATTCCTCAAAGGTTATGTCCCATTGTGACAAGAAACAATGGCTATGTCATTGTGACATTCTTGAAAGGTTTTGTCTCAATGCGATGTTTATACATGGTTTTGTCACTTTTTGACATACATCTATACACTTATGTTATTTTATGACATTCGTGAAGGGTTAGCTCACATTGTTATGTGCCATATTAGTCATGCCACATTTGACATAAAGATGTAGACTTCGATAAAATGGCAAATTGTGTCATTTATTTTGATTGCGGTTTTATGTCATATTATGACAAGAATATGTAGACTTCAATATTATGTCACAATGCATGATAAACACATTTATAATCCTATATTTCATCCCTCAAAGGTTATGTCACATAGAAAAATAGTTTTCTTTCAATTATGATGACCAACAAAAGTTATGTCACGTTATGACATTCTTGAAAGGTTATGTCTTAGTGGAATGTTCATCAATGGTTTTATATCTTTTTTACATTTATCAAAGGTTATGTCATTTTATGATGTTCATGAAGGGTTATGTCATATTGGTATGTGCCATAATGATTGTTGCATTTTGACATGAATATGTAAACTTCAACAAAATGTCACTTTAAAATATTTAGATTTGTTTGATTATGACAATAAGATGTTGATTTCATTATTATGACAATATTGTTGACTATGATGTTATGGCATGTCGCCACATTTTAATAGTAATAATGTAAAATGACCACTTTAATATTATGTCATATTTTGACATTATATAAAGTAATAAATTGAATGATGAGACTATAATGTCACATTATGACATTTCAATAGTAATATAGGTTATGTTTGAGGTGGATAATATAGTTTGGTTTCAATATTATGTGACGATGTGACAATTGGAGAATAATGGGAAAATTTTAGGGGCTGAATTTAGCACATGTGTTAACAATCAAATTAACACCCTTGAGAAGTGAAGGTCAGAATCACATTTAACTATTCACTCACAACATGAAGATAGAAGACAAGTACATAAGAGAACAATCCTATCTTATCTAATCACTACTTCCACAATTGGAAGGATTGAGTGAAGACATAGGTAGCCTAAAGAGGCAAAGTTCAGTGATTGAACTACCCACTTAAAGGCCCAGATCCAGTCTCCACCAATCAACAGTGGGAATAAACACATGGCATATGCATTAATTGTGCTTGCAAATTCTGAATTTGTGACAAAAAAGCCCGAAAATACTATAGAAAGTGGGTTTTTGATGAAAATAATCAAAATTTGGGAAAAAGGTATTATCCCACATTGAAGTTTGATTCTTGAGTTCCCAATTCCCAATGCTATTAAAAGAGGCATTTGGGGCAATGTAAAATACAAGAAAATTAGAGCAAAGTTATAATGAAGGATTGGGGGCAAGAATTCTCCTACTTCAAAGGCATGGATAGAAGAGGAGTGGATCAAATCAAGGGAGAAGGATCACATCTTCAAAGCAAGGTTGTTAGTGTCATTCTCTTTTGAATTTATATGAAGTAGTTCAGTTTTCCCCCCATTTCTGAATTCATTTTTTTTTCCAAATTGTTTGCAAATTCAAAATTGGTTGTTAGTTTCAAGATTTTTTCAAGTTATTGTTAGTAGAAGTAGAGGTAAGGATGTATTCTAGAGGTAAGGATGCATGGTAAGCTGCTAGAAATGGAGGCCTAAAGGCTTGCAAAGCTTAAGCATCAAGGATCTTCACCAATTGGCACGCTTCAAGAGGTAATTTCCTGCCCTTCCCCACTTCTCAAACTAATTAAAATTGCTTTGATTATTAGGAAAATAAGATAATTACCTTCATTTTCTGTCAATTGAGCTTCACCACCTCATAGCAATTGGAGAAATATCCATGGCATTCAACTGTAGAATTTTCCACTAACAGATTAGCGATCGTACTCGGGATTGGTGTTTGAATTTTATTAATTTGTTTCCTAACTTTGGTGTTTTATCCATTATATTATTATAAATATTGATTTATATCTGTCATAAGTCCTCTTAATTCTATTTAGAAATCATCTTGAGTATGATTAGAGTCTGAATCTACCTTAAACAACTCAATTTTTTTCAAATTTTGGAGGATTTAGCCCCGAATTTTTGGTTTCTTTAAAACGCGCAGGTGAACCATTACATAGTAGTGTGTTACACACATGTGAACCTCTATACAGTAGTGTGTTTTTCTTAGACACGTAAGTGAACCTCTGCACGGTAGTGTGTGCCCCGTTATCTTGGGTTTCAAGCCTGAATTGGTCTCAAGTTCATCATTTCTTTTGATTTTTCTTGCTGCTCTTGGATTAGAAATTCCAAAAAAAATCCATTAGAATCTGATTAGATCTTAATTGGAGGATATTTGAAGATATTTTAAATATTTTAGAGATTTGTGTTTTAATTTGCAAAAAATGATCAAAAAATTGTCAAAAAACAAGAAAATGTAATTAATTGTTTTAAGCCTACAATTAGGGAATATTATGAACTTTGCAGACCTGTAGATGACAGTGGAAACCTGTTAGGATCATTTAGAAGCAAATTTGAAAGAATTAGGAAGCATTTCACTTGAAAAACTCAAAGTTGGAAAACCTCCAAAATTCCTAGAAAATGACTTGAATTGATGTTTTTTTAGCTTTGAATCCAATTTTTTCTTCAATTTTTTCTCAGATATGAATGTTTGAAGAAATATTTAGCATTTATATCCTTGATTTCACTATTAATAGTTGAAATTTTGACTAATTTCTTAAGATTTGATAGCTTGAATCACTAGTTTGTAAGGAAAATTGTTAAAAATTGAAAAGCATTAATTATTGTTTTTATGAACCTTTAGGCCTTTAAATTTTGGAGTTGTATAGACTTGATGATATGAAAAACACCTTAAAATCAAATTCAATACTATATTAGAATAATCATTTGAAACAATTTCATAAAAAGAAGATTCAAAAAAATAAAAATAAAAAGTGAAATGACTAAATTGTGTAATTCTTAGTTTGGATCTTTGAATTTTTGATGTTTTTTTAGTACAATTAGAGATATTTGTTTCAAGTTCAATTTTCTTGCAATATATTGTACCTGAGCCACGAGTATCCCCTTTGTTTGCGCTTTCAAGCGGCCCTGCAAACGAGAAAGTGGATCTCAAGTGTAATAGTTTCTATTTGATATTTTGAGCATAATTTCGAGCCACTAGTATCCTCTTTGCTTGCAATTTTGGGTGGCCCTGCAAACGAGAATGTGGATCTCAAGTGTAATAGAGTAGATATGAGTTTGGAGTATATTTCTCGAGCCATGAGTATCCTCTTCGATTGCATCTTCGGGCGGCGCTACGAATGAGAAAGTGGATTTCAAGTGTAAATGTTTAATTCATAGTATTTCAAAGGGATCTGCGTATCCTCTTTTCTTGCACTTTTGAGTGGCCCTGGAAACGAGAAACATGGATCCCCAGTGTAAAGATTTGGATTCATTTCATTTGAGGTAATTGTTTGGTTTAAAAATATTCTTGAAATTAATAATTAACTATAATTCAAAGAAGAAAAATGTCCACAAATGGAGGAGGCACTGAAGGCTTATAAAAGCTGAAATACCGAATCAATTCTTAGTAGATTGGTTCATAAAATCATTATTTCCTACACTTCCCAAAGATGTAGCCATGTCAGGAGCTATGAATGAAGAACAAATCATTTAGAGTTCCCAATAGATGGATTTGATATATTCATAATTGGTAACACTTTATGATTTAATACCTTATGTTGCGAGACCTGCATCTGATCCAACTAGGCCACCACAAGGACCTTATGTTGATGGTGTGATTGGTTCCGTCAACCAACTTGAGCAGATTACTCAGCAAATGGGACAAGTTTCTATTCAGACTTTGCAACCCACAATTGTCCAGGTAAACCAACAATCTACATCTCCCACCCAAACTTCTGAAGTACTTACGGTCCAATCTACAGACCCAAAAGGGAAAAGGAAGAAACAAAAGAAGAATCCAAATGATAATTCTGGGATGGGAGAGGAACCTAAGGTGAATAATCCGACTAGGGGCAATCAAGATATATGGAAAAAGAAGTACCCTTGCAAAATTTTTCAAGGGGACCATCCTACTCACCAATGCCCTCACTATTATATAAAAAATATAACATAATATATATATATAAATAATAAAATTAATATTAATATTAATGTTATTATTTATATATATTTATTATGTTATTTTTTTATTAACATTCACATGGCTGACATTCATTTCATGTTGGCACAACAAGGAGGGAAACAACAAGTTGTCGTCCTAACCCAACCCTTCCCATAGGAACAATATATGGTTTCTACGACGCTAGTATCTCCTCCAGGAGGGAACTAGGGAAACCCCCCACAAGGGGGAAATCCCCCCAATGCTAACATCTTCATGATGTCTGAACATGAGATAAACGTTCAAACAAGGGCTAGTTCTTACGATACACCATCGAATGATGTAGAAACTTCTGGATCGCAACCTAGTGGTTCTCTAATGATTGAGAAACCAACCATTGACATAGCACCTAGACCTCCCAAAGGGGTAGTACGAAAAACAACATGCAATCCTAACATGCGAGTTGCTCAACACTACAATGTGGTTGAAGATTAAGCTCAAGCTCCTTTGGCTATGTCTGCCTTGGAAGTTTTGCAAAGTTGTCCTACTCAGAGAAATGCACTATTGTCTGCTATCGACGATATTGATCCGTCTGACACCAATTTGATAACTTTCAATTTAGAACAATCAATATGTAGGTTTCCATTATAGATCGCATTTCAGATTAAAGTGACTTCAGATAGAAAGAATATTTTCCGAACCATTGTGGATGAAGGAGCCTCTACTTGTGTCATGTCACTAGCATGTTGGAAAGCATTAGGATCACCCACCTTAGTACCATTCCACACCATACTCAAATCATTTGATGGGCATTCGTTCCCTCCTCACAGAATTATCATGGGTTTCCTAGTTGAACTGGGAAGTAAAACAATCCAAGTAGATGTTGAGGTAGTGGATGCACCCATAGATTACAATTATCTATTGGGACGTAGTTGGATACATGCAATGATGGCGGTAGTATCTTTAGTATTCCGATTAATTCGATCCCCCCACCAAGGGAATATTATTACAATCGATTAGTTAGACTATTGCACACCTGGAACTGGTATTCACTCGAATGTACCTTTTGTTGGGGATTCGAAAACGATGATTCAGTATATTAGGGTAGGAATGTTTTAAGATGCATCCCTTATGGGAACCTTCATGATTCCACCACCAGTATCCACACCTCAAACTTCTCCAGTTTTCACCATTACATCATAAGTCTATTTTCCATTAAAAAAAAATTCTAAGTCCATACCAGTAGTTGGCTCCACCTCATCAGAGGGAGCCTCAAAGGAGGACACCTTAGTCCAAAATAGTGATGGAAATATATCAACTTCTATGCAATACGATGAAAATAAGAGTAGTGTACCCTTATATATCGTAGAGATTTCATACCGAGCTATCCGAATGGCTTCGGCAAAGTTGGATCAAAATCCTTCCCCAAGTGAGGAATATGATCCATACACTTCACCTATATGGGCCATTAATACTCCTAGTACTCATGATCTCTTGGACCATAATTTTTCATTAGACAAATCCATCCTTGAAGTTATGAACATCTATGAACAACCCTGGAAGGACATGCATCATCAGTCATCATTTATTCCTAAGATAAATTCATTAGAGGTCAAACCTGAAATTTTTTACCTTGATGATGATATGGAAAAATACCAATGTCCTGTCCAAACACTCAATATGCTTTCAAAAGGAAATTTGGTAAATATTTCGAAAACTATTACTATCGATATATCCTTTAAGCCCGACATCATCGAAAATATCAATATAGGTGTTGATTGCTCTTCCAAGGAAATTGTGCAATATACTGCCCTATTCAAATAGTTTCTTTAACTGAATGGGTATCCAATCCTGTTCACGTTGACAAGAAGCAAGGAACAATCCGTGTTTGTACTGACTTTAGGGATCTCAATTTGGCTTGTCCCAAAGATAATTATCCCACACCCTTTATTGATTAGATTATAGACGAGTGTGTCGAGAACAAAATATTTTCATTCGTGGATGGATTCTCTGGTTACAACCATATGTAGATTAAAAAACAAGACCAACACACAAAAAAAAAATCATATGCCCTTGGGGGACTTTTGCATATCAAAAAATGCCACTCGGCTTTAAAAACGCCGGGGCCACTTTTCAGAGATCATGTCATATGCATTCCATGATATTAAGAAAATCGTCGAGGTTTATCTTGATGACTTGGTAGCTAAATCTAAGAGAAGATCCAAACATAGTGTACATCTACGTGTTGTATTCATTCGATGTTGTAAGTACAACATTAGGTTGAACCCACAAAAAATGTATATTTTGTGTGGACTCTGGGAGATTACTTGGTTTCATAGTATCAAAATGAGGGATTATGGTGGATCCCCTCAAGGTTGAGGAAATATTACAATTTTCTTCCCCAAAACAATTAGACAACTTCAAAGCCTACAAGGGAAAGCAGACTTCTTGAGAAGATTTGACACCAATTTTTCCGAACTAGCTAAAGGTTTCATGCGTCTCCTAAAAAAAGATGCACCATTCATATGGGATGACCAAGATCAACACTCATTTGAGGCAGTAAATAAAGCATTGGTATCAGCCCTGATACTTAGTCCTCCAAACTATAGTAGAGACTTTCTGTTATATTCGAAAGCATCCAATTCCACCATAGGAATGGTATTGGTACAAGAAGACGAGTCATTACAAGAACATGTTATTTACTATCTTAGTAAGGGCTTTGTAGGTCCTGAATTTAGATATTCCTAGGTTCAAAAGTTGGCCTTGGTAGCGGTTCATGCTGTCCAAAGACTTAGATATTATATACTTCCAAGAAAAACGACCATAGTGTCTAAAATGAACCCCATGAAACATGTTTTGTACCGCCATATCATTGGGGGAAAGTATTCAAAATGGATAGTAATTTTGCAAGAATTCAATCTCGAGTTCATAAATGCTAAATCCGAGAAGTCGTTAGCATTTGCGGAACTAATGTCTGAGTTACCCTGCGATAAAGAGGAAAATGTATGTGTTGAATCCTGGGCATATGAACATTTATTCCTCATCGCAACATATGATCCTTGGTATGGAACATTTATCATATATCTCCAAACCCAAAGGATTGATCCTCGGTTTTATAGCATTGAATGACGTCACATTTGACACCAAGCACATAGATATCTCATCATTTGGGATACTTTGTACCGTCGAGAAGTATACTTGATATTAAGACGTTGTTTAATACATGAGGAAGCTGAGCAAGTTTTAAATGATTTCCATGCTGGAGCATGTGGTGGTCATCTTTCTTGGTTGGCGACTGCCCAAAAAATCTTGCGTGTAGCATACTTTTGGCCCATAATATTTAAAGATTGCATCATTACTTTCAAAAAGTGTCACCCTTGCCAAATTTACACAAGAAAAATGTGTGCACATCCTCATCCATTACACCATGTAGTAACCGTGGGTCCATTTTCAAAATGGGCCGTTGACTATATGACAATCAACTTGCCTTCAACTAATGGCCAACACTACATCATAGTAGCAGTGGAATACTTCACCAAGTGGGTTGAGGAGATTCCTACATTCAATTTCACAGGAAAATTGCAACATATTTTCTATTTAATCACGTGATAATGAGGTTTGGTGTACCCAAAGAGATCGTCACTGATAAAGGAATTCCTTCATGGATGAACTTATCACCATATTAGGATTGCAGCAGGATTTTTCCTTGCCATATTACCCTCAATGCAATGGACAAGTAGAAGCCATCAACAAGGTTTTCAAAACCATGTTGCAATGAACAATCGATAAGAACAAGATTAACTAGCACTTGATGTTGTTTTATACTCTTTGGGCATACCACACCATATCTAAAATTGCAACTGGTTTCACTCCTTTCCAATTGGTTTATGGAGAAGAAGCAGTGTTTCCAATTGAATGTGAAATCCCATCCTTAAAACTAGCAATTGAAATCCTACCTAACACTTTTGTAGAAGAAGAAAGACTCCTCCATCTTCATTGTCATGATGAAACTAGAAGGGAGGCATCTCTAAATGTAGAAGGACACAAGAAAAGGGTTAAAAATCAATATGAAAAATCAGCCCGTCCTCGAGTCTTTTCTGAAGGAGATTTGGTTTTATTTTATGACCAAGGCCAAGATAAAATAGGGAAAGGGAAATTTGTACCAAAATGGTTTGGCCCACTTGTCGTAAAAACTGTGTTAAAACGGGGAGCTTATGAGTTAGTCAATTATGATAGGGAACCTTTGTCAGAGATGAAAATTGGTCTCTATCTGAAGAAATACTTCACGTAGGAACTGATGCTTCGCAATACTTATTGTAATATGTTGTATTTTTTGTATATATTTTTGTACATTAGTTGTTTCATGCACACACTTATCTTGCTTGGAATTGTCACTTTGGCAGATGGAGCAAGAAACCTTCACATATTTGGGATATACGAATGGCGCTGGTCATATTTGTTGGAACATTGCTTCCACCACATGGGTGATTTTCACACCTAACAACCAAGTTCTAAGTTTAGGAGGAATTTTTTTTGGATCTACAACCAATAATGTTGCAGAACACAATGTAGTCATTGAGCTTCTTGTCGATGCTAACACCCTTAGCATCCGATAAATAACCGTCAAATTGGACTCACAATTGGTTGTATCTCATTTAAACGGTCATTATCAAGTTCGAAATCCTATACTGTTTAGGAAGTTTTATGTGTATGTCTTTTAGAACGTCGATTTGAATTCATTGAATACATTCATGCTCATAGAAGTTTGAATAGTTTGGGGGGATTCGAGGAAGGACCGAACCTGGAGCTTCTCTTTTCGACTCTCCAACCTTCGACGCCTGGAATCAGATGAACACTAGCTGAGTTCTTTCCGCAGAACCTGGTGGGGGACTGTTAAATATCTTTCCAATGAGAGCTCAAGTGTGAGCATCGAGCTTTGCATTCAACTTATCCATCTCATCACGCTGGAACCGAGTAAGAGCCAACAGGGTATCCTCCACATTGGACAAAAGGTCGGCTAGGGAGAGCTCACCCTATTCCTGCTTAAATTGCCCCTGAATGTAGTCATCCATGGCATGGACATTAAAGCTTTAATAGTCCAGTATACCCCCAGAGTATTCATATGGCGGGTTTCCCTGGTGTGCGTAAACCCCTTGTCTTCTACAAGCGCATCAAATTCTGCTTCCAAGTTCTCCGCAGACAGTTGCCTTTGCTTCATTTTCAACTTATCTTCCAATCGGGAAGTGCGAGCACGGGCCGAAGTTGAAAACTCATGCTCAAAGAACCATTGAATCTTGTTCATCTCTCTCAGAGCACACGGTATGCATGTGCGACGTATCCCGTTTGTTGTCTTATGAGGAGTAACCTTCTTCCTAACCATGGTGGCTTCGTAGAGCAGAAGAGCCTAGAGAGAATGATTTTGAAAGATGAGTGTGAGGCCCTTTGCTTTTCCTAGTTGTAGATTCCAATTACAGGCCGAAATTTATGCCTATGCCAACCTTTCCTTTGTCGCAGGACAAGGTGATGCAGGAGCATCAATGCTAAGCCAATAATGTGATTGAATGTTCACATGTTGTGGCTAGTGAGGGGACAAGTTACCCTGAGTTAGGCAAGATAGTTTGTTTACTAAGTATTGTAATCTTTGCAAAGTATGTAACCGTCTAGGGTGTTGTCAGTTTTTGAGAAAATAAGACATAGTGGCGAGTTGATACTCCCCGCGTGGAGATCAAGCCAGATAGACAGTTTGTTGATGAAGGATAGTGACTCCTTCAGTGATGGAGGGAAGTTTGTTAGTTAGTGGTTTTGTTGATTCAACCATTCGGTTTTGGGGGGATTTCGAATGGGTGAAAAGGAAAGAAGATGAGGGACTCGGGGGAGGACCCTACCCAAGGAAGAGTCAGTGGGATATTTTCTGGAAGACAAGGAGAATGCGTCTGGATGTAGGGATTGTTATCAGTTAATGAAATTAGCATTTCTGTGTGTTTAATAGTGTTACTGTGCATTTGAATGAGAGATAAGTTGAGATTCTATCAGGTAGAGCTGTGTGAAAGCATTAACCTGATGTCTGTGTGAATGAATCTCCATTTATTGCTTATATGAAATCTCATGTACCCTTAAGAACACCCAAGTCATTCGCAAACTGACTGTCATTAAGTAGAAAAGGTCATTTCTTGTTGTATTTAGTTTTATGTTAGATCTGGATGAAGGTCGAACTAGATTGATCGATTTCCGGATCAATCAATGAAGAAAAAAATCATCGAGTTGCATTCGATTCCATTAGCATAGATTGGACTGCTCAGATCAAAGCAAAAAAGGAAGATCGACGGTGGGGAAAGGGTACGCAAAGTGAATGTGCACGGAATTTAACATTTCTGAAAGCCGTTGTGAAGTATTCCGCATTGATCATATATCAATGGACAATATCAAATCCGTAAGGGATCGACGTCCGACACAGTGTTCCGCAGAAAGAAGGAGCTCGGGAGTTAACCACGAGAGTTGCAGAAGTCAAATTGCAGGAGATTTGTTGCGGAAGTCTTTTCGAGAGATTGCGAAGAGAGCGCCCACAATCCACAAGCTATAGAAAGGAAGCATCCGCATTGCAGGATTAAGAGTTGCAGAAAGGCTTGTTGAGGAAGTCACATTTTGGAGGGATAATTGTGGAAAGAAGGCGTTCTGCAAGGTTGTTGCGGAAGGCTCTTCCTGACAGGCAAACCATTGTGGGAGGCCAATTTTGCAGGTAAGACCCATCATTGAGAATGACCTAGCTGGTTTTTAGCTAAGGTTAGTGGTTTGATTTCAGAGAATCACAAGATTTCCTTGGGTAAGAGGGTTCGATTGGCTTTTGTCATTCCCACCTGCATCGTTTTTGGTATTAGATCAGGCTTTTCTCAGCACAATAGAAGAAATTCATGGCGATACGTGTATCCAGAGCAAGAGGCTGTGACCGAGGGCGACCAAGAACAAATGCAGAGGTCGTGGAGGAAATGAGAGAACTACGGGCACGTATGGAACTATGGAGATGGGCCAACGAAGAGATCCAAAGGCAGGGGATGTGAGTGAACCTGAAGAAGAAGAACAAGAAGAAGAAGCAACACCCATGCAAGAAACACCGGAGCTGAGATACTTTCGTTCAATTCTTGGAGAGACATCGAGGCCAAAACCTGAGTTTCCTACCTATGAGGGAAGCCTCACTGCTGAACATCTCATTGACTCGATCAGAGAGTTAGATAAGTACTTTGAATATGATGAAATTGAAGAAAACAAGAAGGTCAGATTGGCAGTGACAAGGTTGAAAGGGCATGCATCCTTATGGTGGGATAGCGCACAGGATGAAAGGAGACGAAAGAAAAAGTCGTTGATAAAGAGCTAGGATAGGATGGTGGCTAATATGAGAGCCAAATTCTTTCCCAAGGATTACCGGCTAACTTTGTATAGGAAAATGCAGAACCTTAGGCAAAGATTATTGACTGTAAGAAAGTATACTGAAGAATTATACAAGGTGAACCTAAGGGCAAGTTATGTGGAAGAATCAACAGAGAAGGTTTCTAGATATGTCAATGGTATAAAGATGGAGATTCAAGATGAGATCAACATGATATCACCAAGAACAATGGAAGAGGCATACCAATGTGCCTTGAGAGCAGAAGAAAAGTTATTGAGAAAGCAAAACTTCAATAGGTGAAGAGGTTCAACCCGAGGAAGAGAGAAAACAACTGGAAGAGGAAGGTTTGCAACCCAAAAAGGAGAACCTAGCAACTCAAACCAACAAGAGCAGCAAGGTAGAGGAGGTGACCCAAGAGGGAGAAGGCCTTACCAAGGAGGTAGAGGTAGAGGAAGAGGCATAGAAACTGTCTACAGGTGTTACAAATGTAACAAATTGGGTCGCAGTTCCTTTGAGTGTCCTGATAAGGAATACATGGGACAGAGAGGAGCCTATGTAGCTCAGAATGAGCAGCAGCAAGAGCAGACGCCAGTGGCTGAAAATATGCCAGAGATGGGGGAGGCTTTGATGATGAACAAAGTCTTATTGAAGCCTGAGAAGGAAAAAGTGGAAC
Organism: Larix kaempferi; assembly: GCA_027924585.1. Taxonomy (NCBI): domain Eukaryota; kingdom Viridiplantae; phylum Streptophyta; class Pinopsida; order Pinales; family Pinaceae; genus Larix; species Larix kaempferi. The sequence goes on along the minus strand of BSBM01000435.1, from coordinate 14,381,574 downwards.
CCGCTCAAAGAAAGGATTTATTCAGGACCATGTGTAATGTCAAGGGGAAGTGATACAAGATGGTGATTGACAGTGGGAGCACTGAATATATTGTCTCCACAGAGATGGTGGAGAAGCTGAATCTGAAGAAGACCAAACATCCTGTTCCATACAAGGTATCATGGCTGCATAAAGGACATAAAATCCTGGTAAGTGAACAATGTGAAGTTGATTTGCAAGTGGGCACATATAAAGATAAAATTATATGTGATGTTATGCCCATGGATGTTTTCCATATCCTTCTAGGAAGACCATGGAAATTTGACAAAAAGGTGATACATGATTGTAGGAGAAATTGTCATAGTTTTGAGAAGGATGGGATAAAACATGTTCTTCTTCCTTTGCAAGAAGGGATTACGATAAAGCAACAAGCATCTAAGGTCCTAATGTTGACAGGGAAAGAGTATTTGCAGCAAGTTGATGAGGAGGAACTTAATTATGCTGTGGTATGTAAGCCCAGAGTGGTAGTAATGAGGACCAATATTACAGATCTTCCTGAGGAGATTCAATAGATGCTAGGTGAATTTAGTGATATTGTGGTAGATGATTTACCCAATGAGTTACCACCAAAGAGGGATATAGTCATCGTATTGATTTTATTCCTGGAGCAAGCTTACCAAACAAGGCAGCATACAGGTTGACACCTCAATAGAATGTAGAAGTTAGAAGGAAAGTACAAGGATTGATAGACAAGGGGTTGATTCAGAAAATTCTGAGTCCATGTGCAGTGCCGACAGTAGTCACCACAGAGAAGGATGGTGAATGGAGGATGTGCACTGACTCCAGAGCCATCAACAAGATTACCATTAGATACAAGTTTCCATTACCCAGGATGGATGACATGATGGATTGCCTGAGTGGGGAAACATGTTTTTCAAAATTAGATCTGAAGAGTGGATACCATCAGATCAGAATTCGAGAAGGAGATGAGTGGGAGACAACCTTTAAGAAAAATGATGGGTTGTACGGAGTGTCTGGTTATGCCATTTGGATTGTCCAACGCGCCGAGCACTTTCATGAGATTGATGAATGAAGTCCTAAGATATTTCATAGGTAAGTTTGTAATAGTTTACCTTTATGATATTTTGATTTCGGTCAAACAGAAAAAGAACACTTGGAGCATCTAAGATGTGTCTTGGAGAAATTACAGAAGGAAAGTTTGTTAATAAATGTGAAGAAGTGTACATTTCTGAAATCAGAACTAGTGTATTTGGGTTTTGTTATCTCAAGAGATGGGTTGAATATGGATCCAGAAAAAGTGCAAGAAATTATTGATTGGCCTTCACCTTGGAGCATTTTTTAGGTAAGAAGTTTCCATGGATTGGCAAGTTTTTATAGAAAGTTCATAAATAATTTCAGTGGTATTTGTTCATCAATAATTGAAACAATTAGAAAGGACAAACAACCATTTAAATGGATAGCAGAGGCTAAAAGTAGCTTTCAGTTTTTGAAGAAGAAGATTATTGAGTAACCAATATTGAAGTTACCAGATTTCAAACACCCTTTCCAAGTGAAATGTGATGCTAGTGGAGTAGCAATTGGAGCGGTACTTAGTTAGGAGGACATGCCTATAGCATATTTCAGTGAGAAGTTGAATGATTCAAAACAAAAATACTCATCTTATGACAAGGAATTTTATGTGATGGTTCAAGCACTAAAGCATTGGAGGCATTATTTGCTGCCTAGGGAGTTTGTTTTGTTTTCTGATAATCATGCATTGCAATACATCATGCAACAACCTAAATTGAATCAGAATCATGTCAAATGGGTTGAGTTCTTGCAAATATCTACCTTTGTGTTGAAGCACATAAGTGGGCAATCAAATCGAGTAGCTGATAATTTAAGCAAGAGACAATTGATTGTGCAAGAAAATCAGATCCAACTCTTAGGATTTGAACACTTAAGAGGTTTGTATGAGGATTACATTGATTTTCAAGATGCATACAGAGTTTGTAGGAATACTGTGGAGGTGGACAAAGAGCCATGGATGGATTATATGTTGCAAGATGGCTTACTCTTTAAAAGCAGTAAACTTTGTATTCCCAAATGTTCCATGAGAGAGAACTTGATACAGGAGAAACATAATGGTGGGATGGCAGGTCACTTTGGAATTGATAAAACCTTTGGACAGTTGAGCCATTTCTATTTTTGGCCAAGGATGAGGTCCGAGGTTGAAAGGTTTGTGAGCAGATGTATGGTATTCTAGTATGCCAAGGGAAGAATCCAAAACACAGGCTTATACACACCATTACCTATTCCAACTAGGCCTTGGGATTCTGTGAGTATGGATTTCATCTTGGGTTTACCAAAGACTTAGAAGGGAAATGATTCTATTTTTGTACTTGTCGATAGATTCACTAAGATGGCACATTTAGTTCCATTTTATAAGACAAGTGATGCCACACACATTTCTAAATTGTTTTTCAATGATGTTGTGAAGTTGCATGGTTTACCTAAGAGCATTGTATCTGACAGAGATGTAAAGTTCACAGGTCATTTCTGGAGGACCTTCTGGAAGAAGTTGGGTACTAAGTTGAACTTCATTTCAACATATCATCCACAGTCTGATGGCCGGACTGAGGTGGTAAATAAGATTCTGGGAAACATGTTGAGAAGTCTAGTCGGAGAAAATCCAAAACAATGGGACAAAGTGCTAGCTCAAGCCAAGTTTGCATACAATGATTCACCAAACCGAAGTACCGGAATGAGCCCATTCCAAATTATGTATGGTATGCATCCCATAGGGGTGTGTGAACTTTGTGATTTGGGTCAATTGGAAAAGAGAAGTGCAAATGGAGAAGAGGTTGCAACAAGGATTAGTGAACTACAAGAGCAAGTTAAAGCAAGGTTGCAACAAAGTAACAATAGTTACAAAACAAGGGCAGATTCTAGGAGAAGAGAGAAAAACTATGAGGTGGGAGATTTGGTTTTAGCACATCTGAGGAAGGAGAGATTTCCAAAAGGAGAGCATAACAAGCTAAAAATAAAAAAAGATTGGGCCTTGCAGAATACTCATAAAATTTTCAGCAAATGCCTATGAGCTGGAAATGCCAACATGGATTGGTATCTCACATATTTTTAATGTTGCAGACCTGTATACATATGTGGCTGATGATACGGGACAAATGACAGGAGAGAGGGACCCTAGGGAAGATATTTAGTGGTTGAAGCAGATACCTATAGCCTAGCCATCAGAAGCTGAGTTTATCTTGGATACTAGAGTGGCAAAGAGTACCAGACATAGAGACGACTTGGAATACTTGATCAAATGGAAGGGACATCCTATAGAAGATTCTACATGGATGAATGCTAAAGAATTGGAGGCAAAGGGTTTCTCAATAGTTGATTTACTGAACAAGGGTTCAAAATTTTAACCTTGGGAGTCTGATGCAGGAGCATCAATGCCAAGCCAGCATTGTGATTGAATGTTCACATGTTGTGGCTAGCGAGGGTACAAGTTACCTCGAGTTAGGCAAGATATTTTGTTTACTAACTATTTTAATCTTTGCAAAGTATGTAACTATCTAGGGTGTTGTCAGTTTTTGAGAAAATAAGACATAGTGGCAAGTTGATACTCCCTGTGTGGAGATCAATCCAGATATACAATTTGTTGATGAAGGATAGTGACTCCTTCAATGATGGAGGGAAGTTTGTTAGTTAGTGGTTTTGCTGATTCAGCCATTCGGTTTTGGGGGGATTTCGAATGGTTGAAAAGGAAAGAAGAGGAGGGACTCGGGGGAGGACCTTGCACAAGGAAGAGTCGGTGGGATATTTTCTGGAAGACTAAGAGAATGCATCTGGATGTAGGGATTGTTATCAGTTAACGAAATTACCAGTTCTGTGTGTTCAATAATGTTACTGTGCAGTTGAATGAGAGATAAGTTGATATTCTGTTAGGTAGAGCTATGTGAAAGCGTTAACATGATGTCTATGTGATTGAATGTCCATTTTATTGCTTATAAGAACTCTCATGTACACTTAAGAACACCCAAGTCATTTGCAAACCAACTTTCATTAAGTAGGAGAGGTCATTTCTTGTTGTATTTAGTTTTATGTTAGATTTGGATGAAGGTCGAGCTGGATTGATCGATTTTCAGATCAATCAATGAAGAAAAAAATCATCGAGTTGTAGTCGATTCCATTAGCAGATATTGGACGGCTCAAATAGAAGAAAAAAATGAATATCGACGGTGGGGAAAGGATCTGCAAAGTGAATGTGCACGAAAGTTAACATTTTCGCAAGCCGTTGTGAAGTATTCTGCATTGATCATAGATCAACAGATGAGATCAAATCCGAAAGGGATCTGCAAAGTGAATGTGCATGAAAGTTAACATTTTCGCAAGCCGTTGTGAAGTATTCTGCATTGATCATAGATCAACAGATGAGATCAAATCCGAAAGGGATCGACGGTCGACACAGCATTCCGCAGAAGGAAGGAGGTCGGGAGTTAACGACGAGAGTTGTGGAAGTCACATTTTGGGAGAGTTGTTGCGGAAGTCTTTTCGAGAGATTGCGAAGAGCGCGCCCACAATCCACAATCCGCAAGCTACATAAAGGAAGTGTCCACATTCCGGGAGTATGAGTTGCGGAAAGGCTTGTTGCGGAAGTTGCGTTGCAGAGGGATAATTGTGGAAAGAAGGCATTCCGCAAGGCTATTGCAGAAGGCTCTTCTTGATAGGAAAACCATTGCGGGAGGCCGATTTTGCAGGTAAGACCCATCACTAATAAGGACCCTATTGGTTTTTAGCTAAGGTTAGTGGTTCGATTCCAGAGAATCACAAGATTTCATGGGGTAAGCGGGTTGGATTGGCTTTTGTCATTCCTGCCTGCGTCACAAGGGCTCTAATTGAGCCATCATTGCAATTACCTTTGCATTAGATTTCCATTACTCTTTGCATAGGCAAGGAATTCTGCATGCATACTGACCAGCCAGATCAATTGCTTGAGTGATGAACCTTCATACCAGTGATCGTGCCAGGATTTAAGAACATAGGTGGAGGAAGGCAACCGTGCTCCATGCGTTTGGATGCATGGTACAACCCTTTCATCATTGCAACCGCTAAAGACGTGGGGAAGGGGCCCCATCTTGATAACACCCATTGTGGGGGATTATTATTATTATTATATGTATCAATTTGTTTTACTTTCAATATTAGGAAAATATACAAACCCTGAATAATCTTATCCTTGCACCATATTGGTACCTTAACATTATATTTCAGGGATTTACTACCTTTATTAATCCTTTGTTCAAGCATATAACCAACCTTTTATCATACCGGTAGTACTCTTGCTCGGTATTCAGACAATAAATTAATGTCTCAGGTAACCAGACAGTAAACTCCCATCTCAACACAATTAGAATTACACTAACTCCCAGTGTTACAATAGCAAATTTAGATTGCACTTGAACAGACAGGTGATCTATTACAATAGATACCAAAACTATCATACATTTCCATTTTTTCTTAAGTATCAGGTCTTGTCTCAATGTAAATTTTTGGTGTAACATTTTTGTGTAATGTGTAAGTGAAATGTTTCGATGTAATGGTCAATGTAATGTTTGTATGGTGAGAGTTTTCATTTATTTATTCACGACCTCATTCTCATTGTTTTGTAGTTCTATTTCTTATAGAAACTAGATTTTATAAGCATGAGGTCCTTCTCATAACCTTTGTCTATTCACAACCATAGGACCTTTGTTCTCACCATGGCCTTACTTCCATAACCAAGTCCTTTTAACCACAACTTCTTTATAGATAAACAATCACAATATTATATCATCAATTCACATAATTTGGTGATCATTCAAAGTAATTCAGATAGATTGATTTTCTATCACCACCTTTCTTACACATCAGGTGTTAAAATATCAAATTCTATGTATGCACATTCTCAACACACTAGCATTCCTAAAATGCCATAAATCGATATGTAATTATTTTCATGTGAAATTAATTTACAATTCCATTGCTATCATTTTTTTCTAAATATATATATCCATCACATATACACCATTTTTATTACTAGGTATAACGTAGTCATTGATCATTGTTTTTTTAAATCATAAACAAAGGTTTAATAAATATTTAGTTACCTCTTTCAAAACCAACCATTGCATTAGTGACATATTAGATGCTACCTATTCAAAGCAATGTATTCTCCTCTAGCTTTTAGCATCAACTTTCAAAGCCATGTTCAAGGCTTCATTGTTTAACTTTACTTCCCCTTGAAAAAGTTTTGTGTAATCATGTATACATGACTACTCATACATACTTCCTTTCACTGCACACTCTACAAATTGCAAAGAATTATTAACATCATAATCATTTCAATAAATAATTTGTAATAAAAATAAAGTATATCATCATGCATAATTTTGATGCAATAAAACTCATACATTAGTATGCATACGTTTATGTTCATTTTCCATCACACTTCATATTTAACAAAGTACAATAACTTATAATAACCACATACCATATCATGAATCATTATGACCTAAATGTAACAATGGAATTACAATGCATAACTTATCATGGCTAAATGAACGTGTACCCCATTCCTTTAGTATGTAACAATACAATCATATCGGTTATCAATCTAATTTTATCACATTTGTGTTCCATTCGTTATCATAAGTTGAAAATATTGCCAACATATGCATGTTCAAGAATTCCTATATGCATTTCGTTATAGCATTCCATCGTTATCAAAGAAATGAATACATTCTTTCTTTTATTTTGATGCACTTCTTACTATATAAGAAATTCATAATCATATTCAGGCTTAGTATGCAACGTAAGTGTAAATGAGAGGGAAGAGAGATAAATTTTAAAAATGTTTCCTACTCTGGATCTCCCTTAGTTATCAGTTGACTTTAGTCTCCACTTGTTACCATTCACTCGCACAAATAATTAGTGAAGATGTCCAAAATTTTAATCAATATCCTACCATTATTCATATGGAATTTTGTTTTAAATAAACCGAGGAATGGGAGAAGGAATCTTCCCTGATCACCCATTCGCTAGTTATGTTTTTCACAAGTCTGCAAGCTTGATTTACTTGCGCTTCACTTTAATGTTGGCCTATCTAAAAGGCTTGGTGTTGCAGCTATGCTCTGATACCATTTTGTAAGACACTTTTTATCTTTGATGATCATTATAGAAAATTTGGGAATAAAATTCTTTTTATAATCTAATCAAAGATAAGAATAGAAAAAGACTTAATGATCTATAACTATTATTCATAATTACGCAATTAAAACACTAATCTCATTTAAATATTGTTAATCATTAAAAGATTATCACCAACCATTTAACATGGCCAATTATAATGTGAAGTAACATGAAGAATATAATTAAGAACCTTAATGCATTCCATTGTGTAAAGTCTTCTCACATAGCCAAACATCATTTAACAAATTACATGTGACAAGTAACATACTAACTAAACTCATAGTTAATAATAACATTTGACTAGCCAAACATCATTTAACAAATTACATGTGACAAGTAACATACTAACTAAACTCATAGTTAATAATAACATTTGACATGCAATACATTTAGCTGAATAACAATTATATAAATCTTGTAATGTCAACATCAATACTAAAACATATACCATAACTTCTACATATTGATAATGCATACATAAATAATATATTAAACAATACTCATAACTAATCATGTTTCTCAACATATAATGTAGTTAGCTACTCAGTAATATCATGCCTATGATATCGTTTATAAGCATGTAATTCAAGTGTAACAATATTTATAGAAAGAACCTTAAATATAACATTCATATCTCAATACCTCATCTATGAATTTACCACTCATCAAAGGATATAGTAATTCATTGATTTGAGATCGTCATTCAATTAAGACATCAAATCACTAATTATTAATAATAAAAAATCATACCTTCTAAAGGTATAAGTTAAAAATCATATATAAACTTATTAATAATAAAAGTTATGTAGTTTGGCAACTGATCAAGATCATGATTTAGTTCAATAAAATGCCCCAATCCTTCATCATGAAATCTCTACACATTTTAAATATAAGCATAGCATTAATCACAAACATAAGCACAATGCGACAAGGTATGATCCTCCATTATCGACATGTTATTTATCTCGAGCTCAAATGAAATGCAAAATCAGTCCTTTATTAAAAGATTACAAGGAAATCATAAACCTCCCTAACATGATTTCAAGTCATAACAATTGGTTCTGTGCCATTTTGAAACTTTATCAATTTTTTTTATATAAGCATTTAATTTAATTTAATTTCCACGGAATTATATCATATCTATAAGCAAATAACTTTCTTTATGAATCATATTATCATCATAAAATAATTGTAAATGAGTAACATTACAAAGGAAGAACACTTATACATTTTCAAAACACAATTAAATAACAAGAACATAACATTAAGCATATACTTATCTTGAATGAATCCCCCTATGACTAAATGTGCAACTACAACTTTCCACCTAAATGTAGGCTCTCTATTCAACCTATATTCTTTAAGCTAAGAGGTCATGTAACATCCCGATATTTTCATAAAAATTTAAAATTTCTAAATCATCATTAAATGTTAATAATTGTAAAATGTGGAAATAATAAATGTTTATTAAAGCAGTAATTAATAATTAAGTCATAGTGTAAAAACAACTTAACTGTTGTGTCCTTTTCACTGATGGTGTTTTGTGTCAGTGACATGTTATGAATCCAAATAATGATTACGACATTAATTTATATGCTTGTAAAAATTGAAATTTCAAAACATTTGGAAAGCAGAGTTCTCCTCGACAAGGTACTGATAGTTTTAATTTCTGGATGATGATGAAAGGGGTCCCACGAGGTGCCCTGAGGCTTACTTAGCTATTTAGCTAAAGCATTGTACCCATCCTTCATGCGTAGATTCGCAGGTAAGAGATAGCGATAATTCTAGAGTGTTTAATAACCGTTACATAAATGAAAACTGCTAGTACTTCGATGCTACAGGTATGGTTTCTTTCCAATCTTCGTATGAAGTAACTCAACTAGCTCAAAAGCTGCAGAAGTCGTAAATTTCTGAGTGTGGTCATTATTAGATTTCTACATTTAAGAGTTTCTGGCTTCCCTTGTTACCATTCCATGAATGACTTGTGGCTTTTAAAATAATCCTTTATAATTTCGACTTGTGAAATATCTAATGCAATGAAACATGGTCCTATGCAAACAATAGTGACGGTGACAAAGGTAATTCTAAGTCTTTTATTACCTAGGCAACTATATTAGTAACGTAATATACATTATTACCCTATCATCGCAATTTATGCGATGGTTTTTATGTGGCAACTATACACTAAAGGGTGTAACCCTATAAATTTTATGACATGAGCATGCTTGATGAACTTTACAATATGCAAGGAAGAACCTATCCATACCTTAAGTATCGAATGCGACCTAGGTTGATTTGTCAAAGGATAGAATGTTATGATAATAGTGTGCCTACATTAACTTAAGTAGAACCTACGAATTCTTTTATGCATGCAACCGATATATAATTTGACTTTGGTATCATTGTAAGGTGAATGTAATACCTGTCGCTTCTATGGTTGGCAGGTGGGTATGATGGCGTGATAAATGCTTGGCGTACGAGTTAAAGGTATCGTAAATGAATTGGTTTTGTAATTAATTTTTCTGGCTACAACATTAATGGTAATATTATGTGAATGTTATAGTGGATGACTAGCACGTGAAAGGGTTCACCAATGCTGAGTTGTAATAGACCTCCTGCCTTGGTGTTGACTGAGTTGGCAAAGTCATGGATTAGTAAGTAGATGGGTGATTAATACTGCATCTACCACTCACCAACGTGGCTCATCGATGGTAGATCTCCATCGACGATTTGTAGTTTGTTGGGATTGTAGTGAACCCTAAACGTAACCTTTAGGGCGTTGTAACGTTTTCTTTGGCATTCGTTTCGGTGGTAGGGTTTGGTGTGAGGCCAACCGGTCGAGAGGCTCTTAGGTTTTGGTGTTTTTAGCCTCCCTCAGGCTCGAACTTGAGACCTGCAACAACCTTCAACCTGCAAGTAATTACGATCATTAAGGGGCCGAGTCTGGAAAAGAATTGTGCAACAACCACATTATTGGATGAGTGCGTCCATTCGGTGGCGTTACAGTAACTTAAAGGTCTGGGGGGTCGCAACTCTAAGTGAACTTCTTGAGTGAGTAACAATCTAGGGTTTTAGAATCGGGTTTGAATGTTTCTCAAGTATTGACACATTTTTCCCTCCGAGCTGGGTATTTCTCCTTCAAGGGTGGATGGATAGCTTCGTCATTCTCCTTCCAACGACGTAGGTACAATATTGTTTGAACGACTCAGGGTTTTCTTTGTGCATGCATCGGCATTTTCATGAGTATTGCTTAACCCTGAGTATGTTTTGCTTGTCAGGTTGGCTCTCGGCGAATAGTGGTATGCCTAGACTGTTGACGGGGAAGCTACAGCTTAACCACCGGTAAGCGTCGGTGGTACCCCTACCTCGTGGTTCTCCTGGATTCGGATTTGGCCGACAGTTGTGAGTGTCGGCAGGGTTTTGGAAACGTGTTTTCTCGGTAATGGCTTTTTCCCAGCCTGCAACTTTTGGGGAAAACATTACTACTATGTTTTTAAATTAGCGTAGATGATGTAAATCTTTCTGAAATGGAAGACCAGCCGTGCCTTGTCTCGGTGAACTCGATAGGGTTGAACCTTCATTGTTTGCAATGAATTTTTACAGTATTTAGACATTTAATGTTTATAGTTTTAAACTTCGAATTCGATGATGGAAGCAAATGTTGAACCGTAAGGAAAATGTTGACTATGATTCATCTCTGCCATTAGCTGTGCAGTGTGAAAATGGATTTTGAATGAAACAATAGCAAAACTAAAAAGGGTTTTCTGTAAGATGCCGCGGTCGTATTTTTTAAATGGAAACTTTCAGTGCTAGGGTTTAACGTTTACGTATAATGTCTTGAACTCTGATTTTCGAATTTGTTTTCTGATAGAATGAAAAGCATGTTTCAAGTGCTTATCCAAAGGAGGGTTGTAAGTCGATTATGGAATACCTGGTTTACAATACACCTATGCATATTTTGAGTTAAGTAGTTAATAAAAGGGTGTTAGGTTTAGTTTGAATACAACTGTGTGTGATGTTAAACCCTATCCTGTCGATGATAATGCGAGAATGGAGTATTAAAATGAAAAGTACTGGGCTGTAATAATGTTTACATGCAAATACAACAATTCTATCTCTATAGTTAGAATACCTATGATAATTATATGAAATGAACACATTTATTTTTACAGCTGTTAAAAGTTCATAAATATTAGTAAGGTAAGAATAGATCAAACCATAGTCTTGGGTGTAGAGATGCAGTATTTTACTCTGTCAGTTGATAAAATAATTTCTTCCGCTTTTTTTATTTAAGAACATGCTATTCTGTGATTTAAGGTTTTCCATGTACAATTGATAATACAGAATCAAAAGAAATTAACAAAGTATTCGTCAGCTCATTTAATCTGCCTATCAGTTTATCATTTCATCTATTTTAAACTCTATTTCTCTGTACATGACCAATTTGGATCTTTGGAGAAATGATGGAATAATACAGTACCTTTCTTTTTTGAACAATGATAATACAGTAATGACAATAATTTCTATAAAGATCGGTTAGATTCAAATAACAATTAAAATAGAAATATGGGAATGTGGTTGACTAGAATGCATGATATTGGTTTCTTTTTGAAGAATAAATGATGATCAGTAAACCCTAGATGCTAACACCATGTCCACCTTCAGAAGTCAGAAAGGTAATTATTGTTATAGCTAGTTTCTGATATGTTGCTTCAGCATACAAAGTTTGAACAGTATATTCGGTCGGTGCAGAGATTTAATTTGAAGCTGCTAAAATATCTAGAAAAAGAAATGCCTGGAGAATATAGATCTGTGCATGGGTGTCTCTTGGGGTTATGAAATTAGATGAATGTTAGGTTTTACTTAAATAAACATATTTAATGCTACCTCTATGTATTGGAGTACGATGTAGCCTCACGCATGGGGAAAAATGCAGAGGAGTCATTTTATCAGTTAAGCAATTAAAATTAAATCAGGATTTTAACATTTTACTGCTACTGATCATTAATAATATTTCAAAGCCAATTACTGAAAGAATTCATGCGACTGTAAACACAGAAAAAAATGTAGAACCTGAGTGTGGTAGGAGGAACAAATCACTCAAGAAGCCTATTCCACCCAACCTGCTCCTAAACAGCCAAGATGCCTACCTTAGGACCCCTGAGCCTGTTCACTGATCCACCAGGAGGAATAAAGTTCAAAATCTTAGGATCTCCACTTGCAGCAGCAAGAAATTTATCCAGCCTTATAGGCTGATTAGTCAATGGGACCTGCACTAGCACCTCTGGTTTGTCCTTCTCATAATATTTTGCAGACTTATACTTGCACTCTCCACAGCCTCCCTATTCGAATCTCTCAATCATCACCTGATGCACATGAGGAAATGTTTCTGCAGAAAACATTCTAAGAGCTCCCTGCTCAATTCGATTTTCCTTTTATAGGCTGCCTAGGTATTTTGTAATTAATTGGTCATTAGTGAGCTACCTGCTCACCTATCTCCACCTGGAGAGGAAATGCCACAATTTTAGGGGTAGTTGTCCCATAACCAACAGCTAATGGTAGAGTGCAAATGCTGCCATCTGTCCCATGCCTTCTTGCAACTTCCATTCCTCCTAGTGGGCCAGTGAACACTCTTGTAACAACTTTCTTGAGTGTTTGTCTCCCATTTTTATTTATTAAATAATAATAATGAGTCATTACATTCATCTTTGACCTAATTTGGTCATAATTACAAAACTTTGTAATTATAATTTAACACAAAGTATTTTGCAAAAAGGATAATAATATAAAATAATAATTCTCAAAATTATTATTCACTCCTTGAGTGTTCCTGGAATAGAGTTGGGTATGCAGCCCGCATACTATTCTCCAACTCCCAGTTTGCCTCTGCTAGGCTAAAGTGCTTCCATTGCACTTTTACTTGGCCAACGGTGCGGTTCCGGAGTAGAGTTTCTTTCCTTGCGAGAATACAGTCCGATTCCACCGAAAAATCGCCGCCTTGTTCCACCTAAACATTATTCCAATTTACAACATGAGTAGGATCATGCACATATTTCTTTAAAAATGAAATGTGAAAAACATTATGGATTTTGAGGTTTGAGGGTAAGGCTAATTGATATGCCACAGGTCCAACTCTTGACAAGATTTCGAAAGGACCACAATACCTGGGTGCCAGTTTGGCACAGCTTCCCAATTTCAATGAACTCTTTTTTGGCCTTACCTTAAGAAAAACATATTCACCAACTTGGAACTCTTTATGAGTCCTTTTAAGGTCTACTTGACTTTTCTGTCTATCCTAGGAAGCTTTAAGATTTCCTTGTACTTACTTCACGATTAGTTCTAATTCCTGCAACAATTTGGGCCCTAATGTGACTCTGCTAACCGAATCATTCCATGACACCGGTGTGTTACATTTTCTACTGTAAAGAATTTCAAACGGGATAAGCTTGGCTTAAGCATGGTAGTGATTTTTATACACAAACTCTCCTAGATGCAATTAGTCTTCCCACTTACTAGGCAGATCCTTAACATACATTCTGAGCATGTCTTCCAATATCTGGTTCACCCTTTTAGTCTGTCCGTCTGTTTGCGGATGAAACGTGGTACTGAAATTTAAGGTGGTATTGAACCCCTTGAACAAAGACCTCCAAAAATTTCCTGTGAACTTTGAACCTCGGTCCGAAACTATTACCTTGGGTATCCCATGTAGTCGAAAAATCTGCTTCATAAAAATTTCTGTGATATCAGGAGCCTTATGGGTAGTTTTGACAGGGATAAAATGGGCTGCCTTGCTAAGTTTGTCTACTACCACCATGATGGAGTCGTGCTATTTTTGATTCTTTGGTAACCCAGTGATTAAATCTATACTTATGATTTCCCATTTCCAGCTGGGTATAGGCAAGGGCTGTAGCAATCCAGCAGGTTGCTGATGTTCCACCTTTACTTTTTGATAGTCAAAACACTTAGCTATATATTCTGCTACTTCATCCTTCATTATGGGCCAATAGTACTCTTTCTGTAGCATTGTGATGGTCTTATGATAACCTGGATGGCAAGAGTAGTGGCTTTTGTGCATCTCATCCAAAATCAGAATTTTTACTGCTGGTACGTTTGGTACATACAGTTTGTTTTTGTACAACAGTAAGTTGTTTTCCTTCAAACTGAAATCTGTTATAGAATTTTCAGAATTGTTTTCTGCTGTCCTTTCCTGTAATTTTTTGTATTCTTCATCCTCTTTAACTCCTTCAAAAATCTTTTTTTCCAAATCTGTTGCGTATGTGCTGATGGCTGAAATAAAATGTATCCTTGCATTACGACTTAACGCATCAGCAACTTTATTCTCCTTCCCCTTAATGTGCTGAATTTCAAAATCATACTCACTCAGAAAAGTTAGCCATCTAGCTTGCCTAGCATTCAAATTTGTCTGATCTAATAAATATTTCAGTCCCATATTATCTGTCATTAAGGTAAATTTCCTGCCAATAAGGTGGTGACGCCACATTTTTAAGGTATGAATTACTGCTAACAATTCTAGATCGTAGGTAGAATAGTTCTTCTCATGTATTTTCATCTTTCTCGATTCATAGGCTACAGCATGTCCCTCCTGTATTAGGACTCCTCCAAGTCCATCATTACACGCGTCTGTACATACTACAAAATATTTATTAGGATCTGCAATCCTCAAAATAGGCGTTGTAGTCAACAATTCCTTTAACCTTGTAAAACTGTCCGCACACTTTTGATCCCAGACAAACTTCTTTCCTTTTTTCTGCAGCGACGTTATGGGGCTTGCAATCCTTGAAAACCCTTCAATGAATTTTCTGTAATAACCAATAATGCCCATAAACGATCGCACATCCGTCACATCTTTAGGAACCGGCCATTCATTAATGGCCTTTATCTTGAAGGGGTCAACAGAAATCCCTTCCTCGGAGATTATGTGTCCTAAGTACTGAATCTTGTCTTTGTAAAAATCAGATTTACTGAACTTGGCATACAACTGGTGCTCCCTCAGAACTTGCAGAATGATATGTAGATGTTCATCATGCTCCTCCTTGTTCTAAAATATATTAAAATTTCATCGATAAACACAACTGCAAACTTATCTAAGTATTTGTGCAGAATTGTGTTCATCAAACACATAAAAACAACAGGGGCATTAGTCAATCCAAACGGCATGACAACGAACTCATAGTGTCCATAACGAGTTCTAAAGGCTGTTTTGAAAATGTCTTCATCCTTCACACAAACCTGATGATATCCTGACCGTAAATCAATCTTCAAGAATACCGTTGCTCCACGTAGCTGGTCAAATAGATTGTCAATGTGGGGCGGCGGGTAACTATTCTTGATCGTCATTTTATTCAGTTGACGATAATCTATGCAAAGTCTTAGGGTACCATCCTTCTTCTTAACAAAAATGACCGGTGCTCCCCAAGGAGACACGCTGGGTCTTATGTATTTTTTATCGATCAGCTCCTTCAACTGAGATTTTAACTCATTCAACTCTAGTATATTCATTCGGTATGGAGATTTAGAACTTGGTACTGCACCTGGTATTAATTCAATAGTAAAATCCAGGTCTCTTTTGGGAGGTAATTCTGGGATCTCTTCAGGAAAAATATCTTGGAAATCCTTTAATACAGGTATGCCCTCCTTAGTACTCAACTCATCATGCACTGCATTTACTGCAAACATCTGGCATCCTTTTCTGACTGCCCTCTTTACTTGCATGGATGAAATCTGCCTAACGGATGTTTTCCTAGGGATGCCTTTTACTTCTGTTGTCTTTCCTTCATCATCCAGCCAAATGAAACTTTTCTCATAACAATTCAGAATGACACGATGGGTTTCTAACCAGTCCATACCGATTAGGATATCATATGATCCTGATGGAAAAATATTTAACTTAACATGCGTTGTTAGTTGATTCATAGATAAAACACAATTTTCCACAAAATCAGAAACCTTTCTTTTTGTTCCCATCGCTAATCTAGCTAACTAGGATTTATCAAATTTTTCTGTTTTCAAATCGAGACTTTCTACAACAACCGGTGATATATAACTTAGACTAGCACCAAGGTCAATTAAAATAGAAACTGGGTGGTTTTGTAGCATACCTTCAACCTCTACCATTGCGACTTGGTGTTCTGCTTGCCGGTTGTCTAATGCTGCACTAATTCTGGGTACTTCTCTTGCCACATCTCCTACAGTAGCTTCAGACTGTATGGAGTGAATATGGTTGGCTGTCCGCTTATTGAGGGGACAATCTGAGGCATAATGAGGTCCTTGGCACTCAAAGCATTTTATAGGTGGTTTCTGTTCATTGGTCCTGGAAACATTGGGAACATTTCTGGGTGCTGTAAATTTTCGCTACTGATTATTTATGAAACTGTTCCCTTGAAAATTTTGATTCTGAAAATTTTTCCTCTGGAAACCGGAATTTCCACCATATCTGAAATTTTTCCTTTTATGTTCAAAATTACTAGGTTTTGGTTTTTTCCTGGAATTTCCACCATATCTGAAATTTTTCCTTTTATGTTCAAAATTACTAGGTTTTGGTTTTTTCCAGCTAGGTACCTCTTCTCTTTTCTTATTCTAGTCAAAGCAAAAAGTTGCTTTCTTCATGGCTTCTTCTAATGTCTTAGGGTTATCGTACTCTATTTTTTCATTGATGTTGAAAGGTAGACAACTTAGGTACCTCTGGACCTTCGGTTTTTCTTCCACCATGTACGGCACATAACTTAGCAAACTTAAAAACTTGTTGTTTAGTTCTTTCATGTTCATCATTCCCAGTTTTAGATCATAGAATTCTTTGGATTTTTCTTCATAATACTGCTCAGATAAGAATTTCTTCTTGAAGTATCTTTTAAAAGTACTCCAAATCACATCTCGGTCCTTTATGCATTTTACCCTTTTAAGGTCTTGCCACCAAATATCTGCCTTCCCGGTCAGATTATAAATTGCCATTTTTGTCTTTAAGGATTCCGAATAGTCGTAGATCTAAAAAAACTTTTTCATGTCGGACAGCCATGCTTCCGCTGTCTCTCCTTTCTCTGTTTCGCCATTGAAAGTTGGGGGTTTGATTTTCTTGAATTCACCAGATATCTGTTCGTACTGTTTATTTCTTTTTATTTTTGGCTTGAAGTCTCCTTCACTGTTGTCACTAGAGTAGTTATGCTTCTTTTTACGTGGATGTTTGATAGTTCTTGACGATGTTGAGTTGTTGTTTCCCTCAGTTGTTTTTGTTTGCTTATCCTTGCCTTCATGAGGTAGCTCTTTAGTTTCGGAAGTATGTTCAAGTTCTTGTTCATATTTTGGGTATTGGTTGAACAATGCTTGCTTCAACTCCTCTTGTGTCCTCAGGATTCTTTCATTGCCCTGCTTTATTGACCTGATCTCTGCTTTCAATTCTTGAAAAGCACATAATAATTCTGATGAATCGTTACCCAGGTTGCCTTGGAATTGTTGTTCTGTACTATAGATGTTTGACGGAAATCTGCCCCTCATATGTTCAGCTGATCCTTCCATATTTGTAAATTAAAAACAATTTTCTGTATACGACAAAACAATTTAAACTTGAGTTAGCGAAAAATTTCAAAGTCATAAATTTTCTGTTTCGTGTTTCTTGCACCGTTTTTAGGCCTAGAGTTTGAACATGAGCTCTAATACCACATGTAACATCCCGATATTTTCATAAAAATTTAAAATTTCTAAATCATCATTAAATGTTAATAATTGTAAAATGCGGAAATAATAAATGTTTATTAAAGCAATAATTAATAATTAAGTCATAGTGTAAAAACAACTTAACTGCTGTGTCCTTTTAACTGATGGTGTTTTGTGTCAGTGACATGTCATGAATCCAAATAATGATTACGACATTAATTTATATGCTTGTAATAATTGAAATTTCTAAACATTTGGAAAGTATACTTCTCCTCGACAAGGTACTGACAGTTTTAATTTCTGGATGATGATGAAAGGGGTCCCACAAGGTGCTCCGAGGCTTACTTAGCTATTCAGCTAAAGCATTGTACCCGTCCTTCATGCACAGATTCACAGGTAAGAGATAACGATAATTCCAAAGTGTTTAATAACCATTACATAAATGAAAACTGCTAGTACTACGATGCTACAGGTATTGTTTCTTTCCAATTTTCGTATGAAGTAACTCGACTAGCTCAAAAGCTGCAGAAGTCGTAAATTTCTGAGTGTGGTCGTTATTAGATTTCTACATTTAAGAGTTTATGGCTTCCCTTGTTACCATTCCATGAATGACTTGCGGCTTTTAAAAAAATCCTTGATAATTTCGACTTGTGAAATATCTAATGCAATGAAACATGGTCCTATGCAAACAATAGTGAGGGCGACAAAGGTAATTCTAAGTCTTTTATTACCTAGGCAATTATATTAGTAACGTAATATACATTATTACCCTATCATCGCAATTTATGCGATGGTTTTTATGTGGCAACTATACACTAAAGGGTGTAACCCTATAAATTTTATGACATGAGCATGTTTGATGAACTTTACAATATGCAAGGCAGAACCTATTCATACCTTCAGTATCGAATGCGACCTAGGTTGATTTGTCAAAGGATAGAATGTTATGATACTAGTGCACCTACATTAACTTAAGTAGAACCTACAAATTCTTTTATGCATGCAACCGATATATAATTTGACTTTGGTATGATTGTAAGGTGAATGTAATACCCGTCGCTTCTATGGTTGGCAGGTGGGTATGATGGCGTGATAAATGCCTAGCGTACGAGTTAAAGGTATCGTAAATGAATTGGTTTTGTAATTAAGTTTTCTGGCTACAACATTAATGGTAATATTACGTGAATGTTATAGTGGATGACTAGCACGTGAAAGGGTTCACCAATGCTGAGTCGTAACAGGGCTCCTGCCTTGGTGTCGACTGAGTTGGAAAAGTCATGGATTAGTAAGTAGATGGGTGATTAATACTGTATCTACCACTCACCAACGTCGCTCATCGGTGGTAGATCTCCATCATCGATTTGTAGTTCGTTGGGATTGTAGTGAACCCTAAACGTAACCTTCAAGGCATTGTAACGTTTTCTTTGGCATTCATTTTGGTGGTAGGGTTTGGTGTGAGGCCAACCAACCGAGAGGCTCTTAGGTTTTGGTGTTTTTATCCTCCCTCAAGCTTGAACCTGAGACCTGCAACAACCTTCAACCTGCAAGTAATTACGTTTATTAAGGGGCCGAGTCTGGAAAAGAATTGTGTAGCAACCATAGTATTGGATGAGTGCGTCCATTCGGTGGCATTGCAGTAACTTAAAGGTCTGGGGGGTCACAACTCTAAGTGAACTTCTTGAGTGAGTAACAGTCTAGGGTTTTAGAATCAGGTTTGAATGTTTCGCAAGTATTGACACAGTTTTCCCTCCGAGCTGGGTCTTTCTCCTTCAAGGGTGGATGGATAACTTCGTCATTCTCTTGCCAACGACTCAGGTACAGTATTGTTTGAATGACTCATAGTTTTCTTTGTGCATGCATCGGCATTTTCATGAGTATTGCTTAACCCTAAGTATGTTTTTCTTGTCAGGTTGGCTCTCGACGAACAGTGGTATGCGTGGAATGTTGACAAGGAAGCTACAGCTTAACCACCCGTAAGCGTCGGTGATACCCCTACCTCATGGTTCTCCTGGATTCAGATTTGGCTGACAGTTGTGAGTGTCGGCAGGGTTTTGGAAACGTGTTTTCTCGGTAATGGCTTTTGCCCAGCCTGCAACGTTTGGGGAAAACATTACTGCTATGGTTTTAATTTAGCGTAGATGATGTAAATCTTTCTGAAATGGAAGACCAGCCGTGCCTTGTCTCATCGAACTCGATAGGGTTGAACCTTCATTGTTTGAAATGAATTTTTACAGTATTTAGACGTTTAATGTTTATAGTTTTAAACTTCGAATTCGATGATGGAATCAACTGTTGAACCGTAAGGGAAATATTGACTATGATTCGTCTCTGCAATTAGCTATGCAGTGTGAAAAAGGATTTTGAATGAAACAACAGCAAAACTGAAAAGGGTTTTCTGTAAGATGCCACGGTCGTATTTTTTAAATGGAAACTTTCAATGCTAGGGTTTAACGTTTACGTATAATGTCTTGAACTCTGATTTTCGAATTTGTTTTCCGATAGAATGAAAAGCATGTTTCAAGTGCTTATCCAAAGGATGGTTGTAAGCCGATAATGGAATACCTGGTTTACAATACACCTGTGCATATTTTGAGTTAAGTAGTTAATAAAAGGGTGTTAGGTTTAGTTTGAATACAACTGTGTGTGATGTTAAAACCTATCCCGTCGATGATAATGCAAGAATGGAGAACTAAAATGAAAAGTACTGGGCTGTAATAATGTTTACATGCAAATACAACAGTTCTATCTCTATAGTTAGAATACCTATGATAATTCTATGAAATGAACACATTTATTTTTATAGCTGTTAAAAGTTCATAAATATTAGTAAGGTAAGAATAGATCAAACCATAGTTTTGGGTTTAGAGATGTAGTATTTTGCTTTGTCAGTTGATAAAATAATTTCTACCCCTTTTTTTATTTAAGAACATGTTGTTTTGTGATTTAAGGTTTGCCATGTACAGTTGATAATACATAATCAAAAGAAATTAACAGAGTATTTGTCAGTTCATTTAATCTACCTATCAGTTTATCATTTCATCTATTTTAAACTCTATTTCTCTGTACACGACCAGTTTGGATCTTTGGAGAAATGATGGAATAATACAGTACCTTTCTTTTTTGAACGATGATAATACAGTAATGACAATAATTTCTATAAAGATCAGTTAGATTCAACTAACAATTAAAATAGAAATATGGGAATGTGGTTGACTAGAATGCATGATATTGGTTTCTTTTTGAAGAATAACTGATGATCAATAAACCCTAGATGCTAACACCATGTCCACCTTCAAAAGTCAGAAAGGAAATTATTGTTATAGCTAGTTTCTGATATGTTGTTTCAGCATACAGAGTTTGAACAGTATATTCAGTTGGTGCAGAGATTTAATTTGCAGCTGCTAAAATATCTAGAAAATGAAATGCCCGGGGAATATAGATCTGTGCATGGGTGTCTCTCGAGGTTATGAAATTAGATGAATGTTAGGTTTTACTTAAATGAACATATTTAATGCTACCTCTTTGTACGGGAGTATGATGCAGCCTCACGCGTGGGGGAAAATGCAGAGGAATCATTTTATCAGTTAAGCAATTAAAATTAAATCGGGATTTTAACATTTTACTACTACTGATCATTAATAATATTTCTAAGCCAATTACTGAAAGAATTCATGCAACTGGAAACACAAAAGAAAAAATGCAGAACCTGAGTGTGGTAGGAGGAACAAATCACTCAAGAAGCCTGTTCCACCCAAACTGCTCCTAAACAGCCAAGATGCCTACCTTAGGACCCCCGATCCTGTTCACTGATCCACCAGGAGGAAGAAAGTTCAGAAGCTTAGGAATACCACTTGCAGCAGCAAGAAATTTATCCAACCTTACAGGCTTAATAGTCAATGGGACCTGCACCACCACCTCTGGTTTGTCCTTCTCATAATATTTTGCAGACTTATACTTGCACTCTCCACGACCTCCCTATTCAAATCTCTCAGTCATCACCTGATGCATATGAGGAAATGTTTCTGCAGAATTCTAAGAGCTCCCTGCTCAATTCGAATTTCCTTTTATAGGCTGCCTAGGTCTTTTGTAATTAATTAGTCATTAGTGAGCTACCTGCTCACCTCTCTCCACCTGGAGAGGAAATGCCACAATTTTAGGGGTAGTTGTCCCATAAAGAACAACTAATGGTAGAGTGCAAATGCTGCCATCTGTCCCATGACTTCTTGCAGCTTCCATTCCTCCTAGTGGGCCAATGAACACTCTTGTAACAGCTTTCTTGAGTGTTTGTCTCCCATTTTTATTTATTAAATAATAATAATGAGTCATTACATTCATCTTTGACCTAATTTGGTCATAATTACAAAACTTTGTAATTATAATTTAACACAAAGTATTTTGCAAAAAGGATAATAATATAAAATAATTATTCTCAAAATTTGGGTAGGTGGCAGGTCACCCCTAAGATGGGAAATGTATCCACTAGGACGAAGCTCTCGACTCTTACCGGCTATATAATAAAATATGGTCTTCAAGATCAACTACACAAACAACAAGATTAGATTTATATTCAATAAGCTCAGCTTCTTAAATGTTTTAAAAAACAATAGGTTTGGCTTCTCAATAGTAAGTTTGACTTTCCATATGAAAACATGAAGCTCAGTCATTAGGCAACAACCTCAACTCTCAACAAATAAAAGTGAAGCTCAACTATTAAGGCTCGGCTATAAAAAATCAAACTGGGTTCTTCATTAAAGAAATTGATTCTCAAACAACTAAATTAATAAAAAGCTCTATGCTCTTACACAATAAGACTTGAATTTCAATCATTTAGATTTAGACTTTGGTTGTCAGTGATCCTTGAGGCCTAAGACCGACCTTGCGAGTTCTTCTACTATTACATTATGTAGAAGCCATGAGTCAAAGCTATAGGTATATCTCTAGTAGTATGCAACTGGTTGGAGTCTTTCTATGCACACATTGTAATCAATTGGCAAGATGGATTTCCTGAGGAACCCATATTGCTGAAGGGGATGCCTGAGCCTGGAAGGTGTTGTGTGGGGCATTATTATGGATCCAAGGGTATGCTAGCAAAATGAGACTACTTTAGATCTTTGTATGAACGTTTGGTTGAGCATGTAGAGAAGAATGGGTTATGGGTGTAGATATAGAGGCCTCTAGGCGTTTTCCTTAGCCCTGGTCGACTGATAGCCCAAATTGGGGGTGGAATATCAACATAAATAGTATATTCTAAACATAGTACCTATGGTTGGGAGGAAAATGGAACTTACAAATCTAGTTGCTTGGATATTAATTTATTCCAGATAAGTATTCTCGTGTATCTGATCTATGCTTGATCTGTTATTTATTATTATTTGAATCTCCTATGTTATTATGATTATGCTCATGATGTATTATGTTGGTAAATGCACGTTTTATGGGTGTGGATGAAGTTTAATTCCACTGTTTTTATATTATGCATATGCACACATATTTATTTCATGTTATGGATTGTATGTGGCCTTCGGCTTAATTTAAAACCCGTAATAGATCATATCCCCCTCTATGTTGCTCGACCGATGGATGGGGATGTTTTAGAGTGGTATCAGAGCTATGGGTTGCAACATCGTATTTGTATGGGTCAGATACATGCATTCACAGACATAAACCGGAGCCACATGCGATGTGTTGATGAAATTTCTCTAAGAAAATAGTGGTCTTGGACAATTGAATTCACAAGGTAAAGTTTGCAAAGAACTCTCACCATTGTGACATATGGAAAAAGTTGAGTGGCCAATGGATTTTAAACATTGGAGTTGGCCCGCAATGTTCCAGTAGGAAGGTTCGATGGGAAATCCTCAGAGATAAATCCCAATAGCGAATCAGAGGATGACACATGGAAGTAGCCAAGAGGGTGTCATTGTATTTTATTGTGGGTTTAAAAAAAATGTTGTGGTGAGACCCCTATTAATTTTGTGAGACAATTAATTGAGAGTTTACATGTGGTGGAAAGAGATTGAGTGTCAGAGGTCACTCATCAAAATTGAAAGCAAAGTATTCATGAGGGAGGCCCAACTAGGAACCGTGTCGTGGTGACAAGTGGTACAATCTGATTGGATATTGGAGCTCTAGTATCGAAGGTGTCAATGAGGATATTTGGGAGAAGTCTTGAAAGGTTTGGTCTAATAGCATATCAGGCATGGACACATGTCAATGTTTCAAAGTCATGCATTGTATTTTCACGTCATATTTTCTTTCATGTGTCATGTAGGGAAAGTTTGATGGGAAACCCTGACATAACACATGTTGGTGTTTTAGAGTATTGCATTGGAGTTTCTAGTCAGTGTTGTTATAGGGTGTCACGACTAGAAGACTTGATGGAGGGCCCCATCGAGGATACCCGTCAACATATTGACATTGTGCCATGAAGTACCCAATGAAGGTAGCAAAGAAATTTCAAAACTAAGGGTCCGAAAATGGATTTCTAAGTGGACACTTGGCCGAAAATCAAAGATAGATTCTCAAGTTGTACATGAAGCACATATTGTGAAGGGTCAATGAATGAGGTTCGATGTCCAATCATAATTGAGAAGAGATTGGATCATGAGTTGTTGGGTGTGCCAATATCAATGTTTGTGATCGATAATGTATCCACTACTTGCACGAGGAATAACGATAGGTAGGTGAGCCATTGAGAGGAAACCACCTAGCTATGTGTATGTTTCTAACTAGAAACGACTCTAACCAAAACCTTTTAGAAACCACCTTCCATTGATATGTTTCCACTTATGGTAGTATAATACCATTGACACTTTTCCAACCAAGTAAATATGGATCTAACATGGACTAGCCACATGGGATTAGCGTGGACCAACCATGTGGATAGATCAAATCAGACTGATAGTGATTGTTTGCACCGATTGGAAGTGATTGGGCATTATGACAGTGGGTATGCCATGGGAGACTCAGATCAAGTGAGAAAGTCCCTATGAGGCAGATTTGACTATTCACG
The DNA here is from genome assembly GCA_027924585.1 of Larix kaempferi. Lineage (NCBI taxonomy): Eukaryota > Viridiplantae > Streptophyta > Pinopsida > Pinales > Pinaceae > Larix > Larix kaempferi. The sequence goes on along the minus strand of BSBM01000435.1, from coordinate 14,356,679 downwards.
CTAGGGGAAAGTAATCGTGCCTTATCCAAGGTATAAGAGTGTGAATGCTTAGGATTGAATCGCACATGTTGAGAAGGTTAATATGAATCATTCACGCGAAGGTAATATGCATTTGGGTCTTGTCACTGGAAAAATAAAATAAAATCATAAAACAGTAAAAAGGGCTGCCAACGGCCCACATTTGACCACTCACATTGGTCAAGCGATTGTGACCCTCCGTGCACAAAGAACCGATCGAGACCTATACCGAGGAGCATTGTTCCAATGTCTAATATTAACTCAGGGAAGTAGCGAAAAGTAGATTGACAGATATGATGATAGATAGGATGTGATGGTCAAGCAGGGGTAGCAGATGACTTGGCCTCACATGGCAATGACACGTGGGTTTCCAGTTCCATGTTGGGAGTTGCATGTCACACCAACATAAATTAAATTTTGATGCATTGTCGTGAATATGAACATGAGTAAATAGAAAGTGGGAAATGAGTTTAATCCTGAGTTCCACATGTACTAATATTGGAAGCAATGATGAATTTCATGCAGCAGGTCACAACAATTGTCGATGAATTTCATTAGAAATATTATTGAGAGGAGAATAGTGTTGGTAAGTCTTTATGTAGCAAAATATCCAGGATTGTTTAAGGAATTTGACTAAACATAGCCTTTGGGATTGATGGGACAATGCAATTCTCAATATGTAATAGTTTCCAAAATGCCCGCAAACATTGGGAAAACATGTTATGATAATAAGGAAGTGTGACGGAGGTAAAATGAACCAAATATGACTGCATGAATAACATAAAGGTACTATCATAGTGGTGTGGAAGCACAATGGAATAATCCAAGCATGGTCTAGTTGTATGATGAATAGCAATGTGGATGATTATCAAGGTCTTTTAAACTTGAGAAAAGAGTTCTATGGTGGTATAGGAGCAGGTTAGATGTAAGATTGAGTTTGGATTTTTGTGGATAAATCCACAATGATTCTTGCATAATTGTATGAGGATTCAAGTGAAGGGAAATGCAAGGCAAAAGTGGTGGCCCGCAGGAAGGGCAAAGGACTAGTCCCAAGTGGGATAAATATATGGTAATAGGATGGTACTATTGATATGCATGGATACTCATATCATGGATGGTACTATTGATATGCATGGATGCAAGCAGGACATCGTTGATTGATAACCATTAGAAATTAAGAGAGGTTTCTAAAACCTAAGCTAAAGTCCATGCCATGCGTTTATCATAATCAAAATGTGTGGAAGGTAGTGTAAGAAGAGACATAAGAGTTCTTGGTCGTTGAAGCTTGAGTAAAATGAATCACAACATTGTAGTGTGCTGGAAACACTATGAATGAGGCATAAATAAATTTGAAGAGGATTCTATATCTTGTGTGAAAGACAGAACATCTAAGAAGACGGCTAGCTTAAGTCAGAATATTTTGGGTGCAGAAGTAGTTGCCACCATAGTTTTGGGTGCCAACGCAGGCTTGGTGTAGGAGTGTGGGCACATTGCAGTAGTTCACAAGAGTGGGTGAGATGAAATCTTAACTGTCCGATATAATAATAAGGAGAAGAGATCTCAACCACCCATTGATATATCGAAAAAGGTATTGATCGTCCCATGAGTTGATCATGAGCAAGACCAAGGAGTATCAAAGTACATGTTTCAAAAGTTCAAGGGTGCAATGCGAAGGAAAATCTAAAGCAGTGGGGAAAATCACTGGAGTAGATGTATCAAGGTCTATGGAGATACCATTAAGAGGGAGTGTTGATGGGAATAAATTGATAGTAAGCCAGAGTGACATATCAGTGGTAGATAGAGAAGGTTATCGAAGGAGAGTGCCGATAGGTAAGAGCTGATAGTGCAATGCAAGGAAGAAATCAGAGGTGATGATTCAATGCGTGGAGAAGATGCATGGTTTAGAAACATCAATGGAGAAGTCTGACAATGCACTAGACCATTGATTATAAAGGAACAAGTTTAAGAGAAGAGATGTGGACCTATTGGTTGGTGTAGTTGTTATAAGGGTATAAATCATAAACCCTTGGGATAGAGAAAGACAACCATGTAATAAAGCTTTCCGAGATTTGGAAACAATGTCTTCACAAGAAAAGGTCCATTAAAAAGGGTTAGATGGTAGAGGGAATATACCAGGATGAAGAGTACATGTACCCCATGGATGAGATATGTGAGCCATCGTAACAGATAATCTTTGTGTATCAATGGAAAGGTTGCAAGATATAAACCAACAAGTTATGTGTAAATAACATGAAGTGAATGATGAACTTCCATTCACCTGGGAGTTTCTATCAAGGGATTGAGGCACTCATTATGTAGATTGGTCCTGTGAGACTAATTTTGTGACACAATGGATTTGGCCAAGAATTTTTCAAGGAATGCAAAGAGAAAAAATCTAGAATTGGATAAGGTTACGAGAAACTATGTATAAGGATATGTCAAGTTCAGCTTGACTAGGATTGCTCACAAGAATTGGAGCAACAAACCTTGAAACTGGGCACAATTCAAGAGTGAACCAAAACATCAAATAATCTGGAAGGATTCTAATAATTAGTGGCAGAAGTAAAGGTTGCATGTGGTTAACAAGGAAAACATACAACGAGGGAGATTTCCTCACCCTAAACTTTTATTTTGTTTCTACAATAGAGTTGTATATTTTTAAAGAAGCACGAATAACTTATGTATGAATTAAATATTGCTACTTGGGTGATAATATTGTAGCTAATGATCAATAATGTAATTGGAAAGAAAGGCCATGGAAGAAATCAATTAAGTTGTGGAATTCCATGTTATGAAGGGGAATGAAGAGGGATACATTCCTTGACTCTTCTTTTGCATTGTTTATGTTTCTCTATGTTAAGAAAGTAGTTATGTGTAGATAATATTTGTGGCATGAGAATGCTAAGAATGTAGGGGTGTAACATACTTGGAATTGTTGGTGCAAAATAGAGACCGGGTTTGTAATGAACAAAATATATAAATAAACATTAATAAATATTAATGATAATAATAAATAAATAATTAACTGAAAAGATGAAAGGTGGCGTCTCATCACCAAGGAAACTCTTGCATGGGTATTTATACAAAGCCTCATATATCATTGTAAAACCACCTATCTATCAATCATCTTTCATATTATTTTATTATTTATTCCATTTATGGATTATTTATATTATCTGCATTGGGTTTTTCATATTATTTCATATTATTTTATTATTTATTCCATTTATGGATTATTTATATTATCTGCATTGGGTTTTTCTTTGGTGAAGTAACTTTGTTTATTTCAGTGGTATCACTTTGTTCGTTTCAGTGGTATCAGATCCCCTTCTTGGGATGATTCCGATGGTTGGCCAGAGTTTCTATGAAACAGGCTTTTAGCCACCAAAAGAAGAAAAAGAAGTTCAGTTTCTCTCAAATCAGATCGTTGACCACATCGAGATTTTGGCTGTTTAAAATAAAAATTTCAATTGTGGAAGAAGGGGAGGAGTTTACTGCCAAATTGAAGATACCCAGAAATAACAGAAAAAATAATAAGAAAAGAAGAGGCTCTCCATGTTGTTCAAACTACATCCCACACACTCTCTGCCCACTCTTTCCAATGGTCACCTGTAACCACTGCAACTACACCACCTATTCGCATCCACATCAACGCTGCCCTACTGCCTCCCTCACGGGGTCTGCAATCACTGCTCCTTTGCCAATGTTCCTCCCCATTACTTCCACTTCCCATGCATTTTATCTACGTAGGCCACCATCCTCGACACCTTCGCTGCCTCTGCTACCCCTCCTTCATCTTCCTCAATCCCACCATCTCTTGTCAGCCGCCTCCCTTCTCCTCCCTCTCCATACTCTCGTGCCATCCCCCACATCCACCTCCCTGCACGCTCCCCAACTCTACCTTCACGTGCACCATTTGCTGCGTTTCGGCCAAACCCAGGTGCCCAAGATCCCATGCACTCCATTTCCCCTGCTCATTTTCCCAAGCCAACGCCATCACTTCGCATCCTCCCCATTCCGCTGCCATACCACTTGCCCACGCTCACTGCTACCAACGATCCTTATAGGAAATTATCCCGCACCTCTACACGGCCCCACTCCTTACACTTCTGTGCCTCCTACCCATTGCCCTCACCTCCTGACCATACCACTGCCAACCTCCATTCCACTTCATACCCACGACCACCTCCATTTTTCCACCCACACGTCGTCCACACCCATTACACCATTCCCCATCGCCAACTTCTTCAATAGCATTCTAAACCCTAAATCTAATCCAATTTAAAAAAAATCAATTACAATAATATTACTATTATTATAACATTCAAAGAAAAAAAATCAAAGTCAAAGAAGATATAGAAGAAGAGCAAAAATAAAAGTCAAAGAAGATATGGAAGAAGAGAAAAAATAGAAGACAAAGAAGATATGGAGGAAGAGAAAAAATAGAAGTCAAAGAAGATATTGAAGAAGTCATTGAAGCCAATTGTGTATTTATTTAAAGAATTATGGATTCTATATATAAGTCCAAATTTTGGACTAAGTATCCTTATTGCGAAATGGAATCCCATTATGTGACGACTTTTAAGAATCGCAATCACTCTTGTCCGATATGTACCAAATATTTTATTATGAAATAATATCAACGAGAAACGACTTGGTGAAAGCTTCCGCAATTGCGGAGCGTTCGGCGAACTGCTCCACAATTACGGAAGCGTTCGGAGAACCATCCCGCAACGGATAGAGGGAGCATCCGAGCTCAGAATGGGGTGATTCCTGTGGGGCTCGGAAGCCATTGACGAAGTCCATGAAAGAACCAGTGAAGACCCCAAGCCCATTACACTCCGATTTGACAGAAAATGGATAATAGTGACTTTTGAAGGATGGAGTCCCGAGGCTTGACGGAAGGTCGGTTTGAGCTGAAATTGATCAGGCGCGGCCATGAAGCAGGCACGATGTTAAGTTCAGAATCTTGGAGCTAAAATCCAAGGGATGTGGAGTCGGGGTGAGCAAGAAGGCCAAAAAGCACTATTCCGTGCCACTTTTTCGGGATTTTGAAAAGCTAGCGGACAGTAAAAGTGACCCTAGATGTGGAAATCAAAAAATTTACTGAACTAGACAATTCATATTCTCATTAAGACGGACAGTTTCCGTTAGACGAAGATTTCCCAGAAATGCACCGATTGGGAGATAGCCATTTTTGGCCCAAAATTTAGAATTTTGGAAAAATGCGAAAAGAGAGTAGTAAAACCCAGAAATTCATAGAAGATGAATGGTGCATCGGAATTGAAATCCGTGAATTGCTAAGTGTTCCTTGTTATATGGACTAACTTCACCCGATAGATAAGTTTTTGTGATTCCTCATAGATTTTCTTCCACAGGTGGTTGAAGTTGGCCTTCGGGACCAAAATACAACTGTGTAAAATGTACAGAATTATTGGTAAGAGTTGTCATTTTTGAAACAACGTTGTTTCCACACCCGATGTCGGAATGGAGCACGGGGATAGGCATTGGAAAGCTTGTCCAGCAGGGAATAATGGTGTATGACCAGAATTGGAATGAAGTTATCATAACCCACAAATAATTAGGGCAGAAATGTACCAGCCACTGTCTCGACAAATTATCGATAAATATGGGCAATTTCCAGAATTGCTTGAATGGGCAAGGGAAAGGAATGCATAGCAACTATGTGAATTATTCCATGAGTTCTATTATGTTAAATATTGATTGTGTATATTTCTATATGCATTCTTATGATGTCTGACAAATATTTCATAATGCACAGTGTTTGCAGCTCATAAAATTTATAATTGTAGCAGAGGTAGCATACAGGAAAGATGGTGACCATAAATGATGCTCAAGATCCTTATGAACACGAAGAAGACGTTCTAGGAGAAAATGTGCATGAAGGGAATGCAGAGTCTGAATCCAATGGGAGAAGGGAGCAGGTGACTCCTCAGAATTTGGTTGAAACCATTGTGAGCTTCAATGAAAGATTGATGAAGGCTCAAGAAGAACAACACCAACTCAATGCTGCTATTTTGCAAAGCCTCACTGATATGCAGCATAAGATAAACCTTGGGTCCAACCCAAGCAATATGGGTGAAGAAGGAAGAGATGCAAGGAGTCATTCTAGAGGTCGTTCGAAGAGGAGGACTCCAAGCCTAAGGAAGAGTTCGGTGAGCAGAAAACATAAAACATCTTCATCAAGGTCTTCTTCCAGCAGGTTGTGTGACTCCAAATGTTCTAGGAGAAGTCCAAGACATGCACCTAAGAGATTGGATGGAAGAAAGAAGTTTAAGGGCATCCCACAGGGAGAATTCAGGAAGGCAAGACCTCCCACATTTGATGGGGAAGGCAAGACTGGCCAAGAGGCAGAAGCATGGCTTCTTGGAATGAAGAAATACTTCAGAATTCAAGACTACTCAGGAAATGAGAAAGCCGGAATTGCCATTTACAATTTAAATGGCAGAGCTTCCATTTGGTGGGACAATCTCTTGCAAGTGAAAAGAATTAATGAAAGAAGGATCAGTTGGGAAAGATTTAAGAGGTACTTCAAGGAGAAATACCTTTCTGCTAGGTATTATGACGGTAAGAGAAAAGAGTTTAATGAACTCAGGTTGGGACTGAAATCTATGGAAGAGCATGTCCACAAGTTCTTGGAATTACTGAGGTATGTTGACTATATCAAAGATGAGAGAGTAAAAATCCAATGCTTTCTTGGGGGTCTACCTCATAGTTTCAGATATCGTATTGAGTTTGTTAATCCACCAAGTTTGGACAAAGCCATTAAGATGGCGATGCACTGCTATGAGCAAAATATAAAAAAAAACAGAGGCTAACCCAGCATGGAAAGGAAATCCAAGAGGGGAGTTTGATCAGAAGAAGGATGGCTTCAAGCCACCATTTAGAGGTCAGCCTAGAACCTTTCCACAGGGGAAACAAGCAAGGAGTGGATTCAAACCAGCAATGGCAGCAGACAAAGCATCAAAGGGACCACTTCAGTGTTGGGGATGTGGAGAAAACAACATGTTGAAGGATTGTCCACATCGGAAAAACAATTCTCGAAAGTTGAACAACCTGAAGGGAGTAGCTACAATGGAGGACATGGCAAGGGCAGCACCTCGGATTTATGCAGCGTTGGATAATCACCAAGCAGAGCATCAATCATCAGTGGTGGAGGTCGAAGGTAAGATTGCTATGCAATCTATTTCTGTTTTGATTGATCCAGGATCTACTCATAGTTATGTTTCTCCAAAAGTTGTTGAAGGTTGTTCTCTTAGAAAAATGAAGCATAATAAGTCTTGGCTAGTGCAACTAGCCACGGGAACCAAGAGAAAAGTAAGTGAGGTAGTGATGGAGTGTCCCATAGAATTGAATGGACTCCACACATATGCTGAATTGAATGTGTTACCATTAGGATCCTATGATGCATTAATTGGCATGGATTGGTTAGAAAAACACAGAGCCAAATTGGACTGTTATGAGAAAGCACTTGAGTGCATTGATGAAAAGGGGAGGCCAACATTGGTAAAAGGGATTCCCAAACAAGTTTCAATAAGGCAGATTTCAGCCTGCAGTTGAAAAAGTCTTATAAGAAGGGTTGTCAATTATATGCAATCCATATGCCAGATTCATTAGAGGACAAAGGGCCAAGACTAGAAGACTTCAGGATATTGCAAGAGTTCCAAGATGTGTTTCCGGATGAGGTGCCAGGGTTTCCACCGACGAGGAATATTGATTTCACCATCGATCTTGTTCCAGGGGCAGCGCCGAATTCCAAAGCTCCTTATAGAATGAGTACACCGGAGCTGGTGGAATTGAAGATACAGCTGCAAGAGTTAATGGATAAAAGGTATATCAGGCCTAGTGTGTCCCTTTGGGGAGCACCGGTGTTATTTGTCAAGAAGAAAGATGGGACTTTAAGGCTATGTATTGATTATAGGAAGCTCAATAAAGTGACAGTTAAGAACAAGTATCCATTACCAAGAATTGATGACTTGTTTGATCAAATGAAAGAAGCCAAATTATTTTCAAATATTGACTTGAGGTCTGGCTACCATCAAGTGAGGATTAAAGAGGAAGACATTCACAAGACGACTTTCAGAACTAGATATGGCCATTATGAGTTCACTGTGGTTCCATTTGGCCTTACCAATGCCCCTGCCACATTCATGTGTCTCATGAATAGTGTATTCAACAAATATTTGGATAAGTTTGTGATTGTGTTTCTAGATGACATTCTTGTCTATTCAAGAAATGAAGAAGAACATGAGGAGCATCTAAGAATGGTGTTGCAAGTTTTTAGAGAACATCAGCTGTATGCCAAGTTAAGCAAGTGTGAATTCTATCAAAAGAGGATTCAATATTTGGGTCACGTCATATCAGAAGAAGGAATTGCAGTGGATCCGGAGAAGATTAATGCCATCATGGATTGGCCAACTCCAAGAAATGTTTCAGATGTTAGATCTTTTATGGGCCTTGCTGGTTACTACAGAAGGTTTATTGAGGGATTCTCTAGGATAGCTCATCCAATCACTTCATTGCAAAGGAATAACATCAAATTTGTATGGTCTGAAAAATGTGAGAAAAGTTTTCAGAAATTAAAGGAGTTACTTACCAGCGCTCCTGTTTTGAAGATAGCAGATCCAAGGAAGGATTTTGTAGTGTGCACAGATGCTTGCATTGAAGGACTGGGTGGGGTTCTCATGCAAGAAGGAATTGTGATTTGCTATGAATCCAGGAAATTAAAAGAGCATGAAAAGAATTATGCCACACATGATTTAGAATTAGCATCCATAGTGCATGCTCTTAAGATGTGGAGGCATTACTTGATGGGAAGAAGATTCGAGCTTAGAACAGACCACATGAGCCTGAAGTATTTGTTTGAGCAGCCAAACTTGAATTTTAGGCAAGCTAGATGGATGGAATTTCTTTGTGAATATGATTTTGAAATTAAACATGTAAAAGGGAAGGAGAATAAGGTTGCAGATGCTCTTATCAGAAAATTTCATGTTTCAGCAGTAAGTATGTGCAAATCAGATTTGCAGGCAAGAGTTCTTGAAGCCCAAAACGGTGACGAAACTTGCCTTCAAATTAAAGAGAAGTTGCAGCATGGTAATGTGGATGAAAATTGTGCAGGATATCAGCTGGGTGAAGACAGTATCCTCATCTACAAAGATAGGTTGTACATTCCAAATAATGCAGATTTCAAGAAACTAGTGATGGATGAAATACACCAAATGTCGTACTCTGGACACCCAGGATATCAGAAGACTATAACAGCGGCAAGAAAGCAATACTTTTGGAATGGCATGAAGAAGGACATAGCTGAGTACATTGCTAGGTGTCAGAAGTGCCAACAAGTCAAGGCAGAACACCAACATCGAGCAGGGTTAATGCAGCCCTTACCCATTTCGGAATGGAAGTGGGAAGTGATCTCCATGGATTTTATAACAGGTCTACCCATGACAGTGAAGAAGCATGATTCAATCATGGTTGTGGTGGATAAGCTATCGAAGGTAGCTCACTTTACCCCAGTAAAGTCCACTCACAAGGCTAGTGACATTGCAAACATCTTCATGAGAGAGATATTCAGATTGCATGGATTGCCTAAAGCAATAATTTCCGATCGTGATACAAAGTTCACCTCCAATTTCTGGAAGGGATTATTTCAGGAATTGGGAACTAAATTGAATTTCAGTACAGCTTACCATCCTCAAACGGACGGCCAAACCGAGAGGGTGAACCAGGTTCTTGAAGACATGCTAAGAATGTATGTGATGGACAAACCATCCAGGTGGGAATATTATTTACACTTGGTTGAATTTGCATACAATAATGGACACCATGCATCCTTGGGACTGAGTCCATTTGAAGCATTGTATGGCAAGGGATGCAGGACGCCAGTGAATTGGGACAGCCCAGTAAACAGGGTAGTGCTTGGACCAGAGATGATCAAGGAAATGGAACAGGAAATTGTTAAGATTAGGCAGAATTTAAAGGCAGCTCAAGACAGGAAAAAGAGTTATGCAGACTTGAAAAGAGTACATAAGGAATTTCAGATTGGGGATCATGTTTATTTGAGAGTGAAACCAAGGAAGAGTTCCCTCAAGTTGGGGATTTGTGCCAAATTGTCACCCAGATATTGTGGGCCATTTGAATTTCTTGATAGGATAGGGCCAGTTGCATATAGAATTGCATTGCCTGCTAGCATAAGAGCTCATAATGTTTTCCATGTATCTTTGCTTAAGAAGTATGTACATGATCCTAATCATATGATTGATTGGAATGTGATAAAGGTGGAACCCGAGGGAGAGTTCCAGGTAGAACCTATGCGCATCCTCGACAAGAAGGTCACATTGCTCCGGAACAGAGCCATCAGGCAGGTAAAGGTCCAATGGGAGCACCTTAGTCCCGATGAGGCTACATGGGAGCTAGAGGATGCCATGAGGGAGGCATTCCCATTTTTGTTCAGTTTTGAGAACACCGAGGACGGTGTTATTCTAAGGGGGAGGGGAATGTAATACCCCAATTTTGACCCTTTGGAAATATTGGCTTCTAATGTAAATATTGTATACACATGTTGTATGTTTCCCTAGCGTGGAGCTCAAGGCCAAGGCCCCGCTAGTTTATGCTCGGATTCTATTTAAATTAGACACACTTGATATTTTGTTACCCACGTGCTATTAAGCCATGGGATATTGTAAATTGATGTAAATAGTTAATATTGAAATAAAATACCAAAACTGGCTATGGAGGCAACGAATGAGAAGGGGCCATGTGTATCCACTAGGGAGTGGTGAGGGGGCTATGGGACTAAACCCTAGGCTGCCACATGTCATTATGAGAACCCATTGACTTCCCTAGATGACATTTACACCTGTTGTAAGGAAGTGGTTGAGATTTCAGCCCATGACTTCAATGAAGCATGGGCAACCCAGAAATTCGTATGGGTAGTTATGAGCTCTGTTTGTTTGTACTAGAAGTCACTCAACCTCATGAGAGGTTGCTTCATTATGATCCCCATTCCATGGTGAAGGTACCAAGCCTCATTATCTATCCAAAAACGAGTTTCCAGCAGGGAGAGAACCAGAAATCGCGACCTTGAGTGAACCTAGATTTTAGAAGACCAAAAACGCCCAGTTTTGGCATTGGATAGTGGAATCCAATGGGGGATTCATTGGTATGTCCCTTGGGGCGAATTTGGGAGCATGCTCTACCCCGAAATCAATAGGAAAACCCAATTTTTGCAGCTCAGAATACTAGTGACGGATTTGAGTTATTTGGTGAGCAGAATGGTGAGAAATGGAGCTGGAAATGACTATACAGGGGTTGGGTATGCTTGATAAACCCAGTGAAGGATAGGATCTCAAGGAGTAGCAGCTGGACCTTTCTATGCCCATCCTAAAGAGCACTGGAGGGAAGAGTTGCCTGAGGGACTGTGTAACAGAGAAGGGGATCTTCCTTGTATTGGATGTGGTAGGTAATGTGGGTGCTTGACTATTGAGTTCACTTGAGATGCCTGTAGCTCTGTGGTTGAGCTCACTGGCTTAGCATTACCCTCCTCTATCTTCTTGTATGCTTGATAAACCCAACGGTGTGTTGGCTTAGCTTAGCTGATGATCGAAACCATGTCTGTGAGTGAACCCAGCCAGCTCCTCAGTGGATACACAGCCCAGCTTAGGGGTGATCTCTCAGCTGAAAGAATATAGGCCGGATAGAGATCTATGGTTGGGAGGAACGTTTCCCTCACGTAGCCAGTTGTGGGACATTTACTCTTCAAGATAAGTGTTCTCTGTACTATAAATTATTTGCATTTTGTGTTCTGCAATATGTTAAATTGTCCATGTTTAATGAAATGTATTGATTATCTTAATTTGGAATCTATGCATGGCATTGTAACAAGATTGAGTCTCTATATGCTAAATCATCCTCTGTTGTGATGTATATATATATATGTTAGGCATTACTGTTTGTGCGCTTGCTAGTATGTTAATTCCGCTGTGTTTCATTGATGTTTACATCTGTATAGAGAAGTTTTAAATGTTCATGAAATTATGAGTAAAAATATTGAGGCTAAGTCTTCCAAAAGCCCCGGTGTGTTGTTAACGTTTCCTTCCCCGCATTTGATGATGGAAGGGTACGTTACAAGGGCATTCTCAATTGCAATCACAAATAGAGGAATTGGAAGGTGAACTGCGATACTACAAGGAAACCAATATCAATTTACTATTTGACAATGTCAAAGAGAAGTATTTTAACGATTTAATAAGGACAAAAAATTCCAAATTAAAAGATAGTATTCAAGAGTTCACCACACAAATTAAATAATGTGAAACCGCGAAAAAAAAATTGATCAGGACATACAGGAACGAGATGAAGAGATCTCTCACCTAAGAGATCGTAATTAGAAAGTGCTGATTCAAATCAAGAAGATGAAGGAAAAAACACAGTGCAATAAAAATTTAGAAGAAGAGATTCAAGATCTTCAACAAAATTACCAGGGAAAGACGAAGAAAATTCCTCCTTGAATAAGATCAGGAATTGCTTGAGCAAATGAAAACAATAAGAGAAAGAGAGCAAGAAAATCAAGATGCTCAAAATGAAGTCGCCAAGTTGGATTGTAAGGAAGAACTCTTACGATTAATGAGACATAATCAAGACTTACTTACACAAATTAAAAGCTAAATATTGATAAGAATTTGTTACAAAAAAGGTAGAGCAAATTATTAACAAATAATCAAAGATCGATAAGGAAACATTGACCGAAATCATTAAAGTAGTGACATCATCTGAGATACAAATACCGAACTCAAAAAAAGAAACCAGTACAAACTCAATGAATGTTCAAATTCTGGAAAACGCTTATATTGAAAAGGTATCGATCAATAAATCATTGGAAACACTAAAAGTTGATTTTGCTACAAACATTCCACAACCAACTCAAATACCTTACCATCATATAAATCATAAGAGTCGTTACGACCAAAAACAAAATCAAGAAGGAGATAAACAATATTCTTCTTATGGACAAACCAATTACATCATTGAAAAAATGCAAAGACAAAATCGTCAACTTGTAGAAAAGCTTAAAATGAGAAGTTCCATCCGAACAATCGATCAACAAACAGTCTCTGTGAAGATATATCTCGGATGGACGAATTCACAAATGATGCAACACCTTTGTGCAATGTTTAAAAGAACACATAGTCTCGTCTCATCAAGCGTTGTAGCTACCAAGATAGAAGATCACAAAAAAGCGTTACGAGCAAGAATAAGGGATACATGTCTTCCATAATTATGCTTCGAGGAAAAAACATTTCTAAGGGAGAGGAAATGTAATGAACAAAATATATAAATAAACATTAACAAATATTAATTATAATAATAATTAATTAATTAAATGAAAAGACACCTTATGAAAGATGTCATGTCATCACCAAGGAAACCCTTGCATGGGTATTTATACAAGCCTCATATATTATTGTAAAACCATATATCTATCAATCATCTTCCATATTATTTTATTATTTATTCCATTTATGGATTATTTATATTATCTGCATTGGGTTTTCCTTTGGTGAACATTTTTTGTTCGTTTCAGGGTTCTTGTGCAGGGGCCAATAAAGGGCTCCACTATAGTCTAGTGTGTTGGAATTTTCAATCCCCTGAAGGAGAAGGTCTCACTCGAAGCACAACCAAGACTTGTGTAGAATAGGGAGGGTTAACTGCAAAGATAAGTTGGCGAGGGTTCATGTCTGTCATATTACAACATCGTTCAAACACATAGATGCGAAACAAACATTCCCCTCAAGCACATGCAAGTATACATAAAACATAGATGTGAAACAAACATTAAGTAATAAACATAATACAAGACATTCCATATACAAAAAATTTAAGGGAGGCCAATATTATTCATTTGTATTAACTGGTAAACCTCAGTTACATTAAATACTCGCAGCTCTACAACCTCAACTTAAAATCCACAAAATGAATCCTCGCGACATTACATGCAAAATAAAATCTATATCTTGATTACATTACCCAAAACCATGAATATACAAAATGCTTAGATCTATTGATCTCTTTCAACGTCTCTTTTGTCGATCTATTCTTCATCTCTTTGATGCTCTCTCTCTCTCTCTCTCTCTCTCTCTCTCTCTCTCTCTCTGCTTGCCTAGTTCTTCTTTAAATAGCCACGAGAGTGGACCCAAAATAGTTGTGGTCGTTGGAGGCTTCTGTAACTTCCACTTTGTAACCCATGATTTATTCCAAAAATATATGCCTTTCCAAAAATGAAGAAGCCAACAGACCCTGACCATAAGCATTGACTTGACCTTGATTCAACTTATTTGCATTCCCAAAGCATGTGCATCTTTTGTTGCGGGATCTTCAAATGAAGGATCTAAATCTTGGCCTTATGCAAATGCACGGTGTCTGAGGAATTTGAATTCTTGTAGCTTCATCTTCCATTTTCCTAACATGATGTTGGCACTAGCTAAGAAAGTTTGAGGTTTTTCTATGTCTGATAGGGTGGGTGTGTGACTTTTCAAGTGGTGTGCCTCTGTGTCTACAAATTGATCCAACTGTTGTACATCTGTGTATGTAGATTACATGATGAACTTTAATTCTCTTATATCCTTCTTCGTAGCGTAGACTTGGTCATGGAGTGTATCCAATTCATCATCAACTTGATGAACTTCCTTGTACTTGCGCTTGTTGTGTTAGAAAATAGGATCGCAGAGCAATAAAATAAAATAAGTGTGGAAATAAAACATATAAGAGAAAAATACAAGAGATACGCCAATATACATGGTTCACCTGATATGGGACACATCCATGGACAAACAAATGGTCCTTTCTTTTATTTTGTCTAGCAAAATGAAGGGATGCAACCCATATAGCATCCATCGCAACCTCCCCTTCACTCTCTCACATCCTCTCTCTCACACACTACAAAACCGTAATACAATGGCCTCTTTAAAAGAGGGTTTGCTTTTAGGTATAAAAATACACAATCTTAATCTCTACCATCAGATCTGTAACCTAATGATGAATGGTCCATATTGACTACGAAATTACAACATTTTACAAAGCAATTTTTCCATAAATTTATCTTTGGGGACACTGCCTCTGAACTCTCACTAGGTGGGGCTCCAAAAAGGTTGTCTCTGACCACCCTTGGACCCACCTAGTGAAAATAGTTCGGGGGGATCCCTCCCATAACCCCCTTTTAGGTAATAGGATCATACACGACCTCTGAATAAGGAAGATTATAATCAGGCTCCACAACCAACAGGCAGTCTAGAGGATTAGTTGTGGTTTGGGTTCTTCATTCAGTTGCTTAACCTTTTCTCGCAAATATTCTACTGGTCATTGTTTCTTGGCCAGAATCTGATCCTAGTCATTAAGTGCTAAAAATATTTCCCGACTCTATTAGGTTGTCCACCTTAACTAGTTGTGAACATCTATAACTTCATGGCTAAATTTCGGTACTTGAGCCATCGGGTGTACCTTTTATTCATTCCTTGATCTTTGATGGTGAGTACTTGTTATTATAGTTCACCTCATTTTGTTTCAAGATGCTTCCATGAGGTGCAAAGGAGATGAATTATTTCTTGTGGCATGGATACTGAAATATCCTTTGGCATGGACAATAAATGTTGGAAAACTTGAGGCCGCATGGAGCTTATCTGATCATAAAGGGTGGTGATTGTGTTTTTTGCAGCTATTCTACCATGATGTTCTTCAGTTTTAGTGATGAGGGAATCGACCAACTATATGCAGACATCATCATAGGTCTGCTTGAGGATGTTGTGTCTTTTTTCAACATGGAATAGGTGGCACTCGGATTTTGCTATAGTACTTCAGATCTGCTCAAATAGTTGTTGTATTGAATATGCGATGAAGTCTGGAAGTGTTTCCCCTAGAGATAGTGAGCATATGTTGATGTATATGTAACTTCGGAATGTATTTTACCCATGTATATTGTATTCCTATAGAGATGTTGTTATTCCTCTATACGGAAGTGTCGTCATTTATATTGTAAGTGTCATAACTTATACTTGATGGGTTATTAGACCACCTTGATGGGGTTGGCCCTGTATGAGTCATGTGGGTAAATGGGTTATTAGACCACCAAGTGTGGGTTCACCCTGGATTAAGTTAACCATGGGTTATTAGGCTAAGCTAGACAAGTCAGCCCCATTAGTTTATTGGGCAGGACAGGACAAGTATAAATAGAGATCGGGAGATCTCTATTTGATCACTCACTACTCACACTTCTCTCATTCAGAAAGTGGCGCACTTGTGAGGAGGAGGATCTGTTGCTAGGAGAAGACTATCTCTTGTACTTTGGTTGTATCATTGCTCTTTTTATCTCTGAGGAAGTTGTGGGGTTTTTCACCTTCTTGGTTTTCCCTGGTGAAACTCTGTGTCTCTTGTGTGCTTGCATTATTGTGTCCATGATTGATATGCTGTAGATATGCTATACATGTTATTCTCTCAGTTAATATCTTAGATCAGATTGAAAATTATGAAAAAAAACTACCATGGTATCAGAGCTATCCTAAAAGAAGGCATGGTGTGGCATGCATGACACTTGTTGCACTTGTGATGCTAGGGCTTGATATAGAAAAACCCGTCATCATAGCACTTTCGCTATAAATACATTTTGGCGAAGTTTTCAGATCTAAAACTTTTACAGGTAGAAGATCGGATCTCCATGTACCTTGTGTCCAAAGGACAACTTCTAATTCGTTGTACTTTGTGCTTTATGATCTGTACAATCTAGGGTTTCTGCCTCTTCCAGATTCGAGTCATAAACAGGTGACCTAGGAAAAAAGGTCATAAATTGGGCTAGGAAGCTCCAAATTAAATTTTGTAAAAAGTGACAAGTAGGGCACGAACTGTACTTTCACAAGCCGAAGGTTCAGAGGCCGAAAGTGAACCAGTGACACGTGGCACTCCGTATAAGTTCGCTCTCCTATTTTATCCCATAAACAGGTCATGTTGCGACACTTGGCATAACTCTCTCTCAGAGAATCCAATTGAGGTCAGACCTATGGCGTTGGAAAGATGACAGGTTGGGATACCACAGGTATAATTTTCAAACCCTTTGGATTGGTAATTTCAGAATTACACCAGAAACAATCAGGTGCATATTTCTGTCAAAACAGAATTGGATTTTGAGCACCTTCATTCATGGCTCCGGGAATTAGGGTTTCAAAGAAAGTTGGTATCTTTGTAATCGGAGACCACGGCTAAATGATACTAATCAAAATCGAAATTTAGATACCAAGATTGAATTTTTTGGTTGGGCAGAAGACCGGGCTTGATCAAACCCTAGTTCAGGACTTTGATCAGAAAGGTGGAAAATTAGGGCTTCTACAAAAATGGAAATTTTTTAAATCTGTGATCATAGTTGGAAGCTCCTTGGAAAAATCAAAGAATAGAGCTTTGGATCAAACTATTTGGTTGGTTGAAGCTCCGGGAAACTCAAACCCTAATTCAGGGTCCTCCCTAGTGAACCCGGAAGATTGAAAATCAAATTTGAGGAGTGAAACTTTGCAGTTTTCAAATTCTGAGTATACCAGCTTGACTAGCTCATCTTTCTATCCTTTCAGAAGTTTGAAATTCAAATTTTGAATTTTTAGAGTTTCTCTGATAAACCCTAATCTAGCTCCAGATCCATTTTCTGCAATTCAAGTGGATTGGGTTAATCCTAGAAGAAAATGGATTGGTCACCTGCATAAGTGAAGAAGTTCTAGTTTCAGAGGGAGATAAGGCTAAGGCCTTACATAAGAAGATTACAAGCAATCTCAACAGGTATGACTTATCCAGGTATGTTTCGAGATCTGTTCATGATTAAGTTTATGGTATGTTTGTTAGTACAAACTTGATTAACTTTAGACTTCTCGTATCACCTTAATAAAATTATGAATGCACAATAGAACATATTCATTGATTAGGGTTTTGACACTTATGATTGTACTAATGCATTGTGGTGTTGTATGAGGTTGATGTTGTCCGCTAATATGAAAGGTACATCAAGAAAGACAAATCATGTTCTAGTTCAAGAACATATGACCATGGTGACATGAAGACAAAGGTTCATCCATTGCAATGGATCACATAGAATATCTACTTACGAGGTATGTATAACTTGGTTCTATAATGGTTAACCTATGAGATATGCAGGTTACTAGCACAAGTCACTTAAGAGAACGAGAAGACATCATGTGGGTATGTTAGACAATAACCAACTAACATATTAATCCAGGTATGTTTTTCCTATATCAAGTTAGAATCCTACCTTGTGTTAGAATCTCTTATATAAGTATACATGGCATGATTGATAATGATTATTCATTGAAGTTAGTAATCATGGGTTTAGGCATATTATGCTTCTTACTTTGATTGATGATATGACTAACCAGAAGAGTCCTATGATCAAATAAGAATATGCATGAGTAAGAGAAGTCTTCCCTGAAACCTTGAATGATAATGCTTATTATCTGTGTTTGAAATGATCATGACTAGACATGTTTAAGATTATTTTGTTTTGATAGTATACTAATGAATGTATGATTATGTATGAGATCTCGAGGATAACACAATGATGATAGTATGCATAATGATCGAGGATGGATATAAGTTCAAAGACAGGTAATCCATAAAGAAAGATCAAGAGGGAGCACACTCCAGTAGTTTCTGCAAGGATGCAGATATTCAGAGGGAGCCGACCACTTCTCACAATCCACATTAGAATGGAGTTGCAGAAAGGAAGCAAAGAATGAGAGGGAGTCAACCCAACAAACAAACAAAGATAAGTATTTGAATTATCATTTCTTGCATATTTGATTGTTTAAATAATACTGTTCAATGATGTATATATTGATGTTCCTAGAATTAGGTTGTGTATTTTAGCATATTAGAATAATTGCATTAATGAACAACATACTACTAATATGCATGTAATGGGTAAGTGGCCTATGGCACTGTACAACATTCCATTTCTACTTATCTAGAATGAAACCTCTTTGCTGACATGTTGGGAGTAGTGCAAACTCTTAACAATGTTCTGGTAGAGATTGGAAGGCATCTAGAAAGTTACAAGATATGGATGAATGTTGTATTGAAGCATTGGCTAAAATAATTGCATGATTGTATGACATATTTACTTATGTGTAAGAATTTGTTCTGAAAACTATGAGATGTTTCTAATCATGCAATTTAACTTGTTTTGTAGGAAAGATCGTATACCATCACCTACAAAAGAAGGACTACAACATTTGTTCAGCAACAAATTTATCTATTGAAGATATTGAAGATATTGAAGTTCCCAGGATTCGGGAAGAATGCCATGATCGAGGAGTACCAGTCGATCATGAAGAATGATATTTGGGAAGCAGTCCCAAGACCTGAAGGGAAGTCTATTGTGACTTCCAAGTGGATCTATAAGATCAAGCATGCTGCAGATGGTAGCATAGAGATATACAAAGCGAGATTTGTAGCTTGTGGCTTCTCCCAGAAAGAAGGGATGGATTATGAAGAGACTTCTACACCTATAGCCAGGCACACTTCCATCAGATCAGTACTTGCTCTGGCTGCAGTGATGAAATGGAAGATACACCAAAAGGATGTCAAGACAGCTTTCTTGAATGGTGTAGTCAAAGAGGAAGTGTATGTGGAGCAGCCACTTGGGTTTGAGACACATGACCGAGATTCACATGTGTGCAAACTGAAGAAATCCCTGTATGGTTTGAAACAGGAAGTCAGGACCTGGTATGGCAGGATAGATGGCTTTCTATCCAGTTTGGGGTTTACCAAGAGTAAAACGGATTCCAACCTTTACTACAAGGTTGAGGAAGGAAATCCAGTGATACTACTTTTGTAAGTGGATGACCTGTTTGTTACAAGTGAGGATAGATTGATTGCCGACACGCAGCGGAAGCTTGTTGCCAAGTTCGAGATGAAGAACTTGAAGATGATGCACTATTTTCTAGGCATGGAGGTGTGGAAGAGTACAGATGGAATCTTCCTTGGACAAGGGAAGTATACAGTAGAGATCCTGAAGAGGTTCAGGATGATGGACTGCGAGGCTATGGCATCGAACCTAAAGCTTCTGTGTGATGCTTCATATGATCCAGTCGATGTCACTATGTATCGTCAGATAATTGGGTCCTTGATGTACCTAATGAACACTAGACCAGATATTTGCTTTGCAGTGAACACATTGAGCCAATTCCTGACGGATCCCAGAGGTGTTCACCTGATTGCTATAAAGCATATTCTGAGGTACCTGAAGGGTACAATTGACTATGGGCTCAAGTATGATGCGAATCAAAAGTTTAACCTAGAGGGTTATGTTGATTCAGATTGGGAAGGCAGTGCTGAAGATAGGAAGAGCACTTCTGGGTGTTGCTTCAGTATGGGATCAGATGTGATCTGTTGGCTTAGCAGGAAGCAGTCCTACGTAGCACTAAGTACAGCTGAAGCAGAGTATGTTGCAACTTGTTCAGCTAGTTGTGAGGCAGTATGGTTGAGGAAGCTACTATCTGAGTTATTTGATCTCCTGTTGGATGCTACTGGTATCTTTTATGATAACTAGAGTTGTGTGAAGCTGTCTAAGAACCCGATGCTCCATGACAGGTCAAAGCATATCGAGATCAAATATCACTATAACAGGGATATGGTGCAGAGAGGAGCAGTGAAGCTCTTGTATGTTGTGACGGACGTGCAGATTGCAGATGTATTAACCAAGCCATTGGCAAGAGTGCAGCTTGAGTACTTCATAGAGAGGCTTGGTGCACTTCAGATCGAGGTTCCTTCCAAAGGGAAGTGATGAGTCCGGAAGATGGAGATGCACATGAGCTTTTCTGACATGGTTGATGTGTTCACCCATGGTCGTGATGTAATTGCTGAGCCATTCTCACATGGTGGTAGATGTGTTCTCCCATGGTGTAGATGTAAGGGCTGAAGCCATTTTTCACATGGTGGTAGATGTGTTCTCCCATGGTGTAGATGTAAGGGTTGAAGCCATTTTTCACATGGTGGTAGATGTGTTCTCCCATGGTGAAAAAGTAAGGGCTGGAGCCTTCCCCGAATGGTGGTAGATGTGTTCTCCCATGTCGGTGGTGTAAGTGTTGGATGATGTGCATCTGGGTTGTGCTTCGTGGACGATGAGATGATCTGAAGAGGACGATGCTATGATGATCAAGAGGATCATGTGTGATGAGCATCAGGACGATGCTCCAGTTACTGCTTTGGATATGATCAGTTGGATCATGTATGTTGATATGTATCAGGTGGATACATTATATGATCAGGTGGATCATGTGTTTGTTATGTATCAGGTAGATACATTGTATGATCAGGTAGATCATGTATGTTGATATGTATTAGGTATGATCAAGTGGACCATGTATTTGTATATGTATCAGGTGGATACATTGTATGATCAGGTAGATCATGTATGATGATACGTATCAAGCAGATACTGTGTATGCATCAGGTGGATGCATTGTATGATCAGGATGATCATGGATGATGAGCTTCAAGATGTTGCTCCAGATGACATGCATCAGGACGATGCAGTGATGATGATCAAGATGATCATGTACATCAGGATGATGTATGGTGAGTATTAGGTTGATACTCTATGGCCGTGGAACAGGCTGTGCAGATAATCATATAATCTAGCCCTGGGAGATTTGCAGATGCTCTTGCTAGGTTTTTCCGCTGGCATATAATAGCTCCCTGGGAGATCTAGCAAATGCTCTTTCGAGGTTTTTCTTGGAGGGACATAGAATAGCGCCCTGGGATATTTGCAGATGCTCTTGCTAGGTTTTTCCGCTAGCATATAATAGCTCCCAGAGAGATTTGGCAAATGCTCTTGCTAGGTTTTGTCCATGGCATATAATTTCTCCCTGGGAGATCTTGCAAGTTGTGCTGGGCACGTAATAAATCCTGAGATGCTCTTGCTAGGTTTTTCTTGGTAGCATATAATGTCTCCCTGGGAGATCTTGCAGGTTGTGTTGGGCACGTAATCAGTCCTAAGATGCTCTTGCTAGGTTTTGCTTGGTCACATGTAATAGCTCCCTGGGAGATCCGATAGGTTGAGCAGTGTGCTCGTAATCAGTCCTGGGATGCTCTTTCTAGGTTTTGTTGACGCACACAATAAGTCCTGAGGATTCCACAGTATGGCCAGTGATGATGAAGACCTGCAGGTGGTGGGCCTACATCCAGTATGAAAAAGGACTGGC
Source organism: Larix kaempferi (assembly GCA_027924585.1). Classification (NCBI taxonomy): domain Eukaryota; kingdom Viridiplantae; phylum Streptophyta; class Pinopsida; order Pinales; family Pinaceae; genus Larix; species Larix kaempferi. Next base: position 14,334,393 of record BSBM01000435.1, on the reverse strand, counting down.
TCTATATAACTTCCTATGACGAGTAGATTTAGAGATTGATTGAGATAACAGCAGCAATGACGATGACAATGATTCGAGGACGATGATTCGCTGATGATGATCCAGAGAAGAAGACTTGTGCTAGTAGATCTGTGTCAAGAAATACCTTCCTAGTTAGGAGGGAGTTTTGATGTATATGTAACTTCAGAATGTATTTTACCCATGTATATTGTATTCTTGTAGAGATTTTATTATTCCTCTATACGGAAGTGTCGTCATTTATATTGTAAGTGTCGTAACTTATACTTGATGGGTTATTAGACCACCTTGATGGGGTCGGCCCTGTATGAGTCATGTGGGTAAATGGGTTATTAGACCACCAAGTGTCGGATCGGCCTGGATTAATTTAACCATGGGTTATTAGGCTAAGCTAGACAAGTTGTCCCCATTAGTTTATTGGGCAGGACAAGACAAGTATAAATAGAGATCGGGAGATCTCTATTTGATCACTCACTACTAACACTTCTCTCATTCGGAAAGCGACACACTTGTGAGGAGGAGGATCTGCTGCTAGGAGAAGACTATCTCTTATACTTTGGTTGTATCATTGCTCTTTCTATCTCTTAGGAAGTTGCGGGGTTTTTCACCTTCTTGGTTTTCCCCGGTTAAACTCTGTGTCTCTTGTGTGCTTGCATTATTGTGTCCATGATTGATATACTATAGATATGATGTACATGTTATTCTCTTAGTTAAGATCTTAGATCAGATTGAAAATTCTGGAAAAACTAACAGCATAAAGTTAGTCCACTGGAAAATTACTACAGAGAATGGTCATGTTGCTGCTGCAACCTGATCTCCCAAAAAATTTCAAAATTTTGTAGGGCCCCTCCTTTATTTTGTAGAGTTTTTGCTTCTTGGAACTTTCCCCTTTTGGCACTTTTTTTTTCTTAGAAAATCTTGAAGAACACGTCTTTTCATCCTAAGTACAAACTCAAGTTTTCACTCCGAAACGGTCGCATCTTTTTTTATTACTTTTCCCCAACTGTTACGCATCTTTTAGATGAGTTTTCGCTGAATGTTTCGCAGTTTTTAGGCGAAGTTCTCCGAAACGGTTGCAGTTTTTTGATTATTTTTCGCCGACTGTTTCACAGCTTTTAGTCGTTTTTTGCCGACTAATTCGTAGCATTTTGGCGATTCAATGTCGACCATTTCGCAGCTTTTTAGATAGTTTCTCTCCGACGTTTCGTCGTCGATTGGGAAAAATCACCGACTGTTTCACTGTGGCCTGGCCAAAACTCGCCGACCATTTGGCTCTGATTAAAATTTTCGTCGTCAACCCTTTTCGTCACACTTGGGAAAAGTTTCCCACTGTCGGTCGCAGTTTCTTAACAGTTTTCGTCGACTGTTTCGGAGCTTTTGGAGGAAGTACTCCGACTAGTCACAGCGACGCGACAGACATGCGCCGACCGTTTCGCGGCAAATAAATAATTTATGCTGAAACAGTCGGCGGAGTTGTTTTGAACTCAACGAAAAGGGGCGCAGTCATTTATTGACCCCACCTACCAAAACCTCGTTCGCATTAATGGTAAGGGTTTTGTTTTTCTATATATAGCAATGGGGGGGTTATTTTCTTTTAACCGTCGACCGAACAAGGAGAAAACATCATTTTTACCATTGCTCATTGGACGCCAAGCTTTCAACTTTTTCTAAGCTCGCCCTCTCATCCAATACGCGACTGCCAGGTAGGAAACCTTCAATCATTATTTTTTTCTTGTAAATTTTTTGGTTTTTGTTTTGTTATTTTTTGCGGGACGGGTATAGAGGGCCCTTTGGGGCTAAGATTTAGCCAATGTAGGTCTTCGAATACGCCGTAGCCTTGCCTAGCGAAAGTGCTTTGTGTCTAGTAGCTTGCTATAACACTTGCACCGTTTGAGTCATTTGACGAGTTGGGAATGAGTCAGTTGGTTGGGGGAGGGTGAAGTCTCAGGGTTTGTTTCCTTTTTCCCCTTGAGTGACACACAAGCTTCGTGGAGCCTGCATTTAGGGGTTGTCGTTTTCTTCTCCAGGAAAAGGTCGAGAACCTAGGTGCGTGAAAGAAACACTGCTCTCATGCCTGCCCAAAACACCCTCTTACTGCAATGTATTTTTATTGAGAAGTTCACCCTATTGGACTGTCTCAGGCCACGCAAACCTAGGGGTTTCAGATAGCGAAGCGAGAAGATATGGGCATGACCCAGTCGTCGGTTGTGTTGCAAGTTGTCGTGGTTTTCACTTAGGAAGGTGTTATGCTTCCCCTGCAGATAGATAAATGCATTTTGCTCAGTATTGTTGTTATTTTCAATCATTTTGGTGAAATGTGAATGCAAAAAAGGCAGTTGTTTATGCACAGTTTTAATGGTTTCTATATAACATGTGTACTAAACCTTAAGTTCAATAGAAAAAGCCTAAAGTTTCTGCAACTAATTCTTCGCATTGTTTTGTCAAAATGTAACAAGTCATCATTTGCATGATCACTGAAGCCAAACGAATGTTAATAGTTGCATTAATTTTAAGTTAATAAAGCACTGTTTTGTCTCCAATTTGTTTCTTCTGTGAAACATTGTGCACATTGTTTCAAAGAGGATAGGCCAAAAACCATACAAGAATTTGAAAGTAACTAAAAAACATTATTTTTCTCATGGAGAAAACAAACAGTCGAAACATTTAGATGCTAATTTCATTTCTGTTCATTTATACCATGACTGATGAATCGTTGATGAATAATTTGATCCCTCATTTGTCCATCTTGTGTCTCATCATACTTATGCATAAGCGTTCAGCTAGGCAAAAATCCAAGTTAGCTGAATCAGACTCGGACGTTGAGATATTATTGGATACCTCACTGGAGACGATGTTTGCAGACACTAAAGCTGTGACAAGAGGCACTCCAGAATTCCAATGGGGCGAATTATACAGGACCATCAGAGATGGAAATGTCCCTGACGCTTCCATGAGGAGTTGATGGTTTACCAGAACATAAGGAAGTATGACCTCCATAAGGCGGCTACGCGCCCCGAATTATTCCCATGCTCAGAATTCATCGGGTGGACTTTTCCCCACATTGATGTTAACACCTGGATCATGTCAAATGCAAAGGAGAAGTACTTGCATCCTTCCAACCACTTCACATAGTTACAGCCTACAATATGCCTTCCCCTCAAATCATGTTGACTGACGACTGGATAGCTGGGGCCAAGATGGATCATTTTGAATGTGCTAAGAATATGACAGTCGTTGAGAGACAGTTGAGACTGAGAGCCAGTGGGGGGTATGATAGTCAACATTTTAGAACCCCGTATAGAATCATAGCTCTAATGTTAAGCCGAGTTTTTGGCTTGGCCAAACACATTTCTAATTTGGAAAAACCACCTGTAATATTATTTCAGAAGAAACTAACATATGGGCCAAATACATTTCTAATTTGGAAAAACCACCTGGAAATTAATATTTGTATTTTCTTTGTGTAAACACTAAAGGACAAAATTTTGGGAATCCCTAGGGTTAGGGTATGTGAAGAGACACTAGAAGACAAAATTATATAAAGATAAATAGGGGAAGAGAATAGATAGAAAGGACTTTTTCTAGTACAATAGAGCTGGACCATTTTTGTAAGAGAACTATTTTTCTGCTGAATAAGAAGGATTTGTTGCCTTGGAAAAGCTAGTGCAGAGATTTTGCATGGAATGTGTGGAATGTTAATGTAGAAATACTTCTTATTGCATTCATAACTCATACTGTGAGATCATTCTAACTTTCTTGAATTACTTCATGGTGATGAATGATTTTGCTTTCTATGCAATTGTTTATGTCTTAAATGAGTAATAATTTGAATTATCATATCGGAGCTATCTTTGATATTCTTTTTGTTGTAAATGTGATTATTGTGTTGAAACAGTTATCTGTGAGACTTTTATGAACATTTCCAGTTTATTACTCTTAATTCAAACTTGCTCCCTGCAGGGATAGGATAGTTAGATTAGATTAATCTAGAATAGGAATAAATAGATAATTGATAAGGCAGGAGCAGTAAGACGAGAGGTAAGAACCTGTGCATCGCTAGTGTGGTTTCTTCCTGTCAATTACATGCATTTAATTAGGGCACTTGCATCTCATTCTTTAAATAAAAATACATAAATGATGAATCAAGCCATAACCGGTAAAATATTTAAACAACCACACACACACGGTAGCAGGACCGTTAACCGGACGGATTCCCTCACACCAAACAATGAGCGATCTAATTGGGCTTGCTTACTGGGGAGGATGCCCAACTGCTGATGATGCGATTTCCGGGGCATCAACAAGTCCATAGGATGACTCTTGACTTCCTGGCGTGTTGCTAAGCTTTGCACGATATTCTATTGAATTTATTTTGACATGAAAGGGATATTGTCGATGAGCTCTTGAAATATCTGAAGAATTAATATGCAATTGCCAATTCCCTTGGCAAAATTTGTAACTTGAGCTTGGACATAGACCTTTTCAAATGCAGGAAGGGGTGAATGGAGTTCCTGCATCTCCACCATGTGTTCATCTTGTACCTCATTCATGGGTATATCATCCTATGGCAGTATATCCTGGACATCTGCGGATTGCTGAGAAGGGTTAGAATGCTCTTGTTTTGGATCGTTGGGAGGATCTTCCTAATCATCAATTTGTAGAAAAAGTGGGTCAGTCGTAGTGGCTTCTAATTCGATTGATGATTCTTGTCCTTTTTTGTTTTCTTAGGAAGCTAGCTATTGTGTGTTGATTTCCTGCCACATTGGGAATCTTGGAGTTGTATGAATAGATTTCGATGGATCATTGTAATACCCTAGTTGTTAAGCCTTGGACACATGTTATTATTTTGTTTATTATTGGGCACTAGGTTCCAAGACTATGGAATTTGGACATTATTATTATTATTATTTAATTAAATAAATATCTCAACATGGACAACTAACAAGAATGGGGGGCTATCGATTCCACTTGTGAGGGGGTTGGGGACTAAGAGTTGTGGCTCTCCCTAACAACACTCTTTGTTTCCTATTTTTTTATTATTTTAGCCTATGTGAGTACTATTGAGCCTAATTCATGATTTAGTGAACCTTCCTTGTTGAATGTACTTCTTTTGGTGGTTTTGTAACTCCTTTTTGAATGTTACACTTGGTTTTGTAACCCCCACTTGCACAAGTGCGCCCTCACTGGCTATTTTTAGCCGGGATATTTGAAAAGTGTAACTCCCCTCTCTATTTCACCTTTTTATATTTTGGGAAAGGAAATCTCTAATCGTAACCTCCCTCTCATGAATTTAGTAACCCCTAGTAAATTTGAGTTACCTCTCTTGGAATTGGAGTTACTTCCTTGGGAATTTGAATGGCTATAGAAGGATTGGTAAGGGGATCTCTTTCATTCATTCATTCACTCATTTTTATTCTTCTCTTTTTATCTCTTGAGATCTCTAGTGTAGTGGAATGCTCTCATTTGTTGGTAAATACATGCTGTCAAGGAGGAGATGCATTTTATTGCAGAATATTGAAGGCCTTATAATGAGGTTTGAAGAGCCTGTGATGGGGATTGAAGATTGACTGTGCAGAACAGAACATGAGTCCTTGTCCCAGTGCCTGTCCATGTCTGGATATCTACATGTGAATCTCGACGGTGTATGGTGATTTATTGAGGGACCGCATGGTGAAGGGAATCTCATTGCACCAGGTAGTGTAGATGGAAGGGAAAGTTTAGATGGAGAAAAGTGTGGTTGTGCTTTTTGACAGTGTGAAAAGGGAGAAACCATATGTTATAGTTTTCATATTTATGATCATTTATGTATTGTGAGACCTATTGCATTGTGTACAGAGTGACATTTCCAATGAGGAATACTTTTTGTTTCACTAAAAAATCTTTCGGTATGACTAAGATATGGTCATTTTGAGCCTTGGCAGGGTTTTCTCACGGTGTTCAAAAGGGCGCAACCATACCTTCTAGTTCAGATGTTTCTAAGAATTTTCGGTTTTTGAGACCTATTCCATTGCATTTATAGTGACGTTTCCAATAAGGAAAACCATGTGTTTCATTGAAAAATATTTTGTATGACTAAGATACAGTTATTTGTGTGTGGCAGTGTTTTTGGTATTGAGATGAGTGCACCATACCTATTGGTTTGAGAGTACCTCTTGTGTGGATATATGACCTCAACTCGGGGGTGACTATCATGTTGAAATATGCATGAGCATGGGATGCATATGGAAGGGTGGCACGTTGTCCTGTTGAAGCTAGTTTCCCATGATTGAGATGATTATTTATTATTATGTTTGTTTACTGCATTTTCAAAAATATATGTGCTTATAGATCTGATTTTCTTATGGATTGTATGGTTGTAGGTGACAGCCTTGAGATATGGTTTTATATGGTTGTAGATAATATATTTCATATCTTAATTTGTTCATTTTTGTATAGCTATGATTGGTAGTCAGTGATGAATATTTTATTATGTGTTTATTTACTGCATTATGATGTAGATGTGCTCTTAGATCCACTTTTTGCTTATGGTTTTTATGGATGTAGGTGAAATCCATGAGATATTATGTTATTATCATCTATATGGTTGTATATGTCAGTTATCATATCTAATTTTGTTTATGTTAATATGGTTGTAGGTGGTAGTCAGCATACTTGGTTTTCAACACTTTTAATATGGTTGATTGTGGCAGCTTGTAGATCTAAATATTTACCTTGTTTATGGTAGCTTGTAGATATGATTTTATCAATGTTTATATGGTTGAAATAGATTTGATATATCATGTTTAAGATCATGTTAATAGCTTGCTCAGATCTAGTTGCAATTCATGCATGCATTTACCTTGCATAGTATGTGTATTGGGGAAGGATATGCATTGTAATCTTGCATTTCATTTTAAAGAGGCTGAAAGTTTTGTTTTATTTTAATTGGATTGTGGGCATGATGGCCTAGCCTTAGATAACCTTATTATGTTGTGCATTTAACTTGATTCAGCCTTCCCTTTGGTTTCCTCGTAACCTTGGCCTTGGTTTAGAGGCTGGGGACATGACATAGTGGTATCAGAGCATAGGTTTCAACTTTGCAGATGTTGAGCCTTCTAATGTGTTGTGAAAGAAGTTTGACCTCCCTTATGAAATTGAATAGTTTTATTGTTCTAATAGTAATTGGAAATTAACCCATTGCATCCCCTGTTATGTTAGTTAATAAATGAGCATGTAGTGTGGTTATTGGAATACAATTTTAAACCTCAAATGAAGCAGTGAAGACCTTTTGGAATCTAATGCGTGATTAATGCACGTATGAACTATAGTACGAATGGATTAATAATATGTGGCTGCTATAATATAGATAAGTTATTATTTCTTATTTTAATGATAACTAAGTAATACGATTATTAAATGATAAAGTAAATAATAAGTTATTATTATATTAATGACGATATATGGTTATGAGTATGGATGTAATACTATGTGGATATATTATTATTATTAAATATTAATATGATTTATTAAGTGGCATTTATACCCTATATGCATTTTGGGATTTCTATTGATGGTATGCTTTTATATGCTTATTAATGCCACTTGGATGGTAGTGGTTACATTGATGAGTAACTCATTATCTATTTTTGGAAAATATGCCACTTGTCTTAATGGTGGTTCCATTTTCCTTTTTATTCTCATTTTCAATATATGTGAGTAACTCCTTGTCTATTATTGGGGAGGCAAGTGCAGGTGCGATCATTTTCTATCACAGAGGAAAAATAGTCAACTCCTTTGCTTGGGGATTGGGGAAAAAATCCAACAATGAAGAAGAATGGTTATCCCTTCTTCATAGCATGGAAATTGCGTCAAATTTAAACATTGTCAATCTAATGGTTTTTGGAGACTCCGGACAATTCATTCAAAAGATGAGGAACGGATATGTAAAAGGCCCCCGCCGATGTAAAATAATATACAAAAGAATTGTCCTCCTAAACAATCCACATGAGGTATCCTTCCTCCATGTCCTAAGAGAAAACAATAAACATGCTGATGTGTTAGCAAATCAAGTTATCAACCTTTCCCTTGGAATAGTGCAATATGGAGATGGCAATCAAAGGATCAAGTTCATTCCCTGAGCTCCTTGGTTACATTGGTCCCATTAAATTTTAAATGTCCTGTTGGTGTCATATGAACAATGAGTTGTCTTCGGTTCCACTTCATGGGGGGACGTGTGGGTGTTACATGGCCATCCCCTCACATGTCCTTTCGCTAGAAAATGCTTTGAAGACACATTAAATGCAAGTCTTGTGGGAGACGTATGCTCCCTCGAGAGGTTAAGTTCAGCCAGGATCTCAATCATTTCTCCCATTCTCGCGAGCATAGAAGACAAGATTTCTGAGGAAGGATCGTCGCAGCGGCTCTAGGATAAATTAGAAGGTATTTCTCTCATCATTCCAGCTAGTGAGGAAGGAAGAGTTACAGAGAACAGTCCGACACAAAATTTTCGTGAGCATTTGGAAGCCCCTCCTCTTTCGTCCCGTATTTTTGGAGATTCTGTTCATATCCAACATTCCTTCCTTGGTGTTATGGTGGGCTTAGAAGAAGGAATGGCCTTCCTGAAGGCCAGTGTAGAGTACTTCAAACTCCATCTTCGCAAGTTATACGAAGCAGTCTGTGTTGGCATCAAGGATCACAAAGAGACCACTCAGGATATGAGATACATCTCACAGCGGCTCACTTGCCAAGATTCTCGCATTGATGATTTGGAGAGGAACCTGATTAAACTGATGGGTATCGTGGACACCATTAAAGAGGAAATTTTGAAGATGGCAAAGATGACCCAATGTATCCATTGTCAAGAATCTCTAGCTGAAGATGTGCGACCAATGGAAGAAGCTTCTATCCAACAACCAATGTAAGGTCTGCAAGGAAATCGGGAATAGTAGGGTTGGTCCTTCTCTATATGTTTGAATGTTTTTTTGTATTTTGCTCAATTTCCAAATTGTAAGGGTTTATCCCTCTTCTGTTATGGTGAAATATAGGAGGCAGATTAGAAATTTCTATAGATCTAGGCTAGTGCAATTTTTGGTATCATCTTTACAGACTACATCTGAGCTCAGATTTATGCTCAAATTTCTAATGAATGGCTATGCACAACCTTTTTTATAATATAATCTCTTTTCCAGTTTCTGTTAAAAAAAGTAACTCCTTGTCTATTTTTGGTAAATAGGCCACTTGTCTTAATGGTGGTTTTATTTTTATTTTCAATGTATGTAACTCCTTGTCTATTTTTGGGAAGAAGGCCACTTGTCTCAATGGTGGTTCAATTTTATTTTTTATATTTATATATGTGACATGTTTCATTTAATTATTTTAGATCCATCTCCTTGTCTATTTCTTTTTAAGGGGGGAATGGGCCACTTGTCCAAGGAGTGGTATATATATATAATTGTAAATAAGTATTATGTATATTGTTAAATATATATTTATATCGTAATGATATGATGTATTTGTGTGTAAGTTGTATTAATGTTATATATCGTATGTAATATTATGTGTATATAATGATATAAATTATATACATATTAATGGTATGTATATATGTACGTATTGATATGTAATATATTGCATAATGTTATAATATTATATTATATATGTGTAGTTGTGTATATATAATCATGTGTATATATATTATTTAAATCATTGTATAGGTATATACCCTATTGCTCTTGGACCCTGTGTCTAAGGGCTTGACTACCTGTATTTATATACTTATATTATTATTGTTTGTTGGCAATAGATTTGGAGGTCTTTTGCTTCTTTGCACGCTTTGTTTGTTGATGTAATGCCCCTAGAATGACTGTGGACCTTAAGGGCACCTGTCGAGTGACCCGGCTGAACAACTTCGATATAATGGTCTCTTGAGCCTTGTTATGTCTTAAATGATTGAGGAAAACCTGAAGATGGGAATGACGACAATAATTGATAAATGAATTAAAGAATTAAATTATATGTGTGGAGTGGTATAATTGATTGGTTAGTTCTTGCTTAATGATTAGCCTGGATTGATCAAGTCAATGTGCAATAGGACAGTTACAGTCCTAGCTCTGCAACTTGGGAGGATGCAACTGAGATGCGTAATAGCTTTCCATTTTTATTCTGAACTTCGGGACGAAGTTCTAATTAAGTAGGGTTGTATGTAGTGCCCCTAGACTACTATAGACATTGAGGGCACCTGCTGAGTCACCTGACTGTTTGAAACATTAATAAAATAACCCTATGATTTTATTTTGAGTATATTTATGATTACGATTGATTGATATATGTGCATTTGGGTAGTTATTGTGAATGGACAATTTCATGTTGTTTAACGATTAACTTTGATATGAAAACTGTACATATGAATGATGCTTAACGACTAGCTGTGCAATTGATTATGTGATTAGACGAATGAGTAATGATTAAGTAAATTATAGATGCTTAATGAAGCAACAGATTTATAAAACAAATTGTGATTATTGAGGACAGTGCTACTAATTTACGTTTGTGAGAAATGTGTGTAGCGACAAGTGAAACGGTTCACCAACGGACACACAAAGGAATATGAAGGGTCGTAGAGTATGAGTAAATCACACACAGGGAGAGCGACGACGATGTCGACTTCCGACGGAATACCACGCTTGAGCAGATAAGCACTGATCCACTTGCTCAAGAGGAAAGCGTGAGGGCGTACGAGGTGGGCCACGACGAAGCTAGTCACGTACGAGTTGGGGGGCGCGCAGTGAGAACGGACTCACTCCTCAACGCCATTAGTCCCTAATAGCGTGTAGACGGAGGATGGAAGGTAACGGCTCCTGAAATCCCTACATGAAGTTCCCGCAAGTCAAAACGGAAGGATAACGGCAGGAGGGCCCGACGGTGCGGTACCCTGTCGAGAATGGAAAGAGTGAATGCAAGGACCCAACGATGTGGTTCCTTGCCGAGGAATGGAAACTGTGGATTACTGGACTCGACAGAGTGGTGCCATGTCAGAGAAATTAAATTAAGGAACAAGGAGGCCCAACGGCGCGACACCGGGTCCCTAGTAAAAGTTGATTGCTAAACTTAACTGCATTGAAACGTATAATTTTGCACCTAGAACTTTACTTATAAATGAATTTGAGTACTTTAGGCATTTGCACATAAATGATTACTTTGGCATTTAAATAATATTAAGTGTTATTTAGGCATTGCACATGAAAGGATATTCCTGATTATTTAAAAATATTATAAATATTTATTTAGGAGCAAAATGGAATCCTAGGCATGGACACCTAGTCAACTCCACCTACACCACAAATCTAGGAGTTAAGTGAAATATCTAGGGGACAAACATGAGCAAACTTAGGGATGTTGGTGCATCTCCTAGAGAAACTGACACTTGGATGGGTGAGTTGTTTTTCATTAAAGAATTAATTAAATAATTATTTATGCATGAAGCGACATGTGTCGCAAGGGATTTTCCTTTAAAAGGGAGACTTCGGGGATGGGTAAAGGACCCAAACCCTGGATGACTATCGTAATATTGAGTTACCTCATGACTTGCTGCTATTAAGGGTTTGGCTGGAAATCTTGGTGGGGGGGAATCCCAAACTGGGTTTCATGATTTTTTTATTGTGTGTGAGCTCTACGACCCAAAGCTCGGGGGAGGCCATGCGACTGAAAGCATGAGCCTATGGTTGGGTGGCGAAGCTAACGGTTGCTTCGCCAATGGTTAAACGAGCTTTGCTGGAGGGATCCTACGGAAGACGAAGGCGACAATGGACCAGCCGGATCGGGTTGACAGGTTAAGGTTTTGCTTATTTTTGTTAAGTTATTCATGCTTTTTATTTTATTTTTCCAATAACTATGATGGCTAATTTGTTTGTATGAAGTTGTTAAAGTTTCAGGTTCAGTTCAAGGGGACCCTAAAGGAGGGGCCCTACAGTTGAATAGTTGATTGTTGAGAGGGTGTAGCTCCCTCTACTGCACTACACATCCATTAATGGTTTAATTGATTGGACGTGACAAGTAGTGAGGGTGTCTCCCTCCATAGCTGGTTTGTTATCTTATTTTACTTGTGCTTGATGTTGCAAGAACAGTAAGGGTGAATTCCTCTATAATTGATATCTTGTGATGTATATAGTATGTGTATTGTATGTGATGGTGGTATGTATATTATATATAGATGATGGTGTGTATATTATAGATATCAATGTAGTTATATATGTAGTAATGATAAGAGTGTGTATGTATATGAGATAGTAATATATGTGATATAATATAATGTAAATGATAATAATAGTTATAGTATGATTAGCGTAGTATATAATATAAATAGGTAATAAGGGATGCATGCATATATAATGTATAGTGTATATATATACAATATAGTATATAAGGTGGTATTAATAATAATTATAATTATACGATATAATAGATATATATCTATATATAATAATTATTGTGGTAATGATCTCTTTGCCCTTGTATATATAAATATTATATATGTATGGTAGTGAAGGGCCTATTCTTCTCACTGTTGTCTTGGAATGATTATTTCCTATAACTAATTGTGTTGGCATGGTTTGCGGGAGAGAGCTTATGCCCATCTTTAGTTGAATGTAATGCATATGCATGTCTAATATGCTTATGGATTGATAATGAGATGCATATGTTGGTAGAGAAAAAGGGTGCAACCCTATCATTGTCTTATCGTGATAATTTTATTATATACTTGTAGTGTATGGCATGCATGTGTAAGTAATTGCATACATATATGTATTATGTGTTGGATGGATGGGTAATTGCATTTGTATGTACCATGTGTACGATATCTTAGATATATTAATGCTGGAGAGAGGGCTTGTCCTTTTCCTATGCTTGAATGTATATGTATGCATGGACAGATGTTTATGATTTGGTTGGTTATGGGTGAATTGTCATATTTGTTGCTTTTGTTGTTAAGTCCCTTGTGTGGGATAAGGGTTTGACCCTCATGAGGTAAATTATGTTATCAATGTTTGGTAAGCTAATGGATTGGTGTTAACTATGTTTGTTTGCATGATAATTTGACTGGGAATGGATTGCTTCCCTTGTCCCATTTTATGCATATTAAGTAGGCTTAGTACTCTACCTATGAAGGATCAACTCCAATTAGATCACTATGTTTCTGAGCCTAGGATGGATGCGGACTTAGTGTCTGGTTGATGAGAAGAATTCTTGGGAAGAATTCTATGTCTCCCCTTAGTCCTATTGGAACAGTTTCCCAACTCAGGGGCAGACTCACGACATAAAGAGTATAGGTCGGTTGAGTGCCTCCGGTTGGGTAGAACATGGAACATGGAAACCCAGTTGCCATTATTTAGTCAAGTGTTCTTAATTTGTAGCCTTAATGCATTAAAATACTTGTTAGTATGCATATGCAGTCCTTACACTTGATGATTTTTATGTAAATTGTTGGTTTTCCCAGCTTGATATCCGCAAGACTGTATGTGTTGGTATCGTGAATAATGTTGTATGCATTAACATGTGATCATGTTGTTGTGATATTGTCCATACATGTTATGGGTATGCATATGGTTACGTAAGTATGTTCTTATGTAGTTATGTTGTACATGCATACACTTTGTATCTATCTTATGATAATGTGAATAGGTGTCTCCAATATGAGGGTGTGACATCATCATAAATGCATTTAAGTTATGATAGTACTATGAAGGGAATGTTCATCATGGGTGTATATGATAATTGGTGATGTTCTAGTGGTTATGAATGTATAATAAAGCATAAATAGCCATGATAATCCTATATAAATAATGCTTATGTGGCTTGTTAGTCTAGTCATTAATCTTGTAATAATGCTTCATGGTCATCCTTCTTGTGTAAAGGCATGATTGAGAAGTGAATGGTGTTATGTGGCTCATCTTGAATGGACTATCAAGGAGATGATAGTCCTATGTGTTATCATTGGGTGAGGCTTGGCCTCTATAATAAAAATGAATATGTCTTGATGATTGTAAAGAGTCAATGTTAATGGTTGAAATATGCTTTTATAGCTTGATGCTTGTAATTACTATGTTAAGGACTAGTATCTATGTTGTGGCTATTCATCACTAAAAGTCACTAATTCTCATGTGGAATGTGTGATACAGCTATGGGGATATACACTATATGTACATTAAGCAGGATACTATGGATAGGTCTCGTTGCATATGAGCTTGCATTGTTTGCTTGCATAAAAGTGCATAATGTATTTCATGTATCTTTGTTGAAAAAATATATACCTGATGTTAATCATGTGAATGATTGGAATGTGATTCAAGTGGAACCGAAAGGTGATTTTTTGATACAACCTGTTTCCATATTGGGCAGAAAAACCAAGGTGCTCTGGAATCGAGAGATCAGGCAGGTAAAGGTCCAATTGACCCATTACAATCTTGATGATGCTACTTGGGAGATGGAAGATGCTATGAGGGAGGCATACCTCGATATTTTCAAAAATGTGTGAAGGAATGTACAAATAAAGGCATGCATGAAGGCATGTATGAATAAGTATGCATCGAGGACGATGCATTGTTTTAAGGGGGAGGGGGATGCAATACCCTAGTTGTCAAGAACTGCTTATAAATTTTTACACCTTGGTTACTATTGGCCAACTCTTTTCAAAGATGCAACCAGGTATGTCAAAATTTGTGACAGTTGCCAACGAATGGGAAGGCCAACACAAGCATATGAGATGCCCTTGCAAACTCAGGTATTAATTGAACCCTTTGAAAAATGGACATTAGACTTTGTAGGTCCAATTTCTCCAATGTCATGGAAGAAGAGGTATATCTTAGTTTGCATTGATTATGTAACAAAACGAGTAGAAGCAAAATCACTTTTTAAAGCAAACAAGAAATCTATTGTTGATTTTATTTTTGAAGATATATTTACCCGTTTTAGTATGCCTAGATAAATTATGACTAATCAAGGGACACAATTCACATCCAAATTGATGAAGTATGTTACCAAGCAGTACAAAATCAAACATTGCAAATATTCTCCATATCATCCGCAGGCTAATGGATAAGTAGAATCCACAAATAAAGTGTTGGTGTCCATCCTCACCAAGACCATTCAGATAAATCATAAAGACTGGGTTGATACGCTTTCATAAACACTTTGGGTTTATAGAACTACTTGGAGGAACACTACAAGACACACACCTTATGATCTTGTGTATGGTAAGCAAGTCCTCATTCCCATTTAATTCCAGGTGAATACTTTTCGAATGGCTATGCAGTTGGGTCTACACTTGAATGAGGCACAAAAACAAAGGGTGATGCAGCTGAATGAGTTAGACGAGATCCATCAGGATGTTTTCTAATGTACTATGTTGATTCAATATTAGAGAGATAGATGGCATGAGAATTTTATAAAGAAGAAATAGTTTCATCCAGGTGACTGGGCTCTTCTTTTTTATTCTAAATTTAAAATTTTCAAAGGTAAAATCACAACTCGGTGGCTTAGACCTTATGAATTTGAGACCGTATTTGAAAACGGTGCAGTAAATATTAAATCAATTGATGACATTCATATTTATTTTATGGTAAATGGGCACATGCTTAAAGTATATCATAAGCCTATTTCTAAAGAAGATTGTGTTCATAACATGTTGCAGTAGCCTGAGATAGAATCTGTTAATGGGGAGGCTCCTTCTTCCCCTTCCACATGAGTTTTATATGTTTCATATCTTTAGATGTGCACATGCAAATAGATGTAAAAGAGAGAGAGGGAGAGAGAGAGAGAAATAAAAGTAAATACAAAAATCTATCTAGTTGTCAAAACTAGCTTGCCAAGGCAACTAGGCCTGAAATTGCTTGAAAAACGGGTAACCGACAAGAAAAGTTCACATTGAATTTATGTATTATGATGTTGGCTCTAACATCTGGTTCTTCAAATCAATTCATTTGTTCTCATGTTGGATGATGGAGGAATTATTATGGCCTTCCTTCTAACAATCCTTATACTATCGACCACAACACTTTATCTAGGACTAAGGCTAGAGACTCTTTTTGGTACCCTAAGACTTGCATGCCTCAATGGAAAGTACTCTTGTTGATGAAATTAGGAATGCATCATTATCCTTTTTCTATCAGATCTCACAAAGGAACTTAACATCAACACATTTATTCATAATTTAAGGGATGTATTGTGGCACCTTGGCACCCATTGACCTTAATGGTGGGCTGCCTTGCATTGGTTAACAAAATTCCTTAAAGGTTGGTAATCCAGTGAATTTTTTCTATGTTCAACATTATCCAAATTCATTCAAATGGTCAGAATTGTGCCTTAGTGTAGTTTATGGTGAATATTATCAGTTTTTGTTCTAACTCTAATTACATATTTTTAGTGGATTTTTGGTCTTTTGGTACAATAAAGATGAAACGGGACAAGGAAGTCTTGCATTTAGTGTTCCAAAAGAGAAGTGGTCTCTATGTCTCAACAGATTTATCTTTTCCCAGGCTCAGTCCCAATCTTGTTTAAAAATATGGAGCCCAATTTCCTAACTACCAATCATGTTATCCCTGATCCATTGCAATTAGTTTCCTTCACACAACATCATTAAGTGGCCTCAATACATTATGCATGTCTATATCTGATCTCTTTCCTGAATTCCACCCCCAAATATAGCCTTAGAATACTCCTCAAAATATTTGGCAGTAAAAAAAATCCATTTTTTTGTGTTTCTGTGCATTGGTACCAAAACACCTGTAGGTGAGCCTGTTGTTTTCACGAGTACCGAAACACCTGTAGTTGACCATGCCATTTCAACAAGTGCAGAATCCAAGACATAAGAAATTGGTTCAACTTCATGATGATCTCATATCATTTTCACAAGTTCCTCATGTTCATGAGCATCCATTACTCTCTTCAATTGCTATATCAACATGCATCACTGATTTAGATCGGGCAACAACAGAGGTGAGTTTTCAACCAGGTATGAATTTTCTAAGAATAATTTTAATTCATTTCTACATGGGGAATAAGTTTAAAATATACAATTGAGCCTCACTTCTTCCTAATTAATTTATGAGGACTAGCACTTCTTATTGTTATTTTTCTATCCATATTACCCCTTGTATATTATGATATATTATCCCATGCATATTATGACCTGTTTATAGTCCAATTTCACCACCACATTACCCATAATTTTTAACTATTACATAACCACTCCTATCACAAAGTTCATAATCGTACCTATCATAAGTGACCACTCACCCTTTCAAATATTTACGTTATATCATTATTTAACCCCAGTCGTTGTCATTTTCCTGATTATCATTACTTCAACCATTGGATAGTCTCCATGCATATAAATAATTATGACTAGTTCTTATATGATTGGTGTTTGGCCAATTTCAAGGCATATGAGCGTTATCTAATGTAATACCTCCTTCAATATTAATTTCATTTATACCTCTGTTGTGACTTACACCATCTACCTACTCCCATTTCGATTCGGCTATCCTCCACCATCACTATCCCTTGTCACCATGGGTGTTGACCGTTATGAACCATATTTTCTTCAGGAAATTGAAAGCTTACCCGAATATCAGGCCTCAAAACATGTGTTACAGGAGGGAGGGTTATGTGGAAAAGGTTACCAAGCTTCCCATAATAAGGGAACGATGATTTAAAAACAAACCAGTCGAGAGATTAGTTTGCAACAGATTTTTGAAGTCTGAATATCAGGGTGTTGATTGGGAAGAAGGAGTTCCACAAATGTGGCTAAAAGATGAATGGGCTCAGCTACTAGTTTTCTTACAAAAATACTTAACATGCGAAGGAAGGTATGAAAATTTTGCTCCTCTACGACGTTAGAATCCTCCTTCATTTTGAATCTGGTCAACATTTAAACTTTCCTTATTTTCTGCTCTAAAGTCTGTATAAAATGTTTAGTCAAGCTTGCAAGAATCGTAAGAATATGAGTGGTAGCTTATACCAACATGGATTAATTATACTCCTCATTAAGGCTGAATTGCAAAAGCAATAAGAAACTTGGGAGGGGTTCCTTTTTTCCTTCTTTGATACCACACAAAACCCTAAAGGTAAATCAGAAAGTCATGCTAAAAACTCAAAAGGGAAGAGGGTGATTGTAGAGGTAGAGAAGTGCTTGAATAGAAGATCCAAGGGTAAATTTCCCTATAAAGAAAAATTAGATGAACAACCACCAACTAATTCCGAAGAACATAAAGAAATTGAAACCGTTGGTAATTTACAGAAGGGATTTGAAATGGAAGATAGAGAGGAATTAGATAATCCTACAGAGGAGCAGAAAGAAAAATTGGGAGATACCAAACCTGAAACTAAAGAAGATATGGACTTTGAAGCCGAGGGTTTTGTTCTCAAACCCTAAAAGGATTTTATGCAGTCAAAGGAAACACCCAATCCAAAACCTATACCTCGCAGAGTTACACGAAGCATGCATACAAGCTAGTATGTATCTAATCTTCTAGAATTTTTCCTAGAAGAAGAACCAGAAAGTTCATGGAGACCCTCTGAGTTCATAGACAGAATTAACAAAGAGAGGTTGGTTGACTACGTTAAAAGGAAAAATATATCTCCAACATGCCCTAATGAATCTAAAGGTGGTGTAGAAATCAACGCATTTGAGAATGAAAGAATTGAAGGTGGTTTGGCTCTGCAACAGGATGAAAACTTGGGATACGGGAGTATCAACAGGCCTATTCCTCAACCAGAAGATCAACACTTTGACAGAATCCCTCAAGATTTTACTGCTACCTATGACCTTTGTTCTCTTGTTCACAAGCTTAAAAGAAAGAATCATAAATTAAAGAAGGAGTTAAAGGAATATGTCATTCTCGATAGGTATATTAAGGGTGAGAATGAACTTTTAAAGACTTAGAGTTTGGAGTTAAGGATGAAAATTAAGCAACTTCGAATGTGTAATAGGAAACTTTTTCAGTCAAAAAAAACAATGAATCAATTGGCCAATAAACACATTATTCACAACAGAGTTCTGAGGAGGCGACTGAGAGAACAAAGAGCTGAGGCAACCATCAAAATGAATGTCCCAAAACCCACAACAGAGAAGGAAAATGATACCAGTGTTAATAAAATAAAAGTTGCAGAAGAGGTCAATGTGAAGCCACAACATAAGTTGAAGCAGTCATCATTTGCAAAGCCTGTGGATAGGAGAATGACAAGGAGCATGAATCGGGGAAGAATTTTATATCCAGGAGATAAGGTAATGAAAGTATTCTCAGAGCAATTCAAGCCAATTAATATCAGCTCTGATGAAGAATATAAGGAGGACACACCTACACGTAAGATTAAGTCTAAAATAGGTGGCTTAGAAGAAGTGAAATTAGAAAATGAAATGTTAAAAGTACAAAATGTTTGCCAAGATCTTGAGATTAAGAATTTAACTGCTCAATGGAAAACTTCATATGACACAGTCAGAAAACTCCGTTGTTTAGAATCTAAGCTTGAAAAACTCACTATTGAAATTCAGATTCTAAATCAATTGGTGATCAATACTCGAGCTGAAAATCAGACTAAAACAACCCATATTGAAGATATAGAAATAAAATTACAAGAAGAAATGGCTTGTAAAAATCGGGGTTTAAACCTCCTTGTGAGGTAAGCTGGGATCTAACCTTAATTCTTCTACATTTTTCTTGCATTGGGACACGCAAGAATTTCATCCTGGGGGAGATGTCAACCCCTCATTTTTCTTCCTTTTCATCACCACAACCTTACATTGTAATCCTTTTTGCCTCCCCTAGATGACTATATCTCTTACCATTTGGTCATACTTGTCAACCTTTTTCCACTTATAACACAATTCTCCTACAACAGGAAATAAGAGGTAAAAATTGTTATATTTTGAATCAATTCTACATGTTTTAATGAATTGAAATTATTCTAGAATTAATTATACTTGTGTTGAAGACCTTTTAGGCAGATATTGTTTCGATACTCATTTCAGCACTAGTCAGATTTCAAATCAGAATAGTCATAGGATCTTCAGGAGACACAAGCATGCATTTCCAGTAAAGAGACTCGACCTCCAATGATCCCAGGTTGCAATTATGACAAGTAAGATCGACCCCAGTTCATGTGATGTAGCGTTATTTAGAATGAGAGTTCCAAGGGCGTAATGGTTCATTTGCATTTAAGCAAGGCGGTGGCATAACCCCAATGGTCTTATCCTCATATGCTTTGCATTATGAGGATAAATCACACCATTGATGTGATTGAAATTTTAACTCATCAATTGTGATACATGAACTGAATTGTAACGCCATGTTTACCATTTTTGGAGGATCCGAACATCTATATATTTGTATGTAATCTATGACAAACATATATGGAGAAACATAGTACTGCTATGCTATTAAATTCACCAGTCCCATTAATAATTTGATGTCACTGTAATTTTGGAGCTTCGATAATGCAAGTTTGATTTCGTGATGTCTGGTGTTTTCTTTCAATCTACTATAATATAACTTCCTAATAGCTCCTTCACCAGATGGGAGGGCCCACTCACCTGGGAAGGCGTTGCCATGTACTATGTACTTGTTTAGTTACTCAGTACTCAATCTTGTCATGTTTGCATGCACTATGCAGGTTTAGCTTCTGTAAATGTATATTATCTCTTTTTTTAACCTTTTTGTAACCAGCTGGTATTTGCTCTTGAATTGTGTAAAAACCTTCAGTAATTGTATAAATCTTGTTAGTAGAAACATAATTGTGTACCCTGTGTGTGTGAGTGAGCATTCTCAATTCCA
The DNA here is from genome assembly GCA_027924585.1 of Larix kaempferi. Taxonomy (NCBI): domain Eukaryota; kingdom Viridiplantae; phylum Streptophyta; class Pinopsida; order Pinales; family Pinaceae; genus Larix; species Larix kaempferi. Next base: position 14,313,571 of record BSBM01000435.1, on the reverse strand, counting down.
ATTTAAAGTTAGTTCTTTTCTCTATTTAAATTGACAAGTTCCTGTGTGTAAATGAATTGGTATGTGACCCTTTTCCTGTAGATTTCTATCTGAGGTTCTGCATACATACTTATGGTCTATTTCATTCACACATATACTATAAGTAATAGATAATATAATCACTTTCATAGTTTTAATTACATTTCGTATGCATGCTGATATTGGTCTTCGGTATATTACTTGTTTCATTATGGTTTTGCACTAGCTTATTTTTCATTGCCTTAGATATCATAGAGGGTCTAGAGGAGTAGCTATTCATTGATTGCTTTATGATATCATCACTTATCCCTTCGATCTAGTACTGTATATGTTGCATCATTAATCCTTCTTTTGCATGACAATTTTACATCACATTTGTGAGAATTGTATAAAACATTGTTTAGTCGAGTTGGAAAAAGATGCATGGTTAATCATCGGGACTATTGATTATGTCATTTCTCATTTTACTTCTCAAAATTTGCAGGTATTTTAGGTAATGCTAGTTTGGTTTAAGAACTGTGAGCAATCTCTAAGAATTTATTAGTAGATGATTTATTAGATCCAAGTACATTGTTTATAAATAGAATCTAGGCATCTTAATCTATGAAACTGTTAGGAATCATCCTCTCTTTCTCATTTTAGTATTTTTGCTTTCCCTCATAGTTTGCATGTAAAAGTCATAAATTTGCATTCTCATTCTTGTTTAGGCTTGTACATTTAATAGATTAGGTTATGAACTAGGCATTTATAAATAATCACTACCATTAGTATTATGTTCCTTTTGAAGATAACTAGTTAGGGTTCAATTACATCATTTAGTTGCACACTTTGTTAGCATATTCCATTTAACAAGGCCTGAGTACCACCTTATGGGAGACAATGCATATTCAAATTAGGAGTAGTTAAGATGTTCAAGTTAACAATCGAGACCAACATTTGAATTAACTTGTTCAAGTCTAGATTTCAACTTTTTTTGTGTTGAGGTAATTGTTATTCCATTGAGGTAATTGTTATTCCATTGCTATTTTTCCTTCTATTTGTTGGTATTTGTGTTTTTGTTTCAATACTACTTTCAGTACTAGTCTATACATATAGTGCCTGCCTATTTCATTTGTAAAGTGTGTGTGTGTGTGTGCATGTCTCTCTCTCTCTCTCTCTCTCTCTCTCTCTCTCTCTCTCTATATATATATATATATATATATATATATATATATATATATATATAATATATATCTTTCAACTATGACCAGGTCATAACAAAGCTTTTATAATTATGATATCACACCCTGTACAAAATTACACTTCTAGGTCATCACAAATATTTTATATTTAAGCATAGTATGTCGTATAAAATCTTCACTAGGCTAGGATTCATCACTAGGTTCTAGGTTTCACCATTATGTTATAGATTTAGGTAGGACATACCTCCATGAACTAGGGATCAGTAGTATATTTGTCTATACCACTTACCATTAGGAGAGTTATGTTTGCGTACACAAATAGTGATTACAGCTAAGAATATTACGAACCCTGGTTGATAACAAGATGACTACGGTAAATTATTAAGACATATAATTAACCTGGCAATAATAAACCCCTAAGACTTTATTAACTTAAACAAACTAACCCTCTTAATACAACCCATCGTTATAATATATTTGTCATGCAACCTCTCTATTCTCTCTTATACAAAAATGCAAATAAGATTGTGTTTCAATGAGATTTAAATTGGTAATATACCTTTAAATAATTAAAGTTAAAACTAAGCTCAACACTAGTGTTAAATTTTCAGAATTTACTTCAATCTGATCTAGGATCTTAACTGAGAGAACAACATGTATAGCATATCTACAGCATATCAATCATGGAGACAATAATGCAAGCACACAAGAGACACAAAGATTTACTTGGGGAAAACCATAAAGGTGAAAAACCCCAATAACTTCCTCAGAGATAGATAGAGCAATGATACAACCAACCAAGAGAGATAGCCATAACCTAGCAGCAGATCCTCCTCCTCCATAAGTGCGCCACTCCTCCTTGAGTGCATGTGTGAGAAGTGAGTGAGTAAATAGAGTGCCTCCCGCACTCTATTTATACTTGACTTGACTTGCCTTTTTACCTAACTCATGTAGGCTCGAACATAACCACATAACATAATGCTGACTGGGCCGACCCCCAATAGGGTGGTCTAATACTCCTTTGACCCACATGGCCGACCCCCAATAGAGTGGTCTAATAACCCTTTGACCCACATGACTTATACAGGGCCGACCCCAAACAAGGTGGTCTAATAACCCATCAAGTATAAGTTACGACACTTACAATATAAATGACGACACTTCCGTATAGAGGAATAATAACATCTCTATAGGAATACAATATACATATATGTGAAATACATTCCGAAGTTACATATACATCAACACTCCCTCTTAACTAGGAAGGTATTTCTCAGCACAGTTCTTCTAGCACAAGTCATTTTCTCTGGATCATCATCACTGGATAATCGTCATCGAGTCATCATCATCGTCACTGCTGCTGCTATCTCAATCAATCTCTGAATCTACTCGTCATAGGAAGTTCTACAGAGCCAATCCTTTTTCATACTAGATGTAGCCCCACCACCTGCAGGTCTTCATCATCACTGGCCATACTGTGGAATCCTCAGGACTTATTACGTGCGTCACAAAACCTCGAAAGAGCATCCCAGGATGTTACAGGTACACAACTCCGACCTGTAGGATCTCCCAGGGTGCTATTACATGTGACCCCACCACAAAACCTCGAAAGAGCATCTCAGGATGTTACGGGTACACAACTCCGACCTGAAATCTCCCAGGGCACAAATTACATGTGGTCCACCACAAAACCTAGCAAGAGCATCTCAGGATGTTACGGGTACACAACTCCGACCTGAAATCTCCCAGGGCACAAATTACATGTGGTCATGGAAAAACCTCGCAAGAGCATCTCAGGATGTTACGGGTACACAACTCCGACCTGAAATCTCCCAGGGCCCAAATTACATGCCATAGGACAAAACCTCGCAAGAGCATCTCAGGATGTTACGGGTACACAACTCCGACCTGAGATCTCCCATGGCGCTATTACATGTCCTCCCAGAGCAATGTCTCGAAAGAGCATCCCAGGCTGTTACAGGTACACAACTCCGACCTATAGGATCTCCCAGACATGCTCATCTGCACAACCTGAGCCACGGCCATAGAGTATCAACCTGATACTCACCATACATCATCCTGATGTACTCATGATCGTCCTGATCATCATCACTGCAACGTCCTGCTGCATGTCATCTGGAGCAACATCCTGAAGCTCATCATCCATGATCATCCTGATCATCACTGCAACATCCTGCTGCATGTCATCTGGAGCAACATCCTGAAGCTCATCATCCATGATCATCCTGATCATCAATGCATCCACCTTATGCATACCAAGTATCTACCTGATACATATCATCATACATGATCCACCTGATCATCAATGCATCCACCTGATGCATACCAAGTATCTACCTGATACATATCATCATACATGATCCACCTGATCATCAATGCATCCACCTGATGCATACCAAGTATTTACCTGATACATGATACATATCACCATACATGATCCACCTGATCATACAATGTATCCACCTGATACATATATAGATACATGGTCCAAGCATCCAACATGATGCACATACATACATAAAAATGATCCAACTGATCATATCCAGCAGAAACCAGAACATCATCCTGATGCCCATTATCCAGTGCTTACATCCACATCCATGTGAAGGATCCTCCTTCCAACATGCTTGGAATGGCTTCAGCAAATGTGTCCATCACTTCTTCCTCGAAGTGTCCTCGATCTGAAGAACGCCAAGCCTCTCTCTGAAGTACTCGAACTTCACTCTGGCTAGCGGCTTCGTCAGCACATCTGTAATCTGCTCGTCTATCGCAACATATAGGAGCTTCACAGCTCCTCTCTGCACCATATCCCTGATATAGTGATATTTGATCTCTATGTGTTTCGACCTGTCATGAAACACTGGGTTCTCGGACATCTTCACACAACTCTGGTTATCACAGAAGATACCAGTAGCCTCCAATGGGAGATCAAATAACCCAGACAGTAGCTTCCATAGCCATACTGTCTCACAACTAGCTGAACAGGCTGCAACATACTCTGCCTCAGTTGTACTCAGTGCTACGCAGGACTGCTTCCTGCTAAACCAAGAGATCACACCTGATTCCATACTGAAGCAACACCCAGATGTGCTCTTCCTGTCTGCAGCACTGCCAGCCCAATCTGAATCAACATAACCCTGCAGGTTAAACTTTTGATTCTCCTCATACCTGAGCCCATAATCCACTGTACCCTTCAGGTACCTCAGAACATGCTTTACAGCAACCAGGTGAACACTCCTCGGATCCGTCAGGAACTGGCTCAATGTGTTCACAGCAAAGCAAATGTCTGGTCTTGTGTTCGTCAGGTACATCAAGGACCCAATCATCTGACGATACAAAGAGACATCAACCGACTCGGATGAAGCATCACATAGAAGATTCAGATTCGATGCCATAGGTGTGGCCATGGCCTTGCAATCCATCATCCCGAACCTCTTTGGGATCTCTACTGCATACTTCCCTTGATGTCTTGGGATTACATCCCAAACATCATTCTTCATGATCGACGGATCATGGTATTTCATTTCTTCATCCCAGATCCTGGGAACTTCAATATCTTCAATATCTCCAATAGATATCTTTGTTGCTGGAACAAATGTTGTAGTTCTTCTTTTGTAGGAGATGGCGTACGATATTTCCTACACAACAAGTTAAATTGCATGATTAGAAAACATCTCATAGTTTTCAGAACAAATTCTTACACATAAAGAAATATGCCATACAGTCATGCAATTATCTTAGCCAATGCTTCAATACAACATTTATCCATATTCCGTAACTTTCTAGATGCCTTCCAATCTCTACCAGAACATTGTTAAGAGTGTGCACAACTCCCAACATGTCAGCTAAGAGGTTTCATTCTAGATAAGTAGCAATGGAATGTTGTACAGTGCCATAGGCCACTTACCCATGCATATTAGGAGTATACTGTTCATCAATGCAATTATTCTAATATGCATAATACACAACCTAATTCTAGGAACATCAGTATATACATTATTGAACAGTATTATTTAAGAAATGACAATTCAAATACTTATCTTTGTTTGTTCGTTGGGTGGACTCCCTCTGAGTCTTTGCTTCCTTACAGGAGCTGCTGGAGTCCTAATCTGAAGTAGCTTCTTCTACATCTTTCTGTTGTGGAAAGATGGTCAACTCCCTCTGAATATCTGCATCCTTGCAGAAACTACTGAAGTGTGTTCCTTTGCTTTCTTGCAGGAACAACTGGAGTGTGCTCCCTCTTGATCTTTGCTTCCTGGATTACCTGTTCTTGAACTCATATTCATCCTTGGTCCCTATGCATGCTTATTAGTATCATGATTGTGATATCCTTGTGAACTCATATAAAATCATACATTCATTAGTATGCTATTAAAACACAATAATCTCAAGCATGTATAGTCATGATCATTTCAAACAAAAATAATAAGCATTAGCATTCAAGGTTTATGTAGGATTCTTATGGTTAGTCAAATCATAAGAAACATAACATGTCTAAACCTGTAATTACTCAAAGCTATGACTCTTCAGGTTAGTTAAATCATCAATCAAAATAAGAGATATAATATGCATAAAACCTATGATTATTCAAACCTATACCTTCATGATTCTCCTGGTTAGTCATATCATCAATTATGGTAAGAAACATAATATGCATACAACCATGATTATTCAAACCTATGACTTCATGAATAATCATTATCAACAACAGTATAAGATCCTAACACAAGGTAGGATTCTATCTTGATATAGGAAAAACATACCTGGATTAGCATGCTAGCTATTTATGTCTAACATACTCACATGATTTCTTCTTGTTCTTCTTCAATGACTCGTGCTAGTAACCTGTATATCTCATAGGTTAACTATTACAAAACCAAGTTATACATACCTCGTAAATGGATCTTCTATGAGATCCATGACAATGGATGAATCTTTGTCCTCATGTTATCATGATCATATGTTCTTGGACCAGAACATGATTTGTCTTTCTTGGTGTACCTTTCATGTTAGTAGACAACATAAACCTCATACAACACCATAATGCATTAGTACAATCATAAGTGTCAACACCCTAACCAATACATATCTTCTATCATGCATTCATAATTTTGTTAAGGTGATACAACAAATCTAAAATCAAAATTGTACTAACTGTAATAACATGAAGACAAACATACCATAAACTTAATCATGGAAAAATATCGAAACATACCTCGATGAGTCATACCTGTCGAGATCGCTTGTAATCTTCTTATGTAAGGCCTTAGCCTCATCTCCCTCTGAGACAGGAACTTCTTCACTTATGCAGGTGATCAATCCATCTTCTTCTAGGATTAACCCAATCCACTTGATTTGCAAGAAATGGACCTTGAGATGGATATGGGTTTGTCAGAGAAACCCCAAAAATTCAAACTTTGAATTTCAAACTTCTGATAGGATAGAAATATGTGCCTTGATGAGCTGATCAAGTTGGTATATTCAGAATTTGAAAACTGCAAAGTTTCACTCCTCAATTTTGCTTTTGAAACTTCTAGATTCACTGGACGTGACCCTGAACTGGGGTTTGATGAAGCTCACTCTTCTTCCCAATCAAAATGTTTGATCCAAAGCTCTAAGCTTCTATTTTTCTGAGGAGCTTCCAGCCGTGGTCACAGATTTCAAAAATTCCCATTTTTACAGAAGCCCTAATTTTCCACTTTTCTGATCAAAGTCCCGAACTAGGGTCTAATCAAGCCCGGCCTTCTGCCCAACCAAAAATTCTGATCTTGGTCTCTAAATTTCTATTTTAATGAGTAGCATCCAGCCGTGGTCTCCGATTACAAAAATTCCAACTTTCTCCAAAGCCCTAAATTCCGGAAGCCATGAATGAAGGTACCAAAAAATAATTCTGTTTTGACAGAAATATGTACCTGATTGTTTCTGGTGTAACTCCGAAATTTTTGATCCACAGGGTCTGAAACAGTTTTCTGCGATATCTCGGCCTGTTACCTTTCCATCCTGATAGGTCTGACCTCAATTGGACTCTCTGAGAGAGAGTTATGCCAAATGTCGCAACATGACCTGTTTATGGGATAATACAGGAGAGCGCACTTGTACGGAGTGCCACGTGTCACTGGTTCAACTTCGGCCTCTGAAAACGTTTTCTGAGATAGTAAAGTCTGTTTACTACCTGTCACTTTTCACTAAATTTCATTTGGAGCTTCCTAGCCCAAGTTATGACCTTTTTCCCAAGGTCACCTGATTTTAACTCAGATCTGGAAGAGGCAGAAACCCTATATTGCACAGATCATAAATCACAAAGTACAACTAATTAGAGGTTGTCCTTTGGACACAAGGTACCTGGAGATCTTAGCTTCATCCTGTAACAATTTCAGATCCGAAAAATTCGCCAAAACGGATTTATAGCGAAAGTGCTACGATGACTGGTTTTTTGCTATATCAAGCCCTAGCATCGTAAGTGCAACAAGTGTCATACATGCCATATCATGCCTTCTTTCAGGCTAGCTCTGATACCATGTTAAATTTTCAGAATTTACTTCAATCTGATCTAGGATCTTAACTGAGATAACAACATGTATAGCATATCTACAGCATATCAATCATGGAGACAATAATGCAAGCACACAAGAGACACAAAGATTTACTTGGGGAAAACCGTAAAGGTGAAAAACCCCAATAACTTCCTCAGAGATAGATAGAGCAATGATACAACCAACCAAGAGAGATAGCCATAACCTAGCAGCAGATCCTCCTCCTCCATAAGTGCGCCACTCCTCCTTGAGTGCATGTGTGAGAAGTGAGTGAGTAAATAGAGTGCCTCCCGCACTCTATTTATACTTGACTTGACTTGCCTTTTTACCTAACTCATGTAGGCTCGAACATAACCACATAAAATAATGCTGACTGGGCCGACCCCCAATAGGGTGGTCTAATAACCCTTTGACCCACATGGCCGACCCCCAATAGAGTGGTCTAATAACCCTTTGACCCACATGACTTATACAGGGCCGACCCCAAACAAGGTGGTCTAATAACCCATCAAGTATAAGTTACGACACTTACAATATAAATGACGACACTTCCGTATAGAGGAATAATAACATCTCTATAGGAATACAATATACATATATGTGAAATACATTCCGAAGTTACATATACATCAACAACTAGTCTAAAAAATGGGTAATATGAAGCAAGGGTTGTACACACCTTTTCTTATTCCTCAGTCCTCACACCCACAAAAATTCATCTTAATGCAATCTCTAATAAGACTATGACTAGACGCCACAATCTTGATGTATCATTTGTTGTATTTAATTGATTACCAAATACCATAACCACTTTGCCTTGCAAGAATATTAAATCAACGCATGACTATGAAACACTTATCCAGGCATGTCTAGGCCAATTTCAAATTGCACACATCCATTTTCAATAACAAATATCAAAGTTCATGTCCATATTTTTCAAATATATTTGAAGAGTGCTCAACAAAAAGGATCCACATGTCTAGAAAATTTCATATGTAGATTAATTGGAACATGTCCTAAGCGACTATGTTTCGACATTTAATCTATGGCATCGACGTCACTTTGACATAAAAAATGCATCAATAAACAAATTATACATCGGATGTTACGTCGCTTACAAATTATACCGCGGGATACAAAGTTACACATTGCAATTGGAAGAGGAGTTGATCTGGACCATTGATTTCTGCTATGATCAACGACACGAATTCATTCCAATGGAAGAAAGTAAAAGATGGTTAAAACCTTGAGTTATGTGTTAGATTATATCCCACTGTCCATTCCCATTGAGATCAATGGTGATAAAGAGATTCAAGGAAGATAAGTTGCAGGCCTATTAGTTGGAGGAAATGTGAAGCAAGTTGATCCAGCCATTGATTATCACTAGAGATCAATGGTTGGATGTGATTTGGGGGCCTGAAGTGACCATGTGTTAACACAAGAGGGAACCCTCGAAATAAAAACCACAAGATGCAAGCGGTTTGTGCCTTAGTCTTTTCGTGGGCACAAACATGGTTTGCAAAACCACCCTGGGGCGCCCTCGAAACAACTTCTTTGCTCCCCCAAAGTAGTCATACCAGCTCAAGTGCCAACAGGAAGACGACAAGACCATGGGAATGGATGGAAAGGGGACAAGTGCCTGAGGCAGATGACAACGCAACACATGACGAGGTAATCAACAAAAGACATGGCCAACAAAGGGCCAACCGAAGGTCGACACGTGGAAATATGAGAGATAAGTGGGTGTCAAAAATTGCAAGTGCCAGCGTGACATGGGATGCCTCCAGCGAAGAAAGATAACAGGTAAGCACCAAGTGGAACAATAGAGATATTCCACATGACCATGGGACCATAATGTTCTCATAATGACATCAACTAACTTTTAAAAATGTCATCTCCAATCACATTTCCATGCGTGGAGCCTCAATTTTAAAGTGTTTTTAAAATATTTTCAAAGGATTTTTGAATAAAATATTTGTTTGGAGAAAGCACATGTCATTGTTGGGGCTCCTGGAGCCAGTAAATCCTAATAAATCACCCATCGTCATCCTGGATCTTGAATCCAGTAATCCCAGAGAAAGCATCAATCGTCATCCAAAGAAACCACATGTCGTCATTGTTTCCTGCTAGCAATTCGCACATGCTATCTGTCAAGACCTTTTTCTCATAGGTAGGTAGTGTTCCTTCCACCCGGTTACTTTTTAATCATTCCCATTTTACTTTTTTGTTACAAAATGACCACCCTCGTTAAAACTAGGGCACCTAGGCCACCTTGAAACCCTAACCCTAATGACGAGGCCTTGGTTGACCATGATAACCAAGTTTTCGACCCTAAATTGTCTTTCTCTAGCCTGTACCAGATGATAAGTGATAAAAGACACCCATATCAATTTCATGAGCACACGAGATCATTTCCATTTGTGGGAATCGAACCTTGTCTTTGCAACTATACCCCAAACCCACCATTTCAAAGAGTGGGTAGAGGTAGAGACACCTTGGTGTTAGTTGTAGAATATGTGGGGATCTACAACTGATCCAAGGGATGGCTCTTATTCTACTTTGTGCTCAAATTCTTATCCAAGTGATGTAAAAGTGGATTCCAAATGGAGAAAGGAAAAAGATGGAGGCTCTCTCTCACTTTTTGTAGGAAATTTGACAACATAAACTTGTTATTACATATAAGGAATGTATTTTGGAATGACCTTGAGGATTGTATTTATAGGATAGAATGTGGCCAATTCTTAAACCTATCCCTAATGTGAATAGTCCCCTTTCCATTGATGATTTAGTGGGGAAGACAGTTTTTGGAAACCAAATCAAATGTTATTTTTGGAAATAACAATTAGGGAATGTCCACTTTCATCCATTACTTGGGTCCCTATTGTTGTTTTCAAGGTTTCTAGTGCAATGCACTATCTAGGAATTTTAGGAAAAATCCATGCAATGATTGCTATGTCAACTTTGACTTTTCTTTGGTTCTTGGTCATATTGATAAGGTCATGTGGTGATGGAAGTGATGGAAATGGGATAATATAGCCAAAAATGATGTATAATGGTGATGATGCTCATGACAAGGTAGGTAAGAAGAATTAATTTATTAACAACTATAGCAGTAAGATGGCCACATGCTTATGTAAGTCTAGTTTCAGGTGTTCCTAAAGGGATTTCGATATGCATGAAGGTACATGGAAGATGATTTCTTATACAAGTGTTGTCTAATGCAATATTGTTCAAAAGGGTACTAATAAAGGTTACAAGGGTGTCCAACTAGGTGACATCTTGCATTTTATGTGTGTATTCATCCCCTACCACAAGTTTACTTATTGAATGGAAAATATTTGTGTTATTTAAAAATACCAGAACCATCTCTGGAACAAAGGTTATAAATGAAGAAAACCAAATGTAAGAGACAATTGAAATGAAATGATAAGAAATATACCCTTATATTATGATAAGAAAAAGAAAGAAAGCAATGTTCACTTGCCTTTTAAAGTGGGGTGACCTTTCACTTGAGAAAATCTCATAAGACAACAATACTCAATGAAACATTCACTAGCCTCCTAGTTGTTTAAATAGAGTATCAATAAAAAAATCCTAACTACTTGTGGTCCCATTATTAATGACTACCAACTACCTAGTCACCCTTATTCAATATTGAGGACCCTTTTACATTAAATAACTATCCAATACTATCTAATGGGTCTTTATTCAAGGAATATTATCGAATACATTAATTGAATAACTCCTAGGTAGCCTAAAGTAGGGAGGTTAGGGTGGGATTCTAACATCTTTCACTACAAAAACAACACACTAAGAGCTTTTACCCATCCTCTTTAACTTAAGAATCTACTATAAATCAAACCACCAATACATAACAACATGTGGGAAAAAAATTAACCCAAACTTCGCATCTTCCATGAGTATATTTATGCTTGGTATGGATAGATCGAAGGACACAACAAATTGATAACAACAATAGACATTCCATTGTGAAATACATCGTCATTCTTCAATCATATGTGGGCATTCCACTGTGACACACAGCACTCATATATTTGTTTTTATTCACCTTTAGAGGATTGACATCTTTAATACCATGTTGGCAAACCTAGAGACACATAGGATTTATCCAAGTGATTACCTCTACGATCCTTTACAAGACCTACTTAATCAACTCTCAAACAAAATTATAATTACATTTACATATATACTATATAAACAAAATGAAGTAAAACACAAAAACAAATGAATATTTCACTTCAATTCAATCATGCAGTACACCAAACGGTATGGATTATTCCATTATCTCAATAGTCATATACAACAAAGACTTTGTCAAAAGATAGACATACTACACATGACAATCAAGGCCTTGAGAGAATATATCAATCACATACTCAAGATTGGAATAAAGCGTTACCTCACAACAACTATCTCTCAAGAGAATATATAACACGCACACTAAAGATATCAACGAATATAAGATCCAACAACATCCACTCAATAAATAAAATATAACTATTCATGTAGACAAGTAGTAATCACAAATTGGATACCCACTGTAGACCATAATCATATGACAAATTCATATTAATTAACATTAGAATCGCATGCATTTAAACCAATTTATAAGTTTATGTGAGTCCTTCTGATAAAATAAAAAATAATAATTTAATGATGATACATGCTTCAGCTACCCTCTTTTATATATATATAATTGTTTATTTTAAATTTAAAATATGCATTTACCTCATTTTAATACAATCTATAAAAATTCCTATCAACTTAGAATCGACATTCCATGACAATGCAATTATTCAAAAATACATTAAAAAACACTTTTACTAATTATCCATATTCATTTTATATTATAAAAAATATTTCCAAATTATTCTTTTAATTTATAAATATAAAAATATAAAAATAATCATCCATAAATCCTCTAAAATAAAAATCACAATATAGTACGATTACAAGCCATCAATATTCTTCTATTTTAAGGTACTCTTAACTCATTGCACATATACATCTAGGCCAAGATTCTTCTCTTTTACTCCCTCCATACCCATGCACCTATAATTTCTATATGGTCATGTTTTGTAGTACAAGCGATAGTACAAAATTATTGTACTACCTTGGAGAGTAAATCTACAAATAAATAACGAACTTTATTTTGTAATCAAGTTAATAAAAGGATCATTTAAGATTAACAAGTTTAGGAGGAAAATGCTGTGAATTATAGTTTTATTTTGGGTAATAATAGAATATGAAGATTGAGTGAAGAAAATGGTACAACCATATTAAATGTTATAATTTAACTTTATTTTAATTTTATATTTATTTAATATTGAAAAATAATAAAATGAAATATGAATTTTTAAAGTTTTATAAAATTTCCATATAAAGATTTGAGCTACAAATTTAGATTATAAATGTTTTAAAATACAAATTTAGATTATAAATGTTTTAAAATACGTTGATTGAAGATGAATCTAAATTAGTGTGTATATATATTAATGTTTGATATTTAGTTGCATGGACTAGTTCAAATGGTTAAGTGATTTAGGTTTTATGTAGAAGGTTTTGGGACTTGTCAATCTTCTAAGTTAGGTGTCTTTATTACATGTCTCACTACTATCTATAGAATATGGGGAAATGCTCAAAGGTTGTTTATAAGGTTTTATTTGAAAAAAATAGAATGTTTTTTTTTCTAAAGAAATATCTCATGGGATTTTTCTCTTTTTTGGAATATCTAAATAAAGGGTAGTGGTAATCTCAATCAGATTTGAACTTGTGACCTATCAACTCCTCATTCACAGCATGCCTAAATAGATAGTTCAATAGATTAAGCTAAACCTTGAGGCTTTTATGTTTTGATATATACATAGGGATATTCCATATTTGTTTAGTATTATATCACATAGACTTATACCATATGCCATTTTAGCATTAGGCATGAATGTTACATATTTTTTTATACTGGACTTTAAAATTATTATACTTTTTTTTTTATTTAACCCCAATCGTTGTCATTTTCCTGACTATCATTAACTAATAATGTCCAACATAATAATAATAATGTGCAAACCATAGTCCCTGCACCTCGTGCCATATAACAACACAAATAATAACCACATCATATGTCCAGGGGCTAAACCAGAGGGTATTATAGGTTGCTATTAAAATTATGATTGTCCCTCTCATGGAATCATTGCAGATAGATTGTATCAGACCAACACCTTCAGTTTTGGATTTCGAAGATAGATCTAAACTCATACATGTTGGTGTTTTGGATGATATCATTGTGACTCTTGCATCTTGGGATTACCCAGTATACTTTGTGGTAATTCATCCAAAAACTAATATGCATGGTCATCCTGTCATATTGGGTAGACCCTGGTTAGCTACTGATGATTCTTTCATCAGTTGCAGATCTGGGGAAATGACTGTCTCCAATGGGGAATCTATGCAAAATATTACCCTCTATCCACCTGCACAACCTACTCTAGAACAACTATTATGGATTGAGGATACTTATTTAGATGAAGAAATTGCTTATCCATACTCACCATTGAACAATCTAGGGGACTACAAGAACAAACAAAGGAGAACATACTGAACCAATTCCTCTCTACCACTAACACTATTGATTATACTAAATCTTTTTTAGAATATGAACATATTTTCATCAGAGAGTTTCAGGAGAATTGTAACCCAACAACTTCGGATTCATCCTTTGCATTATCCATAGGTATAAGTCCAGGTTCCCACACTAGCCCTGTTGAGATTAGTCCAGATAAATTTATGCATATTAATATTGATCTGGAACCAGATCAACAACAACGATTAATCCAAATGCTTAAAGAACAATCTGGTGCTTTCACATGAGATTACAAAGACATGAAATCTATTCATCCCAAGACATGTATACATCATATTTATCTACATGAGGATTTCATATATGTTATACAGCCACAAAGACAAATGATCCCTTCCCTAAAAGACATTGTAAAAGAGGAATTGCAGAAATTGCCTGCTGCAAACTTTATTTACCCTATTTATGATAACAAGTGGGTTTCTCCACTTGTTATTGTTCCCAAAAAGAATGGTAAGTGGAGGATATGTGTAGACTTTAGAGAGATGAACAAAGCCACACTATAATACTACTTTCCTATTCCTTTTATAGATCGGGTACTAGACACACTAGTTGGAAAAAAGTATTTTTCTTTCCTAGATGGGTTTAGTGGCCACAATAAAATTTAGATTGCACCAAAGGATCAAGATAAGAATACCTTTACTTGTCCAATTGGTTCTTATGCATATCGTGTTTTTCCTTTTGGCCTATGCAATGCTCTCGCCACATTCTAAAGAGTTGTCCTACGAATTTTCGTTGATTTGATTCATCATTATGTGGAAATCTATATGGATGATTTCACTGTATGCGATGATACTTTTAAGGAATCCCTTAATAACTTGGAAAACGTTCTAATTAGATGTCAAGAAACTAACCTAGCCCTTAGTCATGAAAAATGTAAAATGATTTTAACTAAGGGAATAGTTCTTGGGCATCATATCTCTGCTACATGAATTAGAGTAGATCCAGCAAAGATTGAGGTAATCACTAATATTGTAGTCCCATAGTCAAATAAAGAGGTAAGAATTTTCTTAGGTTATGCAGGTTATTATAGGAGATTCATTGAAAATTTCACTACAATAGTTGCACCATTGTTTAAGTTACTTGCTAAAGATGTTATCTTTTCTTGGGATTCACACTCTCGGGTTGCTTTTGATACATTGAAAGAAAAGTTGTTAGTTGCACCAGTCCTTATGGGGCCAAATTGGTCTCTTCCTTTTCATATTCATACCGATGCTTCTGATACTTCTTTCCTTGGAGAGAGAGAAAACCAAGTTGCGTATGCTATTTATTTCATTAGTAAGAATCTCACGCCCATTGAATCTAATTTCACTATCACTGAAAAAGAGTTCTTAGTTGTTGTGTATGTGATCAATAAGTTTAGACATTATATCACATGCTATGAAATCTTTATTCATACATATCATTCAACCATTCGATTTCTCATGAATAAACCTGTTACCGATGGTAGGATCACAAGATGTTTGCTTTTGTTACAAAAACTTAATGTCACCATTCTAGATAGACGTGGTAAGGAAAATTTGGTAGAGGATTTCCTATCCAAAATCCATAACAATGATGATGTTATTCCTGTAGATGATAGTTTTCATGATGAGCATTTGTTTGTTGTTTCTACTCATACACCTTGGTTTGCAAATATAGAAAACTACCTTGCTACAGGGAAGCTGCCGCAGAATATTCCATCTCGTGAAAAGAGAAGGATTGTCCAATTGAGTGTCAATTACTCTTGGATTGGGGGAGATATTTTCCATACTTGTCCTGGTCTAGTTATCAAAAGATGTGTGTGAGAAGATGAAATGTGTGATATTCTCCAAGCTTTCCATGATGGGCCTTGTGGTGGCCATTTCTCAGATAAAAGAACTACTTATAAAGTTTTACACCTTGGTTACTATTGGCCAACTCTTTTCAAAGATGCAACCAGGTATATTAAAATTTGTGACAGTTTCCAACGAATGGGAAGGCCAACACAAGCATATGAGATGCCCTTGCAAACTCATGTATTAATTGAACCCTTTGAAAAATGGGCATTAGACTTTGTAGGTCCAATTTCTCCAATGTCATGGAAGAAGAGGTATATCTTAGTTTGCACTGATTATGTAACAAAACAGGTAGAAGCAAAATCACTTTTTAAGGAAAACGAGAAATCTGTTGTTGATTTTATTTTTGAAGATATATTTACCTGTTTTGGTATGCCTAGAGAAATTGTGACTCATCAAGGGACACAATTCACATCCAAATTGATGAAGTATGTTACCGAGCAGTACAAAATCAAACATTGCAAATATTCTCCATATCATCCGTAGGATAATGGATAAGTAGAATCCACAAATAAAGTGTTGGATGCCATCCTCACCAAGACCATTCAGATACATCATAAAGACTAGGTTGATAGGCTTCCAGAAGCACTTTGGGATTATAGAACTACTCAGAGGAACACTACAATCCACACACCTTATGATCTTGTGTATGGTTAGCAAGTCCTCATTCCCATTGAATTTCAGGTGAATACTTTTCGAATGGCTTTGCAGTTGGGTCTACACTTGATTGAGGCACAACAACAAAGGGTGATGCAGTTGAATGAGTTAGATGATATCCATCAGAATGTTTTCCAACGTACTATATTGATTCAATATCAGAGATCTATATGGCATGAGAAGTTTATAAAGAAGAAACGGTTTCAACCAGGTGACTGGGATCTGCTTTTTTATTCCAGATTTAAAATTTTCATAGGTAAACTCACAACTCGGTGGCTTGGACCTTATGAAGTTGAGACAGTATTTGAAAACGGTGTAGTAAAGATTAAAACAATTGATGATAGTCAGATTTCTTTTGTGGTAAATGGGCACAAGCTTAAAGTATATCATAAGCCTATTTCTAGAGAATATTGTGTTCATAACATGTTGTAGTAGCCTGAGATAGAAGTTGTTAATGGGGAGGCTCCTTCTCCCCCTTCCACATGATTTGTATATGTTTAATATATTTAGATGTACATATGTAAATATATGTAAGAGAGAGAGAGAAATAAAAGTAAAGACAAAAATATTTCTAGTTGTCAAAACTAGCTTGCTAGGGAAACTAGGCCTGAACTTGCTTGAAAAATGAGTAACCGGCAAGCAATGTTCACATTGAATTTATGTATTCTGTTGTTGGCTCTCACATCTGGTTCTTCAAATCAATTCATTTGTTCTCATGTTGGATGATGAAGGAACTATTATGGCCTTCCTTATAAGAAGCCTTATATTATCGACCGCAACACTTTATCTAGGACTAAGGATAGAGACTATTTTCGGTACCCTGAGACTTTCATGCCTCAATGGAAATTACTCTTGCTGATGACAGTAGGAATGCATCATTGTCCTTTTTCTATCAGATCTCACAAAGGAACTCGACATCATCACATTTATTTGTACTTTATGGGATGTATTGTGGCACCTTGGCACCCATTGAACTTAATGGTGGGATGCCTCGCATTGGTTAACAACATTCCTTAAAGGTTGGTAATACAGTGAATTTTTTCTATGTTCGACATTAGCCAAATTCATTCGCATGGTTAGAATTGTGCCTTAGTGTGGTTTACGGTGAATATTATCAGTTTTTGTTCTAACTCCAATTACATATTTTTAGTAGATTTTTGGTCTTTTGGTTCAATAAAGAGGAAATAGGACAAGGCAGTATTGCAGTTAGTGTTCCAAAAACATAAGTGGTCTATGTGTCTCAATAGATTTATCTTTTCCCAGGATCAATACCAATCTTGTTTAAAAATATGGATCCCAATTTCCTAACTACCCATCATGTTATCCATGTTCCATTGCAATTAATTTCCTTCACACAACATCATTAAGTGACCTTGATACATTATGCATGCCTGTACCTGATCTCTTTCCTGACTTCCACCCCCAAATATAGCCTTAAAATATTCCTCAAAATCTTTGGCAGTAAAAAAAATCATTTTTTTGTGTTTCTGTGCATTGGTACCAAAACACCTGTAGGTGAGCCTGTTGTTTTCACGAGTACCGAAACACCTGTAGTTGACCATGCCATTTCAACAAGTGCAGAATCCAAGACATAAGAAATTGGTTCAACTTCATGATGATCTCATATCATTTTCACAAGTTCCTCATGTTCGTGAGCATCCATTACTCTCTTCAGTTGCTATATCAACATGCATCACTGATTTATTGGGAAGCAACAAAGGTGAGTTTTCGACCATGTATGAATTTTATCATAATACTTTTAATTCATTACTACATGGGGGATAAGTTTAAAATATACAATTGAGCCTCGCTTCTGCCTAATTAATTTATGAGGAGTAGCACTTCTTATTGTTAGTTTTCTATCCATATTACCCCTTGTATATTATGATATATTATCCCATGCATATTATGACCTGTTTATTGTCCACTTTCACCACCACATTACCCATACTTTTTAATTATTACATAACCACTCCTATCACAAAGTTCCTAATCGTACCTATCATAAGTGACCACTCACCCTTTCAAATCTATACGTTATATCATTCTTTAACCCCAACCGTTGTCATTTTAATGATTATCATTACTTCAGCCATTGGATAGTCTGCATGCATATAAATAATTACTCACTACTTTGTACTTGTTTAGTTACTCACTACTCAATGTTGTCATGTTTGCATGCACTGCGCAACTTTAGCTTATGTAATTGTTTATTATCTCTTTTTTTAACCTTCTGTAACCTGCTGGCTATTTGCTCTTGAATTGTGTAAAAACCTTTATAAATCTTGTTAGTAGAAACATAATTATGTACCCTATGTGTGTGAGTGAGCATTCTCAATTCCAATTTAAAGTTATTTCTTTGCTCTATTTGGATTGACAAGTTCCTGTGTGTAAATGAATTGGTATGTGACCCTTTTCCTCTAGATTGCTATCTGAAGTTCTGCATACATACTTATGGTCTATATTCACACATATAATATAAGTAATAGATAATATTATCACTTTCATATTTTCAATTACATTTCATAGGCATGCTGATACTGGTCTTCGGTATATGCCCTGGTATATGCCCTGTTTCATTGATTGCTTTCTAATAGGATTAGGTATTCATTAATTGCTATTTGATATCATTACTTACCCCTTCGATTTAGTACTGTAGATGCTGCATCATTAATCCTTCTTTTGCATGACAATTTTACATCACATTTGTGAGAACTGTATAAAACATTGTTTAGTCCAGTTGGAAAAAGATGCGTTGTTAATCATCGAGACTGTTGATTATGTCCCTTCTCGTTTTACTTCTCAAAATTTGCAGGTAGTTTAGGTAATAGTAGTTTGGTTTAAGAACTGTGAGCAATCTCTAAGAATTAATTAGTAGATGATTTATTAGATCCAAGGACATTGTTTATAAATAGAATCTAAGTATCTTATTCTATGAAACTGTTAGAAATCATCCTCTATTTGTCATTTTAGTATTTTTGCTTGCACTCATAGTTTGCATGTAAAAGTCGTAACTTTGCATTATCATTCTTGTTTAGGCTTGTACATTTAACAGATTAGGTTACGAACTAGGAATTTATAAATAATCACTACCCTTATCATTATGTTTCTTTTGGAGATAACTAGTTAGGGTTCAATTACATCATTGAGTTGCACACTTTGTTAGCATATTCCATTTAACAAGGCCTGAGTACCACCTTATGGGAGACAATGCATATTCAAATTAGGAGTATTTAAGATGTTCAAGTTAACACTCGAGACCAACATTTGAATTATCTTGTTCATGTCTAGATTTCGTCTTTTTTATGTTGAGGTAATTGTTATTCCATTTCTAGTTTTCCTTCTATTTGTTGGTCTTTGTATTTTTGGTTCGGTACTACTTTCAGTACTAGTCTATACACATAGTTCCTTCCTATTTCATTTGTAAATTGTGTGTGTGTGTGTGTGTGTGTATCTTTCAACTATGACTAGTTCATCACAAAGATTTTATAATTATGATATCACACCCTGTACAAAATTACACTTCTAGGTCATCACAAATGCTTTATATTTAAGCATAGTACGTTGTATAAAATCTTCACTAAGCTAGGGTTTAGTCACTAGGTTCTAGGTTTCATCATTATGCTATAGATTTAGGTAGGACATACCTCCAGGAACTAGGGATCAATAGGATAGTTGTCAATACCACTTACCATTAGGAGAGTTATGTTTGCCTACACAGATAATGATTACAGCTAGAGATCAATCACTAGAGATCAACCATTGATTATCACTAGAGATCAATGGCTGGATGCTATTTTGGGGCCTGAAGTGACCATGTGTTAACACAAGAGGGAACCCTCAAAATAAAAACCACAAGATGCAAGCAGTTTTGGCCTTAGTATTTTCGGGGGCAAAAACATGGTTTGCAAAACCACCACGGGGCGCCCTCGAAACCACTTCTTCGCTCCCCCAAAGTAGTCACTCCAGCTCATGTGCCAATAGGAAGACGACAAGACCATGCGAATGGATGGAAAGGGGACAAGTTCCTGAGGCAGATGACGAGGAAACACATGACGAGGTAATCAGCAGATGACATGGACAACAAAGGGCCAACCGAAGGTCGACACATGGAAAGATGAGAGATAAGTGGGTGTTAAAAAATGCAAGCATCAACAAGACATGGGATGCCTCCAGGGAATAAGGAGAATAGGTAAGCACCAAGTGGACCAATCGAGATCTTCCACATGGCCATGGGACCATAATGTTATCATAATGACATCATGTTGACATCAACTGACTTTTAAAAATGTCATCTCCAATCACATTTCCATGTGTGGAGCCTCCATTTTAAAGTGTTTTTAAAAGCTTTTCATAGGACTTTTGAATAAAATATTTGTTTGGAGAAAGCACATGTCGTTGTTGGGGCTCTTGGATCCAATAAGGCCTAAGAAATCACCCATCATCATCTTGGATCCTTAATCCAGTAATCCTAGAGAAAGCACCAGTCATCATCTGAAGAAAGCACATGTCGTCATTGTTTCCTGCTATCAATTCTCACATGTTATATGTCAAGACCTTTTTCTTATAGGTATGTAGTGTTCCTTCCACCCGGTTACTTTTTAATCATTCCCATTTTACTTTTTTGTTACAAAATGACCACCCTCGTTAAAACTAGGGCACCTATGCCACGTTGAAACCCTAACACCAATGACGAGGCCCTGGTTGACCGTGATAACCAAGTTTTCAACCCTAAATTGTCCTTCTCTAGCCTGTACCAGCTGATAAAAGACACCCATGTCAATTTCATGAGCACACTAGATCATTTCCTTTTGTTGGAATCGAACCTTGTCTATGCAGCTATACCCCAAACCAACCATTTCAAAGAATGGGTAGAGGTAGAGACACCTTAGTGTTAGTTGTAGAAGATGTGGACATCTGCAACTGATCCAAGGGATGGTTATTATTCTACTTTGTGCTTAAATTCTTAGCCAAGTGATGTAAAAGTGGATTCCAAACGAAGAAAGGAAAAAGATGGAGGCTCTCTCTCACTTATTGTAGGAAATTTGACAACATAAACTTGCTATTACATATATGGAATGTATTTTGGAACGACCTTGAGGATTGTATCTATAGGATAGAATGTGGGCAATTCTTAGACCTATCCCTAATGTGAATAGTCCCCTTTTTAATTGATGATTTAGTGGGGAAGACAGTTTTTGGAAACCAAATCAAATGTTATTTTTGGCAATAACAATTAGGGAATGTCCACTTTCATCCATTACTTGGGTCTTTGTTGTTGTTTCCAAGGTTTCTAGTGCAATGCACTATCTAGGAATTTTAGGAAAAATCCATGCAATGACTGCTATGTCAACTTTTGAATTTTCTTCGGTTCTTGGTCATATTGATAAGGTCATGTGGTGATGGAAGTGATGGAAATGGGATAATATAGCCAAAAATGATGTATAATGGTGATGATGCTCATGACAAGGTAGGTAAGCAAAATTAATATATTAACAACTATAGCAGTAGGATGGCCACATGCTTATGTAAGTCTAGTTTCAGGTGTTCCTAAAGGGATTTTGATATGCATGAAGGTACATGGAAGATGATTTCTTCTACAAGTGTCGTCTAATGCAATATTGTTCAAAGGGCTACTAATAGAGGTTACAAGGGCGTCCAAATAGGTGACATCCTGTATTTTATGTGTATTCATCCCCAACCACAAGTTTACTTATTGAATGGAAAATATTTGTGTTATTTAAAAATACGAGAACCATCTCTAGAACAAAGGTTATAAATGAAGAAAACCAAATGTAAGAGACAATTGAAATGAAATGATAAGAAATATACCCTTATATTATGATAAGAAAAAGAAAGAAAGCAATGTTCACTTGCCTCTTAAAGTGGGGTGACCTTTCACTTGAGAAAATCTCACAATACAACAATACTCAATGAAACATTCACTAGCCTCCCAGCTGTTTAAATAGATTATCAATAAAAAACCTAACTACTTGTGGTCCCATTATTAATGACTACCAACTACCTAGTGGCCGTTATTCAATATTGAGGACCCTTTTACATTAAATAACTATCCAATACTATCTAATGGGCCATTATTCAAGGTATATGGTCACATACATTAATTGAATAACTCCTAGGTAGCCTAAAGTAGGGAGGTTAGGGTAGGATTCTAACATATTTCACTACAAAAACAACACACTAAGAGCTTTTACCCATCCTCTTTAACTTACCAATCTATTATAAATAAAACCACCAATACACATCAACATGTGGGCAAAAAATTAACCCAATCTTCGCATCTTCCATGAGTATATTTATGCTTGGTATGGATAGATCGAAGGACACAACAAATTGATAACAACCATAGACATTCCATTGTGAAACACATTGTCATTCTTCTATCATATGTGGCATTCCACTGTGGCACACACCACTCATATATTTGTTTTTATCCACCTTTAGAGGATTGACATCTTTGATACCATGTTTTCAAACCTAGAGACACATAGGATTTATCCAAGTGATTACCTCTACGATCCTTTACAAGACCTACTTAATCAACTCTCAAACAAAATTAAAATTACATTTAAAGATATACTATATAAACAAAATGAATAAAAACACAAAAACAGATGAATATTTCACTTCAATTCAATCATGCATTACACCAAAAGGTATTGATTATTCCATTAGCTCAATAGTCATATACAACAAAGACTTTGTCCAAAAATAGACATACTACATCATGACAATCAGGGTCTTAAGAGAATATCTCAATCACATACTCAAGATGGGAATAAAGTGTTACCTCACAACAACTAGCTCTCAAGAGAATATCTAAAACACACACTGAAGATATCAACGAATATAAGATCCAACAACATCCACTCATAAATAAAATATAACTATTCATGTAGACAAGTAGTAAACACAAATGGGATACCCATTGTAGACTATAATCATATGACAAATTCATATTAATTAGCATTAAAATCACATACATTTAAACCAATTTATAACTCTATGCAAGTCCTTTTGATAAAATTAGAATCGATATTTCATAACAATGCAATTATTAAAAAAAAAAAAAAAACACACTTTTACTAATTATCCATATTCATTTTATATTATAATATATTTTCATATCAATTTTTTAATTTATAAATATAAAAATATACAAATAATCATCCATAAATCCTCTAAAATAAAAATCACAATGTAATACCATTACATAATACTATTACAAGCCATCACTATTCTTCTCTTTTAAGGTACTCTTACCTCATTGCACATATACATCTAGGCCAAGATTCTTCTCTTTTACTCCATCGATACCCAAGCACCTACAATTTCTATATTGTCATGTTTTGTAGTACAAACGATAGTACAAAATTATTGTAGTACCTTGGAGAGTAAATCTACAAATAAATAACCAAGTTTATTTTGTAATCAAGTTAATAAAAGGATCATTTAAGATTAACAAGTTTAGGAGGAAAATGCAGTTTTAAACTCATGGAAGAATTATAGTTTTATTTTTGGGTAATAATAGAATATGAAGATTGAGTGAAGAAAATGGTACAACCATATTAAATGTTATAATCTAACTTTATTTTAATTTTATATTTATTTAATATTGAAAAATAATAAAATGAAATATGAATTTTTAAAGTTTTATAAGATTTCCATATAAATATTTGAGCTGCAAATTTTTAAATGCTACATTAGTGTGTATATATATTAATGTTTGGTATTTAGTTGCATGGACTAGTTTAAATGGTTAAGTGATTTAAATTTTATGTATAAGGTTTTGGGGATTTGTCAATCTTCTAAGTTAGGTGTCTTTATTACATGTCTCACTATTATCTATAGAATATGGGGAAATGCTCAAAGGTTTTTTATAAGGTTTTTTTTTAAAATAGAATGTTTTCTTTTTCTAAAGAAATATCTCATGGGATCTTTTTCTTTTTTGGAATATCTAAATAAAAGGTAGTGGTAATCTCAATCAGATTTGAACTTGTGACCTATCAACTCCTCACTCACAGCATGCCTAAATAGATAGTTCAACAGATTAAGCTAAACCTTGAGGCTTTTATGTTTTGATATATACATAGAGATATTCCATATTTGTTTAGTATTATATCACATAGAATTATACCATATGCCATTTTAGCATTAGGAATGAACGTTACATATTTTTTTATACTGGACTTTAAAATGATTATACTTGTTTTTTTTGTTTTTTCCATTGAAAGCTTGGTAAATAATATTTTAGGTATTTCTCAACATTCTTAGATGACTAGTACTAATTACATATTCATCTCCATTGATTACAACATTTAATACATTTTTAGGTATTTGCCAACATTCTTAGATGACTACAGGGCTAGCAGGTGCGGGTGGAGTCCTCTACGACTCTAAAGGAATCAAGACGAAAGATTATGCTTGGGGAATAGGTAAAATATCTAATAATTGAGTTGAATGGATAGCCCTAATCAAGGGTCTGGAGCTAGCTAGAAATGACGGAATTGAGGACCTCGTCGTCTTCGGCGATTCTATGCTAATCATCAGGGAAGATAGAAGCTTATCCAAGAGCATAAAGACCCTTGTCACCAAGATGCACCACCTGTTGAACAACATTGTCAAGGAATACAAAGCAATCAATTTCCTACATCTCTTGAGATCAAACAACCGATACGCGGACAAGATGGCAAACATGGGAGTCATACTGGAATGTGGGGTTTTGGTTTGCAACCAGCAATCTCACGGGTATGCTTGGGTCCTGTAACTTGTTCATTTTTTTATCCTTATGAATAGACACAGCATCTCCCCAAACACTTGGAAGCGGAAACGTTGGTTGTCTAAAAACACAAGCCATCACTATTCTAGAATAGGCACTCCACACTACAAAATCAACTTAATTCTTGATACCACCTTATGAGTCCTCTCGATGGCTCTGGACCTACTCGCACGCTCAACCCACATGGCCACCATGCAGCATTTAATTTCGGTTGATTTTCGAGGTATCTCTGTTTTTAAGGGAGGAGGGGAATTCATTCTACCCTCATTCGAGTTCACTGCCTGGTGCATTTGCAAGAAAAGAGGCACACGATTTTTCAGTGGCAAGCGCAACCCTGGCTGCGACTTTGTCAAGGATTACCTCTTTCTCCCCTTTTCTATATCATTATGGTTGATTCTCTTAGTAGGAAAATAGAGTGAGAGAAAGGACGACAATTTGCAAGGACTTACTATAGTTAGGGGCACCCGAGGAATAAACCATTCTCAGATAGTTAATGACATGCTTGTAATGGGAGGGGCATCAATGGTAAGTATTGAACTATTCCATTCTATTCTCATGCATTATCTCAATGCCTTAGGAAGAAAAAATAATAATGGAAAAAACCAAATATATGATTGTAACACCAACAACAGGATTCTACACTCCAATGCTAAGATTTGAGATTATTTTCCTCGATAAATGGTATTTCTTCAAATACCTGGGCATGCTCTTTTCTCTCGTCAACCCAACAAGTAATGTCCAACAAAATATAATCAACAAAATCCAAGGCAAATTCCACCAATAGGGAGTGTAATGGTTGAATCCAACCGTCATAGTTGTTCTCTGTAAGAACTCCTACCTTATTCCTTTAAATCAATACTGCACTACATTAAAAAATATTAGAAACATTCTTATAACCATCACAATAACAAATGATCAAAGTATGGCATATATTTAAGCTTTAAGTTATTGAAAAATAGCTATTTAAATGTCGAATTTGTTCATTCTTATTATATTATTATTAAAACAAACATACAATATTTATGAAGTACATACCCGTGGAGTTCATTCGAGATAAAATTTCTCCTGAAGATGTACTCAACTCCGGAGTCTGAAATGTGTCAAGAAGAAAAACTCCACACAAGTCTCCAACTCCCCATAAAAATATTTTCATGATGTTTACGACATCCAATTTACCTCATTACTACAATCATTTGGCTATTAGATAGCTCACCAACATGTAGGTTAATTCAACAATAACTCATATCCATGTATATATAAAACAATTTTCATATATCAATACATTATGCATCGATGTTAAATAAGAAACACATGGTTATTTATACTATGACTCACATCTATTATACATTCACACCATAGTTTTGAGTTCATATCACGTACCAAATTTCCTCCTTTTACATTGCATGTTTAATGAACGCAAATATATATCATCATCATGCACATATAATTTTAAAAATGATATCCTACAATACCATAACATGTCCATATGTCCACATATCAAGTGTTTCATTAGTTTGGCTCATCTAAATAGAAAGTAACCACAAGAAAATATTAGGACAAGTGATAATTTATAGTTATAGTCACATAAATCCAAATGTGGGTCATTACATCCTCATCAAATCAATCCTTTTGACTCTCCCCCTTTATTAGTGCTTTGCATGTTGGATCCCTTAGGGATCATAGATTAAATCTCTAGTGAAATCTAAAGGTTTTTATGGAAGGGAGGCAAGACTAATGCCAACAAATTCCTCTTAGTCAATTTTAATATAGTGAGAGCTCCAAAAAATCATGGTGGATTAGGAATAAAGGATCCCCACATTATGAACATAGCAACGGGGGTTGGGATTTGGTGGTGTTTAATAACAAACAAGTTGGAATGGTGGAAACGAGCCCTCATAAAAAAATATCAGTCGAGAACTAGAAAAGAAGCACTGAAAACATCTTTGTCAACCAAAAAGGCTCATACATATGGAAATTTCTCAAATCATAGGCCCCAATCGTTCAATCCAAGGTTGCTTGGATCCCTAGAAATGGAAAAAAAATCAAAATATGGGAAGATAATAATATTATGGGGAGGCCTCTTATTGAGCAGCGTAAATTCTCTTCTTTCGCTCAAAGATTAGATGCATATTTCGAAAGGAATCACCACTCTCAACAACATATTTTTTTACTCTTATGATCTTAAGAGATGGACTAGTTGGTATATCAAATCCCCTCCCTCAATTTATCAAATGGAATCCTCCCTTTTAATCCACTAAAGGGATGTGCCTCCTATGAGCACTTTAAGCCTAATAATCAAGGATGGGGGAAAACAAGATACATTGTGAAGAAAGGGTATGTTAAGCATATCCCCACTTAGTCAACTCCTCCCAATTCATATATATGGAAATCCATTTGGTATGAAAATGGTCTACCAAAGGTTAATACCTTGTGTTGGTCACTAGCGCATACCAAGTTGCTTATCAATGATAATATGCCAAGCATGGGATCAACGAACTGTCTAGATTTGTACCTTACAAGGCCAATGTCGAGACTCAAAGGCATATATTTTTAGACTTTATTTGCACTTGACAAGTTTGGAATATAAGGTTTCAAGAGTTGGACAATAGGTGGATCGCTCCAGATAATTGGAAAGACATGTTCTTCTTTTCGCACAAAAAATACAAAGGATCCTTCACTAACAAACCTATCCTCAAGCAAGCTTGGAATACCCTTCCAAAATATGTTTCTTGGAAGGTCTATCTAGCTAGGAATAGGGACATCTTTCCAACATAAATGGAATCCCTAAGACTACCAATGAACAAATCTCATGGCATGGTGACTGCGGTAATCAAAATCAAAGGCTTAATTGGTCAGCAAGCTCATTTCTTGGACATTGAAGAAATGGACTAGTTGTAGATAGTAATATCTAGGGAAGCAATTGGGATAAAAATGATTAGAGGCAAACACAATCAAGACCAACAATGGAAAATTATCAAAGAGGGAGATGAGTTCAAAGCTTGGTTAGCACATCAAGGAAAACACTCTTTATTCTTTGATGGAGCATCCAAAAGAAATCTAGGGGTGGCAGGTGTGGGTGGGATTCTCATTGATCTTAGAGCAAATAAATAGATCAACTATGCTTGGGGGATAAGGAAGGCATCTAACAATCAGGTGGAAGATTATTCTCTTCTTCAAGGTACTAGAGTCACTTCTTTGTCAAATATAAGAAATCTTATGGTGTTTGGGGATTCCACAATCATCATTCAACACTTGTATAGCAACACTACCCCCAAGGATATAAACCTGGTAAAAATCATGATTATAATAAGGAAGGAAATACAACATTTTAATGAGGTTCACTTTCACCATGTCCTCTGCAACCTTAATGGTGAACTCTATCTCCTTGGCAACATCACCATAAGGTTAGAAGAAGGAAATTTTTAAAAAATGGGGTTATTCATTTTATGCATATCCTATAATATTTAATGGATCTAATGCATGTACATGTCGTCATGGAAGAGCCATGTGTCATCTGAATTAAATCTAGCAATGGGAGGAGGGACAATGTATTAAGGTGTGCCCTATTTTCACACATGATCTAGATTCTGCTATTCAAAGTTATCTTGTGATCCATCGATGCATATGGGATTCTGAACAATCTCCATACCTACTCCAAGTCGTCCATAGTAATCCCTTCTCATTTTCTATGGTTTATTGTTGCTATGTGGGGTAATTCAATAGGAAACATGAGTGGTAGACCTATTAGTTTCTGGTCATTGTGGTTCAATTTCATGAATTAGAGTTGGGGACTTTTGAGCTAAGGGCTAGTTTCAGTTACTTTGAGGTCATGGATTTCTTATAACACCTCCAAGAGGTGAGTCTATTGATTTTTAATGGGCTCTTGGCCACTCCATTCCATGATAGGTTTTTTTATTATTATATGAGGTAATTTGATAGGTAACAAGCGTGGCAAACTTGTTGGTCTTTTGATCATTGTGGTTTATCCTCATGTGTCATGTTTTGCGCCAATTAAATTAAAGGACAATTTTAGTCGCTCTAAGTTGGTGGGTTTCTTCGAACATCTCTAGAAAGTGGGTCTATTGATTTGCAATGGTATCTTTACCACTCTATTTCATGACATACAATTAACACACTTGCATAAACTTGCTCGAGGCTTCTCAGAGGAGGATAGTTCTTTGGGGTTTACTAGTGTGTTGGCTCTTCTTTTCTCAAAATTGGGGAGAGGCATTATGGACGACAAGGACTCCTCGACATGTCAAAGGGACATCCAAGAGCTATGCAAGTTTATTAAGAGACAATAGGATTTGATTAAGGGTAACAACACTTTTATTTTCTTGGTAACGGTCATAACCCACGAGCTAGAACAACTCCAAGATTTTCAAAATTCTATTATCATGAATATTATTGTTCATCGGGAAAAACAAATCTAAGGTTTGGAAGATGAGTATGCATGTCTGAAGGTAATGGTCTCTGAGCTCAACAAAGTCTCCTCTTTTTGAGATTCAAATCAACCCTCAATAGGTTCATTTCCAATGACAAATAGGGAAGAGGAAACAATATGATAGCCTTGGGTTGACATGGATGATGACAAGATGGAAGCAGACCCCCCAAAGCAAGCCCAATAGGAAGTGATAAACAATAACGTCTTCTCTTGATTTGGGTTTTCGATTATGTTATGAAAATGTGTGTTGTTTTTAGGATTTTATACCACTAACATAACCACTTTTTGTTATATGAGTGTTACCAAGTTTCGTAGGATTAGATATGCTACATAATAGAAGGAATATCATTTTGAACTGTTGAAAACTCTTATTTTTATATTATTTAGCTGTTCAACTCAAGTACAACACCTTTTAATACAAATATTAACCCATCCTTTAAATCGTTTAAATTATATATATACTTAAAAAAATTATAATTAAAAATAATGTTTTTAAATATTTTTAAAATGAAAATAAATGCAAAGTTTAAAAAAGTAAGACAAGCTAACTTTTTTCCTCAAAAAAAATCATAAACTTTTATTATCATCAAAGTTTACATTCTTCATGATTCCACTAGGCATCCATCAGAAAAAGCTAAATACATCAACCAATTTTTCATGATTTAACACATCTCCAACTGATACAATTTAGTATACCACTCCAGGCATAAAGAGGCTTCAAGCCAATTACTACATTCGTCAGCCAATTACTAGCGACGCAATAATTAAAAAATAATGTATAACATTAACATAAATTTTATAATTATTCAACGGAATAAACTCCCTTGGAGTCTTAAGATGTATATGGTTGATTGTCTTCTGACTTTCATGACCATGAAGTTCATTTTTCTGTTTAGATCTTGTAATGTATAGATACTATAATTTGGAGAATATCTTACTGAATGTTTTTTGACTGCTTATGTGTATGGAGCTTCTATAAGCTCAAGTTTTTGAACTATGGTGAAGGATTTGTAAGTTTGAACTCTGAAAAGTTGTATTCAAAAATAAGGTTTTGGTAGTTTACAGCATCTTTATAATTGTATATGTTTGTGAGGAATGTAACTTTGTTTAATATAAAAGTTATGAATTTTTTTAAATAATAATAATGTAATTTTGAAATTATGAAAGATGTGCGATACCAGCTTATAACTAATTTGTCTTTATAATAATAAATTAAGGAGCTGCTAAAAAATAATAATAAATTATGGAGGAAATCTCTTTAAAAACTAATGTATAAAATTAATATAATTTGTTATAATTATTGAACAAAATACTTGGTAAAAACCCAACTTATGGAGTACATTTCTTTCCGTATGGAAATACTTATAACTATTTTGTCTTTGCAATGATAAATTAGGGAGTAAATTTCTTTCTGTGTGGAAATTTGGTGAAATGGAAAATTATAGTATGTATTAAATGAATTTTTTTTTTTAGATTTTAATTTTATTTAAAAATAATAATAAATTTAAAATATTATTATATAATATATAAAATTTTAATTATAATAAATTAATATTTACAATTATTTTGTAATACAAATATTATATTAATCTATTTTAATTAAATATCTTAATAATAAAAAGTATTATATTATTTTATAGATGAGAAAATGTATAATTGTAAATTGTAAACAGAAAAAATAAAAATAAATTTAATTTTAAAAAAATATTTTGCAATTTACAAAAATAATTAATATATATTATTTAAAGTTGTATTCTTTAAGTATTATGAATTTGTTTTTTTGTTCAAAATAATGTGGAGGAATGTTTTATGGAATTGTGTCTATCAAATATTAATATTGTATAATCTAGTTTCAATAGGGGTATTGATTGTTGAATCCATTTTTACATTATAAATAATAATTTTATATAATTTGACAAAGATTGTATGGTCATATTACGTAATTAGTGCGATGAGGCTTATGGTACATACCCAGTCATGTTCCATAATTTGAAGATTGTGGATTCCATATTGTGATTAGAGCAAGGAGCGTTTGGGCTCCAAGTGCAAGTTCTAGGTTGGTACATGTGATTACTCTTTTGGTGTTTATCTTGTTGGAAAAACAAAAAGAATAGGATTTAGATTATCACTCTGAAATAATTACATAATATTATTGTTTTTTGCAAAAAGAAAGAAAGCTGTGATTTTCAATTATTGAGTATTTGTAACTTGAATACAATTCACTCAACTAGTATACAACTAGATCTGGGGGGTTATCACAAATAATTCATATTCCCTTCACATCATGACTTTGGTCATATCCCAAGAATAATGAGTCCCTAGAGCTTCTCTCCCTAAGCCATTTGAATATTAGGGAACATGTTCCTACTTACACCGACATCACTATAACAAACATCTCTATGAAATGCATCATTAAAAAGAGTACTAGACAAGTATGGGAATTTCTCTACTTGTTTAGATAACCCATCAACTTCATCACCTTGGACAACATTGCATTAGTTGAATTGAACTCCACCATATTGTTAACTTTGTCTGTTAATTTTTTCAAACTTGTTCTTACAACAATCTTTGACAATGTGTTCTCCTTCACAACAATAAAAACATGTCAATCTAGAATCATCAAATCTTCCTTTGGATAATCATCCCCCACCACTCACATGACAATGATTCTTACCATCATTCTTTCTCTACTTCTTCTAATAAACCCTCCACGTATTCAAAAACAATGGAATGCCACTAACGTTCCTTTGGTTCATAAATTTCTTTGGCATATCTTTGCATAGAAAGATATTGTGCAAATGTTCAAAGGAATGCACCTTTGCTATGACAACAAGACTGGTGAAACACATCATATTTTCTAAACAACCCTTTTATGTAAACAAATTTCACATATATGATTTAATCTCCAACATTACGCAATAAATCTTGTATCTCTTTAAATTAATCAATATACCAGGAAACACTCTCTCCACACTCCACCCTATAAGAATTCAATTTTCTTTTGAGAAACATCCACATTGATATGATGGAGGAATCAAAGAAACACTTCAACATATCCCATGTTCCTTTAAGACATTACAACTCTTTCCATGAATGATTAATGTAGATATAAGGTTTATGGATATGGCCATTTGGGCATGATCATCCTTCTTATCCCATTTAGTTTCGTTACCAATATATATGTGTTTTGGATTAGACCTAGCAACTTGAGAATAAACTTCCCTCTTTGTCAAGATCAACTCCATGAAATACTTCTATAAAATATAATTGGTTATATCCTCCCATGTTTCGAACTCATTGAGATTTCCATTCTCTAAGTTTGAGAATCAAGTACTAACAAAAATAAATAATTTGCAACTTACTTATTTAAGATCCACGATACAACACCCAATTAAACAATAGTTCGATCGAAGTATGCCACATAACACACCAAGAAAATATTTTGAACCACAAAAATTATTCTTGCCATTTAACAAGAGCTATATTTCACTACAACAACAACATTAAGAGCTTTTACTTGGCCTCTTTAACTTACTAATCTCCTACAAACAAAAGTCACCAATACACACCAACATGTGGGCCAAAAGTCAACCCAAACTTTGCATCTTCCATGATTATATTTATGCTTGGTATGAACAAATCGAAATGCACAACAAATTGAAACAACCATAGAAATTACATTGTTAAACACATAATCATTCTTCTCTCATATGTGGATATTCCACTATGGCGCATACCACTCGTGTTTTTTTCTTTGCCTTTAGGAATTGGCATCTTTGATATCACATTGAAAAATCGAGGGACACAAACGATTCCTCTGAGTTATTTATTCTCCATTCCTTTACCAAACCTACTTAATCAACTCTTAAACAAAATATATAATTACATTAGAGTTTTGCTACATAACATGAATGAATCTAGAAAACACAAAAACATATGAAGATATTTACTTCAATCACACATTGAACCAAAAGGTGTTGATTATTCCATTTAACTCAATAGTCATATACACCAAAGACTTTGTCTCAAGATCAACATACTACATCATGATAATAAGGTTTTTTAAAGAATATCTCAATCACACGGTCAAAATAGGAATAAATCATTACCTCACAACAACAAGTTCTCAAGATAATACATCTAAAATAGACACTTAAGACATCAACAAATCTAATTAAGATCCAACAACCTCCACTAATAAATAGAATATAACTATTCATGTCAACAAGTAGTCATCACAAACTGGACACCAATTATAGA
Organism: Larix kaempferi; assembly: GCA_027924585.1. Lineage (NCBI taxonomy): Eukaryota > Viridiplantae > Streptophyta > Pinopsida > Pinales > Pinaceae > Larix > Larix kaempferi. The sequence continues at coordinate 14,279,185 of BSBM01000435.1, read as the reverse complement.
CAAGAATTATATGACAAATTAATATTATAGCATTAGACGCACTGCATTTAAATCGATTTATAACTCTATATGACTCATAAAATTAGAATCTAATATACCATGACAAGAAAATAATCACAAACACAAGAAATAAACAATTCATGCACAAATAACACTCTTATCAATTATCTATATACAATAATACTTGTGAACCAAATTTAATAAATTTAGAGATTTAAAACTAAAAAATATACAAATAATCATCAATAAATCCTCTAAACATAAAATTTAGAATATAATACTCACATGCAATCAATATTCTTGTCTTTTAAGGTACTCTTACCTTAAACATAAAATTTACCACATGCAATCAATATTCTTGTCTTTTAAGGTACTCTTACCTAATGTAGATTAAGATTCTTCTCCTTTAGTCTAAAATTTACCACATGCAATCAATATTCTTGTCTTTTAAGGTACTCTTACCTAATGTAGATTAAGATTCTTCTCCTTTAGTCTATCAATGCCCCATGCACCTATAATTTCTATATTGTCATGTTTTGTAGTACAAGCCATAGTACTAGATTATTATTGATAGTACTAGATTATTATTGTACTATCTTGGAGACAAAATTTACAAATAAATATTAAGCAATTTTATTTTTTAATAAAGGATCATTTAAGATTAATGAAATTTTGGGGAAAATGTAGTTTTTAATTTGAGATTAAAAGTTAAATATTTTTTAATAATATATAAATTTCGAGTTAAAAAATATAAATTTATTTCAATTTAAAATTTATTTAATATTAAAAGGAATTAAAATTTTTTAAAATACTAGATGTTTGAAATATTTTAAATTAAAATAAATCTAAATTGGTTTGTGTACAACTTAAGTGATCCTAATAGTTAAGATTATGTTTTCTTCTAAAATGTCATAATCCAAAGCAGATAAATTAGATACACAGATACACCTTCAAACACAGTATGTTTTTTTTTACATTATAAATATTTTTATTAAAAAAAAGACAAGCTAAATCTCCTATAATCTCTTCGTTGACAACTTGCCTAAATGAACAATTTAATAGATTAAACTAATTGTTTAGACTTTTATATTTTAATATATACATAATAATGTTACACATTTATTTTTAAAAATATTATATTGCATTGACTTATTTTATATTTCAATTTAACATTAAACATGTACATTACATGTCTCTTTTATACTTTTATGTTTTTAAAAAAAAAATTGATAAATAATTTTTTTTTGAATTTTTCAACATTTTTAGATTATATTAAATACATATCCATCTACATTAATAATAAAATTTGTGATCATTATATTAAATACATATCCATCTATATTAATAATGAAAAATTTGATCCAAAATATAATCTATAATAAAAATTTGGTCAATAATGAAATTTTTTACCCAAAATATAAATCTATAATTAAAATTTGATCAAATATATATATTGAATGACATATAAAATAAATACAACTATTTAAAAAAATTAATTTAAAATTTTATATCTAAAATTTAAAATATTCAACTATTTTAACTAATCCATTAAAATTCATACATATAAATAATTATTTTATAATTTTAAATTTATTTATTATTAAATTATAAAAACAAATATAATAAAAAAAATTTAATTCTAAAATGAAAATTCATTATGTAATTTGAAAGAGGGCAAACAACGAAATGGATTAATGCACTTAACCAAAACACATAAATGAAGAGCATGGTTGTTAGATTTTCTTTGGAATGGCACAAAGGATTTTGGGGGTCTGATTATGACTAGCTGGGAGAGACTGTATGTTCCTGAAGACTGTGGCGAGCGGGGTATCAAGAATCTCTCCTCCTTTAATTGTGTGTTGAGACTTAAAACTTTCTGGAGGGGTTTGTTTGGTTCTACGTTGTGGTCAGAGGTTCTTAATATCAAATATATTAAAGGCAGTACTCATGACTGGATTGGAGATCATAAAAGGAAATTGATCAGAGGAGTGTCGGATATATGGAGGGGTTTCTTAAAAATTTATAATTGGTTGGCAAAGGATCTAGTGTGGAAGGTCGGCGATGGCACTTCTATCTCTGTGGGGATAGACCCAATCCTGGGAATGGATGAAAACTTTTCTCTGCCTTTAGACATAATTGAGAATCTCAAGTTATGGGGTATGCATTCTTTAAGCCATATTAGAAAATCTCAGAGGCGTTTTGAACCTGAATCTTATAGTTGTAATGCAAGGGATCTGGGCCTTGTGGGTCAATCTGCTTTAGATTGGAACAGGTATGTGCTCTGCCAAAAATCTCAGTGGCGGGCCGATCCACAATCTTACTGGTTAAATGCATTCGAATTGGGTTTTTCGGGCCATTCTGCTCTAGTGTGGGAAGGGCATATTCACAGTCTTAATGTTGCGGGATGTCGACTTCACATGGTAAGGATATACTCTTATGGACGGGTAATTCTTCAGTGGGGATTATTACTCCCAAATCGGCCTATAATGTTATTATCAAATCAAAGTGTGTGTATCATGAACACTAGTGGTACAGGAAACTTTGGATATGGAGATTACCTCTTAAACTTAAATGCTTCATGTGGCTGGCATTAACAGATTGCCTTAAAACGTGGGATAAGCTATTAATCAGAGGATGGATTGGCCCGAGTATTTTTTTGCTCTGTAGGGCAGGACCTGACTCCATTTTTCATCTTTTTGTGGAATGTGCTTTTACTAGAAGTGTTTGGAGTAGGATCCTTCAGGAATTAAAAATTGAAGTAATTTGGCTTGTGGATCATTTTGAAAATGTTGCCTGGAGTGGAATAGGTATTGCAAAAACTTTCCGGAGTTGCCTGCTATGATTTCCTAGGCTATTTGGAAGGCTCGTAACCTAGTCATTTTTGAAAACATGGTTCCAGATGTTAACAAAACTATTAAATGTTGGTTCTTAAGTTGCTAAAAGATAATTGTGTTGAAGTGGTCCCTCATAAGACTCAACGAGAGTGTTCTTTTCAGCTTCAGATAAAGAAGTTGGTTGCATTTTTATGGTGCTTCAAAGGATGGGTTATGTGCAGCAGGTGTTGTCATATATATAAATGATGCTCATTCTTTCAATCTCAGATTAAACTGCAGGTGGGGGACAAATATGAAAGATGAACTCTTAGCTCTTTGGTGCACTTTGAAAGTGGTCAACATCTTTGGCATCGATGTTTTACAGGTCTTCGGCGACTCTCGGGTCACGATAAAATGGGCATGTGGACAATATTCATTGCAAGTGGCTAATCTTAATCCATGGTGTGACCAGATCAGGTCACTGATTTGTTTGTTCAGAAATATCTCTTTTGATCATGTTTATCGTCAGCATAACTCAGAGGCTGATAATTTATCTAAACTAGCATTAGCTGGTGATGAAGGTTTCATTTTGTGGGATGAAGTTCAAGAGGGTTGCAAAGTTGTAGATGGCTTTGTAAACATCTTTGAGATCTAGTTTTGGCTCAGTTACTTCTGTCTTTTTTGATGGATGCTTTATACCGGCATTATCTTGCTCTTTCAGGACATGTTTAGCTTTTTTGATGTAATATTGGATCAGTCTCATTGAGACTCACTTCATGTACTATTTGATTCAGTTTATGAATAACAATAGTATGTCTTTTTTCTACTGGAAAAAAAAATAAGAGCATGGTTGCTTATTCTAGGTCTTACTTCATGTATTATAAAGTTGAAGTCACATGATAATTTTAAAACTAGGGTTTTAAAGTTAGAAGACTTCAAAATCAGGTTTTATTTATGTAGTGTCAAATATATTTCAAATGTTTCTAGATTTATTAATAGAAAAATAGGATAAGTAGGTGGTCAAGATAGATCTCGTGGTGTAATTTTGATCATTAAAGAGTTGTTTTTAAGGGGTTAAGGTTGGATTCTGGTAGGATAAGTAGGTGGTCAAGATAGATCTCATGGTGTAATTTTGATTATTAAAGAGTATTTTTTTTAATGGGTTAAGGTTGGATTCTGGTAGAAGGATTTAAATTTAAATGTGGATTGAGATGGGGATGATATTTAGGATTATATCAAATTCCATCACATTTATAAAGAAAGAAAAGAACTCTTTCATAGATTTTTTTTGTCAAAGAATGATTTACATGTCGGAGCTAGGATGTGGCAACAGTGAGAAATGACAAATGATTTGTTTTCTGAATATGATTTACATGTGGGAGCTAGGATGTGGTAACAATGAGAAATGACAAATGATTTGTTTTTTGAATATGATTTTGGACTTTATCTAGGCTTAATTATTGACCATGACAGGGAAAAAAAAGAACATTGTCCTGTAGTGTTTTCAACACAAGTAAATTGGACAGATATGTTTATCAAAAAAAAATTCTCTAGTATAGAGCTTGACTCCTTATGGAAACAACTTGTAGCAGTTGTTTTTTTACACACTCTTCTATAGGAGCAATTGATCATATATGAGAGTTCATATATAGATGTGTTTATAATTTTGGCTTACAAGGATGTAAAACTGTTAGAAAATGTTTTACGAAAAATTATTTTTTGTAATGGCCCACAAGGCCCATGAACAAGGTGGTTCATTTTTAATATAATGAATTCCCGTGGAAAAAAAAAAATGTTGATTGTGATTGGTCTTATAAGACTATGTTTTTTTCTTTTTTTTCTTTTTTAATTTTGAATATGATTCTCTAGGAAACTTCCGAGCACTTCCTCTCATTTCAAGGATGACACCTAGTGTAAAGTCGATGGTGCCTAGCTTTGAAGGACCTCACCTAGAGGAAATCGAAAAGAATCGAACCCGTGACCTCCCCTACATAGGGGGAGAGATCTCATGTCTGACTCATGACCACTTGAGTTAACCCTTGTAGCTCTTACAAGACTATGTTCCTAAGAGCCAACCTTAATTAAGTGATGATCATTGTGGTTGGCCTTCCAAAACTATGTTCCTCCAAGTTAATATCTCAAAATTTTCATTGAGAGGTCAATAGCTTGAATGGTGAGGAGGTAAGTTTTGCACTCTCTCCACTTGGGTTCAAATCCCCAATAAGACGTAGTGTTTTGGGGCTATTAAAGGGACACTTAAAAAAAGTTGAAAACCAGATCCATTTTACCATTTTAAACCCAGATGTGGGGCTATTAGCACCGAGAGGGATCCAATTTCTTGAGGTGTTCACATTACATAAAGGTACATAACGTTGCAACATCTCCACATAACTTTACCTTACAACATCTCCCCGATATTGGGTTGTATAGAACCTCGCTACTCTTGGTGCAATTACAATGATGATTGTTATTAAAGTTCATGGACGTCAATTTTGATATATTTAATCTTTTATGATAATCACTTAATTTTTTTTATAGATAAACATTCTTAAATCACCATGCCTAAATTTTAAATTAGTTAAAAACACATTACTAAATGATATACCAACATAGATCCATTTAAAACTTGAATCTATGCACCAAGAGGCATCCAATTTATTTCTATCTTAAATTGTTTCACATTAAGAATAAATTTACACCTCAAGATATCTAGGCTTGATTTCTACGACGTTACAACATCTCCCCCATACTACACTGTAGAGCACCTCGATACTCTCTGTGGAATGAAATTGTAATCATAATAAAATTATACTTATAATGAGATCTTTTAATAAAAAAAATAAGAAATATTATACACAAATATGTTTTAGTTCGGGCGCCGCCACCAAAAAAATTCCAATGGATGTAGCTTGGGTGGTTGGGAGGGATGAATGTTACCATCCCCACCTAGGTTCAATTCCTTGTAAGTGACATGTTGAGCCCTTAAATGGGTCTATTGGATGCTCTTGTTGATGAGCCCCCAATGTACTGAAAAATTCTTGACCACCCCATGTTCCCTCACAGATTTCGGGGAGGTATCTGTGGATGTAGCAAGCACCGATATCCGGTGTCGTGAACCACATGGAAAAAAAATTATACTAATATATTTTATTGATGAGCAAACACATATAATTTATAATTTAACATTTCTTTCTTGTAGGTAAGATTATTATATTATCAGAGAAAGCTTACATATCCAGAGTGACACTTCAAAACCAGAGCCATATTGGCTAACTGATAAATATGCTCTACAATCCTTTCCTCTACCAAGAACTGTTCAAAATAATTCCACTACTGTGGGGAATACAAAGCATATACCCATCATTAGAGAAGCTAAACCCATAACAAAGACACCACCTGAAATTAAGCACCCAAGACATCTGCTGAAAACTAAGAGTCGAATGCTACCTCTACTACTAGATGCATACATACTAAAGAAAAAAAAATAACACTAAAACCTGAATCATCAAGGAACTTGGTGATTCCCCGTCCTGGCCTTCATCCCCGAAGGCCTCGAAATCTGGTGACTACTTGTCATGCTATCCATCCCCAAAGGTCATAGCACTGACGCATTCCCCCCCTCAACCGGAGGTTGCGGGGGCGAAGCGGATGCCCAATTTACTTGCAATCACATCAATTTTCTTGTGCATGAGGCAACAGTCGGCATTATGTTCCTTCCAGAATTTCACTAGTTCTTCATCACCTAATTTTTCTTTCGCCCTTCAACCCATCAACACACGATCCAAGAACCCATTCATCACCCAAAATATCACCATAAAGCACTCATACAGCGCCATATAGGCTCGCGTAGTACTTGGGTCTTGAATCCACTAAGCCAGCACCTCGAAGTCCTCTTATGGCTTCATCATCTCCAATTCATCCCACAAACCCTGTTCAACAACATCAATATCCTCCTAAACCACAACCAGAACACAAGATTTAAAAAAATAGTCGCATCTACAGTCCTAGTTTGCTCCTAAGTGGCCCACGGTGGGGTTGCTTCCTTATTATCTTTTGCCCCCCCAACTAGCCTTCTTCCCCCTAGTTTCCATCTGCCTAAGCTACTTGCAGCTCGGATTTCCATCGAGATCTTACCCCACAGTGTTCAAGCTCTCAAATTGAATCGACAACACAACCATACAATATCCACCCCAACCAATTTTCCCATTGCCATAAGTTAAGGTGATGGCTCCATAAATTGCCATAAATGCCCTAGAGGATCCCCTCATTTCCAGACCAACGCATGTTCTCCTTGGAGATCCGCCACCCCAATCGATCATCATTCCCCACGTAACAGACCGAGAGCAAACTCGTCTCATGTACCTTCACATGTTCAAATAACTAGGATGCACACTGCCATATCCCTTCCTACCTCAAACCATATCTTCTAAACTCTTCTCAAAACTATCCACATGCCCTCGGCACGTGTCGAGCCCATCTCTCCACTTGTCTTGTGTTATCGCCTCCATCACCTACACCTGAGGTTTAACAAATTTTAATTTAAAGAGTATATATTTCATATTCATGACAATAGTTAATCTAAAGATATTATAAATTTGTTTTTTTGGGCGATTCAAAATAAGTGAAATAATATTTTATGAAATTGCAGGTATAAAATGTTAACATGACCTAATCTCATTGTAATAAGAGTATTGAGTGTTGGAACCAATTTTATATAAAACAACAATTTTGGATAATGTATCCAAAATTGTATATATATGTAAGTTAGCTAAATTTATATCAATAGTGAGAAAAATACAAAGTTTCAAAACGCTAGTATGCCAAATTGGAAACCAAACCAACAACAAAACAAAATTGATCAGTCAGAATATACTTGTTATTGTTGTAAGAGTCTTCATTGTTCCTCTACCTGCCAATAGCCCAAAGACAACTACCTAACACTAGATAATTACAACTATAGCTAATAATCATAACAAAGAAAGAGTTAACATAGTGATTGGAACGACATAACCGTTGTACAAAGGAAGAAGTAAAGGTATATTCCGTGAACCGAACTCCATAGGTGATCGAGGTCATAACATTGAGTTTAGCATCCTAATTTTTGAGTTGAGCTTGAAGAGCATCCAATTGCAACAATATTTCTTTTTTTGCAGCATGCTTTTCCAATTGTGCCTTTCCCATTAAAGCTCTCATTTTCCAATATAGTGTAACTGGTTTGAAGTATTTGGTATCCCTGGTGTTTGAGGATCCCATATTGGGGACCCTTTTATTCATATCATCTTCAACCTCGTCTTCGTGGAGATTATTGTTGATGTATATGTAACTTCGGAATGTATTTCATCTATGTATTTCATATATATTTATTGTACCCTTATAAGAGATGTGTTATTCCTCTATAAGGAAGTGTCATCATGTGTATTGACAAGTGTCGCAAGTGTGTGAACTTGCCGATGGGTTATTAGACCACCATGTGTGGGGTCGACCCTATTTTATGTAATATGTAATTGATGTACCTAACTAGACAAGTCGGCCCCATAAGGATATTGGGCAAACAGGTTAAGTATAAATAGAGATCGGGAGATCTCTATTTGGATCATTTAGAAATTCACACTTCTCTCACTCAGAAAGTGGCGCACTAGTGAGGAGGAGGATCATCTGCTACTAGGAGACTATCTCTGTGTATCTTGGTTGTACTTTGGTTGAGCCATTGCTCTCTCTATCTTTGAGGAAGTTGTGGGGTTTTTCACCTTAGGGTTTTTCCCACGGAAACTCTGTGTCTCTTGTCTCTCATGCTTTTGATTCTTGTGATGATTGACATGCTTGTTATGATTGATATGCATTGATATACTGTACATGTTATTCTCTCAGTAAAGATCCTAGAGTATTGTGAATTAATGCTCAGAATTTAACATGGTATCAGAGCTAACCTGAGAAGAAGACATTGTGCAGTGACGGAAACTAGGGTTTCTTGTTTATTGGGTTTCTCTCCACAGTTTTTGGAAAAGCAGTATAGTAGATTGACTCTACTCATCAAGGATAATCTATCTGTCCAATCAGAATTCAATTCTGAGCATTTTCAGATTTGGCCCTAAAAATTAGGGTTTCCACAAAAATAGGAATTTCTGGAATCTAAAGACATAGCTGGAAGCTCCTTGCAAAAATCGAAGTTTAGAGCTTTGGATCGAGATTTTTGGCTGGGAGATCTCCGGGAAACACAAACCCTAATTCATGGCTCTCCTTAATGAATCCGGGAAGACAGAAAGGCAGTTTTGAAGGGTGTAGCTTTGTAGATCTCAAATTCTGAATACACCAGGTTGATCAGCTCATCAAGGCGCATCTTTCTATCATTTTAGAAAGTTGAAATTCACATTTTGAATTTTTAGGGTTTTTTCAACAAATCCTAATCCGGGACCAGATCCAGTTTTCAACAATTCAAGTGGTAAGACCTAAATCTTTTCTATTTCCATTTGAAGTACTCTTTAAGATGTCTCACCACACCAAGCTTGAGGATAAGCTTAAAGGGGCTGATAACTTCCGAGCCTGGAAGTATAGGATTGGGTTAATCCTAGAAGAGAATGAGTTGGACTCATATGTAAAAGAAGACATCCCTATCCCAGACGATGAAGGGGCTAAAATATTGCATAAGAAGAACTTGGTCAAGGCAAAGAGAATCATTGTTGATTCTATCAAGGACCATCTTATTCCACATGTGTCATCTCTAAAGACACCCAAGGCTATGTTTGACTCTTTGACCAAGTTGTTTGAAGGGAAGAACATAAATCGGAAGATGACCCTACGGAATCAATTGAAAGGGGTCAAGATGTTGAATGGAGAAACCATTCAATCCTATTTCTCCAAGGTATCTCAGATCAAGGAACAACTTGAAGCTGTAGATGAAATGGTGGAGAATGGTGAAACTGTTATGACCACTTCGAATGGCCTACCTAGGTCATGGGACTCTTTTATCTAAGGGATCGGTGCAAGAAATAAACTAATCTCCTTCAATAGACTGTGGGAGGAATGTTCTCATGGAAGCAACAAGGACAATGCTGCATGACCAGGATCTACCTATGCATCTATGGGCAGAAGCAGCTAGAACAACTGTGTATGTGCATAATAGAACACCCCACAAGATATTGGACAACAAGACACCAAAAGAGGTCTTTTCTGGTAAGAAACCTGAAGTCAGCCATTTCATAATATTTGGTTGTCCAGTATACACTCATGTCCCAAAGGAAAAGAGGACCAAACTAGATCCTTCAGGAAAGAAGGGTATCTTTGTGGGTTACAGTGAAAGCTCAAAGGCTTACAGAATATACTTTCCAGGGTTCAAGAAGATTGATGTTAGCAGGGATGTAACATTTGATGAAAACTCAGCATTCATCAAATCAAGGAAGGCACCTATCGAAGTTTATGAAGAACCTAAGGAAACTAGATTTCAAGACACTACCATGACTGAAGCAATTCCAGAAGTTGTTTGTGAGTTTGAAGATCCGCAAGAACTTGTAGATCCACCCCGTGAGGATAACTCTCACAAGAGGAAACCTGCATGGGCTAGAGAGCTCATTCAAGATGCGGAAAGATTTGGCATTCCAGAAGAAGAACACATAGCAAAGAAGAGAACCAGATCACATATCGGCTATGTTGCTTTACTCTGTGACATCATGAATAAAGAACCTTCCAGTTATGAAGAAGCAGCGGAAAAGAAAGAATGGAAGGATGCCATGGTCGAGGAATACCAATCAATAATGAAGAATGATGTTTGGGATGTTGTCCCAAGACCTAAAGAGAAGTCTGTTGTGACTTCCAAATGGATCTACAAAATCAAGCATGCTGCGGATGGCAACGTAGAAAAATACAAGGCAAGATTCGTAGCTCGTGGCTTCTCTCAGAAAGAGGGAATAGATTATGAAGGAACTTTTGCACCTGTAGCCAGGTATACTTCCATCAGAACAGTACTTGACCTGGATGCAGCGATGAAATGGAAAATACAACGGATGGATGTCAAGACTGCTTTCTTGAATGGTGTAGTTGAAGAGGAAGTATATGTGGAGCAGCCACTTGGTTTCGAAACACATGCCAGGGAGTCATATGTGTGTAGATTGAAGAAAGCCTTGTATGGCTTGAAGCAAGTTCCCAGAACTTGGTATGGTAGGATGGACGGTTTCCTATCTAGTTTGGGCTTTACCAAGAGTAAAGTGGATTCCAACCTTTACTACAAGGTTGAGGAAGGGAATCCTGTGGTTCTACTCCTATATGTGGATGACCTGTTTGTAACAGGAGATGACAGATTGATTGCAGATACAAAGAGGAAGCTTGCTGCTGAATTCGATGTGAAAGACTTGGGGATGATGCACTATTTCCTAGGTATGGAGGTGTGGCAGAGTACAGATGGGATCTTCCTTGGACAAGCGAAGTACACTATAGATATCCTGAAGAGGTTCAGGATGATGGATTGCAAGGCCATGGCCACACCTATGGCATCGAATCTGAAGCTTCTATGTGATGCTTCATTTGAGCCGGTTGATGTCTCTATGTATCGTCAAATGATTAGGTCCTTGATGTACCTAACGAATACGAGACCAGATATTTGCTTTGCAGTGAACACATTGAGCCAGTTTCTGACGGATCCAATGAGTGTTCACCTGGTTGCTGTAAAGCATATTCTGAGGTACTTGAAGGGTACAATTGAGTATGGGCTCAAGTATGAAATGAATCAAAATTTTAACCTGCAAGGTTATGTTGATTCAAATTGGGCAGGCAGTGCTGCAGATAGGAAGAGCACATTTGGGTGCTGCTTCAGTATGGGATCAGGTGTGATCTCTTGGTTTAGCAAGAAGCAGTCCTACGTAGCACTGAGTACAGCTGAGGCAGAGTATGTTGCAGCCTGTTCAGCTAGTTGTAAGGCAGTATGGCTCTGGAAGCTACTGTCTGAGTTATTTGATCTCCCGCTGGAGGCTACTGGTATCTTTTGTGACAACCAGAGTTGTGTGAAGTTGTATGAGAACCCGGTGTTCCACGATAGGTCGAAACACATAGAGATCAAATATCACTATATCAGGGATATGCTGCAGAGAGGAGCGGTGAAGCTCCTGTATGTTGCGACGGATGAGCATATTGCAGATGTGCTGACGAAGCCACTAGCTAGAGTGAAGTTCGAGTACTTCAGAGAGAGGCTTGGTGTTCTTCAGATCGACGACACTTCAAGGAAGAAGTGATAGACACATTTGCTGAAGCCATTCCAAGCATGTTGGAAGGAGAATCCTTCACATGGCTGTGGATGTAAGCGCTAGATGATGATCATCAGGACGATGTTCGAGTTTCTGCTATGTATGATTAGTTGGATAATTTATATGTATATGTATGCATCAGGTTGATGCTGGATATGATCAGTTGGATCATTTATATGTATTTTGTATATGCATCATGTTGGATGCTTGGACCATGTATCTGTATATGTATCAGGTGGATACTGTGTATGATCAGGTAGATCATGTATGTTGATATATATCAGTTAGATGCATTGTGTGGATCATGTATCTATGTATGTATCAGGTGGATACATTGTATGATTAGGTGGATCATGTATGATGATATGTATCAGGTAGATACTTGGTATGCATCAGGTGGATGTAGTGTATGATCAGGATGATCATAGATGACGAGCTTCAGGATGTTGCTCTAGATGACATGCAGCAAGATGTTGCAGTGATGATGATCAGGATGATCATGTGTACATCAGGATGATGTATGTTGAGTATCAGGTTGATACTCTGTGGCCGTGGACAGGTTGTGCAAAGGAAATCCTAGATTTGTTCTAGATCACATCCAGTATGAAAAAGGACTGGCACTGTGTATCACATGTAAGACTTGGGAGATCCTATAGGTCGGAGTTGTGTACACGTAATAGCCTGGGATGCTCTTTCGAGGGTTTGTGATAGTGGACCACATGTAAGACCTGGGAGATCTGATAGGTTGGGCTGTGTGCCCGTAATAAGTCCTGGGATGCTCTTTCGAGGGTTTGTGGTGGGATGCTACATGTAAGAACTGGGAGATCCGATAGGTTGGTCTGTGTGCCCGTAATGAGTCCTGGGATGCTCTTTCGAGCGTTTGTAGCAAAGGTCACATGTAATCAGTCCTGGAGATCTTGTCGGTCATGCTTAGGCACATAAATGTTCCTGGGATGCTCTTTAGAGTTCTTGCTAGTCATGCTATGCACATAAACGTTCCTGGGACACTCTTTTAAGGTTTTGTGACAATCACATGTAATAAGTCCTGGAGATTTGGACAGGATGAAAAAGGCCTCATATGCTCTTTAGGGTTCTTGCTAGTCAAGAGACTCTTTTAAGGTTTTGTGACGCACGTAATAAGTCCTTAGGATTCCACAGTATGGCCAGTGATGATGAAGACCTGCAGGTGGTGGGCCTACATCCAGTATGAAAAAGGACTGGCTCTGTAGAACTTCCTATGACGAGTAGATGCAGAGATTGTTTGAGATAACAACAACAGTGATGATGATGATGATTCGAGGACAATGCATCGATGACAATGATCCAGAGAAGAAGACTTGTGCTAGCAGATCTGTGTCGAGAAATACCTTCCTAGTTAAGAGGGAGTGTTGATGTATATGTAACTTCAGAATGTATTTCATCTATGTATTTCATCTATATTTATTGTACCCTTATAAGAGATGTGTTATTCCTCTATAAGGAAGTGTTGTCATGTGTATTGACAAGTGTCGCAAGTGTGTGAACTTGCCAATGGGTTATTAGACCACCATGTGTGGGGTTGGCCCTATTTTATGTAATCTGTAATTGATGTACCTAACTAGACAAGTCGGCCCCATAAGGATATTGGGCAAATAGGTTAGATATAAATAGAGATCGGGAGATCTCTATTTGGATCATTCGGAAACTCACACTTCTCTCACTCAGAAAGTGGCACACTAGTGAGGAGGAGGATCATTTGCTACTAGGAGACTATCTCTGTGTATCTTGGTTGTACTTTGGTTGAGCCATTGCTCTCTCTATCTCTGAGGAAGTTGTGGGGTTTTTCACCTTAGGGTTTTCCCCACGGAAACTCTGTGTCTCTTGTCTCTCATGCTTTTGATTCTTGTGATGATTGACATGCTTATTATGACTGATATGCATTGATATACTGTACATGTTATTCTCTCAGTAAAGATCCTAGAGTATTGTGAATTAATGCTCAAAATTTAACAATTATCCCTTTCCAATTTCACCTTTTTTCTCAACCTGCAAGATTTTCCATTGATTGTGCTTTGGAATTTCTCACCAGTAAGTTGTCATTGCTTCTATGCCTTCCTGCTTGACACAAGCATAAGAAATTCGCCTATCAACTTGACCTCCTCACTTTCCTTTTCCTCTACCTACCATGCCTTCCCAAGAGATGGGGGGAAAGCCCTCAAAATTCGACTAGAGGAGATTGAGAGAGCACCAATACATATGCAAATCCAAGCAAGGTAGAACCCTCGAAAGCGTTGAAAGATAAGGACCGAACCAACAGAAAGGGGAGTTGAAGGCTAGGAATGAGGGACAAACAAGATAAATCTGGGAAATGAGAAGAGCAACAAGGAAGTTACCCGCATCAAAGACGGGGGTTGAATCTGATCGTGAAGGAGAAACGTGGAACAAACATTCAAAAAGGAGTTTCGGGAAACCAACAACCATAAAATTTTGTCCTGCTTGAGTCGACTTCTATACTTCCAAAGAGGAAGAACTGAAGTTCTCTCAACCATCAAACCACAATTCCAATAAAACATTCACATGGCCATCATTCTTGGAAGCCACCTTGCAAACATAATTGCGCTTGGGTGCTCCATACAAAGCCATGTCCTTAGCTCATCATCTCACAATGGATACCTAACCAAGGCCATTAAGATTAACAGGTCGATCCGTATCACCTCCAACCACACATACCTTAACCCGATGTTATCACATTTGTTCACCACCTCTAACACCCCATTTGAAAATATAATTTTAGTAAAGATTACACAACTTAATCAAATAATAACAATATGAAAAAAAATTCAAATTTATAAAAAGTTTAACTTTTTCCATATCAAATATGAAAATATATCGCCAAGAAATGAAAGTCCTATCAAAATACTTATTTAGAAAAGTCCTATCAGAATACTTATTTAAAAATTATTTTGAAGAGATTAAAGATCTATCAAAATACTTATTTAAAAATGATTTTAAGTATTGGTCAAAATATAAAGGTGTAGTTTAAATATTCTACGTTTTCAATTTTTCTAAGCATATTTCTATCTAATTTTGTTTATATTTAGGTTGGAAATCTTTAGAAAATCTTAAAATCACATATATTAACTATAGAAATTGCATAATTTGGGTGCCATGGGATATTTGAAGGTGTTGAATCTATTTATAAATACAAAAATACAATTTAAACACATAAATTTGGATTTTACCAAAACAAAAATTACCAAGTTCCAACCAAAACCCACTCTAAAATCTAAAACATAAAAAATATTGACTACTCCAAATATAAATTCTGTTTTGGTGTGTTGAGCAATCATTTCTAAATTGGTCATGGCATTATTTTGGACGAATAAAAAATATTAATTTATTTAAATAAAATATAAAAATATTATAATATTTTTATTATAAAATCAGATTTACCCTTGGTAAACAAAAATATGGAAGTAAATTGTAAATGAAATTGTACTCTTTACATGTTGTACTAACACCAAAACGTACCCCACACACGAGCATTCGATCATTACTTCAAGACCAGCAGTACAATCCCCGCCAAAACAAACCAAATAATGATATAATATAAAATATAATAATAATAAATACAAGAAATAATATATTAAATCATTACATAGACTTGGACTTCTATTTATAGCCAGCCCTTGTTTAGGATTGAATCAACACGCACAGAAGAAAACTTAATAATTGGGTATTGTGGAGAATTTCCTGAGTATCGACCATTACAATGGCAGAGGTATGGCTGTCTTGATTTCTCTATTTCTTTTATTTTTATATATGTAGATTTATTGAGAGTCTGTTATTTCTTTTCCTTGTTTTTTTGGGTTCGGTAATTCTGTCTCTGCAGAAATTTCCAAGTTGATTTGTATTTTGAATGAAATTTTAAGAGACCCTCAAAAACCAGTTCTGCAATCTCACCATTATATATATTGGGTGCAATGGTCATAGTCAATTGTATAGTAAAATGGCTTGACCTGGACCTGATCCTGTTTTGTCTTCCAGTTTGAAAGTAAATAGGGTTGGCATCGAGGATTTGGGTTATATATATTTTGAGATTGGATGCCAGTGTATATATTGATGAAATAGGGTGCAATGGGCATAGTCAATAGCATAGATGAATGGCTTAATATTTCAGTATGACATGAACCTGATCCTCTCTTGTCTTCCAATCAGAAAGTATATAGGGTTGGCATAGAGGATTTCTTGTTCTTTTTTTTGAATTTTTTGGTTATCTATTTTGGTACATATGCTTATTAGATTTGGAACTCCAAAAAATTAGAGATGCCGCTATTTCTGCGAGGATTGCAGAATTAATGCCCAAAATGGTGAAAGGTCAACCCTTGTTAAGAGTCCTGAAAAGGCCTTACTGGGTTTGATTGGTCCTGACTGAAACATTGGGCAACTGTTGAATGTCTTGTTGGGAGATTTGGCAATTATTTGTAATGTTTGTGAGGTCTCAGGAATCATAGACAAGAATTTATAGCAGAAGTGTGAGGATGTATCAAGTATGCATGTAAGTATGGATAGGATGATGCAAAAATTTGAAAGTGTGGGCAATTTCCCTGCCCACTTACTAAGCTGATTGATTATTTCTCTAAGATATACCGATTCATCTGATGGGTCTTGCATATGGAAAATTTTAGGGATACATACTTATTTTAAAGTGTAGAAATCTTGGTGATTCTTACTAATTATTAAAATCCCAACCATATAATGTTTGGGGATATTTTTGTAAAAAAAATTAAATTTCCAAAGATTTATATAGTTTCTAGAAAATTTTGACTATTTTTAGAATGGATAATTTTATCCTATAGAATTTTAGCAAAAAAAGGAAATTTGCAAACTGTTTGAAAAAAAGGGAAAATTAGGGGAGGGGCGAATTTTACTTTTAGCCCCTAAACCTTCCTCTGGTTCTGAAATGCTTGCACATAGATTGAAATGCTTGGACATAGATAGGAAGGAAATGGAAAAAACACTCGAGCCATTTCCATCGATGTTAAAAGCTTTCAAACTCTTCAATGCACATCTTATTCCTGTTCTTGGAATTTGTTGGAACACATGCCATGCCGCTTGCTTCAGGTGTGACAAGATTTACTTGAATCTACTGTAACTTTTTCAGTTGTAGGATTATTCAAATTTCAACTGGAGAAATGAATAGAGCAAGGAGTAAGGTTTATCGTTCATTGGAATTGGCATGCTTATCTTTGTAGTTCTTATAGGAGAAGTCACCTTGCATCTGGTTATGGTCTATTTAGATCTTAAAAATAGGGCCATAAGTGTGCATAGAATACTGATGGCCAGTACTGGTTTGTCTAGGCCATTTGTGTGCATCAGTGTTGGCTGCTTATGATGTCATGACAAATACAATATGATAAGACCTGAAGGCCCTTTGGTCTGCAAATAGCTATCAAACTTTCGACTGAAAATGATCTTTCTATGATGTCCTCTCTTTTCATATGACTTGTAAATTTAAGCCCTATCAATAGGCTTATTTTTTTGGAGGCAGTACATCTCAAAAAGGTTAGTGATAGTATGGAGATGCTGGTCTTGCCCCCAGTTGAGAACTTGTCAATTGGACATTTACCTGTTTTATTTAAGGGTTTTCTATACATCTTACGTGTTTTATCTGAACTTTTGCCATTTCAATTAAATTTTAAAGGTATACATGTATGCCTCCATACCATTTTATGGGCATATTTCAATTTTCATTATGGAAAGCGTAGAAACATTGGATAGTGAGTGTTCTCATTATTGTTGGTTTCAGCTTTATTGAGAACAGGGAGAAGTCTGGTACCCAGGCTGTAATGCCAAACAATCCTTTTAAACTGAATATTCTGCATAGGAGGAATGAAATCTGGGCCAGCAAGAGATAGAGTTCAAATTGATTTAGTTTGGTTTCAGCTATATCAAAAACAGGGAGAAGTCTAATATCCAGGTTGGAAAGAAAACCATTTCTTTTAAACTGAATCTCTTTGCCATAGGAGGAATGGAAATCTGTTTTAACAAGATAGTTGGATGGGGACTAATGGTGACTTTTTCTTATTCAGGGTGTTACTCTCTTTCAAGTTTCAGTGCCTGGTTTTTCTTTTTTGTTTGAATTTGGAAAGAGATATTGAGGATCTACATACATGATAATTATTCTGTTGACTGGATTGTGTTACAAAAGTGATTTATTCTTCACTGTTGTCCCTACCCCCCTAAAACTATAAGCATTGCAATGCAGACAGTGGTTTTGAAGGTTGGCATGTCTTGCGAAGGCTGTGTTGGAGCTGTAAAGCGAGTACTTAATAAAATGGAAGGTATTGCTATGAAATTTTTAATAACATTTTTATGCTTAAACTTACCCAAAGATGGAAAGCTTCATGCTAATTTTAAATTATGGAGTCCCAAGTTTCTTTCAAGTCTCACTTGTATGTTGATTCTTAATTTCATATACTAGGGATTGAAAATACAGATTTTTGCGAGATAAAGAGTAATTCATAACGTCCTAATATTCTCTTGGTCACAAATTTAGAATCGACTTTTTGTCAATGAAATACAGTGGTAAATTTCTCTATCTAGCAAGAGTCCAGACTTATCTGAAGATGCAGTGTGTTATAATCTATCATAGAGCAAATTAGGGACCGTGTAATATTTTAATCTAATAATGACGAGCTTGATTGTAGGTGTGGAAACATATGATGTAGACTTGAAGGAGCAAAAAGTGACTGTGAAAGGAAACGTGAAGCCTGATGCAGTTCTGCAAACTGTTTCAAAAACTGGAAAGGAAACATCCTTCTGGCCAGAAGTGAAGGATACAGAAGTGAAGGATACCGCCAAGTGATGGTGCATATTCTTAGTTTTAATATAGTTATGAACATATATTGAATATGCTTCTCGGAGACACTTTTAATAATATTTCTAATAAATTGGGCTTGCTTATATTTTAATCAAAATTTGGAGAACCTACGCTTTCTGCATTCAATGATCAAATACATTTGAATATATCTGGGGTCTTTAAATTCATTTTTGAGTTTATTGTAATAAATTTCATTTTTTGAGTATGCCCCGGGTCTTGAAAGTCATCTCTGATGAAGGTGTTTATTGATAGCCAACTGGTCCCTGGGTCTTGAAAGTCATCTCTGATGAAGGTGTTTATTGATAGCCAACTGGTCCCTGGGTCTTGAAAGTCATCTCTGATGAAGATGTTTATCGATAGCCAACTGGTCCCTGGGTCTTGAAAGTCATCTTTGATGAAGTTGTTTTTTGATAACCAACTGGTCCCTGGTTTGATACCCTTTGAAGAATGAATTGGGTTCATTAGTTTTTAATTGTGGGCTTACCCTTTTGTTTTCATACAAATTCAGCCAATGCAAACGTATGGCGAATGACATGCCCATGACGGTGAACATTCTTGACTTCCACAAGATTGTGTTCTGATCATCTATCTGAGGTTGATTCCAAAAGCATGAAGTGAATTATTATTGCCACTAGAACTGCATTATCACTACTGTATGTTCAGTACATGCTCATGGTTTCACCTTCTTATAAATAACCATTTTCTCTCATGATTATGCACCAATTCATATTCTGCAATTTTCTATTTGAGATCAATGCATCTTACATACAAGACATACAAAAAGAGTAACAATTTCTCATTTGTAGAAGTGTGCGAGTCTGTAATTATGATGATATTGGTTTGGGGAATGGATTTATTTTGACATATATTTCCTCTGTTTGTTTCCATGATTACCGAACCTATTTGACCAAATGTTTGCAGTTTGCCTCTTTTCATATTTATTTTGCTAATGGTCATCAAGGTGGCTATTGCAAGGCAGTTCTTTGTGTTCTTATGCTAGCCTTTATTTCATTGTGATCATTCATGGTACCCTAGGCATCTGGTAGGTGTCTAAGAGAACACAATAGGTGATTATTGATGACGGAAAATAATGACCTTGAGGCTACAGTTTCTGAGGAGAATCATGTTCCTGGAGTTACAACAAATAATGCTTTCATTGATGTGAAGGAGTTCCATAATGAGACCGAAGTCCGAAAATCCCTAGAACAAAAGTTTGGTAAAAATGTTATTGATATATTTGTTGTTCAACTGCCCATAAACATAGAAAAGTTCTGAAGTCCCTAGCACTTTAGGTTTGGCTGTTTAAAGTTAAAAAGCATCCCAAGAAAGAGCATTGCTTTTGTTGAAATTGGTCACCAAGGTGGAGAGTTGATGAACCAAGAAGATGGAGTTAGCTGGTCTGAATGAGGAGAACCACTAGATTGGATTTTATGGTTTTGTAGATAAATTTCTTTGCCCCACCTAATTATTGGAGTCTTAAGATGTATGGTGCTTTGCAATTTTTTCTCAAATTAAAAGAATAGAAATCATTATTTTTATATACAATTTGAGTGGATCTAACTATTAAGAACATGTCTTTTCTTTTAAAAATTTATATAAAAATCATTATTTTTATATACAGAATTTAAGTAGATCTAACTATTAAGAATACATCTTTCTTTGACTTAAATTATAATCAAAATTATATTATTATTTGAAATTCTGATTTTAAACTCGATAAAAAAATGTGATTGTAAATAATTATTCTTTGATGGAAGATTTTGAATAAAATTTAACCATTTTTTTAAGAGGTTATTTCCTCAATTTCAATTTCTTATATTTATGAGATTGAGTTTATTATATAAAATGAATTGTTTTTTTTTTAAATATGTTTTCAAAATATGCATAGATGTGTTGCATGAGATGTGTCAAGATTTCTAAATACTGGGTTCATTATGTAGAATGAATTGTTTTTTTTATTTAGATATGTTTTTAAAAGATGCATAGATGTGTTCCATGGGATGTGTCAAGATTTCTAAATACTGGGTTCATTATGTAGAATGAATTGTTTTTTTTTATTTAGATATGTTTTTAAAAGATGCATAGATGTGTTCCATGGGATGTGTCCCTCGACTTGGGGGCATTGGGGATTTGTTACAGGGGCGGGGATGGCCACATTGGAAGATGTTTCCATGAAATTTATAAAGGGGTGTTTAAGTTTAGAACCTTTTACTAGTTTTTTTTTAATTGAATTGTATTTTCTATGGAAATTGGGCTATGCAGATTTAATTGATCATTATTTTGTTTGATTGTTATTAACTTATGAAATTGGGCTATGTAGGTTTGGCATCATAGGAAGACTACTTTAATTTGATAATTATTTATTTTTATTGGGAGATAAAAGAAGAATAAGAAAAATAAAAGAGCATACACATTAAGTTGGATTTTTTTCAATGGAAATTTCAAGAAAGCTTTTTTTTGTAAGGTTTGAAAATTCTATTAATTCAAAAAGAGATAATTGTATATAGCCAAGCTATCCAAGTGTTTGAGTGCCAGAAATGCCATGTATGACATGTGGAACTAAAAAATTAGAAGTCTAAGATCACTGTGCTATCTAAAACCAAAAATGTCTGTGAACAACGAAAATAGAAAGTTGACATTGTTTCCCCCCCAGGTCGGGGGTTATGACCAAGATAGCTCAAAATGAAAGACGGATCAAAATGATTCAAACCATCCCAAGGGCTAGATCCACTAGTCATCATATGAGAGAGGAATTGAGGAAGGACCAACACTTGCAGATTGCCTGTACTAGTATTGCTAGCTGTAACACGGCATCGTCTGAAGGCCAGTTGGCTGTCCGCAGCTTGATGTGGTGGAGCCTTGGTGAAAGTTTTCCCCGTGATGGGCCTTGCAAGCGCATCCACTTTCGCATTGATCCGCTCCATCTCCTCACGCTGGAACCGAAAGAGGGCATGCATGGTAGCTTCGAGATTAGAGATACGGTCCACTAGTGTCAAGGCATTCTTTTTCGGCCTAAGCATGCCTTGGATGCAGTCCTCCATCGCCAGAGACATCAGAGCTTTAACAGTCCAAAAGACCCCAAGTGTTTTTGTATGTCGAGTTTCTCGAGTGCGTGTAGAACCAGAATCCTCCACAAGCCCACCCAAATCCTTGGCTAGTTGCTTCGTAGAGGGGCGGCCACGCTTCTTCTTCAAGCGGTTTTCCAACCACATGGTGCGAGCATGAGCCAAGTCGGGGATTTCTTGTTCGAAAAAACCCTGAACTCTGCCCATCTCCTTCAGGGCTCGCGACATATGGGTGCGTCGCGACCCATTCATCGTTTTTCGAGGTGTCACCTTCATCCTGGCCATGACCGCCTTGGTTGTAGAGAAAAACTAGCTCAGGCGTCCACAGAGGGAGAGATCTGAGATAAAAATCAAGTCACAGAGAGAATGAGAGAGCAGGAGTTCAGTATGGGATCGAGCTTTAAGCCTTGGTCGCCTCTTCATTGCTCAAGTGCATGCGGACCATGCCAGACACCATGTCCACCACCTTCAAATCTTATTGCCCTTAAGACTCTTACAGTTGAGCTAGTTTGCATTCGTACAGAGCCTCTTAGACATGCCTCACGATGATGAGAGAGCCCTCCTTGACAGGACTTACTATTATGGGTTTGCATTGACTGACCGCCTGGTACCACACGTCGTGCCGCATGGTACAACCATATCCTTAAGCAGAGCGAGAGCTACATGGGTTGGGGTTGCCATGCGAACTGCACACGTCGTTGGGGGGGGGATTTCGAAAATTCTATTAATTCAAAAAGAGATAATTGTATATAGCCAAGATGTCCAAGTGTTTGAGTGCTAGAGATGCCATGTATGACATGTGGAACCAAAAAACTAGAAGCCCAAGACCAATGTGCTATCTAAAACCAAAAATGTCTGTGAACAGCAAAATTAGAAAGTTGACATTGTTTCTCCACAGGTCTAGGGTTATGATCAGGATAGCTCAAAATGAAAGACATATCAAAACGATTCAAACCATCCCAAGGGCTAGATCCACTGTTCATCATATGAGAGAGGAATTGAGGAAGGGCCAACACTTGGTAGATTGCTTGTACTAGTATTTCTCGCTGTCGCAGGGCATCGTTTGAAGACTTGGTGGGTGTCCGCAACTTGATGCGGCAAAGCCCTGGTGAAAGTTTTCCCCGTGATGGCCCTTGCAAGCGCATCCACTTTCGCATTGATCTGCTCCATCTCTTCTCGCTGGAACCAAAAGAGGGCATGCATGGTAGCTTCGAGATTAGAGATACGGTCCACCAGCGGCAAGGCATTCTTCTTCAGCCTGAGCATGCCTTGGATGCAGTCCTCCATCGCCAGAGACATCAGAGCTTTAACAGTCCAAAAGACCCCAAGTGTTTTTGTATGCCAAGTTTCTCGAGTGCATGTAGAACCAGAATCCTCCACAAGCCCACCCAAATCCTCAACTAGTTGCTTTGTAAAGAGGCGACAATGCTTCTTCTTCAAGCAGTTTTCCAACCGCATGGTGCGAGCATGAGCCAAGTCAGTGATTTCTTGTTCGAAAAAACCCTAAACTCTGCCCATCTCCTGCAGGGCTCGTGACATATGGGTGCGTCACGACCCATTCATCGTTTTTCGAGGTGTCACCTTCGTCCTGGCCATGGCCGCCTTGGTTGCAGAGAAAAACTAGCTCAAGCGCCCACAGAGGGAGAGACCCGAGATAAAAATCAAGTCACATAGAGAATTAGAGAGCAGGAGGTTAGTATGGTATCAGGCTTTAAGCCTTGGCTGCCTCTTCAATGCTCAGGTCCATACGAGTCGTGCGGGACACCATTTCCACCACCTTCAAATTTTATTGCCATTAAGACTCTTACAGTCGAGCCAATTTGCATTCGTACGGAGCCTCTCAGACATGCCTCACGATGATCAGAGAGCCCTCCTTGACAGGACTTACTATTATGGGTTTACATTGACTGACCGCTTGGTACCACGCACCGTGCCGCATGGTACGGTCATATCCTTAAGCAGAACAAGAGCCACATGGGTTGGGGTTACCATGCAAACTGCACCCATCGTGAGGAGGGGGGGATTTCAAAAAAACTTAAGAATATGTGTGCAAACTTCAAGTCTAATCACCCTAATACCTCTAGGATTGAGCTTCAAAAAGAGTTCAATGAGGACTCTACTAACCTTAATACATTTATGACTGAGCTTCAAAGAGAGTACCATAAAGACCCAATAAATAAAAGTAAATAAATCCTTTATGTTATTTTGGAAAAAGTATTTTCAACTTTTTTCAATATTAAAATAAACTTTAGGTAAATCTTACAAGTTAGGGCATGAACTAAGATACCATAGCAAAACCATGCTATGATCAAATTAATTTTACATTACTTTTTAATTGAAAATGTCCTATATAATAAAAATATAATTTATAATAATATAAACATAAAAAATGGTTTTTATTTTCTTATTATTTAACGATCACATGTAATGCTTTAAAAGAAACATATATTCATACTTTTAAGTTTGATATATATATAATCTCAATTTTAAATATTTTCCATATCATTGTATATCAATATCATAAATTAAATTAAATAAAAAGTTAAAGAATTAAACTAAAAAGAAAATAATATGTAATTACAACCTCCCATAAACTTAGAACATGTATATATATTAATATTCATTTTTTATTTCTTGTAATTATTATTTTTCTTTATATTTTCTTTATTTTAATTATTTTTTATTTTAGTATTTATCTTTTATTTATTTTAATTATTTTTTATCTTTTATGAATGGGAGTGAGTTTAAAGTATATATTTTTAGTTATAACCTTTTGTTTTGAAATAAATGAAAACAAAAATTGAAATATATATACATTGAATATTCATTTTTTATTTCCTCTAATTATCTTATATTAATGGAGCTAAGTTTAAAGTATAGATTTCAATCTATTTTGAAGTAGGTTTATAATAAAGAATATAAACATTGGAGTTTATATATATTAATTAAAGAAAACATTTCCATAGCTAAAATAGTATGAGAATACTATGACATTGCAACATATACATGAACTGTGTTCATAGGTGAAAGATTATATGAATTGTTTTTACTTACTTCTCTCAAAGGTGGAACATGTGCTTAGATATGGTCAATTATTATGCCAAGGCTTAGATATTGAGAACTTTCATAAACATCATTCTTATACATGCCATTATTGGCCCTAGCCACCTATATGTTTATTCAAACTAAGCAATTATATATTCCCAAAGAGAGCTATCAAGGTTTTCAGCGAACGAAACAATTTAGAATGCAACACTAAAAAGCCAATATGAAATGTGAAATCACATTTTCTTTGGACTCCCTTTTGATTTCTCAACTTTTTAATTGAGTTACAAGTCCACAAAGATAAAATGGAGTTCATAGATATACATCCTAGTTTTTCAACAATTTGTTTCCATCTTGATTATGGTGTCAAACAATTGCCTAGGTATAGTGCATATTCTTTGTTTTATATCCCCCATGTTAAACTTGATTTTGTCTTGTTGAGATGGTTCAGGGGGTGGACTTGGTATTTTTGGAGCCTTTCTCTTGCCCGTACTAGAATTTTTAGACATCTAAATAGAGCTATCACAAGGTAGATAAGAGAGAGGTTTTCATCAAACAGAACTAGAATTGATTGCAATGTTTGGAAATGCTCATTTGGGTTGCATCTTTGCAATTTATGGACCTCCAAAGTCTCTTCAAAGACTTGAATATGTATCTTTGACATGACGTAACCTTTAGAACACTTAAGACTCCCTCTTTCAAAATGTTGTGTATCCATGTTTGATGCTTTAAAGAAGGATTCTTTCAAATAATCTCCTAGAGATTGAAGAGATCAAAGCCATTGAAGGGCATGTTTGTCATACTTGATCTCAATCCCACATGAAGGTAAGATCCACAGTGTGTAAATTGCTCCATCCTTTCATCAAGATTTCTCTAACCTAGATATACACATAAAGTCAAAACATTTTTGATAACACATAAAGTCAAAACATTTTTGATAAGATATAAAGGGGAGGCATAATCTAATTAGCTTGTCCGGATTGAATTGATCCAACACCTAACTTTATAATGGTAGGGGAGGCCCCTTTTGTGTTTTGTCCGTCGAAGCTTGATTCCAACAAAATCAAAGGGACCATAGCTTCCCAACATGATGATTTTTTTAAAGATCTATGGGAATCTTTAACTAGTTGGGATTACTTAGGCAAGGCCTAGGGTTAAATCTAGTTGGTTGTTGTTATAAACCCTAGGCTAGGTGTAACTACTTACAAGCCACACCTAACAGAAAACTTAGGCCTCAACCTAGGGTCGAGACATCCCAAATGGGGGCGCCTACCCATTCATCCAAGACACAACATGCTAATGCCTCACTAGGGATTTGAATCGAGTGGGGACACCAAAAAATTTACCTCCCAACTATTTGAGTTATTGCCCCTTGGTGATAGCATGATGAATTTTTTTCTTTTAATAGTATAGCATGATGAAATTATTACCTAGAATCTCACTTCTACAATTAAGAACCCCTTGATTCTCCACCAACATGCCCATATTCACCATTAGTTCTTAAGAGTTTCCTTTTACAAGGTTGTTCATAGATATGACCTCTCTCCAGGGTTGTGATAGTCTCATCATTTTCTTTTAAATCATGTTGTTGATTGGTAGACCTACCATCATGTTGGTTGAACTACATAGATGACAATATTGAATTTCTTTGAAAGATTGGCCAATTGCTTTGAACCAAGAGGTCATGTTCTCCAAGTTCTTATCTTCAATGCCCCCTGCAATAGTTTTATTAATATTTCAGTCCCCCTCGACAATTAGTTTATCTACTCTATTGGATATGGCTATGTTTATTCCCATCCTTTAACTTTGTTGTTTATTCCTTCCTGGAATAAGCCAAAAACCACAAATTGAAAGAGTCATAAATAATTTTAGTGTCCCACCAACACTTGTTGGGCTTGGGTTTCCCTTGAATGCCTTGCCAAATTTTAGTTTAAACTGTCCTTCTAATGGAAGGCTATGTTTCTTCTTTGACTTTGAAATTATTCAAAATTTCAAACTCTATGGTTGGAGGGACCTCTTTCCTACTCTTAGTTATTTTTATGTTTCGCTTACTGTTCTTTCAGCTTTAAGTCAAACCCGCTAAGTCCTTAACATTTTTTACTTGAGGATGTGTAAGTTCCTTAGCTTCCACAATGTCTATGTTATGAGCCTTGTACTAACTTCCCATGGCTTATATAACACATGGAACTTGTAAGGGGGTTTCTCCCATGAATGTATAAATTCATGCATTGGAGTGATCTCCAGTCACTTTTGTTCTATTGATTCTACCTAGAAACTCCACACTATTTTTCTCACTTGTAATTCAACAAAATGTATGTGTTATCCTTTGATTCCCTTAGGGAGATGATACATCTTGTGGGCCCAATTGGATCCCTAGTCCTAAGTGCTTTTTTAGTTGATATCTTCCTTTGGTCCACAAGGCTTATGAAAGTTGCTACCTTAACCTAGAGGATTATGCTCCATATTATCTTCCAATGATCTTGTTCTTGAATCCCTTCCTCTTTAGATAAAGCATAGAGATATCCATCCCTTACTTTGTATTTCTCTAATTTTGACCTACACCTTATAACATCGTCTCCATCTATCTTGATTATTTTCTTGTTCAAATTGTGGAGCTTTTGTTAGATATAACTTCGATTAGCTGAACATGCCACTCGAAGGAGGCCTTCCAAGATCTAAAGTTGGAATGTTTCAGGCTTGATGCCAATCTTCTAGACCCTACCAATCATCATCTTCATAGTCACCTAACATTGAATTTTGTCTTATAAAGGGGAATTCACATTCCAAGCCTCCTCCCAAAAGTGAGCAATGTTGCCATTAAAAACTACCAAAAATATATTATCGGTTATTACAAAGCTACTACCGATTATATTATTCAAGAAGGAAGGGACTTAAGGAAAGGAGTGGAATCTTATAATGTCCTTTGGATCTACACAATCTAGGTATTTATGCCTCATAATAGATCCCCATGGAGCCAATGTATCTTAAAGAAGTCTCCAAAAGTGTCATAATGTCCTTTGGTCAATGCTTTATTCATTATCGATAATCTCTTGAATCATTGTGCACCTTTGGGCTTAGCCATCCCATTCCAAGGAAGGATATGCCACTTTTTTTCTTCTTTGGGATGACTCCATAAGAAGTATTCTAGAAAACCTTAAATTTCTAACTTGATTCTAGTAGGATCTCCCAAGATGGAGCTCAAATACAAAGGGAAAGCATGGAGAATAGCTTGAATTTTAGTTCAAATACAAAGGGATGGTGATTAAGATAATGAAAATAGAGTTCAAGGCTTTTAGGCTTTTATTTGTTTTCCTTGATTCTTCCACTATTTCTAGTGGATCTTCCTTTTGATGATCTTTTACATATGTTGATAGAATTACATAGAGAACCCATACCAAGAGCCTTGGATTTCTTCATAAAAATAACCTACCTTTTCCATCACCTCCTCAAATATGGGATCCATGAGAGGCTTGTTGACTAAATAATCTTTGAGCTTTGGATGAAGAGCCATGAAAGATTCTATATTCCTTGGTTAGTGTCCCATGGATTAAAAAAATACGTTTCTAAAGAACCTCTCTACCTCTATATAGATGGACACTTGATATTCTAGCAATGATCCATTCTCTTGAACAATTCTTTGGAAGGAGTTATGAGATCTCTTGCTCTTAGCATTAGGAACTAATTTGGAGTTCCAATATCCGGGTTATGGTTCCTTGTAGTTAAAATTGAGCATATGATCTATGATATTTACTTCCTCTAAAAGATTATCCCTGCATCTTGATTTGTCAATCATATTTTGGATTTCTTCCATTTTTAGCACCAGAGCCACTTTTTCCTTGAATATGTTTCCAAACACCTCTATGTTCCACTTTTTCAGGCAACTCTTATGCTTGTGTAATTTTTTGTGGAAGATGATAATTTTGGAACCTACAAATTGAACCCCTTATTCCCATGGTTCTCATACTTCCCTAGCTGGGTCTGGGTGCACAAGCCACATGTTTTCAAATATCAAGGGGATATTCGTAGGTGTTTCACCTCTATAATGATTAAGTACTATTGGCTAATGATTCGATAAAATATTTAGGATACTATAGCTAGATGCAAAGCCTCCCACCAACCAAGAATCATTAGATAGATCCAATATTTCCAAAATAAATTATTTTCCATTCCTACTATTCGTCCATGTAATATTCTCTCTAGTTGGTTCAATGTCCACCAAGAATTTTTCCTTAATAATATTTATGAGAACACTACTACTACAATTCATAGTCCTTTCTTTTCATGGGCACCTCGGATTAGATTTAGATCTCCCTCTCCAATTCATGGAAAATTTGAAAATTATTCCTTCTTATTTAGATTTGGTGCTTACCAGAATTTTGGGGGGTTGGAGAGGTGTGTGGGGAGAAACCATCCACCTTGACTTTGAGGGAGGAGATCAAACTTAAAAATAAGAGATGATAATGAAGAACTACAACTTGGAGAAGGAATGCCAATAAACTTGGGTTTAGGTTGAGGATGATCTTTAGAAGGTAATACTTCAATAGGGATTACTTGATCCAAGTTCTTTTTATTTGGCTCATTTCCCTCTTTGACTAGGTCTTCGAATCTTTTGAAGTCAAATACCTCCATGGATTTTTATGTGTTGGAAGGGTTTCTGAATCAACTTGTCTCCCCTTGGATTAACCTTTTGAAATCCATCATCCTTAAATTTCTTCTATTGGGCAATTGAACATTTGCTCTCCCAAGGCTCATACTCATGAAAAATATGACTTTTAAAAGGAATGCATTCCTATCCAATTCCTGTGGATTCTTCCTTCCTCCCAAAACCAAGGAAGAATGATTGGGAATTTGTTTACTTAAGTTAAGAGTTATGTAGATCCTATCATAAGTATCCAATTTTCCTTCCTTTGTGGCTTGAGAAGATTTTATGTAATCCCCTAAATCGTCCTGTGTCATCTTCAAGGTATACTCATTTTGGAATTCATAGAGTAGGTAGGGTAATCAAATTCACATTAGTGTTTTCTTTGGCATGTCTAACCTAAGGCCGAACCTTGGCACCCAATAATGCATAAAACAAAACCCAACCTGATCATAAAATAGGGACTGCTTTCAAAGGTTATATCTCTTTCTGTTGAAAATGGTAAGATAATTGTTGGTCCCCAATTGCATCAATTAGATAGGATGCTTAATGTGAATGGTTTGTCATGCATTAGTGGGTTGTTAGAGAATTTATGGTTTGATTGAATTATGGGGTTTATTATTAATTTATTGATGATTTAACTGTGATAGTGGAGTAAGGGGGTTGCTAGGCATGATGAATTCCTTGGTTAGTGAGCATAACTACTTGGTCATTATATTATGGGATAGATGAAGATAATTGTAATCATTCTATTGGAGTTGAACTCTTACACTATTGTATCATTTTGGTTGTGAGTACATAGAATTTTAGGGTTTGAGAGTAGTTTCTCTCCCTTGTCCACCATGGGCAAGGTAAACACTTGTAATAGATAGGTTTCCATGATTAATAAAGAAAATATGATGCCATTGTTGTTTTGTTTCTGCACTTGGTTTCTGCATGTTGATAGTTTCTAGGTTATTAAACTTCACAACAAAATCGTGTTATTGACAAGCATCATTGCCTTGGTAGAAATATGCTCGTCCTTCTCCTTGATTGGGTTAGAAGGTAGAAGATTGTTTCATGAGCCTAGGTTAAAAGGGTTTTTACATAGTTATTGTCATGGATGCATACATTTTAGAAACTATAAGTTGGATGTGTTTTTTTTTCACTATCTGTATCTGCTTCTCGATTACAATAAAAATGAAGAATATCTCTGAGAGCTAATTAAATAACATAGTATAGTATTTTCATGGTAATTTTCGAGTGTTCTCATGAACTAAAAGTATTTTTGGGGTTTGTTAATAGTTGTGTGAAGAGGGTGCACGTGATTTGTTTGATACAAGTTTTGTTTGGAATGCACAAAGGTGGGGTTGTTTCATATATAATTGGTTGGTGCACCCAAATTGGACAGCCTATACCTTCATGGGTTGTAGAACTAATTCCCGGTTACATTAAAAATGAAGGACACTGGAAAATGGTGTGAGTTCCACAAAATACCTTGGCACAACACCAATGAATGTCATTCGAAACAACCATTCTTGGTTGAGATGAAATCCTCGGAGTCAAAATTTGGCTCGAACTATTATTTGGAGCATGATAAGGGAAAGTAGATCATTGACACGGAACCCAATGCCACCATCACAACTACAAAGATCCAACCAAAAGAGTCAGAGGAGCCCGAGGAAGGGAAGTGACTCTTAAAATCATAGATGTGAGTGAAGTGGACTCCACTACATTTTATGGTTGACAGTGGTATCCAAAAGAAATTGATCTTGGATAAGATCAGGAAGAGATTGAAGATGTCGACAATGCCACACCCCCAACCATAAACTATCAGTTGGTTAAGCTAGGGATGAGACATCCACATCAATCAACAATGTAACATGTCCTACGACATCAATCCCTTCAAGGATGAGGTACTATGTGATGTTTCATGATTTTAATTTGTGATGTTATTTTAGGAAACTCTATATGTAGAAACATCATGATTTCTATTAGTCCAGGCCCCATAGTGTCAAATTTATTTTGGGAGGCCAACTCAATAGGGTACGTGAGGTAGTTTTGACTACTACATTTTCCTTGATCTCAACAAAGCAATAACGAAAGGTAATCTCTCAAATTGATAAATTTTTCCTCTTTGTGGTTCAGTTGGAAGGTGAACAAAAAGTCATTGTGATCACCACAACCTTAGCATGAGGCCTCCTTACATAGAAAATGCAGGTGGACAAGATTGTAGAGGAATGCATAAATATATTTGCCTTACCTAAAGAGGTTCATTTACACTGCAAGCGAAAACATTCAATTGATTTGATATCTAGTGCTCCTTTACCTAATGGCCCGATATATAAACACTCCCTTCTAGAGAATGGGGAAATAAAATGTCAAATTCAAGAGCTCATATAGAAGGACCACATTTGACTGAGCTCCTCACCTTGTGGGAGTCCAATTGTGTTGGTGCAAAAGAAGGATGGGACATGGTGACTCTATTTTGATTAAAGAACCTTTAACAAAATAACCATCAAGAATCAATACCCAATCCCCCATATTGATAATCTTCTTGATCAACTTAAGGATTCCAAGTTCTTTAGTAAGATTGATCTAAAGTTAGGCTACCACTAGGTCCCAAGAGAAAATTGATGTATGGAAGACAACCTTCAAGTCTAAATAAGGCCAGGTATTTTTGAGTGGTTTCTCATGCCTTTGGCTTGACTTGTGGTCCAACAACATTCATGAGGATGATGGATGATATCTTGTTATTGTTCATAAACTTTTTTATGGTTGTATGTGTGGATGGCATCCTCATCTTCTACAAAACTTGGGCAGAACATTTGCAACACATTCAACAGATCCTAAGCACCTTGTGACAAGACAAGTTATACACCAATTTGGAGAAATGTTCATTCATCATGCATAGAATTAAGTATTTGGTGCATGTGGACCCAACCAAGATCCATTTTTTTCATCATTGGCTAGCCTCGGTGGCTCTAATAGAGATTTGGATCTTTTTGGGCCTCGCCAACTTTTATCACAGGTTTTTGTTGGGGTTTTCTCATATCACTTGGCCCTTAAACAAAGTGACCAAGGTTGGAGGCAAAGCCAAGTTTGCTTGGGGTGCATCACAACATAAACCATTCTAGGTTCTAAAATGATGCATTTTCTTAGCACTAGTCCCCACTGTTCCAGGCCTGAAACAACTTTTCGAGGTTGAGACAAATGCCTCCAACTATGCTATATGTGCAGTCCTCACTCAACATGGACATTCAATGTCTTGTCATAGTGAGACAATCTTTGATGTTATTCATAGGTATCCCACCTATAACAAGGAGGTGTACTCCATAGTGTAAGCATGTAAATAGTAGAAACATGATATTTTGGAAAAGGAAACAATCATCCACCTTGATCACAAGCCCCTACAATTCATGCAGTTGTAAGGAAAGTTAAAAAATGACCACCATCGGATGTGGTCCATGTACCCACCACAACAATTCCACTTGAACATGCACGAGAAGGGAAACACAAACCAAGTTGCAAGCTACCTTGGTCTGCCTTTCATTGTGGTGCTAACCACAGTTCTTAACTATTGTCTGCACAAGATCTCCAGGTGGCCCTAATTGTATGCCATTGGTCTTAACTTCACTACTACATATTAGACACTAGGCATAGATGAACACGTTCCATATTTTCACCTCCAAGATGCACTTATGTGCCATCTAGGCTATTTTTTTGTTCCTTCAAGTGAGTATGAGAAACTTATTTGGGAGGCACATTATAGTCAGATGACTAGGCAATTCGACATCGAAAAGGAAATAGTCATATTACATAATAATTTCTACTCACCAAAGCTATGACAAGATGTCCGCATGTATATTTGATCATGAATTTCCTTCTTGGGTACATGTTATATTCTTTTCATGTGTAATTTAATCTCGATTAAGGGATTGGGGTTGTAATAAAATCCAAGTTAATGTATCAGGGTTTTGGATGCTACAAAATACCTAAATATTGTATTGTGAATGGTTAAAAAAATATAATGAGCAAGAGAGGTGTGTATCTAAGTTTTGTTGGATTTCCTAGTTAAGAGTTTCCAGGGTAAATATCTATTTATTATGTGTGTTCCATTGTCTAATCTCTATCTTACCTAAGAATCAGTATGCATTGTTTCACCTCATAGGTTTAAAACTTACATGTGGTATCACAACTCGATTAATTGTTTCAGGGGGATACCTTTGTTGCTAAGGGTTTGACTTGTTTGATACAGAAAGTTTATCTTGGGTTTGTGATAAATATGGGTTCAATGGGAGCTCTATGGTGGTGATTTCGTGTTGAAAGAGAACGGAGAGTAGTTCTAGAATTAAGATTGAAAAATTTAACAAGTGGAGCTTTGAGATATAGAAGCTCAAGATGGAATATCTTCTTGTAGATTAAGAATGGTAAGTTATCGGTATGCAACCTATTGCTATGGTGAAAGAAGACTAGATAAAGATGGAAAGAAAGGCAAGAAGTACGATTCAACTTTTCCTATCAGATTTAGTGTTGTTAAATGCCACTCGAGAAGACAATGCAAAGAAGATGTGGGATAAGATAGGGAGTTTGTATCAGTGAAAAACCATGGCAAACAAGTTGTTTATTCAAAACAAGTTGTATCATCTTAGGATGGATGATAGTGACTCAGCGACAGATCATATAAATGTATTTAATAGTCTGCTAAGTCAAATTGTCTCGATTGATATTAAAAATGAGGAAGAATATAAGTGTATTACATTGTTATGTCCCTTGCTAGACTATTGGGATAATCTGATTGTAGCAATTGGTAGTGCTACTCAATCAACATCTAAGTCTGAGGATATAATGCCATATGCCTGGTATCAGAGGAAATTAGGTAGAAAACCATGGATATCAGAGCATGGATGCATTGTTTATGAGATGTTGTCCACAAGATAGAAATAAAATTAAGTCTTCAGTGCAGGGAGATCTAAACCTAAAGGTGGATCTAAATCTCTAGGAAAATATTTGAGGAAATGTTAGAAATGTAGTAAATCTAGGCATTATAAGAAGGATTTCATATCTAAATATATTGATAAAGGGAAGGTATATGATGATTCCCTTACACAAAGGTGAATGCCTCCTCAGAAGGAGGGGATGTGTACCTAGTTTCTACCCATTCAGATTGAGATGTATGGTTGATTGACTCGGGTGCTTCTTTTCAGATGACTCCTCATAGCCCATGGTTTTCTGAATATGAGAATTAAAATGGAGGTGATGTTTTCAGGAGATGGCTCATTGGCCATAATCATAAGATGTGGAAGACTTAATTTTATGCTCAAGGATGGAAGGATCAGAACTCTCTTCAGGGTTTTTCACATTCCAGAGCTAGCTAGAAACTTGATGTCCATTAGCAAGGTAAGTGATGCAAGCATACATGCATTGTTTGGAAAATAAACATGCAAAATGCTTCAAGGAGCAATGTTCTTAATGAGGGGAGTCCATAATGGAATTGTAGATGTGGAAGACTTAATTTTCTGCTCAAGGATGGAAGGATTAGAACTCTCTTAGGGGTATTCCACATTCCAGAGCTAGCTAGAAACTTGATGTCCATTAGTAAGATAAGTGATGCAAGCGTACATGCACTGTTTGGAAAAGAAACATGCAAAATGATTCAAGGAGCAATGTTCTTAATGAGGTGAGTCCATAATGGAACTGTATTCAAGCTATTGGGAAGCAATATCACCGATGGGTGTAATAGTTCTATTTTTCTTGAGGGTGTAAATAAAGAAGACAAAACCCTTAATGTCTCTTGAGAAAATAAAATTATATGCCATCAATACTGGGACATATTGGGGAGAAGAGAATTTGAGCATTATATGGTAAATATATGGTTGAAGGTATGTTTGATTTCACATTAGATTTTGATTTATGTGAACATTGTATCCATGGTATACAAAATTAGGTAAGATTCACATCTTGTACTACAAGAGCAAATGGAATCTTAGAGTTAATACAGAGTGATGTGTTTGGACCTATACATGTTCTAACATTAGGTAAATCTGTGTATTATGTTTCATTTATAGATGATTTCTCAAGGAACGCATGGATTTATTTCCTCCAAAAGAAATTTGAGGTCTTTGATAAATTTAAATAATTTAATGCCCTTGTAGAGAATCAAACAAAGAATAAAATAAAGGAATTGAGTATAGATAATGGTGGAGAGTTATTTGGAAATAAATTTGAGGAATTATGTAAGAAGTGCAGAATATCAAGGTAGAACACTAGTCAATACACCTCAATAAAATGGAGTTGTAGAAATAATTAATATGACGTTGATGGAAAAGGAAAGGAGCATGCTTAGTGGTGTCACGATAGGACACGAATTTCGGGCAGAGGCAGTGGATATTGCATGTTACTTGGTAAATCAATCACCCACATCAGCATTGGTTGACAAAACTCTGCTTGAGGTATGGAATGGTAAGAAACCCTCTCTTAAACATTTGAATTTTTTGGGGTGTGATGATTATGTACATGTTCAAAAGGGAAAAATGAGTAAGCTATATAATAAAGACGAAAATGTATCTTTATTGGTTATAAAGATGGTGTGAAAGGTTTTGAACTTTGGAACCCAGTAACTAAGAAGATTGTTTATAGTCGGGATATTGTTTTTAAATAGGTTAAAGGGATTCCCAAATAGGAATTCCTTCCAAGAGAAAATGAACTAGAGAAAATAGTGTTTGAATTGGAGGATGAAGAATCTGACTCAACAGAAGAGGATGAATCAAAATAAGAAGAACCTCATACTCCATTTATGAGGAGATCATTTCGAGAAAGAGGCAACCAGAAAGGTATTCCCCACCTGATTTTCATTCTTCTTTTGCTTGATCTATTATTGATGATAATCCTAGAATTGTTAAGGAAGTAATGGATTTATAGGATACTAAAATATGGAAGAAAGCCATGGTTGAAGAAATGGATACCTTGGATAAAATGAAGCTTGGGATCTAGTTGAGTTTCCAACTGAAAGAAAAACCATTGGTAGAAAATGGTTGTTTAGAAAGAAGTCGAATGCAGAAGGTAACATGGAGAAGTAGAAATCCTACTTAGTAGAAAAATGATATTCCCAAGTAGAGGGAAATGATTTTGGTGAAATATTTTCTCTTGCTGCTAAATTAACTTCTATTGTATTTCTTCTATCTACTATTGTTGCTTTTGATCTTGAAGTAGAGCATATGGATGTGAAGACAACATTCCTACATGGGGATCTTGAAGAATAAATTTACATGAAACAACCAAAAGGATTTACAGTGAACAAAAGGAAAGAGTTGGTCTAGAAGATAAATAAGTCCCTTTATGGTCTAAATAAATCTCCTAGCATATGGTACTGAAAGTTCGACACATACATCCTTGGATTGGGTTTTGTGAGAAGCAAGGTTGATCAACGTGTATATTCTAAGCAGGTTGGTAACCACTTCATTAATATAGTGATGTATGACGATGACATGTTGTTGATCAGAAACAACATGAATGTCATCAAGGAGGTGAAATTGTAACTATCCTCCAAATTTGACATGAAGGATCTTGGTGTTGCTAGGTTCATACTGGGGATGGAGATGGAGATTAAAAGAGATCACGCAAACAAGAAACTCTACTTGAATAAGATAAAATGTGTTGAGACTATATTGTAGAGGTTTAATATGAAGGAATGTAAACTAGTTAAGGTCTCTATTCTTGTAGGAATGAATTTATATGTATATTAGTGTCCCAAGACACAAGAAGAAGAAGAAGACATGTCACAAGTTCCCTATGCTAGTGTTGTTGGCAATTTGATGTATGTAATGGTATGTACTACACCGAACATTTCTTATGCAGTCGCAGTTTTGAGTAGATATATGTCAAAAATAGGAAAGGAGCATTGGATAACTGTGAAGAGGCTCATTAGATATTTGCATGGCACTAAAAATTATACAATCTCTATTAAGGAAGACCTAAACTAGATATAGTGATGGATGTACAAGGCTTTGTTGATACAGATAAAGTTGGAAATATTGATCACAAAATATATACAAGTGGTTATGTGTTTAATTTATTTGGAATAGCTATCAATTGGATGAGAAATATAAATATTGTAGTTTCACTCTCAACTACAGAAGTTGAATACATGGCAACCACCCATGCCAGTAAAGAAGTTTTATGGTTGAAAATATTGTGTTCAAGTACTATTGGGTTTGTACAAAAAGTTGTAAAGTTAGATTACAACAATCAGAGTGCAATATTTCTAAAAAAGAAGCCTACTTATCATTCTAAAAGTTGAGTCGGAGACTAATCAGGGTTTTTTTAAGGATTATAATATTATACTTAAGTATAGTATCCTAGGCAATTATTTTGGATTGAAAAAAAGTATATAGATAGGTAGGTGAATATTAAATATGAAACATACAATTTTCTACTAAAAAGTGTAAATTTTGGTGAATATTAGGATAAAAAAACATATTTTATGTAAATATAGGCGATATTAGAGACTAAAAATGACTAAGTGGGAGAATGTTGGGCATGTGTTATATTATTTGCATGTGGGTTGTGCCATCTTATGACGTGGGGGTTCAGGATTGGGGATTAGGGTTGTAATATAGTCTAGGTTAACATATTAGGGTTTTGGATGTTGTGAAATACCTAAATATTGTATTGTGATTGGTTAAGAAAATACAATGATAAAGAGAGAGGTGCGACTCTAAGTTTTGTTGGATTTCCAAGGTAAATATATATGTACTGTGTGTGTGCCATTATTTAATCTCTATTTTTATCAAGAATCTGTATGCATTGTTTTACTTCACAAGTTTAAAACTTGCACACCTATGCTAACAATAAAATTTCCATTAGGAAGTAGGGGATCACCTCTACATACCCCAGGCAAGACTTGGGAGTTAGTCCCCATCAATTATATGATAGGTTTTCCCTCCACCAAGCATGGTAATGATTGTATCTTTGTGGTTGTTGATTGATTATCTAAGATGGCCATTATGACATCTTGTAAGAAGATGTCACAACAAAAGACACTACTAAGCTCTTCTTTGAGCATGTTTGGGTTCATTTTGGACTACCACATATCATTATTTTAGACAAGGACAACAGGTTTCTCGGTACCTTCTAGTTTATCCTATGGCCTTTGATGGAGACCAAGTTGACCAATCACTTTCCTTCTACCACCAAACAAATAGAGAAATAAAGGTGGTCAATAGGGTGATTTTGTATATCCTATGAATGTACAACTCCAAACGTTCATGCACATGCGATGAGAGACTTCCATATGTGCAACATGCTACAACATATCCCTTTACAACTCTATTGGTCATATCCCTTTTAAGGTGTGCTTTCGGTTCCAACCATTGGTCACCATTGACATAGTTCTTTCCATATGTAGCTACACTAGAAGATTCATCCCATGCTTAGACCAAGGAAGTTAGAGTATCCAAAAAAAATTAATGTATCCATCACATCCAACATCAAGTTCATGATATCCTACATAAATCCAATTCCAAGCATAAGTAACGACATGATGAACATTAGGTTCCACACAAGTTTCAAGTTGGTGATAAGTTGTTGTTGCATTTGTAGAAGAAAACACCTCACAAACCCCCATACAAAGCTTAGACTAATTTGATATGGGCCTTACACCATCACAAAGGCTAAGGGTGAGAATGCTTTCAAATTGAGTACTCCCCATTTCCCTAAATTCCACCTAATATTTAACATGGAGTTGCTTTGACCATATTTTTCACCTCTCTTGGACATGTTAAAGATGGTGGAGCACTTGTTCCCTATAGAAATCAACCCTGACTGCATTGAGCAAGATACAATGGATTA
Source organism: Larix kaempferi (assembly GCA_027924585.1). NCBI lineage: Eukaryota > Viridiplantae > Streptophyta > Pinopsida > Pinales > Pinaceae > Larix > Larix kaempferi. The sequence goes on along the minus strand of BSBM01000435.1, from coordinate 14,239,703 downwards.
GAACATGCACATCTAGATGAAATGCAACTTCCAATAGAACATATGTTGGCTACAGTCTATCAGACCCAGGGTTCAACTTTGTGTGACCAACAAAACCCCATAAGCATTGACATCTAGCAGTACTCTGTAGACAGAGTATAGTCTCACCCGAGATGTGTACAGTAATTAAACAGAGACCTTAATCAGGGCTGTGAAAGAGGAACTAAGTTAATTCTACTGGTCGTTCTAACCATTCATTTCAATGCATATATTAAATCCAAATTTCACACACATTTAACAAATACACACCTCATAATTATTAATTCAAGGAAACAACGTGTAGGAAAATATACAGAAACACAGACTTCATTATATTACTGGACAAAATTTAGGTATCTCCATGATATTACAAATGCTTCAGTTCAACAACTTCTACATTTCTACATCTCTCAGATTCATTCTTAACAAAGTGTTCCATCAACATATCTATTACTACTCACATAATGCTTTTGCTAGTAACCGAGTCCAAGACATTACAAAACTCATAGGAATCAACCCAAAAACCCAACCAATCAATAGAACCCCATCCCTTTACAAACATAGGCCTTATATAGGTTGGAGTAACAAAACTAAAAGTTGTTACTGGCGCACAAATGATAACTAATTTCTGTTTAGCACAACAGAAGCTGAAATTGATTGGATTAGTGTGCAATAACTGATCTGGGCACTAACAAGACCCCAACACTAAGGTGTGGCTCATCCCGAGTCACATAGCTCATGACTCTGAAGCTGCTACAAAAGGTAGACATGTGCGTAGGTCACTGACGAAATCCTAGACACTATTCTGAATTAACTCAAGCTCAGCATTGATCTCTTTGAGTCGCACAATGAATACTTCAACGTCATCAACCTTACTTTGTCCGATTCCTAGTTTTGCCTCTTCTGCAACGTGAAGGAATAGAGAAGCCCTCACTTGGAGCTCAGACATATTGTCAAAGTGTCTCTGCACTTTATCTTTTGCTTCAACAATTACTATCGCGATTGTCAGCTACTCGACTCGACTAGCTGAAAAGTTCTTAGTCAGTGCACCAATCTCTGACATTACCTCTTTCTTTGCATACATTGGCACCTGTGCCATATTCATCCCAACTTCTAATGCATTGGTCAACTTGTTGTAACTCTGGTGCATCCTACAAATGATTCCAGATGTTGAAACTATAATTAACGAACACATCCAAGGTCGCGATGGCTTGCTTGGTATGATCTAAGGCTTGTGTTGTATCGGATATCTTCTGGGCCAACTCAAGCTCCTTCGGGGATGGTTTTGGCTTTATTTGCACCGGGAGTTCTGTTACTTCTTGTTGTAAGGAAGCCACTATATCTATGATCTGGATAATTTTTTGTGCACGCTGAAGTGAATCCGAAGGTGGATAACTATGGCATGGGAGCACCTTGTAAGCTCTGTCTACCTCAGCTTCTAGTTGATGGCATGCTCGGACCTCTTGCCAATGAACTTGCTTCAGTCCAACATAGTACTGGCTCAACTGCGCATGGCAATTTCCCAGCTTTGCAAATATTTTTGAGACATAGTGCTGCAATTCTAAGGTAGGCACTAGGCTCGGGTTCAAGTGACTGGTGGTTCCACTGTTGTGATCGCCAATGGGTTCAACTTTGGTTTTCATTGAAACACCTACTCGGCTTGTTTCTACAACTCCTTGGCATGGCTTAGGTCAACAACATCAAAATCCTGCACCATTGTTTTCCCTTCTGCAATGTGCAGGACCATTCGAAGCTTCTCGAGGTGGTCACTTCTATCTTTCTGGAATACTTATGCGACCTCCAGGTTGGATTGAGATGTTGTATGATCTTGAGAACTGTCTGCTCAGTATCTTCCTTCTGTGTCCCCAGAATCATGGGTTCTATGGTTGTCTATTGTGTCATCTGCAGAGATCCCGACCATTGCTCTTAGCTTTACTACGGATCTTACACTGTCGTAGATTCCTATACTTCCTCTTGTTGGGGAAGTTTCTCTTGATGTTTCCCTTGCACATGCTCTTGTGCTTGCTCACTCCCTTGTGTGGGTGGAAACTCTAGAAGGTCGTCGAACTGTTCGAAAATATTTAGGTGGGAAGACCCCATTGGTCTTGTTCCCAACAACTGTCTGTAAGGTGGTATTTCTTCGAACTCCTCCTCTTTCTCAGGCTCATGCTCAACTAGGGAGGAAGGGGAAGTGCGTTGCTTCTTCTGAGTATCCTCAACCTACTGTGGTTGTTGAGTCTCTCTCTTGTGCTTCTCTATGAGGCATGGATATTTCCTGGGAGGGTTGGAGCTACTTGCTTCTCCCATCCAGGAATTTTGTGTATATCGACTTCCTCGATAATTTCAAGGTCAAAATATAACATAAATTGTAAGTACGTCGACCATTGTGCCATTGTTTCCTTGACATATTCCACGGTAATACAAAAGGGAAGCACGTACTCTACTTCGCTTCAACACACAGCATGACCCTAGGAGTCGACCTCGAATATAAATGTGTCATTGAGTTTATCCAAAATCTGTCGCGACACGTAGAATGACTCGGCCATGGTGTTGAGCATTTTGGTATACCACATATCAAATGCGATCTCCACATCGACTTGATACTCTCTCCTTGGCTACCGATGGAACACCAAGAAATTTGCTGCAACAAATTCATCTGGTGTTGGGAAATCATATGTATAGTATGGTGGGGGTTTCCAAACCACCATCGCAATCAAGAGAAGCACCCAACTATAATGGAATGGGGCATCCTTATCCTATGCATCTAGACAATCTTGGAAAAATTCAAGTGGCATGTATGGTGCCCATGCCAACACCTTTCCCATTGCGCACTGCTCAGCTATTGTGACCACGCTTGTTGGGCACTCATCTATGCGGCACTTCCGCAACAGTTTTCATGCCAGGATATGCATTACAAACCAGACACGACACTCTGAGATTATTGAAATGACTCAACCTCTCCCCCCTTGATAGGTCTTATATTTCTTGTACATTCTTCTGCAGTTGCACATGCCATTACATCAACTAGATTCTCGCCTCTTCTCGGGAGAACTGAGACCAACCAGATCATCTTGTCCGTGATATTGTGGGACATCCGTCAGGGACATTATCCCCAAATGGTGAAGCTGGCGCGCCCATACTTGCGGCACCACTTTCTCTATTCCGTCTGGATAGACCTGCATCTTTGTGTACTCATTCGTCTCCATCTTTGGGAACTTCTTCTCGTCCAGGATGTCAAAATCCTGGTACTTCAAGAATGGTACCCTCCCCAACACTTCACCCTTGAATGTGACTTCCGCTGGGAGCAACACTTTTGGCGTTGAATATTCTTTAGGTGTTGCGACCTTGGTGCGACCGTTCTTTTTCAAAGGGGTAGTCTCCATCTCTGCGCACTTAACCTTTGAACCAACAAAAACTGCACACACTCAATTCTTTTGACACAACCTCGCTCTAACTTCTCACTTCTCTCTTAACACTCCCTCTAGCACGCTAGTGTGTCTATCCTCCTCCTCTCCATATCTTATAGCCAACTCTTCCAATTCAAATTCATCTACCCTTTTAACTTATGTTCATGCCATCCATCTCTCTTCTTAACTAATGGATGGGATGGAATGTATACACAATCCTCCTAATCTTGGCGCACCCCTCACCATGAATGTTGGACTTGATGGCCATCTTGACACAAGCACTCTCTGTTCCTATGCACCGTCTTCTTCATTCATGTGGGCTGCCTATCTTTCTATGCAAGGGATCTGGATTATCTTTGACAACGTCTTTTCTCTGACCCAAGTGTTGTTACCTTTTTTAGCACTCGCTCCTTGATGTACCTTCTCCTTATGCCATCGTCCTTCCTCAATATTTCTATGTCGGGAAAAAAAGTTGCGACTGACAAAAACTATGACTGACATGTGGGACAATGCTATCATCATGGTAACCAATGAATAGGGTGTGATGATTGAGTAACCGATGGATGCACGGTGATGACTCTTCATTAATCAGTGGTTTGGTAGAGTGGAAAATGGATGACTCGAGATGCAGTATGAATCTACACTCACCATTTCCCCTAATGGATTGACTATTGATGGGCCTTTACTCAATGACTTACATTCAATGTGGGCATCAACCCATAATGTGGCTTTTGACGCATGAAACTTGACAATTTTCATTGAATTACAACATAAGTAGACTATGATTCACCCTATTACCTAATGACTTATACAACTAAGAACATTTTTTCTCTTTTTTTTTTCATACTACACCAGTTTTACAGATGTTCTTTCCCTTGCAGGCCATAGTAGGGTTTGAGATGATTGCCATTGATCAGTCCCTTCATTGGATGTCCTTCCAAAGTGGAAAGCTTTGCTATGCCTGCTTCATTTATGAGCATGATCTTGAATGGACCTATTCATCTCATGCACAATTTTCTTGGGTTCTTTAAAAACTTACTCATGTCATACATCAATACCAGTGCACCAAGTTCCAGGGTCTTACTCTTGATGTTCCTTTCATGCCAGGATTTCTATCGCTGCTTCTCCATGACCTAATTGAACCCTACAATGAACCTATCTTCTTTCAGTACCATAAGGTCCTCCAACCTCCGCGCAAGTGATTCGTTGTCCATCATCTTTGTGGAAAGAGCTATGCGCAGGCTAGGCAAAATGATCTCCAATGGCATGATTGCTTCCTTCCCATACACTAGTCTGAATGGTGTACGCTTTGTAATCCTCTTCAATGTTGTCCTATATCCCCATTGCACTGCAAGAATGCACTAGTCCCAGTTGTCATGTTGAACATTACAGACCTTTGTAAGTGCTTGTTCTAGAATCTTATTGAATGCTTCCACAGTGCCATTAGCCCATTCATGATATGGTGTATCATGAACTCTTCTATTAATGCTCAGATTGTTAAGTTCAAGAAATGAGTACCTTGGTCGCTCATAAGCACCTCTAGGCATCCAAATATGGTAATAATGTGCTCAAATATGAACCTCGTAGTTGTATATGTAGTACAATCACTCACTAACACAGCCTCTGACCATCTTGTCAAGTACGATGTCATAGTGATGATATATCTAGTGTTGGTTCTTCATGCAGGTGGGTTGATCGGACCCACAAAATTAATATCCCATTTCTTGAATGGCTCAAGCGCAGTGACAGGAAAGAGAGGCATCTCATCCCTGCGCGACAGCTTACCCATTCATTGGCAAACATCACACTGTTTGCAATACATATTAGCTTCTTAGGACAACGAAGGCCACCATAGCCTTGCGTATAGTACTTTATGTGCAGTGGCCTTCCCTGCATAGTGTCCTCTAGCAATGCCTTCATGTGCTTCTCTCATAAGAAGTGGTCTTTCATGTTCCAAAACACATCTATGCAGTATACCATCAATTCCCAGCTTGTAGATTTGTCCTGCAATCAATTGAATATCTACGCTACACGTTACTAGCTGTTTGTGTTACGCCACTATGTACTCTACCAGCGCGTGACCAGAAGTCAACAATACTGCAATCTAATTGAACTAGTCTAGGATTGCCTCGATATAGAACAACTGCGCGTTCGACAGGTCATCATCCAAGCTGCCTCCTTCCTCACTTGATTCCAATCTTGATAGGTGATCAAGACCAACATTGTGCTTGCTAGGTTTGACAACAAATTTGATTCAAATTCCTAAAAGAGGAGCAACCATCGACAAAGCACCCCCCAAACACTGGCTTGTTGACTAAGTACCTCAAAGAAGAGTGATATATGAAAACCTTGAAGGCACTCCCCAATAGGTAGTGTCGTACTTCTGTAGTGCATATACCATCATAAAGACTTCTCGCTCAGTCGTGGTATAATTATTCTCAGTTGTAGACAATTTCCCGCTTGCAAAGGAGATAGGATGATCATTGTCTCCTTCCTCGGGTTGAGCTAAAACTACTCCCAACGCAACTAATGACGCATCTACATGCATATGGAATATGCACATCCAATCGGGACATATGAGAATTGGCGCAATCACCAATTTATCCTTCAAAGTGTCCAGCGCCTGTTGACATTACTGCATCCATTCATATTTGACTTCTTTTCTCAATAGATCCTCCAATGGCACTTTTATGCTAGCATAGATTCTTATGAACTTTCTATAGTATCTCGTATGTCCCAATGTTGCTCGCAAGCCTTTTACATGTGTTGGGGCTGGGTTATTGACTATGATTGAAATCTTTACTGAGTCTACTAACAGACCTTCCTTGTGCACAATATGCCCTTATAGTATTCCAAACGGGGTGCATAAAATGCACTTCTTCAAATTTAAGGAAATATGCATCTGTCTGCAGCGATCTAGCATGAGGCGCAAGACCGACATGTGATCATTTAACAAATTGAACACTATCCAATCATCAAGATAAACTTCCTAAAACTTATGCATGAAATCTTTGAATGCAGCCACAACTATCTTGGATAACAGAGCAAATGTATTCTTCAATTTAAATGGCATAACTGTGTATGAAAAATATCTCCACTTAGTTGCAAAAGTTGTTTTTGTGCGATATTCCTCAGCTATACGCACATGATGGTAGCCAGAAAATACATCACTGAACGAATAGGATTTGCGACCCCCGACGTTCTCCAACACCTCGTCAGTGAAAGGTGTAGGGAATGGGTCATGTATGCATACTGCATTAAGGTTGTGTAGATCGATGTAGATGCGTATTTCTCTTGTTTTCTTGTCCTGGACCACCATTGGATTGGTCCATTCTAATTCCTCCACTGGGAAGATAATCCTTGTATCCAAGATACAATCTATCTCTTTGAACACTTTCTCTTTGTACTTGGGGTTCAGTCTTTATGGCCTTTTCTTAACTGGCTTGGCCCCTTCCTTTAGCTGAATCTTCATTTCTCTGAGTTCTCCTATAATCCCTTTCATTTCAGAGAAGTTGTACAAAGAAAAGGTATTTGTATTCCTTCAACAAGTCCACTATCTGAGTGACTGTTTCTTGATCCCAGTAATATCCTATTATGGCCATCTTAGACTCCTCCTCTGTGCCTATATTATATCTCTTCGTGGCTCTTGAAATTCTGGCATAGTGCTGGAAGACGGTGCATCCTGCACTACGCGTTCTCCCGTAGTTTCCTTAATTTGTAGATTGCATGGGTCCTCTTCTTCATCTGGTTCTTTACTCTCCACTTTCCAACAATATATAGGTTTGTTTATCCTTTCCATGTCCTAATGATAGGCACAAATGACCCTCTGTGTTAGATTATGATGTGGTATTTCTCCAAAGATGACCTACTTGATTCTATGGAGAAATTTGGCCATGTTCGAATCTCTAGTACTAAATTGGAATGTGGTGGTAAATTTGGTAGACACTTTATTCCAGTGTTTTGTCTGCCTTCTTCTTTCTTGTTGAACATACCATCTTCATGTATAACTTCCAATGTATGATAAAATCTACGTACCCACTGACTGCACGGTACATCTTTGATCTCCCATCTTTGCTGACAGAATTCAAGGTGTTCGATGGGATTCTCATTTCCCTTGGATTTGATCAATAGTTCCAAATCCACAACAGGATGGAATCTCTCTTCTAGATAAGTATTCACTACTTCCCATTTTTTAAACTCTTCCTTATGTGTTTTCCACCATCGCACAGGAGTTCCTTGGGTGACAACATCCATTGCGTCTACTCATCAATCCTCTGGAGATCGAGCTTGCATTTGTTCAAGGAAATCATCTACTTTCCCTATTCCATCGAACATAGGTGGATCACGCAGATCTGATCCAATATAGTGCACCAATTTTGTAATGCGCGAGCATCTCCTTGTGGACACCTCATACAGCTAGTTCTTCCATCGTTACATTGCATCCTACGAATCCTTGTCGAATGAATTGACACTACGCCAATTGATCTCTCCATCCACTGTGGGGTTTATATAGTCCTCCTTTATAGCAGTTACATTGTAGATGTTTTCTATCTCCCTATTATCAATGTCATCCCAAACCGGCTTTGTACACCTTTCTCCTTCTATAGCTTCCAACGGAGCTACTACGCACAATTCCTTGGATTCAAAGGAAATGCGTCTTTGTTTCAGGTTCATAATCACATTGTTATCAAAGGCCCAATCTATCCCCAACAACACGGGATAGGGATTAGTATCCTCCAAGATTTCAATTACTTCAAATTCTACTATTATTTTTACTCCATCAATATTTACTTCCACATCGGTCAACCTACAAATGGGAAACACTTTATAATGGTTTTCTTGTTTGAGTTGGATGGGAGACCACACCATCTTTGGCTTGCCCATCAACTCCCAAGTCTTATTAGGAAGAATGTTGATATCTTCCCCCAAATCAATCATAACATCTGTCATCTGATATCCCCCCAATTCAAGTGACAACATGAATTCCTTCCTGGTTCTTCTTCTCTTACCCACTCTGCGTGCATTCCTTTTAGGAAGAAGTACATAAATAGGTTCTTTGGATTCATCAGATATTATCAACTTGGAAAGCATACTAGTTATTTTATTAGCAGCAAGAGGATCATTTAATATATGTATACAACTTCGTAGGAAAGTACTTACTGGGTCTTCTTGACGTCTTTTGTATAATCCTTCAGGTTGTTCTTCTTTGCGTTGTGTTGACTTGCTTTGCGTGGCTCGCCTTAACTCTTCATTGCGCATGCTGTGTAGTAGTTCTTTTTCACGTTGTCTTCTTTTGTGGTTTTCTTCTTCTTCACGCAAGCAGTGTATCTCTTGTTGTTGTTGTGTAGCTTATTCAATTGTTCTCCACGCCTCGTGCAGGATCTATAACTAGTCCCTTGCTTGAAACTTCGACGAGGGTTGCGGATATTTTTTAACCTTTTTCTCCATCGGTACTCCTGTGCTGTAATCTCCAATAAAGTCTTCACCCGTCTGAGCACCTCCTCTAATAACTATGTTTATGTGCAGTGGATCCTTCCCATTGTTATCTTTCCTTGGTTCCATTGTGACCAGAATATAGTGACCTTTCTTCTCTTCCAATTTTTTAACGAGTTTCGAGCACTGCTCTGTTGCATGTTCCATGTTATGGCAATATGCACACAGATCCCATGGCCTAGTACAATATCTCGCCAAGTGGCCTAGTTCTCCACAGTTGAAGAAAATTACCTTCCTTCTGCCACCATAGCTTCTTTCGTGACCTCGAAAACCATCGTGTGTTACTCCATGCTGTCCTCCTGAGTCAAGTTGTCTGTTTTCTTCTGTACCTTGCACCTAGTAGGTGTCCATTATAATATCTTTCATTAGTTGCACAATGCGACAATTATTCACATCATGGCCAATGGACTTGCAGAACTCACATAATGGTGCATATGCAGAGCTTTGATACTTCTACAGCATGGGACAATTAGGAGTCGCATGCCCCCATGCTATATAAATCTCACACCGTTTAGACTTTGGTGCTTCCAGAAAAGGACTAGGCGCATAAATACCTAGATAATTGTTCAATTTCGGGCATTCATTGTTATGATGGCCTTCTATTCTACAGAAGCTACACCATATGTTTTCTCTGAATTTCTTACCAGTAGATAGGTGTTGTAATTGTTTAGTTAGTGCAATAAGTTGTCTCTAAACCTGCACCATTCCTGGTGATGCCTCTCCTCCAAGAGTTGCTTCCAACCTAATGGAAATATCCACGGCATTCGACTAAGTCTTCCCCTTCTAAGGTGTCAAGGGACCTATGATATGTGGCAATAGACTCGCAATAAACCATTCACGATGTTGTACATCCATGATCTGAATTTTTTTCAATCCAGCAAGATCTTAAACCACTAGTCGTAGTCCCACACTGACTCACCAACATTTTGTTTAATCTCCTTAATCTCAATCATACATTGCATCTCGGACTTGAGCTTTTGAAATTCTTTAAGAAGGTCATTTTTAGTTGTATCCAACGTGCGAGGCTAACCTGCGATGACTGTGGTCTTATACTTCATGTACCATGTCAAAGCTCTATCTCTAAACATGGTCTCCAACTGTGCAATTTTAACGGCGTCATTTGTAACAGTTTCTAGTAGCATCAAAAGATATTCCTATGTCGGTTCAACAAGAAACAATAATAACAAGCCCAAGAAAAAGTCGACCCAGTTAAATGACTCGGTCAAAAGGTCAATTTGGCCCAGTAAGGAAAAGTGACTTTTCTAATATAAATAGAAGTGAATTTTCCTCATTTGTGACACGCCAATTTGCTCAAGCAAGGAGATAAGTGTGCAGATCCAAGGAATCATAGTCAAGGGTTCAAGAAGCATTGTGAATGCATCATTTGGGGTTTATTATCTTTCTCTCTCTACTTCATTCTTATAAGGAATCATAGGTTATTCTGTATCTTTCTTGCATATCATTATTCTGTTTGTGTAAATAGTGCTAGGCACTAGATTTGGCATTGTATCTTGTTGAAGAATCTTATCTAGAGAAGTTGTTGGGTTTTTCCTGTGAGAAGGTTTTCCCGGGGTAAACATTGTGTCTATTGTGAATGTGTTTCTTTAAGTGATCCTTTACATGTATGCATTTTATGTTTAAGCCCTTCCATCCACAGATCAAGTGCAATCTTAGCATCCTTGAATTCTCTCTAGGAGGGTACATCTATCTGTGGAGTCAGATCTCATTTTTTACAAAATTCATTTTTGACATACCCTCTCCTAGGGTTTCTAGGTCAAATCTCAGTGTTGACAAAGTGACAACTAATCTAAGTGTTGAGGATATATTGGATGGAGTAGATAACTTTAGATCTTGGAAGCATAGTATACTTCTCATTTTAAAAGAGAATGATCTCTTATATTATGTCAAAGAAGATACCCTAGAACCAGAAGACGGGGATAAATCAAAGTACAGGAAGAATATGGTCAAAGCAAAAAGAATTCTATTTGATTTAATCAAGAACCACTTGATCCCTCATGTGTCAGAATTGAAGACTCCTAAGGAAATGTTTGAGGCCTTGAAAAGATTATATGAAAGCAAGAACACCAACATCAAGTTATTGTTAAGACACCAGTTAAGGAATGTGATGATGAACAAGTCAGAGACAGTGTCCTCCTACTTTACAAAGGTTTCTCATATCAAGGATCAACTAGCAACTATTGGAGATACCGTAGAAGAGAAAGAACTCGTGTTGAAAACATTGAATGGTTTTCCCTTTTCTTGGGATGTGTTTGTTCAAGGTATATGTGCAAGGAAAAATCTACCCAAGTTTGACAACCTATGGACAAATTGTACTCAAGAAGAGGCAAGGTTGATCTCCAAGATGTAGAAGATGAATGAAAAAGAAAATCAAGCACCTACAGCTCATGCAAGAAGAGGAAAAGGTAGAAAGTTTACCAAGAATACCAATAGAAGATTAATATCAGAAAAGAAGAAGGATATGTCCATGATCATGTGTTACAACTATAACAAGTTGGGACACTATGCAAGAAATTTCATGCAAGAGAACAAAAAAGGGAAAAGGAAGCATCATGCTCATATGGTGGATGATGATGAGCCTACTTCACACAAGAATTCAAGGGAAGCATTAGATGATGAACTTGTACTTATCTTAGCACTAACAGGTACTATTACTCATGGAAGTAATATCTGGTTAGTAGATATTGTTGCATCTAAGCATATGACTGGTTACAAATATTCACTCACAAAATTACGCCAAAAGGATTCACCCTATCAAGTGGAACTTGGGGGCAACTCCAAGTATGCAATTAAAGGAGTAGTGGGAACTTCTTATTAGTTGGAATCAGGAAAATCCAAGTTGAAAGATGTACTATTTGTACCAGGTTTAAAGAAAAATATTCTCTCTATATCAACTTTAGAAGATCGAGGCTTCAGAGTAGCATTTATAGATGGCCAAGTTCTTATGTGGTCAAAAGACTCAAGTATTGATTCAAATACTACGATTGGTGTTCGAGAGGGAGGCTTATACAAATTGAAGGGACACCCAACCCAAGCCTTGGTGCATGAAAATGTTAGCTTGAGCTATGACATAGAAGATTCACTCATCTTCACTACAGAGCTTTACTGATTGTTAGAAAGATGGTTACTAGACTACCAGACATCCAGGTGCATCATGAAGGCGTGTGCAGAGGATGTGCATTTGGAAAGAATGTCAAAGGAATGTTTTCAAGCAATGGCAATAGAGTAGAAGGAATCTTAGACATAGTACCTTTAGATGTATGCGGACAAATGTTAGCACCATCCCTCAATAAGTATTTGTACTATGTAATTTTATTGACAATTTCTCATGAAAAACATGGATATATTTCTTGAATACAAAAGATGAAGTCTTTAGTAAATTCAAGGAATTCAAAGCTCTTGTCGAAAATATTTCCAGAAGAAAGATTAAAATTTTGAGGTCAGATAATGGAGGTGAATTCACCTCAAATGACTTCAATGATTTTTGCAAGGAAGCAGGGATTAAGAGGGAGCTGACTACTCCCTACAATCTCTAGCAGAATGGAGTCGCAGAAACAAAGAATCGAACCATCGTGGAAGCAACAAAGGCATTGATTCATGACCAAGATTTACCCATGCATCTATGGGCAGAGGCGACTAGGATATTTGTTTATGTGTGCATAATAGGGGTCCTCATCGAATATTGGGAAACAAGACACCAGAAGAAGCATTTACCATAAAGAAGCCAAAATTTAGCTACTTGAGTATATTTGGTTGTCCAATGTATATACATGTTCCCAAGGATATGAGGACAAAGTTAGATCCCTTAGGAATAAAGGGCATATTTGTCGGTTACAGTGAGACTTCAAAGGCATACAAAATTTACATTCTGGGACAGAAATAGATTGAGATCAACAAGTATGTGACATTTGATGAAGATACATCCTTTAGAAATTCTAGGAAGTCTCACATGAATAAGGATTGTGAAGAGCCTGAAGCTCTAAAGAAAACAAGTGCAGAAGACTGTACTTCGACAGGACATATTCTAGAAGATCATGATGAGATAGTAGACCTAGAATCACTAGTAGATCCACCTAGAGAAATGACAGTCTCTAAGAAGAGACCGACATGGTTATGGAGCATGATCTAGGATGCTGAGAAGTATGGTTCTCCCAGTGGGTCTTTCAGAGAAAGAAAAATACCTCACTAATATTCTAGCTACATGGCACTAATGAGTGACATCATTGATACAAAACCTTCCAATTATGAAGAAGCTACAGATCAACAAGTATGGAAGGAATCCATGATGGAGGAGTACCAGTCCATCATGAAGAATGATGTAAGGGAGGTGGTTTCAAGACCAAAAGGGAAGTCAGTAGTAACTTCCAAGTGGATCTACTAGATCAAACATGCTACATATGGAAACATAAAGAAATAAAAAGAAAGATTTGTGGCTCGAGGATTCTCTCAGAAAGAGGGAGTATATTATGATGAGATGTTTGCCTTAGTCGCCAAACACACTTCCATTAAAGCTATTATCTCCATAGCTTCCGTGATGGGATGGAAATTACACCAAATGGATGTCAAGACCACCTTCTTGAATGGTGTAATTGAACAACAAGTGTATATCAAGGAACCTCTAGGATTTGAGACTCTTGATAGAGAATCACATGTGTGTAAATTGAAGAAGAATTTGTATGGGCTTAAGCAGGCACCCAGGGCATGGTATACCAAGAAAGACAAATTTCTTATGAGCTTGGGTTTTAACAAAAGTGAAGCAGATCCCAACCTTTACTACAAGGTTTTGGATGGCCAGATAATGATATTTATATTGTATGTAGATTACCTATATCTTACAGGGGACTAGAAGCTCATAGATGAGTGCAAGAGGGATATTGCAGTAGAATTTGAAATGAAGGATCTAGGAATGATGCATTACTTGTTGGGACTGGAAGTGTGGTAGAGATCAGATGGTATTTTCCTCGGTCAAGGAAAATACACAGTAGAGATTCTGAAGAGATTTGGGATGATGGAATGTGAGTCCACGACCACACAATTGGTGACAAATCTGAAGCTATTAAGTGACTTGTCTTTAGATATGGTGGATCCCACGATGTACAGACATATGATCCCAACGTAGTTCTCCTCTCCACCATTTTATCTCTCAATGCGTGATCATGAACAGCTGGATTGATGTATCTGGTTAACACTAGACTGGATATATGATTTGTAGTGAACACCTTGATTCAATACATGGTTGATCCCATACATGTACATTTGATAGCAGCAAACATGTGTTCAGATACCTAAAGAATACAGTTGGATATGGACTCAAATATGTCTCAGACAATGAAGTGAAATTGCAAGGGTATGTATAATATGATTGGGCGGGAAGTGCAATGGATAGGAAAAGCAAATCAGGATGTTGCTTCAGCTTGGGATCAACCATGATCTCATGGTTCAACAGGAAACAAACATTTGTTGCACTCAGTATTACAAAGGCATAGTACATAGCAGCTAGTGCTTTGCCAGTTGTGAAGTGGCGTGGATTCGAAAGTTACTTGCAAGGTTATTTGATCAAGAGCTAGAGATGATTGGGATCTACTATAATAACCAAAGCTATGTGAAGATTTCAGATCATCCAGTATTTCATGACAACTCGAAGCATATAGATATCAAATACCATTATATCCGAGACATGATGCAAAGGAGAGAAGTGAAGCTCCAATACATATCCATGGATAAGCATATTGCCGATATACTTACTAAGCCTCTATGTAAAGTAAAGTTTGAGTACTTCCGGTACAAGCTTGGTGTAGTGTAGAATGAATCCCCTCACTGAGAGGGAGTTTTGATGGTTCTCCATGGGCAACAACGGGTAGTATTTCCCCCCACCAATTAGTCATGTGGGACATGACTCAGGAATATTCCCCATCGGTAATCCATGCAGTGGTACATGGCTTAGACACCGATAAGCCATGCAGTAGTACATGGCTCAGACATTGATAAGTCATGCAGTAATCCCTGACTTAGACACTAGTAAGTCATGCACTGGTACATGGATTATATACCAGTTAGTCATGGTACATGACTCAAATAGCCATGGGTTGCAGTATCTCATGTGGAGTGCACCCACATGAGAAGAGATATAGTCAAGACCTCGGATGACTATTAGATAATCGTTAAGGTCTTCAAGACTATCAGTGACTATCGGATACTCAAGTGAGTTATAGTCAAGACTGTTGGGGAACAGTTAAACCTCTTGGAGAGGTTAGATAGCCATATACTTGGCTAGTGGGGTATAGTGGGATATTAAAGAAGAAAAAATCCACTTTGGAAGTGGTCAGACCTTGGAGAACATCACAAAGGATGGAAATCTCATAGAGAACTTCTCTAGACCATAGAATATTCAAGAAGTCAACAAGAAGAAAGCCAGTTTGAAGAATGTGTTAGAAGAATACCTTCCTCGTTAAGAGGGAGTGTTGATGTTTCTAGTAGCATCAAAAGATATTCTTATGTCGACTCCACAAGAAAGAATAATAACAAGCCCAAGAACAAGTTGACCCAGTTAAATGACCCATTCAAAAGGTCAAGTCGACCCAATTAAAGTGAAAATGACCCAGTCAAATAGGTCAAGTCGACCTAGTAAGGAAAAGTCACATTTCGAGTATAAATAGAAGTGAAGTTGCCTTATTCGTGACACACCAATTCGCTCAAGCAAGGAGAAAAGTGCGCAGATCCAGGGAAGCATAGTCAAGGGTGCAAGAAGCATTGTGAAGACATATTTTGGGGTTTATTATATTTCTCTCTATTTCATTCTTAGAAGGGCTCATAGGTTATTATGTATCTTTCTTGCATATCATTATTATGTTTTTGAAAATAGTGTTGGGCACTAGATTTGGCATTGTATCTTGTTGAAGAATCTTATCTAGACAAGTTGTTGGGTTTTTCCCATGAGAGGGTTTTCCCAGGGTAAACATTGTGTACTGTGAATGTGTTTCTTTCAGTGTTCCATTATATGCATGCAGTTTATGTTTATGTGATAGATAAGTTAAAAAAAATGTTAAAAAAATCTAACTGCTAATAAAAATCAACACCCTTCTGGCACAACAGGACCTTCTTCACATTCTCCTTATGCATTCCCATCTCTAGCATTCTTCTTTCCTTTTCGATCTTACCTATATTTTCCCTTCATCTGCTTTTATTTCCTCACTACTTGTCTTATCTCAGCTCATCTTTTGTCTTTTCTCCCTCTAGAGTCTTTTCTCTTCTAGACCCATGGTGCGCCTGCCAATTCTCCCACTTACTCATGCCCCACCCCCACAGTGTAGGGATTACATTGCCAACCTATCGGGGTTCATTGTAATTATCCCCTTATCCGCAAAAAACATCTTTATCCAAAGCATAATTAACTTCAAGAACCTCTTTCTTAGACCTTCTTTAAATACTTCTTCTTCGCGGCTATATGATTCACTCAATCCTATAGAAAATTCTATGATATATCGTTCTTTTACATGCAAGAACCAGAAATTCACAGCTCTAGACCAAGTATTGTTCAAGTCTTTCAATTCTTGAATATTTTCCTTGGTCCAGACTACTAGACAAGGCATGCTCCAAGTAGTATTTATCTCAGTATGCTTATGCACCCATTCAAACAACAAAATATGAAACCCACAAAAGAATATTTCATGTAGATCAGAGTAAATATACCTTTCCTTCCAATTTTGGGTTGAAATCCACAAATATTTAGTCTCTTTCTGCGTGAATTCATCCTCCTTGATGTCCATCCATTTTTCAATCTCTTCTTTGGTAGGTTTCCACCTCATTACTTTGTCTTCCTAACACAATCCCCATCAAGTCCTGGCAACAAAACCATTATTGGCTGCAATCTGTTAGATCCAAGGTTCAACTTTGTGTGACCAACAAAACCCCATAAGCATCGGCATCTAGCAATACTCTACAGACAAAATACAGTCTCACGCAAGATGCACACAAGAATAAAATAGAGACCTGAATCAGGGTTGCGTAGGAGTAACTAAGTTCTTTCTACTCATCGTTCTAACCATTCATTTCAATGCATATATTAAATCCAGAGCTCGCATACGTTCAACAAATACACACCTCATAATAATTCATTCATGGAAATAACGCACAGGAAAATATACAAAAACAAAGACTTCATTATATTACTGGCCAAAATTTAGGTATCCCAATGATATTATAGATGCTTCAGCTCAATAGCTTATACATTTCTATATCTCTCAGATTCATTCTTAACACAGTGTTCCATCAACATATCTATTACTACTTGCACAATGCTTGTGCTACTAACCGAGTCCAAGACATTACAAAACTCACAAGAATCAACCCAAAAACCCAACCAACAAACAAAATCCCAACCCTTTACAAACATAGGCCTTATATAGGTTGGAGTAACAAAACTGAAAGTTGTTACTGGCGCGCAGTTGATGACTATTTTTTGTTTGGCACAACCAAATCTGATATTGATTGTCTCGGCACGTAGTAACTGATGTTATAGCTTGAAATGACACCTCTCCGTCCGTGACGACACTTGCTTCCCTTGGTCGCATGACGACACTTCTTGAGATCAAGTTTCAGTCACACAGCAGGACATTTGTGGATGGAGGAGTCATTTGGGACACTAAAAATGGTTGAAATTACCTCATTCTTGACCCATTTGATGTATATGACCCTTGGGAACATTTTTCCAGAACAACCATCTCCTGAAAATGAGCAGAAAATCCTGTTTTTGGCCATTTTTCAACATGAGCGCTGGTACACAGGCATGATAGTAGCGTGTGTACCCTACTTTGCTTCATTAAAGTAACACTCAACTCCATATGTATGCTACTTTGTCTATTCTAGAGTAGAGTACACCCCTGTTTTGGTCAAAATCTCGAAATTTGAGTAAGTTAAGTTGGTTGGGAAACCTCCTGAGCGGTTATAACTTCTTTTCCTCTTCTTCACTAACTATATAAGGAGGGTAGAAGGGACATGTGAGGGGACTAAGCCCAATTACAAAGTTATGCTGGAGGAATGGAGATCCTCATCCCCCTCTCTTGTGCTTCAATTTTGGTAAACCCTAGCACAGTTGATTAGAGGCTGGAATCCTTGGAGAACATAAACAGGAGACCTTGAATCTAGGTTTCGTGAAGTGCTAAGCTTGAAGGAAGGTATAACTTTATGTACTTGCTTTCATTCATCAATAACGATCAGACATTCTTTCCTTTCCATATATGACCTATTCTCGTATGTCTCTGATTTGATTATTGTTTAATTATAGTTTGATGTCTTGTTATGTCATGGATATCAGTCTTATATATGTAGTCAAATGTGTTTGAGAAAGGTATCAAGTTGTTTTGCAGGTCTGGGCATTGCGACACTGGATAAGCATTGAAGAGCGAGGGAGGAAAAGCTAGGATCAACCTTCTGAATGAGGTGCCTACATCTCTAAACCCTAATCTCTTCATTTATTTGTTGTACTTGCAGAATGCTTGTAAGTCTATCTTTATCACCGTAAGTTGGTAGTTTCTCCCCTTAACTATATGTGCATTTTCCCCACAACAAAATGGCAACTCCGCTGGGGAGAGCCTAATTGCTTAGGGGTATCCAAGGTCATTTCTTTAGTTTTGTTTGATGGTCTTTGTTCATTTTCTTGATTAGGATCAATTAGCACGCTCTGTTTGACTCTGCTGGGCTTTTACAGACCCTTCCTGGCCCTTGCAAACCCTTGTGGACCCAGGTGTGGGGGGTTTTAACCCCATTTTTTCAAATTTTTCAACCTGTACGCTACCGTTGTGCAGTACAGTAGCACCCTGGGCGCTAGTCTCCTTCATACACAGTAGCGATCAAAATTTGGGTTTACATTTTTTGAGTTTTTGGGTTGTGGACCCAAATCTGGGGGTTTTGGCTGCATTTTTGTGGTCCCTGATGAACCTAGGTCTGTGTTAGACCCCTGTAAGTGGTCTCCCATCCTTGTACTGATCCTACATTCATGATTTGAACCTATTTTGATCAATTTGGGCTTGTTTGGAAAGTTTTGGGGCTTGTTGACCCAAGTTGGGGGGTTGTGGATTCGTTTGGTGTTTTGTACCCTAATTTGAGTCTGCCCAAACCTGCTTGCCCCATTTCCACTGGATTTGAAACCTCTTGAGTCTTCTTGACCCCGTTTGTATCTATTTGAGTGAAATTTCTCTTTTAGATTGATTTTTTATCCTCCCTTATGCTTTTAAGTTTTCTTTTGTAGTGAAAGCTCAAGTGTTTTGGCTGTTGTTCAAGACCTTGTTTGCATTGTTCATGTGCAGACCTAACTTTACCAAACCATACTTCTTCATAGGTCATTTGCTTCATTTGGGTCTAAAAGTAGTTTTTGTACTCTTTTCCCAATGTTTGGCATGCTTACATCAATAAGAATTTGAAAGTCATATTTGGTAGCTTTTACTGTTTCAATAAAGAGAGCCTGAAAGTTCTTTGCATTTGTTTTGATAGTAGGGTAGTTTTAGTTTTGTTTCTTACCTTTGAAAAGCATAAAGAATTTTGATTTATCTTCTGAATAAAGTACCTTGAAAGTGGCTTAAAAGATTTTAGAGTGCTTTGCATCAAAAAGAACAAGTTTTCTTTTGCATACCTATTTGTTTGAGTAGCTGCATTCTTAGGTTTTGAGTTTAGACTTTATGTTTACCTTTTTTGCATTCGAAAGATTAAAAATTACATTTGCATATGCATTCTATATCATAATTTTAAGACTTGCATTGAAAAGAAAAGATTTGTTGGTGGTAAACATTTCATTTTCAGTACTCTATCTCTATTATAACCACTCTCATACACCCACTACCTTTTTTGAGTAAGCAAGTAACCTTAAAATGAACCCTAATAAAATGTACTTGTAACATTTTCTTTTCTAGGTTACACTACACCAACTAGTCTTGGTTAGGATCTTGGGTTTAAAACGCCTTAAACCACCCAAGATCACACATTACGCAAAAATCGTAGTTCGACTATCACAGGTAAACCCACTTCATTCAAAGCTTGCCTGGGATCTATGCAGTAGGTTTTGTGAGATTAGATTGTTGGGAATACTCCTCCTACTTTCTGTTTCGAGCATATACCAAGATTGGATCGCGTTTGGGGACTCTTTTGAGTTTCGGGCTCAGTTACCCTGCCCACGCCTTCTGATTCGACAAGCGATTGTTCCCCCAGGAGTTTTCGGTGTGGTGGTATCCTTAGTATCTGACCATAGGTTCATACATAGGTGACGGCGGAGGGTATATCTGTTGTACCTAGGACAGACGTGGGAGGAAATCCCTTGCAGGTCTTTGGGAGGGCGGTTGGGTGATTCCAACGCTTGAACCCTTAGTCATTGTATTGTGGACCCCGGGTAACTATTCTTCATCCTTCGTTGATCTGTTCTGGACCCTCATCATCCCAGACTCTTCTCCGGAAGGCATCTGTTTGCCTGGTTTGATTTACCTAGGATCTTTTTTAGTGGTGTGCTCTTTGTGCTACTTGTTTTAGTTTGCCTTAGAGAACTTCTTGTTCATTCGAGCAGGAAACTATGTCTAGCATTCTGGCGAGTGCCAATCAAGGTACCCCTGTTCCAGGAGATCCTTGTGCTGTTCCATTCATTGGAAACATTGGTGCTCCCTTAATGGCTACTCTGAATCTTCCTGGATTCACTATTGGGCTGCCGGTTTGGTTGTTTTCCACTCCAAATGCCTTGCATGCTCCTGACGCTTCTTTTGTGAGCACCTCAAATCAAGAGCATCAGAACCCTCTACCTCCTTTGCCAGTAACATCTTCTCCTCCTCCTTCTACCTCATGTGGCGAAAGTAGCAATACTAGTAGCCAGCAGTCTAAAAGGAATAGACGGAGGAAGAATAGGAAGAAGATGCCAAAACAAGGGGGCAACAACCCAACCTCTGTGAGTTATGCTGGGGGCAAGCACCCTGCCTCTGCAATTCATGTAGGGGGAACCTACCCAGCCTCTAGAGGTCATGCTGCAAGAAAAATTTTAGTCATTGAAAATCATCCTGAAAGTTTGTCTTCAACCACTGTCAGTCATGTTGAGGACATGTCATTGATCACTGCTAGTCATATTAATGACAAGTCACCAGTTCTTGTGAGTCATACTGGAGACACCAGATCATCCACTGCAAGTCATGCTGAGGGAGTTGACATTGTAGACAAACCAAACAAACAGAAGCTTAAGTTCGCTTGTAAGTTTTGCGAGGGAGATCACCTTACTTACTTGTGCCCTGTACTTCCAGAAGTGCAAAAAGTGTGGTCCTTAGTTCAAAAGTCTGATGCTTCTGAGCAATCAGCCTCTGTGAGCCATGCTGGGGGCAAGCTGTTAGCCAATGCTAGTCATGCTGAAAGTACTGACATTGTAAAGGAGTCTAAACCTATAGGACGAAAACCAAATTTCCCTTGTAAACTTTGTAAGGGAGATCACCTTACTCACCGATGCCCTGCCATTCCAGAGGCACGAAGAGTGTGGTCCATCTCTGAAGGAACCTCTGTTCCTGAGTTGTCTATAGATTCCCTGCAGTCAGATCAACCTTTGGTTGATAAAGTGGTTGAACCAATGCAATCTTTGGTCGACCCCTCTCTTCCTTCGGAGAGTGAAGTGATCAAATCGATGCAATCTTTGACCGATCCCATCAGTCCTTCGAAGATTGATGCACCTACTGCTGAAGTCTTCTACATTACCAGTTTGGATATTCTTGAAAAAGGGGGCACTTCATCTATGCCATGTGAACCCATACCAAGCCCTAGGTTGTTTCCTTTGATTGGAATAGTCTAGCCGAGCCTCGTCTTCCTTCTTCGACACCTTTCCAGATAAAGGTTGATATCGGGAACCATACGGTTGATCGATGCATTGTTGATGAAGGTGCTTCTGTTAGTATCTTATCCACTTATGCTTGGAGAGATTTGGGTTTCCCTAATGTTATTCCAGCTGCTAATTGGCCATTTACCTTTGATAGAAGACCTAGTGAACCTATCGGATTCCTCCGTCAGGCACTTGTTACTTTGGGTGGAAAAACAGTCTTAGTTGATTTTATGGTTTTAAAGGACCCTGTGGATTTGGATATGATCCTCGGGCGTGATTACGTTTATGCTATGCATGCTATGGTGTCTACGCTTTTTCGTGTGATGCATTTCCCTCATAACGAAAGCATAGTCACTATCAACCAGCTTGCATTCGTTGATCCTCCTTATTACCCAACTGTAGACCAGTTAGATCCCTCGTCATTAGGAACTACTATGTCACATGGGACTTATGTGACATATTGTTCCTTGAGTTCGATTGCTACTGAGAAGAAGTCTCTAAGTTCATGCTTACCTTCTTGGGACTTAGTCCCAGCTTTTGACCAAGTGACACCTCCATCTGAATGTTTAGATATGTATTCTATCTGGGATGATATGCTTCCTTCCAATGAAGTTTTCCTAGAGTCTATAGTACAGTCTGCCATTCACTTGGATGTTGATCCAATCGCAGTTATGTCCAGCCCCAGTTTGACCTTAAAGTCTGATCTTCCTACTGTTGAGTCTTTGGACTCTCCTATAGATCCGCAAATCGGTGTTCCCGCTAAGTTTGATTATGCTTCTAGAATTTTCAACTCCCGTGATGATGAATTTGTTTCTGCAGATTCCATCATGTCCTTCAACTTTGATCTTCATCCTGAAGTCGATCTTGTTGATTGTAAGTCCTCGGGCTTGGGTACCATAGAGTCTTCATTTGAAAACTCTGCCTTGTTTATGCCTGCTGTTGATGATAGTGAGGTTGAAAGTATTTCTACCACAGTGACTTGTATCGGGTCTTTCCTTACATATGTTTTAGATATGATCCTGGTACTAATGTTTCTTGGAGACAGGATTCTTAGCTGGATGTATACTTGCTTACTGGTCATTTTCGACACCTTGTGTGACCATGTTAGGTATATTCGAAACCTTGCATATAGGTTTAGGATTCCCTTCTGTTATGTTGCATTTGAACCTTTTGCCATCCGAATTCGCCATAGGGTCGAACCTGTTGGATATTGGTGTGTTAGCCATCTCTTTATGCATCGTGCACCAGTCCAACAGAAGAGCCTACCTAACATGGGTCACCCTAGTCAGCACCCTTATGCCATTCTGGTGCCCATGTTGAGTTTTTCTCATAGGCTTGGGAGCCTTTTTAGATTTACCATGACTTTGAGAAGAAGCCTCATATATTTATTCCTCATTTATTTTTGGCCATCCCTCATAAGGCTCCCATCTTTATGTTCAAGTTGTATGTGCATCTGTTATGATCTCGCTTGCGCTAATGAGCCTGATGTCGGCTTCCACGCTTTTAGCCCGTTGTATAAGCCTCCATCTCTGATCTCATTTCCGCTAAGCCCTGTATCATTTTTCCCTCACAATTTGATACCTTTTACCTGGAGGAGACACACCCTGAGTGTAGTTATCTTGCTCATGTTCCTTGCATTAGGCATAACTTTGTTCCATGCACTTGGAGCTAGTTTCGCATGTCCTTGACACTTGTCTCCTCCCATTACGAGCATTCTTCTGCCTTCACTTCGAGCTCGTTAAAAATAGTAAGTAGGTTATGAGTAGTCTTCCACCTTTCCTTTGAGCTCGTTAAAAACAATAAGGAGGCTATGAGCATTTCTTTCATCTTCACTTCGAGCTCATTAAAAACAGTAAGGAAGTTGTGAGCATTTTTTGTATCTCCTTTGAGCTCGTTAAAAACAATAAGGAGGTCATGAGTTTACTTTTCCGAACTCATTAAACCTTTACGGAAAAGATCCCTATGGAGTTCTTTTAATCCCTTTTCAGACTCCTTAAATAGCAAAAGTTTGCCGAGCATAGTTGTCTTTTCGGGCTCGTTAAAATAACTGAACCGACATCCACTTAGGTATAGAATTACCCCTTTTTCGGGCCTTGGTGGATAATTTACGGAAAAGGTATACTCTAGGTATACTCTTGTATGCGCTAGAAGAGTTCTTCTTCCATCATTTTACACTTTTTCGGGGAAGGAGATTAACTTTACGAAAAAGGACCTTTGGAGTCGTCTTTAGGGTTTTCAGACTCTCGAAATGTGAAAACACCAAGCGAGCATTCACCTACTCGGGCTCGATATAAAATCCACGGATAGGTGTATGGAGTTTTCTTCTAGGTTTTCCAGACTCCTTAATTATGAAAATACCGTCGAGCATGCTTTAGTTCTTTGTCAAGCTCATTAAAAAATGAATAAGGAAAGGGAAGGGAAGAATGTTAAAATATCTTTCAATATGATGGCAGCAAGTCAACTATCTCCTTGAACAAAGCACCTGTTTTGAGTCTATCAAACAAGTTGGGTTCTTGCGTTGGCCTTAGGGTAAACCTAATCTCAGAGTTCCTACTCCTCAGTTTGGTTAGTCTTCCAATCATTTGGAGAATCTGTTAATGTCTCCTACATTGCAAATTTGTATTGTGGTCTCTTTGTGTTAAAAGCTGCCTCAGTCACTCTTGTGTCGTGCTCACTGTTCAAGGATACAACCTGTGTCGACCATTCTGCAGTTTCCTTGACCTCATGTGTTGGCCATTCCTTGGTGTCAGTATGTTTCATCATGTGTTCAGTCCTACTCCAAATCAGCTCATACCTGGTTGAGTGTCCCTCGTGTTGGATGATGGAGGATGTATTAAGGCCTCCCTTCCAACGGACTTCTTCCCATCGACTTCAGCTCATTATGCTCTGGGAATGAAGTTTAGAGTTTTGGTTAGTACCTTGGGGATTGCAGTCATTAGTGGCAGTTTCCCTCACTATTGGATAGATGGGAATACATCAATGTCTCCTATCCGATGGATTCTTCAAGTGTTTGACGGCAAGACCACTTATTCGCACTTGCTTGAATGTACTAGGTACCTTGGGTTCCATTTTCATTATTGGTGGACACCCTCATGTTTGTTAACGGTATACATCAATGACCGGTAATCAAACGATACCTCCCATGTTTGACATCAACTCATTTATTCGCATGAATAGGTTTGTACCTTGGGTTGTTTTTGGATGAAGACCTTGGGATCCTCGATTGCATCACCTCATTTATGTTATCGCCCAAGTTGTGCAAGACTGAGCCACACTCTTTTTGGGCTCTTGATGAGACATAGATCCAGCTTGTTCTCTATGGCTATGTTCTCCAGTTTTGACATAGATCCACCTTGTATTGATGTGGCTATGTTTACACTTATGTTCCTCATGGATCCACGCTTGTATTTTAGTGGCCATGATATATGCATCAATATTTTGGATCATTATTGTATCCTCTTGGAGGTCATGTTCCACCATTTGAACATGGACGGTTACCCCAAGGATAAGTTTGTCTGACATTGCATTTGCTTTCAGGTACTTAATTTGAGCCTATGATTCTTGGTTTCTCCGTTCCTCCATGATTCAACTCTTTGTTATTTATAATGTATTTCGGCCATCGTTTCCCGCACTCCCTCTAACCTCATACATTAGGGGGCATCTGTTATAGCTTGAAATGACACCTCTCCGTCCATGACGACACTTGCTTCCCTTGGTCGCATGACGACACTTCTTGAGATCAAGTTCCAGTCACACAGCAGGACATTTGTGGATGGAGGAGTCATTTGGGACACTAAAAATGGTTTAAATTACCTCATGCTTGACCCATTTGATGTATATGACCCTTGGGAACATTTTTCCAGACCAAACAATCTCCTGAAAATGAGCAAAAAAGCCTGTTTTTGGCCATTTTTTAACATGAGCGCTGGTACACAGGCATGATAGTAGCATATGTACCCTACTTTGCTTCATTAAAGTAGCGCTCAACTCCATATGTATGCTACTTTGTCTACTGTAGAGTAGAGTACACCCCTGTTTTGGTCAAAATCTCGAAATTTGAGTAAGTTAAGTTGGTTGGGAAACCTCCTGAGCGGTTATAACTTCTTTTCCTCTTCTTCACTGACTATATAAGGAGGGTAGAAGGGCCATGTGAGGGGAATAAGCCCAATTACAAAGTTATGCTGGAGGAATGGAGATCCTCATCCCCCTCTCTTGTGCTTCAGTTTTGGTAAACCCTAGCACAGTTGATTAGAGGCTGGAATCCTTGGAGAACAGAAGCAGGAGACCTTGAATCTAGGTTTCGTGAAGTGCCAAGCTTGAAGGAAGGTATAACTTTATGTACTTGCTTTCATTCATCAATAAAGATCAGACGTTCTTTCCTTTCCAAATATGACCTATTCTCGTATGTCTCTGATTTGATTACTGCTTAATTATAGTTTGATGTCTTGTTATGTCATGGATATCAGTCTTATATATGTAGTCAAATGTGTTTGAGAAAGGTATCAAGTTGTTTTTCAGGTCTGGGCATTGCGATACTCGATAAGCATTGAAGAGCGAGGGAGGCAAAGCGAGGATCAACCTTCTGAATGAGGTGCCTACATCTCTAAACCCTAATCTCTTCATTTATTTGCTGTACTTGCAGAATGCTTGTAAGTCTATCTTTATCACCGTAAGTTGGTAGTTTCTCCCCTTAACTATAGGTGCATTTTCCCCACAACAACTGATCAAAACTTGGGTGCCAACAACATACAACTCTATCGAGTGGTAAAAGCACGAAAAATTCTTCACTATGGTTAGTGGCTCATTAGAAGTTAGGTTTAGTAGAAGTTTCCCCATCTAATGGAGGAAATTGATGCAATGGGGACCATTACATATTAAGGGGGAATTATTGATCCAAGTGGATATCAATGGCCACCCACCTCTTTTGTTGTTTGAAAATATTGTTGAGCAAGCAACAACCCCCTCTTTTTTAAAACTTTTGCGAACATCAATGTTTAATAATATTTTGTTTAGAAAAGGGCCCCTACCTCCTCATAACTAAGGTAGTTTTGATTATCCTCACTTTATGTTCTTATCTAATTGAATTAGCACTTTTTTTATCAGATTGATTGATTTATTTACTCACCTCATTTAAAGCTTGTTGATGTCTCCATTTTGACTAGGTATGATGGGTTCTCCCTACTAAGAAACCTTGTCCTTTTAGGAGTTTTTTCCCCTTTTTTACTTGATAAAATGCATAACTTTACTCTTCTTTTCACTATAAAAATCTTTTGGAATTGCAATTTGTTGCTGCAAAAATATTTTTCGGTACGACACATCGCACTAAAAGAGAATTGAGTCATGATATGGATCATTGAACCACATAAATATTGCTTGAGGGTAATCTTGAATTTTTGCATAAAAAAAACATTTTCCATGTGATATTACACACAAAAATGAAATTATCATGTGATTCCTATTGACTTGAAGTTTCCTTGCTCCCACCAAATGAATGATTTCAATGTGATATTTTGCAAAGAGAATTTTATTTTGGTTGCGAAGTGTTGCACGAGAAATACATTATTATGTGACCATATTGAATAGTCAATTTGATAGGAGGAAAGGAGACAATTGAAAAATGCTCGGACTCAAAGTCATCATGCCCCAAAAGAAAATTGATAGCATCCTTTTTTCATCAATTTGAAATATTGTTGTGATAAAGTTAAAGACAAGTGACATAGGATTGTTGCACGAAGAAAATATTTTCTTCTTTGAAATTTCACTAGAATTGTTCTTTTATCTCAAATTGAAATGGGCACCAAATGAAAACATATAAAGGTAGAGTTTGCCAACAAAAGTGTTATAAAAGGTGGCCCTGTGGTTATTTCTTTTATAGTTTACTTTGTGGGAAAAACAAAGGATCACTCTCATCCTCAAATCTAAGTTGCCACTGGGAAGAAGGGTATACATCTACTCAAACCTACCACTGACTGTGAATTTTCCATGAAGGCACTTACCCAAACTATTTTCTTTCATTAATAGTCTACACTTTATGCCATTTTTCCACACTGGATGACTCAAATTATTTGAGCAATATTTCCTCAATGTCACCAAAATCCTTGTTGGCTAGTGTGTGCTGCCTTTTCCCATAATAAAACTATTCCACCACGATAAGAAGGTTGGCCATGGATTTTACACCTCTACCTCACCTCTATACAATTGTTTCCTCACCCTCTGTTGAGTACTCACCGTTGCTTCTCAAGATCCCTCTCCTATAACATTCTTATGGCCCGCCCATGATCAAAACTCACTAGCTCTGATGAGAATAGATGGAGTAGGGGACATGCAAACTACTAATTGAACTTCTTAACTCCAGAGTGCAACATTGCTTCCACATTGATGTGAAGATCTCAACCAAGGAACCCCACACCCCCACCCTGCCTGCAAACCCCGCATTCCTCCTTGCCTCCCTAAACAAATTACAATGACAATTTATATGGTGTAGAAGGTACCAGTGGTAGAAATAGTTGAAACAAACACATCTAGTATCCATTATCGAGAGCCATAGGTAGGAGATGATACCAACCTTCCTCTTAAACTACCCTATTTGATTTTAAACCCCTTCATAATTGTTTGCAGTGCCTTACATGTTTGCATGTAGGTGTTGGGTTCATATTTTAGTGGAGGAATTATAGTTGAGACCAGGGTTATCATTACTTATTAATTCGTCGCTCCTCAATATGTGAATCACAAGGATTTCACTTTGATTTGAATTGATTTACTTTTTCACTAAACCACTAATGCTAATGTTTTCCTTGGAGGATGATGATGAAGTAAAGGAACACAAAATGGTTCACAAAAGGACCAAACTAAAGGACAATATGGTACACAAACTATCTTCATCAGATGATGATGAGAATACTAACACCAGGGTACAATATAGTGACACAAATAGGGACACTAAAGCAAAAATGATCTATAAATGGGGTGAAATCAAAATTTTCAAGCATGAACATTATCCAACAATCCCAAAGGAATACATTGATTACTTAGGAGTTTATCAAAGCATTAAAAAGTCAAGTCTCCATAAGGTGGCAACCAGACCAATCATATTTCCATGTGTTGAGGCTATCTCATGGATACTCCCCAGGATTGATGTATGGTAACAGGTTGATCAAGAAAACAGAAGGTGCAACCATTGTGTCTTTTCAACTAGATACTCTTGAGGCATCCTATAATTTCCCAATTTTGATTGTTTGCCTAAATAAAGAGTGGATAACCAAAATAGATCTATATTTCCATGCGCTTTTGAGGAAGTGGTTGATGAAGGGAAAAATATTCAAGACGAGGGATATTGGTTCACACCCCATATAGTTTTTAAGGCCCCCTTAAATAATGGTAACTACATTTATTGGTAGGTTCTATGGCCCGAAGAAGGATGCAATGCAATTCCAAGATTCCTAGGTGTCTTTACTATATGAAGTAACTCCACTTGGCACTGTTTTTAATAGGGGAGCTATTCTTTATGCCAAGATGAAGCAATCCATCATAGCTATAAGAGATATATCCATTTGGAAACCTTCATAATTCTACATGTCTTATTATCCCCTAGACATTGTATGTGCCAACAATACATTTCTAGGAATGAGATGGCAATGGCTCCGTATAGATCCCCCAATTATTATCTACTTCAAAGTGTTGTGGGAACCCAAATAAATTAGTAGTTATGTAAGGATATGTGAATAATTTATGAGGCCATTGTATACACTTTTTCATATAGATCCAACAAAGTGTATGTCTAACAAAGCATTGGAAGCACTATCTACACTTGGAGACTAGTACGTCACAGAAAAGCTAACCTAGTTGTGAATATATGGTGGTACAAAACCTCCTCATATTTCCCCCCTTTCATCACAGAGAAGGTGGTACTGCAAGAAGTGGCCTATCAAACCTACATTAATGGAATCATGTAGTTCTTGTGAATGCAAAGAAATCTCCTTTACCTCCCTCGCCTCTAGTCATCGAAGGTTACTATTTGAAAGATGCAAAAGAGGCCAAAGGAGAATCTCAAGTTATCAATTGTTTTTAGTTTGGCACTAAGGTATTCAGGAGAAATGACACCAAAAGGGTAGTTGAACAACATTGCCATGCTTGTAAGTACACTTGGATATACACAGATGAATTTTGTAAAGATGAACAAATGTACATAGTATCCAAATCACTCAATGAAGTATCAAGGTGATTGTGAACTAAAGTAAAGAATCCCATAACATATTCAAAGTCCAAAGAGGATATAGAAAAGAAGGAAACCTTGCTCAAAGAATAAGAAGAAGCCTCCAAGAGAGTTGTTAAAGAGAAGAATAAAATGTTAACTGAACTAAAGGAAGTTGAAGAGCAGAGAATAAAGGAGGCTATAGAAGAAGATGAAATAAGGAGAACATAAACACAATCAAGGTGCCAAGATGATTTTCATGCACAATCACTTGTAGGAGCATGACCTTCCTCCACAACTCTGCTTCCACCTTTGATGACATGAAATCACTTTCCCCTCATGGAACTTGGCTTGGGATTGTTCACTTCATCAAAGGAAGATGTTGTTGCCTGGAATCTTTTTTAATGATAAAAGAAGAATCATATAGTAAAATAGACACAAAAGAACCTGGAAGGCTTGCAAGGAGACCCATGTTCATAATTTCTACCAAGAATCCTTTTTTCATGATTACAAATCAAGATCTAGTGGTTGCACCCTCAACAAATGTGGCCATATCCATTGGTAACCAAGACAATGTACAAGAAATGGCAGACAAGATGAAAGCATTTAAATGGAGGATAAAATATTTAAAAGCAGAGATGGTCAAGCTAAGACAAGAAACCAAAATATTGAAATAATTCAAAACACGTGCATTCTCTCCACAGAAGTATCTAGCTGGAGATTATGATCAAATGTTTGTCCATTTTCACAAACTAAAAAAAATCATGCTCAACTAGGAGATATACCAAAGACTGAGAATGCATATTAGAAATAATACAACTTGGTTTGGATGAATTGGGTAAGTGGCAACATGAGGTAATAGAGGCATTGGGAGATCCCCCAAGGATGACACTTGAAGACATTCACCTCAACTATGTTGTAATTTACCATAGAAAAATGGTAGGTACGATGCTCCAACAAATCATTTCTACCACCACAAACAAATGCCATAAATTATACTAAGCAACCACTAGTGTGATGGAACAGTGTTTCTTACCCAAGTTTCTTAGTAACATAGACAATCCCCAGCTAGTGGAGGAAATAAACAGAGAATTCAAAGAGGTCATCAACTAGATACAAGTCTCAGTGGGAGTGAAAAATGTTGCTCTAATGGACCATGCCTCATCCCCAACCAAAGATATCAACTTGTTGAATACTTCCACTATCTCTTTAAACAAGGCACTTAATATTAATGTCGGTGAAGTAGTAAACCATGTGATCACCTACGAATCACTTAAACAATACTGGATTGATTTAATATCTGTCCAATATGACACATGGAAATCCTACATGGACACTAGGGGTCCACCACCTACATGAGTTGTGCTTTTATAATTTTAAGTCATAAAATTTTTATTCTTATGTCAAAGGATAGTTAAATAATTCATAATTTTAATATTTCATTTTTGGAAAAGGGAGGGTTGAATGGACCATATGAGTGGGACCCATCCTTTTATGATGCTTTTAAAACTGTTGTAATGCTCAAATTAGAACATGTATTTTAATAGTTGGGGAATGTGAAGGGTCAGGAAATTAAAAAAATAGCAGGACAATTATAACAAGAAGTTTTGGAAGAGGAGAAAGGGATTTTGGATGTTGGAGATCCTTGTAATTTTTTTTTGAGGAACTAATCTAAAGAATCATTTTTTGGGCCTATGGATTTGGAGATGCTTTGATGACTAGTTTATGAATGGTTTAACTTATTTTGATGTTCATATTATCTTGATATCCATGGTGAGAATAAATTTCTATGTTATGACTTCTCTATTTCATGGTTAGAATGTTCTCTGATTTATGTTTTTCTAGATTTACTTAGTGAACTGCTAGTTGTAGAATGTAACGTCCCGCTCACCCAATCCGATCATCGGGAGGGGACGTTGGCCAAATATGGGCTCTCAAATTTTGCCCCAGATCCATAATACGAATTTCAACAAACATAACGTGTGTAGAACATAAATAAACATGCACAACGGAATTCAACTCTATCCACACACATCTAATATGCAAATACAAGCATAAACATTACAAGAATCAAATAAAACATTTCAGATTCAAATACATGAGAATACTCATCTTTAAGAAATGCAGATCCAAGCAACTGGATGTGTAAGAGCACTTTTCCACCCAACCATAGGAACTCTGTCCAACATATACTATTTCTACTGCTGAGAGGCCACCCCTAAGCTGGGCTATGAGGCCACCAGGGCGAAGGAAACACCTACAGACTTCTATCTCTCAGCCCACAACCCATTCTGCTCCTTGTTCTTAGCCAAATTCTCATACAGAGCTCTGTAGGGGTCTCACTCATCCCTCACAACCTTGGCTTCCACAATACCTGCCCCACACAACACCCTTCTAGCTTAGGCATCCCCTTCACCGATCCACAGTTCTCTTTGGCGATCCATCTTGCTGGGTGCTTCTAGTGTGTGCATAGAAGAAGTCCAACCTGGTATTGGCTGCTATAGAACCTCTTGCAGCCTCAATCTATGGCTTCTCAAGAACCTACAAGCAACAAAACTTCAAGGGTAAGGGTTCCTAGCTTGACCAACCTCTCTACTCTCCTACAGCCACAATACCCACTTCCAAATATGCAACATGGTCTCCAAATTCAAATTTTTGGGTTCAAAGCAACATGGTAAGTTCATGGAAAACAATGGAGAGCTATACATCCTTCAAATATGCATGTAAGAATGAGACAAATGAGGGTTGACTCTAAGGTATATGGGAAAATGGTGAAAAGACAATTGACATGACTTCTGGAAGTAGAGAAAGGATTCCTGGCAGCTGCAGACTGAATTCTACCACGATAGAATTGTCACAAAAGTGTAGCTAGTCTCATGCTTCAATAACTACATGAGGTGACTTTTCCCACCAACCCCAGACGTGTATTGATGATTGGAAAATGGGCAAAAAAGGATATATTTGGTTTATTCTCATCACATGATAGAATTTAGGTGTGAGTTCTAAGGTGGACATTTGGCAGCAAGGATTTAGTCACCCATGGACCCCCTTTCCTCTTCCCCTGGGTGGAATCATAACCCCTTTGGTGCTCTTTACACAACCATTGTTGGACCATTTTATTATTTATGCACATAATATTTACATATATTATAAATCAACATGAAAGCCAACTAAACTGTCCAAATGAAATATAAACATCATACATGCCTAAAAATTCACTAGTCGGGCCTTGGCCTTGAGTTCCGCACTAGGAATTCGCACTAGCATATTTACATCATTTACATTATTTGGATAAATACATTCCAAGTCAAAACTAGGGGTATCACATAGAACTTGATTAAAATTTAAGCAAGACTCATCTTTCCTTATTATGGTCATGTTATATATATATATATATATATATTCTAAGAAGCTATCTTTTCTAGAATCTTTTACAACAATATATATGTGTATTCTATAGCTCGTACTATTTAGAGCAACTTTTCAATGATTCCATGGACATTTCAACCCACATAATAATGATTGATCCCAAACTAGGACGACAACATGACTATCAGAAATAAGTATTAGCATGGATGCATCCATATTGCAACAATTAGTTTAGCATATATAATCAAATTTCACTAACATGCATCATCCCTTATACCTCTAAAGGATTATTGCTCTTTCCTATCTACCTCTTGTTCTAAAAGAAAAATATTAAAGAAAGGTAAAAGCAAAGGAAAGGAGTGGAGATCATTTGGGACATGTAGGTATCTTTGTCATGTCTATGGACACTCGCTGGAAGTGGACCAAGGTATGCGATGCTGAGGTGACTCTATCGAGCCTACAGGTGCTTGCAGGTAGTAGAGCAACACCAAGAAATTTTTATCATATTCCACAAGTAAACTTTAGACATCCAAGATCTTTGAGAAAGCATGTTATTGATCTTGGAAAGGAAGTAAGTCCAAAATGCAGATATCCATAAATAATCCCTAAAATTCAAGATCAAGTGCAACATGTCTGGGATTTGGTACTCACAATTTTAGTAGAGGATTGTTTCTTGTGGGACTCATGAAGGAAATACGGGTTTTTCTATGTGAAACTTACTTTACTGGAGAATTGGTGTTAGAGATTCGTGCTTTTTCCCTCGCCAACTGTTGAGAAAGCAACAACCCCACCTTTTTCTAAAATTTTGTGAACATTGATGTTTAATAATATTGTGTTAAAAAAGGGGCCCCTACCTCCTCATCACTTAGGTACTTTTGATTCTCCCCACTTCATGTTCTTATCTTATTGGAATTGTTATTTTCTTTTTTGCTTTGATTGATTGATGCATTTACTCACCTCATTTGAATCTTGTTGATGTCTCCATTTTGACTAAGCATGATGGGTTCGCCCTGTTGGGAAATCTCTCCCCTTTAGAAGATATTTTCCCTCTTTTTTACTTGAGCAAATGCATAACTTTACTCTTCTTTTCACTATCAAAAATATTTTGGAATTGTGATGTGTCATTGCAAATTGATTTTTGGGTGCACAACATTGCGCTAAAATATAATTTGTCATGATATGGATCATTGAACCACATAAATATTGCTTGAAGATGATCTCAAATTTTCACCCACAAAATAAACATTTTTCTTGTGACATTGCAAAAACCAATGAAATTATCATGCAGTTCCTACTAACTTGAAGTTTCCTTGCTCCAACCAAATGAAATATTTCAATGTGGTAATGTGATGTTTCACAGAGAATTTTTATTTTATTTTATTGTGTAGTGTCGTGTGAGAAATACATGATTGATGCGACTGTATTGAATGGTTAGTTTGATAGTAGGAAAGGGGACAATTTACGAACTGCTCTAGAGTGAAATACGCTCGGACTCAATGTCATTGCACCCCAAAAGAAAATCCGTAGTTTCACATCAATTTGAAATATTATTGTGATAAAGTTAGAGATTAGTACCATAGGATTGTCGCACGATGCAAATATTTTCTTGTGACATTTCGCTAGATTAGTTACCCCAAATTGAAATGAGTGCTAAAAAAACACATAAAGGTAGAGTTTTCCAACGAAAGTGTTATAAAAAGAGGCGCTCTCATGCACAAATCTAAGTCGCCACTTGGAAGAAGGTCTACCTTGGCTCATACCTACCACCCACTGCCAATTTTCTAGGTAGGAATTAACCCCAACCATTTTCTTCCGTTAATAGTCTACACTTTATGTTATTTTATCCACATAGAATGACTGAAATGTTTAGAACAAGATTAAATTGGCAGCACCAAAATCCCCATCGGTTGGTGTGTGCCACTTTTTCTCATGATAAAACTATTTCACCTCCATAAGAAGGTTGTCCAAGGATTTTCCACCACTATCTCACCTCCATAGTGTTGTTTCTTCACCCTACACTCAGTACTCACCATTGCATCTCAATCTCCCTCTCCTTTAATATTCCTCTAGCTTGCCCATGATCAAAACTCGTGAGAGCCGATAACAATAGCTAGAGTAGGGGGTGTGCAAACTACTAATTGAACATCCCAGCACCATAGTGCAGTCCTCCTTCCACATTGACGTGAAGCCTTTAACCAAGGAAACCCCTCCCACCCTCACCCATGCAAACTTTGTATTCATCCTTGGCTCCCTAGATAAATTACAACATCAAACATCAATGTATCTGGTGTATAAGGTACCAGGGGTGGAAATAATTGAAACAAATGTATCTTTATCCATTGTTGAGAGCCATGGGTAGGATATGAGACCATCCCTCCTCAGAAGCTTCCCTATATGATTTTAAACCCCACCATAATTGTTTATGGTGCCCTACATGTTTACATATTACATGCTTACATATGAGTGTTGGGTTCATATTTTAGTGGAGGAATTATATATGAGACCGGGGTTATTAATTCATTGCTCTTCAAGATGTGAATCACAAGTGTTGTACTCTGATTTGACTTAATTTACTTGTTTGCTAACTCACTAATTCTAATGTTTTTCTTGAATGACAATGATGAATTACAAAACCAAAAAATGTCTCACGAAAGGACCAAACTAAAAGACAAGATGGTACATGAACTATCTCTGTTAGATGACGATGAGGAAACTAGCATTAGGGTACATTATGGGGACACAACACTATAAGGAAAAGGACCTTTAGCGGAGGTTATAGCAGATGCTCCTCTCAAAAGATCCCAAATATTCGTTTATAGCGGAGGTCAGTAGTGGAGGCGAGCGACCAGAGGTTTTAGCTAATGTTTTTTTTTCCAGTGCGTATATTTTATATGAACACATCGGTGCGTTTGTAACGACCACGCACCGGTGCTATCATAAATTATGTTGCACCGCGACCAAAAAATATCATCAAGTGGAAAAAACTATATTTTTGCAAATGGTGTGTTACTTCAATACAAACGCAACAATGTGTTTACAACCACGCATCGGGATGCCATAAATCATGTTGCAGTGTGACCAAAAATATCATCAAGAGAAAAAACTATTTTTCGCAACCGGTGCTTTACTTCAATACAAACGCACTGGTGCATTTACAAACACCACGCATCAGGCAGCCATAAGTCATGTTGCACTGCGACCAAAAATATCATCAAGCAAAAATTAAACTATATTTTTGCAAACGGTGTGTTACTTCAATACAAATGCACCGGTGCATTTACAAATGCCATGCATTGGGCAATCATAAATCATGTTACATAGTGATAAAAAATATCATCAAGCGAAAAAAAAAAAAACTATATTTTCACAACCGATGCATTATTTCAATACAAACGCACAGTGCATTTACAAATGCCATGCACCAGGCAACCCTAATTCATGTTGCATCGTGACCAAAAATATCATCAAGCAAAAAAAACTATATTTTCGCAACCGATGTGTTTGTTGGGCCTGGCCCAAGTGGGACATTTTTGAA
The DNA here is from genome assembly GCA_027924585.1 of Larix kaempferi. NCBI lineage: Eukaryota > Viridiplantae > Streptophyta > Pinopsida > Pinales > Pinaceae > Larix > Larix kaempferi. The sequence goes on along the minus strand of BSBM01000435.1, from coordinate 14,202,843 downwards.
CAAGTCAGATTTTGGAACCGCGGAGCTAAGCGCAGTTCAGTTGAAGTCTTTTTGGACATGTCAGTTTTGAGATGCTGCGAAGAGGAGCACAACGCAGCATCGGAAGAGCTGCGAAGTACAATGCTGCGAGGAGACAATGCTGCAAAGAGCCTGATCTACGGAGATCCGGCAAGGCAGAAGGTTGGACGGAAGATGGCACAGATTTCGGTTAGACCATCGGCGGTCTATTTTTGGTAAAGATGCTCCATGATTGCCAGGCGATGGGTAAGGAGCAATGCGGAAGGAAAGCGACTGGTCGCACATGTGAATGAACCACTACACAAACTAGTCGCATAAGGATGTTAGAGGAAGAACAACTCAGTGAAAGCGACCTGTTGGCATGTGCACGACAGGGAGGATGATAGCGACGTGGGCATGCGCTGAAGGTGGCCACGATGGAAGATTCGCTACTAGAAACTAGCAAGTCCGGTTACCTGAAAACTGTGACAGTTTTGTAAACCTTAGGGTTTTTGCCTGGAGATTGTAAAGACATGACCTACGGGCATGATCTATAAATAAGGCATATTTTGTATGGGAAAGGGTTGTTGAATCTCTCATTTTGTATTGTTGTGCTATTAATTAATATAGAGAAATCTTCTGTGAGAGACAATATTGTAAAGGCTCTGCAAGTAGAGTGCGTAGAGGCCTATTGAGAAAGAAGAGAGTCTGCAGCTGAGTGCGCAGACAAGAACTATTGTACCCTTCCCAAAGACTAATACAACAACAGTTCTTGTGGACGTAGCTCCCATCCTGGGAGTGAACCACGTTAAATCCTGTGTACTGTGATTGTTTATGTTTTACACTTGTCTGTTTGCTTACAATGGATGCTTAAATTCTCATTTATCAGTTGTTATGTTAATGCTTTTATATGTATTCGCCATAGGATAGATATGGGAATAATATGTTAAGTATCACATGTATGTATGAATGATGAATGCGCAGTATTCTAAGTCTGTGAAAGTAACAGTTCGTTGAATAATCACATGTGTATGTAGAATTCGGGTTGTGTAACTCTTTTGACGTGCAACACCGGAAGTGCGCAGTATTGTGTGTCTCATCTGTTTACATCAGTTATAAGGCTAAATAATCTAAGGCAATAGATGGGTGAATAAAGTAATAAGTAAAGTCTTCATAGTGGTTAAGTCTGAAGAGGAAGTGTATAAGTTAGTTGCGTTGTCCTATTATTTGCATCCTGTTCGAACCGTGCAGTCCATAGATGCGCTGGTTGTGCAAGCATCTTAGCTTGTAGGAGTGTTGACCACGACGTAGGCTATCATCGTGCAGTCTTCAGTCCGCAGTACGAGTCCTGCAGCGCGTTGCGTTGTAGTTTATCTAAACAACTCATCACGTCGCTGTGGAAATCTGATTCCGCAGCACCCCCATAGATACACCTCGGGTGTGACCTCAGTCTATTTGCAGGTTGTTGCCGAAAGGGCCGGTGAGAAAGGGTTTTGTTGGTTTCTTGAAACCGTGAAGAACCTGGGTCTACATTGGAAACCTCTAGAACAGTGATATAAGCCAACAAATGGTTCCGCTATCGCACTAAGAATCCGTGATGAGTTGAAGTCGTGATGTGCAACGAAGAAGAATCTTTGTTGGGTATCGACTTTTGGCATCCAGACAAGAAAGAAATCTAGGCTTGGTGTGACAAGACAGAGAGAGACTTCGCAAGAAGGAGAATAGACACCCGCATCTTTCTGACATCCAATGGTTGAAAAAATACCTATGGAAAGACGTTCACGAAGTTTTCTGGGTGTCTTTTGGAAACAAGCTACACGAGTGGTTGTCAAGGCTCGCAGAGCAAAGAAACTATACACCACAAGACGTACCGACCGAGTGGACACTAGAGCTTATTGAATGGCTCAAAGCAGTTGATAGTCCATTCACGTGAGCAGTCGACTTCTGGGTCGATAGTACACTACAGAGCTTTGTGACATAGTTCGCTGTGGACATGCTAAAGTCCTACAGTGCAGCGGAAAGAGAGTTTTTCAAGGGATTCCAAGGTAAGTATCTGAACAACCTCAGCTTATACATTAAAATGTTCTTGGCAGAAAAATGTGTTTTTAGAATGCAGTGAAATTTTTGAATCTGTAATGGTCAATAGCATTTTTAGTGAGTCAGACAAAGAGACACATAATCTAAGAAGTGGGAAAAGATATAAATATACACCTAAGAAAAATTCTAGTGGACATGGACTCCACGTAGACGTTGTTTCACAAGCCGAACCTGATAGCCAAACCGCACCTCAATCTTCCACCTATCAACCTATTACTCCGTAGAACCCACCGCTTGTGAACACTATGCCTGCCATCGCACAGAGTTCCCTAGTTGTGAATATCCCTAGCACTCAAAACATTTCGGGTCAGACCGTTCCGCGCAATACTACCTTTATTTTTTCCTCTTAGCAACCTGTGCAAAACCCTCCACCACCTAGAAGAAGCATGACTGAAGATATCAAGCTGCCGATATTCAAAGGAACAGGTCTAGAAGACCCTGATCAACACTGGTTTCTATGTGAATCTGTGTGGAGTGTTAAACAAGTCCAAGATGATGCTCTGAAGCGAGCGTAGCTCATCACCAGATTTAGAGACAGAGCATTGCATTGGTTCATGAAATATTCGCAGGGACATAATAGAACCCTGGTATAAATCAAAGCTGCACTCTTAGCAGAATTTAAGAAGCCGAAGTCAGAGTCACAGTATATAACAGAGTTAAAAGAGATCAAACAAAAACCTAATGAGATAGTCTGGGAATTTGATCAGAAATTTAAAACACCATTGGACCAAGTAAGCTTCATTATAGCACCGCAACAACACCAGGAATGGTTTATAGCTGTGTTGTTGCCTCATATCAGACTGTCGTTGATGCAACAAAAAGTGACTTTGTAGGAAGAAGCCTTGGATATCGCAATGAAGTTAGAAGCTTCACCGATTGGAGAAACTAGCACTGGGATGTCGCAGATACAGACCCAGTTGGCTACCCTAACACTACAACTATAGGATATCAAGAAAGGAAATCAAGAGAGACAGGAAGTCTAGTGTACAGGTTGTAAGGGAGAAGAGCACACTAAGGACCATTGTCCTTTATTTCAAGATTTCCTTAACATGGGTGGACCAAACCCATTAAATCCGAACCAAGGGCCATGGTGTGAAATTTGTAGAACTAGAGGACACCGGCCATAAGACTGCTACCTGATTCAGAAATATGTAAGAACACCTAAAAACCTATATTGCAATTTATGTAAGTCAGTTGGTCATGATGATTCCAATTATTGCGCATATGAGCTCATGTTAGAAAGAAAGAAATATATTGAGCATATGTAAGAGGAGTGTACAGAGTCCAAGAAGAGACTCTGCAGAAACAAGATAATGCACAGCATGATTAGGGAGCATATAGAGGCCGTAGAGGATACTGCCGGAGAGGAAGGAATAACGACCCAGCGCAAGGATGAGGCCGAGGTCAAGTAATATATTATAACTGTGGCCAGGTAGGCCATGTATCTAGAGACTGTACCAACCCATGCACTACGTGTAATTATTGTAAATCGTTCGATCATGTTATTGAAGACTGCCCAGTGTTAGAGCCAGAAATGTAGAAACGGAAGCGGCCAGATGCACCGAACCCAAACATTCAGTTGATTGCAGCAGAGAGGAGGCTTGTGGATCCAAGTATCAACGTAGTGATGCGAAGTGGCACTACGACAGGGAGAGATAGAGGAGCAGAAACGTCGACTTTTGGAAACTTTAACACTAAGCAGATTCCTCTTGAAACAATATGGATAAGAAAATCTAATGGGAAAGCACCTGCTTTCAACTTAGAGAAAAATAGAGAAGTCTTTAAAGAAGCACGAGATATCTTCAAAGAACTAGCACCTCGGTCTCCAAGAATCCCGTTGCGTAGTGAAATACCGCATATAGAAGATATGCTGACTGCTTATGACAAAACGAGCGCCGCAGCAGAGACAGGCACCTCTATTGCGCAGTTCCTCAAGAGCTGCATGAAGTTGCTAAAGAGTCCAGATGCTATCGCAGAATTGCAAAAAGTGTTAAACTAGTATGAGCCACAGAGCGAGACAGAGACTACCGATAGCACAGTTCACCACATCAAGAAACATAAGAGAACAGACAGATAAATGAGACTCAGTGCATAGATAGGAGACTATGAAATGGATGAGATCATTCTTGATCTGGGATCAAAAGTAAATGCATTAACTAAACAGACATGGTAGCATATGGGGAGACCAAAGCTGTTATGGTCACCTATCCAGTTGAGAATGGCCAACCAAGAGAAGGTCATACCATTTGGATGGTTAGCCAACATGATTGTTGACATTGATGGAGTGCAAAGTTATGCAAACTTCGAGGTTATCGAGATCGTGGATGATAGTCAACCCTTTCCTGCACTGTTAGGAATTGACTGGGCTATAGATAACCTCGCCATCATAAACTTGAGGACAAAGAAGATGATCTTTGAAGGAAAGCATCTCAGGGTCATCACAGCACTGGACCCTGTAGACGGAGAAAGATATAGTGATCCGATTCAGGAAGAATCCAGGGCTCAAGGTTTGGACCGCCTTTACAAGATGACTGCGAACTAGGAAGACTATATTAATCCTACTGCGGATGGAACACTTAGCTGGAGATGCGACAACTCTTGCATCTCAGACTCTAATGTAGAACTGGAGAACTGGCAAAGTTGTATGCACGAAGCATCTACAAGGAGATGTGTACAGGTTACAAAGTCACTGCGCTGGATTGGAAAGGAAGTAAGCCCAATTCCCACCTGTGATGGTTTATCTAATGTTTATTCCTTTATCAAAGAATATATTGTAGCAATTGTAGATGAACATCGTTTACCAGCACTAGACATGGCACTGCGCGAGACACCTTCCAGATGGTGGGCTGCACATAAGCAGACATTGACCACATGGGATCAGTGCAAAATCAAGATGCAGATCAGGTTTGCTGACAAGGTTACACTACCCTTTGAAAAATATAATGGACAGACAGATCTAAGGTAGCATATTGAAATATTTTCACAAGCATGGGAGGAGAGACCACAGACAGAATGGGTGCATTTGTTTGTGCACACGTTGGAGGAATAAATTCCAAAGAAATGGTACTTAGATATGGAGTTGCGCAAGGAGACTACAGATTGGCCTACCCGGATTGTGAACTTCCAGAAGAGCTTCAGTTTTGAAGACGAGAGTCCTACCATAAATGAGTCTTTGCAGATTATTAAGGAAAGAATATTTAGACCCGAATGTCCACATAAAAACATGGCATTAGAGGAATTCTTTGGACCTGACAATGTACCTGCAAGCCTACAGATAGAATGGAAGGAACATGTAGAACATGCCATGGAATGTTATAACCTAGATGAAGAGGCTGAAGAAAAGGAAGATAATGATTAGGAGGATCCGTGCAACATCAACATTCCTGAGTCAGAAGGAGCGCGCGACGTAGAGGGACCTCTGCTGGAAATTCCAGACATGAGCGGACCTGTGAAAACGCGGAAAGTGAACATTGGCACCAGCGAAGAACCAAAGTTCGCAAGTATTGGAGACTACTGGAATGATCAGACTATCATGGAGATCGCAGACCTGTTACATGAGTATAAGGATTTATTCCAGACAAAGTTTACAGAGATGAAGGGAATTTTGGGAGATTTAAGGGTTATGAAGATACCTCTTAAGCCAGGTGCAAAGCCTATTAAGCAGAGGCCCTATAGAATGAATTTGTGATACAAAGAATGAGTCAGGGAAGAGCTCAATAAAATGCTCGACACAGGGATCATCGAGCCAATTGAAGAGTCTGAATGGATAATCCCTATGGTTTTCCAAGATAAGAAGACAACAAGCGAGATCAGGATTTGTGTGGATCTCAGAAAATTGAACGATGCTTCAATGCATGACCCATTTCCTACTCCTTTCACTGATGAGGTACTTGATAATGTAGGAGGAAATGAGGCGTATTCCTTTCCTGATGGGTTCTCCGGATATCATCAGATAAGAATTGATCCCACGGATAGACACAAGACCACTTTTGCCACGGAATGGGAGTCATTCCAGTACACAGTAATGTCGTTTGGTCTGAAGAACGCTCCTGCCATCTTTTCGAGAGTTGCGGTCGCAGCATTTAAGGATTTCATGCATAAGTTCTTAGAAGCTTATTTTGACGAATGGAAAGTATTTGGGTTGCTGAAGGACCATTGCGAAAATCTCAGATTAATGCTAGAAAAATGCAGACAACATCCAATGTCACTAAACCTGAAGAAGTGTATCTTTTGTGTACCCTATGGAATTCTGTTGGGACACATTGTGTGCAAGCAAGGCTTGATGGTTGACGCTGCGAAGATCGCAGTCATTGTAAACTTACCAACACCAAATTCAGTAAAGCAGTTGTGTACTACATTGGGGCATACAGGTCACTACAGGAAGTTTATAAAGGGTTATGCGTAGACAAATGCAGTTATGGAGAAGGTATTAAAGAAAGATGCATCGTTCATCTGGAACGCAGAATGTGAACAAGGATTTGACACCTTAAAAGAGAAAATGGTAACTACGCGGATCCTAGTTTTTCTAGACTGGGAGAAGTCGTTTCATGTCCATGTCGATGTTTCATGTATAGCATTGGGAGTTGTCTTAGCACAACCAGGAGAGGGAGGTATTGACCATCCCATCGCATTTTTGAGAAAGAAGCTCTCATCTGTAGAGAATAATTATACCAATACTAAGAGAGAAGGCCTCGCTATGGTTCTACATGCTGCAGAAGTTCAAGCACTATTTGCTTGGTGTGTACTTCTCTATGTTCACTAACCATTTTGCTTTGAAATACCTGGTCAACAAGCCAATGTTAGGGGGGAGAATCTGCATATGGTTATTACTCTTTTAGGAGTATGACTTTGAAATAGTGGTTACGCCGGGCAGATTGAATTTGGGACCCGATCATCTGTCAAGAATTGAGTCAGGTGAAGAGCTTGCGAACCTTGAAGACAATCTGCCTGATGCGCAGTTTTTGGCCATCCAGATAGCTGATGAATATTATAAAGACATCATAGACTTCTTGACTACTGGGTTGGCACCAATAGATTTTACTACGCAGCATAAGAAACAGCTGGTAGTAAGAGCATCAGACTTCACCATAATTGCCGGACAACTATACAAATTGGGGCCGGATGAAGTACTGTGCAGGTGTGTGTTAGAGCACGAGAAACCATTCATACTGGCTGATGCACATTCCGGAGCAGCAGGATGTCACTACGTAGGACGAGCCACTGCAAAAGATATTGCGGGAAGGGCTATGGTGGCATACGATTCACAAAGATGCAAAGGAGCATTGTCAGAGCTGCGATGTCTATTAGAGGACAGGAAGGCCATCACGAAGAGATGAAATTCCATTGAATCCATAGTTGACATTACAGGCATTTGAGAAATGGGCCATCGATTTTGTGGGACCCATAAACCCACTGGGAAAAAGAACTAGTGCGAGGTATATTATTATTGCAACTGACTACCTCACCAGATGGGCAGAAGCAAAGCCAATGAAGGACTGTAGCGCTGGTACTACCGCACAGTTCATATTTGAAGACATCCTTACAAGGTTTGGATGCTCGAAGATTTTGATGAGTGATCAAGGCACTCATTTTCTAAACAAAACTATTGAGGCATTGATAGAAGAGTTCCACATTCATCATCAACGAAGTACACCATATCATCCAAAAGAAAATGGAACTGTTGAAGCGTTCAATAAAGTACTGGAGAATGCACTAACTAAGGTATGCAATGTGAATAGGGATGATTGGGACCTGCGCATTCCAGCCGTTTTATGGGCATATAGAACTACTTGCAAAAAGTTGACTGGCCACACACCTTTTAGGCTGGCCTATGGACAGGAATCAATAATGCCAATGGAATACATTGTTCCCAGCTTGAGAATAGTTGCATTCATAGGCATGGAAGATCACGATGCACTAGAAGAAAGACTCCTACACTTGGTTGGTCTAGAGGAGGATCGTTTCATCGTAGGCTTTCACCAACAAGTGCAGAAAGAAAGAGAAAAAGCATAGCATGATCACCATATAAAAAACAAGACCTTTCAGGTAGGTGATCTAGTCCTCCTGTATGATAGCAAGTTTATGAAGTTTCCTGGAAAGTTTAAAATGCATTGGCTTGGTCCATATACCGTTTTACATGTAACTAATGGTGGTGCAGTCTAGTTAGCCACGTTAGTGGGAGATAACTTTCTCGGTCTAGTCAATGGAAGCAGACTAAAACCCTATTGCGATAGTCCTGCTTCGCAGAACCCTTGATGATCAGAAAGAAAGGAAATTTCTAAGTGCCAAGTAGAGTTGAAATTGGGCACTAGAAAAGAGAAAGAGTCTATACGCGAATTGTGATGAAGAAAGTGTATATACCACATAGTACTTGTTTAGCCGTGAAGCTACGCCAAAAAAAAGAAGAAAAAGGGAACCACGCAGTTGCGAAGACCAGAATGCAACTACGAAGATCAAGTTGAATGAGAAATGAGGCTAAGTTAAGGAGCAAGAAATAAGGCACCTCGAAGTCACTGCGCAGGAGTAGTGATGACCGCCGTGCAGTTCGATGCAACATTACAGAAAAATAGTCGTTACACTGTCGATCGCAAATATAGCCATTATATAGTACTTTTTCCAGCGACCGCTTCAACATTTAATGAATAAATAGGCATTCTTAACGATTTAATGAACGAAAGGACCCAAATCTTCGCCGGATTTGGCCAATGGATACCACATTGAATGCTTATCTAGCCGTTGAAGGGCCTAGAGGAGGCTAGCTCCGCCTATAAATACCATTGTATTTGGACTCGCGGGCATTACCGAAGCCCTCAAATTTTCTTGTGAGCAATACTGTGTGATTGTTTACATCAAGTTATCAGCGATTCCATTGCTTTGCCCAGATCCGTCTAGTGAATGTCTGAGAGGTCCTCCATCGAGGAATATTTCACAGTCCAGGAGACTGTGAAGGTATTTAAATATGGTGGAATCGAAGGGTTGATGAGAACCCTTGTCAAGAAAGTTGTAATAGAACAAGATCAGGCTTCCAGAAGATTACCAAGACACGCTCCAATAATGGAAGACAAAGGCAAAGGACCAGTCAGGCCGAAAGTGAAGCAACCAAAGATGAGTTCCATAGTGCCGCAGGCTTTGCTGGACGATAAGGAAATACCATTGAAACTCACCCCTAACTATATCTCGTCGCGTGCACTAGACGCACCGGTCATCAAGTTAATGAAGAATTCCAAGTACGACATTCCGCTCTCACCTATATCGAAGCATGTCGTGGTGGACTCAAACCTGTTCGGTAAGATCCAAGAATGTAAGTGGGAAGACTATGATCTGCTTCAGATGCAGAAGGAGCTGAACGAACCTAAGTTTCCACAATTTCAGCCGGACCAGTACATGTGCTGGAAGAAAGATGTGAAAGGGAACCTCACCTTGGTGGCGGAAAGTTGGTTGTCTGGAGTAGTCCAGTCGGGACAGCTAAATCTGTTGAGACTCCCACACTTCAACAAAACACCATAGATGAATGTGGTGGTTCGCACTCTGATGTCGCGCATCCACCAGGGATATTTGTGGCTTGACCACAATATCAACCTAAACATTGATTTAATACATTGGATCACTGGATTGAGCAAAAGAGGTGAAGATCCGAAGCAGTTTTTCCAGGGAAAAGCAAAGACAAAGAAGTGGCTGCGAAGATGAAGAAAACTCAAACCGTCATCAAAGGAAAGAGAGGCTTTCAGATGGAGGACATCGATGATAAGGCAATGCGGTTTGTCACACAACTGTTAGTCAGCAAGATTCTCAGAAAATCCAGACCATTGGAGGTACCTGCGGGCACAGTACTATTTGGTGCAGCAGTCGCGGAGGGAGGAAAATTCAACTGGTGTCAATACCTGTTGAATGAGTTCCTAGAGGAACTAAATGAAACACAGATGAATGGTGGTAGTTTCCACTTTACATGGTTAATAGTGCTGATCGCGCTCGTAGGATGGAAGGACTCGAAGCATTACGTCGGTGTAATAATCGACAGTGGTGATTGCAGAGGAGCCCGCTATGCGAAACTTTGGGAAAACTTGAATTTGCAAAGATAACATGCAACAGCTAAAGTATTCTACACATATTATTAGCAGGTGGGCGAGGCCATCAGTGTCACGCCTCAGATAACAAAAGAGGTAACTGCCAAGTATATTCGTGCTGTAAATTTTTATGCTGACATGCGGTCTATTCACATTTCAGCCAAGGAACAACTGAAGAAGCCTGAATGGTTCACAGGAAGGTACCATATGACTGAAGAAGACATTGATAACATTATGAAGGAGTGGCTTTCAAAATTTTGAGTTGAAATTGTGGATATCGAAAGTGACTCCGGTGAGGACAATCCCATTCCATGTCCCATTATTGAAGAAAAAGAGACGAGAAAAAGAAAGGAAGATGAGAGCCCTGTACAGCCAAAGGTACAGAGGAAGAAGCAGAAAGCCACTAAGGGCCAATCAGAAGCAATACTTCATGATGATGATTTCGACATGATCGCGGAAAAGGTCACATAACATATGGAAGATCTGATGACTGAGAAGGAGAAAAAGGACAAAGTGATTCAAGAAGCTTTGCAGGAAAATCTGACCACGCTACAGGGAATTACAGAGAAAATTGAAGAAGTGTGGGACTTTGAGTCTGAAGGAAAGTCACGAGGTACTTCGCAACAGAAGATGCCGCAACTAGCCATGACCGTGCCTGCGAAGTCCTGCATTGTCCATCTTGATCCCTTAAGTGTAAGGCTGCCATTGCCAGAACAAATCATGTTGGACACTAAGGACGTAGAGCATGTGGAGCTTGATATTGCGAAGATACCACTGCTCGGTCTACACAATCTGCATCTGCAGGTAGTCGAGGAGATTCACGAGTGAAGTATGGATGCTCTGAACCAGCAAGTTGAGTTGCAAGCAACTAATAAGCAGTTGGAAGAAGCTCGCTCACGGAGGGATATGGAACTGCAAGATGAGCACGACCGACGGAAGAGACTAGAGTCTACAATCCTTACAGTAGCCGAGGATATATCTGAATGTGACATACAGCCAAACCCTGCGGACACTGTCGTTGAGATCGGCGAAGTGGTTAGCGAACTTAAGGTAGACATGAAGGATATGGAGGTCAACTATGAAGCAAAGATTGCTGTGTTGGAAGCACAGACTCCACCTGATCAACAACAGTTAAGAGCAAAAGAAGTGAAGGACGCAGCAGAAAGTATAGCCGCCGAGGTGGCTAAGTGCTAAAGTATGTTAGATGAGGCATCGAAGGAATTCACTGCCCTCGAAGAAGACCAGGAGTTGTTGGAAATCAAGAATGCTATGAAGGATAAGCATGTAGCATTTGAACTACTGGATGCAGAAGTTAAAGCGTTGCTGCCAAGAGAAAGACTCCAGAGGTACCGGGAAGTCAGCGTGCTGAAAAAGGAAGTTCAAGTGTTAAGAGAAAGAGAGACTGAAGTTGCAAACAGGTCGCAGCCCCTACAAGAGGAAGCCCACGAACTCACATAGCAAATCGAAGAAAAGATGGAGCTGTGCTAAAGTCAAGAATAGGTGGAACAACAAGCCAAGGATGATATAACACCTAGGATGTTGGAGACTGTCAAACAGGTTGAGCAAGACACTAAGGAAGCAGTTGAAAATTTGATTGTCACATACAACGAGTTCGCTACGAATCTAGATCCGCAGGAGTAGGAACAACTAGGAGAAGTAGAAGTTGAAGGTGGCTCGGGGACGAGCCACATGTAAGCCAATAGTGATATAAGACAACAGTGTTCGTGTTGACTTAACGCACTGGTGCATTAGTAAAGTCGACTCACTGTGTTAGGTCAAAAACATAACTCATTATAATTTATTTCAAAATTGTACATGCGGTGTGGTTTCTATTAACAATCATCCCGATGCATCTAAAACTCAGTCACACCAAGAAAGGGTTTCATAAAAAAAATTACCGCACTGTAAAAATCATTTTTACCTTCTACAATGCTTTTGAACCCAACAACATCGGTGTCATATATAACCCCCTTACATTCCTTGACATTCGTGCTGCACATGGACACGCTGCTGATTCCTATTGGCTCATGTCTACTTTTTTAATTTTTCCAAACAGTGGGAAAAAATTCAAAATTTCCATACATCACCACAATGCCTCCCTGACGCGCAAGAGAGCAGGTAAATTGATTGTTACCTAACAATTTAATTCTTTAGCATATTAATTTTTAAAATTAACCCTTAATTTTCCAAAAAAATTTAAAAATTAAAAAAAAATTGCGTGGTGTGTTCGAGTTGTTCAGCTCACACTGCTTGTTGGTTCTCCCTACAAAATTTACAAGGTGCACCACTCGATATGTGTTTACTAAAAAAACGCACCACACTAACAGTGCGCTACACGTTTGTAGTGCACCGAAAACCTTAATTTAAAAAAAATTGTATGGTAGTGCGCTAAAATAAACGTTTTGCACCGTCGAGCCGGTGTGCTATGTTGTATCAGGAGCACTGGAACTACAGTGCACCTAGTTTTTCTTAGCACACCTCCATAATGAAAAAAATAAATTTAAAAAATAATAAAACATACCACAGGGCGTTCGTTACACCATCGCACCATACTATTGGTGCTTTGAAGTGTAATTAATGGACCATTAAACCACTGGAAAAACACTTTTTTATGGTGCATATGGATAGATTCAGTGCACCGCATCAGTGCACTGGCATGTATTTGAGAATTTAAAAAATATTTAGTTTAGATATTTTTGTTTTTCAAGTCTTTGTGAATCTCTCACCCCATTTTGCATTTTTGAGCTTGTTTGTCACAGGTTGCCCAAGTTTGAAGAGTGGAATTTTCGGGTGGAATACCCCACTGTTCAACATCTTCAAAGAACTTGGCATCTCAATACTAACTTTCTTCCTTATTGTAGATTTTTACAAGCCTTTCTTTTGGACTCTACATCATCATTTTTCAAGTTTTTACATGCTAGTTTGCCTTAGAAAAATTTATGGTTTTTACATGCAAAATTTCAAGTTCATTTAAAACTTATTTCTATAACATTTGTACCATAATTGCTTGTTGTTTTGTGCAAGTTTCTAATCTTACAGGGGGAGGGAATGCCCAAATTCAACCACTAACAAGCATCAACAACACCCAAGAATGCCTACTTCAAGTCCTTTACCCAAAAACGGTTAAAAATCACTATTTCTCTCTCTTTCCTTCATAATAATAAGTGTTGAAATCTAAATCATTGTAACAAGCCCAAGAGAGTCTCTTGGGCTTGAGTTTATTGTGCTTTTTTTCAAGCATTTACTTCCTATATTAGTTTTCTCTTAGTTGCATGCAAAGGAAGAGGCTTCGCCCATCCTTGCATGGTTTTGTTAAGTAGTTTTGCTTACTAGTTGTTTTTACTTCAAGCATTTTTATTTTTCCCGCACCTCACTAGTGAAGTGGCTCTACCACTCTAGTGATACAATGCTTGGATTGCATTTTATTCTTTCACTAATCTGCTTAAAGTATTTTTATTTTTCCCACACCTCACTAGTGAAGTGGCTCTGCCACTCCTGTGATATCGCGCTTGGCTTACATTTTGCTTCTGTAATTGTTTTATTTCAAGTAATTTTATTTCGCCTGCACCTCATACGTGAGTGGCCTTGCCACTCCTGTGATATCGTGCTTGCCTTACATTGATTTAGTTTAGTTTTGCTTAAAGGATAAAATTTAACTTAAGCCCCGTTTTTGCCTCGTATCCTCTCCCCTCGCCGATTAGACCGAACTTGGGTAACGAGAAAGGGAAAAGATTTGTGTTGGCTAGTTTTATAGGCACCCAGATACATATCTTCATTAGAATGGAGAAAAAGAGGCTTGACCTGTGGAGCTAGTGGGGTAGAGGCTGTGGGGAGCCTTGTGGCACTTTGTGTCCTGTAGTTGAGCACCCAACAAGTTTCGAGATTGACCCATGGAGGTAGTTGGGAACCTTGTGTTTTCAGGTTGAGCACCCGACATTCTCTCTCTAATCGAAGGAGATATTCTCTTGGGGTAGACACCTAGATTAATTCAAGTTTCATTTGCAAGCAAAACCTTAATTCCCTAAGTCAAAGTGAGACCTAAAATTAATTAAAATTTATAGTACCACTTGCACAACATTGTTACTATTGTTCACAATATTTGCTTCAAAGTACTTCATTTACAGCTCAATATTGTTGTATGTACCTTTGATTCATTAAGTTGTTCAGGTTCTACATTTTAATGCTCACGTGATATATTGAGCATCTTGTTGCAAGCATTTATGTTTATTTGTTCACTTACTGGAAGTCTTTATTTCTTGTTATATTTTGTAAGTGAATGAGTTATTACTTTTGGAAAGTTACTTGATAAGTTGATTATTGTGGCTCCATAGCCCGAGTAGAGACGACACTGGTCTAGTTGTTTAATTGATTATTTCTCTCTTATGTACATGATTGGTTGAATGTTAAAGGGTTTGCTTGTCATTGAAATAATTGCATCACTGCACGTTGAATGTCATTTTCAATTTTGATAATTTACAACTCCCAAAAAAATACTATAAAAAGAACTTAGTAAGTAGGGACTACCCCCCTTGTCCTTTAGGAGTTGTGGTATAAACGGAGGAGTTTATGACCGAGGTGACATTGGGTTCTTAACTCATAGTTTCCCTCAGGAACACACACAGTGGTTGGGAGACTTACCCGTGTGCAAGTGTGTTTTAGGCAGCAACATTTTTGGCGCCATTGCCGGGGACAAGTCTCTTGTCCTTGGTTAATCGACTTTTGTTTTTACCTTTTTGTTTTTGATTTGTTTGATGAATGATTAGAGTAGATCTTTATTTTTCATCTGGCGACTCCACTGAACCTTTTTATTTTGAATTGACAAAGAAAAGCAACAAAAGAAAATTTTAGTGAGATTTTTTTTAATATAAATTTTTTCTTCTCACTTGGTGACTCCACTGAAGGGATAAAACCCTGTTACTTATAAAAATTGTTGAGACTGATTGTGTGTATATGAGCCCATGCAACATAGTAAATTCTTTAAAGCTCATTGTTAAGTCCAAAATGCATAATTGATTCAAAGTATACTATTGGTAGCCACTATGGATGATGAAGAGTCTAGAGATGAAATTTCCATAACATATCCTCCCATAGATTTCTCAGGCATCCCGGGCTTTCCCAACCATGAGCCTTGTTTCTCATGGAAGGGGTATGTTAGGCTTCCCATGTTTTTTTGAGATAGTGATTCGGTTGTTGTGCACGTCATATATTTTATTAAAACGATACAAATTGATCTCAACATACTTCATCATGATACTATGATACAGGCATTTGTTAGGACTCTGAGGAGCGATGTTGGGATGTGGTATCATGGTCTTCCTAATAAATGCATTAAGTCCATTGGGAATTTCTTTGATATATTTTTAAATACTTGGTATAATGGTGAAGAAGATATGAGAATTTTTCTAAATACATTAAGTCCATTGGGAATTTCTTTGATATATTTTTAAATACTTGGTATAATGGTGAAGAAGATATGAGAATTGTTCTAAACAGGGGTTTTGATTATATAGAAAATCTAAAAGAAGCCAAGGCTCACACTATTAATGATGATCTTATAGAAGAAGTTTATCAAAATCCAAACATTGTTGAAGACTCTCCTCATGTCCCTGTAGTAGAGGATATTGAATATTGGGGATGCTTTCATGATTATTTCAGTGGTGATGATCACGCTTGTACCCCAGATCTACCTCAAGAAGAAACCATTGCAGAAGCATATAACGAAACTTATGATGAAATCTGTAATGTGCATGATGAAATTCTTTCTTGTTCTCTGTATAATGATGATAGTTTGGAAGGGTTACTGCCTTGTGACCTTTTTTCCGAAGAAGATGATAGTGATCAGGATGAGGACAAGTATAGCAAGGGGGATGGTGCAAGTGATAAGGACTCCCTTATTTTTGACAAGGTTATTCATGAGGATACTTGGATATTCATGGAACATCCAATCTATGACCTGTTTGAGGAGGAGAATAGTGAACCAAAAGCTTTGGAAAGTATTGTTAATCCCATCTATGACATTTATAGAAGAGGGAGTATTGAGTCTCTTGAAGGTTTTATTGAAGATATTATCTATGAGGTTTTTAGAGTAGAAAGCATGGATTTTGAGGCCTTGGGAAGTTTTTGTATAGAGGAAGAACATGCAGTTTGTCTTGGTGATCAGTCTGAGCCATATATCAGTATCAGTGGTGATGAGTTAGATTGGGTACAGTTAAATGAAGATCTTCCTCAACCTTCATTTTTGTGAACAGAGGTTCCTTATGATCTGGAGCATCTTGGGTCTTCTACACAAAGTTGTCATCATGAGAGCCCTTTGGAACATTATGTTGAAGTGGTTGATCGGCCTCATTGTGCACATGTATGTATTAGTCCTATCCAAGCTTGGATAAAAGAATCATGTGTGAGAACCTACCATTTTGGGAAGCAATTTAACAATATTATTCATGCCTAAAATTCCCCATCTAGCTCGCCCATTCTAGATCATCACGCAGGTTTGCATCTCTTAATGAATATGTCCTTACTTTGGCTGGTAACCAAAGATAAGGAAAAAAATTTTAAAGTTGAAAAAATGCTTAAGTGGTTGCATTGGGTATTTGATTTTACCTAAGATGTTTATTTTATCATGCTTAGAGTAGGAAAATAAGCTCCTTAAAGTGAGCATTTAATTTCCGAATTTATTTTATGAACTTAGGAATAATAATATTTTTGTTAAGCTAAAAACAATTTATGGTTCATTGGCTTTTTAATGAAACTTGTGCTGCTAAGGTTTTCTTGTCAAGTTGAAATGTTTTTACAGATTATAAGATCGAAAGATCTTGGGGTTCTCGTATCCTCTCCTTGCTTGAAGACCAGATCGAGCACACGTTGTAAATTTCCTTAAAATCCAACTAGGGCCAAAATGCATGCCAAATTAATTGCAACCAAATAACCACTTATGGATTTCTTCACTATGCAGCGGAAAATAATACTGAAAGAAATATAGCAGTCAATCACACCAATAGAAACAACACAATATTTTCGGGTATAAACCCCTGGAAAAAACCCAACTTGGGAAAACCGGTGCAACAGTCTGAGAATATATTTTATTGAGAAAATATGAGGCTAATACAATATCAGAAATTGATTTTTCTGCCCAACCTAGAAAAATCAGACCACAGCAAAAACTCACAGAATCACTTGAATGATGGCACAGTCCCCAAGGAACTGTACGACCTGCTGTTGTACATAAGTACGACCTGTATGGAATCTGTACGGCCTACTATACGGATCCATACGGATTGCTTATTGTGCAGTCTCTACGGACTCCACAAACTTGGTTTGCCTCTGCCGTCTCTTTCTGTCCTCTGCGTTTCTGCTGAATCACTTCTTCCTAGATGCTTGGTTAATCTTGCTAACTTTTAGCCTCTCTGTCTTCTCTGCAAATTCTCTCCTCAAACTTCTCTCTCAATATCTATCGAAATGAATGTGTGTCCTCTCCACCAATTGACCTTTCTTTTATAATCATTGGCTAAGCGAAAAACCTAATCTCACTTTTACTTTTTATAAAAAAAGTATTCCAATAATTAATTAATAATCACTTTAATTAATTTTCCAAAACTTAGGAAAAGTTAATTAAATACAATTGGTTTCCAATTAATGTCTTCTGCATGCAAGGACACATGCATGCACATAATACCTTCCTTAGTTGTCATAATATAACACTCCCTCTCAACGAGGAAGGGATTCAGTAACAACCCCAACTTGTCTTTGAACTTCACAAACTTGAGTTTGCAAAGTGCCTTGGTGAATATGTGTACCACCTGCTCATCTGTCTGAATGTACTCCAACCGAATGGTTCCTCTTTGAACACAATCTATGAGGAAGTGATACCGAATGTCAATGTGCTTTCTCCTATCATGGAACACTGGATTCTCAGAAAGGTTGATATCACTCTGATTGTCACAGTGAACTATAGTAGTATCTAGCTCACTCTAGAATAATCCCGAGAGAAAATTCCTCAGCCACATCCCCTCAAATGCAGCCATGCTGGCTGCCATGTACTCAGCCTCCGCTGAGCTTAATGCAACTGACTTCTGCTTCCTCCTGAACCAAGAGACAACTCCTGACCCAATGCTGAAGTAGAAACCTGAAGTGGTCTTCCGATCCTCTACACATCCTTCCCAGTCAACATCCGTGAAACCTGCCAACTGTATACTCCCACCGCGCTCTTAAACCAATCCATACTCCACTGTACCTCTGATGTAGTGAAGTATATGCTTTGCAGCTGTCCAATGTACTTTTTGAGGGTTCACCATGAACTGCCTCAAAGAGTTGACTGCAAAGCTGATGTCTGTTCGAGTGTTGACCAGATACATAAGCGACCCGATAAGATGCCTATACATAGTAGGATCAAAATCCTCTAATCTTGATGCATCAATCTTCCTCTAGTTGGAAACTAGAGGTATAGCCATAGACTTGCAGTTGTACATCATGAATCTCTTCAAGATATCAACTGCATACTTCCCCTATCCAATGAAGAAGCACCCATATCTCTGCCAAACCTCCAGACCCAAAAAGTAATGCATCAACCCAACGTCTTTCATCTCAAACTCTACTGCAACATTGGACTTGCAGTCCCCAATCATCCTCTCATCTCCTGTAAGAAAGAGATCGCCCACATATAGGACCAGTATGAGAGGTACCTCACCTGACAAGAAGTACTGGTTATGGTCTACCTCACTCCGCTGGAAACCCATCTCTCGCAGATAGCTGTCAATCCTTGAGTACCATGTTCGAGGTGCCTGCTTGAGCCCATAAAGAGATCTGTGCAACCTGCATACATGCGACTCTCTACTCTTTGTCTCGAACCCCTCTGGCTTCTCAATATAAACCTCTTCCTCAATAACTCCATTGAGGAAGGTTGTCTTCACGTCCATCTGATGAACGTGCCAACCCATCTCTGCTGCCAATGATAGGATAGTCCGAATAGAAGAATACCTAGTGACAGGGGTGAAGGTTTCCTCACAGTCAATACCTTCCTTCTGTGAATACCCCTTCGCCACAAAGCGTGCCTTGTACTTCTCTACACTTCCGTCTGCTCCATGCTTTACCTTGTAGATCCATTTGAAGCCCACTACCTTCTTACTCTTTGGTCTTGGCACAACCTCCCATAATTGATTCTTCATGATTGATTTATACTTTTCAACCATGGCCTCTTACCACACATCAAGCTGTGTAGCCTCCTCAAAACTAGAAGGTTCAAAGTCTATCAACTCTGTCATCAGTTCCATATAGCTATGTCTATTTGGTGGTACTCTCCATCTGAAAGTTCCCTGTGGAAGACTCACCTGTCTAGAATCCTGAACAATGGACCTATACCACTTAGGCCATGGCCTAGTGTCTATCTGCTGCGGCTACTGGATGTCCTCCTCCTGTTGCTGCTCATCCTCCCCATCAAATATCGGAGGATCATGTCTACCTAACTCCCTCTGACTACCAGAGCCAGTTCCCTTTGTTTGAATCTGGACCTGTGACTCCTCCAACTTGACTCCCTCTGAGTCCTCAGCTGGCTTCTCTTGTGCTGGTAAGTCCATAGATCTTCTCAAGTTTCGGTCCTCATCAAACTGGGCATCCCTGCTCACAATGATCCTCTTGCGAGCTGGGATATAAACTCTATAAGCCTTGGAAGTCTCACTATATCCAACTAGAAGCCCCTTCTCTCCAAAAGGATCCAACTTCTTCCCAATGTTAGCATGAATGTGACAATAGAAGGTACTACCAAATATGCATAAGTGACTCACATCTGGCATAGTACCCATGAATACCTCCTCAGGTGTCTTCCTCCCCAATGTTGTGTGGGGACACCTATTCTAGACATATACTGTAGTCTGAAATGCCTTGGCCCATAGGAATAGAGGCAATCCCTGATCAAATAACATGTCCTTAGTTGCACTCACCAATGTCCGGTTCTTCCTCTCCGCCACTCCATTCTGCTGCAGGGTATGAGGAACAGTGTGTTCCTTCTTGATCCTCTCTGATGCACAATAGTCCACAAACTCTCTGCTGATGTACTCACCATCGTTTTCTGTCCTCAATATCCGAATATTTCTCCCTGTTTGGTTCTCCATGAGAGTTTTGAACTCTCGGAACCGATCGAAGACCTCTGACTTGGCCTTCAGAAAATAGATCCAGGTTTTCCTAGAATAGTCATTAATGAATGTGACACAGTAACTGTAACCACTGAATGGATGTACACTCATCATTCCACATACATCCGAATGCACCAAGTCTAAGGCTCCCTCAGACTTGTGCTCACTATGTGGGAAAGGTATCCTGATGTTATTTCCCAATGCACAACCCTTGTAGTGGTTGTGCTTGTCCTCCTGTACTGAAGGAGATCCAATGACTTCCTGTCTCAGATGCTTCAGTGCACCATGATGTAAGTGTGCCATCCTCCTATGCCATAACTCACCATCACTGCTGCTGCTACTGACTAGAGCCTTTGCAGACTCAAACTGTAGACTATAAACCTTCCCACTCCGAAGCCCAATCATCCTGTCCAATCTCTGATCTGACCCATGTGGCCTGATATATACTTTCCTGTACCGGAAAGTCACTACAAAACCCTTATCTTCTAGTGTGGAAACTGATATGAGATTCTTCGTCATCCCTGGGACATATAACACATCAGCAAAGCTGATAGGTTTGCTACACTCCCTCTGAAATGATACAGTGCCAACACCCTGCGACCTATGTCACAAGGTTCGGGCTCGTCTTCAGGTTCGGCGACCTTCAGGTTCGATTCGGGTTCGAATTTTCAGATGAGGTTCGGAATACGTTTGTATATATACATTTTTCAAAAAAAAAATATATATATACTATATTATGAATTATAACATAAAACATTTAAAAATAAATAACAACGAACCTTTAAAGATCGAGAAGTTGCTTAATCATGATAAGATCCGATCATCAATGCTCTTAAAATTAAAAATACAATGGAATTCCAAATTTCAAACAGAAGCATAACATATTCTTCAAAATTCAAAACTTAAAAGATGTCTATTATGTCATTTTTCAAATACTTGTAAAATCAGAAAATTTAAAACATCTAGATCTAAACATTTTATACCATACCATAAACACTTGCACATGATCAAATTATAAACATAACTTGCAATATGAAATTGCAGATTGCAAAATGAAATATAAATAGTCTTCAAGTTTCAAAATTTAAGGAAATCCCTAATGTCAAATAGTTATCAGCCCTGAAATTGTTTCACAAAATTTAGAATATGATCAAAATTATATTCTTGTGGCCTACTAGTAACATCATAAAGCTCTAAATCATCAAGAGCACATGGGGTAGTAAAGGTGCTAGAATTGTCATCCTCATAGTCATCAATATATGGAACTCCATCATCATGAGGTTCATCATCATTTCCACCATCAATGCCAAGGTCTTCTTCTACACTAGGAGTAGGATCAAACCATGGACGATAGGAGCTAGATGAATCTTTGGCCAAGCTGCTTAAGGCCAATTGCAAATTGTTGCGCACATAAACCAAGTCTTCAAACCTTGAAATTAATAACCTGTTTCTTTTCTTGGTTTGGATGTGATTAAAGCTACTCCAATTCCTTTCACAAGCAGAGGCACTAGATCCTTGGCTCAAAATGCGAATTGCAAAATGTTGCAACTCAGGTGTCTCCGCTCCATAAAACTGCCACCATCTTCCTGGAGGAATTTTGATCCTATCCTCTATGGAAGCTTTCCTTCCAAATGTTCCTTCTTCCATCCTGTATGCCCGAAGTTGGTCTCTAAGCCTTCTAGCTTCTTCTGAATTTGGAACCAACCGCTCAATTGCATCATAAAGGCCATTCATTACTTCAGCATCATTATTTCTTTGTATCCCAAACAACCCGGGGTCCAAATAAGAAGCTGCTGCATGCAAAGGACTATGCAAAATCTTCCACCTTTTATCTATCACTTCCCATATTTCCAAGTACTCACTTTCCACATCGTTGAAGGATTTTTAATTGGATTCCTTACAAGGTTCCATGCCCTCATAAACAAAACCCATAGAAGGAGTGTCGCTATCAACCATCCGAAGCATGTCAACAATTGGTTCACATACTTTTAAAACCTTCAAAGCACTTTCCCAAAAAGAATTTCCTAAGATGATTTGTTCCAACTCCTTTCCTTTGGGTTCTTTTGAAATGTGAGAGCTTTCCCACTCATTGTTGCAAATAACACCTCTCACACTTATCTTTTCCTCAACCACTCTTTTGAGAGTAATATAATATGTGGAAAATCTAGTATCACAAGGCCTTAGCAACTCTTTGGATGCTTTCCTCCTATACAAACTCAATGCGAGGTGATAGTTACAAATGAAGTTGGAAATGTGTTTTCCCTTTTGAACTGCATCATTAATCCATGGAAACTTTGCTAAATCATGTAATAGCAAGTCTAGGCAATGAGTAGCACAAGGGGTCCAAAAAATTGTTTTGCACTTATCCATTATCATCTTACCTGCTCCCACACAATTTGAGGCACTATCTGTGACGACTTGAACCACATTTTTTTCCCCAACTTCAAGAATGGCTTCATGTAGAATCTTGAAAATATATTCTGAAGTCTTCTTGTGTCCTGAAGCATCAATCGCCTTAAAAAATAATACCCCTTTAGGGATGTAAACCAACACATTAATGAGTGGCCTATTATTCATATCTGACCAACCATATGATAAAATTGTGCAACCTGTTTCTTTCCATGACTCCTTGATATTCAACAGTTTGTTTGTTACCCTTTCCTTTGACCTCTTGAGAAGAGTGGTCCTTATTGCCTCAAAACTAGGAGGTACATACCCCGTTATCACTAAAGTTGAACCTAGACTATTGGGGTTCAAGCTTAGGGAAATCTTAGTAGTAAAAGAGGTTGATTGGAAAATGACTGTATGGAATCTACTTGGTAGTATGTGGATATATAACAGAAGTCAAGCATACTCAAATATTTAAACAACAGGAAGTATATCAGTGTTTTATTATCAGGGATATTGAAGTTAGATAGCTATGAAGCATGACTTTGTGAATATAATGATCCAGGTTTCGTTTTCAAAACATTAAAACAAAATAGTTGCATATTGATCAAAAGAATCATGGTACGGAATATTAAGACCATACATAGACAAAATGATGATAACATGTACTTTATATATTAAAACAGAAAGACACACAGATCACAATCATTTAAAAAAAAAGCTATTTCTTATCAACATGAAATAAAACCATATACATGCCTGCCAATCCAGTTCAAAGTTTGACCTCCATCATAAATTCCAACCTCCATTACTTCATCACTGTATGATATATATACAAAATTTTTTAAAGTTTGAAGTAGTTTCCAGATCCTATTTTAATGGATCGAACCTTTCAAAAAATAGTAAAGTCTATCAACTTTAAACTCTCAAGACATAAACATAAACAAAATAAAAACAACTATATGCTAGCTATCGAATCATCAACTAAACTCTCCTAGCTTATCAACAAATTAAATGCTTCTAGAAGACTTTGCCAAGAAAGTTAAGTCATCAAGAACCTGGGACCTTTTTCATAACCTGATGTACTCAACATCCTTATTCTTCTCCCGACCCTGCAACCTTTTAACTTGGATCTTCATTTGCTCCCATTGTTTCTGAGTATCCCTCTTCTTCAATATATATCCTTAGATATGAGAACTAGCTTCTGGTAATCAACATCCTTCTGTCCTAAATCCTCTCGTAACCTCTTGTTAGCCAACATCACGTTTTAATTTATGTTTTGTAGGTATTTGCATTGATCTGTATAGGACTGCAAAGTCTTCTTGACTTGATCCAATTCTGGAATTATTTCAGTCTCTTCCATATTCATTGAAACCTCATCCATTTGCAAAAATTTCGAATCTGATGCATCTTTATTTTCAGAACGAGCCTGTTTATTTTTGCAAAATGCTTCAGGTATATACCCTATATTCCCTTGAAGATCTACAAAATTCTCATTTTCATAAACATATCCATCAGGTACTTGTGTATCTTTTTCATTATCAGAATCATTGATAGCAATGATTTCACTACCTTTCACAGACTTCTTCATCAGCTTTATTTCTGCATATAGCTTGCTTCTTGACCTAGTTCTTGGTTTCAAATCCAAATTCTTTGTGTCTAGGGTTTTAACCTATTCACCTTCATAAAAAATTGGACTTTTTAAAACTAGACTGAGCATATCTGATTCCTCTACATTAAATTGTTTAGACGGCTTCTTACCTTCATTTGCAACCGGTTTGGTTTGCTCTGCTTCAGTCTGTCCCTCGGGCTCCTCTGTTTGCATTTGTTTGCTTGATGGCTCTGAATTTTTCCCTTTTTCTTTAACCGGTTTCTTCTTCTTAACCTCAAAGCCTAAGTCGAGGAGGAAACTGTCCCAATATCACCCAACTTGGTTCAAATGAGAAATTACCAATAACTTAATAAGACCTTGATGAAAATAGAGCGAGCTGTATGCTCTGGATGGTTTTGAACCCACGGAATCATTCTTTGTAGACTCTTTAGCAAATAATATGGTAAATTTAGCTTCTTACTTCCATTTAGATGCATCAATAATCGAAGGTGGCATCTTAACACTCTGTCATAATGACCGTCACAAGTAATGTAGTTCTAGAGGATTTCTAAAAGGATTCGCCAGTTAGGTTTTAACTTGCTTATGTGCACACCATTTTTCCAACTTAACCTTTCGAAACCTGGTAGCAAGAATTCACTATAATCTCCCTCAAATTCCTATTGTTTGAACCATCTTTCACCTTCTGCTGGGACACCAATAACTTCTAAAATTGATTGCTCACTAACTGCGACTTTGAAGGTTTTGAAATCAACCCATCCATCCTTAAAATTTTTAATGAAAGCTCTGGTTACCTGGAGGTTGTAACCTTGCAATTTCTCGCAGAAAAAAAACCATCCTGCTTCTCTCATCAGTTGTGCTGGCTTAGGAAACTGGGTGATCCATTCAATGTTATCAGGCTCAATTCTGCAGATGAGACCGCCTGGTTTCTTCTTTGTCTGGCTCTGTGAACTCTCTTCCATGTTTACCCTAAACTCATGCAATGCAGACCGGAACAAGGTTAAACTGGAAAGGGTTAATTTCAATGCTAGTTACTTCTGTCCATCGAACTTGATGAACTTGATATATCGATAGTTGTACACATAATTTTGAACTGACTGTTTGATAGCTAGAGTATAGGTATGAATTCCACGTCTCATTGGAAGTACATATGCATGAATAATCACGATTCATCAATAACCATGGTACATCAAAACCACAATACCAAACTTTGACACCCGTATCAATAATTATTATTCATTTTTCATCACTGGTAGCATTATTACATTTGACATTTTAATATATGCTGCTAGGTCACATTTAATCAAAATGGATAATATCAACATTTTCAAGCATAGTAATATCATTTGAAATGGCACTTAGATAGGAAATAAAACCATTTTTGAAAATCAACATGACATATGAGCCTTGTCTTTGTTTTAATAATGAAAAATCTAATAAAAATCATTTGGGATAAAACCTAGGACAAAGAAAAATGAGGAAAATGAAAAATTGATAAAATGATAAGGGAAAACTAGGATAGAATAGGAATGGTAACTAGGTAAAAATGAAAATAATCTAGGAATGAAGTGGGACAAGTCCCTTTGGAATGAAGTTACTTTTTAAATCAACAATTTTCTGATCAACAATTGAATTTTTTGTATGAGTAGTAAATTCAGCGAAATCCACATCTTCATCTTGATCAACCGCATCATCAGCAAATTCTTTTGTCAACTCTAAGAATTCTTTTATCTCTTGATCATCCTGGAAGAGTCTCCACTGTTTTATGTTATCTGGAACAACTAGCCTATATCTCACATCAATTGGATATTTCAAGTGTGTCAATTTTGGAATTTTGAAGTGGGATGCTACTAATGCTAATGAATCTGCTGTCTGATTACAATCTCTTGGAACATATGTTATGTTGAAAGTAAGGAAAAAATTATCTATCAAATCCCATCCTTCATTTCTGTAAACTTTCAACAATGACCGCTTTACCTGACAAACATTCTTAACTTGCTGAATTACCAATTCGGAGTCGCCAAATACCACAAGACTTTGAATGTTCATATTTTTTGCAGCTCTCAATCCAAGGATTAGTGCTTCATACTCAGAAGTATTATTGGTGGTTTGAAATTCCAATTTATACATTAATGAAATCGTCTCACCTCCAGGATAAATCATCAAAGCCCCTGCCCCTGCTCCTGCCTTACTTGATGATCCATCAAAATACATCTTCCAAATGCCTTCCTATTCTTCTGTGTTGTGTTGAACTGGACTATCCTTTTGTACTTGCAAAACCCCTACAGAATCATCATTTAACTGTAACATACAAGAGCCCATATCTTCTTGTATTGAATAAATTGGATGATTTGTAGGGTTTTTATCATCACTTACCAAGAATGCCAATTGCAATTCTCTGTAAAGCCTTCTATATTCACCTCCAAATATAGGAATTGAAGCATATGATAAATCCATCTGAAGGGTGCCACCTATCTTTTTAGCCCATGACCTTGACAGTAGCATGCCAAACTTAGGAGACACATCAGCTACTACCACATCCATAAGAACACTCTTCATGGGTAGCTGGGCAAGGTTGAAAACAAGATGTTTTATGAATCCTAAACATTTTACAGCTCTTGAATCAAAAGCATGTAAATCATGATAAGGCTTGGTAATAGATAATCCTAGAGCTTCCATAACTTCCTTTGGCATAAGATTATGTGAAGCACCTAAGTCCAGGAAGCAATTATGTAACATCTGGTCATGTATTGTAAGTGTGATATAGAATGGAGGGGGATAATAAGAAGCTTTCATATCTAACTGATCAACAGTTTTTGAACCAGTGATAATAGTTGGGTCTCTCTCTTGCAAATTTATCACATCTGATGAAGAATGAACAGGTGATGAATTTAGAATTTTAAGGGCAGATTCTCTATAGGATTTGCTCCTAACCAACATAGTCAGTGGAATGGGAACCTTGATTTTATTTATTTCATGCTCCAGATCAAAATCAAGCACTTTTCCTACCTCTTCTGATTCAATAATCTTCTTTTTATCTTTTTGTGATTATTGTTTTTCTCTAGAAGAAAATACTTCCTTGGTGGGGACAAACTTAACCTTCTTTTTAAATGGTGCAACTTGTTTTACACCTGATCTGAGACCATATGATTTTTGTTGATCTTGTTGAAATATTTCAGATTGTTGCTCAAAGATATCTATTTCATCATAATTAAATTCTGTTGCACCATAATAATCATCCCTAGTCACAAAACTAAAAGAAGAAAATCATCCAATTGATTAATATCAGGCTCTAAATCCTCAACTTCTTCTAATGGTGTTTCATAAGCATCATCATCCCTTATTAAATTGTTCTGAAAAGGTGGTTGTATCCTCTGATCTTCATTTTCTCTCCTCTCCCTATGAATATCATTATTCCTTCTTTCTCTGGGGATGAATCTAGGGAGAAAAGGGTGTCTGAACTGATTTTGGTTTCTATTGTCATTATCTTGGACAGGCCTGTTCTGAACCCTATTTTATGTTTCGAGCCTATTCATTTTTCAGATAAATTCTTGATGACTTTGTTCATTTCATCATATTTACTGTCTGAGGCCTTTGTAGAAGAAGTAAGTGGAATCATTTCTTTTTCACCCTTTCTATCCAACATTTGACATTATGCTTCTTCTTTAAGTTTATTTGAGGCCAAAATATTAGATTCAACTTCTAAGGTTGCATCTTGCATGTTCATCAGGGATAATGGTGTTCTTTCTCTTAGTAATAATGAAAAGGCATTATCGAAGGAATTTGCATAATGGTGTTTTTTCTTTTTAAAGCAGTGAACTCTGTATAATAATAGAGATAATCTTTGGTGTCTCCCCATTGTCTCATGAAAACCTACTGTAACTCCTCTAAACCATTAATAGAATTTTCTGCTAATTCTCTGAACCATTTCGTGACTTCCCAATCTAGACTTTGTACGAACATCCGCATCCAAACATCTCTATTCTCAATGTTATAGTTATCTTCATAACTACAAAACTTATCCCAATGTTCTTCTGCAGTTTTTCTACTGTGGCCATAAAACCTAGGTAACTATTTCTGGTAATCACCAATAGGCAAAGGATTTAAAGGTCGAGGCATAACCAAGGGAGCATATCTAGATGCTACCATATGGTCCATCATATCTGGAGGTTGACCAACCATATTTGGTGGATTAGATATCTGTGAAGGAGATGGCTGATTTTGTGGAGATGGTGGTTTAGTATGTGGAGGAGATGGCACTTCAATTTTCAATTGGCCAATGAGAATTCTACTTGTAAGAGGTATATCAGATGCTGTTAAACACTTTAAAGTGAATACTTCCTCTAGAATATGATTATGTTCAGAAGTCAGAGGATTTGAATGTACCTTAAAATCACCAATTTGTGTTGGATTAAAGTCATCAACTTCAAGAATGCACACAGATAAACCCAATTTGTTTTCTTCTTGGCTGTCTATAAAATCAGAAGAGGAAGAACCTTGATCTATATCAACTGAGGAATGCTGAGGGTTACTAGATGATGGATAATTCAACTTCCTTCTAGCTTCTGTTATAATCCTTTCTGGATCAGAAACCCCTGAATGCAGAGGAGACAAAGGATTTCCTCTTGTACCAATCGACCTTGAAGCCACTGTAACTTTCTAAACTGCAAGGTGAATGTAGTCTGTAAACAAAATATACTGATCTTGTCACCCTCCAAAACCAGATATAAAGATATAAAATACCCAAGGAAGATGTACTTTCATTTCTCTATCCCCGACAATGGCGCCAAAAGATGTTATCACTAAAGTTGAACCTAGACTACTGGGGTTCAAGCTTAGGGAAATCTTAGTAGTAAAAGAGGTTGATTGGAAAATGACTGTATGGAATCTACTTGGTAGTATGTGGATATATAACAGAAGTCAACCATACTCAAATATTTAAATAGTAGGAAGTATATCAATGTTTTACTATCAGGGATATTGACAATAGATAGCTATGAAGCATGACTTTGTGAATATAATGATCCAGGTTTTGTTTCAAAACATTAAAACAAAATAGTTGCATATTGATCAAAATAATCATGGTACGGAATATTAAGACCATACATAGAAAAAATGATGATAACATGTACTTTATATATTAAAACATAAAGGCTCACAGATCACAATCATTTAAAAAAAAGAAGCTATTTCTCATCAACATGAAATAAAACCATATACATGCATGCCAATCCAGTTCAAAGTCTGACCTCCATCATAAAGTCCAACCTCCATTACTTCATCACTGTATGATTTATATACAAAATTGTTTAAAGTCTGAAGTAGTTTCCAGATCCTATTTTAATGGATCGAACCTTTCAAAAAATAGTAAAGTCTATCAACTTTAAACTCTTGAGACATAAACATAAACAAATTAAAAACAACTATATGCTAGCTGTCGAATCATCAACTAAACTCTCTGAGCTTATCAACAAATTAAATGCTTCTAGAAGACTCTACCAAGACAGTTAAGTCATCAAGAACCTGGGACCTTTTTTGTAACCTGATGTACTTAGCATCCTTATTCTGCTCCCGACCCTGCAACCCTTTAACTTGGATCTTAATTTGTTCCCACTATTTCTAAGTAGCCCTCTTCTTCAATATATATCCTTAGATATGAGAACTAGCATCTAGTAAGCAGCATCCTTCTGTCCTAAATCCTCTCGTAACCTCTTGTTAACCAACATCAAATTTTCATTTATGTTTTGTAGGTATTTGCATTGCTCTCTATAGGACTACAAAGTCTTCTTGACTTGATCCAATTCTAGAATTATTTCAGTCTCTTCCATATTCATTGAAACCTCATCCATTTGCAAAAATTTGGAATCTGATGGATCTTTATTTTCAGAACGAGCCTATTTATTTTTGCAAAATGCTTCAGGTATATACCCTATATTCCCTTGAAGGTCTACAAAATTCTCATTTTCATAAACATATCCACCAGGTACCTGTGTATCCTTTTCATTATCAGAATCGTTGATAGCAATGATTTCACTACCTTTCATAGACTTCTTCATCAGCTTTATTTCTGCATCTAGCTTGCTTCTTGACCTAGTTCTTGGTTTCAAATCCAAATTATTTGTGTCTAGGGTTTTAATCTGTTCACCTTCATCAAAACTTGGACTTTTTATAACTATACTGAGCATATCTGATCCCTCTACATTAAACTATTCGGCCGGCTTCTTACCTTCATTTGCAACCGGTTTGGTTTGCTCTGCTTCAGTCTGTCCCTTAGGCTCCTCTGTTTGCATTTTTTTTCCTAATGGCTTTGACTTATTCCCTTTTGCTTTAACTAGTTTCTTCTTCTTAACCTCAAACCCTGAGTCGAGGAGGAAACTTTCCCAATCTCGCCCAGCCTGGTTCAAATGAGAAATTAGCAATAATTTAATAAGACCCCGATGAAAAATAGAGTGAGCTGTATGCTCTGGATGGTTTTGAACCCACGAAATCATTCTCTGTAGAATCTTTAGCAAATAATATGGTAAATTTAGCTTCTTGCTTCCATTTAGATGCATCAATAATCGAAGGTGGCATCTTAAAACTGTCATAACGGTCGTCGCAAGTAATGGAGTTCTAGAGCATTTCTAAAGGGATTCGCCAGTTAGGTTTTAACTTGCTTATGTGCACACCATTTTTCCAACTTAACCTTTCGAACCCTGGTATCAAGAATTCACTATAATCTCCCTCAAATTCCTGCTGTTTGAACCATCTTTCACCTTCTGCTGGGACACCAATAACTTCTGAAATTGATTGCTCACTAACTGCGACTTTGAAGGTTTTGAAATCAACCCATCCATCCTTATAATTTTTAATGAAATCTTTGGCTACCTGGAGGTGGTAACCTTGCAATTTCTCGCAGAAAATAAGCCATCCTGTTTCTCTCATCAGTTGTGCTGGCTTAAGAAACTGGGTGATCCATTCAATGTTATCAGGCTCAATTCTGCAAATGAGACCGCCTAGTTTCTTCTTTGTCTGGATCTGTGAACTATCTTCCATGTTTACCCTAAACTCATGCAATGCAGACCAGAACAAGGTTAAACTGAAAAGGGTTAATTTCAATGCTACATACTTCTATCCATCGAACTTGATATCTCAATAGCTGTACACATAATTTTGAACTAACTGTTTGATAGCTAGAGTATAGGTATGACTGCCACGACTCATTGGAAGTACATAGTGCATGAATAATCACGATTCATCAATAATCATGGTACATCAAAACCACAATACCAAGCTTTGACACCCATATCAATAATGATTACGTATTTTTCATCACTGGCAGCATTATTACATTTGACATTTTAATATATGCTGCTAGGTCACATTTAATCAAAATGGATAATATCAACATTTTCAAGCATAGTTATATCATTTGAAATGGCATTTAGATAGGAAATAAAACCATTTTTAAAAATCAATATGACATATGAGCCTTGTCTTTGTTTTAATGATGAAAAATCTAATAAAAATCAACTGGGATAAAACCTAGGACAAAGAAAAATGAGGAAAATGAAAAAATGAAAAAATGACAAGGGAAAACTAGGATAAAATAGGAATGGTAACTAGGTAAAACTGAAAATAATCTAGGATACAACCCTAGAGATAACATCTAGCTCTGATTGGGGATAAAGTCATCCCTGTTAGACTTTAAGAACACTTTGACCTGTGACTTCTGAAATCTTCTAGAGTCAAATTTCTGTCTTATTGGGCTGGAGTCTGCTTAAACTGAAATGGTATGTACAATGAATATATACAAAGGTTTCCTTCAATTCAATATGTGTTGAACAACTTTAAGAATCGTCCATTGACTGGACCTGCAATCTCATCACCACTCAGAGTCTGCAAAACAAAGGTATTATTTCCTAAACTCTTAACAATCAGAAACGATCCCAACCACAAATTTTCAAACTTCCCATGCTTACCTTTATCCTCCTTTCTGACATCCCACCTTGGTACTGTGTCACCAACTGAGAAAACCATCTTTTTGACCTTCTTATCAAAAGTCTCTTTTACCCTTTTTCTATGCATTTCAGCCTTTTCCATGATTTCTTGTTGCAGCTAGATTATTTGAAACATTCTTCTTATTTTTCCTTAAGGTTCTTCTTTATTTTCCTGCACAAATTTAATTATTGGAGAAACCAACTGAACAGGAAATACTACATCAGTTCCATATACTATCTGAAATGGGGAAGTCCCAATTGATTTTTTAATAGTTACCCTGTCTGCCCACAAAGCAAATCTTAACTTAGTATCCCAATTTCTTTTATTCTCCAATAACATTTTCTTGATACTAATCACAATACTTTTATTGTTGGATTCTGCTAATCCATTACCCTGGGGGTAATATTGTGTAGACTTTCTCAAGGTAATATTATTTTCTTCAGAAAATTTTATCATTTTTCTATATTTAAATGCAGGAGCATTATCAATAATCAATTTTCTAGAACATCCATATCGACTAAGAATATTGTCTTGAAGAAAATTAATGATAACCTGATCTGTTGCTTTTTTGGTTCCGATTGCCTCTACCCATTTGGTAAAACAATTTTTTGCAGTTAAAATCCACTTATGTTGGCCACTAGATGCAGGATGGATTTCACCTATAAAGTCTAAACCCCACTGTTGAAATGGAGCATCTACTACTATAGGTTTTAAAGGTAAAGATTGAAATTGATGTTTACCTGCAAACTTTTGACACTGCTCACAAGCCCTAATCTGCTGATAGACATCTGTGAAAAGAGTGGGCCAGTAATACCCAGCTTTGAAGATTTTGAAGGTTGTTTCCTTCCAGTACTTATTCCCACCACATACACCAGCATGTAATTCTTCACTGACAGCATTGGCTTCTACTCTATCCAAACACTTCAGCAGTACTCCTCCAAGATCCTTCCAGTATAGAACTTGATCCAACAACACATATTTAAGAACCTTCAACTTTACAGATCTACATTCACTTTTACTTAATTCTGGAGGACAGTGTAAATGCAACAAGAAATATACAATTTTGGCATACCAAGGAGAGTCATAATGCCCGCTGTGAATTTGTCCCTTATCCTATTCTGTCAACCAACCTTGTTCTGAATTTTCAGCCATCATGTGAAGATCCAATACCTGACAGTTTGATTCTGCTAGAAGCTTGGCTAAGCCCTGCCCTTTCACCAATTTGGTAGGTTTGATTTCCACATCATACTCCATAATCCACCTGGCTCTTTTACCCTCACTGTCAGGCTGCACCAAAATTTGTTTAACAGCTGAATTAGGAACATAAGCCAAAATTTTAGAATGGAGAACATATATTCTGAAAAATTTAACTGCTTTTACCAAGGCATATGCCTGTTTCTCCATACTAGTGTACTTCAACTCTGAATCCCTCAATGTTTTACTAAAGAAGGAAATTGGTTGTTCTAAGCCATCAGAATTTTTTTTGCAATAATACAGTAGCTATTGTATCCTCTGATGTGAATGAAAAGATTGTAAAATATTTAGTATAGTCAGGAGCTATCAATACTGGTGCTTCTACAAGTGCTTGCTTTATCTTTTCAAATGATTGTCTAGCTTGATCTGACTATCTTACCTCCCTGTCCTTTCTGAGCATGTCAGTAAAATACTTAATAGTTTCTGCAAAGTTGGGGATAAGCCACCTCAAAAAATTGATTTTCCCTATGAAAGATTGAATTTCTTTTTTATTTCTAGGGATGGTAATCTTTAAAATGGCCTTTACTCTTTCTGGATCTATTTTAATTCCTTCTGCAGAAACTGTGACCCAAAAGCTTACCTTCTATCATGGCGAAGTGAGACTTTTTTGGGTTAAGTGACAAACCAAATTTTCTGCACTTCAAGAAAGTTAGCTTCAAATGCTTCAAATGTTCTTCATCAGATTTGGAAAAGAATTTGATATCATCTTGATAAATGACAACAAATTTCTCATTTTCACCCACAAAGGCTATATCCATTGCCCGTTGAAATGTGGCACCTGCATTCATAAGCCCAAAAGGCATTTTTTCATACATGAATGTACCCTAGGGGGTTGTAAAAGCTGTCTTCTCTTTGTCTTCTGGCTGAACTGCAATCTGGTTATAACCAAAAAAACAACCAATCATTGAAATTCTTTTTGCACCTACCACTCTTTGCAGGATTTGATCTATTTTAGGCAGTGGATAATTGTCTTTGAGGCAACACCTGTTTAGGTTACGGAAATCCACACGGAGCCTTATTTCTCCATTTTTCTTGCAATCTGGCACAAGATTAGCTACCCAAGATGAATACCTGAGATGTACAATAATCTTTGCATCTAATAATTTTTTCACTTCCTTTTCAAGAACTGGAAAAAGTGTTGGATTAAGCCTCCTAAGTTTATGTTTAAAAGGCTTAGTATCTAGTTTCAATGGGACTTTATGCTGAATAATAGTAGTATCATAAGTTCTTAAGTCCTCATATGACCAAGAAAATATTGTTAGAAAAACAGGATCGCAGAGCAATAACAATAAACAGATATGCAAATATAATCACACGTACACATTACAAGAGAGACACAGATATATCGTGGTTCACCCAACTTAGGCTACGTCCACACTGAATTTTCCAGTCCTTTTATTATTACCATCCAGCAAGGTGAAGGGATACAACCTGCAGCACAACCGCTGCACTTCCTCTTCTCTGTTTCACAGTCTCTCTCCCGATCTCAGAGATCTTTACAATGCATAAAACCTAATACATCATAATCCCTAGCCGTATTACAATGTCTTTATTTTATAAGGGAAATACAATGGGAAAATACCACGGCATACCCAAAACCATGGGCCCGCAAAACAACTGGCGAAAACAGCCCCAAAATTTTTCTTTTATGACTCCTAAACATTTTACAGCTCTAGAATCAAAAGCATATAAACCATGATAAGGCTTGGTAATAGATAATCCTAGAGCTTCCATAACTTCCTTTGGCATAAGATTATGTGAAGCACCTGAGTCCAGGAGGCAATTATGTAACATTTGTTCATGTATTGTAAGTGTGATATAGAATGGAGGGGGATAATAACAAGCTTTCATATCTAACTGATCAACAATTTTTTAACCAATGATAATAGTTGGGTCTTTCTCTTACAAATTTATCACATATGATGAAGAATGAACAGGTGATGAATTTAGAATTTTAAGGGCAGGTTCTCTATAGGATTTGCTCCTAACCAACTCAATCAGTGGAATGGGGACCTTGATTTTATTTATTTCATGCTCCAGATCAAAAGCAAGCACTTTGCCTACCTCTTCTTATTCAATAATCTTCTTTTTAACTTTTTGTGATTCTTGTTTTTCTCTAGAAGACAATACTTCCTTGGTAGGGACAAACTTAACCTTCTTTTTAAATGGTGCAACTTGTTTTACACCTGATCTGAGACCATATGATTTTTGCTGATCTTGTTGAAAGATTTCAGATTGCTGCTCAAAGAGATATGTTTCATCATAATTAATCTGTTGCACCATAATAATCATCCCTAGTCACAAAATTAGAAGAAGAAAAATCATCCAATTGATTAATATCAGGCTCTAAATCCTCAACTTCTTCTAATGGTGTTTCATAAGCATCATGATCCCTTATCAAATTGTTCTGAAAAGGTGGTTGTATCCTCTGATCTTCATTTTCTCTCCTCTCCCTCTGAATATCATTATTCCTTCTTTCTCTGGGGATGAATCTAGGGGGAAAATGGCATCTGAACTAATTTTGGTTTCTATTGTCATTATCTTGGACAGGCCTGTTCTGACCCCTATTTTATGTTTCCAGCCTATTCATTTTTGCAGATAAATTCTTGATGACTTTGTTCATTTCATCATATTTACTGTTCGAGGCCTTTGTAGAAGAAGTAAGTGGAATCATTTCTTTTTTACCCTTTCTATCGAACATTTGACATTCTGCTTCTTCTTTAAGTTTATTTGAGGCCAAAATATTAGATTCAACTTCTAAGGCTGCATCCTGCATGTTCATCAGGGATATTGATTTTCTTTCTCTTAGTAATAATGAAAATTCATGATCGAAAGAATTTGCATATGTTAACTTTGCTGCAGGTTCAGTAGGTTTAATCTCAAGAGGAATCTGATTATACATTTTGTTAAACCTCTTAGAAAAAAATGCAACTGCTTCATTTGGTTTTCTTTTTAAAGCAGTGAACTCTGTATAATAATAGAGATAATATTTGGTGTCTCCCCGTTGTCTCATGAAAACCTGATGTAACTCCTCTAAGCCATTAATAGAATTTTCTGGTAATTCCCTGAACCATTTCCTGACTTCCCCATCTAGACTTTGTACAAACATCCGTATCCAAACATCTCTATTCTC
The DNA here is from genome assembly GCA_027924585.1 of Larix kaempferi. Taxonomy (NCBI): domain Eukaryota; kingdom Viridiplantae; phylum Streptophyta; class Pinopsida; order Pinales; family Pinaceae; genus Larix; species Larix kaempferi. The sequence goes on along the minus strand of BSBM01000435.1, from coordinate 14,166,198 downwards.
AATGTTATAGTTATCTGCATAACTACAAAACTTATCCCAATGTTCTTCTTCAGTTTTTCCACTTTGGCCATCAAACCTAGGTAAGTATTTCTAGTAATCACCACAAGGCAAAGGATTTAAAGGTCGAGGCATAACCAAGGGAGCATATCTAGCTGCTACCATACGGTCCATCATATCTGGAGGTTGACCAACCATATTTGGTGGATTAGATATTTGTGAAGGAGATGGCTGATTTTGTGGAGATGGTGGTTTAGTATGTGGAGGAGATGGCACTTCAATTTTCAATTGGCCAATGAGAATTCTACTTGTAAGAGGTATATCAGGTGCTGTTAAAGACTTTAAAGTGAAGACTTCCTCCGGAATATGCTTATGTTCAGAATTCAAAGGATTTGAATGTACCTTAAAATCACCAATTTGTGTTGGATTAAAGTCATCAACTTCAGGAATGCGCACATATAAACCCAATTTGTTCTCTTCTTGGCTGTCTATAAAATCATAAGAGGAAGAACCTTGATCTATATCAACTAAGGAATGCTGAGGGTTACTGGATGATGGATAATTCAACTTCCTTCTAGCTTCCCTTATAATCCTTTCTGGATCAGAAACCCTTGAATGCAGAGGAGACAAAGGCTTTCCTCTTGTACCAATCGGCCTTGAAGCCACTGTAACTTTCTAAACTACAAGGTGAATGTAGTCTGTAAACAAAATATACTGATCTTGTCACCCTCCAAAACCAGATATAAAGATATAAAATACCCAGGGAAGATGTACTTTCATTTCTTCATCCCCGGCAATGGCGCCAAAAGATGTTATCACTATAGTTGAACCTAGACTACTTGGGTTCAAGCTTAGGGAAATCTTAGTAGTAAAAGAGGTTGATTGGAAAATGACTGTATGGAATCTACTTGGTAGTATGTGGATATATAACAGAAGTCAAGCATACTCAAATATTTAAATAGCAGGAAGTATATCAGTGTTTTACTATCAGGGATATTGACAATAGATAGATATGAAGCATGACTTTGTGAATATAATGATCCAAGTTCTGTTTTCCAAAACATTAAAACAAAATAGTTACATATTGATCAAAAGAATCATGGTACGGAATACTAAGACCATACATAGACAAAATGATGATAACATGTACTTTATATATTAAAACATAAAGGCTCACAGATCAAAATCATTAAAAAAAAAGGCTATTTCTTATCAACATGAAATAAAACCATATACATGGCTGCCAATCTAGTTCAAAGTCTAACCTCCATCATAAATTCCAACCTCCATTACTTCATCACTGTATGATATATATATAAAAAAAATTAAAGTCTGAAGTAGTTTATAGATCCTATTTTAATGGATCGAACCTTTCAAAAAATAGTAAAGTCTATCAACTTTAAACTCACGAGACATAAACATAAACAGAATAAAACAACTATATGCTAGCTTTCGAATCATCAACTAAACTCTCTTAGCTTATCAACAAATTAAATGCTTCTAGAAGACTCTGCCAAGACAGTTAAGTCATCAAGAACCTGGGACCTTTTTCGTAACTTGATGTACTCAACATCCTTATTCTACTCCCGACCCTGCAACCCTTTAACTTGGATCTTAATTTGTTCCCACTGTTTCTGAGTAGCCCTCTTCTTCTTCAATATATCCTTAGATATGAGAACTAGCTTCTGGTAATCAACATCCTTCTGTCTTAAATCCTCTCGTAACCTTTTGTTAGCCAACATCAGGTTTTCATTTATGTTTTGTAGGTATTTGCATTGCTCTTTATAGGACTGCAAAGTCTTCTTGACTTGATCCAATTCTGGAACTATTTCAGTCTCTTCCATATTCATTGAAACCTCATCCATTTGCAAAAATTTCGAATCTGATGCATCTTTATTTGCAGAACGAGCCTGTTTATTTTTGCAAAATGCTTCAGGTATATACCCTATATTCCCTTGAAGATCTACAAAATTCTCATTTTCATAAACATATCCATAAGGTACCTGTGTATCTTTTTCATTATAAGAATCATTGATAGCAATGATTTCACTACCTTTCACAGACTTCTTCATCAGCTTTATTTCTTCATCTAGCTTGCTTCTTGACCAAGTTCTTGGTTTCAAATCCAAATTCTTTGTGTCTAGGGTTTTAACCTTTTCACCTTCATCAAAACTTGGAATTTTTATAACTAGACTGAGCATATCTGATTCCTCTACATTAAACTGTTTGGATGGCTTCTTACCTTCATTTGCAACCGGTTTGGTTTGCTCTGCTTCAGTCTGTCCCTTGGGCTCCTCTGTTTGCATTTGTTTGCATGATGGCTCTGACTTATTCCCTTTTATTTTAACCGGTTTCTTCTTCTTAACCTCAAACCCTGAGTCGAGGAGGAAACTGTCCCAATCTCGCCCAACCTGGTTCAAATGAGAAATTATCAATAATTTAATAAGACCCTGATGAAAAATAGAGCAAGTTGTATGCTTTGGATGGTTTTGAACCCACGAAATCATTCTCTATAGACTCTTTAGCAAACAATATGGTAAATTTAGCTTCTTGCTTCCATTTAGATGCATCAATAATCGAAGGTGGCATCTTAACACTCTGTCATAACGGCCATCGCAAGTAATGTAGTTCTGGAGCATTTCTAAATGGATTTGCTAGTTAGGTTTTAACTTGCATATGTGCACACCATTTTTCCAACTTAACCTTTCGAACCCTAGTAGCAAGAATTCACTATAATCTCCCTCAAATTCCTGCTGTTTGAACCATCTTTCACCTTCTGCTGGGACACCAATAACTTCTGAAATTGATTGCTCACTAACTGCGACTTTGAAGGTTTTGAAATCAACCCATCCATCCTTATAATTTTTAATGAAAGCTCTGGTTACTTGGAGGTTGCAACCTTGCAATTTCTCGCAGAAAACAAACCATCCTGCTTCTCTCATTAGTTGTGCTGACTTAGGAAACTGGGTGATCCATTCAATGTTATCAGGCTCGATTCTGCAAATGAGACCACCTGGTTTCTTCTTTGTCTGGCTCTGTGAACTCTCTTCCATGTTTACCCTAAACTCATGCAATGCAGACCAGAATAAGGTTAAACTGAAAAGGGTTAATTTCAATGCTACATACTTCTGTCCATCGAACTTGATATCTCGATAGTTGTACACATAATTCTGAACTGATTGTTTAATAGCTGGAGTATAGGTATGACTGCTACGACTCATTGGAAGTTTATAGTGCATGAATAATACTGATTCATCAATAATCATGGTACATCAAAACCACAATACCAAACTTTGACACCCGTATCAATAATGATTATGCATTTTTTATCACTGGCATCATTATTACATTTGGCATTTTAATATATGGTGCTAGGTCACATTTAATCAAAATGGATAATATCAACATTTTCAAGCATAGTAATATCATTTGAAATGGCATTTAGATAGGAAATAAAACCATTTTTGAAAATCAATATGACATATGAGCCTTGTCTTTGTTTTAATGATGAAAAATCTAATAAAAATCAAGTGGGATAAAACCTAGGACAAAGAAAAATGAGGAAAATGAAAAAATGAAAAAATGATAAGGGAAAACTAGGATAGAATAGGAATGGTAACTAGGTAAAAATGAAAATAATCTAGGATACAACCCTGGAGATAACATCTAGCTCCGATTGGGGGTAAAGTCCTCCCTGTGAGACTTTAAGAACACTCTGACCTGTGCATTCTGAAATCTACTAGAGTCAAATTTCCGTCTTATTGGGCTGGAGTTTGCTTAAACTGAAACGGTATGTACAATGAATATATACAAAGGTTTCCTTCAATTCAATATGTGTGGAACAATTTTAAGAATCTTCAATTGACTGGACCTGCAATCTCATCACCACTCAGAGTCTGCAAAACAAAGGTATTATTTCCTAAACTCTTAACAATCAGAAACGGTCCCAACCACAAATTGTCAAACTTCCCATGCTTACCTTTATCCTCCTTTCTAGCATCCCACCTTAGTATTGTGTCACCAACTGAGAAAACCATCTTTTTGACCTTTTATCAAAATTCTTTTTTACCCTTTTTCTATGCATTTCAGCCTTTTCCATGATTTCTTGCTGCAGTTGGATTATTTGAAACATTCTTCTTATTTTTCCTTAAGGTTCTTCTTTATTTTCCTGCACAAATTTAATTATTGGAGAAACCAACTAAACAAGAAATACTGTAGCAGTTCCATATACTATCTGAAATGGGGAAGTCCCAATTGATTTTTTAATAGTTACCATGTCTGCCCATAAAGCAAATCTTAACTTAGTATCCCAATTTCTTTTATTCTCCAATAACATTTTCTTGATACTAGTCACAATACTTTTATTGCTGGATTCTGCTAATCCATTACCCTGGGGGTAATATGGTGTAGACTGTCTCAAGGTAATATTATCTTCTTCAGAAAATTTTATCATTTTTCTAGATTTAAATGCAGGAGCATTATCATTAATCAATTTTCTAGAACATCCATATCGACTAAGAATATTGTCTTGAAGAAAATTAATGATAACCCGATCTTTTGCTTTTCTGGTTGGGACTACCTCTACCCATTTGGTAAAAAAATCTGTTGCAGTTAAAATCCATTTATGTTGGCCACTAGATGCAGGATGGATTTCACCTATAAAGTCTAAACCCCATTATTGAAATGGAGCATCTACTGCTATAGGTTTTAAAGGTAAAGATTGTAATTGATGTTTACTTGCAAAATTTTGACACTGCTCACAAGCCCTAATCTTCTGATAGACATCTATGAAAAGAGTGGGCCAGTAATACCCAGCTCTTAAGATTTTGAAGGATGTTTCCTTCCAGTACTTATGCCCACCACAGACACCAGCATGTAATTCTTCAGTGACAGCATTGGCTTCTACTCTATCCAAACACTTCAGCAGTACTCCTCCAAGATCCTTCCAGTATAGAACTTGATCCAACAACACATATTTAAGAGCCTTAAACTTTACAGATCTACATTCACTTTTACTTAATTCTGGAGGATAGTGTAAATGCAACAAGAAATATACAATTTTGGCATACCACGGAGAGTCATAATACCTGCTATGAATTTGTTCCTTATCCTGTTCTGTCAACCAAACCTATTCTGAATTTTCAGCCATCATGTGAAGATCCAATACCAGACAGTTCAATTTTGCTAGAAGCTTGGCTAAGCCCTGCCCTTTCACCAATTTGGTAGGTTTGATTTCCACATCATACTCCATAATCCACCTTCCTCTTCTACCCTCACTGTTAGGCTGCACTAAAATTTCTTTAACAGCTGAATTAGGAATATAAGCCAAAATTTTAGAATGGAGAACATATATTCTGAAAAATTTAACTACTTTTACCAAGGCATATGCCTGTTTATCCATACTAGTGTACTTCAACTCTGAATCCCTTAATGTTTTACTAAAGAAGGAAATTGGCTGTTCTAAGCCATTATAATTTTTTTTGCAATAATACAGCAGCTATTGTATCCTCTGATGCAAAGGAAAAGATTGCAAAATCTTTAGTATAGTCAGGAGCTATCAATACTGGTGCTTCTACAAGTGCTTTCTTAATCTTTTCAAATGACTGTCTAACTTGATATGACCATCTTACCTCCTTGTCCTTTTTGAGCATGCCAGTGATATACTTAATAGTTTCTACAAAGTTGGGGATAAACCACCTCAAAAAATTGATTTTCCCTATGAAAGATTGAATTTCTTTTTTATTTCTATGGATGGTAATCTTTAAAATGGCCTTTACTCTTTCTAGATCTATTTTAATCCCTTCTGCAAAAACTATGTGACCTAAAAGCTTACCTTCTGTCATGGCGAAGTGAGACTTTTTTGGGTTAAGTGACAAACCAAATTTTTTGCACTTCAAGAAAGTTAGCTTCAGATGCTTCAAATGTTCTTCATCAGATTTGGAAAATACTTTGATATCATCTTGATAAATGACAACAAATTTCTCATTTTCACCCACAAAGGCTATATCCATTGCCCGTTGAAATGTGGCACCTGCATTCATAAGCCCAAAAGGCATTTTGTCATACATGAATGTACCCCAGGGGGTTGTAAAAGCTGTCTTTTCTATGTCTTATGGATGAACTGCAATCTGGTTATAACCAGAAAAACCATCAATCATGGAAATTCTTTTTGCACCTACCACTCTTTGCAGGATTTGATCTATTTTAGGCAGTGGATAATTGTCTTTGAGGCAGCACCTGTTTAGGTTATGGAAATCCACACAGAGCCTTATTTCTCCATTTTTCTTGTGTACTGACACAAGATTAGCTACCCAAGATGAATACCTAAGAGGTACAATAATCTTTGCATCCAGTAATTTTTTCACTTCCTTTTCAATAACTGGCAAAAGTGTCGGATTAAGCCTCCTAAGTTTCTATTTAAAAGGCTTAGTATCTGGTGTCAATGGGACATTATGCTGAATAATATTAGTATCATAAGTTCTTAAGTCCTCATATGACCAAGAAAATATGTCTATAAATTCCTTCAGCAAACTGATGTATCTTTTCCTTTGCCTCTCTGAAAGTTTTTTAGATATTCTGATCATTCTGGGTTCAGCTTCAGAACCAATTTTACAACTTAAAATTTTTTTCCTTAGTGGTCTACAAGTTGGTTTTCAACAATGTGTCATTCTTTGAGAACAACCTTTCCAGTGGGACAAGTCCCTTTGGAATGAAGTTACTTTTTAAATCAACAATTTTCTGATCAACAATTGAATTTTTTGTATGAGTAGTCAATTTAGCAAAATCCACATCTTCATCCTGATCAACCCCATCAGCAGCAAATTCTTCTTTCAACTCTAAGAATTAGTTTATCTCCTGATTATCCTAGAAGACTCTCCAATGTTTGATGTTATCTGGAACAACTGGCCTATATCTCACATCAATTGGATATTTCAAGTGTGTCAATTTAGGAATTTTGAAGTGGGCTGCTGCTAATGCTAATGAATCTGCTGTCTGATTACAATCTCTTGGAACATATGTTATGTTGAAAGCAAGGAAAAAATTATCTATCAAATCCCATACTTCATTTCTGTAAACTTTCAACAATGACCGCTTTACCTGATAAACATTCTTAACTTGTTGAATTACCCATTCGGAGTTGCCAAATACCACAAGTCTTTGAATGCTCATATTTTTTGTAGCTCTCAATCCAAGGATTAGTGCTTCATACTCAACAATATTATTGGTGGTTTGAAATTCCAATTTATACATTAATGAAATCATCTCACCTCCAGGAGACATCAACAAAACCCCTGCCCCTGCTCCTTCCTTACTTGATGATCCATCAAAATACATCTGCCAAATGCCTTCTTGTTCTTCTGTGTTGTGCTGAACTGGACTGTCCTTCTGTACTTGCAAAACCCCTACAGAATCATCATTTAACTATAACATACAAGAGCCCATATCTTCTTGTATTGAATAAATGGGATGATTCGTAGGGTTTTTATCATCACTTACCAAGAATGCGAATTGCACTTCTCTGTAAATCCTTCCATATTCACCTCCCAATATAGGAATTGAAGCATATGATAAATCCATCTAAAGGGTGCCACCTATATTTTTAGCCCATGACCTTGACAGCAGCATGCCAAAATTAGGAGACACATCAGCTACTACCACATCCATAAGAACACTCTTCATGGGTAGCTGGGCAAGTTTGACAACAAGATCTTTTATGACTCCTAAACATTTTACAGCTCTAGAATCAAAAGCATATAAATCATGATAAGGCTTGGTAATAGATAATCCTAGAGCTTCCATAACTTCCTTTGGCATAAGATTATGTGCAGCACCTGAGTCCAGGAAGCAATTATGTAACATCTGGTCATGTATTATAAGTGTGATATAGAATGGAGGGGGATAATAACAAGCTTTCATATCTGATTGATCAACAGTTTTTGAACTAGTGATAATAGTTGGGTCTTTCTCTTGCAAATTTATCACATCTGATGAAGAATGAACAAGTGATGAATTTAGAATTTTAAGGGCAGGTTCTCTATAGGATTTGGTCCTAACCAACTCAGTTAGTGGAATGGGAACCTTGATTTTATTTATTTCATGCTCCATATCAAAAGCAAGCACGTTTCCTACCTCTTCTGATTCAATAATCTTCTTTTTATCTTTTTGTGATTCTTGTTTTTCTCTAGAAGACAATACTTCCTTGGTAGGGACAAACTTAACCTTCTTTTTAAAAGGTGCAACTTGTTTTACACCTGATCTGAGACCATATGATTTTTGTTGATCTTGTTGAAAGATTTCAGATTGCTGCTCAAAGAGATCTGTTTCATCATTATTAAATTCTATTGCACCATAATAATCATACCTAGTCACAAAATTAGAAGAGGAAAAATCATCCAATTGATTAATATCAAGCTCTAAATCCTCAACTTCTTCTACTGGTGTTTCATAAGCATCATCATCCCTTATCAAATTGTTTTGAAAAGGTGGTTGTATCCTCTGATCCTCATTTTCTCGCCTCTCCCTCTGAATATCATTATTCCTTCTTTCTTTGAGGATGAATCTAGGGGGAAAAGGGCGTCTGAACTGATTTTGGTTTCTATTGACATTATATTGGATAGGCCTGTTCTGACCCCTATTTTATGTTTCCAGCCTATTCATTTTTGCAGATAAATTTTTGATGACTTTGTTCATTTCATCATATTTACTGTCTGAGGCCTTTGTAGAAGAAGTAAGTGGAATCATTTCTTTTTTACCCTTTCTATCCAACATTTGACATTCTGCTTCTTCTTTAAGTTTATTTGAGGCCAAAATATTAGAGTCAACTTCTAAGGCTGCATCCTTCATGTTCATCAGGGATAATGATTTTCTTTCTCTTAGTAATAATGAAAATGCATGATCGAAAGAATTTACATATGTTAACTTTGCTGCAGGTTCAGTAGGTTTAATCTCAAGAGGAATCTTATTATACATTTTGTTAAACCTCTTAGAAAATCTGCAACTGCATCATCTGGTTTTCTTTTTAAAGCAGTGAACTCTATATAATAATAGAGATAATCTTTGGTGTCTCCCCATTGTCTCCTGCAAACCTGCTGTAACTCCTCTAAACCATTCATATAATTTTCTGGTAATTCCCCGAACCATTTGCTGACTTCCCCATCTAGATTTTGTACGAACATCCGCATCCAAACATCTATATTCTCAATCTTATAGTTATTTGCATAACTACAAAACTTATCCCAATGCTCTTCTGCAATTTTTCCACTCTGTCCATCAAACCTAGCTAAGTATTTCTTGTAATCACCATCAGGCAAAGGATTTAAAGGTTGAGGCATAACCAAGGGAGCATATCTAGCTGCTACCATATGGTCCATTATATCTGGAGGTTGACCAGCCATATTTGGTGGATTAGATATCTGTGAAGGAGATGGCTGATTTTGTGGAGATGGTGGTTTCGTATGTGGAGGAGATGGCACTTCAATTTTTTATTGGCCAATGAGAATTCTACTTGGAAGAGGTATATCAAGTGTTGTTAAAGAATTTAAAGTGAATACTTCCTCTGGAATATGCTTATGTTCAGAAGTCAGAGGATTTGAATGTACCTTAAAATCACCAATTTGTGTTGGATTAAAGTCATCAACTTCAGGAATGCACACAGATAAACCCAATTTGTTTTCTTCTTGGCTATCTATAAAATCATAAGAGGAAGAACCTTGATCTATATCAACTGAGGAATGCTGAGGGTTACTGGATGATGGATAATTCAATTTCTTTCTAGCTTCTCTTATAATCCTTTTTGGATCAGAAACCCCTGAATGCAGAGGAGACAAAGGATTTCCTCTTGTACCAATCGTTCTTGAAACCACTGTAACTTTCTAAAATGCAAGGTGAATGTAGTCTGTAAACAAAATATATTGATCTTGTCACCCTCCAAAACCAGATATAAAGATATAAAATACCCAGGGAAGATGTACTTTCGTTTCTTTGTCCCCAACAATGGCGCCAAAATATGTTATCACTAAAGTTGAACCTAAACTACTGGGGTTCAAGCTTACGGAAATCTTAGTAGTAAAAGAGGCTAATTGGAAAATGATTGTATGGAATCTACTTGGTAGTATGTGGATATATAATAGAAGTCAAGCATAGTCAAATATTTAAACAACAGGAAGTATATCAGTGTTTTACTATCAGGGATATTGACAATAGATAGGTATGAAGCATGACTTTGTGAATATAATGATCCAGGTTCTGTTTCAAAACATTAAAACAAAATAGTTGCATATTGATCAAAAGAATCACAGTACATAATATTAAGACCATACATAGACAAAATGATGATAACATGTACTTCAGATATTAAAACAGAAAGGCTCACAGATCACAATCATTTAAAAAAAAAGCTATTTCTTATCAACATGAAATAAAACCATTTACATGTCTGCCAATCCAGTTCAAAGTCTGACCTCCATCATAAATTCCAATCTCCATTACTTCATCACTGTATGATATATATACAAAATTGTTTAAAGTCTGAAGTAGTTTCTAAATCCTATTTTAATGGATCAAACCTTTCAAAAAATAGTAAAGTCTATCACCTTTAAACTCTCGAGACATAAACATAAACATAATAAAAACAACTATATGCTAGTTGTCAAATCATCAACTGAACTCTCTTAGCTTATCAGCAAATTAAATGCTTCTAGAAGACTCTGCCAAGACAATTAAGTCATCAAGAACCTGGGACCTTTCTCGTAACTTGATGTACTCAGCATCCTTATTCTGCTCCTGACCCTGCAACCCTTTAACTTGGATCTTCATTTGTTCTCACTGTTTGTAAGTAGCCCTCTTCTTCTTCAATATATCCTTAGATATGAGAACTAGCTTCTGGTAATCAGCATCCTTCTGTCCTAAATCCTCTCGTAACCTCTTGCTAGCCAACATCAGGTTTTCATTTATGTTTTGTAGGTATTTGCATTGCTCTTTATAGGACTGCAAAGTCTTCTTGACTTGATCCAATTCTGGAATTATTTCAGTCTCTTCCATATTCATTGAAACCTCATCCATTTGCAAAAATTTCGAATCTGATGCATCTTTATTTTCAGAACGAGCCTGTTTATTTTTGCAAAATGCTTCAGGTATATACCCTATATTCCCTTGAAGATCTACAAAATTCTCATTTTCATAAACATATCCATCAGGTACCTATGTATATTTTTCAATATCAGAATCATTGATAGCAATGATTTCACTACCTTTCACAGACTTCTTCATTAGCTTTATTTCTTCATCTAGCTTGCTTCTTGACCTAGTTCTTGGTTTCCAATCCAAATTCTTTGTGTCTAGGGTTTTAACATGTTCACCTTCATCTAAACTTGGACTTTTTATAACTAGACTGAGCATATATGATTCCTCTACATTAAACTGTTCGACCGGCTTCTTACCTTCATTTGCAACCGGTTTGGTTTGCTCTACTTCAGTCTAATTTGTTTTCTTGATGGCTCTGACTTTTTCCCTTTTGCTTTAACCGGTTTCTTCTTCTTAACCTCAAACTCTGAGTCGAGGAGGAAACTGTCCCAATCTCACCTAGCCTGGTTCAAATGAGAAATTACAAATAACTTAATAAGACCCTGATGAAAAATAGAGCGAGCTGTATGCTCTGGATGGTTTTGAACCCACGAAATCATTCTCTGTAGACTCTTTAGCAAATAATATGGTAAATTTAGCTTCTTGCTTCCATTTAGATGCATCAATAATCGAAGGCGGCATCTTAATACTCTGTCATAACGGCCATCACAAGTAATGTAGTTCTGGAGCATTTCTAAAGGGATTTGCCAGTTAGGTTTTAACTTGCTTATGTGCACACCATTTTTCCAGCTTAACCTTTCGAACCCTGGTAGCAAGAATTCACTATAATTTCCCTCAAATTCCTGCTATTTGAACCATCTTTCACCTTCTGCTGGGACACCAATAACTTCTGAAATTGATTGCTCACTAACAGCGACTTTGAAGGCTTTGAAATTAACCCATCCATCCTCATAATTTTTAATGAAAGCTCTGGTTACCTGGATGTTGTAACCTTGCAATTTCTCGCAGAAAACAAACCATCTTGCTTCTCTCATCAGTTGTGCTAACTTAGGAAACTAGGTTATCCATTCAATGTTATTTGGCTTGATTCTGCAGATGAGACCGCCTGGTTTCTTCTTTGTCTGGCGCTGTGAAATCTCTTCCATGTTTATCCTAAACTCATTCAATGCAGACCAGAACAAGGTTAAACTGAAAAGGGTTAATTTCAATGCTAGGTACTTTTGTCCATCGAACTTGATGAACTTGATATCTCGATAGCTGTACACATAATTCTGAATTGACTATTTGATAGCTGGAGTATAGGTATGACTACCACGACTCATTGGAAGTACATAGTGCATGAATAATCACGATTCATCAATAATCATGGTACATCAAAACCACAATACCAAACTTTGACACCCGTATCAATAATGATTATGCATTTTTCATCACTGGTAGCGTTATTACATTTGGCATTTTAATATATGTTGCTAGGTCACATTTAATCAAAATGTATAATATCAACATTTTCAAGCATAGTAATATCATTTGAAATGGCATTTAGATAGGAAATAAAACCTTTTTTGAAAATCAATATGACATATGAGCCGTGTCTTTGTTTTAATAATGAAAAATCTAATAAAAATCAATTGGGATAAAACCTAGGACAAAGAAAAATGAGGAAAATGAAAAATTGATAAAATGATAAAGGAAAACTAGGATAGAATAGGAATGGTAACTAGGTAAAAATGAAAATAATCTAGGATACAACCCTAGAGATAACATACCCTTTCCCAAATTCTGCAATCTTAGCACATGCATTGATAAAATAAGGACTTCTAGCCACATTAAAAGGGACAGCGGATTCATAAAACATATCTGCCAAAGCATCATCAACATCCTGCTTTTGTACAAGTTTCCAAAGAGAGTTTAATGTCCTGGTCTCTCTTGCTCGTGTTGGTAGAAGCTGAGATGAACTTCCATCTGCAATAGTGCTTGAAGAAAATGGTGATGAGTTGTAATTCATTCCCAACTTTGCATGAATGCGCTGTCTTTTGTTCTTATTTGTCTGCTAGGTTTTTTTAATCATGTCATAGTCTTTTTGGAGTGTTGCCTTTAGTTCTAAAGACACTCCTGTAAATCCCTCAACACCACCTCCTCTTCCAGCACTAATTGACAGCAAGTGATCCATCACTCTTGTCAAATATCCAACAAATTCCGCATTGCATAATTTGCATTTCAGATGTCTCCCCGTAGACCCATCAAGTTTATCCATGTATTTCCATCCTTCTGCTATTGATCTTTGAGGTGCCATGGCAAAGGCTTCTGCATTGTTTATTTCATCTATCATGTTACAGTTCAAAATTGCATCAAGTTCAAATTTTAAATTTTATCATGTTTCAGTATGTCTGCAAAATTTAACTACTGACTGCATATTTTAAAATTTTTCACTACTGTCTACAAATGTCAAAATGACACTGTTGTCTGCAAATGGCAAAATTTATCATTTTGTGGGAAAAAAAAACCTACTCTGCTAGTAGCAATCGATTTTTTTGTAATATAATTAAAAAATTAAAAATTAAAACCAACATAAAACCAATAAAATAAAATTTAAAACAAACAAAAGACCAAAAAAAAAGAAATTCAATACACATAAAACAAAACAAAAATGAAATTTAAAACAAACAGAAAACAAAACAAATTAATTTAAAAAAAAACATTATATTGACATAAAAAAATTATAATACAAATTAAAAATAAAATAAAATATTACATACCTGATACACTACGTTGTAGCTGTGGACTGGTCCGTCACCGTGGATGGCAGTGGCACTAGCTCGCAGGCTCGCACAGGGCCACAGGATGGTGTCTGTGTACGGTGTAGTCACTCACTCGCAGGCTGCACCAACGCATACGGGTCACGGCACTGGGCAGTGTGTAGTGGAGGCTCGAGAGTGGAACGCTCACAGGCCGCAGGCTACAACGATGCAGAGTCTTAGTCCTACGACAGTGTAGAGTGGTAGATGGGTCACGACCTCACGGGCTGTCCGGTGTAGAGTGGTAGACGGGTCATGGCCTCATAGGCTGTCCAGCTCCAATAGTGGAGAGTCGAGCGAAGTCGCAGAGGCTTGGAGCACGCAGCAGGTAATTCCCTAAGCACCGAAAAGGTAAGAAAATGCCCGTCAAAAAGGCGCCCAAAAGTTCATTTAAGGTTCAGTTCGAAGAGGTTCGATGAAAATAATAGCCAAACCGGTTCGCCTTCAGGTTCGGCATCAGGTTCAGCTATCAGGTTCGCCGAACCTGAACAAACTTTTTAAATTTTTTTAGGTTCGTCGAATTCCGAACCTGGAGGTTCAGGTTCAGCGAACCTTGTGACGTAGCCTGCGCCTGATACCGCGCATCATCTCCTAACTCAATATGGAGATTTACTCCACCCTCCTTCAAGCTCTTGAAGGAGGACCTATGTCCTGTCATATGACAAGAAGCACCACTATCCACATACCAGATACTACTACTGATGGAACTTGCCATGCAAGCTATCAAGCAAAAGTATTCCTCAAAACTCTTGCTGAAATCATCCACCTCCATTGAACCTGCCATCTGTGTGTTGTTGTTCTTCTTCTTCTTCTTTGGGCACTGGGAAGCAAAGTGTCAATGCTTGTGACAAATGAAGCACTTGACTTTTTCCATGTCCAAGTTCTTCTTCTTTTCTATCCCCTTACCTTTGCTCGATAGGGCTAGAGCCTCTTCATCCACGATTTGTGTAGTATTGCTGGATGAAGCTGAACCTTGACCCATGTGGGTCTCTTCTTGTGAGAAGTCATCCCACAATCTCTACCAGTCAGGGAGCTTCTCCCTAGCCACCACACCTTTAACAAAGAAGTCCCATGGCTTAGAAAAGCCATTGAGAGCTATAAGAACTAGCTCCTCATCCTTAGTCTTAGAGCCCACTGCTCCAAGCTCATCCCTAATCCGTGTGAGCCTTGTAAGATAAGGCACCACTCCTTCACCCTTGGCCATCCTGGTACTGTGCATTCTCTCCTACAGTACCATCTTCCAGTTTTCATTCTTGCTTTGGTAAAGACTCTCCAAAACCTTCCACATCTCTAATGTAGACTTCTTCCCATATAGGTGAGGGACTACGTGGTCCTTCACCCCATCTAGAATGATCAACATAGCTCTGGAATCTATCTTCTTCCATTTTGCTAACTCATCCGAATCTGTGGGAGCTACCTTTGTACTATCAATGTGCTCTTCAAAATCACTGACATCAAGGATCCTGGTGATCCTCTCTTTCCAAGTAGGAAAGTTTTGTGCCCCCTGGAGTCTATCATCAACTCTCAACTGTACGACCATAGTGAATAGTACTCGTAAACCATTGGAAAGATATGCAGTGATCTATCCAAGCAACCCACTGCTCATTCTTTCAGTCTACTCA
The DNA here is from genome assembly GCA_027924585.1 of Larix kaempferi. Classification (NCBI taxonomy): domain Eukaryota; kingdom Viridiplantae; phylum Streptophyta; class Pinopsida; order Pinales; family Pinaceae; genus Larix; species Larix kaempferi. The sequence goes on along the minus strand of BSBM01000435.1, from coordinate 14,150,699 downwards.
AAAGAGCTCTGATACCATGTAAATTTCCTTAAAATCCAGCTAGGGCCAAAATGCATGCCAAATTAATTGCAACCAAATAACCACTTATGGATTTCTTCACTATGCAGCGGAAAATAATACTGAAAGAAATATAGCAGTCAATCACACCAATAGAAACAACACAATATTTTTCGGGTATAAATCCTCAGAAAAACCCAACTTGGGAAAACTGGTGCAACAATCTGAGAATATATTTTATTGAGAAAATATGAAGCTAATACAATATCAGAAAATTGATTTTTATGCCCAACCTGGAAAAATTAGACCAGAGCAAAAACTCACAGAAGCACCTGAATGATGGCATGATCCCCAAGGACCTACTGGTGTATAGAAGTACATCCTGTACGGAATCCGTACGACCTGCTGTACGGATCCGTATGGACTGCTTGCTGTGCAGTCTATACGGACTCCATAAACTTGGTCTACCTCTGCTGTCTCTTTCTGTTCTCTGCGTTTTTGCTTAATCACTTCTGCCTGGATGCTTGGTCAATCTTGCTGACTTTCAGCCTCTCCATCTTCTCTGCAAATTCTCTCCTCAAAATTCTCTCTCAATATCTATCGGAATGAATGTGTGTCCTCTCCACCAATACCTTTCTTTTATAATCATTGGCTAAGCGAAAAACCTAATCTCACTTTTACTTTTTATAAAAAAAGTATTCCAATAATTAATTAATAATCACTTTAATTAATTTTCCAAAACTTAGGAAAAGTTAATTAAATACAATTGGTTTCCAATTAATGTCTTCTGCATGCGAGGACACATGCATGCACAGAAGACCTTCCTCAGTTGTCATAATCTAACACACGTCCCATAGTTGGAGCCAGAATGTTGACCACCAAAACCGACTTGGTGGACAACCATGTACCATGCACATAGTTAATGTGCCTTGAAGATGAAGAATGAAGTTCTTAATGATTATATTAAGCGAGGCAACTATTCTTCTTTTCTTCCTCCCATGAAATTTCCGCACCCCTGCGGGGGATTTTGTAAGGATATGTCAGCATGAGGGTCTAGTTTCGTGTAACTTAATCACCTAAGACTTTGTCATTAGGGAAGTCCTTTCATCGAGTGTTTTTTCACTTGAATAAAATAGATTTTAATTATTTGAGTTTTTCACTCAAAAATACCTCCAAAGTGGTGAAAGGCGTGTTGAGGCCTCAGGTGTGTAGGTTGTTGGAATGGGTTCCAAAGCTCTCAATAGAGGAAGAAAACCCAGCCAAAGGATTTAGATAATCCTGCGCAAGTATTACCCTATCCTCGAGCTGTTTGGAATAGTGATCTCCCATGGATACAAAGGCCTCCGCTGGCACTTATGGTTTTGATCCTGAAAGGATCTGTCTCCCAATGAAGGAAAACAAAGTGTGTTTAGTTTGAAACAAATCTACCTAGAAAGGGAAATCTAAGCTAAGTTAGACCTACTCTAAAAGGTGTCTTGTTTTGAATGCAGATTAACTTGATATGATGATAGATAAATGTGTTCATCCACATGATAGAAATGCAAAGAAGATCAATTCCTTATTTGCTTAAATTACAACCAATCAATCAAAATTAACTGAATGCAATATTAAGTGTTTAAGCTCATTCAAGATTAACCTGTAATCGATATGTCAATTGAAAAATTAACATAGATTATATTTTACTGCGAATCATTTGTAGAAATAGATAAATATTTTAGTTGAAAAAATTCTATTAAAACATAATGCATACACAGATCAATGTAAGGACCAATCCAGATCTTAAATCTCTATATAAGATAGTAATTGCAAAAGATTGAACAACATAGATAACAAGTTGAAGTAAAAATCAATATTTATCAAAGAAACTTGATCAATGGACAAAAGATGATGCAAGAGAAAAACATTACTGTAATAATGAAAGTCTGTAAGAAATTACAAGCCCTGCATAAAACAGAGTATCTCCAGTCTTCTTCTGTTGATTTCTACCCCAAAATGATCATCCTTGCCTAAGAGAGATCTACCCTTTAAATAGCAATTTACAAAATAATCCAAAGGATAAACTCCCCTAAAACAGGGATTACAAAATCGGATTATTCTAAATAGCACCCTTCAAAGTGATTTTCTCCAAGCCTTCAACAAAACTTCCAAACGAGATTCATCTCCTAATTTCGGGAGGAATCCCGTGACAAACTGTAAAATTCAACGACGAATTACGGGTTGTCTATAACAGGCAACAAAAGATCCGAAAATTCTTCCTTAGGAACTTTTGGGTGATTAACAATGTCTTAAAAAATGGAGAAATCAGCCAGCGGGTCTTTCTTCACGGGGGCTGGTGGAGTAACGAGACCCTCATCGATTATAAAATCACGAATAATGGTGTCATCTCGATCAATTGGCTCTTCAAGGATTTCTTTTTTCTTCCTCTGAAGGAGTTGCATGCAGACGAATAAAGTTTCAGAATCCTCCTCTTCGCTACTACTGCTTGTATTAGGAACACCTGCATCAAAAGGTGGTGACATAGGTTCTTAATATAGAAAATACTGGAGTTCTTCTTCTCCACGAGATCTGCCCAAAGATTTGTGATCTGTTTGCATATTGCTCACACAAAGATTATTAGAAGAGAACCTCTGAACATTGAATATAAGACTTCTCTACAAAATCTAGACGACGAATAAATTGCCTCATATTTGTCTCCGTACTTAAGAAGAGCTAATAAAACCATAATGATTGAGCATAATGAACTGCTGTGATTAAAATCTTACAATCTGGAAACTGCAATCATCCAAACTACAATGAAGCAATACGTAGCATGCGCTAACCAAATTTGGATTAAGATGAAGTACAATTTCAATTAAATCACGTATGACTTGAAGTCGCATGTGAAAGTTTATCATTACAGATCAATCAAATCAACAATTATGACTTCGAACTTGAGCCCAAGGTGAAAATCATAGTCAGAAACCTGGTTGCCAAAACGATGAAGAACAGAGAATTCACACGTTTGATCAAACGACACAATTTCATTCGTTGGATCAAAGGAATCAACGGTCGAGATCTAGTCTAGCGAGACGCGGGGTCATGTTGTGGGAGTGAATTTCGCAGGTATGTACATCCTTCCCGCAATTCGCAATCCACAATTGCAGGTTGCAAGAACAAAATTGTGTTTATTAAATCAAAAGATAATTCCGCAATCTGCAAACCGCAAATTACGGGTTGCGGGATCGCAAAGTTCAAAATTTGTATTCAACAGGTTCTCGTAATCCGCAACTTGCAGGTTACGGGAACACAAACAACCTTTTATATAAAATCACTTTTCCGCATATCGCAATCTGCAATTGTGGGTTGCGGAAACACACAATGCATTTTATTATTCAAACCACTTTCTGCAATCCGCAATCCGCAATCCGCAATTGCGGGTTGCGGAACGAAAAGTTCAAAAACATATTTACACGGTTTTTCGGAAATCCACAACTTGCAGGTTGCGGGTTGCGGGTTACGGGATGACAAAAATCCAAAAGAGGAAAAACAAGCTCCCGCAATCCGCAATTGCGGGTTTGTGGGATGACAAATGACCTTTTGAGAGAAATCAAGGCTTCTCGCAACTTCAGAAAAACAGTAAAAAACTATAAATTTTCAAAAGGAAAAAGTCTGAATAAATCATAACCATGCAAAGGCATAAAATCATAATAATCATGATGAAAAACTCCATAAGGACAAAGGAATATAAACCATTACCTTTGTAGTGAAAAAACTTGGGGTTCCCGTGTTCCATAAGAACATGGGATCTGTTGTACCTACAACAAGGCATTCTAGTGATCGAGTACATGGGGTGATTGAGGCCTAGGAATGTTCTATATTACCATGCTAAACATTATCCAGAGTTGTGCAGAATTTCATTAAGTTTTACATAGGATTTTTTAATTTTTGGTCATTAAAATTTGCCACTCAGGACAATTTGTTGTAATGTAAAAGATGGTTACTTGGTCCATTTTGATGTTGTATATGGGTATGGGTACTCAAGATAAATGGCATGAGACCCCTTGCACCCTTGGGCCAAGTTTGAAGTCATTCGGACAAGTCTTGCTATGGTTTTGGACACTTTTTCCCAGGTCAGTCATGGAAATTAGGAATTTGAGCATTTAATTAGTAAGCCAAATTTTGTAAAAGTGACTATAGTCACTTGGGGTGGCCAAGTAAAGGTTCTAAAGCTTATATAATGTACCCAAGGTAATATCCAAGGCATAATGCCCCCCCAAGCAAGTATTTTGAGTGTGGTGAAGTGCCCACTCTAGGGGGTGCGCCCTCCTCTCTTTGATTGGTTGGGTGAGTAAAGGTCAATGGGAGGGGCCCCACTTGGGTGGTTTCCCCCCCATTTGACATAGCAGTAAGGTTAAAAGCATTAAAAGGGGGGTTCCCTCCCATTATTGAGATTTCAAACCATGGTTATGCCCTCCTTGAGCAAATTCGCCCCCCTCTCTCCCTCTTGACAAAAGGCATGCATGCATAGAGCTCCTCTCTTTCATTTTTTCTATTTAAGGAGGGCATTCCTCATTTGGGTGACATTCACTTATGCTCTTGCTTCATTCTTGCTCTCTTGCTCCCATCGCTCCCATTCTTGCTCTCTTGCTCCATTCTTGTCCAAGAGAAGCCATTGTACTTTCAAGTTTTGATGTTAATGAAGAAATCTTTGGAGGAAGTATTGTCCATGCTATGTGTTTGAGCTGATTTTGTTGCACTCATTGTTCTAACTTGCATTGTGGAATCTCAAGCAAAGTTTTTTGCTTAAGAATAACATTGTTTCAGTTTTGTTGCATGCTATGTGGGTTGTTTGCTTAGTATTTGAGAAGTTAATAAATATTTAGTTTAGATATTTTGTTTCTCAAGTCTTTGTGAATCTCTCACCCCATTTTGCATTGTTGAGCTTGTTTGTCACAGGTTACCCAAGTTTGAAGAGTGGGATTTCCGGGTGGAATACCCCACTGTTCAAAATCTTCAAAGGACTTGGCATCTCAATACTTTCTTACTTATTGCAGATTTTTACAAGCCTTTCTTTTGCACTCTACATCATCATTTTTCAAGTTTTTACATGCTAGTTTGCCTTAGAAAAATTTCTGGTTTTTACATCCAAAATTTCAAGTTCATTTAAAACTTATTTCTATCACATTTGTACCATAATTTCTTGTTGTTTTGTGCAGGCTTTTGATTTTGCAGGGGGAGGGAATTCCCAAATTCAGCCACCAGCAAGCACCAACAACACTCAAGAAGGCCTACTTCAAGTTCTTCACCAAAAAACAGTTAAAAATCACTATTTCTCTCTCTTTCCTTCATAATAATAAGTGTTGAAATATGAATCATTGTAACAAGCCCAAGAGAGTCTATTGGGCTTGAATTTATTGTGTTTTGTTTCAAGCATTTACTTCCTAGATTAATTTGCTCTTAGTTGCATGCAAAGGAAGAGGCTTCGCCCATTCTTGCATGGTTTTGTTAAGTAGTTTTTCTTACTAGTTGTTTTTACTTCAAGCATTTTTATTTTTCCCGCACCTCACTAGTGAAGTGGCTTTGCCACTCCAATGATATCGCGTTTGGCTTGCATTTTATTCTTTAAGTAATCTGCTTAAAGTATTTTTATTTTGCCCCCACCTCACTAGTGAAGTGGCTCTGCCACTCCCATGATATTGCACTTGGCTTACATTGTAATTCTGTAATTTTTTTTATTTCAAGTAATTTCATTTCGCCCGCACTTCATACGTGAGTGGCCCTGCCACTCTTGTGCTAACGCGCTTGGCTTACATTGATTTAGTTTAGTTTTGCTTGAAGGATAAAATTTAACTTAAGCCTTGTCTTTGCCCCATATCCTTTCCCCTCGCTGGTTAGACTGAACTTGGGTGACGAGAAAGGGAAAATATTTGTGTTGGTTAGTTTAATAGGCACCCAGATACATATCTTCATTAGAAAGGAGAAAAATAGGCTTGACTTGTGGAGCTAGTGGGGAGCCTCATGGCACTTTGTGTCTTCCAGTTGAGAACCTAGCAAGTTTTTAGATTGACCCGTGGAGGTAGTTGGGAACCTTGTGTTTTCAGGTTGAACACCTGACATTCTCTCTCTAATCGAAGGAGATAGTCTCTTGGGGTAGACACCTAGATTAATTCAAGTTTCATTTGCAAGCAAAACCTTATTTCCCTAAGTCAAAGTGAGACCTAAAAGTAATTAAAATTTACAGGACCACTTGCACAACATTTTTACTATTGTTCACATTATTTGCTTGAAAGTACTTCATTTACATCTCAATGTTGTTGTATGTAGCTTTGATTCATTAAGTTGTTCGTGTTCTACATTTTAATGCTTATGTGATATATTGATCATCTTGTTGCAAGCATTTACGTTTATTTGTTCACTTACTGGAAGTCTTTATTTCTTGTTATATTTTGTAAGTGAATGAGTTATTACTTTTGGAAAGTTACTTGATAAGTTGATTATTGTGGTTCCATAGCCCGAGTAGAGACGCCATTGGTCTAGTTGTTTAATTGATTATTTCTCTCTTATGTACATCATTGGTTGAATGTTAAAGGGTTTGCTTGTCATTGAAATAATTGCATCACTACACATTGACTGTCATTTTCAATTTTGATAATTTACAACTCCCAAAAAACATACTATAAAAAAAACTTAGTAAGTAAGGACTACCTCCCTTGGCCTTTAGGAGTTGTGGTCTAAACGGAGGAGTTTAGGACCAAGGTGACATTGGCTTCTTAACTCATAGTTGCCCTTAGGAACACACACAACTGTTGGGAGACTTACCCACATGCAAGCGTGTTTTAGGTGGCAACAGAGAGCACCAAGCAAGTTCAAGAAGAAAACGAAGGGCAAGCCAAAGTTGGGTGAGAAGCGTGATGACGAGAAGGCCATAAATGCAAGTGTGCCCAAGGAGAATGTTAGGTCCATTTCATGTTACATCTGTGCGAAAGATCACTATGCCAAGAATTGTTCGTTGAAACCATAGAAGTTGTCTACGGTGGAGCATGTTGAGAAGCCAACAATAGGGGTGTTGTAGGTGTTGAATGTTGTTATGGAGGAACCAACAGTCACCCAGGAACTGGACTACATAAGGCTATGTTACGTGTCGACGAAAATAAATGGGCAGCAGGTGGTTGCCTTATTGGATAGCGGCGCCATGCACAATTTCATGAAGGAAGAAGTGGCTAGAAGGCTCAAATTGCGGATTGAGTCCGGGCAGAATTCCTTCAAAGTAGTAAATTCAAGAGTGGAAAAGGCTATTGGAGTGGCCAACGACGTACATTTGAAGCTTGGTGAATGGACTGGTGAAGGGAGCTTCAAATTCGTGTCGTTGGATGACTTTGATGTTGTCTTGGGGCAAGAGTTCACGAGGGCTAAGGTAGTGCCCATGCCTCATTTGGAATGTTTGGAATTCCTTTCGCGAGCAGAGCCTATCACTGTGCGGACTGTGTGGAAGCCGCAAAGAGGTGGGAAGGTTACCTCTATGAGGGTGACACCTTTTGCAAGCCCAGTTGCAGCAGACTCTTGCAATGTAGTAAAGAAAGGCCAATGCCAAGGAAGTTGTCCAACCAAGGAAATGTTGGAACTAGCTAGCTGAGAGTTTGCAAGATGCTTGGAGGAGCGGATGGACACAGTCGAGAGGATTGTGAAGTCGTTCTTGAAAAGAGTGGATAAGCTTATCGAATTTTGCTTGGCTATGCAAGAAGACCAAAATCGACAAAAGGGATGCACAACAATGACCTAAATGTAGGAGGGGACACCAAGCAGTTGTGCGACCACCTTAGACATAGATGGGAACAACTGGCTTGACAACTAGGAAGCATGACGTTTGTTGGATGAAGGTGATGGCAAGATAGGTGGTAACTTGTCACTTTTGTTATACTTGAGTAAAAAGTCAGTGGAGTAGTCAAGAGAAGTGGGTGATTTGGGTGATGGCCAAGTCCGCCATCCGCCTGTTCTTTCTCATTGATGGTGTTGCGGCACAGGTCCACTACCTTTAGTGCAAGTGGAGGGGCCTCAAGTGCCTTGAGTAGGAGGCATGCCGAAAGTTAGAGCTAAACGGTGCATTAGACAACAAGTCTCAGTTCCAAGTGGGTAGAGCATCAGGCTTCTCCACAAAAATGCAATGGTCACCGAGTAGCGGGCGGGCTTGGCGAGTTGCATCGGAATGTGCAAACTTAGGACTTTGATTGGATGGTTTGATCAACCGGATAGTTGTAGAGAGATGGGGGAACGCGGACTCGTGCAGACTAGCATAGATGAGCCAAAGTGACGATGGACCAAGTAGCATGACTGTGGTAGCAGGCAGTTGGTTGCGAGAGTGGTTTCCGGGAATGGCAGGCATCTTGGAGACGTTGCTGAGGACAACAACACTTTGGAGTGGGGGAGGATGTAACGGCCTTGGTGAGCAAGAACCTTGACAGACTCACCTCACTAGGGCAAGCTTGGCATGGAGCTTTCCCAAGATGCCAAGGAGGGCTTGGCAACTCGACTTAGAAGCTTAGCAAGATGGCATGTGGGCTTCGGCAAGTTGGAAGTGGACGCACCTGATGGAGCTCGACTTGGAAGCTTGGTGGAGTGACACGTCAAGTGTGACGAGCTGGCGCGAGTGGTGCCCATAAGATGTGGGCTACGCGGACCGAGGACACGTCGGGCTAGCATGGGCCGGGCGCATGCCCAAGTGTTGCGGATGCCCAAGTGAACAAGTGGATGGGTGAAGTGCATCGGCCGGTAGTAAAGTGGGGCGCGCGCCCATGAAACGAGGAACACCCAAGGCATGGAAAAGCACGAGCGCGTCAGCTGTGTGGTTCGGCAAGTGGGAGACACGCAAAGGTGGACCCGTGGGGTTGGTGAAGTGGATACCACGGCTTAGAGAAGACATCAGCTTGGGAGTCGAGCATCATCCACTCTTGGGTCGCACCCGCAAGACAAGCGTGCGCGTCTATCTCAAGCACGGTGGGAGTTCAAGCCAAGGTAGATTCGTCCGAGTGTGGATGAGAGCATCAAGTCGGTCTCGAGGGGGCACAGTCTTGCAGGGGCAGATTGGTGCAGGTTGGTACAGAAGGTAAGTGTTGTAGGTGGTGACTGCGGCAATGTCAGGGGGAAATTGTGGTAGACAGGAAGACATCTAACGAAGAGGAGAAATTCTTGGGGTTTCCAATGAGACGTTTGTTGGGCACTCACCCAGGTTGGCAGCCAGTTTGGGCGCACCCGTTCTTTGATGTAACACTGTAATCTGCTATATATATAAACAGGGTTTTAGGCATGCTAGGCTTGGGGTGCTGCCTTCCCATATATTGTGTCTCTTGTGTATTTGGCTAATTATTGGAAACGTGTTGATTGTTGAATGTCTTAATTGCATAAGACGTAAGTGTTAAAGGTTATTCCGCAGGAAGGCGTAGTTTGCCAGGCTTCCAACCCAAGTTGGTTTCACCCTCGGCAAAGAAGACCTTGGGCAATGCCGCACGACCTACCAAAAGGAAAAAGGAGCTTCGGTTCTGAGTCGGGCCAGTAGCCCCGTGGCACTTACCTGAAATGCAGTGAATTTGAATGGTGGCACTTACCTGAAATGCAGTGAAATTGAATGGTGACTGTGGCTGGAAAATTCCATCATGAAGCCATCTCTCATGCCTAAAATCCTCCGCATCACTGCCCCAAAGGTGTGTCATTCTTCCCATAGAGTAAGGGACATAGTTGATCATATCACCTTTCTTGATTTTGAATCCATCAGGAAGGATGTCATCAGAAACCACATTTTTTACATCCTGCAAATTGCAAATTATTTAATGATGGGCCATATTCTTTAATCTTTGAATCAAATACTAAGTGGAAAACGATGATGAATATAAGATGCATGTTCTTCGAAAAGTACAATGATTTCTGCACTTCTTAATTTAGCATAGGAATCCAAATTCCAAAATTCAAATGAACTTATCCATATTTTTCCAAAAGTGAAGTCATAAAAAAAATTGGTTTGGGCAAGCCCACAAATGCAATGAAAATATGAATATAATGTTATGCCAGATATTTTCTATCCTACCTGACGGGAATTTCAGTGCATGCTAACAAGTGGAGAAACAAGACTAACAAGATACAATTATACATGGACAATGATAAGTCAAAAGAATCTTGGGGTTACCTAAATGACTGAAGAAAGATACACAAGTGTCCACAGGAACGGGTGGGTGTAAGCGCAAGGCCTCTGATAAAGCTGCATGAAGATAGTGCATCTTATCCAATAATGTATGCGTCAGACTTTGAGAAAACATACTTATAGATTCTTCAGTGGACACACATTCATTCTCCTTGACCAGGTCATGAATTTCTTGAAGAAGGTCTCCTTCAACATCTGCATTCTTGCAAAGCAAATGAAAGAACCAACAAAGGGTAACTGCAGTTGTGTCCCGGCCAGCTATCATGAAATTCAGAATAATATCTCGGAGATACTTGTCAGAGTAATTCTCTGGGTATTTCTCATTCAATGCAATAAAGCGAGACGGTATGTCTGGTTTTACCTGTAAAAGTATTTGAAGCCAGTGACAGAGAAACAAGGTCATGACTAATGAGTAACAGCAGTAATGTAAGTGGAAATGTGCAAAGAACAATTAGAGTGTCTGTTTGTGAGATCAGTTCCAAATGATGACTAAGAGTGGTGTGGGGATTCTCTTACATAGTTATTTTGGACGGAAATCTCCCGTCTTCTGCTCTGAATGCTCTGAATGACCTTGTAGACAAAATCATCCACTGTTTTGATGCTTTTCTTCATTTTGACTTCTGACCCAATATTGAAGTATCTTTTTAATTTCCAAGAAGGGTCAGCAAAACGCCACAAAAGCATAGCATTTGCAGTATCAACAGCTTTTGCAAAAGATGCCTCTGCTCCAGAGTTGGTATTTGATAAGCTGTTGATCTCTATCCCAAAGCCCAGTTTGCAAATCCCATCCATTGTTGATTTCAGTAAAAGATCCTGTTGCCATTTATCCAAGTCAATTTATGATTCTGCACCACACTATTTGCCAGAGTATTCACAGAAAGATATATAGAGATATAGAGATTAATGTGGAAAGAAACTACATCCTAGGATATGCCCTTGCATTAGCCTGTATCATGCGTCACATGGACAACAACCACGAGCCAAAAAGGGCCCGTAACGCCATAAGTGAAAAGTCATTATGTGGTTCGAGGGATCTTCTTCGGAATTGCCTTCAAACTTCATAATGTCCGGGAAATTTTGTGAGAATAGTAGGCCATGTTGGATCATGGCGCATCAGGTCATTTATCAGGTGAAGACAGATTGGGTAAATTTAAGGTCACCAAGAATGATAACTGAGTTGTGACATAAGAATTACAGTTGCTAGAATATGCAAAAGATGCCTCTGTTCCAGAGTTGGTATTTGGTAAGCTATCGATCTCTACCTCCAACGCCCAGTTTGCAAATTCAGTAAAAGATCCCATTGCCATTTATCCAGGTCAATTTTTGATTATGCACCATACTATTTACCAGAGAGTATTCACAGAAGGATATATAGATATTAATGTGAAAAGAAACCCCGCCCCAGGATATTTCATAGCAATAGCCTATAATACGTCACATGGACAACAACCAGAAGCCTAAAAGGGCCCGTAACACTATAACTGAAAAATCATTATGTTGTTCGAGGGATCTTCTCCCAATTGCCTTCAAACTTATGTGTGTGGGAATTTTTGTCAGAATAGTAGACCACGTTGGATCATGGCAAATCAGGGAATCTTTGTCAGAATAGTAGGCCACGTTGGATCATGGCACATCAGGTGATTTGTCAGGTGAAGACAAATTGGGTTAATTTAAGGTAGCCAAGAATGATAACTGAGTTGTGACATAAGAATTACAGTTGCTAGAATATGCAAAAGATGTGTGCTCCGGAGTTGGTATTTGATAAGCTGTTAATCTCTATCCCAAAACCCAGTTTTCGGATTGCATCAATTGTTGATTTCGGCAAAAGATCCCACCGGCATTTATCCATGTCAATTTATGATTCTGCACCATACTATTTACCATAGAGTTGCACCATACTATTTACCATAGAGTTCTCACACAAGGACATAGTATTTACATAAAGATTTATAGAGATATACAGAGATAAATGTGGAAAGAAATACCATCCTAGGATATGCCTTAGCACACAAGGACAGAGTATTCACATAAGGATTTATAGAGATACAGAGATTAATATGGAAAGAAATCCCATCCTAGGCTATGCCTTAGCAATAGCCTGTAATACATTACATGGCCTTAGCAATAGCCTGTAATACATTACATGGGTAACAACCATAAGCCCTAGAGGGTCCATGAGGGATGACAATATAGGAGTCAGGCACTAAGGCACTTTTGGCGAGACTCCCTCCTATTTGAACTTGTAAATTTTTGGCAATATGCTTTGAAAGTTTGAAACTGTAATTTCAAATTGATTTCAAATTGATTGAGTTAATTTCCTAAGATATATATATATAATATTGTGAATCTTTCTTTATTCTCAAATTATTTAAATAATTAGATGGAGAGTGGCTTAACCTTTAATCACAATAACCATTAATAACTTTGAGTGACTCAATTAGATTTAAGTCTATAACTCAAATCCTCTCATCAACAACCTGCCTTAATAACTTTGAGTGACTCAAAAAGATTTAAGTCTATGACTTAAGGCCTTTCATCAACAACATGCCTCAGATGGACAAACTGTTGTTAATCTTTGAAATTGACTTTTTTCAACAAGAAAAAAACTATATTTTTGTTATTCAAAAACTTAAATAAAAAAGTATATCTCTATACTATTTATCATTATTCTTGATGAAACTACTAACATATAAAAACTATAATATATACTTAGAGCTAACCCCTCTATGGGTTTGACAAAAATTATAATTTCAAATGATTGGTGTTCATTATGAAATCCATTTTTAAATTATCAAAATTTCTAAAAATAAATAGAAGAAAAACTTTCCACTTGTAGAAGAAAAACAAATGTAATTTTAATTATGATATTTCACAGCGAATGAACTAATTGGTGAAGAATTTAACATGCCTGCATCTCTACTGTTTCATTTTTTTCATAGGCTTCCAAAAGAATTTTGGATAGTTTCACTGCATTCTCCCGAAAACGACACTGCTGAAGTCCTTCAACACTTTGGTGGAGAACTCAAAACTAGCTAATTTTCGCTGTTGTTGCCACTGCTCACCATCGACGTTGAAAATACCATTTCCAAGAAGGTCTTCCAAAATATCATGGCTGAACTTTCCCTGTGAATTTTTCAAAACTAAATATATCACAACTAACATATATAAAGATATGACTCAAGATATCTGAAGCAATCTATTAGATCTCTCTATATATAACACAGAAGTTGACCTTGTCGTAGTTTGCAAAATTGAATCTAAGGATGCGCTCCACATTTGCAGGATCCGTTGTAAAAACATAACTGAACGTAGGATAAGCTATTCTGTAAGTTTTGTAGCGTCTGTGATGATCACAAAGAAAGTCATGTGTTCGTTTAAAATGGATGATATGACCAACCATGGTTGCAGCGATAGGTGGGCGCAAGTCACTACTCCATTTGACTTTGAATAAAAATATCACCAACAGAGCCAGCGCTATTGATGCTGTTACATATTCCAAGCTCCAATCCATTGTTTCTTCTGGCAAGACAGATATGATTATGATGAAATGAAATGAAATGGGTATCAGTCATGTCACAGTTACTTGGAGCTTCAACGTGAGGAGAAAGCTGCCTGCGCTCAGCCCAAAATAATAGATCAGTACCTGTGGTCAGCCCAAAATATAGATCAATGCCGAATCACGTGTTACATATGCATGCGTGGGTTTGTAAAAAAATGAGTTGTTGAGGAGAAAGTAGGCGTACTGGTTAAATGTGTCTATAGGCAAGGCTTAAAGTCTTGCGTACTTTTAAAATTTTTTTATAGAAACACTTGGTTATCTGTAAACACCAAAATAATTTATAGATATCAATTATTTTTGTATTGAGAAGGTATATTTTTACTGTGTGATTGGAGAAGTGTTTGTCTATTCTATAAAAAAATGAATGCATGCATCAGTGTGTTGTAACATAGTGGAGCCATAAAAATGTATGCATCAGTTTGCTGTAACATAGTGAAGCCAGGGTGGGGTGGAAGGGTTAGTTTCTTTCATAAAAAAAATAAAAGTAAAAAAAATAAAAATAAAAAATAGCATAGTGAAGTCATGGTGGGGGACGTGTTGTCTATCCCATATTGGTGAGAGAGATGTGTGTTGTAGTTTAATTTACAAGTTATAATTAAACATTAATTAATTATCTAACTACAATTTAGTCCATGCTTTTTAATTATACAAATTATAATTAAATATTAATTAATTATATAAACACAATACATGGCAACAAATAATAATATTTGTAAATTAATAAAATTTAGTTTTATCTCATTTAAAAAAACTTATTACTATACAAGGCCATATTAAATCATATATTGTAATATATATTAAATTTTATTCAATTAACATATTTTTATAAATTTTGGTATAGTTTTTAAAAATATATATTTTTTTTTTGGAAAAAAGTGTAATTTCATTAAATGATAATCAAATTACATATTGTATAAGTGCTTTAGAAATAAAAAGTTTTGATCTCAAGAGATCCCGAGTATATCCATATACATCATAAAAAGTGCTATATAAAAAGTGCTATAAAAAGTAGCAAGTATCCCAAAAATATAAAAGTAATAGATAATTGCTGATTAAAAATATATATATATATATATATATATATAAACTTAAATATTTTAAAAATTGAAAATTAAATTTTAAATTTTTTAAAATATAAATTTTATTTAATAATTGATTTATAAATATGAAAAAAGTAAGTTATTTTAAAAATTAATTTTAAAAATATTAAAAAAACTATAAATAATCAATTGTACATATATACTCCATACCTATGGTGGGGGCATTGTTGGAATAGGAGGGAGCCAATTCACAATAAAAAAATCAATTTTAATTATGCAATTTTAATTATGGTGATTGTACTTTACCTATGTTTTATTATTAAAAATTAATACAATAATAATTACACATTGCATCACTATTAATATTGGCTATAACATTAATTATGAGTTTTATTAATGAAAAACTATTTGACTTACATAATTTATTATATAATCACTTACTATATAAACTCATTCTAATATAGAGATGCAATCTTTATTTGTAGAATGGTTTTATTATTAAAAATTAATACAATAATAATTACACATTACATCACTATTAATATTGGCTATAACATTAATTATGAGTTTTATTAATGAAAAACTATTTGACTTACATAATTTATTATATAATCACTTACTATATAAACTCATTCTAATATAGAGATGCAATCTTTATTTTTAGAATGGTGGTTGACTGATTCTATAAATTATTTTTAGTTTAATTATACACGTTATAATTAAACATTAATTAATTATATAAATACAATTTAGTCCATGCTTTTTAATTATACAAATTATAATTAAATATTAATTAATTATATAAACATAATACATAATAACAAATAATAATATTTATAAATTAATAAAATTTAGTTTTATCTCATTTAAAAAAAATTATAACTATACAAAGTAATATTAAACATTAATTAATTGTATCAATGTTATACATGCAACTACAAATAATAATGTTTACATTAATTAAACCATTGTTAGTTGAAGAGAAAACAAACAATAACAATTAAATCATATATTTTAATATATATAAAATTTTATTCAATTAATATATTTTTATAAAGTTTTGTATAGTTTTTAATATATATATATATATATATTAAATATTTTAAAAAATGAAAATTTTATTTTATTTTTTTTAAATATAAATTTTATTTTATGATTGGTTTATTGATATGAAAAGACTAAATTTATTTAATTTTTTTAATAAGCTATATGTAGGTCCTTATATTATCAGAAGCAAAATATACAGAGTCAGGGATGAGCCGGGTCCTCTCACCAAGGAGAAAAAAGACCCATAATCAGTTTGGAAATGTATCTTTGAAATAGTAAATAGCGACATAATAAACCTAGCAGTGCTATAGAGAAGCAAACAGAGAACTGTCTTAAACAAAAAGAACTATTTAAACCAAAAGAGAAGCAAGAAAATGGGCATCGATAATACTCATTAATTGCTGTAGTACTTCTTCTGATCAAGCTGAGTAGTCGAGTCTTTGGCCAGAGTAATGCCAAATCTGTAGGCAAACTGCTGCTGGTTGTAAAGCACTTGCTTCAGCATGTCCTGTAAATCATCAAGCTGCATAAGAATTTTGGCCGGCGCCTCATTGCGGTCAGTGAGAGTCTTGCCCAGAATGAGCTTGTGCGACCAATGCAGGTCCAGAGTCTTCTGGTAAAGAGTGCTTCTGCCCCTAGTGTTTCCAGGGTCAGGTACAAGGGCTTCAAATTCCTCTCGAATTTCATCGTTCGCTAGATAGCCTCTAGTGACTCGAGCGTCTTCTTCTGCGTCGTGAATCTCTGCTTGAGCTTGCTTAGGAATCTCATAATGAAACTTACGCACTGTTTCCACCACTCCTCTCATCAGACGAACCAACAAAGTGGAGGAGGAGTCGCTATGAGGCTGAGAATTCATCTGTTGGGAATCTTGACGGGTGCGGACTCGCCTAGGGGGAGACATAATCACCATTAAGATGGTGTAAGTATACTGTAAAAGCTGCGGAGTCTGGAACTTTGGCCGGAAGAAAACCCAAAAATCTCAGCAAAACCGTGGTGTGGGACCTAGAAAGTCAGAAAGCCAGAGAACAAAGGCACCAGAAGCCGAGCACTCAGAAGACCAGAGAACGCAAACACCAGGAGCCGAGGGTTCTGAATGGATGGAGCCAAGAAATCTAGAACAGAGGTAACAAGAGCAAATCCAGGTGCCAAGGAATGAGCTCTCACCTAGTTGGCAGCAGTGGAACCTTTTCTAAGCAGAGCTTTAAGCTTAGTGTCTTCCGACCTGAGAAGATGCCGCGGGAGACGAGAATGAATCCTTGTATGAATACTTGGAGTGCCCGTTGAACTCATGAGAGCGAAAGGACAGAGCATATGATCGAAAATCGTGGGCATTAACAGAGCCATTACCCAGAGCAGGAAATGAACAACAGACAGGATGTTACACACCCTGGAGCAGTTAAGCCAACAATGGGCAGTCGAGCTCCGGACAGGAGAGATGAGGCAATAATCACTCAACATGGGACGCGGGAGAGGCGGAGGACAGGTCATTATCAGCTCCGGGGAAAGAGCATGCAGAAGGCAAATGGGGAGGTGCATGGAACGGCAAGTGGCTGGAGCTTGTGGCAAGCGCGTGGCTGGAGCTGTAGGCTAGCACAGGGTGGGAGTTATAGACTGGCAGCTGGGTGCTGGCATGGAAGGCATCCGGCGGGCCCATGGCAGTGCCATGTGGCCCAGTTTGCACCCACTGTGGGGTTTAAAAAATTAATTTTAAAAATATTAAAAAAAACTATAAATAGTCACTTGTACATATATATACTCAATACCTATGGTGGGGGGCATTGTTGGAATAGTAGGGAGCCACTTCACAATTAAAATAATCAATTTTAATTATGGTGATTGTACTTCACCTATATTTTATTATTAAAATTTAATACAATAATAATTACACATTGCATCACTATTAATATTCGATAACAGACTGCTGATGGAGGAGGTAACGCAGACTGAGCTCCCATTAGTTATGAATTCATTAAATAAAGATAGCAGCCCGGGGCCTGATGGCTGGCCGATAGAATTCTTCATAGGATTCTATGAATTCTTCGGGGAGGAGATATTGAATGTGGTGGAAGAATCACGCAAGGCTGGGTTTATCCATGGTCCCTTCAACTCCACATTTTTAACCCTTATCCCGAAGACGGACAAGCCTGTCAGCTTTGATGATTTCAGGCCCATATCGCTCTGCAATTGCATCTACAAGATCATTTCGAAGGTGATGGCGCGCAGACTCAAGAATATTTTGTCCAGACATATTTCCTGTGAGCAATTTGGCTTCTTGGAAGGGCGCCAAATTCATGAGGCTATTGGAGTTGCTCAGGAAGGTTTACACACTCTCAAGGTGCAGAAGCAGAAGGGGGCGGTGATTAAGATAGATCTATCCAAAGCATTTGACAGGGTGAGCTGGCTTTATATCCGGATGATTCTTACCCATCTGGGGTTCTGCTATGAATTTATCAGATGGATAATGGCTTGCCTCACAACGGTGAACTTTGCAGTGTTGATTAACGGTTCAGCTAGCCCTTTCTTCAAGGCTGGGAGGGGGCTCCGACAGGGATGCCCCCTGTCTCCGATGTTGTTTCTACTGGTTGCCGAAGGTCTTAGCCGTTTTATTAGGACTGCAAAAGCTGATGGTTCCTTCAGAGGCATTTCTATCTCCCAGGTAATGTTCATTACACACCTCCTTTTTGTTGATGACATTCTGCTATTCTGTGATGGCTCGCGACAGGATATAGACAAGGTGGTTGAAGGCCTTCGATTAGTGCAAGTTGCAGCGGGTATGATAGTGAATACTGACAAATCTACTATCACTTGTTCGCAATTAACCGAGCAGGAGATCCTTAGCATGGTAAACAAACTACCATACAGGATTTTGGAAATCGATGATGGTTTAAAGTACCTCGGATTTCATTTAAAACCGAACGCATACTTGAAGGCTGATTGGTGCTGGTTGATAGCTAAGTTAGAACAGCGACTTCATGGTTGGAGCCATAAATGGCTTTCTCGGGCCGGTAGGCTGGTTTTGATAAAATCTGTATTGGAAGCAGTTCCGGTGTATTGGATGTCTCTTGCTTGGATACCAATTGGAGTGCTGGAGCAGATTAGGCGACTGTGTTTTGCCTTTCTGTGGAAGGGTACCAGTGAGCAACGTGCATTGGTGTGGGTCCGTTGGGAGAAGATCGCCGTTCCTAAAGCCTTGGGTGGGTGGGGATTAAAGAACATATTTATGTTTGCCAAAGCCTTGGGGGCCAAAGTGTCGTGGAGATTGATTCATACACAAAGTCTCTGGACTAGTGTGGTCTATCATAAATATATTGCCCCTTCAACTCTCCTCGAATGGATCAGGCTGCGTAATAAGACGAGGGCAAACTGTTCGGTGGTCTGGAAAGCGGTGGTGCAGAATTTCACTTTAGTCGGATCTGGTTTAGTGTGGCGGGTTGGCGATGGGTGCCTCATTAGAATTGGGATGGACCCTTGGGTTGGCTGCAGGGGTGGACATGTCCTTTCGGAGGATTTGAGAACCTATTTGGCTACTAGAGGATGCCTTTATCTGGCTGATTTAGCGGATCCGGGAGCAAATACACTTTGGCATCAGGGGTGGAAGTCAGCACGACATCTTGGGATATCGGCTGCACTACAGGGAGACTGGGAGGATTATTTAAGGTTGTTAAATCTCACTCACATTCGTTTGTCCGATAAGCCTGATGTTCTTATCTGGGATCACCATCCCTCCGGTGTATATACTCCTAAACTGGGGTATATCCAACTCAATTTGGAATTACATAACCGGGATTTGGCGTGGTGGTGGAAATTCTTGTGGAAGCTAAGATGCCCGGGCAAAGCCAAACTACTATTCTGGGCAATCCTGGAAAATAAGGCACCCACTTGGGACATTCTGCAAAAACGTTTTCTACAGGGTCCGGGGATATGCCCCCTTTGTTGGGATGCCGAAGAGAACTTGGCCCATCTTTTTATTCATTGTAGTTTCTCACAGGCTGTTTGGATGGATATCTGCAACCTTTTGGATATTAAGGTGAGATGGAGGGGTTCGAGTGTGCTGGAAGCATTCGAAATATGGTGGTCTGTTCAACATAACTCCACCTCCCGGGCTCTCCCGTGTATATTCTCTTGGGGCATATGGATTGCCCGCAATATGGTGATATTCCAGGAACGCAGGGTTCCACTGGCATCTGTCGTGGCACAAATGGTGGTGGTTTTTCTACATTATGTGGCCCCGGTAAAAGTGAGCAGAGTCAGACCTGTGCAGGTAGAATTGATAGATCACTCCATGCCGTGGGCTTTTTTCGATGGCGCCTCCATTAATCAACAATCGGTATGTGGAGGGGGGGGAGTCCTTTACAAATCAGAGGATTATTTTTTCCATCTGGCGGCTGGTTTGGGTAGAGGATCAAATAACTATGCAGAACTCATGTCTCTAAAATTACTGATGTTATTTGCTCTCGAACAAGGATGTTTATCTCTGCAGGTCTTTGGTGACTCCCTATTAGTCATCAATTGGGCTAAGGAGATCTCTATGTGTAATGTGATGGTTCTTATACCTATCCTGGAGGAGGTGAACCGGATAAAACTGTCCTTTAATCACATCACTTTTACACATGTATACAGAGAGCGGAATGGGATAGCAGACCAGCTATCCAAGGAGGCAACGCAGCAGGATTTTGCTCACGGAACATGGAGGATAACCATACATTCGCCGGAAGGATCCTTCAGATATTACCACAGACCATTCTATGAGGTCAATGAGGAGGCACTGCAATGATATAATGATGACTGGGGCGATTTGAGAAGGCTAAACGCTGACTGAACCTGCTGACTATATAATTGATATAATGAGGCTTCACTCAGGCATATTAAGGGCAGCCCGAACTTGCTGAAACTATCATACGCCCTCTGTTGTATCCTCTGTATAGAGTGTAGTATTGACGGAAGGTATGGACAGTAATTAAAGCTGTGCCGATTAAGAACTGAATGAACTAGAGAAATTCTCTGTATTGACGGGCTGACTATATAATTGATATAATGAGGCTACACTCAGGCATATTAAGGGCAGCCTGATCTTGCTGAAACTATCATACGCCCTCTGTTCTCTGAATAGAGTGTAGTATTGACGGAAGGTATGGACAGTAATTAAAGCTGTGCCGATTAAGAAATTCTCTGTATTGACGGGCTGTAATAAAATGCAGAGTCACGACCTGCTATTAGAGCATCTGTAGCGAGCTGCAGGCTGGAAAATAGGGACTTCGTGTGGGCTGTATGGACAGAGTCATAAAATGGATCAGAGATGGTCACGAACAATTTGTGACAGCAGTATGCAGTCGGTTACAATTCTGTTGACAATAATTAGGACTGTAATATGTGACAATGTAGGGATCTTAGTGATCCTATTACATGTGCAGAATGTAATTTTGTTCCTCTTTTTGAAATAAAATTACGAATTTTTCTAAGGAAAAAAAAATATTCGCCATAACACTAATTATGAATTTTGTTAATGAAAAATCATTTGACTTACATAATTTATTATATAATCACATACTATATAAGCTCATTCCAATGTAGAGATGAAATCTTTATTTTTAGAAAAACTTATTTTTCCATTAAAATCAACCCAAAATGGTTTTACAATATGACTTCAAGCTACTTGCAATAGACATTCCCATGGCTAGTGGATTGGATCAACAAATATTCTTGATTAGGGATGAGGAAGAGTACAAGATTGGAGGTGGGCTGATTTCTAAGCTCAAGGATCCAATAGTGAAGGCAATAGTTGCAGAAAAAGAGTTTGAAGATCAATGTGAGAAAGAAGAGGAAGATAACAAGTCAAAGACAGCTTGAAAAATAAGAGATGTCAAGGTAAACAAGAGGTAGAAAAATTGGAAAAATGAAAGAATGGGTTAATTTGTAAGGGCTTGAGTTTTGTTCCAAAAGTTGGGTCCTTATTGAAGAAAATAAGCATCTTCCTTCTAGGAGATATATAGATTGGTGAGACAATCATTTCTTCATTCATGTATTTCACCATTTTCTCCTTGCCTTTCAAAAGCATCTCAATATGGATTCTTTGTTGTTAGAAGGATTTTTGACCCTTTGCTATTGCATTGAAAAAAACACAAATTGACTTTGTTTACTAATCATCTTGTACAGTGCATTTTTCTTAATAACATGGTTGGTGCAACATTATTAACTGATTGGTGTTAATACATTTTTTTATGTATTCATAAAAGGTAGCCTGTTACCTTTTTCTTTTACCAATCCTTCCAAATAGTGAGTCAAAATCACAATACTTTCAACATTGTGTTGTGTTTGTTAACAACATTTGCATTGAAGTTTCCATATATGGGCTTAATATTAGGAATTCTTAGACTTGTAAGGTAACCATGTTGCTCTGAACTTCCTAAGAGCTAGAACCTTACCAAAAACAAAAGCTTGCATGCACTCTATAACCAATGCAAATGCCCCACCACCACCACCACCATTGCAAACTCTTGCAAATCCATATTTCCCATTCCTTCGCCAAAATACCTATCAAAATATTTCTCAATCATCCTACAACAGAAAATGCCTTAACAATGCACATGATGTTGGGCATCCTTGGAGTAGCAAAAACAAGCAAGCACAGAAATGAAGTTCATAATCCATCTTGGAAAAAATCTATTTCACATTAAATTGCAGTCTACCTACATGATTAGGATACAATTTACACATCTGACTATAATCCTTGGCATCATAAACACAAATAACCATTTCGCTATCCATATTATGCACATTCTTTCAAACTTTAACCATTTCTCCTTGCTTCCCGAGGCTGACAGAAAGTTACATTAATAAAAACCTATTAAGAAATTGATGGGTTCTAACTTAATCATAAACATGAGCAGATAAAGACATGAGGCCTACACAGTGTAGACAAAGGAGTCATTAGCGTCTATTGTTTAAACAATATGTTCATATTAGAATATTTTGCAGGGGTACTCACCTCCAACTTGATTGAGCACATTATGGAGGCTTTCACAATCAACTCAATTGCTTCACCTCCAACCTGATTGAGCACATTATGGAGGATTCCACAATCAACTCAATTGCTTCTTTGAATGAAGTCTTCATTCCTTACCTCAATTGAGGTTGTTGTTAAAGCTTCTTAACATGCTGGGCCAATTTACAAATTTCATCCAATACACATAGACACTCCTATGTATTGGTAGAAATGGTTTTGAATCTCTCCAATACAAGTGCCACAATAAGAAGACCAGTCGTAGCTAAGTGTGTCGTCCCCCATATCTTTCAAGAGACTGTAAATGACTATCTTGGATTCTCCAGGAGTAATAGATTTTTGAATAGCATTAATATAAACAAAGATTAATTTAGATTGGGCATTTTTTTTGGAAGACATGTCCACGTTTTATTTAAAAAGAAAAAGTTAATGGCATTGAACCAATTGAGGATGTTTAATATGCACAAAGGCATTTACCCCCTCTGATAGGACTTCCTTCAATTCTTTTAGGCTTTCTGAAGGGCTCTATCGGTAGTTTTTAGCATCGTTTGTCTTTGACAATTCATTTCCCATCCTTTTCTCCTCCTGAAACAAAAAAATGAGCAATCATTTTGTTAGTTGTTTGTTATTAAGTGTTGTCTAATATATCGATATAATTGTAAAACAATTGACATGATGGGAAATATAGCGATGAACCTTGATGAGTTCCAACAAATGAGATATGCATTTGATAAGGCCATCTAGGTTGTAATCAACATCTTCTTTGTCACCTGCATTAGCACATGTCAGAATGTTATGAATAAGGCCATTGAGATCCGCCTTTCAAACGCTGGAACTGAGGAAGGTGTTTCTTGAAGTTGATTATTAGTAGTAGCATTTAAGAAGAGGAGCTTACTTGGAATACCCTATCATGAGAAGTGTTGGGTTAAGAAGAGGAGGACAACCAGAAGCCAACTAATGGAACAATGAGTTGAGAAGAGGTGGAGGATGAGGGGGAAACTGATGGAACAATGAGTTGAGAAGAAGTGAAAATATTAGTTGGAACATCCTTCTCTTTTATTAAGACATCTGCAGAAGCTTTGGATTCAATGGAGGAGGAAGCTGGTGGAGTAGTGAGTTGGGAATCATGATGAGGATGCGTTAGAGCCTCATATGTAGCATTTGGATCTGGAGTAGAAGGGTTGGTATTCTCATTTGGAAACCATAGAAAGTAGGGAAACAAGCTACAACAACAACTTTTCTTTTCCATTACAAGTTGGAACTGCTCATTACTCGAACCCCAGACCTCAAGTGACAATATGGAAAATGACATGGAGATTGGCAAACTATAGAGGCACTTCGATACTCGCCACTTGTGAGTACAACAATTACAATATAACCATGTGAGACTTCCATTGAAAACAATTAATTGCAGAAGATATTGTAGATATGTCACAACAAACATAAAGGTGCAAGCTATAAATGAAAACATTGAAATGAAGGCGACATTGATGTTAATATCGAGGATTAAAGTAGGGGAGAGAAGCCAGTAGCGGTGCATCTTTTTTACCCATTTTGCGTAACTTAATTCTCCATGTTCTCGAGCTCTTTTTTTCCTCCAAATTTTTATCACATATACTTTGGTGTGTTCTCTATCTTGCCATTTGGCCTTGAGGTGTGACAAATCCAAATTGATGCCATGTCATCCACAAAGTTCCTAGTTTTCCAGTCCTAATGTGTTTTAGTGTATTTTCTATGGGGACCAATGGGTGAACATTGATGTGACTTAAAATGAAATTTCAAAATTCAAATATTCATTTTATTTCAAAATGTACATGGAAGTTTTTTGATAAATAATTTTAAAAGCATGAAAAATAATGACAATGACTTGTACATAAAGTACTTTTATGAACCACTTATGGTAGTTAGTATTTCCAAGATTGAGGTTAGCCAACACCATTTCTATCTCCACTACTGGTCCTCCGTGCAACTACTGGATCCTCTCCCTAGGCTTATTTTCTTTGATCAATGCAATGTCTAGGTCATAACTTTATGTGTCTTCATGACTTTACATGTTTTCAAAGTAATGACTCGAAATTGACAAATTGATGTACACAGTACTCCACACCTCATAAAATAATGCGTGAACCCCTTATATTATTAATATTTTTTTAAAATTAAAAAATATTAATTGACAGTACTCCGGTTACTGTCAATTTATTTTTTGTTGAAGGAGTTTCCTAGTCATATTGATTTTCTGTAAGGTATACTCTATGAGCAAGTATTGGTTCTAGATTTTATTGATTTTAAAAAACAAAGGAAATATGGAAATTGCATTAGGAAGACACATAAAAGTCTGATCACAGAGATATAAACAGAGAATTTACTCTTTGGAATAGAGGATTATGAAATTGGTTTGTTTTTTGAAACCACGGAGCTATAGAATGAGTTATTATTAATGAACAAAGGTGATTAAGCTCTAGTGAACCTTCTAGTCAACTAGAGTGAAGATGTACCAGATGGAATGAAGGGTAGACTATATCTTTCACTTGCACCATTACTGGTATCAGAGCCAAATTTAATTGATAGTAAACTTATCCCTACAAGTAAGTTGTTGTGCGAAGCGATGACATTCAGTGTCAGAGGAGGTTGAGGAGGTCGCAGAGGACATTGACCTGTTGCAAATTCATAAGTGATGGAATAGATGAGAGATCTTCAAGCAAGGATGGAGGCCATAGAATATGCCAGACATCGAGATCCTGAAGTAGGGGATATCAGTGAATCAAAAAAAGAATCTCGAGAAGAAGAAGAGGAGATAGTTGAGGAAATTACTGAAGTCAGATTGCTTAAGTCAATTTTGGGTTTTGGTTCAAGGCCAAAGGTAGAGATACCTACATATAATGGTAGTTTGGATACAGAGGAGCTAATAGATGGATAAATTCCTTAGACAAGTACTTCGATTATGAAGATGTGAATGAGGACAAGCAAGTGAAGTTTGTTGTCACAAGGCTGAGAGAACACACAACCTTATGGTGGGATTGGGTGCAGGAAAAAAGGAAGCGTAAGAATAAAGGAAGGATTACAAGGTGGAGCAAAATGGTGGCAGAATTAAAAGGTAATTTTCTACCCAAGGATTATAAATTGATTTTGTTCAGGAAAATGCAAAATCTAAGACAGAAACTCTGAATTGTTCTTTGTTGACAAGGTCTGACTGAACTCGTTGACGCATCTTAATCAAAATCTTTAGTAGGAAGAAAGGAAGATTGATCTTTTTCTTCCCACCGTATGGGATCTTCTATTAGTTATATGACCAGGTGGTCTAGTGTGTGAAGCAAAAGTAATGGTAATAGTAATATTTTTGTTCCCAAAATTGTAGCACTACTCACATCCCACTTATAAATGATCAAGTATTTTGATGATTAAATATAATAACTAATTTAAACTAATATCAAGTAGGACTGGCCCCACGGGTGTGGCTCATTGGTGTTTCGCTTGATATGAAGTCACATGTTGTAAAGAGAGGTCACGAGTTCAAATCACTCCCGGCTTTACCCGTGTCCCATGATCGCGGGGTGTGTGGGGCACCTAGGGTTATAGTGGTAGCGGGGATTGATCCCTGGAACCCGTGTCACACGAGTACCAGCCCAGTCTCCAGTTGCCGATTCCCCTAGTCAAAAAAAAAAATCAAGTAGGATTGATTAAAACATCATGACACAAGAGAAGAAAATTATTACCTTGATGATACTTCCTTGTGGATCATGGAGGTGACCAATCTTCAAACCTGCATTTTCCAAATAGAATAAAAGGATATATTACATAATGATAATTAAACATGTAATAAATTGATATAAAAATAATAAAGGGGTATACTTGAATGAGCTTCTCTTGGTTTCAAGAATAATTTAATATTCTCTACTGAACAGGACCAACCACGCGAAGGTGGAAGCTCATATGGCCCATCCCCCCCCCCCCCCCCTACGTCACATCACTCTCATTTCCCCATACCCAATCTATACTACATTGAACTACAATGGAAGTAAATGAAAGAAAAAAACTAAGATATATATAACAAGTAGCAATCATACATAACAAGTAGCAAAACTAACATGAAATTTTACCACAAATAGCCCATATTAATCCATTGTACAATAAGTTCTTTTCTTCTTCATATTTTTCACATATAAAGAGATTAAATCATCATTGGAATTATGTTCACCATCTTCAGCTATTGTGTCCTGATTCGGTGCTACATTACTATGCAGCGCCCCCACTCCATGCATTAATTCTAGTATTACGACGTCGAGGCTGAGGCGGTGCAGGGGGAACATCTATGATAACAAAATACATTTACATGATATGGTTATTTATTATTCATAGGAGTATTTAATTAATACAAATATAATTACAATTTTTTTTACCTAGATTAGGAGTACTCGACGTCGTCAGTTGGGTTTGCACCTCTACCTCTACTCTTTTACCAACAACCTCATCTGCCATTGAAACAATTAAAGTTTTAAGTACATGAAATACATGTAAATATTAATAGTCGTTGATAAATACATTGCATTTTAAATGCACACATACCATTTTGGGTTTCCTAACCAGTACTAGAATTACAAGGAGGTGTTGGTGGCCAAGAACCTTCTCATCTTTTCTTTGTTTTTCAATTAATAAAAGATGATATCCGAAATAATGGATTCCTTCAGAAATAATTTCATATGGAAAATTATTTAGGAGTGCCTTCAGAATCTTTGATTCTGAAGGTACTCCCAATTGAGGAATACTTTCGCATTGAGAATTTAGACCCAGGGTGGAGTTGCTACACTATTTGAATGCATCATTGATAAATCACTAATGGTTATCCAATTTTGCAACTGCTAAATCTTATCTTCTTTATGGCTTAATGTATTCTCATTTTCATAATTTCTTCATGATTAATGAAAATCCATATCGATCAATTTAAGCTTATGTTAAAACTTTAGCAGTCTCATCTTAGATATGGAGTGTTCTAATTACAAAGGTTAGTAATATTATTGGCATGGTTTTAATTAAATTAGTGGATGTTTGCCTATATATTACTAAATGACATAAGAATATCCCTAACATACATTATGCTTGATTTTATAAATCATTGTAACGTTATCATTGCAATCCTAGGCATATACTTCGAAAGTTCCTACATTCCCAAAAAACATTAGGACTCATGAAGGTTTCTCCATAGTCAACTATGGTGGTCATCATTTTTTAACCTATTATGCTTCAACAGGTTGTTTAAAAAATTTGGAAATAGCTACGAAGATGAGATGAATTATTTCAAAGGTATTAATCAAACCTAGTAATCATATCCCACCCAATCCTTAATCTGCGTGGAAGTCCCAGGTCTTTTGCATCATTCATTGAAACTTGTTACGATATATTACTTTAAAGCTTTGTAAAACCTTGTATTAAAATCAGGTGATCTTTTACAATTAGCATATGATTAAACTATGTCGTCACAGTCCATATGAAATTACTTCGGAATATAAGCAAGCATCATTAAAGTTAGCATCCCCTCATTGATTATGATCATGTTCCCAATTTCCAGATGATCATACGATGACACTCAAAACCCTCCGTTTGACAATTTTCCTGAATATCTAAATCATACTTAATCGATGTGGTTATCGTTATTTGGCATTTTTACAGCTGGTGTGAACAATAGCCAAAATCATGAGCATTGTTATGGTATTATGGACATATGGATTAGTCGTACAACCAGGTGGCTTTTCAATTCATATTGATAGAATTATAATAATTATTTGAAATGTCTCGATCTAGTCACCCATGCTCATGCTTCAAAGGAGTTAAGCTTCGATTTTGGATATTTAGAGGATTTGAAGTGTGCGATTGATATGAAGAAACCTGTTGAGTATGGATGCATTTCTCAAAGGTTTGGGGTAGTGTGGATACCCATTCCCTCCGTCTTCACCACTGACCCTATGTGTAATCAGAAACCCTATACTGAACAAATGGCCCCGCTCAGTCGTGTAGAAGTATCGGGTAATGAATTGTTGCAGGCCGACGCCGAGGTTGCCGAACAATTCGAAAGGGTAGGAAGGGGGCCATTCGTAAGTCATTTCAGTGGGCATAACACCCAAGTTACAAGGCAGTTTTCCTTATCATTTAAAGATGGTGCAGCCCAAATCGGTAATTTGCATTTACCATTGACAGAGTATTTTATCACAGAAGCTATTGGGCTACCTCAGACCGGTGAGCAATGGTTTAAGGGAGGGAAAATCAGTAAGAAAAAGTGAAAGACCT
Organism: Larix kaempferi; assembly: GCA_027924585.1. Lineage (NCBI taxonomy): Eukaryota > Viridiplantae > Streptophyta > Pinopsida > Pinales > Pinaceae > Larix > Larix kaempferi. The sequence goes on along the minus strand of BSBM01000435.1, from coordinate 14,121,609 downwards.
TCCTACATTCAGTTCCTAGCAATGTCAGTATTAAACATGGTTTTCCTGCAAAGTTTCTAAATCAACAATGGTGTCCATTACTTCGGATTATAATCAGGTACATTACATGCAATGGGCGTTTTTCTCTTGTGCATTTCTACCACCTCCATCTGGTTATGGTTTTTAAGGGTTTTAAGATCAATTTTCCTTTCTTCCTGCTCAATAGTTTAAAGAAATGGCTAATATTGTCCAGAGAACTATCGGTGATCAAGATAGGAGTCTCTTCCATCATGGTCTGCTTAAAATTTTAATTCAAAATCATTTAGCTTTGGAGGGTAAGACTTGGGGAGAATTTTTAGTTCAGAATGGCTTTGGGGAAAATCAGTTCTAGCCATCTCCCCTCCCTAAAACTCATGTAAAAGGAAGAAGACCTCCCATTGCTAACCCTATCCAAGAGCTTGATCCCACTTCGAGGCATGATGAGCATGGCACTTTAAACCCTACCCAGGAAAAAATGAAGATCTTGTTATTAAATATAGTAATAACCCCATGGTTCCTGAAACTCCTTTGGATCCATCCCCATCCAAATTGCAACATGATATGTCTGCAAAGAAAGGCAAAGGTCTAGTTAGTTCAGAAGAAGACCCTGAGTTTCTTGTTAAAGCTGAATATAGACCAAAAAAGTCAAAGCCTGCCCCTACTAGTTCACACTTAGGAGCATGATGTTTCACCAGGAGTATGGCCGTTACCTCGGTTCCTAAAACGGTAGAACAATCTGGCGAGCATCCTATAATTGAGGTTAGCAGTCCGATGAACAATTATATGCCCATCAGTCATCTCATGAAGATATTGACCGAGAATAGAGCATTGAATTTTATAACTCTGCTTCATCTCCCAAAGCTGCCTCTGTTGGAAATTCATCTCCCAAGCAACTTGATCAAGAGATTGAGCAGAATCCATATCTGGTCGATGACCAATTTTCTGATCGAGCTATGGAAACCCTCAAACTGTCTATCAAACTTCCTTTCAAATAGAAAATTTCTCACTTGGAAGATGAACTTAAGGAAGCTAAAGGATGAGTTATTATCTTGGGTCGATCGCTGGAAAAATATGAAAATGAAGAAGATGAAGAAGGATAAATATCAAGTCGTTAAGAAAATATTGGTCTCTTCAAATGAAAGGTTATTGAAACAAGATGAACACCATAAGGCCAAGATTCCGAAGTTGAAAGCCACGTTAGCAGAAGCTAGAAGAGCCACTCGAATTCAAGTAGCTATTGAATCTTGACTTTGAAGCTAAAGGATGAGTTATTATCTTGGGTCGATCGATGGCAAAATATGAAAATGAAGAAGGATAAATATAAAGCCGTTAAGAAAATATTGGTCTCTTCAAATGAAAGGTTATTGAAACAAGATGAACACCATAAGGGAAGTCATGGTGGGGGACGTGTTGTCTATCCCATATTGGTGAGAGAGATGTGTGTTGTAGTTTAATTTACAAGTTATAATTAAACATTAATTAATTATCTAAATACAATTTAGTCCATGCTTTTTAATTATACAAATTATAATTAAATATTAATTAATTATATAAACACAATACATGGCAACAAATAATAATATTTGTAAATTAATAAAATTTAGTTTTATCTCATTTAAAAAAAATTATTACTATATAAAGCCATATTAAATCATATATGGTAATATATATTAAATTTTATTCCATTAATATATTTTTATATTAAATCATATATTGTAATATATATTAAATTTTATTCAATTAATATATTTTTATAAATTTTGGTATAGTTTTTAAAAATATATATATATATTTTTTGGAAAAAAAGTGTAATTTCATTAAATGATAATCAAATTACATACTGTATAAGTGCATCAGAAATAGAAAGTTTTGATCTCAAGAGATCTCGAATATATTCATATACATGATAAAAAGTGCTATAAAAAATAGCAAGTATCCCAAAAATATAAAAGTAATAGATAATTGTTGATCAAATATTTATATATATATATTAACTTAAATATTTTAAAAATAAAAAATTAAATTTTAAATTTTTTAAAATATAAATTTTATTTTATAATTGATTTATAAATATGAAAAGAGTAAGTTTATTTAAAAAATTAATGTAAAAAATATTAAAAAAACTATAAATAATCAATTGTACATATATACTCCATACCTATGGTGGGGGCATTGTTGGAATAGGAGGGAGCCAATTCACAATAATAATAAAAAAATCAATTTTAATTATGGTGATTGTACTTTACCAGTGTTTTATTATTAAAAATTAATACAATAATAATTACACATTGCATCACTATTAATATTGGCTATAACATTAATTATGAGTTTTATTAATGAAAAACTATTTGACTTTTATAATTTATTATATAATCACTTACTATATAAACTCTATATTAACTCATTCTAATATAGAGATGCAATCTTTATTTTTAGAATGGTGGTTGACTGATTCTATAAATTATTTTTAGTTTAATTATACACGTTATAATTAAACATTAATTAATTATATAAATACAATTTAGTCCATGTTTTTTAATTATACAAATTATAATTAAACATTAATTAATTATATAAACATAATACATAATAACAAATAATAATATTTATAAATGAATAAAATTTAGTTTTATCTCATTTAAAAAAAATATAACTATACAAAGCAATATTAAACATTAATTAATTGTATCAATGTTATACATGCAACTACAAATAATAATGTTAATACATTAATTAAACCATTGTTAATTGAAGAGAAAACAAACAATAACAATTAAATCATATATTTTAATATATATAAAATTTTATTCAATCAATATATTTTTATAAAGTTTTGTATAGTTTTTAATATATATATATATATATATATATATATTAAATATTTTAAGAAATGAAAATTTTATTTTATTTTTTTTAAATATAAATTTTATTTTATGATTGGTTTATTGATATGAAAAGACCAAATTTATTTAATTTTTTTAATAAGCTATATGTAGGTCCTTATATTATCAGAAGCAAAATATACAGAGTCAGGGATGAGCCGGGTCCTCTCACCAAGGAGAAAAAAGACCCATAATCAGTTTGGAAATGTATATTTGAAATAGTAAATAGCGACATAATAAACCTAGCAGTGCTATAGAGAAGCAAACAGAGAATTGTCTTAAACAAAAAGAACTATTTAAACCAAAAGAGAAGCAAGAAAATGGGCATCGACAATACTCATTAATTGTTGTGGTACTCCTTCTGATCATGCTGAGTAGTCGAGTCTTTGGCCAGAGTAATGCCAAATCTGTAGGCAAACTGCTGCTGGTTGTAAAGCACTTGCTTCAGCATGTCCTGTAAATCATCAAGCTCCATAAGAATTTTGGCCGACGCCTAATTGCGGTCAGTGAGAGTCTTGACCAGAATGAGCTTGTGCGACCAGTGCAGGTCCAGAGTCTTCTGGTAAAGAGTGCTTCTGCCCCTAGTGTTTCCAGGGTCAGGTACGAGGGCTTCAAATTCCTCTCGGATTTCATCGTTCTCCAGATAGTCTCTAGTGACTCGAGCGTCTTCTTCTGCGTCGCGAATCTCTGCTTGAGCTTGCCTAGGAATCTCAGAATGAAACTTACGCGCTGTTTCCACCACCCCTCTCATCAGACGAACCAACAAAGTGGAGGAGGAGCCGCTATGAGGCTGAGAATTCATCTGTTGGGAATCTTGACGGGTGCGGACTCGCCTAGGGGGATCCATAATCACCATTAAGATGGTGTAAGTATACTGTAAAAGTTGCGGAGTCTGGAACTTTGGCCGGAAGAAAACCCAAAAAGCTCAGCAAAACCGTGGTCTGGGACCCAGAAAGTCAGAAAGCCAGAGAACAAAGGCACCAGAAGTCGGGCACTCAGAAGACCAGAGAACGCAAACACCAGGAGCCGAGGGTTCTGAATGGATGGAGCCAAGAAAGCTAGAACAGAGGTAACAAGAGAAAATCCAGGTGCCAACGAATGAGCTCTCACCTAGCTGGCAGCAGTGGAACCTTTTCTAAGCAGAGCTTTAAGCTTAGCGTCTTCCGACCTGAGAAGATGCTGCGGGAGACGAGAATGAATCCCTGTATGAATACTTGGAGTGCCCGTTGAACTCATGAGAGCGAAAGGACAGAGCATATGATCGAAAATCGTGGGCATTAACAGAGCCATTACCCAGAGCAGGAAATGAACAACATATCGGATGTTACACACCCTGGAGCAGTTAAGCCAACGATGGGCAGTCGAGCTTCAGACAGGAGAGATGAGGCAATAATCACTCTGCATGGGACGCGGGAGAGGCGGAGGACAGGTCATTATCAGCTCCGGGGAAAGAGCATGCAGAAGGCAAATGGGGAGGTGCATGGACCGGCAGGTGGCTGGAGCTTGTGGCAAGCGCGTGGTTGGAGCTGTAGGTTGGCACGGGGTGGGAGTTATAGACTGGCAGCTGGGTGCTGGCATGGAAGGCATCCGGCGGGCCCATGGCGGTGCCATGTGGCCCAGTTTGCACCCACTGTGGGGTTTAAAAAATTAATTTTAAAAATATTAAAAAAAACTATAAATAGTCACTTGTACATATATATACTCAATACCTATGGTGGGGGGCATTGTTGGAATAGGAGGGAGCCACTTCACAATTAAAATAATCAATTTTAATTATGGTGATTGTACTTCACCTATATTTTATTATTAAAATTTAATACAATAATAATTACACATTGCATCACTATTAATATTCGCCATAACATTAATTATGAATTTTGTTAATGAAAAATCATTTGACTTACATAATTTATTATATAATCACATACTATATAAGCTCATTCCAATGTAGAGATGAAATCTTTATTTTTAGAAAAACTTATTTTTCCATTAAAATCAACCCAAAATGGTTTTACAATATGACTTCAAGCTACTTGCAATAGACATTCCCATGGCTAGTGGATTGGATCAACAAATATTCTTGATTAGGGATGAGGAAGAGTACAAGATTGGAGGTGGGCTGATTTCTAAGCTCAAGGATCCAATAGTGAAGGCAATAGTTGTAGAAAAAGAGTTTGAAGATCAATGTGAGAAAGAAGAGGAAGATAACAAGTCAAAGAGAGCTTGAAAAAGAAGAGATGTCAAGGCAAACAAGAGGTAGAAAAATTGGAAAAATGAAAGAATGGGTTAATTTGTAAGGGCTTGAGTTTTGTTCCAAAAGTTGGGTCCTTATTGAAGAAAATAAGCATCTTCCTTCTAGGAGATATATAGATTGGCGAGACAATCATTTCTTCATTCATGTATTTCACCATTTTCTCCTTGCCTTTCAAAAGCATCTCAATATGGATTCTTTGTTGTTAGAAGGATTTTTTACCCTTTGCTATTGCATTGAAAAAAGCACAAATTGACTTTGGTTACTAATCATCCTGTACGGTGCATTTTTCTTAGTAATATGGTTGGTGCAACATTATTAACTGATTGGTGTTAATACATTTTTTTATGTATTCATAAAAGGTAGCCTGTTACCTTTTTCTTTTACCAATCCTTCCAAATAGTTAGTCAAAATCACAATACTTTTAACATTGTGTTGTGTTTGTTAACAACATTTGCATTGAAGTTTCCATATATGGGCTTAATATTAGGAATTCTTAGACTTGTAAGGTAACCATGTTTCTCTGAACTTCCTAAGAGCTAGAACCTTACCAAAAACAAAAGCTTGCATGCACTCTATAACCAATGTAAATGCCCCACCACCACCACCACCACCATTGCAAACTCTTGCAAATCCATATTTCCCATTCCTTCGCCAAAATACCTATCAAAATATTTCTCAATCATCCTACAACAGAAAATGCCTTAACAATGCACATAATGTTGGGTATCCTTGGAGTAGCAAAAACAAGCAAGCACAGAAATGAAGTTCATAATCCATCTTGGAAAAAATCTATTTCACATTAAATTGCAGTCTACCTACATGATTAGGATACAATTTACACATCTGACTATAATCCTTGGCATCATAAACACAAATAACCATTTCGCTATCCATATTCTGCACATTCTTTCAAACTTTAACAATTTCTCCTTGATTCCCGAGGCTGACAGAAAGTTGCATTAATAAAAACCTATTAAGAAATTGATGGGTTCTAACTTAATCATAAACATGAGCAGATAAAGACATGAGGCCTACATAGTGTAGACAAAGGAGTCATTAGCATCTATTGTTTAAACAATATGTTCATATTAGAATATTTTGCAGGGGTACTCACCTCCAACTTGATTGAGCACATTATGGAGGCTTTCACAATCAACTCAATTGCTTCACCTCCAACCTGATTGAGCACATTATGGAGGATTCCACAATCAACTCAATTGCTTCTTTGACTGAAGTCTTCATTCCTTACCTCAATTGAGGTTGTTGTTAAAGCTTCTTAACATGCTGGGCCAATTTACAAATTTCATCCAATACACATAGACACTCCTATGTATTGGTAGAAATGGTTTTGAATCTCTCCAATACAAGTGCCACAATAAGAAGACCGGTCATAGCTAAGCGTGTCGTCCCCCATATCTTTCAAAGGACCCTAAATGACTATCTTGGCTTCTCCAGGAGTAATAGATTTTTGAATAGCATTAATATAAACAAAGATTAATTTAGATTGGGCATTTTTTTTGGAAGACATGTCCACGTTTTATTTAAAAAGAAAAAGTTAATGGCATTGAACCTATTGAGGATGTTTAATATGCACAAAGGCATTTACCCCCTCTGATAGGACTTCCTTCAATTCTTTTAGGCTTTCTGAAGGGCTCTATCGGTAGTTTTTAGCATCGTTTGTCTTTGACGATTCATTTCCCGTCCTTTTCTCCTTCTGAAACAAAAAAATGAGCAATCATTTTGTTAGTTGTTTGTTATTAAGTGTTGTCTAATATATCGATATAATTGTAAAACAATTGACATGATGGGAAATATAGCGATGAACCTTGATGAGTTCCAACAAATGAGATATGCATTTGATAAGGCCATCTAGGTTGGAATCAACATCTTCTTTGTCACCTGCATTAGCACATGTCAGAATGTTATGAATAAGGCCATTGAGATCCACCTTTCAAACATTGGAACTGAGGAAGGTGTTTCTTGAAGTTGATTATTAGTAGTAGCATTTAAGAAGAGGAGCTTACTTGGAATACCCTATCATGAGAAGTGTTGGGTTGAGAAGAGGATGACAACCAGAAGCCAACTAATGGAACAATGAGTTGAGAAGAGGTGGAGGATGAGGGGGCAACTGATGGAACATTTAGTTGAGAAGAAGTGAAAATATTAGTTGGAACATCCTTCTCTTTTATTAAGACATCTGCAGAAGCTTTGGATTCAATGGAGGAGGCAGCTATTGGAGCAGTGAGTTGGGAATCATGATGAGGATGCGTTAGAGCCTCATATGTAGCATTTGGATCTGGAGTAGAAGGGTTGGTGTTCTCATTTGGAAAGCATAGAAAGCAGGGAAACAAGCTACAACAACAACTTTTCTTTTCCATTACAAGTTGGAACTGCTCATTACTTGAACCCCAGACCTCAAGTGACAATATGGAAAATGACATGGAGATTGGCAAACTATAGAGGCACTTCGATACTCGCCACTTGTGAGTACAACAATTACAATATAACCATGTGAGACTTCCATTGAAAACAATTAATTGCAGAAGATATTGTAGATATGTCACAACAAACATAAAGGTGCAAGCTATAAATGAAAACATTGAAATGAAGGCGACATTGATGTTAATATCAAGGATTAAAGTAGGGGAGAGAAGCCAGTAGCGGTGCATATTTTTTACCCATTTTGCGTAACTTAATTCTCCATGTTCTCGAGCTCTTTTTTTCCTCCAAATTTTTATCACATATACTTTGGTGTGTTCTCTATCTTGCCATTTGGCCTTGAGGTGTGACGAATCCAAATTGATGCCATGTCATCCACAAAGTTCCTAGTTGTCCAATCCTAATGTGTTTTAGTGTATTTTCTATGGGGACCAATGGGTGAACATTGATGTTACTTAAAATGAAATTTCAAAATTCAAATATTCATTTTATTTCAAAATGTACATGGAAGTTTTTTGATAAATAATTTTAAAAGCATGAAAAATATTGACAATGACTTGTACATAAAGTACTTTTATGAACCACTTATGGTAGTTAGTATTTCCAAGATTGAGGTTAGCCAACACCATTTCTATCTCCACTACTGGTCCTCCGTGCAACTACTGGATCCTCTCCCTAGGCTTATTTTCTTTGATCAATGCAATGTCTAGGTCATAACTTTATGTGTCTTCATGACTTTACATGTTTTCAAAGTAATGACTCGAAATTGAAAAATTTATGTACACAGTACTCCACACCTCATAAAATAATGCGTGAACCCCTTATATTAATAATATTTTTTTAAAATAAAAAAAAAATATTAATTGACAATACTCCGGTTACTGTCAATTTATTTTTTGTTGAAGGAGTTTCCTAGTCATATTGATTTTCTGTAAGGTATACTCTATGAGCAAGTATTGGTTCTAGATTTTATTGATTTTAAAAAACAAAGGAAATATGGAAATTGCATTAGGAAGACACATAAAAGTATGATCATAGAGATATAAATAGAGAATTTACTCTTTGGAATAGAGGATTATGAAATTGGTTTGTTTTTTGAAACCACAGAGCTATAGAATGAGTTATTATTAATGAACAAAGGTGATTAAGCTCTAGTGAACCTTCTAGTCAACTAGAGTGAAGATGTACCAGATGGAATGAAGGGTAGACTATATCTTTCACTTGCACCATTACTGGTATCAGAGCCAAATTTAATTGATAGTAAACTTATCCCTACAAGTAAGTTGTTGTGCGAAGCGATGACATTCAGTGTGAGAGGAGGTTGAGGAGGTCGCAGAGGACATTGACCTGTTGCAAATTCAGAAGTGATGGAATAGATGAGAGATCTTCAAGCAAGGATGGAGGCCATAGAATATGCCAGACATCGAGATCCTGAAGTAGGGGATATCAGTGAATCAAAAAAAGAATCTCGAGAAGAAGGAGAGGAGATAGTTGAGGAAATTACTGAAGTCAGATTACTTAATTCAATTTTGGGTTTTGGTTCAAGGCCAAAGGTAGAGATACCTACATATAATGGTAGTTTGGATACAGAGGAGCTAATAGATGGATAAATTCCTTAGACAAGTACTTCGATTATGAAGATGTGAATGAGGACAAGCAAGTGAAGTTTGTTGTCATAAGGCTGAGAGAACACACAACCTTATGGTGGGATTGGGTGCAGGAAAAAAGGAAGCGTAAGAATAAAGGAAGGATTACAAGGTGGAGCAAAATAGTGGCAGAATTAAAAGGTAATTTTCTACCCAAGGATTATAAATTGATTTTGTTCAGGAAAATGCAAAATCTAAGACAGAAACTCTGAATTGTTCTTTGTTGACAAGGTCCGACTGAACTCGCTGACACATCTTAATCAAAATCTTTAGTAGGAAGAAAGGAAGATTGATCTTTTTCTTCCCACCGTATGGGATCTTCTATTAGTTATATGACCAGGTGGTGTAGTGTGTGAAGCAAAAGTAATGGTAATAGTAATATTTTTGTTCCCAAAATTGTAGCACTACTCACATCCCACTTATAAATGATCAAGTATTTTGATGATTAAATACAATAACTAATTTAAATTAATATCAAGTAGGACTGGCCCCACGGGTGTGGCGCATTGGTGTTTCGCTTGATATGAAGTCACATGTTGTAAAGAGAGGTCACGAGTTCAAATCACTCCCGGCTTTACCCGTGTCCCATGCTTGCGGGGTGTGTGGGGCACTGTAACATCCCTAAATTTTGACCCCAATTATTATTATCATTAATATTATTATTGTAATCATTCTGGTGAGGAGCTCAAGGCCAAGGCCCCACCAGAGAATGATGTGTGTTATGGTATCTATTTACTTAAATTGTAGACCTAGGTCATTAAAAGTTGTGATCACGATAGTCTGCATCTACAAAAAGGGAAGAGGTTGATTGGCTATGAAGCCATGAGAACTAAAGATATACCATCTCGATGCCATAGACACTTGGAGAAAAGTAACGAATTTAATTTAGTCGACTCACGGGTTAACCTGAAGCTAATAACCTAACGGTCGCAAATTAATTATTTTACCTTTTAAGAAGATTATATATATATATATATATATACCTTGTACACATATACACGAAAGGTTAATAATGGAGATAACTAATAGGTATGAGATACCTTTATATGTAAAGGAGTCATATTCATATGACCGATTAACCATGGTAAATATGTTAATATATAAGTAGTATTCAAGTGCCTTATATATAGTTATATATATATATCTAGATGTTTAAAAACCATCTTATTTATAGATGAAAATAATGATATCATATTCCTTATTATACAAAGTAAGAGAGCCCTTTTTGTTCTAAAAATGGGCACTTAAAACAATATTAAAATAAAGTGTAAAAAAAATATTCTCCTTGAAATAGAAGATTCGACCACTTGCTAGTGGGAACATGTTGTAATTAATACAAATCTTTTGGTTATTTCGTGGGTTTCCGTTATGAGAGAAATTAGGGGTTTTCCTCCATGATGGAGCGTTATTTCATAATTTTATGCCGCCACTTGTTCCTTGGACGAGCCAAGTGTTAGTCATTCTTTTGGGTGATACTCCTTCATAAAGGAAGGGAAATTTCGAGGAGGGGGGTCCTCTAGAGCGGGAAATGAGAATTTCAAGATTTACAAGCCTCGGCAAACGATGATGAAGGGGGTTGAAGCTCTGCGATGGGAAGACAGGGCATAGCTGAGATGAGAAGGCGATACGAGCTAAAATGGTTGCTGCGATATGAGTGAGGATGCCAATCCTGCATCATGGGTATTACTCTTCTACTCATAATTCTAGCTGTGTTTATTCTCTGTGATGGGAGCAGAGTGATAAGCAAAAAACAACGATGCCAACTGAGTAAGCAAAACCTTTACCCCTTGTTTAAAAATCCCTTATGAAAGTATTTATTTGCTGCAGTTACTATTATATGCATTATGGTTGAGGGAGAAAATCGATCCTTGTAGGTTCAGTACAATAGGTTACTTATTTAGAATGTTATCATCTGTTGAAGTGTTTAAATGCTATCATGAAACTTTTGTGACCTCTATCTTTCTTTATCATTTATAATTGCGTGGATCCCCTTTGAATTAAGGGACTTCTGTTTACGTAATTTGGGGCTTAGATCGCTAAAACCTACTTGAATCCTTGGCTACCGGTTACAAATTTTATTTATAATCTAACCTTGTATTATATTTTAGCCGCACCATTTATATCTCTGAAACCAACGAGTGGATGAAATTCAGTATTATACATAAGCTGTAATATAGCTATGTTCGTAGATTGATTGGCTACTGCGATGGGAGGAAAATCAAACTTCATGTTTAAAATTTATGTGCAATCGTAAATTGCTGGAGTCGAAATTTCCTGTTTGAGATATGTTTGTTTACTGTTTTGTGTCACCGCACATTAAATAGGAAGGCTAGCTCTCTGCATACTTTGAACGTTTACAACCTTGCGTTACTGCACGTTAAAAAGGAAGGAACAACTCAAATACATCTCGATCCCAACCCTCCCTCTGGTCAGTAAGGTATTTAACAATCTAAGAATGCCTTATCTGGGCGCTATTCTTTACTATGTGGGTACTTTTCTGTATTGAGTTTCGATAGCCGTTATGGAACCTCGTAGATCTACTGTGTTGAAAATATTTTTTTTTATGAAGGCGATGAAACCTGCATGATGTTTGCCTTATTATTATTTTTTTTGCTTCCCTTTGTTGTTACAAGATACTTTGAACCCGATAGTTCTGTTATCATGAAAATAGTAGAATACAGCTCATAAGCTAAGCCTCGCGGTTGTTATGAATTTTCTTATCTCTGCATTATAAATGCCTAGAAACTAACCTTGACTTAGTAGTAATAATGTTAATACTATTTTGAATTCAGTAATCATCTTAGTTTTAGTAAAACAACCACGAAATCTTCGATGACCGTTTCAGCATTTATATATACCAGTCCTTGGAACTCATAAATCTCGGTGGCCTGTAAGTTTATTACTATGGTTTATTTTTTTTTTTATTTTTTTCGGTGAGTACTTTGAATGTAAACTCTGGATAGATAATAGCTATATCTATATGTGCCGAATTGTTATCAATCTTTCCTTTTTTAATGCAGGAAAAGAGTTGGAATTTCAATATTAATATATGTCATATAAATAAGTCTTAGATACTAGACACTACCCGATGCTTAAATAATTTCACATGGGTTGGTTCCAATAGCCTTGGAACTAATGTTAGAATAATCTTATGGATATAGTTTAATAAGGGATTTACTTATTTTTTTATAGAATTAGTCGTATTTCCTAAAGAGAGTTAAAGCTACCTTATAAATGATGTATACTCATATAAAAAGTAACTATTATATATGTTTAGTCTACATTTTTTATTTTTAAAAAATAAATGTACTAAGAAAATAAATATTAGACACTTTTGTTAAAAGTTAATATACCAATCTTATATTAAAAGATTGAGTAGTTTAGAGTTTAAAATTTAATTTTATGCTATGACTCTATTGTGTATAGAGTCTTCACCCTATTTCTAAATTTTCTGTTTTAAAAGTGTTGCCTCTATTGTATAAAGTGGCTTTGTATTGCGAAGATTTAAAATGTTTAAAAAGAGTAAATCACCCTTCGAATTATTCTTACGATTTTGTTAACAAATAAGGGTTGTGTACATTATAATGTATTAGATTTTAGATTCATAGTTTAGCTTCAAATATTTTGAAGAGAAATGCTCTCTAAGAGAGAAGCATCAAGAATGATAGAATTCTGCAAACAACTGAGTTTGCCATTTGTAATACTTCACTTGATCGATAATTATAATAAAAGATGCACACACTTTTGTGGACTAGCCCGTGTACGGGTGAACCACGTTATATTTGTCTCCTATGGTGTTTCTCCATGTGTCTTATGTATGAGTACTTGTTCCTGTTCTTAAAATTGTTTATGATTACTTTGAAGTATACATTTCATATATAAGGTTGGTTGTTTATGTGATGTATAATGCTTATGATCTTGTTATGTTGACATTGCAAAGTTTTAATTATTTGTAAGCAATAATTTAAGAAAGTAAACCTACAATTTATATTTCTGCATATATTTTAGTGGTATTTTAGGCACTTAGAAAAGTTTTAAATTTTACGAAAATTTGGGTTCGTGACATATGGTATCAGAGCCAGGTTACAACACTCGGGCCTGATGGGCTCAACATGAAATAAATAGGTATGAAAATTGACTAATCAAATTGTTCTTTTGTTTCTGGATGCATGGAACTGGAATCGACGAGGGGCAATGTCATTCAAAAGTTCAAACTTCAAAGTTTCCCAAAGGAGTAAAGATGAGTATTTCAGTCATTAAAGCAAAGTAGTTGATATGCAAATCTAATTTGATATGTGAGTATTGTGTATTTTCAATTTGATAAGATCTAGTTGACCTTTGAGATTTGGCTGACCCTTGATAATAAGAATTGTTTGATGTTGGTGTTAATGATTTTGATCTTAACTAAAAGTGCAGTATATATATTCTTATATATGTGAAGTTACGTTTATGTATATTTAAAGTTACTTTATATCAATGTGAAGTTATTTTTATACATCCATATAAAGTGGTAGGATATCCCCAGTATGGGCTAGATTATTGAGATATTATAAATAAAAGCATCTCATTACCGTAGAATGCATAATAGGGTCATCATTTAGGATGGTTTATACTCCTATAGATCATAATGTGTTTCAATAAAATGTGTCATGTTTAGAACTAAGCATGTTAAAATGAATATGAGGAATTAGAAAGTGAAGTTGAGAAATTACTTGAATACACCATTGATGAGTATCATCATTTTGTTAAAGGTTCGAAAAGTATTCAATTTGAAATGAATCTATGTACAACTAGCCGTTTTAAATTATGAAACTAACATGTTTATTTGTTAAGCAAAAGAGTTTGCGTCAGGATGAAATGAAGAGGATGCACAAGTAAATGAGCATGCGTATAATGCTATGGAACTAATATGTTCAAAAGATGAGCAATTGAAGCAAAGAAACTTATCCTTATACTAACATTTTAGAAAGTGAACTTAATCCCAACTGATGACATGATAAAAAAAGGACGTTGACTTATACAGATAAGTTGAGCTATGTTGCTCAAAAGTAAGTAATGATTTTCTTTACATGTTATTTACAGGATTTTATGAATCATGATTGGTGATAAGACTTATGATTGATGATGTGTTATCATCAAAATGCATAGAATATGATGGTAAATAGATGAATATATTCATTAAATATTTTGTGGCTATTTTGTCGCATGTGGAATACAAGAAATACTAAATGATTATTACTAAGTAATATTCTCGGACTCAAATGAGAAGATTTGAGAGGAAAATAATATTTCCTGAACTCAAGTAGAGGCTACATCTTGCACTCACTTACTAGCTGTTGCAGGGTGCAACTTCCCTAAAATTGTGGTCATGTTCCCCATGGAAGTGGAACAGAGCAGGTGGGAAGCTCGTTGAATGTTATACTGACCCAAAAGTCCTAGGCAAACTTTATAACCATTGAATTGAGCAGAGGAAGGGCTCACGATTTTTCCTTGTGTTGTTAGAACGAAGCACACAAGAGGTTCTCTGAGGAGACTAAACTTTTTCCTTGTGGTGTTAGAACTGAGCCCACAAGAAGATTCGATGAGGGAAAGCTATGTAATGAGTTGCAGAGTAAGACTGTCATATTGTCTGCTGTATGCAGAGGTTTTCCGGCTGAGTTATAGAAGACTCATGTTTTGTATGGCAAGTCTCCACGATTGCAGAAATACATAAAGGGTTTTGTATGGCAAGTCTTCACGATTGCAGGAAATACATAAGAGTTTTGTATGCAAGTCGCCATGATTGCGGAAGTACACAGAGGTTTGGTGATTTCAAAGTACAGTTGAAAGAATTGTTTTCTGATATAAGTTAATGATAATGATTGTCTTGTAGCTAGACTATCACATATATTTATGTGTGAATGTTATGAATGCTAAAGTAAGCGAATATTTCATCAAGGATGAGCATGAATGATAAACATTTGCTATTTTGAAATTTTGTATACTTCTGTTATACTGAAAAATACTGAAAAATCTTGTACGAGTTGTACAATGTGCAGGTTACAATTGAAGAAAGCTTGCTGAAAACGCAAAGAGGTAAAGACGACCAAACCTTAAGAGAAAAAGTGAGCGAAAAATGATGAATGGACGCAAAAGATAAACTGTTGAACACCGAGGACGGTGTTATCTTTAAGGGGTGGAGTGTGTAACATCCCTAAATTTTGACCCCAATTATTATTATCATTAATATTATTATTGTAATCATTCTGGTGAGGAGCTCAAGGCCAAGGCCCCACCAGAGAATGATGTGTGTTATGGTATCTATTTACTTAAATTGTAGACCTAGGTCATTAAAAGTTGTGATCACGATAGTCTGCATCTACAAAAAGGGAAGAGGTTGATTGGCTATGAAGCCATGAGAACTAAAGATATACCATCTCGATGCCATAGACACTTGGAGAAAAGTAACGAATTTAATTTAGTCGACTCACGGGTTAACCTGAAGCTAATAACCTAACGGTCGCAAATTAATTATTTTACCTTTTAAGAAGATTATATATATATATATATATATATATATATATATATACCTTGTACACATATATACGAAAGGTTAATAATGGAGATAACTAATAGGTATGAGATACCTTTATATGTAAAGGAGTCATATTCATATGACCGATTAACCATGGTAAATATGTTAATATATAAGTAGTATTCAAGTGCCTTATATATAGTTATATATATATATCTAGATGTTTAAAAACCATCTTATTTATAGATGAAAATAATGATATCATATTCCTTATTATACAAAGTAAGAGAGCCCTTTTTGTTCTAAAAATGGGCACTTAAAACAATATTAAAATAAAGTGTAAAAAAAATATTCTCCTTGAAATAGAAGATTCGACCACTTGCTAGTGGGAACATGTTGTAATTAATACAAATCTTTTGGTTATTTCGTGGGTTTCCGTTATGAGAGAAATTAGGGGTTTGCCTCCATGATGGAGCGTTATTTCATAATTTTATGCCGCCACTTGTTCCTTGGACGAGCTAAGTGTTAGTCATTCTTTTGGGTGATACTCCTTCATAAAGGAAGGGAAATTTCGAGGAGGGGGGTCCTCTAGAGCGGGAAATGAGAATTTCAAGATTTACAAGCCTCGGCAAACGATGATGAAGGGGGTTGAAGCTCTGCGATGGGAAGACAGGGCATAGCTGAGATGAGAAGGCGATACGAGCTAAAATGGTTGCTGCGATATGAGTGAGGATGCCAATCCTGCATCATGGGTATTACTCTTCTACTCATAATTCTAGCTGTGTTTATTCTCTGTGATGGGAGCAGAGTGATAAGCAAAAAACAACGATGCCAACTGAGTAAGCAAAACCTTTACCCCTTGTTTAAAAATCCCTTATGAAAGTATTTATTTGCTGCAGTTACTATTATATGCATTATGGTTGAGGGAGAAAATCGATCCTTGTAGGTTCAGTACAATAGGTTACTTATTTAGAATGTTATCATCTGTTGAAGTGTTTAAATGCTATCATGAAACTTTTGTGACCTCTATCTTTCTTTATCATTTATAATTGCGTGGATCCCCTTTGAATTAAGGGACTTCTGTTTACGTAATTTGGGGCTTAGATCGCTAAAACCTACTTGAATCCTTGGCTACCGGTTACAAATTTTATTTATAATCTAACCTTGTATTATATTTTAGCCGCACCATTTATATCTCTGAAACCAACGAGTGGATGAAATTCAGTATTATACATAAGCTGTAATATAGCTATGTTCGTAGATTGATTGGCTACTGCGATGGGAGGAAAATCAAACTTCATGTTTAAAATTTATGTGCAATCGTAAATTGCTGGAGTCGAAATTTCCTGTTTGAGATATGTTTGTTTACTGTTTTGTGTCACCGCACATTAAATAGGAAGGCTAGCTCTCTGCATACTTTGAACGTTTACAACCTTGCGTTACTGCACGTTAAAAAGGAAGGAACAACTCAAATACATCTCGATCCCAACCCTCCCTCTGGTCAGTAAGATATTTAACAATCTAAGAATGCCTTATCTGGGCGCTATTCTTTACTATGTGGGTACTTTTCTGTATTGAGTTTCGATAGCCGTTATGGAACCTCGTAGATCTACTGTGTTGAAAATATTTTTTTTATGAAGGCGATGAAACCTGCATGATGTTCGCCTTATTATTATTTTTTTTGCTTCCCTTTGTTGTTACAAGATACTTTGAACCCGATAGTTCTGTTATCATGAAAATAGTAGAATACAACTCATAAGCTAAGCCTCGCGGTTGTTATGAATTTTCTTATCTCTGCATTATAAATGCCTAGAAACTAACCTTGACTTAGTAGTAATAATGTTAATACTATTTTGAATTCAGTAATCATCTTAGTTTTAGTAAAACAACCACGAAATCTTCGATGACCGTTTCAGCATTTATATATACCAGTCCTTGGAACTCATAAATCTCAGTGGCCTGTAAGTTTATTACTATGGTTTATTTTATTTTTTATTTTTTTTCGGTGAGTACTTTGAATGTAAACTCTGGATAGATAATAGCTATATCTATATGTGCCGAATTGTTGTCAATCTTTCCTTTTTTTAATGCAGGAAAAGAGTTGGAATTTCAATATTAATATATGTCATATAAATAAGTCTTAGATACTAGACACTACCCGATGCTTAAATAATTTCACATGGGTTGGTTCCAATAGCCTTGGAACTAATGTTAGAATAATCTTATGTATATAGTTTAATAAGGGATTTACTTATTTTTTTATAGAATTAGTCGTATTTCCTAAAGAGAGTTAAAGCTACCTTATAAATGATGTATACTCATATAAAAAGTAACTATTATTTATGTTTAGTCTACATTTTTTATTTTTAAAAATAAGTGTACTAAGAAAATAAATATTAGACACTTTTGTTAAAAGTTAATATACCAATCTTATATTAAAAGATTGAGTAGTTTAGAGTTTAAAATTTAATTTTATGCTATGACTCTATTGTGTATAGAGTCTTCACCCTATTTCTAAATTTTCTGTTTTAAAAGTGTTGCCTCTATTGTATAAAGTGGCTTTGTATTGCGAAGATTTAAAATGTTTAAAAAGAGTAAATCACCCTTCGAATTATTCTTACGATTTTGTTAACAAATAAGGGTTGTGTACATTATAATGTATTAGATTTTAGATCCATAGTTTAGCTTCAAATATTTTGAAGAGAAATGCTCTCTAAGAGAGAAGCATCAAGAATGATAGAATTCTGCAAACAACTGAGTTTTCCATTTGTAATACTTCACTTGATCGATAATTATAATAAAAGATGCACACACTTTTGTGGACTAGCCCGTGTACAGGTGAACCACGTTATATTTGTCTCCTATGGTGTTTCTCCATGTGTCTTATGTATGAGTACTTGTTCCTGTTCTTAAAATTGTTTATGATTACTTTGAAGTATACATTTCATATATAAGGTTGGTTGTTTATGTGATGTATAATGCTTATGATCTTGTTATGTTGACATTGCAAAGTTTTAATTATTTGTAAGCAATAATTTAAGAAAGTAAACCTACAATTTATATTTCTGCATATATTTTAGTGGTATTTTAGGCACTTAGAAAAGTTTTAAATTTTACGAAAATTTGGGTTCGTGACAGGCACCTAGGGTTATAGTGGTAGTGGGGATTGATCCCTGGAACCCATGTCACGCGAGTACCATCCCAGTCTCCAGTTGCCGATTCCCCTAGTAAAAAAAAAAATCAAGTAGGATTGATTAAAACATCATGACACAAGAGAAGAAAATTATTACCTTGATGATACTTCCTTGTGGATCATGGAGGTGACCAATCTTCAAACCTACATTTTCCAAATAGAATAAAAGGATATATTACATAATGATAATTAAACATGTAATAAATTGATATAAAAATAATAAAGGGGTATACTTGAATGAGCTTCTCTTGGTTTCAAGAATAATTTAATATTCTCTACTGAACAGGACCAACCACGTGAAGGTGGAAGCTCATGTGGCCCCTCCCCCCCCCCCACGTCACATCACTCTCATTTCCCCATACCCAATCTATACTACATTGAACTACAATGGAAGTAAATGAAAGAAAAAAACTAAGATATATATAACAAGTAGCAAAACTAACATGAAATTTTACCACAAATAGCCCATATTAATCCATTGTACAATAAGTTCTTTTCTTCTTTGTATTTTTCACATATAAAGAGATTAAATCATCATTGGAATTATGTTCACCATCTTCAGCTATTGTGTCCTAATTCGGTGCTACATTACTATGCAACGCCCCCACTCCATGCATTAATTCTAGTATTACGACGTCGAGGCTGAGGCGGTGCAAGGGTAACATCTATGATAACAAAATACATTTACATGATATGGTTATTTATTATTCATAGGAGTATTTAATTAATACAAATATAATTACAATTTTTTTTTACCTAGATTAGCAGTACTCGACGTCGTCAGTTGGGTTCGCACCTCTACCTCTACTCTTTTACCAACAACCTCATCTGCCATTGAAACAATTAAAGTTTTAAGTACATGAAATACATGTAAATATTAATAGTTGTTGATAAATACATTGCATTTTAAATGCACACATACCATTTTGGGTTTCCTAACCAGTACTAGAATTACAAGGAGGTGTTGGTGGCCAACAACCTTCTCATCTTTTCTTTGTTTTTTATTTAATAAAAGATGATATCAGAAATAATGGATTCCCTCATAAATAATTTCATATGGAAAATTATTTAGGAGTGCCTTCAGAATCTTTGATTCTGAAGGTACTCCCAATTGAGGAATACTTTCGCATTGAGAATTTAGACCCAGGGTGGAGTTGCTACACTATTTGAATGCATCATTGATAAATCACTAATGGTTATCCAATTTTGCAACTGCTAAATCTTATCTTCTTTATGGCTTAATGTATTCTCATTTTCATAATTTCTTCATGATTAATGACAAGCCATATCGATCAATTTAAGCTTATGTTAAAACTTTAGCAGTCTCATCTTAGATATGGAGTGTTCTAATTACAAAGGTTAGTAATATTATTGGCATGTTTTTAATTAAATTAGTGGATGTTTGCCTATATATTACTAAATGACATAAGAATATCCCTAACATACATTATGCTTGATTTTATAAATCATTGTAACGTTATCATTTCAATCCTAGGCATATACTTCGAAAGTTCCTACATTCCCAAAAAACATTAGGACCCATGAAGGTTTCTCCATAGTCAACTATGGTGGTCATCATTTTTTAACCTATTATGCTTCAACAGGTTGTTTAAAAAATTTGGAAATAGCTACGAAGATGAGATGAATTATTTCAAAGGTATTAATCAAACCTAGTAATCATATCCCACCCAATCCTTAATCTGCGTGGAAGTCCCAGGTCTTTTGCATCATTCATTGAAACTCGTTACGATATATTACTTTAAAGCTTTGTAAAACCTTGTATTAAAATCAGGTGATCTTTTACAATTAGCATATGATTAAACTATGTTGTCACAGTCCATATGAAATTACTTCGGAATATAAGCGAGCATCATTAAAGTTAGCATCCCCTCATTGATTATGATCATGTTCCCAATTTCCAGATGATCATACGACGACACTCAAAACCCTCCGTTCGACAATTTTCCTGAGTATCTAAATCATACTTAATCGATGTGGTTATAGTTATTTGGCATTTTTATAGCTGGTGTGAACAATAGCCAAGATCATGAGCATTGTTATGGTATTATGGACATATGGATTAGTCGTACAACCAGGTGGCTTTTCAATTCATATTGATAGAATTATAATAATTATTTGAAATGTCTCGATCTAGTCGCCCATGCTCATGCTTCAAAGGAGTTAAGCTTCGATTTTGGAGATTTAGAGGATTTGAAGTGTGCGATTGATATGAAGAAACCTGTTGAGTATGGATGCATTTCTCAAAGGTTTGGGGTAGTGTGGATACCCATTCCCTCCGTCTTCACCACTGACCCTGTGTGTAATCAGAAACCCTATACTGAACAAATGGCCCCGCTCAGTCGTGTAGAAGTATCGGGTAATGAATTGTTGCAGGCCGACGCTGAGGTTTCTGAACAATTCGAAAGGGTAGGATGGGGGCCATTCTTAAGTCATTTCAGTGGGCATAACACCCAAGTTACAAGGTAGTTTTCCTTATCATTTAAAGATGGTGCAGCCCAAATCAGTAATTTGCATTTACCATTGATAGAGTATTTTATCACAGAAGCTATTGGGCTACCTTAGACCGGTGAGCGATGGTTTAAGGGAGGGAAAATCAGTAAGAAAAAGTGAAAGACCTTCCTACATTCAGTTCCTAGCGATGTCAGTATTAAACATGGTTTTCCTGCAAAGTTTCTAAATCAACAATGGTGTCCATTACTTCGGATTATAATCAGGTACATTACATGCAATGGGCGTTTTTCTCTTGTGCATTTCTACCACCTCCATCTGGTTATGGTTTTTAAGGGTTTTAAGATCAATTTTCTTTTCTTCCTGCTCAATAGTTTAAAGAAATGGCTAATATTGTCCAGAGAACTATCGGTGATCAAGATAGGAGTCTCTTCCATCATGGTCTGCTTAAAATTTTAATTCAAAATCATTTAGCTTTGGAGGGTAAGACTTGGGGAGAATTTTTAGTTCAGAATGGCTTTGGGGAAAATCAGTTCTAGCCGTCTCCCCTCCCTAAAACTCATGTAAAAGGAAGAAGACCTCCCATTTCTAACCCTATCCAAGAGCTTGATCCCACTTCGAGGCATGATGAGCATGGCACTTTAAACCCTACCTAGGAAAATAATGAAGATCTTGTTATTAAATATAGTAATAACCCCATGGTTCCTGAAACTCCTTTGGATCCATCCCCATCCGAATTGCAACATGATATGTCTGCAAAGAAAGGAAAAGGTCTAGTTAGTTCAGAAGAAGACCCTGGGTTTCTTGTTAAAGCTGAATAAAGACCAAAAAAGTCAAAGCCTGCCCCTACTAGTTCACACTTAGGAGCATGATGTTTCACAAGGAGTATGGCCGTTACCTCGGTTCCTAAAACGGTAGAACAATCTGGCGAGCATACTATAATTGAGGTTAGCAGTCCGATGAACAATTATATGCCCATCAGTCATCTCATGAAGATATTGACCGAGAACAGAGCATTGAATTTTATAACTCTGCTTCATCTCCCAAAGCTGCCTCTGTTGGAAATTCATCTCCCAAGCAACTTGATCAAGAGATTGAGCAGAATCCATATCTGGTCGATGACCAATTTTCTGATCGAGCTATGGAAACCCTCAAACTGTCTATCAAACTTCCTTTCAAATAGAAAATTGCTCACTTGGAAGATGAACTTAAGGAAGCTAAAGGATGAGTTATTATCTTGGGTCGATCGATGGCAAAATATGAAAATGAAGAAGATGAAGAAGGATAAATATAAAGTCGTTAAGAAAATATTGGTCTCTTCAAATGAAAGGTTATTGAAACAAGATGAACACCATAAGGCCAAGATTCTGAAGTTGAAAGCCACATTAGCAGAAGCCAGAAGAGCCACTCGAATTCAAGTAGCTATTGAATCTTGACTTTGAAGCTAAAAGATGAGTTATTATCTTGGGTCGATCGATGGAAAAATATGAAAATGAAGAAGGATAAATATAAAGCCGTTAAGAAAATATTGGTCTCTTCAAATGAAAGGTTATTGAAACAAGATGAACACCATAAGGCCAAGATTCTGAAGTTGAAAGCAACGTTAGCAGAAGCCAGAAGAGCCACTCGAATTCAAGTAGTTGTTGAATCTTGACTTTGAACCTTTTTCTTTACCAATTTTGATTATATACAGGGATATAAGCTTTGGGCATTATAGGTAATATTTCTTTCAATATAATGAGCTATTATTAGCACACCTAAAGAATCGGAGATTCTGTAGGAGTGCTTATCATTTATTTTTGCATTCAATTGTTTTTATAACTGTGATAGCAATAATTAATCAGTGGTTTTATTTGTTGTGTCGCAGATGGCATCTTGGATCGAAAGGCATGAACGCACAATAATTCTCATTAGGTAATGTACACATAAATACAATGAGAATTGACCCTTGGGATTCAGATTCCAAGAGGTCTCTTGGACTCCCAAGATGATTGATCATCTCCCAACCTGACGAATTAGTTTCTATATATTAGTTTGTTTTCACACACCTTTATGATGATGAAGATGATGATTATATTGATTGCGATAATAATTATACAATTAATATACATTTCAGAAATATCATTGATATTACCCTTCATCGAAATCCACATATGTATCATATGATGTTTTATAATCAATTTTGAATGGATTGACCACATTAACATCGTCAACAATATCATCCCCTTCATATATATCATCATTGAGAACATTGTCATCTACATTTAGCTGGTCATCTTCTTCAACCTCTTCATCCGACAATACATCTACCCCATGATGCTCCTCTACACCATTTTCTTCTTCGATGTCATGTTCTTCTTGTACATTATACTTTGCAGGCCTTCCTCTTGGATCATATCTAACAACAAATGACTAGCCCACTTTACCTAGAACCTCCAAATATAAGACATGTTCATATTGGATTGGAAGGACAAGTGGTTGTTAGGATATTCCTATACTCCATTCCTTTCCTACGTAGCATTATCATTGCTTTTCCTTCAGTCATGCATGCAGGCATGCAATTGTGTGCATCCTAATCATCAGTATGGTGTCTCCCAGCACCTAGTGCTTAGTTTACTAGCCCCGGGAGCCTGTTTCCACTCAGATCCATCCCTCCTAGTCAGTGATGTGCCCTCTTTTCACCTACCACATGTGAAGTACGCCCTCTCTCACCTACCACCAGTGACACACTCAGTTAGTTTCTTGATTTGTGGATCTCTCCTTGATTTGAGGACAAATTGACTAGTTAACTCACTGAAACACTCCGATGGACCTCCAGAGAGACTTGGTTGACTATTCTGATTGTAGTTAGCTCCTCATGCGCCCTCCTTGGATTCTCCTTCACTACATTAGTGCTCCATGCATCAGTTACACCTACTACATTCAGTTAGACTCAGTTTGAAACATGGTTGATGGTTACTTGTGCATTGATGACATTCCACTGATCTGATGATGAGTTCATGGAAGCTAATTCGAATTTCCACCTTGGCATTTGAATCCTCTCCATTGTATTATTTATTGTTCATATTATGATTAATGAATTAGTGTGATGTTATTCTTCTTCTATCTGAGTTCTACTATATCATAATTATGTTGTTCTTTTACACTACATTGTCCACTCTTCTTCTATTTTCCTGCTTAATCTTTCTTGTGAGGTATACATTAGCTCTTAGATCTGCTGTGAGGATTTTCACATGGTATCATAGCATGTTGAGAGTATAGTCTATCTCCATTCCTTTTTTTTTTTTGCAGGTTCTTACCAAGATTTCGAGTGCAACAATAGTTTTCTGCAGTTTTGCAGCAGTAGCAGTTGCAGATATTCTCTATTGTTTTTGCAGGTCTTCTGCAACAGCTTCCATGAATCTGGAAGGAATTCCTCCTCTCTCTCCATTCAACTATGATGAGTGGAAACCAAAGATGATAGCATATTTGAAGAGACATGGTCTTTTTATTATTGTCTTGAAAGAGAGTTCGAATCCTTTGAAGAGGAGAATGATTGGTTAAGTGAAGGTGATAGAGCCTATGGAGCAATGTTGACTGCTATGTCTCGTTGTATGTTAATCCACTTCCATGATTCTATTGAATCTCCAAAATAGCTATGAGCCCATCTAGATGAAATATTTGGAAAACAGAATGAAGGGATTGGTGCAAACTATTTGGAGATCAAGCCCAATGATGCATTCGCCCTCCTTGATGGTCTCTCTGATAATGATTTAGTATCAAACATATCTCATGATGAAGTTGTCCAAAAAGAAGAAGAACTTGTAGATTCAACAGTCATGTTCTCAATGTCTTCTATTTCAAATTCTGAGCCAATTCACACTCTAGAAATTGAAGAGGTTCTTAAATGCTCTCTTGCACAAGAGTCTGTTGGTTTGCATAATGATGATCTATTGAATGTTTCAGAGGTTAAATCAGCAATTGGAGGTGATGCATTCGCTCTCCTTGATCACTTACCTCTTATGTACTAATATATAATCATTTGTACATGCTCTCAGAAGTTCATTGAAGATGTAGGGCATTACCATTCGCTTGGGATCATTTCTCATGCATATCATGGTTTTGATCTCACCCCTGATGGTTCAAAGGAGATCTCAAGAAACCATTTATCAAGTCTTGGAGCTGATTTGAAATCCAAGCAAACACTATCATGTGATGGTTCTTTTGGGAATGATCTCACCTATGATGGTTCAAAGGAGATAACAAAAGACTATCTACACATTCATGGATTTGATCCTACCTCAGCTGATTCGAATCACAGGATCCATGATCATCCTCATACCTTTGGATTTGTTCTCATCACATTCGGTCTGAAGAGAAAGTACAAACACATGCTTTTGGAGCATGAACCACTTCTTCCCAAGAAGAAGATACCTCTAGACATATGACCAAGCATCACACCTGCTTGAGTTTGGAGCATTTTGTTTTGGTGTGCCTTACAGTCTCTTTTGAGGGGGGGGGATATTTTTCCCATGAGTTTTTTCCCCATTTCCTTGTTTCATGGACTGTTCTTTATTATTCATTGTATTGGGTGACCTTTGGTCTCAGTTACCAGGGCCCAGGATGGATTAAGGGGGGTGTTAGGATATTCCTATACTCCATTCCTTTCCTACTTAGAATTATCATTGTTTTGAATTCAGTCATGCATGCAGCCATGCAATTGCATGCATCCCAGTCATCAGTATGGTGTCTCCCAGCACCTAGTGCTTAGTTTACTAGCCCCAGGATCTTGTTTCCACTCAGTTCCAGCCCTCCTATCATTGATGCGCCCTCTTTTCACCTACCACATGTGAAGTATGCCCTCTCTCACCTACCACCAGTGACACACTCAGTTAGTTGCTTGATTTGTGGATCTCTCCTTGATTTGAGGATAGATTGACTAGTTAACTCACTGAAACACTCTGATGGACCTCCAGAGAGACTTGGTGGACTATTCTGACTACAGTTAGCTCCTCATGCGCCCTCCTTGGATTCTTGGATTCTCCTTCACTACATTAGTGCTCCATGCATTAGTTACACCTACTACATTCAGTTAGACTCAATTTGACACATGGTTGATGGTTACTTGTGCATCGATGACACTCTACTGATCTGATGATGATTTCGAATTGCCACCTTGGCATTCGAATCCTCTCCATTGTATTATTTATTGTTCATATTATGATTAATGAATTAGTGTGATGTTATTCTTCTTCTATCTAAGTTCTACTGTATCATAATTCTGTTGCTCTTTTATACTGCATTGTCCACTCTTCTTCTATTTTCCTACTTAATCTTTCTTGTGAGGTATAAATTAGCTCTTAGATCTGCTGTGAGGATTTTCACAATGGTTATGTACCCGGCTCAAACATCCTTTTGTTAACCATGGTAAATCCATTGGCATGCTCAATAACAGTTCTTTCGGGATCACGTTCATATATTTGTAACCTGTACCATTTGACCTTGAATAGAATTAACTTGAAGGATCCAAAGTCACAATCAATCATATCTTTCAAATACCCATAGTATCTATTTTTCGATATTGTTGGATGCCTCTCACTTCTAGAGGAAACATTAGTGACCTGATAGACTGCAGTTATCCTAGAATCTATGGTTCTTCTTGTCATCCAAGGTTTTGATGTGAAATTCATTGCCATTGCACCACATTGCCTTGTGGTGTTTCAACTGCAATATGCCCAACACATAAAAAATGAATTAATGTCAATTAAAAAGCATATTTCAACAAAAAAATTAAAAAAAAAAACATTACTAGTTCCATCAATATAATGGAAAATAACTAAAAAAGTTGGTGAATATGATTGCATGTTTATCTTTTAAGCCATGTACTGCTAAATCAATTTCCCTCTGCGAAATATTGGGATCTTCATTGTAGTGAGCTCCTTTAACTAATGTAACCACCCCTTCCCATGATAACCTACCATCACGTTGTATACATTGTTCTATCCATACCTTCATCCAATCAACATTATTTGCAATGTATAAATGTAGTGCATCCCACTCTATACCGACTGTATGAGAAAATAATATAATTAATAAGAATAAAGAATATTAATAATTGATGGAACAATAAAAATTAAATATGTGAAATATACATAAAACTTAAAAATGTAAAGTATTTATATAGATCTCAAACATCTAATTTGTACGTACCTTTCACTTTCCTCAGTGTACCATTCTTGAGCAGGACCTCTCGGCCTACAAATATTTTTAGTGAGTCGGAATCCCAAATGAGATGCATATTAATGTTTCTTGATAGCTTTTGAAGATACTAACTTAACATACACCATGGATTGATATACCATATATCCATCCACCATAGAACCCTCACGACGTGCTCTTTGTCTAACCAATGCCTTCAATGATTTCAAGTGCCTTTCCAACATCCACATTGACCTTGTGTGTACAGGTCCACACATTTCAATCTCCTCAACTTGGTGTATGAGGTAGTGCTATTGTGCATTAAAAAATTCTGTAGGTGGGTACTTTTGCATTTCACACGTTAGTCTGGGAATTTTTATCCTCCAATATTTCATATCTTCTTTATGGATTTCTTTAGATGACAACCACCTACAAATGATACAAGCAAAATATAGGTTGAAACATAAACAATACATAAATTGCAAGTAAAACACGTGATCAAAAACTTATGCAACAAACTTTTTACATATGAAACATTATTTACCTCGTGTATTTTCCATGATCATATATAGTTTGTTTTATGTTGTTGTCAAAGTTGGCAAGGAGAGATAGAGGCATAACATGTTGTACAAAAATCATTATTTCATTGAAAATAGATTAAAATAAGTATTACAAAATTAAAATAGATTAAAAGAATTGCTACCAATATATGTAGAAATCTACCAGAATAATTACTTTATGAAGGTATGCCAGTCATGAGTTTTTACACCACCAAATTCACCTTTCTTAGTTAAGATATATTTATGTTTGAAGAAAATCCTGCCAGAAATCTAATTTTCCAAATGACCTCTTTTACAACATTGCTTTCATGCTCTGTAAATAACCATGGAAGACTAATCCAGTCTACTCCATTTCTATTTGAGTCAATCATATTTTGCATTGCATGATTGGCTTCTTGAATGTCACTACAAATTTTGAGAATTTTTTATTTTTTTTCCATTCCATCTAAGATTCTCCACAACATTTCTTTTATGTTCTTCCTGATATGCATTGTATCAAACAAATGAACTATTTGCAAGTGTTCATAGTACGACAACCTATTGAATTGTTTGGGTTAACTTTTCATTCCTCGTGGAAGTCGATCATTACCTCGACGACAAGATTTATGATACCCAAATTAAAATACAAATAATAATTGTTAGATACAGTAAACATGAGAATTCAACACAAATCACAATTGTAAAACATTGCATATGATACATAGGCGATTTGCTTACGTCGACGATTTCTATTATATTCCAACTTCCATAGTTTAGGTGTCATTCTTTGTGGTTTTATTGTAGTCTCTTCTTTCCCATTGAATAAATTCTTATCAGTTGTTTGATACGTATGGTTCTTAGGGAGAAAGTGTCTATATTCATCAAACACCTACTTTTCTAAACTTCTTGAACGACGAGATTTCATCTTAGAACCACAAAATGGACATGCAAATTTATCCTTTGTTTGAAGACCTGCAAGATATGGATTAATGCCAGTATTAGTTATATAACAATGAATTATTTAAATACATGCATGATTATATTATCATAAAATTATATAATATTGAAGTGCAATAGTGGTACATACCACAAAAATGTGTTGGCCTTGGGGCATCATGAATTGTCCATATAAGCATTGCATGGAATTGAAATATTATTTGACCTATTGGTCTAGAGATGTCATACATAGTGATGCCAGACCATAACTTTAGTAGCTTGTCAACAAGAGGCTCAATATATGCATTCATATTATCTTTCACTTGGTACTTGCCTAATTGGTTGAAAGTACACATAATTACTACCTTGTGTGTGTGTGTAATAAATGAACAAAACAAATAAAATGCTACATTCAAACACAAATATCGTTATAAACAAACCCATGGAACAATAATTGCCAACAATGTGTGCTCCCTCTTTATTGACATTCAAGGAGGAAGGTTATTATTTATAACAAAATAGTCCACACTGAGTAAGTAGACCTAATATCACCAAATGGATTGACACCATCAGCTGCTAATAAAAGCCTAATATTACGAGGTTCTTCTTTAAAAATTGTCCATCTTTCTTTGATGTTCCTAAAAACAGAACCATATGTAGGCATTCAAATAACACCATTTTCACTTTTGTGCTGTGCATGGTAATCCATAAACTGTGCTATGCTTCCACACCTGAACAATCGCTGCAAACATGGAATCATGGGAATATAACGAAGAACCTTGTGAGGCACCTTATTTGTTACTTGATCAGTTCGATATCTATTGATTTGACATTGTGGGAATTTTGTTTTTGAAGCATATTGTCTATAATATATAACATGATCATTGGGACATGCATCAATAGCCTAATAATCTATTCCAATAGCTTTCATAATGCCATATGATTTTTGGCAGGTGATAGGTAACTTATCTAGTGTTAGGAACCCATGCCTTTACTTTGTTAGTATGTTGTTGTTGGACACATATGCTTTGTAAGTCATCCCTTAGTATTTGTTAATCAATAGTTTGTGTTATTGTTGTTGGCGCATATGCTTTGTAAGTCGCCCGTAGTATTGTTAATCCATAGTTTGTAACGGCCCATGGTTTCGACCCATAGTATTGGCTCCTAGAATTAGTATATAAGTGTGTGTTGAGACCTATGAAGGCACCGTGAAGTTATTTGTATTGAGCTTGCTCAAAGGAGGTTGCCCCCTCGAAGTGGCTTGTGATCAATACAAAAGTGATTCTGAGTTCTGTCATTTCTGCTATTTCACATATTCTTGTTAATTAATTGTTGCAGGTGCCTCACATCTGGTATCAGAGCACTTTCTTGGGCTCGCTGGGTGAAATTTCTGCCAAATTTTTTTTCGCTTCTGTTGCAGGTTTAGATTTGGGAATAATCCCCATCCGCTTAACTGTGGGAAGTACTTGGGCATAAGCCCTAAAACTCATTGTGAGGAGTACCACAAGAACCCCGAAGTAGCTGGCCCATTGAGAGGACCTGCCAGCGAAAAGGGCAACAACCCCTACCTGATTGACTAGTTCCCACCCGTGAGGTAAACCAAGAGCTGTCGTTTGTGGCAAAGCGGTTATCAGTTTTACCTGAGCCGTGGAGTGAGGGGTATTGCCCCAATATGCAAGCCGTCAGACAGCATTGGTGGCCGAGTGAAACCCTTGAACTGTTAGGAAGCCGCACATACCTGGGGTCCATATCTACTTTTAGCTGAACTATTGTCGATCACTGCTGCGCCGTTTCAGATCTATTTTGCAAGTCGTTCCAGATTCAGCCGTTTTCAGTCCATTCGGCACTGTTCCAGATTTCTTTCGAGCCAAGTATAAAATTCAGTATTTTCTCCATATCTCCCTTATTTTTACTCTGTTTCCCTTGAAATTTTCGGGGAACCCCTGTCATCCAATTCTGCATATTTCAGTCCTGAGGACCCTATCCTCAATTCCCCTTTCCAAAGCTCGAAATCCCACATTTGTCTATTTTTAGGGTTTGCCATAACTTCCTCAGATTTCACCCAATCACCTTCAAATTTTACCACAGAGTTCCTTTCTAAATTCTACTTCTTTGTTCCCCTCTGCCAAATTTTCCCATTCTTTCACCCCGCTTCTGAAATCCTCATTTTTGCTTCCCTATCTATCCAACAGTGTCCAAAATTTAGTCAAACCCCAATTACCCTTCTGATTTTTTCCCAAATCCAAATTTTCCCTTACTGAAGTAGTTCCTGTTTTTGTTTTCCTACCCAGTCAGATAAAAAAAAAAAAAAAAAAAATCCCTGGTTATGGTTGTCACCCGTGCAGGAGCAAAAACCATGGAGGAAGCACTTGCAGCCATCCAAGCCAAACTCCAGGATCTGGATGAAAAATTTCTCGGTCTCCATCTTGAACATTCAGCTATGAACAACAAACGGCAGTCCGAGTCTTCAGTAGACAATGGGTTCTCTGCTTCCAGCAATTTTCGTGGTCCGAAGCTTGATTTTCCTCGCTTCAATGGTACCGATCCAACTGGATGGATCTATCGTGCAGAACAGTATTTCAGTCTGCATAATACTTTTGATGTCAACAAAGTTCCACTGACATCCTTTCATTTGGAACAGGAAGCTCTTCAATGGTATCGCTGGTACGTCAAGGCTCATCCAGAGCCCAACTGGCCAGACTTTTGCCAGCTCCTTTTGCAACGATTTGGTCCTAGTGCTTTTGATGACTTCACAGGAGCCCTCACTAAACTTCGCCAAACTGGCACTGTGAGAGAGTATCAAACCGAATTTGAGAATCTAGCCAACCACACCGAAGGATTGTCTGATGAATTTTACCGGAGTTGTTTTATCAGTGGTCTAAAGGATGCCATTCGCTCTGAGGTCAAAATGTTCTGCCCCAACACAATGATGGAAGCACTCGGGTTGGCTAAGTTGGCAGAAGACAAGCTTGCATCCCAACAACGCTCCATGCCCACTTTTGTTCCCTTCCGAAATATGAGTTCTCAGTGACCACCTATACCGCAGGCTCCTCGACCGACTCCTATCAAGCGTTTGTCTGAAACAGAGATGCAAGCATGCAGAGAAAAGGGGCTTTGCTATAATTGTGATGAGAAATTCACTTGGGGACATAGATGTGTTCAGCAAAAGCTCTATCTCCTGGATGTGGAGTCTCCGCCTGCCTCTGAAATGGGTGACGAAGATCCAGAAACACTGGATGCTCCGGTCGACAGTCAGGAACCGCCTATTGACCCTCCGTCTCAGGATGAACAGCCAGAGATATCTCTCCATGCTTTAGCTGGAATCACCACCCCCCAAACAATGCGGGTCAGGGGTTACTTCAAGAAGCTTCCTCTTACAATCCTCATTGATTCTGGTAGCACTCATAATTTCATTGACCCTCGGATCGCCAAACAAGCTGATTGTTTTATCCATCCTTGCTCCAACTTTGAAGTCATGATTGCCAATGGGGGCACCTTACCTTGTAAAGGGAAGTGTCGAAATGTGCATATCTCTATGGGAGATTATATCTTGCGCTCATACATGTTTGCCTTGCCCTTAGGCGGATGTGATGTGGTTTTGGGTGCTCAATGGCTACGCACACTCGGCCCTATCTTATGGGATTTTGCCGAACTTTGGATGCAGTTTTCCCTCAATGGACACAAACACACATTGACAGGATTACAACCAGGTTCTCTCAGCATCATCAGTTCACATCGCATGGAAAAACTCCTCAAGAAGAGTTCACATGGTGTCATCACTCAGATCCATTCCATCCAGATGCAACCATCAGCGGTCTCCACTACTCCTTTGGATCTACAACAAATTCTGGATCGATATACAGGTGTCTTTGCTGAACCAGTGGGATTACCACCTTCCAGGCCAGAAGACCATCGTATTCAGCTCCTTCCTGGCAGCGTTCCTCCCAACATCAGGCCCTATTGCTACCCATTTCACCAAAAAACGGAGATTGAAATGCTCGTTCGGGACTTATTGAAGCAAGGTATTATTCGCCCAAGCACTAGTTCCTTTTCTTCTCCAGTTATTCTTGTCCGCAAAAAAGATGGGTCATGGCGCCTCTGCATTGACTTCCGAGCACTTAATCACCTCACCATCAAGGATAAGTTTCCAATTCCTGTTGTTGATGAGCTTCTTGATGAGCTTCATGGGGCTCACTTTTTCTCCAAGTTGGATCTTCGTTTTGGGTATCATCAAATTCGGGTTCATGAGGATGATATTCCTAAAACAACTTTTCGCACACATGATGGCCATTATGAGTTTTTGGTCATGCCCTTTGGCCTGACTAATGCTCCTTCCACATTCCAAGCCTTAATGAATAAAATATTTCGACCCTACTTGCGGAAATTCATTCTGGTATTCTTTGATGATATCCTTATCTACAGTAAAACATGGGATGAACATCTCCAGCATCTGGATCTTGTCATGCAACTTTTCTCTGACCATCATCTCCATGCCAAGCAGTCTAAATGTGTTTTTGGACAAAAGGAAGTTAAGTATCTCGGGCACATTATCTCAGCACAAGGGGTTCGCGTGGATCCTGCCAAAATCGAGGCCATGAACAATTGGCCACATCCTCAGACACTCAAGAGCCTTCGTGGTTTTTTGGGGTTGACTGGCTACTACCGCAAGTTTGTCAAGGATTATGGGAAGATTGCAGCTCCATTAACTGCTCTATTAAAAAAAGATGCTTTTACATGGACACCTGATGCTCAGTGTGCATTTG
Organism: Larix kaempferi; assembly: GCA_027924585.1. NCBI lineage: Eukaryota > Viridiplantae > Streptophyta > Pinopsida > Pinales > Pinaceae > Larix > Larix kaempferi. The sequence continues at coordinate 14,087,779 of BSBM01000435.1, read as the reverse complement.
ACAAACTAAAACAAGCTATGTGTACTACACCTGTGCTAGCTATGCCCGAGTTTTCCAAGCCCTTCACTATTGAGAGTGATGCTTGCGGCAATGGACTTGGTGCTGTTCTCCTTCAAGATGAATACCCCATCGCGTTCACCAGCAAAGCCCTTTCAGGTAAGAATTTAGCTGCCTCTACCTATGAGAAGGAAATGATGGCTATTTTGCATGCAGTACAGAAGTGGCGTCCATACTTATTAGGGAATCATTTCTGCATCAAGACTGATCACCAGAGTCTGAAATATTTCTTGGACCAGCGTGTCTCCTCCCCGGCACGACGGAAATGGGTTAGCAAACTCATGGGTTATGACTATGAGATCACTTACAAGAAGGGTAAAGACAATATTGTGGCAGATGCTCTTTCTCGCACATTTGATGCCCAAGGTTCTCTTTCAGCTATTTCTATGCCTGTTCCAAATTGGTTGCAATCTGTTCAACAGGGTTACGTCAATGACTCTTCCTTATCTCAGATCATCCAACGCTTGACCAACAATCCTTCGGCTGTCCCACATTACTCTTGGGATGGTGTTTCTCTGCGATACAAGGGTCGTCTGGTGCTTCCCCAGAGCACAGATCTTCAACAGGCTGTCTTCTATGAACTCCATGCTTCTCCATCGGCCGGGCACTTTGGGTTCCTCAAAACATATGAACGAGCACGGCGTAACTTCTTTTGGCAAGGCATGAAAAGGACAATTCAACAGATGGTGGCCGAATGTGATACCTGTCAACGCAATAAGGGTGAAACAACACTCCTTCCAGGATTGCTTGAACCCTTGCCCATACCTACACGGATTTGGACAGATATTTCTATGGATTTCATTGAAGGGCTCCCTAAATCTGGCGGGAAGACAGTGATTCTCGTTGTGGTTGATCGTCTCTCCAAATATAGTCATTTTTGCGCTCTCAGCCATCCCTATACAGCCTCCTCTGTCGCTCAAATTTTTATGGACCAGATCTTTCGTCTTCATGGCATCCCTTCTTCCATTGTCTCGGATCGTGATGCGACTTTCACTAGTCATTTTTGGACAAAACTCTTTCGCCACACTGGCACCAAACTGAAGATGAGTTCAGGGTATCACCCACAAACAGATGGTCAGACTGAAATTGTCAATAAATGCTTGGAAACTTATCTTCGTTGCTTCACCTCGGAACAACAACATCAGTGGGCAAAGTGGCTCCCTCTCCTGAATGGTGGTACAATACCTCTTACCATACTGCCTCTAAAATGACCCCATATGAAGCAGTCTACGGTCAAGCACCTCCAGCTCTTCTTCCATACACCCCCACCAGTTCACCAGTTCAGGAAGTTGACAAGGTCCTTCGCAACCGCGATCAGATTCTTCACATTTTGCGGGACAATCTTCACATGGCAAGAAATCGCATGAAGCAACAAGCTGATCAGCACCGTTCGGAGCGCACTTTTCAAGTCGGCGATATGGTTTTTCTTCGTCTCCAGCCGTACAAACAATCCTCCTTGAAACTCAAAGGGCGTCATAAGCTCGCTCCAAAGTTCTATGGGCCATATCGGATTCTTCAGAGGATTGGGTCCGTTGCTTATAAATTGGAACTTCCTCCTTCTTCCTGCATTCATCCAGTCTTTCATGTCTCTTGTCTGAAGAAAGTTCTTGGCACCAACATCAGCGGCCAAACGATTTTACCCGAACTGGATAATGAAGGATCCATCCTTTTGGAGCCAGAGGCCATCCTCAATCGGCGCACGCGTCAGCTTTGCTCTCGTTTTATCACAGAGGTCTTAATTCAGTGGCATGGCATGCAACCAGAGGATGCTACATGGGAACCACTCCTTCAGATTCAACAACAATTTCCACATCTAAAGCTTTGAGGACAAAGCTTTTTTTAAGGGGGAGGGGATGTTAGGAACCCATGTCTTTACATTGTTAGTATGTTGTTGTTGGACGCATATGCTTTGTAAGTCGTCCCGTAGTATTTGTTAATCAATAGTTTGTGTTATTGTTGTTGGCGCATATGCTTTGTAAGCCGCCCGTAGTATTGTTAATCCATAGTTTGTAACGGCCCATGGTTTCGACCCATAGTATTGGCGCCTAGAATTAGTATATAAGTGTGTGTTGAGACCTATGAAGGCACCGTGAAGTTATTTGTATTGAGCTTGCTCAAAGGAAGTTGCCCCCTCGAAGTGGCCTGTGATCAATACAAAAGTGATTCTGAGTTCTGTCATTTCTGCTATTTCGCGTATTCTTGTTAATTAATTGTTGCAGGTGCCTCACATCTAGTGATGGTAAGAAAAAATCACCTATCAGTCTATGACAATATAAAAATAACCGGTTAATGTAAATAATAGTAATCAATATAAGTATTGCATACTTAAGTTACATATCAATTGACACAAAAAATAGATAAAAAGAACTTGAAATTTACGCATATGTGATGAATTATATTGTGTACCTTAAGATCTATGTGAGACACATGTTGGACAGACCATTCGATACCTTCAAGCTCACCAAAAACAATACAACAAATAGAACATTATTTGAGGTGCCTTCATGAAGGGGTTGTGTGGCAGTGTCCAACATAGGAAAGCCATAAACACCATTGCTCTCCTCATCCAAGTTGTTGGCGTCATCCATGGGATAATTAAAGAAGTATTGGATCAATCTATTTGTCCCGTCCTCCTCAACTATATTATTAGTGTCATATTATTCCATGGGATTAACATGATCTTCATTATCCATATGGAAATCTTCCTCAGCTTGTACACCATTATTTTGAATTGGCATACTAAGTGGTGTCGCACACGTAGGATGATTTCTCTTTACAAATAATACAAGCAATCAAATAAAATTAGAGTGTATAACAAATATTAAAAAGAAAGGAAAATTTATTAAAACAATCAATAATATATACAAAGACCTTTAATGAATAGCTTACCATGGGACGATATTCATACCCCCCTTCAACATGCCCATACTCCCGAAAATGTATTTCAACTATTGTTAATAAAAGTCTTTTTCCATTAAAGCTCCTACATTCACATCAAGGGCAATAAAATTTTCCATCACCCGTAGTCACTATTCGCCTCTTTAACTTACCAAGCGTTGTTGATTGTTTTGGAGTTGGCATTGTAATTACCTATTACAACAATGAGCCATTGAAGCATTATAAGTACAAATGATCTTTCTATGCCATTAGTATAGGACTGGAAAATATTAAAGGAGACACACAAATTAAAAACACTAAGCTTCAAATTGTAAAAACCGAGGTATTGCTGATCAAAAATTGGTTGTGTTAAACAAGTTTTTGGTATAAAAATTTACTATTTCGTGCATCCAACAATCAAGAGAGAAAGTGTCGCAACTATAGCAAATTTGTCACAACATGTTCCGAATAAAATTATTTATAAATTTTATATCGTCGGAATTTCGACGACTGCCAAACATGGTTAACGTTGACCAAAATAGAAAGTCGATGATTGTTTCTACCTACCAAATGGGTATATACCCTTTCACATGCGTGGAATAATTTGTTGAAAGTGCAACTAAATATAGTCATAGCTGCGATGGTATGTTCATTGCGTCGAACATAAGACAAACATCGGGGCGCGGTGAAAAAAAATGATTATTTTGAAGTATTTTTCGACGACAAAAAATATTTTGTCCATATTTCGTCAAATTTTGACCCCATGTGTAGTAGTGATAGCACAAAATACATTTGAAGGACAAATATCTGAATTTTATATGGCATCTTATCTCTTAGAAATGATGTGTGCTGCAAATTCATATCTCGACATGAAATCACGGTGGCGACCATCCAAACCCACGATACATGTATATTGTAGTGTATTGTGGGAATACAAATATGTAAGCAATTATCAAAAGATATGTGATGAATTCATTCATCCATTATACACTTTGATCCATGACAATCCTACTCCATGCATGTCATAAACAACTTTTGAGGTAATGAAAGGCCTCGGTGATTGGTATCTCACAATGGAGCATTGTTATCTAAGGATCTATGGTGGATCTCAACCTCCACAAATCCTTCCCCTGTATGTTACCGAAAAGGTAGTACTGTTGGATATTTCATACGAGGCTTACATCAATGGAGTAGGATCCATTTTGGCTAACAACAAGAAATATCTATGGCCTCTTTTTCCTCTAATTGTTGGCAACTATATGATAGAATATGCTAGAGACATGGAGAGATAAATCAAGCTCTTAAAAAGTTTCACTTTGGAAACAAATTATTCAGGAGATGTGATCCTGAAGTATATTCAATACATGACATTGCTAGTCAATAAACTTCAATTTATCTAATACTCATTGTTACCACTCAAATTAGCACACCTTTACAAGTCAAGGCTATGTAGACCTAGCGCTAGTGATGGTAATCTCGAGAGAGAGTTAGACATAATATGATCCAGGTGAATCTGAGAACGATAAAAAATAAACAGTCTCGAATGCTATTGGGAATAACACCATTGTGTAGAGTTCAGAGAGAGATTTCCAACAATGTTTGAATTGCCTCAAACTGATGTCGTATGAGGAAGATACGATGTTATGAAGTTTTATGGAAACAAGTAAAAATGTAAGCATGGGTGACAGGTGGAAATCCCATGGGCTATGACACGTGGAAATCCCACGGGATACCACGTGGCCTATATGTACAGTTCATATGATGACGCGAAAATACGATCAGAAAATGTACCACTCCCATATTGACAGGTGGTAGAGTCGTGTTGACGTGGCAATGCCACGTAGCAGCCATATGTTGACGTGGAAGACAAGTGGCAGCCGCAAGCTGACGTCGTAGATAGGTTGAAGATGATGTGGCAAGGTTGTACAATAGGTGGCCCAACTGGAGGACAACACATGTCAACCACATGGAAGGGTGATGTGGCAATTGTACAGTTGGCAGTCTGAATGGGTGACACGTGGAGGGCACATGACATTGACTGTGCACATGTGGACCAATCAAATGGTGCCACGTGGCACCTTCAAGAAGGCTAAGTTAGGCTACAACCCAAAATTTTATTAATTCCGAACTAGTTGAATTTGAACCTTGGTCTCATGGGCATTAGTTGAACAACTTAACCATTACACCAAACTATATACTATATATAGAAAATGAGAATCAATTTATTTATGGTTTAGTTATTTGTTGTAACCAAATAACTATGGTTTTGGTTGGGTTTGTTACCACAAGCCACTATATACTAAGACAATGAATGTGCAAACAGGGGAGAACAGAGGAGCGTAGAACTATAGAGCATGCATAGAGTTTGAGATTGGAACGAATCCCAAGGCGAGGTTCTCTATGTTGCAGATTGTAGTCTCGATTTGCATGCCAATGGGGGGTCCTAGAAACCTGTTCAGAACCAGCTGAATTTATACTCAAAAGTATCAAAATTTTGAGAGGAATGCAACTGTGACCTCTGTTTTTGTGTATGAGCAACAAAATTAAAGTGTGTCTTCAGATTTTGCATTGTATTTGCCTTGTTTTTTGTGCTAAGGGGGGGTCCTTGGGCACCTGGGCAGAACATCATTGAGTTTATACTCGTTCTTCTCAGTTTTTTGAGAGGAGTCTAATGGTGATGATTATTTCTACATTTGAGTAGCATAATTTGAGGAGGTTCTCAAAATGTTGAATTAAGTATGTAAACTGAAGTGGTGAAATGTTATTGTCAGAAGTATGGCATGTTTACAGTCAAAAGTTTCATCTTGTTAAGGTGGAGATCATTATGATAGTTGCAACTAAGTTTGTGCAACCTGGAAGAAGTGTGTATGCCAAGAAGCCCCATATTGTTGGTAGAATTTTGTAAGTTCCAAGATGGGACAATGATCCGCGTATTGTGAGACCTTCTTGAAGGGAATGAAAGCCACTTTATGTGAGAGCCTTTTCAATCAGGAGCCTTTACAAAGGATAATTCATGAAGCGGTTCGAAGCGAGCCCAGAGACGTAGCCAAAGATTGGGTGAACTTCGTTAAACATCCTTGTCTCATATTGTTGTATTATTTTTTCTCATGCTCTCTTATTTACTTCTGCATTTTCCTTATGCAAAGTTGATTATGCAAGTTAAATTCTTCAGTTTAAGAGTTTGGTTAAGTAAGATTAAATTACTTAATTGAAAAGTGAACTGTCAATAACGATTCTTAATTCTAAATAAGATTTGATATCAATATGTGTTTAAGTTTAAGTTGATGTCTTAATATTTTTAGATTAAAGGAAAGTGGTTAGAGTCCCATTTTCATATCAAGTGGTATTAGAGAAGGTCTGATAGGAGAATGCTTATGAGGGCTAAACTCAAGCGCGGTGAAGGCAAGCTTGCAAGTCTTAATTAAGAAATTCAAAGAGAATTTTGAAAACATGGTCAAAGCACCAAAGCGAAAAGGGCTTCAAGATCTCAAAGAAGTCAACAAGAGTATTCAAGCGGAGAAAGATGAATTGAGAAGGTTGTTGTAAGAAGTGGAAGATGAGAGTCAGATAGCTGTGAGGCTTCTAAAAGAAGCCCCTAAAGAATCCCACCTATCTAGAGAAGATTGCATTAAGGGGAATTAGCCTAAAATGAAACATTCATGGTTATTATTTGCAAATAGCTAAGTTAGCATGCATATGTAGCCCTTCGAATCATTTTTCCATTATTGTAAAGTAGGATGGAAATAGTCTTCTTGTATGAAGTTTGGAGGTAGACTACTTATTAAAAGAGTGAAATAAGTAGAGATGGTTTCTAATTAAATGCCATAAAAAAATGTATGCCTTATACTATGTACATCTCAAACATGTAGTAAATTCCATGTTCATGTAAGATGTATCTATTACTGCCTTGTTAAGATGCAAGTCAAATAGTACAGTTGTTGTGGAAACATGTTTGGATTTTGATTTTAGGGAAACGATTGGAGGAGATGAGCAAGAAGTTCATTCAGAGACTCAAACATATACATCAAGCAATACAAGAACAATTAATCCAATATGGGCTAGGCATGATCAAATCCAAGATGGAGATCTAAGATGGGGATCCAAGATAGAGATTCAAGATGGAGAGACAAGATATAGATGCAAGATGGAGGTCCAAGATGGTGATCAATTTGAAGTGCATATCAGTGAGGTGGATAGAGACCAAAATGATGGAGATTCAAGATGGAGAACCAAGATGGAGAACCTAGATAGAGATCCAAGATGGAGCTTCAAGATGGAGAACCAAGATGGAGAACCTAGATAGAGATTCAAGATGGAGATCCAAGATGGTGATAAATTTGAAGTGCATATTGACGAGGTGGATAGAGACCAGAAAAGTGAGGGAGCTTTATTATCAACAAGTTTCCGATTAAATCCATACTTTTCGAGGTTCTAAAGTTCTTCCAGTGGGGAGGAATGATCCAGGTGGATATGAGAACGCTAAAACATAGAATGTCTAAAATGTTGATGAGAATGGAACCATTGTGTATAGTTTGGTGAGAGATTTCCAAATGCGCTTGAATCACCTTAAATAGATGTCATATGAGGAAGATATGATGTTCTGAAGTTTTATGGAAACATGCAAAAATGTAAGTAGGGGTGCCACGTGGCAAGACCACAGGCTACCACATGGCTTGTCCATACAGTATGTACAATGTTGTGTAAGTATGGTTGATAGATGGATGACTCCTATATTGACATGTGATGGAGGCGTGTTGATGTGGTAGTGACACTTGGAAGTTGTATGTCGATGTGGTGAACAGGGGGTAGCTAATGTGGAAAGGTTGTCTAGTAGGTGGCCAATTGGAGGATGAAACGTGTTAGCCATGTGGAAGGGTGATGTGGAAATTGTATAGTTGGAAGTATGAATGGGAAACACGTGGACGACATGTGGCATTGATTGTGCACATGTGGACCAACCAGATGGTGCCATGTGGCACCTTCGAGAAGTCCAAATTAGGCTACAGTTCAAAATTTTATTAAATCCAAATTGACCAGATTTGAACCCTGGTCTCATTGGTGTTAGTTGAACAACTTAACCGTTACAACAAACTATATACTATATATAGAAAATGAGAATCAATTTATTTATGGTTTAGTTATTTGTTATAGCCAAATAACTATGGTTTCGGTTGGGTTTGTTACCACAAGCCACTATATATTAAAACCACAAATGTGTAGTCGAGGAAGAATAGAGGAGCGCATAATTGCAGAGTGCGCACATAATTCAAGGTTGGCATGAATCCCGAGCTGGGTTTTCGTACTGTATTGTAGATTGCAGTCTCAATTTGCATGTCAAGGGGGGGTCATGGGTACCTATTCAAAACCAGGTCGAGTTTATACTCAAAAGTATCATAATTTCGAGAGGAATGCAACCGACCTTTGTTTCTATGTCTGAGAAGCATAATTGAAGTGTGTCTTTAAATTTTTCATTGTACTTGTCTTGTTTTTTGTGCCAAGGGGTTCCTTAGGCACCTAGGTGGAACATAGTTGAGTTATACTCGTTCTTCTTATTTGTTTGAGAGGATTCGGATGCTGACGAGTATTTATGCATTTAAGTAGCAGAATTTGAGGAGGTTTTCAAAGCATTGAATTAAGCATGTAAACTGAGGTGATGAAGTGCTATTGTCAGAAGTATGGCATGTTTACAGTTAGAAGTTTCATTATTTCGAGGCGGAACTCGTTATGATAGTTGCATGTGATTTTGTGCAACCTAGTAGAAGCGTTTATGCCATGAATCCCCTTATTGTTGGGATAATTTTGTACATTCCAGGATCGGACAATAAGCCACATATTGTGAGACCTTCTTGAAGGGAAGGATAGCCACTTTTTGTGAGAGCGTTTGTAATCAGTAGCCTTTGCAAAGGATAATTATTGAAGCAGTTTGAAGCGAGCCCAATAACATAGCCAAAGGTTGGGTGAACTTTGTTAACAATCATTGTCTCATATTATTGTATTATTGTTGCTCGTGCTCTCTTATTTACTTCTACATTTTCTTTATGAAAAGTTGATTATGCAAGCTAAATTATTCAGTTTAAGAGTTTGGTTAATTAAGATTAAATCACTTAATTGCAAAGTGTACTATCAATGACGATTCTTAATTCCGAATCAGGTTTGATATCAATATGTGTTTAAGTTTAAGTTGATGTCTTAATATTTTTGGATTAAAGGAAAGTGGTCAGAGTCTCATTTTCAGATCAAGTGGTATCATAGCAAGTCTGACAGGCGAATGCTTAGGAGGGTTAAACTTGAGCATTGTGAAGGCAAGCTTGCAAGTCTTAATTCAGAAATTCAAAGAGAATTTCACAGACACGGACAAAGCACCAAAGCGAAAAGGGCTTCAAGAGCTTGAAGAAGTCAACATGAGTATTCAAGTGGAGAATGTTGAATTGAGAAGGTTGTTGTCAAAAGTAGAAGATGAGATTCAGATAGATGCGAGGCTTCTAGAAGAATCCCCTAAATAATCCCACCTATCTAGAGAAGATTGCATTAAGGGGAAGTAGCCTAAAATGGAACATTCATGGTTATTATTTGCAAATAGCTAAGTTAGCATGCAAATGTATCTCTCCGAATCATTTTTCGATTATTGTAAAGTAGGATGGAAATAGTCTTCTTTTATGAAGGTTGGAGGTAGAGTACTTATTAAAAGTGTGAAATAAGTAGAGATGGTTGTTGATTAAATGCCATAAAAAAATGTATGCGTTATGCTATGTGCATATCAAATATGTATTAAATGTCATGTTCATGTAAGACGTATATCTTAATGCCTTGTAAAGAAGCAATTCAAACAATACAGTTGTTGTGGAAACATGTTTGGATTTTGCTTTAAGGGAAATGAGTGGAGGAGATGAGCAAGAAGTTCATTTAAAGACTCCAATAGATACATCAAGTAGTACACGAAACATTAATCTAAGATGGGCGAGGCATGATCGAACCCAATATGGATATATAAGATGGATATCTAAGATGGAGATCCAAGATGGAGATCCAAGATGAAGAACCAAGATGGAGAGCCAAGATAAAGATCCAAGATGGAGGTCCAAGATCGTGATCAGTTTGCAGTGCATATCGGCGAGGTGGATAGAGACCAGAAAAGTGAGGGAGCTTTATCATCACCAAAGTGTTGAGTAAATCTATAATTTTGGAGGTCCAAAGTTCTTCCAATGGGGAGGAATGATCCAGGTGGATCTAAGAATGCTAAAAAATCAACAATCTCAAATGTTGATGGGAATGGAACCATTGCATAGAGTTCAATGAGAGATTTGTAACGGTGCTTAAATCACCTCAACCGGATGTTGTATGAGGAAGATTTGATGTTCTTAATTTTTATGGAAATAGGAAAAAATGTTAGGAGGGGTGCCATGTGGAAATCCCATAGGTTTTCACATGGACTGTCCATATAGTTCGTACGATGACATGGTAGTACTGTCAACAGATGGACCACTCCTATATTGACATATGGCAGAACCATCCTGACGTATTGACATGTGGCAAAGTCGTGGTGAAGTGGCGTTGATGTGGTAGACGGTGACGTGGTGGATAGGTGGCCGCTGACGAGGCAAGGCCGTACAATAGGTGACCCAATTGGAGGATGACACATGTCATCCATTGGGCAGGATGACATGGCGATTGTACAATTGGAAATCTGAATGGGCAACACATGGAGGGAACATGGCATTGATTGTGCACATGTGGACCAATCAGATGGCGCCATGTGGCACCTTCAAGAAGGCCAAGTTGGGATATAGTTCAAAAATAGGATAGATTGGAACCCTAGTCTCATGGGCATTAGTTGAACAACTTAACTGTTACACCCAACTATATACTATATAGAAAATGAGAATCAATTTATTTATGGTTTAGTTATTTGTTATAACCAAATAGTTATGGTTTCGGTTAGGTTTGTTACCACAAGCCACTATATATTAAGACCATGAATATGCAGTGAAGGGAGAACATAGGAGTGCAGAATTGAAAAGCGTGCATGGATTTCGATGTTGGCAAAAATATCGAGGTGGGGTTTCATGTTGTGTTACATATTGTAGTCTCTATTTGCATGCCAAGGGGGGGTCTCGAACACATGTTCAGAACCAGGATGAGTTTATACTCGAAAGTATCATAATTTCAAGAGGAATGCAAAGATGACCTTTGTTTATGTGTCTGATCAGCAGAATTAAAGGGTTTCTCCAAATTTTGCATTGTACTTATCTTGTTTTCTATGCCAAGGGGGAGTCCTTGGGAACTTGGGCAGAACATAGTTGAGTTTATACATGTTATTCTCAGTTTTTCGAGAGGAGTCCGATGGTGATGCATTTGAGTAGCATAATTTGAGGAGGTTCTCAAAGTGTTGAATTGAATTAAACACGTAAACCAAGGCAGTGAAGTGCTATTGTAAGAAGTATGGCATGTTTACAGTCATAAGTTTCAGTTTTCTGAGATGGAGTTGGTTACGATAGTTGAATTTGATTTTGTGCAACCTGGTAGAAGTGTGTATGCCAAGAAGCCCCATATTGTTGGGAGAATTTTGTAAGTTCCAGGATGGAACAATAAGCCACATATCGTAAGAACTTCTTGAAGGGAAGGATAACCACTTTATGTGAGAGCCTTTGTAATCAAGAGCCTTTGCAAAGGATAATTAATGAAGCAGTTCGAAGCGAGCCCAGAGACGTAGCCAAAGATTGGGTGAACTCCGTTAACAATCCTTGTCTTATATTATTGTATTATTACTGCTCATGATATCTTCTTTAGTTCCGCATTTTCCTTATGCAAAGTTGATTATGCAAGCTAAATCCTTCAATTTAAGAGTTTGGTTAAGTAAGATTAATCACTTAATTGCGAAGTGCACTGTAAGTGATGATTCTTAATTCTGAATCAGATTTGATATCAATATGTGTTTAAGTTTAAGTTGATGTCTTCAGATTTTCGAATTAAAGGAAAGTGGTCAAGGTCCCATTTTCAGATCAAGTGGTATCAGAGTAGGTCTGACAGGTGAATGCTTACAAGGGATAAACTCGAACATGGTGAAGGAAAGCTTGGAGGTCTTAATTTGGAAATTCAAAGAGAATTTTGCAAACTTGAACAAAGAACTAAAGCAAAAAGGGTTTCGAGATATCAAAGAAGTCAACAAGAGTATTCGATGGGATAATGTTGAGTTGATAAGGTTGCTATAAGAAGTAGAAGATGAGAGTCAGATAGCTACGAGGCTTCTAGAAGAATCCCCTGAAGAAGCCCACCTAACTAGAGAAGATTTTGTTAAGGGGAAGTAGCCTAAAATGGAACATTCATGGTTATTATTTGCAAATAGTTAAGTTAGCATGAATATGTAGCCCTTCGAATAATTTTTCTATTATTGTAAAGTAGGATCGAAATAGTCTTCTTGTATGAAGTTTGGAGTTAGAGTACTTATTAAAAGAGAGAAATAAGTAGAGATGGTTGTTGATTAAATGCCATAAAAAATGTATGCTTTATGTTATGTACATCTCAATGATGTAGTAAATGCCATGTTTATGTAAGATGTATATCTTAATGCCTTGTAAAGAAGTAAGTAAAAAAGTACAATTGTTGTGGAAACATGTTTGGATTTTTCTTCCATGGAAACAAGGGGAGGAGATGAACAAGAAGTTCATTCAAACACTCCAATAGATACATCAAGCAGTATAAGAACAATTAAGCCAAGAGACCCTAATTTCATTAAAGTTGGACTTATTCCTAGTCTAAATTGGATTTTTAATAAAGTTAAGAAACATTTCCATGAGGTTTGGTAGTGTAATATAGAATTTAACTCAAATGGGTATTATTTTATAGTACTGAGTCTCATAGAAATGTCGCTTAACCATATTTCAAATCCAATTTAGACTAGGAATAATTCCAAATTTAATGAAATCAGGTCCGAGGCATGATCAAATACAAATGGAAATCTAAGAAGGGGATCCAAGATGGAGATTCAAGATGGAGATCCAAGATGAAGAACCAAGATGGAGAGCTAAGATGGAGAGCCAAGGTACATATCCAAGATGGAGGTCCAAGATGGTTATTAGTTTGAAGTGCATATCGACGAGGTGGATAGAGACTAGAAAAGTGAGGGAGATTTATCATCACCGAGTTGCTAAGTAAATCCATACTTTTGGAGGTCCAAAAGTTCTTCCAGTGGGGAGAAATGATCCAGGTGAATCTAAGAAAGCTAAAAAATTAATAGTATAAAATGTTGATGGAAATGGAACCATTGCATATAGTTCGATGAGATATTTCCAATGGTGCTTGAATTGCCTCAAACAGATGTCATATGAGGAAGATATGATGTTTTGAATTTTTATGGAAACGTACAAAATTGTAAGCAAGGGTGCCATGTGGCAAGTCCACGGGATGCCACATGGGCTATTTGTATAGTCCATATAATGATGTGGAAATATGGTCGATAGATGGACCACTCCAAGGTTGACATGTGGAAAATTCATGTTGATGTAACGCTGATGTGGTAGTGACATGTGGCAATCATATGCTGACGTGGCAGATAGGTGGCCGATGACATGGAAAGGTTGTATAACAAGTGACCCAACTGGAGGATGACACATGTCAGCCATGTGGCAGGGTTACCTGGTGATTGTGCAGTTGTAAGTATGAATGGATGACACATGGAGGGCACATGCCCCTGATTATGCACATGTGGATCGATCAAATGGTTCCACATGGCACCTTCGAGAAGGCCAAGTTGGGCTACATTTCAAATTTTTATTAAATCTGAACTGACAAGATTTGAACCCCGATCTCATGGGAATTAGTTGAACAACTTAAACGTTACACCAAACCATATACTATATATAGTAAATGTGAATCAATTTCTTTATGGTTTAGTTATTTGTTATAACCAAATAACTATGGTTTCAGTTGGGTTTGTTACCATAAGCCACTATATATTAAGACCACAAATGTGCAATCAAGGGAGAATAGAGGAGCACAGAATTGTAGAGCGTGCATGTAGTTGGAGGTTGGCAAGAATCCTGATGCAGGGTTTAGTACTGTGTTTCAAATTGTAGTCTCGATTTGTGTGGCAAGGGGGAGGGGGCTTGGGCACATGTTCAGAACCAGGCCAAGTTTATACTCAAAAGTCTCAGAGTTTTGAGAGGAATGCAATTGTGATATATTTTTATGTGTCTAAGTATCATAATTGAAGGGTGTCTTCAAATTTTACATTGTACTTATCCTGTTTTCCATGCCAAGGGAGGGTCCTTGCCACTTGGGAACTTGGGCAGAACATAGTTGAGCTTATACTCGTTCTTCTTAGTTTTTTGAGAGGAGTATGATGGTGGTGAGTTTTTTTGCATTTGAGTATCATAATTTGAGTAGGTTCTCAAAGTGTTGAATTAAGCATGTAAATCGAGGTGGTGAAGTGCCATTGTCATAAGTATGGCATGTTTACAGTCAGAAGTTTTAGTTTTCCTTGGAGGAGCTGGTTAAGATAGTTGCATTTGATTTTGTGCAACCCGGTAGAAGAATCTATGCCAAGAAGCCCCATATTGTTGGGAGAATTTTGTGAGTTCCAGGATGGGATAATGAGCCACATATTGTGATATCTTCTTGAATGTAAGGATAGGCACATTATGTGAGAGCCTTTGTAATCAGGAGCCTTTGCAAAGGATAATTAATGAAGCGGTTTGAAGCATGCCCAAAGACGTAGCCAAAGATTGGATGAACTCCGTTAACAATCCTTATCTCATATTATTATATTATTGTTCCTTATGATCCCTTCTTTACTTATGTATTTTCCTTGTGCAAAGTTGATTATGCAAGCTAAATTCTTTAGCTTAATATTTTGGTTAAGTAAGATTAAATCACGTAATTGTGAAGTGCATTGTTAGTGACAATTCTTAATTCTTAATCAGATTTGATATCAATATGTGTTTAAATTTAAGTTGATGTCCTAAGATTTTTGGATTAAAGGAAAGTGGTCAAAGTCCCATTTTCAGGTCACAATGTCACCACAATCTAACCTCTCAACTCTTCTTATACTTCCTAAACCTAGAGGGAGACCCTAACCAATGAAAGATACTTGCAACCACCAACAAACCACAAATACCTTCCATGAAACCTTAATAGTTATGATCAATTCCTTATCAGAGTAAAACAATATCAAATTCTAGATAATATCATGCTTGTCAAGGCAATTTCACGTCTCACAAGCCAATGCCACACTTCCCAAGGAAACCACTCCAAAAATTGTTGTGTAAAGGGAAAGAGGAGAATTGGACTAGGGCGAAGCTGGATGATAAGCCATAAATATCACATACCCTCTAATTCATGAACTATGAGGGTTTCATGGATCCCAATACACTTCCTTGAAAGAGGACGCCCTCTAGGGTTTGTGGATAAAAACCTAGGGAGAATGTTTAAGGTGGACTAGAAATACTAAATCATGACTATTTTGGATTTTTGAAGTTATTTAGACTTTTAAGGATTTTTTTATTTATAAAATATTTATATGCTAAAATAAAATAAAAAACACATAAAATTTGATAAAAGGATGATTGATAGATATGGTATTAGATTCGTGTCTCAAACCCTAGGGATATGAGAGATCGAGGCTAATGTCCCTCCTCTTGAGATGGTATTCGATACTTGCAACTAGGGCTAAGCTAGAAACCTCAAGGGTTAGGCAGAAAACCCTAATTAAGGTAAATAGAGAAGTCCAAGGACCAACAAAACAATGGAGAGCTCCTTGGTAGGAAGGTCTCTTCAAGCAAGTTGATAAAATGCTAGCAAACAAGCCCTAACTTAGCCCAAAGCACTTCAATAGCAACGTTAAACTAGGGCTAAGAGATAAAATACCAACATTAACCAAGAATGAGCAAGATGGCGTGTCTTAGGTCACCCTTAAGCATGAGTTATTACAACTAGTCTAGCATCAACTTAGCATGTGCAAAATCAAACCCTAGAACATTATCAATTCATCCTTCAAGCCAAAAAGACATGCAAGAGAAAGGTGTCCGTAGCTTCAAGTTCTCCAATATACCAAGAGAAAAGAAAATACATAATTTGAACCCTTGTCCATGATCTACAAATGAGGTGAGATTGTCTTATTTATATGATACAACCCTCAACCTTTTACAAATTCGAGCCTACAAGTTATTGACAAAATATAAAAAATTTGGTTAGTGCACCCACAAACTTGGGTACTAAATCACAATGACATAAAATAAGAATAAAAATGTGCAATTAGGATCCACCGATTGCAAGGTGAGCCAAAAGGAGGGCATCATGTCTAAACTAACCCCAATAGATTATTGTCCCTCAATGCCCTCCTTTTTAATAATGTAGGCTTCTTCTTTAATGAATGACATCATGGGTCTGGATACTAGGAGGAGGGGTTTTGTATCAAAAAAATAGGTCCAAGTAGGAAGAATGAGGTGTATTAAACTGAGTATGACAAACTTTACATACAAAATCACCTATACAAAGCAAAATATGAGTGTGGTCATGTGACCTAATGGACCCATCCCAAGAAGCACCAGACACCAACCCAGGTCCCAAATGACCCAACAAGATGGGGGAATTCCGTTCATTAAGAGGAAGTCAGTAATGCTACTATGCCAACACTTCCTGGAATGAAACCAAGAGGACCTGACATGACCTGATCGGGGGTATTTAGCCCCAAAATCAACACTTTACATAATATAGACCCAAAAAATGGCCTTTACAAAAGAAAAGAAACCCCTCACTCTAGTATATCTGGAAGGAATGCTTCAAGCACTCTGAGGCGTAACACTCATGAAATTGAAAAAGAAGAATATTTGTATCGAAGGCTCAAGAATTTAGAGGAAGTGTCAGACAAGTTGAATAAAGGAGAGGATGTCACAGCCACGTCATCCAAGTTCATAAGAAAAAAGGAGATTGTGATAAAAGTGCAAGAAGATGAGGCCATGAAATTTGATATAGAACAAAGATCTAGAGAGCTAACAAAAAAGGAGGAGGACAAGGAATTAGAAGAAGTAGCTAAAAGTTCCGAAGAAGAAATGAGAGAAAAATGAAGAGAAGGAGAAAAAAGGAATGTTGAAAAATAAGCAAACGATCTCTAGGCGCTAATGCAAACGTCAATTTAAGTTACTACATCATCTTTTGTACTCCCTTCACTTGTTTGGACCATCGATGGGTACTTTCTACTATGAGATCTTGCTTTGAACGAATGTATCCCAGGTGAAGAGGAAACAGTAGCATCAATGAATTTGTTTGTGTTCGATAAGAAAAGGAAGAAAATAGTAAATAGAAAGTGAAAGAAGTTCAACCTCTTAAAACTTCCGGGGAAACCTGACGTGGAGGTGACCATTGAGATATCGATATTCAAGGAGGTAGACATGAATCCTACAGAAATGGAAGCCGCAAATGTAGCTAGTGCTCTGGATACATAGCTCAATGTGGAAAATATATCTCGGAATCTTGCAAAATAAAAATTGAAATCAACAACTTGAAACCTTAGGTAATGGATATTCAAAATATGAATGTGGATGAAGAGTTATGCTCATAGAGGCAAGGGTTAGATGAGTTCAATACTTGTGCAATGACACTACAAAACAAATTATTTGAGGGTCAAAGTCAACTATAAGGACAAATTCATGAGCTCAATGCCAAGGTTATATGCCTCAAGAAAACCTTGTAGAGAACAAAAGACCAAGATGCTAAATCACATCTCTTCATTTTGGTCTAGATAAAGTTATTGAGTAGCAATGCAATGAAAAGGAAGCACTAGCTAACTTGTCGAAATTGAATATTGAGGAGATCAAAAATCACTATACTATGATAACTAACACCGGGATCTTAGATATTCATTTGGAGAAAGATATAGATGCCACACTAGCCAAATTCCATCAGACATATCAAGACTTAAATAAACCAATGGGATGTTGTCACCTGTCAAAGGTCGGAGATGTGGAAGGATTCATATCAGTAGAGTAGAGAGAAACTAAAATAGAAGAAATAAGGAAAAACAAACAACGTGCAATTGATGCGGCAACATAAATCACCATGGAAAAGTTAATGAAAGAGATGGAAAATCCAACTGAAGAAATGAATTGGATCAAGTTCTACACCCCCCTTCAAAATAGTTTAACCTCCATTTCTGATGATGTAATTAACTATGAGATTTCTCTTGAGGATCTTAAGCCTCAGAGGCTAAGGGAAATTTATGGTTATTATGATGTATGGTATGCACATATGTCAAAGAGGGACCCACTTCCTACTTAATGTCATATTATGTACTTTTGAGTCTAATGTTTCATTTTGAGTAGCTTTATCATAACTTTAGAAAATACAAGTCGAATCCTTGGGGGAAGTCAAATAGTTAAAAGGGACGCCGAATAGGTCTAGAGGAAGTAATTGCCAAGGTAGTTACAAAAGGGATTTTATTGTAATATGTATTATAAATACAAGTTGTAAAGAGGTGAAAGGGGCTTTTGATTGTGCATCTTTTTGGAAGAACAAAATTCTTTCAATGTTAATGAGAAGAAGCTATTGAATAACCAAAATTTGAAGGAAAATGTAATGTACCCACCCATCCATCCAAGGCAAGGAAGGGTACCTGATGGCAATCTCTGGGGCTTTCGCATAAAACTCAGCCCACTCATTAGATTCATATCATTAAAAGAGATGTGTGCAGATGGAAAACAAGAAAATGATGCACAACGGAATTAAAACATCCACACACATTACTCATGCATACGACATATCAACAGTCATTGAACTAATATAGTGCAGAAGTAAATATATAGGCATAAAAACACTTATCTCCATTTTTGCAACTGCCCCAAGCAACTAGCTATGTCGCTGCAATGTTCCACCCAACCATAGGTTCTTTGACAGCTTATACTAAGTCCGTCTGAAGGCCACCCCCGAGCTGGGCATGATTCTCACAAGGAAAGGGAACATTCCAGCTCTTTCACTACCAATTACTCATTTCATCTCAGCCAAGCCAGTCCACAGCTGGGTTTATCAGGCTACATTTGAATTGTATTGTATTGTATTGTTGTGAATATTCTATGTAGTAATCTATTTCAATCTTGCATTTTTACTTTCTTTCAATAATTTCTTTCTACTTTATGAGATGTAAATCTTGAGTAGAATAGAAGATAGATTATTCTTGTCTTGTATTCTTCTTATGCTATGTGTTTCTATCGCTTTCTATAATAGCTAACTATTCTAGGCATGCCTGAAATACATGTTCATTTACTAGCCATTAATTAGAATAGCTCCCAGCTAGGATATGATAGAATAGGACTTGACTTTTCAATTCTTCGCATTTTAAATAGGGAAATCGTAGCAATTCATTTCATAGCATTAAACAGTGAATCAGGCTATAAATAGTACATCCTCAATGGTTATCGAGACAAGAATCTGAATGGGTTCCCTATACCAAAAAAATTTAAATCTATTTAAGACTTCTCACCCGGGAGGACCCTTATTGTCGAAGCGGGACATTTGGACCCATCAACATCTAGATACCACCAAGTAAGGATTACAGAAACAAACAATAAATATATTCTATTCAATTCAGAGTGAGGCTCTTTTGCCTATATTGTGATGCCTTTTGGTCTTAAAAATGCCCTTATAGTCTTCTATAGAATTGTTGTCATTTCCATACATAATTTTTTGGAAGTCTAAATGGATGATTGGATTGCATACAATCTACTTAAGGAGCATGTTATCTTCTTGAGTTGTATCTTTGATAGATTCCTCAAACTTCAAATTTTATTGAACTTGAAGAAATGTGTTTTCTGTGTTCCCTTTGGAAATATTTTGGGACATATTGTTTGTTGTGAAGGAGTTCTAGTAGATCCTACAAAAAAAAAAATTGTTATTGTGAACCTTCTGGATTCCATTGATGATTGACAATTGCATTCTACTTTAGATCAGACAAGATACTAATAGAGCTTTATACACAACTATGCTCCTATCACAACCCCATTGGAACAAATTTTGAAGAATATTGAAGCATTTATGTGAACTCTAGAATGTGACATAGCATTTGTACTACAAAAATACAAGATGGAAAATACTCCTATCCTTGTTCTCTTTTACTAAACTGTAACGTACCCTAATTTTCGTAAAATTTAAAGACTTTTCTAAGTGCCCCAAATGCCACTTAAATATATGCGGAACCATAAAGTGTGGGTTTACTTTCTTTAAATATCGCTTACAAATAATTATAACTCTTCGAATACATAACTCTTCTAAATTCAACACATGGTTTTTCTTTCTTTGAACCAATTAACTCTTCATATGTGTGCACCAGATACAACCTTAAACAAAACCATAGATCAAGAAACCATAGACAACTATATTTAAGTCCCATATTTCTTTTAATCACTTCATTCAGTTATTCGTCAAATTAATAACATGCACTTCAAGACGTTAATTCATTTTCAAGAAGCATGTACATCTTTTATTAGTTAATTGTACCAGTACAACAACCTAAATGGTAACAACATGATCATAATCATAAGGGAAAACATATTAGCCATATACATCATATAAACAACCAACTTTCTAACTGAATCATATACTTCAAAGTAATCATAAACATTTTAAGAAAGAAGCAAGTACTCAAACCTAAAGACACATTGAGGAACATCATAAGAGACAAAATATAACGTGGTTCACCCGTACACGGGCTAGTCCACAAAGGTGTGTGTGCATCTTTTATTATTCTTTTAAAGGAATCAAGGATTACAATCCGGCAACATGGTTGTTGCAACAATATCTTTCTACTTTCTGAGCCCCTACCATGTAGAGCACTATTAAAAATTACACTTGCACCTATAAATGCTCCTTTATTCTAGGAGTTGTGTTTAACAACATAATCGATATGGAATTCATAACATCAAATGCCTTTCTAGGTCCAACTTTACCTATGCATTGTATTAACCTTAACAACAAGTCTAATCCACTTTAGACTCTAACAATTATACAATCTCTTATGCAAGAGTTTATAACATAAATACCTTATGTTAATATTAATAACAAGTCTAATCTACACTTTATACTATGATCTTTACATAATCTCTTATACCAATAGATTATAACATAAACACATTATGTTAACTTTAATGGCAAGTCTAATATTCACTTTAGACTATAACCTAAGTATATTCTCTTATATAAGATAAACAAATCCAAGCTTCACTTTAATCTATAGCATTTTCAAAATATCTTATGCCAATGGTTTACAATATTTATAACATAATATACATTATGTCAACTTACTACTTAAACTATAACCTATGTGTATTCTTTTACACTAAGAATTTATAACATGAATACATAATAAAGCTCTCTATGGACTTTATTTTAAACCTTTCGAGGTGGAGGTTTCACGACTTATGAAAAATGTGGGTGATCTTCTAAAGGCATCTTCAAATATATATAAACATATATATAAAACCAAAGTGCAAAAATCTCTAATTCATGACATACTAATTCAACGGAAAGACTTTTGGTTGACAAAGGTCGTCTTCCTAACTCGCTGCAATCACTAAGTAGATCTTCGCGCCGAGGATTATTGGACAATAAAATAAGGATATGGAAAGACCCCTATCTATCTCACGCAGAGATCTCACCCAAGGTTAAGGTAACTCTCACCAAACATATTTGTAAATGCTAAAAGATGCAGCATACAAGGAGAAAAGACCACGACTCTCTCATACAGAGGTCTCACTTGCTGGACGCAACCTACAGGGTTTCGAAAACCAATAAAAACATCTATATAATAAAATTTACATTACGTAATGGTCACCAAATCTAGCGCAGAGATAAATAATACAACTATAAAACAATTCTCTGTTCTGTCAAGATCCCAAATCTATCGCAGAGATAAAAAAATACAAACTATAATTAAATGACAGCATTCAAAATATACAGACATAAAATATCGACCAGTAAGTTCGGGTTCAAGCCGTCCCTTCCCATAGGGATCAGGCTGACCCTTTTTTTTTTTATCTGCGTCTTTCTTTATTGTTACCTAAGAACTCCTTTCTCTGAAATATACGATCGTTCTATAGCCTTATGGTCATACTTTAATTGAAATAGCCTGCACATCTCCATGGTTCATGGCATATATCATATGTTCAAGATGCAACTATATCTATCATGGGCTTTCCTCTACGACTCTATAAATTTTCCAAATCGTTATCAATATAAGCTTATTAAGGCTATGGCTATATAATAGTATGGATCAAAATAGCATTTAGCTACAAGCAACTGAATTATACTGAGGATATGATCATAGACAGAGATCCGAAATTACTTACATGGTACTCTTCTTCAGGAGGTTTAGAACTCGGCGAGGAATGCTGGGAGACATCTCGGCTTTAAGTATTCAACTAAAATCGACTTTGTATATGAAGTCGAGACCTGCTACGGCGCTAGAATACTTGTTATTAACATTGGAATTCCATACAGATACGGAGTATCTCCATCATCGCACCTCTCTTCACACACAGGCAGAATGATACGCAACTTTTGACAGAACCAGCTCCTCTTCCTCCTTTCGCCGATCGATAATGGTCCCCCTCCCCTCTGTACATGACGCGCAATTTAACAAAGTGTCCTCCATTATCTACACACCTCCTGGGAGTACGGGATTTTCTCTACTGAGGAGATTCTAATAAGGGCTCGGCAGTTTTGGCTGAGAGAGGAGAATGGAGTTCCACTACGTCCATAAGTGGCGGCAATATTCTGAGATTTGAGTTAAGGAGACAGAAATCCGAAACTTACTCCACTACTACCACTAACCTAGACATAAACTCCTTCATAACAATAATGAGTGCGTCTTCTTTAATGATCAACCGACTCAAACCTAAGAAGCTCATCACTTGACACCAGATGCTTCTTTACAAATCGTGAAAATACATGTGGCGGAAATTTTGTTTCGTAAGGAGCAAACTCCCTAACAATTCTCGACCGGTATCTCCCATGATTAAATTCGTTAGTCCGTTATATATATATTTGCGTTGTTCTAATGATATAATGATTACATATTATCATAGTATGTTTCTTCTCTTTGGTCTCTCTATATTGCCATATAATATATACATATATACAAAGGAAACTAATACGTCATTATCTTCTTTGAAAACGTGTATATACCTCTAGTTAAATAATCTCCTTTATCTCTTTAGATATACAAAGCATCTAACATATATATTACTTATAATACCCAGCACATTAAATTATATATAAACAAATAGTCCTCTTGTAGTTGTTTCTAAATAGATAACTTATAATTCTTTTTCCAATGGTGTATAAAGCTAAATCATAACATGATTAAAATAACATAGGTCAAAGTATTTTAGTTTTTAATGGTGTCTAGTAATCCTTTCAGGATGAAGTTATGTCGTCACCTATCATATGATAAGTTATGATATGATCAACCAACTTATTATCTTTTCTTATGCATGCGTTTGGTTAGTTATTATTTAGTTGTATTGCCATTCTATAGTCTTCTAGGTTTAATCTAAGACGTATAGAGCATAACACTAGTTTGGGGCCCACTGGTGGGGCCTTGGCCTTGAGCTCCTCACCAGGCCCATTTACAAAATTCATAAAAAAATAAAAAAATAAAGATTAAAATAGGTCATAAAGGAGGGATATCACATCCTCATCCCCTTTAAAATAACACCGTCCTCGGTGTTTGCTCTTCTCTTGGAGTAATCATTTGTACCGTAGAACTGGAATTCAAAAGAAACAAAGTTTAGTAACAACTTGTCATCAACTTCATAATCAAACTCAAAAACATAAATCATGAGTTCTTTATTGCACATATCACTTGTAATATATATGGAATAAATCTAGTGTTCCATGATTGTATACCGTTGACGAAATCAACAAATAGCATTCACTTGATCCAGGAAATTCTTGCCTAACACCTTAGTGCTCACGCAGCAATCCTTTCTCTCATGCCTTGCCTAACACCTTAGTGCTCACGCAGCAAACATTTCTCTCATGTTTTGCCTAACACTTTAGTGCTCACACAACAAACATTTCTTTCATGTCTTGCCTAACACCTTAGTGCTCACGCAGCAAACATTTCCTTCATGCATACTAAGCAGCGTCCTGCCTCCCACGTATACATTTTCTTATAGCTTGCCTAGGTCTTACAGCCAGCCGATTCTCCAAGAATCCTAGTGGCTGTTCAATCCCTCATTTTAGGGAGTATTTCAGTGCCATTACAACACTCTTTACACCATTCCTCTCAAGCCTTCTCGCTTGAGTCCCGGAATTTGTTTTTCCCAAGCCGCCTTGCTTGAGACTAGAAAAATCTCTTCCATTTAATCAATTTATTTCGTCATATTATATTTTGTAACCATACGATTACTCTGACCCATTTGAGTGTAGATCTTTATTCAATCAATAATTATCAAACTTAAAGAATAAATAACAGTTATGATGTGGATCTTAAATCCTCATCCCCTTATTTTACCATGCATAATATTTATGCTCTTGCATTTTCACAAGCTTCACAGGAATTTCACCATCTGCCAAATTTCACATGTTAGTATCACTTTATATACAAAATCAAATATTGTAAGAAGATCCCTTCCTTTAAACAGAAAATCATCCTTCTTAATAAAGTATCCATATGTGACCATCTAAGGTGTCATTTCCTACTACACATAACTAGCTTTTAAGATTTCATAATGCTTTGAACACAATATAACATTCTTTCTATGATGTTCCATGGACATTATGCTCATTTAACCTCGAATGTTAGATTTCACCATTTCCACACAATTCCTATTTTAGTTATACAACCCTTTTGTATACCCTAACATCATGTAGAGATAACCAATTGTCTAAAACGAACTTACATACCTTATATAGATAACCATGTACCTTTGCAAAGGCGACCGCATAGCTTACCTTCATCTGCCGAGGTTCCAATTTACTTGTATCATCACACATTAGTATTATACATGAATCGATATATATCCCACATTTATCCATTGATGGGTGTCAGGCAGTGATGTGTGGGAAATTAACATTTGCTCGACCAAAACATTCAAAGTGTTAGTTGTATAAAGGTAATTAAATCATAAGAACAATTGTATATATAAAATATGTTCAAACATCATTTTTACTGTTTCATAAAAGCTTATACCTCGATTACTGTCTCAAAGATCACTTTCGATCTACCCTGCAAATTCCGTGTCATCAATGTTTCCTTAACACATAATAAATAAAACAGTCATTCCTTGTGGAAACATAAGGACGTCAGAAGATCAACTACAATTCGTATATGTAATTATAACCATTTTCCTTTTGTTGCACTTCTATGTAAGGGTACGAGCATGTTTCAATGTCACAAAAATCGTATTATAATTACTTATCCTATACACTTACATACTAGAATGAAATTGATTAGCAAGGAGACTATTAACCATTTTTCTCCTTTGTAATCTCACAATTTCCTAGTCATAGAAAACTTCACACCAATTAAAGTTAATTTCTTTGTTTTAAAAGAAACCAGATATCCTAGTCTAGCCAAACTATACTTCTTATGGAATAAAACGACAACTTAACATCACATAATTATGCTTCCCTCATAACTAGAATTATCAAATTCGCAATGACTCTTCCTGCAGCATACCCTTTACAGATTTTACTACTAAGGTCAACAACATTATAAATTTATAAACCTTAAGATAACTCCAATGTAAACGGAACTTGATCGTTTTTCTTACGTAGTTCAAAATCCAAGACTGACCCAAACTATCAAATGGACCTTTTAACATATAGACTCACTTTTGATCTGAACTTAATGGATCTTTTAACAGATCTTAGTTGCTTACATTTCCCATCTAAATTTCATATTTGGAAATCTAGGCTATTGGTCAATCCCGTTTACTTAGTCATCTAAGGTCAACCAAATTAGGAGACTTCCGTAGCCTATATCTTCACTTTGAAATAGTTAGGATAACTTCCAATACATGCTTTTACTCTACTTTCAAATACCCATTTCATAAAGACTTACCTCCCATAGTCTAACTTTTTAAAGTAAATTTTGACCTTATAGAGTATGAAATACATTGTAGAGTATGACGAGATATTCATCGTTCGGTATTTTATCAAAAGAAGATCATTCAATTACATAAAGAGACGTATACGATGTATGTTCACCAATAGACACTACTAAGCCATTATAATGTTCCAGCGAAATGGAACATACTTACTTGCTATTTCCAAACGTCATGTTGCTTACCTCTTGCCGATCCTTGGAACTGAAGTTTTAGTTTTGCGTCTATTGAGCCCAATAATCCCAAGTGTTTGTAACCTGCGCTTGTAGTCGAGCTCGGAGATTCATTTTCCCCTCCTCCGGTACAATCCATGCATCCAAAATGAATGAAAACCATTGATTAGTAAACTCAAAACCTTCATATTCGATTATCGCGTGTTGAGCTCATTAGGCCCTAGTGTTGTAACCTAATGCTCTGATACCATATGTAACGTACCCTAATTTTCGTAAAATTTAAAGACTTTTCTAAGTGCCCCAAATGCCACTTAAATATATGCGGAACCATAAAGTGTGGGTTTACTTTCTTTAAATATCGCTTACAAATAATTATAACTCTTCGAATACATAACTCTTCTAAATTCAACACATGGTTTTTCTTTCTTTGAACCAATTAACTCTTCATATGTGTGCACCAGATACAACCTTAAACAAAACCATAGATCAAGAAACCATAGACAACTATATTTAAGTCCCATATTTCTTTTAATCACTTCATTCAGTTATTCGTCAAATTAATAACATGCACTTCAAGACGTTAATTCATTTTCAAGAAGCATGTACATCTTTTATTAGTTAATTGTACCAGTACAACAACCTAAATGGTAACAACATGATCATAATCATAAGGGAAAACATATTAGCCATATACATCATATAAACAACCAACTTTCTAACTGAATCATATACTTCAAAGTAATCATAAACATTTTAAGAAAGAAGCAAGTACTCAAACCTAAAGACACATTGAGGAACATCATAAGAGACAAAATATAACGTGGTTCACCCGTACACGGGCTAGTCCACAAAGGTGTGTGTGCATCTTTTATTATTCTTTTAAAGGAATCAAGGATTACAATCCGGCAACATGGTTGTTGCAACAATATCTTTCTACTTTCTGAGCCCCTACCATGTAGAGCACTATTAAAAATTACACTTGCACCTATAAATGCTCCTTTATTCTAGGAGTTGTGTTTAACAACATAATCGATATGGAATTCATAACATCAAATGCCTTTCTAGGTCCAACTTTACCTATGCATTGTATTAACCTTAACAACAAGTCTAATCCACTTTAGACTCTAACAATTATACAATCTCTTATGCAAGAGTTTATAACATAAATACCTTATGTTAATATTAATAACAAGTCTAATCTACACTTTATACTATGATCTTTACATAATCTCTTATACCAATAGATTATAACATAAACACATTATGTTAACTTTAATGGCAAGTCTAATATTCACTTTAGACTATAACCTAAGTATATTCTCTTATATAAGATAAACAAATCCAAGCTTCACTTTAATCTATAGCATTTTCAAAATATCTTATGCCAATGGTTTACAATATTTATAACATAATATACATTATGTCAACTTACTACTTAAACTATAACCTATGTGTATTCTTTTACACTAAGAATTTATAACATGAATACATAATAAAGCTCTCTATGGACTTTATTTTAAACCTTTCGAGGTGGAGGTTTCACGACTTATGAAAAATGTGGGTGATCTTCTAAAGGCATCTTCAAATATATATAAACATATATATAAAACCAAAGTGCAAAAATATCTAATTCATGACATACTAATTCAACGGAAAGACTTTTGGTTGACAAAGGTCGTCTTCCTAACTCGCTGCAATCACTAAGTAGATCTTCGCGCCGAGGATTATTGGACAATAAAATAAGGATATGGAAAGACCCCTATCTGTCTCACGCAGAGATCTCACCCAAGGTTAAGGTAACTCTCACCAAACATATTTGTAAATGCTAAAAGATGCAGCATACAAGGAGAAAAGACCACGACTCTCTCATACAGAGGTCTCACTTGCTGGACGCAACCTACAGGGTTTCGAAAACCAATAAAAACATCTATACAATAAAATTTACATTACGTAATGGTCACCAAATCTAGCGCAGAGATAAATAATACAACTATAAAACAATTCTCTGTTCTGTCAAGATCCCAAATCTATCGCAGAGATAAAAAAATACAAACTATAATTAAATGACAGCATTCAAAATATACAGACATAAAATATCGACCAGTAAGTTCGGGTTCAAGCCGTCCCTTCCCATAGGGATCAAGCTGACCTTTTTTTTTTATCTGCGTCTTTCTTTATTGTTACCTAAGAACTTCTTTCTCTGAAATATACGATCGTTCTATAGCCTTATGGTCATACTTTAATTGAAATAGCCTGCACATCTCCACGGTTCATGGCATATATCATATGTTCAAGATGCAGCTATATCTATCATGGGCTTTCCTCTACGGCTCTATAAATTTTCCAAATCGTTATCAATATAAGCTTATTAAGGCTGTGGCTATATAATAGTATGGATCAAAATAGCATTTAGCTACAAGCAACTGAATTATACTGAGGATATGATCATAGACAGAGATCCGAAATTACTTACATGGTACTCTTCTTCAGGAGGTTTAGAACTCGGCGAGGAATGCTGGGAGACATCTCGGCTTTAAGTATTCAACTAAAATCGACTTTGTATATGAAGTCGAGACCTGCTACGGCGCTAGAATACTTGTTATTAACATTGGAATTCCATACAGATACGGAGTATCTCCATCATCGCACCTCTCTTCACACACAGGCAGAATGATACGCAACTTTTGACAGAACCAGCTCCTCTTCCTCCTTTCGCCGATCGATAATGGTCCCCCTCCCCTCTGTACATGACGCGCAATTTAACAAAGTGTCCTCCATTATCTACACACCTCCTGGGAGTACGGGATTTTCTCTACTGAGGAGATTCTAATAAGGGCTCGGCAGTTTTGGCTGAGAGAGGAGAATGGAGTTCCACTACGTCCATAAGTGGCGGCAATATTCTGAGATTTGAGTTAAGGAGACAGAAATCCGAAACTTACTCCACTACTACCACTAACCTAGACATAAACTCCTTCATAACAATAATGAGTGCGTCTTCTTTAATGATCAACTGACTCAAACCTAAGAAGCTCATCACTTGACACCAGATGCTTCTTTACAAATCGTGAAAATACATGTGGCGGAAATTTTGTTTCGTAAGGAGCAAACTCCCTAACAATTCTCGACCGGTATCTCCCATGATTAAATTCGTTAGTCCGTTATATATATATTTGCGTTGTTCTAATGATATAATGATTACATATTATCATAGTATGTTTCTTCTCTTTGGTCTCTCTATATTGCCATATAATATATACATATATACAAAGGAAACTAATACGTCATTATCTTCTTTGAAAACGTGTATATACCTCTAGTTAAATAATCTCCTTTATCTCTTTAGATATACAAAGCATCTAACATATATATTACTTATAATACCCAGCACATTAAATTATATATAAACAAATAGTCCTCTTGTAGTTGTTTCTAAATAGATAACTTATAATTCTTTTTCCAATGGTGTATAAAGCTAAATCATAACATGATTAAAATAACATAGGTCAAAGTATTTTAGTTTTTAATGGTGTCTAGTAATCCTTTCAGGACGAAGTTATGTCGTCACCTATCATATGATAAGTTATGATATGATCAACCAACTTATTATCTTTTCTTATGCATGCGTTTGGTTAGTTATTATTTAGTTGTATTGCCATTCTATAGTCTTCTAGGTTTAATCTAAGACGTATAGAGCATAACACTAGTTTGGGGCCCACTGGTGGGGCCTTGGCCTTGAGCTCCTCACCAGGCCCATTTACAAAATTCATAAAAAAATAACAAAATAAAGATTAAAATAGGTCATAAAGGAGGGATATCACATCACAAGATGGAAAATACTCCTATCCTTGTTCTCTTTTACTAAACTATTTAATTTCATGTGCATGTGAATGCTTTAGGCATTTCACTTGAAGCCATTCTTGTGCAACTTGGTGAAGGTAATTTTGATCATCCTATATATTTCACCAATATAAAATTATTTAATGATGAATGCAACTATACAACCACTAAGCGAGAGGGGCTAGCTATGGTATATGCATTACAAAATTTTCACCACTACTTGTTGGGTGGCCACTTCAAGTTTTTTACTTATCCTTCTACGTTGATGTATTTAGTTAATAAGCATATAAGTTGGAAGGATGGGTTTGTAGATGGTTGTTGTTGTTCCAAGAATTCTCTTTTGACGTCATGATTAAACTTGGAAAGAACAATCTAGGACTTGATCATATTTCACGAGTGGGATTAGGAGAATCAAGTTGTACCATTGATGATTAGTTACAAGACATTGAGTTATTTAAGATTGGATTTATTATATACTTTATTACTAAAATCACTCTGTTTTTAGCTATAAGTTTAGAAGAAGATTATTCTGCAACTCATAAATGTCACCTTATTGGTCAAGCTATGGAATACTAGATGATTGCAGGGAAATTATACAAACTGGGTCTTGATGGAGTTTTATGTAGGTGTGTTAATGATCACAAATGACATGATATCTTGTGGGAATGTCATGTAATGGTTGTGGGAGGACATGTTGGAGGGAAGGATAGAACTAGGAAAATCCAACAAGTTGGATTATGGTGGCCAACAATTTTTAAAGATTTTAGGGAATATTGCAAAGCTTGTGATGTTGCCAACAAATTGGGAAACCATATAGGAGGGATTAGCTCCCTCTTCACCCAATTTGATCTTTGCAACCATTTGAGAAGTGGGCTGTAAATTTGGTTGGTCTTGTCAACCCGCCTACATGGCATTACAAATCCCAATAAATTATTACCACAACAAACTACCTCACCAAATGGGTTGAAGTTGAGCATATGAAGGATTGTTCCATAGAGACTATAGCTTGATTTATATTTGTAAACATTATAACTCAATTTGGATGCCCCATAAACCTCACAAGTTATAAGTTCGTGCACTTCATGAACACCACTATGATACCCTGACTCGAGAATTCCTTATTCAACATCATAAAAGTAGTGCCTCTCATCCACAAGCAAATGGAATGTTGAAGCTTTCAAAAATATTTTGAAAATTGGATTGATTGAAGTTTACTTTGCCAACAAGGATGACTGGGACAAACGAGTACCTACCATACTATGGGCTTACAATACTACTCCTAGGAGATTGCACAAGAAGATGCCCTTTTAGTTGGTTTATGGGAAAAAGGTTGTTGTACTAGGTAAATTCATTAGCCCTAGTCTATACATAGCTCATGGCACTCAAATGAGAAAAGAGGAATTAGTTGAGGAATGATTAGCATAATTGATGTAGTTGGAGGAATCCAAGTTTCTAGCAAACTCCCATCAAATGGTGGAAAAAGCAAGGTAGAAAGCATGGCATGAACACCATATTAAAAGAAATCATTTTTCCAAGGGTGGTTTTGTTCTTTTATATAACAACAAGTATATAAAGAATGTTGACGAAATACAAATGCATTGGTTGGGACCTTTTATAGTTGCAGAATTAAGATATTCAGGTGCAATCCTCTTAGCACAACGTGATAGTGTCCTTACACTAGTATGGGTGAATGGAACTCACCTAAAACCCTATTTCCAACCTACTGAAAGACATTTGGTGCACTCTTGTTACAATGAGTGAGGTAGCATAGGTTTTCTAGGTTTAAGTTTTATTTTCCGTTGTGAGTTAGTTGAGCGGGTTAAGTCAGTTCAATGTGTTTGGATTGGCATGTCAAGAATGCCAATGGTTTTTTTTGGGTGTCATGATTTTTGGATGTTGGTTAGTTAGGAAAAACACATGTGGTTGGGGGAAGAATCTATTTCAAATTTCTTAGTCCATTTGTTTAGTGCTTATTTGAAATTTTGGCACTACAAGGAAAACTTACCCTCTAGTGGAGGTTTTTGCAGATGCTCCTCTAAAAAGAGCCCAAATATCCGTTTATAACAGAGGTCACTAGCGGAGGTGAGTGAGCAGATGTTTTAGCAAATGTTTTTTTTTCAATGTTTTTATACATACAAAGCACATCGATGCGCCTAAGTCAAGTACACACTAGTGCAGACATAAATCATGTGGCACCGCGATCAAAAACATTGTCAAGCAAAAAAAAAAACTTGTATAATTCTACATACAGTGCGTTTAACTTACTCCAGTGCACCGATGCACAACAAATTTGAAAGCACCGAAGTAGGGTAAACAAAAAAGTCAAACATAAAAATTTTAAATAATTTTATATTCACCGGTGGTGCATTTACCTAAATTAAACGCACTGGTGCATTTTGATAGATATGAATCGGTATAGGGTAAAATTAAAAAAAGTGGGACAAAAAACATTTCATCTTTTTCTAGTCATCAACAGTTCATTTGTATTTTTCCACCACATCGTGCATAACACAAATTACCGCATGGAATTAGGGTTAAAAAATGAACATAAAAATGTTTTTTTGTAATTTTATATTTGAAACTAGTGCGTTTATTTATCTAAAAACCACCAGTACATCCATAGTGGAAGGGACCATATTGGGGTAATTTTTAATTTTTAATTTTTATTTCCAGTGCACTCATTCTCAATCACTGCACTGGTGTGTTCTTTTTTCGGGTGCACTGAAACAAGGTAAAATAAAAATAAAAATATTACCGAATTTAAAAACCATTTTTACCATCTGTGGTGCTTTTATCATCGGTGCAGTACTTTCCTATTCATATGCACTACCATCGATGCTCCACGTGGTGGCATTTCTCTCTTTTGTTGCTTGCTGAGTGCATTTTGAATTTTGTTAAACAGTGGGAAAAGTTTAAAATTTAGTGTACATTGCAACCATGCCTCCCCAATGCACAAGTGACCAGGTAAACTATTTAATTAAAATTAAAATTATTTAGAAGGTGAATTTTAATTTTGAATTATTTAGCAGATAGAAAATTAAAATTGAGCTTTATTTTCCTTTTAAAAATTAAAAATTAAAAACCTGTGCGGTGCATTCGAGTTGTTTGGCTTACACCGCGGCATACAATGCACCTTGTAAATTTACAGTGTGCATCATGCGTGGTGCGTTCCCATTGTCTATCACACCATGTTCACGGTGTGCTATACATTTCATAACGCACCACCAAAATTTTAAAATGTTTTTTCACATCAACGATAACCGATGCATGTCAAAAACAATAGCGCATCGTTGGTGGTGCGGTATAATATTGTAACACAATGGTTTTGGTAAACACATAGAGCATTGTTTTGCAGTGGTTGAGATATTTTTAGACACACTGCCATAATAAATTTAAAAAAAAATATTCACCACGTTAACTGGTGCACTTTGTTAACAAGTACGCACTGATGTGTCGGTGCACTTACGTTTAGCAAACACATCGTGATGTCAATAAAAAATAATTATAAATCTCATAAAGAGTTTCTACTACTATGATGCACTCTAAAAACGTTTGAGTACCGTTTACGGTTTGCTGATGTGTCCACACTGCACCGGTGTGGTATAATATTGTAACACACCAGTGTTGGTAAACACATAGAGCACATTTTTGAGGCGCTTGAGATATTTTTAGATGCACCACCATACTAAATTAAAAAAAAATATTAATCACGTTAACTGGCGCACTTTGTTAATAGGTACACATGGATGAGTTTTCGCACTTATGTTTAACAGGTGCACCATGATGTCGATAAAAAATAATCATAAATCTCATAAAGAGTTGTTCCTACTATGGTGCGCTTTAAAAAATGTTTGAACACTGTTTACGATGCACGGACGTGTCCACATTGCACCGGTGCTTCCTATTGATGGACGCATTGTTTTTAACATGTATAAAAAAAATTGGTGCACATTAGTATATAACACACGCATAGGTGTTTTTTTTTGTAAAAGTGCATCGTTTTTGTTTTAAATAAAAAATTCGACACTCGGTACGCTAGGGTCAACATAGTACATTGTTTACAATGTTAGTAGCATTTAAGAACACCAAATATGCATATGATTTAAATTTAAATTTATTTTATTTTTGTACCTAGTGTGTTTATGTTATTGTAGTGCACTGTTTGCAATGCACTTGTATTACAAGAGCACCGAGCTTAGTGCTTTAATGTAATTTAGGCGCACCAATTGTTAAATTCATTTAGTATGAGAAACAAAAAATTATTTGATATTAATAAATAGCATGCTCATTTAATGAAATCTTAAATGTATTTTATGGCTATATATGAGACTTACGATGTTATATGTGAATCGACGGCAAGAGGCCCATCAACAAAAGCAAGCATGGGTTGACTTGTCTAATGTTGTATGGGAGTGGGAGGCGAGAGAGAGAGAGGGAGAGGGATTTGTGCCCTCACCCCATTATAGATCAGACACAAGACCTCTTGAGGGTTTTCGACTTCCTGAAGATCTATCTGGAGGTTACATCCATCAAGGGGAACTCAACTTTGTTGACCTAATTGATCCATAATTGGGATAAACATAGATAGTCCTTTCGTATTGGTCTCGATCAGTGGTTCCAACCCACTGAGGAGGACATTTACTTCATCACTAGCTATCCAGGAGAGGAGAGGATTTTCCCTAGTTCCTTGATGTCCCAGCTGGTGTTGCAGCAGAGAGTCATCTCACTTACTCTTAGAGATATATCAGTGATGATGTCACCGATCTCGCTAATTTTTAGGTGCGTGATGGATAGCTATGTATTTCTTCTTTCTGTGCAAAGGAGGTTAGGTTCCTCTCACTATTGGTGACGACCATTGTGCACCTCACCACAGATGGGTAGCACATTAATTTCCCTATTTTATTTTATGTATATTCTTTTTTTTGTATATGTCTCCAAAGTATATTAATAAAAAAAAGGGGAAAATTACATAGCACGTAGGAAATTGAGGTGGTCTAAGATGATGGAACCACCAACCTAATCTATCAAATATGTTACAGTGACTCTTGTAAACCATACAAAAAAGTTTCCTATTAGAGGGAGGTCAGGCTAGAGTTTTATGATCATAGTTTGATCTGTTCATAGCTAATTTATACAAAAAACTACTAAACATTCTCTAACAAAAAAACTGGAAAACATAGAGTGAACCAGTGGGCTGCAAAGCCGTTTTCGGGTCCTTCATGGAAGAGTTATTCGGGAGGGGTTTCCTCCAGAATGGGGAAACCGCCCTGGAAGTCGTCGTCGATCTCTGGCAGCTTGACAGGTAGCGGTGCAGTATTGCAAGAATCCATGGGGTCATGCTCCACAGGATTACAGATTTTTTTACTTGGAGGAGGCACAATAGTGGAAGGAGTAAGGAAAGGATCAGGAGGATCCATGTGCCCTTCCGAGGGAGCACCCTTACCAGTTGGCTGACCACCCGAAGCACTGCTGCTACAAACCTCCACGATATTTGGGCCATGACGTCCAACTACAAGATTGTCCAAGGAGAAGGTGGCATCCAAGATTGAAAGTCGGTCGTCCACATCAATGAGCTTGGCTCTGGCCGCTAGCACATAATCTTTTTTTGAGCCCCAACTGTTAATCATATCCTGCACGATCTTTCCCATCATATTTTTCATGAGCCAATAGTGATTGATATTACCTTCACCTTTCCTCGAGGCCAGTTATTTCGAGACTAGTCGAGCTTCCCATTCATCTATTAGAACACGAACTCGCATGGAGACTCCCATGTCATATCCATCCTCAGTTATCGATGCAGGGGGACGCTGGCTCCTACCCCTACTTACAATTCCCTGACAAGGAGAACCACGTTGTCAAGACATTGTTGAGGGAACAAAGTGAAGCAGGACCAAATTCCACAAACCAAAACTATAGATTGCAGGGCAAGACCAGCGCATGCGAACATGGAGCTGAGGATTAATGGAGGTTATGCCTTCATCTTTCTCCCTTAGCCTTATTTTGGGGCGGTTCTCAAATCCCACATGCGCCATTGTAATGAGCTGAGAGCCGAATTTAATGATATAGGTACCTCGATATTGTCCCGCCAGCCAATGAAGGGACGTCCAAGAGAAATGGCGTGAATGAGCCATCAACATCGACTGCCAGGTAGTTAATGCATGCGAAGCGGGGTGCCATGTTGGGGGCTCCCAGTTTGAGGCTCCTTCTTTGCATGTTGTCCACTTTTCATGGTGGCACCTGCATTTGGGATGGGGCGATCCATCCTAGAAATGTCTTGACATTTTTTAGTCATGGCTTTAGGACAATTATTTCCAAACTCCCCTTCAAAGATAGGGATATTACTCGTGACCCCTTTGTTGGCTAGATAGTCGTCCAGAGCACTGGCTTTCCGTCTGATGTGGTGAAAATTAACATCCCTGGTTTGATTCAGACTGTCCTCCAGGCGATGAATACCATGATCCAATCTCCAGCTAGGAGAGAGCTAAGATACCTGGGAACCATTCTGTAGTTTAGTGGCCAAGGAGAGGATAACTTCAGAGTCTCCTTCCACAATGAGCAGGAAGCAGTGTCGTTTGTTAGCTATAAGAACTCCTTAGATGAGGCCTTTTAGATCTGCCACATTATTGTTTTCATAGCCAATGCTTCCAAATTAGACCCATAGAATGATTCCGTCAGAGTTCCGAAGTGCACCTCCAAAACCAACTTGTCCAAGATTACCTTTCGAGGCACCATCAAACTTGAGTTTGAAGGCACCGTCAGGGGGGGGTTCCCATCTATCAGGGCTTAGAATGCACATTTGGGTGTTTCTCAATGAGGGTGGGAGGGACAATTGTTCTAGATTCAGAATCATCAGTATTTGCCTCAGCAACCGAGTTGGGGTAATCCATGTTGTTCCAGTCTCTAGAGAAGAGAGTTTCTTGAAGGTTCTTCCGTATGGTCTGCTAGATGTCTTCAGTAGTTCTGCTCTTGTCTTCGAAGATGCGAAGATTCCTTTCCTTCCATATGTTCCATACAATGAACCCTAGAGTGAGAGTCCATAATCTGTTTAAGATCTTGCTTTGGAAGGGATTTTCATCCCATTGCAACATAGTGTCAGTTATGTTACCCTTGACTCTATTAGATTTTATGAAGTTGAGCGCAACTAAGTCCCATAGATCATAGGCAAGCATGCAGGAGTTCAGAAGGTGATCTATAGTTTCTGAGTGGTTGTTGCATAAGACGCAAAGGGAAGGTCCTTGAAAACCCCTTTTCAGGAGGTTGTCATAAGTTAGAATGCACCAATGAGAGAGTATCCATAAGAAACAGGAGATTTTAGGCCAGAGATTAGATTTCCATAGGTTCTTCCATAGGGGGAAGGAGTGGGCGTCTGACCTTCGAGCTAACAGTGAGTAGGCTTCCTTAACAGAGTAGATTCCTTTAGGTAGGTGTCCCCATCGAATTATATCTGGACCCTATTGGACTCTGATTTTTCTTTGTTGAAGATTCTTCCAAATGGGGTCAAGGAGGGAAGGATCAATTGCGTGGCCCTGAAGAGTGGGCTCTTTCCAAAGACGAAAGGGATATGATCCATTGGATTCTAGTAATCATGTACGACTGAGTTAGAGGCGGTAATAGTGGGGGATAGTACTGCAGATTGATCGCATTGGCGGCTTATACTAGGCAGTTTTTGTAAGGAGTCCTACCAAAAAAACACATGTGAACCCCCCTGGATTTCCCAGAAGTTGTGCTATTGAATTAGATATCTTTGGCTATTGGCAGCTTTCCAGATCACGGAACCCGTTGGGTCTTGGTCGAAGCATATCAATTGGGAGGTGTCCCAGTTCTGTGCATATTTTTTATTCCAGAAGCGGGCCCAGGGGAAGTCATTTCGCGAAACCCATCTCCACCATATTTTCGCCGAGAGGGCTTTATTATTAATTTATGGATCCCTTAATCCTAGGCCTCCTTCCCGTTGCGGTAGGCAGACCGTCTTCCAGTTGATGAGAGCCCATCGATTTATGATTTTGTCCTTTCCTTAGAGGAAGGACCATTGACTATTTCATATAGATTTCAGGACCCACTTGGGAGCAACAAGGATGAAAAAAAGCTAGAGGGGCATGGATTGGAGGACATATTTTAAGAGGATAAGTCTGCTGGCTAGATTCAGAGAGCAGAAGCTCCAAGGAGATTCTTTTCTAGCTTGTCCAGGAGCTCTCTCCAGGAGGAGTGTTTGATAGTAGAATCAAACAGGGGGATCCTAGGTAGTTGGAAGGTAGGGTGGAGATCAAGAACCCCATCATGCGGGAAATGTTGCGCTGAGTGATAGTATCGATGTTGTAGAATAAAAGTTGGGATTTGCCTAAGTTAATGGAGGTGCTAAAGGATTCATAGAAAGTTTCCAGGATGTTTTTCAGGGTGTGTGCTTCATGAACCGAGGGGTGTCCAAAGAGCAGGTTATCATCGATGAATTGATGGTAGGCCAGGGGGGCCTCCATGGGGGGGGAGGCCATGAAGGGAGCCGGAGGAGATCACCTCCTGAAGCAGACAACCTAGAACTTCTGCCATGAGGATGAACAAGAACGGGGATAGGGGGTTCCCTTGAAGGATACCACGAGAGGGGGAGAAGGTTGGGGAAGGTGAGCCATTGACCAAGATCGAGAAAAAGGCAGAGGAGGTGAGGGATAAGATCCAACGGGTCCACAAATGGCTGAAGCCAGAGGCCTTGAGCATTTTGTCAATAAATTATCAACTTAGCTTGTCAAAGGCTTTAGAAAGATCCAGTTTTATAAGCATTCCAGGGGTCTTGGTGATTTTCAGGGAGTGGGTGACTTCATGGGCTAAGAATATCCTATCCAGGATTTGTCTTCCCTCTACATAAACTGACTGTTCAGGGTAGATGAGCATGGGGGGCAGAGGTTTCAAACGATTGGCGACCACTTTGGAGATTATTTTATAGATGACGTTGTAAAGAGAGATAGGTCTGAACTTACCAGGGTGAGAGGCGTTGGTCTCCTTGGGAATCAAACTAAGCAGGGTAGTGTTGAGGGCCGGTAGATCCCACTGCTTTTATCTAGATTATTCGACCAACTCCAGCACTTCAATATTTAACATGTCCCAGCATTGGTGTAAGAAGTTGATAGTAAGCCATCAGGACCTGGGGCTTTGCCTTCGGCCTTTTGTTTTATTGCAGTTTCTACCTCTTGCATCATAATCGGTTGCATCAGGGACATGTTGTGATCGACAGTGAGGATGGAAGGAATATGCTGGGTGAGACGATTGATGGCCGTCGCATGATTTGGGGTGGGTTATGTTAGTAGATTTTGGAAGTAGCGAGTGAGTTCTTGACTGATATCCTCATGCTCCTCTAGAATGTCATCGTTGTCCAATTTAAGCTTAGAGATTTTGTTATGCATTCTGTGATGAATTGTGGATCAGTGGAAGAAGGTGGTATTGCTCTCTCCTTCTTTGAGCTAGGTCACTCTGGACTTCTGCTTCCAAAGGATTTCCTCTTGTTCACATCTTTTGTCTAGTTGAGCCATGAGATCCTTTTCCTTGAGCTTGTTCTCCTCCGTATGCCCCTGAGCCATGAGTGAATGTTGAAGGTTCTCAAGTTCTTCCTCAAGAGATCATTTCTCCTTGAATATATTACCAAAATTTGTATGATTCCAGTGACGGAGATTGGATCGAAGTAATTTCAGCTTTTGGTGCATGATGGCCATTTTTTATCTCCCCTCAACTTGCATGCTAGTCCACCAGCTGGTGATAGTGTCCATGAAGGAGGGATGAGAGAGCCAAAACTTTTCAAATCTGAAAGGCCGATGGATTTGTGCGCCTAAGTTGTGCCATGAAAGTAATATGGGACAGTGGTCAGAGCCGGCAGCAGGCAGAACATAAGTTGTGAGAATACCTCCAGTCAGAGTCCCCCTCTCCTATTGTTCTAGGTGAAGAACCCAAAGGAGGGCTGCAGGTCCACCAGTCCACAGGTGGTTAAGGTGGACTTGAATTTCTTGTCTTAAGTTGAAAGGGTTCTCAACCCCCCTTTTTCTCATCTAGGGTTGTGATCATGTTGAAGTCTCCCCCTATGATGATGGGGGAGTTATTGTGCTATTGAGTGAACCATTCCAGGAAGTCAAGGAGTTGTAGCTTTTGAACACAGGATTGAGGGCCATAGACATTTAGGAGATGGCCATGTATGCTGGTACCCAAGAGATGAAAAGAGGCTTAAATGGTGTGCGTTGTGGAGGCTAAGTTGCTTAAAGAGATAATCGTTGGGTTCCAAACCAAGGAAATTCCTCCTAAGGCTCCTTTAGCATCGATTGCAACACACTGACTACCCTTCCAGAGCCTAGCCATTAACAGAAGAAGGGTTTCGATGGAATACTTAGTTACCTGGATGAATAAGATCGTTGGCATATCTTGTTGTATTTTCCTTTTCAACATCTGGTGTTTGGATGGTTCGTTCATACCACATACATTCCAGGATATAATTTTCATTGGGGAACTAGGATTGAGAGTAGGGAAAGAATTCTATAAGCTGGGCATATTGCCCCGATTCAACTACGCTTTTGCCTAGGAGGTTGATTCTTTGCAGATCAGATTTGTGTCCTCTCTTCTCATTGTCCCTCTGAAGTCTTTGCTTATCCTTCTGAGCAAGTTTGAGAACCCCAAGTTTGTTTTGGGCTTTTTCTTTAGTGAAGGCTTCATGCAGGAGATGGACTTGACGAGTCAGGATGGATCCATAGGCTTTTTTGGTGCATGCATCCTCCATACCCAGCAAATCAAGGTCTCTAAGTTCTAGTTCCCCCATTTCCTTTTCCATTATGACTTATGGGCCAAATCCCACATGTTGGATAGGAGGGTTTACTTCCAGGGTGGAGTTGGTGCCTTGCATGTCTGTGCAGTTGTTCATCAAGTTCAGGGGATCGATATTTGTTGTGGAATCGGGATTTTTGGGAATCTTTTCCTGTGATTTTTTAGGCTCAGATGAGACATTATTCTAGGCGTGTTCTTCTATCCCTTACTCAGCTTCTGGATTTTTCGGTTGGCCATCCAGGGAGGTGAAGTTGTTGCTTGTGGATGGGATTTCTTCTTTTTTCTTTTCTAGTGTTGCTTTGCGAGCATTGCGTCTTTTTTTGTTGTTTTTTTCTGGAACCCATCAACATCCTTCTCTTCCTCTTTTAGATCAAAGGGGTGAGGTTTTTTAGAGAGCAGTCCCTATATAGGTGGTCGTGCTCATGACATTTTCAACAACGGAAGGGTACATGCTCATAATCCAAAGGCTGTATCCAGTCGGAGTCCTTGTGAGTGAGGCTTATGGCATTCGAGATTGCTTTGGCTATGTGCATGTAAACGCAGATTCTACATACGAGGTGTATTTGTTGAGCTTTTTTTGGTCGACCGAGAGAACGTAGCATCCAAGCGTATTGCCTATATATTTGAGGGTTTCCTCATCCTAGTACTCCTATGGGAGTGAGTACATTCGTATCTAGAATGGAGCCCATGCGAAGTCTTCTTTTTCTGGGCTGAATCTTTTTACCCAGTTTCTTAGATACAGACCGACAGAGTTGAATAAGTACAGTCCTTCGTCCTCTACTTTAGTTTTGTCATCGAGGTGATGGAATATAATGGTGAAGAATCCCTTGGAACCTAATTGTAAATCATAGTGAGCTTTGGGTTTCCATTTAGCAACAATCCAACCTCTGAGGGCTTGTTCTGTGGGCCAGACTCCCACGAATTTGCCTATGAGAGTTTGACCCTTCATTCATTGAGCTCTAGCATTTATCCGTTCTACAGTTAGGACGAGGCTAGGGAGTTTGGTCGTTCTTTCTATACAAGTGTGGGTTCCTGTGTTTCCAGTGTCAGGCGGGAGGACATTGTTGTCGTTATGTTCTAGATGAATAGATTCGCCAACATTCAGGGGGATCTCTACAGAGCCAATATGGAGCTTTCCCTGAGCGTGGATATCCTTGGTTGAAATGTTTTGCATAACCGGTGGATCAAAGGATGAGGGGGAGAGGCCTCTCTGTAAGTTTTAAACCTTAACAGTGAAGTACAAACATATATCGATTCTTAAGCATTTACAGAAAATACACAATGGCACACACATTACACAGAGATTTTCACCTGGAAACCCTTAACCGGGAAAAAACCAGCAAAACTTAGAGCCGCATAGCTCCTTTCTCATTATATGTTTATTTTACATGTACAATACAATAAATGGTATTCTGCAGCATCTAAAACCCTAATTCGTTTACCCGAATTAGGTTACAACCCTAATTTCTTTTACCGGAATTAGATAGAGTACAATGGGTCGAAAATCGCGAAAAAAGCAAAAAGCAACCCAAAAAAATTTTGCGCTCCGCGCGGACTCCGGGGGCCTAACGGCCCCCTCCGTGTCGTTTCGGAACCTAACGGTCCGAAACGAAGGGGGTGGGCCCTGTCGGGCTACCCCCCCCTCTAAACCCCCCCCCTCCGGACGCGCCCGGCGCAGGCGAATCGAAGGTGCCGTAGGGATCGTGTTGTACACGCAGCGACCATGTGAAGAGATATAACATACCCAACATTCTCCCACTTGTTGTTCTCTTCACATACAGGAGAAATTTATGACTTCAACAATTCAGGGCAACAATGCCCATGTTCTCTTTGCACCAAGAGAACTTCTGAGTACTCACAGACTTTGTCAAAGAGTCTGCAACATTTACCAAAGTGTCAACCTTTTCCAGCAACACTTTGTTCTGTTCAACCATGTCTCTGACGAAATGGTACTGCACATCAATGTGCTTTGTCCTCGAGTGATAAGCAGGGTTCTTTGCCAGAAATATTGCACTTGAGCTATCACAACCAATTTTTACTGCATTCTGAACAAAACCAATACCTGAACACAATCTTTGCAACCATACAGCTTCCTTACTTGCATGGGTAGCTGCCATGTATTCAGCTTCTGTAGTTGAGAGTGCAACTACAGCTTGTCTTCTACTCAT
Source organism: Larix kaempferi (assembly GCA_027924585.1). NCBI lineage: Eukaryota > Viridiplantae > Streptophyta > Pinopsida > Pinales > Pinaceae > Larix > Larix kaempferi. The sequence goes on along the minus strand of BSBM01000435.1, from coordinate 14,044,783 downwards.
CCAACTGATTGCTCCTCCAAATAGATTAAAAACGTAGCCACTTGTAGATCTTCTGTGATCAAGATCTCCAGCCCAGTCAGCATCAGCAAATCCTTGTATATCTATCTCTCTGTTTAGACCGGGTCTTCCTTGGTAGCAGATTGCAGAATCTGTAGTGCCACGCAAATACCTGAAGACCCTTTTTACTGCAGTCCAATGTTCCTTTCCTGGTTTTGACATGTATCTACTCAAAACTCCCACTGCATGGGCTATATCTGGTCTAGTACAGACCATGGCATACATCAGACTGCCAACTGCACTAGCATATGGAACATGAGACATGTCCTCTACCTCTTCTTGTGTAGTGGGACACTGTTCTGCAGATAACCTTACACCTACAGGAATGGGCACCTTCACTGGTTTGCTTTCCTGCATATTAAATCTCTTCAATATCGTTTCAACATATTTCCTCTGATTTAACCAGAGTTTCCTGTTTTCACGATCTCTTTTTATTTCCATGCCCAAAATGAAATTTGCAGCACCAAGATCTTTCATGTCAAATTCAGATGACAGCTGATTCTTGACATCCTTGATGATTTCTTTGTTGTTTCCAATTAGCAACATATCATCAACATACAATATTACATAAATAAAATGATCACCAATTAGCTTAAAATAAACACAGTGATCAGCTTTGCTTCTTGAGAAACCAAGTCCCAGTATATAAGTATCAAATTTTTGATACCACATTCTGGGAGATTGTTTCAAACCGTAGAGAGACTTTTTCAGCTTACAGACAAGCTCCTTCCTTCCTTTCACCACAAACCGTTCTGGTTGCTTCATATAGATCTCTTCATTAAGATTTCCATGTAGGAAAGCTGTCTTTACATCCATCTGTTCTACTTCAAGATCAAAAGCAGCAGAAATAGATAAAAGAAATCTAATAGAAGTCAATTTTGCAACAGGTGAAAAAATCTCACCAAAATCGATGCCCTCAATTTGGGAGTAACCTTTCGCAACTAGTCGAGCCTTGTACTTCTCCACTTTACCTGCTGCATTTAACTTCTTCTTGAATACCCATTTGCTTCCAATAGGCTTTCTTCCTTCTGGCAACTCAACCAGATCCCATGCCTCATTTTTGTCCAAGGCATCCATTTCTTCTATCATGGCCTTCTTCCATAGTTTACTATCTTCTGAATCCATTGCCTCTTTAGCAGTTCTAGGATCATCATCAGTAATAGATAACACAAAATTAGAACGAAAATCAGGGGGACTGTACCTTTCAACTTGCCTTCTTTCTCGGTCAGATCTCCTCAATACCGGAGTCTGTGGATCCGCCTCTTCATCTGATTCAGACGATTCTGCCTCCTCATCTGATTCAGACGAATCTGGTTCCTCAAAAGAGTCACCTCTTTCATCCTTGATATCAAAGTGTAGCTTCTCTGAATCCTTTTCCTTTGGTACATCCTCAATCCTGGAAGTGCTTTCAACTTCTCTGAAGATCACATCTCGACTGTAAACTGTTTGCCTTTTTACTGGGTTCCACAGCTTGTAACCTTTCACTCCATCCTTGTAACCAATGAAGATACATTTTTCCGCCTTATTATCCAACTTGCTCCTTTTCTCCTTTGGAACATGTACAAAAGCATCACACCCAAACACTCTGAGATGAGAGAGAGAGGGTTTCTTACCAGTCCAAACCTCATGAGGTGTCTTGTCAACCAACGCTGATGTGGGTGTCCTATTCACTAGGTAACACGCAGTGTCAACAGCTTCTGCCCAGAATTGTTGTGCTAGCCCTGCACCACTGAGCATACTCCTTGCCTTTTCCATCAATGTCCTGTTCATCCTTTCTGCAACCCCATTCTGTTGAGGTGTGTATGGAGTAGTCTTTTGCCTTGCTATTCCACACGTTTTACAGAACTCCTCAAATTCACTTTCACAGAATTCTCCACCGTTATCTGTTCTGAGTACTTTTATTTTCTTCTCAGTTTGATTCTCTACAAGAGCCTTAAATTCTTTGAATCTATTAAAAACCTCAGATTTCTTACGCAGGAAATAAATCCAAGTTTTCCTTGAGAAATCATCTATAAATGAAACATAATACACAGATTTACCAAGTGATGGAACAGGCACAGGTCCAAAAACATCACTGTGTATTAACTCTAAGATTCCTTTAGCTCTTACAACACCAGATGAGAATCTTACTCGATTCTGTTTACCATATAAGCAATGTTCACAGAAATCAAAATCTAATGTGAAATCAGACATGCCTTCAGCCATACTTTTACCTTGTAATAGTCGAAGACCCTTTTCTCCAATATGTCCCAGCCTTCGATGCCATAGCGATGTCTTCTCACTAGAGACAGCAAGGACTCTGTCTCCTTCATTTTTACCCTCAGAAACAATAGTGCTGTTACATCCATTTTTGAAGGTGCTTCCCAACAACTTGTATAGAGTTCCAATCCGAACTCCCCTCATCAACACCAATGACTCTCGAACCATTTTGCATGTGTTCTTTTCAAATAGAGTTTTCACACCTGCATCATCCATTTTACTTACAGATATAAGGTTTCTAGCCAACTTTGGAATGTGCAGAACCCCGGGAAGAGTTTTAACCCTTCCATCTTTGAGCAGTAGCTTGACCTTTCCTCGACCTATGATTTTCGCTACCGAGTTGTCTCCCAGAAATACATCTCCTCCATCATACTTTTCGTATTCAGAAAACCACTCCCTGTGGGGAGTCATATGATAAGACGCACCTGAGTCAATCAACCACGAATCATGCTCTGCATGTGTACTTGAAGATGCCAGATACACATCTCCTCCTTCCTCTGTAGATTCTTTCCCATCTGCGGATGGAGCGTCATTAGGTCCTCTACTTTTATCAGTAATTTTCGATTTACAATCCTTCTTGTAATGCCCAGCTTTTCCGCACTTCCAGCATTTTCTTACAGAAGGTCCTGGAGATTTAGATCTCCCTCTAGATTTAGATCTACCACCTGAAGACTTATTTTTAGATCTGTCTCCAGGGCGACCTCTTACAAATAAGGCATCCTTGGCTGAACTATCTATGGATTTCCGCCTCATTTCCTCCGATAGTAGGGATGCAACCACATCATCGAAGTTTAGTGTGGTTGCATTACTCCCAATAGCTATGACCAGATTATCCCATGAATCTGGCAAAGAGCACAACAGACTAATACACTTTTCATCATCATCAAGTTTAATACCAACAGATGTCAACTGACTTACCAGAGTATTGAAGGCGTTTAGATGCTCTGAAACAGAGTCTCCATCAGTCATCCTCAGAAGGTACAATTTCTTTCGCAGAAATAACTTATTTACCAGGGACTTTGACTGATACAGACTTCCCAGTTTATCCCATAGCTTCTTTGCAGTGTCTTCTCCAGATACGTTCACCAATACCGAATCTGCAAGGCAAAGACGAATAGTGCTCCTTGCTTTCCTTTCCAGCTTTTCCCATTCTTCTTTTACCGCACCAGAGGGCATGGTACCTGGATCTACTGCGATCCATTGTTCTCTATCTACCAGAAGATCTTCCATCTTGAGCTTCCATAGCTCAAAGCTATGACCATTAAATTTCTCAATCTCGAATCTAGAACTGCTCGCCATTCTTTAAACAAAGAATAAATCACCGCTGCAAAGCTCCCACTGAAACCAGGTTTATCACAAATCCAAGATCGAGCCAAACCCCTGGAAACAAAGGCGTCCCTCTGAACCCAAAATTGCTCTGATACCAAATGTAAGTTTTAAACCTTAACAGTGAAGTACAAACATATATCGATTCTTAAGCATTTACAGAAAATACACAATGGCACACACATTACACAGAGATTTTCACCTGGAAACCCTTAACCGGGAAAAAACCAGCAAAACTTAGAGCCGCATAGCTCCTTTCTCATTATATGTTTATTTTACATGTACAATACAATAAATGGTATTCTGCAGCATCTAAAACCCTAATTCGTTTACCCGAATTAGGTTACAACCCTAATTTCTTTTACCGGAATTAGATAGAGTACAATGGGTCGAAAATCGCGAAAAAAGCAAAAAGCAACCCAAAAAAATTTTGCGCTCCGCGCGGACTCCGGGGGCCTAACGGCCCCCTCCGTGTCGTTTCGGAACCTAACGGTCCGAAACGAAGGGGGTGGGCCCTGTCGGGCTACCCCCCCCCTCTAAACCCCCCCCTCCGGACGCGCCCGGCGCAGGCGAATCGAAGGTGCCGTAGGGATCGTGTTGTACACGCAGCGACCATGTGAAGAGATATAACATACCCAACACTCTCGCCCCTCCCAGTTCAGAATCCATCAAGGCGGCCTAGGGTCATCAGAAGGGGTGGAAGCGATAAGGTACAGGGGCAGTCTTGAGAGCGAACAATGAAAGAAAAAAAACCAGCCAGCGTGAAACCCTAGCGCAATGCACAGTCTGTTGGAGAAAAAAAGTATTTTATGTATATTCTTAGTGCGGAGACCTATATGCATTAGGTGGTATGCCATTTTGTTGTGGTATTTTTTTTTTGCTTTGGACCGATGCCATGCATTGTTTGAGGGGAGGGTCAACTTCCATTTGGCTCAAATCTTTTTTGTTTATTTTTTCAGATGTTTCATGCCATGAGGCCACCATTTGATCGCCACCCTCCTAGGAATATGACCAAGGTGTGGATGCACATGTGGGGATAGATGTTTCCCAAGAGAGGCCAACCATAGTTCCCAACAAGGATCACATCAGAGGTGTTGGAGATACTAGCCAATGAGAAACCATGCATTAAACCTTGTTCCATATCTATATGCAGGGTTGGGCTGGAGAGTCTGTCACAACATCTTTTTCACCCAGCTTGAGCCACCATATGACAAACTAATATTAGCATTATGTTTAAATCAATCTAGTTGTATTTTATTGTCTTACTTAATGCAAATTACATTTATTCTGACATTTTTTTTAATTGGATTATTAAATTGTTTAATGAAATTGTATAATTTTTGGTGTGTACTACATATTTTGCAGACATTGGAACTTACGATGGGGAGGGACCTCCACTAGTTCAAGTTTATGAGGATGTGCGGGAGCTTGATTTTCATGCGTTTCCTAGACCTTTCCTACGATGCAGACCAGATGCTAGGTTTTGAGAGGATGTGGCAGACATGTTTTCCACATAACTGGATCGACAACGAGTCCATCCTATACGAGCATAGGAGATCATGCGAGACCTTGAGCTGGTAGAGTTAGGAGGATGGTTCCTTATGTTATGAGGTATTTGATGTAGTATATCGTCAGTGCATCCATCCTTCTAGATGCTTGGAGGCCAGAGAACGATTCTACATCTGATAAGGGCGATGATCCTCCTCCTCCTACACATCCTTGTCCTCATCATCATCATGGGGATGGGGCATCGACATCTCATCCACCCCCTCCTCCTCCTCCTCTCCATGATGGTCGACCAATATCTACTCCTCCACACCTAGATTACCCAACACCATCTCTAACTCATGATCCACAAATCGACCGACTAGCCTTTCCTCCTCACTAACCCAACCAACCACCTGCATCTCCTCAACCACCTCTTCCTTCACCTCACTGAGATGACCAACCACCATCTCCTACACCTTATGCTTCTCCTTGCTAAGTAAAATAGCTACCATCTCCTCCTCCATTGGTTGGTCAACCACCCTCTCCTCCACACGCAACTGACCCGCGACCATCTCCAACTCCGGTACATGTCGATCGACCACCTTATCCTCTTCGGCCAACTGACCATACACCATCTCATACTCGGCTAGGACCCTCAACAGTTCTAGATAGGATGGTTGCATTGGGTAAGTTTATCCTCATGGAGATATTTTTGCTCTACTCTAGTCTATAGTATTTCTTAGTAGAGGTATTGATGCCCTTGGCTCTGCTAGTGGAGGTATGAATGCCTTTGGCTCTGTTGGTGGAGGTATTGGTGCCTCTAGTTCTGAAGGTGGACCAAATATGTTATAGAAGTTATTTGACTTTAGATATATATTTGACATGTATCATGAGTTTGATATTATTGTTCATATATATATATATATGCTGCATTTTTCATGTCGATGTTGATGTTGATGTGTATATTGTTAGCTCATGTCGGATATGTTTGCTAGATGTGCTTTATATATGTGTATGTTAAATGATGGTTGTTAGATCTATGTGATGACCATGTTAAACAATGCTTGTGTTTTGTCAGTTATGATTATTAGATTTGTGTGCTAGATGATGTTTATATGTGCTAGATGTATATGTTAGATGATGTTAAGTAATGTTTAGAGGTGTATATTAGGTCATGTTTGATGTGTATGCAACATGATGTTGTTAGATAATGCTTGTGTTTTTTTTATATGTATGGTAACTGTGATTGATGTACTTTATGTTAGATCATGTTAGCTATTTTTTATGTGTATGTTAGATGGTGCTTATGTTTGATAGGAGATTATAGATGTGTATGCTAGATTATGTTAGCTAATTTTAGATGTGTATTTTAAATGATTTTTGTGTTTGTTAGGTGGTGACGATGACAATGATGGTACATTAGATAATGTTAGGTGATTTTAAATGTAATTATTGGATGTGTATGTTAGAATATGTTTGTTAATTTTATATAGATGTGTATTTTAGATGATGTTTATGTTTGTTAGGTGGTGATGATGATGATGATGGTTATATGTTAGATGATGGTAGGTGATAATGCATTTAAATTAATTTTAAATTACAAGTTATATTTTAAATTAAAAATATATTTAAATTAATTTTCAAAGTTATTAATTTCCCTATAACAAATATTTTTTCATAATAATTTATCATCAACTTCTAATTTACGGTTGCATCTAAATTTTACATGTAATTAAGAGAGAATCATAGTTAAACCTCGGAAATGGATTGTTATTATTACACCCTTGAAACATGTTTTAATTAAATCATTGTGAATAAGAAATTCACTTCTATAACAATTTAACGACACAAAAAAATGCTATTAGAATGCAAATTGAAAACAAATGATGTAAGGTCGATTAAAACAATGATAATTAAAACAATGACAATTGATGTAATTAAAACCCCTCAAATGTTTCAATAACACTTGAGGTAATCAAAAGAATGTAGGGTACTTCAATACTTTAAATAGCCATAAAAATATCTTTTAGAAATTTGTAAAAATAAGTTTGAACTATTAAAAATCATCATGTCTATTTGTACATTTTAGATGATGATGGTAGGTAATGTTTACATGTGTATGTTAGGTGATGTTTGATGTGTATATTAGATTATGTTATCTAATTTTTAATATGTATGTAAGATGGTGCTTATGTTTGATAGGTGGTCATGATGATGATGATGATGGTACGTTACAGGACGTTAGGTGATGGTGGTGGTGTCCATTGATTTGATGATCACATTGTACTATTTTATATTGTTATGTATGTATAGACTTATTTTATTATGAACTGAATGGACTGCCAGATTATTTTATGATATTTATCTTCATGTGTATGATGTATTTTGTTTATGTCGATGATTATGATTCATGTGTGTGATGCAATTTTTTTAATTAATTTTTTTATGTATTTATACGATGTCTTTTATATTAGCTATAATTATAATTACAAATTGTTCACAATCTCGGTTATAATTGAAAGTTACAATCTTAACTATAATTACAATTTACAATCATTATTACAATTTCACAACTACAAATTACAATTATAGTTACAATAAGAAATTACTAATTAGATTTACAAATTACAAATTACAAATTGGACAATTACAACTACAAATTTACAATCGCAAATTGCAATTACAGTTTCAATCAGAACTTGCAAATTACATTTACAAATTACAAAATTGCAAAATTACAAAATAATTTACGAAATTGCAAAATTACAATTAAAAAATACAAATTTGAAAATTTACAAATTTACAAATTTCAGTTTCAATTACAAGTGTACAATCACACGATACTCTTACAATTGCGATTTTGCAATAAAAATATACATAGGGCAATAACAAATGGAAATGCCAAGTTCATATTTCTTTCGGTAAGGAGAAAGAGAAACTAATATATAAATCTAAGTAAATATTCCGATTACATAATTAAATGTGAGCCATGTGAAAAGAAAATTATGTTCTTTCTTAACCTCCTATTTATCAGAAATTTTACAAAATCAATCATCACAATGTATTGTTCTTAGTTAGATTATTTAGTTTCATTATGGAGGTTATTTAGTTGATTTTATCCATTTTAATGTTAAGTTTGTAAAAATTGTAAAATGATTGAGAAGGTTAAGTTTCTTATTCAAGAAGATATTTAAAAGTTTAAATATAAAAATAATAATGTAATCTATGAAGGATGACAATAAGTCTAGCCCTGTTAATTTCAATGTAGTCATCCTCTTACCCATGATCAGGTGATTGACATGATGAAGGAGACAAACGGGGAACAGGGCATGCCTCAAAGGAAGGATGATATAGCTACCACTTGTCCATCCCTCCCTTGATAAGATAGCCACCAACTTACCCTTTTTGAACACTTAAATTTCCCTTACAATGCAGAAACAGATCATGCGTGAGAGCGAAGGTGGTTTCAGATGTAAGGTTTAGAAAATCATGGAAATTGAGAACAGTATCCAAAATGGAATGATGGTATCATGGAAACTTATGGCATTGTTTCATGAAGATATCATTGAATACAATTCAATTCAAAGTAATTACATCGATGGCCGAGCAGGTGAACTTGAAATGATAATCCAACACTCCCCCATGATAATGATAACAGGGAGAAGGATCTAGAGATCAAGTTGAGTAAGAAATAGGATGGGTTTTCTATGTGCAATTATTTTTCAGAGTCTTTGGATTGAAAGTTCATCTCTCCGGTTAATTTTTGTTTCCCCTAGTTGGTCTCTGTAAGTATTTGGTTTTTTAAGCTTGTCTTGGGGTTTTCAACTCTCGTTCCCTATTCCTATAACTGACCCACCCTGAGTGGTTACTCCTCCCTCTCTTCTCTATTGTGTTACCTTCCTGGTCTCAGGTTTACCCTCAGACTTGGCTCTCAGGCCTTGGGTCCTTTTCAGTCCTATGTGTGTGGCTTCCTTTGGTTGGTTGTTTTTATTTTATATTCCTTATTCCAGTCCCTTTCAGTTTACTAGCATCATGCCTCACGCCCATGTTTCCTATGACCCCTATAAAGGAAAATTTCCAGTATTAGACCTTAGGCTCAAGCAAGAAATTGAAACAACCATTCTCGTTATCTAAGACTTACCTTGGAAAAAAGTCAAAGGAAAATTTCAAAAATGGAAGAGGATATATTGTTGGAATAGCAATGCACCCTGAAGGAGGAGATTATAGAGAATATGGAAGGCTACATCCAGGACCCTGGCAATACCAAATCCAGAGATACCAAATTCCATAAACTATTGTGTTAAAATGACAACTCAAATATTTGTTAACCAAAATCCTATTGGATACTGAGGAGAAAAGGAATGGCCTCGTCCTTATGATAGAGGAAGTAATTGATCATAACCACAATATGTTAGCTCAGGACCATAGGCTAGATAGAAATCTCAACTATATTTACAAATCAATGACAGGATCAGACTTGCCTCCAAAAGAGAAACGGGCTACTCAAATCCAAGTTCCAGTCAACAACACTCTTAATGATAAAGACAAGAAGTAGAATTAGGTTCTTGAATCTAGTATTTTTTGAATTTTTGAATAGATAGGCAAATTTAAAGATTTTGCAAAACAAAAATAATGTAGATAGTGTATGTTTAAATTTCCTCAGCATTATTAGTAAGATAGACAGAGAAACAACTAATAAACTCTGATTTAATATTTAGGCTGGAATTCCTTTGGGTCGTCCAGACATTAAATTTTAACTATATGTATTTTCTTTTTTATATATATGAATGGAACAACATCATATCTAGCTTACCAAAAAAATGTAGCCAACCTCCATTTCTTGGTTTTATTAACATAGATGTCGAAAAAGATGTTATAAATAAGGTACCTTTGCTTAATGCAAATATTACAATTAATGTAAACTTGGCCATTGATTATTACAATTAAAATTTATATGAGGATTGAAGAAGTATATGATTAGTTCAATAAAATAGTAATGTCATTATGGTAAAAAAAAAATTGCCAAAATTATATGAGGACTCTATTAATTTATAACTAGAATGGAGAGATCACTTAGTCGTTACAGGGATGTATACTCTTCTTGGGTACAAGTTTATTATACATCGAATTGTCAAAAATGCATATTATGGAGAGTTCATGTGTTCTTGTGGGGCTAAATGCCAAACATGAATTAAGGTTGACTAGATGAATGAATTTGACTATATATTTCCATGTAGAAATCCAATAAAGAGTTTGCCTAGGATAGACTATGATATGGGTGTAGATTAGGGTCAATACTGTAGGTACACACTTCCCTTCAATATGCAAGGAGATTGGTCATGAATATCCCTCATGTCATGCTAAAGAATTAATCATGCTAGTGACAATGAGTTGGTGAATTGTTATAAATAACTTGATTTAGCAAAACCTTAATGCGATTTTATTGTTAGAATTTGAAAGTGGTTTTGTGATTAGTGAAGGCATTAATATCAGGTAAATTAATAGAATGAAATCTAAGGATGGAGTGTGTTAGTGTTACTTAACAAATAAATAAAATGCATTCACGCATTATAGATGTTCTTTTTAAGTGTAATTAATTTGTAAATGAACTATACATTTCAAATTAATATTAAAATTTGTTTGTTACTTATTAGTTAATGTTAACATAATTAGTATAAAATGACTATTTCCGTATTGTTAGAAATTCATATTAAATATCGACACACATATGATACAAACTGACCTATATTTTTTCAATATCGACATGCCACAATCATTCTAATATTTTATACTAAATATGCAATGAGATATAAATACCTTCAAATAAAATAAAATTCTTCATCAATCAATCATTCCATACAATCACAAATTACTTAATAGACAAACACATTTTGCATTAGATTGATTGTTAACCAACTAAAATTGTTTAAGAACATCTGATAATTAACTTTCCATTTCCATTGTCATAAGATGAAAAATAAACAATATAATTAGAGAATTAAACATAACAATAAAAAATGATACATCAACACTGTAAATGATGAAATAAAAGTTGTGCATGTCACTCTCCATTTCCATCACCCTTATTATATTCCTCGCTTGGCATGATAGAATTGTTGTTCTCAAAAATTTGTTTTGATCTAGGGTTGTGTCTTAATATGAACCACCAATCCATATCCAACACATCCGGGTAAAAAAACACTTGGTTGCAGTGTTTTGGGAAAACATAAGGATCCTTAATTTCATCCCACATATTTCTAGAGTTGATACATATCATCCCACTATCGTGATCTTCCTTTACATTATTCCGGTCAAAGGTATCCCACAACTTGCACCTAAAAATAATACATTGGAAAGATGAGAAGTCCAATTGAGTGATCTCTTGTATCTTTTTGAAGTAACCCAACTTCCCCCCTATTATGTTTTGATTGCAGTGGCTAGCATGACTATATTGGTCGAACTCAACTTCCACTCCACAGTCTTGTGTGACATGTCCATCATTGGCATCCTCGGTGTGAAAATGATGCCCATATGCCCACATAGATGGTAACAAATGCACCTATAAAAAAGTGACCGAATGATAGTGGCATACATGTAATAACCCGACCATTAATATAAAATATAAATGTTATAATTCAAAGGTGCATTATAAAGATAAAAATGTACACATAGAGATTACTACCGATTTGTTGCACCCGATCCCTATGTTTAGTGCATCCTCTTCAGCAGGTGGATAACGACCATATGCACCATATTTCTCTCTAACTTGATCAGCAACCCAACTACTACGACGTATCATGGGAATATTTTCTTTTAAATGATCATGATAAGGCATGCATCTACTGTTCAACCGTCTGAATTATTTCTTGTCAATGTCCCATTTTGTCACGTCCCCGGTCACCTCGGTGTCCTTCAGAGGCGATGGGAGACAACCCTTAGATCTACCTGCTAATTTGTTTTCCTCTTTTTCCAAGCATTCCAAAGGTTCCACAACTTTGCACCCTCGTTGATCTTCAGTCCGCAACCCGCAATTCCACATGCAGCAAGCCGCAAGTCGAAATTCGTAAATCGGAACACCAATTTCACAATGCTAAAGAAACACCTCTTTGACTTACGCAGTCTGCAATTCCGCAATGCGGGACTTGAAAATTCGGAGCGCCAACTACACGATGTCAAAGAAACACCTCTCTAACTTCCGCAGTCCACAATTCCGCAATGCGGGACTCGGAAATTCAGAGCGCCAAATACACAGCGTCGAAGAAACGCCTCTTTGACTTCTGCAGTCTGCAATTCCACAATGCGGGTCTCGGAAAGTCAGAGCGCCAAAATCCAACCTCGAATATTTCCTCTTTCGACTTCCGCACTCAGCAGTCCGCGATGCGGGATTCGGAAATTCGGAACTCCAACTTCGCCAACCCGGGAAAATTACCTCCCCGACTTTCGCAATCCGCAATCCGCCTTACAGAGCTCTGGAACCCAACTTTACAACTCCGACAATTTTACCTTTCCAACTTCCACCATCCGCAGTCCGGATGTGTAACTCGGAAATCAGAACTCCCATTTCGCAACCCCGTAGAATATGCCCTTTCGACTTCCTCAATCCATAGTTCGCATGCGGGTTCGGAAAGTCGGAAGCCCCACTACACAACTTCTCCAGCCCATAACCTCTTCATCCTAAGTCCAATTTGGGAAATTCTGGTACCATTGGAAAGCTCTTGGTGAGCACTATGCAACTGGAGGGTCTTCGTCCACACCTAAGGATTTGGATCCTACCCTTCTTCCACTCCAAAAGATGTCCTTAAACCCTATCTATGCCTCTTTACCATTCCACAAGAATCTCTACTCCATTCTGCCATGTCCTCTCTCCTTCAACTGGTCCACAGGGTTCATGAACACCAAAGGGGGTGTCCATTCTTTCCCACATTCATGATTGAAGTATATTGCACCTCTTGGCCTTGCACTTAGTCGTATTCATCAAAGAACCATTCAAAGACTTAGCCCTATTCATCAAGGGACAATTCAAAGACATTATACTAATGGAAACGCAAATGTGCAGAAGCATACTCAATGAACACAAAGGAATGAAACATTATCCACACACATAGAATGGGATACATCAGCATATCTCTCCTAGGAATATTGATGAGATAACATGCAGAAACTTAGCCCTATTCCTCAAGCATAAATACATATGAGTATCAACATAAGGATAAGAATGTAAATGTGAAAGAGCATACTCAATGAACACAAAGGAAGCATCATCCACACACAATGTATCATGCATTCATCAAATTAATAACATGCACAACAGAATTAAACATAATGCATAGGCATTCAGCCCTGTTACTCGTTTGGATTGATCTATGCATTCTAACATCACCAACACACATGTGTAGATGTAAAATGACGTGATTCAAGGCACAAGGAACACTTATATTTTTATTGAAATCCCCAATCAAACTGGATATGGATTGCAACGTTCCAACCCAACCATAGGTCTCTGCCCATCTTGTACTATTTCAGCACTCAGAGACCACCCCCGAGCTGGGGCTATGTATCCACTAAGGAGGGATTAGGAAAGCTCACTTACATCCTTGGTTCATAGTGAGTCAGGGTCATCCAACACATAGTTGATTTGTCAAGCAAGTGGGAGACAGGTGAGGGTTTTCTAGGTCAATAAGATCATCCATAGAACTATGGGCATATCCTAATGACCTTAGACAGTTCAGGCACCCCCATCCTCCACTCTCAGCGTAAGTAAGGTCCCCTTCTCCACTGCATAGTCCCTAGGGAACCCCTTCCCTTAGCACTGAACTGGGTCGGTATGGATGGTCCTGACTGCTATATGAAGTTAAATGAGCCCTTTATGGCTCTACCATACAGTCTAAACCCTCCTGGTTTCTTCCCACTTCGATCCGCACTCAGATCTTCCTTCACATTGCGGCCGAATGGCTCTGTCCCACAACAGGGTCTCGACTATCCAATCCGAGTGTTCTCACGGGTTTTCTAAGTTGCTCACGCTTGGTAATTTGTCCCCAAGTTCTGATCCATGGATATCCCAATCGATTTGCTTCCTAGGCAGGGTTTCTATGTGCTTTCGGCTCTGCAAATTCGTGCTTACACAGAATCATGATTTTGGTTCCTTCCTCTCTATGCTCGGTCTGTTGGGTCTGCGTATGGGTTCCATTGATGCTTCCCGATTAGTAATATCCTAGAGATGAGGAATGCATCCTCCCAAGAGGTGGAGTGGCTTATGGGACAAGCAATCAGAGCCCCATACCCTGCCTTACGGATTTCAGGATTGTTCCATACTCCATCGACCTCATGAGCAGTGCTCTTCACCCACCTCCTTACAACAACATTCAATGGCAGCTAGGACAGTCAAAGAGGTTCTTTAGGTGACATATGGAAGCCTAGGGTTCCAACCCACAACCCCCTCACCACTCCCTAGTGGATACATAGTTCCCCCTCATTTACTTGCATCAATATCAAGCCCTTGGTATATTTATTTACATGGTATTATTTACATAATTTTACATTTTCCATGGCTTACTGGCACATGGTTACCATAATACCAGATATTTTCCTCTTCAAGGCTGAGCATTCACTAACGGGCCCTTGTCCTTGAGCTCCACGCTAGGAATCATACATCACATGCTTACAATATTTGCATTACAACCAAAATATCCTAAGGGTCAAAATGAGGGACAATACACATTTCCTCCTCTTCTCTTCATACAATGTGACCCATGGTTGTGTTTCCTTCACATTTTAAAGAATGAATTTATTGATTGCATCAATTTCTAAATTCAAAGTTGTATTCATGAAATCAAATCGACATGTAGTACATATGAGATCAAATATAGATTATGAAGTTCATTGTGAATATTTACTATGTAGAAATGTGATGAAACATAAGTGACTTACTCTTTATCATGCACCTTTTTCCATTTGCTTGGAGTAGCTCCCCTTCCCTTTTGTCCTCATCATGTTCATCATCTCAAATCATTGTGCCTGGTGTGTGGTCGATTTATTTGATGTAATCACTAGCATAATAGAATGACTCATATACTATGTACCCCTCTGCCATACACCCCTCAGGTTTTTCCCTTTATAGAACAAATCCCTTAATTTTTTCATGTACCTCTCTAAAAAGAACATCCAACAACATGAGGCCACACCAACTAATTCAACCTTATCAGCTAGGTGAATTAGAAGATGAACTTGCAAGTCCATGAAACTCGTTGACAATTCCTTCTCAAGCATACAAGCAATCTTAGCTATCTCTTGACGGCACTGTGGAATGTTAACCATGTGAATCTCCTTTGATGTGATCCACCGTACAAATGCATATGGTTTATATATGCCACACAGAAGGTCCTTGAGAAATTCGTGGTTCACACACCCATGCATGAGCAAAGGATAATGACACTATAAAATGAACACATAAACATTTAATTGTGTTTTAACTTGTGGGGTAAAATATTAAAACAAAAAATAAAAACATTGTTTGACATACATACCCTTAGAAGGTTTAGATGGTCATGTGATTCCAAACCCGACAAATGGTCGTCTATAGTGAAGCAGTGTAGTAGAGTAGACCCATGCAAATAAGACACCTTTTCACCCAATATAACTTGTTTTGCCAAATAAATATCACATTTCTTCAAAACCCATGAGACGTCACCTTCTTTAAATGACCAAGAGGGTCCAGCCTCTCCTCTATTTTCTTGTCTTGGAAAATGCTTATTTTTAGTATTTTAAGGAATAAGATCTCTCCTTATAGCCAATGTGTCACTTTTTTTTATGATATGTGCCTCCACAAAGAAAATGAAACATTTTTAAATATATGCATGGGATCTAGTAAGTGGAAAATCTTAATATGGTCTTGATATGGGAACTCATAAAATATTGATTTCCATTTCATCCCGATGGGAATTTTCTCAACCTAGGTGTCGAAGAATTCATGATCATCAAACATAGGTTCCCCATTCAAAGCGAACATTTTTGCAATTTCCTTCTTCTCTCTGTGATACGGGATCTTTTATTCAATGACTATCACATGAATTGCATTAAAAAGAGTATGAACAAATCTTGTGTGCAACATACATGAAGAAGCATACACATGAATATGAGAGACCACAAATGAAGTACACAAGACGTCATAACAGAGTTCGTCCCAAAGATGGACTATGTCTCCGGGCCCACTCCTGAATGGAGAGGCCTTTATATTATCTCAACAAAATACATGGAAAATACATGGCAATACCTTAATGTTGGCGATGGAGGAAATTCGTTGCTCGGATCCAAATTCTGATTGCACCAATGAATTCATCTCCAAAAATCGGTGAAAAATGACTATATATGCTGCCACCTTCGCCTCAATACCAGCCACAACAATCTTCATCTCTCTGCATACTAATGCAGGCTTTTGCCTAGCAATTTCATGCCATGGGCATGTGGATTCTCCTCCCCTCGGGCGTTGAAATGTAATGGCTTAAATACTTGTGAGTTGGGTAGCCTTACCAAAATGGCACCCTTGGTGGCATGGTTGGCATACATTATATTAAGTTATTAGTTGGAGTTTTGTTAGGAGGTGTTGGCTTGGTTTTGCAACCAAGCTTTGTGAAATGGGCACCTATCAACAATGTGATAGCAGTTTCAATATAGAAAGCAAAAATGATTATGAATTAAATCTAAATCTAAAGTAACATGTGCATATAACAAATAAATTTAAAAACGATTCATAGAAAGAACAAGAAATAAAAGAATGTTTTGTATTAAGATACCTCAAATGGTGAGGATATGATGTTGAGCAACTCCAAGGGTGAGTAGCTCCAAGCTCCAATGGTCTCTTCTCCAAGATGCTGAAAATGGCCAAAAGTCTCAGGAGAGATTTTGACAGCGTGAGGATAGGATGATGGATGGATGGAAAGTGAGGAGCCCCTACCAGCTTTTTATAGTTTTTGGTGGTGGGGAATACCATTATGGTTTTGAGGAAACCAATGGTATTGACCAACATGGTTTAGGTACCTTTTTCTCTCTTTTTTCCTTTTTTGAATATTTTGAATATTTTTATTCCCTTTTAATATTTTTGGGAATTCTGGACCCTTTTTGAGGGTTTTTTTATGTTTTTTGAGGAAAAATATACATTTTGAGGGGAAAAAGGGGTGTATTATGGTCTTTTGGTGACCTTTTGATGGCTTTAGAGGCTCAAATGGTGGAAAAGTGGGAAAATGGGTCATGTGAATAAGGAAATGAGCTAGTGAGCACTTTTTGGGTGTTAACAGATTGCCCCCTGATGTGTGAGGGCAGGAGCTCATCGTATGGCCGATAGACATCATAGTTCTTTTGTCTTTTTCTTGGGGTTTGGGGAAGAGAAGAGACCGGTTGGAGACTGGATCAACGACCCTTGGAAGCTGTAAAAACAAAAAATATTACATGGCCTCAATATGAATGAGGAATAATCTCTGATTATGGACGAGCCGGGCATACCCATGCTCGTATCAAGACATATACATAACAATTAGTCCCAAGAAGGGGGACATAAAAAATCTGCTGGTACATCATAATGGTCCAAAGGGGACACTATTTTGGGATGTACTCATGATCATAACATGATTGATCTCAATAACTGATACACTGGAATAAAGCGACAACCGTTCTGAACAAGGTCTTAGAAGGGTTGATGAACTGCTGAATCTGAAGGTGTCCAACATCTGTAGGGACTCAATGACTCTTAGTCAAATATGAGGAGTATATGTAACTGTATACTCGAGGGAGTATAAAACTGGGGTACATTTGAATATTGTAGCCATGCGCAACCCGGATATCTATAGGAAAATGTAACTGGTTGTTTCCATAAGTGGACTCTCAAATGTGGAAGAGTCAGGTGGTATCCGAGGTCTTCAACAAATAACTGAAAGGACGAATACCCTGTGCGAGTCTCAATGATGCGATCAAGGTGTTGAAGTCAAGCATGTGAGAAACAACCATTTGGAGAGGCACTGAGGACTCTTCTCGAAATGATTCGTAGGCACTCATCATAAATGGTGATGAGTCCAAGACACAGGGACCTCTAGGTCTATCCTCTGGAATAAATTTGGTTGTCGTCGACATAGGGAGATCAGCAACTAACAAGGCAATGATGTTTCCTTGATAGGAGCACAAGGTGTAGAATTGAAGTGTGGTAGTACTGATGGTAGGACTGACATACTTGTGGGGATGGGAAGTAACTGGGGTCATAGAGTGGGTGGACTCAAACTTTCTTTGTTCAAAGCATGATGACATGGTTGACCTGACAGCGTAGGGAACTAACTTGTAGGTGCGAGGATCATAGCTTTTAAGGACTGAAGGGTATGTATTGACTCTGGGGGGACAATCTGATGGGTGCTGTCGAGGGATTCTCAGGGTGACGTACAGCAAAATACTCTGAACAAAGGCAACCAAAATGGGGAAGTTGCCATATGATTAGACATGATCTGTAGTGGCGCCGAGAAGCACCATTGGGTTCTTCTTAGTAGTTTTAATGAGCTCCAAGAAGGGATAAAAGTGTGCTCTAAATGGTACTATCCTGTGCATTTTGTGAACCCAGGACTATTCGTGCTCATAGGTGCTTTCATTTTTAAGGAGTCTGAAAACGATAAGAAGACTCTGCAGTGGTGGTGTAGTACCGTCCTGTAGGTTTTTACGAGCCCAGGATGGTGATTGCTCGTGGTTGCTTTCATCTTTAGAGTGTCCAAAAGCGGTAAGTGGACTCCATTGGTGTTTTTTTTCGTAAGTTAGTCTCCAAGGCCCAAAAAAGCATAAAATGATGCAAATGGAGAACTCTTCTAGCCGATGTGACTAGAGTATTCCTTTTTCGTAATTAGTCTACAAGGTTCGGAAAAGGGGTAAACTTATACCAAGTAGATGCCCTTTCAGATACGTTTAGCGAGCATGAAAGGAAGCAAGATTGTTTGGCGATCATGTCATTGTTTTACGAGCCATAAAAGAGCTTAACGGAAACTCCCTAAGTGCCTTTTTCGTAAAAGCAATTGCTCGGCTCGAAAAAGGGGTAAAACTATACCGAACAAAAAGGTATTAATGAGAGAGAGAAATGGTCTTGAGCGTCATCATGAGTGCGGAATACTGAATCCAGTGACATAAAGATTGTCAAAAATGGGCAACGGCCAATGTGGCATGCAAACCGAGGTGATGAGTGGCATTTTGAAAAAATGCTCGAAAATAGGGGGTGAGAGCGAGAAATGATCTCAAGCATCATCATGAGCACAGAAAACTAATTCCGGCGATATAAGATTCATCAGAAACGGATGATGGCCCATGTGGCATGCAAACCGAGGCAATGAGGGGGCATGGGAAAAATGCCCGAAAAATCTTGAGGTGAGAGTGAGAAATGATCTCAAGTGTCATTACGAGTGCGAAAACTGAATCCGGCGGTATAAGATTCGTCAGAAATGAACGACGGCCCATGTGGCATGTAAACCAAGGCAACGAGGGGCCATGGGAAAAATGCCCAAAAAATCTGGAGGTGAGAGCGAGAAATGATCTCAAGCGTCATCATGAGCGCGGAAAATTGAATCCGGCGGTATAAGATTCATCAGAAACGGACGATGGCCCATGTGGCATGCAAATCGAGGCGACGAGGGCATGAAAAAATGGTCAAAAAATGGAGCTAGTGAAAATAGGAAAAGGAAAGGACTATCATGAAGTTCTCGCTATGCCGATTCCAACGGTATCAACGGTTTGAGGAATGGACGGCGTATGATACCACAATGGTTGTTTGAAAAATGGTCAAATCACTATAAATAGGGTGTGGGGCCAATATGACGTGTCATTGTTACGTGCGAGTTTGGCAGAGCAATCAAAGCTCTTTCTTGATTTCTAGGAGATTCGACCGTTGGTTTTCGATTCCGCGAGTTTCAGGTAACCCTATTCGCCTTAGCCATTTGAATTATGTCTTTTTTGGTTAGCGGCGGGCCCCCGAAGGCCGCGAAATTCCATGTTGGCCTTCCAGCATGGAATATCGCGGGTTTCACGTCTTTTTCCGTGATGAACATCGCGGGTTTGGGGCCGATAGTCGCGATGTTCATCGCAGCCGTCGGGCTGAAAGTCACGATGTTCATCGCAACTGCGGGGATAATAGTCGCGATGTTCATCGCGACTGTGGGGCTGACAGTCGCGATGGTCATCGCGACTGTGGGGTCAATACCAGCGATGTTCATCGCGGGTTCACAGTTGAAAGCCATGATGATCATCGTGGCTTTTGATGGAAAACCCGTGATGAAAATTTTTGAAAAAAAAATCTGTTTCTAAAAAAATTTCTTTGTTTTTTGGAAGGATGTTGAGGAGACCGCTGGTACCATGGCGGGAGCGGGAGATGGAAGAGGACTTGACGATTCAGATTTTGATCGATTAGGGTGTCCGACAGGATTTGGCTATGAGCGGGCTTTTGAAGTTCGCTCAGATTCCACCAATGCGTTCAGTAGGACCGCTGCTGAACAAATTGGTGGGTCTCTGGGTCCTCGCAGAAGGTGCTTTCATTGTTGGGGGTGAGAGGTTAGAGATCACCCTCACTAATGTTTACTTTCTTACTGGGTTGCCTTGCTTAGGGGAGGTAGGGGATCTTCTACTGAGGATCTCGGCAGGTTTGGATATCGAGGATCTGTTGGAGACATTTTGTGTTCCGGGGGCTATTGTGCAGAACAACGCATTGAGCTTGAGATCTCTACGGGAGTGGGATATGCGAGCTGTTGGGGCTTGTGTTCTACGGGTGTTGGGTGCTGCGGCGCCACATCGTTTGTCTGGGGGACAAATAATGATGGTGGATTCTGTGCTGAGAGGGACCTACTACGCATGGGGTCAGATGTTTTTGGCTGGTGTTCGGAGAGATATGGACAAGGTCAGTCGGGAGGGGGGAGAGTTCTGCTATGCCTCCTTCCTGTGTTATTTCTTCTTTGAGCGGGTACCGACCTTGCGGCCATGGGTGCCGGTTCGAGACGGGTTGGTGAGCGAGTCGTGCATGGTGTGGTGGGGGCAGATGATGCCCCGCGGTGGTGGTGGTATTCGTGGGTTCTTTTCACAGGATATGTATGAGCAGTGGGAGCAGATTCCCCTGCTGATTGATGACTATCCATATGTTGGTATGGATTATCGAGGAGATCTGGAGATGCCTCGAGCCCAGGGGCAGGCCTAGGGTTTATATGGTATTTTTTTGTGTTTGGTTCTCTATTATATCATGTGTTTTTTAGATGGTTTTGTTATGAGTATAGTTAGAGATATTTATATGATGGTTCACTTGCGTGATTGTGCAGATGTTGATCCTGTACCACCGGCCGATCACATGGTTCGTAGGGGACGGGCGATGGTGGTCGTTCTGCCTCCTGTAGCGGTACCGCCTCCTCATGCTCGAGGAGTTGGACCTCGAGATGATGTCATTGAGGTCGTACGAGAGACACTGGACATGATCCTGGCAGGAGTGCCAGAGGATGGGTGGAGGGACTTGGATAGGGACATCGTCGAGCGTTGTTTCGATGCGCCTCGTGAGTGGCGCTCTATCCTGCTCAGAGCAGCATTGGTGATGACTGAGTGGAGGGATGGGGCTCGGCATGATCCGGCAGGGCCGGTGGAGGGGAGGATTCGGGTGCGGGATGATCCAGCGGGGCCGACGGAGAGGAGGGTTCGGGCTCGGCATGATCCGGTAGGGCCAGCAGAGGTGGCGCCAGAGGAGCCCGGAGAGCATATGATTATATATATATATATGTTTTGTTATTTAGTCGTGTATGCACATGGATGCATTTATTGTCTATTTTTTTTCCCGTGGAGGCACATGTTATGCATGTGGATGCAGTTTTTAATTTTGCATATGCCGTGGAGGCACATGTTATGCATGTGGATGCACCTTTTGTATTTACTACATGGTTGGATTGGTGTGCTAATCAAGAATGTTGTTGGCCATATGGTTTGCTACACTGGTGAGATTCCTTGGGACATGTGTGAATGAAATGGATTCAAACTGTCAAACCATTTGTTTAGTGCGTAGGAATTTTCTGAAAAGACAGGGATCACGTACCTGGTAATCATTGTTGAGCTGGGAAAAAAGGAGCTGTGAGTCCAAGAAAATGTTAAGGTGACTTATGCTCATTTGGAGAGCAGCAGCCAGTAGGCCAGTCACGACATCGTATTCAGCTTGGTTGTTGGTGGCGGCACCTATGCACACTCCGTCGATGTGGATCAACTCATGTGAAGGGGAATATATTACCCAAGCTGCAGAGGCAATATTGGGGGACCAACCACTTGCACCATCAATGAAACCAACGTAGCAAAGTGGAACAGGATCCATCTGTGGTCATGCAGGAAAAACAAATTTTTAGGTTTTTGTATTTTTTGTAAAAAACAAAATAAGACTGTACAATTATGGACGGTGGTGTCCATCAGATTTTCTATGGCTAAAATCGCTTGAGGTACAACTCGTTGTGTGGGTTGCGTAGGGGGTTGCCTTCTGAATCAGTCAGAATGTATGCCCCCTGTCTGAGGCAGGTATCTATAATGTATGGGCCTTGCCACATGGACACAAACTTTCCTTTTCCGGTTTTGTCATGAGGTTGATCATAGGCGAGGACAAGGTCCCCTTCAGTAAAGGTTCTTGGGTGGACATGTTTGTCGTAACTCAGTTTGGATCAATTCTTGGCTGCTTCCATGGTTTGGAGGGCTGTGCGCTGATCTTCATCGGCTTGCTCCAAAAGTAGTAAGCGTTGCTCAATTGGGGAAGTGTCCGGTAGGAGTTCAACAGCCATATGTAGGGCCGGAATCTGGCACTCAATGGGGAGGATGGATTCGACACCGTGAACTAGATGGAAAGGGGTAAAACCGGTGGCGGTTTTGGTTGATGTGTGGTATGCCCATAGTGCCGGAAAGAGCATGTGATGCCAATTTGATTTGTGTTTGTCAATAGTGCGTTGGAGGATGGTCTTCAAAATTTTGTTAATCACTTCGTCTTGGCCATTCCCTTGGGGGTAGTAGGTGGAGGAGAAATGGTGTTCAAATTTCAGTAGGGTTGATAATTCCCTCCAAACGACATCTTCAAAGTGAGAGCCGTGGTCTGAGATGAGTTGCTTTGGCACTCCAAAACGAGCGATAACATGGTTGAGGAAAAAACGTGCTATGGTGTTGGCTTTGCAATTGTAAGTTGGCATGTCTTCTACCCATTTGGTGAAATAATATACGGCCACAATGATGTGTTTATGACTGCCGACTGACGTGGGATTGCAATCTAGGAAGTCGATGGCCCATTTGCAGAATGGTCTGACAGTGACGACTGGATGAAGGGGGGGTGGGTGGGGTTCTTTCCTTGGGGGCAAAAAGTTGGCAGTTTTGACAATGTTTGACTACAGTGATGCAATCAGTAAATAATGAAGGCCAAAAGTAACCTACGCGGATGATCGTTTGGGAGGTGGCCATGCCGGAGAAATGGTCTCTGCATGCACCGCTATGGCAGTCATTAAGGACTTGTTCTGCTTCGTCATGAGATAGGCAGCATCGTAAGATGGTATCGATGCCACGTCGATAAAGTACATCGCCTAATAGGAGATATCGGGGGGCGTGGTGTTGTATACGACGGTGTTCGTCACAATCGATGTTGGGTCAAAATTTTTGTGTGCAGAGGTAGATTAAGATGTTGCCATACCATGGGTCGTCAGAGGAAATGATGAAAATGTGGTCGTCGATGAGGTCCGTTTGGATAGCGGGTGATGACGAAGAGGATGGAAGATCTGTGATGAGTTGAGCGAGTGCTAGGGCCTTGGTGCTCTTTGGGGTTTTGAAAGTTCGGTTGTATTCTTGCAGGACAATCACCCATTTAGCTACGCGGCCTTGAAGGAGGCGACGTGTCAAGAGGTAAACCATTGGATTGGAATTGGCTACAACCATGGTGTGGCTGAGGAGAATGTAATGTCGCAGCTTTTGTACTGAAAAGATGACGGCGAGGGCCATTTTCTCTTCATGTGGGTAGTGGAGGGGTGGGCCTGACAAGGTCTGGCTCACGTAGTAGATGACATGCTCTTGGCTAGCAGTATCTTCTTGGATAAGTACTCCAGATACAGCATATTCAGATGCTGAAACATAGAGGGTGAAATATTTTGTGAAATCTAGAGGAGAGATCAATGGGGCGTTCGTGAGTGCCCTCTTTAAGTCGGTGAAAGTTGATTTTTCTTATTGGTCCCATATGAAATGGGTATGCAGACGTAGTAGTCGAAGGAAACCGTGGACCGTCGTGGCATAGTCAGGGACAAAGCGGCGGAGGAAGTTGGACCTCCCTTGAAGGCTTTGAAGTTGTCTTAATGTATGGGGTGACGGTAAGTCTATAATGGCTTGGACTTTCAAGGGGTCTACAGTGATGCCATTTTCTGAAATGACAAACCCCAGCAGGAGACCTGCTGTAACGCAAAAGACACACTTGAGTGGGTTAAGGCGAATGTTGTATTTTCGACAATGCAAGAAAACTTGTCGAAGGTCGTCTAAATGGTCAGATTGTTTCTTAGATCGAGCAGTGAGGTCGTCTTGATAAACTTTTATGATTCTATGCAGATCATGGAAGCAATAAGTCATGGTGCGTTGGAAAGTGGCTCCAGCATTCTTGAGACCAAAAGGCATGACGCGATAGGCGAAGTTGCCCCATGGGGTAGTGAAAGTTGTCTTGTATTGATCTTCTTTACGGATTTTGATTTGGTTATATCCGGAGAAACTGTCCATAAAAGAAAGAACCTCATGCCCCGCACATTCATCGATTAGTTGGTCAATGAATTGTGTGGGGACGTTGTCTTTGGGACAAGAGAGGTTGAGGTCTCGAAAATCAGTACAAACGCGTATGGTGCCCACTTTCTTGTTTACTGGCACTGGGTTTGAAACATAGGTGGTGTAGGCAATAGGATATATGAATCCTGCTTTTTGGAGTTTCTCAATCTCAACCTTAACAGCTGGGAGCTTAGATGGGTGAATTGGGCATTGTTTCTGTCGGACAGGAGGCACATTGGGCCAAGTGTCGATGTGATGTTCCACAATGTTAGGATCGAGGCCAGGCATCTCGGTGTAAGACCAGGCGAAGACATCACGAAACTCTTGGAAGAGTTTCTTATATGCCTGAGTCTCTGCTTGAGTGCATGATGTGCCTAGCGAGATGAGATTGTGAAATTGCCCACATAAGATCCAAAGAGATGATGTAAACCTCACTATGAAAGAATTTAGGAAGAAGAGAGAAGCAATAGAACATAGATCCAATAGAGGCAGAATAATTACACACATTGCATTAATCAGAATAGTAACCGGGTAAATATACAATGCTGAGTATGAGGATTCGAATTCACTAGGTGTAATTCGAATTATCCTTCATGCACAGATCCATAATCAGTGGAGAGT
Source organism: Larix kaempferi (assembly GCA_027924585.1). NCBI lineage: Eukaryota > Viridiplantae > Streptophyta > Pinopsida > Pinales > Pinaceae > Larix > Larix kaempferi. The sequence continues at coordinate 14,019,241 of BSBM01000435.1, read as the reverse complement.
CATCAGTGCCAAACTAGGAGTCTATCTCATCATCGGTGAAGTCATCAATGCACAAGTAGTGATCAATCGGGAGTCAAACTGAGTCTAACTGAGTGTGGTTGGTGTAACTGGCACATGGAAGCACTGATATAGTGAAGGAGACTCAGTGGGGGGCGCTCATGGAGCTAACTGGAGTCAAAACAGTCTATCTAGTCACACTGGAGGTCCAAAAGAGTGATAAGGTCAGTTAGGAGTCAGTTAATCCTTAAATCAAGGAAGAACTGAAGATAACTTAACTAAACTGGACTGGTAGGTGAAGAAGGGCGCCCTTATCATGCAATAACTGAAAAGAGGGCACACTAAGCTCTAGGAGAGCTAAGACTGATCTGAGAGAAGCTCCTGGGGCTAGTTTGGCAAGGGCTAGGTGCTGGTGCTGCAAACCCTAATTGCATGCAAACCCTAATTGCATGCAAAACCCTAATTGCATGCAAAACCCTAATTTTGCATGCAGGACTGAAAATGTCAGAATTGTTAGAAGGACTAGGATGGAGTATAGGAATATCCTAACACCCCCCCTTAATCCATCCTGGGCCCTGGTAACTAGGACCAAAGGTCACCCATACAATCAATGAAATGATAAAAAGAATACTGCCTCAATTTTTCTTTTTCCTTTTTTTTTTTTTAATATTTTTGAATAACTCAAGGAGCCATTACTCTAAGCCGAAAAGAAGCAAGCTTTCATCAGTGAAAACTTTGCAAAGAGACTTGGTAAGCTAATCCTCTGTAAAGTGCGAATGCAAGTGCTAGAGAATGTGTTGAATGTAGCAAGTCTTTCAGGAACCTTTTCTGTCACTGGAGCGAATGTATCATGATGAGTTTTCCCAAGGAATGGAAGAGTAAACCCCATCATCATGCTGAATCTCTCATGGAGAGGTGGATGGCATAATGCAAGGTTAGCATGCTGCTGAAGTCTAGTAGTTCTGTAAGCAAATACATCATCAACTGTGTTCTTAGTAGTAGCAAGGACTGTGTGAGAACATATTTCTCTTGAATCTGGACTAAGAATAGGGTTTGTCTCTGAATCTTCTTGAACTATGATCTCAACATCAAAATCTTGATCTTCTTCCTCACTAGAATAGGAGTCACTGGAAGAGAAGTCACTGTGATCCTGATCAGAATCTGAAGGGATAGTTGGAGAGAAGGGCATGAAGTGGGAGAACTCATATGCCTTTGAGGCATGATTAGCAATCCCATTCGCTATAACCTTTCCAGTGGAGATTTCTGTAATCTCTACTGTGTCTGGACCAAAAATCACTTGTTTTGGAGATCCTGTATGAGTCATTTGATATACTGATAACAAATTAGCTGTAAGAGAAGGAACAAATAAGACATTTTTGAACTTACCATGCTCCATATGAACTGTACCCAAACCTTTGGCAGAAATCTGAGAGTTGTCTCCCATGTGAATGGTAGGCCCATCTTGGAGATCCAAAGAGGAGAAGGATTCTTCTTGTGCCATCATGTGGTTGGAAGCTCCAGAATCTATGAGGAGAGCTTTTGTCTTTGAAAAACCAGCCATCAATGCATGACAATCATCAGATCCACTTCCAGAATCAGACATCTTTGCTTCTTTTGGAACAACAATTTGGTTTTGTTCAAGAAGCTTGGTTAGAAGATCAATCTTCTTATGCATGCAGGCATGCTCAGGATGGTTTCCTCTCTTGCAATAGGTACAATTTGGTCTCTTTTGTTTGTCATTCTTGGATCTTGAAGGTTTCTTTCCTTTGCCTTTTTGTCCCCCTTTATCATTCGCTCCACTTGATTCACCAGCCAAAAGAGCTAGATCTCTGGAGGTTTTGATGGCACCCATTTGAAACAGTTTGTTCTCTTCTTGAGTGAGAGCTTCAATGAAGTTACTTAAGGTGGGAAACTTCCATCCAAGGATGGACATTCGAACAGAATGAAAGGTAGATACAAAGACAGAAAATTGAGATCCAAGTTTGCTCAATATAGAGAGTATCAATTGCTCATCACTTTTAGTGATGCCACATTGCTTGCAATGCAAAACCAAATTCTGAAATTTGGAGAAGAAATCTTGAATGCTCTCGAAATTGCTAGGTTGAAGGGCAACCAATTCATTCTCAAGAATGTAGCCTCTCAGTTCGTCTTGTTTGCCAAAAAGACTCCTCAATTTTATCCATAAATCATATGGAGACTTCAATCCATCAGCATGAAACAATAGATCATCAGAAATATGAAGGCATATGAATCCAAAGGCTTCATCCATTTTGTTTAGGTGCTTGACTCTCTTTTCAGCTTGATGTGGTATGGCATCTTTTTCTTCAACTATTCTAGTAAACCCTCTTGATTGCAAGAGTATTATCATCTTCCTCTTCCATTCGAAATAATTGAAAGGAGTGAGAAGTATAGAGGAATGATCATTCGAATTGCTCATCTTGATTGCTTGAACAAGTGCAAAATAGAAGCTACTGAATCTGCTGCTGCAACTGCTGGAACTTCAAAATACCTGCAAAAAACTCTCAAGAATGGAGGTAGAATATACTCTCAAGGCTCTGATACCATGTGAAATTGCCCACATAAGATCCAAAGAGATGATGTAAACCTCACTATGAAAGAATTTAGAAAGAAGAGAGAAGCAATAGAACATAGATCCAATAGAGGCAGAATAATTACACACATTGCATTAATCAGAATAGTAACCGGGTAAATATACAATGCTGAGTATGAGGATTCGAATTCACTAGGTGTAATTCGAATTATCCTTCATGCACAGATCCATAATCAGTGGAGAGTCATCAGTGCCAAACTAGGAGTCTATCTCATCATCGGTGAAGTCATCAATGCACAAGTAGTGATCAACCGGGAGTCAAACTGAGTCTAACTGAGTGTGGTTGGTGTAACTGGCACATGGAAGCACTGATATAGTGAAGGAGACTCAGTGGGGGGCGCTCATGGAGCTAACTGGAGTCAAAACAGTCTATCTAGTCACACTGGAGGTCCAAAAGAGTGATAAGGTCAGTTAGGAGTCAGTTAATCCTTAAATCAAGGAAGAACTGAAGATAATTGAACTAAACTGGACTGGTAGGTGAAGAAGGGCGCCCTTATCATGCAATAACTGAAAAGAGGGCGCACTAAGCTCTAGGAGAGCTAAGACTGATCCGAGAGAAGCTCCTGGGGCTAGTTTGGCAAGGGCTAGGTGCTGGTGTTGCAAACCCTAATTGCATGCAAACCCTAATTGCATGCAAAACCCTAATTGCATGCAAAACCCTAATTTTGCATGCAGGACTGAAAATGTCAGAATTGTTAGAAGGACTAGGATGGAGTATAGGAATATCCTAACAGAGATTAGGTTTTCCAGGTGTGGTGGAAATGTCGATTTGTATAATAGGGGAAATGTTGGACATATTCCCCTCTTCGAAGGCATCTAGTGCTGGGATGGGGTCTTTGAACCAATCAACGTTAGTTGGTAGAAAATATTTGGATTCGATTGATAGTTGGTTTTCCACGGTGGATGTAGATGCCTCAGGGAGGAAGTATGATCAATGGTGCATATCATCCCAAGGGTAGTCCGGTGCAATGAGTGTTTCTAGAATTTGCTCATCAGTACGAAAGTAATCGGACCATAAATCAACTGGTTCGGGTTTGTATGTGGTTGAAATCATATAGATGGTATTGATTTCTTCCGAAGAAGATGATTTCAGAGGGTAGATCTCCTCGATGAGGGGAGGAGATAGCTCTAAGTCGGCATTGTTCATCTCGTATAAAGTTGCTCTATAATTTGGGAGATCAGGGCAGTGGTGTGAATAATGGCCATAAATGCCGCATATCGCACAAGGGTGGTTAGTGCGAAGCATTTTGTCGCGAGGTTGAGGAGGTGGCTCAAGTCTTATCATTGGAATTCCAATGTCGTCATCCAACATATTCATGTGTTCTTGGAGTGTAGGTATTTGTGGACATTGATGAGTGGCATGGCCTACGTTGTCACACAACAAGCACTTAGGGGGAATGCAAATAGTTGGGGGGTTCTTGGCTACCTTGGGGGGTGCTGGGGCGGTGCGAGTTATGGTCCAGTGTTATAAGTTTGTGGGCCTCTGCCCCCTGTGTTTCGTAATGGAGGTGGGGCATTTCTAGACATTGATGCCATAGTTGCTATTGGGGGTGGTCTGTTTTGCAGATGAGTGATAGGAGGGGGTGGGTTGTTGGTAGTCGGGATAGGTTGTACCATTTGTAAAATAACAGTCAGAGTTGGCGGGGGGCTCAGAGCAAGTAAGTACCATACAAGTAACCCTAATGTTAAACCAGGAAGGTTGAGTGTAGCCATTACTGGCGAACTAACAACTCCGGAAAAGGGGAACAAGAATGGGATAGTATGAATTGGCGTTGTTCCGATATGAGTAGGCACTGTGGGTGTTTGTGGTAGTGATGAGGGCTGCTATGTGGTGTGCGATAGGGTGCACAAATCGGATGTTTTTGTTATCGGTAAAGGTGGTTGGATCGATGGAAATGTGGAAGTCATAGGTGACTCGGTGTAGATTCCAGGACCAATTGATGAGACAAATGATGTCGGTGCAGTTTGAATGGTTTGTTCAATCATTGGTAGCACATTTTGAGGGGCTGCGAGGGCGTTAGGATCATAATATGTGAGTTGATCAATCTTGATAACGCGTCCTCCATGTGGGAACATCATGAGGCGGAACATAGATGAAGTGACGGCTTTCATTTTGTACATATAGCTACGTCCAAGAAGAGGTTGTAGTCGAGCTGGGCATTGATCACCTCGATGTCGATGAGAACTAATTGGCCGCCTAGTTCTATGGGTATGTTCACTAAGAGGCCTTGTGGTTGAGCTGAGCGCCCATCGTAAGCTCGTAATGTTGTGGTGGATGGTTGTAAAGTGGGGGAGCCAAGTTTCTGCCACACAAGAGTGGACATAACACAGGTTGAAGCTCCTTCATCGATGATGCATCGATGCACAACAAGGTTTCGAAGGTTCGATACTTGGAAGGCCAAATTTGATGGAAATCGAGGTTCGGCTTGGTCTAAGTCGAAAGCCATCATGTGTGTATCATTAGGGTCTACTCCTCCGATGGCGGATAGTAGTAGTTTTCGTTGTGCAGGGCATGTTTTCAATACCTCTAAAGCAGACATAGCAGTGGGGGATTGTGCTAAATCTTCCATGACGTTATAATTGGATGTTGCGCAAGCATTAGGATTGTTGTTAATCCTTCGCAAAGGGATGCGAGGGATTTTAGGTCTTCCGTCCAACGACATATTTGGTATGCGTAGTGGTTGATCTGATGGAAGGGAGGTGGATGTGTCAGTGGGAGGAGTTTCTGGGGGTGGGCCATACTGATTCCTGCGAGTCTAGAGGTTGATGTCATTGGATAACATCATTAATAAATGGTGTGTACCTGAATCCGTATGCTGATAATCAGTTGCGGCATAGGTGATTTGCTGCTGAGGTGCAGCAAATCCTTGTGGTGGATCCATAGGGCGAGCATTTACTACTCCCTGGTTTGGCAATATCATGGGTTGTGGTTGATTAAGTGGAGTTGGCTGTCCAGCGTGGCCCTGGCGTTGGGCATCGTCATCCCAAAGCTTACGTGCTTTCTCTAAATGGGGGCAGTTGTGAGTGTAGTGGCCATAGACTCCACATATAGAACATGGATGGTTTGTTCTTAGGTTATTGTTTTTCGCCTGCTTGGGATGACGATCAGGATTTTGGTTGGGGGGAGCAGCGTTGTTATTATTTGGAGGATTGGGTGGTGGTGGACCTTGATTATGTTGTTGGTTGTTACCGCGGTTACGTCCTCTTCCGCTGTTTTGTTGTCCGCCATGGTTGCGTTGGTTGTTTTGGTGTTGGGGCTGATTGTGTTGAGCAGTACACTATTCAGATTTTGTGACCTTGTGTCAAGGCTGAGCCTTGAGAGTTCAGATTTGATGACTGATGTGACCACTTATCCCATTACAGTTTCAGTTCAGTGCCTAGAGATATATTGCAGCAGTGTTTCAGATGATGCATGATGATGATTATTATGATGATGTTGTATGATCTATGGATATGTTCTCACTGACTGTGGATTATTATCTTGTTGATTTAGTCATGATCATGGCATGTGCTTGGTATATTATTCCTGATGTGGCTAACTATTTAAAATGAACTGTAAATCATAAATTGGACAATTGCTTGCACTTTTAGGTCATTTAACAAAACTTACTGGTATTTCACCTTACATAGACATGGTCCTTCCCCGACACCAGTTGTCTGCTAGTGTAGGCTCCATATTCACTTGTCTCCATCCATACATGACTTTCCTGTTTGACTTTAAACCCTGACTTGTCTCATTTGACTTTCTGATACTGAGGACTTCCCCATTTTTCTACCTCTGTGTTTGGACCGCATCCCTGTTATTCAGTGTCTCGGCTCTGAGTTGGTGACAGAACTTGCCTTTGGTGAGTTGGATTGTAGGCCTAAATCATTCTGGTCGGTTGTCCCGATGTTTGGCATTGGCTCGAACTCCCCCTAGTCACTTGAGATGTTGTTGGCTGAAACTGAAAGCTCATGTTCTACCTATGGAAACTTAAAAAATTCGCCCATGGAAACAAAAAATGGCAAGAGCAATGAAAAGCTAAAAATACTCCTCGAAGAGTATAAGAAAGGTCCAAAAAGCAATAGTTCTTAAAAGCTATATCTAAACAATTGCTGACCTTATAAATATGTGAAAAACATGCCCTGGATGCAAGCTGCAACTAGTTGTGCTTCTCAGCACATCTGAAATCCGAAGGGTTATGTAGGCCAAAAAGGCCATGGAAATAAAATTGAATGATCCTAATGAACCTGGATCAACTTGATGTAGACATGATGCCTAAGTTGAATAAGCACTCTCTAAACAGCTTATCCATTTGTGAGACACAGCCATCCCCCGTGTTCTTTTTGTCCAGCACAGAGTTTGTATCTTCCCCCTTCTCCCAGTCCAAAGTATTTTTGAGTTAAGTTAGACAAGTCAAACCCTTGGCCCAACCTTGCTCATAGCCTTCATCCTTCACTAGCAGTTTGACCATGTCCAATGGGTGAGTTTGTCATTTGAACTATTGTGCAAGTAATTTTATATAACAACAGAATATGTTAACTTGATTAATGCCACTGAATGGAATTTATACTTTGAGCTTAGCTGTGGGAATGATTAGAAGCATTGTCTTAGTCTACTGATGTGATTTATCCTTGATTATATATTCTTGGGATCCGTGATGATGTGGACCATGTATGGATGATTATTGATGATGATTTATGGGCCCACATGTTTGATGATGATATCATATGATGGACATATGATGCAGATGATGTTTGATCCAGTTCAGCAGGTTTATTATTACTTCAGATCAGCAGATTATACATTGTCCATATATGGTGGACCCTACAGCAGGCCCATTAGGGCAACCCAGGGTGTATGAGTACTCATTCCTAGTGGATTTGGGTCTTCTGGATCCATTGAGACACTTATCTTTCAGTTCCGGGCACTTCTGACAGTGATTGATGCAGTTTTACACTTGTTGACCAGATTTGGGGCTGATTTCCCAGCCTGAGCAGCAGGGGCCCCGAGAGGCCAGTTCACAAAGGGCGCTGATGATGGAGGGGGTGGTCCAGCCACTTGTTATTACCATTTATCCCCCCTCCTGGAGAGCCTGGTGGGCTCAGATGGACAGCGCTAGCACCCTAGGGGGCAGTTTTGGCACTTTCACAGTTCCCGAGGCAGTTAAAAAATGGGATAAAGTGGTCACTGAAGAAATCGATTTGGGCAATTGAGGCAAGGTTTTGGCATTTGGTTTTCACAGAGGTCTTCCAGGATGGAATCACTACCTTCCAGTCAGTTTTCACCATGTGGGTATGCCCGGATTGATCACAGGAGGAGATTTACTGCTTGACTGTCATGGATTCTGAGGACAGTTTTGGTCATTTTTATTATATTGGACATATTTTATTATTTTTATTGTGCCTTGGGGATGAGCTAGTAAGGATTAATACCTCCTAGCCCCACCATGAGCTTATATTGTCATGTCCTAGTCACCATGAGGTGGATTTTGGTGCTTATATTTTCTCTAGTGGATGACGTCACCCCCTTATTGTACCTTTTAGTGGGGGCGCTATCATTATGTGGGTGATCCATGTGATATATTGTTATGATTTATTGTTAGCCATTGATTAGATCTTGAGATCTTTTAATCTTAGCCACTCATGTAAAAAGTGGTTAGGATTGTACTCTCTCCCCATCCTATTTAAGGAGGGAGCCTCTCATTGTAAAATTCATCTAGAGATTTTTGGCTCTTGGCTCTTGGAATAAAATTTCTATCTTTTGGAGTACATGCTTGGATTGGAGTGGATGTTGGTTGTTTCGATTGTAAATGCTATTTTCCATTGCACTGGAGGATCTTTTGTAGCTATCTTGCGTATTTGCCATACTTTATTTGCAGGTTGAGAGGGCGACTTTGACAAGTGCGAATTGGTGGGGAGGCTTGCCCTTCAAGCTTGGAAGAAGTCGTTTTGGGTTTGACAGGGAGTGGTTTTGCCTTTGTGTCAACTATTCTATGTTTTTCTCTCTCTTGTTTGCATCTACCTTCAATTTGTTAAACTAATTGATGCTTTGCTCCTTGGCTTGACAGGTTAGAAGGAATCTCATGTGGCTTGGAAAAATCGATTTGGCAAGAGGGCTTCAACAATTCTCCATTTGATCTTTGGCAAAGTAATCCTCGTCTCAACTAGCATTCATCTCTTCATCCAGGTATGTCCCAAGAGGTATGATCTTCTCTTCCTTGAATCTTCCATAATTTCTAGATCATAAAAACCCTAATCAAATTAAAACCCTTGTTTTTGGTATTTCTTAGATCTACTTAGATCTAGCCCTCCTTTTGAAAAGATATTGAAAACCCACCTCTATAGCATCCACCCCTAGTTGGATCTATAGTTTGGTGGTGATTGGCTAAGAATTGACCCATTTTTCAAGGCAAAAAGCCCTCCTTGACCCAAATCGCACTTCCTAGAGAGAGGCTTGTTGGGCTAGATCTAGCACATGGGTAGGTGAGATCTCACTTGATTTGGAATCTAGACACTTGATAACCTAAACCCATATCTTTACTTTGGTGAAAACTACCTTGTGGACATCTCTCCATGTTTTAAGGGGTTGAAACCCCCTTTTTTGGTACCTTAAAACCTAGATCTACTAAGATCTAGCCACTTGATTCACTTGAAACTTTGAAGGAACATAGATCGGGGTACTAACACCCCGGATCTACATTTTGGTGGCCATTGGACTTGATTTGGTCCACCAAAACCCATTTTTGGACCCTCCTTGAGCAAGTCGCACCCCCTTGATTTTTTGAGTTGGTCCACTTCTAGGAAGTGGGCGTTGGAGATTTTTGTGGATTTGGAATGCCCATGCCTTGAAACCTAGGTCTATACTGTCCTTTTGTCAAGATCCGCCTTGGGGATTGCATTCCTTATTTTAAGGGATTGTGGTCCACTTTTGGTCATCTTTTAAAAACCTAGATCTAGTAAGATCCAACCATTGGATCTCATCCAATCCACTTGACTTGGCTTCTAGGTGTCCCGATCTACACTTTGACATCCTTCTTGACTCCATTAGCCCATCCAACAAGGCACTAGTCCTCCTCCAAGCAAGGCGCACTCCTTGGGATTAGTGTCAAACCCTAGATCTAATACATGGGTAATCCTAGAACCAACTCCAACTTCTAGATCTAGCCTAGATCTAACCTATAGTACCAATCTCACACCTAACTTCACCTTGTGGGCCTATCTAGAATCATTTCACGTTTCCCAAGAAACTAGACCCACTTGTGTCATCACATGGTACTATACCTAGTAATCATACCCCATAAAGTGGCCTAAACCATACATAGGTTGAAACACTAACAATCTCTTACATCACCCTCAACCATACCTTAACCCTTAGGTCCACTTAGCCTTGCATTGGTTTCCGTAACTCATTATTTATCTACCCTTTGAAACCTTTGTTTGGGTCCAATCAACTGTGATTGGGGTATAGGGTCTCCCCCTTGGTCTAGTTATACCTTGACCTAAAGCGAAGAGTGCCTCGGTTGACGTGACTCCCGCATTGCATTGGGAACCGTGGCATCTCTTAGGTCACCTCTTTGGTTGCCTAACCCCTCTACCGTCCCGGATGGGATACCTCTAGGGGCAACTACAAGTTGTGTGATAACATTTTTGGCGCCGTTGCCGGGGAGGTAGAGGCCTACCTTGGTTCAACACACCTTTGTGTCTCACTCTCTCCCTGCACTTTAAACGACATACATCTTGGTAGAAGAGTTTAAAAATCTACCTGGCGACTCCAATTCGTGACTCCGCTGAGGATCGGTCCCATTCCCATCTTTCAATTTTGTAATTTGTAAATCATAAATGAATTCAGACATTTTCTTCCAAATGACAAGGTGTATGAATGAAATATATGAGAATCTATCTCGCTATAGAGGGCAGTTGGAAGAAAGTAATGAAGGTCAGTCAACATATCAATATGGGAGTGATTATGTACATAATTCTTATGACTCTCATCATTCTTCAAGTAAAAATACTAATCCAATTAACTTAAACAAAAGTCAATTTCAACCAAGGCCTTGCAACCAAAGCATTCGGTCAAATGACTCTAGCATTCCAGTTAGACATCCAAAACTAATCCCTAGTAGAATGGCCAAAGTTATTAGAAATCCACCTAAGCCATCTCCTTTTGACTTTTCTGAAATTCATGGGGCACTTCATCTTATGCCAAATAATACTCTGAATGGTTGCCTCGTTTCTATGGAAATTATTTTGAGTCAATTGAAAATCATTTACAAAGATTTTGGGATTATATGGAAGTTAGGGGTGGTGATGATGAAGATGTTTATATGCGGGCCCTGGGTGAGACATTAGGTGGAAATGCCGGATTATGGTTTGATAATTTAGCCCCAGGATCCATCACTGGATATGATATGTTTGTTGGGTTATTAAAGAATAAATGGGGTAGTAATATTGAAGAATCCTTAACAGAGACATCAAGCAATAACTGTGTTGTTGAGGATCAAGTTGACAAGGACCATGATAGTAATAATGACACTTCAAATCAGTCCTTGAGTAGCCCCCCTTTTGACCTTGAAGAAATTTCTGATTCTGTGGATCCTTCAGAAAAAGAACTCCTTAATCATTCTATCATTAACAATCCTTTAATTTCTCATCATCTTTTTGAAGAAGAAGAAAGTGGGGACATTGACCAAGATCCATTAGTGGTGGTTTCACATGATCATTGTGCGAATAATCAGGATGCTTTAAATGAACTTGTTGATTTTATCCCTGACAATTTAAATAAAAATGATCATTTATCCTCATATGAATTTAATGATGAATCAATAGAAGGTCAAGATGAGGATGAATTAGTGAATCACACTAGATGCTCTAATCTTTGTTCCACTTCTTATAATGAGTCTTTTAAATTTTCCATCCTTAGTCAAAACAGCTTCATCCATTTATTAGAATTAAAACCTTATCCTCGGTTTGTAAATATAAGACTTGATCAAAAGTTTATCATTCCCAGAATAAACAACATTGCTTTAAAAGGCCTTTCCTTTTGTCAAATTCCAAGGCCAAATTTTTCTATCCATCTGGGAGAAATTGCTTCCACCCTCCCTACCCATCCTTTTCAATCTTTTTGGGGTTGGTGGCCTAGTCAATCTTTTGCTTTTGAAATTTTCAACAGAAAGTATAAGCATGATTATATGTTTGGAGAAAAGCCACTTCGTTTCCCTTTTCAGTCACTTTTGAACCATAATGCTTGTTGTCAAGTTATTAATCATTCTTGGTGGCTAGAAAAGGTGTTTAAAGATCAATTCCATCTTTTCTCCATTTTTGAGCATCAAGTGGGTTTGACTTTCATCTTTCGTCTTCTAAGCTTTAATTTGTCCCCACTGGGTTTCTGTTTAATCATCAATCCCAAAGAGAATCAAATTGAATATGTGAGAGAAGCAAATGAAGAAGTTAATTTGTGTGAAAATGAACCAAATCACATGTCTTATGTCCTCCCTCCATCCATCTCTGAGTTCAACTTGCATAAATTTTATGATCCTATAAATTCTTGGATAGAGGATGTTTGCATTAATCACTTTTCTCTTTGGCATGATTTCATTTTGCTCCATTCAAACCCTTCTTCAATTTCTAAACAAGTCGGGAAGATTGTGCTCTCAATTTCATTAATCTTTAAACCAATCTTGACTTGTTTTATCAACAAAAATCAAAGAAGAATCATTAATTTGTTTGATGAATGGTTGCATTGGATTTATGATTTTACCTAACATTCATGCTAACTGATTAGAGTAGGTTAGGTAGCTTCTGAATAAGCTCACTTGAGCAGTAGGATTTGTGTGATTTTTCTTTTTCTGTGTGCCGAGTATTGTCCCGTTTTCTTGTTTCTGCCTGAGTTGAGTCTTGCTCCTTCCTAAGCTCGTCTCTTCTCCTGCATACATTTTTAAGAAATTATAGTTAGCATTTCTATTGTTGGCTGCCTGTGCAAGTTGAGATGGCCTGATTTAAGAAGTTACTCTTTTTCTTCCTGCACAGTGAATAAAAATGATAATAACATATGCCATGTTAGTTTATATTTTGACGCATTTTCAGTTTATGCTTTAAGATTAGTTTTCAGTTTTATTTTATATTTGTCCCATACATGCTCCATGATGGTATTCTAGTTTTTGTGAGAGCAGGAACAGGTGCAAGATAAAAGCTGAAAGCAAGGATGGTGCAGTGCTGGATTGAAGATTGATGCAGAGCAGTTCGAGACCAGAGATTCTGAGGTTCTCAAGCGCTCTCTCCCTTAGAGCACTTGTCCCAGCTGGAGCCAGATGTTATCACACCATAGTAGCAGGGCTACTATTCTTGTACAGCAGATATCTGCACATTCCAGAGCTTCCTTTATTCCAGAGCATGGCTATATATTTTGGATCACCCATGATCAGAGCAGTACATTATTCAGATTTTGTGACCTTGTGTCAAGGCTGAGCCTTGAGAGTTCAGATTTGATGACTGATGTGACCACTTATCCCATTACAGTTTCAGTTCAGTGCCTAGAGATATATTGCAGCAGTGTTTCAGATGATGCATGATGATGATTATTATGATGATGTTGTATGATCTATGGATATGTTCTCACTGACTGTGGATTATTATCTTGTTGATTTAGTCATGATCATGGCATGTGCTTGGTATATTATTCCTGATGTGGCTAACTATTTAAAATGAACTGTAAATCATAAATTGGACAATTGCTTGCACTTTTAGGTCATTTAACAAAACTTACTGGTATTTCACCTTACATAGACATGGTCCTTCCCCGACACCAGTTGTCTGCTAGTGTAGGCTCCATATTCACTTGTCTCCATCCATACATGACTTTCCTGTTTGACTTTAAACCCTGACTTGTCTCATTTGACTTTCTGATACTGAGGACTTCCCCATTTTTCTACCTCTGTGTTTGGACCGCATCCCTGTTATTCAGTGTCTCGGCTCTGAGTTGGTGACAGAACTTGCCTTTGGTGAGTTGGATTGTAGGCCTAAATCATTCTGGTCGGTTGTCCCGATGTTTGGCATTGGCTCGAACTCCCCCTAGTCACTTGAGATGTTGTTGGCTGAAACTGAAAGCTCATGTTCTACCTATGGAAACTTAAAAAATTCGCCCATGGAAACAAAAAAGGGCAAGAGCAATGAAAAGCTAAAAATACTCCTCGAAGAGTATAAGAAAGGTCCAAAAAGCAATAGTTCTTAAAAGCTATATCTAAACAATTGCTGACCTTATAAATATGTGAAAAACATGCCCTGGATGCAAGCTGCAACTAGTTGTGCTTCTCAGCACATCTGAAATCCGAAGGGTTATGTAGGCCAAAAAGGCCATGGAAATAAAATTGAATGATCCTAATGAACCTGGATCAACTTGATGTAGACATGATGCCTAAGTTGAATAAGCACTCTCTAAACAGCTTATCCATTTGTGAGACACAGCCATCCCCCGTGTTCTTTTTGTCCAGCACAGAGTTTGTAGCTTCCCCCTTCTCCCAGTCCAAAGTATTTTTGAGTTAAGTTAGACAAGTCAAACCCTTGGCCCAACCTTGCTCATAGGCTTCATCCTTCACTAGCAGTTTGACCATGTCCAATGGGTGAGTTTGTCATTTGAACTATTGTGCAAGTAATTTTATATAACAACAGAATATGTTAACTTGATTAATGCCACTGAATGAAATTTATACTTTGAGCTTAGCTGTGGGAATGATTAGAAGCATTGTCTTAGTCTACTGATGTGATTTATCCTTGATTATATATTCTTGGGATCCGTGATGATGTGGACCATGTATGGATGATTATTGATGATGATTTATGGGACCACATGTTTGATGATGATATCATATGATGGACATATGATGCAGATGATGTTTGATCCAGTTCAGCAGGTTTATTATTACTTCAGATCAGCAGATTATACATTGTCCATATATGGTGGACCCTACAGCAGGCCCATTAGGGCAACCCAGGGTGTATGAGTACTCATTCCTAGTGGATTTGGGTCTTCTGGATCCATTGAGACACTTATCTTTCAGTTCCGGGCACTTCTGACAGTGATTGATGCAGTTTTACACTTGTTGACCAGATTTGGGGCTGATTTCCCAGCCTGAGCAGCAGGGGACCCGAGAGGCTAGTTCACCTAGGGAGCTGATGATGGAGGGGGTGGTCCAGCCACTTGTTATTACCATTTATCCCCCCTCCCGGAGAGCCTGGTGGGCTCAGATGGACAGCGCTAGCACCCTAGGGGGCAGTTTTGGCACTTTCACAGTTCCCGAGGCAGTTAAAAAATGGGATAAAGTGGTCACTGAAGAAATCGATTTGGGCAATTGAGGCAAGGTTTTGGCATTTGGTTTTCACAGAGGTCTTCCAGGATGGCATCACTACCTTCCAGTCAGTTTTCACCATGTGGGTATGCCCGGATTGATCACAGGAGGAGATTTACTGCTTGACTGTCATGGATTCTGAGGACAGTTTTGGTCATTTTTATTATATTGGACATATTTTATTATTTTTATTGTGCCTTGGGGATGAGCTAGTAAGGATTAATACCTCCTAGCCCCACCATGAGCTTATATTGTCATGTCCTAGTCACCATGAGGTGGATTTTGGTGCTTATATTTTCTCTAGTGGATGACGTCACCCCCTTATTGTACCTTTTAGTGGGGGCGCTATCATTATGTGGGTGATCCATGTGATATATTGTTATGATTTATTGTTAGCCATTGATTAGATCTTGAGATCTTTTAATCTTAGACACTCATGTAAAAAGTGGTTAGGATTGTACTCTCTCCCCATCCTATTTAAGGAGGGAGCCTCTCATTGTAAAATTCATCTAGAGATTTTTGGCTCTTGGCTCTTGGAATAAAATTTCTATCTTTTGGAGTACATGCTTGGATTGGAGTGGATGTTGGTTGTTTCGATTGTAAATGTTATTGTCCATTGCACTGGAGGATCTTTTGTAGCTATCTTGCGTATTTGCCATACTTTATTTGCAGGTTGAGAGGGCGACTTTGACAAGTGCGAATTGGTGGGGAGGCTTGCCCTTCAAGCTTGGAAGAAGTCGTTTTGGGTTTGACAGGGAGTGGTTTTGCCTTTGTGTCAACTATTCTATGTTTTTCTCTCTCTTGTTTGCATCTACCTTCAATTTGTTAAACTAATTGATGCTTTGCTCCTTGGCTTGACAGGTTAGAAGGAATCTCATGTGGCTTGGAAAAATCGATTTGGCAAGAGGGCTTCAACAATTCTCCATTTGATCTTTGGAAAAGTAATCCTCGTCTCAACTAGCATTCATCTCTTCATCCAGGTATGTCCCAAGAGGTATGATCTTCTCTTCCTTGAATCTTCCATAATTTCTAGATCATAAAAACCCTAATCAAATTAAAACCCTTGTTTTTGGTATTTCTTAGATCTACTTAAATCTAGCCCTCCTTTTGAAAAGATATTGAAAACCCACCTCTATAGCATCCACCCCTAGTTGGATCTATAGTTTGGTGGTGATTGGCTAAGAATTGACCCATTTTTCAAGGCAAAAAGCCCTCCTTGACCCAAATCGCACTTCCTAGAGAGAGGCTTGTTGGGCTAGATCTAGCACATGGGTAGGTGAGATCTCACTTGATTTGGAATCTAGACACTTGATAACCTAAACCCATATCTTTACTTTGGTGAAAACTACCTTGTGGACATCTCTCCATGTTTTAAGGGGTTGAAACCCCCTTTTTTGGTACCTTAAAACCTAGATCTACTAAGATCTAGCCACTTGATTCACTTGAAACTTTGAAGGAACATAGATCGGGGTACTAACACCTCGGATCTACATTTTGGTGGCCATTGGACTTGATTTGGTCCACCAAAACCCATTTTTGGACCCTCCTTGAGCAAGTCGCACCCCCTTGATTTTTTGAGTTGGTCCACTTCTAGGAAGTGGGCGTTGGAGATTTTTGTGGATTTGGAATGCCCATGCCTTGAAACCTAGGTCTATACTGTCCTTTTGTCAAGATCCGCCTTGGGGATTGCATTCCTTATTTTAAGGGATTGTGGTCCACTTTTGGTCATCTTTTAAAAACCTAGATCTAGTAAGATCCAACCATTGGATCTCATCCAATCCACTTGACTTGGCTTCTAGGTGTCCCGATCTACACTTTGACATCCTTCTTGACTCCATTAGCCCATCCAACAAGGCACTAGTCCTCCTCCAAGCAAGGCGCACTCCTTGGGATTAGTGTCAAACCCTAGATCTAATACATGGGTAATCCTAGAACCAACTCCAACTTCTAGATCTAGCCTAGATCTAACCTATAGTACCAATCTCACACCTAACTTCACCTTGTGGGCCTATCTAGAATCATTTCACGTTTCCCAAGAAACTAGACCCACTTGTGTCATCACATGGTACTATACCTAGTAATCATACCCCATAAAGTGGCCTAAACCATACATAGGTTGAAACACTAACAATCTCTTACATCACCCTCAACCATACCTTAACCCTTAGGTCCACTTAGCCTTGCATTGGTTTCCGTAACTCATTATTTATCTACCCTTTGAAACCTTTGTTTGGGTCCAATCAACTGTGATTGGGGTATAGGGTCTCCCCCTTGGTCTAGTTATACCTTGACCTAAAGCGAAGAGTGCCTCGGTTGACGTGACTCCTGCATTGCATTGGGAACCGTGGCATCTCTTAGGTCACCTCTTTGGTTGCCTAACCCCTCTACCGTCCCGGATGGGATACCTCTAGGGGCAACTACAAGTTGTGTGATAACAAACACCATAGGTGAAATGACATTATGTGGTTTTGGGGATCCTCCCCAAGTTTTCCTTCAAACTTGGGGATGTCCGAGGCGAGCTTTGTAGGCATGGGTGGCCATGTAGGGTTATGCCTGATAGGATCGTTGGTTAACCTGGCTAGGTCTGGTAAGTTCAGACTAGCCATGTATGGTAAACTAGCAGATGGGTGTGGCGTAGTGACTAGGACATAACTATTAATGGTGGCATTATGTAGTGGTCCAGTGGCCCCTAAGGGTATGCTAGGTATTGAAGGTATGTGACCTCCAACTGTTGTGGTGTGGGATGGGCCAGTGCTCCTAAGTGGAACATGGGTTGCAGAGGGGTTAGGAATAGTGCCAGGAATTCTTGGGATCTGGGTTGTGGTAATGAGAGGGGGTGTGATTCCTATGTTGGGCATACCCATAATAGGAGGTAGTCCTGTGTTGGGAATACCTAAAGGTGGAGTGGCCCCTATATTAGGCATGCCTAAAGGGGTTGTTGTTACCATGGGTGGCACAGTAGTAGAAGGGTTTGTTGATGTATCTCCAATAGCACTGGTGAAAAGGGGGTCGTATTGTGATCCAGCCATGGGGTTGGTTGGTGATGTTTCAGGAGGTTTTTCGGATTCAGCCTCGGAATTAGATGTGAAGTGAGGCGCGTTAGAATCAGATGACTGTGTTCTATGCCGATGACTTGTCGAGTCAAGCGATAAGGCTCTAGGTCTATGACGTGTAGAGTCAAGTGTACCGAACTGAGGGGGTTCACCCTGAAGATGGAGGGATCGTCTTAAATTCTCAATGGTGAGAACTATATAAAAATTTCAGTGGAAGGTGGTGATGTAAAAAACTCGAAACCCTAGTGCAAAAATGAGTGCAAGAGGGGAATGAAAAAATAATGGCTCTCAGGCCAACAACCAACCTCAAAAGCACTTATTATAACAACTGTGCTATAATAAGTGGAGGGATCCAACAAAGTGGTCAGAATACCAAAAGTCAAACAGTTCTTAGAAAAAAGTGGTGCTCACTAGACCAAAGGTGGGTATTGTATCATGCAAACACCTAACTAGAAGTATTGTGAGTCAACAAATGATATTCTCTGCAAGGTGATGAAATCCAAGTCAGACAATATAGAGTGTTGAATCAATGGCTAGATATCCCCCTACCGGGAGGGACATCGGGTAGACAATCCTAAAGAGTGGCAACTAGGATACCCCGTTCATGACACGTTCGGTTGGGTGAATCTGCAGTTTGGTTCTATCGCCGCTGTACCCCCATACGGGTGTACACCGAGAACTTCGAAAGGTATCCTTCGGTTACTGAATGGATTGCGGTATTCCACTCAGGCTTCCAGAACCAGTCTGGCTACTTCAACCCTCCTAAGGGAGAGGCCTTCCCGATAAATTGGTTGATAACCGTGTCAAAATTATAAGGGATTTTTGGGACCCTAAAGACAACCACTATGTCTCAGATGTAAGAAATTGAGGGGTGTTATTGGTACACCTATCCCCTCAATTCTACCTAACTACAAGATTCTTTTAAGTGCTCCCCAAGTGGGGTTAAAAATTTTGTTGAGTTAAGGTAGATTTTAAGGCTCAGTTTAAATAATGTGGCAGATTGGGTGCACTTGTGATTATTGAACTGAAATTGATTTTCCTCGCTTGGGCGATTAATTACAAATGAAAGAAAAGGACGCTTCCAGTTTGCAAAAAATAAAGGCGCTTTCGAAATGTAAATGCTTGAAAAAACTATTCAAAAATAATGAATCTTTGAAATAATTTAAAGGGAAGCAAATAACATAAATATTTCAAGAAATAAATGGATCTCTTAGAAAATTGCTTGGGCAAACTATTGAGCAAATAAACAGTGAAACCTATGATCTAAATAGAATGCAGAAAATCTTTCTTTCAATTACTGAAAATTTTTAAAAAGACTTTTTAATGGAGCATATATAAATAGAAAAAGATTTAGTATGGCTGTAAAAATGCAGAAAAAATAATGCTGTAAAATGGGCAAAAAATACAGCAAATTTTTTTCTAAAAAGTTGGCCGAATTCAAAATAACAACATCGCGGGTTTTGGGGAAATAGCTGCAATGTACAGCGTGGGTTTGGGCTGCGCAGTCGCGATGTGCAGCGCGGAAAATGGCCGTGAAGCCTCGATGTGCAGCGCAGGTTTCGGTCACACAGTCGTGATGTGCAGCGTGGAAAATGGCCACGAAGCCGCGATGTGCAGCGCGTAAAATGGCTGCGAAGCCATGGTGTGTAGCACGAAAAAAGGCCGCAAGGTCGCAATGAGTCGCGCGAAAAGCCGCGAGGCGAAAGCCGAAAAATGGACACCGAAAAACGAACCCGAAAATAGAAATTTCAGGCTGTTAATGGCAACAGAAAGGGCCAAGATCTAGAACAGCAATGGATCCGATGTCTAGGATGGAAGATCTGTGAATTAAAATGATTAAAACTAACAAAAACTAAGATCTAAACCAAAAAACCAAGATCTAAGAATTCGAAGCCAGTGGAGTCGCAAAAAACTGTTGGCTTGGTTTTGCAACCAAGTTTTGTGCAATGGGCACCTATCAACAATGTGATAGCAGTTTCAATATAGAAAGCAAAAACAATTATGAATTAAATCTAAATCTAAACTAACATGTGCATATAACAAATAAATTTAAAAAGGATTCATAGAAAGAACAAGAAATAAAAGAATGTTTTGTATTAAGATACCTCAAATGGTGAGGATATGATGTTGAGCAACTCCAAGGGTGAGTAGCCCCAAGCTCCAATGGTCTCTTCTCCAAGATGCTGAAAATGGCCAAAAGTCTTAGGGGAGATTTTGACAGCGTGAGGATAGGATGATGTATGGATGGAAAGTGAGGAGCCCCTACCACCTTTTTATAGTTTTTGGTGGTGGGGAATACCATTATGGTTTTGAGGAAACCAATGGTATTGACCAACATGGTTTAGGTACCTTTTTCCCTCTTTTTTCCTTTTTTGAATATTTTGAATATTTTTATTCCCTTTTAATATTTTTTGGGAATTTTGGACCATTTTTGAGAGTTTTTTTTTATGTTTTTTGAGGAAAAATATACATTTTGAGGGGAAAAAGGGGTGTATTATGGTCTTTTGGTGACCTTTTGATGGCTTTAGAGGCTCAAATGGTGGAAAAGTGAACAAATGGGTCATGTGAATAAGAAAATGAGCTAGTGAGCACTTTTTGGGTGTTAATAGGAGGGAAACCCCACTTTTGGACATTGGTTACAACCATTGTTTGTTTTATATACAAAACTATACATGTTGGTTGTTGGTGGGTTGCAATATAGTTGCAACATCATATATATATAATATATATGTTGGTTGTTATAGTTGCCATGTCATTGCCGAACCAACCCTGCCAAGTCACTTTGTCATGACAGGTGGGGTTTCCATGTAGGCATCGTACTCTTTTACGGATGCCACGTGGCACCATTGTTTTCAATTTCTGCCAATAAAAACACTATTTCGCCGAAAAATTCAGAAGTGAATATATTCTTCATCTAGAGTTTGTTTGATGCGATTCAAGCGGTGTTGGAATCATCTTGATGAGCCCTTTAACTTGGTGCCATTTTTTCTAAGATTTGAGGACTTGAACTTTTAGGCCTTTATGGATCCTCCTAGATCATTCCTCCCCATTGAGAAGCTTTTGGGCCTCCAAAATCCTTATCAATCAACAGATAGGTGAGGGAATTGCTCCCTCACTTTCCCCTTATTGATACACCGTGATTTGCTTGGATGCGTGCCTTTAAGACCCACTCAAAGATATCCAACGTCACCCCTGGGTGAAGTCCTTGTTATTCTATCAAGGACGAAATATTCTTTCAAATCATCCAAGTAATCAGGAGCAAACTCATCAACTAATGGTACTGAAACACTCTCCCTTTGATCCATGATAAATGGAGGCTCATAAAGTTTCAGGTTCTCTACATTCACAACTAAGTATGTCTGCATATATGGTGATAAATATAAGCGTAAAGCATTTGTTCCAATCTTCTCCAAGATGGTGAAGGGTCCATATATTATGGGCTTGAGTTTCTTGCCTTCACCCTTCAACATATCTTTGTTGATGTGAAGCCATACTTGATCTCCAACCTGGAACTGATGATCAAATCTGTTCTTTTCATGGTGGGCTTTATATTGTGCCTGACTCTTTTCCAACTGCTCTTGGACTGCTTGGTGTACCTATTGAATCTTTTAAATGAAATTGTGGGCTTTGTCTTCATCTCTTGATTCACTTGAGTTGACATACGTATTTCAAGTCCAAAGGAGTTTTAGGTAGATACCCAAAACATGTCTCGAATGGTGAACTATGAGTGGAAGAGTGCAAGGCTTGAGTGTATGCATGTTGAACATATAGCGTCTAATCACCCCACAACTTAGGATGTTTATTACAATAACCTTGGAGCAAATGAACCATTGCCTTGTTAGCTACCTTTGTTTTTCCATCGATCTGTGGATGGAAAGCAGTACTCCTCTTCAACTTGGTGTCCATCATTCTCCATAATCTTGTCCACAACTCTCCAAGAAATTGAGAATTCTGATCCAAGATAATGGATGTGGGCATTCCAAAGTGGATCCATACATGCTGAAAGAATGGATGAGAAATTTTCTCAACATTGATCTACTTTTTACATGGCATCAAGATACACATATTTCTAATTCTATCCACTACTACATACAAGTAGTCATGACCCCTTTTCGACATAGGTAACCCCCCTACAAAATCCATGGAGATACTCTCCCAAGGATGAGAAGGAACAGGGAGTGGTGTGCACAACCCCAATTTTCTATTAGTGGGATTACAAATGCACAACACGCACCCCTTTACATTCATGGTTACAATTATTTTCATATGAGGCACAAACCTTTGCAAATGTACTACAATCCTCTCTACCCCAAAATGCCCAAATACAAGAGAAGTGTAAGCTTCTCTAATTACATGCACTTTATCAGTGGTAGGAATGCAAAGTTTACCCAAATGGTAGAGTAGTTTTTCCTACAAAAAAACCTCTTCACCTGCAAACCATGGATTAGCCTCTTATGTACATCTTTGAAGACTTCATCAATAGCATACCTTTCAACATAACTAACATGAGCTAAGGAAGCATTCTTCAAAACAATAGATGTATAGCTAGGAGGTCTAACAAGTATATCTACTCTCATGGCATCTGCACTAGTACTGGTCTCAATATTGAATGATTGTTGCATGTTAGGTAGAGCTATCACTAGTGCAGTGTTGATATTTTCTCTCAAAGTGTCAAAGGCCCTTTGTTGTATGTCTTACCTCTGAAAGACCTGTCTCATCTCAAGCATTTCACTCTTATGAAAAGGATCAAAAGCATTGAAAGCATTAGACTTATCAAGGTCTTTGTATTTTTCCACCATAAGCACAAGGGTTTTGATAGCATTTATGACTCTCTTCATTTGACCTGCACTAATAACGGATGAGTTAGCTTCCATGCTATGAGCTCTAACAATATATCCCACTTCATATTTTGTGAGATGGTATTTGTTCTCTTTCCGAACTCGAAGATAGTTTTTTTACCATAAAGATAAGGACTCCCTAGTACAATCGACAGACATCCAAAGGAACCACATCCAAATCAACCTCATTTATCAACTTAGAAGCAATACCAAACCTCAATCTACATTGTTTGGTAACCTGAAGTTTTGCATTGTCATACAACCAACCAAGAGGGTAAGTATTTTGGTGAGGCCTTGTGGTTCGTCCCAATTTCTTCACAATCTCTTCATATATCAAGTTAACTTCCCCGGATCAAACAGAGTTTCCACTTTTGTGTTCTTTTTCACTACTTTTATGTAGAATAATTCACTTCTTCTATCATTTTCAAGAGATGGAAATGTAGACCTTGAACTAGCATGAGAGGAAACTTTACCTTGTAAACCAACTGTTGTGATTTTCTCTTCATCACTTGAATCAAATCCCAAGTCTTGTTTCACTGCAGTTTTTTGCTTCCCTTTGCCACCAAATTTATTTGGTCTTAAATCTAGATGCAGCTTCCAACAGTTCTTGTCGCCATGCCCATCTGTCTTGCAATGAGTGCAAGAGGGATTTCTTTCCTCTTTCTTTGTTGTAGTTGTCCTCTTATCCTTTCCTTTTCCTTTTCTTTTGAAATGACTTTTGGAATGCTTGGATGTTATTTCTTCTTGTACATTCTTTCCCCTGCTTTCAAGATGAGTTGCTTGCACACTCACTTCATCCAAATTAGTGGGGTTTAACAACAACAATGTGTGATGAATGTAATGGTGAAGTGAACCAATATATTTCATCAAAGTCTTTGGAGAATCTAAAGGAACATTCAATGCAAGTGCCTTCTTCCTAAACTCTTTTGTGAAACTTTGAACATTCTAACCTTTACCCTATCTCAATTTTTTCCATTCCATCATATATTTTTGTACATGACCCAGTGGGTTGAATTGCTTTCTTAATGCATAAGTAAATTCAGACCATTAAGAAATGAGTTTACCATTTTTATTGCTACCTTTCTGAAGTTTGCTCTCCCACCATACAAGGGTTGTGCCTTCCAACATAAGGGAATCCAACTAGATCTTCAATTCTTCCTCTTCAATTTTTTGTACAAGGTAGTAAACTTGGATCTGTCTAATCCAACTATTCAACTTATCTGCATTATATTCTCCATTAAACATGGGTAAATCAAATTTTACATCTAGTTTCAATAATGATTTTTTAAAAGCATTTTTCTGATGAAAACTAGAATGATGAGAATGAGAGGACGAAGAAGAGATTGAACTCCTCCATTTTAGGAGATGGACGTTCAGGATTGTCTCCTCCATTTCCATGGTCCACTAAATCATTATCCTCTACTTTCACCTTCTTCTTTCCCTTCTTTTCTAATCTCTCTTGATAATTTTCAAACAATTTTTCTATCGTGTCTAACATCCAATAGAAATACTTGTGGAAATCCTTTTCATTCTCTGCACGAAGGCCTTAATCCTCCATTTTATTTCTTTGCACATCCAATCTCTAGGTTGAAATGATAAAGTTTTCCTTCACCTTCTTTGAGCTTGGCCCTAGTAAGTATCCACACTCACAATTCAAGTCAAATAATACCGCTCTGATACCAACATGATCCAGGATCGTTTATTCGATGACTATCACATGAATTGCATTAAAAAGAGCATGAACAAAGCTTATGTGCAACATACATGAAGAAGCATACACATGAAGATGAGAGACCACAAAATAAGTACACCAAGACATGATAATAGAGTTCATCCCAAAGATATACTACATCTATGATCCCACTTCTCAGTGGAGAGGATTTTATATTATCTTAGCAAAATACATGGCAATACCTTAATGTTGGCGATGGAGGAAATCCACTACTTGGATCCAATTTTTTACTACACCGGTGACTCCATCTCGAAAAATCGATGCAAAATGACTATATATGTTGCCACCTTCACCTCAAGACCAACTACAATAGTCTTCATCTCTATGCATACTAATGCAGGATTTTGACTATCAATTTCATTCCATGGGCATGTGGATTCTCCTCCCCTTGGGCACTAAAATGTAATGGCTTAAATACTTGTGGATTGAGCGGCCTTACCAACATGGACCCCTTGGTGGCTTGGTTGGCATACATTATATTATGTTATTAGTTGGAGTTTTGTTAGGATGGAAACCCCTCTTTTGTACATTAGTTACAACCATTGTTTGTTTTATATACAAAACTATACATGTTGGTTGTTGGCGGGTTGCAATATAGTTGCAACATCATATGTGTGTGTGTGTGTGTGTTGGTTTTTATAGTTGGCGAAGGTTGAAATATTATATATATTATATATATTGTTGGTTTGTTTGTTGGGAGGGAGACCTGGCGTCAAGCTCGCGGGTTCCCATCCCTCTTATTTTGGTTGAACTCTACCCAAATAAATATAAATACAATATATGGCAACACTATTGCAATGGAAATCTAGTGGTATAACAGTTAGGTTGTTGGACTTGTTGTTTGGAGGTAATGGGTTCAATGTCGGTAGACTTGCAATATTTTTGATAAATACCACCAATGAAATGCCAATGGAAACTACCACGTGTCATGATATCATTGGTCCATTTGTGTGCCAACTAGGTGCCACGTGTCATGAAATGATAGGTCCACATCGATGCCACGTCATTTCCGAACCAACCCTACCAAGTCACTTTGTAATTCTATGTGGGGTTTCCACATAGGCACTATACACCTATATGGATTCCACGTGTCACCCTTTCAGTAGTGCCATGTGGCACCTTCTTTTTCCCATTCTACCAATAAAAACATTGTTTCGTTGAAACTTCAGAAGTGAATATCTTATTCATCTGGAGTCCATTTCACGTGATTCAAGCAGCGTTGGAATTATCTCTACGATCCCTTTGACTTAGTGACATTTTTGTTGAGATTTGAGGACTTGAAATGTAGGCCTTTATGGATCCTCTTGGATCACTCTGTCATATTCCCTAAGCCAATGAGTTGGTGTCATTATTTCAGGCCTCTGGGTTCTCTGTGGTTTACCATTAAAAGAAGATATTTCTCTTCTATAAGGATGGTCTTCTGAAGGAATACCCTTGAGCAGTTGTACACCAAATTTCATGGGTGGCTAGACTACCTAGCCTTAATAAAAGGTACACAATATTTACATCCATGATACCCTTTTGTTACAAGACCTGCAGTGTTATGGTATACAAAGCACATTATTGTTGAACATCAATATAGTCAGACTGAAATAAATATTGTTACGAATATAAACAAATCAAACAATATGTTTACCAAAGAAAAATCCTAATCCCAGATAATGATGTGCAGTCTACACACATATGTTGTACAACATAAAAATCCTCTTTGTTGGGATGGGTCTTGATACAATGCATACCTATATCCCTTTCCACAATTCCTTCAATTCATCGATCAATGGTTGTAGGTAAACATCCATATTATTCACTTGTCTTCTACCAAGGAATATAAGAGCTGGCATAAGATGTTCATTCTTTACGGACAACCATGGGGGGATATTGTTATTTATCATTATTACGTGCCAAACAGAATAGTTGATGTTTTGGAGGGAGTATGGGTTGACGCCATCCATGGATATTCTCAATCGAAGGATCTGTTATCACATATATAGTAGCCGGGCTACCATACATTATTTTTCTCATTCCAGTACACTATTCAGCCAGTTCCCTTGCATTTGAGATGCTGAGATGAGCATCTATATTGGATCACTATCAGATTGTGGACAGCAGCTATATTCCCCATGCCATGACTGAGTTTCAGGACACTCAGAGAGATGCCCGATATAGCCATTATACCATTGGTACAGATCAGACAGTAGTGCCCAGAGTTACAGCAGCAGTTCCAGAGGCCAGATGATGGTACAGGTTGATGTGCATTCAGGTATATGACTCAGCAGGTATATTATTGTGTTATGGTTAGATTGCTTTTATACTTATTCTTATAGCATGTTTTAGCACTTAGTGTCATGATCTGGCGATCATATAGATACATGGACCTGGTTGACCTATTATTTATATTATATTGTCCCTACTCAGACTTAGAAGTTCACTATCCATACTCATTGGTACATACCCTCCTTAGGGAGAATAGAGGTGATCATTACACCATACTATGGCTTGCTAGTGGTGGCTCCATCATTTCATTGTCTTCATCCATCCGTGGCCTACCTTTTAGATTATTACCCTGATTTGCTACTTGACTAGTGACATGGAGGACCTTTCCCCACTATAGCCTCTGTATTGGATGAGCTTCCCTGTTTATTGTGTCTCGGCTCTGAGTTGGTGACAAAACTTACCTATGGTGAGTTGGAGTTCCTTGAGAATTCCCCCTAGTCACTAAAGTTGTGTTGGCTAAACCTGAAACTTTTAGTGCTGCCATCAATACAAAATCTGGAAAAATCAAATGCTATATCTTGTATATGAAAGAAATGCCAAATGAAAATGGCCATGAAAAATAAAATGTTATATCTTTTGGAAAAATAAATACCTAGGTAAACAAGTTGTCCATGACACACCTAGAAGTGCTCAGGTAAACAAGTGCCTTAAAAACACACCTGCAGCAGAAAGCCTAAAAATAAATGTAAATCTATGCAATGTGTTTGTAAACACACATAGATCAAGGCTATGGAAACCTCAGGCCCAAAAAGCAATGGAACTTAAATGTTATATCTAAACAATTGCT
This sequence comes from Larix kaempferi, assembly GCA_027924585.1. Classification (NCBI taxonomy): domain Eukaryota; kingdom Viridiplantae; phylum Streptophyta; class Pinopsida; order Pinales; family Pinaceae; genus Larix; species Larix kaempferi. The sequence goes on along the minus strand of BSBM01000435.1, from coordinate 13,991,626 downwards.
GGCCTTGTTTGTATTATGGATTGTGCGCATTTGTGAAGGTGAATAAACCCTCTTTAAACAACTCATCCATTTGTGAGACACCGCCATTCCCTGTGTTATTGCTCATTCAGTATATACTATGGTGTACATTCCCTTTCCCTTGCCGAAGTGTCACAAAGTCAAGTCAGTCAAGTCATCCCCTAGCCTAGCCAGTTATTTCAGCCTTCACCCTTCACTAGCAAATTGATCACAACTATGAAGTGAGTATGGTCCTGAAAGTCTAGTCTGAGTAATAATAATAATTAACGACACTATATATTTGGATTTAGATCGCCAGTCATGATTACTCTGTGTTTTAGTAGCTATTTGAATAAATTATAAAGCATGTATTAACCTTGACACCTTGCAGCAGCCATGGATGATAGTCTGAGTTATATTTGGTCATGGTTAGACCTAGTTTGACCATGGAGGACCATGGGACATGAGATGTTAGACCTTATGATGATATGGATAGATGATATATGGTCTATGTACACATACATGATGGTTCTATGCAGCAGCTACAGGGTTATGATGATGATTCTTGGGTTACAGCAGTGTTTGGCCATTTACAGATCATTATTATTGGCCTTGTTCCGGTATATTGGGTATTTATCTTGATCATGCAGAGACTCATATGGTGTATGAGTACACATCTTGGATGGATTTGGACCTTCTGAGTCCAGTGGGACAGTTTGTTTTCAGTTCCGGGCACTTACAGTGATGATTGAGCCTCAGTAGGCTATCCTAGTGCAGTTTTGGTCCGTTGGAGGCCCTGTCAGAGCAGAGATGATTTTTATCCGGTTAACCTAGGGCGCTGATGATGGAGGGGGTGGTCCAGCCACTTGTTTTTACCATATTACCCCCCTCCCGGACACATTGGTGCCCTCACCTTGACAGCGCTAGTCCTCCAGGAGGCTGTTTGGGGCAGTTTCACGCTTCCCGAGGCATTTCAGGATTGGTAGAAATGGCTATTGAGGAAATCGATTTGGGCTACTGAGGCAAAGTTATGGCATGGGATGATCAGTGATGATAGATCGGGACCTTCCACACCTTCTCCAGCAGTTTCAGCTTCATCGGGGCCCGCATCCATCACTTATGGCATTTTCTGTGGATTTTTTGAGGTCTTTTGAGGACCACGACTTCACTATGGAGGCACGATTTGGTATATTCATGATTATTTTTGGTTATTGTGCTATGCGGATTGACCAAGGAGGGATAAAATTACCCCTTGGACCCACCATAAGCCTCTTATGATATTTTGTCATCATGATTTGGTGGGATTCCCCTCTTCTAGGGCGACTTTGTCCACTTATGTTATATTTTATGTGTGATCCATGTATTATATTGTTGAGCTCATCTCAACCATTGATTAGACTTTTGTATCTTATAATCTTAGCCACTCATTCAAAAAGTGGTTAGGGTTTTGGTGCCTCTCCTTCCTATTTAAAGGAGAGAGCCTCTCATTGTAAAGGGTCTTTGGCTCTTGGATTATTGGTATAGAAAAATATTCTTGTGGAAATTCTTGTGGTCTCCTTTGCATCTGGTGTTCTTAGATGGTGATTGGAAAGTCTATTGCAACCTAGCATTTGGAAATTGTGGTAAGATCTATCTTTTGTTTGGAAATCATTGTTTGTCTACAGGAGGGCGACTTCAACAAGGGCGATTTTGCAAGGCTTCTTCAAATCGACTTTCTTGGCATTCGCTTGTATCAGGGGGTTATCATTAGTATCATTGTGATCTATGCTATCTTTCTGTTACTTCTTTTGTGGCATTAGTCTTATCTCTTGATGCATCAAATCTGATATTGTTGACGTTTGTTGTGCAGGAGAGAGGGCGCATTGGCTTCTTGGACTAAATCGATTTGCATAGAGACTACCTCAAAGCTTCCAAATTGATCGGGATTGCATAGATCATCATCATCAAGGCATCTACAAGGTTATCCAGGTAAGATCCACAGGTTTGTTTCTCTTTCCTTTATCCAATCCATTGACATAATTCATAAATTGTTAAAACCCTAAATAATTCAAAACCCCCTTTTTTACATTTTGTCAGATCTACTTAGATCTAGTGGGTTGTTGGGCATGATATTGAAACCCACCTCTATAGCATCCACGGCATCCCGGATCTATAGTTTGGTGTGGATTGGCTTCCGTTTGACCCTTCTCCCAAGCCAACTTAGCTTCTCCCAAGGAAGGCGCACTTCACCATTTGAGCAAGTTGACCTAGATCTGGTTGATGGGTGTTTGAGATTTCACTTGATTTGACATCTACACATCAATTAACATACACCCAGGTTGTCCCTTTCTTGAAATTCACCTTGTGGGTCCCATTCCACATTTTAAGGGATTTTATCCCCATTTTGGACCACTTGGAACACTTAAACTCAGATCTACAAAGATCTAACCGGTGGATTGCCACGAAATTATAGATCCATACCCCTACTTGACTGATCTACCCGGATCTAAAGTTTGGATGCCATCCGACATGATTTGACCCACCTAAACCCAAATTGAAGCCTCCTTAGGGAAAGTCGCACCACCTTGGAGAAGTGAGTTCACTCACTTCGAGGAACTGGGTACTTGAGATTTTTGCAGATCCGGAATCAGAATAATTCAAAACCTAGGTCTAGACTGTCACTTTGTCAAATCTTGCCTTGGGGACTGCATTCCTTGTTTTAAGGGATTGTGGTCCACTTGGGTCAAACCTAGATCTAGACATATTTAACCATCAAGGCCTATACTGTCCACTTATCTCATGTTGTAGGAGTTCTAAACCATAAAGTCAACCCTACTTTGACTCCACTTCCCAATTCCCAAGGCACTGGTTTATCTCCAAGACAACCCACTCTCCTAGATTGTTGGATTGACTTGTGGTTTGACTTTTGCTTGGTGAACTATACCTTTGAAGACATCATGGACCATGGTCAAGATTGTCTCATGTACTAGTTAGCCCCAATCTGACCCCTAAACTACCCTGCATTGGACACGGTTCCCAAGGCAGTGGATCCTTTGACATTGAACTAGTACACTAGCCCTAGATCTCACTACAAACATTATAAGTCACTCTTACATTCAATTATGAACCAAAGCTATACCTATTAAACCCCTCACTTGGCTTGTGACTTCATCCTTAGGTCTAGGATAAACCATACACCTAACTTCACCTAGAAATACCCTGATTTGGTGTCTTGGTTTTGATCTCTCCTGTCGGGAGTAGATCGGGTCTCCCCCTTTGTTGTCTGGGCTAGATAACATAAAGTGAAGGTTGCCTCGACTGGCGTGACAACCATATATTGGAGGTCGAGGTGATCGTGGTTGCACCTTCTGAGTTGCCCTTCCTTATTGCCATCCATGACTGGATCTATCCATAGGGGTAACTACATCTTAGGTGATAACAGGATCAATACTTCATCCTTGAATTTATCGGGCCATGTATTGTCTATATGCTTCATGGATATTGAATCTGTTGGGATTCACATAACTCTTAACTCACTCCATTGCAATGCATGCCATCCTTGCAACATAGCTAATTCTTTGCAATGAAAGAGCCTTCGAATCCTTGGGATTATAGGCATGTGCCTCAATATCTTATGAGGACCATGTGCTTTACCCTTGTTTCTTGATTTATGGTACTTTTCATGCCCACATTTTGGACATACATCTTTGTCTGCATATTTGCCTCTATATAGAATACAATAATTCGAACACGCATGATACGATATGTACTCAACACCCAACATTTTCAACATTTGATTTGCCCCTTTGCAGTTGTCGAGCAAGACATTATCACTCGGAAGTACCTTATCTATGAATAACATGCAGTTAGTGGGAAATATAAATGTACAATGTCATTTAATGTTCATAAAATTGACCATTTCCAATGTTGATTTTGTGACAAGATTCCTCAAAATATAAGGGTTTTGATGGTCAGTTACCTCAAAAGTGTCAAGAAACATGCATTTGACATGCCATACATTGCTTTCAAGTTGTATATTAACATTTTTGTCCCCATATGGGTGGATTTGATTGGCCAAGTCCAAAGAGAGGGGTGATGGAAGCCGATTTAAGGCTTTGGAAGAAGGTATCAATGATATGAGCATCATCGCCTAGGTCATTGTCCTGGAATGCATCTAACAACATTGCATCAATGGCACTCGCATGTCATAAGAACTCATTCATACAAACCTCTATTTCATTACCTTCATTCTCAACATGTGAATAACTACTATTACTGTAGGAATTCCTAATTGGTGAGACTGGACACAGTGGGGATTGAATAGGTGGTCGATTAAACCATGCTTGGCATGCTTCCTCCTCAAGTTGCGCTCTTTTTGCAGCCTTCTCTCGATTTGACATTGTAGTGGGGTGCAATAGAAGATGTTAGACATGTTGCTCATCATCATAATCTTGATTACAAAAATATTAAACATTACATCGATGATATTAGTAAGCATAATGCAATTGGTTTGTTCCAACATTATACCAAACAATTATTATAGAAGCATGAGAATTTTTTCCAATAGTAAATGTTTAACCACAAAAAAATTATAAAATAAAAGTTCAAATTGAGCAATGGAATTACATCAATCCCATTGAAAATTAAAAAATACAATTAATCAATGTTTTTTGTCTTATGCCCCAAGGGGACGTATAAAGGTAGTCCCAATGCAAGGCATCTCTAATGATTTGTTGGTGGTCTATGAAAGTTATAGTGTCATGTCCCCAATTTTGGTTCATTCAGTACCATGGGTGAAAGGGGACAAGATCAACCCCTAAGGGAATTAAATTGTATTAATTATATTTGCTTAGAATTAATTTTAGCCTAAGTCTCACAAATTGACAAACTTATTTATTATAGTTAATTTTGATAAATAAAATTAATGGATAATGAGCAAGTGGGCCAAGAGGGCACCCATGTGGAATATGTTGCCAAAATGGATTAAGGGGTGAAGATGTGGAAAAAAGATGAAGAGAAGGAAGGTGGAGATAAGGTTTCCAAATCAGAAAAAAGAAACAACTAGAAATTGCTAAGGAGGGCACACTTGCCAAAAAACAGTCCAGTTTACCAAAAAGGAAACATCCTGAATGGTGTAGTTTCCATTTCAATGCCCAGTTCACAAGGAAAGCAAGTGATAATGCAAGAGGGAAACATCTAAGGTCAAGGAGGGCATAGTTTCTAAAGGAGAAAGCTTGTAAGGAAAAATTGAGGAAAGTATGTCCACTCATGGGTGACCTATTCTCACAGGTCACCAAGCCAAGTAACTTGCCCAGCAGGTCATCCTAAAGTTTATAAAAGAAGCCAACGAACTCCATTTCACAACTTTTGTCATTGTGAAGTTTGTATGGGAGCTTTGAAGTTCCTCTAGGTTTGGTGATGTGCCCAAGCCACTCTATGGGTGATGTGCCCCATTCTCTCATTCTCTCTCTCTTTCTCTCTAACAGGTATTGAAAACTTTTGGGCAGCCATTGAAGATCTATTTGCAGCCACTCAAGATAATTTTGCAGCCATTAAAGTTCTGATATCAGTCTGGGGTCGAATTGCTTCAGTAGATTTTAAGAGTTCAAGAATAATCCTTCTCATTATCCCCTCTCTTCTTCCCCATTCTTCAGTATTGCAGGGTGTTGGTGGAAGGTTTGCTCCATTGAAAGATTTTCAATGATCAATGAGATGAACGATCTGATGTGTGATGGACATATTCAGAAATAAAGTTGAACTTACAGCCATTCATTCAACTTCTATCATGTCAAAGTGATTCTAGTTCGAGATTCCCCAAGGGTGTCATGTTTTGTACTCAAAGAGGTGAAGAACTGAGGGATTGAATCTTCTTTCCTTCTGTCATTGGAGAGGATGGTTTGCTGCTGTTTTTTCAGCCATCAAAGCTCTGTAATAAACATCTAAAATCAGTCCTAAAATATTCTCAACTTCTCATATGAATATGCCTGAGAGGCTCATGATGTAATAATGGCTTTCAGTCTTGTTTTTCTAGCTTATTTTGGAGTAGTTTCACCATTCAAGCACTGTACTTTCGAATGGTAGATGTATGCAGCTGATTAGATGATTTAGAATCTCTGATATAACTATCCTAATCCATTACAGAAATATTTTTCAGCCAAATATATGCTTCAATGAAGGATTGGATAAACCTAGGGGGGTTTTGAAGGTTTTTATGGTATATAAGTTATCTAGAAATGTAATGAGGTGATGCAAAGTTTGATGCTCTGTATTTTCAATCAAATATGCTGTAATAGTTCTATTAAATACAGAATTAAATATTAGAGTGGTCAAATACAAGTTCAACTCCTCCCCCTATGCTCATCGGGCACTCTCGGAGGACTAGTTTTAGCAGAAATTGCATTAAAAGAGTTCTGTTTGTCAGAAACCATTATGGCAGTTGCTGCTGCTCATGTAAAGACCCTAGAACACATTATAACCTTAAGGTACTGAATTTTGGAGGGTTTTACCATGTTTTGGAAGTCAACCATTAAAACTAGCTCAACAGTCCAAGTCACAACAATTTCCCCCCAACTCTTCATCCAGTGTTTAATTGCTGATTTTTTATGACCGTAGACCTCGATGAACACAAATATCAGTTTGTGAATCCTTCCCAACTCCCTGATCTAGTTTGTATATGCGGATGTACCCAAGAAGCATTGCGGTAGGCTTCAGCGGTAGCTGATGTCCGAAACATAAATGGTCTCCGTGATTTGTACAAAGAATCCTAAAACTTTCCCTCTGTCTAAATTGCTGCTGCACACTCTCCCATACAAATTCCAGAACCTAATCTCATTCCTACCATCCTCATTCAGAGTTTCAGTCCCCGTCACTTACATCCTGCTCAGTTTGAGAAATGGCCTTAAATATTACTAGCAAAATCTTGTTAAAACTTTGAGTGGAAGTTAATATCTTGGTCAGATCTTGGCTAGGATATTACATATAGTTTATTAAGAACTCATCATCAGGAGACAAACTATGTATTGCATGCACAACAATAAATCTAAACACTTTCCTTTTCACAAAGAACTCTTGGTCATTGAAGTGTTGCTCAAATGAACAATCTGCAGAAAATAAAGAGCACCTAGAACTATTTATGAACCCTGCAATGTTCCCATGAGTTGTAATGTCCCCATTTTGACCCCCTTTGCATTGAATCGTAAATGATATAAATATTGTTATTTAATCGTGGTGAGGAGCTCAAGGCCAAGGCCCCACCATTGATTTAGCGTTTTATGTATCGGCAATTAAAAAAATAGATGCCTATGGTTCTTGTGCTAGATAGGCACAATGTAAATTAAGACATCATGTAAATACGAATTTTAATGAAAAACCCACAACTAGCTATGCAATGCAACAAATAGATGGGGCATGATTCTACAAGGAATAGGGAGGAAAATTATTCAAACCCTTGAGCCAATGGTGTTAATCCATGTGTCAATGAGAAAACCCACCAACTACCCATTTTGGGTTATGCACCCAATCATTTAATTCTTTTAGAAATTTGTTGAGGCAGTTAATGCCTTGGGAATGAAGAGGTATGGAAGCCAATTTCGTGCATGGGCAAGCCATCAACCTAGAAAAAACGTACTTTTGCTTCCGGGGCAAGAAAACACCCACGAAATGGTGCCCAAATCCATTTCTGAACCCATAGTCTTTCCTCTCTCACGCAGTATGAGGTAGCTGGGCTTTCCCCATCACGTTTTTTACCAATTTCCTGCATTTTTCCATAGCTGGGAGCTCGTTTTTGTGTTGCACAGTGGCTGGGAGAAAGGGAGTCATGTTTTGGGGGTTTATAGAGGTCGTTTCAGCCCCTGGAATGCATATAAACGTTTTCTGAAAATGAATGGCTCTCCCAAGGTTTATTTCCCATCTACCAGTTCGTTTTGGTTGCCCACATTTTTCAGCATTTGTATTTTTGTTGTTGGGTGCATCCCTGCATTGGTTTGAATTGTGAGCAAGAAATTAGGAGTGGAAGTGGACCTGAATTGGCTTGATAAACCTAGTGAGGGGGATAACCTCTCAAGAAGATCAAGAGGGCTGGCTACTCTTCTATACACACCTTGAACAATATTAGATTGGAAGGTATGGCCCGAGGGACTGTGTAGTAGTGAAGGGATTACTTCCATGTGCCAGGTGTGTAGGTATTGTGGGAGCCAAGCTAGGTAGATCTTGCAAAGGGTACCCATATCTCTATGGATGATCCCACTAGCTTAGCAATTCTTCCTTCCATTGCCTAACAACCTGATAAACCCAACTGTAGATTGGCTTGGCTGATTTGGTGTATCTTTGGGCTATGTGTGAGTCTGTTGTTCCCTGATTGCTTATAGAGATCATGCCCAGCTCGAGGGTGGCAGTGTGTTGAGATATTGATGATCACAACTGGCCTATGGTTGGGTGGAACATTGCAGTTGCATAGCCAATTGCTCGGGGCTACTTTGTTATAAGATAAGTACTCTCTTGTGTTAACTTTGCAATTATTTATTTGATGAATATCGTGAATGTATGATGGATGTGTTATTGAAATTACTTTCGCTGTGTTTTCTTATAATTATACATTTCCATATGTATTTTTATATTATGTGAATGCTTATTTAAAAGTTCATGGGGCTAGATGCCCAGTTTTAGCATCACGTTCTCTCTATCATGCTGGTATGATGGGAGGGGACATTACATGAGTGCATGAATGACCATCGATATATAACAGGTTCTTCTCGCTAAAGTTTCCAGAAACATAACCATTCATGCACATACTATACATAGAAATGTTATGTTTGTATTTAACAATATTCAAGTAATCCGACCAACAATAGATAGGATTGAAAAATGGCATAAGTGATACTAACTGTTTGGGAAGAAAAAGTACATGTGAAAGGATAAACAACCCAATATTTGCAACATCTATATTAGACTTGGAAATCATAAAAATATTACCACAAAAAGGAGAATTTGGTTCCAACATTGGTCACAGGTAGAGAAGACGGCCATGCACCATAGAAAGAGTTTGATATCTACTTTGCACATTCATGGGAAGAGAGAAGTCATCGCTACCCTCTGAAAATTGGATTGACCTTGGTGTGTACTTGGAAATATTTGCTCTCAACTCATGCAACTTTTTGGATATCCTAGAAGATATGTTTTGGGTGGTATTGATATCAAACTTTGGATCACTAGAAATTTCAGTTGATTGAATAGAAGCAGATGAGTTAGTCAATTTAGGATGAAACATTGTTGTTTTGGCTTCCAAATTTTCCAAAAAATGAGCATAGGTAAGTGTTCGTACATGTCTTTTCTACACCACCTATTGGATTCTTTATTGCAGTAGTGGGTATTAGGCCATCAACATTAGGTAGTCGATCAATAGTATAATGGGTGAGTGTGACATGCCGAGGGTTCTCCTTCAACCCTTGACATTTTGAACAACCACATACTACTAGGGTGTCATAAAAGATATCCAACTCACAACGAATTACCGTCGATGACCCAGGATTGTGGCTGGAAGATGGCATGTTACAATTGGTGGGGTAAAGCTCTTGATATATTTCTTGCGATATATTGCTCTTGATAATAGCTTATGAAATTTTGAAACTGGTGGAATATCTTGTGCATCTGAACTCAATCCTAAATCGGGGTCCTACAAAATTGAATACATTGTTATTCATATTCACACGGATAAATAACATAAATTCAATTAGATAATCAAAATATAAATAAAATATGAACTTACTAGAGATGGAAAGGGAGAACTCACTGAACTTTGAACAATATGGAATGAGCTAGAATTTGAAAAATTAACCATTTGATATTATAACCTTTTCTCCCTACAATTGATCCAAATCAACAATCAATACATGTCTACAGTCCTAAAATAATTTTTGAGAACCATATCACAATCTAGCTTCTAATATAGTTTTGAAACCATTTTGTAAGAATGAGGTGAGTTTAAGTAGCTTATGTATACTATAAAGTATTGTAATTGGCGTGGTTGAATCATAAAAGAACATATGAGATGAATATATAATTTTAAGTTGAAACATAAATTCATATGGCTTTTTAATTATCTCAGTGCGTCATAATAATACAACTGCACTAGTGTGTACTAAGTAATTGTGTGCACAGGTGTGGATAAACCACGTACGCATTGTGTTAGAACATCCACAAAAATGACCGCAAAAGAAAATATTCGCTATATTTGATAGTGGATAGTTATTTCTACAATTTTCAATTTTATTGACATTGGTGCGCTTAGTATATGTAAGTGCACCAATGCAGCCATATTTTCAATATGCGTCACAGTATGACATTTTTTTATTTTTCTATTATATGCCAATACATTGTGTATTGAAAAAGAAAAGCGCACCGATGGATGCGTATCTTTCGGGTGCACTGATATTCTAGAAAAAATGAAAAATAAAATATGTATCTTAACAACGTGTTGTCTGTTATGATGCATTGGTGCAACTGTATATATATCGCACCGATATTTGAAAAATCAAAACTAGAAAAACGTGCAAATTATTTTTCCCATAAAATGAAAAAGGAATGGGAATTTCATTTTCAAAAACTAATTCTATAAACTATTAAAAAAAACTATTCATTATTTCATTATTTTACCAAAATTTCGAGGGGAGAGTTTTGGAAAAGAGACTTATCAAGGAGGAGTTTGGAACAACCAGATTATTCTAAAGATCAAAATTTGTAAGGTATGGTCAGGGGTGAAGCAGGAGCTGTGTTAGATAGTTTAGAAACTTTTGACGTTTCGATCCCTACTCAATTGTCTCTTGAGGATGATCCCAGAGTAGGGATCGAAACATCGAGAGTTTCTAAACTATCTAACGCAACTCATGCTTCACCCATACTGATCCTTCGTAATGACTATCTTCAAAAAGGTATGGTGAAAACAAAACCCTGCATAGTAGAAATTTCAAGTGTGTAAATTATTACTATTAATCACAATGCATGATTTATTTATTTTCTTATTAAGATTTTAAATAAATTCAAAAAACAATCACAGTTACGTTCAACATTGGAACCCTTGTTTTCTTGTTGCTTCCTTTCATTTTATGTGGCTTCAAAATTTTAGATTAGGATTTAACTCCCTCTATTGTTTCACAATTAAGATTTTTCTTTTTAGGGATTTTATATTTAATGGGTTTGTGGTTTTATATGTAAGTTATTGGGTGTGATGAGACGACTTCTTGGGTTGAATCTGAATCCCTCTCGGCCTTGTCAATTTTTTATTTTATTTATTAATTAAAAAAAATGCTTACACAATTTTCGGTGTGACCGTGTTGTTCTAATGCACCGATGTGTTTACAGTAAAGGCACACCATTTTGATTATCGGTGCTTTAGAATAAATAACTCGCACTGAGAAATGCGTATATGAAATTGTTTATTTAGTTCTCTTAAGGGTGCATTCAAGTATGAGGCACCGATGCGTTCAAGTATGAGTCACATGGGGGTGTTTTGATTATTGTAGTGCACCGAAATTGCAGACTACTTTTTTATTTGGAAGTTATGTAATTTATTTGTATAATATACTTCATAACTTCTCTATTTAATTGTCTAGGTTTTTTATTGAGAGAAAATGTGTAACAATAATTCTAGTCGACACGATGGGAGCACATCCAAAATTTTGAATAAGGCAAGTTCTTTTTAATTTCTATATTAAATTAATATGTCTGAATTATATGTAAATTTAACTAATATGTATTGGTTAATGTGTGACATGCAGATCCAAAAAATGGGGAAGCTCGATAAGGTTCTTTGCAATCTAAGTGCAGAAGAGCATAAACCTGGATGGAAAATTTGAAAAGGGATGAATTAGGTTCATCAAAAAGTAATCAATTTGAATTTTTTCTTGAATTTTCAGTAATATTGTACTTAATAATATTGGTTAATATGTTTCAAACAATCTAATTCAAATATGTTGAATGTTATGTAGGGGATGACAACAACAGAAAGGAATGTCATCATAAGAAAAAACAAATTATGGAAGATGTAAATGATGATGAATTGGTCCTTAGCTCATCTGGAGTGGTGTTGAAAGTTAATGGAAGGGGGGAAACTTTTATAAGACTATGAGGTATATAGTGGAAAGAACATATAGACGTACTTTCCACTTACCGTACAAAAATCAATCCAATGATTCCAAGAATCAGGTTATATATAAACTATAGGAGGCATTTCCATAGCAATTGTCAATGAGACCTGTAGAATTGCAATAGAAAAAACATACAACAACAAAAAGAATCATTAAAAATGTAATATTCGAAAACATGTTTTATAGAATATGTATCTACTACTACAAAGCATTCCTTTATTAATATTAATTTGGTTATATTTATTTTTCATATCAGTATAAAAATAGTTTGATGTCATTTTAAAATTTCAAGAATATTATGAAAATACCAAAGGATGAATGAGGTGATATATGAAATATGCCATTAGGGATTTCCAGAAAAGTGTACAAGAAGATGGTCAAGGAAATAGACATAATTGCATCACAAGAGGAGCCATCTCAACATTAATGTGTTTCAAATGTATGAAACATTGAAATTTTCTATTATGTACGTGTAATTAATTAATTTAGCATTAAATATTGATTTTCAATTGTTTTATTGCATAAAAGAAAACAAATGGAACCCATTTAGCACATAAGACAGGACCACAAGGAAAAAGGGGTTAATAGCAAAGTTTAGCTTGTGAGTAATTGTGACTTCCTTATAACAGCTTAAGATTTCATATTGGTTGTGATCTTTATATTTTAATTTTATAATTTACATTGGACATCCTTGGATGTCTTCAAACAGGTGTTAACATACAAAGAAGAGCCATCCAAAGAATTGATTGACATTGGGTTAAGTATGGGTTGTGAGTATATGTTAGTGAATCAAAAATTAATTGTGGAATTTGTAAATATCTATGTTGTTTTACTTCTCTCATTTTATAATTAATGGAACAACAAAAAATCCTTTATATTAAATCTATGATTTGTTATGGGGTAAAACTTGCAGGAAACAAAGTATGGAGTGGAGCCAACAAAAGAGTTGTTGAGAGAATGCATGAGATTTGGTTTTGAAAGAATGTATATCATTCAGGACTCAATTCTTTCTATGGTACATCACTTTTCAATTTACATTCATGTATATTATTTATTTTAATTTTCATTATTCCCACCAATGTAGATACACTCATTACACTTTATTTTTATGTTTGTAGATGAAATTGAAGAAGAGGAAAACAATCTAGACAATGAACAAAACATTTGTCCAAATAACCCAAGTCATGCAAGTGGTTTGAGCACTGACAACAGTTCCAGTGAAGAATGATGATCAATATATTTGGATGTTAATGCGAGTTGTTGTATATTTTGAAATAATTGTATGTGAAAATAAAACATTTTGTGTAATGTACTTGGCATAGTGTCACAATTGAAAGACAACGGGTTACCAATAAGTGTAACAATTACATGCATGTTGACATTTTTATTATTGTGTACTTTATGTTGTTAACAATTACAAAGGGCCTCGTATTCATATATAATAAAATAAAGTTTCTTTTTCTATTACATTGTCCAATGTCTTTGTGAAATGTTATAATGCTGATTAAATATATGGATAGTCAACTAAATATTACAATAGATGCAAAAAAATTCAAAATTTATGATATAACAAATTAATCCAAATATCATATCCAAACACAATAATCAAAATTAAAATTATATGAATACTATTATAAAAAATATTTCTATTTCTGATGAATAATGGAATTTAAAAAGATAAAAATAAAGTATAGATATTCCAGTGAGATGTCACTGGTCACTGTTCACTAAAGTAAAAATTAATATCGGTGCTTTTGATCTTTTTAATCACACTGATGCGTTCGAGTGCATGTAGCACCAGTGCGTTTACCCAAAAAGCGCATCGGTATAACAAACTACTCGTTGCATGCCCCAGTGCTTTGCTATTATTATAGCTCGGTGCTCTCTTCATACATGCACTGGGCCCCATTATATCGTGAGTGCATTGTTGAATTTTAAAAATGCGACAAAATTCAACATCCCAGTCAACTCTATCGGTTCGTTTTCCTTCTCTTAGCGTACCAGTGCTTTTAGATAGTACATAAGCACACCGATGCTATAATTAGTTTACCACACCGGCACATACATTGTTATAAAGCACTGATACAGTTAAAAATTTTGGTGTGCGCCAATTTTATATTTATTAACAAGCACCCGTGCATATATTGTTATAAAGAATTGGTACCTTTAAGTTTTTGGTGGTGTCCTAGTGCATGTTGCATTTAAAGGCACTTGTGTGTTTCGTGTTCGTTAGCACCGGTGCATTTGTCTCATTAAAGCGCATTGGTGAAAAAAACCCCGCTAAAGTCTCCGGCCGCTGATATTTTTTAGTTATAATAAATTTCCGTAAAAACCTCCGTTAAAACATCCAATACCATTGGCGGAGGTTGTGGCAGAGGATTTTTTGACAATTTGGACCAATCTTGTAACATTAAAAACCTCTGCTATAATCTCCGCTACAATGCATTTTCCTTGTAGTGTGGTTACTGTGGAAGTAAGTGTAATTGTGTCTAGATGTTGAAAAAGTTCATCTAGTCTATTGAGATGCGGTTTTGGTTGTTTGTCTCAAATCTTGAGTCCAATATTAAATATAAATAGGTGTAATTTGGGGATTGGTAGGATTGTTTATGATTTGATTGGATGTGCATAAATGACATTGTCGATCTAATCACTATGAGCAACTCATGCATTAATGGTTGATAGTGCAGTATCTTCTGCATGATCCATTGATTGTAGTAGTCAGTCCCACACTCAATGCATCTAGAGTCGTTAAAATCCCCTAATTTCACCTAAGTGATCATTTTGCACCTGTGCTTATGGAATGTGACTCAAGCCAACAATTTAGTTTGTTTATTAGAGAAGACTAGCAAAAATGGGGAAATCCTTTGGTAGAAAATATTCAACTTCTAAGGCCTCTCCTAGGTATAGATATGGTACCTAAATAATATTGTGATCTTTGAGTGCAAGTCATTAATGACTTGCATGGGAAAGTTTGTGATGAGTCCTAAAAATCTCATATTTTTGTCATTTATTTTTCCCAATCTATCCCTCTTTTTGCCCATCTCTTACTCTGCATTTGATTATTTTGATGTTTTGAATTGGCCTCAAGCAAAAGGTACTTTTAAGCCTGCATGTGTTGACATTTCATTATTTATTTGAATAATGGATGAAGATTACGTACTTTGTAACTACCTTGTGGAGTGTTACATAATTGTTGCGGATTGTTGTGGATTTCGTCACCTTTAGGATTGTTGTGGAACATTGCGGATCCTGTAACCTACATGATTTATATGTATTGTTGTGGATGCCATCACCTATAGTATTATTGTAGATTCCGTCTTCTTCGAAACAATTACAAATCCCTGAACTTATAGGATGATGTAATTAGATCTAGGTTATCAAGTCATGAGATGAGATAGAAACAAACCGAAGGTGCCTTTTTTGCATATACGGATCTCTCAACTATATTTGTGCATCTCACCATTTATACATGCATCATCAAGTTGTGATTCTTGTTGCTATAATTGGTTATGTAGTGAACTAAAACTACGCCAATGCATTGACTTCTTGTTTGAGATAAGAGTGATGAATTGGTATTTTTAGAATAGCTATTTGTTGGAACAATTTGAGAATTGTTCGATTTTCAATCATGTTACCATATACTTTATTAAGATAGGCAATCTCTAAAATGTATAAAAACATAGCCTCTCATTGTGGAGAGAGACAATAGTGTGTGTGGAAACTATCTTGCTATGGATTTGAATTGTTGCATTGAATTAAGAAGTTGGTTAGAAGTTGTGGTAATCATTTATGTGTGAGTTGAGTTAATTCTATAGTTGTTATAGTCTTTCTCCGGCACTCTATTTTGAGGAGGCAAGGCCCAATCCAAAGAATAAGTGATGATCTATTAGTTTATAGATTCATAGATGTAAGTTGCTTAATAATTGTTATGTTGATTGATTATCGATTACTCTTATTGGTTGTTTGTTGAATTTGTTTAAGAATTGTTCATTTTAATTGGTTGATGATTGCTCTTGTTGATTATTTAAGCTTCATAGTTCAATTGAATACACAATCTTCCATTAATTCTTCAATGTGAATAATAATCGAGGCTTTGATTCTTAGTTGATCTAGTTGTTTTGAAGAAATTCATAGTTATTTTACTTTGTTGCAATTCATAATAGTCAATTGATACTAGACAAGAAATTATAGACTACATATACATTGCATGATAACTTGAAAGAAATCTCGAAACCCAGATTGATAATTGAAAGAACAAAATACTTAACTGCTTTCTAAAAGGGTGATCAAATAGCTCGTCATTTTGGGGCCATTGTTGGGGAGTTATCAAAGGCATATTACTAAATCTAGTATTGGTTTTAGATGACACGTGGTTTTGAGATCCACGGGGATGATTTTCAATTGAATTCTCTAGGATATCTCTTGTAAGAAATCTTGAAACCCAGATTGATAATTTAATGAACGATCTATTAAATTGCTTTTTAAAAGGGTGATTAAATATCTTGTCATTTTGGCATCATTTCTAGGGAGTTATCAAAGGTGCAATAGTAAATCTAGTATTGGTTTTAGGCAGCACATGGTTTTGATATCCACAAGACGATTGTAGACTAAATTCTCCAGGAGATCTCTCGCAAGTAACCTTGAAACCTAGATTGATAATTTAATGAACAATCTATTTAATTTCTTTTTAAAAGGGTGACTATATCCTGTCCTTTTGGCATCGTTGTCGACTGAATTCTCCAGGAGATCTCTCGCAAGTAACCTTGAAACCTAGATTGATAATTTAATGAACAATCTATTTAATTTCTTTTTAAAAGGGTGACTATATCATGTCCTTTTGGCATCGTTGTTGGAGAGTTATCAAAGGTGCAATAGTAAATCTAGTATTAGTTTTAGACCACACATGTTTTTGAGATCCACATGGACGATTGTCAATTGAGTTCTCTGGGATATCTCTGAGACAACACCTTTGCATTTAAAATTTATCTCATATAAAATGCATGACTATAAACATAGGTTGATTTTGTGGTGTGATAAGAGCCACCCAAACTACTAAGTACCTTGCAAGAAAATCAATTGAAGGAGAAATCTCAGGGGCCTCCAATTCTAGCTCAAGATGCAAAAATACATCTATTGTTGGTTCTGCAACAAATCTACAAACTATATCTCTATGGGGGTAGTTATCTTAGAAGAAGTACATCTAGTTCTAAAAGTGATTTTAGTTGAAAAATTTGTTGTGGACGGAGTTGCGTAAGAGAAAGACATTGTCACCTTATATTGACAACAATTGAAGTGGCATGCGTGGAAGGCCTTGTTATCGCCTCCAATACAACTAAAATAAATCCATCAAAAGCATAATTTAACCCCTCTATGGAATCCACTCATATCGGTGAACTAATAAGTGGGAAACCTGACATTTAGTTTCAAAAAAATCCAATTCAAGAACTAGATCTCTCAGTGAACTACGTTTCTTTAGAATAATTTGTAGCACAAGGAGGAAAATCCATGTCAATCACCTTTTTCAATGCTAGGTATAAGCACTTGGATTTGTTCATTGAGATAATGATATTGTTTTTTAAAGAGCATCTTGTTGACTGGCAATTTCTTAATGCAATGAATTTGCATTAACTCTTCCATTCACTCATTTAGGGGAGGTCTGTAAGTGCATCCTTTTCCTCTATTGGAAATTTATGTAGATCATATAGCCTAACTGAACTCCATCCAAAGTCACTCTCTAATCCATGACCTTCTCCAAGAACGTGAGAAATGGGGAAGCATATTTTTCAAAATCTTGTTGATTAGTGTATATTAATAGTTGTGTAGTATTTAGTTCATCATGTAACTCAAAAGTGCAAACCTTGAAATCTTCTAGCTGGTCATATCTTCTTTATAGAGAGCTTCTACTCCTTCTAGGGTGGAAATCCTCGTCTTATAAATCTCCATTTATTTGACTATATAATTTCCAAATGTTAAATTCATTTTCTCGAGAGTAGGAAACTCCTATAGAGGTAGTAGCTACAATGTTAGCTTTTGTTTATATAACCACTAGATTTTTTGTAGTCATTGAGTTTTTGGACTCTAGATAACTTGATCATCTTTGAGGTTTGTCTTACCACTCACCTCTTCTCCTTGTCAAACATGAAAGGGTCTAAGGAGGAGAAGAAATTAGTTTTAGAAGGAGTATAAGCTTCATGATCTCTTGCTTTTGCCTCAACTTATTTTTCTTCTTTATTTTTGTGTCTTATTTTTCTTTCTCTTTAGCTACTTATCATTCCTTGGCCTTTTAATCTTTAGCTTCTTGTCTCATTTTTTCTTCTTGGGATTGTGCTCAACAACTACTTTTGCTTCACTTTCTGCCTTTATTTGGGATTCTTTTGTTATTGCTACTACCTCTCTCTTTCTTTTCTCTCTTACTGCCCTTTCTTTCTCTAACACCTCTCTCCTTCTATCAACTCCTCCTCTACCCTTACTGCATATTCTTAATTCCAGTTCATCTAATGATGAAACCCTTCAATATATATTTTCTTCTAGACCTCATTTTGATAGGACCACCTATATTTGTAGACATTGCAATGATGAGCTACTGTATCAAGAGGATCGTTTCTCCTAGAGTTTTCATGTATGAAATGAAAGATAGTGAGTGCCCCTGCTTCCTCTCTTGCATATTCCACATTTTCTATACCAAATGCACCAATGAAAAGAGGTAAAGAGGGCCACAATACCTTTTTTTATCATGGGAGAGGGATACTCCTACACCATTCACAAAGGTTTGATATGGCACTTATTGAAGAACCAACTTGTTAGGAATTAATTTGGATAATAGGTGTGGGCCTTTGGTGGCCATGAGATTATGATGTGTGTTCCTCGCTCAGTGACATACCAATCTCCAATCTCACTTATTTCTTTCATTGCCTTTTTTGATATGCACTAAGCAAGATCACAAAATATCAACTTATACATGGATGACATGAAGTGCTCACAATTCTTTGTATAATGGATTCTAAATTTGTGTTCCCGGAGGATTTAACAATATACATGGACAAGAACTTCACTTGGTTGCCAACAACATCCAATCTTTGGAAAGTTATTTCAAACGCATACCACATATAACAAGTATGATATCATATAGAATGTTGGAGGGATTTCACTAGCTGTGTATTTGGCTATATAAATGGACTAATTCTTGGAGGCTAATAGTATAGATTCTCGGTTCAAAATTGTCCCAACCTAGATAACTTGATAAGTTAGTGGGATCTAAGCCTCTTTGAACTATAAAGTATCTTCCTCTCGTAGAGGTTTCTTGTCTATAACACAATGATCCTGTAGGGAGTCCTTAGATGATTTGTAGGATACATGCTCGATCTCTTGGCTCTGAATGCTTTTTATTGATCCACCATCTTTTAAGGAGATTATGATAACTAAAGGTGAATTGCAAGACCCATTATTTTGTAAGGTCCACAAGTGGGTTGGAGAACTTATAACAAATATCTAGGAAAGAAGGTTGGAAAGAGGTGATGGCCTTCCATGTCACATCTCTAATCAACCTATTTTCAATGTATCCATGAAAAATTAACCAAGATATGATGTCATCACATGGGAGCATTGCCGGTATGTCTGCCACTTTATGAAGGAATGCTTTCCTAATCCTTTGATATACACCTTCATTAATATTTACTTCTCTAGGTACAAAGGTTATCTCCGGATAAGTTTCTTCTTTGAACATTTGATACACTCCCCCCATTGATAATCAGTCTCAAAATCTCTCCTGCATTAGGTGTCCCCATATAATGACCCTAGGGTGTTTATGCCTACCTTAGTCTCATTCAATTCTTCTTTGTATGGGCTCACTTTGACAATTACTTCCTTATTCTTTTTTCTTTCTTTTAGAATCCATCTTCAGGTTCTGTAATTCACCCATGTTAACAAAAAAGCACATTAGAATAGTTAGAAAAAATGAAAGTATGATTCCCATGCCCATGCTAGTTTATTTTTCAGGGTCAAACATATCATTTTGGAATAAAGAATCACAAGTTAACTTTGCTAGAAATGGTGTTCCCAGCCTCAATAGTAATTTCTGAAGTGGTTCAAGGATTTTTTTTTCAATAGATTTGTCATAGCGTCAAGAAATAACAAAATGACCTTTCATTGGCACAACCTTGTAAATTTCACAATACCTTTTCTATGTCACGGTGCTGAAATTTTTCATGCCTTGCAATAGATTTTCTATGTCATAGCTCCGAGTATTTTAAAACTTCACCAAAGTGTGGTGTGTTGCACCTTTTAGACTTTTCAAATTGTGTGATGGACCCTTTCTTTATTGTAGATTTAAACCTTTCAAATCCTTGCAGTATGTTGTGTGACTAGAACCCTTTAATCTCTATGATATGTGATTTGTTGTGACTTGAGAACTTTTCAAACAATGCTATATATTGCGAAGTATCATGTCATCTTCAAAATTTGAAAACTTGTTGAGAATGTGACATGTCATGACTTTTCAAGTTTTGGAAATTTGATCTCGTTATGATATTCTGCAAAGGAAAAACTTTTGAAGTAGAGTGGAAACTTTAAAGGTATGCAAAAGATAATGTTTGCGAGAAATGACAAAGTGATCTTAAGATTGAGATATTCATAAGAATATCATTGAAGTTATAAACAAAGCTAAGATGATCTCAAACAGTCTTACTGGACACTCCATGGAAGGCATAAAAAAATCAAAAATTTCATCAAGTCAAAATATGAACAAGTCTAGATTGTCAAAGCTCAAAGAAAAGAGTAGGAGGAAGCCAAATTTCTACTTGACTTATATGGAAAAGACAAAAGTTGGGGAATTTGTTGCTCTCTCAACAGGTAGATAATTCAATTTCTTGCTTGCATGCCTTCTACGAATGTCTCCCCTCAAGGATGTTTCATTTTCCCTTTCTGTTTTTTTTGTTAGATTCCATACAAATAATCAAGAGAAACATCCTTGTCCATTCCTTATAAACTTTAGAGAAAGCGTGAACTTTAGTTATGAGTTTTCACAATGAGATGCTTTGCTTTCCACTTGATTTTCTTGTCGAGTTGTTATATTGTTAGCCAACATTATTCCTTTTGAGTACCATTCTTTATTGTGACACATGCTCCCCCTCTCGTTCATTTTGATGAATTTTTAGCATAGTTTCCAACGTAGCTTTCAACTCTAATGTCTTCAAGGGCATTTTAAATCGATATTTATTCCATAAAAGCTCTTTTTTTTACCCCTGGCAAGATCTAGTTAGTTATTCAACATTGAAAAATATACTTCTATTATTGAAATATAATGTTGAACTCAATATTTTAAAGAATTTCAAATAATAGGATTTAAGTACTCATTTAGTAAAGGGAATTTGCAATGAAGTCTTCAATTTTCTCAAGATATTATGTTCATATGAAATAAGATGAGTTGTTCTCTATGTCGTATTTCGCCATTAGCGATGAAATCTTGTTGTGCAAATGCTTCTCTATGTGGAAATATGATAGGTAGAATGAAAATAAAGTTGAGGCAAGACATAATTAATTGGCTCACATAACATTGCTTGTGAAAGAAATTGTCAATGACTATTGAATCAAAGCTATTAAAATTCATGACACTTGGAAAATTGATACCAACAACAACTAAATGTAGTGAAAATTTTGTGACATGTATTAGAGAATTACTCATCAATAAGATGGATTATTGTTGGCTAATCAATATCAAAATTCTTAACTCACACTCCTTGAGCTGTCAAGGGAAATGATTGAATGGACTACATGGAAAACAAACTTGACTGTTAAAAGTCAAAGATATGTAATGTTGGTATTGAAATTCAATTTCGTTTGACTTAATAAAGCAAAGGAACACCACTATGAGTCAATTACTAGTGGTTTCATAGCTCACTCCATAGACTAATGGGGTTATTCCATATCAATGTTTGGCCAATGATGCACACTCCAATAAGAATGGAAATCTTTTAAGCATTTTACATTGTTTCTCTTTCCTCTAAGAAGGTCTCCTTGATTAAATTGGTGTTGTAAGTGTATTCAATTTGTGTTTGATGTAAAACTTTTTATAAATAGAATAATCTCGGTAAACAAGATTATACCAAATAATAATAATTTGTGTATCTTTATAAATCAAAGAAATAATAAAAAACCAAAAGAAAATAATGTAAAAATATATTTAACATAAATCTATTACCATATATAAGATAAATTAATATTAATTTATCTTTATTTCAAACTTGACTTATTGGTTGGAACCAAAACCTCTTGTAGTATAAAACTCTTGTATATATCTTAAAAAAATGTCTGATGTCCTGAATCATTTTTCCTCTATCATACCAAAAAAATTTAACACAAAACCTTAATACATATCAATGTATGTGTTAATAAAAAATGTAGTCATGATTATTGGTTAAATATTGATAATCTAAGTCCAACTAAAAATGTAATTATAAATGTAGTTGTTATATGATACAACACAAAGTTATTGAAAAGCATATTATTTTGAAATCGGTGCTACATACGTCAAAATCAACAAGAAGTAAAAGATATGAAAATAAGGGAAATATGCCATCATCCATTGTTAAATAATTGGGTTGGGTCACCCTTGTACTACATTAGAGAAGAAGTTTTTACAACTCAGGAAAGGCATAGAGTGTGCAATACAATCCTCTGGTTGGTTGGGTGATGTAATATGGTTAAACCCATAAATTCATAGGAAAGATAGAAAATATAAGAAGAATAGATTAAATAGATAACAATGTTCACTTGCCTCTTCAAGGGGGAAACCTCCAAGAGCAGGCTAGCTCCAAATACAATGACAATTCTTGACTTCACATTACATATCTTACTACTCTATATATAGTACTTCAATAGCTCAATTATAACTATTTGTGGTCCCTCTCAGAGAAAATTTTAAGGATCCATAATTTTTTTCAAGTGTAGAACCTTGGCGAATCTTACTAATTATCAAATTTCCAACCATAAAATGTTTGGTGACATTTTTAAAAAAATGTTCAGATTTCTAAGGGTTTTATATAGTATTTGGAAAATTTTGGCGATTTTTAGAGTAAAAAATTTTAATCGTATGGAATTTGGGCGAATCATATTGGAAAAAAATGGAAAATGGTGAATATTGTTTTCGAAAAAACCCTCTAAAATTAGCACATGGGATAAATTTCGCCCCTAAAAATTTCCTTAGTCCCTCTATTAACGAGGGTCGACCACCTAAGGGCCTCTAATCTATAAGGAAGGCCATTTTACATTAAACAACTACCCACTAACTAATTAATGGGCCTTATGTCCTTGTACATATATAAAGTAGGGGGGCTTAGGGTAGAACCCTAACATGTCCCCCCCCTTCAAAAGCAACATTGTCTTCGATGTTGGAGATGGGGAAACTGGTGCAAAATTGTCGATGGTTCCTAAGTAGCATCTTCTGGTGAGGTATCCTTTCATTGAATCAAAACTTCACAGATAGTGCACTGACGTAGTTGACACTCCCTAATGTCCAAAACTACTTATGGTTGGATCCAAATGGATCCTTCTTCATCTAGTTCAGGTAAGGTAGTTTGAACTTGACAATTCTGACCCACTACCTTCTTCAAACAATAGACATGAAATACTGGGTGAATATTGGTGTGTTGGGAGCACTGTTTTAAAAATCGATCCACTCGGACTAGGACTCGGCCGAGTTGACCCTCCACTGACATGACTCGGCCTTCAAACTGGATCGAGTGACTGGTTCATTACCGAACCAACCGAGTTGGTTTCCAACTCAGTCGCTTCAATATTGAATCAGTCAACTCAGCCAAGTCCCAACCTGAACCGACCAAGTTGTCTATAGAAAGTAAAAGCGGCATTCTCCTTATATTTCATTTTCTGTCATTTTACTTACATTTTTAACATTATCATTAATTTTTTTAGGATGTTTGAGAGTGGTTCCAACCTCATCGGACTTCATATGCAAAAAGTAGAATTTTAGATCCCCTTCAGAATTCAACAAACTTAATAGTTTTCAGGATTTTAGGATTGCAAAGTTTCCACCAAATTCTATATTGGATGAGGGTATGGGATTGGCATTTAATCAAGCACATCAACCTCTCTATGTACCTTGATGTTGGTGGTGTTGATTGTTGAACTCCTCTTTCATGACCTTAATAAAAATGTACTCTCCACTCAAGCAAAATCACTTATTAAGCATGGGAATCTTTTTCTACCTTAGTTTAACGATTAGATTAGGAAGTTGCACCAAAATTGTAGGGTGTTGAGTCAATGACTAATGTCCTTGGAGGATCAACTTTGATATATATATATCGCATTTCCCCATTTCCAAAATTTGGGGGGGTCACGTTTCCAATGCATCTCCATTTCAGAAATTCATCCTTGTTTCCCTGCTTTGTGTAACTTAGAATCTAACGCTAAAGTTATAAGATGAACCCTAACCTCGTGCTTCTAGGCATTAATCTAGTACTACTACTACTACTATTGTTGTTGTAGATGACCTTGAGGAGTTTGAGCTTGATCCAAATGATGATGTTATTGCCTATGCCATTGGTAGTCTTGATTTTAGTTCTACTTCTAGTTCTAGCAACGATGATGAGTTGGATGATTGATCATGTTGATCAACGACATGTATGATGTATGATGCATGATATAGTGGCATCATAACATGTTGTTTTTTGGACTCTACAGACCTTTTAGGCCTCATTGATTATGCATTTTGTTCCTGATAGGTATTGTGCAATATACTTCTTTCCATTTTGATATATTTACCCTTATATGGTATATACATGAGCATACTTTGGATATTTTGTCTCTAATAGTTTGGAATCATTGATTAGAATCTTTAAAATATTGGTTTTATTTAAAATTTAAATATTTTTTGTAATACCCCCTGTTTAACCCTTGTAATGTATTAAAGTAAATCATGTAAATGATGTAATATCATTATAAAATCATGGTGAGGATCTCAAGGCCAAGGCCCCGCCATCGATTTATCATTCTTGCATCAGCAATTAAAAATCGATGCATGTGGATCGCATGCTAGCCTGGCACGATGGAAATTATAAATATGATGTAAATATATTTTAATAAAAATATCCACAACTAGCTATGCAATGCAACAAGAGTATGGGGCCATGATTTTTACAAGGAATAGGGAGGGAAATATTCAAACCCTTGGATCCAATAGTGTCAAGCCAAGTGTCAATGAGAGAACCCATAAACCATTAACTACCCATTTTGACTTATGCACCCAATCATTTAATTCTTCCAAGAGGTGGTTGAGGTAGTTATTGTTTTGGGAAACGGAAGGTATGGCTGTCCAATTTCGTGTATGGGAAAGCCACCATTTTTGGAAAATCGTGTTTGTCTTCCTGGGCAAGAAAAGACCCACGGATTTGCTCCTCAACCCATTATTTATCCATATGCTTTTCTCTCTCACGCAATGTGGGCTTGCTGGGTGTTTTCCCTCATGTTTTTCTTGAGTTTTCCTCCATTTTGCTTACCAGGAAGTCATTTTTAGTGTTGCAGAATGACTGGGAGGAAGAGAAATTTGATTTGGGTGTCCATAGAGGTCATTTTTTCCATTTGAATGACCATATACATGTTGGGGATTTGATTGGTAGCTCCTAGTTGTTGTTTACCCATCTCAAAGGTCGTTTTTGGTGTGACACGATTTGAAAAAATCCATGGGAATCTTGTTTTGTGCATCGCACAGTTAAAACGTTTTTCCATGCCCAATGTTTGCACCTTGTTGTTAGATGGATCCCTTGTTTTGGATTGAACTTGTGTGTGTAAGAAACCAGGAGTAGAGGAGGATTTAGAATTAGCTTGATAAACATAGTGAAGAGTGTAACCTCCCAAAGATGATAGGGATTTGGCTACCTTTCTATGCATACCCTGAAGAGCACTAAAAGGGAAGGTATGTCCTGAGGTACTGTGGAGCAATGAAGGGGATAATTCCTTGTGTTGGGTGTGTAGGTATTGTGGGGTCCAAGCTAGCTAAATATGGGAGGGTTTCCAATGGCTCTGTGGTTGAGCTCACTAGCTTAGCAATTCCTTCTTTCTACTGCCTTGACATCCTGATAAACCCAACTTTGGACTGCCTTGGCTGATATGTGGTGTTCATTTGGCTGTGCATAAGTTGTAGGTTCCCCTTCATCGTGGAAATCATGCCCAACTCAGGGGTGGAAACTGTGCTGAGAGATTGATGAGCACAGTTGGCCTATGGTTGGGTGGAACATTGCAATTGCATAGTCAGTTGCTCAAGATAGCTCATTTCAAGATAAGTATTTTCTTGTATTTCAATTATGCAATGTTTTTATTGAAGATTGTTATGATTATGTTGAATGCATGCTAGATGTGTGTAGTAGATTTTATTTCTGTTGTGTATGTTTATTTATACATCTGCACACATGCATTTTATTTGCTATGAATTTGTTAATGATGAATGGGGATGAGAAGAAGAGTTTTTGGAAAGCCCAGAATTAGTGTCATGTTTGCTTCCTTGAGCGGGATTGATGGGAGGGGACGTGACAGTGTGGTATCAAATCCATGGGTTGAAACATTGGGCCTGAATGGGATAAATCAGGCAATTTGTAGTGGTAAAATTGCTTCTTGATCACCACTGGTCATTAAGAAAAAAATTCTAAGTTTTTGAGTTTTTTTGCCTAAGTGTATGTATTGGGAGATTTCGGGAACTCTACCAACGTTTCGGCGAGCTTTTGAAAAGTCGTTGAAATAGTTCATCGAAATTTTGGAAAAGTTTCCTAAAAAGGAAGTTTCGACGAAGTTTTGGAACAGTTGTCGAAACAGTCGGTGAAGTTCTGAAAAAGTTGTTGAAGACAAAGTTTCAACGAATTTTCAGAAAAATCACCAAAATAGTTCGGCAAAAAAAGAATAAGTACGCTGAAAGAATCACTGAAAAATGAGAAGGTTCGTCGAATAAGGAATATCAGCAAAGAAAGGAAAAGTTCGCCGATATGTTTCGGCGAAAATATGAAAAAGTCATTGAAATCATCGGTGGAGAAATGAAAAAGTTGCCAATGAAGAATGTCGGTGAAGAAGTGGAAAAATCGTCGAAACGGTCGACGAAGAAATGGAAAGACTGCCGAAACAGTTTGGCAAGTTTCGGAGAAGTCGCCGAAAAAGGGCGTTCCATCACAAAAATGAAAAGTACACTGAAACACTTTCAACGAGTTTTGGAAAAGACACTGAAAAGGCATTTCGGTGGAGAAAGGAAAATTTCTCCAATGTGTTTCGACGAGGTTGGAGAAAATTCGTTGATGAGGATTTTCAGTGAGTTTGGAGAATTCCAATGAAACAGATAATTTGAGCATTTTCTAGTGATATTTTCAGGTTCCAGAAATAAAAAAATGACAATGAACTTATGCGCCAGAATGCGCGAAATCTAAAAGATTTACAAAAAAATGAGGGCGTTTCCCTCGACCCACCCTGCAGTGGCGCGAGGAAGCCACAAGGGGGAAATCCCCATTAACCCCCGTCGTCCCCCTAAGACGTCATCGATTGTGAGAAAATAATGTGGTGATGACCATGGAAATGGAAATTTTGCACCTTGATATCAGTCCAGGGAACAATTGTGCACAGTTAGATTCTAAATGGGGAGATTCAGATATTTTTGTAACTTGACAGGAATTGTCAATTTGGGAAGTCCCCATAATGCATGGAAATTATTTTGTTATTTTTAAGAATGTAAGGAGGCAAAAATACATAAGGTTCTTATTTTGAAACGGGTTTCCAGTTGTTTCAAATAGCAAGTAGAGGAAATCCTCTAGGCTTGATTGAGCAAGAAATTCTCATTGCGGGTGACCTCCAAAGCAGCGAAAAAAAATAAAATTGGAAAGTATGATGATGCAGGAGTACCAGAGTTGAAAGTGACTCAAGGTGGGAAAGAAATCATGATAAAATTGCTTGTTAGCTAGAAATGTGAAAGAATTGAACCAAGTCTGGTTAGATGCTTGGTAACAAGCCAATACCATTAATGAGCTGGGGTACTCAATTGACAGTATTATTGTAATTTATGTTAACATGTGGGAAAACATGTTGAATGGATAAGAATACACTCTTGTAGATTGAATTTTATAAAAACTCATGATGGAATAAAGGAACTAAGAAGAAGTGATGGTTCCTTATCTAGAATGCATGCAATGCATTCTCTATGTTTAGAATGTGTAATTTGAATTGCAAGCAAGAGACATGGGATCTCTTTATTATTGGAGATGGATATTGTATTGCATAAAAGATTGTTGTGCAAGGTATGGAATATACCATCAGGTAAAGGACATGCAACTTGTAAGGGTGATAGAAGAATCATTCTTGGGGGCAAGTGATTGCATGCTAGGAGAAGTTGTTGGATATGAACCAACAACTTATGAGTAAGTAACGAGAATGGGTAACAAAACATTTATTCATCCAGAAGTTGTCACTGATAGAATAAAACATTCCAGTATGTGGACCTATCATGTGGTTCATGATAGTGACAGAGTATCCATGCAAAGGCTATCAATTAAGGAATGAGGCATTCCCATGTGTGAATCAAGTATGTGGTTAAGAATTGTGGAAAATATTTCTATGAGAAAGGAAAGAAAGTATCATAGTTGAATGAGGTGCAAAGACATATAATGGACCTTGAAAAGACTCCTTATGGAGTTGGAATTGAATCAATTGTAGCACTGATAAGTGCTAGGAATTCCAAGAAAGGTCAAGTTGGACTTGGCCATAATTTCTTAAAGAAATTGAAGTAGTAAAGCAATGTTGATAAAGAGGGAAATTTCTCACCTTAAACTATTCATGTTTATGACATAAGAATTGCATGCTTGGAAAGTAACAAGTAGGAATGTTATACATGAGTATATGTATTGAATTGTTGCTTGGTGAGAAAATCATAGCTAATGACCCCTAGTGTTTTTGGCAAAGAGGCCATGAAATTGGATCAACTATGATGTGGAAGAGGAATTCCATGCTATGAATGGGGATTAGAAAGGGAGAATTCCTTAACTCCTCTCTTGCTATTTTACTTTGAGAATTTTATATACATAAAATTATGGCATAGGAATGCCAAGAGATTAAATAGATGAAATGAATACACACTAGTGGGCATATTGATAGATATCGCATAGTGCATGAGAATATGTTTGTGCATGTATATGATATTGCATGTTGGTAAAAATAGTGAGGTTTTACATAAGCAATGAGCCACTCAAGACAATTATTGTGGTTGATAATAATTATTGGTGTTGTATTGGTTGTAGAACCAAAGCCAACAGAAGCATGGCTAAAAATGTTGATAACGTTGTTGCATGTGACCAACAACTTGGTGAAGAAAGGTTGGGGAAACAAATCTATGATCAAGAGGTTGGTGGAGGGATGGTGTAATCATTTGTATGAGACCAACTGATCAAGTAACATCAAAGATGATGATGCCATACATGTAGGTAATGGTTTATTTATGTTGATTGCATAAGTACAAAAAGGGGATTGGGAAAGAATCCCTTGAGCCATGTTTAATAATCATAAATTGGTATGTATGTGATGTCGAATGCCTTTATGTGACTAATATCCCCCTGAGTATGGTGAGGTATAGGGTAGTAAGGGAAAGGAGCCTTATACTATCTAATTGTTTAGAATTTTGAATGCATTCATATGAAAATATATCATTTCATGTATGTATGTTGGTTATGAGTTAATAACCAAATCAAGTGAGAACTTATGGCCATGTTGTGGTAGTGCATGCCATATGAGATAGTCATGGTTAAGTCCAAAATGTGGTTGGAATGGTAATGCTATAGTGCTACACAAGTACCCCATGAAATCCCTATTGGTGTTAGTCTGGGATGAAACCTCTTTGCCAACAAGCAGGGAGTGAGTGAACTCCTAATGTGTTGTTCGGGTGAAGACGGAAGGCACCCATATAGTTAACCAAGTGATTGGGGATATGTTTGGGTGAGGTGTCGAGGCATTAGCTAGACCTTTGTTACACCTAAATATTACTATCATGAGACTCAGTGTAAACATCCCTAAAGTTTCCTTGGCTAAGTCATTAACTTGAAAGAGATGCAAACCCTTCTATACTAGGTTTTGAGAGGTCGTCGCA
The DNA here is from genome assembly GCA_027924585.1 of Larix kaempferi. Classification (NCBI taxonomy): domain Eukaryota; kingdom Viridiplantae; phylum Streptophyta; class Pinopsida; order Pinales; family Pinaceae; genus Larix; species Larix kaempferi. The sequence continues at coordinate 13,961,395 of BSBM01000435.1, read as the reverse complement.
GGTTGTCCTAATGCAACCTGCGACGTCGCAAGTTGTCCTCTTACAGACTGCGACGATGTCAGTTAATTGACTAAAATATCCTATTTGAGCCCATTCTTGAAGTTTGGTGATGTGTATCCCTATCCCTAGTCTTTGGGGAAGCTGGCATTTGGTTCCTAGCCTCTTGGAAGGATCTCTTATCTCTCTCCTACCATATCTCAACCTACCATATCCACTTAGTCCTATATAAGTGAAGCTCACTCCCATTCCAAGGGGAGGAGGTCTATGGTATCTACATGCTGGTGAAATTAGCTTAGGAGAGATCTCTACTCATCCCTTGAGAGATCCATCATCCCTTTGGAGGCTTTGGCATTGGCTTGATCGGAGAAGGATTGCTACGTTAAGTCATTGGTTGTAATCTCTTCATTCTATGTATTTCCCTTTTAATATAGTAATATAAGTGCTTTCCACCAAATCTCATTGTGTTGATGTGTATTTTGTGTAGTTTTCTTACTTAGATCTATTATTGTGTAGATGCCATTTTACTACTTCTGTTATTGCATTGTCTTGACAGGTTTTGCAGCTCAGATCTGAAGACCATCAAGCGTGGAGTAGCATTCAAGGAGAAAGGATCAATGATTCAAAAAGCATATAGTTCCTTGATCTGTAATTAGATCTAGGAGAGTTATTTATGTTCGGTCTCTATTTGTTCTAGACTCACGTTGAGCTAGGGAGATCAGGCCTCGAGTCCGCTCTTGGTAGATTGTCCGTCAAACAAATATGGTGACCATACTGGGGAAGATACATTGTTCAGTTTTAACTTGAATGTCATTTTTAGTTGATTTCTTTTGCAAGCCATTTTATTTTGCCTCCTAAGTCTTTTTCACCATCAGATCTTCACTTAGAAGAGTTTGTAGTCCTCCTATGAGTGTGTACTCACCATTTTCAAACCATTTTATTTCTCATTGTTTGGATATTTGTTCATTCTTAAACTTGGATATCGCTCGTCGCACCTAGGCAGTGCAACCAGAGCATTGATTTGACCTCTGTTCTCTATCTTTTGGCCTGTCGTCGCAACCCATCCACTGGTGTATTGCGACATCATCGCAATTCCTGCACTAGTGACCTACGACGGTCGCTCTGTGTATACACACAAACTATGTCAATCTGTTAGAATTGGTATAAGGGAATCCCCCTTCCATTTTTTTATTTGAGTTTTGGTTTGGTGTGCAGACCTCTCTCTGTTGCAAGATCCAGTTAGAGACCCTTTTGATCAGTGTGTTGAAAGTGTTTGGTTTTTGTGTGGGTTGTATTGGGGCTCATTTCTTGACAAGCTTAAGCTTGGTAGTGGTGGACACCTTGGCTTCCCCATCTTCATCCACTTAGCCTTGTCATCACCCCTCTCCTCGCCTGATCTGATCCTTGCGTTGGATCTGATCCCAAACTTCTTTTTGCACTTGTCATTATGCTTTGTTTACATTTAAGTTGTTTGATTGAGTGTTTCGAAGTATTTTCAGTCCATTTGAGTGCTTGTCTTTTGCTTGAGATTTCCTGAGTATTAGAGTGGTGCAAATCAACTTTCTTTTCAGTTATCCATGCTTAAAAAAATCACTGTTATCAAGTTGTTATCTTGGCATATCATTGGAAATTGAAAATGCATCATTTTTATTGTTTTCAAGTACATTTGGAAATCGTTGTAGAAATTACTTCATGCATTGGAATTGTCATTCAATAATCTTTTGGAAAAGTTTGAAGAAAAATTAGTCATTTGTGCTTTTTCGAGAATTATGAATCACTCATTTTCTTGAAGAATTCAAATGAGATCAAGTTTTTACAAAAGTGGCTCCATGCTTGAGAAAATTGTATGCATTTTTTGTTTTTAGTGTTTTTAAGCTATCATAGTGAAATTGAAAAGTTAGAGTGCTCTAGATAGGAAATTTCTCTCTTTTCATCTCTTAAACTTTGATTCGAAAAGACAAAAGAAAATGTTTGGATTTGGTTGTCGTGCTTGTTGATTTTTGAGTTTTGCTTAAAAAAAGAAAAGAAAAGCGAAAAGAGTATTTTTTATCAAATTTGGTAGATTTTGGGATTGTGTTGCATTGTGTTGCTTTGGTAAAATCACTTGGAAAGAAGTTTCTCCCTCCCATACATAGGGTTCATCAAAAGAAAAGTACACTTTTTGCATGTAGTTAGGGCCTGCATTATGTTTAAATTTATGTACTCACCTCATGCATTCACCTAACCGTCCAAATAAAATTAACGGTAGAACTAGGGTAAAATTTTTAGTAACTTGTCTGTTAAGTTAGAGACGTGTTCCGGCATCGTAAAATGTGGCAGCTATCGTTACTTGCCAGCACTGTATTCCAAGGGTATTGTAGTCTTCCACATACTTATCGGTATATCGAAGCTCTTTCATGTACCAACCAAGTATATCGAACCTCTTTCACGTACCCACCAAGTACTTCGTGTACTTGGCATATATTGAAAGGTGTTTCATGTACTTGGCGTATATAGAAAGGTGTTTCACATACTCGGTAGTATATAGAAAGGTCTCGTGTTGTATGGTTGTGCATTAGACAGCACCACTACGGATTTGAGCTCCCACGTACTTTGAGTATATCAGGAGACACCATTAGGATTCCTGAAACCAACTGAGTCAACCATTTGGCCATCTTGGAAGAGCAATATACCAAGAATAACACTCGGGTAGATTACTACACACATACCATCCAGGTAATCGGGTATTCAAGAAAGGGTACAGTCCCAATCCTCCTTGTCACGTTTTACTGTTGGACCCTGCGGTATATAGCGATTTGTGAAGCCTTGACAATCATGTGAGGTTCCAGACTTTTGAATCCACTCCTATCACATAAGTTTGCTTGCGGCCTTAGTTTGTGTAGGATTTTTCTGGATCGCTTTTCTTTTGTTTAGCTTGCCCTAGGAGAAACTTTTGTTTTAGTCACTCTGGCTGACTTTCCTTGGAGAAGGTCCCGTAGGATTTAGAACTTGCCACCTGAATATCCCCTTAACCAGGAGGTAATTTCGAGGGTAAGGATGGACCCACAAGCCACAGTCTTGTCGTCTGAAGTAGAAAACCCTACTTTGAATATTGGAGCACATATGTTTCCTCCAGATTCACCTGCCTCCCACCCCCCACAGGGTGAAGAGGCACAGAATTCTACTTCACAAGACTTACCTCTCGTTTTTCCGGGAGAGCCTGGATTAGTGGAATGGTTAAATCCACCCCAAGATGGCCCTACAGCAGTTGTTGGTCCAGACGCAACTTATTGGACATCATCTCTAGGCCACCCAGTGGCTCATTTTTCCCTTGCATCCCCACCTAGTTGGCCTACCCCTGAAGAAATCTTTGGACCCATTCGTGATCACTTGGAGCAATTACGTACTAGGGGTGATGAAATTTAGAGACAGAGTTTTTCACGAAGGGTAGAAGACCCGACGTTATACTCTTATCAACCACTCCCAAGTCGTGTTTTATCTTATGATTCACCGGAATCATCCACACAACACATGACCACTTCTGGATCTGGTCAACCATCGACTCCTGCACATGTATCTCTTGGACAAGAGACCAGTCCTATACCTCCAATGACCCAACCTGTTGAAGGAAAATAGTCAACACACCTGTTACTACTATGGTTACTGTTATCACACAACTTGTAGTTGCCCCTAGAGGTATCCCATCCGGGACGGTAGAGGAGACAGGCAACTAAAGAGGTGACCCAAGAGATGCCACGGTTCCCAATGCAATGTGGGAGTCACGTCAACCGAGGCACTCTTCGCTTTAGGTCAAGGTATGACTAGACCAAGGGGGAGACCCTATACCCCAATCACAGTTGATTGGTCCCAAACAAAGGTTTCTAAGGATAGGTAAATGATGAGTTACGGAAACCAATGCAAGGCTAAGTGGACCTAAAGGTTAAGGTATGGTTGAAGGTGGTGTGATGGATAATAAGTGTTTCAACCTATGTATGGTTTAGGCTACTTGATGGGGTATGATTATTAAGTATAGTACCATGTGTTTATACAAGTGGATCTTGTTGCCTTGGGAAGTGTGAAATGTTTCTAGATTGGTCCACAAGGTGAAGTTGAGTGTGAAGATGGTACTATAGGCTAGATCTAAGTTAGATCTACAAGTTAGAGTTGGTTCTAGGATTACCCATGTGCTAGATCTAGGGTTGGACACTAATCCCAAGAAGTGCGCCTTGCTTGGAGAAGGACTAGTGCCTTGTTTAGTGGGCTAATGGATTCAAGAAAGATGTCAAAGTGTAGATCGGGACACCTAGAAGCCAAGTCAAGTGAAATGGATGTGATCCAATGGTTAGGTCTTACTAGATCTAGGTTTTTGAATGATGACCAAAAGTGGACCACAATTCCTTGAAACAAGGAATGCAATCCCCAAGGTAGATCGGGGCAAAAGGATAGTCTAGACCTAGGTTTCAAGGCATGGGCATTCCAAATCTACGAAAATCTCCAACACCCACTTCCTAGAAGTGGTCCAACTCAAAACTCCCAAGGGGTGCGACTTTCTCAAGGAGAGGCAAAAAGTGGGTTTGGTGGACCATGCCAAGTCCAATGGCCACCAAAATGTAGATCCGGGGTGCTAGTACCCCGATCTATGTTCCTTCAAAGTTTCAAATGAATCCAATGGGTAGATCTTGGTAGATCTAGGTTTTAAGGTGCCAAGAAGGTCAAAGGGGGGTTTCAACCCCTCAAAACATGGAGAGATGTCCACAAGGTAGTTTTCACCAAAGTAAGGATATGGGTATGTGTTATCAAGTGTCTAGTTGTCAAATTAAGCGGGATCTCACATACCCATGTGCTAGATCTAGCCCAACAAGCCTCTCTCAAGGAAGTGCGCTTTAGGTCAAGGAGAGCTTTTTATCTTAGAAAATGGGTCAATTCTTTGCCAATCACCACCAAACTATAGATCCAACTAGGGGTGGATGCTATAGAGGTGGGTTTTCAATATCTTTTCAAATTGAGGGCTAGATCTAAGTAGATCTAAGAAATACCAAAAACAAGGATTTTAATTTGATTAGGGTTTTTGTGATCTAGAAATTATGGAAGATTCAAGGAAGAGAAGATCATACCTCTTGGGACATACCTGGATGAAGAGATGAATGCTAGTTGAGACGAGGATTACTTTGCCAAAGATCAAATGGAGAATTGTTGAAGCCCTCTTGCCAAATCGATTTTTCCAAGCCACATGAGATTCCTTCTAACCTGTCAAGCCAAGGAGCAAAGCATCAATTAGTTTAACAAATTGAAGGTAGATGCAAACAAGAGAGAGAAAAACATAGAATAGTTGACACAAAGGCAAAACCACTCCCTGTCAAACCCAAAACGACTTCTTCCAAGCTTGAAGGGCAAGCCTCCCCACCAATTCGCACTTGTCAAAGTCGCCCTCTCAACCTGCAAATAAAGTATGGCAAATACGCAAGAAAGCTACAAAAGATCCTCCAGTGCAATGGACAATAGCATTTACAATCGAAACAACCAACATCCACTCCAATCCAAGCATGTACTCCAAAAGATAGAAATTTTATTCCAAGAGCCAAGAGCCAAAAATCTCTAGATGATTTTACAATGAGGGGGTCTCCTCCTTATATAGGATAATAAAGACCAAAACCCTAGATCTCAAAACCACTTTTTGAAATGAGTGGTTGAGATTAAAAGATCTCACAACATAATCAATGGCTAAGATGAATCCATAACATAATATCACATGGATCACTCAACATAACAATAGCGCCCTCAATAGATGGTACAATAGAGGGTGACGTCATCCCACAAGAGGGGTATAAAGTACAATAATCCACCTCATGATGACTAGGACATGATAAAATAAGCACATGGTGGGGCTAGGAGGTATAAATCCTTGCTAGCTCACCCCAAGGCACAATGAAATAATAAAAATATGTCCAATATAATAATAATGACCAAAACTGTCCTCAGAATCCATGACAGTCGAGCAGTAAATGTCCTCCTGTGATCAATCTGGAGATACCCACATGGTGAAAAATGACTGGAAGATAGTGAGATCAACCTGGAAGACCTCTGTGAAAACCAAATGCCAAAACCTTGCCTCAATTGCCCAAATCGATTTCCTCAGTGACCACTTTATCCCATTTTTTAACTGCCTCGGGAACTGTGAAAGTGCCAAAACTGCCTCCTAGGGTGCTAGCGCTGTCCATCTGAGCCCACCAGGCTCTCCGGGAGGGGGGATAAATGGTAATAACAAGTGGCTGGACCACCCCCTCCATCATCAGCGCCCTAGGTGAACTGGCCTCTCGGGGCCCCTGCTGCTCAGGCTGGGAAATCAGCCCCAAATCTGGTCAACAAGTGTAAAACTGCATCAATCACTGCCAGAAGTGCCCGGAACTGAAAGATAAGTGTCTCAATGGATCCAGAAGACCCAAATCCACTAGGAATGAGTACTCATACACCCTGGGTTGCCCTAATGGGCCAGCTGTAGGGTCCACCATATATGGACAATGTATAATCTGCTGATCTGTAATAATAATAACCTGCTGAACTGGATCAAACATCATCTGTATCATATGTCCATCATATGACATCATCATCAAACATGTGGGACCATAAATCATCACCAATAATCATCATACATGGTCCACATCATCACGGATCCCAAGAATATATATAATCAAGGATAAACCACATCAGTAGACTAAGACAATGCTTCTTTAATCACTTCATAGCTAAGCTCAAAGTATAAATTCCATTCAGTGGCATTAATTAAGTTAACATATTCCGTGATAATATAAAATTACTTGCACCCTAGTTCAAATGACAAACTTACCCATTGGACATGGTCAAACTGCTAGTGAAGGATGAAGGCTAGGAGCAAGGTTGGGCCAAGGGTTTGACTTGTCTAACTTAACTCAAAAATACTTTGGACTGGGAGAAGGGGGAAAGCTACAAACTCTGTGCTGGACAAAAGAACACGGGGGATGGTTGTGCCTCACAAATGGATAAGTTGTTTAGAGAGTGCTTATTCAACTTTAGGCACCATGTCTACATCAAGTTGATCCAAGTTCATTAGGATCATTCAACTTATTTCCATGGCCTTTTTGGCCTACATAACCCTTCGGATTTCAGATGTGCTGAGAAGCACAACTAGTTGCAGCTTGCATCCAGGGCATGTTTTTTTATATATTCACAAGGTCAGCAATTGTTTAGATATAGCTTTTAAGAACTATTGCTTTTTGGACCTTTCTTTATACTCTTCGAGGAGTATTTTTAGCTTTTCATTGCTCTTGCCCTTTTTTTGTTTCCATGGGCGAATTTATTTAGTTTCCACAGGTAGAACATGAGCTTTCAGTTTTAGCCAACAACATCTCAAGTGACTAGGGGGAGTTCGAGCCAATGCCAAACATCGGGACAACCGACCAGAATGATTTAGGCCTACAATCCAACTTACCAAAGGCAAGTTCTGTCACCAACTTAGAGCCGAGACACTAGATAAACAGGGATGTGGTCCAAACACAGAGGTAGAAAAATAGGGAAGTCCTCAGTATCAGAAAGTCAAATGAGACAAGTCAGGGTTTAAAGTCAAACAGGAAGGTCATGTATGGATGGAGATAAGTGAGTATGGAGCCTACACTAGCAGACAACTGGTGTCGGGAAAGACCATGTCTATGTAAGGTGAAATACCAGTAAGTTTTGTTAAATGACCTAAAAGTGCAAGCAATTGTCCATTTTATGATTTACATTTCATTTTAAGTAGTTTGCCACATCAGGAATAATATACCAAGCACATGCTATAATCATGACTAAATCAACAAGCTAATAATCCACAGTCAGTGAGAACATATCCATAGATCATACAACATCATCATAATAGCAATCATCATGCATCATCTGAAACACTGCTGAAGTACATCTCTAGGCACTGAACTGAAACTGTAATGGGATAAGTGGTCACATCAGTCATCAAATCTGAACTCTCAAGGCTCAGCCTTGACACAAGGTCATACAATATCTGAATAATGTACTGCTCTGATCATGAGTGATCCAATATATATAGCCATGCTCTGGAATAAATGAAGCTCTGGAATGTGCAGATATCTGCTGTACAAGAATAGTAGCCCTGCTACTATGGTGTGATAACATCTGGCTCCAGCTGGGACAAGTGCTCTAAGGGAGAGAGCGCTTGAGAACCTCAGAATCTCTGGTCTCGAACACCTCTGCATCAATCTTCAATCCAGCACTGCACCATCCTTGCTTTCAGACTTTATCTTGCACCTGTTCCTGCTCTCACAAAAACTAGAATACCATCATGGAGCATGTATGGGATAAAAATAAAATAAAACTGAACTGAAATATAATCTAAAGCATGAACTTGAAAAACTAACATGGCATATATCATTATCATTTTATTTACTGTGCAGGAGGAGAGGAGTACATTCTTAATTCAGGCAAATCTCAACCAGCACAGGCAGCCAACTATATAAATGCTAACTATAATTTCTTAAATGCATGCAGGAGAAGAGAAAAGCTTAGGAAGGAGCAAGACTCAACTCAGGCAGAAAAAGAAAAACTGGACAATACTTAGCACACAGAAAAAGAAAAGTCACACAAATCCTACTGCTCAAGTGAGCTTATTTAGAAGCTACCTACTCTAAACAGGCAATGCAAGGCATCATTCTAGGTTTATAGGTGGGAAGTAGTGTTTTAGTAACCTCCCATTTACAGGCAATTCCAACTCGTCTCCATCTAAAGTCTCTAAATACACTGTTCCTTTGCCAGCCATCCTACTTACTCGATAAGGGCCCATCCATATTTTCTCAAACTTTTCATGATTCCCAGGTTTCTCTTTGTGTTTATCCCATAACAAGACTATATCCCCAATTCCAAATATCACATCTCTACTCTTTTGGTCAAATGTTCCCTTTATTCTTTCTTGCTCTATCACCATTTTATTCCAGGCTTCCCTTCTAGTCTCATCTAGCTCTACTAACCTGTCAATTCTTGCTTGCAAGGCTTCTTGAGCCGAAGAACACTGTTGTAACAATTCATACACAGGGATTTGAAGGTTGATTGGCAGCCTACAATTTTGCCCATATACTATTTCAAAAGGAGCTTTTCCAGTTATTCTTTTGACTGTCGTTCTGTCTGCCCAGAGGGCATGTTTTAACTTCACATCCCAAGTCCTTTTGTTCTCACCAATCATCCTTTTTAAGAGCCTTATCAAATTTTTATTACTTGATTCTGCTAAACCGTTTCCTTGTGGGTAGTAGTTAGAAGAGTGAGATAAAGTGATCCCATGATCAGTACAAAAGGTGGACATCTCAATTTTGCTGAAAGCTGGTGCATTATCAGTTGTAATTTTGTAGGGACAGCCGTATCTAGAGACTATATTCTCTTCTAAGAACTTGACCACCACTTCTGCAGTGCATTTCTTGGTAGGGATAGCTTCCACCCAGCGAGTGAAATAGTCTGTGCAAGTCAGTATGTATTTGTGTCCACTTGATGAACTAGGGTTTATAGGTCCTACAAAGTCCATTCCCCATTGCTGAAAAGGTTCTTCTATAATGACTGGGGTCAAGGGCAGGGCAGGTAGTCTAGGTTTTCCAGAATAGAATTGACACTCCTGACAGGCTCTGACGAAAATGTGTACATCCTTGAACAAGGATGGCCAATAATATCCAGCTCTCATGATTTTAGCAGCTGTGGTTCTTGGTGCGTAATGTCCTCCACACAATCCGGAATGCATTTCTTTGATAATTCTTTGGGAGTCATCATGGTTTACACATTTAAGTATGATTCCATCTGGATTCTTCCATCCCAACCCATCTTCTGTCAAGACATACTTAGATGCTTTTAACCTCAAAGCTCTTCTTTGGTGGTCTACAAGGTGGTCTGGACAAGTCATATGTCTGAGGTAGAAAATGATGTCTTTGTACCATTCGTGATCTTCGTTAATATACAGGACCATGTTATTTTGGTGTAGTTTGGAATCAGTTAACAGCTGTGCTAGCCCTTGGCCTTTTACTATCTTGATCGGCTTGATTTCAATATCATACTCTTGAATCCTAGAAATCCAGTTTCCCCTAACACCTATGCCATCAGGCTGAGATAAGACATCTTTCACCGCTTGATAAGGGACGTAAGCCATAATTTTGGAGTATCCGATATATGTCCTAAAATGTTTTAACGACTTGACCAAGGCATAAGCTTGTTTTTCAGTGGTTGTGTAGTTTAGTTCCGCATCTCTAAGGTTTTTACTCATGAAGGCAACCGGTTGTTCATGGTTTTCTTCATTCTTTTGCAACAACACCCCTGCTATGGTGTCCTCGGAAGCATAAGAATAGATCAAGAACTCCTTATTGTAGTTGGGGCTTACTAGGACAGGTGCAGAAGCAATGGCTTTCTTTAGAGACTCGAATGAGGTATCACATTTCTTATCCCAAACAAATTTCACATTCTTCTTCAGCAAATTATTCAAAGGTTTGGCCAATTCAGCTAAGTTAGGGATAAATCTCCTTACGAAGTTTATTTTTCCGAAAAATGATCGTAATGAGCTGACATCCTTTGGGGGAGTTATGGCTTGGATTCCTTGCACTCTTTCCGGATCAATTCTAATGCCTTCTTTGGACACAATGTGACCTAACAACTTCCCTTCATCCACCCCGAAGGTAGACTTTTTAGGATTCAAGGATATTCCAAATTTCCGACATCTTTCAAATATTCTCCTTAAATGTTTTACGTGATCTCCCCTGTCTTTCGAGAATACAGTTAGATCATCTTGATAAATTGCAATGATTTTGCCAATTAGGCCCTCAAATGCATGATCCATTGCCCTTTGAAAGGTTGATCCTGCATTCAAAATCCCAAATGGCATTCTTATATACTCGAAGGTTCCCCACGGGGTGGTGAAGGTTGTCTTCCCACGATCTTCCTTCTTGATTTGGACCTGGTTGTAACCAGAAAATCCATCAAGTAAGGATAACATGCCAGCCCCTGTTACACTTTGCAACAGATTTTCCATATTGGGCAAAGGATAGTTGTCCTTTAGAGACGCTTGATTTAGGTTCCTAAAGTCAATACAAATTCTAATCTCCCCGTTTTTCTTCCTTACAATTACAGGATTGGATACCCAGGTTGTATGTCTGACTGGTCTAATGATACCTGCTGCCAACATCTTTTCCAATTCCTTTTTAACTAAGGGAGCTAACTTAGGGTTCATGTTTCGCAACTTTTGTCGATATGGTTTGGCTCCCTCTTTAAGAGGAATAGTGTGTTCTATAATGGACTGGTCATAAGTTTTCAAATCATCATAGACCCACGCAAAGATGTCTTTATACTCCCTGATTAGTTCAATAATTCTTCTTCTTTCTTCTCCTGAGGCATTTATCCCAATTCTGATCATTTTTGGAGAACAAGCAGACCCTACATTTATTTCAATGACCCCATCTACAGGTTCATCTCTCCTACCCTTGTATTCATCATGCCTGTTGAAATTTCTTTCAAGGGGGAAAGCTATTTCTGTGACATCCATACCTTCAATCGTATCACCTTTTATCTCATCCTCGAAATTTACCATTGGGGTTCTAGAAGCATTTAAAAATCGTATGATTTGGGCATCATTGTCAAAAACTTGCCAATGGTCTTCATTATCAGGGACAGAGGGTCTGAATAAAACTTCAAGTTTGCAGTTTTCTTGTTTTAGAGACTCAGAAGTTTGAAGAGTACTGGCCATTACGGATAGTTCATCAGCCAGAGTATTTTGTTCTCGGGGAACAGCCTTGATCCCGAAGGCATCGAAGCATTCAATGGTGTCCCAAACTGCATTTCTATAGTCTCTAAGTCTATTATTTTTAGCGGTGAATTTGTTTTTTATTTGGGACACAATGAGGTCAGAATCTCCTGTGACAGATATTGATTTGATTTTTCTTTCTCTGGCAATTTCCAAACCTAGAAGTAATGCTTCATACTCGGCTACATTGTTAGTGCAATCGAACTCTAAACGGAAAGAAAACAAGCTCTTTTCTCCTGATGGTGAAATTAAGACTATACCGGCTCCTGCACCATGTCGGGAACGGGCCCCATCAAAATGCATTTTCCAGACTTGTTCATGTGAAAAAGGTTGCTTTTTAACCTCCTCCCAGTAATTTGCTAAAATCATGAAGTTTCCAATTTCATCACTTGAATACATTGCTTCAGTGAATAAGTGTTCAGGTGTTTCAACATGTTCTCGCATAGGTGGTTCATTAAACAGAGTTATGAATGAACCTTCTTTGGTTGGGATTGTGGCGTAGGTTAAATCCATTTGGACACTTCCCCCCAATCTTGCCGACCACTCCCTGGATAGCAACATTCCCCATGCATCAGGGATATCTAGGACTAAAACATTCATTGAGAGCTCAATGTCAGAGCAGGCAGCTAACCTAACGGGCAGGTTTTCAATTATTCCAATAGATTTCACAGGTTTGGAATCCATGCCACATACATTTCTGTAGGGTCTTGTGGGTACTAACTCAAGTTGTTCCATGACTCTTAAAGGCATGACACTTACTTCAGCTCCTGAGTCCAACATGCAATTATGTAGTATTAAACCATTCACTTCCAACGCAACATAAAAGGGTGGGAAGTTTCCAGAGTTGTCACCAGAGACACTTTGGATCATGACAGGGGAATCCCTAATCTCTGCAACAGCTTTCTTAGGAGCTTGCTTCCTTGTTTGAATCCCAAGATGAGTAGTAGCTCTTTTGTGGAATGAAGGGATCTTAAAAATTTCACAAAATGGAATAGGCATGTTTATCTTTTCTAGGAAGCTTGTAATGTCTATGTTTAGGTTGTGAGGGTTTTCCTTATCCTTTTCATTCGTACCTAATCCTAGGAATTTCATAATGTCATGTTTAACAGCCGGGATCTTGATTAGGTCTTTTAGAGAAACCGAAGCAGATGAATTGGCTAGCTTACTTGGAATGTTTGTTCTAGGGAGTTCCTTGTTAGGTTTTAGAATCGTGGGAGATTTTGGTTGCTTTCTCCAAAGGGTTGCTTTGGGAACATTAGTTTTAGGGGGAGGATCAATTTTTATTGCTTGATCTGTCTTTTTGTTTGCAGGAGGAGATTGACTAGTGTTGGTTACAGTTTTACCCTTCGAGGTGACCTCAGGAGAAAGCTTTGGAGCTTTTGGCAAGATTCTTCGGACAGGTTGATGCACTGTCTTGCTAGGCTGTGGGTCAGTCGTTTTAGGTTGCTGAGTCTTGGGAGGACTAGCCTTTGGAGGAATTGAATTGCTACAGATGGATTTTAACATCTCTTTGGTTTGCTGATCACGTCTTTTGAAATCTTCATCTTGATTCTTAAGATATGTAGCAATGTTGGTGACCATTTCACACATGTTTGTCATAAATTCCATGGTCATTTCGGGAGAGATGTTATTTTGATTAGACATCTCTTTATGGGTTCTCTTCTCAGCGGAGTCACGATTAGGAGTCGCCAGGTAGAATTTTAAACTCTACTACCAAGAGATATGTCGTTTGAAGTGCAGAAAGGTAGTGAGACACAAAGATGTGTTGAACCAAGGTAGGCCCCTACCTCCCCGGCAACGGCGCCAAAATGTTATCACACAACTTGTAGTTGCCCCTAGAGGTATCCCATCCGGGACGGTAGAGGAGACAGGCAACTAAAGAGGTGACCCAAGAGATGCCACGGTTCCCAATGCAATGTGGGAGTCACGTCAACCGAGGCACTCTTCGCTTTAGGTCAAGGTATGACTAGACCAAGGGGGAGACCCTATACCCCAATCACAGTTGATTGGTCCCAAACAAAGGTTTCTAAGGATAGGTAAATGATGAGTTACGGAAACCAATGCAAGGCTAAGTGGACCTAAAGGTTAAGGTATGGTTGAAGGTGGTGTGATGGATAATAAGTGTTTCAACCTATGTATGGTTTAGGCTACTTGATGGGGTATGATTATTAAGTATAGTACCATGTGTTTATACAAGTGGATCTTGTTGCCTTGGGAAGTGTGAAATGTTTCTAGATTGGTCCACAAGGTGAAGTTGAGTGTGAAGATGGTACTATAGGCTAGATCTAAGTTAGATCTACAAGTTAGAGTTGGTTCTAGGATTACCCATGTGCTAGATCTAGGGTTGGACACTAATCCCAAGAAGTGCGCCTTGCTTGGAGAAGGACTAGTGCCTTGTTTAGTGGGCTAATGGAGTCAAGAAAGATGTCAAAGTGTAGATCGGGACACCTAGAAGCCAAGTCAAGTGAAATGGATGTGATCCAATGGTTAGGTCTTACTAGATCTAGGTTTTTGAATGATGACCAAAAGTGGACCACAATTCCTTGAAACAAGGAATGCAATCCCCAAGGTAGATCGGGGCAAAAGGATAGTCTAGACCTAGGTTTCAAGGCATGGGCATTCCAAATCTACGAAAATCTCCAACACCCACTTCCTAGAAGTGGTCCAACTCAAAACTCCCAAGGGGTGCGACTTTCTCAAGGAGAGGCAAAAAGTGGGTTTGGTGGACCATGCCAAGTCCAATGGCCACCAAAATGTAGATCCGGGGTGCTAGTACCCCGATCTATGTTCCTTCAAAGTTTCAAATGAATCCAATGGGTAGATCTTGGTAGATCTAGGTTTTAAGGTGCCAAGAAGGTCAAAGGGGGGTTTCAACCCCTCAAAACATGGAGAGATGTCCACAAGGTAGTTTTCACCAAAGTAAGGATATGGGTATGTGTTATCAAGTGTCTAGTTGTCAAATTAAGCGGGATCTCACATACCCATGTGCTAGATCTAGCCCAACAAGCCTCTCTCAAGGAAGTGCGCTTTAGGTCAAGGAGAGCTTTTTATCTTAGAAAATGGGTCAATTCTTTGCCAATCACCACCAAACTATAGATCCAACTAGGGGTGGATGCTATAGAGGTGGGTTTTCAATATCTTTTCAAATTGAGGGCTAGATCTAAGTAGATCTAAGAAATACCAAAAACAAGGATTTTAATTTGATTAGGGTTTTTGTGATCTAGAAATTATGGAAGATTCAAGGAAGAGAAGATCATACCTCTTGGGACATACCTAGATGAAGAGATGAATGCTAGTTGAGACGAGGATTACTTTGCCAAAGATCAAATGGAGAATTGTTGAAGCCCTCTTGCCAAATCGATTTTTCCAAGCCACATGAGATTCCTTCTAACCTGTCAAGCCAAGGAGCAAAGCATCAATTAGTTTAACAAATTGAAGGTAGATGCAAACAAGAGAGAGAAAAACATAGAATAGTTGACACAAAGGCAAAACCACTCCCTGTCAAACCCAAAACGACTTCTTCCAAGCTTGAAGGGCAAGCCTCCCCACCAATTCGCACTTGTCAAAGTCGCCCTCTCAACCTGCAAATAAAGTATGGCAAATACGCAAGAAAGCTACAAAAGATCCTCCAGTGCAATGGACAATAGCATTTACAATCGAAACAACCAACATCCACTCCAATCCAAGCATGTACTCCAAAAGATAGAAATTTTATTCCAAGAGCCAAGAGCCAAAAATCTCTAGATGATTTTACAATGAGGGGGTCTCCTCCTTATATAGGATAATAAAGACCAAAACCCTAGATCTCAAAACCACTTTTTGAAATGAGTGGTTGAGATTAAAAGATCTCACAACATAATCAATGGCTAAGATGAATCCATAACATAATATCACATGGATCACTCAACATAACAATAGCGCCCTCAATAGATGGTACAATAGAGGGTGACGTCATCCCACAAGAGGGGTATAAAGTACAATAATCCACCTCATGATGACTAGGACATGATAAAATAAGCACATGGTGGGGCTAGGAGGTATAAATCCTTGCTAGCTCACCCCAAGGCACAATGAAATAATAAAAATATGTCCAATATAATAATAATGACCAAAACTATCCTCAGAATCCATGACAGTCGAGCAGTAAATGTCCTCCTGTGATCAATCTGGAGATACCCACATGGTGAAAAATGACTGGAAGATAGTGAGATCAACCTGGAAGACCTCTGTGAAAACCAAATGCCAAAACCTTGCCTCAATTGCCCAAATCGATTTCCTCAGTGACCACTTTATCCCATTTTTTAACTGCCTCGGGAACTGTGAAAGTGCCAAAACTGCCTCCTAGGGTGCTAGCGCTGTCCATCTGAGCCCACCAGGCTCTCCGGGAGGGGGGATAAATGGTAATAACAAGTGGCTGGACCACCCCCTCCATCATCAGCGCCCTAGGTGAACTGGCCTCTCGGGGCCCCTGCTGCTCAGGCTGGGAAATCAGCCCCAAATCTGGTCAACAAGTGTAAAACTGCATCAATCACTGCCAGAAGTGCCCGGAACTGAAAGATAAGTGTCTCAATGGATCCAGAAGACCCAAATCCACTAGGAATGAGTACTCATACACCCTGGGTTGCCCTAATGGGCCAGCTGTAGGGTCCACCATATATGGACAATGTATAATCTGCTGATCTGTAATAATAATAACCTGCTGAACTGGATCAAACATCATCTGTATCATATGTCCATCATATGACATCATCATCAAACATGTGGGACCATAAATCATCACCAATAATCATCATACATGGTCCACATCATCACGGATCCCAAGAATATATATAATCAAGGATAAACCACATCAGTAGACTAAGACAATGCTTCTTTAATCACTTCATAGCTAAGCTCAAAGTATAAATTCCATTCAGTGGCATTAATTAAGTTAACATATTCCGTGATAATATAAAATTACTTGCACCCTAGTTCAAATGACAAACTTACCCATTGGACATGGTCAAACTGCTAGTGAAGGATGAAGGCTAGGAGCAAGGTTGGGCCAAGGGTTTGACTTGTCTAACTTAACTCAAAAATACTTTGGACTGGGAGAAGGGGGAAAGCTACAAACTCTGTGCTGGACAAAAGAACACGGGGGATGGCTGTGCCTCACAAATGGATAAGTTGTTTAGAGAGTGCTTATTCAACTTTAGGCACCATGTCTACATCAAGTTGATCCAAGTTCATTAGGATCATTCAATTTATTTCCATGGCCTTTTTGGCCTACATAACCCTTCGGATTTCAGATGTGCTGAGAAGCACAACTAGTTGCAGCTTGCATCCAGGGCATGTTTTTTTATATATTCACAAGGTCAGCAATTGTTTAGATATAGCTTTTAAGAACTATTGCTTTTTGGACCTTTCTTTATACTCTTCGAGGAGTATTTTTAGCTTTTCATTGCTCTTGCCCTTTTTTTGTTTCCATGGGCGAATTTATTTAGTTTCCACAGGTAGAACATGAGCTTTCAGTTTTAGCCAACAACATCTCAAGTGACTAGGGGGAGTTCGAGCCAATGCCAAACATCGGGACAACCGACCAGAATGATTTAGGCCTACAATCCAACTTACCAAAGGCAAGTTCTGTCACCAACTTAGAGCCGAGACACTAGATAAACATGGATGTGGTCCAAACACAGAGGTAGAAAAATAGGGAAGTCCTCAGTATCAGAAAGTCAAATGAGACAAGTCAGGGTTTAAAGTCAAACAGGAAGGTCATGTATGGATGGAGATAAGTGAGTATGGAGCCTACACTAGCAGACAACTGGTGTCGGGAAAGACCATGTCTATGTAAGGTGAAATACCAGTAAGTTTTGTTAAATGACCTAAAAGTGCAAGCAATTGTCCATTTTATGATTTACATTTCATTTTAAGTAGTTTGCCACATCAGGAATAATATACCAAGCACATGCTATAATCATGACTAAATCAACAAGCTAATAATCCACAGTCAGTGAGAACATATCCATAGATCATACAACATCATCATAATAGCAATCATCATGCATCATCTGAAACACTGCTGAAGTACATCTCTAGGCACTGAACTGAAACTGTAATGGGATAAGTGGTCACATCAGTCATCAAATCTGAACTCTCAAGGCTCAGCCTTGACACAAGGTCATACAATATCTGAATAATGTACTGCTCTGATCATGAGTGATCCAATATATATAGCCATGCTCTGGAATAAATGAAGCTCTGGAATGTGCAGATATCTGCTGTACCAGAATAGTAGCCCTGCTACTATGGTGTGATAACAGTTACATTACCCATTCCTTCCCCACCCCAAAAATCGCGGGGAGGATACTCTTTACCCCCTACCTTCCTTACCGGTAATGTTAATCCTACTGTAGATAATCAACAATCCATGTTGGTTCAACCTTTACTTAGTGGTCAACAAGTTGGTGCTAGGGGGAAACCCCCATCTCTTAACCATAATACTGCAGCAGGAGTTCGAATCGTTCCTTTCGTTGGAAATTCCTTACCTCCCAGACCTTCCATTACGGGATTATCCCATGTTGGGGGACCATCCAATGTAATTCAACCACCATCGATTCAAGCGTATCCAAGTTATCTTAACCCTGTTTCGGGACAACCCAATCCCATAAATGCACTCTACGGGGTACCCTACCCCGAAAATCCATACACTCTATGGGGACAACAAAATGTTTTACAACATGGACCCCCACCTACAGTCCCTCAAGTCCCTCCACCCCTGTTTGGTCCACCCCCACCTCGCATTGGAGGTGATGGGCCCCCACACAACTCTAGAGGAGGAAGACCTCTACCCTCTGATGGAGGACCACCTCATTCTAGCCATCATGGCCCGCCCCCTCCTGGCGGTGGAGGTGGAGGCCCTCCCCCTTCAAGCGGAGGCGGAGGACCATCCCATCCTAGTGGTGGCAGTGGCAGACCATCTCATCCTAGTGGTGGTGGTGTAGGACCATCCCATCCTGGTGGTGGTGGTGGAGAACCACCCTACCATGGTGGTGGTGGTGGTGGTGGTGGTGGACCATCCCATCCTGGTGGTGGTGGTGGAGGACCATCCCATCCTGGTGGTGGTGGTGGAGGACCACCCTACCATGGTGGTGGTGGTGGAGGACCACCCTACTACAGTGGTGGTGGTGGAGGACCACCCTACTATGGTGGAGGTGGTGAAGGAGGCCCTTACCCTTCTAGGGGACGGCGATGGACCACCACCCCCTCCCGGCGGAGGTGGTGGAGGCCCACCCTATTCTGGAAGTGGTGGCGGACCACCACCTCCTCCAGGTGGAGGCGGTGGCAGCCCACCCTATCGTGGTGGTAGTGGTGGACCCCCACCATTTGGCAGAGGCCCACCCCCTCCCAACGGCAGAGGCGGGCCCCCACCTTATGGTAACGGGCCACCTTATTATGGTAATGGACCACCTTTTTATGGTGGTGGACCTACTTACGGTCCAGGCGACACACCCCTTATGGTCAGTTTCCTTTGAGAACACCTTATAATCAATTGATTCAAGGTCCTACCGGTCCATACATGCCTTATCAGTACTATCAATACCCCCAGCTGAACCAATAGCTGTCCTTTTTGGCTACTTTGGACTTACCCGACTTGTCTCGTCTGACGAATGATCCCATTTTCCATGGGAACAACTGGCCACCCATTCCAGTTAAGTTACCATCAGATATCCCCAAATTTGATGGCAAACCTGGTGAGGATCCTAAAAACCATGTGATGACCTACCATTTATGGTGTTCATCCAACTCCTTGATGGACAAATCGATCCGTCTTAGGTTATTTCAACTGACTCTCACCGACCCAGCTGCCAAGTGGTATATTGAATTACCACCCAATTCTTTTCCCGATTTCTGATCTCTTGCTATGTCGTTTTTGACCCACTTCCAGTTTCCCATTCTCTATGAGACTGGTACGGACTTATCGACATCCCTTCGCCAAAGCACTGCCACTCATATTTCCTATCATATCCATGAATGGTGGTGAAGACGACGTCTTATTAAGGCTCATATTCCGGACCAACTCTTAGCTGACTGGTTTACAAAGTCACTTTTACCCATCGTAGCTCGAGACGTAGCTATGGGGGGAGCCATCACTGAGGAACATGCTATTTCCCATGCCCATTACTTAGACTTGGTCTATGCTTAATCTGACACATTGTATGAAATCATTCTTGACTTGCCTTGCCCTGCGTACGATCCCGCGAAACCACCCAAGGGACCACAAACTGATGGCGTCATTGGTTCCCTTGCCTCCCAGCCTTCTATTCAAACTAGTGGCTCATCGAACCCCCAAGGTTCTTCCCCATCACCACTTCAGGCTCGCAACAACACTACCAATTCCACCACTCCTGCTTCCGCCAAAGAAGTGAATTCTTTGCAATCAACTTCATCTTAGAAATCCGGTGGTAAGAAGAAGAACAAAGGGAAACCTAAGAAATCTTCTAACCAACAGGAGCCCAAGCCCACTCAAGAAGACACCAAATAGAAGAGGAAGTTAAAGTATCCTTGTTTGTTGTGCAGTGGAGACCATTTCTCAAAAGAATGTCCCCATCGAGATGAAGTCCAGAAGTTTCTTAAGGGAAACTCTACTACCGCAGTTCTCAATGATCCTTTCCCCACTCAAAACCAGCAACTCATCGCGCACACCTCTCCTTCCCAAGGAGAAGCATCCTCCACCGCACATGATCTCATGATGCGTAGTGAGACTGTCAACTTGAACACCCGTTCCTATTCGTATGACTCCATCCCGTCGAAGGAACCCGTTGGAAGTAATACTGAAAAAGCTTCCACTTCGATTCCCGACGTCACCATACCGCCCCCTTCTCTCACCATAGAGAATCCCTCTTTTGAGTCAGTATTGCGTCCGCCCAAGAGCACAATTAGAAAGTCTGTTTTTTCAATCCCAATGCTCAAGCCGCTCAGAACTACTACATTGTAGAGGACCTGGCACAAGCTCCTTGTGCTATGTCGATGCTTGAGGTCTTGCAGAACTGTCCTAACCAGTGCAAGACTCTCCTCGCTTCCATCGGTGCGGTTGATTTGGATTTGTCGAATACCATCATGTTCCAGCTAGAATACTTTAAATTGAGGCTTTCCCATCAGGAGATGACTGACTAGTGGAGCCATCCTCCATCCAAAAACTGATAGGATCATAAAATTTATGCAAGTTATTGTTTAGAATGGATGGAGGAAAAATACAAGGCATATGATTTAATAAACTACTCTCCTCATTCACTTCATTTGCATATTTAATTCGTTTCCCCTTGGGACTGATGATCAAATAAAAACCAAGTGGGGACAAATCAAGGCTTAAAAGACGAAAAATCAAAACTAGGCCCACTTGATGCTCAAAAATGGAGAAAAGATGAAATTTATCTTTAAACACCTTTTCTAGCCACCAAGAATGATTGATAATTTGACAACAAGCATTATTGTTCCAAGGTGACTGAAAAGGGAAATGAAGTGCTTTTTCTCCAAACATGTAATCATACATATACTTCCTAAAAAAATCCAAGGCAAAAAAATGACTAGAGCACCAACCCAAAGATGATTGAAAGAGTTGGGAAGGGAGGGTGGATTGCAAATATGAAAAGTCTCCTAGATGGATAGAAAGATTTGGCCTTGAAATTTGACAAAATGGAAGACTTTTCATAATAGCACTAGGAATGACTTCCAACTTTTGATTAAATCTGATTTGAGGACAAGATTCTAACTCTAAGAAAAAGCTATCTTGACTAAGGATCGAAAAATTTAAAAACTCATTATAAGAAGTGGAACAAAGATTAGAGCATCTAGTGTGATCTACTGGCTCATCCTCTTCTTCTATTGATTCATCATTAAAATCACAAGAGGATACTTGATCATTTTCATTAAATTGATCAGGGATAAAATTAAGAAATTTATTTAGAACATCCTGATTATTTGCACAATGATCATGTGAAAGCACTACTAAAGGGTTTTGGTCAATGTTTCCACTTTCTTCTTCTTCAAAAAGATGAGGAGAAATTAAAGGATTGTTAATGATAGAATGATTAAGGAGTTCTCTTTCTGAAGGATCCACAAAATCAGAAATTTCTTCAAGGTCAAAAGGGGGGCTCTTCAAGGACTGACTTGAAGTGTCATTATTATTATCATGGTCCTTGTCAAACTGATCCTCAACAACACAGTTATTGCTTGATGTCTCTGTTAAGGATTCTTCAATATTACTACCCCATTTATTCTTTAATAACCCAACAAACATATCATATCCAGTGATGGATCCTGGGGCTAAATTATCAAACCATAATCCGGCATTTCCACCTAATGTCTCACCCAGGGCCCGCATATAAACATCTTCATCATCAGCACCCCTAACTTCCATATAATCCCAAAATCTTTGTAAATGATTTTCAATTGACTCAAAATAATTTCCATAGAAACGAGGCAACCATTCAGAGTAATTATTTGGCATAAGATGAGGTGCCCCATGAATTTCAGAAAAGTCAAAAGGAGATGGCTTAGGTGGATTTCTAATAACTTTGGCCATTCTACTAGGGATTAGTTTTGGATGTCTAACTGGAATGCTAGAGTCATTTGACCGAATGCTTTGGTTGCAAGGCCTTGGTTGAACTTGACTTTTGTTTGAATTAATTGGGTTAATATTTTTACTTGAAGAATGAAAAGAATGATGAGAGTTATAAGAATTATGTACATAATCATTCCCATATTGATATGTTGACTGACCTTCATTACTTTCTTCCAACTGCCCTCTATAGCGAGATAGATTCTCATATATTTCATTCATACACCTTGTCATTTGGAAGAAAATGTCTGAATTCATTTATGATTTATAAATTACAAAATTGAAAGATGGGAATGGGGCCGATCCTCAGCGGAGTCACGAATTGGAGTCGCCAGGTAGATTTTTAAACTCTTCTACCAAGATGTATGTCGTTTAAAGTGCAGGGAGAGAGCGAGACAAAACATATGTTGAACCAAGGTAGGCCTCTACCTCCCCGGCAACGGCGCCAAAAATGTTATCACACAACTTGTAGTTGCCCCTAGAGGTATCCCATCCGGGACGGTAGAGGAGTCAGGCAACTAAAGAGGTGACCCAAGAGATGCCACGGTTCCCAATGCAGGTGGGAGTCACGTCAACCGAGGCACTCTTCGCTTTAGGTCAAGGTGTAACTAGACCAAGGGGGAGACCCTATACCCCAATCACAGTTGATTGGACCCAAACAAAGGTTTCTATGGGTAGGTAAGTAATGAGTTACGGAAACCAATGCAAGGCTAAGTGGACCTATGGGTTAAGGTATGGTTGAAGGAGGTGTAAGAGTTTGTTAATGTCTCAACCTATGTATGGTTTAGGCCACATGATGGGGTATGATGACTAGGTATAATACCATTTGTTTACACAAGTGGGTCTAGTTTCTTGGGAAGTGTAAAATGGTTCTAGGTGGACCCACAAGGTAAAGTTAAGTGTGAAGTTGGTATTATAGGTTAGATCTAGGCTAGATCTATGAGTTTGAGTTATTTCTAGGAGTACCCATGTATTAAATCTAAGGTTTGACACGAATCCCAAGGAGTGCGACTTGCTTGGTGATGGACTAGTGCCTTGTTTAGTGGGCTAATGGAGTCAAGAAAGATGTCAAAGTGTAGATCGGGACACCTAGAAGCCAAGTCAAGTGAAATGGATGTGATCCAATGGTTAGATCTTACTAGATCTAGGTTTTTGAGTGATGACCAAAAGTGGACCACAATTCCTTAAAACAAGGAATGCAATCCCCAAGGTAGATCGAGCCAAAAAGGACAGTCTAGACCTAGGTTTCAAGGCATGGGCATTCCAAATCTCTGAAAATCTCAACCACCCACTTGCTAGAAGTGGTCCAACTCAAAACTTCAAGGGGGTGCGACTTTCTCAAGGAAGGGCAAAAGATGGGTTTGGTGGACCAAACCAAGTCCAATGGCCACCAAAATGTAGATCCGGGATGTTAGTACCCCGATCTATGTTCCTTCAAAGTTTCAAGTAAATCCAATGGGTAGATCTTAGTAGATCTAAGTTTTAAGGTACCAAGAAGATCAAAAAGGGGGTTTCAACCCCTCAAAACATGGAGAGATGTCCACAAGGTAGTTTTCACCAAAGCAAGGATATGGGTATAGGTTATCAAGTGTATAGATGTCAATTCAAGTGGGATCTCACCTACCCATGTGCTAGATCCTACCCAACAAGCCTCTCTCAAGAAAATCGATTTAGGTTCAAGAAGGCTTTTTGCATTGAAAAATGTGTCAATTTTTAGCCAATCACCACCAAACTATAGATCCAACTAGGGGTGGATCCTATAGAGGTGGGTTCTTAATATCTTTTCAAATGCAAGGGTGGATCTAAGTAGATCTAAAAAAAATACCAAAATTGGGGTTTTGATTTAATTAGGGTTTTATGACCAATGGAGATAGAATGGATGAAAGAGGCACATACCTTGTAGATCTTACCTCAATTGCTTATGGCCACCTTGCAAGTTGATAGCATTCTCCTATGTTTATATTCAAGAGTGAGATCCAAGTGCTCCAACCAAATCGCCCTTCTCCAAGATAGCCAAATCGTCCTCCTCCTACAAGACAAGATCAAAGAAACAAGTCAAGCAAGATGATTATGAAAATGGTAGAAAGATGTAATAGAAAGCATCAACTATGTCACGAAGATACAATAATGATACTCCCTGTCACAAGATCAACCCAAGAGAGAATATGTGGATCCCTCCAACAATAACCCTCAAAAAGTCGCCCTTCTCTCTCCAATTCGACTTTCCTGTCAAAAGGTTAGCAAAAACACCAAAATCCACAATGATACATAGAAGAGATACTTTATATTCAATATGCAAGAGAATCCAAAATGCAAGAGAGATGTGCTCCACAAAAAATCTTCTATTCCAATATTCCAGAGCTCCAAAGGTGAGCTTTACAATGGGGGGTCTCCTCCTTATATAGGATAATAAAGACCAAAACCCTATACCACTTCATAATACTACATCAAATGAGTGGTTGAGATTATAAGATCTCATCATACAATCAATGGCTAAGATGACCCATAACAATATATCACATGGATCACTCAAAATAACAAAAGCGCCCTCACTAAATGGTACAATGGAGGGTGACGTCATCCCACTAGAGGGGTAAAAAGTACAATAACCCACCTCATGATGACTAGGACATAATAAAATAAGCACATGGTGGGGCTAGGAGGCATCAATCCTTACTAGCTCACCCCAAGGCACAATAAAATAATAAAATATGTCCAATATAATAAAAATGACCAAAACTGTCCTCAGAATCCATGACAGTCAAGCAGTAAATGTCCTCCTGTGATCAATCCGGGCATACCCACATGGTGAAAACTGACGGGAAGATAGTGATGCCATCTTGGAAGACCTCTGTGAAAACCAAATGCCAAAACCTTGCCTCAATTTCCCAAATCGATTTCCTCAGTGACCACTTTATCCCATTTTTTTAACTGCCTCGGGAACTGTGAAAGTGCCAAAACTGCCTCCTAGGGTGCTAGCGCTGTCCATCTGAGCCCACCAGGCTCTCCGGAAGGGGGGGTAAATGGTAATAACAAGTGGCTGGACCACCCCCTCCATCATCAGCGCCCTAGGTGAACTGGCCTCTCGGGGCCCCTGCTGCTCCGGCTGGGAAATCAACCCCAAATCTGGTCAACAAGTGTAAAACTGCATCAATCACTATCAGAAGTGCCCGGAACTGAAAGATAAGTGTCTCAATGGATCCAGAAGACCCAAATCCACTAGGAATGAGTACTCATACACCCTGGGTTGCCCTAATGGGCCAGCTGTAGGGTCCACCATATATGGACAATGTATAATCTGCTGATCTGAAATAATAATAACCTGCTGAACTGGATCAAACATCATCTGTATCATATGTCCATCATATGATATCATCATCAAAACATGTGGGACCATAAATCATCATCAATAATCATCCATACATGGTCCACATCATCACGGATCCCAAGAATATATAATCAAGGATAAATCACATCAGTAGATTAAGACAATGTTTCTCTAATCATTCCCACAGCTAAGCTCAAAGTATAAATTCCATTCAGTGGCATTAATCAAGTTAATAAATTACTTGCACCATAGTTCAAATGACAAACTCACCCATTGGACATGGTCAAACTGCTAGTAAAGGATGAAGGCTAGGAGCAAGGTTGAGCCAAGGGTTTGACTTGTCTAACTCAACTCAAAAATACTTTGGACTGGGAGAAGGGGGAAGCTACAAACTCTGTGCTGGACAAAAGAACACGGGGGATGGCTGTGCCTCACAAATGGATAAGTTGTTTAGAGAGTGTTTATTCAACTTAGGCATCATGTCTACATCAAGTTGATCCAGGTTCATTAGGATCATTCAATTTTATTTCCATGGCCTTTTTGGCCTACATAACCCTTCGGATTTCAGATGTGCTAAGAAGCACAACTAGTTGCAGCTTGCATCCAGGGCATGTTTTTCATATATTTATACAAGGTCAGCAATTGTTTAGATATAGCTTTTAAGAACTATTGCTTTTTGGACCTTTCTTATACTCTTCGAGGAGTATATTTTTTTAGCTTTTCACTGCTCTTGCCCTTTTTTGTTTCCATGGGCGAATTTTTAGTTTCCATAGGTAGAACATGAGCTTTCAGTTTTAGCCAACAACATCTCAAGTGACTAGGGGGAGTTCGAGCCAAGGCCTACAATCCAACTCACCAAAGGCAAGTTCTGTCACCAACTCAGAGCCGGGACACTGAATAAACAGGGATGCGGTCCAAACACAGAGGTAGAAAAATGGGGAAGTCCTCCGTATCAGAAAGTCAAATGAGACATGTCAGGGTTTAAAGTCAAACAGGAAGGTCATGTATGGATGGAGGCAAGTGAATATGGAGCCTACACTAGCAGACAACTGGTGTCGGGGAAAGACCATGTCTATGTAAGGTAAAATACCAGTAAGTTTTGTTAAATGACCTAAAAAGTGCAAGCAGTTGTCCATTTTTAGATTTACAGTTCATTTTAAATAGTTTGCCACATCAGGAATAATATACCAAGCACATGCCATGATCATGACTAAATCAACAAGATAATAATCCACAGTCAGTGAGAACATATCCATAGATCATACAACATCATCATAATAATCATCATCATGCATCATCTGAAACACATCTGAAGTACATCTCTAGGCACTGAACTGAAACTGTAATGGGATAAGTGGTCACATCAGTCATCAAATCTGAACTTTCAAGGCTCAGCCTTGACACAAGGTCATAACATCTGAATAATGTACTGCTCTGATCATGAGTGATCCAAAATATATAGCCATGCTCTGGAGATAAAGGAAGCTCTGGAATGTGCAGATATCTGCTGTACAAGAATAGTAGCCCTGCTACTATGGTGTGATAACAGTAGCATTCGTGTCTGCATCGATTATCAGGATCTCAACGAGGCTTGTCCCAAGGACAATTACCCGACTCCCTTTATCAACCAGATCATTGACAATTTGTTGGAAGTGTCATTTTTTCTTTTATGGATGGCTTTTCTGGCTACAACTAGATTGAGATCCACCCGGCTAATCAGCACAAGACAACTTTCATCTGTCCTTGGGGTACATTTGCTTATTGCAAGATCCCTTTTGGTCTTAAAAATGTTGGTGCCACATTCCAGTGGGCCATGTCGTATGCCTTTAACGACGTGAAGGACTTTGTGGAACCTTACTTGGATGATTTACCTACCCATTCACGACAGTGCGGGTACCACATTGACAATCTGACGGCAGTTTTCCTCAGATGTAGGAGGTATAACATATGCCTGAACCCTCAGAAGTGCATCTTCTGTGTCGAGTCTGGATTCCTCCTCGTTTTCATAGTCTCGAAAGATGGGATCTGCATTAATCCCTTGAAGGTGGCAGCCATCTTCGCTCTCCCACCTCCAACAGAACTTCAAAGTTTGCAAGGGAAGGCAACTTATTTGAGGCGTTTTGTCTGTAATTTCATGTAAAAGATGCAGGGCTACATGAGATTGATGAAGAAATATGTCCCATTCATATGGGATGACCAATCTCACCAATCTTTTGAAAGCTTAAAACATCCTATCACGCATGCCCCTGTGCTCCAGCTGCCCAATTACTATAAGGATTATATCCTTTATCTTGCAGCTTCTACCACCACGATCGCCATGGTCTTGGTCCAAGAAGACAACAACGCCCAGGAACATGTGATATACTATGCAAGTAAGGGTCTCATTGATGCCGAACTCGTTATTCACATTTCGAGAAACTCTCTCTCACAGCAGTCATTGCCGTCCAAAAGTTCTGACATTACATCTTGCTTCGCACCACCACCATCATCGCCGATTTGAACCCCATGTACCACGTTCTAACACGTCAGGTGCTTGGGGGCAATTATTCACGCTAGATCGTGATACTGCAGGAATTTGATCTCCTTTTCGAAAAGGCCAAGTCTAAAAAGTCTTTGGTGTTTGCTGAGTTGATCTGTGATCTTCCCCGGGTTGATGTCGATGTTGAGCCCACTGATTCTCTTCCAGATGAATCATTGTCCCTCATCAGCACGTCTGATCCATGGTATGGAGATATCACTTTATATCTTCAGACCCAACGTTTCAGCCCCCAACTCTCGTGGGACGACCGTCGTCGAATACACCACCATGCAAAGTATTATCTAATCATTAGTGATACTTTGTACCGCTATGGTATTGATTCTATCCTTCAATGTTGTCTCACTCATGAAGAGGTTGAATATGTCCTAAATGACTGTCATGTTGGGGCATGTGGCAGTCATCTCTCTGGGATGGCTACAGCCCATAAAATACTTCGCGCAGGATATTTTTGGCCATCTATCTTTAAAGATTGTATTGAGGCCATCAAAAAGTGTCCTCCATGCCGCACTTCCAAACTAAGAAGCGCACCCACCTCGCCCTGTTACACCCGGTTATTTCCTTTGGCCCCTTCGCTAAATGGGGCATCAACTTCATTCACTGTAAGCCTACCTCAGCTAGGGGGAATGGTTACGTCATAATAGCTGTGGATTACTTAACAAAGTGGGTTGAGTCTATGCCTACATACACGGACGACGGAAAAACCGCCGCACTCTTCATGTTTAATCATGTTATAGCACGGTTTGGAGTTCCTCAAGCTATAGTTACCAACCATGGTTCCCACTTCATGAACCATATGGTTGACGAGTTGAGCACTAGATTGGGTTTTCGCCATGAAAAATCAGCAACGTACTACCCACAGTCCAACGGACAAGTAGAGGCCATTAACAAGGTCTTGAAAACCATGATCCAATGCATGGTGGGTACACACAAGTCCATCTGGCATAATATGCTCTTCTCCGCACTTTGGTCTTATCAAAATTTTGTTAAGACCGCCACTAGATTTACTCCTTTCCAACTAGTGTATGGACTGGACGTCATCCTTCCGATAGAGTGAGAGATTCCATCCCTCAAACTCGCAGTTGAACTTCTCCCCAACACTACTGTTGAGGAATAAATCTTCCTCTACCTAGCTAAACTCGACGAGACTCGCCGTGATGCCTCTCTTGCCAATGAGGCTCATAAGAAACGCATCAAAGCGCAGTACGATAAGTCGGTAGAACCTCGCGTCTATAGCGAAGGTGGTCTGGTCCTTACATATGACCAAATACATGATAAGCTGGGGGCAGGAAAGTTTGAGTCCATGTGGCATGTACCCTACATAGTGAAACGCGTCTTAGAGAAGGGAGCTTATGAGCTTGAAGACTACGACGGGATACCTTTAGGTGAACCCCGCAATGGGCTTTACCTGAAGAGGTACTATGCCTGAGTATTTCATGCATAAGTACTTTTGTATGAACTGTACATGGTGTGTGTGTTTTGTGTGGTGTGACGCTTTGATTTTTTGTGTGCTTAGTTCTTGTTTAGTTACTTATACCATGTTCTGTCTATGTGTGCAGATGGAAACTTTCTACGGATTCACGGACGACGTCAGCCGACATACCCGTAACCTTGCTTCGGTAGCCTGGGTGCTTTATACTCCCATCGACGAGCTTATCATCTCAGGAGGAATGTGTCTAGGTTTCGTAACCAACAATGCTATGGAATATCAGGCAGTCATTGGAACCTTAACTAACGCTATTTCCTTGGGTATGGACCACGTTGTCATCCATTTGGACTCTCAACTAGTGGTCTCTCATCTTAACCTGGTTTACACCATTCGCGATCCTCCCCTACTCCGTCTCTACATACGAGTTCGTCTTTTGGAAAGGTCCTTCGAATCCATCCAGTACCTTCACATTCCATGAGACGTGAACACAGTTGTCGACTCCATGGCCAACTTCATCTTAGATTGGTACATTGCACACACATAAGCATTTTCATGAATTGTAAAAGTAGACATAACATGTAAATAACTCATTGTATAAGCAAACACATAAGCAAGATCACATCATTCATACATTAAAACACATAATGTATAAAGCCTCCAAAATGTCTGTATATATATATATATCAAGATAAAGTAGTGCCGATACAAAAATTCTGAAGCACGATGGCTTTCAGTGAGTCCATACAAAATATGAAGCCTGATAGATTTCAGTAGTACAAAATCTGAGGCTCACATAGCTCTCAGTACACACATAATAACATCACAAGGACTGACGCCTGGCCCGTGCAACCCTAGGTCTTGCAGCCCTCGCTTGCTGGACATGGAAGCAGTCAACTTCCCTCGCTACCTTGCGGAGTAGCATACCAAAATGCATAGTCACGCCCATTGTGTACCTCTACATGGGCTTCGGCAACTCATGTACTGCTGCATCTGGAACGTCCAATGTCAACCTGGTAAGGTTCTCATAGACGTCATCCATCTCCACGATGGCATCATGCATGGCTGGGGCTACTGGTGATGCCTCTCCTCTCCTCACTAGTAGTGAGACTCCCACTGGCCGTGAAGGGACCACATCTGCACACACATGTTATTAACTCATCAACACTACACAAAAAAAATTATAAATACACAAAATGAAAAACTACAAGGGTCATTGTTCTTACCGATGTATCCCCACTCTGCTCCCTCAGGCAACACGAGGTCTGGGTCCTCCCTGAAATCTATACGGATAGTCCTCTATCATAAGTAGCTGGCCTTCCATCCAGGTGAAGAATCTAGGACTGTACCTGATGATCGGACCCATGCTACCATGGCGAACCATCACCTCTGTCCATCAGACCATGTGAGGATCCCTGAGATCCCTGTCATCCACAGTCACCTACGGGCGCAAGAGGGGAACCCCCTCCAACAAGAATGAGATCACTATCGATCCATACCCAAACTACTTGATCTCTCCACGCCGACACTTGGTCAGCTGAGCTCGTAGGTTGCTGAGGAGTCCCTCACACCAGTTGAACACTTTTCAAGACATACAGTCCTCCGCATACAACATCTGGGACTTGGTAGCTAGATGAGCCGCTTGGATCCCTGCTACCCTTATTATGGTGAAAAGTATAACACACAATGGACTATATCGCACCTATTTGATGGGAATATTCCCACTAGAGGCACGCGCATGTGGAGTATAGTGCTGAACGATCAAGTCATCCACCATCCGGTCACTCCGTCGTGATCCGGTAAGAGCCACATTGTCCCCCCTCCGGGACAATCCAGTCAAGAATTAGATGTCCTCGACATCTATAGTCAGTATGTGCTCTCCGATCACGAAGTACTACTGTGCTACATCCCAACTCTGGACCATATGTTCCAGTAGTAGGACTTGGGTCCTCATGCCCTGGACCTGGAAGAACTTCAGTAGCCCATAGTTCCTTAATGCCTCCATGCATAATGGGTCATTTGCTGCTTGCACATCATCCTGTTGTCAATACAACATCCCTCCCCAAAATTTTGAAGATATTTGGGGCCCCTCCTTTCAATGCTTTAGTAGTAAGTTTTTCTTTTGTCTCTCGAAGTGTATTTCTTTCTCAAACTTGACAGATTTTCATCGCATGTTTCCAAAGAGTTCTCTCATTGACTTTTCTGAGGCAAAATCAGTCCTTTCTCTTCAGCGTGTTTTTTTTTAGTTTCATTCACCCGCTGTAGCACAATTTTTATCCTTGCATCTTCTGCCGCTTTGGCGCTCCTCCAAAAGATAATTCCCAACTCGACGCAAACTCTAATCACAAGTCCTCCGTCTAATGTGTACCTGGGCTCTAAATCAGCCGCCCTTTTGACAAGTCCCAAGTCTTTTATCCGACGCGCATTTTTAACGATAAGCCGGCCGCCGTTAGCGCAAGTGATAACCATTCCTCGGTCGCCGATGGCGCAAGAAATATCCTTATCTTTCCCGCCTTGGAGTTACACTTCACCTTCTTGGAAGAATTAAGAGTTGGTGCGTTCCTCCCAGCGCAAGCCTCGATGATAGAATCGACGCCATTGGCGTAGGAGCTATACTTATTATCCCCGCTTACAATGTTGCATTTGGTCTCTTTCGATAGCCCAAACTATGGCGTAGTTTTAGGAGCGCATCCGTAATGTCAGGACCGCCGCGTGAGCGCGAGATTTAATGTTCAAACCTGCGCTTAGTGCAAAACACATAAGTTATGATCGCCGCCTTAGCGCAGAATTTAAATCACTGCTCGACACTTGGCACGAAAATCTCCTCGACCCTTGCGCACTTGTGGGTTTGGTGGGGTCTTTAATAGAGCCATGTGCCATTTTAATGGCAGAGAACCTTGAGCCCCATGAAATTAAATCCGCTAGCCTATCGTCATATGTGACATAAATGCCACCCTTATTTAATCAAATGCAACAGGGTTTTTCAACACATTTTATATTCGTCGAGCAACCAGAGTTTCCCATTTCCATCAAGAGCAAGGTTTTCTATTCGTCGGGCGCCTGCGGATTCATCTCCTGCCTCGGAACGTTCACCCTCGACGGACCCTGTCAGTCTGACAGGTAGGCTCTATGCCCCTTCTTTTTGTGAGCTTGTTTTACACCATAGAAAGTTCTTTACAAGAAGTTTAGAGAGCACAGAATTGCTGGTCACGCCGTTGTTCCCAAAATGAGAATCCAAAATCGCCCTGCGCGAACCGAAACCCAGAAAGTTTTGTCCCCATCTGCGAGCATGAGCTCTGTCCTGTCGTCACGTCTTCGGCATCCTGAGTAAGTTTCTTCGCCCACCTTTATATCCCTAGGTCGTCCCGGCAGCATCTTAGCGGCAGTAGAGTTTTCTTCACTCAAACCCGTAGAAGCCGCGGTACCCCATGCAAAACAAAGCTCCCTACAAAGCATCTAATGCGCGTAAAGCTCAAACCTTCTCATTCCTTGCAGCTAAAGTTTCACCTGTGAACACCGAGATACCCTACTCAACCAAAAGCAAGGTTCATTCATGTCGAGGTTGCATAGAACCCGCATTGCTCGACCGAAATTGACTTAGGATATTGAATCAACCCATTGTGCCCGCTTAGAACCCTGATAACCTAGCCCGGAATTCTAACTCATAGAAGCCAACAGCCGCGGGGTTTCTCCATCTTTCACGCAATCTCCACAATCAACTGCCGGCGCATAAAAGGTTTAAACATTGACGCATTGTAAATATCGCATGCATAGTGTTAAGCACTAGTGTAGAAATAAGGATAGGATAGAGCATGCGAAGTGGTTTGGACTAGCGCACGAATGTTTGTAGCTTTGGCGCATGGATAAAAGTGGGGCGCTAGCACACAAAATGTTTTGGGCATTAGCGCAGAAAATACATTTTCAATTGGCGCATAAATAATTTTAGGCGCCAACGCGCATGAAACATCTAGGTATTAGCGCATAAAATCCCACTTGTACCCCAGTGCACATTAGATAACTGATCTTAGTGTGCGCAGGATCCCAAGCACGACGAAAATCTCTATTTAGGCGCTAGCGCAGAAATATTCATCAGACTCGTGCAAGTTTGTGTGACAATTCAGGGGATACCTGCACGTTTAAAATGAATGGTGCAGATTCAAAGATGATCTTGCTCGTTGTCTTGATGTCTTGTCTTTACTTTTATCATGGAATGGCATTGTTGAATTAAGCTTAAACTTGAAATGAAGATAATTATGATTTTAAAGACAGCCTCTATATTGTGAAAGTGTTATATTTTGGCTCTGCTATAGAGTGTTGCTAATGCTTGAAGAAGTAGTCTAACTAAAGTCTTTATTGGCATTGCCTTGCTCACCATAGGATTACCATGCATAGGAAGTCAGCAAAGAAGAAGGCAGCACAGAAAGTAACTTCAGACTCAGAGGTGGAAATTCTAGTAGATACTTCTCTCGTGACGATGTTTGCTGACACACAATCTACCACTGGTGTTTCCCCTGGGAGCTCCGCTCCTGAGTTTCAATGGGGTGATCTATATAGATTCATCATGGCTCAAGATAGTTCAACAACTTCCATAGAAGATGATCTGGTATATGCCAACATCCGAAGGTCTTTCTTGCATAAAGCAACAACTCGTCTCAAGTTGTTCCCGTGTTTCAAAGTTATTGGATGGCTAATTCCCCACATCCAAACTGACACAAGGCTCATGAATGATAAAAATGGGTTGATCCTGGCATCTTTCGCTCCCGAGCATGTCACTGCTGCCTACAGATTTCCTTCACCCCGGGCTTGTTTAGACGATGATTGGATAGCAAAACATCAAATGGAACCACTAGAATCTGCTCGTAAGATGACGATAAATGATAGGCAGATTAGGAGGAGGTAGAACAATGAATATGAAAGCAACCTCCTGAAGACCCCTTACAGACTCATCATCCTGATGTTGAGTCGGCTCTTCGGCATGCCTAATGGCAATTTGTTTAAGATCGGATGGGTGCCGGTAATGTTTCACATAGCCATGAATGGCACCATCTTCAATTGGGCTAAAATAATTTCAGATAGTTTGGCCTCGCAGCTAACAGCAGCCCAAGGAGGACTAACCCAAAGGAAGGAAGATTTCTTCATGTCTTCATACCTGATTGACTGCCTATTAAGCAAGCATACATTCTCGGACTTGGGTTGCTTATGGAAGCCAAAAGAAACAACCCTCTTCTTAGCTTATCAATGTACATGGGCAAGTAAATACGCAAACCACTACAAAATGATTTGCGAGAGATTTATCATGCCATTGCTCCAACTCAATTTTGTAAAAGAAATAGATTGTATGTCGGAGAATGCAATGCCTATCATTGAACAATTTGAAGACTATTATCACAGTGCAGAAGGCACATACATCAGGATGAGGGGAGGAACTCATGAGCCATTTATGTTCCCTCGGTATGTTACAGATTTTGTAATTCATAAGGAGGCCATGAGACAACTCTTCGGCACTGGTGCAATAAGCAAGTTCTTAACAGACCAGAGGAAGGGAATGTATCCTCCCATGCCATTTACCATCAGAGCTTACAGCCTCCTGAGAGCAAGAGATGGAGAAAATTATGCTAAAGGCTTAGAAGTTTTCCATTTTGGATCGGTCCCTTTGAGAAGGCATGACCCTAACGGTGCGGTAAGCCAACATTGTCTTGACCTCAAGATCTATTTTGAATATGCTCATGCTAAGGACCTAGACGAAGAATTCTTCAGGAGCACCTGCAACCTAACTGAGCTAGGGAAGCATTACAAGAAGAAAGTTGTGAAAGAACCAAGGCCCAAACCCGTCAGTTTGATCCAAAAGGAGCAGGAGGCATCGGCCTCACAATCAGGGGATCCATCACAATTAGAGCAGGACAGAGTGCTCCAAGAGAAAACCATCAAGTAGGAGCGGGACAGAGTGCTCAAAGTGCAGGCTCTCAAACAACAGCAGGATCAAGAAGAAGCAAGAATTCAAGGTGAGTTGACTACCAAGCTTCAGCAAGAGGAGATTGCAAGGAAGCAACAGGAGCAAGCCTCTCAGTTGGAACAGCAAGAAGAGGTTGCCAGGATCCAGAAAGAAGGAGAAGATCAAGTATCCCAAGAGCAAGCTTCCAAGCAGCAGCATGAGGAAGAGAAAAGGCCCCTAGATGAAGGAGCTGATGGATTGTAGACACAGCAATAAAAGTCAGCAGAAGAGAAGGATAAAGAGAAGATAGAGAAGTCTCCCGAGCCGGAGCCATCTACTCCAACAGATATGTAGGTGGACCCACCATTGATATACACCCCAGGGGGAACCTAGGAAGAAGGTTCCTATTCAGGGAGCTTAGCGCTGACCCCATATAACCCCAAGAAGTAGAGCAAAATAGCAGACCTAGATACTGTATATATTTTAGTAAGTGGAAAAGGGCCATCATTGATAGGAGGGTAAAGCAAATGGAAGGCAAGACAAAGAATATGGAAACCGAGGAGGATGAATATGAACTATGGATAATAGAGAAAACATTGGTCCAAGGAACTGATGCCGACCCCACGTTCCAAGCCCAATGCATTGTAGCATCAGATAAGGAAACTAAAGCCAATATTGATTTTCTGAAAGGTGAGATAAAACATTACAGGAACAATGCTTTAAGATCAGAGATGATAGAAAGAGAGAGGTATTGGAAGCAAACAAACTGAAGGAGAAATACCGTGAGTTGTTAGGAGAGCTTCTGGTGCTAAATTTAGGAGTCCTCCAGCTTGAGAATGAGAAGAACTCCTTAGAAATGCAGTTGGTTGTCTCTGAAGATGAACTAAAGAATATGAAAGCTCAGATAACAGAGTTGGAAGAACTGGAAGCAAGCAGGGCTCAGCAAATTCAGCTCCACCAACATGAATATGAAGGGTTGATTCAAGAAGAGGAACAACTAGCAAGACCGCTCAAAGAGGCAGCGAAAGACCAGTAAAATTTGTCCACATTTCACAAACAAGCATGTGATATGCAGATTAAAATCCATCAGCTACTAGTACTGATCTCGGAAGAGATTTGGAGCGTGAAAGAGATGATTAAGAAAATGACAACAATTGAAACCAAAGCCCTAAAAACTCGAGAAAAGTTTGCAAATCATGTAGAGGAGCTTAAACAACAATCTGAGTGGAGAAAGGGAAAATCTCAACTCCCTTCACACTTATGCGCTGCTATAGGAGATGAATTGGACGTGGATATAGGAATCCTTGAATTCGCCAAGGATTGCGGCACCAAGCTAAGTTTGGAAATCAAAAGGACAGTCAGTAAGTGTTGTTCGATCTACTCCACTCTCAGGGAATCGCTTAGCAAGTGTCATCTGGTTCTCCCCGCCTACATTTATGTTTTCCCAGAAGAAGAAGATCGATTGTTCGAGTTGCAGAACGAGCTGGACGAAGACTTGGCTTATATCAAGAAGTTAGAAGTATTGACTCAGGAAAAATTTCAATAGTTCATTTGCCAACCTACAATACATGTTTACGTCATAGAAGTGATGGCAAAAGAGGCCACAGAGGGAAAAGCGTTGATCAAATCGGACCTACGCAAGCATGAAATAGCGTCCCAGGCAACAGTATCTTCCCGTAGCAAGCTTATAGTAAAGGATATCAACCAATGGACCTCATACATTCCAAGTATAGATGGCCCGATAATTTCAAGCGAGCCGGTTGGTGGGGGCGAGTCTTTAAGTCAGCAGGCAGAAGCCCTAGCAAAATAGACAGATCATTCTTATTTTGTTTTAATTAAGCGGAGAAGCTGAAATTCTACCTTCTGTATAAATGCTTCAGAAAGACCGTTGGCTCCTTTTCTTTGTCCTATATGTAAAGTCTTCCATGTATTCATAGGCTTTGTAAGGATACGATGAAAGCCAAAGAAGGAGGTTAGAGAATTAGGGTACACTTGTCAGCCCAAGAGGAGCTTTGTAAAGTTATAAATAGAAGGTTAGAAGGAGTAAAGGGACTTTTGGCAGGGAAAAGATTTTTCTGAGCTTGTACGAACTATTTTGTAACTTGCTCCAACAAAGCGATTTTACCTAATAAGAGCTTGGAGAGGACGTCTTTTGCCTGGAAATGAGTGTCGGATGCATGCTGGATTACTCTTATGGCATTCATATCTTACAGTGAGATCTTTCTTTGTTGTTCATAATTATTTATGTGTGTTGAATGAGCTCACTATGTTTTCTATGCAATAATGTTTCTCCTAACATGAGTAATAGAATGTTTTCATGTGGATTAAAAGCTATCTGTTATGTATTTAACCTCTTGTTGTAGTTGCATCTTTATGATTTAATGGCTACCTGTTGATCTTTAGATGTTTCTTTCAGCACATTACTCATATTTACAGTTTTGCTCCTTACAAGGAGAGATTAGATTTATTTCAGTCTTAGATACAGATTTGTTTCAAGTTCTGCATTTAGATTAAATTGGCTTAGGCACTTTCACATCATCTTAACAATAAAATAAAAAAAGAACGGTGGATCGGGCCATAACCGGTGTAAAGGAAGCAAATCTCCAAATCTAACGGTAGTCGGAACCACTAACCGGACGAATTCCCCATACCAAATGGTGGACAATCTAATTGGGATAGTTTACTGGGGAGAATCCCTTTCTACTTGATGCTGCGATCTTCAGGGCATCAACAGTTTTTGGCGCTAGAATGAGGGCCTGAAGTGCATGGCTGATAAAGGAAAATCTTCCATTGTCAAAAATGTTACTGAAAACCCGCTTAAAATAGGAATTTCAGACAGCCCAAACCTTGAAGTAACAAATCAAGAAAACTCCATCATTGATTCTGAACATCAAGAAGTCTTGTATTTTGTGCCTTTTGCAGAAATAGAAGATTTAAGGAGACATACACGGTCTTATGTTAAGCAACTAGGTGGTTTAAATGTTGTAACTTTCCTCCCTAGGAAAAGCACTCCCAGAAAAGAGAGACAGTACACCCGTGATTCGATTCTTGTGCAGAATTTTGAAGAGCTTGTAAATTTAACTTTGGAAGAGATTGCAGAACCCCTGACAGAAATCGATCTTGAAAACATAGAAAATTTATCAGATCCATAAAATCTTGGAGAACTTGTTACTCCAAAGGACACTCCACTTAATTCACCACACGATTCTCCACCTGATTCTCCACATAGAACCATGGATGTACCTGCTTGGAGAGCGAGGGGAGCATTAAATCTAGCTAGGCCATTCCACAATCTGCCTAAAATTCCAGAAAAAGTCTTGCCCAAATTCGACCCAGGAAAAGCCATTTCTGCTAAATATCATATCAAGAGTTTTTATTTAGCGTTGAATCTTTTAAATGTACAGCATGAAGATGTAGTTTGTAGGATTTTCCCATACACATTTGAGCCAAAAGTTTCTTCCTGGTATTTTAGCTTACAAGCTAGCTCAATTTTCAGCTGGGAAGAATTTGAAACATGTTTCTTAAAGAAGTATGGAAATCAAAAGACTGTAGCTACACTCATGAAAGAATTACTGTCCATGAGATTGGAAAAGAAAGAAAAGGTTTAAGACTTCAACCAAAGGTTCACAACACTCTTAAATAATTTCAGTGAAGCAAATAAACTAGCAGAAGAATCTCTGGTTGAATATTATACAACAACTCTTGAAGGGCCTATAGCAATGTTCGTCAAAAGATCTAAGAAAACTACTATTAACACCCAAAAAGTGCTCACTAGCTCATTTCCTTATTCACATGACCCATTTGTCCACTTTTCCACCATTTGAGCCTCTAAAGCCATCAAAAGGTCACCAAAAGACCATAATACACCCCTTTTCCCCCTCAAAATGTATATTTTTCCTCAAAAAACCCTAAAAAAGGGTCCAGAATTCCCAAAAATATTAAAAGGGAATCAAAATATTCAAAATATTCAAAAAAGAAAAAATGAGGGAAAAATGCACCTAAACCATGTTGGTCAATACCATTGGTTTTCTCAAAACCATAATGGTATTCCCCACCACCAAAAACTATAAAAAGGTGGTAGGGGCTCCTCACTTTCCATCCATCCATCATCCTATCCTCACGATGTCAAAATCTCTCTTGAGACTTTTGGCAATTTTCAGCATCTTGGAGAAGAGACCATTGGAGCTTGGAGCTACTCACCCTTGGAGTTGCTCAACATCATATCCTCGCCATTTGAGGTATCTTAATACAAAACATTCTTTTTCTTTCTTCTTTCTATGAATTGTTTTTAGATTTATTTGTTATATGCACATGTTAGTTTAGATTTAGATTTAATTCATAATCGTTTTTGCTTTCTGTATTGAAACTGCTATCACATTGTTGATAGGTGCCCATTGCATAAAGCTTGGTTGCAAAACCAAGCCAACAATTTTTGGTGACTCCACTGAGGAAGAATTCTTAGATCTTGATTTTTTGCTTTAGATTTTAGTTTTTGTTAGTTTTAATCATTTTAATTCACATATTTGCCATCCTAGACAACAAATCCATTGCTGTTCTAGATCTTGGCCTTTTCTGTTGCCATTAACAGCCTGAAATTTCCATTTTCAGGTTCATTTTTCGGCTTTCGCCTCGCAGCTTTTTGCCCGACAATCGCACGGCTCATCGCGACCTCGCGGCCTTTTTCCGCACGGCACGCGGCGGCTTCGTGGCCATTTTACACGCTGCATAGCGCGGCTTCGCAGCCATTTTTCGCACTGCACATCGCAACTGTGAGACCGAAACATGCGTTGCACATTGCGGATTCGCGGCCATTTGTTGCGCTGCACATTGCGACTACGTGGCCGAAACCCGCGCTGCACATCGCGGCTGTTTCCCCAAAACCCGCGATGTTATTATTTTGAATTCGGCCAATTTTTTAGAAAAAATTTTGCTGTATTTTTTGCCCATTTAGCTTATTTTACAGCATTATTTTTTCTACATTTTTACAGCCATACTAAATCTTTTTCTATTTATATATGCTCCATTAAAAAGTCTTTTTAAAAAATTTCAATAATTGAAAGAAAGATTTTCTGCATTCTATTTAGATCATAGGTTTCACTGTTTATTTACTCAATAGTTTGCCCAAGCAATTTTCTAAGAGATCCATTTATTTCTTGAAATATTTATGTTATTTGCTTCCCTTTAAATTATTTCAAAGATCCATTATTTTTGAATAGTTTTTTCAAGCATTTACATTTCAAAAAACGCCTTTATTTTTTGCAAACTGGAAGCGTCTTTTCTTTCATTTGTAATCAATTACCCAAGCGAGGCAAATTAATTTTAGTTCAATAATCACACGTGCACCTAGTCTGCCACATTATTTAAACTGAGCCTTAAAATCTACCTTAAACTCAACCAACATTTTAACCCCACTTGGGGAGCACTTAAAAGAATCTTGTAGTTAGGTAGAATTAAGGGGATAGGTGTACCAATAACACCCCTCAATTTTTTACATTTGAGACATAGTGGTTGTCTTTAGGGTCCAAAAAATACCTTATAATTTTGACATGGTTATCAACCAATTTATCGGGAAGGCCTCTCCCTTAGGAAGGTTGAAGTAGCCAGACTGGTTCTGGAAGCCTGAGTGGAATACCGCAATCCATTCAGTAACCAAAGGATACCTTTCAAAGTTCTCAGTGTACACCCATATGGGGGTACAGCGGTGATAGAACCAAACTGCAGATTCACCCAACCGAACGTGTCATGAACGGGGTATCCTAGTTGCCACTCTTTAGGATTGTCTACCCGGTGTCCCTCCTGGTAGGGGGATATCTAGCCATTGATTCAACACTCTATATTGTCTAACTTGGATTTCATCACCTTGCAGAGAATATCATTTGTTGACTCACAATACTTCTAGTTAGGTGTTTGCATGATACAATACCCACCTTTGGTCTAGTGAGCACCACTTTTTTCTAGGAACTGTTTGACTTTTGGTATTCTAACCACTTTGTTGGATCCCTCCACTTATTATAACATAGCTGCTATAATAAGTACTTTTGATGTTGGTTGTTGGCCTAAGAGCCATTATTTTTTCACTCCCCTCTTGCACTCATTGTTTCACTAGGGTTTCGAGTTTTTTACATCACCACCTTCCACTGAAATTTTTATATATTTCTCACCATTGAGAATTTAAGACGATCCCACCATCTTCAGGGTGAACCCCCTCAGTTCGGTACACTTGACTCTACACATCATAGACATAGAGCCTTATCCCTTGACTCGACAAATCATCGGCATAGAACGCAGTCATCCGATTATGACGCGCCTCACTTCACATGTGATTCTGAGGCTGAATCCGAACACCCTACTAAAATATCACCAACCAACCCCATGGCTGGATCACAATATAACCCCCTTTTCACCGGTGCTATTAGAGATACATCGACAAACCCTTCTACTACTGTGCCACCCATGGTAACAACAACTCCTTTAGGCATTCCTAATATAGGGGTCACTCCACCTTTAGGTATTCCCAACACAGGACTACCACCTATTATGGGTATGCCTAACATAGGAATCACACCCCATCTCATTACCACAACCCAGATCCCAGGAATTCTTGGCACTATTCCTAACCCCTTTGCAACCCATGTTGCACTTGGGAGTGCTGGCCCATCCCACACCAAAATGGTTGGAGGACACATACCTTCAATACCTAGCATACCCTTAGGGGCCACTGGACCACTACATAATGCCACCATTAACAGTTTTGTCCTAGTCACTATGCCACATCCATCTGCTAGTTTACCATACATGGCTAGTCTGAACTTACCAGACCTAGCCAGGTTAACCAACGATCCTATCAGGCACAACCCTACATGGCCACCCATGCCTACAAAGCTCCCCTTGGACATCCCCAAGTTTGAAGGAAAACCTAGGGAAGATCCCCAAAACCACATAATGTCATTTCACCTATGGTGTTTATCTAACTCCATAGTGGATGACTCCATTAGACTAAGACTGTTGCAATGAACGTTCACTGGCTCTGCAGCCAAGTGGTACATTGAACAACCACATGGGACCCACCATACATTTATGTCCCTCGCCTCCACTTTCCTTCAGTTTTTTCAGCTACCTGTACGCTATGATGTAGTAGTTGAAATACTGTTGTCTTGCAGACAAAACAAAACTACCCACATCACCGACCTAATCCATGAGTGGCACAAGTGTCATAGCCTATGCAAGATAAAACTGGACGACCGTATATTTTTGGATTGGTTTCTCAAATCACTCCTACCCCTCATAGCCAAAGATGTAGCTTACGACCGACCCCAATCAGAAGAAGAAGCTATCTTAAAAGCTCAACAGTTTGACCTGATTTATGCCCAGTCAGGTTATCTCTACACCATCATACTAGATGCCCCACGAGGTGATTCTTCATGCGGTGACGCTCCGGGGGCATCACATGCTACTG
Organism: Larix kaempferi; assembly: GCA_027924585.1. Classification (NCBI taxonomy): domain Eukaryota; kingdom Viridiplantae; phylum Streptophyta; class Pinopsida; order Pinales; family Pinaceae; genus Larix; species Larix kaempferi. The sequence continues at coordinate 13,918,338 of BSBM01000435.1, read as the reverse complement.
ATGGTATTATCGTCCAAGTCACGGCACAAAATAAACCTTTTAGCATGGTGAGCACCATAAATGCCCCAGACCTCTCTAGGGATACATCTAATTCTGGAGCGATGACTTTGTACGCTCCAATGAATCAGACTCATCACACTCATGGACCCTCTTGTCCACCACATTGCTACAAGCAAGCGCCATCGACATATGTACCACCCACATACTATAACCAACCGGCCACCCATAACCCAATTCACTTACCGGCCCAACCAATGTATTACCCCTAGCAAGCTACACCAGCTAACCCAACACTTCCAATAGCTCAGGGTTACCAACAACCCCAGTAGGCAACTGGACCTCCTCCAGCCCCACCAGATTATTACCCACCGCAACCTGCTCCCGCACCTGCGGCACCCCAAAATCCTCCCACTACTAAAGGGCAAGTGTACACACAACACAATCAGCCCCAACACCAAAACAACCAACACAACCAGGGAAGACAACAAAACCGCGGAAGAGGACGTAACCGCGGTAACAACAAACAACATAATGAAGGTCCACCACCACCCAATCCTCCAAATAATAACAACGCTACTCCCCCCAACCAGAATCCTGATCGTCATCCCAAGTAGGCAAAAAACAATAATCTAAGAACAAACCATCCATGTTATATATGTGGAGTCTATGGCCACTACACTCACAACTGCCCCCATTTAGAGAAAGCACGTAAGCTTTGGGCTGACGATGCCCAACACCAAGGCCATGTTGGACAGCCAGCTCCACTTAATCAACCGCAACCCATGATATTACTGTTATCACATATATAGTAGCCGGGCTACCATACATTATTTTTCTCATTCGAGTACACTATTCAGCCAGTTCCCTTACATTTGAGATGCCGAGATGAGCATCTATATTGGATCACTATCAGATTGTGGACAGCAGTTGCATTCCCCATGCCATGACTGAGTTTCAGGACACTCAGAGAGATGACCGATGTAGCCATTATACCATTGGTACAGAGCAGTCAGTAGTGCCCAGAGTTACAGCAGCAGTTTCAGAGGACAGATGATGGTACAGGTTGATGTGCATTCAGGTATATGACTCAGCAGGTATATTACGGTGTTATGGTTAGATTGCTTTTATACTTATTCTTATAGCATGTCATAGCACTTAGTGTCATGATCTGGCGATCATATAGATACATGGACCTGGTTGACCTATTATATATATATATTACTGTCCCTGCTCAGACTTAGAAGTTCACTATTCATACTCATTGGTATTTACCCTCCTTAGGGAGAATAGAGGTGATCATTCAACCATACCTTGGCTTGCTAGTGTTGGCTTCATCTTTTCATTGTCTTCATCCATCCATGGCCTACCTTTTAGATTATCACCCTGACTTACTACTTGACTAGTGGCATGGAGGACCTTTCCCCACTGTAGCCTCTGTATTGGATGAGCTTCCCTGTTTATTGTGTCTCGGCTCTGAGTTGGTGACAAAACTTACCTATGGTGAGTTGGAGTTCCTTGTGAATTCCCCCTAGTCATTAAAGTTGTGTTGGCTAAACCTGAAACTTTTAGTGCTGCCATGAATACAAAATCTGGAAAAATGAAATGCTATATCTTGTGTGTGAAAGAAATGCCAATTGAAAATGGCCATGAAAAATAAAATGTTATATCTTTTGGAAAAATAAATACCTAGGTAAACAAGTTGTCCATGACACACCTAGAAGTGCTCAGGTAAACAAGTGCCTTAAAAACACACCTGCAGCAGAAAGCCTAAAAATAAATGTAAATCTATGCAATGTGTTTGTAAACACACATAGATCAAGGCTATGGAAACTTCAGGCCCAAAAAGCAATGGAACTTAAATGTTATATCTAAATAATTGCTGGCCTTGTTTGTATTATGGATTGTGCGCATCTGTGAAGGTGAATAAACCCTCTTTAAACAACTCATCCATTTGTGAGACACCGCCATTCCCTGTGTTATTGCTCATTCAGTATATACTATGGTGTGTATTCCCTTTCCCTTGCCAAAGTGTCACAAATTCAAGTCAGTCAAGTCATCCCTTGGCCTAGCCAGTTAATTTAAGCCTTCACCCTTCACTAGCAAATTGATCACAACTATGAAGTGAGTATGGTCCTGAAAGTCTAGTCTGAGTAATAATAATAATTAACGACACTATATATGTGTATTTAGATCGCCAGTCATGATTACTCTGTGTTATAATTGTTATTCGAATAAGTTGTAGAGCATGTATTAACCTTGACACCTTGCAGCAGCTATGGATGATGGTCTGAGTTGTATTTGGTCTTGGTTAGACCTAGTTTGACCATGGAGGACCATGGGACATGAGATGTTAGACCTTATGATGATATGGATAGATGATATATGGTATATGTACACATACAGGATGATTCTATGCAGCAGCTACAGGGTTATGATGATGATTCTTGGGATACAGCAGTGTTTGGTCATTTACAGATCATTATTATTGGCCTTGTTCCGGTACATTGGATATTTATTTTGATCATGCAGAGATTCATATGGTGTATGAGTACACATCTTGGATAGATTTGGACCTTCTGAGTCCAATGGGACAGTTTGTTTTCAGTTCCGGGCACTTACAGTGATGATTGAGCCTCAGTAGGCTGTCCTAGTGCAGTTTTGGTCTGTTGGAGGCCCTGTCGGAGCAGAGATGACTTTTATCCGGTTGACCTAGGGCGCTGATGATGGAGGGGGTGGTCCAGCCACTTGTTTTTACCATATTACCCCCTTCCCGGACACATTGGTGCCCTCACCTTGACAGCGCCATCACTCCAGGAGGCTGTTTGGGTAGTTTCACGCTTCCCGAGGCATTTCAGGATTGGTAGAAATGGCTATTGAGGAAATCGATTTGGGCTACTGAGGCAAAGTTATGGCATGGGATGATCAGTGATGATAGATCGGGACCTTTCACACCTTCTCCAGCAGTTTCAGCTTCATCGGGGCCCGCATCCATCACTTATGGCATTTTCTGTGGATTTTTGAGGTCTTTTGAGGACCACGACTTCACTAGGGAGGCACGATTTGGTACTTTTATGATTATTTATTGGTTATTGTGCCATGGGGATTGACCAAGGAGGGATAAAATTACCCCTTGGACCCACCATGAGCCTCTTATGATATTTTGTCATCATGATTTGGTGGGATTCCCCTCTCCTAGGGCGACTTTGTCCACTTATGTTATATTTTATTGTGATCCATGTATTATGTTGTTGAGCTCATCTCAACCATTGATTAGACATTTGTATCTTTTAATCTTAGCCACTCATTCAAAAAGTGGTTAGGGTTTTGGTGCCTCTCCTTCCTATTTAAAGGAGAGAGCTTCTCATTGTAAAGGGTCTTTGGCTCTTGGATTATTGGTATAGAAAAATATTCTTGTGGAAATTCTTGTGGTCTCCTTTGCATCTGGTGTTCTTAGATGGTGATTGGAAAGTCTATTGCAACCTAGCATTTGGAAATTGTGGTAAGATCTATCTTTTTTTTGGAAATCATTGTTTGTCTACAGGAGGGCGACTTCAACAAGGCTTCTTCAAATCGACTTTCTTGGCATTCGCTTGTATCAGGGGGTTATCATTAGTATCATTGTGATCTATGCTATCTTTCTGTTACTTCTTTTGTGGCATTAGTCTTATCTCTTGATGCATCAAATCTGATATTGTTGACGTTTGTTGTGCAGGAGAGAGGGCGCATTGGCTTCTTGGACAAAATCGATTTGCATAGAAACTACCTCAAAGCTTCCAAATTGATCGGGATTGCATAGATCATCATCATCAAGGCATCTACAAGGTTACCCAGGTAAGATCCACAGGTTTGTTTCTCTTTCCTCTATCCAATCCATTGACATAACTCATAAATTGTTAAAACCCTAAATATTTCAAAACCCCCATTTTACATTTTCTTAGATCTACTTAGATCTAGTGGGTTGTTGGGCATGATATTGAAAACCCACCTCTATAGCATCCACGGCATCCCGGATCTATAGTTTGGTGAGGATTGGCTTCCGTTTAACCCCTCTCCCAAGCCAACTTAGCTTCTCCCAAGGAAGGCGCACTTCACCATTTGAGCAAGTTGACCTAGATCTAGTTGATGGGTGTTTGAGATTCCACTTGATTTGACATCTACACATCAAATAACATACACCCAGGTTGTCCCTTTCTTGGAATTTACCTTGTGGGCCCCATCCCACATTTTAAGGGATTTAATCCCCATTTTGGACCACTTGGAATACTTAAACTCAGATCTACTAAGATCTAACCGGTGGATTGCCATGAAATTATAGATCCATACTCCTACCTGACCGATCTACTAGGATCTAAAGTTTGGATGCCATCCGACATGATTTGACCCACCTAAACCCCATTTGAAGCCTCCTTGGGTAAAGTCGCACCACCTTGGAGAAGTGAGCTCACTCACTTCTAGGAACTGGGTACTTGAGATTATTGCAGATCTGAAACCGGAATAATTCAAAACCTAGGTCTAGACTGTCACTTTGTCAAATCTTGCCTTGGGGACTGCATTCCTTGTTTTTAGGGATTGTGGTCCACTTGGGTTAAACCTAGATCTAGACACATTTAACCATCAAGACCTATACTGTCCACTTATCTCATGTTGTAGGAGTCCTAACCATAAGTCAACCCCACTTTGACTCCACTTCCCAATTCCCAAGGCACTGGTTTCTCTACAAGGTAATTCAACTTTCCTAGATTGTTGGATTGACTTGTGGTTTAACTTAGGCATGGTAAACTATACCTTTGAAGACATCATGAACCATGGTCAAGCTTGTCTCATGTACTAGTTAGCCCCAATACAACCCTTTAACTATCTTGCATTGGACACGGTTCCCAAGGCAGTGGATCTTTTGACATTGAACTAGTACACTAGCCCTAGATCTCACTCTAAACATTATAAGTCACTCTTACATTCAACTATGAACCAAAGCTATATCTATTGAACCCTCACTTGGCTTGTGACTTCATCCTTAGGTCTAGGATAAACCATACACCTAACTTCACTTGGAAATACCCTGATTTGGTGTCTCGGTTTTGATCTCTCCTATCGGGAGTAGATCGGGTCTCCCCCTTTGTTGTCTGGGCTAGATAACATAAAGCGAAGGTTGCCTCGACTGGCGTGACAACCATACATATTGGAGGTCGAGGTGATTGTGGTTGCACCTTTCAAGTTGCCCTTCCCTATTGCCATCCATGACTGGATCCATCCATAGGGGTAACTACAGTTTAGGTGATAACAATTACAAAACCCACTGCTAAACCAGGGAGTAGTAAATGCTCGCCCAATGGATCCCCCACAAGGATCTGCTGCACCTCAGCAGCAAATCACCTATGCCGCAACTGATTATCAGCATACGAATTCAAGCACACACCATTTATTAATGATGTCATCCAATGACATCAACCTCCAGACCCGCAGGAATCAGTACGGCCCATCCCCAGAAACTCCTCCCACTGACGCATCCACCTCCCTTCCATCAGATCAACCACTACGCGTACCAAATATGCCGTTGGACGGAGGAACTAAAATCCCTCGCATCCCTTTACGAAGGATTAACAACAATCCTAATGTTCGCACAACATCCAATTATAATGTCGTGGAAGATTTATCACAATCCCCCGCTTCTATGTCTACTTTAGAGGTATTGAAAACATGCCCTGCACAAAAAAAACTACCACTATATACCATTGGATGAATAGACCCTAACGATACACATATGATGGTTTTCGACCTAAAACAAGCCGAACCTCGATTGCCATCAAATTTGGCCTTCCAAATATCCGTAAACATTCAAAACCTTGTTGTGCATCGATGCATCATCGATGAAGGAGCTTCAACCTGCGTTATGTCCACTCTTATGTGGAAAAAACTTGGCTCCCCCACTTTACAACCATCCACCACAGAATTATGAGCTTACGACGGGCGCTCAGCTCAACCACAAGGCCTCTGAGCGAACATACCCGTAGAACTAGGCGGCAAATTAGTTTTCATTGACATCGAAGTGATCAATGCCCAGCTCAACTACAACCTCCTTCTTGGACGTAGCTATATGTACAAAATGAAAGCCGTCGCTTCATCTATGTTCCGCCTCATGATGTTCCCACATGAAGGATGTGTTATCAAGATTGATCAACTCACATATTATGATATTAACGCCCCCGCAGCCCCTCAAAATGTGCTACCAATGATTGAACAAATCGTTCACTGCACCGACATCATTTGTCTCGTCCATTGGTCCTGGAATCTACACCGATTCACCTATGACTTCCACATTTCCATCGATCCCAACACCTTTACCGATAACAAAAACATCCGATTTGTGCACCCTGTCGCACACCACACAGCAGCCCTCATCACTACCACAAACACCCACAGTGCTTACTCATATCGGAACAACACCAATTCATACCATCCCATTCTTGTTCCTGTTTTTCGGAGTTGTCTGTTCACTAGTAATGGCTACACTCAACCTTCCTAGTTTAACATTAGGGTTACCTATATGTTACTTACCTGCTCCGAGCCCCCCGCCGACTTCGACTATTATTTTACAACCGGTACAACCTATCCCTACTACCAACCACCCACCCCCTCCTGTCACTCATCTGCAAAACAGACCACCCCCAATAGTGACTATGGCATCAACGTCTAGAAACACCCCACCTCCGTTACGAAACACAGGGGGTAGAGGCCCACAAACTTATAACATTGGACCCATAACTTGCACCCCCCCAGCAACCCCCAAGGTAGCCAAGAACCCCCCAACTATTCGCATTCCCCTAAGTGCTCGTTGTGTGACGACGTAGGCCATGCCACTCATCAATGTCCACAATTACCTGCACTCCAAGAACACATGAATATGTTGGATGACAACACCGGAATTCCAGTGATAAGACTTGAGCCACCTCCTCAACCTCGTGACAAAATGCTTCGCACTAACCACCCTTGTGCGATATGCGGCATTTATGGCCATTACTTATAGAGCAGCTTTATATGAGATGAACAATGCCAACTTAGAGATATCTCCTCCCCTCATCGAGGAGATCTACCCTCCGAAATCATCTTCTTCAGAAGAAATCAATACCATCTATATGATTTCAACCACATATAAACCCGAACCAGTTGATTTATGGTCTAATTACTTTCGTATTGATGAGCAAATTCTAGAAACACTCACTACACCGGACTACCCTTGGGACAATATGCACCATCGATCATACTTCCTCCCTGAGGCATTTACATCCACCGCAGAAAACCAACTATCAGTCGAATCAAAAGATTTTCTACCAATTAAGGTTGATTGGTTCAAAGACCCCATCCCAACACTAGATGCCTTCGAAGAGGGGAATATGTCCAACATTTCCACCACACCTGGAAAACTTGAGCTCATCTCACTAGGCACATCATGCACTCAAGTGGAGACTCAGGCATATAAGAAACTCTTCCAAGAGTTTCGTGATGTCTTCGCCTGGTCTTACACGGAGATGCCTGGCATCGATCCTAACATTGTGGAACATCACATCGACACTTGGCCCAATGTGCCTCCTGTCTGACAAAAACAACGCCCAATTCACCCGTCTAAGCTCCCAGATGTTAAGGCTGAGATTGAGAAACTCCAAAAAGCAGGATTCACATATCCTATTGCCTACAACGACTGGGTTTCAAACCCAGTGCCAGTAAACAAGAAAGTGGGAACCATATGCATTTGTACTGATTTCCGAGACCTCGACCTTGCTTGTCCCAAAGACAACTTCCCCACACCATTCATTGACCAACTAATCGATGAATGTGTGGGGCATGAGGTTCTTTCTTTTATGGACGGTTTCTCCGGATATAACCAAATCAAAATCCGTAAAGAAGATCAATACAAGACCTCTTTCACTACCCCATGGGGCACCTTCTCCTATCACGTCATGCCTTTCGGTCCCAAGAATGCTGGAGCCACTTTCCAACGTGCCATGACTTATTGCTTCCACGATCTACATAGAATCATAAAAGTTTATCTAGACGACCTCACCGCTAGATCTAAGAAACGATCTGACCATTTAGATGACCTTCGACAAGTTTTCTTGTGTTGTCGAAAATACAACATTCACTTGAACCCACTCAAGTGTGTCTTTTGCGTTACAGCAGATCGCCTGCTGGGGTTTGTCATTTCAGAAAAAGGCATCACTGTAGACCCCTTGAAATTCCAAGCCATTATAGACTTACTGTCACCCCATACATTAAGACAACTTCAAATCCTTCAAGGGAGGTCCAACTTCCTCCATCGCTTTGTCCTTGACTATTCCACAACAATCCATGGTTTCCTTCGACTACTACGTCTGCATACCCTTTTCATATGGGACCAACAAGTAGAGTCAGCTTTCACTGACTTAAAGAGAGCACTCACGAACGCCCCATTGATCTCTCCTCTAGATTTCACCCTCTATGTTTCAGCATCAGAATATGTCGTATCTGAAGTACTTTTCCAAAAAGATACTGCTCGCTAAGAGCATGTCATCTACTATGTAAGCCAGACCTTGTCTGGCCCACCCCTCTGCTACCCACATGAAGAGAAGATGGTGCTCACCGTCGTCTTTTCAGTACAAAAGCTGCAACATTACATTCTCCTTAGCCACACCACGGTTGTAGCCAATTCCAATCCAATGGTTTACCTCTTGACACGTCGCCTCCTTCAAGGCCGCATATCTAAATGGGTGATTATCCTGCAAGAATATGACCTAACTTTCAAAACCCCAAAGAGCACCAAGGCCCTAGCACTAGCTCAACTAATCACAGATCTCCCATCCTCTTCGTCATCACCCGCTATCCAAATGGACCTCATCGACGACCACATTTTCATCATTTCCTCTGACGACCCATGGTACGGCGACATCTTAATCTACCTCCGCACACAAAATTTTTGACCCAACATCGATCTTGACAGACGCCATCGTATACGAAACCACGCCCCCCGACATCTCCTATTAGGTGATGTACTTTATCAACGCGGCATTGATACCATCTTACAACGCTGCCTTTCTCATGACGAAGTAGAACAAGTCCTTAATGACTACCATAGCGGTGCCTACGGAGGCCATTTCTCCGGCATGGCCACCGCCCAAAAGATCATCCGCGCAGGTTACTTTTGGCCCTCATTATTTACTGATTGCATCACCGCAATCAAACATTGTCAAAACTACCAACTTTTTACCCCTAAGGCAAGAACCCCACCCACCCCCCTTCATCCAGTCATCATTGTCGGACCATTCTGCAAATGGGCCAGTGACTTCCTAGATTGCAATCCCATGTCAGCCGGCGGTCATAAACACATCATTGTGGCCATAGATTATTTCACCAAATGGGTGGAATCCATGCCTACTTACAATTGCAAAGCCGACACCGCAGCACGTTTTTTCCTCAATCATGTTATCGCTTGTTTTGGAGTGTCAAAGAAACTCGTCTCAGACCACGACTCTCACTTTGAAGATGTCGTTTGGAGAGAATTATCAACCTTACTGAAATTTGAACACCATTTCTCCTCCGCCTACTACCCCCAAGGGAATGGCCAAGTTGAAGCGATTAACAAAATTTTGAAGACCATCCTCCAGCGCACTGTTGACAAACACAAATCAAATTGGCATCACATGCTCTTTCTAGAACTATGGGCATACCGCACGTCAACCAAAACCGCCACCGGTTTTACCCCTTTCTATCTAGCTCACGATGTCAAATCTATCCTCCCCATTGAGTGCCAGATTCCAGCCCTACATATGGTAGTTGAACTCCTACCGGACAATTCCCCAATTAAGCAACACTTACTACTTTTGGAGCAAGCCGATGAAGATCGGCGCACAACCCTCCAAACCATGGAAGCAGCCAAGAACCGATCCAAACTGAGTTACGACAAACATGTCCACCCAAGAACCTTTACTGAAGGGGACCTTGTCCTCACCTATGATCAAGCTCATGACAAAACCGGAAAAGGAAAGTTTGTGTCCATGTGGCAAGGCCCATACATTATACATACCTGCCTCGGACAGGGGGCATACATTATGACCGATTCAGAAGGAAACCCCCTACGCAACCCACGCAACGGGTTGTACCTCAAGCCATTTTACCCATAGAAAATCTTATGGACACCACCGTCCATAATTGTACAGTCTTATTTTGTTTTTTACAAAAAATACAAAAACCTAAAAATTTGTTTTTCCTGCATGACCACAGATGGATCCTGTTCCACTTTGCTACGTTGGTTTCGCTGATGGTGCAAGCCGTTGGTCCCCCAATCTCGCCTCCACAGCTTGGGTAATATATTCCCCTTCACATGAGTTGATCCACATCAACGGAGTGTGCATAGGTGCCGCCACCAACAACCAAGCTGAATACGATGCCATGACTAGCCTCCTGGACGCTGCTCTCCAAATGAGCATAAGTCACCTTAACGTTTTCTTGGACTCACAGCTCCTTGTTTCCCAGCTCAACAATGATTACCAGGTACTCAATCCCTGTCTTTTCAAAAAATTCCCATGCACTAAACAAATGGTTCGACAGTTTGAATCCATTTCATTCACACATGTCCCAAGGAATCTCAACAGTGTAGCAGACCATATGGCCAACAACATTCTTGATTGGAACACCAATCCAACCATGTAGTAAATACAAAAGGTGCATCCACATGCATAACATGTGCCTCCACGGGCATATACAAAATTAAAAAACTGCATCCACGTGCATAATATGTGCCTCCACAGGCATATACAAAAATCAAAATGTTGCATCCACGTGCTTAACATGTGCCTCCACGGGCATATACAAAAATTAAAATGTTGCATCGACGTGCATAACATGTGCCTCCACGGGCAAACAAATAGACAATAAATGCATCCATGTGCATACACGACTATATACCAAAACATATATATATATATATATATATATATATTTAGATATATATAATCATATAGTCAACATGTCATAGGTGCCCTCAGCACCCAATATACAAAAATATCATAAGCCATACAAAAAGGTACTTCCCCATATGCTCATCAGCATTTGGGGGCAGATATAGGATCATCTAATCATCATGCTCTCCGGGATCCTCTGGTGCCACCTCCTCTGGCCCCACCGGATCATGCCGAGCCTGAACCCTCCTCTCCGTCGGCCCCGCTGGATCATCCCGCACCCGAATACTCCCCTCCACCGTCCCTGCCAGATCATGCTGAGCCCCAGCCCTCCACTCAGCCATCACCAATGCTGCTATGAGTAGGATAGAGCGCCACTCACAAGGCACATCGAAACGACGTTCGACAATGTCTCAATCCAAGTCCCTCCACCCATCCTTTGGCGCTCCTGCCAGGATCATGTCCAGTGTCTCTCGTACGACCTCAACGGCATCATCTCAAGGCCCAACTCCTCGATTGCGAGGCCCAACTCCTCGAGCATGAGGAGGCGGTACCGCTACAAGAGGCGGAACGACCACCATCGCCCGTCCCCTATGAACCACATGATCGACCGGTGGTGGTGCAGGACCAACATCTGCACAATCATGCAAGCGAACCATCATATAAATATCTCTAACTATACTCATACAAAAACATCTAAAAAACACATGATATAGTAGAGAACCAAACATAAAAACATACCATCTAAACCCCCGGCCTGCCCCTGGGCTCGAGGCATCTCCGGATCTCCTCGATAATCCATACCAGCATATGGATAGTCATCAATCAGCAGGGGGATCTTCACCCACTGCTCATACATATCCTGTGAAAAGAACCCGCGGATACCACCACCACCGCGGGGCATCATCTACCCCCACCGCACCATGCGTGGCTCACTCACCAACCCGTCTTGAACCAGCACCCGTGGTCGCAAGGTCGGTACCTACTCAAAGAAGAGACAACACAGGAAGGAGGCATAGCAGAACTCTCTCCCCTCCCGACTGACCTTGTCTAGATCTCTCCGGACATCAGCCAAAAACATCTCACCCCACGCATAGTAGGTCCCTCTCAGCACAAAATCCACCATCATCGTTTGTCTCCCAGACAAATGATGTGGCGCCACGACACCCAACACCCGCAGAACACAAGCCCCAACCAGCCCGCATATCCCACTCCCGTAGAGACCTCAGGCTCAATGCGTTGTTCTACATGATAGCCCCCGAAACACAGAATGTCACCAACAGATCCTCGATATCCAAACCTACCGGGATCCTCGGTAGAAGATCCCCTACCTCCCCTAAGCGAGGCAACTCGGTAAGAAAGTAAACATCAGTGAGGGTAATCTCTAACCTCTCACCCCCAACCATGAAAGCACCCTCTGCAGGGACCCAGAGACCCACCAATTTGTTCAGCAGCAGTCCTACTGAACGCATCGGTGGAATCTGAGCGAACTTCAGGAGCCCGCTCACAGCCAAAGTCTGTCGGACACCCTGACCAATCCGAATCCGAATCGTCAGGTCCTCCTCCATCTCTCGCTCCCGCCATGATACCAGCGGTCTCCTCAACATCCTACCAAAAAACAAAGAAAATTTTTTAGAAACAGAAAAAAATTTCAAAAATTTTCATCGTGGCTTTTCCATCAAAAGCCGCGATGATCATCGCGGCTTTCATCTGTGAACCCACAATGAACATCGTGGGTATTGACCCCACAGTCGCGATGACCATCGCGACTGTTAGCCCCACAGTCGCGATGAACATCGTGACTATTAGCCCGACAACCACGATGAACATCGTGACTGTCGGCCCCAAACCCACGATTTTCATCGTGGAAAAGTACTCGAAACCTGCGATATTCCACGCTGGAAGGCCAACATGGAATTTCTCGACCTTCGGGGGCCTGCCGCTAACCAAAAAAGACATAAATCAAAAGGCTAAGGCAAATAGGGTTACCTGAAACTCGCAAAATTGAAAACCAACGGTCGAATCTCCCAGAAATCAAGAAAGAGTTCTGATTGCTCTGCCAAACTCGCACGTAACAATGACACGTCATATTGGCCCCACACCCTATTTATAAAGATTTGACTATTTTTCAAACAACCATTGTAGTATCATACGACATTCGTTCCTCAAATCATTGGTACCGTTGGAATCAACACAGTGAGAACTTCATGATAGTCCTTTCCTTTTCCTGTTTTCACCAGGTCCATTTTTGAGCATTTTTTCATGCCCTCCTCGCCTCGGTTTGCGTGCCACATTGACCGTCGTCCGTTTCTGACGAATATTATATCGCTGGATTCAGTTTTCTGCACTCGTGATGATGCTTGAGATCATTTCTCTCTCTCACCTCCAAATTTTTTGGCCATTTTTTCCATGCCCCCTCATCACCTCGGTTTGCGTGCCACATCGACCATCGTCCGTTTCTAACAAATCCTATACTGCGGGATTTAGTTTTCTGTGCTCATGATGACACTTGAGATCATTTCTCGCTCTCACCTCTAGATTTTTTGGGCATTTTTCCCATGCCCCTCATTGCCTCGGTTTACGTGCCACATAGGCCGTCATTCATTTCTGACGAATCTTATACCGCCGGAATCAGTTTTCCGCGATCGTGATGATGCTTGAGATCATTTATCGCTCTCACCCCCTATTTTTGGGCATTTTTTCAAAATGCCACTCATCACCTCGGTTTGCATACCACTTTGCCCATGCCCATTTTTTGACAATCTTTATGTCACCAGATTCAGTATTCCGTACTCATGAAGATGCTTGAGACCATTTCTCGCTCTCATTAATACCTTTTTGTTCGGTATAGTTTTACCCCTTTTTCGGGCCGAGCAATTTCTTTTACGACAAAGGCACTTAGGGAGTTTCTGTTAAGCTCTTTTCTGACTCCTAAAACAATGAAAAGATCGCCGAGCAATCTTGCTTCCTTTCATGCTTGCTAAACGTATCTGAAGGGGCGTCTATCTGGTATAAGTTTACCCCTTTTCTGGACCTTGTAGACTAATTACGAAAAAGGAATACTCTAGTCACATCGGCTAGAAGAGTTCTCCATTTGCATTATTTTATGCTTTTTCGGGCCTTGGAGACTAACTTACGAAAAAGAACACCAATGGAGTCCACTTACCGCTTTCAGACTCTCTAAACAAGAAAGCGACCATGAGCAATCACCATCCTGGGCTCGTAAAAACCCCACAGGACGGTACTACACCACCACTGCAGAGTCTTCTTATCGTTTTCAGACTCCTTAAAAATGAAAGCACTTATGAGCACAAACAGTCCTGGGCTCACAAAATCCACAGGATGGTACCATTTTAGAGCACACTTTTATCCCTTCTTGGAGCTCATTAAAACTATGAAGAAGGACCCAATGGTGCTTCTCGGTGCCACAACAGATCATGTCTACTCATATGGCAGCTTCCCCATTTTGGTCGCCTTTGTTCAGAGTATTCTGCAGTATGCCACCCTAAGAATCCCTCGACAGCACCCATCAGCTTGTCCCCCCCAGAGTCAATACATACCCTTCAGTCCTTAAAAGCTATGATCCCCGCACCTACAAGTCAGTTCCCTACGCGGCCAGGTCAACCATGTCATCATGCTTTGAACAAAGGAAGTTTGAGTCCACCCACTCTATGATCCCAGTTACTTCCCATCCCCACAAGTATGTCAGTCCTACCATCAGTACTACCACACTTGAGTTCTACACCTCACGCTCCTATCAAGGAAACATCATTGCCTTGTTAGTTGTTAGTCTTCCTCTGTCGACGACAACCAAATTTATTCCAAAGGATAGACCTAGAGGTCCCTGTGTCTTGGACTCATCACCATTTATGATGAGTGCCTATGAATCATTTCGAGAAGAGTCCTTAGTGACTCTCCAAATGGTTGTTTCTGACATGCTTGACTTCAACACCTTGATCGCATCGTTGAGACTCGCACAGGGTATTGGTCCTTTCAGTTATTTGTTGAAGACCCCAGATACCACCTGACTCTTCCACATTTGAGAGTCTACTTATGAAAACAACCAGTTACATTTTCCTATAGATATCCAGGTTGCGCATGGTGACAGTATTCAAATGTACCCCAGTTTTATACTCCCTCGAGTATACAGTTACATATACTATTTTGAGTTGACTCAGAGTCATTGAGTCCCTACAGATGTTGGACACCTTCAGATTCAGCAGTTCATCAACCCTTCTGAGACCTTATTCAGAACGGTTGTCGCTTTATTCCAGTGTATCAGTTATTGAGATCAGTCATGTTATGATCATGAGTACATCCCAAAATAGTGTCCCCTTTGGACCATTACGATGTACCAACAGATTTTTTATGTATTATGTAGGTCCCCCTTCTTGGGACTAATTGTTATGTATATGTCTTGATACAAGCATGGGCATTCCCGCCTCGTCCATTATCAGAGATTATTCCTCATTCATATTGAGGCCATGTAATATTTTTTGTTTTTGCAGCTTCCAAGGGCCGTTGATCCAGTCTCCAACCGGTCTCTTCTCTTCCCCAAACCCCAGGAAAAAGACAAAAGAACTATGATGTCTATCGGCCATACGATGAGCTCCTTCCCTCACACATCAGGGGGCAATCTATTAACACCCAAAAAGTGCTCACTAGCTCATTTCCTTATTCACATGACCCATTTGTCCACTTTTCCACCATTTGAGCCTCTAAAGCCATCAAAAGGTCACCAAAAGACCATAATACACCCCTTTTTTCCCCTCAAAATGTATATTTTTCCTCAAAAAACCCTCAAAAAGGGTCCAGAATTCTCAAAAATATTAAAAGGGAATAAAAATATTCAAAATATTCAAAAAAGAAAAAAGGAGAAAAAAAGGTACCTAAACCATGTTGGTCAATACCATTGGTTTCCTCAAAACCATAATGGTATTCCCCACCACCAAAAACTATAAAAAGGTGGTAGGGGCTCCTCACTTTCCATCCATCCATCATCCTATCCTCACGCTGTCAAAATCTCTCCTGAGACTTTTGGCCATTTTCAACATCTTGGAGAAGAGACCATTGGAGCTTGGAGCTACTCACCCTTGGAGTTGCTCAACATCATATCCTCACCATTTGAGGTATCTTAATACAAAACATTCTTTTTCTTTCTTGTTCTTTCTATGAATCGTTTTTAGATTTATTTGTTATATGCACATATTAGTTTAGATTTAGATTTAATTCATAATTGTTTTTGCTTTCTATATTGAAACTGCTATCACATTGTTGATAGGTGCCCATTGCACAAATCTTGGTTGCAAAACCAAGCCAACAACTACCCTGATAGAAAATTTCGAAGAAGCTAGGAAGGTAGAAGAAGAAGCAGACAGCATTGTCAAACATGCCTTAGACGCAGAAACAAAACTAGCAACTAGTAAAAAAACCTTACTGCTCACCAGGAATAAAGAAGAGTCATCAGCAGACATGGAGAACGTAGTTAAGATGATGCAGAAATTGTCTAGTAAAATTGTAGATCTCGAGAAAGATAAAGTAGCTAGTACATCTAGGAAGCCTTTCAAACCATTCTACAAGAAGAGAGAAGACAACGATCAACCTCATCCACCTATGAATACTTCTCCTGTTTTAAATCTGAATGAAATAGGGATGGAACACTTTTGCACATTTCATCAAGAGCCACACTCGGAAAAGAGCTTCCCACAATGGATTAACTCTATGAGTTTAGTTATGAACCAAATGTTGGATTCACAAATTCCAGATCAAGACAACCCTCCAGAGGAACCAAGCCCTGAGATAGAAGAACCACCCCCAGACACTACCATGGTGCTATGGGATTGGGTACCTTTAACTGAATTGGTAGAAGATGATCCCATGGAAAGCCCAGTCTCTGCTATAAACATTAACACTCGCAGTAAAGGTCCCATTGCAGATCCAGTTCCAAGCTCGACTATTCCCAAATCGAAAATTTCAAAAGAATTACCCAGAAGACACATAACAGTCATTCCACCACAACCTAAAGATAACCCAACAATGGCCAAGCAATCCAAACATCGACACAACAGTTCAAAAACCAAAGGTCACATTGAATAAGACAAACCATCAAACTAAAATTGTAAAAGAATGTGATATGGGATACGACATCATTGAAGATATAAAGAAAGTAAAATCAAATGTGTCAATATTCGATATGTGCATTTTGCCCCAGCAACGAGACAAGTTGTTTCATGCTCTTCAATCCCAACCCAGCACTCCATTAACAGATACTCAAGAAGACCCTGACATTAATGAAGCCAGTATCGGCGGGAAATCCAAATCCCAGACATTGCCTTTCCTTTTAACTTTTGAAATCTTCAATCACAATGTGCACAATTGTCTGGTAGATTCTGGAGCATCTTCGAATGTCATGCCACTGTCAATCTATAAAAAGATTAATGGGAAACCAATTCCATCTCCCACCCAGATTATTTAGTTAGATAGGACTGCTGTCAAAGTTATCGGGGAAATGAAAGATGTCCTCATTAGGTTGTCAGCAGATTCTAAATTTTGTCAGTTCGTTGATATAATGGTAGTTGACATTCCCGAAGCCTATGGTTTGATCCTAAGTAGGGACTATTCCACAAAGTTGAACGGTTACTTTGCAACTGACTAGTCCCATTTGTGGTTGCCATATCAAAATAGGCAGAATCAGATCAAGGTTCTGAGAGAACCACACATGAAACAAAATGTAACTCAACTAGAAGGAAAGAATGAAGCTGTAGCCTTTTCATCCTCAGTTTTGGGAAATTATTTCTTAGAAATTGATCCGAGTAATTATCAGTTTGAAACTATCAGCCATGAATCAGATAAACAGTGCGATCTCCTTCATTTTTCTCGGACTGATGATATTGACTGTAATATAGTTAGTTTAGTCACTGACTTAGATCGTAAAGATACTAACTTAGCTGAATCAAATGATCTTTTTTGGACATTGTACTTTGATGGTTCTAAAACTTTGGAAGGATCTAGAGACGGTTGTGTTCTCATGGATCCAAAAAACAAAAACAAAAAAGGTACTTTTTGTCCTGTAGGTTAGAATTTGATTGTACTAACAACACTGCTGAATATGAAGCTTTAGTCCACGGATTAAAGAAAGCCATCGGTTTAAATGTTAAATACCTGAAGGTGTTTGGCGACTCGGAAATAGTTGTGAGACAGGTAAGACATACCATTCATTGCCTTTCACCTCATTTGAAGAGTTATCAAGCTAAGGTATGGGATCTAATTATGCATTTTGATGCTTTCAATATAAAGTCTATTCCTAGACTGCAAAATTCTGCAGCTGATTTATTAGCAACATCTGCTTCCAGATTGGTGCCAACTAATAACAAGTGCTCAATTGAATTGATTTTTAGGCCTTCTGTCCCTGACAATATCACAAACTTCAAAGTTTTCGATGATGACGAACAGATTATCAGTTTTGTAACAAACGAAGACATATTCCAAGAAGCTGTGATAGATGAAGAAGAACACGATTTTGATTTACAAAAGAAAGATACAGCTAAAGGCAATTTCATCCCCAAAGGGGTGAGGTCACTTGAAATGTTGTTTGATCTACAGAGCAAGTTTAAAAGGCCAGCAAATACCAAGACCAATAGCTCATCGATGCAGCATGAATTAGTGAATCTGGGCACCAAAGCTGAACCAAAATTTGTTAACCTTGGAAAATGTTGTTCACCGGGAGAAAGAGATAAGTTCATCAAGCTGTTTCAACAATATAAAGATGTTTTGGCATGGAATTATGAAGATCTAAAAACATATGACATCTGCATTATTCAGCATGTCATACCAATGAAAGTAGGTGTCAAGCCATTTCAGCAGCAATTAAGAAGGATGCATCCTACTCTTGAACCTCTAATTCAAAAGGAACTGAAGAAGTTATTGGACGCTAAAATAATCTTTAAAGTCCGGAATTCTGAGTGGGTTGCTAATCTAGTTCCAGTGAGAAAGAATTTAGGAGAGATAAGACTATGTGTTGACTTCAGAAATTTGAATAGAGCTTCAGACAAAGACAACTATCCTGTCCCTTCAATGGAACAAATTCTCCAGATGGTATCAGGATCAGAACTCTTTTTCCTTCTTGATGGTTTCTCTGGTTACAATCAAGTATTAGTAGCTGAAGAAGACCGTCTTAAGACTACTTTCCGCACTAAGTGGGGAACTTTTGCATATCGAAGAATTCCATTTGGCCTAATAAACGCAGGAGCTACCTTCCAGCGAGCAATGGACATCGCCTTCCGAGGATTGGGAGGTCACTGTGTTGTGGTCTATTTAGATGATGTGACAGTTTTTTCAAAGAAAAGAGAAGATCATGTTGTTCACTTAAAACAGATTTTTGAGCGTTGCCGAAAATATGGTATCTCTTTAAATCCCAAGAAAAGTGTGTTCGTTGTTCCCGAAGGTAAACTGCTGGGTCACATCATTTCAAAAACGGGAGTTTCAATAGATCAAGAGAGAGTACAAGCTATCAATAAAATTCCAATGCCTCATAAAAAGAAATCCATGCAGTCATTTATGGGCACTATCAATTTTGTCTGAAGATTTGTCCCCAATTTCACTCAAATTGTTAAACCTTTGCAGCAAATGGTCAAGCAAAGCATACAGTTCAAGTGGACAGACTTGGAAAATGATGCATTCAGAGAAATTAAGGCAGCCATAGCTAAGGCTCCTTCCTTAAGAAGCCCAGACTTTGACAAAGATTTTATTTTGTATACTTTTGCTTCAGATGACTCTCTCGGCTGTGGTCACGCAAAAGGTAGAATTAGGAGATGAGTACCCAATCTCGTTTATGAGCACTGGTCTGCAGGGTGTTGAACTGAATTATCCCATTGTCGACAAACATGCGTATGCTGTCTTCAAAGCGGTCAAATAGTTCAGACCATATATTCTTAAAAACAGAACTAAAGTTATAGTTCCCCACCCGGCTGTTAGATCTCTTTTCGTTCAAAAGGAATTAGGAGAAAGGAGGGGAAACTAGGTCACAGCTCTTCAAGAATATGATTTAGAATTTAATCCAGCCACCATCATCAAAGGACAAGGCCTATGTAAATTGCTGACAGAACATCCGACTAATGAAGAGCAACATTGAAAGAATGAAGCCGAGCTGAATTCAGTCGAAGTATGTCCTATCTTCACAGCTCCTCAATCATGGTATAGGGATCTAGTCCACTATTTGCAGCAAGGATACCTACCTAAGCACTGGAGTTCTAAGCAAAGAAGGGCACTCTATTGAAAATCAGCAGCTTATCAAATCATTGATGCAATACTTTTCAGAAAGAATTATGATGGAATTTTCCTCAGATGTCTAGAGAAAGAAGATGCAAGTAAAGTTGTCAAAGAGTTACACGATGGTCCTGCTGGTGGACATTATTCAGGGAAGACAACAGCTCACAAGATACTCAGAGCTGGAAATTATTGGCCCACTTTATTCCGAGTTGCTCATGCTTATGCACGAAACTATGATATATGCCAAAGAAGTGCTGGGAAATTACCTAAGGCAGTAGGACCTTTGCAATCGGTTATTATCTTAGAACCTTTCAAACAATGGGGTATAGATGTCATTGGAGAGATAAACCCAAATTCTTCTCTACAACATCGATACATCCTGACGACCACCGACTACTTCACCAGATGGACGGAGGCTACCCCATTGCACAAGATCAATGAAGATGCAATCATCAGCTTCTTGAAAGAAAACATCATAACCAGGTTTGGGGTTCCAATTTCCCTAGTTTTTGATAATGCTCCTTATTTCTCGTCTTTTAAGATAAATGAATTTGTTTATGAATGGGGAATTAAATTGCATTATTCAGCCAATTATTACCCTCAACGGAACGGACTAGCTGAATCCTCAAACAAAAACCTCATCTGAATTCTCAAGAAGACTGTGATTGAAAATCAGCGAAGTTGGCATATAGCTCTCCCAAATGCTTTATGGGCAGATAGGGTGACTCCAAAGAACACATTAGGGGTTTCCCCCTACACTTTCGTCTATGGCAAGGAAGCCATTCTCCCTCCCAATATCTTGCTTCCATCCTTACAGTTGTCCCAAGCCTCTCAAGGGTCTGGTAGTCAAGTCTTAAAATCCAGGATCAATACCTTGCTTCAACTTGAAGAATCCCGACAA
The DNA here is from genome assembly GCA_027924585.1 of Larix kaempferi. Taxonomy (NCBI): domain Eukaryota; kingdom Viridiplantae; phylum Streptophyta; class Pinopsida; order Pinales; family Pinaceae; genus Larix; species Larix kaempferi. The sequence goes on along the minus strand of BSBM01000435.1, from coordinate 13,897,242 downwards.
AAAGCTAAAGACCGGTTTCATCAGCACCAAGATATAGTCAAAATATGGTTCGATAAAAGAAAATCTGGTAAAAGAAGTTTTGAAGTAGGGGATTTAGTCCTGAAATGGGACCATAACCATGAGGGAAAGGGGATGCACACGAAATTCCAACACTTATGGATAGGCCCTTACCAAATCTCTGCAAAGCTCAGCCCATCCACTTACAAACTAACATACCTCCAGGGAGAGGAAGTAACCCTTCCTCTCAATGGCCTCGCCTTGAAACAATACTTTGCATAGTCTCAATGAGACTTTCTGTACATAAATAAAGCTTTTATTTTATTTTACTTTAGTCTTTTGTTTTCTGTGTTTCAGCTAAATTGCATTTTCCTCTCAGCATTTGAACCTTTGTACAAATTTGTTTTCCTGAAACGCCTGCAATTGGGCCTCTCATGAAGGTAGATCTCTTAAGAAATTTCACGAACTGTGAAACTGGAAGTGTATCCTCGAAAGAAAGTTTACCCATGCATTTTGGCTTTCTTGATCGTTCTCTAGAACGAAGAGATCCTATTCTGTTGGTCACACTAACCCTTGTTGAAATAGCAAAGATCTATGACTATCTTTATCACTATCTTCGGGCTCCATCCACCCTCAGACTTAAAAGCATCTCAAGAGGATCGCAATGGTTGGACCCACAGAAAGGAAGCACGTCTCGAAGGCATAGGGTATTGAAGTGACTCCATGCTGTAAATCAAAAGCCAAAAGGCTAATAATCAAGGGTCTATTTTCCATCAATTCTCGCCTCAATTAAAGCATGGCTGAGATAAATGCAAAAAGTTCAAATCAAGAAAGCTGTCCAAAAGACTTAGCTCAAGCTAGGTTCTTCTCCGTCTGTGAGGCTTGACAGATCAATAAAATATCTCGCTCACACAAAAGGACACTATGGATTGAAGAACCAAAATCAAAGATCATAATTCGAAGGAAAATATTTCTGGAAGGCTCAAATAGCAAAAAGTTGTCAAATGCGTAAACATCCAAAAGGATGCATGCAGCATGGGAATGAGGAACAAGAGCAATAATTTCTACGAGATGTTGTTACAATCCTGTGGAGTCCGATGACAGTGGTCGTCTAAAGGATGAATCTTCTAAAATGAACCTCATATTTTGGCCCTTGGAAAGTTTTAAGGATATCTTTATCAAAGCTCCCCTGTCTCGATGACCAACGGATAAAGCGACTACTTCCTTCGTCGAGTTTTGAACGCTCAAGTCGAATGCTGCACATGAGGTGAATAGCTTATAAAAGAATCCTTCCGGTGAACGAGAGAGTTTTTTCAGAGATCTGTATTCGCCAGCGATTCGCCAATTGTTGTCGATACAACACCCCTCCCCAAAATTTTGAAGATATTTGGGGCCCCTCCTTTCAATGCTTTAGTAGCAAGTTTTTATTTTGTCTCTCGAAGTGTATTTCTTTCTCGAACTTGACAGATTTTCATCGCCTGTTTCCAAAGAGTTCTCTCATTGACTTTTCTGAGGCAAAATCAGTCCTTTCTCTTCAGCACATTTTTTTTTAGTTTTGATTCACCCACTGTCGCGCAAGTTTTATCCTTGCGTCCTCCGCCACTTTGGCGTGCCTCCAAAAGATAATTCCCAACTCGATGCAAACTCCAATCACAAGTCCTATGTCTAACGCGTACCTAGGATCTAACTCAATCGCCCTTTTGACAAGTCCCAAGTCTTTTATCTGACGCGCATTTTTAACAATAAGCCGACCTCCGTTAGTGCAAGTGATAACCATTCCTCAGCCGTTGATGGTGCAATAAATATCCTTATCTTTCCCGCCTTGGATTTACACTTCACCTTCTTGGAAGAATTAAGAGTTGGCGCGTTCCTCCCAGCGCAAGCCTTGATGATAGAATCGGTGCCATTGGTGCAAGAGCTATACTTATTATCCCCGCTTACAATATTGCGTTTGGTCTCTTTCGATAGCCCAAACTCTGGCATAGTTTTAGGAGCACATCCGTAATGTCAGGATCGCCGCATGAGCGCGAGATTTAATGTTCAAACCTATGCTTAGTGCAAAACGCATAAGATATGATTGTCGCCTTAGCACAGAATTTAAATCACTGCTCGACGCTTGGCACAAAAATCTCCTCGACCCTTGTGCACTGGTGGGATTGGTGGGGTCTTTAATAGAGCCATGTCTCGTTTTAATGGTAGAGAACCTCGAGCCACGTGAAATTAAATCCACCAGCCTATCGTCGTATGTGACATAAATGCCACCCTTATTTAATCAAATGCAACGGGGTTTTTCAACACATTTTATATTCACCGAGCAACCAAAGTTTCCCATTTCCATCAAGAGTGAGGTTTTCTATTCGTCGGGCGCCTGCGGATTCATCTCCTGCCTCGGAACGTTCACCCTCGACAGACCCTGCCAGTCTGACAGGTAGGCTCTATGCCTCTTCTTTTTGTGAGCTTGTTTTGCACCATAGAAAGTTCTTTGCAAGAATTTTAGAGAGCACAGAACTGCTGGTCATGCCCTTGTTCCCAAAATGAGAATCTGAAGTCGCCCTGTGCGAACCGAAACACGGAAATTTTTGTCCCCACCTGCGAGCATGAGCTCTGTCCTGCCATCATGTCTTGGGCATCCTTAGTAAGTTTCTTTTCCCACCTTGATATCCCTAGGTCGTCCCGACAGCATCTTAGTGGCCGTAGACTTTTCTTCACTCAAACCCGTAGAAGCCGCAGTACCCCGTGCAAAACAAAGCTCCCTGCAAAGCATCTAATGCGCGTAAAGCTCAAATCTTCTCGTTCCTTGCAGCTAAAGTTTCATCCTGTGAACACCGAGATACCCTACTCAACCAAAAGCAATGTTCATTCATGCCGAGGTTGCATAGAACCCGCATTGCTCGGCCGAAATTGACTTAGGATATTGAATCAACCCATCGTGCCCACTTACAACCCTGATAACCTAGCCTAGCATTCTAACTCATAGAAGCCAATAGCCGCGGGGTTTCTCCATCTTTCATGCAATCTCCACTATCAATTGCCGGCACATAAAAGGTCTAAACCCTGACGCATTGTAAATATTGCATGCATAGTGTTAAGCGCTAGTGCAGAAATAAGGTTAGGATAGAGCATGCAAAGTGGTTTGGACTAGCGCATAAATGTTTGTAGCTTTGGCGCATGGATAAAATTGGGGCGCTAGCGCACAAAATATTTTGGGCATTAGCGCAGAAAATACATTTTTGCTTGGTGCACAAATAATTTTAGGCACCGACATGCATGAAACATCTAGGTATTAGTGCATAAAATCCCGCTTGTACCCCAGCGCACATTAGATAACTGATCTTAGTGTGCGTAGGATCCCAAGCACAGTGGAAAGCTCTATTTAAGCGCTAGCGCATAAATCTTCATCAGACTCGCGCAAGTTTGTGTGACAATTCAAGGGATACCTGCATGTTTAAAATGAATGGCACAGATTCAAAGATGATCTTGCTTGTTGTCCTGATGTCCTGTCTTTACTTTTAGCATGGAATGGCATTGTTGAATTAAGCTTAAACTTGAAATGAAGATAATTATGATTTTAAAGACAGCCTCTATATTGTGAAAGTGTTATATTTTGGCTCTGCCATATAGTGTTGCTAATGCTTGAAGAAGTAGTCTAACTAAAGTCTTTATTGACATTTCCTTGCTCGCCACAAGATTACCATGCATAGGAAGTCAACAAAGAAGAAGGAAGCACAGAAAGTAACCTCAGACTCAGAGGTTGAAATTCTAGTAGATACTTCTCTTGTGATGATGTTTGCTGACACACAATCTACCACTGGTGTTTCCCCTGGGAGCTCCACTCCTGAGTTTCAATGGGGTGATCTATACAGATTCATCATGTCTCAAGATAGTTCAATGGCTTCCATAGAAGATGCTCTGGTATATGCCAACATTCGAAGGTCTTGTTTGCATAAAGCAACAACTCGTCTCGAGTTGTTTCTGTGTTTCGAAGTTATTGGATGGCTAATTCCCCACATCTGGACCGACACAAGGCTCATGAATGATAAAAATGGGTTGAGCCTGGTATCTTTCGCTCCCGAGCATGTCACTGCTACCTACAGATTGCATTCACCCAGGGCTTGTTTCGACGATGATTGGATAGCAAAACATCAAATGGATCCACTAGAATCTGCCCGTAAGATGATGATAAATGATAGGCAGATTAGGAGGAGTCAGAACAATGAATATGAAACCAACCTTCTGAAGACCCCTTACAGACTCATTGTCCTGATGTTGAGTCAGCTCTTCAGCATGCCTAATGGCAATTTGTTTAAGATCGGATGGGTGCCGGTAATGTTTCACATAGCCATGAATGGCACCATCTTGAACTGGGCTGAAATAATTTCAGATAGTTTGGCCTCGCAGCTAACAGCAGCCCAAGGAGGACTAACCCAAAAGAAGGTAGATTTCTTCATGTCTTCATACCTGATTGACTTCCTGTTAAGCAAGCATACGTTCCCAGACTTGGGTTGCTTATGGAAGCCAAAAGAAACATCCCTCTTCTTAGCTTATCAATGTACATGGGCAAGTAAATACTCAAACCACTACAAAATGATTTGCGAGAGATTTATCATGCCATTATTCCAGCTCATTTTTGTAAAAGAACTAGATTGTATGTCAGAGAATGCAATCCCTATCATTGAACGATTCGAAGACTATTATCATAGTGCAGAAGGCACATACATCAGGATGAGTGGAGGAACTCATGAGCCATTTATGTTCCCTCAGTATGCTACAGATTTTGCAATTCATAAGGAGGTCGTGAGAAAACTCTTCAGCACCGGTGCAATAAGCAAGTTCTTAACAAACCAGAGGAAGGGCATGTATCCTCCCATGCCATTTTCCATCAAAGCTTATAGCCTCCCGAGAGCAAGAGATGGGGAAAATTACGCTAAAGGCTTAAACGTTTTCCATTTTGGCTCGGTCCCTTTCAGAAGGCATGACCCTAACGGTGCGGTAAGCCAGCATTGTCTTGAACTCAAGATCTCCTTTGAATATGCTCATGCTAAGGACCTAGACGAAGAATTCTTCAGGAGCGCCCACAACCTAACGGATCTAGGGAAGCGTTACAAGAAGAAACTTGTGAAAGAACTAAGCCCCAAACCCATTGGTTTGATCCAAAAGGAGTGGGAGGCATCGGCCTCACAATCAGGGGATCCATCAGAATTAGAGCAGGATAGAGTGCTCCAAGAACAAACCCTCAAGTAGGAGCAGGACAGAGTGCTACAATAGCCGTCTCTCAAACAACAACAGGATCAAGAAGAAGCAAGAATTCAAGGTGAGCTGACTGCCAAGCTTTAGCAAGAGGAGATTGCAAGGAAGCAACAGGAGCAAGCCTCTCAGTTGGAATAGTAAGAAGAGGCTGCCAGGATCCAGAAAGAAGGAGAAGATCAGGTATCCCAAGAGCAAGCTTCCAAGAAGCAGCATGAGGAAGAGCCAAGGCCCCTGGATGAAGGAGCTGATGGATTGCAGACAAAGCAAGAAAAGTCAGCAGAAGAGAAGGATAAAGAGCAGACAGAGAAGTCTCCCGAGCCGGAGCCATCTACTCCAACAGATATGGAGGTGGACCCACCATTGATATACACCCCAGGGGGAACTCAGGAAGAAGGTGCATATTCAGGGAGCTTAGCGCTGACCCCATATAACCCCAGGAAGCAGAGAAAAATAGTAGACCTAGATACTGTATATTTTAGTAAGCGGAAAAGGGCCATCATTGATAGGAGGGTAAAGAAAATGGAAGGAAAGACAAAGAATATGGAAACCGAGGAGGATGAATATGAACTATGGATAACAAAGAAAACATTGGTCCAAGGAACTGATGTCGACCCCATGTTCCAAGCCCAATGCACTGTAGCATTAGCTAAGGCAACTAAAGCCAATATTGATTTTCTGAAAGGTGAGATAAAACATTACAGGGAACAATGCTTTAAGATCAGAGATGATAGAAAGAGAGAGGTATTGGAAGCAAACAAACTAAAGGAGAAATACAGTGAGTTGTTAGGAGAGCATCTGGTGCTAAATTCAAGAGTCCTCTAGCTTGAGAATGAGAAGAACTCCTTAGAAATGCAGTTGGCTATCTTTGAAGATGAACTGAAGAATCTGAAAGCTCGGATAACAAAGTTGGAAGAACTCGAAGCAAGCAGGGCTCAGCAAATTCAGCTCCACCAGCATGAATATGAAGGGCTGATTCAAGAAAAGGAACAAATAGCAAGACAGCTCAAAGAGGCAGTGGAAGACCAACAAAATTTGTCCACATTTCATAAACAAGCATGTGGTAAGCGGATTAAAATCCATCAGGTGCTAGTACTGATCTCGGAAGAGATTTGGAGCGTGAAAGAGATGATTTAGAAAATGACAACAATTGAAACCAAAGCCCTAAAAACTCGAGAAAATTTTGCAAATCATGTAGAGGAGCTAAAACAACAATCTAAGTGGAAGAAGGGAAAATCTCAACTCCCTTCACACTTATGCGCTGCTATAGGAGATGAATTGGGCATGGATATAGGAATCCTTGAATTCGTCAAGGATTGCGGCACCAAGCTAAGTTTGGAAATCAAAAGGACGGTCCGCAAGTATTGTTTGATCTACTCCACTCTCAGGGAATCGCTTAGCAAGTGTCATCTGGTTCTCCCTGCCTCCATTTATGATTTCCCAGAAGAAGAAGACTGATTGTTCGAGTTGCAGAACGAGCTGGATGAAGACTTGGCTTATATCAAGAAGTTAGAAGTATTAACTCAGGACAAATTTCAACAGTTCGTTTTCCAACCTGCAATACATGTTTACTTCCTAGAAGCGATGGCAAAAGAGGCCACAGAGGGGAAAAGCATTGATCAAATCGGACCTACGCAAGCATGAAATAGCGTCCCAACCAACAGTATCTTCCCGTAGCAAGATTATCGTAAAGGATATCAACCAATGGACCTCATACATTCAAAGTATAGATGGCCCGGTAATTTCAAGAGAGCCAGTTGGTGGGGGCAAGTCTTCAAGTCAGCAGGCAGAAGCCCCAGCAAAATAGACAGATCATTCTTATTTTGTTTTAATTAAGCGGAGAAGCTGAAATTCTACCTTCTGTATAAATGCTTCAAAAGGACTGCTGGCTCCTTTTCTTTGTCCTATATGTAAAGTCTTCCATGTATTTGTAGGCTTTGTAAGGATACGATGAAAGCCAGAGAAGGAGGTTAGAGAATTAGGGTACACTTGTCATCCCAAGAGGCGCTTTGTAAAGTTATAAATAGAAGGTTAGAAGGAGTAGAGGGGACTTTTGGCAGGGAAAAGAATTTTCTGAGCTTGTACGTACTATTTTGTAACTTGCTCCAAGAAAGCGATTTTGCCTAATAAGAGCCTGGAGAGCACGTCTTTTGCCTGGAAATGAGTGTTGGATGCATGCTGGATTACTCTTATGGCATTCATATCTTACAGTGAGATCTTTCTTTGCTATTCAGAATTATTTCTGTGTGTTGAATGAGCTCACTATGTTTTCTATGCAATAATGTTTCTCCTAACATGAGTAATAGAATGTTTTCATGTGGATTAAAAGCTATCTTTTATGTCTTTAACCTCTTGCTATAGATGCATCTTTATGATTTAATGGCTACCTGTTGATCTTTAGATGTTTCTTTCAGCACATTACTCATATTTACAATTTTTCTCCTTGCAAGGATAGATTAGATTTATTTCAGTCTTAGATACAGATTTGTTTCAAGTTCTGCATTTAGATTAAATTAGCTTAGGCACTTGCACATCATCTTAACAATAAAATCAAAAAAGAACGGTGGATCGGGCCATAACCAGTGTAAAGGAAGCAAATCTCCAAATCTAACGGTAGCCGGAACCGCTAATCGGACGGATTCCCCATACCAAACGGTGGACAATCTAATTGGGATAGTTTACTAGGGAGAATCCCTTTCTGCTTGATGCTGCGATCTTCGGGGCATCAACACATCCACCTCATTTTCTCGCTCGCGCCACTCTAGAACCATGTTGGCGGCCACAAACCTATCAATAGGAGCATTTAAACACCATTAGAGCTCACTCAAGCCATTAAAACGTTTTCTTTTGGGTTAGGTTTTGAGTTGTACATGGACGTTTCCGTCGTCGCACCCCGTATTTGTAGACAAGGTGACATCATCGCAAGATGCCTTTGCGGGTTTTGCGATGACCTGTGTTTGTCGCAGTTCCCGTAAGGGAGACCTGCGATGACCCGGGTTCATCGCAGTTCCCATAAGGGAGACTTGCGACGACCCGGGTTCGTCGCAGTTCCCGTAAGGGAGACCTGCAACGACCCGAGGGCACACAAACTCCCCACAAATCAACTCAAAAACCCTAAAAAATGAACAAAAATTGAAATTCTAAACCACTATAAATATTTTGGCTAAGATTTAGGGTTACCTACTCCGAACAGCTTGTGAAATGGTCACTCGTAGCTCCTACAATTGGCGAATGAAATTCTGCTCCAAATGGCACTTTCTTCTCCCCAATTTGGCAAATAAACAATGCTAACTATATTTGGTCATTTTTTCTATTTTATAAACAAAAAGGGAATATTATTTTTCAAATTTAGATGCTCTTTGGGTTATTTTGTATAGTTTGGATCATTTTTATTGTATTTGAATGCCTGGTTGACTGTTTGACCTAGTTTTCAAGCATGCAGGAGACGTTAACTGTTTCATTTGCGCCGTTTTCATATTGCAACGATCATCTCAGGTATGAACAACCACTAGAATATTTTGTCGTTATTTTTCATCCGTTAGATTTTAATTATTTAATGATGACGAGATTAGTCTTTGTTCTTTATCATGCTCTTAAAACCATGAGAATAAGTTACTGAGTTACGATTCATCACTTTTCTGGGCTCATTAAACTCCTATGGAAAAGGAACCCCCCCAGAGTCTATCTTTAATCTCTTTTCAGGCTCTCAAAATACGAAAAGATTGCCAAGCGAACTTGTCGCGTTCACTCTTGTTAAAGTATTTGAACGATCGTCTCCCTAGTGATAGTTTACCCCTTTTTCGGACTAGGGGGCACTACTTACGAAAAAGGTATACTCCAGCTAATCAGGACTGGAAGAGCCCTCTCCCGCATTGTTTTACCCTTTTTCGGGTGATGAGGCTAACTTTACGAAAAAGGACTGTTGGATTCTTCTTTAGTTCTTTTCAGACTCTCTAAACATGAAATAATGACAGAGTTTACCTTCTATGGGCTCGTTAAACTCTAACATTGAAGGGCCTGTCATGGGACGAACCCCTCCTCTCCCAGGTTCAGAAAATATTTGGGATTAGACTCATTTATGAGATGAGCTATACCGAGCATCTGGTTACCCTCATCAAGCTCATTAAAAACACATGAGGCACTCCTCGTTCATGCTGGGGAAAAAGGAAAGCTTTTATGTTACACCCTTTATCTGTGGCAGTACCTAGTCGTTCTTGAACATGGAACTCATTTGCATTTGCATACTGTACTTGGATCATCCGTTTGTCTTCGAGTCTTACCTACTTCATGAGTCTAGTCACTCCTTTGAGTCATTCAAAGAATGCTTCCATCATCAGTTGCATTAAGAAGTTGGTATCATACTCGTCATGTCAATATTGCCAAGTCATGCCATGCCCATGTTCAAGAATACTTTCACCACTCATTATTTGTAGTCAGTACGCCTTCCACTGTGTTGGTCTACTCTGAGTCAGTCCTGTATGTTACTGTACCATCCGATCTAATCCAAACATCTATTGTCGTGTTTCATGTCGATGATGGGGGATTCATCATGGCCCTCCTTCGACGGGTTCATCCTTGTCGACTTCAAATCATCATCCAAGGATTGAATCTAGAAACCAATCGAGTACCTTGGGCCTGCATGCCTCAATGGCAGGTTACCTCGCTTTCAACATGAGATTACATTATTGATTCTTGATTGAAATATTCATCATGCGTTTGACTTCAACTCATTTATTCACGCTTGATGATATGTACTGTGATACCTTGGAAATCATTGACATTAATCGTGATTTTCCTCGCACTTGTTAACGGTATACATCAATGACCGGTAATCAAGTGGTTTCTACCATGTTCAATGTCAAGACATTTGTAATCACATGGATAGATTCGTATCATTGCGGGTTCGGCTTGAAGACCCTAGGGAGTCATGTTTTACCCAGGTTGCGATGGAGATTGTTTTGAGTCATATTACACGGATCCACTTTTGTATTGGCCGTGTCTGTGTTATCATCTCATCATGGATCTACGCTTGTGATTAGTAGCCATGATTGTGTTCAGTCGGTCATTATTATCATGGATCTGCAATGTATTGGTCAGAAGCCATGTTGTACGTCATATGAGACTGTGTGCTCAGAATTAGTTGTACTGCAGCAACGTCCTTCATCCGACGAGCCATTGCCATTCCTTTTGCCAAAGCATTTCACCTGTCTAGTTTCAAACAACTTCATGCTTTGGGGGGCATTATGTTACACCTAAATCTTACTATCATGAGACTCAGTGTAAACATCTCTAAAGTTTCCTTGGCTAAGTCATTAACTTGGAAGAGATGCAAACCCTTTTATACTAGGTTTTGAGAGTTCGTCTCAGGTTGTCCTAATGCAACCTATGACGTCGGAGGTTGTCCTCTTATAGACTGCGACAATGTTAGTTAATTGACTAAAATAGCTTCTTCGAACCCATTCTTGAAGCTTGGTGATGTGTATCCCTATCCCTAGCCTTTGGGGAAGCTGGCATTCAGTTCCTAGCCTCTTGGAAGGATCCCCTATCTCTCTCCTACCATATCTCAACCTACCCTATCCACTTAGTCCTATATAAGTGAAGCTCACTCCCATTCCAATGGGAGGAGGTCTATGGTATCTACATGCTGGTGAAATTAGCTTAGGAGATATCTCTACTCATCCCTTGAGAGATCCATCATCCCTTTGGAGGCTTTGGCATTGGCTTGATCGGAGAAGGATTGCTACGTTAAGTCATTGGTTGTAATCTCTTCATCCTATGTATTTCCCTTTTAATACAGTAATATATGTGCTTTCCACCAAATCTCATTGTATTGATGTGTATTTTGTGTATTTTGCTTACTTAATTGCTTACTTAGATCTATTATTGTGTAGATGCCATTTTACTGCTTGTGTTGTTGCGTTTTCTTGACAGGTTTTGTAGCTCAGATTTGAAGACCATCAAGCTTGGAGCAGCATTCAAGGAGAAAGGATCAGCGATTCAAAAGGTAAATCATCTAGTTCCTTGATCTCTAATTAGATATAGGAGAGTTATTTATGTTCTGTCTCTATTTGTTCTAGACTCACGTTGAGCTAGGGAGATTAGGCCTCGAGTCCGCTCTTGGTAGATTGTCCGTCAAACAACCTTCCAAACATCATAGTGGAATGCATTACATGACATTATGGTGTTCATGAATCAATGCAAGGTGGCATTGAGTGAATATACATTAAAAGATTATGTAAATCTTGTGATTGTTTATGCATATGTGTGGCTACATATGTTGAGAGGCATTGTGTGAATGCATGGTTGTGATATATATTTCATTGTAATTCATTAATTTTTGGAATGACAGAATTATTGGCAATTATGAGATCATTTCATGAGTTTCTATGGATGCAAGAGAAATAATTGCATGAAGAAGGTAGTCATATTTGATTAACTACTGGAATACTCTATTGGGAGGATAGAGTTGCATGAATGGATATTTTTGTGTAATCATGAGTATGGAAGTTTTATTTGATTGCATAGAAAATGTGACTATATCTTACAATTTCATTGTGATAATTATGCATATAAAATTGCAGGTAGAATTGGCTTGGTTATGGCAATGTGTGTAAGTCCATAATAAAGATCTGAAGCTACTGTGTGCAAAGGCCAAACATTATGAGACGGATCTCATGGTTGTAAAATCTGATTTTTATAGGGAACATATTTGTAAATTTCATATTTGAAATGTTTACTATTGATTGTTTGGGTTATCTAGAATTGTGTCAAGAGGAAATGATGCAAGTGGATGTCTATGTTATGGAAGCAAGTGCAAAACCATAATGGATAGAGTGCTCCCACTTACAAGAGCCAAGCATTAAGAGGATAGACTCATAAATAAATAAATATAATTTGTGTAGGAGACATAATTGTAAATTCAAATTTGCATTTGATTATTAATATTATTGACTAGTTGGATGTTTGTGAATTGTGTTAGAAGGACACATTGTAGGAAGACCATGTGCTATGGCCTGCAAGATACAAACATAATGAGAAGGACCTCATGCTTGCGAAATTTGGTTTCTATATGGAACAAATTTGAAAAACTTATGATTAAAATTATTCTAATAACATCTCATGTGAACTGCATGCTTGTGTGTAATGCAGGTGAGATTATGAAAATATGCCAATTGGGAAGATGTTGGTTGTTGAAGATGAAAACACCAAGGAACTGCCAAGTGTGGCTTGGGTTTGAGAAACCCTATAAAATTCCTTTCATGTGCTTGTCTCTCCGTAGTGTTGTTAAACCCAATAAGAGCATGGGTACTCAAGAGGCTTGCATGGGTATTGGTAACTTTTCTACGCTCACACTGAAGAGCACTGGAGGGATGTGTATGCCCAAGGGACTTTGTAGTAGAGAAGGGGTACCATCCTTGTGTTGTGTGAGTGGGTATTGTGGGGCTATACAAGCCTGCAGTCAAGTGAGTCACCTATGGAGTTCCTAGAGGGAACCACTGGTTTGCATAGGAGAAGGGGCCATGCAATTGTATTCCTTTATATTGCTCGATAAACCCAGTAGGGGTGTTGGCTTGGAAATGGTTGTTGTATGCTTGATAAACCTAGTTGGAGAGCTATCTTAGCATTCTGGTTCATGGAATTCCTGATAAACCCAATCGATGTACTAGCTTGGCATTGGTTACTAGAATGTTGTGGCACAACCACTGTGTTCGCCTAACATTTGATTTATATGTATACATAGGTGATCTGAGGATTGCAGAAACTTGGTTACCTTTCGATGCAGAGCCTAAAGAGCACTAGAAGGGGTGGGTACACTCAAGGGACTGTATAGCAGAGAAGAGGTACCATCCTTATGTTGGGTGGGGCAAGTCTTGTGGGTGCCATAGTTGTCTGAAGTCAAAGTGGGATGCCTATGGAGCCAAAGGAAGATGCTTTTGCATATAAGTATTTGGTTTATTTTGCATCTTCTTGTTGATTTAATGTGAATATACATGCATATATGCTTCAACTTTGGTTATGAAAATCCTGTTAAGGAATGAATCCTATGAGAACAAATTTGACATGTGAATTTACTTATTATTTGAGAATAGGTATTGTTGGATGCAAGGACCTTGAAGGCATCTTAAGGATGCAGTTAGACATGTGGTTGTCTTGAAAAGTTCAGTATGAGCAGCTAAGGATTGAGAAGAGATCCAATGTATGTTGTTGAAGAGAGAGAAAGGAATTGTGACTGCAGCTGAAAATAAGGACAAGGAACTTTGTGAAAAATAAAGAGAACACCGAGGACAATATTATTCCAAGGGGAGGGGATTGTAATACCCCATGTTTAACCCTTGTAATGTATTAAATTAAATCATGTAAATGATGTAATATCATTATAAAATCATGGTGAGAAGCTCAAGGCCAAGGCCCCACCATCGATTTATTATTCTTGCATCAACAATTAAAAATTGATGCATGTGGATCGTGTGTTAGCCTGACACGATGGAAATTATAAATATGATGTAAATGTATTTTAATAAAAATACTCACAACTAGCTATGCAATGCAACAAAAGTATGGGGGCATGATTTTTACAAGGAATAGGGAGGGAAATATTCAAACCCTTGGAGCCAATAGTGTCAAGCCAAGTGCCAATGAGAGAACCCATAAGCCATTAAGTACCCATTTTGACTTATGCACCCAATCATTTAATTCTTCCAAGAGGTGGTTGAGGTAGTTATTGTTTTTGGAAATGGAAGGTATGGCTGTCCAGTTTCATGTATGGGCAAGCCACCATTTTTGGAAAATCGTGTTTGTCTTCCTGGGCAAGAAAAGACCCACGAATTTACTTCCCAGCCCATTATTCATCCATATGCTTTTCTCTCTCACGCAGTTTAGGCTTGCTGGGCGTTTTCCCTCATTTCTTTCCTAAGTTTTCCTCCATTTTTCTTGCTGGGAAGTCGTTTTTAGTGTTGCAAAATGACTGGGAGGAAGAGAAATTCGATTTGGGGGTCCATAGAGGCCGTTTTTTCCATTTGAATCCCCATATACCTGTTGGGGATTCGATTGGTAGCTCCCAATTGTTGTTTTCCCATCTCAAAGGTCGTTTTTGGTGTGCCACGATTTGGGAAAACCCATGGGAATCTTGTTTTGTGCATCCCACAGCTAAAATGTTTTTCCATGCCCAAAGTTTGTGTCTTGATGTTAGATGTATCCCTTGTTTTGGCTTGAACTTGTGTGTGTAAACAACCAGGAGTAGAGGAGGATTTATAATTGGCTTGATAAACCTAGTGAAGAGTGTAACCTCCCAAATATTATAGGGATTTGGCTACCTTTCTATGCATACCCTGAAGAACACTAGAAGGGAAGGTATGGCCTAAGGGACTGTGGAGTAGTGAAGGAGATACTTCATTGTGTTGGGTGTGTAGGTATTGTGGGGGCCAAGATAGCTAATTTGGGATGGTTTCCAATGGCTTTGTGGTTGAGCTCAATAGCTTAACAATTCCTTCCTTCTACTGCCTTGACATCCTGATGAACCTAGCTTTGGACTGGCTTGGCTGAGATGTGGTGTTCATTTGGCTGTGCATAAGTTGTAGGTTCCCTTTCCTTGTGGAAATAATGCCCATCTTGGGGGTGGTAGTTGTGCTAAGAGATTGATTAGCACAATTAGCCTATGGTTGGGTGGAACGTTGCAATTGCATAGCCAGTTGCTTAGGACAACTCATTTCAAGATAAGTATTTTCTTGTATTTCAATTTTGCAATGTTTTTATTGAAGACTGTTATGATTATTTTGAATGCATGCTAGATGTGTGTAGTGGATTTTATTTCTATTGTGTATGTTTATTTATACATATGCAAACATGCATTTTATTTGCTATGAATTTGTTAATGATGAATGGGGCTGAGAAGAAGAACTTTGGAAAGCCCAAATTCAGTGTCATGTTCCCTTCCTTGAGTGGGATTGATGGGAGGGGACGTGATATTTTTTAGTAAACCAATCTATTAAATTCAAATCGGTCGAGTCATTACCGATTCTGAGTCTGAGTCCTATTTGACCCTAGATCGATTCCGATTATGAGTACGAGTTTTAAAACATTGGTTGGGAGTCCTAATTTCCAGGCCACCTGACCAATGTGTTGAACAATCTGATATGGGTTGTAAAACTTTGGTGAGAGATTTTGATGCCCTTTAAATTTGAGAGAGGTTTTCTTATAAGGTTGGAGGTGAAGGAACACTTGGTCACCTTCTATGAATGAATGCTTTGAGTGGTGTTGGTCTGCTTGTTGCTTCATGCGATTTTGAGCCATTGCCAATATTTTCTTGAGTGTGCAAAGAGTGACATCATGATTATGAAGTGAATCATCAATTGTATGTACTTTGGAAGTACTTGGTAGATAAGAAACCATTGTGGGTGGTTGTTGGCCATATACTACTTCATAAGGTGTCATTTTTGTAGCCTCGTGATAAGTGGTACTATACCACCATTATACTAATGGAAACCAATGTGCCCAGTGGTGCTTCTTTTCGGATGCAAAACATCGCAAATAGGTTTTAAGGAACTTGTTGATTTCTTATGTCTGACCATTTGTTTATGGATGATAAGATGTGCTCATTTGCAATTGGGTGCCCTGTAGTTTAAATATTTCTTTCCAAAATTTGCTCATGAATGTGGGATCATGATCTGACATAATGGAGGTAGCCATGAAGTTTCAAAATCTGGTCTAGAAACATTTGGGCCACCATTGCTGGGGTAAATGGGTGTTCGAGAGCACAAAAGTGGGCATATTTGGAAATTTGATCAACTACCACCATGATGACTGATTTGTTACCTGCTTTTGGAAGGCCAACAATAAAATCCATGGAAATATTGGTCCAAATACTGGCTGGGATTGGTAATGGTTGTAATGCTCCAGGAGTCTTTACTATCTCACCCTTGTTCCTTTGGAAAGTGTCAGATTCTGCTACAAAATTAAGGATACCCTTTTTCATGCCTACCCAAAAGAATGAGCGTCTAGTGCGTGCATAAGTGTCCTGAAATCCCGAGTGACCTACGAGAGGATATGACTGCAACTCTGTTAATATTGTCTGTTTTAAGGCAACTTTAGGTACCAGGGAATGAACACCTTTATATCGCAATGTATCTTGTTTCTAAGTGTAACCCTAGGGAGGGTTGGGATCCTCCTGGAGGTGCTTAATGAGATGATATGTAGTATCATTTTTTATCCATTATTGTCATGCTTCCTCTAACCATTCAAGTATTGGAGAGGATAAGGCAAAGAGTAATCGCTCTTCCTCGTGTTTCCTTGACAAGGCATTTTCCACAACATTGTCTTTTCCCTTTTGTAGATGATCTCATAATCACAACCAAGTATTTTGGTGACCCATTTTTGTTGTTATGGGGATTACAACCTTTGCTCCAAAAAATATTTTAGGCTATGGTGATCTGTCTTGATCTGGAAATGTCTCCCTATTAGATATGGTCACCATGTTTCAACTACATGTAGGATGGCCATTATTGATTTCTCATAGGTATACTTCCCCAAGTTCTTGTTACACAACTGCTTACTTGTGAATTGCAAGGGTCTTCCTTTTCGCATTAAAACTGCACCCAAGCCTTTTCTAGAGGCATCCCATTCTAATACAAAAGTCTTATTAAAAATAGGCATAACTAAAACTGGTGGTGCACATGGCTTGCTTTATAACTGAGAATGCTTGTTCTACCACTTCGTTCCATGCAAAGGCATTTTTCTCGAGCAGGGTTGTCAATGGGGCTGCAATTTTACCACAGTTCTTCACAAACTTCCTATGGTAGCCTGTAAGACCTAAAAATCCATGTAAACTCTTTAAGGTTTTAAGGTGGGGCCATACTTGCATTGTTGCAATCTTCTTGGGGCCCACTTCTACCCCATCTTGTCCAATAGTGTGACCCAAGTATTCGACCTCAGAGACCCCAAAAGAACATTTGGAGCGTTTGATGAATAATTGGTGGTCTTGGTGGAGATTTAAGGCTTTATGAACATGTTGTACATGGGCATCCCAAGTTTGAATGTAAATCAAAATGTCATCAAAGAAAACCAACACAAAATGATGAAGATATGGCCTCAAATTTTTATTCATGAAGCTTTGAAAAGTAGAAGGGGCATTACAAAGTCTAAATGGCATTACCAAGAACTCATAACGGCCTTCATGTTTTCAGAAAGTTGTCTTTGGAATGTTGGCCTCTTTCATCTCGATTGGGTGGTATCTTGAACGAAGGTCAAGTTGGTGAAAAATTTATCCCCATGGAGCTCATCCAAAATATCATCAATTACTGGGATGGGAAATTTATCTTTGATGGTCAACTTATTGAGGGCACAAAAATCAGGCCACATGCACTAATCACCATGTTTATTCAAAACCATGACTACTAGGGATGAATATGGGCTAGTGTTGGGATGTATGACTCCTGCCTCTAGTAGCTCATGAATTATCTTTTCAATTTCATTATTTTTTGAAAATGGATTTCTATATAGTCATAGCTTTGGTGGTGGAATTCCCAAAATCATGGGAATACCATGATCATTCTCTCCTCTATATGGGGGTAAACCCTTCGGTGTCCAAAACCCTTTGCAAGTCGAGATGGATTTTGAATGTGGTGGTATCCACAGCCTAGATGTCATGGAAGTGAGCAATAATTCTATAGTGACCCTTCTTTAATGAATTTTCCATCTGATGAGAACTTATGATTTCAGGGGAGCCTGTTTGGATCCCTTTGAGGGTATGAGCATGAGAGTCCTGAGTAAATCTCAAGTATAATTCCTTAATGTACATGGTAACTAGCTCCATTGTACATAGCCATTCTTCCCCTAAGATTATATCACAACCAACCATATCTATGGCAAACATATGAGTTTTGAGATGATAATCACCCAATTGGAGATTTATATTTCACAATGCCCCTGACATTTCATCATCCCGCCATTAGATATCATAATTTGAAAGTTGGGCATTGGGTGGATATATCAATGGAGTTCCTCATCCAATCGTTGGTGAATAAAGTTGTGCGTGTTGCCACTATCAACCAAAACTACCACGTTGTTATGATTGATGTAACCCTGAAGTTTCAAGGTTTGTGGGGATTAAATACCAAATAAAGTGTGAAGAGAAATGAGTGGTTCTTCTTGATGGACTTCATTTTCCACTTCCTCTTGCATGGGAGGAGTTTATTCAATATCTCAAGCATAAGGGAATCTTCCATAATGATGTATTCAGAATTGGTAGGAGCTTTCACATCAATGTGAAATAAAAAAAAATTCTTCACATTTATGACCTGGACCATACTTTCATCACAATTATAGCAGATTCCTCATCTTTTTCAATCTGTCATTTATGATGGAGGAAACTTATGTACCTTCCAGGGATGAGAAGGAATTGTTCTTGAGGAATTGACTTGTGTAGGGTGTGATGGAGGAATGAAAGAGGGTTTGTTGGTTTGTGTAGTGATCACTATCTCTATTTCTAGAGTCCTTTGCGATGCCTCCAACCAACTAGCAGGATGTTGCATTCTAACTTATGCTTTAATTTCCTCCTTGAGGCCACTAATGAAACATTTTTTATAGAAAGAATCCATTAAGTTCTCTATATGGATGGCTAATTGCTAAAATGTTGAAATAAAGTTTGTGGTTGAGCTTGTTTGGCGTAACTTGGTAAGCCGCCCCAAATAGTAGGGATCTCTCATAATGCCCATGGAGAGATTTAACAAATAGACTCCAAACAATGTAGCATCCATAGTCCTTTTTACGACACTCCAACCATTGCAATGTTTTTGGATCCAAATTCAAGACCCCCGCCTTAAGTTTCATCATGTCACTTGTAATACCATGAAGAGCGAAGTAATGCTCCATTTGAGTAACCTATCATGATGGGTTAGATCCATCAAACTTGTTTAAGTTTACTTTAGGAAAACAAATCTAAGTGTTATTATGCATAGAGTGTGGTTTATCGCTATGAAGACCAAATGGAGGTTAATGCTGGATAAATAGTTCCGATTGAGAAGTTTCTTCATGGTGTGGCTCATTGTGTTGTGTATTCCCATGTTCTTCTACATGTGTGGAACTAACTATAAAAATTTTCAACTTCTCATCCATCTTCTTCTCCCAATAGTCTAATTTTGTATCCAACTTTTTTTTCCATGTTTGATCACAATTGTTGATAGTCTATTGAATTTGTTGCATCTGTGCATTAATATCTGTGTATTGAGATTCCAGGTTTTCCAACCTACCGGTAGTAGAATGGGTGGCCATATTGTTTGGGGTGTTGGTGTGAGGTGGTTTATAGGGTTCCAACATGGGTGGAATTTGTCAAGTCTTAAGGATGAGACTTCTGCAACTTTGAAATTTATGCACTTATGGTGTGTACTTCCAACCTTTTAAAACCCTAATTTGGAGATTTCTTTCTTGGTCGACCTTCAAACTGAGTTATCTCTGTAAGTTTGGTCCATCTAATCCTGAAACATCATCCTATAGTATCCTGATATGTCTTCTTTGAAATGCCACGGGTCTAATTTAATTTTGATGTTCCAATATAAAGTTATAATAAGTTTCCCAAAACTTGTTATTTGTGGCCTTTACAGGAGAATGAAAGTGTACAGACTACCATGTGTCCAATTTTTAGGATATGATTTTTAAATTGATACCAAATATACTATGGTATGTCTTCTTTCTGATGCAACTCGTGGCACTCAAATTGGGTTTTTAAAACTTCAAATATAACAGTTTTACTTAGAACACCTTCTTAAGTCTATTTTTAGGGCCATGCAAATTGCTTAACTTGAAGTGAGTGTATCTATGAAATGGTAGTGACCTAGAAGCTCAAAATTGGACACAAGTTGCCTCCCTTTATATTTTATGTACCCTACAAGTTTTGGACCCCGAGTTTTCACAACAAAAAAATGGGAGCCAAAATGACTAATTTGAAAGGGCCAAACCCTAGGGAAACTTCCCTTGACTTTTACTGAGTATATATCCAAAATTATAGCGGCCACGTAGCTGAAAATTGGACAAAAGTTAGATGCTTATGTCTTTTATGTACCCTACAAGTTTCAAATCCTGAGGTGGTACAGAAAAAAAAATTGGGAATAAAAATTCCAAGATGACTTGTTTGAAGAGCGAAACCCTAGAAAATTCTTCCCTTTTGGCCCAAGAAAGAGCTATGATACCACTTGCAATATGCTTAAACCCATAAATTCGTAGAAAATATAGGAAATACAAGAAGAATAGATGAAATAGATAACAATGTTCACTTGCCTCTTAAAGGTGGCAACCTACAAGAGCACTAGCTCCAAATATAATGACAATTCTTGACTTCACATTACATATCTTACTACTCTCTATATAGTACTTCAATAGCTCAATTCTAACTATTTGTGGTGCCTCTATTAGTGAGGATC
Source organism: Larix kaempferi (assembly GCA_027924585.1). Lineage (NCBI taxonomy): Eukaryota > Viridiplantae > Streptophyta > Pinopsida > Pinales > Pinaceae > Larix > Larix kaempferi. The sequence goes on along the minus strand of BSBM01000435.1, from coordinate 13,876,591 downwards.
GACCACCTAAGGGCCTTTAATATATCAGGAAGACCCGTTTACATTAAACAACTACCCGCTAACGAATTAATGGGCCTTATGGCCTTGTACATAGATAAAGTAGGGGGGTTAGGGTAGGACCCTAATAGGTTGTCAAATCCTTTGGCTACCTTGTTCCCTTGATTGAATAGTCTCACTCGAAAATACTAGTTAATCCCACTCCTTTCTCTGTGAATGCCTAAATATTCATGGTTATGCAGCATAAAATCCATAATGGGAATGAAGAGAGACTCCAACCAGAATGGAGGGACATGTTGCACTTTATGTACTAGTGGTTGGCTGGGAAACAACTCCGGTCTAACAACAACGACATCACCTTGTAATTTGGAAAGGAAATTCTTGTGGTTTATTTCTTGTTCTTACTCTAGTGCGACCTTCTTCGATAACTCAAGAATATAGCAATAGATGGTAACAAATGCTATCAAATTCTCCTTCATTTATGACTAGGAGAGGAAGGAAGGTCAACCAATATCAATAAGTATGGAGCACAAACAATTCTAAGTGATTGAGTCTAGCAACCAATTCTCAAGGTTTTACTTGGCATAGATTGATGAAGCACTTGACCATTGGAGTATAAAAGAAAGGGAATAGTAGGTTGACGCTCCTCCATTGGAAGTGGAGAGTAGAGCACACAATTCCTCCATCCAAATTTATGGGATTCCGCTGGTATTGTTTCATATTAAAGAAAAAGCTCATCCAATGTTGTTTCATGTTAAAGAAAAAGCTCATCCAATGTTGTTTCATGTTAGAAGCACACATAGTACAATCAAATCCTCTAATTGGGAGAGCATGCATGATTGAATCATCTTGTATTCGTTGACATAGTTTTACTTATACTCTTCCTTTCTTTGTTGCAAATGTTGAAGTTTAAATATGTGAATTGGTGTTAGTTTTTCATAAATTTCAATCTGATCTAGGATCTTAACTGAGAGAATAACATCTACAGCATATCTACAACATATCAATCATGGACACAATAATGCAAGCACACAAGAGACATAGAGTTTCATCGGGGAAAACCAAGAAGGTGAAAAACCCCACAACTTCCTCAGAGATAGATAGAGCAATGATACAACCAAAGTATACAGAGATAATCCTCCTAGCAGCTGAACCTCCTCCTCCACTAGTGCGCCACTTTCCGAGTATTGTAGAAGTGAATAATGAGATGATAAAATAGAGATCTCCCGATCTCTATTTATACAGACCCTGTCCTGCCAAATAAACCAACAGGGCCAACTTGTCTAACTCAGTCTAATAAGCCATGGATAACTTAATCAGGGTCGACCCCACACATGGTGGTCTAATAACCCATCGGCAAGTTATGATACTTGCGACACTTGTCAATACAAATGATGACACTTCCGTATAGAGGAATAATAACATCTCTATAGGAGTACAATATACATAGATGAAATACATAGGTGAAATACATTCTGAAGTTACATATACATCAACACTCCCTCTTAACTAGGAAGGTATTTCTCGACAAAAATCTACTAGTACAAGTCTTCTTCTCTGGATCATCATTAGCGAATCATCGTCCTCGAATCATTGACATCGTCACTGCTGCTGCTATCTCAATCAATCTCCGATCTACTCATCATAGGAAGTTCTACAGAGCCAGTCCTTTTTCATACTGGATGTAGGCCCACCACCTATAGGTCTTCATCATCATTGGCCATACTGTGGAATCCTCAGGACTGATTACGTGCATCAACAAAACCTCTAAAGAGCATCCCAGGCATTTTACGAGCACACAGCTCAACCTATCAGATCTCCCGGGATCTTTTACATGTGACTGTCACAAACCCTTAAAAGAGTGTCTTGCCAAGCAAGATCTCTAAAGAGCATCTGAGGCCTTTTTCATCATGTCTAGATCTCCAGGACTTATTACATGTGACCCCTACCACAAAACCTTAAAAGAGTGTCTTTCCAAGAAAGATCTCTAAAGAGCATCTGAGGCCTTTTTCATCCTATCCAGATCTCCAGGACTTATTACATGTGGTCCCCACAAAACCTTAAAAGAGTGTCTTTCCAAGCAAGATCTCTAAAGATCATTTGAGGCCTTTTTCATCCTATCCAGATCTCCAAGACTTATTACATGTGGTCTAGCAAAACCTTAAAAGAGTGTCTTGCCAAGCAAGATCTCTAAAGAGCTTCTGAGACCTTTTACATGACTAGCACAACCTGTCCAGATCTCCAGGACGTATTACATGCTACCCTTGCACAACCTATCCACGGCCACGAAGTATCAACCTGATACTCACCATACATCATCCTGATGTACATCATCACATGATCAACCTGATCATCATCATAGCATCATCTTGATGCATATCATCTGGAGCAACATCCCGAAGCTCGTCATCCATGATCATCCTGATCATATAATGCATCCACCTGATGCATACCACGTATCTACCTGATACATGTCATCATACATGATCTACCTGATCATACAATGTATCCACTTGATACATATCATCATACATGATCTACCTGATCATATAATGTATCCACCTGATACATATACAAATCCATGATCCAACTGATCATATCCAGCATCCAACATGATGCATATACATATACATGATCCAACTGATCATAACAAGCATCCAACATGATGCATATATGTATACATGATCCAACTGATCATAACAAGCATCCAACATGATGCATATACATATACATGATCAAAATTATCAAAGCATCCAACTGATGCATATACAAAGCAGTAACTGGAGCATCATCCTGATGCTCATCATCCAGTGCTTACATCCACAACCATGGGAAGGATCCTCCTCTCACCATGCTTGGAATGGCTCCTACAAATGTGTCTATCACTTCTTCCTCAAAGTGTCATCAATCTGAATAACACCAAGCCTCTCCCTGAAGTACTCAAACTTCACTCTGGTTAGTGGTTTCGTCAACACATCTACAACCTATTCATCCGTCGCAACATACAGGAGCTTCACTGCTCCTCTCTGCACCATATCCCTGATGCAGTGATATTTGATCTCAATGTGCTTCGACCTGTTGTGGAACGCCGGGTTCTCAAACAGCTTCACACAACTCTGGTTGTCACAAAAAAAATACCAATAACATCCAACGAGAGATCAAATAACTCAAACAGTAGCTTCCTAAGCCATACTGCCTAACAACTAGCCAAATAAGCTGCAACATACTCTGCTTCGGATGTACTCAGTGCTACGCAGGACTGCTTCCTACTAAACCAAGAGATCACACCTGATCCCATACTGAAGCAACACCTAGAAGTGCTCTTCCTATCTGCAGCACTGCCTGCCCAATCTGAATCAACATAACCCTGCAGGTTAAACTTTTGATTTGCGTAATACTTGAGCCCATAATCAATTGTACCTTTCAGGTACCTCAGAATATGCTTTACAGCAACCAAGTGAACACTCCTCGGATCTGTCAGGAACTGGCTCAATGTGTTCACCACAAAGCAAATATCTGGTCTAGTGTTCGACAGGTACATCAAGGACCCAATCATCTGACGATACATAGTGACATCAACCAACTCAGATGAAGCATCATACAGAAGCTTCAAGTTCGATGCTATAGGTGTGGCCATGGCCTTGCAGTCCATCATCCTGAACCTCTTTAGGATCTCTACTGCATACTTCCCTTGTCCAAGGAAGATCCCATCTGCACTCTGCCACACCTCCATGCCTAGAAAATAGTGCATCATCACCAAGTCCTTCATCTCGAACTCGGCAGCAAGCTTCCTCTTGGTATCGGCAATCAATCCATCCTCACCTGTAACAAACAGGTCATCCACATACAATAGTAGTATCATAGGATTGCCTTCCTCAACCTTGAAGTAAAGGTTGGAATTTGCTTTACTCTTGGTAAAGCCCAAACAGGATAGAAAGCTGTCTATCCTACCATACCAAGTCCTAGGAGCTTGCTTCAAGCCATACAAGGCTTTCTTCAGTCTGCACACATATGACTCCCTATCATGTGTCTCAAAACCAAGTGGTTGCTCCACATACACTTCCTCTTCGACTACACCATTCAAGAAAGTTGTCTTGACATCCATCTAGTGTATCTTCCATTTCAGCACTGCAGCCAAGGAAAGTACTGATTTGATGGAAGTGTATCTAGATACAGGTACAAAAGTCTCTTCATAGTCTATTCCCTCTTTCGGAGAGAAGCCACGAGCTACAAACCTCGCTTTGTATTTTTCTATGCTACCATTTGCAGCATGCTTGATCGTATAGATGCACTTGGAAGTCACAACAGACTTCCCTTCAGGTCTTGGGACCGCATCCCAAACATCATTCTTCATGATCGACTGGTATTCCTCGATCATGGCATTCTTCCATTACTGCATCCTGAATCCTGGGAACTTTAGATTCTTCAATAGATAGCTTTGTTGCTGGAACAAATGTTGTAGTCCTTCTTTTGTAGGTGATGGTATATGATCTTTCTTACAAAGCAAGTTAAATTGCATGATTAGAAACATCTCATAGTTTTCATAACAAATTCTTACACATAAAGAAATATGTCATACAGTCATGCAATTATTTTAGCCAATGCTTCAATACAACATTTATCCATATCCCGTAACTTTCTAGATGCCTTCCAATCTCTACCAGAACATTGTTAAGAGTGTGCACAACTCCCAACATGTCGGCAAAGAGGTTTCATTCTAGATAAGTAGCAATGGAATGTTATACAGTGCCATAGGCCACTTACCCATCACATGCATATTAGTAGTATACTGTTCATTAATGCAATTATTCTAATATGCGTAATACACACCCTAAGTCTAGGAACATAAGCATATACATCATTGAAGAATATTATTTAAACAAACAAATATGCAAGAAATGACAATTCAAATACTTATCTTTGTTTGGTTTGTAGGGTGGACTCCCTCTCAATATTTGCTTCCTTGCAGGAACTACTGGAGTGTGCTCCCTCTTGATCTTTGCTTCCTGTATTACCTATCTTTGAACTTATATCCATCCTCTATCACTATGCATACTTACTAGTATCATCATTGTGTTATCCTCGAGGTCTCATACATACATTCATTAGTATAATATTAATACTATCAAAACATTATGATTCTAAGTAATCTTAAACATGTATGGTCAAGATCATTTCATACACAGATAATTTATCACAATTCTTTTACTCATGTATATTCCTATTTGACCATAGGACTTTTCTGGTTAGTCATATCATCAATCAAAGTAAGAAGCATAATATTCCTAAACCCATGATTACTCAAACCTATAACTTCATGAATAATCATTATCAATCATGCCAAGTATACTTATATAAGAGATCCTATCACAAGGTAGGATTCTAACTTGATATAGGAAAAACATACCTGGATTAATATGTTAGCTGGTTATGTCTAACATACCCACATGATGTCTTCTTGTTCTCTTAAATGACTTGTGCTAGTAACCTGCATATCTCATAGGTTAATCATTATAGAACCAAGTTATGCATACCTCGTAAGTAGATCTTCTATGTGATCCATGACAATGGATGAATCTTTGTCTTCATGTCACCATGGTCATATGTTCTTGAACTAGAACATGATTTGTCTTTCTTGATGTACCTTTCATGTTAGCGGACAACATCAACCTCATACAACACCACAATGCATTAGTACAATCATAAGTGTCAAAACCCTAATCAATGAATATCTTCTATCATGCATTCATAATTTTATTAAGGTGATACAACAAGTCTAAAATTAATCAAGATTGTACTAATCTTAATGAAGACAAACATAAACTTAATCATGAATAGATTTCAAAACATACCCGTAAGTCATACCTGTCGAGTTTGCTTGTAATCTTCTTATGTAAGGCCTTAGCCTCATCTCCCTCTGAAACTGGAACTTCTTCACTTATGCAGGTGACCAATCCATTCTCTTCTCGGATTAACCCAATCCACTTGATTTGTAGAAACTGGATCTGGAGCTGGATTAAGGTTTGTCAGAGAAAACCTAAAAATTCAAACTTTAAATTTCAAACTTCTAAAAGGATAGAAAGATGTGCCTTGATGAGCTGATCAACTTGGTATACTCAGAATTTGAAAACTGCAAAGTTTCACCCCTCAAATTTGCTTTTCAATCTTCTGGATTCACTAGGGAGGACCCTGAATTAGGGTTTGAGTTTCCCAAAGCTTCGCCCAACCAAATAGTTTGATCCAAAGCTCTAAAATTCAATTTTTCCAAGAAGCTTCCAGCTATGGTAACAGATTTCAAAAATTTCCATTTTTGCAGAAGCCCTAAATTTTCACCTTTCCGATCAAAGTCCCAAACTAGGGTTTGATCAAGCTCAGCCTTCTGCCCAACCAAAAAATTTGATCTTGGTCTCTAAATTTCAATTTTGATGAGGAGCATCCATCCGTGGTCTCCGATACAAAAATTCCAACATTCTCTGAAACCCTAAATTCCCGGAGCCATGAATGAAGGTGGTCAAAATCCAATTCTGTTTTGATAGAAATATGCACCTGATTGATTCTGTTGTAACTCTGAAATTTCAGATCTATAGGGTCTGAAAATTCTATCTGTGGTAGCCCGACCTGTTATCTTTCCAACCCCATGGGTCTGACCTCAAATGGATTCTCTGAGAGAGAGTTATGCCAAGTGTCACAACGTGACCTGTTTATGGCATAAAAAAGGAGAGCGAACTTGTACGGAGTACCACGTGTCATTGTTTCAATTTTTGCCTCTGAAAATCATACCTGTGAACGTACAGTCTATGCCCTACCTACCACTTTTTATGAAATTTCATTTGGAGCTTCCTAGCCCAATTTATGACCTTTTTTCCTAGGTCACATGTTTATGACTCAGATCTGGAAGAGGTAGAAACCCTATATTTTACAGATCATAAATCAAAAAGTACAACGAATTAGAGGTTTTTCTTTGGACATAAGGTACATGGGGATCTTATCTTCGACCTGTAAGATTTTCAGATCTTGAAACCTCTCTGAAATAGATTTATAGCGAAAGTGCTACGACGGCTGGTTTTCGCTATATCAAGCCCTAGCTTCGCAAGTGCAACAAGTGTCATAAATTCCATATCATGCCTTCTTTTAGGCTAGAACTAATACTATGTTAATTTTTCAGAAATTTCAATCTGATATAGGATCTTAACTGAGAGAATAACATGTACAACATATCTACAGCATATCAATCATGGACACAATAATGCAAGCACACAAGAGACACAGTGTTTCCTCGGGGAAAACCAAGAAGGTGAAAAACCCCACAACTTCCTCAGAGATAGATAGAGCAATGATACAACCAAAGTATATAGAGATAGTCCTCCTAGCAGCTGAACCTCCTCCTCCACTAGTGCGCCACTTTCCGAGTAGTGTAGAAGTGAATAATGAGATGATCAAATAGAGATCTCCTGATCGCTATTTATACAGACCCTGTCCTGCCAAATAAACCAACAGGGCCGACTTGTCTAAATCAGTCTAATAACCCATGGTTAACTTAATCAAGGCCGACCCCACACATGGTGGTCTAATAACCCATTGGAAAGTTATGATGCTTGCGATACTTGTCAATACAAATGACGACACTTCCATATAGAGGAATAATAACATCTCTATAGGAGTACAATATACATAGATGAAATACATAGGTGAAATACATTCCAAAGTTACATATACATCAACAATTGGTTCCTTATGGACTGAACCCTTGAATATATTAATTTGGGGTGGTTTGGGCTCGATTTGGGGTAGGAAACTTATGATTTATTAAGTAGGGTTGGTTGGGATAGGTATATTTGTTCATAGCAATAATAATTTTCCTCTTCTATATTGGTTTCATTCAAAACGTCATGGGCATCCTACTTTATTGCATGAGATTGGTCCTTAGGTAGGTTCAATAATTAAACGATGTTGCAATTCTAGGGTTTGGTGCAGATTGATGAGGCACTTCATCATTTGGTTGGTTGGAGGTTAAAGGAAATCAAACATAAGGGAAGCAACAACTTCTGGTGAAGTGGAGAGTAGAGAAAAGGTAAGCGCGCAACTCACCCATCTATGAAAATTCATGGATTTGTATTTGCTTCACCAAAGGTAAGCAACTAAGAAATATCATTCTTATCTTTTGACCCTTTTTTTCAATCTATCTACATTTCCTTCTTGATTCTGGGTGATATGCATTATGTTTCATCGCTTATCTCTAATTCCACTCAACCAATAAATTATAATATTATCAATGATTACCTTCCCTACCTATGTTCTTCTAGTTTCCCGTGGACATATTTTTTGTGTTAATCTCCTATTGCTCCAATGCAATAAATTCACATCTTATTAAGGGTAAAACATAGTAGGCCACTTCCTTAGTGTGGAAAAAGAAGCAACTTATTGTTGTTTTATGGGATTCAAAGGGTCCTTAGCCTCTAAACCTTGAACCCCCTAACATTTAACACTAAACTTAACTTATCCCTCTAAACGATAAAATTTAATCCTAACATTAAACTTAACCCAAGCCCCCTAAACCTTAAACTTTACCCTTAACATTAAGCTTAACCATATCCCTCTAAACCTTAAAACTTATCTTCAACACCAGAAATAACACTTAATACACAACCATTACCCCTTACCTTTTATTACTCAAATTTTAGCCTTTAACCACAAATCCTAGTCTCTCAACCCTTAACACTTAACCCTAAATCATAAGCCTTAACCTTGGATATCAAAATTAATCACTTATTATAACATTAACTCTTAGTCCATAAATCCATCCCTTAATCATAAACTCTTAATTTTAGACTTGTAACCTTTACCCTTAATCCAAAAAATTTACTCCTCAATACTTAACTCACAACAATAGCCTTATTCCTGAACCTCTAACTCTAGATCCTTAAGAATCAATCATATATCCATAACCTTTAGTCTTTAACCCTAATCCTCAACGCCTTAATCCTTAACCCTAACATTAACCCCCGATAGTGACATTATTCGTTAATGCATAAACCTTAAGCCCATAACCCGCAACTCTTATCCCTGGAACCTTAACCCATAACCCTTAGCATCTACACTTTTCCTTTATACCTCACCTCTCATCCCTCTACTCTTAGTCCTTACCCTTATCATTAATACCTTGTCCCCTACCCATCACCTCTCAACCTTATCACCTATCATTTTACCCTCATCCCTTAACCTCAACCCTTCCTCTTAGTGCTTAACAATTAACCCTTAACCATAATATCAATAATTTCCTCTCAATCCTCAACCCATAACCCTCATCCCTTAACCCTTAACCATAAAGTCATAACCCTTAGCCCTTAACCTTAGACCTTTAACCCATAAACACTAGCCTTGGACACTTTTCCCTTACCCCTCACCTTTTTCCTCTTATCCCTTACCTCTCAACATTCATAGCTTGGACTTTATATGGAACCCCTCAACCTTATCCCTTATCCATTTACCTTCACCCTTCAACCTTCCCTTACCCTATAGCACTTAACAATTAACCCTTAAACCTAATATTAACCATTGTCTCTCAACCCTCATCCCATGGTCATCAACCCCTAATTGTTGATGCTTATCTCTTATCCCTTATCCCTCACCCCTCATCCTTTTGTTCTTACACTTCACCCCTTGAACCTTAGCCAAGCCCCCCCCCCACCCCTTAACCCATATCCTTTAACCTTTAAAAATCACCCTTTAACCCTAACATTAATTGTTGCCTCTCAAATCTCAACCTTTAACCCAAAAACCATGATCCTAATATTTAACCATATCCATTAATCATTAACCCTTACTCTCAACCCTCAATCCTTAACGCATAACCACAAACCATTGATTCTTAAAAGGATGCATTGTCCTATTAATGTCTATTTAAACCAATTTTGTTTGTTGGACTCGTGTTAAGTCCCTTTGATGGTGGAGGGAAATTGATTTTTATAGGTCAAACGCCTTCCCTCACATATAGACAACATGTCTCTACACCTAGTGAGGTTTGAACCTATATTTTTTGTAGAGAAGTGACCCATCCCAACTACTAAGCCACAACTTGATGGTTATTGCATCAACTCAAGATTTGGAGGACAAAGCTAGTTTTTAGATTGAACCCTCAAACCAAAACCCTTGAGCCTTAGCCTTAAACCCTCAACTCTTATCCCTCAACCCTTAGCATGCATCCCTTAGTTCATAAGCCTTAGCCCCATAATCCTTAATCCGTAGCCCTTAAACCCATAAATTTAGTCATTGACTTTTAAACCCATATCCTTAGCCACTAAACCCAAACATTTATAACGCTTTATTCCTAAGACCCAAACCCTTAACTCTTAAATCCAAACCTTAGGAGTAAATTTTGTAACACTCATCCTTAAGATATTAACCACAAGCCTTAATTAATTATTAATATTTAACTCTTATGCCTTAATCGCATATCCCCACTCTTTAACCTTTAGCCCTACCCTTAACCTTAACATTTGCATTAACACTTAAACCGTAACCTTAATATTAATCTCTCAACCTTTACCTTTAACTCTATATCATAAGGCCTTAAATATTATCCCTTAATCCCAAACCTATAATCTTGATCCCTTAAAGCGTATAACTATTTATATAGAATTATTTATAGAAGCTTGAATTTTCATCATTGTACAACTAAAAGATATATTTAAAAGATTTTTATCAAATGACATAGTTTTTCTTGTATAATGATTGTCCTCAATGCTATTTGACAACTAAATTATAATAAATTTTGTCACCTTCTAAAAACAAAAAAATGTTGTTGTTGTTTTTTGTTTTTTAAATTCAAATATTTTTCTTTCACTTCATTGGGCCTCCTAGGTTAATTCAATTTACATATCGTCTTTGAATGATTTTGAAAATACCCTTAAATCCCGATTTAAAATATTGCACCATCACCAACATTTTACAATGAGGAAACAAGTAATTTATATGATTTTTTTTTAATTCCACAAGTTTTTATTCATTGATTTAAATAAAAGTTTCTTGGACCACTAGTTAATTGCTTTTGTTTGATTTTTGTATTTCCTATAATACCTTTCCAAACATGGGTTAAATTTGATGTGCACTCCTATCCATCATGTAAATTTTTTGTGACGTTTTTTTATTTAAAAAACTGCCCTTCATATGAGGCTTGGTATTTATTTTTGCCATCAAACAAATATTATGCATTATATGCTTTTATTAATTTTTGTTGCAAATGCAAGATAACTTTGGAATTACTATTATGATAAAAAAAACACTTTATTTTGGCACACGACAATGTTAAAAACACAAAATTATTATGAAATTGCATTTAACATAACATTATCAAAAGACAAAAGTTTATACAAATAGGAAGATTTTGTATAACTCTAATTCCTTCCAATAGATAAGACCATAAGTCACTAGGTATTGGATCGAAATATTTGATATGTCCTACATCATATGGAATACAACAACTTTACAAACTTAAACAAAAAGATAAAATCCTTAAGTATTTAAGATTGTTCTTTGTTTAACTTCTTCCAAATTTCATATACCTTATCACATTTACCATCGATGAATCAAACTCTATTAGTGACACTAGCATAAAGATATCTAATGCACTGAATGATGGCTTTTTCCTTCATACATCCTTACTTATGTTTTGTTTTGAGAATCCTCCCTTTTGACTATACTTGCATGAATAATAAGCATTGTCTATCATAACATAAGATGTTTGAAAATTTTGTATGTAACTTATGCAAAATTTATATAGGAATCCCATGCACCACACATCCATTTAACAACCAGAACTTCAATGGAAACTTGAGAGCATGGCCACACAATTGGGGCTTCCACAAGTAGCATGTATTAACCCGTCTTCTTGAAATTCCATGATCATAGATGCCCCACCCTATCAAACACTCCTCTCAAAGAAGATTTCATTGTTTCCATTTTCCAAATATTATTGCAAACATAACCTCATAATTGGCATGCCTTGTTCGGATATTCACATCATCTTTTTCAGGATCTTGCATGCAATTAGGGTTTGCATGCAGAATCTAGGGTTTGCATGCACCTGCATGCATCCCAGTCACCAGTTTGATGCCTCCAGCACCTTAGCCACCTCATTCTAGCACCCGGGAGCCACTTACTATAGAGTTTTACCCCTCCTAGGCTGAAAGGCGCCCACTTCTCACCTACTGCCAAAGAAGGGCGCACTTGTTCACCTACCACTGCAGTTCCACTTCAGTTACACTCAGTTAGCTCCGATTCTCCCTGATTTGAGGCTAGTTTCACTCCCGACTGACTGTTTCACTTACGTTGGACCTCCAGATTGACTAGATGACTTGTTCTGACTTCAGTTAGCATCCCATGCGCCCCCACTGAGCCTCCCTCTCCTTAATCAGTGCTACACACTTCAGTTACACTTATTACACTCAGTTAGACTCAGATTGACACTTGGATGACTGGTTCTTGTGCATTGATGACCACCACCGATTGATGATGAGGACTCCTAGTTGGAGTCAAGCTACTCCATTTAGTGATTCGAATGGCCTACTTAGTCAATTCGAATTGCTCATTGACAGATATTGTATTCTATTGTAATTCATTCACCCTTATTGGGATATTGAGCACTGCTGCATGTTTTGCACAGTTTTGCACCATATTTTCTATGTTCATCTGTTGTGATTGATTTACTTGTTCATTAGATCTGCTGTGACTAATTTTACATGGTATCAGAGCCATTGCAGGGACAAGATCTCTTTTCTACAGGTGTTTGTACAAGAAGATTTGACTGAATTGCTCAAATTGCAAAAAGTTTTGGCATGAGATATCTCAAGGGCATTCGCTCCTGTGCATGCAAAGCTTGAAAAATACATCCAATACCACTCCAGAAGCTTGAGTTTCCACATAATTCCTGGATCTGATACATTGGACCCATTCAACATTGTTTGATCTCCAATCCCAGGTGTGATGCAACTCTAAAAGGGTGGATTGTTCGACCTTACGGTTCTTGGTTTGATTGTGATTTGCAGGTTATCAAGCTCCTCCTTTGCATTCGCTACACTGTGCATGCAAACTCCTCTTTTGCATTAGCTACACTCTGCATGCAAGCTCATCTACATCAGTTTGACTCGCTCCTAGCAATGGAATACTCTTCTTCAAAGCCTATCCTCACCCCATTCAATTATTTTGATTGGAAAGATGATATGGAGATCATATTACGTTCAAAAGGTTACTACCGAGTCACTCTTGGTCTTGAATTGGAGCCAAACAATGTGTCAGATCGAACCAAACACTACAACAAGCTTGATGAAGCTTATGGTCTTCTTTGTCTCTCCATCTCCAAAGATCTTCACTTCCATCTCAGCGGATTGAAGACTCCAAAAGCCATATGGGAGCAACTTGAAACACTATTTGGCAAGCAGGATGAGCTTAGGGCTTTTCAATTAGAGAATGAATTGATTGGCCTTAATCCTAAGAATTTTGAGACCATCAATGAATTCTTCACAAAATTCAAGAACTTGAACTTGCAATTGAAGAACAGTGGAGTTATCAAAGAGGATAAACAATTGATCCTCTCCATTCTAAGAAAGCTTGGGAAAGATTATTCGGTATTTGTCTCTACTTTCAATTCCGGTCGGCTAACTACCCCGAATTGGAAGATGCCTACCTTGAATGCCTTCATTGAGTCCGTCACAAAAGAGCATGACAAGTTGATTCAAATGGGGTCCATAAGCTCCAAAGATTCAGCCCTATATGTTCAAGGACCCAAGATCTCGAATGGTAAAGGAAATCAAAAGAAGGAGAAGCCCAAATTCGAGCCTCACAAGCAAAAAGACAAAGGCAAGCAAACAGATGCACCATCCAGTTCGAAGTTCAAGCAAAAGGGCAAAGAAGGTAACCAAAAATCTAAATGTACTTATTGTAACCGTGGATTTCATCCCAAAAGTTCATGTATGAAGAAGACTATAGATCAAATGGCCCTCCTTTTGGAAAAGAACAACATAACCCTTCCTGACGGTGCAAGGAAGAAGGATAGGAATGATGATCATGAAAGAGGACAAGCACTCATGGCAACGGTTTCGAAGCCCACTACTCTCTTGATAGATTCGGGTGCATCAAATCATATGGCTGCAAATATTGATTCTTTTTCCTCATTCGATCCAAACAGCTCCATCCCCATCCATTTGGGAGATGACTCAAAAATTTCTTCAAAGGGCAAAGGTACGATTCATGTAGAACATGGAAGCTTTCAGAATGTTCTCTATGTGCCTTCCTTGGCTTCAAATCTCCTTTCTGTGTATCAAATGACACATACTGGTGAACCAAAGCAAGTTACATTCATCCCTAATACAGTTGAAATTTCTGATATCAAAAGTGGAAGACTAGTTGCAGTCGGAAAGGAAAATCACACTGCAAAATGCTATGAGTTTTCACACTTTATTCCGCTTGCAAAGCCTACTGCTCTTCGCACACATGGTAATGAGGTTAGTAGGCTTTGGCATGAAAGATTTGGACATCTTAATTACAAGTATTTGCTACTATTATCAAACAAATCCATGGTAGATGGGCTTCCACAACTCCGTTCCTCGAAGGGAATATGCACTGGTTGCATCATTGGGAAGCACCCCGAGCACAGATTCAACCGCGGCAAAGCTAGCAGAGCTTCTACTATTTTGGGATTGATCCATTCTGATATCAGTGGTCCACTGCCCCATATGTCATTAAATGGTTCAAGGTATGTTTTGACATTTATTGATGATTTTTCCCGCTTTACATGGGTATTCTTTCTCAAAAACAAGTCAGAAGTGCTTGGAAAATCCAAGGATTTTAAGGCTTCTGTTGAGACCACCACTGAGAGCAAGATCAAAGCTCTTAGATCTGATAATGGTGGGGAATATATCAAGTCCGAGTTGCTGCAACTTTGTGCCCAAAGCGGAATTAAGATCCAACATACAGTTCCCTACACACCCCAGCAAAACGGTGTAGCGAAAAGGAAAAATCGGTAACTGAAAGAGATGGCTACATGCATGATTGAATCGAAAGGTTTGGCTGCAAATATTTGGGCTGAAGCAATCAATGTTGTTGCATATATACAGAACCGTGTTCCACATTCATCCGTGAAAGGTATGACTCCTTTCGAAGCATTCTTTGGTCACAAACCGGATGTGTCAAATTTGAGAGTTTTTGGCTCTATTGCATGGGCTAGAATTCCTTCTGAGAAGAGACGAGCTTTGGATCCACAAAGTATCGAGTGCATATTGATAGGATATGGGGAAGAATCAAAAGCATATAAACTCATGGATATCAGATCTAAAAAGATATTCATAGAGCGCAGTGTGCAATTTGAAGAACCGCTTCAAGAATTGCAACTAGTCGAGGAGAAGACTGCCGATTCACCGCCTTCACCAGAAGAAGATCCGAGCAGCGATAATGAAGGTATGAGTTCTTATATTTCTGATATTGTAGCAGCATATGATGATGATGAAATATCAGGTTCAGAATCCGACCATTATGATCCTCCTCAGTTACCAAAGTGGGCCCAAAACACTCTACATTCTGCTGGTTCGAATCTTGGAAATCCTGCTGATCCGAGACGAACAAGAGGAGACTTTCAAAGAGCAGGTATGGCTCTTTCTATTGCTGATCCATTTCTTCCTGAGATTTGTTATTTGATGGCTAGTTCAGATCCTACATCATACTATTCAGCTCATCGAGATCCGAGATGGAAAAGTGCCATGGACGAAGAGTACAGTTCTCTTCAAAAGAACAACACATGGGAGCTAGTTTCTCTTCCACCTGGAAGAAAACTAGTGAACTGTAAATGGGTCTACCATACTAAAGTTGCTGCTGATGGCACTATCAGCAAATATAAAGCAAGGTTGGTGGCAAAAGGTTTTTCCCAAGTCCAAGGAGTGGACTACACTAAGACCTTTGCACCGGTTGCAAAGATGGATTCCATCCGCCTTGTTTTAGCTATTGCCGCATCCAAGCACTGGGAAGTGCACCACATGGATGTGAAGAGTGCATTTTTACATGGAGACCTTGCTGAAGAGGTCTATATGCAGCAGCCAGAGGGTTATACATCAGATCCATCATTGGTTTGTAGATTGAAGAAATCTTTGTACGGGTTAAAACAAGCCCCAAGAGCTTGGTACGCAAAGATGGACTCCTTCCTTCTTTCTCAGAATTTCCAAAGGTGCAAATCTGATCCGAATGTGTATCTTCAGCGAGTTAAAGGTAATTTGTTGGTTATTGTAGTTTATGTTGATGATCTGCTCATTACTGGTAGCACACTTACTTCAATAAACAAGCTAAAATCTGCCTTAAATCTAGCTTTTGACATGAGCGATTTGGGCTTGCTGAGTCATTTTTTGGGCTTGGAGATAGCTCAAAATTTTGATGGGATCACTATATCTCAGCAAAAATATGCTTCCGACCTGTTATTGAAGTTTAATATGGCTGAATGTAAGGCAGCCCCATTCCCATTCCTCTCAGGAATCAGTCTTGAGGAGGGAGATTCCACACCGCTTGCATATTGCAGTATGTATCGACAGTTGATTGGTTCACTACTTTATTTGACACACTCACGACTTGATATATCATATGCCGTGAGTGCTGTGTCAAGATATATGCAGCAGCCACATGAGCTTCATTGGCGAGCAGCCAAGCGGATCTTGCAATATGTGCAAGGTACGAGACAGTTTGGCATACATTATGCTGCAGATTCTGAGCTAGATTTCATTGGTTTTACTGATTCAGATTGGGCAGGTGATAGTATTGATCGGAAGTCCACTTCCGGTTATGTTTTCATGATTGGTCATGGTGCTATTTGCTGGTCCAGCAAAAAGCAAGCAGCCATTGCACTTTCTTCAGCAGAGGCAGAGTATCGAGGGGCAGTCAATGCCTGCATTCGGGCAGTTTGGTTGCAGGGTATTCTTTTCGAGTTTGGTTTTGGTGGCACTACTTCGACTATCCTATTTTGTGACAATCAAAGTGCTATCAAGATCTCCACAGATCCAGTTCAGCGGCAGAGGACCAAACACATTGAGATTCATATGCATTACATTCGACAGTTGGTGCATGACCGCACCATCATTCTGCAATATTGCCCTACTGATGAGCAAATTGCAGACATCTTCACCAAGAGCTTCACTGAGAAGAAGTTCTCTTACCTCCGTTCACTGTTGGGGGTGAGTTCCATCATGGTGGAGACAGATTGATTCATTATTATGCTTTAGCTTGAGGGGGGGCTTTCTTCCCACTGGGTTTTCCCTCTTTCCTCACTTAGTTTATTTTCAGCATTTTTTTTTGGATTATTGTATTGGGGTGACCTTTGGTCTTAGTTACCAGGGCCCCACATTATTTTTGTTGGCACATCATAGTCTAGCTTGAGGGGGGGTGTTCGGATATCCACATCATCTTTTTCAGGATCTTGCATGCAATTAGGGTTTGCATGCAGAATCTAGGGTTTGCATGCACCTGCATGCACTTGCATGCATCCCAGTCACCAGTTTGATGCCTCCAGCACCTTAGCCACCTCATTCTAGCACCCAGGAGCCACTTACTACAGAGTTTTAGCCCTCCTAGGCTGAAAGGCTCCCACTTCTCACCTACTTCCAGAGAAGGGCGCACTTGTTCACCTACCACTGCAGTTCCACTTCAGTTACACTCAATTAGCTCTGATTCTCCCTGATTTGAGGCTAGTTTCACTCCCGACTGACTGTTTCACTTCCGTTGGACCTCCAGATTGACTAGATGACTTGTTATAACTTCAGTTAGCCTCCCATGCGCCCCCACTGAGCCTCCCTCTCCTTAATCAGTGCTACACACTTCAGTTACACTTATTACACTCAGTTAGACTCAGATTGACACCTGGATGACTGGTTCTTGTGCATTGATGACCACCACCGATTGATGATAAGGAATCCTAGTTGGAGTCAAGCTACTCCATTCAGTGATTCGAATGGCCTACTTAGTCAATTCGAATTGCTCATTGACAGATATTGTATTCTATTGTAATTCATTCACCCTTATTGGGATATTGAGCACTGCTGCATGTTTTGCACAGTTTTGCACCATATTTTCTATGTTCATCTGTTGTGATTGATTTACTTGTTCATTAGATCTGTTGTGACTAATTTTACATGCCTTTATAACTAAGCTGGTCTTGAATGCTTCGACAAACATTTATTTTAAATAGGTTTCTTTATGTGTTGATAACACAAGCACTGTGTATATATACATTGAAAAAATAATGCATATTCCAAATTAGTGACTCTAATCACGAAATTTAACGACTTTCCTTGCAATTTGGTCAGTATAACGAGCTTTCAGTTAAATATTCATAGTGAATATTTTAAGGAGCATTAAGAGAATTGTCTTTTCATTGTGCATGTGTGTTTGTAACATGTAATGAGAGATTGGGGCCCATATAGTTCAACAAGTTCTGACATGTTTGATGGTCTTGTAGTAGAAGTTGGAACCGTGGGACTAGTCTATATGAGCTATTATTAGAGTATGGCCTCAAGCCCTCAACCCATATACCTATTTTTAATGCAATTCAATCTAAATATGTATTCATGTGGTCAACAAACAAGACAACATTAAATAAAGACATGGCATAGTGATAGAGCTAACTTCCTAAGAGTTATATAACACTGATACTTGAACATTGAAGCTTGAAATGGATAGTGGTAGCATGGTAGGTTGCAGCCTACACAAAGGAAAACTTGATTTAAGTTGTCTTTTAACTGCGCTATAATATTTTGGAAGCCACTATATCCCAAATTAGAGGGGACATGGAGATCATCAAGTGTTATTGTATTTTTATATTCACTTGTTTTCTTACAATGTTCTAGTTTTTTGTATATGATTTAATTTTGGGATTTAGGAATCATAATTTACAACCAAGGAACAAATGCTCAATGTTGAAGAGTCATTATAATATTATAATTTGAATACACATACTAGTGGATATTGGTAATGAATTAAATCATGTTGTAACAAAAGAACCAATAAATTGTTGGATGCATTTGTTATGTGGAGAATCCAATAGCAATGCTTTGTGATTGCTTTATGACTTCCACATTAATATTTTTTTTTTTTATAATTTAGTATATACATTATATCACAAAAAGAGTTACATAGTCAGGGTATCATACATGCCTTCCCATAGGAGAAAACAACATGATTAACAGAGTTCTTGGGCTTCTCTGGAAGAGAAAACAACCCATAATTTCAAAAAATATAGTATGACATTCATTGTTTGCATTTCCTAAGAACCTAAACAAAAAAATCAGACCTAGAATAGTGCTATCAGAGCACAAAGTGTCAAAAAAGAAAACCATAATCATCAACCTAACCCAAGACAGGTGTCAAAAGAGCAAGCCTGAAGTCAGAGTTACACCGTGTGGTCAGGATGTGCACCCTCTTGCTTGACGTGGCCGACAATTTGGTGCATGGTGTTGCTTGTGCTAGTAGCCACTCCCTCGTCCATTTGTCTCTTGCCATCGTTTTTTTCTGTTGGGGGCTCTGCCTTAACAGTCGGGCACTCTTGTGTTTCCGTTCCTTCATGCTAGGTTTTTTTATCTGCTTCAAAGTCTAAGCCAATATGCATACTTCCATTGGGTCCAACCGTGGCCAGCAAAGGTTATGGAAGATGATAGAGTTGAGCAATGTCTGATGTCAAATTGATGAGAATCTCAATCCGGTCACAGAGCTCCCTAATGCGTGCCTGAGTGTCCTCTTCGACATCCTAGATGTCGTTCCTAATAACTAGCAACGTATCAGTCATGGTGGCTAGGTGGTGGGAGACACCAACCATACCATTTTCCGAAGAGCGTTGGTGACACCCACGTCCTCGTCTGCTCATGGCTCTATGCCTTTCACGCGCCATCTCACCCGAAATGCTCGTGGTTGTATAATCCTGTGGCCGTGTATGTGTCTGTGTCTGCAGCCACTAGGAGGCTGGAGGATGGTCTGCGCAGAGGTGAGGAACAAGAGCGAACCAAGAATAATGAACAAGAATGAGCACAGGATTGGGCTTAATCCCTTCGATGGATGGCGTACAATCATCATTTCCCTCCATTAAAATTTTGAGGTAATGCAAGTGCCAGCTTGTCCTAGTGAGCTTTGGGGGGGCGAACCAGAGTTATTGCGTGCAATAATCCAAGCCATCGTTGGCTCCAACCTGCCAGTCGGCATGCGCTCCGCATCAACCTCCATTAAATCAACATTTAATATGCCATGCTTGTTGGGCATGTCCCAAGGGGGTATAGTTTTGATGAAGAATAGTTTTTGTACTGCGCAGTTCGAGCTATGGGCGCAGAAGGCAAAGTTTTGCGAAATGCGCAGCTCGGAGGTATGCTCAATTTTGCGCAGTAATGCTGTTGCGCAGGGACAGTGCAGCAGCTATTTTTTGTAAAAGCATAAATAAAGGTCGAATGTGGAAGCGGCCTATTTTTGGAAACTGACTCCAGGACTCCCGACAGTTGAGTAAGGAGCAAAGTGAAGTTAGAGGGAAGCGACCTGTCTAAGAGAGTGGCGACAAGTAGTTAAGAATCTAGGCCACTAAGTCGACGGCGACAGGCAAGCTAAAGGAGCGGAAAGTGACATGCCACGATGCATTTGTAACCATTTTGTTGATGACTGCGGCTATTAGAGGACGTGAGAGCCACAAGTGGCCCGGTAGGGTGGCCAAAGCAAGTGGAGAAATTTGTCGACGGCGACAGACAGGATGGCGGGTAACCACATCAGTTTTGGGAACCTTAGGTTGTTTTGGGGCCTATGGATTGTAAAGACATGACCTACAAGCATGATCTATAAGAAGGCACAATTTTGTAAGGGAAAGGGTTGAATCTTCATTGTATAATTTTGAGCAATACTTGTTGTTTTGCCAGAAGCTATTGTAAAGACTCTGCAAGCTGCGTGTGCAGAGGTCTATTGAGATAGAAGTGAGTGTGCAGCTGAGTGCGCAAACTGGAACTGTTGTACCCTTCCCAAGATAATATAACAATAGTTCCTGTGGACGTAGCTCTCATCCCGGGGGTGAACCATGTTAAACTCTGTGTTGTGTGATTGGTTATATGTTTGCACTTGTTTATTTGCTTACAATGAATGCTTGAAATCTCTTTTATCAGTTGATATGTCATTACTTTTATATGTATTCACCACAAGAATGGGATGGGAATAATATGTTAAGTAACGCATATGAGGATGAATGTTGAATGCATAATAGTTATGAATTTAACGAATGCATAAGTCAGTTAGATAAACACTTAAGTAAAGAGAGTTCGCACCGTGCAACTCCATCGAAGCGCAACACTTGAAGTGCGTTGTCTTCCGTGGTTAGTCATATTGCATAAGTCATAAGATAAATCCTCTAAGACAATTGATGAATGGATAGGGAACTCTAAGTGAAATCATCAAAATTAGGCAAGTCTGCATAGGAAGTGCAGTTCCAGTTGCACTATCCTGTCGACGAAAGTCCATCCGATATCACGTCGTCCTTGGATGCACGATAGAGCAAGTATTGGCCGCGAAGGAAGCTAAGCTTCACGCAGTCTTCACTTCGCAGTGCGAGCTCCACAGCGCGTTGTTCCTCATATATGTTTAAGCACTCATCATGTGGTTGTGGAAACCAGATTCCACATCCCCCCCATAACTTCACTTCGGGTGAGACCTCAGTCTATTCGCAGATTGTTTCTGAAAGGGCCAGTGAAAAGGGGTTTTGTTGGTTGCTTGAACCGCGAAGAACATGGGTCTTTATAGAAAACCTCAAGACAGTTATGTAAGCCAACAAATGGTTTCGTTGCCGGGCTAAGAATCTGTGATGAGTTGCCACGCTTGAAAGAAGTGATGTGATCAGAAGAAAAGGTCCCATTGATTGCAGAAATTTGGAATCCAGACAAGAAAGAAATATAGGCTTGGTGTGACAAGACAGAAAGAGACTTCGCAAGGAAGGAAAATAGAAATCCGCATCTCTTTGACATAGATTGGTTGAACAAATACCTGTGGAAAGATATTCACGAAATTTTTTGGGCATATTTTGGAAATGAGTTGCACGAGTGGTTATCGCAACTCACAAAGCACAAGAACTGTTTCACACCAGAAGTACCGGCCGAGTGGACTCCAGAGCTCATTTAGAGGCTCAAAGCGGTAGATAGTCCATTTTCGAGAGCAGTTGACTTTTGGGTTGACAGTATACTAGAAGGTTTTGTGACAGAGTTCGCTGTGGACACACTGAAGTCCTATAGCACAGCTGAAGCAAAGTTTTTCAAAGGTTTCAAAGGTAAGTACCTGAACAATTTGAGTTTATACATTAAAATTCTTTTAGACGAAAAAGGTGTTTTAAAAATGCAGTAAAGATTCCTAGCAGTTTTGAATATGTAATGGTCAATAGCATCTATAGTGATTCTGACGAAGAAACACATAATTTGAGAAGTGGAAAAAGATATAAGTGTACCACTAAGAAGATTGGACTCCGCGTAGATATTGATTTACAAACCCAGCCTGATAGCCAAACCGCACCCTTATCCGCTACCTATCAACCTATTACACCGCAGAATCCGCTGGTTGCAAGTACCGCACCTCCTATCTCTCAGAATCCGTCAGTTCAGAACCCTCCTGTTGCTAACATTCTGCATCCTCGGAGCGTTGATACCAGTAACACCATGGGATTGAGCACTAAGGCTATTCTGATTCAGACCATTCTAAATCCGACTATCTCGATTCAAAATACCCTACTTCAGAACATTTCGCGCAGTACCAATTTTACTTTTGCCGCTCAGAACCCTACACAGAACACTATACCACCTAGGAGAAGGATGACTGATGATATCAAGTTGCCGATAGTCAAAGGAACGGGTCTAGAATGCCCTGAGCAACATTGGTTTCTATGTGAAGCCGTATGGAGTGTTAAGCAAGTACAGGATGATGCTGTGAAGCAAGTGCAGCTCATCACCACATTTAGAGATAGAGCCTTGAATTGGTTCATGAAGTATTCTGGTGGAAATCAAAGAACCTTAGCAGAGATTAAGGTTTCATTACTAAGTGAGTTCAAGAAACCAAAGTCAGGATCCCAATGTATAACAGAACTAAAGGAAATTAAGCAAAAACCTAATGAGACAGTGTGGGAATTTGACCAGAAATTTAAGACACTATTGGACCAAGTAAGTTTTGTCATACCAACGCAGCAGCACCAAGAATGGTTTATAGCCATGTTGTTGCCTCATATCAGACTGCCATTAATGCAGCAGAAAGTGGCTTTGCAGGAAGAAGCCTTAGAGATTGCAATGAAGTTAGAAGCTTCACTAATTGGAGAAACTAGCACTGGGATGTCTCAGATTCAGACCCGGTTAGCTACCCTAACATTACAACTACAGGATATGAAGAAGGGGAAACAAGAGAGACAAGAAGTCTGGTGTATAGGATGCAAAGGAGAAGGGCACACTAGAGAGCATTGTCCTTTGTTTCAGGAGTACCTTAACAGTGGAGCACCGAATCCCCTGAATCAAAATCAAGCACCATGGTGTGAAATTTGTAAAACGCGAGGCCATAGGCTTGAAGACTGTTATTTAATACAAAAATATGTGCGCACCCCTAAGAATCTATATTTCAATTTCTGTAAATTAGTTGGACATGATGAATCCAATTGTAGAGCATATGAGCTCATACAAGAAAGGAAGTGAGACATGGAGCATATGAGCTCATGCAAGAAAGGAAGCGAGACATGGAGCATATGCATGATAGTGGAGTATATAGAGTCCAAGAAGCAAGATAATGCACAGTATGACCAAGGCGGATATAGAGGCCGTGGAGGATTCCGCGGAAGAGGAAGAAATACTGGCCCAAGACAAGGAAGGGGAAGAGGCCAGATGATCTGTTACAACTGTGGCCAGGAAGGTCACTTATCCAGATATTGTACCAACGAATGTACTACCTGTAATTACTGCAAATATTTTGATCATGTTATTGAGGTCTGCCCAGTGCTAGCAACATAAATGCAAAAAAGAAAGCAAGATGTCGCTAACCCAAACATTCAGTTGATCACAGCAGAAAGAAGAGCTGCGGTTCCAAGTATCAATGTAGTGACACGAAGTGGCGCTGCTACAGGGAGGGATAGAGGAGCAGAAGCCTCGACTTCTGGAGATTTTGACACTCAGCAGACTCCTCTTGAAATGATCTGGATCAGAAAAGCTAGTGGGAAGACACCTGCTTTTAATTTCGAGAAAAATAAATAAGTGTTTGAATAAGCACAGGACATTTTCAAAGAACAAGCACCTAGATCACCAAGAATCCCATTGCGCAGCAAAATACCGCATATAGAGGATATGCCGGTGGCTTATGACAAAACGTGCCACGCAGTAGAGACAGGCACCTCTGTTGCGCAGTTCCTACAGAGCTGCATGAAGCTATTAAAGAGCCCAGACGCTATAGCAGAATTGCAAACACTGTTGAACCAATACGAACCACGCAGCGAGATAGAAACTTCCCAGAGCGCAGTTCATCACATTAAGAGACACAAAAGAACAGGCAGAGAAATGAGGCTCAGTGCGCAGATAGGAGACTATGAGATGGATGCGATCATCCTTGATCTGGGATCTGAAGTAAATGTATTAACTAAACAGACATGGTAGCAGATGGGGAGACCAAAGCTATTATGGTCACCTATACAGTTGAGAATGGCCAACCTGGAGAAAGTCATACCTTTTGGAAGGTTAGTCAATGTTATTGTTGACATTGATGGAGTGCGAAGTCATGCAGACTTTGAGGTTATCAAGATTGTGGATGATAGTCAGCCTTATCCAGCACTATTGGGTATAGATTGGGCAATGGATAACCTCTCCATTATAAACCTAAAGACTAAGAAGATGATATTCAAAGGACAACATCTCAGGGTCATCACACCACTGGACCCTTCAGACAGAGAAAGATACAGTGAGCCGATTCAGGAAGAATCCAGAGCTCAAGACCTTGACCGCCTTTACAAGATGACTGCGAATCAAGATGACTACATTAATCCTATGGCGAATGGAACACTCAGTTGGCAATGTTATAGTTCTTTCATCTCAGACTCTGACGCAGGATTGAAGAACCGGCAAGGCCGTATGCACGAAGTATCTACAAGAAGATGCGTGCAGGTCACAAAGTCACTGCGCTGGATTGGAAAAGAGGTAATTCAAATCCCCACCTATGATGGTTCATCTAATGTTTATTCATTTATCCAAGAATATACTATAGCAGTTGCAGCTAAACAACGCATACCAGCACTAGATATGGCACTGCGCGAGACACCTGCCAGACGGGGGACTGTGCATAAGTAGACATTGACCACATGGGATCAGTGCAGAATCAAGATGCAGATCAAGTTCGCTGAGAAGGTTGTGCTGACCTTTGAAAAATATAATGGACAGAAGGATCCAAGGGATCATATTGAAATCTGTTCAAAAGCATGGGAGGAGAGACCACAAACAGAATGGGTTCATCTGTTTGTGCACACATTGGAGGAACAAATTCCAAAGAACTGGTACCTAGACATGGAGTTGCGTAAATAAACTATAGATTGGCCTACCCTGACTGCGAACTTCCAAAAAAGTTTCAGTTTTGAAGACGACAGTCCAAGTATAAATGAAGCTTTGTATATCATCAAGGAAAGAATATTTAGAGCAGAATTCCCAAGTACAAACAAGGCATTGGAAGAATTCAACGAAAGAGTGTTTGAAGATATAAAAACACCTGTGAACGTACATCCAGAATGGAAGAAACAGATAGAGCATGTCCTGGGATGCTACAATCTATCTGAAGAGTTCGAAGATAAAGAAGAAAGCGATGAGGAGGATCCGCGCAATATCAATATTCCTGAGTCCGAAGGTGCACGCGATGTAGAAGGACCTCCCCTGGAAATTCCAGACATGAGTGGACCTGTGAAAACAAAGAAAGTGAACATTGGCACAAATGAAGAGTCGAAGTTCGCATCTATTGGAGACTACTGGGATGATCAAACGGTCGCGGAGATCGCTGATCTGCTACATGAATATCAAGATTTATTTCCAACAAAGTTCATAGAAATGAAGGGCATTTTGGGTGACTTAGGGGTTATGAAAATACCTCTCAAGCCAAGCGCGAAGCCTGTTAAGCAAAGACCCTATAGACTGAATCCTCGATACAAAGAAAGAGTCAATGTAGAACTTGATAAGATGCTCAAGGCAGGGATCATTAAGCTGGTTGAAGAATTAGAGTAGATAAGCCCAATGGTTATCCAAGACAAGAAAACTAAGGGTGAGATCAAGATCTGCATGGATCTCAGGAAGCTGAATGATGCTTTGCTACATGATCCATTTCCCACTCCCTTTACAGATGAAGTCTTAGACAATGTTGGAGGAAATGAGGCATACTCTTTTACTGATGGATTTTTTAGATACCATCAGATAAGAATTGGTCCAGCAGATAGACACAAGACAACTTTTGCTACTGAATGGGGGTCATTCTAGTATACAATAATGTCCTTTGGTCTGAAGAACGCACCTGCCATATTTTCTAGAGTGGTTGTCGCAGCATTTAAAGATTTCATGCATAAATTTTTAGAAGCATACTTTGATGATTGGACTGTATTTGGGTTACTGAAGAACCACTGTGAAAACCCTAGAATGATGCTAGAAAAGTGCAGACAACATCAGATATCTTTGAATTTGAAGAAGTGTGTTTTCTGCGTGCCTTATGGTATTATGTTAGGACACATTGTATGCAGAAAAGGCTTGATGGTTGATCCTGCGAAGATCATAGTTCTAGTAAACCTACCAGCACCGACTTCAGTAAAGCAGTTGCGCACCACGTTGAGGCATACGGGTTACTACAGGAAGTTCATCAAGGGTTATGCACAGATAACCGCACCAATGGAGAAGCTGTTAAAGAAAGATGTGTCATTCATCTGGAACGTTGAATGTGAGCAAGGATTTGACACATTAAAAGAAAAAATGGTAACTGCGCCAATCCTAGTTTTTCCAGACTGGGAGAAGTTGTTTCATGTCCATGTTGATGCTTCGTGTGTAGCATTGGGTGTTGTATTAGCACAACCAGGAGAGGGAGGTATTGACCACCCCATTGCATTTTCGAGCAGGAAGCTCTCATCTGCAAAAAAGAATTATACGACCACTGAGAGAGAGGGTCTCGCTATGGTCTACGCACTGCAGAAATTCAGGCACTATTTGCTCAGTGTGCACTTCTCTATGTACACTGACCATTCAGCTTTGAAATACCTGGTCAACAAGCCAATGTTAGGGGGGAGGATCTGTACATGGTTGTTAATCTTTTAGGAGTACGACTTTGAAATTGTAGTTAAGACAGGCAGATTGAACTCGGGACTTGACCATCTCTCAAGGATTGAGTCAGGGGAGGAACCCACCAATTTAGAAGACAGTCTGCCTGATGCACAGTTATTTGCTATACAGATCGCAGATGACTACTACAAAGACATTGTTGATTTCTTGACCACTGGGTTAGCACCAACAGAGTTGACTACGCAGTAGAAGAAGCAGCTGGTAGTGCGAGCAGTAGACTTCACCATAATCGTGGGACAACTATACAAAATGGGACCAGATGAAGTGTTGCACAGATGTGTATTAGAACACGAGAAGCCATTCATTTTGGTTGAGGAACATTTAGGTGTATCAGGAGGCCACTACACAGGAAGAGCCCCTGCGCAGAAGATATTGCGAGCAGTGCTATGGTGGCCTACCATCCACAAATATGCAAAGGAACATTGCCAGAGCTGCGATGTTTGTCAAAGGACAGGGAAGCCGTCATGAAGAGATGAGATGCCTTAGAATCCGCAGTTGACACTTCAGGCATTTGGGAAATGGGCCATTGATTTTGTGGGACCTATAAACCCACCGGAAAAAAGAACTGGTGCGAGATACATCATCATTGCTATTGATTATCTCACCAGATGGGTAGAAGCGAAGCCAGTAAAGGACTGTAGCATAGTCACTGCCATGCAGTTCATTTTTGAGAACATCCTTACAAGGTTTGGATGCTCGAAGATTTTGATGAGTGATCAAGGAACTCATTTTCTGAACAAAACTATTGAGGCACTAATAGAAGAGTTCCACATTTACCACCAGCGAAGTACGCCATATCATCCACAAGCAAATGGAACTGTGGAAGCTTTCAATAAGGTACTGGAGAATGCACTAACTAAGATATGCAATGTGAATATGGATGACTGGGATATGCGCATTCCCATTGTATTATGGGTGTACAGAACTACTTGCAATAAATTGATGGGCCACACACCTTTTAGATTGGCCTATGGACAGGAAGTAGTGATGCCTATGGAGTATATCGTTCCCAGCTTGAGAATAGCTGCATTTACAGGCATGGAAGATCAAGAGGAACTAGAAGCAAGGCTTCTACACTTGGTTGGGTTGGAGGAAGATCGCTTCATCGCAGGCTTCCACCAGCAAGTGCAGAAAGATAGAGAAAAGCATGGCATGATCGCCATATCAAACACAAGTCCTTTCAGGTAGGTGATCTAGTCCTCCTGTATGATAGCAAATTTATGAAATTTCCTGGAAAGTTTAAGATGCATTGGCTTGGTCCATATACTATTGTACATGTTACTAACGATGGAGCAGCTCAGTTAGCCACGTTAGCTGAAGACAATCTGCCTAGATTAGTCAATGGAATTAGGCTAAAACCCTATCGGGATAGTCCTACTGCGCAGAACCCTCTGTAGAGTGAAGCAAAAAAAAAAAAAGAGAAAAGAAAAGAAAAGAAGAACCATGCAACGCAAAGCTCAACAGGGTAGCTGCGCATATCCAATAAAACAGAGAAGGTGCAAAGCCCAGAACCGAGAACCGCGCAGTACGAAGCTGAAAACATAGCTGTGCACATCAAGTTGAACACGCCAACTGCGAAGAAGAAAAAGTTGCGCCGTGAGGCATGCACTGGAACCGAAGCTGCGCAACTAAGGACCGAAAAACACACGTGTACATCAGAACCACCTGTTAGAACCGCCAGCACATCACGATGGAAAACGTTAGCCGTAGCAATTGTCGGTTGGTTAGTGGGTCGTTATCCAAAATGGTGGCACCAGCAAAATCAAACATTAACGGTGGATATGACCATTCGGCTATAATAAAGGGCGAAGTGACCAAAATCTCACCAGAATCCGGTTGACAGATTGGCAATTAAACGCTGACTTAAACTGAGTTAACAGCTTGGCAATACCGGCACCTTTTGGAAATTAAGGAAACATCATTGGTTCAGGCATGATGATTGGTCGACAAGACCGAGATCTCACAGGAGATCTGGTGGAAGGACGAAGCAATAACTACTCCACTAATGGCTTATCGCCATGTTTCAAACCAGTAGGGTCTATAAATAGCCCTCAGCCCCATACTTTTACGTTTTACTGGGAACTCTATTTCATCTGTGTGCGATTTCAGAGCTTCCATAACCAAAGAGCCGAACAATCTGTAGGTGCATGTTCGAACCACTTCCTAGTGCCGAAGTGCTGAAAATATTCATACAGTTGGGTTTCTAGGGCGTGATGTTGGCTCCAACGACGAAACCTGCAGGGGAGAAAGGTGCTTCATCCCGAAGCTCTGTAAGGTAGGCCGAAACGAAGAAAGGGAAAAACCCAGTTACAGACCAGGAAGAGCCAAAGACAACTAAACCGTTGAAACCAGGCACAATCCAGGAGAGACCCATCCGTCTGGTGCACGACTATATTCCACCTCGAAAAGACGATGCACCACCTGTTCAACTGCAGAAGAATGTTGTCTATGAAGTTCCAATCCCACCCATGTCTAGTCACGTCAGGATTGTAGAATACCTTCGGGGACTAGTATGAGACTGTAAGTTTGAAGACCATGACTTTCTAGAAGGAGCACAGTCGAAGCCGAAGAAGTTCCCACAGTTTCAGCTGGACCGGTACATGCGTCGGCAGGATGATGCCCAACCTGGCACTGAAACTCTATTTGTACAAGAGTGGATCAAACTACTAGAACCATCCAGGTTGCTGCACCTACTGCGCATCCCACACTTTGATAGGAGCCTAGAGCTCACCACAGTAGTGAGCGTTTTGCTCTCCTGTGTACATGACGGATTTCTATGGCTGGACAAGTGCATCAATATCAATATCGATCTTATACATTATATTACACTGCTAAACAAGAGAGGTGACGACCCTTCACAAGTAATGGTATCGAAGGCGCAGGAAAAAGATCTCGCCAGTAAAATTACAGAGGAATTTGGCGTAATCCGAGGCAAGCGGGGTTTTCCCACCAAAGATATCAATGACGAAGCAACCAAATTCACAGTTCAGCTCCTCGCAAGGAAGATACTGCGCAAATGCAGACCGCCAGAGGTATCGGCCGCACCAGTCTGGTTCACATCTAAGACATTAAAAGGCACTTCTTACAACTAATCGCAGTACCTGCTCAATGAGTTCTTGGCAGACGTTGAGGAGACCCTAGACAACGGGTCCCCGTTTCACTTTAGTTGGTTGTTAGTACCGATTGCCCTCATCAACTGGAAAGAGCCAGTTGACTACCAGGGGGTTCCATTCTTCAATGGGCAATGCCGTGGAATGCGCTACGCCAACTAATGGGCAAGTTCCAAACCATCTAGGCAGCAGTCAAGCAGTGAAGTATTTTACACATACTATGTGCAGCTGTGTGATGCGATTCTGCATACTCCGTGCATCTCACAGTCGCTGACAGACAAATACAGAGGGGTACTCAGATTCATGGCCAATAAGCACCGATCATACATTCAGCCCAGGGCTGACTCAGACAGGGAGCTATGGTACTCGATATTTTATCAGCTAGATGCTGAGAAGGTCGAGCAGATGATGGAAGGATGGGAACCAGATTGGAAATTAGAGTAGCCAATTAATGTAGAGTCTGACTATGAAAAGAACAAAGATGAAGACAAGGACAAAGACAAAAATGATGAGACAGATGAAGAGACGGATGAAGACAAAAGTGAAGACGGGGAAGAAAATAGACCCACACCTATTGTTGAGGACAACGATCCTGCACAGAGCAACATAGAAGGCCAGGAGGGAGAAAAGAGAAAGGCGTCTGGAATCCCTTCATGGCCGAAAGGCCATCGCAAGAAGAGGAAGGCTCAAAAACCCGAAGTGGGGCCGAAGCTACATCCAGATGATTGCGAGACAATCGCCACAAAATTTCAGGAGATATGGGAAGAAGCCCACATAGAAAAAAAGGCCAAACAAGAACATATGCAACTAAGCCTCCTTCAGGCAGTAGAAACAGTGAAGACTATGGTTGCACAAATGGGAATAGGCCAACCGGAATTGACCCACGGATCGAATCCAGAAGGGAAGTCGGGGGGAACAAGCGCGCAGAAGAGGCCACCCCCTACCGTAAGTAAGTACCCTAAAGTGGCGCATCTGGAGCCTGTGTACCTCAATTTCCCAAATGAGAAGGTGAAAGAAGCAGCGAAGGGTTTGGCACATTTTGACCTTAACATTGGGTCATTGCCACTCGAAGACTTAAACGATTTGCACACACAGATTGTAGAGGAGATCCATGAAAGGGGCATTGCCTCGTATGACCAAAGCACCCAGCTAAAAGAAAACATTGAAGAGCTCAAGCAAGAATCCGAGCGGAACACACAAGAATTATCTGAAGCTCAAGAAAGAGACTGCAAGCTAAAAGAGACCATTTCAGCGGTATGTGCGAAGATTGAAAAGTGGGCAGAAGAAGAAAATGTTGAAGATACCATAATAAAGATTGGGGCCAAGGTAGAGTCCCTGGCGACAGAAATGATGGAGATGGAAACTTCCTAGAAATGGAAGATTGCGGACTTGGAAGCAAGGCAATCGACTCCACCGTCAGATTAGCGCACAACCCCAAGTGAGGAAGTGGAGGCAACATTAGGTAGCATCTCGTCCGAAGTGGCCAGGTGTCAAGGTTTACTCGAGCAAGTAAACACAATTGTGACAGGGTTGAACGTAGATCCAGAACTCTAGAAGATTAAAGCGGATCTACAACAGACACAGCAAGAGATCGATGCTGCAAGTGCAGAGTTGAAAACTTTGCTACCACAACAGAAGCTGCCAAAGTTTAACGAAGTCAAGGAGCTCTAGAAACAGTTGAAGGCATTAAGGGAAAAAGAAGCTGTCGCTTCTACGCAGCTAGAGAACATAAAGGAAGAAGGACTGCAGCTAATACAACATTTTGACGAGAAGTTCGTAGAACTTCAAACAACGGAGGGCACGATTAGAGAACAAGCCAAGGAAATGGTTTCACATGCGCAGCTGGAAACCATTAAAACTTTTGAGAAGAAGGAAAAGGAAACGGTTTAGGAAATCGCCATTACTTTGAACAACTTCACCGCCAAGCTAGCACCACTGAAGATACCCAGGAGAAGTCGGTTGGCGGGAGTGGATCGAGGACGATCCACAAGTAAGTGTTAGGGGACTATTGGGCATGTCCCAAGGGGGTGTAGTTTTGATGAAGAACAGTTTTTGTACTGCGCAGCTCAGGCTATGGGCGCAAAAGGCACAGTTTTGTGGAATGCACGGCTCGGAGGTATGCTCAGTTTTGCGCAGTAATGTTGTTGTGCAGGGACAGCGTAGCAACTGTTTTTGGTAAAAGCATAAATAAAGGTCGAATGTGGAAGCGACCTATTTTTGGTAACTGACTCCAGGACTCCCGACAGTTGAGTAAGGAGCAGAGTGAAGTTAGAGGGAAGCGACCTGTCTAAGAGAGTGGCGACAAGCAGTTAAGAAGCTAGGCCACTAAGTCGACGACGATAGGCAGGCTAAAGGAGTGGAAAGTGACAGGCCATAATGCAGTTGTAACCGTTTTGTTGATGACTGTGGCTGTCAGAGGATGTGAGAGCCATGAGTGGCCCGGTAAGGTGGCCAAAGTGAGTGGAGAAAGCTGTCGATGGCGACAGACAGGATGGCGGGTAACCGCATCAGTTTTGGGAACCTTAGGTTGTTTTGGAGCCTACGGATTTTAAATACATGACCTACAGGCATGATCTATAAGAAGGCACAATTTTGTAAGGGAAAGGGTTGAATCTTCATTGTATAATCTTGAGCAATACTTGTTGTTTTTTCAGAAGCTATTGTAAAGACTCTACAAGCTGCGTGCGCAGAGGTCTATTGAGATAGAAGCGAGTCTGCAGCTAAGTGTGCAGACTGGAACTGTTGTACCCTTCCCAAGATAATATAACAACAGTTCCTATGGACGTAGCTCCCATCCTGGGGGTGAACCACGTTAAACTCTATGTTGTGTGATCGGTTATATGTTTGCACTTGTTTATTTGCTTACAATGAATGCTTGAAATCTCATTTATCAGTTGATATGTCATTACTTTTATATGTATTTGCCACAAGAATGGGATGGGAATAATATGTTAAGTAACGCATATGAGGATGAATGTTGAATGCATAATAGTTTTGAATTTAACGAATGCATAAATCAGTTAGATAAACACTTAAGTAAGGAGAGTTCGCACCGTGCAACTCCATCGAAATGCAACACTGGAAGTGCGCTATCTTCCGTTGTTGGTCATATTGCATAAGTCATAAGATAAATCCTTTAAGACAATTGATGAATGGATAGGGAACTCTAAGTGAAATCACCGAAATTAGGCAAGTCCGCACAGGAAGCGCAGTTTCCAGTTGTGTTGTCCTGTCGACGAAAGTCCATCCGAGATCGCGTCGTCCTTGGATACGCAATAGAGCAAGTATTGGCCGCGAAGGAAGCTAAGCTTCGTGCAGTCTTCAGTTCGCAGCGCGAGCTCCACAGCGTGTTGTTCCTCAGATATGTTTAAACATTCCTCATGTGGTTGTGGAAACTAGATTCCACAGCCCCCCCATAACTTCGCCTCAGGTGAGACCTCAGTCTGTTCACAGATTGTTGCCGAAAGGGCCAGTGAAAATGGGTTTTGCTGGTTCCTTGAACCGCAAAGAACCTGGGTCTTTATAGAAAACCTCAAGGCAGTTATGTAAGCCAACAATGCCACGCTGTCACCCCATCTGGGGAACTTCCACATTAAGACTTAAGGCCATAGGGAGGGTATGCTTCATAGAAATGAGCCACTAATTCAACAAATGGAACAATAATTTCAAGCACAAAACAATGCATAATTGTTTTCAACTTATTTCCTTTCTCTATTTGATTAAAACAATATGAGAGATGAGTGTATATATTTATCTATCAATTCATCTACTTGGTTCATCCTTCATTGATACACTTATACACCTCTTTCTTTATATATATATATATATATATATTTTGTATCTGCAATTTTTAATCTTACCCATTAATTTAACGTTTTCAAATTTAATTACACTTAAATTATTGATATATGATGGTTAATTAAAATAAATACAGTAAATACTCATCAAATTTAACTCCTCATTCCAACGATTTGAAACAAAACCCCTCCTTTCAAAAATGTAAAATATAAACGTTATAAGATACGGTGCGTAAAATTGTGGGGAAAAGCAAATTATTTTGAAATTGGTGCCCCAACACCAAAGATAAATCCGCCATCCTTTATTGTGAAGGAACTGGGCCGCTCGTGGATGTCGTGGGCTTGAACCAGGGTTTCTGTTGCAGAGGTTGGAGTTTGAATATTTGAATTGGTTCGTTATGGACCATTCCCTTTAAGCTATAATCTTCCCTAAGGCGACGACCATGGATCTGAAAGCCATGGCCTCGGGGTGTGGACGGGGGCGAGTCCCCTCCAGCAGGTAGATCCACCATCAAGACTGGAGACACAACCAGATCGGGCGAGGGATCAAGGAGAGGCGCTCAGGTCTGATTTTTTTTTTAAATCTTGCATCCTATCTTATTAATAACGTGAACAACAAGTTTAATGAGGGTCATAAGAAATGTTTTTTTCTCTTAGGGGTAATAATAAGTTATATATTAACAGGAGTTTTTTTACAAGAGAGTTGAAAAAGAAAAACCAAAACAGAATTAGATATACAATGGATTTGGTATCCTCTTCCTAAGAGCTAGGCAGCATT
This sequence comes from Larix kaempferi, assembly GCA_027924585.1. NCBI lineage: Eukaryota > Viridiplantae > Streptophyta > Pinopsida > Pinales > Pinaceae > Larix > Larix kaempferi. The sequence goes on along the minus strand of BSBM01000435.1, from coordinate 13,841,559 downwards.
AAACTCAGAATAGGCATAAGAAATGTTAGAAATTGATCCCCTGTAAATATGAAAATGCAGATAAAAATCAATTCCCACTCCACAAGATTTATTTGATTTAAAATGGCAATGAAGGCACACCCATTATCGTAGGTGTAGGCGGGAGGGTTTTCTGTTACCGTGGAGCTCAAACTTCAGTTCGTCCTTGTTGATGGTCGTGCCTGTAAAGTGTTGTTGGAATATTTTTATGAATCGATAGTCTTTCCTGCACGGAGGACTGGGGTTTGTATCATTTATTTGGCTATGTTGCCATATTTTGTGTTGATTTAACCGGAATTGTTTGTCATGCTGTTATTGCTGTTGCTGAGATAGTTTTCCCTCGTCACACCCCAACCCTCAACTCCGGAGTGAAGTCTTTTAAATTCCTATAGCTGGAAGAGAAAATGTTGCACAGCAATTGGTCCCTTTGTTGGAATCCTCCGGGATTATTGTAAATAATGTAAATAGTTCCAGTTTCAGTTATGGAAGATGAGGAGTCTTGGAGACTCCAACGGATCTCTTGGAATCCGAAGTCCAAGAATCTCCCACCTAATGTATAAATAAAAGCTTTGGCTGTTGAATTAACTGGAGCTAATGCCTCTCTCCTGCACGTGAACCTAATTTTTCTGTGGTATTGTTGAATATTGAGAACCGAACTACAAGACTCCATCCAGAAACCCTAATTCTACTTGGTGGCATATCTTTGCTCGAACATTATCTGCGTCCACGTTTTTGTGAAGGCCGAGTCCACTGTTCAATCAAGAGTTGCGTTCACTCCTTGTGAAGCAGCGTCTTCATTGTATGGTGTTGCGTATTGCTCATACTAAGAGCTGCGTCCAAACATTGGTGACAATAATAGCTTTTAATACATTGGTTGCAAACCCTAATTTTGGGTTGTCCGAGACTTTTGAAGCCATTTTGGTGAGGATGGGCTATGTGTTGATCCTGAGCCCGAGAGTTGTTTGAGAGCTGTTCCAGAGTTGTGATATATCTCTTCAAATCTGCATTGGTGACCCTGGCTCAAAGAAAAACCAGATCATGAGACCCATGAAGCCACTGCGACATGTGACTTAGTGGAGGTAAATGTTGTTAATACATTTTTGCAAACCCTAATTCTTACGTGGAAGAAATTCAAACTGTTTGGGCTTCATTTAGACATTGTATTAAGCCTGCAATATTTATGATGCGACCTTCATTGAAATATTGAGCCATATCGTGGAGACTATGAAGAATGTAATATTCCACCCATCTTTATGACTGTAAGCCAAGCTGTTTGAAGGTCGTCTGAGGTTGGAAGACTGCTGCGCATTGTTTTTTTTTGTTTCTGAGCATTGATCTCAATCACTTTTGAAGACACAAGAGTGTTGCTCTCCAGTGTGATGCACCATTACGCTGTGATGCACCATTACTCAAAGACCTTTTGATTCAGATTTGAATATACTATTGTATTTGAGCTAGAGTAAAGATAATTGTAAAAAGTGAATGTAATCTCATCTTCAAGATTTCAGTTAGAAGGTGCGCATCCAATAAAATTATATGTAATAGTGTGTAATAGCAAGCTGCAGAATTAGTTTGTGATAAGGAGCATTCTATAAAGGAGGGAGCAGAAATTTAAATCTACAACCTCATATACTTCCTCCTATATATTCTACTTAAAAGTTGCAGGTTCAAGTCCAAGCTGTAGAAGATGCATTCACTAGCATCCATAATTGGTGCTACCCTCACCGGCAAAGACACTTATCCAGAATGGTCAAGGAAGATCAAGGCTACATTCGTCTACAACGATATGTGGGACGACATCTGTGAAGGAAAAACCATTCACACGGATGAAGGCACGGTCATCAGTTTAGATCCAAAACCTCCAACATCAGAGAAAGAACTTGCTATCTGGCAGACCGAAGACAAGAAAGCCTTAGCCATGATCTCTGCTGTCAGTGAACAGGTGAGCCAACATATATTGCCTGCAAAAATCATGCTTTCAGGCTTTAAAGACCTTAAAATATTTGTATGACTACTCTGAAATGGAAGTGATTTAGCTAATGTTAAAGCTATGTAGTTTGGATGTAAAGGATAATGATCCTATACTGGTTGCATATGAGATTAGAGCAATCATGCACAAGACTCAAGCCTCTAGTATGAAACCAAGCCTTCCACTTGCATCGTTTGTAAAGTCCCTTTATCCTACTCACTCCAACTATCTTGAATCTCTACAAGCAAGTGACAAGTTCAAAGACCTCACATTTGATATCCTAGTAGAGAAGATTGCAGATAGAGAGAAAGCATTTGGAAAGAAGACAAATGAGAATATTGGAGAATCTCTTTGCTTTGCTCAGAAAACAAAGAACAAGCCCAAAGACCCTTCCAAGGGAGAAAGCAACAAAAGAGGCAGAGGAAGAAGAAATTTCAGAGGCAGAGGAGGCAGGAACAACTCAAGTAAAAGATCAGATCTGAAGTGCAAGCGTTGTGGTAAGACCGAACATGAAGCAGATCAGTGTTTGGCTTCTTGGGACTCCTTCAAAGGAAGACATAACTAGAATAAAGAAAAGAATAAAAACCAAGAGGCTGGAAAAGCCCCTGATTCTGCTCATTGTATTGTTGCACATTACAATCTTGGAATTAATGAAATAACCTCTTTTTCATTTTACAAAGATATTTGGATGCTTTATATTGGTGCAACATCTCATATGACCTTTGGAAAAGATTGTTTTGAAGAACTGAATGACATTGTAGATGGCATAGTGTACTTTGCAGACAAATCTAGCCTCAAACTACAGGGATTTGGCTCAATCAGGCTCAAGCTGCCTGGATTCCCTGATTTCATGTTAAAGAATGTTCTCTATCTTCCAGAATTGCAGAGAAGCTTGTTGTCCTTAGTGCAGATTCAACATTAACAAGGCTATTCCATCCACATATTCGATGGGATTATAGAGATAAGGAAATCCTCTGACCACAAGGTCATCGTGCCTGATTATGAAGATGGACAATTGTTGAAGTTGAGGGGCTCTTTTGCAAGAGTTCAAAACTTTGCCTATCTCTCTCAGCATGAAGAAGGTAATATGTCATCAAGTTTACTATGGCATGCTAGATTTGGTCCTTAGAATTATAACAATCTTCGTTTGTTAAGAAAGAATGGTGTATTTGGTTTTCCCACCATTCCTGAGCAAAAGAACAAATTTGATGCATGCATTCTAGGAAAACATAGTAAGCAACCATTTCAAGAGTCTAAATTTAGAGCATGTAGAAAGTTAGAGCTAGTGCACTCTGACTTATGTGGCCCCATGACAATTCCTTCTGCAAATGGTAATAAGCACGTCATGACCTTTGTTGATGACTATAGCAGAATGTGTTGGGTATACTTGTTGAAGACAAGATCTGAAGCATTTCAAACTTTCAAGAATTTTCATGCATGGATAGAAAATCAAGCACAAACACATATTGGTACATTTCCGTTTGATAATGGTAAAGAATTTTCTAATGCATTTGAAGACTATCTTTGCAAACATGGGATTACACATCAAACTTCAGTTCCCTACAATCCCCAACAATATGGTGGAGCATAAATGATGAATAGAGCCTTAATGAATACAACACACTCAATGATGTTTTAAAAAAATGTGAAGCTGATGATTTGGGGTGATGCAGTAATATGTGCAACATATTTGAGAAATAGAATTCCATCTCATGCTCTTGGAAATAAGACTCCACATGAAATGTGGTTTGGCCACCGTCCTTCGGTTAGGCATCGTAGTGTTTTTGGTTCCACCTACTATGCCTTAATATCAAATGAGCAAAGAAACAAGCTTGGTGCTAGAAGTCAAAGATGCATTTTCTTGGGGTACTCAGAAACTTCCAAGGCATATCATCTTTATGATGGGGTAAACAAGAAATTGTTGTTTCCAAAGATGTCATTTTTCTTGAAACTAATAAAAATGACTAGTCTATTAAAAAACAACTTGATCCTCTGGAGAAGTTTGTCCCTCTAAAGACATATTCTGAATTTGATAATGAAATTCCACATCTTGAAGGGGGGATCCCTATCTTGGATCAATCTATGGAATTTCCTTTTGAAGCAACACCAACATCCCCTCATAAAGCGAATCATGAAGAAGAAGTTCCTGCCAGTTCAACTGAACATGAGACTCAACTGGATGATGTGATTGGGAGGATTGGAAGATTGAACCTTGAAGAGAATGATGCACCACCAGCTGATCAACCTGGACCAGCAAGGAAGATTCTGAAATGGGCCACAAAGACACTTGAAAGTGTCCATTAAGATGAAGTTCGAAAGACGGGAACGAGAAGCTCAACCAGACAAGAAGATGGAGGAAATGCAAATAACTCAGGTGATGACATGGATGTCTCATTTGATTGTGAATTCAATTTTTCTGCTAACTTTGAAGTTTGAACCAACTTCCTTTGAAGAGGCTGCTACTTGTGATGAGTGGAAAGAAGCCATGTAAAATGAGTATGATGCATTCATGAAGAATGGAATCTGGAAGCTGGTTGACCCTCCAATCAAAACCAAACCAATTGGAAGCAAGCGAGTATACAAGAACAAATACAAATTAGATGGCTCACTTGACAAGCACAAAGAAAGGCTCGTGGTGAAAGGCTATGCACAGAAAGAAGGAATTGGCTATGAAGAAACGTTCCCCCCCACAATAAAATGGGGCACCATCCATACTATACTCTCCTTGGTTGCACAAAAGGGATGGAAAGTTCATCAAATGGATGTAAAGACAACATTATTGAATGGAGACTTGAAAGAAAATGTCTTCATGTCTCATCCATAAGGTTTTGTTGTGAAGGGACAAGAACACAAGGTATGCAAACTTGTCAAGTCCTTGTATGGAATGAAACAAACACCTCGAGCATGGTAAGAAAAGCTAACCAAGCATCTTCTAAAGTTTAATTTTAAACATTATAATCTTGATGACACAACATTGTTTGTAAAGAAAGTTGGAAGATCTGTTGTGTTTCTTGTAGTGTATGTAGATGACCTTTTGATGACAGGGAGCAATGAAAGTTATATAGTATCCATAAAGAAAGATTTAAAGAAAGGATTTGAAATGACTGATCTGGGACATCTTCACTATTACTTAGGAATTGAAGTGACTCAACATCCTAAGTACATATTAATTTCTCAGAAGAAGTATATTGGAGAATTGTTGAACAGATTTGGTATGATAGATTGCAACCCACTCTCAACTCCAATGGAACAAAAGCTAAAACTAACATGAAGTGAAGGAAAAGAATTTGAGGATGCGACCAATTACCGACAGCTTGTAGGAAGCCTTATCTACGTTACCACCACCAAACCAGATATCTCTTATGTTAGCATTCTTTCACGGTTCATGCACAAACCTTGTGAAGGACATTGGTCTACTGCAAAAAGAGTTCTAAGATACTTGAAAGGGACTCAATACTTTGGACTCAAGTACTCTAAGGTGGATGACTTCAAACTCATTGGTTACTTTGATGGCGACAAAGAAACAGGACATTGATTTGTTGAAAAAAGAGTTCTAAGATACTTGAAAGGGACTCAAGTATTCTAAGGTGGATGAATTCAAACTCATTGGTTACTTCGATTCAAAATTTGATGGCGACAAAAAAACAGAAGTGTCCTCTTCTGGATTCACGATGAGTCTTGGACCAGTAGGTGTCTCCTGGAGATCACGCAAACAATCAGTTCCAGCAGATTCGACAATAGAGGCAGAATATGTAGTTGTTGCAGAAGCAACTAAAGAGATTGTGTGGCTCAGGAAGATACTTGAAGATTTACAGGAGAAACAAGAGAACTCCACTCCACTTTTGATTGACAACACTTCCGCAATCAAGTTGGCCAAAAATCCCAGATTCCATGATCAAATCAAACACATCAACACAAAGTATCATTTGATTCGACACCATGTAGAGGCCAAGACAGTTCATTTACATCATTGTTCCACGAATGAGCAAATTGCAGACATATTTACCAAAGCACTTGGACGAGAAAATTTTGAAAGATTTAGAACCATGCTCGGACTTACAAACACCCCTTCGGTTTAAAGGGGAAAATGTTGGAATCCTCCGGGATTATTGTAAATAATGTAAATAGTTTCAATTTTAGTTATGGAAGATGAGGAGTCTTGGAGACTCCAACGGATCTCTTGGACTCCGAAGTCCAAGAGTCTCCCACCTAATGTATAAATAAAAGCTTTGGCTGTTGAATTAATTGAATTCGGGAGTTATTACTGTCACCCTTTTACAAAGATTTGTATTTGTGATTTACTGCAACAAATGACAGTATTGGTATGGTATGGTTTCTCATATTTCCAATTAAGGTTTATATGCAAATATTTCTTGCCAGTTTTTGGTCATATATTTCTGTCTCTATTATTGTATTTTAAGTTTTTTTTTATAAGAGTGTATTTGTTGTCAGAAAATATTGCTGTTGTGAGGATTACTAGAGTCATATGCATTAGAAAAATACAGCTGGCTGTAATAAAAATCTGTTAGAAATATTGGTGTTCCATTCTTAACAACAGGGGTTGAGCACTTTACAAAGTCAACAACTCAAAAAGACCAATAAGAAAAATACTACAAGAAAATAAATTATAAAACCAGGAGTAATTCTTTGGACGGAAAAAGAACTCCCCCCAACAGGAAAAGAAGAAACACATATGGGACATGTGGAAATAACCTCCAAATTTTAGGAAAATAAAATTAGGGGACGAAGGAGAGAAACAAATTAGGGTCATTATCAGGTGATTTCTAGGGTTTCTCTCCCCTAATTTGTTTTGATGACCCCTTCATATTCTATTTAAGACTAACTAGTAAGATCAGAAACTCCTCATCTTCTTCCTCTCTTTTTCCTGATGATGGACCACACTAGCTTGGTCCGAAACATCGATTGGAAAAATCTTTTGCAATGGATCCGGAAGACTTTATTTCTCAAAACATTGCTCGCAGAAGCCTGAGAACTGGAATAAATATTATTTATTTATTTTTTAATAAAATGCTTCTTTTAATTATTTATATAAACAATTATATTTATTTATTTTAAATAAAATATTTCTTTTAACTATTTCTATAAACAATAATAAAATATATTATGAGCATTTTACTAAAAAACATGTGGACCATTTAGCCACCACCACTAAGTAGTAAAAAAGAAAACCCACTAACAAAATCGACCAAGCACTTTCAGCAAAATTGCCACTTAGACGTATATACATACAGTATGGCTAATAAAAATTCATTTGACATTAAAAAACATAAAATCCAGCTTTGTATTACACATAACAAGAATCACAAACACCAAGATCCATAAATCAGGGTTTCCTGTAATTTTTTTTTTCTTTACAAAACATTTATTTCAAAAGAATAACATAGAGTTCTACATCAAGATCCATAGATCAGGGTTTCCTGTAATTCTTTCTTCCTTACAAAACATTTCTTTCAAAAAAAAACATAAAGTTGTTATTACTGTTAAACAAACAAAAAGTTTGGTGTCACAGATCAGCACCTGAGAGACTACATGAGCTGATATAACTTATATTGTGAAGCACTGTTCTGTGCTTAGTGTGTTGTACTTGTCTGGCTCATTCACCATGTTCTATTCAACAAATTTTTTTATCACCCAAGCGGGTTTTGACATCGTGGTCTGATTTAGTATAACAGATACTCTGCCTTCAACAAGGCAAAATCTGAATATCTTAAAACACTTAAATACAACAGATGAAAGCTTTCAGTGTAACCTGTGCTTTATTGTGAAGTAAAACTGTCCTCAGCAATTGAATCTAGGCTTGAGACGAAGATTTAATCCTTCTTCAGTCATATGGAGTGTCAATGAGGGACAATATCTCACTTCCTTACCTTCAACAGCTTCAAACTTGAAAAAACGTATAAGCACAGCAGCAAAAATCTTCATTTGCATGTATGCAAAATCCTTGCCAAGACAAAAGCGAGGTCCAGCCTGTAAGTCAAGCACACACCTTATCAATTTCAAGGCATTACCATTGGTGCTTTTTCAAAATATTAACTATCATGGTTAGGGCACTTACCTGAAATGCAGTGAATTTGAATGGTGACTGTGGCTGAAAAATTCCATCATGAAGCCATCTCTCAGGCCTAAACTCCTCCGCATCACTTCCCCAAAGGTATGTCATTCTTCCCATAGAGTAAGGGACATAGTTGATCATATCACCTTTCTTGATTTTGAATCCATCAGGAAGGATGTCATCAGAAACTACATTTTTTACATCCTGCAAATTGCAAATTATTTTATGATAAGCCATATTCTTTAATCTTTGAATCAAATACTAAGTGAAGAAGGATGAATAATATAAGATGCATTTTCTTCGAAAAGTACAATGATTTCTGTACTTCTAATTTTACCAGAGGAATCCAAAATTCAAATGAATTTATCCATATTTTTCCAAAAGTCAAGTCATAAAAGAAATTGGTTTGGGCAAGCCCACAAATGCAATGAAAATATGAATATAGTATTATGCCATATATCTTCTATCCTACCTGACGAGAATTTCAGTGCATGCTAACAAGTGGAGAAACAAGATTAACAAGATACAATTATACATGGACACTGATCAGTCAAAAGAATGTTGGGGTTACCTAAATGACTGAAGAAAGATACACAAGTGTCTTACCACAGGAATTGGTGGGTGTAAGCGCAAGGCCTCTGATAAAGCTGCATGAAGATAGTGCATCTTATCCAATACTGTATGCGTCAGACTTTGAGAAAACATACTGATAGATTCTTCAGTGGACACACATTCATTCTCCTTGACCAGGTCATGAATTTCTTGAAGAAGCTTTCTTTCAACATCTGGATTCTTGCAAAGCAAATGGAAGAACCAACAAAGGGTAATTGCAGTTGTATCCCGGCCAGCTATCATGAAATTCAGAATAATATCTCGGAGATACTTGTCAGAGTAGTTCTCTGGGTGTTTCTCACTCAATGCAATAAAGCGAGACAGTATGTCTGGTTTTACCTGTAAAAGTATTTGAAGACAGTGACAGATAAACAAGGTCATGACTAATGAGTACGAGCAGTAATAGTATGTGAAAATGTGCAAAGAACAATTAGAGCGTCTGTTTGTGAGATAAGTTCCAAATGAAGACTAAGAGTGATGTGGGCATTCTCTTACATAGTTATTTTGGATGGAAATCTCCTGTCTTCTGCTCTGAATGATCTTGTAGACAAAATCATCCACTGTTTTGATGCTTTCCTTCATTGTGACTTCTGACCCAATATTGAAGTATCGTCTTAATTTCCAAGCAGGGTCAACATAACGCCACAAAAGCATAGCATTTGCAGTATCAAAAGCTTTTGCAAATGATGCCTCTACTCCAGAGTTGGTATTTGATAAGCCGTTGATCTCTATCCCAAAGCCCAGTTTGCAAATCGCATCCATTGTTGATTTCAGTAAAAGATCCTATTGCCATTTATCCAAGTCAATTTATGATTCTGCAACACACTATTTGCCATAGAGTATTCACAGAAGGATATACAGAGATTAATGTGGAAAGAAATTCCATCCTAGGATATGCCCTAGCAAAAGCGTGTATATTACGTCACATGGACAACAACCACAATCCCAAAAGGGCCCATAGCACCATAATTGAAAATTCATTATGTGGTTTGAGGGATCTTCTTTGGAATTGCTTTCAAACTTCATAATGTATGTGGGAAATTTTGTCAGAATGGTATGCCATGTTGGATCACGGCACATCAGGTAATTTATCAGGTGAAGACAAATTGAGTAAATTTAAAGTCGCGAAGAATGATAACTGAGTTGTGAGATAGAATTACAGTTGCTAGAATATGCAAAAGATGCTTATGCTCCAGAGTTGGTATTTGATAAGCTGTTGATCTCTACCTCCAAAGCCCAGTTTGCAAATTGCATCCATTGTTGATTTCAGTAAAAGATCCTATTGCCATTTATCCAGGTCAATTTTTGATCTGCACCATACTATTTGCCATAGAGTATTCACAGAAGGATATATAGAGATATAGAGATTAATCTGAAAAGAAACCCCGTCCCAGGATATGCCCTAGCAATAGCCTGTAATATGTCACATGGACAACAACCACAAGCCTAAAAGGTCCCGTAACACCATAAGTGAAAAGTCATTATGTGGTTCGAGGGATCTTCTCCAAAATTGCCTTCAAACTTCACATGTCTGTGGGAAATTTTGTCAGAATGGTAAGTCATGTTGGATCATGGCACATCAGGTCATTATCAGGTGGAGACAAATTGGGTAAATTTAAGGTCGCCGAGAATGATAACTGAGTTGTGACATAAGAATTACAGTTGCTAGAATATGCAAAAGATGCCTATGCTCCAGAGTTGGTATTTTATAAGCGGTTGATCTCTACCCAAAGACCAGTTTGCAAATTGCATCCATTGTTGATTTCAGTAAAAGATCCCATTGCCATTTATCCAGGTCAATTGTTTCTTCTGCACCAAACTATTTGCCATAGACTGTTCACAGAAGAATAGATAGAGATACAGCGATTAATGTGGAAAGAAACCCCATCCCAGGATATGCCCTTGCAATGGCCTGTAATACGTCACATGGGCAACAATCACAAGCCTAAAAGGGCCCGTAAGACCATAAGTGAAGAGTCATTATGTGGTTCGAGGAATCTTCTTCAGAATTGCCTTCAAACTTCATATGTCTGTGGGAAATTTTGTCAGAATAGTAGGCCATGTTGGATCAAGGCACATCAAGTGATTTGTCAGGTGAAGACAAATTGGGTAAATTTAAGGTCGCCAAGAATGATAACTGAGTTGTGACATAAGAATTACAGTTTCTAGAATATGCAAAAGATGCCTCTGCTCCAGAGTTGGTATTTGATAAGCTGTTGATCTCTATCCCAAAGCCCAGTTTCCAAATTGCATCCATGGTATTGATTTCAGTAAAAGATCCGATTGCCATTTATCCAGGTCAATTTTCGATTCTGCACCAAACTATTTGCCAGAGTATTCACAGAAGGATGTATAGAGATATAGAGATAAATGTGAAAATAAACCCCATCCCAGGATATGCCCTCGCAATAGCCTGTAATACGTCACATGGGAAACAACCACAAGTCTAAAAGGGCCCGTAAAGTCATTATGTGGTTCAAGGAATCTTCTTCCGAATTGCCTTCAAACTTCATATGTCTGTGGGAAATTTTGTCAGAATGGTAGGCCATGTTGGCTCATGGCACATCAAGTGATTTGTCAGGATAAGACAAATCTGGGTATATTTAAGGTCGCCAAGAATGATAACTGAGTTGTGACATAAGAATTGCGGTTGCTAGAATATGCAAAAGATGCCTGTGCTCCAGAATTGGTATTTGATAAGCTATTGATCGCTATCCCAAAGCCCAGTTTGCAGATTACATAAATTGTTGATTTCAGTAAAAGATCACAATGGCATTTATCCATGTCAATTTATTTGATAAGCTGTTGATCTCTATCCCAAAGCCCAGTTTGCAGATTGCATGAATTGTTAATTTCAGTAGAAGATCCCAATGACATTTATCCTAAGTTAACAGGATACGGATATGGATACGGATCCAGAAACATTCACCAGATTTTTTAAAACCCAGGATCAGGATACAGCGGGAAAAGGCAGGTAAAAAAAATATAAAAATATTTTTATAATAAATTAAAACATAGAGTGAAGAATCAAAACTATACAAAAAACACAAGAGTAGAACTATAAGTTAATGCCGAAAAAGAGAGTTTTCATGCATATTACTGTTAGCCATTCATGTACCATAACTAATTATTTGATAAGTTATAACCATGATTGATATTGATAATTTTTATAACTATTTCAGCATGAACTTGAAGCAGGTAATAACAGTGATTTTGTGAGCCACATCCACCTGTCCCTATCAGCATGGAATAAAGTGGTTTTCTTGAAGACTGTGGCAGGACTACTTAATAGTGTGGGTGAAGTGAGCAACAACGTAGAACATAAAGATAGATCATCCCTTGACAGCAGACCTCGAACATAAAGATAAATCAAATAAAAACGTTGAGGGCAGATCTTGATATATCAATGTTCAAGAGCAGATCTTGACTTAAGGATAGATTAGACCTTGAGCAGGAATGGGGTTTATGCTTTTAGCCATTAGATATTTTAGGGTTTCTTAAGTTCTTCATTTAATAAAAAAATAGGGAATTGGTGGGTCATAGAAGCACTGGAAGTTTCAGGATCCGTTTGAAAAAATTCAAGAATTGCTTGTTTTTTCACAGGATCCGTTTGAAAAAATTCAAGAATTGTTTGTTTTTTCACAAGATCCATTTCATGGGACCAAGGTATGTTTCCTTCTGCAGGGGATCCGTTTCCATGATGGATCCTAGGGGGATCCAATCTGGATCTGTATCCGCGGATCCTACACACTTGAGTGGCAGATCCGATAACATAGCATTTATTCATGCTGCAAATTTATGATTTTGCACCATACTATTTGCCATAGAGTTTTCTAATGTGGAAAGAAATCACATCCTAGGGTATGCCCTTTAGCAATAGCTTGTAATACATCACATGGGCAACAACCACAAGCCCAAGAGGGCCCATGAAGGATGACAGTATAGGAGTCACGCATTATTGGTGGGACTCCTCCCTATTTGAACTAGTGAACTCTTGGCAATATGTATTAAAACTGTAACTTCAAATCGATTAAACTAACCCATTAGGCTTTATATATATATATATATCCAAAGGAAAATCTTGTGGGATCTTTCTTGTTCAAAATATCTAAATGTAGAGTGGCTCAACCACTAACCACAATAACCATTGGTAACTTTGAATTACTCAATTAGGCCAATCATAAGCAACCTGCCTTAGATGGATAGCAACTGATTATTAATATTTGGGGTTGACCTTTATATATATATATATATATGAGATAGTATTTGACCAGAATTATAATTCAAAATGATTGATGAGAAGAAATACATTTTAAAATGATCAGATTATCAAAATTTCTAAAAAATAAATGCATGAGAAACTTTCCACTTACAAATGGGACTCAATAACAAATGCAATTCCAATTATAAAATTTCACAGCTAATGAGCTAATAGGCGAAGGATTTAACATGCCTGCATCTCTACTGTTTGCTTTTTTCCATAGGTTTCCAAAAGAATTTTGGATAGTTTCACTGCATTCTCCCGGAAAACGACACTGCTGAAGTCCTTCAAAACTTTGGCGGAGAATTCAAAACTAGCTATTTTTCGCTGTTGTCGCCAATGCTCACCATCAACGGTGAAAATACCATTTCCAAGAAGGTCTTCCAAAATATCATGGCTGAACTTTCCCTGTGAACTTTTCAAAACTAAATATATCACAACTAAGTTACTAACATATAGAAAGATATGACTCAAGATATCCGAAGCAATCTATTCTCCATATATAGAGCACAGAAGCTGACCTTGTCGTAGTTTGCAAAATTGAATCGAAGGATGTGCTCCACATTTGCAGGATCCGTGGTAAAAACATAGCTGAAGGTAGGATAAGCTATTCTGTAAGTTTTGTAGCGTCTGTGATGATCAAAAATAAAGTCATGAAATCGTTTGAAATTGATGATGTCAGCAACCATGGTTGCAGCGATAGGTGGGCGTAAGTCACTACTCCATTTGACTTTGAATAACAATATCACCAACAGAGCCAGCGCTATTGATGCTGCTACATATTCCAAGCTCCAATCCATTGTTTCTTCTGGCAAAAGAGATATGATTTTGATGAAATGAAATGAAACGGGTATCAGGAATTCTCTGAATTGTGTTATTTTAATTACCCTGTTATTTTAATTACCCTCTGCATGTCATACTTACCCTCTGCATGTCATACTTATTTGGAAGGGGTAGGGATTGCGGTGTGGAGCTTCTACGCGAGCTGAAAGGTGTGGAGCTCAGCCCAAAATAATAGATCCAGTGCCAAATCACGTGTTACAGATTCATTCCAATTTCCTTGGTAATAATTTATCATGAATGGATTAAGCCATTTCAATATCACCTTCATATAATATAAAATTTCAATTCATATAATATAAATCATTATGAACAGTTGACCAGGAATTTTAAATAAAACAATTCATATAATATAAATCATTATGAACAGGTGACAGGGAATCTTAAATAAAATAATTCAGTATGATGGGACCATAGTTGAATTTTTTTTATTGAAAAGTTAAGAGAAAAGACTTAGTTAAGTATCTGTCAACACCAACTCCAAACAAAATAATTATTAATAATTTATCATGAATGGACTATGCCATTTCAGTATCAACTTCATATAATATAAATCATGCATAACAGGTTTTTTGGAGTTTAAGCAGTCTTTTCTGAATATTATCGTGCTTATTCAGCACATGTGGTATGTATTTTTGCTCGTCAATAAATACGTTTTTTTTCATTTGAAAAAAAAGGTTGCAATGAATTTTAAATAAAATAATTCATATAATATAAATCATTATGAACAGGTGACAGGGAACTTTAAATAAAATAATTCAGTATGATAAGACTATAGTTGAATTTTATTGGTTTTCTTGACTATAGTTGAATTTTATTGGTTTTCTTATCAATGAGGATAAATATCTTTGAACAAGAGGATATTGTGTGGACACTACAGTGTGTAGGATATATATTGTATGTGATATTTACCAAAGTTGAATTTTATTGGTTTTTTTCTATCAATGAGGATATATCTTTGAACAAGAGGATATTGTGTGGACACTACACTGTGTAGGATATATATTGTATGTAATATTTACTAAAGTTGAATTTTATTGGTTTTTTTTATCAATGAGGATAAATATTTTTGAACAAGAGGATATTGTGTGGACAGTATAATGTGTAGGATATATATTGTATGTAATATTTGTTTTTAGGTTTTTAGTTTTGAATAATTGTTTTAAGTGAAAATATTTATGATTCTTGTGAGATGAAGGTATATATATATATATATATATATATATATATATATTAACAAGGACGAGTAATGAGCTTTTATATAAAAAGGAATAGGAGTTTACAAAATTTCTCGGAGAGACTGATCCAGAGATATATGGATTTCCAATTCTTGTTTTACTTACTTACCGAACTGTATTGAACATGAAAAGAGATAAAAAAGATGCAGCTATAGATCCTAACAAACTGTCCTAAGATCAGAGTACAGAAACAAGTCATATGTTGAGTAAGGTTTCCCTAAAACTTAGGAGTTCAAACAGTTTCTCCTACTAACCTATCCAGAGTGGATACTATGTCATAATTTTGATACATCATCAAAAAAAAAAGAGCCAAAAAAAGTTCTAGAAACCTTGGAAGACCCGGCTGAACTGGTTACTGCTGAGAGATGTCCATCTTTTCGCTTCTAGCTCCTTCCACCTACCCTTTATCGTTGCCATTGAGCTCCACGTTGCTCTTCTTGATGTCCGATTTCAAGCTGTCGATTTTGGCTTCAATTCTCCTAGCGATTCCGAGCAATGTCGAGATACTATTGTCCATATTTGAAGAAGCCGCCTGCTTAGCAATTTTCTTCCCATTAGCACAGACCTCTGAATTCGTGACTTGAACCAGGGTGTAAAGATGAGAGAGGGCTCATTTTAGCTCAGAGCTTTCCCCTCTGAGCTTACGAAGCTGAATTTCCATTTCCTTCAGGTAAGTTTGGACTTCATCAGGAAGACAAGCGAACCCCAGCTCCGGAGCAGGACCATTCTTTCCAATGTTTTCAGCAGGAAGGTTCTAATGCTTTCCCATCCCCAACGCCGCAGCCTTACAGTGCTTGTGAAGCGCTTGTTGAACCTTGACCGTGCCTTCAAATTTCATCCCCTGTCCTGTTTTCTTTGCAATAGGTAGCTTCAGGTAGCCTGACCCCCCAGCTCCCTCAGAGTTAGAGATGTGCTTCTTGCACCGAAGGCATTTCAACGAGCAGAGGCACGGGCCGATAGAGGGATCACCCATTCTATCTTGGCTGCAAAAAAACCAATTCAAATGACAAAATAAGGGGCACCTGCAAACGATATAAGGGTTGGCTCTGCCCCGAGCCCTAGGCGTCAATAAATTCTACCTGCTTGCTAGCTGTGGCAAGCGTGAGACCACATGCACCGAGGAGACGCGCGGAGGATCCAAAGGAATGCGGTCGATCACCTTGGGGATCGAGGATCCAAATTTATAACATTTCCAAGTAAAAAAAAATTGACACTTCCAAATGTTAAGGTGTCGAAAGTGATCCATCAAAACCATAAGAGAAACAAGAGTTTAGGGGACCCAAATGTTCCCAAGCATCTGATGATTGGTGACAATAGTTCCGCAATCCAAACCAGCTCCAACATTGGCCATTACATCGGCATGTTGATTATTAGACCTCAACAAGTGTATGAAATTGATGGTATTGAATTCTTTGACTAAGCACTTCAGAAGATGATAATTTTGTGTGATAGGTTTCTTGCGAGTCTTTGCCAAGTTTCTGGCCTCCCTAATGACCAACATTGAATCACCAAAGACCATCATATCCTCAACTCCAACCTTTCTTGCTAACTCCATACCTTTGATCAAGGTGAGACATTCAGCCCCATTATTGGTCCTTCTGCCAATGCCCCATGCGAAATCTTTTAGCTTGTTTCCTTCGGAGTCATAGAGGACTCCTCCCGCACCTGCCAACCTAGGATTTCCCTTCGAGGCACCGTCGAAGAACAACATGTTGCAATCTATACTCTTCTTCCATACTTGAAAGTCATCTGAACTCATTCTGATTTGCCAATTCTGTGGATTGTGATTCTTGGGATGTGGAGTCCTGTATAAGAAGGGAGGAGGTACCAAGAAGTCAACTACCCATATTTTCTCCTTTGCCGTCAAAGGTTCCTTATTGATATTATTCGTTCCCCTTGAGTACATAAGTTCTATCCAGAGAGCCTTAGCGGAAGAGAGGACTTTGCTAGGGGTGGATCTGTTGTCTTCGAAGATTTCCTTGTTCCTTGCTGTCCAGATCTTCCAGCAAATGAGTTTAGGGAGAGACTCCCAGGCTCTTTTAAAGTCCGATTTCCTGTAGTAAGTTCTGAGGTAGTAATCTCTCCAGCTTGCGAACAAATCGTTCCAATTTGTAGGCAGAATCAGGTTAGGTTGCAGATCCCTATACGCTCGATGCCAAACCTCCTGGGAAAATTGGCATTCAAGAAAGAGATGCTCGATGGTTTCTTCCTCGTCCTTACAAAGAATGCATCTTGCAGGTCCTTCAACCCCTTTTTTATGATATTTTCGGTAGTGAGAATCTTTCGATGAGCCAGAGTCCAAGTAAAAACATTAATCTTTGGTAGGCAGTCCTTGCTCCAAACCTTGCTCCACTTGGAATCCTTGTTTCTGTTGTTGATGAGGCCGTCCACAAAGCGAAATCCTTCCTTTACTGAATACGAACCAGCCTTTCCCCAGCCTCTTCGGTCATTCAGATTTTGATGCATAGGAAGCGATCCATTTAATAAGGAGAGGAGGGCGTTGTAATCAACGATAAGGTGCTCCGGAAGCTCCAATTCTAACCAGCCGGCCCATCTTCCACGATTTGTCTAGGTTGATAAATCAAATAACGTATGGATGTTTGCAAGGGTCATCCATTCTTTTAGCTCTAAGAAGGCGTGCAGGAAATTGGAAGGGGAGTTGACGTTGATCTTATCATGCCAAATTTTAATTTGTTTTCCATTACCGGGGACCCAATAGATACAACTTTGAATAGTGAAGACTTCTTTCTTACATAGATTCTAGATTGGAGTGCCTTTTCGATCCTGATCAATGTTTTCCACGCTTTCTTTTTCTGCCACCTATCATGTATTTTTTATGCATAATCTCTTTCCACCATGCACTTTTCCCAGATACAATTCTCCAAAGAATCTTGCCCCCTAGAGCTAGGTTCATGGAGAATGGATCTTTAACACCAGCACCTCCAAAAGCTTTAGGACTACAGACCAAGTCCCAGTTCACCAAGTGGAATTTTTTAGTGGTGTTGGATTTTCCACCTTGCCACAAGAACTTTCTGAGTTCTTTAGTGATATCCTTCATAACAGTCTTGGGAGCTAGGGAGATCGAGTAAACATACAGAGGATAAGCTGAGATGATAGAATTGATGAGCACAAGCTTACCGACAGGGTTGAGCCATCTAGAGCCCCAGGAATTTATTTTATTTCTTATTTTCTCAATCGATCCTTTCCAATCAACAATCCTCCCCCCCCCCCCTGAATATTGGAATCCCCAAATAGCTAAAGGAGTTCCAAGCAGCGTTTCCTTCAAAACTGAAGATCCTTTCTATTCTAGCTAGCAATCCAGGAGGGAAATTCCAGCCATAAACCTTGGACTTGGCTGCATTAAATTTACCATCTGAAGCTTTTAAGAACAAAGACAAAGCATTGTTGAAGCGCTTGGCAATGATGGTGGATGCACCCCCAAGTAAGATAGTATTGTCCGCAAATTGAGCGTGATTGACAGCTTTGGTTCCCCTGACAATATTCAAACCTTTTAATCCCCCGGACGCTTGCAGAAGATGCAGTTTCCTGCTCAATGACTTTGCCACCAACAAATAGAGGAACGAAGATAAGGGACAACCTTGGCGTAGTCCTCTGGAGGCTTGGAAAATTTTTGCAAGCCTGCCATTAACTAAGGGATAAATCCAGGGGATGCTAATGCAAGCTTTTACCCACCTGGTGAATCTTTTGGAGAAGCCAAATTTACTCATGATTTCAAAGAGAAAAAAATGGTTGAATCTATCAAAGGAATTTACCATGTCGAGTTTGATGGCCATACCTTGATGCTTTTTTTCAATTATAGAGTGGTGTGTACAACCCCAAAATCCATGGAGATACTCTCCCAAGGATGAGAAGGAACAGGGAGTGGTGTGTACAGCCCCAATTTTCTATTAGTGGGATTACAAATGCACCACACACCCCTTTACATTCATGGTTACAATTATTTTCATCTGAGGCACAAACCTTTGCAAATGTACTACAATCCTCTCTACCCCAAAATGCCCAAATACAAGAGAAGTGTAAGCTTCTCTAATTACATGCACTTTATCAGTGGTAGGAATACAAAGTTTACCCAAATGGTAGAGTATTTTATCCTACAAAAAAATTCTATTCACCTGCAAACCATGGATTAGCCTCTCACGTACATCTTTGAAGACTTCATCAATAGCATACCTTTCAACATAACTGACATGAGCTAAGGAAGCATTCTTCAAAACAATAGATGTATAACTAGGAGGTCTAACAAGCATATCTACTCTCATGGCATCTGCACTATCACTGATCTCAATATTGAATGATTGTTACATGTTAGATAGAGCTATCACTGGTGCAATGTTGATCTTTTCTCTCAAAGTGTCAAAGGCCCTTTGTTGTCTGCCTTCCCTCTGAAAGACCTATCTCATCTCAAGCATTTCACTCTTATGAAAATGATCGAAAGCATTGAAAGCATTAGACTTATCAAGGTCTTTGGATTTTTCCACCAAAAGCACAAGGTTTTTGCTAGCGTTTATGACTCTTCATTTGACCTACACTAATAAGGGATGAGTTAGCTTCCATGCTACAAGCTCTAACAATATATCCCACTCCATCTTTTGTGAGATGGTATTTGTTCTCTTTTCGAACTTGAAGATAGATTTTCTATCATAAAGATAAGGACTCCCTAGTACAATACCACAAACATCGAAAGGAACCGCATCCAAATCAACCTCATCTATCAACTTAAAAGCAATAACAAACCTCAATCTACACTGTTTGGTAACCTAAAGTTTTGCATTGTCATACAACCAACCAAGAGGGTAAGGCTTTTGGTGAGGTCTTTTGGTTAGTCCCAATTTCTTCACAATCTCTTCAAATATCAAGTTAACTTCCCCGGATCAAACAAAGTTTCCACTTTTTTTTTCCTTTGTCACTACTCTTATGTGGAATAATTCACTTCTTCTATCATTTTCAAGAGATGGAAATGTAGAAATTGAACTAGCATGAGAGGAAACTTTACCTTGTAACCCAACTGTTGTGATTTTCTCTTCATCATCTAAATCAAATCCCAAGTCTTGTTGCACTTTAGCAATGCAGTTTTTTGCTTCCCTTTGCCACCAAATTTATTTGGTCTTAAATATGGATGTAGCTTCCAACAGTACTCGTCACCATGCCCATCTGTTTTGCAATGAGTGCAGGAGGGATTTCTTTCCTCTTTCTTTGTTGTAGTTGTCCTCTTATCCTTTCCTTTTCCTTTTCCTTTGAAATGATTTTTTGAATGCTTGGATGTTCTTTCTTCTTGTACATTCTTTCCCCTGCTTTCAAGATGAATTACTTGCACACTCACTTCATCCAAATTAGTGGGGTTTAACAACAACAATGTGTGACGAATGTAATGGTGAAGTACACCAATATATTTCATCAAAGTCTTTTGAGAATCTAAAGGAACATTCAATGCAAGTGCCTTCTTACTAAACTCTTCTGTGAAACTTTGAACATTCTAACCTGTACCCTGTCTCATATTTTTCCATTCCATCATAGATTTTTGTACATGACCCAGTGGGTTGAATTGCTTTCTTAATGCAAAAGTAAATTCAGAGCATGAAGAAAGGAGTTTACCATTTTTCTTGCTACCTTTCTGAATTTTTCTCTCCCACCATACAAGGGTTGTGCCTTCCAGCAGAAGAGAAGCCAACTATATCTTCACTTCTTCCTCTTCAATTTATTGTACAAGGTAGTAAACTTCGATATGTCTAATCCAACTATTCAACTTATCTGCATTAGATTCTCCATTAAACATGGGTAAATCAAATTTTACATCTAGTTTCAATAATATATTTTTTTAAATCATTTTTCTGATGAAAACTAGAATGATGAGAATGAGAGGAAGAAGAAGAGATTTCATTTCAGGAGATGGAGGTTCAGGAGGGTCTCCTTCATTTCCATGGTTCACTAAATCATTATCCTCTGCTTTCACCCTCTTCTTTCCCTTCTTTTCCAATCTCTCTTGATAGTTTGCAAACAATTTTTCTACCATGTCTAACATCCAATAGAAAGCCTTGTGGAAATCCTTCTCATTCTCTACATGAGGGCCTTCATCCTCCATTTTCTTTCTTCGCACGTCCAATCTCTGGGTTGAAATGATAAATTCTTCCTTCACCTGCTTTGAGCTTGGCCCTAGTAAGTATCCACACTCACAATTCAATTCAAAGAATACCGCTCTGATAGCAACATGATCCTGGATCTTTTATTCGATGATTATCACATGAATTGCATTAAAAAGAGCATGAAAAAAGATTATGTACAACATACATGAAGAAGCATACACATGAATATGAGAGACCACAAACGAAGTACACAAGATGTGATAACATAGTTCATCCCAAAGATAGACTATGTATCTGAGCCCACTTCTTAGTGGAGAGAATTTTATGTTATCTCAACAAAATACATGGCAATACCTTAATGCTGGTGATGGAGTAAATCCACTGATTGGATCCAATTTTTTACTGCACCGGTGACTCCATCTCGAAAAATCAATGAAAAATGACTATATACGCTGCCACCTTCGCCTCAATACCAGCTACAATAGTCTTCCTCTCTATGCATACTAATGCAGCATTTTGACTATCAATTTCATTCCATGGGCATGTGGATTCTCCTCCCCTTGGGCGCTAAAATGTAATGGCTTAAATACTTGTGGGTTGAGTGGCCTTACCAACATGGACCCCTTGGTGGCATGGTTGGCATGCACTATATTAAGTTATTAGTTGGAGTTTTGTTAGGATGGAAACCCCCCTTTTGGACATCGGTTACAACCATTGTTTGTTTTATTTACAAAACTATACATGTTGGTTGTTGTTGGGTTGCAATATAGTTGCAACATCATGTGTGTGTGTGTGTGTGTTGGTTGTTATAGTTAGCGGAGGTTGCAATATTATATATATAATATATATTTTTGGTTTGTTTGTTGGGCGGGAGACCTGGGGTCAAGCTCGCGGGTTCCCACCCCCTTTTTTTGGTTGAAATCCACCCAAATAAATATAAATACAATATATGCCAAAACTATTACAATGGAAATCTGGTGGTATACAGTTAGGTTGTTGGACTTGTTGTTTGGAGGTCACGGGTTCAACGCCGGTAGACTCGCAATAATTTTGATAAATACCACCAATGAAATGCCAATGGAAACTACCACATGTTATGATATCATTGGTCCATTTGTGTGCCAACTGGGTGCCACATGTCGCAAAATGACATGTCCACGTCGATGCCACATCATTGCCGAACCAACCCTACCAAGTCACTTTGTCATTCCATGTGGGGTTTCCACATAGGCATTATACACCAATACGGATTCCACGTGTCACCCTTTCAATAGTGCCACGTGGCACCTTTTTTCCATTTCTACCAATAAAAACATTGTTTTGCTGAAACTTCAGAAGTGAATATCTTCTTCATCTAGATTTAGTTTGACACGATTCAAACAACATTGGAATTATCTCGATGAGCCCTTTGACTTAGTGCCATTTTTGCTGAGATTTGAGGACTTTAAATTTAGGCCTTTATGGATTCTCTTGGATCACTCTGTCATATGCCCTAATCCATTGAGTCGGTGTCATTATTTCAAGCCTCTGGGTTCTCTATGGTTTACCATTAAAAGAATATGTTTCTCTTCTATATCGGTGGTCTTCTAGGAGGAATACCCTCGAGCAGTCATACACCAACTTCCGTGGGTGGCTAGACCACCTAGCCTTCATAAAAGGTACACAATATTTACATCCATGATACCCTTTTGTTACGAGACATACGGTGTTATGGTATACAGAGCACGTTAGTGTTGAACATCAATATAGTCAGACTGAAATAAATATATTAAAAATATTGTTACAAATATAAACAAATCAAACAATATGTTTACCAGAGAAAACTCCTAATCCGAGATAATGATGTGTGGTGTACACACATATGTTGTACAACATAAAACTCCTCTCTGTTGGGATGGGTCTTGATACAACGCATACCTATATTCATTTCCATATTTCCTTCAATTCATCGATCAATGGTTGTAGGTAAACATCCATATTCTTCACTTGTCTTCTACCAAGGACTATAAGAGCCATCTTAAGATGTTCATTCTTCACGGACAACCAGGGGGGGATATTATTATTGATCACTATTACGTGCCAAACATAATAGTTGGTGTTTTGGAGGGAGTATGGGTTGACGCCATCCATGGCTATGCTCAATCGAAGGATCAATACTTCATCCTTGAATTTATTGGGCCATGTATTGTCTATATGCTTCATGGCTATTGAATCTGTTGGGATTCACATAACTCCTAACTCACTTCGTTTCAATGCATGCCATCCCTGAAACATAGTTAATTCTTTGCAATGAAAGAGCCTTCTAATCCTTGGGACTATAGGCATGTGCCTCAATATCTTATGCGGAGGACCATGTGTTTTACCCTTGTTTCTTGATTTATGGTACTTGTCATGTCCACATTTTGGACATATCTCTTTGTATGCATATTCGCCTCTATATAGAATAAAATAATTTGAACACGCATGATATGATACACCCAACATTTTCAACATTTGCTTTGCCCCTTTGCATTTGTCAAGCAAGACATTATCACTCGGAAGTACCTTATCTTTGAATAACCTGCAGTTAGTGGGAAATATGAATGTACAATGTCATTTAACGTTCATAAAATTGACCATTTTCAACGTTGATTTTGGGACAAGATTCCTCAAAATATAAGGGACTTGATGGTCAATTACCTCAAAAGTGTTGAGAAACACGCATATGACATTCCATACATTGCTTTCAAGTTGTATATTAACATTCTTGTCCCCATCTAGGTGGACTTGATTGGCCAAGTCCAAAGAGAGGGGTGGTGGAAACCGATTTAAGGCTTTGGAAGAAGGTATCAATGATATGAACATCATCGCATAGCTCATTGTCCTGGAATGCATCTAACAACATTGCATTAATGGCACTCGTATGTCATAAGAACTCATTCATACAAACCTCTATTTCATTACCTTCATTTCCAACAAGTGAATAACTACTATTACTGTAGGAATTCCTAATTGGTGAGTTTGGACGCAGTGGGAATTGAATAGGTGGTCGATTAAACCATGCTTTGTATGCTTCCTCTTCAAGTTGCGCTCTTTTTGCAGCCTTCTCTCGATTTGACATTGTAGTGGGGTGCAATAGAAGATGTTAGATAGGTCGTTCATCATCATAATCTTGGTTACAAAAATATTGAACATTACATCGATGATATTAGTAAGCATAATGAATTGGTTTGTTCCAACATTCTACCAAACAATTATTATAGAAGCATGAGAATTTTTTCCAATAGTAAATGTTCAACCACAAACAATTTATAAAATAAAAGTTCAAATTGAGCAATGCATTTACATCAATCCCATTGAAAATTAAAAAATACAATTAATCAATTTTTTTTTGTCTTATGCCCCAAGGGGACGTATAAAAGTAGTCCCAATTCAAGGAATCTCTAATGAGCTGTTGGTGGTCTATGAAAGTTATAGTTTATTAACAACTCATCATCAGGAGACAAAATATGTATTGCATGCACAACAATAAGTCTAGACACTTTCATTTTCACAAAGAACTCCTGGTCATTGAAGTGTTCCTCAAATGAACAATCTGCAGAAAATAAAGAGCACCTAGAACTATTTATGAACCCTGCAATGTTCCCATGAGTGCATGAACGACCGTCGATATATAACAGGTTATTTATGTTAAAGTTTCCAGAAACATAACCATTCATGCACCTACTATACATAGAAATGCTATGTTTTTATTTAACAATATTCAAGTAATCCGACCGACAATAGATAGGATTGAAAAATGGCATAAGTGATACTAACTATTTGGGAGGAACAAGTACATGTGAAAGGATAAACAACCCAATATTTGCAACATCTATATTAGACTTGGCAATCATAAAAATATTACCACAAAAAGGAGAATTCGGTTCCAACATTGGGCATAGGTAGAGAAAACGACCAAGCACCATACAAAGCATGGTTGTAACAAGTTTGATATTTACTTTGCACATTCATGGGAAGAGAGAAGTCATTTCTACCCTCCGACAATTGGATCGACCTTGGTGTGTACTTGGACATTTTTGCTATCAACTCATGCAACTTTTTGGATCTCCTAGTAGAGATGTTTTGGGTGGTATTGATATCATACTTTGGATCACTAGAAATTTCAGTTGGCTAGATATAAGCAGATGATTTGGTCAATTTAGGATGAAACATTGTTGTTTTGGCTTCCAAATTTTCCAAAAAAGGAGCATAGGGAAGTTTTCGTACATGTCTTTTCTACACCACCTATTGGATTTTTTATTGTAGTAGAGGGTATTAGACCATCAACATTAGGTAATCGATCATTAGTATAATGGGTGAGTGTGACATGCTGAGGGCTCTCCTTCAACCCTTGACATTTTGAACAACCACATACTACTAGGGTGTCATAAAATAGATCCAACTCACGACAAATTACCGTCGATGACCCAGGATTGTGGCTAGAAGATGGCATGTTACAATTGGCGGGGTAAAGCTCTTAATATATTGCTTGCGATATATTGCTCTTGATAAGAGCTTACGACATTTTGAAACTAGTGGAATATCTTGCGAATCTGAACTCGATCCTAAATCGGGACCCTACAAAATTGAATACATTGTTATTCAGATTCACACGGATAAATAACATAAATTCAATTAGATAATCAAAATATAAATAAAATATGAACTTACTAGAGATGGAAATGGAGAACTCACTAAACTTTGAACAATATGGAATGAGCTAGAATTTGAAAAACTGACCATTTGATATTATAACCTTTTCTCCCTACAATTGATCCAAATCAACAATCAATACGTGTCTACAGTCCTAAAATAAGTTTTGAGAATCATATCACAACCTAGCTTCTAATATAGTTTTGAAACCATTTTGTAAGAATAAGGTGAGTTTAGGTAGCATATGTATACTATAAAGTATTGTAATTGGTGTGGTTGAATCACAAAAGAATATTTGAGATGAAAATATAAATTCAAGTTGAAACATAAATTCATATGGCTTTTTAATTATACCGGTGCGCCATAATAATACAACTGCACCGGTGTGTACTGAGTAATTGTACGCACAGGTGCGGGTAAACCACATACACACTGTGTTAGAATATCCACAAAAATGTCGCAAAAGAAAATATTCGCTATATTTGATAGTGGATAGTTATTTCTACAATTTTCAATTTTATTGACATTGGTGCGCTTAGTATATGTAAGTGCACCAGTGCAGCCAGATTTTCAATATGCGTCACAGTATGACATTTTTTAATTTTTCTATTATATGCCAATACATTGTGTATTGAAAAGAAAAGCGCACCAGTGGATGCATATCTTTCTAGTGCACCAATATTCTGGAAAAAATAAAAATATATATATCTTAATGACACGTTGTTTGTTATGATGCATTGGTGCAACTGTATACACATCCCACCGATATTTGAAAAATAAAAACTTGAAAATGTGCAAATTATTTTACCCATAAACTGAAAAAGGAGTGGGAATTTCATTTTCAAAAACTAATTCTATAAACTGTTAAAAAAACTAAAAATTATTTCATTATTTTACCGAAATTTCGAGGGGAGAGTTTTGGAAAAGAGACTTATCAAGAAGGAGTTTGGAATAACCAGATTATTCTAAAGATCAAAATTTGTAAGGTATGGTGAATCAAACAAAACCCTGCATAGTAGAAATTTCAAGTGTGTAAATTATTACTATTAATCACAATGCATGATTTATTTATTTTCTTATTAAGATTTTAAATAAATTCAACAAAAAAATCATAGTTACCTTCAACGTTGGAACCCTTGTTTTCTTGTTGCTTCCTTTCGTTTTATGTGGCTTCAAAATTTTAGATTGGGATTTAACTCCCTCTATTGTATCACAATTAAGATTTTTCTTTTTAGGGATTTTATATATAATGGGTTTGTGGTTTTATATGTAAGGTATTGGGTGTGATGAGACGACTTCTTGTGTTGAATCTCAAACCTCTCGTCCTTGTCAGTTTTTTATTTTATTTATTAATTAAAAACAATGCTTACACAATTTTCAGTGTGACCGTGTTGTTCTAACGCACCAGTGTGTTTACAGTAAAGGCACACCATTTTGATTATCGGTGCTTTAGAATAAATAACTCGCATTGAGAAATGCGTATATGAAATTGTTTATTTAGTTCTCTTAAGGGTGGATTCAAGTATGATGCACCATTATGTTCAAGTATGAGACGCACGGGGGATTTTTGATTATTGTAGTGCACCGAAATTGAAGACTACTTTTTTATTTGGAAGTTATGTAATTTATTCGTATAATATACATCATAACTTCTCTATTTAATTGTCCAAGTTGTTTACTGAGAGAAAATGTGTAACAATAATTATAATCAACACGATGGTAGCACATCCAAAATTTTGAATAAGGCAAGTTCTTTGTAATTTCTATATTAAATTAATATGTTTGAATTATATGTAATTTTAACTAATATATATTGGTTAATGTGTGACATGCAGATCCAAAAAATGGGGAATCTCAATAAGATTCTTTGCAACCTAAGTGCAGAAGAGCATAAACCTGAATGGAAAAGTTGAAGAGGGATGAATTAGGTCAATAAAAATGTAATCAATATGAATTTTTTCTTGAATTTTTCAGTAATACTGTACTTAAGAATATTGGTTAATATGTTTCAAACAATCTGATTCAAATACGTTGAATGTTATGTAGGGGCTAACAACAACAGAGATGAATGTCATCATAAGAAAAAACAAATTATGGAAGATGTAAAGGATGATGAATTGGTCCTTAGCTCATTTGGAGTGGTGTTGAAATTTAATGGAAGGGGGGGGGGGGGGACTTTTATAAGACTATGAGGTATATAGTGGAAAGAACATATAGACATAGTTTCCACTTACCATACAGAAATCAATCCAAGGATTCCAAGAATAGGGTTATATATAAACAATATGAGGCATTTCCATAGCAATTGTCAATGAGACCTGCCAGACTTGCAATAGCAAAAACATACAACAACAAAAATAATCATTAAAAGGGTAATATTCCAAAACATGTTTTTTATATAATATGTATCTACTACTACAAAGCATTCCTTTATTAATATTAATTTGGTTATATTTATTTTTCATATCAACATAAAAATAGTTTGATGTCATTTTAAATTTTCAGGAAGATTATGAAAATACCAAAGGATGAATGAGGTGATATCTGAAATATGCTAGTAGGGATTTTCAGAAAAGTGTACAAGAAGATGGTCAAGGAAATAGACATAATTGCATCACAAGAGGAGCCATCTCAACAACAATGTGTTTCAAATGTATGAAATCAATGAAATTTTCTATTATGTACGTGTAATTAATTGACTTAGCATTAAATATTGTTTTTCAATTGTTTTATTGAAAACAAAATGGAACCCATTTAGCACATAAGACAGGACTGCAAGGAAAAAGGAGTTGATAGCAAAGTTTAGCTTGTGAGTAGTTGTGACTTCCTTATAACAGCTTAAGATTTCATATTGGTTGTGATCTTTATATTTTAATTTTTTAATTTACATTGGCCATCCTTGGATGTCTTCAAATAGGTGTTAACATACAAAGAAGAGCCATCCGAAGAATTGATTAGCATTGGGTTAACTATGGGTTGTGAGTATTTGTTGGCGAATCAAAAATTAATTGTGGAATTTGTAAGTATCTATGTTATTTTACTTCTCTCATTTTATAATTAATGGAACAACAAAAAATCATTTATATTAAATCTATGATTTGTTATGGGGTAAAACTTGCAGGAAACAAAGTATGGAGTGGAGCCAACATAAGAGTTGTTGAGAGAATGCATGAGATTTGGTTTTGAAAGAATGTATATCATTCAGGACTCAATTCTTTCTATGATACATCACTTTTCAATTTACATTCATGTATATTATTTATTTTAATTTTCATTATTCCCACCAATGTAGATACACTCATTACACTTTATTTTTATGTTTGTATATGGAAGCTGAAGAAGAAGAAAACAATCTAGACAATCAACAAAACATTTAGCCAAATAACCCAATTCATGCAAGTGGCCCGAGCACTGACAGCAGTTATAGTGAAGAATGATGATCAATATATTTGGATGTTAATGCAAGTTGTTGTATATTTTGAAATAATTGTATGTGAAAATCAAACATTTTGTGTAATGTACTTGACATAGTGTCACAATTGAAAGACAACGGGTTACCAATAATTGTAACAATTACATGCATGTTGACATTTTGATTATTGTGGACTTTATGTTGTTAACAATTACAAAGGGCCTCTTATTCATATATTATAAAATAAAGTTGTTTTTTCTATTACATTGTCAAATGTCTTTGTAAAATGTTATAACGTTGATTAAATATATGGATAGTAAACTAAATATTACAATAGATGCAAAAAATTGAAAATTTATGATATAACAAATTAATCCAAATATCATATCCAAACACAATAATTAAAATTAAAATTATATGAATACTATTATAAAAAATATTTCCATTTCTGATGAATAATGGAATTTAAAAAGATAAAAATAAAGTATAGATATTCCAGTACGATGTCACTGGTCATTGTTCACTAAAGAGAAAATGAATATCTGTGCTTTTGATCTTTTTAATCACACCGATGCGTTCGAGTGCATGTAGCACCAGTGCGTTTACCCAAAAAGCACATCAGTGTAACAAACTACTCGTTGCATGCGCCAATGCTTTGCTATTATTATAGCTCAATGGTCTCTTCATAAATGCATTGGGTGCCATTATATCGTGAGTGCATTGTTGAATTTTAAAAATGCAACAAAATTCAACATCCTAGTCAACTCTATTGGTTCTTTTTCCTTCTCTTAGCATACCAGTGCTTTTAGATAGTACATAAGCACACCGGTGCTATAATTAGCTTACCACACCGGCGCATACATTGTTATAAAGCACTGATACAGTTAAAAAATTTGGTGTGCACCAGTGTTATATTTATTAACAAGCATTGGTGCCTTTAAGTTTTTGGTGGCGTCCCAATGCATGTTTTTATTTAAAGGTGTTGAATTTCATACATTCATAGCATAAAACATAAATGCATTACCAAGATCACTAGAAGTAAGACAAAGCACAAAACAACAACAAAAAGTTTACCCTGGGAAACCCAATAGGGAGAAAACCCAACAACCTTCGCAGAGAGATGATAATTCTGAGATCATAGTACAAATGAGAAAATAGAAAGTGTGGAAATGTTTTCCACAAATAGAAACCCTAGAATTCAGCCTCCTCCTTCAGGTGATGCGAAATTCTCCTCTCCCAAGTGATCCGCCACTCTCAAGTGTGAGAATGAACAAATGAGGAGCACTAACCTCATATTTATACAAGTGTTGAAACTAGAAAATCCCTTATGGGGCCGACTTGTCTTTGGGGCAATATATATTTTATTTTTAATCCTTTTATTAATTCCTTTTGCACCCCAAGACTTACATTGATTCTTTCATGTGTTTAAATAATTGATTACATAAGCTTCTTCTCCCTTAGGAAGTATAAACAAGTACAATTAAAGTACAATAAAATATAATGAATAATATATTTTGAAGTTGCACAAAATCCAACACTCCCTCTCAATGAGGAAGGTATTCTTCGTTCTTCATCAGCATCATGATCATCTGGGTTTCATCTTGTACTCTACTCTGTCTCCATCATCTCTATGCATACTAAAGGTTGTCCACACAGTCTCAATGTATCATCTTCACTAGTCCTTCGGTGAGTCCAGGAGAATCACTTGATCCCAGACTTCAGGAGAATCTTTCAATCCTGAATATCTATGACATCCTCACCAGTCCTTCGGTGAGTCCAGGAGAATCACTCGATCTTGGGTCCAGTAGAATCACTCAATCCTAGATCCAGGAGAATCACTCAATCCTGGATATCTGAGATATGTTAGGATATTCCTATACTCCATCCTAGTCCTACTAGCTTTTCAGTCATTTTCATTTTCAGTCTTTTAGGGTTTGCATGCACTTTTAGGGTTTGCATGCATTCTAGGGTTTGCATGCATTTCCAGTCATCAGTCCCAGCACCTAGCCCTTAGTTAGCTAGCCCTTGGAGCTTCTTCCTGATCATTTTCATCCCTCCTAGTGCGTAGTGCGCCCTCCTTTCACCTACTGCATGAGAGAGGTGCACTTCTTCACCTACCTGTCCAATTATGTTTAGTTAACAAGAGTTCTCTCCCTGATTTTAGGCTTGACTCACTCTTTACTGACCTTATCACTCCGATGGACCTCCAATGTGACTAGATAGGATGTTCTGACTCCAGTTAGCTCCATGAGCACCCTCCACTGAGCCTCCTTCACTACATTAGTGCTTCCATGTGCCAGTTACACCTACCACATTCAGCTAGACTCAGTTTGACTTTTGGTTGACTATTACTTGTGCATTGATGACTTCACTGATGATGAGTTGGACTCCTAGTTATGACTTGATGACACTCCACTAATTATGGATCTGTCCATGCAGGATAATTGGAATCACACCTAGTGTATTCGAATCCTGAGCATTGTATATTTACCTTTTACTATTCAGATTAATGTAACATGTGTAATTATTCTGCCTCTATCTGAGCTCCTTTGGATCTGTGTTCTTCTGATCTATTCTTCTTCTGTCATTCCTAAATTCTTTCATTGTGAGGTTTACATCATCTCTTTGGATCTAATGTGAGCATCTTCACAAGACAATCAGCTGTACCATCTCTGCTATACAATTTTCTACCTGTCTGTCTCATCTGCCAATGGGGTCCTCCCATACCTGGCTGAGATCTCAGATTAGAAAAAGGGCATGGCCATCTACTGACTGTCTGACTCTTCTGCCTATGGGATTTCTCCCATATCTGGCTGAGTACCTGGATTGTAGAGGCACCTGTGCAACCACACGGCCAACTGCTGACTATCCTACTCATCTGCCTATGGGATTTCTCCCATATCTGGCTGAGTAACCGGACTGCAGAGGCACCAGTGTGAACCCGACCAACTACTGACTGTCCTACTCATCTGCCTATGGGATTTCTCGCATATCTGGCTGAGTAACTGGACTGCAGAAGGTACCTGGGTGAACCTGGCCAACTGCTTCCTATCCTACTCATATGCCTGTGAGATTTATCCCATATCTGGCTGAGTAGCTAGACTGCAAAGGCACCTGGGCAAAGCAGGGCAAGCATCTCATCTTTCCCTCTCAAGGAGGGAAACGTTCTCTTCGACTCCAAGTCTTCCGCGAAAGTATTCGAACTTCACTCTAGGAAGTGCCTTGGTGAGAACATCTGTAGTCTGGTCGTCTGTCGGCACGTACTGTAACTCGACCGCACCTTTCTGCACCATATCACGATGAAGTGATATCGAATCTCGATATGCTTCGACCTGTCGTGAAATACAGGATTCACTGACATCTGCACATAGCTTTGGTTATCATAGTGAATCACGGTCGGCTCTAGAATCTGGCCGAACAATCCTGCCATGAGTTTATTTTGTTTCCTGCTGTACCAGGAAATAAACGCAGAACCCAAACTGAAGCAACATCTGGAAGTACTCTTCCGATCTGCAACACATCCGGCCTAATCTGAGTCTGTAAACCCCTGCAATCTCAGGTCACTATTTGAAGCATACTTCAATCCATATCCCACAGTGCCACGTAAGTATCTGAGCACATGTTTTGAAGCAATTTAGTGAATCTTCCTTGGTTAGAACATGAATTGATTGGGGGCATTCACAACAAAACATATATCAGGTCTGGTGTTGGTCAGTGTTGGCTGTAAATAATCTTCCGGATGTTTTCAACATAGACCTAGGTACTTCGCGGTTCAAGGAACCAACAAAACCCCTATTCACCGGCCCTTTCGGCAACAGACTGCGCGCAGCCTAAGGTCTCACCCGAGGTGAAGCTGAGGGGGTGCTTGCGGAATCAAGTTTCCACAACCGGGTGATGCGATGGGGGAAAGGCTGATAAGCAGCGAAACACCTTACGGGCTGCTGCAGACAAACGACTGCGCGAACCTTCTGTTCCGCGTCGAGTATTTCGGCGAGCAATTGTGCTTGCACACTTGTGCCTCTAATGACTGTGCGATACAGGATACCTTTGCGTTGCAATAGCAAGCTATCAGTAGCTTACCTCACAGAAAATATTAATGACTCGACGCGTCAACTAGACAGCGCATCCCTGCCAAGATGATTAATTCTAACCAACCCTACTTAGCATTCTTTATCCCTTCAACCCGTTCAAGTTCTTATCATTAAGTTACAGGTGATTGAATAAACATATAATTACTGCGTGCTCCAATGCTGCACTAAAACTCAATGTTCAACGATGTGACTACTTGGCAGATTCATACATTCCCAGATTCGTAAGTGTTGAATACTTAACATTCCTCCATGCATATATTACTTAACATATTATTCCCATTCTCTGCAATGAATACATATAAAAGCAATCACATAACAGAAGACTTCAACATTAAAAATTCATACCAAGTAAATGAACAATCATAAACACACAATAGTCACATAACACAGAATTTAACGTGCTTCACCCCCCAGATGGAGGCTACGTCCACAAGAACAGTTGTTAATATTGCTCTTTATGGGAAGGGTACAACTGTTCTTAGTCTATGCACTCAGCTGCAGACTCTCTTCTCTCTCAGATAGGTCTTTGCGCACTCAGCTACAGAGCCTTTACAATGGATTTCTAAGCTTAAGATTCTATAATACTCAAATACTTAACCAAAACTGAAGAGTAACCCTTCCCTTACAAAATTGTGCCTTATTTATAGATCATGCCCATAGGTCATGTCTTTACAATCATTAGGACGAAACCCTAAGGTTTCTAGAATTGGCATGGCTAACTGCCACCCTAGCTATCACCGTCGAAAGCCTGCTCCACCTGCTCCAGCTGGGCCACTCGTGGCTCACACGCTCTTCTAACAGCCGCAGTCCTCAAAACGGTTACAACTGCATCATGGCCTGTCCCTTTCCACTCCTTCTCCTACCTGTCGCCATCGGTGTCATGGCCTAGCTTCTCAACTGCTTGCCGCCACACATTCAAACAGGTCGTTTTCATCTGCCATCCACTTGTTCCTTACCCAAAATAGGTCATATCCTCATCTGACCTTTACCCATGTCCTGAACCAAAAATAGCTCATGCAGTACCATGCGCATCGTCCTACTGTGTGAACGTGCCTTAGCCATTGCCATCGCACAACATGTGCAATTTCTCGAAATTGTATGTTACCTGTCGCCGCGCGCAATGCACACTTAACAAAACGGCTGTTCTTCCTGCCGCAGCGTGCAATGCGCAATTATCAAAATTGCCTTTTCTTTCTGCCGCACGCGCGATTTTCCACACTTGTATATTTTTCCAACCCAATTGTGCCTTGCCCAACAGGCCCCTAACACTTACCTGTGGCTCGTCCCGAGCCACTTCCACTTGTGGAAACTAGTGCCGCATCTTCCATCATCCCAAGATTTAATGTAAAGCTTTGCAGAGTTCCTGCTAACTCCGAAACTATTTCCTTGGCTTTTCGTTCGAAACCTTGAACTGTATCCAGAGTTTCCTGTGAGACCTTCTCCCGAGCCACTTGTTCCTGCATGGTTCCTTCGGCCACCTGAAGTTCTACAAACTTCGCGTCGAATTGCTGCATTAGTTCGAGGCCTTCTTTCTCAATAGGCTGCAACCTGACCGATGCAGCAGCCTCTTTCTCTCTTAGCGTTGCCAACTCTTTATTTAGGTCCTTGAACTCATTAAATTTATGCATTTTCTCACTTGCCGGTGCATTCCTCAACTGCACACTTGCAACATCTACCTGCTGCTGCTTCTGTTTTAATTCTGCTCTTACTTGCTGGAGTGCAATATCCTCACTCAACCCGGTGACTACTGTAGTTATCTGTTCAAGTAAGTCTTGGCATTTCATCACTTCCACTGAAATGCCATCCATGGTTGCTTTGATGTCCTCAGCTGGAGCTAGGCACTGATCTGGTGGAATGACAGGGTGCCTAGCCTCCAGCTCTGTGATTTTTCCTTTATAAGAGGCTTCCATTTCTATTTTCTTAGAGGTAAGGGACTCTACCTTGGCCCCAATTTTCTTTATCGTGTCCTCCATATCATCTTCTTCTTCGCATTCTTCTATGTTTGCGCACACAGCTGAAATGGTTTCCTTCAGCTTTCGGCCCTTTTCCTTGGCTGCGCTCAAGTCTCGCTTGCAATTATCTAATTCCTGCCTTAACTGATTGATGTCTTCAGTTAACTGTGCACACTTATCATATGAGGCGAGGCCTCTCTCGTGAATTTCTTCCGCAACTCTAATGTGCAACTCATTCAGGTCCTCTAGGGGCAAGGCCGCAATGTTCAGGTCGAGGCGCCCAGTCTTTACTGCCTCCTTAACCGTTTCATATGGATAAATCAGGTAGCTCAGTTCAAGGTTCAAGACGCGCGGATACTTACTTCTAGTAATAGGTGGTCTTCTTTGCACAATTGGTTCTCCTGATTTCCCGTCAGAACCTGAACCTGGTTGTCCCAATCCCATATGGGCTACCATTGTCTTGACCTCCTCCATAGCTTGGACTATGGTCAACTACAGTTGTTCTTGCCTGGATTCTTTCTCAGCACGAGTCTCTTCCCATGCTTCCTCCACTTTTGTTGCGATGGTCTCGCAATCATCTGGGTGCAGTTGTGGCCCGAGCTCGGGTTTTTCATCCTTCCTCTTTGTGCGTCGAATCTGTGATTGCGAGGGGCCTTCAATGGCCTTTCTCTTTGCTGCTGATGAGGCGGTATGTTGACTCTGTGCATCATCCTTTTCTTCATCAATGGGCGTGCCAGCCGGTAGCCCGCCCTTCTTTCCCTTCTTTGTTGTTGTTTCTTCCTTGTCTTCCTGATCTGTGTCTGTGTTTTATTCATCGATGTCTTTTACATTGATCTTCTCCCGAAGAGGTTCTATGTTGTGCTTGTAGTCTGATGCATCATTGCGTGAAGCGAGAACTTCCCATTCTGGCTCCCATCGCTCCATCATTCCCTCGATCGCCTGCTCATCTAGTCGGTAAAAGCATGGATACCATAAGTCATGCTTTGTTATGTCACCTCTTGGATGAATGAATGATTGGTGCCTTTTCGCATGAAACCTCATAATGCAGGTGTAAGCATCAGTTAATGGTTTGGAAATGCCCGGTGTTTCCATAAATGCGTCGCGCAACTGGTGATAGTAAACATAGAATACTTCAGCTGTTTTCCGCTGCCTAGATGCCTTTGGGCTTGCCCATAGATTGGCAAAGCGTGTTCCTCGGCCTTGTCCTGCTAAAGTGGCAGCTCCCTAATATCCTGCAGGCTCCTTCCAGCTTACAAAGGCTATCAACACTAGCAGCCAACTAAAATGGAACGTTGTTCCATCATATTGGGTATCTTGAACATCTGCTAAGAACTCGTTCAATAGGAATTGGCACCAATTGTAAACTTTTCCATGCAATACATTAGCGGCTGCCCTAATTGCGACCACAGGTACTTCAGGTGGTCTACACTTGCGCAACAGCTTTCCTGCAAGCAACTGGGTCGTAAACTTTGTTGCGCAGTCATTGATGTCGACCGTTGGGAACCCACGTCCCTTGCGCACTACGCCGAACTCTTTTGCTACTTCAGTGCTAATGGCTCTATCCTGCGCCCTCTTTATGATGAGGTTAGCAGGATCCTCTCCTCTCTTGTTTAGTCTGGTGATCTGATGGATCATGTCAATACTGATATCAATGCACGTGTCCAACCATAGGAATCCTTCATGCACACAAGTGAGCAGTGTTCACGCTACCGTAAAAAATTCGGCACTCTTAGTAAAGTGTGACATTTGCAGTAAATTTAACAAGCCTGATGGCCGGATGGACCTTAGCCATTCTTTAACTTCTAGCCTGTCAGTGTCGTTCTGTGCGTCCTTGACCCAATTGATATAGGCATCCGGTCTAAATTGTGGGTAATTTTTCGGCGTTATGAGCATATTCTCCAGTAAGTCCTGGTCATCCAGCTTGCAACCTGGTACACCACCCATCAAATTCTCCTCAATCTTCACCCTGGTAGAAATAGTGGGTAGCGGGATTTCGTATTTGAAATTCTTTTCTATGTTGACTGGTGGGGCATCAAGCTTTCTTGGAGGGATGTAGTCGGGCACAGGATAAAATGACAGGTTTTGAGCCGAGGCTATCTGCTGTAATGGCACTTCGGAGCCCCCCTGCTCTGAAGCTATTTCTTTTCGCTTACTGCTTCCTGCAGCTTGCCTTGCTAAACTTCTAGATGCACCTCATTGCCGTCATTGCTGCTGGAATCCCTACTTGCTCAAATAACCAAGAGATATATGCCAACTCAACCTGTTCACTCATACATGCTTTGATTTCTCGGCTCTCGAATAGTTCAAACACTTCGTAAAAATGGTTAAGTGGTCGAGCGGTGTCTATTTATAGCCGCTGTTGGTCTGCTACATGGCCTTCCGTAGTTTCTGAGGCCCTAAAGCCATATTGATTTCCAGTTCGTGCGTATTATCTTGGGCCTGTCAGCCGATCCTTCTCATGATGGGAATGTTGTTTCCTTAAATGCCAAAAGGTTGCCTGGAAATCCATCTTTTCAACTCCGTCGAATCCACGTTAATGGCTTAGCCTGCCAACCGGATTTCGATATGAACTGTTCACTTCCGTCTTTAATAGGTTCCAAGATGTCACATCCTCCCTTAAATGTTAAACTTTCCAAGTGCCACCAGTTTGGTTAACGGCCCACTAACCGGCCGACAGATGTCATGGTAACGGTTTCCATCATAATGTGCTGGCGTTCTAACAAATTTTTTTCTTCGGGATGCGCGCTTGGTGTCCCATCTTTCCTACGCGATCAGTATCTGTACTTGCTCTGCGCAGCTGATCTCCTCTTCTCTCTTTTTTTTTTCGCGTGCAACTTCAATAGTGTTGCGCGGTACACTTGCCCGAATCATCCAGAACTTTGCGCAGCTGGACTATCACGGTAAAGCTTTAGTCTGCTACCATTTATCAAACTTGGTAAGGTATCTCCGGCTAATGTAGCTAACTGGACTGTGCCATCATTAGTAACATGCATTACAGTATATGGGCCAAGCCAATGCATCTTAAATTTTCCAGGAAATTTCATGAATTTGCTATCATACAGGAGGACTAGATCACCTACCTGAAAGCTCTTGTTCTTGATGTGGCGATCATGCCATGCTTTTTCACGGTCTTTCTGTAGTTGTTGGTGGAAGCCTGCGATGAAGCGATCTTCCTCTAGCCCAACCAAGTGTAGGAGCCTTTCTTCGAGTGCTGTGCGATCTGCCATGCCTGTAAATGCTGCTATTCTCAAGCTGGGAACAATGTACTCCATCGGCATTATTGCTTCTTGCCCATAGGCCAACCGAAAAGGTGTATGGCCAGTCAGTTTCTTGCAGGTAGTCCTGTATGCCCATAGTACAGATGGAATGCGCAGGTCTCAATCGTCCCGATTGACGTTGCATATCTTGGTTAACGCATTCTCCAACACTTTGTTAAATGCTTCAATAGTTCCATTCACCTGTGGATGATAGGGCGTACTGCACTGGTTATGAACATGGAACTCTTCGGTCAGAGCCGCAATGGTCTTATTCAAAAAGTGTGTGCCTTGATCGCTCATCAATATCTTTGGGCATTCAAACCTTGTAAGGATATTTTCGTATATAAACTTCGTGGCTGTAGCTGCGCTACAGTCTTTAACTGGCTTTGCTTCTGCCCATCTAGTGAGGTAATCGGTAGCAGTAATGATATATCTCGCACCAGTTCTTTTCCCTGGTGGGTTAATAGGACCCACAAAATCAATGGCCCACTTCTCAAAGGCCCGCAATGTCAGCTGTGGATTTAAGGGCATTTCATCTTTGCGCGATGGCTTCCGTTTTCTTTGACAGACATCGCAATTCTAGCAATGTTCCTTCGAATCTTTATGAATTGTAGGCCACCATAGCCCTGCGCGTAATATCTTCTGCGCGGTAGCTCTCCCTTCATAATGGCCTCCTGTGACTCTTGAGTGCGCATCAGCTAGTATGAATGGTTTCTCATGCTCGAGCACACATCTGCGCAGTACTTCATCCGGTCCCAGTTTGTATAGCTGACCTGCAATTATAGTGAAGTCTGCTGTGCGCACTACCAGCTGCTTTTTCTACTGCGTAGTGAACTTTGTGGGTGTGAACCCGGTAGTCATAAAGTCAATGATGTCCTTATATTAATCATCAGCAACTTGTATAGCGAACAACTGCGCATCAGGCAGATTGTCTTCCAGATTCGTCGGTTCTTCTCCTGACTCAATCCTTGATAGATGATCAGGTCCCAAATTCAACCTTCTTGGCTTAACCACAATTTCAAAGTCGTACTCCTGAAATAGTAGTAACCATCTGCATATGTGCCCCCCTAACACTGGCTTATTGACCAGGTATTTCAAGGCAGAATGGTCAGTGAACATGGAGAAGTGCGCACCAAGCAAGTAGTGCCTAAACTTCTGCAGCACATATACCATTGCGAGTCCTTCTCTTTTAGTGGTGGTATAGTTCTTCTCAATGGATGATAGCTTTCTGCTGGAAAATGCAATGGGATGATCAATGCCTCCTTCTCCTGGCTGAGCAAGAACAACGCCTAATGCGATATAGGAAGCATCAACATGGGCATGGAATGGATTTTCCCAGTCCAAAAAAACTAGGATCGGTGCAGTGACCATCTTCTCTTTTAATGTGTCAAATCCTTTCTCGCAGTCCTCATTCCAAATGAATGGTACATCTTTCTTCAGCAGCTTTTCCATAGCTATGGTTATCTGTGCATACCCTTTTATGAATTTCCTGTAATAGCCGGTATGTCCCAGTTTGGTGCGCAGCTGCTTAACTGAGTTAGGTGTAGGTAAGTTTACAATGACTGCGATCTTAGCAGGGTCAACCATCAAGCCCTGTTTGCACACAAGCCCTGTTTGCACACAATGTGTCCCAACAAGATTCCATAGGGAACACAGAAAACACACTTCTTCAAGTTTAATGAGATTTGATGATGTCTGCACTTTTCCAGCATCATCCTAAGGTTTGCGGTGTGTTTCTTCAATAAACCGAAAATGGTCCAATCATCAAAGTAAACCTCTAAAAACTTATGTATAAAATCCTTAAATGCTGCGATGACCACTCTAGAAAATATGGTGGGTGCATTCTTCAGACCAAAGGGCATCACTGTGTATTGGAACGACCCCCATTCTGTAGCAAAAGTCATCTTGTGCCTATCTGCGCAATCAATCCTAATCTGATGGTAACTAGAGAATCCATCAGTAAAAGAATAGGCCTCATTCCCTCCAACATTATCTAGCACTTCATCTGTAAAAGGTGTAGGAAATGGGTCATGCATTGAAGCATCGTTCAGTTTTCTAAGATCCACACAAATTCTGATCTCGCCCTTTGTTTTCTTGTCCTGGATAACCATCAGGCTTATTCATTCAGATTCTTCGACTGGCTCAATGATCCCGGCATCGAGCATTTTATCGAGTTCTGCCTTAACTCGTTCTTTATAGCGCAGATTCAATCTATACGGTCTTTGCTTTACAGGCTCTGTGCCAGGCTTAAGAGGAATTTTCATCACTCCTAAGTCTCCCAGTATACCTTTCATCTCTGTGAATTTAGTCAGGAACAGTTCGCGATACTCCTGTAGTATACCCGCGACTTCCTCGACTATGTCTTCATCCTAATAATCTTCGATAGCTGCGAACTTTGGCTCTTCACTGGTGCCAATGTTCACTTTTCTTGTATTTACGGGTCAACTCATGTCTGGGATTTCTAGTGGAGGTCCTTCTACCTCGTGCGTGCCTTCTGATTC
Organism: Larix kaempferi; assembly: GCA_027924585.1. Lineage (NCBI taxonomy): Eukaryota > Viridiplantae > Streptophyta > Pinopsida > Pinales > Pinaceae > Larix > Larix kaempferi. Next base: position 13,800,560 of record BSBM01000435.1, on the reverse strand, counting down.
AGGTATCTTTATGTTTCGCGGGTCGTCCTCATCACTGTCTGCCTGAGCTGCAGATTTGTCAACGAGGTTATAACAATCAAGAGCAGGCTCTAATTGCTCCTCCCATTCCGAGTGTAAATGTGTAGGTATGCTTTCTACGCCAAAGAATTCTTCCAGGGTCATATTTCCATCATCGCAGTCTGGTCCGAATATTTTTTTCTGAAGAAGCTGCAATGCATCATTGATGCTCGGATGTTCATCCTCGAAATTGAAATCTGTTTGGAAGCTCATGGTCAGGGAAGACCAATCTGTTGTGCCCCTGCGTAGTTCCAGGTCTAGGTACCATTTCTTTTTAATCAGTTCTTCCAGTGTATGCACAAACAAATGCACCCATTCTATTTTTGGTCTTTCCACCCAAGCTTGTGAACAAGCTTCCATGTGATCCCTTGGATCTGTCTGTCCATTATATTTTGCAAAAGGTAATGTAACCTTCTCAGCGAATCTAATTTGCATCTTAATTCTGCATTGATCCCATGTAGTCAATGTTTGCTTGTGCATAGCCCACCATTTGGTGGCTGTAAATAACCTTCCGGAGGTTTTCAACATAGACCCAGGTACTTCGCGGTTCAAGGAACCAACAAAACCCCTATTCACCGGCCCTTTCAGCAACAGACTGCGCGCAGCCTGAGGTCTCACCCAAGGCGAAGCTGAGCGGGTGGTTGCGGAATCAAGTTTCCACAATCGGGTGATGCGATGGGGGAAAGGATGATAAGAAATGCAACACCTTGCGGGCTGCTGTAGACAAACAAATGCACAAACCTTCTGTTCCGCATCGGGTATTTTGACGCACAACTGTGCTTGTGCACTTGCACCTCTAATGACTATGCGATACAAGATACCTTTGTGTTGCGACAACAAGCTATCAGCAGCTTACCTCGCAGCAAATCTCAATGACTCGGCGCGTCAACTAGACAGCACGTCCCTGCCAAGATGATTAATTCTAACCAACCCTACTTAGCATTCTTTATCCCTTCAACCCGTTCAAGTTCTTATCATTAAGTTGTAGGTGATTGAATAAACATATAATTACAGCACGCTCCAACGTTGCGCGAAAACTCAATGTTCAACGATGTGACTACTTGGCAGATTCATACATTCCCAGATTCGTAAGTGTTGAATACTTAACATTCCTCCATGCATATATTACTTAACATATTATTCCCATTCTCTGCACTGAATACATATAAAAGCAATCACATAACATAAGACTTCAGCATTAAACATCCATACCAAGTAAATGAACAATCATAAACACACAATAGTCACATAACACAGAATTTAATGTGGTTCACCCCCCGGATGGAGGCTACATCCACAAGAACAGTTGTTAATATTGATCTTTATGGGAAGGGTACAACCGTTCTTAATCTACGCACTCAGCTGCAGACTCTCTTCTCTCTTAGATAGGTCTCTGCGCACTTGTTGGCCCGGTTTTGCAACCAGGCTTAGTGCTATGGGAACCTGCTAACTAGTAGCAGCAGTTTCAATAGAAATAAAAACGATAAACTAAATAAACAATACTATTCATGGATCTAAGCAAGAATCTAAGCAAATAATGTAAACATTTCAAAATCAAGAACAAGAAACATAAGAAATAATTTTTTGTATTGAAAAATGGGGGGCAAGCAAGTGCTTGCGATATTACCTTCAATGGTGAAGGTTGATGTTGAGCAACTCCCAAGATGAGTAGCTCCAAACTCCAAGAGGTCTCCTTCTCCAAGGTTGCTTCAATGGCTAAAAGTGCTCAGGGGAGATTTCAGCAGCATAAGGATGAGATAATGGAAGGATCTGAAATGAGGAGCCCCTACCACCTTTTTATAGGTTTTGGTGGTGGGAAATACCATTTGTGGTTTTGTGGAAACCAAATGGTATTGACCAACATGGTTTAGGTACTTTTCCCTCCTTTTTCCTTTTAAAAATAATATTTTAATTCCCTTTTTAATATTTTTGGGAATTTGGACCCTTTTTGAGGGTTTTTTATGATTTTCTTGGAAAAATAATCTTTTTTAATGGAAAAAGGGGTGTACTGAGGTCTTTTGGTGACCTTTTGTTGGTTTTAGAGGCTCAGATGGTGGAAAAGTGGACAAATGGGTCATGTGAGTAAGGGAATGAGCTAGTGAGCACTTTTTAGGTGTTAACAGATTGCCCCCTGATGTGTGAGGGCAGGAGCTCATCGTATGGCCGATAGACATCATAGTTCTTTTGTCCTTTTTTCTGGGGTTTAGGGGAGAGAAGAGACCGGTTGGAGACTGGAGCCACGGCCCTTGGAAGATGCAAAAACAAAAAATATTACATGGCCTCAATATGAATGAGGTATAATCTCTGATAAAGGACGAGGCAGGCATTCCCATGCTCGTATCAAGGCATATACAAAACAATTAGTCCCAAGAAGGGGGATCTAATACGTAAAGAAATATATTGGTACATCATAATGGTCCAGAGGGGACATTATTGCGGGATATACTCATGATCATGGCTGATCTCAATAACTGATACACTGGAATCACTGAGGAACTGCTGAAACTGAAGGTGTCCAACATCTGTAGGGACTCAAAGACTATGAGTCATCTCTGAGAAATAATGTAACTGTATACTCAAGGGAGTATGAAACTGGGGTAAATCTGAATATTGTCGCCATGCGCAACCCGGATATCTATAGAAAAAGTGTAACTGGTGTTATCCATAGGAAGACTCTCAAATGTGGAGGAGTCAGGAGGTATCCGGGGTCTTTGACTAATAACTGAACGGACCAATACCCTGTGCGAGTCTCAACGATGCGATCAAGGTGTTGAAGTCGAGCATGTGAGAAACAACCATTTGGAGAGGCAGTAAGGATTCCTCTCGAAATGATTCATAGGCACTCATCATAGATGGTAATGAGTCCAAGACACAGGGACCTCTAGGTCTATCCTCTGGAATCAATGTGGTTGTCGTCGACAGAGGGAGACCAGCAACTAACAAGGCAATGATGTTTCCTTGATAGGAGCACGAGGTGTAGAACTGAAGTGATGTAGTACTGCTGGTAGGACTGACATACTTGTGGGGATGGGAAATAACTGGGTCAAAAAATGGGTAGACTCAAACTTCCTTTGTTCAGAGCATGATGACATGGTTGACCTGGCAGCGTAGGGAACTGACTTGTAAGTGTGGGGACCATCTTTTAGGGACTGAAGGGTATGTACTGACTCTGGGGGGGTGAAGCTGATGGTAGCTGTCGAGGGAGTTTCAGGGTGACATACTGCAGAATACTCTGAACAAAGGCGACCAAAATGGGGAAGCTGTCTAAATGAATAGATGTGATCTGTCGTGGCGTCAGGAGGCACCATTGATTCCTTCTTCGTAGTTCTAATGAGCTCCAAGAAGGGATAAAAGTGTGCTCTAAAATGGTACGGTCCTGTGGATTTTATGAGCCCAGGACGGCTCATGCTCATGGTTGCTTTCATGTTTAGAGAGTCTGAAAGCGGTAAGTGGACTCTATTGGTGTTTCTTTTTCGTAAGTTTAGTCTCCAAGGCCCGAAAAAGCATAAAATGATGCGGATGGAGAACTCTTCTAGTCGATGTGACTAGAGTATACCTTTTTCGTAATTAGTCTACAAGGTCCGGAAAAGGGGTAAACTTATACCAGGTAGACGCCCTTTCAGATACATTTAGCGAGCATGAAAGGAAGCAAGATTGCTCGGCGATCTTTTCATTGTTTTAGGAGTCAGAAAAGAGCTTAACAGAAACTCCCTAAGTGTCTTTTTCGTAAAGAGGGGTTGCTCGGCCCGAAAAAGGGATAAAATTATACCGAACAAAAATGGATTGATGAGGGCGAGGAAAGGTCTCAAGCATCGTCATCAGCGCGGAAAACTGGATCCGGTGACATAAGGATTGTCGAAAACGGAGAACGACCGATGTGGCACGCAAACCGAGGTGATGAGGGGGCGTGGAAAAAATGCCCAAAAAATATAAAGGTGAGAGCGAGAAATGATCTCAAGCATCATCACGAGCGCGGAAAACTGAATCCGGCTATATAAGGCACGTCTAAAACGGAGAACGACCGATGTGGCACGCAAACCGAGGCGACGAGGGGGCGTGGAAAAAATGCCCGAAAAATCTAAAGGTGAGAGCGAGAAATGATCTCAAGCATCATCACGAGTGCGGAAAACTGAATCCGGCGATATAAGACACATCGAAAACGGAGAACGGCCGATGTGGCACGCAAACCGAGGTGATGAGGGGGCGTGGAAAAAATGCCCAAAAAATATAAAAGTGAGAGCGAGAAATGATCTCAAGCATCATCACGAGCGCGGAAAACTGAATCCGGCTATATAAGGCACGTCTAAAACGGAGAACGGTCGATGTGGCACGCAAACCGAGGCGACGAGGGGGCGTGGAAAAAATGCCCGAAAAATCTAAAGGTGAGAGCGAGAAATGATCTCAAGCATCATCACGAGCGCGGAAAACCGAATCCGGCTATATAAGGCATGTCTAAAACGGAGAACGGCCGATGTGGCACGCAAACCGAGGCCACGAGGGAGGCTAAAAAATGGTCAAAAAATGGACCCCGTGAAAACGGGAAACGGAAGGAACCTCTATGAAGTTCTCGCTGTGCTGATCCCAACGGTACCAACGGTTTGAGAAATGGACTTCGTATGACCCCGCAATGGTTGTTTGAAATTTGTGGAATTTCTATAAATAGGACGTGGGGCCCAATATGACCTGTCATTGTTACGTGCGAGTTTGATAGAGCTGTCAGATGCCGAGACGTAAAGGGTGAAGTTTTGAGAGAAATCCGGTGGGGATATCAAGGGGGCTTGTGTGAGAGCTTTCTTGAGGGCTTCGAATGCCGTGTCTGCTTGCTAATCCCAAACAAAGGGTATGTGGGTACGAAGTAAGCGTAAGAATCCATGGACTTTGGTGGCGTAATCAGGAACAAAGCGCCTAAGAAAATTGGACCGCCCTTGTAAGCTCTGAAGCTGCCGAAGCGTGCGAGGGGGGGGAAGTTCTAAGATGGCTTTGACTTTCAGGGGATCGACAGTGATTCCGTCTTGGGAAACAATGAAACCCAACAACCGGCCCGCCGGGACGCAAAAGACACACTTGTGTGGGTTCAAGCGGATTTTATACTTGTGACAACGCAGGAAAACTTGCCGGAGGTCGTTAAGGTGGTCTGATCGTTTTCGGGAACGAGCTGTGAGGTCGTCGAGGTAGACTCGCAAGATATGGACCAAGTCGTGAAAGCAATAGGTCATGGCTCGCTGGAAAGTGGCACCAGCATTTTTAAGGCCAAATGGCATGACGCGATAGGCAAAGGTGCCCCATGGGGTGGTAAAGGCAGTCTTGTACTGATCCTCCTTGCGGATGTGAATCTGGTTATATCCGGAAAACCCGTCCATGAAGGATAGGACCTCATGGCCCGCACACTCATCAATGAGTTGGTCAATGAATGGCGTGGGGAAATTGTCTTTTGGACAAGCGTGGTTTAGATCGCGGAAGTCAGTGCATACTCTAAGGGTGCCTTGCTTTTTGTTGACAGGAACGGGGTTTGACACCCAGGTGGTGTACGGAATAGGGTAGATGAACCCTGCTTTTCTAAGTTTCTCGACTTCAGCCTTAACAGCGGGGAGTTTGGCAGGGTGAATAGGTCGCTGTTTCTGACGAATAGGGTGTACTTCCGGCCGTGTATCGATGTGGTGTTCAATAATGGCGGGGTCGAGACCAGGCATCTCGGTATAGGACCAGGCAAAGACATCACGGAACTCTTGAAAGAGCTTTTTGTACGCCTGAGTTTCTACTTGAGTGCAAGATGCGCCCAGCGAGATGAGCTCATGTTTCCCTGGTGTTGTGGAAATGTCTATCTGTATAGTGGGGGAAATGTTTGACATGTTCCCTTCTTCAAAGGCATCCGGTGCTGGGATGGGGTCCTTTAACCAATCGACTTTGGTGGGTATGAAGTCTTTCGACTCGATCGATAGTTGGTTGGATGCGGTGGAGGTAGATGCTTCCGGGAGGAAGTACGAGCGATGATGCATATCATCCCAAGGGTAGTCGGGTGCAGTGAGTGTCTCCAAAATTTGCTCGTCAGTATTGAAGTAGTCAGACCATAAATCAAGGGGTTCTGGTTTGAAGGTTGTTGAAATCATATATATCGTATTGACTTCTTCTGACGAGGATGATGGTGGGGGGGGGATCTCCTCGATGAGGGGAGGAGATATCTCTAAGTCGGCATTGTTTAACTCGTACAACGCTGCTCTATAGTCAGGTAGATCAGGGCAATGGTGAGAGTAGTGGCCGTAAACACTGCATATAGCACAAGGATGGTTAGTGCGCAGTGATTTGTCGCGAGGCTGTAGAGGTGGCTCTAATCTGACTACTGGGATGCCGATGTCATCGTCCAACATATTCATATGCTCTTGGAGTGCCGGTAAATGTGGGCATTGATGAGTTGGATGGCCAATTTCATCGCATAATGAACATTTGGGGGGAGCTCGAAACACCGGTGGGGGTTTGACTGCCTTAGGAGGTGGTATAGCAGTGTATGGTTGTGGACCTCTGCCCCCAGTGGGCTTAGCAAGAAGAGGGGGATCCTTTGACGTCGAAGCAATCGTGAGACCAGGAGGAGGTTTCATTGACGACGAAGGGATATTGAGGTTAGGAGGAGGTGTCGTTGACGACGAAGGGATTGCGACACCAGGAGGAGGCTGATTTGTGGTAACAATAGGTTGTACCGGTTGGAGGATGACGTCTGGTGTCGGTGGTCGAACGGGAGGCGGAATATACCACACGGGTAATCCCAATGTTAGCCCGGGTAGGCTAAGGGTAGCCATAACCGGGGCGCTTACTACACCCGAAGGAGGAAATAGGAAGGGGATGGTGTGGATGGGTGTAACACCAATGTGACTGGGGATCAATGGTGGTTGACAACCAGACGTTTGCGTATTCTGCGAAAGAGTACAGAGGTTTGCGACTTGGGTCTTCGGTGACGGTGGTGGAATGGCCTGGAATGTAGAGGTCATTGGTGTATCCGAATAAAGTCCGGGTGCCACAGAAGACACAAAGGAGGTAACTGCACTAGAAGCGGGTTGTTCAATCATGGGAAGAACATTCTCGGGTGCTGCAGGGGCGTTGGGATCATAGTAGGTGAGTTGGTCAATTTTGACCACGCGTCCCTCGTGGGGGAACATCATGGTGCGGAAGACGGAGGAGGCGACCGCTTTCATGGCGTACATGTAACTGCGGCCAAGTAAAAGGTTATAGTCGAGCTGGGCGTTAATGACCTCTATGTCGATGAGCACAGTTTTCCCACCTAATTGGACGGGTACCTTGGGTAATAAACCTTGAGGTTGAGCTGACCGGCCGTCGTAGGCCCGCAAGGCAGTGGTGGATTGCTGGAGAGCAGGGGATCCCAACTTCTGCCAAACAAAAGTGGACATGACGCATGTGGAGGCGCCCTCGTCGATGATACATCGATGGATGACAAGATTCCGAATAGAAACGGAAACTTGGACTGCTATGGTAGAAGGCAGCCGTGGTTCAGATTGGTCTAAATCAAAGGTCATCAATTTCGAATCATTTGGGTCAATCGCCCCAATGGCGGAAAGTAAAGTCTTGCGCTGAGTAGGACAGGTTTTTAAGACTTCTAACGCAGACATGGCTGCGGGAGATTGAGCTAAGTCATCTACAATGTTGTAATTGGACGCAGCCCGTGCATTGGGGTTGTTGTTGATTCGGCGTAGGGGAAAGCGAGGTGCTTTAGAAGCGCCGTCGAGTGGAACCTGAGGTATACGCAATGTCTGATCAGTGGGATGAGCATTAGTATCCTTTTCAGCGGGGGGGGCTTCAGCAGTCGGTCCGTATTGGTTTCGACGGGTTTGGATATTGACGTCGGCAGTGGACATCATCAATAAGTGGTGGGTGCCTGAATCAAACATGGGTTGGTCAGGAGCTGCGTAGGTAATTTGTTGTGGTTGCACGTTGCCCTGTGGGGGGGCTAACGGCTGAGTGTTCACCACTCCTTGTGTTGGAAAAGGGTTTTGTAGTACCAAAGGTTGTTGTGGAGGTGGTGGGGGGTTGGGTGGTGGCTGAGGAGCCGCCTGCCCTTGACGATGGGCGTCATTTGTCCATAGTTTTCGAGCTCGCTCGAGATGTGGGCAAGCGTGGGTATAGTGGCCATAGACACCGCAAATGGAACAAGGATGGTTTGTTCGTAAATTAGCATTTTTGGGTTGCTTAGGTGGCCGATCAGGATTCTGATGAGCGGGCGCCGCGTTATTTTCTTGTGGAGGATGGGTAGGTTGTGGAGCTTGGTTACGGTTTTGATTGTTTCCACGGTTGCGTCCTCTTCCGCGGTTTGGTTGCCCACCTTGGTTGCGTTGGTTATTTTGGTATTGGGGCTGATGTTGTTGTGCATACACATGCCCTTGAGCATTGGGGGGATTCTGAGGAGCCGCAGGTGCGGGAGCAGGTTGCGGTGGATAGTACGCAGGTGGAGCTGGAGGTGGTCCAGTTGCCTGCTGGGGTTGTTGGTACCCCTGAGCTGGTGGAGGTGTGAGGTTAGCCGGTGCAACCGGTTGTGGGTAATGCATGGGCTGTTGTTGGAACTGCATGGGGTTTTGTACCGTAGGTTGAGCATAGTATGTAGGGGGTACATATGCTGATGGCGCTTGGCCATAACAATGTTGTGGACAAGAGGGTCCATGAACGTGATGGGTCTGGTTTGTTGGAGCATAAGAAGTTGTCGCCCCGGAACTAGATGTAGCCCTAGAAAGGTCTGGGGCGGGCATGGTGCTCACCATACTGAAAGGTTTTGCTTGCGGTGTAATTTGGCCAATAATGCCATCAGCGGCATGTGATTCCCCCGGTGTGTCACCGCGTGCAGAGTCACCTCGTGGGGCGTCAGGTATGATCGTGTATAGGTAACCTGACTGGGCATAGATAAGATCAAACTGTTGGGCCTTAAGGGTGACCTCCTCCTCAGACTGGGGTCTTTCAGATGCTACATCCTTCGCAATGAGAGGAAGGAGGGATTTAAGGAACCAGTCTAAAAAGATTCGGTCGTCTAATTTGATCTTGCATAGGCTTCGGCGCCGACGCCAATCATGAATATGGTCAGTGATATGCGTGGCCGTGTTCTGTCTGCAAGACAGTAGGATCTCGACGCCCGCATCGTAGCGGACAGGTAGCTGGAAGAATTGTAGAAAGGTCGAGGCAAGGGAGGTAAATGTGGAATGCGTCCCATAGGGTTGCTCGATGTACCATTTGGCTGCGGAGCCAGTGAAGGTGCGTTGTAAAAGCCGTAGGCGGATTGAGTCATCCACTATGGAGTTGGAGGAACACCATAAATGGAAGGACATGATGTGATTTTGGGGGTCTTCTCCAGCCTTTCCCTCAAACTTAGGGATGTCAGAAGGAAGCTTAGTGGGCATATGGGGCCAAGTAGGATCATGTCTGATGGGGTCATTTGTGAGCCTAGCTAAATCTGGCAGGTTGAGACTTGCCATGTATGGTAGACTAGCGGATGTGGTGACCGGAACCGGGACCTGCCTAGCCATTGTGGTATGGTGTAGGGGTCCAGTAGCGCCTATAGGTATGCTAGGTATGGAGGGTATGTGTCCTCCAAAAGGTGTGGCCTGATATGGGTTAGCGCTCCCAAGTGCAACTTGGGTTACACTTGGGTTAGGAATCACACTAGGGATTCCTAGTATAGCACTGCCAAGTGCAACATGAGTTACTCTTGGGTTAGGAATCGCACTAGGGATTCCTGGGATAGCACTCCCAAGTGCAACAGGAGTTAAACTTGGGTTAGGAATCGCACTAGGGATTCCTGGGATAGGGTTTGTGGAAACCGAAGGGGGTACGACCCCCATGTTGGGCATGCCCATGACAGGTGGTGGCCCTGTGCTAGGCATTCCTGAATGTGGAGTGTTACCCATATTGGGCATACCCAAGGGGGTGGTTGTTGCCGTGGATGGTACTACCGCAGAAGGGTCTGCGGATGTCTGACCTATGGTAGATGTAAATAGTGGATCAAATGGTGTTCCAGACATAATTGTGGTTGGTGGTAACTCGGTGGGGTTTTCGGATTCTACCTCCAAATCAAAGGTGAAGTGGGGTATGTCAGAATCGGATGACCGTCTAATTGATTGACGTTGTGTCGAATCAAGGGATAATGCTCTGCGTCCGTGACGTGGAGAGCCAAGTGGACTAAACTCTGGGAGTTCGCCCTGTAGACGACGAGAACGTCTAGAATTCTCAATGGTGAGAATATGTTTTTTATGTAAAAATTTGTTTTAAGTATCAGGTGGTGATATGTATGTAAAAGACTCAAAACCCTAATGCAACCAAGGGTGCAAGAAGGGGAGTGAAAAAAGAAGGCTCACAGGCCAAAAAATCAATCCTCAAAAAATGCACTTATTCTAGCAGCTTTGCTACAATAAGTGGAGGAATGCAACAACTGGTCAGAATACCAACATGCAAGCGGCTCCTAGAAAAAATAGGTGTAACTAGACTCAAAAGGTGGTAAAGATCATGCAAACACCTAATCTAAAAGTATTGTGACTCAAACAGACGATATCCTCTGCAAGGTGATGAAATCCAAGTCAGACAATATGAATGTTGAGACAACGGCTAGATATCCCCCTACCGGGAGGGACACCGGGTAATCAATCCTAAAAGACAGGCTACTAGGATACTCCGTTCATGACGCGTCGAGAAAAGGTAAATCTGCCGTTTGGTCCTTTGATCGCAATATCCCAATACAGGGATATCCCGAGAACTGCGAATGGTAGCCCTTCGGTTACTGAATGGGTTTCGGTATCCCACTCAGGCTTCCGGAACCATCCTCGCGACTTCAACCCTCCTAGGGGAGAGGCCTTCCCACAAACTGGTTGTGACCGCGCCAAAAAGTACTAAGAGATTTTAGCTCCCTAATTGGACAACTTCTATGTCTCAGATGTATGAACTGAGGGGTGTTATTGGAACACCTATCCCCCCAATACTACCTAGCTACAAGAATTCTTTTAGTGTTCCCCAAATGGGGTTAAAAGTGTGTTCAAATTAAGGTACGTTTTAAGGCTTAGTTCAATTAAGTGATCGTGTGAGTGCACGTGAGGTGTTGTAAACTGAACTTGAAAAAATTAAATGCTTTAAGGGAAATTTTCAAAAAATAAAGGATTTTTCGAAAATAAAAAGCAAATATTTAAAACTTTTTTCACTAAAAGGAATTAATATGCTTTTCAAAAAATGACTCAAAAAATAAAGGATTTCTTGGATTTATGAAAGCAAATAATAAACTCCTTTTTAAAAGAAATAAATGGATTTCTTCGTTTCAAGAAAAATTGCTAAGGGCAAGATTCTAAAGAAGTAGACAAGAAAAAATTTGAATCTAGATGAAAATGCAAAATGAGTCTTTCTTTCACTTTTTTGAAATTTTTTAAAAAGATTTCTAGATATGCACTTTTAAATAGTAAATTTTTTTTCAAAGCTGTAAAATATGCAGAATGCAATACTGTAAAAAATGTGCTATGGGCAGAAAGTACAGTAAAAAATATTTTTCAAAATCGGGATGGCCGAATGAAAAATTCAGCCGCGCGGGTTTTGGGACGAACAGCCGCGATGGGCCGCGCGGGTTTTGGACGAACAGTCGCGATGGACCGCGCGGGTTTTGGCCGCACAGTCGCGATGGACCGCGCGGGTTTTAGTTGCACAGTCGCGATGGACCGCGCGGGTTTTGGCCGCACAGTCGCGATGAGCAGCGCGGAAAAACGCAGAAAAGTCGCGATGGACCGCGCGACTGTCTGGAAAAAGGCCGCGATGGACCGCGCGGGAAAACGCAGAAAAGTCGCGATGGACCGCGCGACTGTCTGTCAAAAAACCGCGAGGCGGAAGCCGTGCACGGAAACCGAGAAACGAACCCGAAAATTGAAAATTTCGGGCTGTTTATGGGGCCAAATCTCAGAACAGCAATGGATCTGCTGTCTAAGATGGCAGATCTATGGATCTAAAGGTTAAAAACTCATAAAAACTAAGATTTAAAGGTAAAACTAGAGATCTAAAGTTCAAACCAAAGCGGAGTCGCCAAAAACTGTTGGCCCGGTTTTGCAACCAGGCTTAGTGCTATGGGCACCTGCTAACTAGTAGCAGCAGTTTCAATAGAAATAAAAACGATAAACTAAATAAACAATACTATTCATGGATCTAAGCAAGAATCTAAGCAAATAATGTAAACATTTCAAAATCAAGAACAAGAAACATAAGAAATAATTTTTTGTATTGAAAAATGGGGGGCAAGCAAGTGCTTGCGATATTACCTTCAATGGTGAAGGTTGATGTTGAGCAACTCCTAAGATGAGTAGCTCCAAACTCCAAGAGGTCTCCTTCTCCAAGGTTGCTTCAATGGCTAAAAGTGCTCAGGGGAGATTTCAGCAGCATAAGGATGAGATAATGGAAGGATCTGAAATGAGGAGCCCCTATCACCTTTTTATAGGTTTTGGTGGTGGGAAATACCATTTGTGGTTTTGTGGAAACCAAATGGTATTGACCAACATGGTTTAGGTACTTTTCCCTCCTTTTTCCTTTTAAAAATAATATTTTAATTCCCTTTTTAATATTTTTGGGAATTTGGACCCTTTTTGAGGGTTTTTTATGATTTTCTTGGAAAAATAATCTTTTTTAATGGAAAAAGGGGTGTACTGAGGTCTTTTGGTGACCTTTTGTTGGTTTCAGAGGCTCAGATGGTGGAAAAGTGGACAAATGGGTCATGTGAGTAAGGGAATGAGCTAGTGAGCACTTTTTAGGTGTTAACAGCACTCAGCTGCAGATCCTTTACAATGGCTTTCTAAGCTTAAGATTCTACAATACTCAAATACTTAACCAAAACTGAAGAGTAACCCTTCCCTTACAAAATTTTTCCTTATTTATAGATCATGCCTGTAGGTCATGTCTTTACAATCATTAGGCTAAAACCCTAAGGTTTCCAGAACTGGCGTGGCTAACTGCCACCCTAGCTGTTGTCGTCGACAGCTTGCTCCAGCTGGGCCACTCATGGCTCACACGCTCTTTTGACAGTCGCAATCCTCAAAACGGTTACAACTGCAACATGGCCTGTCCCTTTCCACTCCTTCACCTGCCTGTTGCCATCGACATCGTGGCCTAGCTTCTCAATTGCTTGCCACCACACATTCAAACAGGTCGCTTTCATCTGACATCCACCTGTTCCTTACCCAAAATAGGTCATATCCTCATCTGACCTTTACCCATGTCCTGAACCAAAAATAGCTCATGCACTACCATGCACGTCGTCCTACTGTGCGACCGTGCCTTGGCCATTGCCGTCGCGCGACATGCACAATTTCTTGAAATTGTCTGTCACCTGTCGCCGCGGGCAATGCACACTTAACAAAACGGCTTCCTCTTCCTGCCACAGCGCGCAATGTGCAATTATCAAAATTGCCTTCCTTTCTGCCGCAACGTGCGATTTTCCACACTTGTATATTTTTCCAACCCAATTGGGCCCCGCCCAATAGTCAGATACATCAATGACCCAATCAACTGGCGATAAATAGTGGGATCAAACAAATCAGAATCTGAAGTAGAATCTCTCAACGTCGTCCAATTCACATCCATCAGAGTAGCCATGGACTTGCAGTCCAACATTCTGAATCTCTTCAATATATCGATGGTGTATTTTCCTTGTCCTAAGAAAATCTCTTTCTTCCTCTGTCATACTTCTAGTCTCAAGAAGTAGTACATCAATCCAAGATTCTTTATTCAAACTTAGAGGTGAGATTCTTCTTACACCATACAATGAGTTTCTCATTTCATGTGAGAAATAGGACATCAACATACAATATCAAAATTAGTGGCTCATCATCTGCAACCTTGAAGCAGAGGTTGGGGTCTACATCATTCTGATGCACCTTCCATCTCATAGTTGAAGCAATAGCAATGATCGATCTGATGGAAGTATCTCGAGCCATAGGAGAAAATGTATCATCATAATCGACTCCCTCTTTCGGAGAGAATCTTCCGGCAACAAATCTGGCCTTGTATTTCCCATATGCTCCATGATAAGTTTGTTGTGTCCATCTAGGTCTTTTCCGACCTACTGGAACATTTCTGGGGATATCAACTGGATCAATGGAATCGATAGGTTCATCCTTTTCTGCTAACTCCCTTTTGAACTAGAGGGGGAGATGATCTCATCTCCTTTGGTTCTATCATTTCATCATCGATCTCCATGTCTGATCCTCTGCATTTCCTGACAGCTAATTCTTCTTCAAAGGTCACATCCCTACTGACTTCAATCTGTATGGACCCTGGGATGTAGATTTTGTAAGTCTTTGAAGACTCGTTGTATCCCACAAAGGTTCCCTTCTTTCCTGAAGGTTCCAACTTGGGCACATGTATAAAGACTGGACAGCCAAATATCTGAAGGTGGCTTACTTCTGGTTTCACTTCTATGAAAGCTTCCTCCAATGTCATCCTTCTAGGCTAAGAGTCATATTACAGGAAGCTTCTTGCTAAACATCAATGAGATTCATATGTCCATCGGAACAAGTTTGTAGGCCAAATCACATGGTCTTTTCCATATAAGTCAAATCCCGACTGATGATCAGTGACATTTTATAATCAAATGAGAAAACAAATAGTTTACACAGGCATCTTAGCTAATACAACAATCATGAGAATGTCTACCAAACATATCTAGGAACTATCTAGATGTCTGCTATCTCCACTAGAACATGCCATCAAGAGTGTGCACTACCCTAAGCATGCAGATAGGAGATATCATCTAGACTAGCTTCATGAGTGTTGTGTAGCTCATATGTGTAATATAACAATGTAAACTATATCAACTGCTCAATGCATTAGATCTGTATATAAAAAGCATATAAGACAAAAACATATCTATGTAAGCAAGAAAACAAAAAATACTTATCTCTTATTGTTTTGGTATGTCGGCCCCCACTGCCTTCTTGTGGGAACTATAAGAGATCTATGTTCTTGCATTCTGGATCTTCTAGAAGAGGAATTCTGAACGATCATCATCCCTTTGCTTCTTGCGATGATGATCCTCTTCTATATCAGCAGTTGAGGCTTCATGCTTCCTTTTACTTTAACTTCGACGACTATTTGCGTAGTGTCCATATTTTCTTCACCTATAGCATTGAACTTGAGATATGTCCTTCTTCTCCTTTTGATCTGGGCGAGGACTTGGTCTCCTATCTTGGTGCTTGTGTTTATGGAACTTCCTAACTTTTCCCTTACCTTTCGTGGCATGAGAAACAAAAGCTTGGTTCTCCTTAGGTTGAGTGTCATGGCCATGGAGTCTTTGACGTGTTGCAATCCTGGTCTCCTCCTGAGAGCAATCTGCCCAAATCTTGTCAAACTTTGGTAGTTTGGATATACCACTTATGCTTTGGATGAAGGAATCCCATGATGGTGGAAGACCATTTAAAGTGTGTAGGACAAGCTCCGTATCTCCAATAGGATCGCTACTGGAGCTGAGCTTGTCTCTGAGTTCTGTGATCCTCATAAAGTATGAGGCAATGGATTCCGACTTCGCTATCTTCATATTTGAGAGTTGGTTTCTCAAAGTCATGGATACATTTAGACTAGTGTGTTCAAAAAACTTCATAATGGCCTTGAACATCTTCCTAGCATTCTTCTTACCTGAGATCTGAGGAACCAAATGATCTCTCACGGAATCCACAAGAATCCTTTTTCTTTAGCATCATTCTTCCTCCATCGAGATTTATCCTCTTCGGCTTCTAATTTAGGGACCTTCTCATTTACATATAGTAAGAGATCATTTTCTTCTAGGAGTATAAGAACCCTAGACTTCCAGAAGATAAAGTTGGGGGCTCCTTCCAAACGATCTTCAACTTTCATCCCAATCATCTTGATTGTAGATCTGGTTCAGAAACCCTAGCATGAGCTAGGTTAAAAATGAAAGTTAATCATTTGAAAAAATGAACCCACAGATAAATTCGCCTTGCCAAGGAGAGTTGATTAGAGGGTGGGTTGGTCCAAATATGTGGAGAGAAATGAGTTAAAACTGAAACCCTAATTCTACTGCAGCCATAGAGTTAGGTCAAAAATTGAAAATTCTTGGAATTGAAAGCTGTCTTCACCAATAGATGCGTCTTGACAAAAACGAAATTCCTATAGCTTCCTTTCTCCAAAATGATGGTTGGAGACTTCACAAGATGAAACCCTAATTCCAGCAGGGTTCCGACAATGCTTCGGCAATGACTTCTTCTAGAACTGCTCTGATACCATGTTGAATTTCATACATTCATAGCATAAAACATAAATGGATTACCAAGATCACTAGAAGTAATACAAAGCACAAAACAACAACACAGAGTTTACCCTGGGAAACCCAATAGGGAGAAAACCCAGCAACCTTCGCAGAGAGATGATAATTCCGAGATCAAAGTACAAATGAGAAAATAGAAAGTCTGGAAATGTTTTCCACAAATAGAAACTCGAGAATTCAGCCTCCTCCTTCAAGTGATGCAAAATTCTCCTCTCCCAAGTGATGTGCCACTCTCAAGTGTGAGGATGAACAAATGAGGAGCACTAACCTCATATTTATACAAGTGCTGAAACCAGAAATTCCCTTATGGTGCCGACTTGTCTTGGGGGAAATAAATATTTTATTTTTAATCTTTTTAGTAATTCCTTTTGCACCCCAAGACTTACAGTGATTCTTTCATGTGTTTACATAATTGATTACATAAGGTTCTTCTCCCTTAGGAGGTATAAACAAGTACAATTAAAGTACAATAAAATATAATGAATAATATCTTCCGAAGTTGCACAAAATCCAACAAAAAGCACTTGTGTGTTTTGCGTTGGTTAGCACCAGTGTGTTTGTCTCATTAAAACGCACTGATGAAAAAACCTTTGCTAAAGTCTCCGACCGCTGAGATTTTTTAGTTATAATAAATTTCCCTAAAAACCTCCGCTAAAAAATCCAATACCATGGGGAGAGGTTGTGGCAAAGGCTTTTTTGACAATTTGGACCAATCTTGTAACATTAAAAACCTCCGCTATAATCTCCACTACAAGGCATTTTCCTTTTAGTGTGGTTACTATGGAAGTAAGTGTAATTGTGTCTAGGTGTTGAAAAAGTTTGTCTAGTCTATTGAGATGTGGTTTTGGTTGTTTGTCTCAAATCTTGAGTCCAATATTAAATCTAAATAGGTGTAATTTGGGGATTGGTAGGATTGTTTATGAGTTGATTGGATGTGTATAAATGACATTTTCGATCTAATCACTATGAGGAACTCGTGCATTAATGGTTGATAGTGCAGTATCTTCTGCATGATCCATTGATTGTAGTAGTCAATCCCACAGTCAATGCATCTAGAGTCGTTAAAATCCCCTAATTTCACCTAAGTGCTCATTTTGCACCCGTGCTTCTAGAATGTCACTCAAGCCAACAATTTACTTTGTTTATTAGAGAATACCAACAGAAATGGGGAAAGCCTTTGGTAGAAAATATTCAACTTCTAAGGCCTCTCCTAGGTCTAGATGCGGTACCTATATAATATTGTGATCTTTGAGTGCAAGTCATTAATGATTTGCATGGGAAAGTTGGTGATGAGTCCTAAAATGTCATATTTTTGTCATTTATTTTTCCCAATCTATCCCTCTTGTTTCCCATCTCTTACTCTGCGTTTGATTATTTTTATGTTTTGAATTGGCCTCAAGCATAAGATACTTTTAAGACTGTATGTGTTGACATTTCATTATTTATTTGAATAATGGACGAAGGATTATGTACTTTGTAACTACGTTGTGGAGTGTTACATAATTGTTGCGGATTGTTGTGGATTCCGTCACCTTTAGAATTGTTGTGGAACATTGCGGATCCTGTCACCTACATGTTTTCTATGGATTGTTGTGGATTCCATCACCTGTAGTATTATTGTAGATCCTATCTTCTTCAAAACCATTACAGATCCCCGAACTTATAGGATGATGTAATTAGCTCCAGGTTACCAGGTCATGAGATGAGATAGAAACAAATAGAAGGTGCCTTTTTTGCATATACAGATCTATCAACTATATTTGTGCATATCACTAGTCATACATGCATCATCAAGTTGTGATTCTTGTTGCTATAATTGGTTATGTAGTGAACTAAAACTACGTCAATGCATTGACTTCTTGTTTAAGATAAGAGTGATGAATTGGTATTTTGAGAATAGCCATTTGTTGGAACAATTTGAGAATTGTTTGATTTTCAATCATGTTCCCAGATACTTTATTAAGATAGGCAGTATTTAAAATGTATAAAAACATAGCCTCTCATTGTGGAGAGAGACAATAGTGTGTGTGGAAACTATATTGCTATGGATTTGAATTGTTGCATTGAATTAGGAAGTTGATTAGAAGTTGTGGTAATCATTTATGTGTGAGTTGAGTTAATTCTATAGTTGTTATAGTCTTTCTCTAGCACTCTATTAATTTGAGGAGGCAAGGCCCACTCCAAAGAATAAGTGATGGTCTATTAGTTTATAGATTCATAGATGTAATTTGCTTAATAATTGTTATGTTAACTGATTATCGATTACTTTTTTTTAGTTTTTTGTTGAATTTGATTAATAATTGTTCATTTTAATTGGTTGATGATTGCTCTCGTTGATTATTTAAGCTTCATAGTTCAATTGAATACACAATCTTCCATTAATTCTTCAATGTGAATAATAATCGAGGCTTTGATTCTTAGTTGATCTAGTTGTTTTGAAGAAATTCATAGTTATTTTACTTTGTTGCAATTCATAATAGTGAATTGATACTAGATAAGAAATTATAGACTACATATACATTGCATGATAACTTGAAAGAAATATCGAAACCCAGATTGATAATTCAAAGAACAAAATACTTAACTGCTTTCTAAAAGGGTGATCAAATAGCTCGTCATTTTGGGGCCATTGTTGGGGAGTTATCAAATGGAATATTAGTAAATCTAGTATTGGTTTTAGATGACACATGGTGTTGAGATCCATGGGGATGATTTTCAATTGAATTCTCTAGGAGATCTCTTGTAAGAAATCTTGAAACCCATATTGATAATTTAATGAACAATCTATTTAATTGATTTTTAAAAGGGTGATTAAATATCCTGTCATTTCTATGGAGTTATTAAAGGTGCAATAGTAAATCTAGTATTGGTTTTAGGCAGCACATGGTTTGATATCCACAATGACGATTGTCAACTGAATTCTCCAGGAGATCTCTCGCAAGTAACCTTGAAACCTAGATTGGTAATTTAATGAACAATCTATTTAATTGCTTTTTAAAAGGGTGACTATATCCTGTCCTTTTGGCGTCATTGTTGGAGAGTTATTAAAGGTGCAATAGTAAATCTAGTATTAGTTTTAGACCGCACATGTTTTTGAGCTCCACATGGACGATTGTCAATTGAATTCTCTGGGATATCTCTGAGACAACACCTTTTCATTTAAAAGTTATCTCATATAAAATGCATGACTAGAAACATGGGTCGATTTTATGGTGTAATAAGAGCCACCCAAACTACTAAGTACCTTGCAAGAAAATCAATTGAAGGAGAAATATCAAGGGCCTCCAATTCTATCTCAAGATGCAAAAATACATCTATTGCAGCAAATCTACAAACTCTATCTCTATGGGGGGAGTTATCTTAGAAGAAGTACTTCTAGTTCTAGAAGTGATTTTAGTTGAAAAATTTGTTGTGGAGGGAGTTGCGTAAGAGAAAGACATTGTCACCTTATATTAACAACAGTTGAAGTGGCAGGCCTTGTTATTGCCTCCAATACAACTTAAATAAATCCATCAAAAACATAATTTAACCCCTCTACAGAATCCACTCATATCGGTGAACTAATAAGTGGGAAACCTGACATTGAGTTTCAAAAAAATCCAATTCAAGAACTAGATCTCTCAGTGAACTATGTTTCTTTAGAATAATCTGTAGCACAAGGAGGAAAATCCAGTTCAATCACCCTTTTCAATGCTAGGTATAAGCACTTGGATTTGTTCACTGAGATAATGATATTGTTTTTTAAAGAGCATCTTGTTGACTGGAAAATTTCTAATGAAGTGAATTTACATTAACTCTTCCATCACTCATTTAGGGGAGGTCTGCAAGTGCATCCTTTTCCTCTATTGGAAATTTATGTAGATCATATAGCCTAATTGAACTCCATCCAAAGTCACTCTCTTATCCATGACCTTATCCAAGAACATGAGAAATTGGGAAGCATATTTTTGAAAATCTTGTTGATCATTGTACATTAATAGTTGTGTAGTATTTAGTTCATCATGTAACTCAAAAGAAAAAGACTTGAAATCTTCTAGCTGGTCGTATCTTCTTTATAGAGATCTACTACTCCTTCTAGGGTGGCAATCCTCCTCTTATAAATATCCATTTATTTGACTATATAATTTCCAAATGTTAAATTCATTTTCTCGAGAGAAGGAAACTCCTGTAGAGGTAGTAGCTACAATGTTAGCTTTTGTTTATATGACCACTAGACTTTTTGTAGTCGCTGAGTTTTGGGACTCTAGATAACTTGATAATCTTTGAGGTTTGTCTTACCACTCACCTCTTCTCCTTGTCGAACATGAAAGAGTCTAAGGAGGTGAAGAAATTAGTTTTAGAAGGAGTCTAAGGTTCATGATCTCTTGCCTTTGCCTCGACTTATTTTGTTTCTTTATATTTGTGTCTTATTTTTCTTTCTCTTTAGCTTCTTATCATTCCTTGGCCTTTTGAGATTTAGCTTCTTGTCTCATTTTTTCTTCTTGGGATTGTGCTCAACAACTACCTTTTATTTTGCTTCACTTTCTTCCTTTATTTCGGCTTCTTTTGCTATTGTCCCTACCTCTCTCTTTCTTTTCTCTCTTACTACCCTTTCTTTCTCTAACACCTCTCTCCGTCTATCAACTCCTCCTCTACCCTTACTGCATATTCTTAATTCCACTTCATCTAATGATGCGACCCTTCAATAGATCTTTTCTTCTAGACCTCATTTTGATAGGACCACCTATATTTGTAGACATGGCAATGATGAGGTACTGTATCAAGATGATCATTTTCCTAAATTTTTCATGTATGAAATGAAAGATAGTGAGTGCCTCTGCTTCCTCTCTTGCATATTCCACATTTTCTATACCAAATGCACCAATGAAAAGAGGTAAAGAGGGCCACAATACCTTTTTTTTTTTATCATGGGAGAGGGCTACTCATACAACATTCACAAAGGTTTGATATGGCACTTCTTGAAGAACCAACTTGTTAGGAATTAATTTGGATAATAGCTGTGGGCCTTTGGTGGCCTTGAAATTATTATGTGTGTTCCTCGCTCAGTGACATACCAATCTCCAATCTCACTTATTTATTTCATTGTCTTTTTTTATATGCACTAATCAAGATCACAAAATATCAACTTATACATGGATGACATGAAGTGCTCACAATTATTTGTATAATGGATTCTAAATTTGTGTTCCCAAAGGATTTAACAATATACATGGACAAGCACTTCACTTGGTTTCCAACAACATCCAATCTTTGGAAAGTTATTTCAAACACATGCCACATATAACAAGTACGATAACATGTAGAATGATGGAGGGATTTCACTAGCTGTGTATTTGGATATATAAATGGACTCATTCATGGAGGCTAATAGTATAGATGCCCAGTTCAAAATTGTCCCAACCTAGACGACTTGATAAGTTAGTGGGATCTAAGCCTCTTTGAACTATAAAGTATCTTCCTCCCGTAGAGGTTGCTTGTCTATAACACAATGATCCCGTAGGGATTCCTTAGATGATTTGTAGGATACATGCTCGATCTCTTGGCTCTGAATGCTTTTTATTGATCCACCATCTTTTAAGGAGATTATGATAACTAAAGGTGAATTGCAAGACCCATTCTTTTTTAAGGTCCACAAGCGGGTTGGATAACTTATAACAAATATCCAGGCAATTAGGTTGGAAAGAGGTGATGGCCTTCTATGTCACATCTCTAATCAACCTATTTTCAATGTATCCATGAAAAATTAACCAAGATATGACTTCATCACATGTGAGCATTGTTGGTATGTCTGCCACTTTATGAAGGAATGCTTTCCTAATCATTTGATATACACCTTCATTAATATTTACTTCTCCAGGTACAAAAGTTATCTCCAGATAAGTTTCTTCTCTGAACATTTGATACACTCCCCCCATTGATAATCAGTCTCAACATCTCTCCTACATTAGGTGTCCCCATAGAATGACCCTAGGGTGTTTATGTCTACCTTAGGTTCAATCAATTCTTCTTTGTATGAGCTCACTTTAACAATTACTTCCTTATTCTTTTTCTTTTTTCTTTTAGAAGCCATCTTCAGGTTCTGTAATTCACCCATGTTAACAAAAAAAAGCACATTAACATAGTTAGAAAAAATGAAAGTATGATTCCCATGCCCATATCCTTTTGGAAGAAAGAATCACAGGTTAACTTTGCTAGAAATGGCGTTCCCAACTTCAATAGTAATTTCTGAAATGGTTCAAGGATTTATTTTTTTCAATAGATTTTAAATTTCACAATACCTTTTCTATGTGACGGTGCTGAATTTTTTCATGCCTTGCAATAGATTTTCCATGTCATAGCTTCGAGTATTTTAAAACTTCACCAAAGTGTGGTGTGTCGCACCTTTTAGACTTTTCAAATTTTGTGATGGATCCTTTCTTTATTGCAGCTTCAAACCTTTCAAATCCTTGCAGTATGTTGCGTGACTAGAACCCTTTAATCTCTATGTGATTTGTTGTGACTTTAGAACTTTTCAAACACTGCTATATATTGCGACGTATCATGTCATCTTCATAATTTGAAAACTTGTTGAGAATTTGACATGTCATGACTTTTCACGTTTTGCAAATTTGGTCTATTGCTTGTAGCTTGGGTGGTTGGGAGGAAATATTGTTTCCCTCCCCACCCATGTTCAATTCTTGTAAGTGACATGATGCTCTTGTTGAGTCCTATTGTAATGATTGTATTTCAAGCTTTCCTTGATTCCTTCGGAATAGCAGGAAGGTGATTTTTCCGCTGGAAAAAATATGAACAAGTCTAGATTCTCAAAGCTCAAAGAAACGAGTAGGAGGGGCCCAAATTTCTACTTGAGTTATATGGAAAAGACAAAAGTTGGGGAAGTTGTTGCTCTCTCAACAGGTAGATAATTCAATTTCTTGCTTGCATGCCTTCTACAAATGTCTTCCCCCAAGGATGTTGCATTTCCCCTTTTTGTTTTATTTGTTGGATGCCATACAAATAATCAAGAGAGACATCCTTGTCCATTCCTTATAAACTTTAGACAAACCGTGAAATTTAGTTATGAGTTTTCACAATGAGATGCTTTGCTTTCCACTTGATTTTCTTGTCAAGTTTTTATATTTTCATCCAACATTATTCCTTTTGAGTACCATTCTTTATTGTGATACATACCCCTCTCTCTTTCATTTTGATGATTTTTTGGCATAGTTTCTAACATAGATTTCAACTCTAATGTCTTCAAGGGCATTTTAAATCGATATTTATTCCATAAAAGCTCATTTTTTTACCCTTGGCATCTTGTTAGTTATTCAAAATTGAAAAATATACTTCTAAAATTGAAATATAATGTTGAACTCTATATTTTAAAGAATTTCAAATAATAGGATTTAAGTACTCATTTAGTAAAGGTAATTTGTAATGAAGCCTTCAATTTTCTCAAGATATTATGTTCATATGAAATAAGATGAGTTGTTCTCTATGTCGTATTTCGCCATTAGCAATGAAATCTTGTTGTGCAAATGCTTCTCTATGTGGGAAATATGATAGGTAGAATGAAAATAAAGTTGAGGCAAGACATAATTAATTGGCTCCCATAACATTTCTTGTGAAAGAAATTGTCAATGACTATTGAATCAAAGCTATTAAAATTCATGACACTTGGAAAATTGATACCAACAACATCTAAATGTAGTGAAAATTTTGTGACATGTATTAGAGAATTACTCATCAACAAGATGGATTATTGTTGGCTAATCAATATCAAAATTCTTAACTCACACTCCTTGAGCTATCAAGGGAAATGATTGAATGGACTACATGGAAAACAAACTTGACTGTTAAAAGTCAAAGATATGTAATGTTGGTATTGAAATTCAATTTCGTTTGACTTAATAAAGCAAATGAACACCACTATGAGTCAATTACTAGTGGTTTCATAGCTCGCTCCATAGACTAATGGGGTTATTCCATATCAATGTTTGGCCAATGATGCACACTCCGATAAGAATGGAAATCTTTTAAGCATTTTGCATTGTTTCTCTTTCCTTTAAGAAGTTCTCCTTGATTAAATTGGTGTTGTAAGTGTATTCAATTTGTGTTTGATGTAAAACTTTTTATAAATAGAATAATCTCGGTAAACAAGATTATACCAAATAATAATAATTTGTGTATGTTTATAAATCAAAGTAATAATAAAAAACTAAAAGAAAATAATGTAAAAATATATTTAACATAAATCTATTACCATATATAAGATAAATTAATATTAATTTATCTTTATTTCAAACTTGACTTATTGGTTGGAACCAAAACCTCTTGTAGTATAAAACTCTTGTATCTATCTTAAAAAAATGTCTAATGTCCTGAATCATTTTTCCTCTATCATACCAAAAAAATTTAACACAAAACCTTAATACATATCAATGTATGTGTTAATAAAAAATGTAATCACGATTATTGGTTAAATATTGATAATATAAGTCCAACTAAAAATGTAATTATAAATGTAGTTGTTATATGATACAACACATAAAGTTATTGAAAAGCATATTATTTTGAAATCAGTGCTACATACGTCAAAATCAATAAGAAGTAAAAGATATGAAATAAGGGAAATATGCCATCATCCATTGTTAAATAATTGGGTTGGGTCACCCTTGTACTACATTAGAGAAGAAGTTTTTACAACTCAGGAAAGGCATAGAGTGTGCAATACAATCCTCTGGTTGGTTGGGTGATGTAATATGGTTAAACCCATAAATTCGTAGGAAAGATAGAAAATATAAGAAGAATAGATTAAATAGATAGCAATGTTCACTTGCCTCTTCAAAGGGGAAACCTCCAAGAGCAGGCTAGCTCCAAATACAATGACAATTCTTGACTTCACATTACATATCTTACTATTCTATATATAGTACTTCAATAGCTCAATTCTAACTATTTGTGGTCCCTCTCAGAGAAAATTTTAAGGATCCATAATTTTTTTCAAGTGTAGAACCTTGGCAAATCTTACTAATTATCAAATTTCCAACCATAAAATGTTTGGTGACATTTTAAAAAAATTGTTCAGATTTCTAAGGGTTTTATATAGTATTTGCAAAATTTTGGCGATTTTTAGAGTAAAAAATTTTAATCGTATGGAATTTGGGCGAATCATATTGGAAAAAAAATGGAAAATGGTGAATATTGTTTTCGAAAAAACCCTCTAAAATTAGCACATGGGATAAATTTCGCCCCTAAAAATTTCCTTAGTCCCTCTATTAACGAGGGCGACCACCTAAGGGCCTTTAATCTACAAGGAAGGCCATTTTACATTAAACAACTACCCACTAACTAATTAATGGGCCTTATGTCCTTGTACATATATAAAGTAGGGGGGCTTAGGGTAGGACCCTAACATATCCTCCCCCTTCAAAAGCAACATTGTCTTCGATGTTGGAGATGGGGAAACTAGTGCAAAATTGTCGATGGTTCCTAAGTAGCATCTTCTGGTGAGGTATCCTTTCATTGAATCAAAACTTCACAGATAGTGCACTGACGTAGTTGACACTTCCTAATGTCCAAAACTACTTATGGTTGGATCCAAATGGATCCTTTTTCATCTAGTTCACGTAAGGTAGTTTGAACTCGACAATTCTGACCCACTACCTTCTTCAAACAATAGACATGAAATACTGGGTGAATATTGGTGTGTTGGGAGCACTGTTTTAAAAATCGATCCACTCGGACTAGGACTCGGCCGAGTTGACCCTCCACTGACATGACTCGGCCTTCAAACTGGATCGAGTGACTGGTTCATTACCAAACCAACCAAGTTGATGTCCAACTTGGTCGCTTCAGTACTGAATCAGTCAACTTAGCCGAGTCCCAACCTGAACCGACCAAGTTGTCTATAGAAAGTAAAAGCGGCATTCTCCTTATATTTCATTTTCTGTCATTTTACTTACATTTTTAACATTACCATTAATTTTTTTAGGATGTTTGAGAGTGGTTCCAACCTCATCGGACTTCATATGCAAAAAGTAGAATTTTAGATCCCCTTTAGAATTCAACAAACTTAATAGTTTTCAGGATTTTAGGATTGCAAAGTTTCCACCAAATTCTATATTGTATGAGGGTATGGGATTGGCATTTAATCAAGCACATCAACCTCTCTATGTACCTTGATGTTGGTGGTGTTGATTGTTGAACTCCTCTTTCATGACCTTAATAAAAATGTACTCTCCACTCAAGCAAAATCACTTATTAAGCATGGGAATCTTTTTCTACCTTAGTTTAACGATTAGATTAGGAAGTTTCACCAAAATTGTAGGGTGTTGAGTCAATGACTAATGTCCTTGGAGGATCAACTTTGATATATATATATATATATATATATATATATATATATATATATATATATATATCGCATTTCCCCATTTCCAAAATTTTGGGGGGTCACGTTTCCAATGCATCTCCATTTCGGAAATTCGTCCTCATTTCCCTGCTTTGTGTAACTTAGAATCTAACCCTAAAGTTATAAGATGAACCCTAACCTCGTGCTTCTAGGCATTAATCTAGTACTACTACTACTACTACTATTGTTGTTGTAGATGACCTTGAGGAGTTTGAGCTTGATCCAAATGATGATGTTATTGCCTATGCAATTGGTAGTCTTGATTTTAGTTCTACTTCTAGTTCTGGCAACGATGATGAGTTTGATGATTGATCATGTCGATCAATGACATGTATGATGTATGATGCATGATATAGTGGCATCATAGCATGTTGTTTTTTGGACTCTACAGACCTTTTAGGCCTCATTGATTATGTATTTTGTTCCTGATATGTATTGTGCAGTATACTTCTTTCCATTTTGATATATTCACCCTTATATGGTATATACATGAGCATACTTTGGATATTTTGTCTCTAATAGTTTGGAATCATTGATTAGAATCTTTAAAATATTGGTTTTATTTAAAATTTAAATATTTTTTGTAATACCCCCTATTTAACCCTTGTAATGTATTAAAGTAAATCATGTAAATGATGTAATATCATTATAAAATCATGGTGAGGATCTCAAGGCCAAGGCCCCACCATCGATTTATCATTCTTGCGTCGGAAATTAAAAATCGATGCATGTGGATCGCGTGTTAGCCTGACACGATGGAAATTATAAATATGATGTAAGGATATTTTAATAAAAATATCCACAACTAGCTATGCAATGCAACAAGAGTATGGGGGCATGATTTTTACAAGGAATAGGGAGGGAAATATTCAAACCCTTGGATCCAATAGTGTCAATCCAAATGTCAATGAGAGAACCCATAAACCATTAACTACCCATTTTGACTTATGCACCCAATCATTTAATTCTTCCAAGAGGTGGTTGAGGTAGTTATTGTTTTGGGAAATGGAAGGTATGGCTGTCCAATTTCGTGTATGGGAAAGCCACCATTTTTGGAAAATCGTGTTTGTCTTCCTGGGCAAGAAAAGACCCACGAATTTGCTCCTCAACCCATTATTTATCCATATGCTTTTCTCTCTCACGCAATCTGGGATTGCTGGGTGTTTTCCCTCATGTTTTTCCTGAGTTTTCCTCCATTTTTCTTACTAGGAAGTCATTTTTAATGTTGCAGAATGACTGGGAGGAAGAGAAATTCGATTTGGGTGTCCATAGAGGTTATTTTTTCCATTTGAATGCCCATATACATGTTGGGGATTTGATTGGTGAATCCCAGCTGTTGTTTACCCATCTCAAAGGTCATTTTTGGTGTGACATGATTTGAAAAAACCCATGGGAATCTTGTTTTATGCATCCCACAGTTAAAACGTTTTTCCATGCCCAATGTTTGCACCTTGTTGTTAGATGGATCCCTTGTTTTGGATTGAACTTGTGTGTGTAAGAAACCAGGAGTAGAGGAGGATTTAGAATTGGCTTGATAAACATAGTGAAGAGTGTAACCTCCCAAAGATGATAGGGCTTTGGCTACCTTTCTATGCATACCCTAAAGAGCACTAAAAGGGAAGGTATGTCCTGAGGTACTGTGGAGCAATGAAGGGGATAATTCCTTGTGTTGGGTGTGTAGGTATTGTGGGGTCCAAGCTAGCTAAATATGGGAGGGTTTCCAATGGCTCTGTGGTTGAGCTCACTAGCTTAGCAATTCCTTCTTTCTATTGCCTTGACATCCTGATAAACCCAACTTTGGACTGGCTTGGCTGATATGTGGTGTTCTTTTGGCTGTGCATAAGTTGTAGGTTCCCCTTCCTTGTGGAAATCATGCCCAACTCAGGGGTGGAAACTGTGCTGAGAGATTGATGAGCACAGTTGGCCTATGGTTGGGTGGAACATTGCAGTTGCATAGTTAGTTGCTCGAGATAGCTCATTTCAGGATAAGTATTTTCTTGTATTTCAATTATGCAATGTTTTTATTGAATATTGTTATGATTATGTTGAATGCATGCTAGATGTGTGTAGTAGATTTTATTTCTATTGTGTATGTTTATTTATACATCTGCACACATGCATTTTATTTGCTCTGAATTTGTTAATGATGAATGGGGATGAGAAGAAGAGTTTTATGAAAGCCCAAAATTAGTGTCATGTTTGCTTCCTTGAGCGGGATTGATGGGAGGGGACGTGACAGTGTGTTATCAGATCCATGGGTTGAAACATTGGGCTTGAATGGGATAAATCATACAATTTGTAGTGGTAAAATTGCTTCCTGATCACCACTGGGTCATTAAGAAAAAAAATTCTAAGTTTTTGAGTTTTTTTGCCTAAGTGTATGTGTTGGGAGATTTCGGGAACTCTGCCAACATTTAGGTGAGCTTTTGAAAAGTCGTTGAAATAGTTCAGCGAACTTTTGGAAAAGTTTCCTAAAAATGAAGTTTCGGCGAAGTTTTGGAACAGTTGTCGAAACAGTCGGTGAAGTTCTAAAAAAGTTGTTGAAGACAGAGTTTCAACGAAGTTTCAGAAAAATCGCCGAAATAGTTCGGCGAAAAAAGAATAAGTACGCTGAAAGAATCAGTGAAAAATGAGAAGGTTCGTCGAACAAGGAATATCAACAAAGAAAGGCAAAGTTCGCCGATATGTTTCGGTGAAAATATGAAAAAGTCACTGAAATCATCGGTGGAGAAATGAAAAAGTTGCCGATAAAGAATGTCGGTGAAGAAGTGGAAAAATCGTCGAAACGGTCGACGAAGAAATGGAAAGACTGCTGAAACAGTTTGGCGAGTTTCGGAGAAGTCGTCGAAAAAGGGTGTTCCATCACAAAAATGAAAAGTACACTGAAACACTTTCGACGAGTTTTGGAAAAGACACTGAAAAGGCATTTCGGTGGAGAAAGGAAAGTTTCTCCAATGTGTTTCGAAGAGGTTGGAGAAAATTCGTCGATGAGGCTTTTCAGTGAGTTTGGAGAGTTCCGGTGAAGCAGAGAATTTGAGCAGTTTTTAGGGATATTTTCAGGTTCCAGAAATCAAAAAATGATAATGAACTTATGCGCCAGAATGCGCGAAATCTAAAAGATTTACAAAAAAATGAGGGTGTTGCCCTCGACCCGCCTTGCAGTGGCGCGAGGAAGCCACAAGGGGGAAATCCCCCTTAACCCCCGCCATCCCCCTAAGACATCGTCGATTGTGAGAAAATAATGTGGTGATGACCATGGAAATGGAAATTTTGCACCTTGATATCAGTCCAGGGAACAATTGTGCACAGTTAGATTCTAAATGGGGTGATTCAGATATTTCTGTAACTTGACAGGAATTGTCAATTTGGGAAGTCCCCATAATGCATGGAAATTATTTTGTTATTTTTAAGAATGTAAGGAGGTGAAAATACATAAGGTTCTTATTTTGAAACAGGCTTCCAGTTGTTTCAAATAGTAAGTAGAGGAAATCCTCTAGTCTTTATTGAGCAAGAAATTCTCATTGCGGGTGACCTCCAAAGTAGCCAAAAAAAAAATTTTGGAAAGTATGATGATGCAGGAGTACTAGAGTTGAAAGTGACTCAAGGTGGGAAACCAATCATGATAACTAGAAATGTGAAAGAATTGAACCAAGTCTGGTTACATGCTTGGTAACAAGCCAATACCATTAATGAGCAGGGGTACTCAATTGAGAGTATTATTGTAATTTATGTTAACATGTGGGAAAACATGTTGAATGGATAAGAATACACTCTTGTAGATTTAATTTTATAAACACTCATGATGGAATAAAGGAACTAAGAAGAAGTGATTGTTCCTTATCTAGAATGCATGCAATGCATTCTCTATGTTCAGAATGTGTAATTCGAATTGCAAGCAAGAGACATGGGATCTATTTATTATTGGAGATGGATATTGTATTACATAAGAGATTGTTGAGCAAGGTATGGAATATACCATTAGGTAAAGGACATGCAACTTGTAAGGGTGATAGGAGAATCATCCTTGTGGGCAAGTGATTGCATGCTAGGAGAATTTGTTGGATATGAACCAACAACTTATGAGTAAGTAACGAGAATGGGTAACAAAACATTTATTCATCCAGAAGTTGTCACTGATAGAATCAAACATTCCAGTATGTGGACCTATCATGTGGTTCATGATAGTGATAGAGTATCCATGCAAAGGATATCAATTAAGGAATGAGGCATTTCCATGTGTGAATCAAGTATGTGGTTAAGAATTGTGGAAAATATTTCTATGAGAAAGGAAATAAAGTATCATAGTTGAATGAGGTGCAAAGGTATATAATGGACCTTGAAAAGACTCCTTATGGAGTTGGAATTGAATCAATTGTAGCACTGATAAGTGCTAGGAATTCCAAGAAAGGTCAAGTTGGACTTGGACATAATTTCTTAAAGAAATTGAAGTAGTAAAGCAATGTTGATAAA
Source organism: Larix kaempferi (assembly GCA_027924585.1). Taxonomy (NCBI): domain Eukaryota; kingdom Viridiplantae; phylum Streptophyta; class Pinopsida; order Pinales; family Pinaceae; genus Larix; species Larix kaempferi. The sequence goes on along the minus strand of BSBM01000435.1, from coordinate 13,769,355 downwards.
GAGGGAAATTTCTCACCTTAAACTATTCATGTTTATGACATAAGAATTGCATGCTTAGAAAGTAACAAGTAGGAATGTTATACATGAGTATATGTATTGAATTGTTGCTTGGTGAGAAAATCATAGCTAATGACCCCTAGTGTTTTTGGCAGAGAGGCCATGAAATTGGATCAACTATGATGTGGAAGAGTAATTCCATGCTATGAATGGGGATTAGAAAGGGAGAATTTCTTAACTCTTCTCTTGCTATTTTACTTTGGGAATTTTATATACATAAAATTATGGCATAGGAAAGCCAAGAGATTAAATAGATGAAATGAATACACACTAGTGGGCATATTGATAGATATCGCATAGTGCATGAGAATATGTTTGTGCATGTATATGATATTGCATGTTGGTAAAAATAGTGAGGCTTTACATAAGCAATGAGCCACTCAAGACAATTATTGTGGTTGATAATAATTATTGGTGTTGGTATTGGTTGTAGGACCAAAGCCAACAGAAGCATGGCTAAAAATGTTGATAACGTTGTTGCATGTGACCAACAACTTGGTGAAGAAAGGTTGGGGAAACAAATCTATGATCAAGAGGTTGGTGGAAGGATGGTGTAATCATTTGTATGAGACCAACTGATCAAGTAACATCAAAGATGATGATGGCAGACATGTAGGTAATGGTTTATTTATGTTGATTGCATAAGTACAAAAAGGGGATTGGGAAAGAATCCCTTGAGCCATGTTTAATAATCATAAATTGGTATGTATGTGATGTCGAATGCCTTTATGTGACCAATATCCCCTTGAGTATGGTGAGGTATAGGGTAGTAAGGGCAAGGAGCCTTATACTATCTAATTGTTTAGAATTTTGAATGCATTCATATGAAAATATATCATTCCATGTATGTATGTTGGTTATGAGTTAATAACCAAATCAAGTGAGAACTTATGGCCATGTTGTGGTAGTGCATGCCATATGAGATAGTCATGGTTAAGTCCAAAATGTGGTTGGAATGGTAACGCTATAGTGATACACAAGTACCCCATGAAATCCCTATTGGTGTTAGTCTAGGATGAAACCTCTTTTCCAACAAGGAGGGAGTGAGTGAACTCCTAATGTGTTGTTCGGGTGAAGATGGAAGGCGCCCATATAGTTAACCAAGTGATTGGGGAGATGTTTGGGTGAGGTGTCGAGGCATTAGCTAGACCTTTGTTACACCTAAATCTTACTATCATGAGAGTCAGTGTAAACATCCCTAAAGTTTCCTTGGCTAAGTCATTAACTTGAAAGAGATGCAAACCCTTCTATACTAGGTTTTGAGAGGTTGTCGTAGGTTGTCCTAATGCAACCTGCGACGTCGCAAGTTGTCCTCTTACATACTGCGACAATTTCAGTTAATTGACTAAACTAGCTTCTTCGAGCCCATTCTTGAAGTTTGGTGATGTGTATCCCTATCCCTAGTCTTTGGGGAAGCGGGCATTCGGTTCCTAGCCTCTTGGAAGGATCCCCTATCTCTCTCCTACCATATCTCAACCTACCATATCCACTTAGTCCTATATAAGTGAAGCTCACTCCCATTCCAAGGGGAGGAGGTCTATGGTATCTACATGCTGGTGAAATTAGCTTAGGAGAGATCTCTACTCATCCCTTGAGAGATCCATCATCCCTTTGGAGGCTTTGGCATTGGCTTGATCGGAGAAGGATTGCTACGTTAAGTCATTGGTTGTAATCTCTTCATCCTATGTATTTCCCTTTTAATACAGTAATATAAGTGCTTTCCACCAAATCTCATTGTGTTGATGTGTATTTTGTGTAGTTTGCTTACTTAACTGCTTACGTATATATATTATTGTGTAGATGCCATTTTACTACCTCTGTTGTTGTGTTGTCTTGACAGGTTTTGCAGCTCAGATCTAAAGACCATCAAGCGTGGAGTAGCATTCAAGGAGAAAGGATCAACGATTCAAAAGGTAAAGCATATAGTTCCTTGATCTCTAATTAGATCTAGGAGAGTTATTTATGTTCTGTCTCTATTTGTTCTAGACTCACATTGAGCTAGGGAGATCAGGCCTCGAGTCCGCTCTTGGTAGATTGTCCGTCAAACAAATATGGTGACCATACTGGGGAAGATACATTGTTCAGTTTTAATTTGAATGTCATTTTCAGTTGATTTCTTTTGCAAGCCATTTTATTTTTCCTCCTAAGTCTTTTTCACCATCAGATCTTCACTTAGAAGAGTCTGTAGTCCTCCTATGAGTCTGTACTCGCCATTTTCAAACAATTTTATTGCTCATTGTTTGGATATTTGTTCATTCTTGAACTTGGATCTCGCCCATCGCACCTAGGCAGTGCAACCAGAGTGTTGATTTGACCGCTGTTCTCTGTCTTTTGGCCTGTCATCGCAACCCATCCACTGGTGTACTGCGACATCGTTGCAATTCCTGCACTAGTGACCTGTGACGGTCGCTCTGTGTATACACACAGACTGTGTCAATCTGTTAGAATTGGTATAAGGGAATCCCCCCTCCATTTTTTTATTTGTGTTTTGGTTTGGTGTGCAGACCTCTCTCTGTTGCAAGATCCTGTCAGAGACCCTTTTGATCAGTGTGTTGAAAGTGTTTGGTTTTTGTGTGGGTTGTATTGGGCCTCATTTCTTGACAAGCTTAAGTTTGGTAGTGGTGGACACCTTAGCTTCCCCATCTTCATCCACTTAGCCTTGTCATCACCCCTCTCCTTGCCTGATCTGTTCCTTGCATTGGATCTGATCCCAAACTTCTTTTTGCACTTGTCATTAAGCTTTGTTTACATTTCAGTTGTTTGATTGAGTGTTTTGAGTGTTTCGAAGTATTTTCAGTGCATTTGAGTGCTTGTCTTTTTCTTGTGATTTCCTAAGTATTAGAGTGGTGCAAATCAACTTTCTTTTCAGTTATCCATGCTTAAAAAAATCACTGTTATCAATTTGTTATCTTGGCATATCATTGGAAATTGAAAATGCATCATTTTTACTGTTTTCAAGTACATTTGGAAATCGTTGTAGAAATTACTTCATGCATTGGAATTGTCATTCAATAATCTTTTGGAAAAGTTTAAAGAAAAATTAGTCATTTGTGCTTTTTCGAGAATTATGAATCACTCATTTTCTTGAAGAATTCAAATGAGATCAAGTTTTTACAAAAGTGGCTCCATGCTTGAGAAAATTGTATGCATTTTTTGTTTTTAGTGTTTTTAAGCTATCATAGTGAAATTGAAAAGTTAGAGTGCTCTAGATAGGAAATTTCTCTCTTTTCATCTCTTAAACTTTGATTCGAAAAGACAAAAGAAAATGTTTGGATTTGGTTGTCGTGCTTGTTGATTTTTGAGTTTTGCTTAAAAAAAGAAAAGAAAACCGAAAAGAGTATTTTTTATCAAATTTGGTAAATTTTGGGATTGTGTTGCATTGTGTTGCTTTGGTAAAATCAATTGGAAAGAAGTTTCTCCCTCCCATACATAGGGTTCATCAAAAGAAAAGTACACTTTTTACATGTAGTTAGGGCCTGCATTATGTTTACATTTATGTACTCACCTCATGCATTCACCTAACTGTCCAGATAAAATTAACGGTAGAGCTAGGGTAAAATTTTTAGTAACTTGTCTGTTAAGTTAGAGACGTGTTCCGGCATCGTAAAATGTGGCAGCTGTCATTACTTGCCAGCACTGTATTCCAGGGGTATTGTATTCTTCCACATACTTATCGGTATATAGAAGCTCTTTCACGTACCAACGAAGTATATCGAAGCTCTTTCACGTACCCACCAAGTACTTCATGTACTTGGCGTATATCAAAAGGTGTTTCTTGTACTTGGCGTATATAGAAAGGTGTTTCACATACTCGGTAGTATATAGGAAGGTCTCATGCTGTACGGTTGTGCATCAGATAGCACCACTACGGATTTGAGCTCCCACATACCTTGCGTATATCAGGAGACACCATTAGGATTCCTAAAACCAACTGAGTCAACCATTTGGCCATCTTGGAAGAGCAATATACCAAGAACAACACTCGGGGAGATTACTACGCACGTACCGTCCAGGTAATCGGGTATTCAAGAAAGGGTACGGTCCCAATCCTCCTTGTTGCGTTTTACTATTGGACCCTGCGGTATATAGCGATTTGTGAAGCCTTGACAATCCTGTGAGGTTCCAAACTTTTGAATCCACTCCTATCACATAAGTTTGATTGCGGCCTTAGTTTGTGTAGGATTTTTCTGGATCGCTTTTCTTTTGTTTAGCTTGCCCTAGGAGAAACTTTTGTTTCAGTCACTCTGGCTAACTTTCCTTCGATAAGGTCCCGTAGGATTCAGAACTTGCCACCTAAATATCCCCTTAACAAGGAGGTAATTTCGAGGGTAAGGATGGACCCACAAGCCATGGTCGTGTCATTTGAAGTAGAAAACCCTACTTTGAATATTGGAGCACATATGTTTCCTCCAGATTCACCTGCCTCCCACCCCCCACAGGGTGAAGAGGCATAGAATTCTACTTCACAAGACTTACCTCCCATTTTTTCGGGAGAGCCTGGATCAGTGGAATGGTTAAATCCACCCCAGGACGGCCCTGCAGTAGTTGTTGGTCCAGACGCAGCTTATTGGACATCATCTCTAGGCCACCCAGTGGCTCATTTTTCCCTTGCATCCCCGCCTAGTTGGCCTACCCCTGAAGAAATCTTCGGACCCATTCATGATCGCTTGGAGCGATTATGTACTAGGGGTGATGAAATTTAGAGACAGAGTTTTTTACGAAGGGTAGAAGACCCAACGTTACACTCTTATCAACCACTCCCAAGTCGTTTTTTATCTTATGATTCACCGGAATCATCAACACAACACATGACCACTTCTGGATCTGGTCAACCATCGACTCATTCACATGTATCTCCTGGACAAGAGACCAGTCCTATACCTCCAATGACCCAACCTATTGAAGGACAACAGTTAGCACACTTGTTACTAGTACAGTTACATTACCCATTCCTTCCCCACCCCAAAAATCACGGGGAGGATACTCTTTACCCCATACCTTCCTTACCGATAATGTTAATCCTACTGTAGATAATCAACAACCCATGTTGGGTCAACCTTTACTTAGTGGTCAGCAAGTTGGTGTTGGGGGGAAACCCTCGTCTCTTAACCATAATACTGCAACAGGAGTTCCCATCGGTCCTTCCATTGGAAATTCCTTACCTCCCAGACCTTCCATTACGGGATTATCCCATGTTGGGGGACCATCCAATGTAATTCAACCACCATCGATTCAAGCGTATCCAGGTTATCTTAACCTTGTGTCGGGACAACTCAATCCCGGAAATGCACTCTATGGGGTACCCTACCCAGGAAATCCATACACTCTATGGGGACAGCAAAATGTTTTACAACATGGACCCCCACCTACAGTCCCTCAAGTCCCTCCACCCCTGTTTGGTCCACCCCCATCTCGCATTGGAGGTGACGGGCCCCCACACAACTCTGGAGGAGTAGGAACCTCTACCCTCTGACGGAGGACCACCTCATTCCGACCATCATGGCATGTCCCCTCCCGGCGACGGAGGTGGAGGCCCTCCCCCTTCAGGCGGAGGTGGAGGACCATCCCATCCTGGTGGTGGCGGTGGCAGACCATCTCATCCTGGTGGTGGTGGTGTAGGAAAATACCATCCTGGTGGTGGTGGTGGAGGACCACCCTACCATGGTGGTGGTGGTGGTGGTGGCGGACCATCCCATCCTGGTGGTGGTGGTGGTGGTGGAGGACCACCCTACCATGGTGGTGGTGGTGGAGGACCACCCTACTACGGTGGTGGTGGTGGAGGACCACCCTACTATGGTGGAGGTGGCGGAGGAATCCCTTACCCTTCCATGGGGCGGCGGTGGACCACCACCCCCTCTCGACGGAGGCGGTGGAGGCCCACCCTATTCTGGCAGTGGTGGCGGACCACCACCTACTCCAGGCGGAGGCGGTGGCAGCCCACCCTATCCTGGTGGTAGTGGTGGACCCCCACCATTTGGCGGAGGCCCACCCCCTCCCAACGGTAGGGGAGGGCCCCCACCTTATGGTAACGGCCACCTTATTATGGTAATGGACCACCTTTTTATGGTGGTGGACCTACTTACGGTCTAGGCGGAACACCCCCTTATAGTCAGTTTCCTCCGAGAACACCTTATAATCAGTCGATTCAAGGTCCTACCGGTCCATACATGCCTTATCAGTACTATCAGTACCCCCAGCTGAACCAACAGCTGCCCTTTTTGGATACTTTGGACTTACCCAAATTGTCTCAACTGACGAATGATCCCATTTTCCATGGGAACAACTGGCCACCCATTCCAATTAAGTTACCATTAGATATCCCCAAATTTGATGGAAAACCTGGTCAGGATCCTAAAAACCATGTGATGACCTACCATTTAGGGTGTTCATCCAACTCCTTGATGGACGAATCGATCCATCTTAGGTTATTTCAACTGACTCTCACCGTCCTAGATGCCAAGTGGTATATTGAATTACCACCCAATTCTTTTCCCAATTTCTGATCTCTTGCTATGTCATTTTTGACCCACTTCCAGTTTCCCATTCACTATGAGACTGGTACGGACTTATCGACATCCCTTCACCAAAGCATTGCCACTCATATTTCAGATCATATCCATGAATGGCGGCGAAGACAACATCTTATTAAGGCTCATATTCCGGACCAACTCTTAGCTGACTGGTTTACAAAGTCACTTTTACCCGTCGTAGCTCGAGACGTAGCTATGGGGGGAGCCGTCACTGAGGAATAGGCTATTGCTCGTGCCCATTACTTAGACTTGGTCTATGCTTAATCTGACACATTGTATGAAATCATTCCTGACGTGCCTCGCCCTACGTACAATCCTGCGAAACCACCCAAGGGACCACAAACTGATGGCATCATTGGTTCCCTTGCCTCTGAGCCTTCTATTCAAACTAGTGGCTCGTCGAACACCCAAGGTTCTTCCCCATCACCACTTCAGGCTGGCAACAACACTACCAATTCCACCACTCCTGCTTCCACCGAAGAAGTGAATTCTTTGCAATCAGCTTCATCTCAGAAATCCGGTGGTAAGAAGAAGAACAAAGGGAAACCTAAGAAATCTTCTAACCAACAGGAGCCCAAGCCCACTCAAGAAGACACCAAACAGAACAGGAAGTTAAAGTATCCTTGTTTGTTGTGTGGTGGAGACCATTTCTCAAAAGAATGTCCCCACCGAGATGAAGTCCAGAAGTTTCTTAAGGGAAACTCTACTACCGTAGTTCTCAACGATCCCTTCCCCACTCAAAACCAGCAACTCATCGCACACACCTCTCCTTCCCAAGGAGAAGCATCCTCCACCGCGCATGATCTCATGATGCGTAGTGAGACCGTCAACTTGAACACCCGTTCTCGTTTGTATGACTCCATCCCGCCGAAGGAACCCATTGGAAGTAATACTGAAAAATCTTCCACTTCGATTCCCGACGTCACCATACTGCCCCCTTCTCTCACCATAGAGAATCCCTCTTTTGAGTCAGTATTGCGTCCGCCCAAGAGCACGATTAGAAAGTCCATTTTTTCAATCCCAATGCTCGGGCCGCTCAGAACTACAAGATTGTAGAGGACCTGGCACAAGCTCCTTGTGCTATGTCGACGCTTGAGGTCTTGCAGAACTGTCCTCACCAGTGCAAGACTCTCCTCACTGCCATCGGTATGGTTGATCCGGATTTGTCGAATACCATCATGTTTCGGCTGGAATACTTTAAACCGAGGCTTTCCCATTAGTTGGAATTTCAAGTTTCCACAAACATTGTTGGGAAGACAATCTATCGTACCGTTTTGGAAGAAGGTGCCTCCATTTCATTCATGTCGATTTCATGTTGGAGATCCATTGGCTCTCCCGAGTTGAACCATTCTCCTACCACCTTGAAGGCATTCAACGGACGTGGCTTTCAACCTCATGGGTTGTTACAAGCTTTAGCAGTCAAGTTGGGGGGGAAGACCGTAACGATTAATGTGGAAGTGGTCGCCACCCCGTTAGATTATAACATTATGCTTGGTCGTAATTGGTTTTATGCCATGACTGTGGTTGCATCATCTATCTTCCGTATAGTACAATTCCCTCATTAAGGTTGAATTGTTACTGTCGACCAATTGGATTTCTGCACACCTGACACCGCTACTCATCCGGGCGATAATGTTCCATTGCTTGGACAATATTCACATCAGTATGAGAGCGTGGGAGTTGGCCTCATCAAGGATTCATCCCTTATGGGTGTTTTTCCAACCTCGGATCCCCCAAATCATGTTGCCATGGTGAACATGATCTCCTCACGGACTTCATCCTTTCCCAACTCTACTGATTCATGGCTTGTACCTGATGAAGCCACAACACACCTGATTGGAGACACTATGCCTCTTTCACCCACCGAACTCACATACGAGGCTATCCAGTTAGATCCGGAGGACCACTTAGCTGTGGCCTCCACTTCCTATTCTCTACAGCGAACATCATCCCTGCCCAATCCTCTGCTGCGGACTTTTCATTATGACGAGTCCATCATGGAAATCATGAGTGCGGGTGATCCTCCGTGGGAAGACCTCCATCATCGTTCATCTTTCCTTCCCTTCATTGGATACTGTGGAGAATAGCATTTCCACCATAATTACAATGGATGTCTCCTCTTGCTCTCAGTCCTCGATACTTACATGTCAAATGGACTCTGAAGGCAACTTGGCCAACATTGAGCCTACCATTTCAGTCGACATATCGGTTACACCTGGTGTAGTGGAACACATTCATTTAGGTCAGAAGTGTTCTCCCGAAGAAATCACAACATTCACGGCCTTGTTCAAGCAATTTCGAGACGTGTTTGCTTGGACTTACGAGGAGATGCCCGGGATAGGCCCCGCTATTGTTTCACATACGATTCAAACCTATCCTGACGCTAAACCAATCTGACAAAAGTTGCGACCGGTGCACCCCCGAAAGACTGCGGCAATCAATGAAGAGATTGAAAAGCTCTTGAAAGCTGGTTTTATTTACCCTGTCCCGTTGACATAATGGGTCTCAAACGTTGTCCCTACAGCTAAAAAGCAAGGTACCATTTGTGTCTGCGTCGATTATCAGGATCTCAATGAGGCTTGTCCCAAGGACAATTACCCGACTCCCTTTATTGACCAGATCATTGACAATTTGCTGGAAGTGTCATTTTTTCTTTTATGGATGGCTTTTCTGGCTACAACTAGATTGAGATCCACCCGGCTGATCAACAAAAGACAACTTTCATCTGTCCTTGGGGTACGTTTGCTTATTGCAAGATCCCTTTTGGTCTTAAAAATGTTGGTGCCACATTCCAGTGGGTCATGTCGTATGCCTTTCACGACGTGAAGGACTTTGTGGAACCTTACTTGGATGATTTACCGGCCCATTCACGGCAGCGTGAGTACCACATTGACCATCTGAATGCAGTTTTCCTCAGATGTAGGAGGTATAACATCTTCCTGAACCCTCACAAGTGCATATTCTGTGTCGATTCTGGATGCCTCCTCGATTTCATAGTCTCGAAAGACAGGATCCGCATTGATCCCCTGAAGGTGGCAGCCATCATCGCTCTCCCACCTCCAACGGAACTTCAAAGTTTGCAAGGGAAGGAAACTTATTTGAGGCGTTTTGTCTGTAATTTCGTGCAAAAGACGCAGGGCTACATGAGATTGATGAAGAAAGATGTCCCATTCATATGGGATGACCAAGCTCACCAATCTTTTGAAATCTTAAAACATGCTATCACGCATGCCCCTGTGCTCCAGCTACCCAATTACTATAAGGATTATATCCTTTATCTTGCAGCTTCTCCCACCACGATCTCCATGGTCTTGGTCCAAGAAGACAACAACACCCAGGAACATGTGGTATACTACGCAAGTAAGGGTCTCAATGACGCCGAACTCGTTATTCACATTTCGAGAAACTCTCTCTCACAGTAGTCATTGCCGTCCAGAAGTTTTGACATTACATCTTACTTCACACCAACACCATCATCGCCGATTTGAACCCCATGTACCACGTTCTGACACATCAAGTTCTTGGGGGAAAGTATTCACGCTGGATCATGATACTGCAGGAATTTGATCTCCTTTTCGAAAAGGCCAAGTCTAAAAAGTCTTTGGTGTTTGTTGAGCTGATCTGTGATCTTCCCCAGGCTGATGTCGATGTTGAGCCCACTGATTCTCTTTCGGATGAATCATTGTTCCTCATCAACACGTCTGATCCATGGTATGGAGATATCACTTTATATCTTCAGACCCAATGTTTCAACCCCCAACTCTCGTGGGACGACCGTCGTCGAATACGCCACCATGCAAAGTATTATCTAATCATTAGTGATACTTTGTACCGCTGTGGTATTGATTCTATCCTTCAATGTTGTCTCACTCATGAAGAGGCTGAATACGTCCTAAATGACTGTCATGTTGGGGCATGTGGCGGTCATCTCTCTGGGATGGCTACAGCCCATAAAATACTTCGCACAGGATATTTTTGGCCATCTATCTTTAAAGATTATATTGAGGACGTCAAAAAGTGTCCTCCATGCTAGCACTTCCAAACTGAGAAGCGCACCCACCCCGCCCCATTACACCCGGTTATTTCCTTTGGCCCCTTCGCTAAATGGGGCATCGACTTCATTCACTATAAGCCTACCTCAGTCGGGGGGCATGGTTACGTCATAATAGCTGTGGATTACTTCACAAAGTGGGCCGATTCTATGCCTACATACACGGACGACGAAAAAACCGCTGCACTCTTCATGTTTAATCATGTTATAGCACGGTTTGGAGTTCCTCAAGCTATATTTACCGACCACGGTTCTCACTTCATGAACCATATGGTTGATGAGTTGAGCACTAGATTGGGTTTTTGCCATGAAAACTCAGCACCGTACTACCCATAGTCCAACGGACAAGTAGAGGCCATTAAAAAGGTCTTGAAAACCATGATCCAACGCATGGTGGGTATGCACAAGTCCAATTGGCATAATATGATCTTCTCCGCACTATGGGCTTATCAAAATTTTGTTAAGACCGCCACTGGATTTACTCCTTTCCAACTAGTGTATGGACTAGACGTCGTCCTTCCGATAGAGTGCGAGATTCCATCCCTCAAACTCGCAGTTGAACTTCTCCCCAACACTACTGTTGAGGAAGAAATCTTCCTCTACCTAGCTAAACTCGACGAGACTCTCCATGATGCCTCTCTTGCCAATGAGGCTCATAAGAAATGCATCAAAGCGCAGTACGATAAGTCGGTAGAACCTCACGTCTATAGCGAAGGTGATCTGGTCCTTAGATACGACCAAAGACATGATAAGCTAGGGGCAGGAAAGTTTGAGTCCATGTGGCATGGACCCTACATAGTGAAATGCGTCTTAGAGAAGGGAGCTTATGAGCTTGAAGACTATGACGGAATACCTTTAGGTGAACCCCGCAATGGGCTTTACTTGAAGAGGTACTATGCCTGAGTATTTCATGCATAAGTACTTTTGTATGAACTGTACATGGCGTGTGTGTTTTGTGTGGTGTGACGCTTTGATTTTTTGTGTGCTTAGTTCTTGTTTAGGTACTTATACCATGTTCTTTCTATGTGTGCAGATGGAAACTTGCTATGGATTCACGGATGGTGCTAGCTGACATACCCGTAACCTTGCTTCGGCAGCCTGGGTGCTTTATACTCCCACCGGCGAGCTTATCAACTCAGGAGGAATGTGTTTAGGTTTCGTAACCAACAATGCTGCGGAATATCAGGAAGTCATTGGAACCCTAACTAACGCTATTTCCTTGGGTATGGACCACGTTGTCATCCATTTGAACTCTCAACTAGTGGTCTCTCATCTTAACCGGGTTTACACCATTTGCGATCCTACCCTACTCTGTCTTTACAGATGAGTTCATCTTTTGGAAAGGTCCTTCGAATCCATCCAGTACCTTCACATTCCACGAGACGTGAACACAGTTGCCGACTCCATGGCCAACTTCATCTTAGATTGGTACATTGCACACACATAAGCATTTTCATGAATTGTAAAAGTAGAGATAACATGTAAATAAATCATTGTATAAGCAAACACATAAGTAAGATCACATCATTCATCCATTAAAACACATAATGTATAAAGCCTCCAAAATGTCTGTATATATATATATATATCAAGATAAAGTAGTGCCGATACAAAACTTCTGAAGCATGATGGCTTTCAGTGAGTCCATACAAAATATGAAGCCTGATAGCTTTCAGTAGTACAAAATTTGAGGCTCACATAGCTCTTAGTACACACATAATAACATAAAAAGGCCTGATGCCTGGCCCATGCACCCCTAGGTCTTGCAGCCCTCTCTTGATGGACATGGAAGCAGTCAACTTCCCTCGCTACCTTGCGGAGTAGCATACCAAAATGCATAGTCCCTCCCATTATGTACCTCTACATGGGCCTCGGAAACTCATGTACTGCTGCATCTGGAACGTCCAATGTCAACCTGGTAAGGTTCTCATAGACGTCATCCATCTCCACGATGGCATCGTGCATGGCTGGGGCTACTGGTGATGCCTCTCCTCTCCTCACTAATAGTGAGACTCCCACTGGCCGTGAAGGGACCACATCTGCACACACATGTTATTAACTCGTCAGCACTAGAAAAAACAAATTATAAATACACAAAATGGAAAACTACAAGGGTCATTGTTCTTATCAATGTATCCCCACTCTACTCCCTTAGGCAACACGAGGTCTGGGTCCTCCCTGAAATCTATACCGCTGTATGGATAGTCCTCTATCATAAGTAGCTGGCCTTCCATCCAGGTGAAGAATCCAGGACTGTACCTGATGATCGAATCCCCACCACCATGGCGGGCCATCACCTCTGTCCATCGAACCATGTGAGGATCCCTGGGATCCCTGTCATCCACAGTCACCTACGGGCACAAGAGGGGAACCCCCTCCAACAAGAATGAGATCACTATCGATCCATACCCGAACTACTTGATCTCTCCGCGTCGACACTTGGTCAGCTGAGCTCGTAGGTTGCTGAGGAGTCCCTCACACCAGTTGAACACTTTTGGAGACATACAGTCCTCCACATACAACATCTAGGACTTGGTAGCTAGATGAGCTGCTTGGCTCCCTGCTACCCTCACTATGGTGAAAAGTATAACACACAATGGATGATCTTGCACCTATTTGATGGGAATATTCCCATTAGAGGCACGGGCATGTGGAGTACAATGCTGAACGATCAAGTCGTCCACCATCCGGTCACTCCCCCATGATCCGGTAAGAGCCACATTGTCCCCCCTCCGGGACAATCTAGTCAAGAAGTAGATGTCCTCGACATCTATATTCAGTATGTGCTCTCCGATCATGAAGTACTACTGTGCTACATCCCAACTCTGGACCATATGTTCCAGCAATAGGACTTGGGCCCTCATGCCCTGGACCTGGAAGAACTTCAGTAGCCCATAGTTCCTCAATGCCTCCATGCATAATGGGTCATTTTCTGCTTGCACATCATCCTGTTGTCGATACAACATCCCTCCCCAAAATTTTGAAGATATTTGGGGCCCCTCCTTTCAATGCTTTAGTAGTAAGTTTTTCTTTTGTCTCTCGAAGTGTATTTCTTTCTCGAAATTGACAGATTTTCATCGCCTGTTTCCAAAGAGTTCTCTCATTGACTTTTCTGAGGCAAAATCAGTCCTTTCTCTTCAACGCATTTTTTTTAGTTTTGATTCACCTGCTGTAGCGCAATTTTTATCCTTGCGTCTTCCGCCGCTTTGGCGCGCCTCCAAAAGATAATTCCCAACTTGGTGCAAAATCTAATCACAAGTCCTCCGTCTAACGCGTACCTGGGCTCTAACTCAGCCGCCCTTTTGACAAGTCCCAAGTATTTTATCTGACGCACATTTTTAACAATAAGCCGACTGCCGTTAGCGCAAGCGATAACCATTCCTTGGTCGCCGATAGCGCAAGAAATATCCTTATCTTTCCTGCCTAGGAGTTACACTTCACCTTCTTGGAAGAATTAAGAGTTGGCGCGTTCCTCCCAGCGCAAGCCTTGATGATAGAATCGACTCCATTGGCGTAGGAGCTATACTTATTATCCCCGCTTACAATGTTGCGTTTGGTCTCTTTCGATAGCCCAAACTCTGGCGCAGTTTTAGGAGCGCATCCGTAATGTCAGGATCACCGCGTGAGCGCGAGATTTAATGTTCAAACCTGCTCTTAGTGCAAAACACATAATATATGATCGCCTCCTTAGCGCAGAATTTAAATCACTACTCGACACTTGGCGCAAAAATCTCCTCGACCATTGTGCACCGGTGGGTTTGGTGGGGTCTTTAATAGAGCCATGTGCCATTTTAATGGTAGAGAACCTCGAGCCCCGTGAAATTAAATCCGCCAGCCTATCGTCGTACGTGACATAAATGCCACCCTTATTTAATCAAATGCAACGGGGTTTTTCAACACATTTTATATTCGTCAAGCAGCTAGAGTTTCCCATTTCCATCAAGAGCGAGGTTTTCTATTCGTCAGGTGCCTGCAGATTCATCTCCTGCCTCGGAACGTTCACCCTCGACGGACCCTACCAATCTGACAAGTAGGCTCTATGCCCCTTCTTTTTGTGAGCTTGTTTTACACCATAGAAAGTTCTTTACAAGAAGTTTAGAAAGCACAGAACTGCTGGTCACGCCCTTGTTCCCAAAATGAGAATCCGAAGTCGCCCTGCGTGAACCGAAACCCAGAAAGTTTTGTCCCCGCCTGCGAGCATGAGCTCTGTCTTGCCGTCACATCTTCAGCATCTTGAGTAAGTTTCTTCGCCCACCTTGATATCCCTGGGTCATCCCGGCAGCATCTTAGCGGCCGTAGAGTTTTCTTTACTCAAACCCGTAGAAGCCGCGATACCCCGTGCAAAACAAATCTCCTTGCAAAGCATCTAATGCGTGTAAAGCTCAAACCTTCTCATTCCTTTGAGATAAAGTTTCTCCTATGAACACTGAGATACCCTGCTCAACCAAAAGCAATGTTCATTCATGTCGTGGTTGCATAGAACCTGCATTGCTCGGCCGAAATTGACTTAGGATATTGAATCAACCCATCGTGCCCACTTAGAACCCTGATAAGCTAGCCCGGAATTCTAACTCATAGAAGCCAACAACGGCGGGGTTTCTCCATCTTTCACGCAATCTCCACTATCAACTGCCGGCACATAAAAGGTTTAAACGTTGACGCATTGTAAATATCGCATGCATAGTGTTAAGCACTAGCGCAGAAATAAGGATAGGATAGAGCATGCGAAGTGGTTTGGACTAGCGCACGAATGTTTGTAGCTTTGGCGCATGGATAAAATTGGGGCGCTAGCGCACGAAATCTTTTGGGCATTAGCGCAGAAAATACATTTTTGCTTGGCGCATAAATAATTTTAGGAACCAACGCGCATGAAACATTTAGGTATTAGCGCATAAAATCATGCTTGTACCCCAGCGCACATTAGATAACTGATCTTAGCGTGCGCAGGATCCCAAGCATGACGGAAAGCTCTATTTAGGCGCTAGTACATAAATCTTCATCAGACTCGCACAAGTTTGTGTGACAATTCAGGGGATTCCTGCACATTTAAAATGAATGGCGCAGATTCAAAGATGATCTTGCTCGTTGTCTTGATGTCTTGTCTTTACTTTTAGCATGGAATGGCATTGTTGAATTAAGCTTAAACTTGAAATGAATATAATTATGATTTTAAAGACAACCTCTATATTGTGAAAGTGTTATATTTTGGCTCTACCATAGAGTGTTGCTAATGCTTGAAGAAGTAGTCTAACTAAATTCTTTATTGACATTGCCTTGCTCGCCATAGGATTACCATGCATAGGAAGTTAGCAAAGAAGAAGGCAGCACAGAAAGTAACCTCAGACTCAGAGGTTGAAATTCTAGTAGATACTTCTCTCGTGACGATGTTTGCTGACACACAATCTACCACAGGTGTTTCCCTTGGGAGCTCCGCTCCTGAGTTTCAATGGCGTGATATATACAGATTCATCATGGCTCAAGATAGTTTAACATCTTCCATAGAAGATGCTCTGGTATATGCCAACATTCGAAGGTCTTGTTTGCATAAAGCAACGACTCGTCCCGAGTTGTTCCCGTGTTCCGAAGTTATTGGATGGCTAATTCCCCACATCCAAACCGACACAAGGCTCATGAATGATAAAAATGGGTTGAGCCTGGCATCTTTCACTCCCGAGCATGTCACTGCTGCCTACATATTTCCTTCACCCAGGGCTTTTTTAGAGGATGATTGGATAGAAAAACATCAAGTGGACCCACTAGAATCTGCCCATAAGATGACGATAAATGATAGGCAGATTAGGAGGAGGCTAAACAATGAATATGAAATCAACCTCCTGAAGACCCCTTACAGACTCATCGTCCTGATGTTGAGTCGGCTCTTCGGCATGCCTAATGGCAATTTGTTTAAGATCGGATGGGTGCCGGTAATGTTTCACATAGCCATGAATGGCACCATCTTCAACTAGGCTGAAATAATTTCAGATAGTTTGGCCTCGCAGCTAACAGCAGCCCAAGGAGGACTAACCCAAAGGAAGGTAGATTTCTTCATGTCTTCATACCTGATTGACTGTCTATTAAGCAAGCATACGTTCTCGGACTTGGGTTGCTTATGGAAGCCAAAAGAAACAACCCTCTTCTTAGCTTATCAATGTACATGGGCAAGTAAATACGCAAACCACTACAAAATGATTTGCGAGAGATTTATCATGCCATTGTTCCAACTCATTTTTGTAAAAGAACTGGATTGTATGTTGGAGAATGCAATGCCTATCATTGAACAATTCGGAGACTATTATCACAGTGCAAAAGGCACATACATCAGGATGAGTGGAGGAACTCATAAGCCATTTATGTTCCCTCGGTATGTTACAGATTTTGTAATTCATAAGGAGGCCGTGAGACAACTCTTCGGCACCGGCGCAATAAGCAAGTTCTTAACAGACCGGAGGAAGGGCATGTATCCTCCCATGCCATTTACCATCGGAGCTTACAGCCTCCCGAGAGCAAGAGATGGGGAAAATTACGCTAAAGGCTTAGAAGTTTTCCATTTTGGCTCGGTCCCTTTCAGAAGGCATGACCCTAACGGTGCGGTAAGCCAACATTGTCTTGACCTCAAGATCTATTTTGGATATGCTCATGCTAAGGAACTAGACGAATAATTCTTCAGGAGCGCCCGCAACATAACTGAGCTAGGGAAGCGTTACAAGAAGAAAGTTGTGAAAGAACCAAGCCCCAAACCCGTCGGTTTGATCCAAAAGGAGCGGGAGGCATCAGCCTCACAATCAGGGGATCCATCAGAATTAGAGCAGGACAGAGTGCTCCAAGAGAAAACCCTCAAGTAGGAGCAGGACGGAGTGCTCCAAGAGCAGGCTCTCAAACAGCAGCAGGATCAAGAAGAAGCAAGAATTCAAGGTGAGCTGACTGCCAAGATTCAGCAAGAGGAGATTGCAAGGAAGAAACAGGAGCAAGCCTCTCAGTTGGAACAACAAGAAGAGGTTGCCAGGATCCAGAAAGAAGGAGAAGATTAGGTCTCCCAAGAGCAAGCTTCCAAGCAGCAGCATGAGGAAGAGAAAAGTCCCTTGGATGAAGGAGTTGATGGATTGCAGACACAACAAGAAAAGTCAGCAGAAGAGAAGGATAAAGAGCAGACAGAGAAGTCTCGCGAGCCAGAGCCATCTACTCCGACAGATATGGAGGTGGACCCACCATTGATATACACACCAAGGGGAACTCAGGATGAAGGTGCCTATTCAGGGAGCTTAGCGCTGACCCCATATAACCCCAGGAAACAGAGCAAAATAGAAAACTAGATACTGTATATTTTAGTAAGCGGAAAAGGGCCATCATTGATAGGAGGGTAAAGAAAATGGAAGGCAAGACAAAGAATATGGAAACTGAGGAGGATGAATATGAAATATGGAAAACAGAGAAAACATTGGTCCAAGGAAATAATGCCGACCCCACATTCCAAGCCCAATGCGCTGTAGCATCAGATAAGGCAACTAAAGCCAATATTGATTTTCTGAAAGGTGAGATAAAACATTACAGGGAACAATGCTTTAAGATAAAAAATGATAGAAAGAGAGAGGTATTCGAAGCAAACAAACTGGAGGAGAAATACAGTGAGTTGTTAGGAGAGCTTCTGGTGCTAAATTCAGGAGTCCTCCAGCTTTAGAATGAGAAGAACTCCTTAGAAATATAGTTGGTTATCTCTGAAGATGAACTGAAGAATTTGAAAGCTCGGATAACAGAGTTGGAAGAACTCGAAGCAAGTAGGGATCAGCAAATTCAGCTCCACCAGCATGAATATGAAGGGTTGATTCAAGAAAAGGAACAACTAGCAAGATAGCTCAAAGAGGCAGCGGAAGACCATCGAAATTTGTCCACATTTCACAAACAAGCATGTGATATGCGGATTAAAATCCATCAGCTGCTAGTACCGATCTCGGAAGAGATTTGGAGCGTGAAAGAGATGATTAAGAAAATGACAACAATTGAAACCAAAGCCCTAAAAACTCGAGAAAAGTTTGCAAATCATGTAGAGGAGCTGAAACAACAATCTGAGTGGAAAAAGGGAAAATATCAACTCCCTTCACACTTACGCGCTGCAATAGGAGATGAATTGGACGTGGATATAGGAATCCTTGGATTTGCCAAGGATTGTGGCACCAAGTTAAGTTTGGAAATCAAAAGGACAGTCTGCAAGTGTTGTTCGATCTACTCCACTCTCAGGGAATCGCTTAGAAAGTGTCATCTGGTTCTCCCCGCCTCCATTTATGATTTCCCAAAAGAAGAAGACCGATTGTTTGAGTTGCAGAACGAGCTGGACAAAGACTTGGCTTATATCAAGAAGTTAGAAGTATTGACTCAGGATGAATTTCAACAGTTCATTTTCCAACCTGCAATACATGTTTACATCCTAGAAGCGATGGAAAAATAGGCCACAGAGGGAAAAGTGCTGCTCAAATCGGACCTATGCAAGCATGAAATAGTGTCCCAGGCAACAGTATCTTCCCATAGCAAGCTTATCATAAAGGATATCAACCAATGGACCTCATACATTCAAAGTATAGATGGCCCGGTAATTTCAAGCGAGCCGGTTGGTGGGGGCGAGTCTTCAAGTCAGCAGGAAGAAGCCCCAGCAAAATAGACAGATCATTCTTATTTTGTTTTAATTAAGTGGAGAAGCTGAAATTCTACCTTCTGTATAAATGCTTCAAAAAGATCGTTGGCTCCTTTTCTTTGTCCTATATGTAAAGTCTTCCATGTATTCGTAGGATTTGTAAGGATACAATGAAAGCCAAAGAAGGAGGTTAGAGAATTAGGGTACACTTGTCAGCCCAAGAGGCGCTTTGTAAAGTTATAAATAGAAGGTTAGAAGGAGTAGAGGGGACTTTTGGCAGGGAAAAGAATTTTCTGAGCTTGTACGAACTATTTTGTAACTTGCTCAAAGAAAGCGATTTTGCCTAATAAGAGCATGGAGAGGACGTCTTTTTCCTGGAAATGAGTGTTGGATGCATGTTGGATTACTCTTATGGCATTCATATCTTACAGTGAGATCTTTCTATGTTGTTCAGAATTATTTATGTGTGTTGAATGAGCTCACCATGTTTTCTATGCAATAATGTTTCTCCTAACATGAGTAATAGAATGTTTTCATGTGGATTAAAATCTATCTATTATGTCTTTAACCTCTTGCTATAAATGCATCTTTATGATTTAATGGCTACCTGTTGATCTTTAGATGTTTCTTTTAGCACATTACTCATATTTACAGTTTTGCTCCTTGCAAGGATAGATTAGATTTATTTCAGTCTTAGATACAGATTTGTTTCAAGTTCTGCATTTAGATTAAATTAGCTTAGGAACTTGCACATCATCTTAACAATAAAATCAAAAAAGAATGGTGGATCGGGCGATAACCAGTGTAAAGGAAGCAAATCTCCAAATCTAACGATAGCCGAAACCGCTAGCTAGACGGATTCCCCATACCAAACGGTGGACAATTTAATTGGGATAGTTTACCGGGGAGAATCCCTTTCTACTTGATGCTGCGATCTTCGGGGCATCAACAGTTTTTGGCGCTGGAAGGAGGGCCTGAAGTCTTGTATGCTGTGCCTTTTGCAGAAATAGAAGATTTAAGGAGACATACACGGTCTTATGTTAAGAAACTAGGTGGTTTAAACGCTGTAACTTTCCTCCCTAGGAAAAGTACTCCCAGAAAAGAGAGACAATACACCCGTGATTCGATTCTTGTGCAGAATTTTGAAGAGCTTGTAAATTTAACTCTAGAAGAGATTGCAGAACCCCTGACAGAAATCGATCTTGAAAACCCAGAAAATTTTTCAGATCCAGAAAATCTTGGAGAACTTGTTACTCCAAAGGACACTCCACTTAATTCACCACATGATTCTCCACCTGATTCTCCACATAAAACCATGGTTGTACCTGCTTGGAGAGTGAGGGGAGCATTAAATCTAGCTGGGCCATTCCACAATCTGCCTAAAAATCCAGAGAAAGTCTTTCCCAAATTCGACCTAGGAAAAGCCATTTCTGCTGAAGATCATCTCAAGAGTTTTTATTTAGCCTTGAATCTTTTAAATGTACATCATGAAGATGTAGTTTGTAGGCTTTTCCCATACACATTTGAGCCAAAAGTTTCTTCCTGGTATTTTAGCTTACAAGCTAGCTCAATTTCCAGCTGGGAAGAATTTGAAACATGTTTCTTAAAGAAGTATGGAAATCAAAAGACTGTAGCTACACTAATGAAAGAATTATTGTCCATGAGAATGGAAAAGAGAGAAAAGGTCCAAGACTTCAACCAAAGGTTCAAAACACTCTTAAATAATTTAAACGAAGCAAATAAACTAGCAGAAGAATCTCTGGTTGAATATTATACAACAGCTCTTGAAGGGCCTATAGCAATGTTTGTCAAAAGATCTAAGAAAACTACTATTAACACCCAAAAAGTGCTCACTAGATCATTTCCTTATTCACATGACCCATTTGTCCACTTTTTCACCATTTGAGCCTCTAAGGCCATCAAAAGGTCACCAAAAGACCATAATACACCCCTTTTTCCCCTCAAAATGTATATTTTTCCTCAAAAAACACAAAAAACCCTCAAAAAGGGTCCAGAATTCCCAAAAATATTAAAAGGGAATAAAAATATTTAAAATATTCAAGAAAGGAAAAAGGAGGGAAAAAGGTACCTAAACCATGTTGGTCAATACCATTGGTTTCCTCAAAACCATAATGGTATTCCCCACCACCAAAAACTATAAAAAGGTGGTAGGGGCTCCTCACTTTCCATCCATCCATCATCCTATCCTCACGCTGTCAAAATCTCTCCTAAGACTTTTAGCCATTTTCAACATCTTGGAGAAGAGACCATTGGATCTTGGAGCTACTCACCCTTGGAGTTGCTCAACATCATATCCTCGCCATTTGAGGTATCTCAACACAAAACATTCTTTTTCTTTATTGTTCTTTCTATGAATCGTTTTTAGATTTATTTTTTATATGCACATGTTAGTTTAGATTTAGATTTAATTCAAAATCATTTTTTCTTTCTGTATTGAAACCGCTATTACATTGTTGATAGGTGCCCATTGCACAAAGCTTGGTTGCAAAATCAAGGCAACAGTTTTTGGCGATTCCACTGGGGAAGAATTCTTAGATCTTGGTTTTTTGCTTTAGATCTTAGTTTTTGTTAGTTTTAATCATTTTAATTCACAGATCTGCCATCCTGGATAGCAGATCCATTGTTGTTCTAGATCTTGGCCCTTTCTGTTGCCATTAACAACCTGAAATTTCCATTTTCGGGTTCATTTTTCGGCGTCCATTTTTTGGCTTTCGCCTCGCGGCTTTTCGTCCTACAGTCGCGCGGCTCATCGCGACCTCGCTGCCTTTTTACATGCTACACAGCGCGGCTTCGCGACCATTTTCCGCACTGCACATCGCGACTGTGAGACTGAAACACGTGCTGCACATCGCGGCTTCGCGGCCATTTGCCGCGCGGCACATCGTGACTACGCAGCCGAAACTTGCGCTGCACATCGAGGTTGTTTCCCCAAAACCCGCGATGCTGTTATTTTGAATTCCGCCAATTTTTTAGAAAAAAATTTGCTGTATTTTTGCGCATTTAGCCTATTTTACAGCATTATTTTTTCTCAATAGTTTGCCCAAGCAATTTTCTAAGAGATCCATTTATTTCTTGAAATATTTATGTTATTTGCTTCCCTTTAAATTATTTCAAAGATCCATTGTTTTTGAATAGTTTTTTCAAGCATTTACATTTCAAAAAACGCCTTTATTTTTTGCAAACTGGAAGCGTCTTTTCTTTCATTTGTAATCAATCGCCCAAGTGAGGCAAATCAATTTCAGTTCAATAATCACACGTGCACCCAGTCTACCACATTATTTAAACTGAGCCTTAAAATCTACCTTAAACTCAACCAACATTTTAACCCCACTTGGGGAGCACTTAAAAGAATCTTGTAGTTAGGTAGAATTGAGGGGATATGTGTACCAATAACACCCCTCAATTTTTTACATTTGAGACATAGTGGTTGTCTTTAGGGTCCCAAAAATCCCTTATAATTTTGACACGGTTATCAACCATGTTATCGGGAAGGCCTCTCCCTTAGGAGGGTTGAAGTAGCCAGACTAGTTCCGGAAGCCTGAGTGGAATACCGCAATCCATTCAGTAACCGAAGGATACCTTTCGAAGTTCTCGGTGTACACTCGTATGGGGGTACAGCAGCGATAGAACCAAACTATATATTCACCCAACTGAACGTGTCATGAACGGGGTATCCTAGTTTCCACTCTTTACGATTGTCTACCCGGTGTCCCTCCCGGTAGGGGGATATCTAGCCGTTGATTCAACACTCTATATTGTCTGACTTGGATTTCATCACCTTGCAGAGAATATCGTTTGTTGACTCACAATACTTCTAGTTAGTTGTTTGCATGATACAATACCCACCTTTGGTCTAGTGAGCACCACTTTTTTCTAGGAACTGTTTGACTTTTGGTATTCTGACCACTTTGTTGGATCCCTCCACTTATTATAGCACAGCTGCTATAATAAGTGCTTTTGAGGTTGGTTGTTGGTCAAAGAGCCATTATTTTTTCACTCCCCTCTTGCACTAGGGTTTCGAGTTTTTTACATCACCACCTTCCACTGAAATTTTTATATATTTCTCACCATTGAGTATTTAAGATGATCCCTCCGTCTTCAGGGTGAACCCCCTCAGTTCGGTACACTTGACTCTACACGTCATAGACGTAGAGCCTTATCCCTTGACTCGACAAATCATCGGCATAGAACACAGTCATCTGATTCTGACGCGCCTCACTTCACATCTGATTCTGAGGTTGAATCCGAACACCCTACTGAAATATCACCAACCAACCCCATGTCTGGATCACAATACGACCCCCTTTTCACCAGTGCTATTAGAGATACGTCGACAAACCCTTCTACTACTGTGCCACCCATGGTAACAACTCCTTTAGGCATGCCTAATATAGGGGTCACTCAACCTTTAGATATGCCCAACACAGGACTACCACCTATTATGGGTATGCCCAACATAGGAATCACACCCCCTCTCATTACCACAACCCAGATCCCAGGAATTCCTGGAGCTATTCCTAACCCCTATGCAACCCATGTTGCACTTGGGAGTGCTGGCCCATCCCACACCACAACGGTTGGAGGACACATACCTTCAATACCTAGCATACCCTTAGGGGCCACTGGACCACTACATAATGCCACCATTAACAGTTATGTCCCAGTCACTACGCCACATCCATCTACTAGTTTACCATACATGGCTAGTCTGAACTTACCAGACCTAGCCAGGTTAACCAATGGTCCTATCAAGCACAACCCTACATGGCCACCAATGCCTACAAAGCTCACCTTGGACATCCCCAAGTTTGAAAAAAATCCTAGGGAAGATCCCCAAAACCACATAATGTCATTTCACCTATGGTGTTCATCTAACTCCATAGTGGATGACTCCATTAGACTAAGACTGTTGCAACGAACGTTCACTGGCTCTGCAGCCAAGTGGTACATTGAAAAACCACATGGGACCCACCATACATTTATGTCCCTGGCCTCCACTTTCCTTCAGTTTTTTCAGCTACCTGTACGCTATGATGCAGGAGTTGAAATACTGTTGTCTTGCAGACAAAACACAACTACCCACATCACCGACCTAATCCATGAGTGGCGCAAGTGTCGTAGCCTCTGCAAGATAAAACTGGATGACCGTATATTTTTGGATTGGTTTCTCAAATCACTCCTACCCGTCATAGCCAAAGATGTAGCTTCCGAACAACCCCAATCAGAAGAAGAAGCTATCTTAAAAGCTCAATAGCTCGACCTGATTTATGTCTAGTCAGGCTATCTCTACACCATCATACTAGATGCCCCACGAGGTGATTCTTCATGCGGTGATGCTCCGGGGGCATCACATGCCGCTGATGGTATTATCGGCCAAGTCACGACACAAAATAAACCTTTTAGCATGGTGAGCACCATAAATGCCCCATACCTCTCTAGGGCTACATCTAATTCTGGAGCGACGAATTCATACGCTCCAACGAATAGACTCATCAGACTCAGGGACCCTCTTGTCCACCACATAGCTATGGGAAAGTGCCATCGACATATGTACCACCCACATACTATAACCAACCGGCCACCCAGAACCCAATTCACTTACCGGCCCAACCAATGTATTACCCCCAGCAAGCTACACCAACTAACCCAACACTTCCAATAGCTCAGGGTTACCAACAACCCTAGCAGGAAACTGGACCTCCTCTAGCCCCACTAGCTTATTACCCACCGCAACCTACTCCCGCACCTGCGGCACCCCAAAATCCTCCCACTACTCAAGGGCAAGTGTACACACAACACAATCAGCCCCAACACCAAAACAACCAATGCAACTAGGGCGGACAACAAAACTGCGGAAGAGGATGTAACCGCGGTAACAACCAACAACATAATCAAGGTCCACCACCACCCAATCCTCCAAATAATAACAATGCTGCTCCCCCCAACCAAATCCTGATCGTCATCCCAAGTAGGAAAAAAACAATAACCTGAGAACAAACCATCCATGTTCTATATGTGGAGTCTATGGCCACTACACTCACAACTGCCCCCATTTAGAGAAAGCACGTAAGCTTTGGGATGACGATGCCCAACGCCAGGGCCATGCTGGACAGCCAGCTCCACTTAATCAACCGCAACCCATGATATTACAAAACCCATTTCCAAACCAGGGAGTAGTAAATGCTCGCCCAATGGATCCCCCACAAGGATCTGTTGCACCTCAGCAGCAAATCACCTATGCCGCAATTGATTATCAGCATGTGATTCAGGCACACACCATTTATTAATGATGTCATCCAATGACATCAACCTCCAGACTCGCAGGAATCAGTATGGTCCACCCCCAGAAACTCCTCCCATTGACGCATCCACCTCCCTTCCATCAGATCAACCACTACGCATACCAAATATGCCGTTGGATGGAGGACCTAAAATCCCTCGCATCCCTTTGCGAAGGATTAACAACAATCCTAATGCTCACGCAGCATCCAATTATAACGTCATGGAAGATTTAGCACAATCCCCCGCTGCTATGTCTGCTTTAGAGGTATTGAAAACATGCCCTGCACAACAAAAACTGCTACTATTTTCCATCGGAGGAATAGACCCTAACGACACACATATGATGGCTTTCAACTTAGACCAAGCCGAACCTCGATTGCCATCAAATTTGGCCTTCCAAATATCCATAAACATTCGAAACCTTGTTGTGCATCGATGCATCATCGATGTAGGAGCTTCAACCTGCATTATGTCCACTCTTGTGTGGCAGAAACTTGGCTCCCCCACTTTACAACCATCCACCACAGCATTACGAGCTTACGACGGGCGCTCAGCTCAACCACAAGGCCTCTTAGCGAAGGTACCCATAGAACTAAGCGGTAAATTAGTTCTCATCAACATCAAAGTGATCAATGCCCAGCTCGACTACAACCTCCTTCTTGGACGTAGTTATATGTACAAAATGAAAGCCGTTGCTTCATCTGTGTTCCGCCTCATGATGTTCCCACATGAAGGACGCGTTATCAAGATTGATCAACTCACATATTATGATCCTAACGCCCCTGCAGCCCCTCAAAATGTGCTACCAATAATTGAACAAACCGTTCAAACTGCACCGACATCATTTGTCTCGTCCATTGGTCCTAGAATCTACACCGAGTCATCTATGACTTCCACATTTCCATCGATCCTACCACCTTTACCGATAACAAAAACCTTCGATTTGTGCACCCTTTCGCACACCACATAGCAGCCCTCGTCACTACCACAAACACCCACAGTGCCTACTCATATCGGAACAACGCCAATTCATACTATCCCATTCTTGTTCCCATTTTTCGGAGTTGTCAGTTCGCCAGTAATGG
This sequence comes from Larix kaempferi, assembly GCA_027924585.1. Classification (NCBI taxonomy): domain Eukaryota; kingdom Viridiplantae; phylum Streptophyta; class Pinopsida; order Pinales; family Pinaceae; genus Larix; species Larix kaempferi. The sequence continues at coordinate 13,742,706 of BSBM01000435.1, read as the reverse complement.
CTACACTCAACCTTCCTGGTTTAACATTAGGGTTACCTGTATGGTACTTACCTGCTCCGAGCCCCTCGCCGACTCCGACTATTATTTTATAACAGGTACAACCTATCCCTACTACCAACCACCCACTCCCTCCTGTCACTCATCTGCAAAAAAAACCACCCCCAATAGTGACTACGGCATCAACGTCTAGAAATGCCCCACCTCCATTACGAAACACAGGGGTCAGAGGCCCACAAACTTATAACACTGGACCCATAACTCGCACCCCCCCAGCAACCCCCAAGGTAGCCAAGAACCCCCCAACTATTCTCATTCCCCCTAAGTGCTCGTTGTGTGACAACGTAGGCCATGCCACTCATCAATGTCCACAATTACCTACACTCCAAGAACACATGAATATGTTGGATGACGACACCGGAATTCTAGTGATAAGACTTGAGCCACCTCCTCAACCTCGCGACAAAACGCTTCGCACTAACCACCCTTGTGCGATATGCGGCATTTATGGCCATTATTACACCACTGGCCTAATCTCCCAGATTATAGAGCAGCTTTATACGAGATGAACAGTGCCGACTTAGAGATATCTCCTCCCCTCATCGAGGAGATCTACCCTCCACAATCATCTTCTTCGGAAGAAATCAATACCATCTATATGATTTCAACCACATATAAACCCGAAACAGTTGATTTATGGCCTGATTACTTTCGTACTGATGAGCAAATTCTAGAAACACTCACTGCACCGGACTACCCTTGGGATGATATGCACCATCAATCATACTTCCTCCCTGAGGCATCTACATCCACCACAGAAAACCAACTATCAGTCGAATCAAAAGATTTTCTACCAATTATGGTTGATTGGTTCAAAGACCCCATCCCAGCACCAGATGCCTTTGAAGAGGGGAATATGTCCAACATTTCCCCTATTATACAAATCAACATTTCCACCACACCTGGAAAGCTTGAGCTCATCTCGCTAGGCACATCATGCAATCAAGCGGAGACTCGGTCATATAAGAAACTATTCCAAGAGTTTCTTGATGTCTTCGCCTGGTCTTAAATCGAGATGCCTGGCCTCAATCCTAACATTGTGGAACATCACATTGACACTTGGCTTAATGTGCCTCCTGTCCAACAAAAACAATGCCCAATTCACCCGTCTAAGCTCCCAGCTGTTAAGGCTGATATTGAGAAACTCCAAAAGGCAGGATTCATATATCCTGTTGCCTACACCACCTGGGTTTCAAACCCAGTGCCAATAAACAAGAAAGTTGGCACCATACGCGTTTGTACTGATTTCCGAGACCTCGACCTCGCTTGTCCCAAAGACAACTTCCCCACACCATTCATTGACCAACTAATCGATGAATGTGCGGGGCATGAGGTTCTTTCTTTTATGGACGGTTTCTCCGGATATAACCAAATCAAAATCCGTAAAGAAGATCAATACAAGACCGCTTTCACTACCCCATGGGGCACCTTCTCCTATCGTGTCATGCCTTTTGGTCTCAAGAATGCTGGAGCCACTTTCCAACGTGCCATGACTTATTGCTTCCTCGATCTACATAGAATCATAAAATTTTATCTAGACGACCTCACCGCTCGATCTAAGAGATGATCTGACCATTTAGACGACCTTCGACAAGTTTTCTTGCATTGTCAAAAATACAACATCCGCTTGAACCCACTCAAGTGTGTCTATTGCGTTACAGCAGGTTTCCTGCTGGGGTTTGTCATTTCAGAAAAAGGCATCACTGTAGACCCCTTGAAATTCCAAGCCATTATAGACTTACCGTCACCCTGTACATTAATACAACTTCAAAGCCTTCAAGGGAGGTCCAACTTCCTCCATCGCTTTGTCCTTGACTATGCCACAACGGTCCACGGTTTTCTTCGACTACTACATCTGCATACCCGTTTCATATGGGACCAACAAGCAGAATTAGCTTTCACCAACTTAAAGAGAGCACTCACGAATGCCCCATTGATCTCTCCTCCAAATTTCACAAAATATTTCACCCTCTATGTTTCAGGATCCGAATATGTCATATCTGGAGTACTTGTCCAAAAAGATACTACTCGCCAAGAGCATGTCATCTACTATGTAAGTCAGACCTTGTCTGGCCCACCCCTCTGCTACCCACATGAAGAGAAGATGGCACTCGCCGTCGTCTTTTCAGTACAAAAGCTGCGACATTACATTCTCCTCAGCCACACCGCGGTTGTAGCCAATTCCAATCCAATGGTTTACCTCTTGACACGTCGCCTCCTTCAAGGCTGCGTAGCTAAATGGGTGATTATCCTGCAAGAATACAACCTAACTTTCAAAACCCCAAAGAGAACCAAGGCCCTAGAACTAGCTCAACTCATCACAGATCTCCCATCCTCTTCGTCATCACCCGCTATCCAAACGGATCTCATCGACGACCACATTTTCATCATTTCCTCTGACGACCCACGGTACAGTGACATCTTAATCTACCTCCGCACACAAAAATTTTGAACCAACATCGATCATGACGGACGCCGTCATATACGACACCACGCCCCCCAATATCTCCTATTAGGCGATGTACTTTATCGACATGACGTTGATACCATCTTATGACGCTGCCTTTCTCATAATGAAGCAGAACAAGTCCTTAATGACTGCCATAGCAGTGCCTGCGGAGGCCATATCTTCAGCATGGCCACCGCCCAAAAGATCATCCACGTAGGTTAATTTTGGCCCTCATTATTTACTGATTGCATCACTGCTGTCAAACATTGTCAAAACTGCCAACTTTTTGCCCCCAAGGCAAGAACCCCACCCGCCCCCCTTCATCCATTCATCACTGTAGGACCATTCTGCAAATGGGCCATCGAATTCCTAGATTGCAATCCCACGTCAGCCAGCGGTCATAAACACATCATTGTGGCCGTAGATTATTTCACCAAATGGGTGGAATCCATGCCCACTTACAATTGCAAAGCCGACACCGCAGCACGTTTTTTCCTCAACCATGTTATCACTCGTTTTGGAGTGCCAAAGCAACTCGTCTCAGACCACGGCTCTCACTTTGAAGATGTCATTTGGAGAGAATTATCAACCCTACTGAAATTTGAACACCAATTCTCCTCCTCCTACTACCCCCAAGGGAATGGCCAAGTCGAAGCGATTAACAAAATTTTAAGGACCATCCTCCAGTGCACTGTTGACAAACACAAATCAAATTGGCATCACATGCTCTTTCCGGAACTATGGGCATACCGCACGTCAACCAAAACCGCCACCGGTTTTACCCCTTTCTATCTAGTTCACGGTGTCAAATCTGTCCTCCCCATTGAGTGCCAGATTCCAGCCCTACATATGGCCATTGAACTCCTACCGGACACTTCCCCAATTGAGCAATGCTTACTACTTTTGGAGCAAGCCGATGAAGATTGGTGCACAGCCCTCCAAACCATGGAAGCAGCCAAGAACCGATCCAAACTGAGTTACAACAAACATGTCCATCCAAGAACCTTTACTGAAGGGGACCTTGTCTTCGCCTATGGTCAAGCTCATGGCAAAACCAGAAAAGGAAAGTTTGTGTCCATGTGGCAAGGCCCATACATTATACATACCTGCCTCAGACAAGGGGCATACATTCTGACCAATTTAGAAGGAAACCCCTACGCAACCCATGCAACGGGTTTTACCTCAAGCGATTTTACCCATAGAAAATCTGATGGACACCACCATCCATAATTGTACAGTCTTATTTTTTTTTTACAAAAAATACAAAAACCTAAAAATTTGTTTTTCTTGCATGACTACAGATGGATCCTGTTCCACTTTGCTACGTTGGTTTCACTGATGGTGCAAGCCGTTGGTCCCCCAATCTCGCCTCCGCAGCTTGGGTAATATATTCCCCTTCACATGAGTTGATCCACATCGATGGAGTGTACATAGGTGCCGCCACCAACAACCAAGTTGAATACGATGCCATGACCGGCCTCCTGGCTGCTGCTCTCCAAATGAGCATAAGTCACCTTAATGTTTTCTTGGACTCACCGCTTCTTGTTTCCCAGCTCAACAATGATTACCAGGTACGCGATCCCTGTCTTTTTAGAAAATTCCTGCGCACTAAACAAATGGTTCGACAGTTTGAATCCATTTCATTCACACATGTCCCAAGGAATCTCAACAGTGTAGCAGACCATATGGCCAACAACATTCTTGACTGGCAAACCAATCCAATCATGTAGTAAATACAAAAGGTGCATCCACGTGCATAACATGTGCCTCCACGGGCATATACAAAATTAAAAAACTACATCCATGTGCATAATATGTGCCTCCACGGGCATATACAAAAATAAAATGTTGCATCCACGTGCATAACATGTGCCTCCATGGGCATATACAAAAATTAAAATGTTGCATCCACGTGCATAACATGTGCCTCCACGGACAAACAAATAGACAATAAATGCATCCATGTGCATACATGACTATATACCAAAACATATATATATAATCATATAGTCAACATGTCATTGGTGCCCTCAGCACCCAATATACAAAAATACATAAGCCGTACAAAAAGATACTTCCCCATATGCTCATCAGCATTTGGGGGTAGATATAGGATCATCTAATCATCATGCTCTCCGGGCTCCTCTGGCGCCACCTCCACTGGCCCCACCGGATCATGCCGAGCCCGAACCCTCCTCTCCGCCAACCCCGCTGGATCATCCCGCACCCGAATCCTCCCCTCCACCGGCCCTGCCAGATCATCCCGAGCCCCATCCCTCCACTCAGCCATCACCAATGCTGCTCTGAGCAGGATAGAGTGCCACTCATGAGGCGCATCGAAACAACGCTCGACGATGTCCCGATCCAAGTCCCTCCACCCATCCTCTAGCGCTCCTGCCAGGATCATGTCCTGTGTCTCTCATACGACCTCAACGACATCATCTCGAGGCCCAACTCCTCGACTGCGAGGCCCAACTCCTCGAGCATGAGGAGGCAGTATCGCTACAGGAGGCAGAACGACCACCATCGCCCGTCCCCTATGAACCACATGATCGATCGGTGGTGCAGGACCAACATCTGCACAATCACGCAAGTGAACCATCATATAAATATCTCTAACTATACTCATAACAAAAACATCTAAAAAACACATGATATAGTAGAGAACCAAACACAAAAACATACCATCTAAACCCAAGGCCTGCCCCTGGGCTCGACGCATCTCCGGATCTCCTCAATAATCCATACCAGCATATGGATAGTCATCAATCAGCAGGGGGATCTTCTCCCACTGCTCATACATATCCTGTGAAAAGAACCCATGGATACCACCTCCACCACGAGGCATCATCTTCCCCCACCACACCATGCGTGGCTCACTCACCAACCCGTCTCGAACTAATACCCATGGCCGCAAGGTCGGTACCCGCTCAAAGAAGAAAATACACAGGAAGGAGGCATATCAGAACTCTCCCCCCTCTCGACAGACCTTGTCCAGATCTCTCCGGACACCAACCAAAAACATCTAACCCCACGCGTAGTAGGTCCCTCTCAGCACAGAATCCACCATCATTATTTGTCCCCCAGACAAACGATGTGACGCCGCGGCACCCAACACCCACAGAACACAAGCCCCAACAGCACGCATATCCCACTCCCGCAGAGACCTCAGGCTCAATGCGTTGTTCTGCATGATAGCCCCCAGAAAACATAATGTCTCCAATAGATCCTCGATATCCAAACCTGTCGGGATCCTCGGCAGAAGATCCCCTACCTCCCCTAAGCAAGGCAACACGGTAAGAAAGTAAACATCAGTGAGGGTGATCTCTAACCTCTCACCCCCAACCATGAAAGCACCCTCTGTAGGGGCCCAGAGACCCACCAATTTGTTCAGCAGCAGTCCTACTGAATGCATCGGTGGAATCTGAGCGAACTTCAGGAGCCCGCTCACAGCCAAAGTCTGTCGGACACCCTGATTGGTCCGAATCCGAATCGTCAGGTCCTCCTCCATCTCCCGCTCCAGCCATGATACCAGTGATCTCCTTAACATCCTGCCAAAAAACAAAGAAAATTTTTTAGCAATAGAAAAAAATTTCAAAAATTTTCATCGCGGCTTTTCCATCAAAATCCGTGATGATCATCGCGGATTTCATCCATGAACCCGCGATGAACATCGTGGGTATTGACCCCATAATCGTGATGAGCATCGCGACTGTCATCCCCACATTCGCGATGAACATCATGACTATCAGCCTCGCAGTCGCGATGAACATCGCAACTTTCAGCCTGACAGCTGCGATTAACATCGCAACTGTCGGCCCCAAACCCGCGATGTTCATCGCGGAAAAGGACTCGAAACCCACGATATTCCACGATGGAAGGCCAACATGAAATTTCGCAGCCTTCGGGGGCTCACCGCTAAGCAAAAAAGACATAAATCAAAAGGCTAAGGAAAATAGGGTTACCTGAAACTCGCAGATGAAAACCAATGGTCGAATCTCCCAGAAATCAAGAAAGAGCTCTGATTGCTCTGCCAAACTCGCACGTAACAATGACACGTCATATTGGCACCACACCCTATTTATAGAGATTTGACCATTTTTCAAACAACCATTGCAGTATCATACGATGTCCGTTCTCAAACCGTTGGTACCGTTGGAATCAACACAACGAGAACTTCATGATAGCCCTTTCCTTTTCCTATTTTCACCAGGTCCATTTTTTGAGCATTTTTTCATGCCCTCGTCGCCTCAGTTTGTGTGCCACATCGGCCATTGTCCGTTTCTTACGAATCTTATATCGGCGGATTCAGTTTTCCGCGCTCGTGATGACACTTGAGATCATTTCTCGCTCTCACCTCCAGATTTTTTGGGCATTTTTCCCATGCCCCCTCGTTACCTCAGTTTGCATGCCACATCGGTCCTCATCCGTTTCTGACAAATCTTATACCGCTGGATTCAGTTTTCTGCGCTCATGATGACACTTGAGATCATTTCTTGCTCTCACCTCCATATTTTTGGGGCATTTTTCCCATGCCCCCTTGTTGCCTCGGTTTGCATGCCACATAGGCCGTCATTCGTTTCTGATGAATCTTATACTGCCGGAATCAGTTTTCCACAATCGTGATGATGCTTGAGATCATTTCTCGCTCTCACCACCTATTTTCGGGAATTTTTTCAAAATGCCACTCATCACCTCGGTTTGCATGCCACATTGGTCATTGCCCATTTTTTTACAATCTTTATGTCACCGGATTCAGTATTCCGCACTCATGACAATGCTTGAGACCATTTCTCACTCTCATTAATACCTTTTTGTTCGGTATAGTTTTACCCCTTTTTCGGGCTGAGCAATTTCTTTTACGAAAAAGGCACTTAGGGAGTTTTTGTTAAGCTCTTTTCTGACTCCTAAAACAATGAAAAGATCGCCAAGTAATCTTGCTTCCTTTCATGCTTGCTAAACGTATCTGAAAGGGCGTCTACCTGGTATAAGTTTACCCCTTTTCTGGACCTTGTAGACTAATTACGAAAAAGGAATGCTCTAGTCACATCGGCTAGAAGAGTTCTCCATTTGCATTATTTTATGCTTTTTCGGGCCTTGGAGACTAACTTACGAAAAAGAACACCAATGGAGTCCACTTACCGCTTTCAGACTCTCTAAATAAGAAAGCGACCACAAGCAATCACCATCCTGGACTCGTAAAAACCCACAGGACAGTACTACACCACCACTGCAGAGTCTTCTTATCGTTTTCAGACTCCTTAAAAATGAAAGCACTTATGAGCACAAACAGTCCTGGGCTCACACAATCCACAGGATAGTACCATTTCAGAACACACTTTTATCCCTTCTTGGAGCTCATTAAAACTATGAGGAAGGACCCAATGGTGCTTCTCGGCGCCACAACAGATCATGTCTACTCATATGGCAGCTTCCCCATTTTGGTCTCCTTTGTTCAGAGTATTCTGCAGTATGTCACCCTGAGAATCCCTCGACAGCACCCATCAGCTTGTACCCCCAGATTCAATACATACCCTTCAGTCCTTAAAAGATATGATCCCCGCACCTACAAGTCAATTCCCTAAGCGGCCAGGTCAACCATGTCATCATGCTCTGAACAAAGGAAGTTTGAGTCCACCCACTCTATGACCCCAGTTACTTCCCATCCCCACAAGTATGTCAGTCCTACAATCAGTACTACCACACTTCAGTTCTACACCTCACGCTCCTATCAAGGAAACATCATTGCCTTGTTAGTTGCTAGTCTCCCTCTGTCGACGACAACCAAATTTATTCCGGAGGATAGACCTAGAGGTCCCTGTGTCTTGGACTCATCACCATTTATGATGAGTGCCTACGAATCATTTGGAGAAGAGTCCTAAGTGCCTCTCCAAATGGTTGTTTCTCACATGCTCAACTTCAACACCTTGATCGCATCGTTGAGACTCGCACAGGGTATTGGTCCTTTCAGTTATTTGTTGAAGACGTCGGATACCACCTGAATCTTCCACATTTGAGAGTCTACTTATGAAAACAACCAATTACATTTTCCTATAGATATCCGGGTTACGCATGGCGACAGTATTCAGATGTACCCCAGTTTTATACTCCCTCGAGTATACAGTTACATATACTCCTCCGAGTTGACTCAGATTCATTGAGTCCCTACAGATGTTGGACACCTACAGATTCAGCAGTTCGTCAACCCTCCTGAGACCTTATTCAGAACGATTGTCGCTTTATTCTAGTGTATCAGTTATTGAGATCAGTCATGTTATGATCATGAGTACATCCCAAAATAGTGTCTCCTTTGGACCATTACGATGTACCAACAGATTTTTTATGTATTATGTAGGTCCCCCTTCTTGGGACTAATTGTTATGTATATGTCTTGATACAAGCATGGGTATGCCCGCCTCGTCCATTATCAGAGATTATTCCTCATTCATATTGAGGCCATGTAATATTTTTTGTTTTTGCATCTTCCAAGGGCCATTGATCCAGTCTCCAACCGGTCTCTTCTCTTCCCCAAACCCTAGGAAAAAGACAAAGAACTATGATGTCTATCGGCCATATGATGAGTTCCTTCCCTCACACATCAGGGGGCAATCTGTTAACACCCAAAAAGTGCTCACTAGCTCATTTCCTTATTCACATGACCCATTTGTCCACTTTTCCACCATTTGAGCCTCTAAAGCCATCAAAAGGTCACCAAAAGACCATAATACACCCATTTTTCCCCTCAAAATGTATATTTTTCCTCAAAAAACCCTAAAAAATGGTCCAGAATTCCAAAAAATATTAAAAGGGAATAAAAATATTAAAAATATTCAAAAAAGGAAAAAGGAGGGAAAAAGGTACCTAAACCATGTTGGTCAATACCATTGGTTTCCTCAAAACCATAATGGTATTCCCCACCACCAAAAACTATAAAAAGGTGGTAGGGGCTCCTCACTTTCCATCCATCCATCATCCTATCCTCACGCTGTCAAAATCTCTCCTGAGACTTTTGGCCATTTTCAGCATCTTGGAGAAGAGACCATTGGAGCTTGGAGCTACTCACCCTTGGAGTTGCTCAACATCATATTCTCACCATTTGAGGTATCTTAATACAAAACATTATTTTTCTTTCTTGTTCTTTCTATGAATCATTTTTAGATTTATTTGTTATATGCACCTGTTAGTTTAGATTTAGATTTAATTCATAATCGTTTTTGTTTTCTATATTGAAACTGCTATCACATTGTTGATAGGTGCCCATTGCACAAAGCTTGGTTGCAAAACCAAGCCAACAACTACCCTGATAGAAAATTTCGAAGAAGCTAGGAAGGTATAAGAAGAAGCAGACAGCATTGCCAAACATGCCTTAGACGCAGAAACAAAACCAGCAACTAGTAAAAAAACCTTGCTGCTCACCAGGAATAAAGAAGAGTCATCCGCAGACATGGAGAACGTAGTTAAGATGAGGCAGAAATTGTCTAATAAAATTGTAGATCTCGAGAAAGATAAAGCAGCTAGTACATCTAGGAAGCCTTTCAAACCATTCTACAAGAAGAGAGAAGACAACGATCAACCTCATCCACCTATGAATACTTCTCATGTTTTAAATCTGAATGAAATAGGGATGGAACACTTTTGCACATTTCATCAAGAGCCACACTCGAAAAAGAGCTGCCCACAATGGATTAACTCTATGAGTTTAGTTATGAACCAAATGTTGGATTCACAGATTCCAGATCAAGACGACCCTCCAGAGGAACCAAGCCTTGAGATAGAAGAACCACCCCCAAACACTACCATGGTGCTATGGGATTGGGTACCTTTAACTGAATTGGTAGAAGATGATCCCGTGGAAAGCCCAGTCTCTGCTGTAAACATTAGCATTCGCAGTAAAGGTCCCATTGCAGATCCAGTTCCAAGCTCGATTATTCCCAAACCGAAAATTTCAAAAGAATTACCCAGAAGACACATAACAGTCATTCCACCACAACCTAAAGCTAACCCAACAACGGCCAAGCAAGCCAAACATTGACACAACAGTTCAACAACCAAAGGTCACATTGAATAAGACAGACCATCAAACTAAAATTGTAAAAGAATGTGATATGGGATACGGCATCATTGAAGATATAAAGAATGTAAAAGCAAATGTGTCAATATTCGATATGTGCAGTTTGCCCCAGCAACGAGACAAGTTGTTGCATGCTCTTCAATCCCAGCCCATCACTCCATTAATAAATACTCAAGAAGACCCTGACATTAATGAAGCCAGTATCGGCGGAAATTCCAAATCCCAGACATTGCCTTTCCTTTTAACTTTTGAAATATTCAATCACAATGTGCACAATTGTCTAGTAGATTCTGGAGCATCTTCAAATGTCATGCCATTGTCAATCTGTAAAAAGATTAATGGGCAACCAATTCCATCTCCCGCCCAAATTATTCAATTAGATAGGACTGATGTCAAATTTATCGGGGAAATGAAAGATGTCCTCATTAGATTGTCAGCAGATTCTAGAGTTTGTCAGTTCATTGATATAATGGTAGTTGACATACCCGAAGCCTATGGTTTGATCCTAAGTAGGGACTGGTCCACAAAGTTGAACGGTTACTTTGCAACTGACTGGTCCCATTTGTGGTTGCCATATCAAAATAGGAAGAATCCGATCAAGGTTCTGAGAGAACCACACATGAAACAAAATGTAACTCAACTAGAAGGAAAGAACGAAGTTGTATCCTTTTCATCCTCAGTTTTGGGACATTATTTCTTAGAAATTGATCTGAGTAATTATCAGTCTAAAACTATTAGCCATGAATCAGATAAACAGTCCGATCTCCTTCATTTTTCTCGGACTGATGATATTGACTGTAATATAGTTAGTTTAGTCACTGACTTAGATCGTAAAGATACTAACTTAGCTGAATCAAATGATCTTTTTTGGACATTGTACTTTGATGGTTCTAAAACTTTGGTACGATCCGGAGCCGGTTGTGTTCTCATGGATCTAGGAAAAATAAGTACTTTTTGTCCTGTAGGTTAGAATTTGATTGTACTAACAACACTGCTGAATATGAAGCTTTAGTCCACGGATTAAAGAAAGCCATAAGTTTAAATGTTAAATACCTGAAGGTGTTTGGCGACTCAGAAATAGTTGTGAGACAGGTAAGAGATACCATTCACTGCCTTTCACCTCATTTGAAGAGTTATCAGGCTGAGGTATGGGATCTAATTATGCATTTTGATGCTTTCAATATAAAGTCTATTCCTAGACTGCAAAATTCTGCAGCTGATTTATTAGCAACATCTGCTTCCAGATTTGCCAACTAATAACAAGTGCTCAATTGAATTGATTTTCAGGCCTTCTGTCCCTGACAATATCACAAAATTCAGAGTTTTCGATGATGACGAACAGATTATCAGTTTTCTAACAAACGAAGACATATTCCAAGAAGCTGTGATAGATGAAGAAGAACACGATTCTGATTTACAAAAGAAAGATACAGCTAAAGGCAATTTCATCCCCAAAGGGGTGAGGTCACTTGAAATGTTGTTTGATCTACAGAGCAAGTTTAAAAGGCCAACAAATACCAAGACCAATAGCTCATCGATGCAACATGAATTAGTGAATCTGGGCACCAAAGTTAAACCAAAATTTGTTAACCTTGGAAAATGTTGTTCACCGGGAGAAAGAGATAAGTTCATCAAGCTATTTCAACAATATAAAGATGTTTTTGCATGGACTTATGAAGATCTGAAAACATATGACATCCGCATTATTCAGCATGTCATACCAATGAAAGCAGGTGTCAAGCCATTTCAACAGCAATTAAGAAGGATGCATCCTACTCTTGAACCTCTGATTTAAAAGGAACTGAAGAAGTTATTGGACGCTAAAATAATCTTTAAAGTCCAGAATTTTGAGTGGGTTGCTAATCTAGTTCCAGTGAGAAAGAAGTCAGGAGAGATAAGACTATGTGTTGACTTCAAAAATATGAATAGAGCTTTAGACAAAGACAACTATCCTGTCCCTTCAATGGAACAAATTCTCCAAATGGTATCAGGATCATAACTCTTTTTCCTTCATGATGGTTTCTCTAGTTACAATCAAGTATTAGTAGCTGAAGAAGACCGTCTTAAGACTACTTTCCGCACTAAGTGGGGAACTTTCGCATACCGAAGAATGCCATTTGGCCTAATAAACGCAGGAGCTACCTTCCAGCGAGCAATGGACATCGCCTTCCGAGGATTGGGAGGTCACTGTGTTGTGGTCTATTTAGATGATGTGACAGTTTTTTCAAAGAAAAGAGAAGATCATGTTGTTCACTTAAAACAGATTTTTGAGTGTTGCCAAAAATATGGTATCTCTTTAAATCCCAAGAAAAGTGTGTTCGTTGTTCCCGAAGGTAAACTGCTGGGTCACATCATTTCAAAAATGGGAGTTTCAATAGATCAAGAGAGAGTACGAGCTATCAATAAAATTTCAATGCCTCATAAAAAGAAATCCATGCAGTCATTTATGGGCACTATCAATTTTGTCTGAAGATTTGTCCCCGATTTCGCTCAAATTGTTAAACCTTTGCAGCAAATGGTCAAGCAAAGCATACAGTTCAAGTGGGCAGACTTGGAAAAGGATGCATTCAGAGAAGGCTCCTTCCTTAAGAAGCCCAGACTTTGACAAATATTTTATTTTGTATAGTTTTTCTTCAGATGACTCTCTCGCGGCTGTGCTCACGCAAAAGGTAGAATTAGGAGATGAGTACCCAATCTCGTTTATGAGCACTGGTCTGCAAGGTGTTGAACTGAATTATCCCGTTGTCGACAAACATGCGTATGCTGTCTTCAAAGCAGTCAAATAGTTCAAACCATATATTCTTAAGAACATAACTAAAGTTATAGTTCCCCACCCAGCTGTTAGATCTCTTTTCGTTCAAAAGGAATTAGGAGAAAGGAGGGGAAACTGGGTCACAGCTCTTCAAGAATATGATTTAGAATTTAAACCAGCCACCATCATCAAAGGACAAGGCCTGTGTAAATTGTTGATAGAACATCTGACTGATGAATAGAAACATTGGAAGAATGAAGTCGAGCTGAATTCAGTTGAAGTATGTCCTATATTCACAGCTCCTCAATCATGGTATAGGGATCTAGTGCACTATTTGCAGCGAGGATACCTACCTGAGCACTAGAGTTCTTAGCAAAGAAGGGCACTCCGTTTAAAATCAGCAGCTTATCAAATGATTGATGGAATACTTTTCAGAAAGAATTACGATGGAATTTTCCTTAGATGTCTAGAGAAAGAAGATGCAAGTAAACTTGTCAAAGAGTTACACGATGGTCCTGCTGGTGGAAATTATTCAGGGGAGACAACAGCTCACAAGATACTCAGAGCTGGATATTATTGGCCCACTTTATTCCGAGATGCTCATGCTTATGCACGGAACTGTGATATATGCCAAAGAAGTGCTGGGAAATTACCTAAGGCAGCAGGACCTTTGCAGCCGGTTATTATCTCAGAACCTTTCAAACAATGGGGTATAGATGTCATTGGAGAGATAAACCCAAATTCTATACAACATCGATACATCCTGATGACCACCGACTACTTCACCAGATGGACGGAGGCTACCCCATTGCGCAAGATCAATGAAGATGCAGTCATCATCTTCTTGAAAGAAAACATCATAACCAGGTTTGGGGTTCCAATTTCCCTAGTTTTTTATAATGCTCCTTATTTCTCATCTTTTAAGATAAATGAATTTGTTTATGAATGGGGAATTAAATTGCATTATTCAGTCAATTATTACCCTCAATGGAACAGACTAGCTGAATCCTCAAACAAAAACCTCATTCAAATTCTCAAGAAGACTGTGATTGAAAATCAGCGAAGTTGGCATATAGCTCTCCCAAATGCCTTATGGGCAAATAGGGTGACTCCAAAGAACACATTAGGGGTTTCCCCTTACACTCTCGTCTATGGCAAGGAAGCCATTCTCCCTCCCAATATCTTGCTTCCATTCTTACAGTTGTCCCAAGCCTCTCAAGGGTCTGGTAGTCAATTCTTAAAATCCAGGATCAATACCTTGCTTCAACTTGAAGAAGCCCGACAGAAAGCCAAAGACCGGTTTCATCAGCACCAAGATATAGTCAAAATATGGTTCGATAAAAGAAAATCTGGTAAAAGAAGTTTTGAAGTAGGGGATTTAGTCCTGAAATGGGACCATAACCATGAGGGCAAGGGGATGCACACAAAATTCCAACACTTTTGGATAGGCCCTTACCAAATCTCTACAAATCTCGGCCCATCCACTTACAAACTAACAGACCTCCAGCGATAGGAAGTAACTCTTCCTCTCAATGGCCTCGCCTTGAAACAATACTTTGCATAGTCTCAATGAGACTTTTTGTACATAAATAAAGCTTTTCTCTTATTTTACTTTAGTCTTTTGTTTTCTATGTTTCAGCTAAATTGCCTTTTCCTCTCAGCATTTGGACCTTTGTGCAAATTTGTTTTCCAAAAACGCCTGCAATTGGGCCTCTCGTGAAGGTAGATCTCTTAAGAAATTTCACGACCCGTGAAACTGGAAGTGTATCCTCGAAAGAAAGTTTACCCACGCATTTTGGCTTTGTTGATCGTTCTCCAGAATGAAGAGATCCTATTCTGTTGGTCACACTAACCCTTGTTGAAATAGCAGAGATCTATGACTATCTTTATCACTATCTTTAGGCTCCATCCACCCTCAGACTTAAAAGAATCTCAAGAGGATCGCTGTGGTTGGACCCATAAAAAGGAAGCACGTCTCAAAGGCATATGGTATTGAAGTGACTCCATGCTGTAAATCAAAATCCAAAAGGCTAATAATCAAGGGTCTGTGTTAACACCCAAAAAGTGCTCACTAGCTCATTTCCCTATTCACATGACCCATTTGTCCACTTTTTCACCATTTGAGCCTCTAAAGCCAACAAAAGGTCACCAAAAGACCTTAATACACCCCTTTTTCCACTCAAAATGAGTATTTTTCCTAAAAAAGCATAAAAAACCATCAAAAAGGGTCTAGAATTCCCAAAAATATTAAAAAGGGAATAAAAATATTAAAAATATTCAAAAAAGGAAAAAGGAGGGAAAAGGTACCTAAACCATGTTGGTCAATACCATTGGTTTCCACAAAACCATAATGGTATTCCCCACCACCAAAAACTATAAAAAGGTGGTAGGGGCTCCTCATTTTATCATCCATCCGTCTTCATATCCTCATGCTGCCAAAATCTCCCTTGAGCTTTTGGCCATTGTAGAAAACTTGGAGAAGAGACCATTGGAGCTTGGAGCTACTCACCTTGGGAGTTGCTCAACTATCTTGATCACTTGGAGGTATTACTATTGCAAGCACTTGCTTGCCCCCATTATCAATACAAAGTTATTTTTTCTATTTCTTGTTCTTGTTTTTTAATTCAAAAATTTATTATGATATGCACATGCTAGTTTAGTTTAGATTTAGATTTAGTTTATTGTCTTTGCTTAATATTGAAACTGCTGCTACTAGTTAGCAAGTGTCTATAGCACTAAGCTTGGTTGCAAAACCAAGCCAACAGTTTTTGGCGACTCCGCTGGCTTGAATTCTTAGATCTTAAATTTTAAATTTTAGTTTAGATCTTAGTTTTTGTTCATTTTAGTCAGTTTAATTCATAGATCTGCCATACTAGACAGCAGATCTATTGCTGCTCTGGATTTTGCCCCTTTTTATTGCCATTAACAGCCCGAAATCATCATTTTCGGGTTCGTTTTTCAGCGTCGGCGTATGGCTTTTGCCTCACCGATTTTTGCCCAACAGTCGCGCGGCTCATTGCGACTGCGCGGCTCTTTTCCGCACGGCTCACCGCGGCTTCGCGGCCAATTTGCGCGCTGCACATCACGGCTTCGCGGACATTTTCCGTGCTGCACATCGCGACTGTGTGACGAAATCGCGCGTTGCACATCACGGCTTCGCGGCTGAAAACCGTGCTGCCCATCGCGACTGTGTGGCAGAAACCCGTGCGGTCCATCGCGGTTGTTCTGTCAAAACCCGCGATGCTAATTTTTTCCATTCGGCCAATCCGTTAAAAAATTAATTTTTTGCTGTATTTTTTGCCCACTTAGCTATTTTATAGTATCAAAAAATTCCTGCATTATTATAGCCATTTAATCTTTTTACTATTTAGAATGCACCTTTAAAAAAGTCTTTTTAAAAATTTTCAGAAATTGAAAGAAGGATTTGTTTGCATTTTATCTAGATAAAAATTTTACTGTTTACTTCTTTGATATTTTTCCCATAGCAGATTTTAAAAGAAATCCATTTATTTCTTGAAGAAGTCATATTATTTGCTTTCCTATTTCAAAAGATCCTTTGTTTTTTGAATAATTTTTGCAAAGCATTTAATTTCAGTTTAAAATACCACACATGCACCCACTCAAACACATAATTTAAACTGAGCCTTAAAATTTACCGTAACTTCAACCAACTTTTAACCCCACTTGGGGAGCACTTAAAAGAACTTTGGAGCTAGGTAGAACCAAGGGGATAGGTGTTCCAATAACACCCCTCAGTTATTACATTTGAGACATAGCTGTTGTCCATTAGGGAACCAAAATCTCCTAGTATTTTTTGGCATGGTCACAACCAGTTTATCGGAAGGCCTCTCCCCTAGGAGAGTTGAAGTCGCGAGGATGGTTCCGGAAGCCTGAGTGGAATACCGAAATCCATTCAGTAACCGAAGGGCTACCATTCGCAGTTCTCGGGGTATCCCTGTATGGGGGTATTGCGGTAAAAGGACCAAACGACAGATTTACCTTTTCTGGACGTGTCATGAACGGAGTATCCTAGTTGCCATTCTTTAGGATTGATTACCCGGTGTCCCTCCCGGTAGGGGGATATCTAGCCGTTGATTCAACACTCAATATTGTCTGACTTGGATTTCATCACTTTGCAGAGAATATCGTTTGTTGATTCACAATACTTTTAGTTAGGTGTTTGCATGATACAATCCACCTTTGGTCTAGTAGCACCTCTTTTTTCTAGAAGTTGTTTGACTGTTGGTATTCTGACCATTTTTGTTGCATCCCTCCACTTATTATAGCACAGCTGCTATAATAAGTGCTTTTTGAGGTTGATTTTTTGTCCTGAGAGCCTTCATTTTCACTCCCCTTCTTGCACCCTTGGTTTCATTAGGGTTTCGAGTTTTTTATACATTACCACCTTACACTAAACAATTTTTTCACAAAAAAAATATTTCTCACCATTGAGAATTTTAGACGATCTCATTGTCTACAGGGTGAACCCCCAGAGTTCAGTCTACTTGGCTCTCCATGTCACCGACGTCGAGCCTTATCCCTTGACTTGACACGTCATCGGCCACACATACAGTCATCCGATTCTGACACACCTCGCTTCACATCTGATTCTGAGGCAGAATCCAGAAACCCTACCGAGTTATTCCCAACCAACCTCATGGTTGGAACACACTTCGACCCACTTTTTACCAGTACCATAGGAGATAAATCCACAAACCCTTCTACTGTGGTGCCATCCATGGCAACAACCACCCCCCTAGGTATGCCTAATATGGCGGACACTCCACCTTTAGGAATGGCCAACACAGGACTACCTCCTATTATGGGTATGCCCAACATAGGGGTCACACCCCCTCTGATTACCACAACCCAGATTCCAGGAATCACCACTACTATTCCTAACCCCGGTGTAACCCATGTTGCACTTGGAAATGCTGGTCCATACCAGACCACAGCTGTTGGAGGACACATACCTTCAATACCTAGCATACCCTTAGGGGCTACTGGACCACTACATCATACCACCATGACTAGTCATATCCCAGTCACTACGCCACATCCATCTGCTACCTTACCTTACATGGCGAGTCTGAACTTACCAGACTTAGCCAGGCTAACCAATGATCCTATCAAACACGACCCTGCGTGGCCTCATATGCCCACCAAACTCCCCTCCGACATCCCTAAGTTTGAGGGCAAGGCCGGTGAGGACCCCCAGAACCATATCATGTCCTTCCATCTATGGTGTTCCTCCAACTCCATAGTGGACGAATCTGTCCTCCTCTGTCTGTTACAGCGCACCTTCACTGGCTTTGCAGCTAAGTGGTATATCGAGCAGCCCCATGGGACCCATGCCACCTTTACCTCCCTCGCCTCGACCTTCCTGCAGTTCTTCCAATTACCTGTCCGCTATGATGCGGGAGTCGAGATCCTACTGTCTTGCAGATAGAACACGGCCACCCACATCATTGACCACATTCATGAGTGGCATCGATGCTGAAGCCTCTGCAAAATCAAATTAGATGACCATATCTTCTTAGATTGGTTTCTAAAATCCCTCCTCCCTCTCATTGCCAAGGATGTGGCATCCGAACGACCTCAGTCTGAAGAAGAGGCCATCCTCAAAGCCCAATAGTTTGACCTCATTTACGCCCAGTCGATTTATCTGTATACCATTATACCGGACGCCCCTCGGGGTGATTCATCCCAACACGATGGGTCGGGGGCATCCCATGCCGCAGATGGCATCATTGGTCGTATGGCCTCGCATCCCCAACCCTTTTCCATTGCACATCCTAGCCATGGCCCCGACCTTTCGCGGGCTACATCTCAATCTAGAGCAACCAATTCATATGCTCCCATGGCACATCACCACCATATCCACGGACCTTCATGTCCACCTAAGTGCTTTGGTCATGCACCACCTGCATACGCCCCCCCAGCCGCACCTCAACCAATATATTACCCACAGCAAGCTGCAACAGCTAGCCCAACACCTCCAATAGCTCAGGGTTACCAACAACCCCAACAGATAAATAGACCACCTCCAGCCCCACCAACTTATTATGCACCGCAACATGCTCCCGCACCTGCGGCAAACCAAAATCCTCCCGCTGCTCAAGGGCAAGTGTATACACAACACAATCATCCCCAGCACCAAAACAACCAACGCAACCAGGGTGGACAACAAAACCATGAAAGAGGACGTAACTGCGGAAACAACCAACAACAACATCAAGGTCCTCCACCTCCCAATCCTCCGCAAAATAATAACGCTGCTCCTCCCAACCAGAATCTGGATCGTAACCCCAGGCAGCCCAAAAACATTAACCTCAGAACAAACCATCTTTGTTCTATTTGCGGGGTCTATGGCCATTACACACATGCTTGCCCACATTTGGAGCAAGCTCGGCAACTCTGGACTGACGATGCCCATCGTCAAGGACAACGGCTCCTCAACCGCCACCCAACGCGCCACCACAACAAATCACTTATGTCGCTCCTGATCAACCCATGTTTGATTCAGATACCCACCACTTGTTGATGATGTCATCTGTAGATGCCAACCTCCAAACCTGCCAGAACCAATATGGCTCCACCCCTGAAGCCCCTCCCGCCGACAAGAACACTAACGTTCATCCCACAGATCAGACGTTACGTATACCTCCGGCTCCACTCGATGGCGCTTCGAAAGCACCTCGCTTCCCACTTCGTCGCATCAATAATAACCCCAATGCTCGCGCTGCATCGAATTACAACATTGTAGATGACTTAGCCCAGTCTCCTGCAGCCATGTCTGCTTTAGAAGTATTAAAAAACTGTCCTTCACAGCGCAAGACTTTACTCTCTGCCATTGGCGCCATTAACCCCAATGATTCACAACTGATGACATTCGATTCGGACCAGTCCGAACCACGCTTACCTTCCACTTTAGCATATCAAGTTTTCGTTTCCGTTCAGAATCTTGTCATCCATGGGTGCATTATCGATGAGGGTGCCTCTACATGCGTTGTGTCCACATTCGTTTGGCAGAAGTTGGGATCCCCTACTCTCCAGCAGACCACCACTGCGTTGCGAGCCTACGACGGTCGTTCGGCTCAACCCCAAGGTCTCTTAGCTAAGGTCCCCGTCCAGCTAGTGGGTAAAACCGTGCTCATTGACATTGAGGTCATCAATTCCCAACTCAATTATAACCTCTTACTTGGTCGCAGCTACATGTATGCCATGCGGGCAGTTGCCTCATCCGTTTTCCGTACTATGATGTTCCCCCATGAGGGACGCGTGGTCAAGGTCGACCAACTTACCTACTACGATCCCAAGGCCCCTGCCGCACCTGAAAATGTTCTCCCTATGATTGAACAACCTATTTGTGGTGCAACTACATCGTTTGTTTCCTCTGTGGGACCCGGACTTTACTCCGACACGCCGATGACTTCTACATTCCAATCCATTCCACCACCATCATCGGAGACCCACGTCACTGACCTCTGTACTCTTTCCCACAATACACAAACACCCAACAATCAGCCATCCTTGTTAACTAAACCACCATTGGTCCCTAGTCACATTGCTGTTACACCCATCCACACCATCCCCTTTCTATTCCCTCCTTCGGGCGTAGTGAGCGCTCCGGTTATGGCTACCCTTAGTCTCCCCGGGTTAACATTAGGATTACCCGTGTGGTATATTTCGCCTCCCGTGCCCCCGCCGACACCAAATGTCATCCTGCAACCGGTGCAACCCATTGTTACTTCTACCCAACCAACTCTCGGTATCACTACCCCTTCGTCATCTACGAATCCCCCTCCTCTCATCAGGCCCATTGGGGGCAGAGGCCCACAACCATACACTGCGGTACCCCCACCCAAAGCAATTAAACCTCCCCCTGTATTTCGTGCTCCTCCTAAATGCTCGTTGTGCAATGAGTTAGGCCATCCAACTCATCAATGTCCACAATTACCTGCATTACAGGAACACATGCAAATGCTTGATGACGACACCAACGTTCTAGTAGTCAAACCAGAACTCCCCCCTCAGTCTCGGGATAAATCACTGCGTACCAACCACCCGTGCACCATATGCGGTATTTACGGCCACTACTCTCATCACTATCCTGATCTCCCAGACTACAGAGCATCTCTCTACGAGATGAATAATTTTGACCTTGAGACGGCACCCCCCACAATTGAGGATATCTACCCCCCCGCAGCATCCCCATCTAGAGAGATTAACACCATATACATGATCTCGACAACATACAAACCAGAACCCGTCGACTTATGGTCAGATTACTTCCATAGTGATGAGCAAATTTTAGAGGCTCTTACTGCCCCTAATTACCCCTGGGAAGACATGCACCATCGTTCATACTTCCTCCCATAAAATTCCTCCTCCACCACAGCTACCCAGTTTGCAGTCGAGTCCAAAGATTTCCTCCCCACCAAAGTCGACTGGTTTAAGGATCCTATTCCTGCCCCTGATGCCTTTGAGGAAGGGAACATGTCAAACATTTCCCCCATTATCCAAATCGACATTTCCACCACACCTGGAAAACCTGAGCTCATCTCGCTAGGTGCATCTTGCACTCAAGCGGAAACTCAGGCATATAAGAAACTCTTCCAAGAGTTTCGTGATGTCTTCGCCTGGTCTTACATCGAGATGCCTGGCCTCGATCCCAAAATTGTGGAACATCACATCGACACTTGGCCACATGTGACTCCTGTCCGACAAAAACAACGACGCATTCACCCATCCAAACTCCCAACTGTTAAAGCTGAGATCGAAAAAATCCAAAAAGCAGGATTCATATATCCTATCGCCTACACCACTTGGGTTTCAAACCTAGTACCAGTAAACAAAAAAGTGGGCACTGTACGCATTTGTACTGATTTCCGAGACCTCAATCTCGCTTGTCCCAAGGACAACTTCCCCACACCTTTCATTGACCAACTAATCGATGAATGCGCAGGAAACGAGGTCCTTTCTTTTATGGATGGTTTCTCCGGATACAACCAAATAAAAATCCGTAAAGAAGATCAGTATAAGACGGCTTTCACCACCCCATGGGGCACCTTCACCTATCGCGTCATGCCTTTTTGCCTCAAGAATGCTGGAGCCACCTTCCAACGCGCCATGACTTATTGCTTCCACGATCTCCACAAGATCATAAATGTTTACCTGGACGACCTCACAGCTCGATCCAAAAAGCGATCTGACCATTTAGACAACCTTCGACAAGTTTTCATGCGTTGTCAGAAATACAACATCCGCTTGAACTCCCTCAAGTGTGTCTTTTGCATCACATCAGGCCGCCTACTGGGGTTTGTTATCTCAGCAAAAGGCATCACTATAGACCCCTTAAAAGTCCAAGCCATTCTAGAGTTACCATCACCCCACACATTAAGACAACTACAAAGCCTGCAAGGGAGGTCCAACTTCCTCCGTTGCTTTGTCCCGGACTATGCCACAACAACCCACGGTTTCCTACGACTACTACGTCTGCATACCCGTTTCATATGGGACCAACAAGTAGAGACAACCTTCATTGATTTAAAGAAAGCACTCACAAATGCCCCGTTGATTTCTCCTCCAGATTTCACTAAAGAATTCATCCTCTATGTTTCAGCATCCGAACATGCTGTATCTAGAGTCCTTGTACAAGAAGATGACGCTTGCCAAGAGCATGTCATTTACTACGTGAGCCAAACCTTGTCCGGCCCACCCCTCCGATACCCACATGAAGAAAAGATGGCCCTCGCCGTCGTTTTTTCAGTGCAAAAGCTGAGACATTATATTCTCCTAAGCCACACCACAGTCATAGCTAACTCCAATCCTATGGTTTACCTATTGACGCGTCGCCTTCTTCAAGGCCGCGTAGCTAAATGGGTGATTATCCTAAAGAGTATGACCTTACTTTCAAGATCCCAAAGAGCACCAAGGCCCTAGCAGTAGCTCAACTCATCACAGATCTCCCATCCTCTTCGTCATCACCTGCTATCAAAACAGATCTCACTGACGACCACATTTTCATCATCTCGTCTGATGACCCATGGTACGGTGATATTTTTTTATACCTTCGCACACAAAATTTCAGACCCCACATCGATCGTGACAGACGTCGTCGTATACGACACCACGCCCCCCAATATCTCTTGTTAGGGGATGTACTTTATCGATGCGGCGTTGATACCATCCTACGACACTGCCTATCCCATAGCGAGGTAGAACAAGTCCTTAATGATTGCCACAGCAGCGCCTGCGGAGGCCATTTCTCCGGCATGGCTACCGCCCAAAAGATCATCCGTGCAGGTTAATTTTGGCCTTCATTATTTACTGATTGCATCACCGCAGTCAAACATTGTCAAAACTGCCAACTCTTTTCCCCAAAAGCAAGAACCCCACCCGCCCCCCTTCATCCAGTAGTCACTGCCGGACCATTCTACAAATGGGCCATCGATTTCCTCGATTGCAATCCCACATCAGCCGGCGGTCACAAACACATCATTGTGGCCGTAGATTATTTCACCAAGTGGGAGGAGGCCATGCCAACCTACAATTGCAAGGCCGAAACCGTAGCATGGTTTTTTCTGAACCATGTTATCGCTCATTTTGGAGTGCCAAAGCAACTCGTCTCAGACCACGGCTCTCACTTCGAAGACGCCATCTGGAGAGAACTATCAACTTTACTGAAATTTGAACACCATTTCTCCTCCACTTACTACCCCCAAGGAAACGGCCAAGTCGAGGCAATCAACAAAATTTTAAAAACCATCCTCCAACGCACTGTAGACAAACACCAGTCAAATTGGCACCACATGTTGTTCCCGACACTGTGGGCATACCGCACGTCAACCAAAACCGCCACCATTTTTACCCCGTTCCACTTAGTTCACAGCGTTGAATACGTTCTCCCCATTGAGTGCTAGATCCCAACCCTACAAATGGTCGTTGAACTCCTACCGGACACTTCCCCAATCGAGCAACGCTTACTACTCCTGGAACAGGCCGATGAAGATCGGCGCACAGCCCTTCAAACCATGGAAGCAGACAAGCACCGATCCAAACTAAATTATGATAAACATGTCCACCCAAGAAATTTTACTGAAGGGGAACTTGTCCTCGCCTACGATCAGGCTCATGACAAAACAGGGAAAGGAAAGTTTGTGTCCATGTAGCAAGGCCCATATATCATACACACTTGCCTCGGATAGGGGGCATACATTCTGACCGATTCAGAAGGCAACCCCCTCCGCAACCCACGCAACGGGTTTTACCTCAAGCGATTTTACCCATAGTAAACTGAATGGACACCACCGTCCATGACTGAACTTCATCACAGTTCTTTCCTTTTCCAGTTTTCACCAGGTCCATTTTTTAACCATTTTTTCATGCCCTCATTGCCTCGGTTTGCGTGCCACATCGTCGTCGTCCATTTTTGACGAATCTTATATCACCGGATTCAGTTTTCCGAGCTCATGATGATGCTTGAGATCATTTCTCGCTCTCATGCCCAGATTTTTTGGGCATTTTTCCATGCCCCCCTTGTCACCTCGGTTTGTGTGCCACATCGGCCGTCGTCCATTTTTGACATGCCTTATATAGCTAGATTCAGTTTTTCGCGCTCGTGATGATGCTTAAGATCATTTCTCGCTCTCACCTCTAGATTTTTTGGGCATTTTTTTCATGCCCCCTCATCACCTCGGTTTGTGTGCCACATCGGCCGTTCTCCATTTTTGACAAGTCTTATATCGTCGGATTCAGTTTTCCACACTTGTGATGATGCTTGAGGTCATTTCTCAATCTCACCCCATAATTGTTTGGGAACTTGTTTCAAAATGCCACCCATCACCTCGGTTTGCGTGCCGCATTGGTCGTTGCCCATTTCTGACAATCTTTATGTCACTGGATCTAGTACTCCGCACACGTGACAATGTTTGAGACCTTTTCTTGCTCTCATCAAACCCTTTTTTGTTTGGTATAATTTTACCCCTTTTTCGGGCCAAGCAATCCCTTTTACGAAAAAAGCACTTAGGGAGTTTCTGTTAAACTCTTTTCTGACTCCTAAAACAACGAAAATATCGCCGAGCAACCTTGCTTCCTTTCATGCTTGCTAAACGTTTCTGAAAGGGCATCTACCTGGTATAAGTTTACCCCTTTTCCGGACCTTGTAGACTAATTACGAAAAAGGAATACTCTAGTCACATCGGCTAGAAGAGTTCTCCATTTGCATCATTTTATGCTTTTTCGGGCCTTGGAGACTAACTTACGAAAAAGAACACCAATAGAGTCCACTTACCGCTTTCAGACTCTCTAAACATGAAAGAGACCACGAGCAATCACCATCCTGGGCTCGTAAAACCAATAGGACAGTAATCATAACCACTGGAGAGTCTTCTTATCGTTTTCAGACTCCCTAAAAATGAAAGCACCAATGAGCACGAACAGTCCTGGGCTCACAAAAGCCACAGAACAATACCACTTCAAAGCACACTTTTATACCTTCTTGGAGCTCATTAAAACTACGAAGAAGGACCCAATGGTGCTTCTCGGTGCCACGACAGATCACGTCTACTCATATGGAAGCTTCCCCATTTTGGTCGCCTTTGTTCAGAGTATTCTGCAGTATGTCACCCTGAGAATCCCTCGACAGCACCCATCAGCTTGACCCCCACCCAAAAAGTCAAATACATACCCTTCAGTCCTCAAAAGCAATGATACCCACACCTACAAGTCAGTTCCCTACGCTGCCAGGTCAACCATGTCATCATGCTCTGAACAAAGGAAGTTTGAGTCTACCCATTATATGACCCCAGTTACTTCCCATCCCCATAAGTACGTCAGTCCTACCATCAATACTACCACACTTTAGTTCTACACCTCGCGCTCCTATCAAGGAAACATCATTGCCTTGTTAGTTGCTGGTCTCCCTCTGTCGACGACAACCAAATTTATTCCAGAGGATAGACCTAGAGGTCCCTGTGTCTTGGACTCATCACCATTTATGATGAGTGCCTACAAATAATTTCGAGAAGATTCCTCAGTGCCTCTCCAAATGGTTGTTTCTCACATGCTCGACTTCAACACCTTGATCGCATCGTTGAGACTCACACAGGGTATTGGTCCTTTTTAGTTATTAGTCGAAGACCCCGGATACCTCCTGACTCTTCCACATTTGAGAGTCTATTTATGGAAACAACCAGTTACATTTTTTCTATAGATATCCAAGTTGTGCATGGCGACAGTATTCAAGTGTACCTTAGTTTTATACTCCCTCGAGTATACAGTTACATATACTTCCCAGAGATGGCTCACAGTCATTGAGTCCCTACAGATGTTGGACACCTTCAGTTTCAGCAGTTCATCAATTATTCCAGTGTATCAGTTATTGAGATCAGTCATGGTATGATCATGAGTACATCCGAGAATGATGTCCCCTCTGGACCATTATCACGTACCAGCAGATTGTTTATTTATTTTTCAGGTCCCCTTTCTTGGGACTAATTGTTTATATATGTCTTGATACGAGCATGGGTATGCCCGCCTCTTCCATTATCAGATATTATTCCTCATTCATATTGAGGCCATGTAATATTTTTTGTTTTTTGCAGCTTCCAAGGTCCGTGGATCCAGTCTCCAATCGGTCTCTTCTCCTCCCCAAACCCCAGAAAAAAGACAAAAGAACTATGATGTCTATCGGCCATACGATGAGCTCCTGCCCTCACACATCAGGGGGCAATCTGTTAACACCCAAAAAGTGATCACTAGCTCATTTCCCTATTCACATGACCCATTTGTCCACTTTTTCACCATTTGAGCCTCTAAAGCCAACAAAAGGTCACCAAAAGACCTTAATACACCCCTTTTTCCACTCAAAATGAGTATTTTTCTTAAAAAAAATAAAAAACCCTCAAAAAGGGTCCAGAATTCCCAAAAATATTAAAAAGGGAATAAAAATTTTAAAAATATTCAAAAAAGGAAAAAGGAGGGAAAAGGTACCTAAACCATGTTGGTCAATACCATTGGTTTCCACAAAACCATAATGGTATTCCCCACCACCAAAAACTATAAAAAGGTGGTAGGGGTTCCTCATTTTATCATCCATCCATCTTCATATCCTCATGATGCCAAAATCTCCCTTGAGCTTTTGGCCATTGTAGCAAACTTGGAGAAGAGACCATTGGAGCTTGGAGCTACTCACCTTGGGAGTTGCTCAACTATCTTCATCACTTGGAGGTATTACTATTGCAAGCACTTGCTTGCCCCCATTATCAGTACAAAGTTATTTTTTCTATTTCTTGTTCTTGTTTTTTAATTCAAAAGTTTATTGATGATATGCACATGCTAGTTTAGTTTAGATTTAGATTTAGTTTATTGTTTTTGCTTAATATTGAAACTGCTACTACTAGTTAGCAGGTGCCCATAGCACTAAGCTTGGTTGCAAAACCAAGCCAACAATCTGTTTTCCAGAAATACTCGCCTCAATTAAAGAATGGCTGAGATAAATGCAAAAAGTTCAAATCAAGAAAGTTGTCCAAAAGACTTAGCTCAAGCTAGGTTCTTCTCCGTCCGTGAGGCTTAACAAATCAATAAAATATCTCACTCACACAAAAGGACACTATGGATTGAAGAACCAAAATCAAAGATCATAATTCGAAGGAAAATATTTTTGGAAGGCTCAAACAGCAAAAAGCTGTCAAATGCGTAAACATCCAAAAGGATGCATGCAGCATTGGAATGAGGAACAAGAGTAATAATGTCTACGAGATGTTGTTACAATCCTGTGGAGTCCGATGACAGTGGTAGTCTAAAGGATGAATCTTCTAAAATGAACCTCATATTTTGGCCCCTAGAAAGTTTTAAGGATATCTTTATCAAAGCTCCCCTATCCCGATGACCAATGGATAAAGCGATTACTTCCTTCGCCGAGTTTCGAATGCTCAAGTCGAATGCTTCACATGAGGTGAATAGCTTATAAAAGAATTCTTCTCGTGAACGAGAGAGTTTTTTCAGACATCTATATTCGCCAGCGATTCGCCAATTGTTGTCGATACAACACCCCTCCCAAAAATTTTGAATATATTTGGGGCCCCTCCTTTCAATGCTTTAGTAGCAAGTTTTTATTTTGTCTCTCGAAGTGTATTTCTTTCTCGAACTTGACAGATTTTCATTGCCTGTTTCCAAAGAGTTCTCTCATTGACTTTTCTGAGGCAAAATCAATCCTTTCTCTTCAGCACGTTTTTTTTTAGTTTTGATTCACCCGCTGTAGCGCAAGTTTTATCCTTGCGTCCTCCGCCGCTTTGGTGCGCCTCCAAAAGATAATTCCCAACTCGGCGCAAACTCTAATCACAAGTCCTTCGTCTAACACATACCTGGGCTCTAACTCAGCCGCCCTTTTGACAAGTCCCAAGTCTTTTATCTGACGCGGATTTTTAACAATAAGTCGGCCGCCGTTAGCGCAAGTGATAACCATTCCTCGGTTGTCGATGGCGCAAGAAATATCCTTATCTTTCCCGCCTTGGATTTACACTTCACCTTCTTGGAAGAATTAAGAGTTGGCGTGTTCCTCCCAGTGCAAGCCTTGATGATAGAATTGGTGCCATTGGCGCAGTAGCTATACTTATTATCCCCGCTTACAATGTTGCGTTTGGTCTCTTTCGATAGCCCAAACTCTAGCGTAGTTTTAGGAGCGCATCCGTAATGTCAGGATCGCTGCATGAGCGCGAGATTTAATGTTCAAACATGCGCTTAGTGCAAAACGCATAAGATATGATCGCTGCCTTAGCGCAGAATTTAAATCACTGCTCAACGCTTGGCGCAAAAATATCCTCGACCATTGTGCACTGGCGGGTTTGGTGGGGTCTTTAATAGAGCCATGTCCCGTTTTAATGGCAGAGAACCTCGAGCCCTGTGAAATTAAATCCACCATCCTATCATCGTACGTGACATAAATGCCACCCTTATTTAATCAAATGCAACGGGGTTTTTCAACACATTTTATATTCGCCAAGCAACCAGAGTTTCCCATTTCCATCAAGAGTGAGGTTTTCTATTCGTCGGGCGCCTGCGGATTCATCTTCTGCCTCGGAACGTTCACCCTTGACGGACCCTGCCAGTCTGACAGGTAGGATCTCTGCCCCTTCTTTTTGTGAGCTTGTTTTGAACCATAGAAAGTTCTTTGCAAGAAGTTTAGAGAGCACAGAACTGCTCGTCACGCCCTTGTTCCCAAAATGAGAATCCGAAGTTGCCCTGCGCGAACCGAAACACGGAAAGTTTTGTCCCCACCTGCGAGCATGAGCTCTATCATGCCGTCATGTCTTCGGCATCCTGAGTAAGTTTCTTCGCCCACCTTGATATCCCTGGGTCATCCCGACAGCATCTTAGCGGTCGTAGATTTTTCTTCACTCAAACCTGTAGAATCCGCGGTACCCCCGTGCAAAACAAAGCTCCCTACAAAACATCTAATGTGCGTAAAGCTCAAACCTTCTCGTTCCTTGCAGCTAAAGTTTCGTCCTGTGAACACTGAGATACCCTACTCAACCAAAAGCAATGTTCATTCATGCCGAGGTTGCATAGAACCCGCATTGCTCAGACGAAATTGACTTAGGATATTGAATCAACCCATCGTGCCCACTTAGAACCTTGATAACCTAGCCTAGAATTCTAACTCATAGAAGCCAACAGCCGCGGGGTTTCTCCGTCTTTCATGCAATATCCACTATCAACTGCCTGCACATAAAAGGTTTAAACGTTGACGCATTGTAAATATTGCATGCATAGTGTTAAGCACTAGTGCAGAAATAAGGATAGGATAGAGCATGCGAAGTGGTTTGGACTAGCGCACAAATGTTTGTAGCTTTGGCGCTTTGGTTTGGACTATCGCACAAATGTTTGTAGCTTTCGGTGCTAGCGCACAAAATATTTCGGGCATTAGCGCAGAAAATACATTTTCGCTTGGCGCACAAATAATTTTAGGCGTCGACGCGCATGAAACATCTAGGTATTAGCGCATAAAATCCCGCTTGTACCCCAGCGCACATTAGATAACTGATCTTAGCGCGCGCAGGATCCCAAGCATGGTGGAAAGCTCTATTTAGGTGCTAGCACAGAAATATTCATCAGACTCGCACAAGTTTGTGTGACAATTCTGGGGATACCTGCACGTTTAAAATGAATGGCGCAGATTCAAAGATGATCTTGCTCATTGTACTGATGTCTTGTCTTTACTTTTAGCATGGAATGGCATTGTTGAATTAAGCTTAAACTTGAAATGAAGATAATTATGATTTTAAAGACAACCTCTATATTGTGAAAGTGTTATATTTTGGCTCTACCATAGAGTGTTTCTAATGCTTGAAGAAGTAGTTTAACTAAAGTCTTTATTGACATTTCTTTGCTCACCACAGGATTACCATGCATAGGAAGTCAGCAAAGAAGAAGGAAGCACAGAAAGTAACCTCAGACTCAAAGGTTGAAATTCTAGTAGATACTTCTCTCGTGACGATGTTTGATGACACACAATCTACCACTGGTGTTTCCCCTGGGAGCTCTGCTCCTGAGTTTCAATGGGGTGATCTATACAGATTCATCATGGCTCAAGATAGTTCAACGGATTCCATAGAAGATGCTCTGGTATATGCCAACATCCGAAGGTCTTGTTTGCATAAAGCAACAACTCGTCTCGAGTTGTTCCCGTGTTCCGAAGTTATTGGTTGGATAATTCCCCACATCCGGACCGACACAAGGCTCATGAATGATAAAAATGGGTTGAGCTTGGCATATTTGCTCTCGCGCATGTCATTGCTACCTACAAATTTCCTTCACCCAAGGCTTGTTTAGACGATGATTGGATAGCAAAACATCAAATGCACCCACTAGAATCTTCCCGTAAGATGACGATAAATGATAGGTAGATTAGGAGGAGGCAGAACAATGAATATGAAACCAACCTCCTGAAGACCCCTTACAGACTCGTCGTCCTGATCTTGAGTCAGCTCTTCGGCATGCCTAATGGCAATCTGTTTAAGATCGAATGGGTGCCGGTAATGTTTCACATAGCCATGAATGGCACCATCTTGAACTGGGCTGAAATAATTTCAAATAGTTTGGCCTCGCAGCTAACAGCAGCCCAAGGAGGACTAACCCAAAAGAAGGCATATTTCTTCATGTCTTCATACCTGATTGACTTCCTGTTAAGCAAGCATACGTTCCCGGACTTGGGTTGCTTATGGAAGCCAAAAGAAACAGCCCTCTTCTTAGCTTATCAATGTACATGGGCAAGTAAATACGCAAACCACTACAAAATGATTTGCGAGAGATTTATTATGCCATTCTTCCAGCTCATTTTTGTAAAAGAACCAGATTGTATGTCAGAGAATGCAATGCCTATCATTGAACAATTCGGAGACTCTTATCACAGTGCAGAAGGCACATACATCAGGATGAGTGGAGGAACTCATGAGCCATTTATGTTCCCTCGGTATGTTATAGATTTTGTAATTCATAAGGAGGTCGTGAGAGAACTCTTCGGCACCAGCGCAATAAGCAAGTTCTTAACAGACCAAAGGAAGGGCATGTATTCTCCCATGCCATTTACCATCGAAGCTTACAGCCTCCCAGAGCAAGAGATGGGAAAAATTACGCTAAAGGCTTAGAAGTTTTCCATTTTGGCTCGGTCCCTTTCAGAAGGCATGACCCTAACGGTGCAGTAAGACAACATTATCTTGACCTCAAGATCTCCTTTGAATATGCTCATGCTAAGGACCTAGACGAAGAATTCTTTAGGAGTTCTCACAACCAAACTGAGCTAGGGAAGCGTTACAAGAAGAAAGTTGTGAAAGAACTAAGCCCCAAACCCGTCGGTTTGATCCAAAAGGAGCGGGAGGCATCAGCCTCATAATCAGGGGATCCATCAGAATTAGAGCAGGACAGAGTGCTCCAAGAGAAAACCCTCAAGTAGGAGCAGGACAGAGTGCTCCAATATCCGGCTCTCAAACAGCAGCAGGATCAAGAAGAAGCAAGAATTCAAGGTGAGCTGACTGCCAAGCTTCAGCAAGAGGAGATTGCAAGGAAGCAACAGGAGCAAGCCTCTCAGTTGGAACAGCAAGAAGAGGCTGCCAGGATCTAGAAAGAAGGAGAAGATCAAGTATCCCAAGAGCAAGCTTCCAACCAGCAGCATGAGGAAGAGCAAAGGCCCCTGGATGAAGGAGTTGATGGATTGCAGACACAGCAAGAAAAGTCAACAGAAGAGAAGGATAAAGAGTAGACAGAGAAGTCTCCTGAGCCGGAGCCATCTACTCCGACATATATGGAGGTGGACCCACCATTGATATACACCCCATGGGGAACTCAGGAAGAAGGTGCCTATTCAGGGAGCTTAGCGTTGACCCCATATAACCCCAGGAAGCAAAGCAAAATAGCAGACCTAGATACTATATATTTTAGTAAGCGGAAAAGGGCCATCATTGATAGGAGGGTAAAGAAAATGGAAGGAAAGACAAAGAATATGGAAATCGAGGAGGATGAATATGAACTGTGGATAACAGAGAAAACATTGGTCTAAGGAACTAATGCCGACACCACGTTCCAAGCCCAATGCACTGTAGCATCAGCTAAGGCAACTAAAGCCAATATTGATTTTCTGAAAGGTGAGATAAAACATTATAGGGAACAATGCTTTAAGATCAGAGATGATAGAAAGAGAGAGGTATTGGAAGCAAACAAACTGAAGGAGAAATACAGTGAGGTCTTAGGAGATCATCTGGTGCTAAATTCAGGAGTCCTCCAGGTTAAGAATGAGAAGAACTCCTTAGAAATGCAATTGGCTATCTCTGAAGATGAACTGAAGAATCTGAAAGCTTGGATAACAGAGTTGGAAGAACTCGAAGCAAGCAGGGCTCAGCAAATTCAACTCCACCGGCATGAATATGAAGGCTTGATTCAAGAAAAGGAACAAATAGCAAGACAGCTCAAAGAGGCAGTGGAAGACCAGCAAAATTTGTCCACATTTCACAAACAAGCATGTGATATGCGGATTAAAATCCATCAGCTGCTAGTACTGATCTCGGAAGAGATTTGGAGCGTGAAAGAGATGATTAAGAAAATGACAACAATTGAAACCAAATCCCTAAAAACTCGTGAAAAGTTTGCAAATCATGTAGAGGAGCTGAAACAACAATCTGAGTGGAATAAGGGAAAATCTCAACTCCCTTCACACTTACGCGCTGCTATAGGAGATGAATTGGGAGTGGATATAGGAATCCTTGAATTCGCCAAGGATTGCGGCACCAAGCTAAGTTTGGAAATCAAAAGGACGGTCCACAAGCGTTGTTCTATCTACTCCACTCTCAGGGAAAAGCGCTGATCACATTGGACCTACGCAAGCATGAAATAGCATCCCAGGCAACAGTATCTTCCCGTAGCAAGCTTATCGTAAAGGATATCAACCAATGGACCTCATACATTCAAAGTATAGATGGCCCGGTAATTTCAAGCGAGCCAGTTGGTGGGAGCGAGTCTTCAAGTCAACAGGCAGAAGCCCCAGCAAAATAGACAGATCATTCTTATTTTGTTTTAATTAAGCGGAGAAGCTGAAATTCTACCTTCTATATAAATGCTTCAAAAAGACTGCTGGCACCTTTTCTTTGTCCTATATGTAAAGTCTTCCACGTATTCGTAGGCTTTGTAAGGATACGATAAAAGCCAAAGAAGGAGGTTAGATAATTAGGGTACACTTGTCAGCCCAAGAGGCGCTTTGTAAAGTTATAAATAGAAGGTTAGAAGGAGTAGAGGGGACTTTTGGCAGGGAAAATAATTTTCTGAGCTTGTACGAACTATTTTGTAACTTGCTCCAAGAAAGCGATTTTTCCTAATAAGAGTCTGGAGAGGACGTCTTTTGCCTGGAAATGAGTGTTGGATGCATGCTGGATTACTCTTATGGCATTCATATCTTACAGTGAGATCTTTCTTTGCTATTCAGAATTATTTATGTGTGTTGAATGAGCTCACTATGTTTTCTATGCAATAATGTTTCTCCTGACATGAGTACTAGAATGTTTTCATGTGTATTAAAAGCTATCTTTTATGTCTTTAACTTCTTGCTATAGATGCATCTTTATGATTTAATGGCTACCGGTTGATCTTTAGATGTTTCTTTCAGCACATTACTCATATTTACAGTTTTGCTCCTTGTAAGGATAGATTAGATGTATTTCAGTCTTAGATACAGATTTGTTTCAAGTTCTACATTTAGATTAAATTAGCTTAGGCACTTGCACATCATCTTAACAATAAAATCAAAAAAGAATGGTGGATTGAGCCATAACCGGTGTAAAGGAAGCAAATCTCCAAATCTAACGGTAGCCGAAACCGCTAACCGGACGGATTCCCCATACCAAATGGTGGACAATCTAATTGGAATAGTTTACCGGGGAGAATCCCTTTCTGCTTGATGCTGCGATCTTTGGGGCATCAACAGATCAACCTCATTTTCTCGCTCGCGCCACTCTAGAACCATGTTGGTGGCCACAAACCTATCAATAGGAGCATTTAAACACCATTAGAGCTCACTCAAGCCATTAAAACGTTTTCTTTTGGGTTAGGTTTTTAGTTGTACATGGACATTTCCGCCGTCGCGCCCCGTATTTGCAGACAGGGCGACATAGTCGCAAGACGCCTTTGCGGGTTTTGCGACGACCCGTGTTCGTCACAGTTCCCGAAAGGGAGACCTGCGACGACCCAGGTTCATCGTAGTTCTCGTAAGGGAGACCTGCGACGACCCGAGGGCGCATAAACTCCCCACAAATCAACTCAAAAACCCTAAAAATTGAACAAAAATTGAAATTCTAAACCACTATAAATATGTTGGCTGAGATTTAGGGTTACCTACTCCGAACAGCTCGTGAAATGGTCACTCGTAGCTCCTGCAATTGGCGAATGAAATTCTGCTCCAAATGGCACTTTCTTCTCTCCAATTTGGCAAATAAACAATGGTAACTATATTTGGTCATTTTTTCTATTTTATAAACAAAAAGGGAATATTATTTTTCAAATTTAGATGCTCTTTGGGTTATTTTCTATAGTTTCGATCATTTTTACTGTATTTGAATGCCTGGTTGACTGTTTGAGCTAGTTTTCAAGCATGCAGGAGACGTTAAGTGTTCCATTTGCGTCATTTTCATATTGCAGCGATCATCTCAGGTATGAACAACCCATAGAATATTTTGTCGTTATTTTTCATCCGTTAGATTTTAATTATTTAATGATGACGAGCTTAGTCTTTGTTCTTTATCGTGCTCTTAAAACCATGAGAATAAGTTACTGAGTTACGATTTATCACTTTTCCGGGCTCGTTAAACTCCTATGGAAAAGGAACCCCCCCGGAGTCTATCTTTAAGCTCTTTTCAGGCTCTCAAAATATGAAAAGATTGCCAAAAAACTTGTCGCATTCATGCTTGTTAAAGTATTTGAACGGTCATCTCCCTGGTGATAGTTTACCCCTTTTTTTGGACCAGGGGGCACTACTTAAGAAAAAGGTATACTCCAGCTAATCATGGAAGAGTCCTCTCCCGCGTTGTTTTACCCTTTTTCGGGTGATGAGGCTAACTTTACGAAAAAGGACCATTGGAGTCTTCTTTAGTTCTTTTCAGACTCTCTAAACATAAAATAATGACCGAGTTTACCTTCTATGGGCTCGTTAAACTCTAACATTGAAGGGCTTGTCATGGGACAAACCCCTCCTCTCCCAGGTTCGAAAAATATTTGGGATTGGACTCATCTATGAGATGAGCTATATTGAGCATGTGGTTACCCTCATCAAGCTCGTTAAAAACACATGAGGCACTCATCGTTCATGATGGGGAAAAAGGAAAGCTTTTATGTTACACCCTTTATCTGTGGGAACATGGAACTCATTTGCATTTGCATACTATACTTGGATCATCCGTTTGTCTTCAAGTCTTACCTACTTCATGAGTCTAGTCACTCCTTTGAGTCATTCAAAGAATGCTTCCATCATCAATTGCATTAAGAAGTTGGTGTCATACTCATCATGTCAATATTGCCAAGTCATGCCATGCCCATGTTCAAGAATACTTTCACCACTCATTATTTGCAGTCAGTACGCCTTCCACCATGTCAGTCTACTCTGAGTCAGTCCTGTATGTTACTGTACCATCCAATCTAATCCAAACATATGTTGTCGTGTTTCGTGTCGATGATGGGGGATTCATCATGGCCCTCCTTCGACGGGTTCATCCTTGTCGACTTCAAATCATCATCCGAGGATTGAATCTAGAAACCAATCGAGTACCTTGGGCCTGCATGCCTCAATGGCAGGTTACCTCGCTTTCGACATGAGCTTACATTATTGAATCTTAATTGAAATATTTCATCATGCGTTCGACTTCAGCTCATTTATTCACGCTTGATGATATGTACTATGATACCTTGGGAATCATTGACATTAATCGTGATTTCCCTCGCGCTTGTTAACGGTATACATCAATGACCGGTAATCAAGTGGTTTCTAACATGTTCAATGTCAAGACATTTCTAATCACATGGATAGATTCGTATCATTGCAGGTTCGGCTTGAAGACCCTAGGGAGTCATGTTTTACCGAGGTTGAGATGGAGATTGTTTTGAGTCATATTACACGGATCCACTTTTGTATTGGTCGTGGCTGTGTTATCATCTCATCATGGATCTACGCTTGTGATTAGTATCCATGATTGTGTTCAGTCAGTCATTATTATCATGGATCTGCAATGTAATGGTCGGAAGCCATGTTGTACATCATATGAGACTGTGTGCTCAGAATCAGTTGTACTGCAGCAGCGTCCTTCGTCCGACGAGCCATTGCCATTCCTTCTGTCAAAGCATTTCACCTGTCCAGTTTCAAACAACTTCATGCTTTGGGGGGCATTTTGTTACACCTAAATCTTACTATCATGAGACTTGGTGTAAATATCCCTAAAGTTTCCTTGGCTAAATCATTAACTTGGAAGAGATGCAAACCCTTTTATACTAGGTTTTGAGAGGTCGTCTCAGGTTGTCCTAATGAAACTTGCGACGTCAGAGGTTGTCCTCTTACAGACTGCGACGATGTCAGTTAATTGACTAAAATAGCTTCTTCGAGCCCATTCTCGAAGCTTGGTGATGTGTATCCCTATCCCTAGATTTGGGGAAGCTGGCATTCGGTTCCTAGCCTCTTGGAAGGATCCCCTATCTCTCTCCTACCATATCTCAACCTACCCTATCCACTTAGTCCTATATAAGTGAAGCTCGCTCCCATTCCAAGGGGAGGAGGTCTATGGTATCTACATGCTGGTGAAATTAGCTTAGGAGAGATCTCTACTCATCCCTTGAGAGATCCATCATCCCTTTGGAGGCTTTGGCATTGGCTTGATTGGAGAAGGATTGCTATGTTAAGTCATTGGTTGTAATCTCTTCATCCTATGTATTTCCCTTTTAATACAGTAATATAAGTGCTTTCCACCAAATCTCATTGTGTTGATGTGTATTTTGTGTAGTTTGCTTACTTAATTGCTTACTTAGATCTATTATTGTGTAGATGCCATTTTATTGCTTGCGTTGTTGCGTTGTCTTGACAGGTTTTGCAGCTCAGATCTGAAGACCATCAATCTTAGAGTAGCATTCAAGGAGAAAGGATCAGCGATTCAAAAGGTAAATCATTTAGTTCCTTGATCTCTAATTAGAACTAGGAGAGTTATTTATGTTCTGTCTCTATTTGTTCTAGACTCACGTTGAGTTAGGGAGATCAGGCCTCGAGTCCGCTCTTGGTAGATTGTCTGTCAAACAACCTTCCAAATATCATGGTGGAATGCATGACATGACATTATGGTGTTCATGAATCAATGCAAGGTGGCATTCAATGAATATACATTAAAAGATTATGTAAATCTTGTGATTGTTTATGCATATGTGTGGCTACATATGTTGAGAGGCATTGTGTGAATGCATGGTTGTGATATATATTTCATTGCAGTTCATTAATTTTTGGAATGACAGAATTATTGGCAATTATGAGATCATTTCATGAGTTTCTATAGATGCAAGGGAAATAATTGCATGAAGAAGGTAGTCATGTTTGATTGACTACTGGAATACTCTATGGGGAGGATAGAGTTGCATGAATGGATATTTTTGTGTAATCATGAGTATGGAAGTTTTATTTGATTGCATAGAAAATGTGACTATATCTTACAATTTCATTGTGATAACGATGCATATAAAATTGCAGGTAGAATTGTCTTGGTTATGGCAATGTGTGTAAGTCCATAATAAAGATCTGAAGCTACTATGTGCAAAGGCCAAATATTATGAGACGGATCTCATGGTTGTAAAATCTGATTTTTATAGGGAACATATTTGTAAATTTCATATTTGAAATGTTTACTATTGATTGTTTGGCTTATCTAGAATTGTGTCAAGAGGAAATTATGCAAGTGGATGTCTATGTTATGGAAGCAAGTGCAAAACCATAATGGATATAGTGCTCCCACTTACAAGAGCCAAACATTAAGAGGATAGACTTGTTATCACCTAAGATGTAGTTACCCCTATGGATAGATCCAGTCATGGATGGCAATAGGGAAGGGCAACTCAAAAGGTGCAACCACGATCACCTCGACCTCCAATATGTATGGTTGTCACGCCAGTCGAGGCAACCTTCACTTTATGTTATCTAGCCCAGACAACAAAGGGGGAGACCCGATCTACTCCCGACAGGAGAGATCAAAACCAAGACACCAAATCAGGGTATTTTTAGTTGAAGTTAGGTGTATGGTTTTTCCTAGACCTAAGGATGAAGTCACAAGCCAAGTGAGGGGTTTAATAGGTATAGCTTTGGTTCATAGTTGAAGTGAAAGTGACTTACAATGTTTAAAGTGAGATCTAGGGCTAGTGTACTAGGTCAATGTCAAAAGATCCACTGCCTTGGGAACCGTGTCCAATGCAGGGTAGTTTATGGATTTAATTGGGGCTAACTAGTACAAGTGACAAGTTTGACCATATTTCATGATAGCTTCAAGGGTATAGTTCACCATGCAAAAGTCAAACCACAAGTCAATCCAACATTCTAAGAAAGTTGAGTTAACTTGGAGAGAGGCCAGTGCCTTGGGAATTGGGAAGTGGAGTCAAAGTAGGGTTGACTTGAGGTTTAGGACTCCTAGTACTTGGGACAAGTGGACAATACAGTTCTTGATGGATGAATGTGTCTAGATCTAGGTTTGACCCAAGTGGACCACAATCCCTAAAAACAAGGAATGCAATCCCCAAGGCAAGATTTGACAAAGTGACAGTCTAGACCTAGGTTTTGAATTATTCTGATTCCGGATCTGCAAAAATCTCAAGTACCCAGTTCCTCGAAGTGAGTGAACTCACTTCTCCAAGGTGGTGCGACTTTCCCTAAGGAGGCTTCAATCGGGGTTTAGGTGGGTCAAGTCATGTCGGATGGCATCCAAACTTTAGATCCAGGTAGATCAGTCAAATAGGGGTATGGATCTATAATTTCGTGGCAATCCACCGGTTAGATCTTTGTAGATCTGAGTTTAAGTGTTCCAAGTGGTCCAAAATGGGGATTAAATCCCTTAAAATGTGGAATGGGGCCCACAAGGTGATTTTCAGAAAAGGGACAACCTGGGTGTATGTTATTTGATGTGTAGATGTCAAATCAAGTGAAATCTCAAACACCCATCGCT
Organism: Larix kaempferi; assembly: GCA_027924585.1. NCBI lineage: Eukaryota > Viridiplantae > Streptophyta > Pinopsida > Pinales > Pinaceae > Larix > Larix kaempferi. The sequence goes on along the minus strand of BSBM01000435.1, from coordinate 13,702,660 downwards.
TGGATCTAGGTCAACCTGCTCAAATGGTGAAGTGCGCCTTCCTTGGGAGAAGCTAGGTTGGCTTGGGAGAGGGGTCAAATGGAAGCCAATCCACACCAAACTATAGATCCGGGATGCCGTGGATGCTATAGAGGTGGGTTTTCAATATCATGCCCAACAACCCACTAGATCTTGGTAGATCTGAGAAAATGTGAAATGAGGGTTTTGAAATATTTAGGGTTTTAACAATTTATGAGTTATGTCAATGGATTGGATAAAGGAAAGAGAAACAAACCTGTGGATCTTACCTGGATAACCTTGTAGATGCCTTGATGATGATGATCTATGCAATCCCGATCAATTTGGAAGCTTTGAAGTAGTCTCTATGCAAATCGATTTAGTCCAAGAAGCCAATGCGCCCTCTCTCCTGCACAACAAACGTCAACAATATCAGATTTGATGCATCAAGAGATAAGACTAATGCCACAAAAGAAGTAACAGAAAGATAGCATAGATCACAATGATACTAATGATAACCCCCTGATACAAGCGAATGCCAAGAAAGTCGATTTGAAGAAGCCTTGCAAAATCGCCCTTGTTGAAGTCGCCCTCCTGTAGACAAACAATGATTTCCAAACAAGATAGATCTTACCACAATTTCCAAATGCTAGGTTGCAATAGACTTTCCAATCACCATCTAAGAACACCAGATGCAAAGGAGACCACAAGAATTTCCACAAGAATATTTTTCTATACCAATAATCCAAGAGCCAAAGACCCTTTACAATGAGAGGCTCTCTCCTTTAAATAGGAAGGAGAGGCACCAAAACCCTAACCACTTTTTGAATGAGTGGCTAAGATTAAGAGATACAAATGTCTAATCAATGGTTGAGATGAGCTCAACAACATAATACATGGATCACATATAAAATATAACATAGGTGGACAAAGTCGCCCTAGGAGAGGGGAATCCCACCAAATCATGATGACAAAATATCATAAGAGGCTCATGGTGGGTCCAAGGGGTAATTTTATCCCTCCTTGGTCAATCCCCATGGCACAATAACCAATACATAATCATGAAAGTACCAAATCGTGCCTCCAAGGTGAAGTCGTGGTCCTCCAAGGTGAAGTCGTGGTCCTCAAAAGACCTCAAAAAATCCACAGAAAGCGCCATAAGTGATGGATGCGGGCCCCGATGAAGCTGAAACTGCAGGAGGAGGTGTGGAAGGTCCCGATCTATCATCACTGATCATCCCATGCCATAACTTTGCCTCAGTAGCCCAAATCGATTTCCTCAATAGCCATTTCTACCAATCCTGAAATGCCTCGGGAAACGTGAAACTGCCCAAACTGCCTCCTGGAGTGATGGCGCTGTCAAGGTGAGGGTGCCAATGTGTCCGGGAGGGGGGTAATATGGTAAAAACAAGTGGCTGGACCACCCCCTCCATCATCAGCGCCCTAGGTCATCCGGATAAAAGTCATCTCTGCTCCGACAGGGCCTCCAATAGACCAAAACTGCACTAGGACAGCCTACTGAGGCTAAATCATCACTGTAAGTGCCCGGAACTGAAAACAAACTGTCCCATTGGACTCAGAAGGTCCAAATCCATCCAAGATGTGTACTCATACACCATATGAATCTCTGCATGATCAAAATAAATATCCAATGTACCGGAACAAGGCCAATAATAATGATCTGTAGATGACCAAACACTGCTGTATCCCAAGAATCATCATCATAACCCTGTAGCTGCCGCATAGAATCATCCTGTATGTGTACATGGACCATATATCATCTATCCATATCATCATAAGGCCCAACATCTCATGTCCCATGGTCCTCCATGGTCAAACTAGGTCTAACCAAGACCAAATACAACTCAGACTATCATCCATAGCTGCTGCAAGGTGTCAAGGTTAATACATGCTTTACAATTTATTCAAATAGCTTCTATAATACAGAGTAATCATGACTGGCGATCTAAATCCAAATATATAGTGTCGTTAGTTATTATTATTACTCAGACTAGACTTTCAGGACCATACTCACTTCATAGTTGTGATCAATTTGCTAGTGAAGGGTGAAGGCTGAAATAAATGGCTAGGCTAAGGGATGACTTGACTAACTTGACTTTGTGACACTTTGGCAAGGGAAAGGGAATACACACTGTAGTATATACTGAATGAGCAATAACACAGGGAATGGCGGTGTCTCACAGATGGATGAGTTGTTTAAAGAGGGTTTATTCACCTTCACAGATGCGCACAATCCATAATACAAGCAAGGCCAGCAATTGTTTAGATATAACATTTAAGTTCCATTGCTTTTTGGGCCTGAGGTTTCCATAGCCTTGATCTATGTGTGTTTACTAACACATTGCATAGATTTACATTTATTTTTAGGCTTTCTGCTGCAGGTGTGTTTTTAAGGCACTTGTTTACCTGAGCACTTCTAGGTGTGTCATGGACAGCTTGTTTACCTAGGTATTTATTTTTCCAAAAGATATAACATTTTATTTTTCATGGCCATTTTCATTTGGCATTTCTTTCATATACAAGATATAGCATTTGATTTTTCCAGATTTTGTATTGATGGCAGCACTAAAAGTTTCAGGTTTAGCCAACACAACTTTAGTGACTAGGGGGAATTCTCAAGGAACTCCAACTCACCATAGGTAAGTTTTGTCACCAACTCAGAGCCGAGACACAATAAACAGGGAAGCTCATCCAGTACAGAGGCTACAGTGGGGAAAGGTCCTCCATGTCACTAGTCAAGTAGCAAATCAAGGTAATAATCTAAAAGGTAGGCCACGGATGGATGAAGACAATGAAAAGATGAAGCCAACACTAGCAAGCCATAGTATGGTGTAATGATCACCTCTATTCTCCCTAAGGAGGGTATGTACCAATGAGTATGAATAGTGAACTTCTAAGTCTGAGTAGGGACAGTAATATATATATATAATAGGTCAACCAGGTCCAGATATCTATATGATCGCCAGATCATGACACTAAGTGCTAAGACATGCTATAAGAATAAGTATAAAAGCAATCTAACCATAACACAATAGTATACCTGCTGAGTCATATACCTGAAAGCTCATCAACCTGTACCATCACCCGTCCTCTGAGACTGCTGCTGTAACTCTGGGCACTACTGTCTGCTCTGTACCAATGGCATAATGGCTATATCGGGCATCTCTCTGAGTGTCCTGAAACTCAGTCATGGCATGGGGAATATAACTGCTGTCCACAATCTGATAGTGATCCAATCTAGATGCTCATCTCGGCATCTCAAATGCAAGGGAACTGGCTGAATAGTGTACTGGCATGAGAAAAATAATGTATGGTAGCCCGGCTACTATATATGTGATAACAAGACTCATAGATAAATAAATATAATTTGGGTAGGAGACATAATTGTAAATTCAGATTTGAATTTGATTATTAATGTTATTGACTGGTTGGATGTTTGTGAATTGTGTCAGAAGGACACATTGCAGGAAGACCATGTGTTATGGCCTGCAAGATACAAACATAATGAGAAGGACCTCATGCTTGCGAAATTTGGTTTCTATATGGAACAAATTTGAAAAACTTATGATTAAAATTATTCTAATAATATCTCATGTGAACTGCATGCTTGTGTGTAATGCAGGTGAGATTATGAAAATATACCAATTGGGAAGATGTTGGTTGTTGAAGATGAAAACACCAAGGAACTGCCAAGTGTGGCTTGGGTTTGAGAAACCCTATAAAATTCCTTTCATGTGCTTGTCTCTCCGTAGTGTTGTTAAACCCAATAAGAGCATGGGTACTCAAGAGGCTTGCATGGGTATTGGTAACTTTTCTACGCTCACACTGAAGAGCACTGGAGGGATGGGTATGCCCAAGGGACTTTGTAGTAGAGAAGGGGTACCATCCTTGTGTTGTGTGAGTGGGTATTGTGGGGTTGTACAAGCCTGCAGTCAAGTGAGTCACCTATGGAGTTCCTAGAGGGAACCACTAGTTTGAATAGGAGAAGGGGCCATGCAATTGTATTCCTTTATATTGCCCGATAAATCCAACAGGGGTGTTGGCTTGGAAATGGTTGTTGTATGCTTGATAAACCTAGTTGGAGAGCTGGTTTATCATATTGGTTCATGGAATTCCTAATAAACCCAATCGACGTACTAGCTTGGCATTGGTTACTAGAATGTTGTGGCACAACCAGCGTGTTCACCTAACATTTGATTTATATGTATACATAGGTGATCTGAGGATTGCATAAACTTGGTTACCTTTCGATGCACAGCCTAAAGAGCACTAGAAGGGGTGGGTACACTCAAGGGACTGTATATCAGATAAGAGGTACCATCCTTATGTTGGGTGTGGCAAGTCTTGTGGGTGCCATAGTTGTCTGAAGTCAAAGTGGGATGCCTATGGAGCCAAAGGAAGATGCTTTTGCATATAAGTATTTGGTTTATTTTGCATCTTCTTGTTTATTTAATGTGAATATGCATGCATATATGCTTCAATTGTGGTTATGAAAATCCTGTTACGGAATGAATCCTATGAGAACAAATTTGACATGTGAATTTACTCATTATTTGAGAATAGGTATTGTTGGATGCAAGGACCTTGAAGGCATCTTAAGGATGCAGTTGGACATGTGGTTGTCCTGAAAAGTTCAGTATGAGCAGCTAAGGATTGAGAAGAGATCCAATGTATGTTGCTGAAGAGAGGGAAAGGAATTGTGACTGCAGCTGAAAATAAGGACAAGGAACTTTGTGAAAAATAAAGAGAACACCGAGGACAGTGTTATTCCAAGGGGATGGGATTGTGATACCCCATGTTTAACCCTTGTAATGTATTAAATTAAATCATGTAAATGATTTAATATCATTATAAAATCATGGTGAGAAGCTCAAGGCCAAGGCCTCGCCATCGATTTATTATTCTTGCATCAACAATTAAAAATTGATGCATGTGGATCATGTGTTAGCCTGACACGACGGAAATTATAAATATGATGTAAATGTATTTTAATAAAAATACCCACAACTAGCTATGCAATGCAACAAGAGTATGGGGGCATGATTTTTACAAGGAATAGGGAGGGAAATATTCAAACCCTTGGAGCCAATAGTGTCAAGCCAAGTGTCAATGAGAGAACCCATAAGCCATTAACTACCCATTTTGACTTATGCACCCAATCATTTAATTATTCCAAGAGGTGGTTGAGGTAGTTATTGTTTTTGGAAATGGAAGGTATGACTGTCCAGTTTCGTGTATGGGCAAGCCACCATTTTTGGAAAATCGTGTTTGTCTTCCTGGGCAAGAAAAGACCCACGAATTTACTTCCCACCCCATTATTCATCCATATGCTTTTCTCTTTCACGCAGTTTGGGATTGCTGGGTGTTTTCCCTCATGTCTTCCTAAGTTTTCCTCCATTTTTCTTGCTGGGAAGTCGTTTTTAGTGTTGCAGAATGACTGGGAGGAAGAGAAATTCGATTTGGGGGTCCATAGAGGCCGTTTTTTCCATTTGAATCCCCGTATACCTGTTGGGGATTCGATTGGTATCTCCCAATTGTTGTTTTCCCATCTCAAAGGTCGCTTTTGGTGTGCCACGATTTGGGAAAACCCATGGGAATCTTGTTTTGTGCATCCCACAGCTAAAACGTTTTTCCATGCCCAAAGTTTGTGCCTTGATGTTAGATGTATCCCTTGTTTTGGCTTGAACTTGTGTGTGTAAGCAACCAAGAGTAGAGGAGGATTTATAATTAGCTCGATAAACCTAGTGAAGAGTGTAACCTCCCAAATATTATAGGGTTTTGGATACCTTTCTATGCATACCCTGAAGAGCACTAAAAGGGAAGGTATGGCCTAAGGGACTGTGGAGTAGCAAAGGAGATACTTCATTGTGTTGGGTGTGTAGGTATTGTAAGGGCCAAGATAGCTAAATTTGGGAGGGTTTCCAATGGATTTGTGGTTGAGCTCAATAGCTTAACAATTCCTTCCTTCTACTGCCTTGACATCCTAATAAACCCAGCTTTGGACTGGCTTGGCTGAGATGTGGTGTTCATTTCGTTGTGCATAAGTTGTAGGTTCCCTTTCCTTGTGGAAATAATGCCCATCTTGGGGGTGGCAGCTATGCTGAGAGATTGATTAGCACAATTAGCCTATGGTTGGGTGGAACGTTGCAGTTGCATAGCCAGTTGATTGGGACAACTCATTTCAAGATAAGTATTTTCTTGTATTTCAATTATGCAATGTTTTTATTGAAGACTGTTATGATTATTTTGAATGCATGCTAGATGTGTGTAGTGGATTTTATTTCTATTGTGTATGTTTATTTATACATATGCAAACATGCATTTTATTTGCTATGAATTTGTTAATGATGAATGGGGCTGAGAAGAAGAACTTTGGAAAGCCCAAATTTAGTGTCATGTTCCCTTCCTTGAAGTGGATTGATGGGAGGGGACGTGAAATTTTTTAGTAAACCAATCTATTAAATTCAAATCGATCGAGTCATTACCGATTATGAGTCTGAGTCCGAGTTGACCCTAGATTGATTCCGATTATGAGTATGAGTTTTAAAACATTGGTTGGGAGTCCTAATTTCTAAGCCACCTGACCAATGCGTTGAACAATCTGATATGGGTTGTAAAACTTTGGTGAGAGATTTTGATGGCCTTTAAATTTGAGAGAGGTTTACTTATAAGGTTGGAGGCAAAGGAACACTTGGTCACCTTCCATGAATGAATGCTTTGAGTGGTGTTGGTCTGCTTGTTGCTTCATGCGATTTTGGCCATTGCCAATTTTTTCTTGAGTGTGCAAAGAGTGACATCACGATTATGAAGCGAATCATCAATTGTATGTACTTTGGAAGTACTTGGTAGATAAGAAACCATTGAGGGTGGTTGTTGGCCATATACTACTTCATAAGGTGTCATTTGTAGCCTCGTGATAAGTGGTACTATACCACCATTGTACTAATGGAAACCAATGTGCCCAGTGGTGCTTCTTTTCGGATGCAAAACATCGCAAATAGGTTTTAAGGAACTTGTTGATTGCTTATGTTTGACCATTTTTTTATGGATGATAAGATGTGCTCATTTGCAATTGGGTGCCCTGTAGTTTAAATATTTCTTGCCAAAATTTGCTCATGAATGTGGGATCATGATCTGACACAATGGAGGTAGCCATGAAGTTTCAAAATCTGGTCTAGAAACATTTGGGCCACCATTGCTGGGGTAAATGGGTGTTTGAGAGCACAAAAGTGGGCATATTTGGAAATTTGATCAACTACCACCATGATGACTGGTTTGTTACCTGCTTTTGGAAGGCTAACAATAAAATCCATGGAAATGTTGGTCCAAATACTGGCTGGGATTGGTAATGGTTGCAAAGCTCCAGGAGTCTTTACTATCTCACCCTTGTTCCTTTGGAAAGTGTCAGATTCTGCTACAAAATTAAGGATACCCTTTTTCATGCCTACCCAAAAGAATGGGCATCTAGTGCGTGCATAAGTTTCTTGAAATCCTGAGTGACCTACGAGAGGATATGACTGCAACTCTGTTAATATTGTCTGTTTTAAGGCAACTTTAGGTACCAGGGAAAGAACACCTTTATATCGCAATGTATCTTGTTTCTAAGTGTAACCCTAGGGAGGGTTGGGATCCTCCTGGAGGTGCTTAATGAGCTGATATGTAGTATCATTTGTTATCCATTGTTGTCATGCTTCCTCTAACCATTCAAGTATTGGCGAGGATAAGGCAAAGAGTAATCGCTCTTCCTCGTGTTTCCTTGACAAGGCATTTTCCACAACATTGTCTTTTCCCTTTTGTAGATGATCTCATAATCACAACCAAGTATTTTGGTGACCCATTTTTGTTGTTATGGGGATTACAACCTTTGCTCCAAAAAATATTTTAGGCTATGGTGATCTGTCTTGATCTGGAAATGTCTCCCTGTTAGATATGGTCGCCATGTTTCAACTACATGTAGGATGGCCATTATTGATTTCTCATAGGTATACTTCCCCAAGTTCTTGTTACACAACTGCTTACTTGTGAATTGTAAGGGTCTTCCTTTTTGCATTAAAACTGCACCCAATCCTTTTCCAGAGGCATCCCATTCTAATACAAAATTCTTATTAAAAATAGGCATAACTAAAACTGGTGGTGCACATGGCTTGCTTTATAACTGAGAATGCTTGTTCTACCACTTCGTTCCATGCAAAGGCATTTTTCTCAAGCAGGGTTGTCAACGGGGCTGCAATTTTACCACAGTTCTTCACAAACTTCCTATGGTAGCCTGTAAGGCCTAAAAGTCCATGTAAACTCTTTAAGGTTTTAAGGCGGGGCCATACTTGCATTGTTGCAATCTTCTTGGGGCCCACTTCTACCCCATCTTTTCCAATAGCGTGACCCAAGTATTCGACCTCAGAGACCCCAAAAGAACATTTGGAGCATTTGATGAATAATTGGTGGTCTTGGTGGAGATGTAAGGCTTTATGAACATGTTGTACATGGGCATCCCAAGTTTGAATGTAAATCAAAATTTCATCAAAGAAAACCAACACAAAATGATGAAGATATGGCCTCAAATTTTTATTCATGAGGCTTTGAAAAGTAGAAGGGGCATTACAAAGTCTAAATGGCATTACCAAGAACTCATAATGGCCTTCATGTTTTCAGAAACTTGTCTTTGGAATGTTGGCCTCTTTCATCTCGATTGGGTGGTATCTTGAACGAACGTCAAGTTGGTGAAAATTTTATCCCCATGGAGCTCATCCAAAATATCATCAATTACTGGGATGGGAAATTTATCTTTTATGGTCAACTTATTTAGGGCACGAAAATCAAGCCATGTGCACTAATCACCATCTTTATTCAAAACCATGACTACTAGGGATGAATATGGGCTAGTGTTGGGATGTATGACTCCTGCCTCTAGTAGCTCATGAATTATCTTTTCAATTTCATTATTTTTTGAAAATGGATTTCTATATAGTCATAGCTTTGGTGGTGTAATTCCCAAAATCAATGGAATACCATGATCATTCTCTCCTCTATATGGCGGTCAACCCTTCGGTGTCCAAAACCCTTTGCAAGTCGAGATGGATTTCGAATGTGGTGGTATCCATATCCTAGATGTCATGGAAGTGAGCAATAATTCTATAGTGACCATTCTTTAATAAATTTTCCATCTGATGAGAACTTAGGATTTTAGGGGAGCCTGTTTGGATCCCTTTGAGGGTATGAGCATGAGAGTCCTGAGTAAATCTCAAGTATAATTCCTTAATGTACATATTAACTAGCTCCATTGTACATAGCCATTCTTCCCCTAATATTATATCACAACCAACCATATCTATGGCCAACATATGAGTTTTGAGATGATAATCACGCAATTGGAGATTTATATTTCACAATGCCCCTGACATTTCATCATCCCGCCATTAGCTATCATAATTTGAAAGTTGGGAATTGGGTGGATATATCAATGGAGTTCCTCATCCAATCGTTGGTGAATAAAGTTGTGCGTATTGCCACTATCAACCAAAACTACCACGTTGTTATGATTGATGTAACCCTGAAGTTTCAAGGTTTGTGGGGATTAAATACCAAATAAAGTGTGAAGATAAATGAGTGGTTCTTCTTGATGGACTTCATTTTCCACTTCCTCTTGCATGGGAGGAGTTTATTCAATATATCAAGCATAGGGGAATATTCCATAATGATGTATTCAGAATTGGTAGGAGCTTTCACATCAATGTGAAATAAAAAAAAATCTTCACATTTATGACCCGGACCATACTTTCATCACAATTATAGCAGATTCCTCATCTTTTTCAATCTATCATTTATGATGGAGGAAACTTATGTACCTTCCAGGGATGAGAAGGAATTGTTCTTGAGGAATTGACTTGTGTAGGGTGTGATGGAGGAATGAAAGAGGGTTTGTTGGTTTGTGCAGTGATCACTATCTCTATTTCTAGAGTCCTTTGCGATGCCTCCAACCAACTAGTAGGATGTTGCATTCTAACTTATGCTTTAATTGCCTCCTTGAGGCCACTAATGAAACATTTTTTATAGAAAGAATCCATTAAGTTCTCTATATGGATGGCTAATTGCTAAAATGTTGAAATAAATTTTGTGGTTGAGCTTGTTTGGCGTAACTTGGTAAGCCGCCCCAAATAGTAGGGATCTCTCATAATGCCCATGGAGAGATTTAACAAATAGACTCCAAACAATGTAGCGTCCATAGTCCTTTTTACGACACTCCAACCATTGCAATCTTTTTGGATCCAAATTCAAGACCCCCGCCTTAAGTTTCATCATGTCACTTGTAATACCATGAAGAGCGAAGTAATGCTCCATTTGAGTAACCCATCATGATGGGTTATATCCATCAAACTGTTTAAGTTTACTTTAGGAAAACAAATATAAGTGTTATTATCCATAGAGTGCGGTTTATCGCTATGAAGACCAAATGGAGGTTAATGCTGGATAAATAGTTCCGATTGAGAAGTTTCTTCATGGTATGGCTCATTGTGTTGTGTATTCCCATGTTCTTCTACATGTGTGGAAATAACTATAAAAATTTTCAACTTCTCATCCATATTCTCCTCCCAACAGTCTAATTTTGTATCCAACTTTTTTTTCCATGTTTTATCACAATTGTTGATAGTCTATTGAATTTGTTGCATCTGTACATTAAGATCTGTGTATTGAGATTCCAGGTTTTCCAACCTACCGGTAGTAGAATGGGTGGCCATATTGTTTGGGGTGTTGGTGTGAGGTGGTTTATAGGGTTCCAACATGGGTGGAATTTGTCAAGACTTAAGGATGAGACTTCTACAACTTTGAAATTTATGCACTTATGGTGTGTACTTCCAACCTTTTAAAACCCTAATTTGGAGATTTCTTTCTTGGTCGACCTTCAAACTGAGGTATCTCTGTAAGTTTGGTCCATCTAATCCTGAAACATCATCCTATAGTATCCCGATATGTCTTCTTTGCAATTCCATGGGTCTAATTTAATTTTGATGTTCCAATATAAAGTTATAATAAGTTTCCCAAAACTTGTTATTTTTGGCCTTTACAGGAGAACGAAAGTGTACAGACTACCATGTGTCCAATTTTTAGGATATGATTTTGAAATTGCTACCAAATATACTATGGTATGTCTTCTTTCTTATGCAACTGGTGGCACTCAAATTGGGTTTTTAAAACTTCAAATATAACAGTTTTACTTAGAACACCTTCTTAAGTCTATTTTTAGGGCCATGCAAATTGCTTAACTTGAAGTGAGTGTATCTATGAAATGGTAGCGACCTAGAAGCTCAAAATTGGACACAAGTTGCCTCCCTTTATATTTTATGTACCCTACAAGTTTTGGACCCCGAGTTTTCATAGCAAAAAAATGGGAGCCAAAATGACTAATTTGAAAGGGGAAAACCCTAGGGAAACTTCCCTTGACTTTTACTGAGTGTATATCCAAAATTATAGCGGCCACGTAACTGAAAATTGGACAAAAGTTAGATGCTTATGTCTTTTATGTACCCTACAAGTTTCAAATCCTGAGGTGGTACAGAGAAAAAAAAAATATTGGGAATAAAAATTCCAAGATGACTTGTTTGAAGAGCCAAACCCTAGAAAATTCCTCCCTTTTGGCCCAAGAAATAGCTGTGATACCACTTGCAATATGCTTAAACCCATAAATTCGTAGAAAATATAGGAAATACAAGAAGAATAGATGAAATAGATAACAATGTTCACTTGCCTCTTCAAGGTGGCAACCTACAAGAGCACTAGCTCCAAATATAATGACAATTCTTGACTTCACATTACATATCTTACTACTCTCTATATAGTACTTCAATAGCTCAATTCTAACTATTTGTGGTGCCTCTATTAGTGAGGATCGACCACCTAAGGGCCTTTAATATATCAGGAAGACCCGTTTACATTAAACAACTACCCGCTAACTAGTTAATGGGCCTGTTATCACACAACTTGTAGTTGCCCCTAGAGGTATCCCATCCGGGACGGTAGAGGAGATAGGCAACTAAAGAGGTGACCCAAGAGATGCCACGGTTCCCAATGCAAGATGGGAGTCACGTCAACCGAGGCACTCTTCGCTTTAGGTCAAGATGTAACTAGACCAAGGGGGAGACCCTATACCCAATTACAGTTGATTGGGTCCAAACAAAGGTTTCTAAGGGTAAGCAAATGAGGAGTTGCGGAAACCAATGCAAGGCTAAATGGACCTAAGAATTGAGGTATGGTTGAAGGTGGTGTAATGGATTGTTAGTGTTTCAACCTATGTATGGTTTAGGCCACATTGTTTGGATTGATGTCAAGGTGAGGTACCATATATTTACACAAGTGGGTCTTGTTTTCTTGGGAAGTGTGAAATGGTTCTAGGTAGGCCCACAAGATGAAGCTAGGTGTGAAGTTGGTACTATAGGATGGATGAAGACTGGATTTATGAATCTAAGTTGATTCTAGGAGTACCCAGATACTAGATCTAGGGTTTGACACTATTCCCAAGGAGTGCGACTTGCTTAGAGAATGACTAGTGCCTTGTTAGATGGGCTAATGGGGTCAAGAAGTATGTCAAAGTGTAGATCAGGACACCTAGAAGCCAAATCAAGTGGGCTAGATGAGATCCAATGGTTGGATTTTGCTAGATCTAGGTTTTTCAAGTAATAACCCTAAGTGGACCACAATCCCTTGAAACAAGGAATGCTACCCCCAAGGCGGATCGTGACAAAAAGACAGTCTAGACCTAGGTTTCAAGGTATGGGCATTCCAAATCCACGAAAAATCTCAAACACCCACCTCCTCAAATTGGGCAAACTCACTCACCCAAGGGAGTGCGACTTTGCTCAAGGAGGGCTAAAATGAGGGTTTGGTGGACCAAATCAAGTCCAATGGCCACCAAACTATAGATCCAAGATGCTAGTACCCCGATCTATGCATGTCCCAAAAATCAAGTCAATCCAAGGGCTAGATCTTAATAGATCTGAGTTTTGAGGTGCCAAGAAATTCAAAAGGGGGTTTTTACCCCTTAAAACATGGAAAGATGTCCACAAGGTAGATTTCACCAAAGTAAGAATCTGGGGGTAGGTTATCAAATGTCTAGATTGTAGATCAAGTGGGATCTCACCTACCCATGTGCTAGATCTAACCAAACAAGCCTCTCACTAGGAAGTGCGATTTGGGTTCAAGAGGGATTTTTGCCTTGAAAAATGGGTTAATTTTAAGCCAATCACCACCAAACTATAGATCCAACTAGGGGTGGATGCTATAGAGGTGGGTTTTCAAAATCTTCTCAAGAGCAAGGCTAGATCTAAGTAGATCTAAGAAATACCAAAATTGGGGTTTTAATGAATTAGGGTTTTATGACCAATGAAGATAGAATGGATGAAAGAGGCACATACCTTGTAGATCTTACCTCAATTGCTTATGGCCACCTTGCAAATTGATAGCATTCTCCTATGTGTATATTCAAGAGTGAGATCCAAGAGCTCCAACCAAAACGTCCTTCTCCAAGATAGCCAAATCGTCCTCCTCCTACAAGACAAGATCAAAGAAACAAGTCACGCAAGATGATGATGAAAATGGTAGAAAGATGTAATAGAAAGCATCAACTATGTCACAAAGATACAATAATGATACTCCCTGTCACAAGATCAACCCAAGAGAGAATATGTGGATCCCTCCAACAATAACCCTCATGAAGTCGCCCTCCTCTCCACCAATTCGACTTTCCTGTCAAAAGATTAGAAGAAGCACCAAAATCCACAATGATACATAGAAGAGATACTGTATATTCAATATGCAAGAGAATCCACAATGCAAGAGAGATATGCTCCACAAAAAATATTCTATTCCAATATTCCAGAGCTCCAAAGGTGAGCTTTACAATGGGGGGTCTCCTCCTTATATAGGATAATAAAGACCAAAACCCTATACCACTCTACAATACTACATCAAATGAGTGGTTGAGATTAAAAGATCTCATCATACAATCAATGGATAAGATGACCCATAACAATATATCACATGGATCACTCAACATAACAATAGCGCCCCCACTAAATGGTACAATAAGAGGGTGACGTCATCCACTAGAGAGACATAAGTACCAAAATCCACCCATGGTGACTAGGACATGACAATATAAGCTCATGGTGGGGCAAGGAGGCATAAATCCTTACTAGATCATCCCCAAGGCACAATAAAATAATAAAATATGTCCAATATAATGTAAATGACCAAAACTGTCCTCAGAATCCATGACAGTCAAGCAGTAAATGTCCTCCTGTGATCAATCTGGGCATACCCACATGGTGAAAACTGACTGGAAGATAGTGATGCCACCATGGAAGACCTCAGAGAAAACGAAATGCCAAAACTTTGCCTCAATTTCCCAAATCGATTTCCTCAGTGACCACTTTATCCCATTTTTTAACTGCCTCGGTAACTGTGAAAGTGCCAAAACTGCCTCCTAGGGTGCTAGCGCTGTCCATCTGAGCCCACCAGGCTCTCCAGAAGGGGGGGTAAATGGTAAAAACAAGTGGCTGGACAACCCCCTCCATCATCAGCGCCCTAGGTGAACTGGCCTCTGGGGGGCCCTGCTGCTCAGGCTGGGAAATCAGCCCCAAATCTGGTCAACAAGTGTAAAACTGCATCAATCACTGTCAGAAGTGTCTGAAACTGAAAGATAAGTGTCTCAAAGGATCCAGAAGACCCAAATCCACTAGGAATGTGTACTCATACACCCTGGGTTGCCCTAATGGGCCAGCTGTAGGGTCCACCATATATGGACAATGTATAATCTGCTGATCTGAAGTAGTAATAAACCTGCTGAACTGGATCAAACATCATCTGCATCATATGTCCATCATATGATATCATCATCAAACATGTGGGCCCATCAATCATCATCAATAATCATCAATACATGGTCCACATCATCACGGATCCCAAGAATATACAACCAAGGATAAATCACATCAGTAGACTAAGACAATGCTTCTCTAATCATTCTCACAGCTAAGCTCAAAGTATAACATCCATTCAGTGGCATTAATTAAGTTAGCATATTCCATTGTTATATAAAATTACTTGCACAATAGTTCAAATGACAAACTCAGCCATTGGACATGGTCAAATTGCTAGTGAAGGATGAAGGCTAGGAACAAGGTTGGGCCAAGGGGTTGACTTGTCTAACTTAACTCAAAAATACTTTGGACTTGGAGAAGGGGGAAGCTACAAACTCTGTGCTGGACAAAAGAACACGGGGAATGGCTGTGCCTCACAAATGGATAAGTTGTTTAGAGAGTGCTTATTCAACTTAGGCATCATGTCTAGATAAAGTTGATCCAGGTTCATTAGGATCATTCAATTTTATTCCATGGCCTTTCTGGCCTACATAACCCTTCGGATTTCAGATGTGCTGAGAAGCACAACTAGTTGCAGCTTGCATCCAGGGCATGTTTTTCCAAATTTATATAAGGTCAGCAATTGTTTAGATATAACTTTTAAGAGCCATTGCTTTTTGGACCTTTCTTATACTCTTCGAGGAGTATTTTTAGCTGTTCATCGCTCTTGCCCTTTCTTGTTTATTTCCATGGGCGAATTTTTTAAGTTTCCATAGGTAGAACATGAGCTTTCAGTTTTAGCCAACAACATCTCAAGTGACTAGGGGGAGTTCGAGCTAATGCCAAACATCGGGACAACCGACCAGAATGATTTAGGCCTACAATCCAACTCACCAAAGGCAAGTTTTGTCACCAACTCAGAGCCGAGACACTGAATATACAGGGATGCGGTCCAAACACAGAGGTAGAAAAATGGGGAAGTCCTCGGTATCAGAAAGTCAAATGAGACATGTCAAGGTTTAAAGTCAAATAGGAAGGTCATGTATGGATGGAGTCAAGTGAATATGGAGCCTACACTAGCAGACAATTGGTGTCGGGAAAGACCATATCTATGTAAGGTGAAAAACCAGTGGGTTTTGTTAAATGACCTAAATGTGCAAGCAATTGTCCATTTTATGATTTACAGTTCATTTTAAATAGTTTGCCACATCAGGAATAATATACCAAGCACATGTTGTGATCATGACTAAATCAACAAGATAATAATCCACAGTTAGTGATAACATATCCATAGATCATACAACATCATCATAATAATAATCATCATGCATCATCTGAAACACTGTTGAAATACATCTCTAAGCACTGAATTGCAACTGTATGGGATAAGTGGTCACATCAGTCATCAAATCTGAACTCTCAAGGCTCAGCCTTGACACAAGGTCATACATAAATCCGAATAATATACTGCTCTGATCATGAGTGATCCAAAATATATAGCCATGCTCTGGAATAATGGAAGCTCTGGAATGTGTAGATATCTGCTGAACAAGGATAGTAGCCCCGCTACTATAGTGTGATAACAGGGCCTTATGGCCTTGTACATAGATAAACTAGGGGGGTTAGGGTAGGACCCTAATAGGTTGTCAAATCATTTGGCTACCTTGTTCCCTTGATTGAATAGTCTCACTCGAAAATACTAGTTAATCCCACTCCTTTCTTTGTGAATTCCTAAATATTCATGGTTATGTAGCATAAAATCCATAATGGGAATGAATAGAGACTCCAACCAGAATGGAGGGACATGTTGCACTTTATGTACTAGTGGTTGGCTTGGAAACAACTCCGATCTAACAACAACGACATCACCTTGTAATTTGGAAAGGCAATGCTTGTGGTTTATTTCTTGTTCTTACTCTAGTGCAACCTTCTTCGATAACTCAAGAATATAGCAATAGATGGTAACAAATGCTATCAAATTCTCCTTCATTTATGACTAGGAGAGGAAGGAAGGTCAACCAATATCAATAAGTCTGGAGCACAAACAATTCTAAGCGATTGAGTCTAGCAACCAAATCGCAAGGTTTTACTTGGCATAGATTAATGAAGCACTTGACCATTGGAGTATAAAAGAAAGGGAATAGTAGGTTGACGCTCCTCCATTGGAAGTGGAGAGTAGAGCACACAATTCCTCCATCCAAATTTATGGGATTCCACCGGTATTGTTTCATGTTAAATAAAAAGCTCATCCAATGTTGTTTCATGTTAAAGAAAAAGCTCATCCAATGTTGTTTCATGTTAGAAGCACACATTGTACAATCAAATCCTCTAATTGGGAGAGCATGCATGATTGAATCATCTTGTATTCATTGACATAGTTTTACTTATACTCTTCCTTTCTTTGTTGAAAATGTTGAAGTTTAAATATGTCAATTGGTGTTAGTTTTTCAGAAATTTCAATCTGATCTAGGATCTTAACTGAGAGAATAACATCTATAGCATATCTACAACATATCAATCATGAACACAATAATGCAAGCACACAAGAGACACAGAGTTTCACCGGGGAAAACCAAGAAGGTGAAAAAACCCGCAACTTCCTCGGAGATAGATAGAGCAATGATACAACCAAAGTATACAGAGATAGTCCTCCTAGTAGCTGAACCTCCTCCTCCACTAGTGCGCCACTTTTCGAGTAGTGTAGAAGTGAATAATGAGATGATCAAATAGAAATCTCCCGATCTCTATTTATACAGACCCTATCCTGCCAAATAAACCAACAAGGATGACTTGTCTAACTCAGTCTAATAACCCATGGTTAACTTAATCAGGGCCAACCCCACACATAGTGGTCTAATAACCCATCGGCAAGTTATGATACTTGCGACACTTGTCAATACAAATGGCGACACTTCTGTATAGAGGAATAATAACATCTCTATAGGAGTACAATATACATAGATGAAATACATAGGTGAAATACATTCTGAAGTTACATATACATCAACACTCCCTCTTAACTAGGAAGGTATTTCTCGACACAAATCTACTAGTACAAGTCTTCTTCTCTAGATCATCATTAGCGAATCATCGTCCTCGAATCATTGACATCATCACTGCTGCTGCTATCTCAATCAATCTCCGATCTACTCGTCATAGGAAGTTCTACAGAGCTAGTCCTTTTTCATACTGGATGTAGGCCCACCACCTGTAGGTCTTCATCATCATTGGCCATACTGTGGAATCCTCAAGACTGATTACGTGCATCAACAAAACCTCGAAAGAGCATCCCAGGCATTTTACGAGCACACAGCTCAACCTATCGGATCTCCCAGGATCTTTTACATGTGACTATCACAAGCCTTAAAAGAGTGTCTTGCCAAGCAAGATCTCTAAAGAGCATTTGAGGAATTTTTCATCTTGTCCAAATCTCCAGGACTTATTACATGTGACCCCTACCACAAAACCTTAAAAGAGTGTCTTTCCAAGCAAGATCTCTAAAGAGCATTTGAGGCCTTTTTCATCCTATCCAGATCTCTAGGACTTATTACATGTGGTCCCCACAAAACCTTAAAAGAGTGTCTTGCCAAGCAAGATCTCTAAAGAGCATCTGAGGCCTTTTTCATCCTGTCCAGATCTCCAGGACTTATTACATGTGGTCTAGCAAAACCTTAAAAGAGTGTCTTGCCAAGCAAGATCTCTAAAGAGCATCTGAGGCCTTTTACGTGACTAGCACAACCTGTTCAGATCTCCAAGACGTATTACATGCTACCCTTGCACAACCTATCCACAGCCACGAAGTATCAACCTGATACTCACCATACATCATCCTGATGTACATCATCACATGATCAACCTGATCATCATCATAGCATCATCCTGATGCATATCATCTGGAGAAACATCCTGAAGCTCGTCATCCATGATCATCCTGATCATACAATACATCCACCTGATGCATACCATGTATCTACCTGATACATGTCATCATACATGATCTACCTGATCATACAATGTATCCACCTGATACATATCATCATACATGATCTACCTGATCATACAATGTATCCACCTGATACATATACAAATCCATGATCCAACTGATCATATCCAACATCCAACATGATGCATATACATATACATGATCCAACTGATCATATCAAGCATCCAACATGATGCATATACATATACATGATCCAACTGATCATAACAAGCATCCAACATGATGCATATACATATA
Source organism: Larix kaempferi (assembly GCA_027924585.1). Taxonomy (NCBI): domain Eukaryota; kingdom Viridiplantae; phylum Streptophyta; class Pinopsida; order Pinales; family Pinaceae; genus Larix; species Larix kaempferi. The sequence goes on along the minus strand of BSBM01000435.1, from coordinate 13,683,553 downwards.
CATGATCCAACTGATCATAACAAGCATCCAACATGATGCATATACATATACATGATCAAAATTATCAAAGCATCCAACTGATGCATATACAAAGCAGTAACTCGAGCATCATCCTGATGCTCATCATCCAGCACTTACATCCACAGCCATGGGAAGGATCATCCTCTCACCATGCTTGGAATGGCTCCTGCAAATGTGTCTATCACTTCTTCCTTGAAGTGTCGTCAATCTGAAGAACACCAAGCCTCTCTCCGAAGTACTCAAACTTCACTTTGGTTAGTGGTTTCGTCAACACATCTGTAACCTATTCATCCATCGCAACATACAGGAGCTTCACTGCTCCTCTCTGCACCATATCCCTAATATAGTGATATTTGATCTTAATGTGCTTCGACCTGTCGTGGAACGCTAGGTTCTCAGACAGCTTCACACAACTCTGGTTGTCACAAAAAAATACCAATAGCATCCAATGGGAGATCAAATAACTCAGACAGTAACTTCCTAAGCCACACTGCCTCACAACTAGCTGAATAAGCTGCAACATACTCTGCTTCGGCTATACTCAGTGCTACGCAGGACTGCTTCCTGCTAAACCAAGAGATCACACCTGATCCCATGCTGAAGCAGCACCCATAAGTGCTCTTCCTATCTACAGCACTGCCTGCCCAATCTGAATCAACATAACCCTGCAGGTTAAACTTTTGATTCGCGTCATACTTGAGCCCATAATCAATTGTACCTTTCAGGTACCTCAGAACATGCTTTACAGCAACCAGGTGAACACTCCTCGGATCTGTTAGGAATGGGCTCAATGTGTTCACCGCAAAGCAAATATCTGGTCTAGTGTTCGACAAGTACATCAAGGACCCAATCATCTCACGATACATAGTGACATCAACCGACTCAGATGAAGCATCATACAGAAGATTCAGGTTCGATGCCATAGGTGTGGCCATGGCCTTTTAGTCCATCATCTCGAACCTCTTTAGGATATCTACTGCATACTTCCCTTGTCCAAGGAAGATCCCATCTGCACTCTGCCACACCTCCATGCCTACAAAATAGTGCATCATCCCCAAGTCCTTCATCTCGAACTCGGCAACAAGCTTCCTCTTGGTATCGGCAATCAATCCATCCTCACCTGTAACAAACAGGTCATCCACATACAATAGTAGTATCACAGGATTGCCTTCCTCAACCTTGTAGTAAAGGTTGGAATCTGCTTTACTCTTGGCAAATCCCAAAAAGGATAGAAAGCTGTCTATCCTACCATACCAAGTTCTAGGAGCTTGCTTCAAGCCATACAAGGCTTTCTTCAGTCTGCACACATATGACTCCCTATCATGTGTCTCAAAACCAAGTGGCTTCTCCACATACACTTCCTCTTCGACTATACCATTCAAGAAAGTTGTCTTGACATCCATCTGGTGTATCTTCCATTTCAGCACTGCAACCAAGGAAAGTACTGATCTGATGGAAGTGTATCTAGCTACAGGTGCAAAAGTCTCTTCATAGTCTATTCCCTCTTTCTGAGAGAAGCCACGAGCTACAAACCTCGCTTTGTATTTTTCTATGCTACCATATGCAGTATGCGTGATCTTATAGATCCACTTGGAAGTCTCAATAGACTTCCCTTCAGGTCTTGGGACCGCATCCCAAACATCATTCTTCATGATCGGCTGGTATTCCTCGATCATGGCATTCTTCCATTCCTGCATCCTGAATCCTAGGAACTTTAGATTCTTCAATAGATAGCTTTGTTGCTGGAACAAATGTTGTAGTCCTTCTTTTGTAGGTGATGGTATACGATCTTTCCTACAAAGAAAGTTAAATTGCATGATTAGAAACATCTCATAGTTTTCAGAACAAATTCTTACACATAAAGAAATATGTCATACAGTCATGCAATTATTTTAGCCAATGTTTCAATACAACATTTATCCATATCCCGTAACTTTCTAGATGCCTTCCAATCTCTACCAGAAAATTTTTAAGAGTGTGCACAACTCCCAACATGTCGGCAAAGAGGTTTCATTCTAGATAAGTAGAAATGGAATGTTGTACAGTGCCATAGGCCACTTACCCATCACATGCATATTAGTAGTATACTATTCATTAATGCAATTATTCTAATATGCATAATACACACCCTAAGTCTAGGAACATAAGCATATACATCATTGAACAATATTATTTAAACAAACAAATATGCAAGAAATGACAATTCAAATACTTATCTTTGTTTGGTTTGTAGGGTGGACTCCCTCTCAATATTTGCTTCCTTGCAGGAACTACTGGAGTGTGCTCCCTCTTGATCTTTGCTTCCTGTATTACCTATCTTTGAACTTATATCCATCCTCGATCACTATGCATACTTACTAGTATAATCATTGTGTTATCCTCGAGGTCTCATACATACATTCATTAGTATAATCTTAATACTATCAAAACATTATGATTCTAAGTAATCTTAAACATGTATGTTCAAGATCATTTCATACACAGATAATTAATCACAATTCTTTTACTCATGCATATTCCTATTTGACCATAGGACTTTTCTAGTTAGTCATATCATCAATCAAAGTAAGAAGCATAATATGCCTAAACCCATGATTACTCAAACCTATAACTTCATGAATAATCATTATCAATCATGCCAAGTATACTTATATAAGAGATCCTATCACAAGGTAGGATTCTAACTTGATATAGGAAAAACAAACCTGGATTAATATGTTAGCTGGTTATGTCTAACATACCCACATGATGTCTTCTTGTTCTCTTAAATGAGTTGTGCTAGTAACCTGCATATCTCATAGGTTAATCATTATAGAGCCAAGTTATAGATACCTCGTAAGTAGATCTTCTATGTGATCCATGACAATGGATGAATCTTTGTCTTCATGTCACCATGGTCATATGTTCTTGAACTAGAACATGATTTGTCTTTCTTGATGTACCTTTCATGTTAGCGGACAACATCAACCTCATACAACAACACAATGCATTAGTACAATCATAAGTGTCAAAACCCTAATCAATGAATATATTCTATCATGCATTCATAATTTTATTAAGGTGATACAACAAGTCTAAAATTAATCAAGATTGTACTAATCTTAATGAAGACAAACATAAACTTAATCATGAACAGATTTCAAAACATAATCGTAATTCATACCTGTCGAGTTTGCTTGTAATCTTCTTATGTAAGGACTTAGCCTCATCTCCCTCTGAAACTGGAACTTCTTCACTTATGCAGGTGACCAATCCATTCTCTTCTATGATTAACCCAATCCACTTGATTTGCAGAAACTGGATCTGGAGCTGGATTAAGGTTTGTCAGAGAAACCCTAAAAATTCAAACTTTAAATTTCAAACTTCTGAAAGGATAGAAAGATGCGCCTTGATGAGCTGATCAACTTGGTATACTCGGAATTTGAAAACTGCAAGGTTTCACCCCTCAAATTTGCTTTTCAATCTTCTGGATTCACTGGGGAGGACCCTGAATAAGAGTTTGAGTTTCCCAGAGCTTCACCCAACGAAATAGTTTGATCCAAAGCTCTAAAATTTGATTTTTCCAAGGAGCTTCCAACTATGGTAACAGATTTCAAAAATTCACATTTTTGCAGAAGCCCTAAATTTTCACCTTTCTGATCAAAGTCCCGAACTAGGGTTTGATCAAGCCCGACCTTCTGCCCAACCAAAAAATTTGATCTTGGTCTCTAAATTTCGATTTTGATGAGGAGCATCCAGCCGTTGTCTCCGATACAAAAATTCCAACATTCTCTGAAACCCTAAATTCCCGGAGCCATGAATGAAGGTGGTCAAAATCCAATTCTGTTTTAACAGAAATATGCACCTGATTGATTTTGTTGTAACTCTGAAATTTCAGATCTACAGGGTCTGAACAATTCTGTTTGTGGTAGCCCGGCCTATTATCTTTCCAACCCCATGGGTCTAACCTCAAATGGATTCTCTGAGAGAGAGAGTTATGCCAAGTGTCGTAACGTGACCTTTTTATGGGATAAAACAGGAGAGCGAACTTGTACGGAGTACCACGTGTCACTGTTTCAATTTCGGCCTCTGAAAATCATACCTATGAACGTACAGTCTGTTCCCTACCTGCCACTTTTTACGAAATTTCATTTGGAGCTTCCTAGCCCAAGTTATGACTTTTTTTCCTAGGTCACATGTTTATGACTCAGATCTAGAAGAGGCAGAAACCCTATATTGTACAGATCATAAATCACAAAGTACAACGAATTAGAGGTTTTTCTTTGGACATAAGGTACATGGGGATCTTATCTTCGACCTATAATATTTTCAGATCTTGAAACCTCTCTGAAATAGATTTATAGTGAAATTTCTACTATGGTTGGTTTTTGCTATATCAAGCCCTAGCTTCGCAAGTGCAACAAGTGTCATAAATGCCATATCATGCCTTCTTTCAGGCTAGCTCTGATACCATGTTAGTTTTTCATAAATTTCAATCTGATATAGGATCTTAACTGAGAGAATAACATGTACAACATATCTACAGCATATCAATCATGGACATAATAATGCAAGCACACAAGAGACACAGAGTTTCATCGGGGAAAACCAAAAAGGTGAAAAACCCCGCAACTTCCTCGGAGATAGATAGAGCAATGATACAACCAAAGTATACAGAGATAGTCCTCCTAGCAGCTGAACCTCCTCCTCCACTAATGCGCCACTTTCCGAGTAGTGTAGAAGTGAATAATGAGATGATCAAATAGAGATCTCCCGATCTCTATTTATACAGACCCTGTCCTGCCAAATAAACCAACAGGGCCAACTTGTCTAACTCAGTCTAATAACCCATGGTTAACTTAATCAGGGAAGACCCCACACATGGTGTTCTAATAACCCATCGGCAAGTTATGATACTTGCAATACTTGTCAATACAAATGACGACACTTCCATATAGAGGAATAATAGCATCTCTATAGGAGCACAACATACATAGATGAAATACATAGGTGAAATACATTCCGAAGTTACATATACATCAACAATTGGCTCCTTATGGACCGAACCCTTGAATATATTAATTTGGGGTAGTTTGGGCTCGATTTGGCGTAGGAAACTTATGATTTATTAAGTAGGGTTGGTTGGGATAGGTATATTTGTTCATAGCAATAATAATTTTCCTCTTCTATATTGGTTTCATTCAAAACATCATGGGCATCCTACTTTGTTGCATGAGATTGGTCCTTAGGTAGGTTCAATAATTAAACAATGTTGCAATTCTAGGGTTTGGTGCAGATTGATGAGGCACTTCATCATTTGGTTTGTTGGAGGTTAAAGGAAATCAAACATAAGGGAAGCAACAACTTCTGGTGAAGTGGAGAGTAGAGAAAAGGTAAGCAAGCAACTCACCCATCTATGAAAAGTCATGGATTTGTATTTGCTTCACCAAAGGTAAGCAACTAAGAAATATCATTCTTATCTTTTGACCCTTTTTTTCAATCTATCTACATTTCCTTCTTGATTCTGGGTGATATGCATTATGTTTCATTGCTTATCTCTAATTCCACTCAACCAATAAATTATAATATTATCAATGACTACCTTCCCTACCTATGTTCTTCTAGTTTCCCGTGGACATATTGTTTGTGTTAATCTCCTATTGCTCCAATGCAATAAATGCACATCTTATTAAGGGTAAAACATAGTAGGTTACTTCCTTAGTGTGGAAAAAGAAGCAACTTATTGTTGTTTTATTGGATTCAAAGGGTCATTAGCCTCTAAACCTTGAACACCCTAACCTTTAACACTAAACTTAACTTATCCCTCTAAACGATAAAATTTAATCCTAACATTAAAATTAACCCAAGCCCCCTAAACCTTAAACTTTACCCTTAACATTAAGCTTAACCATATCCCTCTAAACCTTAAACCTTATCTTCAACACCAGAAATAACACTTAATACACAACCATTACCCCTTACCTTTTATTACTCAAATTTTAGCCTTTAACCACAAATCCTAGTCTCTCAACCCTTAACACTTAACCGTAAATCATAAGCCTTAACCTTGAATATCAAAATTAATCACTTATTATAACATTAACTCTTAGTCCATAAATCCATCGCTTAATCATAAACTCTTAATTTTAGACTTGTAACCTTTACCCTTAATCCACAAAATTTACTCCTCGATACTTAACTCACAACAATAGCCTTATTCCTGAACCTCTAACTCTAGATCCTTAAGAATCAATCATAGATCCATAACCTTTAGTCTTTAACCCTAATCCTCAACGCCTTAATCCTTAACCCTAACATTAACCCCCGATAGTGACATTATTCGTTAATGCATAAGCCTTAAGCCCATAACCCGCAACTCTTATCCCTAGAACCTTAACCCATAACCCTTAGCATCTACACTTTTCCTTTATCCCTCACCTCTCATCCCTATACTCTTAGTCCTTACCCTTATTATTAATACCTTGTCCCCTACCCATCACCTCTCAACCTTATCACCTATCATTTTACCCTCATCCCTTAACCTCAACCCTTCCTCTTAGTGCTTAACAATTAACCCTTAACCATAATATCAATAATTTCCTCTCAATCCTCAACCCATAACCCTCATCCCTTAACCCTTAACCATAGAGTCATAACCCTTAGCCCTTAACCTTGGACCTTTAACCCATAAACATTAGCCTTGGACACTTTTCCCTTACCCCTCACCTTTTTCCTCTTATACCTTACCTCTCAACATTCATATCTTTGACTTTATATGGAACCCCTCAACCTTATCCCTTATCCATTTACCTTCACTCTTCAACCTTCCCTTACCCTATAGCACTAAACAATTAACCCTTAAACCTAACATTAACCATTGTCTCTCAACCCTCATCCCATGGTCATCAACCCCTATTTTTGTATGCTTATCTCTTATCCCTTATCCCTCACCCCTCATCCTTTTGTTCTTACACTTCACCCCTTGAACCTTGGCCAAGCCCCCCCCACCCCTTAACCCATATCCTTTAACCTTTAAAAATCACCCTTTAACCCTAACATTGATTGTTGCCTCTCAAATCTCAACCTTTAACCCAAAAACCATGATCCTAATATTTAACCATATCCATTAATCATTAACCCTTACTCTCAACCCTCAATCCTTAACCCATAACCACAAACCATTGATTCTTAAAAGGATGCATTGTCTTGTTAATGTTTATTTAAACAAATTTTGTTTGTTGGACTCGTGTTAAGTCCCTTTGATGGTGGAGGGAAATTGATTTTTATAGGTCAAACGCCTTCCCTCACATATAGACAACATGTCTCTACACCTAGCGAGGTTTGAACCTATATTGTTTGTAGAGAAGTGACCCATCCCAACTACTAAGCCACAAGTTGATGGTTATTGCATCAACTCAAGATTTGGAGGACAAAGCTAGTTTTTAGATTGAACCCTCAAACCAAAACCCTTGAGCCTTGGCCTTAAACCCTCAACTCTTATCCCTCAACCCTTAGCATGCATCCCTTAGTTCATAATCCTTAGCCCCATAATCCTTAATCCTTAGCCCTTAAACCCATAAATTTAGTCATTGACTTTTAAACCCATATCCTTAGCCACTAAACCCAAACATTTATAACGCTTTATTCCTAAGACCCAAACCCTTAACTCCTAAATCCAAACCTTAGGAGTAAATTTTGTAACACTCATCCTTAAGATATTAACCACAAACCTTAATTAATTATTAATATTTAACTCTTATTCTTTAATCGCATATCCCCTCTCTTTAACCTTTAGCCCTACCCTTAACCTTAACACTTGCATTAACACTTAAACCCTAACCTTAATATTAATCTCTCAACCTTTACCTTTAACTCTATATCATAAGGCCTTAAATATTATCCCTTAATCCCAAACCTATAATCTTGATCCCTTAAAGCGTATAACTATTTATCTAGAACTATTTATAGAAGCTTGAATTTTCATCATTGTACAACTAAAAGATCTATTTGAAATATTTTTATCAAATGACATAGTTTTTCTTGTATAATGAGTGTCCTCAATGCTATTTGACAACTAAATTATAATAAATTTTGTCACCTTCTAAAATCAAAAAAATGTTGTTGTTGTTGTTTTTTGTTTTTTAAATTCAAATATTTTTCTTTCACTTCATTGGGCCTCCTAGGTTAATTCAATTTACATATCGTCTTTGAATGATTTTGAAAATACCCTTAAATCCCGATTTAAAATATTGCACCATCACCAACATTTTACAATGAGGAAACAAGTAATTTATATGATTTTTTTTTAATTCCACAAGTTTTTATTCATGGATTTAAATAAAAGTTTCTTGGACCACTAGTTAATTGCTTTTATTTGATTTTTTTATTTCCTATAATACCTTTCCAAACATGGGTTAAATTTGATGTGCACTCCTATCCATCATGTAAATTTTTTGTGACATTTTTTTATTTAAAAAACTACCCTTCATATGAGGCTTGGTATTTATTTTTTCCATCAAACAAATATTATGCATTATATGTTTTTATTAATTTTTGTTGCAAATACAAGATAACTTTGGAATTACTATTATGATAAAAAAAAACACTTTATTTTGGCACACGACAATGTTAAAAACACAAAATTATTATGAAATTGCATTTAAAATAACATTATCAAAAGACAAAAGTTTATACAAATAGGAAGATTTTGTATTACTCCAATTCCTTCCAATAGATAAGACCATAAGTCACTAGGTATTGGATCGAAATATTTGAAATGTCCTACATCATATGGAATACAACATCTTTACAAACTTAAACAAAAAGATAAAATCCTTAAGTATTTAAGGTTGTTCTTTGTTTAACTTCTTCCCAATTTCATATACCTTATCACATTTACCATCGATGAATCAAACTCTATTAGTGACACTAGCATAAAGATATCTAATGCACTGAATGATGGTTTTTTCCTTCATACATCCTTACTTATGTTATGTTTTGAGAATCCTCCCTTTTGACTATACTTGCATGAATAATAAGCATTGTCTATCATAACATAAGATGTTTGAAAATTTTGTATGTAACTTATGCAAAATTTATATAGGAATCCCATGCACCACACATCCATTTAACAACTAGAACTTCAATGGAAACTTGAGAGCATGGCCACACAATTGGGGCTTCCACAAGTAGCATGTATTAACCCGTCTTCTTGAAATTCCATGATCATAGATGTCCCACCCTACCAAACACTCCTCTCAAAGAGGATTTCATTGTTTCCATTTTCCAAATATTGTTGCAAACATATCCTCATAATTGGCATGCCTTTATAGCTAAGCTGGTCTTGAATGCTTTGACAAACATTTATTTTAAATAGGTTTCTTTATGTGTTGATAACACAAGCACTGTGTATATATACATTGAAAAAATAATGCATAGTCCAAATTAGTGACTCTTATCACGAAATTTAACGACTTTCCTTGCAATTTGGTCAGTATAACGAGCTTTCAGTTAAATCTTCATAGTGAATATTTTGAGGAGCATTAAGAGAATTGTCTTTTCATTGTGCATGTGTGTTTGTAACATGTAATGAGAGATTGGGGCCCATATAGTTCAACAAGTTCTGACATGTTTGATGGTCTTATAGTAGAAGTTGGAACCGTGGGACTAGTCTATATGAGCTATTATTAGAGTATGGCCTCAAGCCCTCAACCCATATACCTATTTTTAATGCAATTCAATCTAAATATGTATTCATGTGGTCAAAAAACACGACAACATTAAATAAAGACATGGCATAGTGATAGAGCTAACTTCCTAAGAGTTATATAACACTGATACTTGAACATTGAAGCTTGAAATGGATAGTGGTAGCATGGTAGGTTGCAGCCTACACAAAGGAAAACTGGATTTAAGTTGTCTTTTAACTACGCTATAATATTTTGGAAGCCACTATATCCCAAATTAGAGGGGGCATGGAGATCATCAAGTGTTATTGTATTTTTATATTCACTTGTTTTCTTACAATGTTCTAGTTTTTTGTATATGATTTAATTTTGGGATTTAGGAATCATAATTTACAACCAAGGAACAAATGCTCAATGTTGAAGAGTCATTATAATATTATAAATTGAATACACATAGTAGTGGATATTGGTAATGAATTAAATCATGTTGTAACAAAAGAACCAATAAATTGTTGGATGCATTTGTTATGTGGAGAATCCAATAGCAATGCTTTGTGATTGCTTTATGACTTCCACATTAAGATATTTTTTTTAATAATTTAGTATATACATTATATCACAAAAAGAGTTACATAGTCAGGGTATCATACATGCCTCCCCATAGGATAAAATAACATGATTAACAGAGTCCTTGGGCTTCTCTGGAAGAGAAAACAACCCATAATTTCAAAAAATATAGTATGACATTCATTGTTTGCATTTCTTAAGAACCTAAACAAAAAAACCAGACCTAGAATAGTGCTATCAGAGCACAAAGTGTCAAAAAAGAAAACCATAATCATCAACCTAACCCAAGACAGGTGTCAAAAGAGAAAGCCTGAAGTCAGAGTTACGCCGCGTGGTCGGGATGTGCACCCTCTTGCTTGACGTGGTCGGCAATTTGGAGCATGGTGTCGCTTGTGCTAGTAGTCACTCCCTCGTCCATTTGTCTCTTGCCATCGTTGTTTTCTATTGGGGGCTCTACCTTAACAGTCGGGCACTCTTGCGTTTCCATTCCTTCATGCTGGGTTTTGTTATCTGCTTCAGAGTCTAAGCCAATATGCATACTTCCATTGGGTCCAACCGTGGCCAGCAGAGGTTATGGAAGATGATAGAGTTTAGCAATGTCCGATGTCCAATTGATGAGAATCTCAATCCGGTCACAGAGCTCCCTAAAGCGTTCCTGAGTGTCCTCCTCGACATCCTAGATGTCGTTCCTAATAACTAGCAACGTATCAGTCATGGTGGCTAGGTGGCGGGCGACACCAACCATACCATTTTTCGAAGAGCATTGGTGACACCCACATCCCCGTCTGCTCATGGATCTATGCCTTTCACGTGCCATCTCACCCGAAATGCTCGTGGTTGTATAATCCTATGGTCGTGTATGTGTTTGTGTCTGCAGCCACTAGGAGGATGGAGGATGGTCTGTGCAGAGGTGAGGAACAAGAGTGAACCAAGAAGAATGAACAAGAATGAGCACGGGGGTGGGATTAATCCCTTCGATGGATGGCGTACAATCATCATTTCCCTCCATTAAAACATTGAGGTAATGTAAGTGCTAGCTTGTCCTAGTGAGCTTTGGGGGGGAGAACCAGAGTTATTGCGTGCAATAATCCAAGCCGTCGTTGGCTCCAACCTGCCAGTCGGCATGCACTCCGCATCAACCTCCATTAAATCAACATTTAATATGCCATGCCTGTTGGGAATGTCCCAAGGGGGTATAGTTTTAATGAAGAACAATTTTTGTACTGCGCATCTCGGGCTATGGGCGCAAAAGGCAAATTTTTGTGGAATGCGCAGGTCGGAGGTATGCTTAGTTTTGTGCAGTAATGCTATTGCGCAGGGACAACGCAGCAGCTGTTTTTGGTAAAAGCATAAATAAAGGTCGAATGTGGAAGCGGCCTATTTTTGGTAACTGACTCCAGGACTCCCGACAGTTGAGTAAGGAGCAGAGTGAAGTTAGAGGGAAGCGACCTATCTAAGAGAGTGGCGACAAGCAGTTAAGAATCTAGGCCATTAAGTCGACGGCGACAAGCAGGCTAAAGGAGCAAAAAGTGACATGCCACGATGCAGTTGTAACCATTTTGTTGATGAATGTGGCTGTCAGAGGACGTGAGAGCCATGAGTGGCCCGGTAAGGCGACTAAAGCGAGTGGATAAAGTTGTCGACAGCGACAAACAGGATGGCGGGTAACCGCATCAGTTTTGGGAACCTTAGGTTGTTTTGGGGCCTACGGATTGTAAAGACATGACCTACGAGCATGATCTATAAGAAGGCACAATTTTGTAAGGGAAAGGGTTGAATATTCATTGTATAATTTTGAGCAATACTTGTTGTTTTTCCAGAAGCTATTGTAAAGACTCTGCAAACTGCGTGTGCAGAGGTATATTGAGATAGAAGCGAGTCTGCAGCTGAGTGCGCAGACTGGAATTTTTGTACCCTTCCCAAGATAATATAACAACAGTTCTTGTGGACGTAGCTCTCATCCCGAGGGTGAACCACGTTAAACTCTATGTTGTGTGATTGGTTATATGTTTGCACTTGTTTATTTGGTTACAATGATGCTTGAAATCTCATTTATCAGTTGATATGTCATTACTTTTATATGTATTCGCCACAAGAATGGGATGGGAATAATATGTTAAGTAACACATATGAGGATGAATGTTGAATGCATAATAGTTTTGAATTTAACGAATGCATAAATCAGTTAGATAAACACTTAAGTAAGGAGAGTTCACACCGTGCAACTGCATCGAAGCGCAACACTTGAAGTGCACTGTCTTCCGTGGTTGGTCATATTGCATAAGTTATAAGATAAATCCTCTAAGACAATTGATGAATGGATAGGGAACTCTAAGTGAAATCACCGAAATTAGGCAAGTCCACACAGGAAGTGTAGTTCCCAATTGCGCTATCCTATCGACGAAAGTCCATTCGATATCGCGTCGTCCTTGGATGCGCGATAGAGCAAGTATTGGCCGCGAAGGAAGCTAAGCTTCGCGCAGTCTTCAGTTCACAGCGCGAGCTCCACAGCGCACTGTTCCTCATATCTGTTTAAGCACTCATCACGTGGTTGTGGAAACCAGATTCCACATCCCCCCCATAACTTCGCTTCGAGTGAGACTTCAGTCTATTCGCACATTGTTGCCGAAAGGGCCGGTGAAAAGGGGTTTTGTTGGTTCCTTGAACCGCGAAGAACCTAGGTCTTTATAGAAAACCTCAAGACAGTTATGTAAGCCAACAAATGGTTCCGTTGCCGCGCTCAGAATCTGTGATGATTTGCCACGCTTGAAAGAAGTGATGTGCTCAGAAGAAAAGGTCTCATTGATTGCAGAAATTTGGAATCCAGACAAGAAAGAAATATAGGCTTGGTGTGACAAGACAGAAAGAGACTTCGCAAGGAAGGAAAATAGAAATCCGCATCTTTTTGACATAGATTGGTTGAACAAATACCTGTGGAAAGATATTCACGAAATTTTTTGGGCATCTTTTGGAAATGAGTTGCACGAGTGGTTATCGCAACTCGCAAAGCGCAAGAACTGCTTCACACCAGAAGTACTGACTGAGTGGACTCCAGAGCTCATTGCGAGGCTCAAAGCGGTAGATAGTCCATTTTCGAGAGCAGTTGACTTTTGGGTTGACAGTATACTAGAAGGCTTCGTGACAGAGTTCGTTGTGGACACACTGAAGTCCTACAGCGCAGCCGAAGCAGAGTTTTTCAAAGGTTTCAGAGGTAAGTACCTGAACAATTTGAGTTTATACATTAAAATGCTTTTAGCCGAAAAAGGTGTTTTAAAAATGCAGTAAAGATTCCTAGCAGTTTTAGTTTTGAATATGTAATGGTCAATAGCATCTATAGTGATTCTGACGAAGAAACACATAATTTGAGAAGTGGAAAAAGATATAAGTGTACCACTAAGAAGACTGGACTCCGTGTAGATATTGATTTACAAACCCATCCCGATAGCCAAACCGCACCCCTATCCACTACCTATCAGCCTATTACACCGCAGAATCCGCCGATTGCAAGTACCCACCTCCTATCTCTCAGAATCTGTCAGTTCAGAACCCTCCTGTTTCTAACATTCTCCATCCTTAGAGCGTTGATACCAATAACACCATGGGAGTGAGCACTCATCCTATTCTGATTCAGACCATTCTGAATCCGACTATCTCGATTCAGAATACCCTACTTCAGAACATTTCGCGCAGTACCAATTTTACTTTTGCCACTCAGAACCCTGCGCAGAACACTATACCACCTAGGAGAAGGATGACTGATGATATCAAACTGCCGATATTCAAAGGAACGGGTCTAGAATACCTTGAGCAACATTGGTTTCTATGTGAAGTCGTATGGAGTGTTAAGCAAGTACAGGATGATGCTGTGAAGCAAGCGCAACTCATCACCACATTTAAAGATAGAGCCTTGAATTGGTTCATGAAGTATTCTGGTGGACATCAGAGAACCTTAGCAGAGATTAAGGTTGCATTACTAAGTGATTTCAAGAAACCGAAGTCAGGATCCCAATGTATAACAGAACTAAAGGAAATTAAGCAAAAACCTAATGAGACAGTGTGGGAATTTGACCAGAAATTTAAGACACTATTGGACCAAGTAAGTTTCGTCATAGCACCGCAGCAGCACCAAGAATGGTTTATAGCCGTGTTGTTGCCTCATATCATACTGCCATTGATGCAGTAGAAAGTGGCTTCGCAGGAAGAAGCCTTAGAGATTGTGATGAAGTTAGAAGCTTCACCAATTGGAGAAACTAGCACTGGGATGTCTTAGATTCAGACCCAGTTAGCTACCCTAACATTACAACTACAGGATATGAAGAAGGGGAAACAAGAGAGACAAGAAGTCTGGTGTACAGGATGCAAAGGAGAAGGGCACACTAGAGAGCATTGTCCTTTGTTTCAGGAGTATCTTAATAGTGGAGCACCGAATCCCCTGAATCAAAATCAAGCACCATGGCGTGAAATCTGTAAAATGTGAGGCCATAGGCCTGAAGACTATTATTTAATACAAAAATATGTGCGCACCCCTAAAAATCTATATTTCAATTTCTGTAAATCAGTTGGACATGATGAATCCAATTGTAGAGCATATGAGCTCATGCAAGAAAGGAAGCGAGACATGGAGCATATGAGCTCATGTGGGAAAGGAAGCAAGACATGGAGCATATGCATGATAGTGGAGTATATAGAGTCCAAGAAGCAACTCCGCAGAAGCAAGATAATGCACAGTATGACCAAGGCGGATATAGAGGCCGTGGAGGATTCTGCGGAAGAGGAAGAAATACTGGCCCAAGACAAGGAAGGGGAAGAGGCCATATGATCTGTTACAACTGTGGCCAAGCAAGTCACTTATCCAGAGATTGTACCAACAAATGTACTACCTGTAATTACTATAAATCTTTTGATCATGTTATTGAGGTCTGCCCAGTGCTAGCGACAGAAATGCAAAAAAGAAAGCAAGATGTCGCTAACCCAAACATTCAGTTGATCACAGCAGAAAGAAGAGCTGCGGATCCAAGTATCAATGTAGTGACGTGAAGTGGCACTACTACAGAGAGGGATAGAGGAGCAGAAGCCTAGACTTCTGGAGATTTTGATACTCAGCAGACTCCTCTTGAAACGATTTGGATTAGAAAAGCTAGTGGGAAGACACTTGCTTTTAATCTCGAGAAAAATAAATAAGTGTTTGAATAAGCGCGGGACATTTTCAAAGAACAAGCACCTAGATCACCAAGAATCCCATTGCACAGCGAAATACCGCATATAGAGGATATGCCGGTGGCTTATGAAAAAACGTGCCATGCAGCAGAGACAAGCACCTCTGTTGCGCAGTTCCTACGGAGTTGCATGAAGCTATTAAAGAGCCCAGATGCTATAGCAGAATTGAAAACACTGTTGAACCAATACGAACCACGCAACGAGATGGAAATTACCCAGAGCGCAGTTCATCACATTAAGAGACACAAAAGAACAAGCAAAGAAATGAGGCTCAGTGCGCAGATAGGAGACTATGAGATGGATGAGATCATCCTTGATCTGGGATATGAAGTAAATGTATTAACTAAATAGACATGGCAGCAGATGGGGAGACCAAAGTTGTTATCGTCACCTATATAGTTAAGAATGGCCAACCCGGAGAAAGTCATACCTTTTGGAAGGTTATCCAATGTTATTGTTGACATTGATGGAGTGCGAAGTCATGCAGACTTCGAGGTTAACGAGATTGTGGATGATAGTCAACCTTATCCAGCACTATTGGGTATAGATTGGGAAATGGATAACCTCTCCATTATAAACCTGAAGACTAAGAAGATGATCTTCAAAGGACAACATCTCAGGGTCATCACACCACTGGACCCTTCAGACGGAGAAAGATACAGTGAGCCGATTCAGGAAGAATCCAGAGCTCAAGACCTTGACCGCATTTACAAGATGATTGCGAATCAAGATGACTACATTAATCCTACGGTGGATGGAACACTCAGTTGGCGATGTGACAGTTCTTGCATCTCAGACTCTGACGCGGGACTGAAGAATTGGCAAGGCCGTATGCACGAAGTATCTGCAAGGAGATGCGTGCAGGTCACAAAGTCACTGCGCTGGATTGGAAAAGAAGTAATTCCAGTCCCCACCTATGATGGTTCATCTAATGTTTATTCATTTATCCAAGAATATACTATAGCAGTTGCAGCTGAACATGGCATACCAGCACTAGATATGGCACTGCGTGAGACACCTGCCAGATGGGGGACTGCGTATAAGCAGACATTGACCACATGGGATCAGTGCAGAATCAAGATGCAGATCAGGTTCACTGAGAAGGTTGTGATGACCTTTGAAAATATAATGGACAGATGGATCCAAGGGATCATATTGAAATCTGTTCACAAGCATGGGAGGAGAGACCACAGACAGAATGGGTTCATCTATTTGTGCACACATTGGAGGAAGAAATTCCAAAGAATTGGTACCTAGACATGGAGTTGCGCAAAGAAACTATAGATTGTCCTACCCTAACTGCGAACTTCCAAAAAAGTTTCAGTTTTGAAGACGACAGTCCAAGTATAAATGAAGCTTTGCAGATCATCAAGGAAAGAATATTCAGAGCAGAATGCCCAAGTACAAACGAGGCATTGGAAGAATTCAACGAAAGAGTGTTTGAAGATATAAAAATACCTATGAACCTACATCCAGAATGGAAGAAACAGATAGAGCATGTCCTGGGATGCTACAATCTATCTGAAGAGTTCAAAGATAAAGAAGAAAGCGATGAGGAGGATCTATGCAATATCAATATTCCTGAGTCCGAAGGTGCACGCGATGTAGAAGGAACTCCCCTAGAAATTCCAGACATGAGTGGACCTATGAAAACAAAGAAAGTGAACATTGGCACAAATGAATAGCCGAAGTTCGCATCTATTGGAGACTAATGGGATGATCAGACGGTCGCGAAGATCGCTGACCTGCTACATGAATATCAAGATTTATTTCCAACAAAGTTCACAAAAATGAAGGGTATTTTGGGCGACTTAGGGGTTATGAAAATACCTCTCAAGCCAAGCGCGAAGCCTGTTAAGAAAAGACCCTATACATTGAATCCTCGATACAAAGAAAGAGTCAATGTAGAACTTGATAAGATGCTCGATGCAGGGATCATTAAGCCGGTTGAAGAATCAGAGTAGATAAGCCCGATGGTTATCCAAGACAAGAAAACTAAGGGTGAGATCAGGATCTGCATGGATCTCAGGAAGCTGAATGATGCTTCGCTACATGATCCATTTCCCACTCCCTTTACAGATGAAGTCTTATACAATGTTGGAGGAAATGAGACATACTCTTTTACTGATGGATTTTCTGGATACCATTAGATAAGAATTGATCCAGCAGATAGACACAAGACAACATTTGCTACTGAATGGGGGTCATTCCAGTATAAAATAATGCCCTTTGGTCTGAAGAACGCACCTGCCATATTTTCTAGAGTGGTTGTCGCAACATTTAAAGATTTCATGCATAAATTTTTAGAAGCATACTTTGATGATTGGACTGTATTTGGGTTACTGAAGAACCACTGTGAAAACCTCAGAATGATGCTAGAAAAGTGCAGACAACATTAGATATCTTTGAATTTGAAGAAGTGTGTTTTCTGCGTGCCTTATGGTATTATGTTAAGACACATTGTATGCAGAAAAGGCTTGATGGTTGATTCTGCAAAGATCACAATTATAGTAAACCTGCCAGCACCGACTTTAGTAAAGTAGTTGCGCACCACGTTGGGGCATACGGGTTACTACAGGAAGTTCATCAAGGGTTATGCGCAGATAACCGCACCAATGGAGAATTTGTTAAAGAAAGATGTGTCGTTCATCTGGAACGCCGAATGTGAGCAAGGATTTGACACATTAAAAGAAAAAATGGTAACTGCGCCGATCCTAGTTTTTCCATACTGGGAGAATTTGTTTCATGTCCATGTTGATGCTTCATGTGTAGCATTGGGTGTTGTATTAGCACAACCAGGAGAGGGAGGTATTGACCACCCCATTGCATTTTCGAGCAGGAAGCTCTCATCTGCAAAAAAGAATTATACGACCATTGAGAGCGAGGGTCTCGCTATGGTCTACGCACTGCAAAAATTCAAGCACTATTTGCTCGGTGCGCACTTCTCTATGTACACTGACCATTCAGCTTTGAAATACCTGGTCAACAAGCCAGTGTTAGGGGGGAGAATCTGCACATGGTTGTTAATCTTTTAGGAGTACGACTTTGAAATTGTAGTTAAGCCAGGCAGATTGAACTTGGGACTTGACCATCTCTCAAGGATTGAGTCAGGGGAGGAACCCACCAATTTAGAAGACAGTCTGCCTGACGCGCAGTTATTTGCTATACAGATCGCAGATGACTACTACAAAGACATTGTTGATTTCTTGACCACTGGGTTAGCACCAACAGAGTTGACTACGCAGCAGAAGAAGCAGCTGATAGTACGAGCAATAGACTTCACCATAATCGCGGGACAACTATATCAAATGGGACCGGATGAAGTGCTGCGCAGATGTGTAGTAGAACACGAGAAGCCATTCATTTTGGTTGAGGAACATTTAGGTGTATCAGGAGGCCACTACACAGGAAGAGCCACTGCGCAGAAGATATTGCGAGCAGGGCTATGGTGGCCTACCATCCACAAAGATGCAAAGGAACATTGCCAGAGCTGCGATGTTTTTCAAAGGATAGGGAAGCCGTCACGAAGAGATGAGATGCCTTGGAATCCGTAGTTGACACTTCAGGCATTTGAGAAATGGGCCATTGATTTTGTGGGACCTATAAACCCACCGGGAAAAAGAACTGGTGCGAGATACATCATCACTGCTATTGATTATCTCACTAGATGGGTAGAAGCGAAGCCATTAAAGGACTGTAGCGTAGTCACTGCCACGTAGTTCATTTTTGAGAACATCCTTACAAGGTTTGGATGCCCGAAGATTTTGATGAGTGATCAAGGCACTCATTTTCTGAACAAAACTATTGAGGCACTAATAGAAGAGTTCCACATTTACCACTAGCGAAGTACGCCATATCATCCACAAGCAAATGGAACTGTGGAAGCTTTCAATAAGGTACTGGAGAATGCGCTAACTAAGATATGCAATGTGAATATGGATGACTGGGATATGTGCATTCCCGTTGTATTATGGGTGTATAGAACTACTTGCAATAAATTGATGGGCCACACACCTTTTAGATTGGCCTATGGACAGGAAGTAGTGATGCCTATGGAGTATATCGTTCCCAGCTTGAGAATAGATGCATTTACAGGCATGGAAGATCAAGAGGCACTAGAAGCAAGGCTTCTACACTTGGTTGGGTTGGAGGAAGATCGCTTCATCGCAGGCTTCCAACAGCAAGTGCAGAAAGATAGAGAAAAGCATGGCATGATCGCCATATCAAACACAAGTCCTTTCAGGTAGGTGATCTAGTCCTCCTGTATGATAGCAAATTTATGAAATTTCTTGGAAAGTTTAAGATACATTGGCTTGGTCCATATACTATTGTACATGTTACTAACGGTGGCGCAACTTAGTTAGCCACGTTAGCTGGAGACAATCTGCCTAGATTAGTCAATGGAAGTAGGCTAAAACCCTATCGGGATAGTCCTACTGCACAGAACCCTCTGTAGAGTGAAGCAAAAAAAAAAAAGAGAAAAGAAAAGAAAAGAAGAACCATGCAACGCGAAGCTCAAGAGGGTAGCTGCGCAGATCCAATGAAACAGAGAAGGTGCAAAGACCAGAACTGAGAACCGCGTAGTACAAAGCTGAAAACATAGTTGTGCACATCAAGTTGAACATGCCAACTGCGAAGAAGAAAAAGCTGTGTCATGAGGAATGCACTGGAACCGCAGCTACGCAACTAAGGACCGAAAAACACACATGTACATCAGAACCACCTATTAGAACCGCCAGCGCATCACGACGGAAAACGTTAGCCACGAAAAACTGTTGGCTGGTTAGTGGGTCGTTATCCAAAATGGCGACATCAGCGAGATCAAGCATTAACGGTGGATATGACCATTCGGCTGTAATAAAGGGTGAAGTGACAAAAATCTCACCAGAATCCAGTTGACAGGTTGGCAATTAAACGCTGACTTAAACTGAGTTAACAGCTTGGCAGTGCCGGCACCTTTTGGCAATTAAGGAAACATCATTGGTTCAGTCATGATGATTGGTCGACAAGACCGAGATCTCACATGAGATCTGGTGGAAGGACGAAGCAGTAACTACTCCATTAATGGCTTATCGCCACGTTTTAGACCAGCAGGGTCTATAAATAGCCCTTAGCCCCAGACTTATATGTTTTACCAGGAACTCTATTTCGTCTGCGTGCAATTTCAGAGCTTCCATAACTAGAGAGATGAACAATCTGTAGGTGCATGTTCGAACCACTTCCCAGTGCCGAAGTGCTGAAAATATTCATACAGTTGGGTTTCCATGGCGTGATGTTGGCTCCAACAACAAAACCTGCAGGGGAGAAAGGTGCTTCATCCTGAAGCTCTGTAAGGTAGGCCGAAACGAAGAAAGGGAAAAACCCAGTTACAGACCAGGAAGAGCCAAAGACAACTAAACCGTTGAAACCAGGCACAATCCAGGAGAGACCCATCCGTCTGGTGCACGATTATATTCCGCCTCAAAAAGACAATGCACCACCTGTTCAACTGCAGAAGAATGTTGTCTATGAAGTTCCAATCCCACCCATGTCTAGTCACGTCAGGATTGTAGAAGACCTTTGGGGACTAGTACGAGACTGTAAGTTTGAAGACCACGACTTGCTAGAAGGAGCACAGTCGAAGCTGAAGAAGTTCCCACAGTTTCAGCTGGACTGGTACATTCATCGGTAGGATGATTCCTAACCTGGCACTGAAACTCTATTTGTACAAGAATGGATCAAACTACTAGAACCATCCAGGTTGTTGCATCTACTGTGCATCCCGCACTTTGATAGGAGCCCAGAGATCACCGCAGTAGTGCGCGTTTTGCTCTCCTATGTACATGACGGATTTCTATGGCTGGACAAGTGCATCAATATCAATATCGATCTGATACATTATATTACACTGTTAAACAAGAGAGGTGACGACCCTTCACAAGTAATGGTAGGGAAGGCGTAGGAAAAAGATCTCGCCGGTAAAATTACAGTGGAATTTGGTGTAATCCGAGGCAAGCGGGGTTTTCCCACCAATGATATCAATGACGAAGCGACCAAATTCACAGTTCAGCTCCTCGTAGGGAAGATACTGCGCAAATGCAAACCACCAGAGGTATCGGCCGCAGCATTCTAGCTCGCATCTAAGACATTAAAAGGCACTTCTTACAATTGGTCGCAGTACCTGCTCAATGAGTTCTTGGCAAACGTTGAGGAGACCCAAGACAACGGGTCCCCGTTTCACTTTAGTTGGTTGTTAGTACCGATTGCCCTCATCAGCTGGAAAGATCCAGTTGGCTACCAGGGGGTTCCAGTCTTTGATGGGCAATGCCGTGGAATGCACTACGCCAACTAATGGGAAAGTTCCAAACCATCCAGGAAGCGGTCAAGCAGTGAAGTATTTTACACATACTATGTGCAGCTGTGTGATGCGATTCGGCATACTCCGCGCATCTCGCAGGTGCTGACAGACAAATACAGAGGGGTACTCAGATTCATGTCCAATAAGCACTGATCATACATTCATCCCAGGGATGACTCAGACAGGGATCTATGGTACGCGATATTTTATCAGCTAGATGCTGAGAAGGTCGAGCAGATGATGGAAGGATGGGAACCAGATTGGAAAGTAGAGCAGCCAATTGACGTAGAGTCTAACTATGAAAAGAACAAAGATGAAGACAAGAATGAAGACAAAGATGATGAGACAGATGAAGAGAAGGATGAACACAAAAGTGAAGACGGGGAAGAAAATAGACCCACACCTATTGTTGAGGACAAAGATCCTGTGCAGAGCAACGTAGAAGGCTAGGAGGGAGAAAAGAGAAAGGTGACTGGAAGCCCTTCATGGGCGAAAGGCCATCGCAAGAAGAGGAAGGCTCAATAACCCGAAGTGGGGCCGAAGCTACATCCAGACGATTGCGAGACAATCGCCACAAAATTTCAGGAGATATGGGAAGAAGCCCGCATAGAAAAAAAGGCCAAACAAGAACAGATGCAACTAAGCCTCCTTCAGGCAGTAGAAACAGTGAAGACTATGGTTGCACAAATGGGAATAGGCCAACCGGAATTGACCCGCGGACCGAATCTAGAAGGGAAGTCAGGGGGAACAAGCGCGCAAAAGAGGCCACCCCCAACCATAAGTAAGTACCCTAGAGTGGCGCATCTGGAGCCTGCGTACCTCAATTTCCCAAATGAGAAGGTGAAAGAAGCAGTGAAGGGTTTGGCACATTTTGACCTTAACATTGGGTCATTGCCACTCAAAGACTTAAACGATTTGCACACATAGATTGTAGAGGAGATCCATGAAAGGGGCATTTCCTCGTATGAACAGAGCGCCCAGCTAAAAGAAAACATTGAAGAGCTCAAGCAAGAATCCGAGCGGAACACACAAGAATTATCTAAAGCTCGAGAAAGAGACCGCAAGCTAAAAGAGACCGTTTCAGCGGTATGCGCGAATATTGAAGAGTGCGCAGAAGAAGAAAATGTTGAAGATACCATAGTAAAGATTGGGGCCAAGGTAGAGTCCCTAACGACAGAAATGATGGAGATGGAAACTTCCTATAAAGGGAAGATTGCGGACTTGGAAGCAAGGCAATCGACTCCACCGTCAGATCAGTGCACAACCCCAAGTGAGGAAGTGGAGGCAGCATTAGGCAACATCTCATCCGAAGTGGCCAGGTGTCAAGGTTTACTCGAGCAAGTAAACACAATTGTGATAGGGTTGAACGAAGATCCAGAACTCTAGAAGATTAAAGCGGATCTACAACAGACACAGCAAGAGATTGATGCTGCAAGTGCAGAGTTGAAAACTTTGCTGCCACAACAGAAGCTGCCAAAGTTTAACGAAGTCAAGGAGCTCTAGAAACAGTTGAAGGCATTAAGGGAAAAAGAAGTTGTCGCTTCTACGCAGCTAGAGAACATAGAGGAAGAAGGACTGCAGCTAATACAACAGTTTGACGAGAAGTTCGTAGAACTTCGAACAACGGAGGGCACGATTAGAGAACAATCCAAGGAAATGGTTTCGCAGGCGCAGCTGGAAACCATTAAAACTTTTGAGAAGAAGGAAAAGGAAACGGTTTAGGAAATCGTCGTTACTTTGAACAACTTCACCGCCAAGCTTAGCACCACTGAAGATACCCAGGAGAAATCGGTTGGCGGAAGTGGATCAGGGACGATCCATAGGTAAGTGTTAGGGGACTGTTGGGCATGTCCCAAGAGGGTATAGTTTTGATGAAGAACAGTTTTTGTACTGCGCAGCTTGGGCTATGGGTGCAAAAGGCACAGTTTTGTGGAATGCGCAACTTGGAGGTATGCTCAGTTTTGCGCAGTAATGTTGTTGTGCAGGGACAGCGCAACAGCTATTTTTGGTAAAAGCATAAATAAAGGTCGAATGTGGAAGCGACCTATTTTTGGTAACTGACTCCAGGACTCCTGACAGTTGAGTAAGGAGCAGAGTGAAGTTAGAGGGAAGTGACCTATCTAAGAGAGTGGCGACAAGCAGTTAAGAAGCTAGGCCACTAAGTCGACCACGATAGGCAGGCTAAATGAGCGGAAAGTGACAGGCCATAATGTAGTTGTAACCATTTTGTTGATGGCTGCGGCTGTCAGAGGATGTGAGAGCCATGAGTGGCCCGGTAAGGTGGCCAAAGCGAGTGGAGAAAGCTGTCGACGGCGAAAAACAGGATGGCGGGTAACCGCATCATTTTTGGGAACCTTAGGTTGTTTTGGGGCCTACGGATTGTAAAGACATGACCTACAGGCATGATCTATAAGAAGGCACAATTTTGTAAGGGAAAGGGTTGAATCTTCATTGTATAATTTTGAGCAATACTTGTTGTTTTTCCAGAAGCTATCGTAAAGACTCTACAAGCTGCGTGCACAGAGGTCTATTGAGATAGAAGCGAGTCTGTAGCTGAGTGCGCAGACTGGAACTGTTGTACCATTCCCAAGATAATATAACAACAGTTCCTGTGGACGTAGCTCCCATCCTGGGGGTGAACCATGTTAAACTCTATGTTGTGTGATTGGTTATATGTTTGCACTTGTTTATTTGCTTACAATGAATGCTTGAAATCTCATTTATCAGTTGATATGTCATTACTTTTATATGTATTCGCCACAAGAATGGGATGGGAATAATATGTTAAGTAACGCATATGAGGATGAATGTTGAATGCATAATAGTTTTGAATTTAACGAATGCATAAATCAGTTAGATAAACACTTAAGTAAGGAGAGTTCGCACAGTACAACTCCATCGAAGCGCAACACTGGAAGTGCGCTGTCTTCCGTTGTTGGTCATATTGCATAAGTCATAAGATAAATCCTCTAAGACAATTGATGAATGGATAGGCAACTCTAAGTGAAATCACCGAAATTAGGCAAGTCCGCACAGGAAGCGTAGTTGCTAGTTGTGTTGTCCTGTTGACGAAAGTCCATCCGAGATCGCGTCGTCCTTGGATGTGCGATAGAGCAAGTATTGGCCGCAAAGGAAGCTAAGCTTCGTGCAGTCTTCAGCTCGCAGCGCGTTGTTCCTCAGATATGTTTAAGCATTCATCACGTGGTTGTGGAAACCAGATTCCACAACCCCCCCATAACTTCGCCTCGGGTGAGACCTCAGTCTGTTCGCAGATTGTTGTCGAAAGGGCCAATGAATATGGATTTTGTTGGTTCCTTGAACCACGAAGAACCTAGGTCTTTATAGAAAACCTCAAGGCATTTATGTAAGCCAACAATGCCACGTTGTCACCCCATCCGGGGAACTTCCACATTAAGACTTAAGGCCATAGGGAGGGTATGCTTCATAGAAATGAGCCACTAATTCAACAAATGGAACAATAATTTCAAGCACAAAACAATGCATAATTGTTTTCAACTTATTTCCTTTCTCTATTTGATTAGAACAATATGAGAGATGAGTGTATATATTTATCCATCAATTCATCTACTTGGTTCATCCTTCATTGATACACTTATACACCTCTTTCTTTATATATATATATTACCTGCAATTTTTAATCTTACCCATTAATTTAACGATTTTCAAATTTAATTACACTTAAATTATTGATATATGATGGTTAAATAAAATAAATACAGTAAATACTCGTCAAATTTAACTCCTCATTCCAACGATTTGAAACAAAACCCCTCCTTTCAAAAATGTAAAATATAAACGTTATAAGATACGGTGCGTAAAATTGTGGGGAAAAGCAAATTATTTTGAAATTGGTGCCCCAACACCAAAGATAAATCCGCCATCCTTCATTGTTAAGGAACTGGGCCGCTCGTGGATGTCGTGGGCTTGAACCAGGGTTTCTGTTGCAGAGGTTGGAGTTTGAATATTTGAATTGGTTCGTTATGGACCATTCCCTTTAAGCTATAATCTTCCCTAAGGCGACGACCATGGTTCTGAAAGCCATGGCCTCGGGGTGTCGACGGGGGCGAGTCCCCTCCAGCAGGTGGATCCACCATCAAGACGGGAGACACAACCAGATCGGGCGAGGGATCAAGGAGAGGCGCTCAGGTCTGATTTTTTTTTAAAATCTTGCATCCTATCTTATTAATAACGTGAACAACAAGTCTAATGAGGGTCATAAGAAATGTTTTTTTCTCTTAGGGGTAATAATAAGTTATATATTAACAGGAGTTTTTTTACAAGAGAGTTGAAAAAGAAAAACCAAAACAGAATTAGATATACAATTGATTTGGTATCCTCTTCCTAAGAGCTAGGCAGCATTAAACTCAGAATAGGCATAAGAAATGTTAGAAATTGATCCCCTGTAAATATGAAAATGCAGATAAAAATCAATTCCCACTCCACAAGATTTATTTTATTTAAAATGGCAATGAAGGCACACCCATTATCGTAGGTGTAGGCGGGAGGGTTTTCTGTTACCGTGGAGTTCAAACTTCAGTTCGTCCTTGTTGATGGTCGTGCCTGTAAAGTGTTGTTGGAATATTTTTATGAATCGATAGTCTTTCCTGCACGGAGGACTGGGGTTTGTATCATTTATTTGGCTATGTTGCCATATTTTGTGTTGATTTAACCGGAGTTGTTTGTCATGCTGTTATTGCTGTTGTTGAGATAGTTTTCCCTCGTCACACCCCAACCCTCAACTCCGGAGTGAAGTCTTTTAAATTCCTATAGCTGGAAGAGAAATTGGTCCCTTTGTTGGAATCCTCCGAGATTATTGTAAATAATGTAAATAGTTTCAGTTTCAGTTATGGAAGATGAGGAGTCTTGGAGACTCCAACGGATCTCTTGGAATCCGAAGTCCAAGAATCTCCCACCTAATGTATAAATAAAAGCTTTGGCTGTTGAATTAACTGGAGGTAATGCCTCTCTCCTGCACGTGAACCTAATTTTTCTGTGGTATTGTTGAATATTGAGAACCGAACTACAAGACTTCATCCAGAAACCCTAATTCTACTTGGTGGCATCTCTTTGCTCGAACATTATCTGCGTCCACGTTTTTGTGAAGGCCGAGTCCACTGTTCAATCAAGAGTTGCGTTCACTCCTTGTGAAGCAGCGTCTTCATTGTATGGTGTTGCGTATTGCTCATACTAAGAGCTGCGTCCAAGATTTTGTGAAAGAGCAGTGTCTCCTGCTCATCATGATGTGAGAGTGAGTCCATTGTTGTATGAAGCTGCATGTTTTTGTGTATGTTGCGCCCTGTGGAGTATGACCTTTTTTAAACCTATACGTTGATGGAGAGCTGTGTGGATGGGAGAACACGACCTCCATTTGATGTTGCAACCTGCTGCGTGGGATTGAGACACTCGTGGGATTGAAACCTTGAGCTAACACACGATACAACCTGCTTGGAGATTGCTACGAGCTGCAACCGCCCTTACAAACTACCTCTCGTGGAGACTACGTCCTTGCAACTTGCTTCTCGTGGATATTTCGTGACAATAATAGCTTTTAATACATTGGTTGCAAACCCTAATGTTGGGTTGTCCGAGACTTTTGAAGCCATTTTGGTGAGGATGGGCTATGTGTTGATCCTGAGCCCGAGAGTTGTCCCAGAGTTGCTTGAGAGCTGTTCCAGAGTTGTGATATATCTCTTCAAATCTGCATTGGTGACCGTGGCTCAAAGAAAAAACAGATCATGAGACCCATGAAGCCACTACGACCTGTGACTTAGTGGAGGTAAATGTTGTTAATACATTTTTGCAAACCCTAATTCTTACGTGGAAGAAATTCAAACTGTTTGGGCTTCATTTATACATTGTATTAAGCCTGCAATATTTATGATGCGACCTTCATTGAAATATTGAGCCATATCGTGGAGACTATGAAAAGAATGTAATATTCCACCCATCTTTATGACTGTAAGCCAAGCGGTTTGAAGGTCGTTTGAGGTTGGAAGACTGTTGCGCATTGGTTTTTTTGTTTCTGAGCATTGATCTCAATCACTTTTGAAGACACAAGACTGTTGCTCTCGAGTGTGATGCACCATTACTCAAAGACCTTTTGAGTCAGATTTGAATATACTATTGTCTTTGAGCTAGAGTAGAGATAATTGTAAAAAGTGAATGTAATCTCATCTTCAAGATTTCAGTTAGAAGTTGTGCATCAAATAAAATTATATGTAATAGTGTGTAATAGCAAGCTGCAGAATTAGTTTGTGATAAGGAGCATTCTATAAAGGAGGGAGCAGAAATTTAAATCTACAACCTCATATACTTTCTCCTATATTCTACTTAAAAGTTGCAGGTTCAAGTCCAAGCTACAAAGATGCATTCACTAACATCCATAGTTGGTGCTACCCTCACCGGCAAAGACACTTATACAGAATGGTCAAGGAAGATCAAGGCTACATTCATCTACAACGATCTGTGGGACGACATCTGTGAAGGAAAAACCATTCACACCGATGAAGGCACAGTCATCAGTGCAGATCCAAAACCTCCAACATCAAAGAAAGAACTTGCTATCTGGCAGACCGAAGACAAGAAAGCCTTAGCCATCATCTATGCTACTATCAGTGAAGAGGTGAGCCAGCATATATTGCCTGCAAAAATCATGCTTTGAGGCTTTAAAGACTTTAAAAGATTTGTATGACTACTCTGAAATGGAAGTGATTTAGCTAATGTTAAAGCTATGTAGTTTGGATGTAAAGGATAATGATCCTATGATGGTTGCACCTGAGATCAGAGCAATCATGCACAAGATTCAAGCCTCTGGTATGAAACCAAGCCTTCCACTTGCAGCATTTGTAAAGTCCCTTTATCCTACTCACTCCAACTATCTTGAATCTATACAAAGCAAGTGACAAGTTCAAAGACCTCACATTTGATACCCTAGTAGAGAAGATTGCATACAGAGAGAAAGCATTTGGAAAGAAGACAAATGAGAATATTGGAGAATCTCTTTGCTTTGCTTAGAAAGCAAAGAACAAGCCCAAAGACCCTTCCAAGGGAGAAAGCAAAAAAAGAGGCAGAGGAAGAATAAATTTCAGAGGCAGAGGAGGTAGGAACAACTCAAGTAAAAGATCAGATCTCAAGTGCAAGCACTGCGGTAAGACCGGACATGAAGAAGATTAGTGTTGGGATTCTTGGGACTCCGTCAAAGGAAGACATAACCAGAATAAAGAAAAAGAATAAAAACCAAGACGCTGGAAAATCCCCTGATTCTGCTCATTGTATTGTTGCACATTACAATCTTGGAATTAATGAAATAACTTCTTTTTCATTTTACAAAGATTGTTGGATGCTTGATACTGGTGCAACATCTCATATGACCTTTGGAAAAGATTGTTTTGAAGAACTGAATGACATTGTATATGGCACAGTGTACTTTGCAGACAAATCTAGCCTCAAACTACAGAGATTTGGCTCAATTAGGCTCAAGCTGCCTGGATTCCCTGATTTCATGTTAAAGAATGTTCTCTATCTTCCAGAATTGCAGAGAAGCTTGTTGTCCTTAGTGCAGATTCGACATTAACAAGGCCATTCCATCCACATATTCGATGGGATTGTAGAGATAAGGAAATCCTCTGACAGCAAGGTCATCGTGCCTGATTATGAACATGGACAGTTGTTGAAGTTGAGGGGCTCTTCTACAAGAGTTCAAAACTTTTCCTATCTCTCTCAGCATGAAGAAGGTAATATGTCATCAATTTTACTATGGCATCTTAGATTTGGTCCTTAGAATTATAACAATTTTCATTTGTTAAGAAAGAATGGTGTATTTGGTTTGCCCACCATTCCTAAGCAAAAGAACAAATTTGATGCATGCATTCTAGGAAAACATAGTAAGCAACCATTTCAAGAGTCTAAATTTAGAGCATGTAGAAAGTTAGAGCTATTGCACTCTGACTTATGTGGACCCATGCCAATTCCTTCTGCAAATGGTAATAAGCACATCATGACCTTTGTTGATGACTATAGCAGAATGTGTTGGGTATACTTGTTGAAGACAAGATCTGAAGCATTTCAAACTTTCAAGAATTTTCATGCATGGATAGAAAATCAAGCACAAACACATATTGGTACATTTCGGTTTGATAATGGTAAAGAATTTTCTAATGCATTTGAAGACTATCTTTGAAAACATGGGATTACACATCAAGCTTCAATTCCCTACAATCCCCAACAATATGGTGTAGCATAAATGATGAATAGAGTCTTAATGAATACAACGCGCTCAATGATGTTTTTCAAAAATGTGAAGTTGATGATTTGGGGTGATGCAGTAATATGTGCAACATATTTGAGAAATAGAAGTCCATCTTATGCTCTTGGAGATAAGACTCCACATGAAATGTGGTTTGGCCACCGTCCTTCGGTTAGGCATCGCAGTGTTTTTGGTTCCACCTACTATGCCTTAATATCAAAGGAGCAAAGAAACAAGCTTGGTGCTAGAAGTCGAAGATGCATTTTCTTGGGGTACTCAGAAACTTCCAAGGCATATCATCTTTATGATGAGGTAAACAAGAAATTGTTGTTTCCAGAGATGTCATTTTTCTTGAAACTAATAAAAATGACCAGTCTATTCAAAAACAACTTGATCGTCTCGAGAAGTTTGTCCATCTAAAGACATATTATGAATTTGATAATGAAATTCCACATCTTGAAGGGGGGATCCCTATCTTGGATCAATCTATGGAATTTCCTTTTGAAGCAACACCAACATCCCCTCATAAAGAAAATCATGAAGAAGAAGTTCCTGCCACTTCAACTGAACATGAGACTCAACTGGATGATGTGATTGGGAGAATTGGAAGATTGAACCTTGAAGAGAATGATGCACCACCAGCTGATCAACCTAGGCCAGCAAGGAAGATTCCGAAATGGACCACAAAGACACTTGAAAATGTCCATTAAGATGAAGTTCGAAAGACGGGAACGAGAAGCTCAACCAGACAAGAAGATGGAGGTAATGCAAATAACTCAGGTGATGACACGAATGTCTCATTTGATTGTGAATTCAATTTTTCTACTAACTTTGAAGTTAAAACCAAATTCCTTTGAAGAGGTTTCTACTTGTGATGAGTGGAAAGAAGCCATGCAGAATGAGTATGATGCATTCATGAAGAATGGAATCTGGAAGCTGGTTAACCCTCCAATCGAAACCAAACCAATTGGAAGCAAGCGAGTATACAACAACAAATACAAATCAGATGGCTCACTTGACAAGCACAAAGCAAGGCTCGTGGTGAAAGGCTATGCACAGAAAGAAGGAATTGGCTATGAAGAAACGTTCCCCCCCACAACAAAATGGGGCACCATCGGTACTATACTCTCCTTGGTTGCACAAAAGGGATGGAAAGTTCATCAAATGGATGTAAAGACAACATTATTGAATGGAGACTTGAAAGAAAATGTCTTCATGTCTCATCCATAAGGTTTTTTTGTGAAGGGACAAGAGCACAAGGTATGCAAACTTGTCAAGTCCTTGTATGGCCTGAAACAAACACCTCGTTGAATGGAGACTTAAAAGAAAATTTCTTCATGTCTCATCCATAAGGTTTTGTTGTGAAGGGACAAGAACACAAGGTATGCAAACTTTTCAAGTCCTTCTATGGCCTGAAACAAACACCTCGAGCATGGTAAGAAAAGCTAACCGAGCATCTTCTAAAGCTTAATTTTAAACATTATAATCTTGATGACACAACATTGTTTGAAAAAAAGTTGGAAGATCTGTTGTGTTTCTTGTAGTGTATGTAGATGACCTTTTGATGACAGAGAACAATGAAAGTCATATAGTATCTATAAAGAAATATTTAAAGAAAGGCTTTGAAATGACTGATCTGGGACATCTTAACTATTACTTAGGAATTGAAGTGACTCAACATCCTAAGTACATATTAATTTCTCAGAAGAACTATATTGGAGAATTGTTGAACAGATTTGGTATGACAGATTGCAACCCACTCTCAACTCCAATGGAACAAAAGCTAAAACTAATATCAAGTGAAGGAAAATAATTTGAGGATGCAACCAATTACCGACAACTTGTAGGAATCATTATCTACCTTACCACCACCAGACCAGATATCTCTTATGTGATCATTCTTTCACGGTTCATGCACAAACCTTGTGAAGGACACTGGTCTACTGCAAAAAGAGTTCTAAGATACTTGAAAGGGACTCAAGTACTCTAAGGTGGATGACTTCAAACTCATTGGTTACTTTGATGGCGACAAAGAAACAGGACACTGATTTGTTGCAAAAAGAGTTCTAAGATACTTGAAAGGGACTCAAGACTTTGGACTCAAGTACTCTAAGGTGGATGAATTCAAACTCATTGATTACTTTGATTCAGAATTTGATGGCGACAAAAAAACAGAAGTGTCCTCTTCTGGATACACAATGAGTCTTGGACCAGTAGCTGTCTCCTGGATATCACACAAACAGTCAGTTCCAGCAGATTCGACAACAAAGGTAGAATATGTAGCTGTTGTAGAAGCAACTAAAGAGATTGTGTGGCTCAGAAAGATACTTGAAGATTTACAGGAAAAACAAGAGAACTCCACTCCACTTTTGATTGACAACACTTCCGCAATCAAGTTGGCCAAAAATCACAGATTCCATGATCGAACCAAACACATCAACACAAAGTATCATTTGATTCGACACCATGTAGAGGCCAAGATAGTTGATTTACGTCATTGTTCCACGAATGAGCAAATTGCAGACATATTTACCAAAGCACTTGGACGAGAAAAGTTTGAAAGATTTAGAACCATGCTCGGACTTACAAACACCCCTTCGGGTTAAAAGGGAGAATGTTGGAATCCTCCGGGATTATTGTAAATAATGTAAATAGTTTCAATTTCAGTTATGGAAGATGAGGAGTCTTGGAGACTCCAACGGATCTCTTGGAATCCAAAGTCCAAGAGTCTCCCACCTAATGTATAAATAAAAGCTTTGGTTGTTGAATTAATTGAATTCGGGAGTTATTACTGTCACCCTTTTACAAATATTTGTATTTGTGATTTACTGCAACAAATGACAGTATTGGTATGGTATGGTTTCTCATATTTCCAACTAAGGTTTATATGCAAATATTTCTTGCCAGTTTCTAGTCATATATTTCTGTCTCTATTATTGTATTTTAAGTTTTTTTTTATAAGAGTGTATTTGTTGTTAGAAAATATTGTTGTTGTGAGGATTACTAGAGTCATATGCATTAGAAAAATACAACTGGCTGTAATAAAAATCTGTTAGAAATATTGGTGTTCCATTCTTAACGATAGGGGTTGAACAATTTACAAAGCCAACAACTCAAAAATACCAATAAGAAAAATACTACAAGAAAATAAATTATAAAACCAAGAGTAATGTCATGTCCCCTTCCATCAATCCAATGCAAGGGAGGGAACATTACTGTAACATGGAGTGTCTAATTCTTCCCCAAAGCCATAATGGTAAAATTTTTGCCATTTAAATAAGATGCACAATTAAATTACACAGTGGAATTAAAATACATAATTGCACACATACAACAGACATACATCAACATATTTATCTCAAGCAAATGATGCATCAACAGGCAAAGAATCCATCCCATTCTCATGCCATGCACAGACTTCATACCAATTCCATTAATCATGAATAAATATCATTCATAATTAGCATAATGTAGAACACATAATGCATATAATTTACAACACAGAGAACACTTATCTTTGAGATGAAGTTGTCCAACAACTGGTTATATGAGAGCAACGTTCCACCCAACAATAGATCTCCGTCCAGCCTGTATTCTTTTAGCTGCGAGATCACCCCCGAGCTGGGTTGTGTATCCACTAAGGAGGAACTAAACAGGCTCACTCATAGCCATGGTTTCACTCAACAGCTATGCTAAGCCAACTCACAGTTGGGTTTATCAAGCATAAAACAAACAAAGGAGGGAAATGCTAAGCCAGTGAGCTCATCCACAGAGCTACAGGCATCTCAGATGAATTCAGCAGTCAAGGCACCCACATTACCTACCACACCCAACACAAGGAAGGTCCCCTTCTCTGCTGCACAGTCCCTCAGGCGTCCATTCCCTCCAGTGCTCTTCAGGGTGGGCATAGAAAGGTCCAGCTGCTAATACTTGAGATTCTAGCCTTCACTGGGTTTATCAAGAAAACCCAGCCTTTGCTCAGTCATTCACAATTGAATTTCTCACAATTTTGTTCATCAAATAACTCAATCTCGTCACTGGTTTTCTGGGCTATAAAAACTAGGTTTTCCAATGGATTTTGGGGTATCTAATACTCTCAAATTCGCCCCAAGGTTTATATCTATGGATCCCCCATTGGATTTCAATGTCAAATACCAAATCTTGGCGTTTTTGGCTCTTCAAAACATGGGTTCTTTCAAAGTTGCGATTTCTAGTTTTTGCTCCCTGTTGGAATTCGTTTTTGGATGGAAAATGATGCTGATAACATCCACAATGGAATGGGGATGAGGAATAATCCATTCTCATGAGGTAGAGTGATTTGTGGTACAAGAAAACAGAACCCATACTATGCCATACGAATTTCTGGAATGCCCATGCTCCATTGAAGCCATGGACTAAAATCTTCAACAACTTCCTTACAACATAAATAAATGTCATCAAGGAAAGTCAAATGGGTTCTCACAATGACATTTGGAAACATATGGTTCATCCCCACAACCCCCTCACCACTCCCTAGTGGATACACATGGCCCCTTCTCATTCGTTGCTTCCATAGCCAGTTTTCGTATTTTATTGAAATATTAACATTTACATCAATTTACAATATTACATGGTTTAATAGCACATGGGTATCAAAATATCAAATACTTGCTTATTTTAAATAAAATATGAACATACACTAGCGGAGTCTTGGCCTTGAGATCCTCGTTAGGGAAAACATACAACGCATGTATACAATATTTACATTAAAAGCCAATATTTCCTAAGGGTCAAAATTGGAGTATTACATTCCTCTCCCCCTTAGAACAACACCATCCTCGGTGTTCTCAAAACTGAACAAAAATGGGAATGCCTCTCTCATGGCATCCTCCAACTCCCATGTAGCTTCATCGGGGCTAAGGTGCTCCCATTGGACCTTTACCTACCCGATGGCTCTGTTCCGGAGCAAAGTGACATTCTTGTCAAGGATGCGCATAGGTTCTACTTGGAACTCTCCCTCGGGTTCCACCTGTATCACATTCCAATCAATCATATGATTAGGATCATGTACATACTTCTTAAGCAAAGATACATGGAAAAAATTATGAGCTTTTATGTTAGCAGGCAATGCAATTTTATATGCAACTGGCCCTATCCTATCAAGGACTTCAAATGGCCCACAATATCTTGGGGAAACTTGGCACAACTCCCCAACTTGAGAGAACTTTTCCTTGGTTTGACTCTCAAATAAACATGATCCCCAATCTGAAATTCCTTATGCACTCTTTTCAAATCTGCATAACTCTTCTGCCTATCTCGAGCTGCCTTTAAATTCTGTCTAATTTTAGCAACTTCATGTTCCATTTCCTTGATCATCTATATTCCAAGTACTACCCTGTTCACCGGGCTGTCCCAATTCACTGGAGTCCTACATCCCTTGCCATACAATGCTTCAAATGGACTCATTCCCAAGGATGCATGATGTCCATTATTGTATGCAAATTCTACCAAGTGTAGGTAATCTTCCCACTTGGATGGTTTGTCCATCACATACATTCTCAGCATGTCTTCAAGAACTTGATTCACACTCTCAGTTCGGACATCTGTTTGAGGATGATATGTTGTACTGAAATTCAATTTAGTTCCCAATTCTTGAAATAATCCCTTCCAGAAATTGGAAGTGAACTTTGTATCACGATCAGAAATTATTGCCTTAGAAAATCCATGCAACTTGAATATCTCTCTCATGAAGATATTTGCAATGTCATTAGCCTTGTGAGTGGACTTGACTGGAAGAAAGTGAGCTACCTTTGATAGCTTGTCCTTGAATCATGTTTCTTCACTGTCATGGGCAGACCTGTTATAAAATCCATAGAGATCACTTCCCACTTCCATTCCGGAATGGGTAAGGGCTGCAACAATCCTGTTGGATGTTGGTGCTCTGCCTTGACATGCTGGCACTTTTGACATCTAGTAATGTACTTAGCTATGTCCTTCTTCATGCCATGCCAAAAGTATTTCTTTCTTATTGCCGTTATAGTCTTCTGATATCCTGGATGTCCAAAGTATGGCATTTGATGAATTTCATCCATCACTAGCTTCTTCAAATCTGCATTATTTGGAATGTACAGTCTATCCTTATAGATGAGGATATTGTCTTCACCAAGATGATATCCCGCACACTTTTCATCCACATTACCCTGTTGCAACTTCTCTTTAATTTGAAAGCAAGTTCCATCACTGTGCTGGGCTTCAATAACTCTTGTCTTCAAGTCTGATTTACATACACTTAATGCTGCAACATGAAATTTTCTGCTAAGAGAATCTACAACCTTATTCTCCTTCCCTTTTACATGCTTAATTTCAAAATCAAATTCACAAAGAAACTCCATCCATCTAGCTTTCCTAGCATTCAAGTTTGGTTGATCAAACAAATACTTTAAGCTCATTTGGTCGGTTCTAAGCTCAAATTTTCTTCCCATCAAATAATGTCTCCACATCTTGAGAGCATGCACTATGGCTGCTAATTCTAAATCATGTGTGGCATAATTCTTTTCATGCTCTTTTAATTTCCTTGACTCATAGCAAATCACAACTCCTCCTTGCATGAGCACTCCACCTAGCCCTTCAATGCAAGCATCTGTGCACACTACAAAATCCTTCTTTGGATCTGCTATCTTCAAAACAGGAGTGCTGGTAAGTAACTCCTTTAACTTCTGAAAACTTTTCTCCCATTTTTCAGACCATACAAACTTGATGTTATTCCTTTGCAATGAAGTGATCGGATGAGCTATCCAGAAGAAGCCTTCAATAAACCTTTTGTAGTAACCAACAAGACCCATAAAGGATCTAACATCTGAAACATTTCTTGGAGTTGACCAATCCATAATGGAATTAATCATCTCTGGATCCACTGCAATTCCTTCTTCAGAAATGATATGACCCAAATATTGCACCTTCTTTTGATAGAATTCACACTTGTTTAACTTGGCATACAATTGATGTTCTCTAAGGACTTGTAACACCATCCTTAGATGTTGCTCATGTTCTTCTTCATTCCTTGAATAGACAAGAATGTCATCCAAGAACACAATCACAAACCTATCCAAATATTTACTGAATACACTATTCATGAGACACATGAACGTAGCAGGTGCATTGGTAAGACCAAATGGCACCACAGTGAACTCATAATGACCATATCTAGTTCTGAAAGCCGTCTTGTGAATGTCTTCTTCCTTAATCCTTACTTGATGATAACCGGACCTCAAGTCAATATTTGAAAACACTTTAGCTTCCTTCATTTGATCAAACAAGTCATCAATTCTTGGCAATGGATACTTGTTCTTGATTGTCACTTTATTGAGCTGCCTGTAATCAATACATAGCCTTAGAGTCCCATCCTTCTTCTTAACAAATAACCTCGGTGCTCCCCAAGGAGACACACTTGGCCTGATGTATCACTTGTCCATTAATTCTTGTAGTTGCATCTTCAACTCCACCAATTCCGGTGTACTCATTCTATAAGGAGCTTTGGAATTCGGTGCTTCCCCCGGAACAAGATCGATGGTAAAATCAATATCTCTCTTTGGTGGTAGTCCTGGTACTTCATCCGGAAATACATCTTGGAACTCTTGCAACAATGAGAAGTCTTCTATCCTTGGTCCTTTGTCCTCTGACGAATTTGATATATGGACTGCATATAATTGACAACCCTTCTTATAAAACTTTTTCAACTGTAGGGCTGAAATTTGTCTTACTAAAACTTGCTTGGGAATTCCTCTCACCAATCTTGGTCTTCCCTCTTCATCAATACATTCAAGTGATTTCTCATGACATTCCAACTTGACTTTATGATTTTCCAACCAGTCCATGCCAATTAAGGCATCATACGATCCTAAAGGTAGCACATTCAATTCTGCATGTGTGTGGAGTCCATTCAATTCTATGGGGCACTCCACCACTACTTCACTTACTTTCCTCTTGGTCCTTGTGGCTAATTGAACTAGCCAAGATTTATTATGCTTCACTTTTCTAAGAGAACAACCTTCAACCACTTTTGGAGAAACATAACTATGAGTAGACCCTGGATATTGACAGAAATAGATTGCTTAGCAATCTTACCTTCAACTTCCACCACTGATGATTGATGGTCTGCTTGATGATTGTCCAATGCTGCATAAATTCGAGGCGATGCCATTACCATGCCCTCCACTGTAGCTTCCCCCTTTAAGTTGTGCAACCTTCGGGGATTATCCTTTCGATGTGGACAGTCCTTCAACATGTGGTTTTCTCCACATCCCCAACATTGAAGTGGTCCCTTTGATGCTTTGTCTGCTGCTACTACTGGTTTGAATCCACTCCTTGCTTGTTGCCCCTGTGGAAAGGTTCTAGGCTGTCCCTTAAATGGTGGCTTAAAACCACTCTTCTTTTGATCAAACCTCTCTCTTGGCTTTCCTTTCCATGCTTGGTTAACCTCTATTTTTCCTTTATTCTGCTCATAGCAATGCATTGCCATTCTAATGGCTTCATCAAAGCTTGGTGGATTAACAAATTCAATCCTATCTCTGAAACTTTGAGGTAGACTTCCAAGAAAGCATTGGATTTTTACTCTCTCATCTTTGATATAGTCAACATATCTCAATAATTCCAAAAATTTGTGGACATGCTCTTCCATAAATTTTTGTCCCAACCTGAGTTCATTGAATTATTTTCTCTTACTGTCATAATACCTAGCAGAAAGGTATTTCTCCTTGAAGTACTTCTTGAATCTCTCCCAATTGATCTTCCTCTCACTGATTCCTTTCACTTGCAAGAGGTTGTCCCACCAAATTGAAGCTCTGCCATTTAGATTGTAAATGGCAATTATGGCTTTCTCATTTCCTAAGTAGTCTTGAATTCTGAAATATTTCTTCATTCCAAAAAGCCATGCCTCTGCCTCTTGGCCAGTCTTGCCTTCTCCATCAAATGTGGGAGGCATTTCCTTCCTGAGTTCTCCCTGTGGGATGCCTTTGAACTTATTTCTTCCATCAAATCTCCTGGGCATATGCCTTGGACTTCTTTGAGAACCTATGGAGTCACACAATTTGCTAGAAAAAGATCTAGAGGAAGGTGTTCTATGCTTCTTGCTCACAGAACTCTTCCTTGGGCTTGGAGTCCTCTTCTTTGAACAACCTCTAGAGTGACTCTTTGTCTCTCTTCCTTCTTCACCTGCATTACTTGGGTTGGACCCAAGGTTTATCCTCTACTGCATGTCAGTAAGACTTTGCAAGATAGCAGCATTGAGTTGGTGTTGTTCTTCTTGAGCCTTCATCAATCTTTCATTGAAGCTCACCATGGTTTCAACCAAATTCTGAGCAGTCACCTGCTCCCTTCTCCCATTGGATTCAGTCTCAGCATTCTCTCCATGCACATTTTCTCATAGGATGTCTTCTTCATGCTCATAAGGATCTTGAGCATCATTTATGGTCACCATTTTTTCTGTGTGCTACCTCTGCTACAATTATTAATTTTATGAGCTGCAAGCACTGTGCATTATGAAAATATTTGTTAGACATATTAAGAATGCATATAGAAATATAAAACATCAATATTTAACACAATCAAACTCATGGAATAATTCACATAACTGTTATGCATTCATTCCTTTTGCCTATTCATGCAATTCTGGAAATTGCCCATATTGTCAACAATTTGACAAAACAGTCACTGGCACTTTTCTGCTCTAATTATCTATGATGTCTGATGTCCCCATTCAAATTTTGCCTATGCACCATTGTTCCCTGCTGGATAAGATTTCCAATACCTGTCCACTTGCTCCATTCCGACATTGGGTGTGGGAACTACATCACTTCAAAAATGACAACTTGTACCAACAATTCTGCACATTTTTATACAGTTGTATTTTGGTCCGGAATGCCAACTTCAGCCACTTGTGGAAGAAAATCTATGAGGAATCACGAAAACGTTTCTACCGGGAAAAGTTAGTCTATATAACAATGAATGTTTAGCAACTCGCGGATCTCTGTTCTGATGCACCATTCATCTTCTATAAAATTATGGGTTTTGATTAGTTTCCACTTTTCACATTTTTCCAAAATTCTAAATTTTGGGCCAAAAATGGCTATTTCCCAAACAGTGCATTTCTGGGAAATCTTTGTCCAACAGGATATGTTTGGTTTACTGAGAATATGAAATGCTGAGTTCAGTAAATTTTTTGAATCCCAATTAGAGGGTCACTTTCAACCACTGCAAGCTTTTCAAATTTCTAAAAATGTGGCACGGAATAGTATTTTTTGGCCTTCTTGCACACCTCGACTCCACATCCTTTGGAGTTTGGATCCAAAACTCCAAACTTAACATCGGGCCTACTCCATGACTGCCCCATATCAATTTCGTCCCAATTTGACCTTCTTTCAAGCATCAGTACACCGATTTGTAAAATCCATTAATTCCAATTTTGTGCCAAATCAGGGTGTAATGGGCTCGGGATATTCACTCGTTCATTCATGGCCTCCGTCGATGGCCTCAAAATGCCACTGAATTCATCAAATTCTGACCTTGCATTCTCCTATTATCCAAAAATCAATTTTCAGGCTCTATACTTTTTTTCCTGCCACACACAGGCCGCAACCCGCAACCCGACATTGCGGGTTCGGGGGGTCAAGTTGCGGTCATGGGGATGTAACCATCCCTCAACCCGCAACTCAAAACCCAAAATTGTGGGTTCGGGTGGTCAAGTTGCAGTCACGGGGATGTAGCCATCCTGCAACCCGCAACCCGCAACTTGAAATTGTAGGTTCAGGGGGTCAAGTTGCGGTCACGGGGATGTAACCATCCCGCAACCCGCAACCCACAAACCGAAACCCGAAATTGATGGTTCGGGGAGTCAAGTTGCGGTCACGAGGATGTAACCATCCCGCAACCCGCAACCCGAAACCCGAAACCCGAAATTGCGGGTTCGGGATTGCGGAAACCGGAATGCGCAATTTCACAACTTTGCGTTCCCGCAACCCGAAACCCGACATCCCAAAAGCCGAAAATTGCGGGTTCGGGATTTCGGAAATCCAAACGCAAATTTTGAAAATTCGCGTTCCCGAAACCCGAAACCCGACATCCCGAAACTGCAAAAACACCTGCGTTTCTTGTAACTTATGGGGTTCATAACTCCCTCGTCCCTTGGCCAAATGAGGTGAGTCTGGTACCGTTGGAAAGCTGTTGGAGAGCTCTATGCAATGGTGTGATCCTCCCCCACACTTGAGAACTCTAACCCTGTCATTTTTTCAATAAAAATGGTGCCCCAACTTCACTAATACTGCGTTAAAACCATTTTGTTACTTGCCTGTAAATCAGAGTTTGCCCCAAGCAGCTCTAGTGCTGCAAACTAGGCTCTGATACCACTCTGTCACATCCCCTTCCATCAATCCAATGCAAGGGAGGGAACATGACTATAACATGGGGTGTCTAATTCTTCCCCAAAGCCATAATGGTAAAATTTTTGCCATTTAAATAAGATGCACAGTTAAATTACACAGTGGAATTAAAATACATAATTGCACACATACAACAGACATACATCAACATATTTATCTCAAGCAAATGATGCATCAACAGGCAAAGAATCCATCCCATTCTCATGCCATGCACAGACTTCATACCAATTCCATTAATCATGAATAAATATCATTCTGAATTAGCATAATGTGGAACACATAATGCATATAATTTACAACACAGAGAACACTTATCTTTGAGATGAAGTTGTCCAACAACTGGTTATGTGAGAGCAACGTTCCACCCAACCATAGATCTCTGTCCAGCCTATATTCTTTCAGCTGAGAGATCACCCCCGAGCTGGTTTGTGTATCCATTAAGGAGAAACTAAATAGGCTCACTCACAGCCATGGTTTCACTCAACAGCTATGCTAAGCCAACTCACAGTTGCGTTTATCAAGCATACAACAGACAAAGGAGGAAAATGCTAAGCCAGTGATCTCATCCACAGAGCTACAGGCATCTCAGATGAATTCAGCAGTCAAGGCACCCACATTACCTACCACACCCAACACAAGGAAGGTCCCCTTCTCTGCTGCACAGTCCCTCGGGCGTCTATTCCCTCCAGTGCTCTTCAGGGTGGGAATAGAAAGGTCCAGCTGCTAATCCTTGAGATTCTATCCTTCACTAGGTTTATCAAGCAAACCCAGCCTTTGCTCAGTCATTCACAATTGGATTTCTCACAATTATGTTCATCAAATAACTCAATCCCGTCATTGGTTTTCTGAGCTGTAAAAACTGTGTTTTCCAATGGATTTTGGGGTATCTAATACTCTCAAATTTTCCCCAAGGTTCATATCTATGGATCCCCCATTGGATTTCACTGTCAAATACCAAATCTGGTCGTTTTTTGCTTTTCAAAACGTGGGTTCTTTCAAAGTTACGATTTCTGGTTTTTGCTCCCTGCTGGACTTCGTTTTTGGATGGAAAATGATGTTGATAACATCCACAATGAAATGGGGATGAGGAATAATCCATTCTCATGAGGTAGAGTGACTTGTGGTACAAGAAAACAGAGCCCATACTCTGCCATACGAACTTTTGGGCTGCCCATGCTCCATTGAAGCCATGGACTAAAATCTTCAACAACTTCCTTACAACATAAATAAATGTCATCAAGGAAAGTCAAATGGGTTCTCACAATGACATTTGACAACATATGGTTCATTCCCGCAACCCCCTCACTACTCCCTAGTGGATACACATGGCCCATTCTTATTCGTTGCTTCCATAGCCAGTTTTGGTATTTTATTGAAATATTAACATTTACATCAATTTACAATATTCCATGGCTTAATAGCACATGGGTATCAAAATATAAAATACTTGTTTGTTTTAAATAAAATTCGAACATACACTAGCGGGGCCTTGGCCTTGAGCTCTTCGCTAGGGAAAACATACAATGCATGTGTACAATATTTACATTAAAAGCCAATATTTTCTAAGGGTCAAAATTGGGGTATTACAAGTAATTCTTTGGACGGAAAAAGAACTCCCCCCAACAGGAAAAGAAGAAACACATATGGGACATGTGGAAATAACCTCTAAATTTTAGGAAAATAAAATTAGGGGATGAGGGAGAGAAACAAATTAGGGTCATTATCAGGTGATTTCTAGGGTTTCTCTCCCCTAATTTGTTTTGATGACCCCTTCATATTCTATTTAAGACTAACTAGTAAGATCAGAAACTCCTCATCTTCTTCCTCTCTTTTTCCTGATGATGGAACACACTGTTGAGATATTGTAACTTCTAAGAATATTATATTTGTACTTTATTATTCCGGAGATGTTTCATTCCTCCGTGAAAATCTTATTGTATATCCGGAGATGTTTATTCCTCCGTCATATTGTGGTAACTTGGGTTATTAGACTTCCCTAGTGGGGGTCGGCCATGTATGTGTTATGTGGGTCAAAGGGTTATTAGACCACCCTAGAGGGGTCAACGCATTCAGTTGTAATAGGGTGTTTAACCCAGTGGTAAAGTTGGGGCCGACATAGTTAATATAAAATACAAGTCGGAGATGTGTATAAATAGA
This sequence comes from Larix kaempferi, assembly GCA_027924585.1. NCBI lineage: Eukaryota > Viridiplantae > Streptophyta > Pinopsida > Pinales > Pinaceae > Larix > Larix kaempferi. The sequence goes on along the minus strand of BSBM01000435.1, from coordinate 13,639,912 downwards.
GGAAGTGTGTTCCTCATTTAACACACATTCACTCACTCAAAAAGTAGCGCACTTGTGAGGGAGAGCTCTGCTATGGAGGAGGAGGAGGTCATGTCTTTGGTTTACATCTTTGTATTTTTCTAATCATCTATATTGAGGAAGCTTTGCTGGGTTTTCTACCCCATGAGGGTTTCCCGGGATAAATCTGTGTCTCTTGTGTTTATGCTGTGCTTGTTGTTTTTTCAGTGATCATGTATATGCTATTATTGTGAAATGGAATGTAATGCTGATATTTTCTGTCTTAGCATATTGAATCTTAACATGGTATCAGAGCTAACCTGAAGGAAGGAAATGTATAGCACTTACGACACTTGCTTCACTTGCGACAATTTGGAGGTTAGGGTTTTATATAGAAAAAACCCAGTCATTGTGGAACTTTCACTATAAATCCATTTTTGTGAAGGTTCAGGATCTTAAAAGTTAACAGGGTGTAGATAACATCCCCATGTACCTTGTGTCCAAAGGACATCCTCAGATTCGTTGTACTTTGTGAGTTATGATCAGTACAAGTTAGGGTTTCTGCCTCTTCTAGATCTTAGTCATAATCAGGTGACCTAGGAAAAAAGGTCATAACTTGGGATAGGAAGCTCCAAATGAAATTTCGTAAAAATTGATAGGTATTACACAGACTGTACTATCTCAGGAAACTTTTTCAGAGGCTGAAGTTGAAACAGTGACACGTGGCACTCCGTACAAGTTCAATCTCTTGTTTTATCCCATAAATAGGTCATGTTGCGACACTTGGCATAACTCTCTCTCAGAAAATCCAATTGAGTTCATACCTATCGGGATGGAAATATGATAGGTCAGGATACCACAGAAAAAAATTTCAGACCCTGTGGATTGAAAAGTTCATAGTTACAGCAGAAACAATCAGGTACATATTTCTGTCAAAACAGAATTATTTTTGGAGCACCTTCATTCATGGCTTCCGAAATTTAGGGTTTCAAAGAAAGTTAGAATTTTTGGAATCAGAGTCCACGGCTGAATGCTGCTCAGGAAAATTGAAATTTAGATACCAAGATCGAATTTTTTGGTTGGGTAGAAGACCGGGCTTGATCAAACCCCAGTTTGGGATTTTGATCGGAAAGATGGAAAATTAGGGTTTCAGCAAAAGTTGGAATTTTTTAAGTCTGTGACCACGACTGGAAGCTCCTCGAAAAAATAATAGTTTAGAGCCTTGGATCGAACCTTTTGATTAGGAAGAAGGGTGGACTCCATCAAACCCTAGTTCAGGATCCTGTCCAGAAGATCCAGAAGTTTCAAAGGCAATTTTGAGGGGTCAAATTTTAGAGATTTCAAAATTGAAGTATGCTAGTTTGATCAGCGCAGGAGGACACATTCTTCCATACATTCAGAAGTGTGAAAGTCAAAGTTTGAATTTTTTAGGGTTTCTTTGACAAACCCTAATCGAGCCCCAAAAGACTACAAGAATTTCCTAACAGGTATGACTTAAGGAGATACAGGTATGTCTTGAAATATGATTCTTGATTAAGTTCATAATATGTTTGTCTTCATATAATGTATTAGTACAATCTTGATTAATATTAGAATTGTCTAATCACCCTAATAAAAGTATGTGAATGATAGAAGACATTCATTGATTAGGGCTATATGATTGTACTAATGCACTTTGGTGTTGTATGAGGTTGATGTTGTCTGCTAACAAGATACAGGTACATCACAAAAGACAAATCAAGTTCCATGACCATGACAACATGAAGACAAAGACTCCTCCATAATCTTTGATCACATAGAAGTTCTACTTACGAGGTATGTATGACATTGTTCTATTATGATTAACCTATGAGATATGCAGATTCTAGTACAGGATCTCTAAATCATTGAAGAGCACAAAGAAGATATTGTTTAGGTATACTAATCCAGGTATGTTTTCCTATATCAAGTTAGAATCTTACCTTGTGTTAGGATCCCTTATATAAGTATACTTGGTATGATTGGTTATGCTTATTCATAAAGTTAGAAATGTAAGTAATCAAGGGTTTATGCATATTATGTCTCTTAACTTGATTGATGATTTAACTAACCAGAAGAGTCATATGATCAAATAAGAATATGCATGAATAAAAGAAGACTTCCCTAAAACCTTGAATACTAATGTTTATTATCTATGATCATAACTATACATATTCAAGATTATTTAGAATTATAATGTTTTGATAATATTGAGATTATACTAATGAATGTATGTTTGTGTATGAGATCATGATGATGACACTAGTGCACACTTGAGCATGCACAATGGTACAGAATGAATAGAAGTTCAAAATTCATATAGAAGATCAAGAGGGAGGCAACCACACAAACATAAAAGATAAGTATTTGAGTTGTTATTTGAAATAGTAAATGATATTGCTTGTAATAGTTGTATGCATATTTGTATTCCTAGAATATATCATGCTGAGTGTAAACATCCATATAACATTGAACAGTATACTACTAATATGCATATGATTGGTAAGTTGGAAAAAATTCCATTGTTGCTTGTCTAGAATGAAACCTCTTTGCTGACATGCTGAGAGCTGTGCACACTCTCGATAGTATGTTCTGGTAGAGATGGAAGGCATCTAGATAGCCACCATATGCATACAGAATATGGAAAAGTGTTGTGCCAAAGTATTGGTCAAGATAGTAGCATAACTATGTAAATCATATCTGTATGCATAATAGGTTATCATGTCAACATGATTTGATGATTATGAAGTATTACTAATCATGTACTTAATTTTGATTTGTAGTAAAGATCATGAAGAATGATGAACACCGAACAAGTGATGGATGTTCAACAAGAAGATTTACAAATCAAACATAATATAGAAGGCTTGTGGCTAGAAGATTCTCTTAGAAAGAGGAAGAGAATCATGACAATGTAATTGAAGAAGAAGTGTGAATCAAGGATTCCATTGAAGAAAGCTTTGTTCGGGTACCCAAGATCGATAGTCAATTGATGAGCTTAATGATCATCATGGGTGATGTGGATCTCAACCTTTGCTACAAGGTTGAATATGGTTTCTATACACAGATGACATGGATGCAAGAAGGAACTCACCATAGAGTTCGAATAATATTGAGGCTCATATCAATAGATCCATCTGATGAGAGATGGCACAGATAGATATGCAGAAGATCACTCAATGCAGAGTGTGAATGATGTTCAGTCACAAAGGGAGAATTGACAGTTTCTTGATAAGCTTGGGCTTTACCAAAAGTAAAGCTTATCCGTTACGAATGTGGAACCTGTCATACTATTACTATATGTGGATGATCTATTTTTACAAACAGATCATGAAAAGCAAGAAGAAGATGGTTGTAGAATTGAAAATGAAAGATCTCAGATTGATGCATTACTTCCTAGGTCTGGAAGTATGGCAAGGCTCAGAAGGAATCTTTCTCATCCCAAGAAAGTATGCTGTGGAAATCTTGAGAAGAATTGATATGTTGGAATGTGAAGCCATGGCGACTCTCATGGGTTTCGACTTGAAGTTGTTAGCTGATGACCCCTCATAGTTAGTTGATGTGACTCTGTACAGACATATTAGTGGGTCATTGATGTACCTAACGAATACCAGGCCAGATATATGCCTTGCTGTGAACACCTTGAGTCAGTATCTAGTGGAAACTAGATGTGTTCACCTGATAGTTGCAAAGCATGTGATGAGGTACCTAAAGGGTACAATAGACTTTTATCTATGTTATCTTGGAAATCATGACTTTATATGGCTACACAGATGTTGATTGGGAAGGAAGTGTATCAGACAGGAAGAGCACATCGAGAGGATGTTATTGTCTGGGATTAGCCATGATCTCGTGGTTTAGCAGGAAGCAGTCTAGTGTGGCTCTCAGCACAAGCGAAATATATGGTTGCTTACTCTGCTAGTTGTGAAGCGGTATGGCTTCAGGATTGTTTGACTTAGAGATAGACCCAACTGTGATCCCATGTGACAAATAGAGTTGTATCGAGATGGCAGAGAATCCAATGTTCCATGATAAGTCAAAGCACATAGAGATCTGACAAGATATGGTGCAGAAAGGAACTATAAAGTTCGAATTTGAACAAGTTACCGATGTACCAACCAAACCTCTACCTCAAGTAAAGTTTGAGTATTTCCGAGACAAGCTTGGTAGAACCCTCCTCAAAAGGGGGAGTGATGTAGACACTGATGATGAGATTGCCCGCATCGACAGTGAAGTCGATGATGAGGATACCTGTATCGATGATATGCTTACTTGTATTGATGATGATATGTAGGATACATGTATTACTTGTATTGATGATATGTATACATGTATTGATGAGGATACCTATATTGGTGATGCCAACAGAGAGGTTGGTGGATGGTCCTTAGATAGGGTCAAAGTTGACAAGGGGATTGCATCATCCTTGAACACATGTTCTAAAAGGATCCGTAGACACATGTCTTCGAAAATGAAGTCCTTAGTGGACAAGTGGGGATTGGATTATCCCTGGACTTCAGTCCTAAAGTGAGCCGTAGACACATGTCTTCGAAAATGAAGTCCTTAGTGGACAAGATGGGATTGGATCGTCCCTGGATTTATGGTCCCTTGAATTGAGCCGTAGACATGATGTCTCCAAGAATGAAGTCCTTAATGGACAGGATGGGATTGGATCATCCCTGGATTTATGGTCCCTTGAATTGAGCCATAGACATGATGTCTCCGAGAATGAAGTCCCCTAGTGGACAGGATGAAATTGGATTGTCCCTGGATTTATGGTCCCCTTGAATTGAGCCATAGACATGATGTCTCCAAGAATGAAGTCCCTAGTGGATAGGATGGGATTGGATCGTCCCCTGGATTTATGGTCCCTTGAATTGAGCCGTAGACAAAGGTCTCCAAAAATTGATTGATGGGATTGGATCATCCCTGGATTTATGGTCCCTTGAATTGAGCCATAGACAGAGGTCTCCGAGAATTGGTTGATAGGACTGGATCGTCCCTAGACCTTGGTCCAAAAGGTACATGATAGGACTGGATAGTCCCTGGACCTCGGTTCAAAAGGAACATGATAGGACTAGATCATCCCTGGACCTTGGTTCAAAAGGAACATGATAGGACTGGATCGTCCCCTAGACCTCGGTTCAAAAGGTACATGATAGGACTAAATCGTCCCTGGACCTTGGTTCAAAAGGTACATGATAGGACTGGATCGTCCCTGGACCTCAGTTCAAAAGGTACATGATAGGGATTGTATCATCAATGGGACCTATGTCCTAAAGAGAGTGGGATTGATCATCCTATAATATGATCGTGTGTATTGCAGAGTATATGATGTTGATGATCATGTGATGACGATGCTGATGATCGTATGACGACGATGTTGATGATCGTATGATGACGATGCTGATGATTGTATGACGACGATGCTGATGATCATATGATGATGATGTTGATAATCGTATGATGACGATGTTGATGATCGTATGATGACAATGCTAATGATCATGTGACGACGATGTTGTTGATCGTGAGGATCCAGATGATGATATTGTTGTAGCTGTTCAAGTGCTACAGAAGATTCGGTACTGAAGATGTTGATGTTCCAATATTGAAGATCTTGAAGATATTTCAGTAACTGGTTGAGTTACTGATGATGTTGAGAAAGCTCCCAATGATTTATAGATGTATCATGTATGTTGTTGATGACTCCTTGCTCCTGCAGATGTTGTTATAATATCCTTCTCGTTAAGGGGGAGTGTTGAGATATTGTAACTTCTAAGAATATTATATTTGTACTTTATTATTCCAGAGATGTTTCATTCCTCCGTGAAGATCTTATTGTATATATGGAGATGTTTATTCCTCCGTCGGATTGTGGTAACTTGGGGTTATTAGACTTCCCTAGTGGGGGTCGGCCCTATGTGTGTTATGTGGTTCAAAGGGATATTAGACCACCCTAGAGGGGTCGGCCCAGTCAGTTGTAATGGGGTGTTTAACCCAATGGTAAAGTTGGGGCTGACATAGTTAATATAAATATACACGTCGGAGATGTGTATAAATAGAGGAAGTGTGTTCCTCATTTAACACACATTCACTCACTCAGAAAGTAGCGCACTTGTGAGGGAGAGCTCTACTATGGAGGAGGAGGAGGTCATGTCTTTGGTTTACATCTTTGTATTTTGTTGATCATCTATATTGAGGAAGCTTTGTTGGGTTTTCTACCCATGAGGGTTTCCCGGGATAAATCTGTGTCTCTTGTGTTTATGCTGTGCTTGTTGTTTCTTCAGTGATCCTGTATATGCTATTATTGTGAAATGGAATGGAATGCTGATATTTTATGTCTTAGCATATTGAATCTTAAATAAAATTCGAACATACACTAGCGGGGCCTTGGCCTTGAGCTCCTCGCTAGGGAAAACCATACAACGCATGTATACAATATTTACATTAAAAGCCAATATTTCCTAAGCGTCAAAATTGGGGTATTACAAGTAATTGGGGTATTAAAAGAACTCCCCCCGACAGGAAAAAGAAGAAACACATATGGGACATGTGGAAATAACCTCCAAATTTTAGGAAAATAAAATTAGGGGACGAGGGAGAGAAACAAATTAGGGTCATTATCAGGTGATTCCTAGGGTTTCTCTCCCCTAATTTGTTTTGATGACCCCTTCATATTCTATTTAAGACTAACTTGTAAGATCAGAAACTCCTCATCTTCTTCCTCTCTTTTTCCTGATGATGGACCACACTAGCTTGGTCTGAAATGTCCATTGGAAAAATCTTTTGCAATGGATCCGGAAGACTTTATTTCTCAAAACAATGCTCGTAGAAGCCTGAGAACTGAAATAAATATTATTTATTTATTTTTTAATAAAATGCTTCTTTTAATTATTTATATAAACAATTATATTTTATTTATTTTAAATAAAATATTTATTTTGACTATTTCTTTAAACAATAATAAAATATATTATGAGCATTTTACTAAAAAAAATGTCGACCATTTAGCAGCCATCACTAAGTGGTAAACAAGAAAACCCACTAACAAAATCGACCAAGCACTTTCAACAAAATTGCCACTTAGACGTATAGACATACAGTATGGCTAATAAAAATTCATTTGACATTAAAAAACATAAAATACAGCTTTGTATTACACATAACAAGAATCACAAACACCAAGATCCATAAATCAGGGTTTCCTGTAATTCTTTTTTTCTTTACAAAACATTTATTTCAAAAGAATAACATAGAATTCTACATCAAGATCCATAGATCAGGGTTTCCTGTAATTCTTTTTTTCTTACAAAACATTTCTTTCAAAAAAAAACATAAAGTTGTTATTACTGTTAAACAAACAAAAAGTTTGGTGTCACAGATCAGCACCTGAGAGACTACATGAGCTGATATAACTTATATTGTGAAGCACTGTTCTGTGCTTAGTGTGTTGTACTTGTCTGGCTCATTCACCATGTTCTATTCCACAAATGTTTTTATCACCCAAGCGGGTTTTGACATTGTGGTCTGATTTAGTATAACAGATAGATGCCTTCAACAAGGCAAAATCTGAATATCTTAAAACACTTAAATACAACAGATGAAAGCTTTCAGTGTAACCTGTGCTTTATTGTGAAGTAAAACTGTCCTCAGCAATTGAATCTAGGCTTGAGACGAAGATTTAATCCTTCTTCAGTCATATGGAGTGTCAATGAGGGACAATATCTCACTTCCTTACCTTCAACAGCTTCAAATTTGAAGAAACGTATAAGCACAGCAGCAAAAATCTTCATTTGCATGTATGCAAAATCCTTGCCAAGACAAATGCGAGGTCCAGCCTGTAAGTCAAGCACACACCTTATCAATTTCAAGGCATTACCATAGGTGCTTTTTCAAAATATTAACTATCATGGTTAGGGCACTTACCTGAAATGCAGTAAATTTGAATGGTGACTGTGGCTGAAAAATTCCATCATGAAGCCATCTCTCAGGCCTAAACTCCTCCGCATCACTTCCCCAAAGGTATGTCATTCTTCCCATAGAGTAAGGGACATAGTTGATCATATCACCTTTCTTGATTTTGAATCCATCAGGAAGGATGTCATCAGAAACTACATTTTTTACATCCTGCAAATTGCAAATTATTTTATGATAAGCCATATTCTTTAATTTAATCTTTGAATCAAATACTAAGTGAAGAAGGATGAAATAATATAAGATGCATATTCTTCGAAAAGTACAGTGATTTCCGTACTTCTAATTTTACCAGAGGAATCCAAAATTCAAATGAATTTATCCATATTTTTCCAAAAGTCAAGTCATAAAAGAAATTGGTTTGGGCAAGCCCACAAATGCAATGAAAATATGAATATAATATTATGCCATATATCTTCTATCCTACCTGACGAGAATTTCAGTGCACGCTAACAAGTGGAGAAACAAGATTAACAAGATACAATTATACATGGACACTGATCAGTCAAAAGAATGTTGGGGTTACCTAAATGACTGAAGAAAGATACACAAGTGTCTTACCACAGGAATTGGTGGGTGTAAGCGCAAGGCCTCTGATAAAGCTGCATGAAGATACTGCATCTTATCCAATACTGTATGCGTCAGACTTTGAGAAAACATACTGATAGATTCTTCAGTGGACACACATTCATTCTCCTTGACCAGGTCATGAATTTCTTGAAGAAGCTTTCTTTCAACATCTGGATTCTTGCAAATCAAATGGAAGAACCAACAAAGGGTAATTGCAGTTGTGTCCCGGCCAGCTATCATGAAATTCAGAATAATATCTCGGAGATACTTGTCAGAGTAGTTCTCTGGGTGTTTCTCACTCAATGCAATAAAGCGAGACAGTATGTCTGGTTTTACCTGTAAAAGTATTTGAAGCCAGTGACAGATAAACAAGGTCATGACTAATGAGTACGAGCAGTAATAGTATGTGAAAATGTGCAAAGAACAATTAGAGCGTCTGTTTGTGAGATAAGTTCCAAATGAAGACTAAGAGTGATGTGGGCATTCTCTTACATAGTTATTTTGGATGGAAATCTCCTGTCTTCTGCTCTGAATGACCTTGTAGACAAAATCATCCACTGTTTTGATGCTTTCCTTCATTGTGACTTCTGACCCAATATTGAAGTATCGTCTTAATTTCCAAGTAGGGTCAACATAACGCCACAAAAGCATAGCATTTGCAGTATCAAAAGCTTTTGCAAATGATGCCTCTACTCCAGAGTTGGTATTTGATAAGCTGTTGATCTCTATCCCAAAGCCCAGTTTTGCAAATCGCATCCATTGTTGATTTCAGTAAAAGATCCTATTGCCATTTATCCAAGTCAATTTATGATTCTGCAACACACTATTTGCCATAGAGTATTCACAGAAGGATATACAGAGATTAATGTGGAAAGAAATTCCATCTTAGGATATGCCCTAGAAAAAGCCCCTAGAAAAAGCGTGTATAATACGTCACATGGACAACAACCACAAGCCCAAAAGGGCCCGTAGCACCATAATTGAAAATTCATTATGTGGTTTGAGGGATCTTCTTTGGAATTGCTTTCAAACTTCATAATGTATGTGGGAAATTTTGTCAGAATAGTAGGCCATGTTGAGTCACGGCACATCAGGTCGTTTATCAGGTGAAGACAAATTGAGTAAATTTCAAGTCGCGAAGAATGATAACTGAGTTGTGAGATAGAATTACAGTTGCTAGAATATGCAAAAGATGCTTATGCTCCAGAGTTGGTATTTGATAAGCTGTTGAGCTCTACCTCCAAAGCCCAGTTTGCAAATTGCATCCATTGTTGATTTCAGTAAAAGATCCTATTGCCATTTATCCAGGTCAATTTTTTATCTGCACCATACTATTTGCCATAGAGTATTGACAGAAGGATATACAGAGATATAGAGATTAATCTGAAAAGAAACCCCGTCCCAGGATATGCCCTAGCAATAGCCTGTAATACGTCACATGGACAACAACCACAAGCCTAAAAGGGCCCGTAACACCATAAGTGAAAAGTCATTATGTGGTTCGAGGGATCTTCTCCAAAATTGCCTTCAAACTTCATATGTCTGTGGGAAATTTTGTCAGAATGGTAAGTCATGTTGGATCATGGCACATCAGGTCATTATCAGGTGGAGACAAATTGGGTAAATTTAAGGTTGCCAAGAATGATAACTGAGTTGTGACATAAGAATTACAGTTGCTAGAATATGCAAAAGATGCCTATGCTCCAGAGTTGGTATTTTATAAGCTGTTGATCTCTACCCAAAGCCCAGTTTGCAAATTGCATCCATTGTTGATTTCGGTAAAAGATCCCATTGCCATTTATCCAGGTAAATTGTTTATTCTGCACCAAACTATTTGCCATAGACTGTTCACAGAAGAATAGATAGAGATACAGCGATTAATGTGAAAAGAAACCCCATCCCAGGATATGCCCTTGCAATGGCCTGTAATACGTCACATGGGCAACAATCACAAGTCTAAAAGAGCCCGTAAGACCATAAGTGAAGAGTCATTATGTGGTTCGAGGAATCTTCTTCAGAATTGCCTTCAAACTTCATATGCCTGTGGGAAATTTTGTCAGAATAGTAGGCCATGTTGGATCATGGCACATCAAGTGATTTGTCAGGTGAAGACAAATTGGGTAAATTTAAGGTCGCCAAGAATGATAACTGAGTTGTGACATAAGAATTACAGTTTCTAGAATATGCAAAAGATGCCTCTGCTCCAGAGTTGGTATTTGATAAGCTGTTGATCTCTACCCCAAAACCCAGTTTGCAAATTGCATCCATGGTATTGATTTCAGTAAAAGATCCCATTGCCATTTATCCAGGTCAATTTTCGATTCTGCACCAAACTATTTGCCAGAGTATTCACAGAAGGATGTATAGAGACATAGAGATAAATGTGAAAATAAACCCCATCCCAGGATATGCCCTCGCAATAGCCTGTAATACGTCACATGGGAAACAACCACAAGCCTAAAAGGGCCCGTAAAGTCATTATGTGGTTCAAGGAATCTTCTTCCGAATTGCCTTCAAACTTCATATGTCTGTGGGAAATTTTGTCAGAATGATAGGCCATGTTGGCTCATGGCACATCAAGTGATTTGTCAGGTGAAGACAAATTTGGGTATATTTAAGGTCGCCAAGAATGATAACTGAGTTGTGACATAAGAGTTGCAGTTGCTACAATATGCAAAAGATGCCTGTGCTCCAGAATTGGTATTTGATAAGCTATTGATCTCTATCCCAAAGCCCCCAGTTTGCAGATTACATAAATTGTTAATTTCAGTAAAAGATCACAATGGCATTTATCCATGTCAATTTATTTGATAAGCTGTTGATCTCTATCCCAAAGCACAGTTTGCAGATTGCATGAATTGTTAATTTCAGGAAAAGATCCCAATGACATTTATCCTAAGTTACCACGATACGGATATGGATACGGATTCGGATCCGGATCCAGAAACATTCACCAGATTTTTTAAAACCCAGGATCAGGATACAGTGGGGAAAACGGCAGGTACAAAAAATATAAAAATATTTTATAATAAATTAAAACATAGAGTGAAGAATCAAAACTTTACAAAAAACACAAGAGTAGAACTATAAGTTAATGCGAAAAAGAGAGTTTTCATGCATATTACTGTTAGCCATTCATGTACCATTAACTAATTATTTGATAAGTTATAACCATGATTGATATTGATAATTTTTATAACTATTTCAGCATGAACTTGAAGCAGGAACAACCGTGATTTTGTGAGCCAAATCCACCCATGGAATAAAGTGGTTTTCTTGAAGACTGTGGCAGGACAACATAATAGTGTGGGTGAAAGTGAGCAACAACGTAGAACATAAAGATAGATCATCCCTTGACAGCAGACCTCGAACATAAAGATAAATCAAATAAAAACGTTGAGGGCAGATCTTGATATATCAATGTTCAAGAGCAGATCTTGACTTAAGGATAGATTAGACCTTGAGCAGGAATGGGGTTTATGCTTTTAGCCATTAGATATTTTAGGGTTTGTTAAGTTCTTCATTTAATAAAAATATGGGGAATCGGTGGGTCATAGAAGCACTGGAAGTTTCAGGATCCGTTTGAAAAAATTCAAGAATTGTTTGTTTTTTCACAGTATCCATTTGAAAAAATTCAAGAATTGTTTGTTTTTTCACAGGATCCGTTTCATGGAACCAAGGTATGTTTCCTTCTGCAGGGATCCGTTTCCATGATGGATCCATTGGATCCGTATCGGCTAGGGGGATCCAATCTGGATCCGTATCGGCAGATCCGCGGATCCTACACACTTGAGTAGCAGATCCGATAACATAGCATTTATCCATGCTGCAAATTTATGATTTTGCACCATACTATTTGCCGTAGAGTTTTCTAATGTGGAAAGAAACCCCATCCTAAGGTATGCCCTTTAGCAATAGCTTGTAATACATCACATGGGCAACAACCACAAGCCCAAGAGGGCCCATGAAGGATGACAGTGGGACTCCTCCCTATTTGAACTGGTGAACTCCTGGCAATATGTATTAAAACTGTAACTTCAAATCGATTAAACTAACCCATTAGGCTTTATTTATATATATATATATATATATATATCCAAAGGAAAACCGGATCCTTCTTGTTCAAAATATATAAATATAGAGTGGCTCAACCACTAACCACAATAACCATTAACCATTGGTAACTTTGAATTACTCAATTAGATTTAAATCTCTGATTTAAGGCCTCTCATCAACAACATGCCTTAGATGGATAGCAACTGATTATATATATATATATATATATTAAAAGATAGTATTTGACCACCATTGGTAACTTTGAATTACTCAATTAGATTTAAATCTCTGATTTAAGGCCAATCATAAGCAACATGCCTTAGATGGATAGCAACTGATTATTAATATTTGGGGTTAACCTTTATATATATATATATATATGAGATATTATTTGACCAGAATTATAATTCAAAATGATTGATGAGAAGAAATACATTTTAAAATGATCAAATTATCAAAATTTCTAAAAAATAAATGCATGAGAAACTTTCCACTTACAAATGGGACTCAATAACAAATGCAATTCCAATTATAAAATTTCACAGCTAATGAGCTAATAGGCGAAGGATTTAACATGCCTGCATCTCTACTGTTTGCTTTTTTCCATAGGTTTCCAAAAGAATTTTGGATAGTTTCACTGCATTCTCCCGGAAAACGACACTGCTGAAGTCCTTCAAAACTTTGGCGGAGAATTCAAAACTAGCTATTTTTCGCTGTTGTCGCCAATGCTCACCATCAACGGTGAAAATACCATTTCCAAGAAGGTCTTCCAAAATATCATGGCTGAACTTTCCCTGTGAACTTTTCAAAACTAAATATATCACAACTAAGTTACTAACATATAGAAAGATATGACTCAAGATATCCGAAGCAATCTATTCTCCATATATAGAGCACAGAAGCTGACCTTGTCGTAGTTTGCAAAATTGAATCGAAGGATGTGCTCCACATTTGCAGGATCCGTGGTAAAAACATAGCTGAAGGCAGGATAAGCTATTCTGTAAGTTTTGTAGCGTCTGTGATGATCAAAAATAAAGTCATGAAATCGTTTGAAATTGATGATGTTAGCAACCATGGTTGCAGCGATAGGTGGGCGTAAGTCACTACTCCATTTGACTTTGAATAACAATATCACCAACAGAGCCAGCGCTATTGATGCTGCTACATATTCCAAGCTCCAATCCATTGTTTCTTCTGGCAAGACAGATATGATTTTGATGAAATGAAATGAAACGGGTATCAGGAATTCTCTGAATTGTGTTATTTTAGGCAAAACTAAAGACGTTGGTTCCATTTAATTACCCTCTGCATGTCATACTTACTTGGAAGGGGTAGGGATTGCGGTGTGGAGCTTCTACGCGAGCTGAAAGGTGCCTGCGCTCAGCCCAAATCACGTGTTACAGATTCATTCCAATTTCCTTGGTCTGTGAAAAAATGAGTGCTCGAGGAGGAAGTCGGCGTACGTAATGTGTGCATAGGATGCCTGGGGAAGAAGGCTTAAAGTCTTTCGTTTTTTTTTAAGTTAAGAGAAAAGACTTTGTTAAGTATGTGTCAACACCAACTCTAGTAATAATTTATCATGAATGGATTAAGCCATTTCAATAACAACTTCATATAATATAAAATTTCAATTCATATAATATAAATCATTATGAACCGTTGACCAGGAATTTTAAATAAAACAATTCATATAATATAAATCATTATGAACAGGTGACAGGGAATCTTAAATAAAATAATTCAGTATGATGGGACCATTGTTGAATTTTTTTTTTTTGAAAAGTTAAGAGAAAAGACTTAGTTAAGTATCTGTCAACACCAACTCCAAACAAAATAATTATTATGTCCTTGACATATATGAATTGGGAGGAGCTATTAAAGTGATCGTACTATAAATAATATTCTCTAATTTAAAGTTGAACATTTGAAATCCAAATTTTATTAATTTTTATTTTCATTTTTCTAATTTTCTATTGGTTGAACAGATGTGAGGTCAGCCTCGTAAAACAGCCAGGGGGTTTCACTTGACATCTGTCCACCTTGATGTCATCCACCCCCAATCCACACTGCTTGCTGACAAGTACGGACTGGCGAGCAGAGAAGGCGAGAATGTGTGTTACGCACTGTATTTATGAGTTTAATAATGTACCTTCGACGGGAGCAGGTGTAGGAATCAAAGATCCCAACTCCACTATGTACTGGTTGCCATGCAACCCGGGGGCTCCAACGAATTTCTCGATCAGTTTGCGAGAACTACTTTTCTGAGATTGACACTGTCTTGACTGTGTCGTGTGCCATCCCGGGAGACTTTCAAAAGAAATCAGCGAATGGAAAGCATTATTTAATCATCTCTATCAAGCCTTTTCAACTGACCTGTTTCCGCATATTGTTTTATCAAGCAACACCATAATTAGCCATTTGGTCGACCCGGTGATGGAACTGTTGAAGGATCTTATTAAAATGGAGGATGACCGTCAGACTCTGCAAACTGACTTGAAGCCTATGGAGACCCTTCGACGAGATATTACCACCCTCTTCTGAGATGAAGTCGATATTTGGTGCACCTTCTTCCAAAATCAAGAGAAAGTGTCCCTCGAGCTCGTGATGACTTGCTTATAATCGCTGCGAAATTCTCTTAGAGAGGCAGCATTCCTACTGTCCATCGATAGTTCGGGCACGCGGCGAGGCTGTCTTGACTGTCTGGTGTGCAAGCCCAGGAGATTCTCTAAAGAAATCAGAGATTGGAACACATTTTTTGGTGGGCTCTATGACGGTCTTCAAAGTGACTTGTCAATATTGATGACTTCTCTACAGTTTCTTCAATCCAGACCGTTGCATATAGAGGAGCCATATGTTACAAGCCGCACGCATTTATGCAGTCCTCGCTTTCGATCCATTCTACCAATTTCTCGGCCATCACAGCGGACTACTATATATATATATATATATATATATATGCAATTATTGTTAGTTGCTCGCATGTTATAATGGTGCCTGAACAAAGCCATTATAATACAGCTTAAGCAACAAAAAAAAAGGCGTGCCAGGTATTAATCGAATATGGGAGTCGTCTAGATCGATTAAATAAACACAGTATATACCATGGCAATTGTCACACAAGCAGCATCTATTGACTTTAATTGGCTATGAGGAATCCCAATTGAAGGTTCCAGGCACAAAATGTTTGGCGATCCAAGATATAACTAGTTGATGGCTATAGTCGACGAATTTCAACTAGACAACTCTCTCCAATGAGTAATACATATGTCAGCTACATAATCGATGAGATATTTACTCAGTCTCAAGCCAAAACAAAATCTCAATCAATGGTCTTATGTGCTCAACGATGTCCAAACCATAGACATCTCATTACCCTCTTAGTTGACCATCCAAAAAATGGAAATCCAATCGATAGATATGTCAAGTGATTGTTATAGTCAATGTCTCCAAAGTGACCAACAAGTCGATATGTACATCATCTAAGTAACGCCTAGATGACCTCTATGAATCCAATGAAAATTACATGGAGGAAGTAAATGACATAACAAAGAGTGACAGATCAAGATCAAGAACACAATCAAGATTGAGATCGAGAACAAGAACAAGGCAAGCACTGTGTACTCTATGCATAGCAATGGCCATGGCCATCAATATGATGAAGAGCGCATGACCAGAATGGATGAGATTGGTGGAGGCCATCTCTAATATTCAATAAACACTACTTCTAAACTTGTTGAGAAAAACAAACATTAATAACTCATAAATAACACTTGGCTCATGCATACAAAAGTATTGACTCAACATAATAATATGTGGGGATATATGCATGCAGGGTCGGCGTTAAGAGTCTAGTGTTGGAGCGGTCTGATACTCTTCGAGGGACGGGTGCAGTGTTCACGGTGTGGGCCAATGCTTGGAAATCACTTGATGCTCTTGGTGTAGTAGATACCTTTCGTCCAGATTATCCTCAGCTTGAGGGGTGAGTGAACAATATGTTTGTTAGCCTTGCCAAACTTGTTTTCATCTGTCATGGAGAAAATAATGGAGCTTCATTTTGCTACTGGTCATGGTGATCCAGGGTACGGGGTTTCTCAAATTCTTCTAGCGTCCAGAAAGATGTTTAGCTCATAAAACAACATACAGTTGGGTAATCGATAATTATACTCATTCAAAACATGGAAGTGAAAAATTCATACGGCTTTGCAAGTTATGTTCATTTCTAATTAAATTTCCAATGATGAAGTTCAGCGGATTGAATACTGTGGAAGCTCGGTGCATAGAAAGACATGCGATTCTGGAAACACTTGCTCAAGCATTGCCTGATGGGAGTATCAGATTAACTCTAAACTTGTTTCCATATATAACAAAACTGGCTCTCTTTTCACCACTTTAGAGCCGGCAAAGGGAACATCCATCATAGCTATGGTCGGGTTAATGTATTTTGTCTTCATGATTTCTAAATCGACGCTGTGCATTATTTAAAACTGATTTGATTTGGTTATGGTTACCAGATCGTAATAGGTTGTGATGATGTTGGTAGTTGCAGAGTGGGGGTGGAGGTGGAGGTGGAGGTGGAGGTGGTGGCAAACTCTATTTCATAAAAAAATTGAGGATTAATGATTTGAGCAAGTTTATGGATACATTATTTTTATTCATCTTAACTTCTATCAATTGTGCGGCATATCTCCAAGTAAATAGATCCTTCCTACAACTTTCTACAAATAGAGCAAGTGGCGATGTCAAGGGCATTGCCACCACGTGGCTCTTATTAATAATTTATCATGAATGGACTAAGCCATTTCAGTATCAACTTCATATAATATAAATCATGCTTAACAGGTTTTTTGGAGTTCAAGCAGTCTTTTCTGAATATTATCGTGCTTATTCAGCACATGTGGTATGTATTTTTGCTCGTCAATAAATACGTTTTTTTCTTTTGAAAAAAAAGGTTGCAATGAATTTTAAATAAAATAATTCGTATAATATAAGTCATTATGAACAGGTGACAGGGAACTTTAAATAAAATAATTCAGTATGATAAGACTATAGTTGAATTTTATTGGTTTTCTTATCAATGAGGATAAATATCTTTGAACAAGAGGATATTGTGTGGACAGTATAGTGTGTAGGATATATATTGTATGTGATATTTACCAAAGTTGAATTTTATTGTTTTTTTTATCAATGAGGATATATCTTTGAACAAGAGGATATTGTGTGGACAGTACATTGTGTAGGATATATATTGTATGTGATATTTACCAAAGTTGAATTTTATTGGTTTTTTTTATCAATGAGGATAAATATCTTTGAACAAGAGGATATTGTGTGGACACTACAATGTGTGGGATATATATTGTATGTAATATTTGTTTTTAGGTTTTTAGTTTTGAATAAGTGTTTTAAGTGAAAATATTTATGATTCTTGTGAGATGAAGGTATAAAATAATATATATATATATTAACAATAACGAGTAATGAGCCTTTATATAAAAAGAAACAGGAGTTTACAAAATTTCTCGGAGAGACTGATCCAGAGATATATGGATTTCCAATTCTTCTTTTACTTATTTACCGAACTGTACTGAACATGAAAAGAGATCAAAAAGAGGCAGCTATAGATCCTAACAAACTGTCCTAGGATCAAAGTATAGAAACAAGTCATATGTTGAGTAAGGTTTCCCTAAAACTTAGGAATTCAAACAGTTTCTCCTACTAACCTATCCAGAGTGGATACTATGTCATAATTATGATACATCATCAAAAAAAGAGAGCCAAAAAAAGTTCTAGAAACCTTGGAATACCCGGTTGAACTGATTACTGCTGAGAGATGTCCATCTTTTCGCTTCTAGCTCCTTCCACCTACCCTTTATCGTTGCCATTGAGCTCCACGTCGCTCTTCTTGATGTCCGATTTCAAGCTGTCGATTTTGGCTTCAATTCTCCTAGCAATTCCGAGCAATGCCGAGATACTATTGTCCATATTTGAAGAAGCCGCCTGCTCAGCAATTTTCTTCCCATTAGCACAGACCTCCGAACTCGTGACTTGAACCAGGGTGTAAAGATGAGAGAGGGCTTGTTTTAGCTCAGAGCTTTCCCCTCTGAGCTTACAAAGCTGAATTTCCATTTTCTTCAGGTAAGTTTGGACTTCATCAGGAAGACAAGCGAACCCCAGCTCCGGAGCAGGACCATTCTTTTCAGTGTTTTCAGCAGGAAGGTTCTAATGCTTTCCCATCCCCAACACCGCAGCCTTACAGTGCTCGTGAAGTGCTTGTTGAACCTTGACCGTGCCTTCAAATTCCATCCCCTATCCTGTTTTCTTCGCAATAGGTAGATTCAAGTAGCCTGTCCCCCCAACTCCCTCAGAGTTAGAGATGTGCTTCTTACACCGAAGGCATTTCAACGAGGAGAGGCACGAATCGATAGAGGGATCACCCATTCTATCTTGGATACAAAAAACCCAATTCAAATGATAGAATAGGGGGCACTTGCGAACGATATAAGGGTTGGCTCTGCCCCGAGCCCTAGGCGTCAATAAATTCTACCTGCTTGCCAGCTGTGGCAAGCGTGAGACCACATGCACCGAGGAGACGCGCGGAGGATCCAAAGGAATGGGGTCGATCACCTTGGGGATCGAGGATCCCAATTTATAACATTTCCAAGTCAAAAAAAATTGACACTTCCAAATGTTAAGGTGTCGAAAGTGATCCATCAAAACCATAAGAGAAACAAGAGTTTAGGGGACCCAAATGTTCCCAAGCATCTGATGATTGGTGACCATAGTTCCACAATCCAAACCAGCTCCAACATTGGCCATTGCATCGGCATGTTGATTATTAGACCTCAACAAGTGTATGAAATTGATGGTATTGAATTCTTTGACTAAGCACTTTAGAAGATGATAATTTTGTGTGATAGGTTTCTTGCGAGCCTTTGCCAAGTTTCTTGCCTCCCTAATGACCAGCATTGAACCACCAAAGACCACCATATCCTCAACTCCAACCTTTCTTGCTAACTCCGTACCTTTGATCAAGGTGAGCCATTCAGCCCCATTGTTGGTCCTTCTGCCAATGCCCCATGCGAAATCTTTCAGCTTGTTTCCTTCGGAGTCATAGAGGACTCCTCTTGCACCTGCCAACCTAGGATTTCCCTTCGAGGCACCATCGAAGAACAACATGTTGCAATCTATACTCTTCTTCCAGACTTGAAAGTCATCTGAACTCATTCTGATTTGCCAATTTTGTGGATTGTGATTCTTGGGATGTGGATTCCTGTATAAGAAGGGAGGAGGTACCAAGAAGTCAACTACCCAGATTTTCTCCTTTGCCGTCAAAGGTTCCTTATTGATATTATTCATTCCCCTTAAGTACATAAGTTCTATCCATACAGCCTTAGCAGAAGAGAGGACTTTGCTAGGGGTGGATTTGTTGTCTTCGAAGATTTCCTTGTTCCTTGTTGTCCAGATCTTCCAGCAAATGAGTTTAGGGAGGGACTCCCAGGCTCTTTTAAAGTCCGGTTTCCTGTAGAAAGTTCTGAGGTAGTAATCTCTCCAGCTTGCGAACAAATCGTTCCAATTTGTAGGCGGAATCAGGTTAGGTTGCAGATCCCTATATGCTCGATGCCAAACCTCCTGGAAAAATTGGCATTCAAGAAAGAGATGCTCGATGGTTTCTTCCTCGTCCTTACAAAGAATGCATCTTGCAGGTCCTTCAATACCCCTTTTTTCTTATATTTTCGACAGTGAGAATGTTTCGATGAGCCAGAGTCCAAGTAAAAACATTAATCTTTGGTAGGAAGTCCTTGCTTCACTTGGCATCCTTGTTTCTGTTGTTGATGAGGCCGTCCACAAAGCGAAATCCTTCCTTTACTGAATACAAACCAGCCTTTCCCCAGCCTCTTCGGTCATTCAGATTTTGATGCACAGGAAGTGATCCATTTAATAAGGAGAGGAGGGCATTGTAATCAACGATAAGGTGCTCTGGAAGCTCCAATTCTAACCAGCCAGCCCATCTTCCACGATTTGTCTAGGTTGATAAATCAAATAACGTATGGATGTTCTCAAGGGTCATCCATTCTTTTAGCTCTGAGAAGGCGTGCAAGAAATTGGAAGGGGAGTTGACGTTGATCTTATCATGCCAAATTTTAGTTTGTTTTCCATTACCGGGGACCCAATAGATACAACTTTGAATAATGAAGACTGCTTTCTTACACAGATTACAGATTGGAGTGCCTTTTCGATCCTGATCAATGTTTTCCACACTCCTTTTTCTGGCACCTATCATGTATTTTTTATGCATAATCTCTTTCCACCACGCACTTTTCCCAAATACAATTCTCCAAAGAATCTTGGCCCCTAGAGCTAGGTTCATGGAGAATGGATCTTTAACGCCAGCACCTCCAAAATCTTTAGGACTACAGATCAAGTCCCAGTTCACCAAGTGGAATTTTTTAGTGGTGTTGGATTTTCCACCTTGCCACAAGAAATTTTTGAGTTATTTAGTGATATCCTTCATAACAGGCTTGGGAGCTAGGGAGATCGAGCAAACATACAGAGGATAAGCTGAGAGGATAGAATTGATGAGCACAAGCTTACCGACAGGGTTGAGCCATCTAGAGCCCCAGGAGTTTATTTTATTTCTTATTTTCTCAATCGATCCTTGCTAATCAACGATCCTCACCCCCTCCTGAATATTGGAATCCCCAAATAGCTAAAGGAGTTCCAAGCAGCGTTTCCTTCAAAACTGAAGATCCTTTCTATTCTAGCTAGCAATCCAGGAGGGCAATTCCAGCCATAAACCTTGGACTTGGCTGCATTAACTTTACCATCTGAAGCTTTTAAGAACAAAGACAAAGCATTGTTGAAGTGCTTGGAAATGATGGTGGATGCGCCCCCAAGTAAGATAGTATTGTCCGCAAATTGAGCATGATTAACAGCTTTGGTTCCCCTGACAATCTTCAAACCTTTTAATTCCCTGGACTCTTGCAGAAGATGCAGTTTCCTGCTCAATGACTCTGCCACCAGCAGATAGAGGAACGAAGATAAGGGATAACCTTGGCGTAGTCCTCTGGAGGCTTGGAAAAAGTTTGCAGGCCTGCCATTAACTAAGGGAGCAATCTAGGGGCTACTAATGTGAGCTTTTACCCACCTGGTGAATCTTTTGGAGAAGCCAAATTTACTCATGATTTCAAAGAGAGAAAAAATGGTTGACTCTATCAAAGGCATTTACCATGTCGAGTTTGATGGCCATACCTTGATGCTTTTTTTCAATGCTAGAGTGGTGTGTACAACCCCAAAATCCATGGAGATACTCTCCCAAGGATGAGAAGGAACAGGGAGTGGTGTGTACAACCCCAATTTTCTATTAGTGGGATTACAAATGCACCACACACCCCTTTACATTCATGGTTACAATTATTTTCATCTGAGGCATAAACCTTTGCAAATGTACTACAATCCTCTCTACCCCGAAATGCCCAAATACAAGAGAAGTGTAAGCTTCTCTAATTACATGCACTTTATCAGTGGTAGGAATACAAAGTTTACCCAAATGGTAGAGTAGTTTATCCTACAAAAAAATTCTATTCACCTGCAAACCATGGATTAGCCTCTCATGTACATCTTTGAAGACTTCATCAATAGCATACCTTTCAACATAACTGACATGAGATAAGGAAGCATTCTTCAAAACAATAGATGTATAACTAGGAGGTCTAACAAGCATATCTACTCTCATGGCATCTGCACTGGTACTGATCTCAATATTGAATGATTGTTGCATGTTAGATAGAGCTATCACTGGTGCAGTGTTGATCTTTTCTCTCAAAGTGTCAAAGACCCTTTGTTGTCTGCCTTCCCTCTGAAAGACATGTCTCATCTCAAGCATTTCACTCTTATGAAAATGATCAAAAGCATTGAAAGCATTAGACTTATCAAGGTCTTTGGATTTTTCCACCACAAGAACAAGTTTTTTGCTAGCGTTTATGACTCTTCATTTGACCTACACTAATAAGGGATGAGTTAGCTTCCATGCTACAAGCTCTAACAATTTTTCCTCCTCCATCTTTTGTGAGATGGTATTTGTTCTCTTTCCGAACTTGAAGATAGATTTTCTATCATAAAGATAAGGACTCCCTAGTAATACCACAGACATCCAAAGGAACTACATCCAAATCAACCTCATCTATCAACTTAGAAGCAATACCAAACCTCAATCTACACTGTTTGGTAACCTAAAGTTTTGCATTGTCATACAACCAACCAAGAGGGTAAGGCTTTTGGTGAGGTCTTATGGTTAGTCCCAATTTCTTCACAATCTCTTCAGATATCAAGTTAACTTCCCCGGATCAAACAAAGTTTCCACTTTTTTGTCCTTTGTCACTACTCTTATGTGGAATAATTCACTTCTTCTATCATTTTCAAGAGATGGAAATGTAGAAATTGAACTAGCATGAGAGGAAACTTTACCTTGTAACCCAACTACTGTGATTTTCTCTTCATCACCTGAATCAAATCCCAAGTCTTGTTGCACTGTAGCACTGCAGTTTTTTGCTTCCCTTTGCCACCGAATTTATTTGGTCTTAAATCTGGATGTAGCTTCCAACAGTGCTCGTCGCCATGCCCATCTGTTTTGCAATGAGTGCAAGAGGGATTTCTTTCCTCTTTCTTTGTTGTAGTTGTCCTCTTATCCTTTCCTTTTCCTTTTCCTTTGAAATGATTTTTTGAATGCTTGGATGTTCTTTCTTCTTGTACATTCTTTCCCCTGCTTTCAAGATGAATTACTTGCACACTCACTTCATCCAAATTAGTGGGGTTTAACAACAACAATGTGTGACGAATGTAATGGTGAAGTGCACCAATATATTTCATCAAAGTCTTTTGAGAATCTAAAGGAACATTCAATGCAAGTGCCTTCTTACTAAACTCTTTTGTGAAACTTTGAACATTCTAACCTTTACCCTGTCTCAGATTTTTCCATTCCATCATAGATTTTTGTACATGACCCAGTGGGTTGAATTGCTTTCTTGATGCAGAAGTAAATTCAGAGCATGAAGAAAGGAGTTTACCATTTTTCTTGCTACCTTTCTGAAGTTTGCTCTCCCACCATACAAGGGTTGTGCCTTCTAGCAGAAGAGAATCCAACTATATCTTCACTTCTTCCTCTTCAATTTGTTGTACAAGGTAGTAAACTTCGATATGTCTAATCCAAATATTCAACTTATATGCATTAGATTCTCCATTAAACATGGGTAAATCAAATTTTACATCTAGTTTCAATAATGTTTTTTTTTAAATCATTTTTCTGATGAAAACTAGAATGATGAGAATGAGAGGAAGAAGAAGAGATTTCATTTTAGGAGATGGAGGTTCAGGAGGGTCTCCTTCATTTCCATGGTTCACTAAATCATTATCCTCTGCTTTCACCCCCTTCTTTCCCTTCTTTTCCATTCTCTCTTGATAGTTTGCAAACAATTTTTCTACCATGTCTAACATCCAATAGAAAGCCTTGTGGAAATCCTTCTCATTCTCTACACGAGGGCCTTCATCCTCCATTTTCTTTCTTCGCACGTCCAATATCTAGGTTGAAATGATAAATTTTTCCTTCACCTGCTTTGAGCATGGCCCTAGTAAGTATCCACACTCACAATTCAATTCAAATAATACTGCTCTGATACCAACATGATCCGGGATCTTTTATTCGATGACTATCACATGAATTGCATTAAAAAGAGCATGAAAAAAGATTATGTGCAACATACATGAAGAAGAATACACATGAATATGAGAGACCACAAACGAAGTACACAAGACGTGATAACATAGTTCATCCCAAAGATAGACTATGTATCTGAGCCCACTTCTTAGTGGAGAGGATTTTATATTACCTCAACAAAATACATGACAATACCTTAATGCTGGTGATGGAGTAAATCCACTGATTGGATCCAATTTTTTACTGCACCAGTGACTCCATCTCGAAAAATCGATGAAAAATGACCATATACGCTGCCACCTTCGCCTCAATACCAGCTATAATAGTCTTCCTCTCTATGCATACTAATGCAGGCTTTTGACTATCAATTTCATTCCATGGGCATGTGGATTCTCCTCCCCTTGGGCACTAAAATGCAATGGCTTAAATACTTGTGGGTTGAGTGACCTTACCAACATGGACCCCTTGGTGGCATGGTTGGCATACATTATATTAAGTTATTAGTTGGAGTTTTGTTAGCATGGAAACCCCCCTTTTGGACATCGGTTACAACCATTATTTGTTTTATATACAAAACTATACATGTTGGTTGTTGGTGGGTTGCAATATAGTTGCAACAACATATGTGTGTGTGTGTGTGTGTGTTGGTTGTTATAGTTGGCGGAGGTTGCAATATTATATATATAATATATATTTTTGGTTTGTTTGTTGGGCGGGAGACCTGGGGTCAAGCTCGCGGGTTCCCACCCCCTTTTTTGGTTGAACTCCACCCAAATAAATATAAATAAAATATATGCCAAAACTATTACAATGGAAATTTGGTGGTATAACAGTTAGGTTGTTGGACTTGTTGTTTGGAGGTCACAGGTTCAACGTCAGTAGACTCGCAATATTTTTGATAAATACCACCAATGAAATGCCAATGGAAACTACCACATGTCGTGATATCATTGTGTAATACCCCATTCTGACTCTTAGGATGTATTAGCATTTAATGTAAATAATGTGTACATGTGATGTATGTTTTCCTAGCGTGGAGCTCAAGGCCAAGGCCCCGCTAGTGAAAGCCTGAATTTTGATTTAAAGGGAAAGCATTGATATTTGATGCCCATGTGCTTTTAAGCCATAGAAATTGTAATAGGATGTAAATAAACATCATGCAATATAAAATACCAAAACTGGCTATGGGAGCAACGAATGAGAAGGGGCCATGTGTATCCACTAGGGAGTGGTGAGGGGGTTGTGGGATTGAATCATAGGCTGCCATATGTCACCTTGAGAACCCATTTGACTTACCTTGCTGACATTTATTTATGTTGTAAGGAAGTGGTTGAGGAAGTCAGTCCATGGCTTCAATGGAGCATGGGCAGCCCAGAAATTCGTATGGTAGAGTATGGGCTCTGTTTTCTTGTACCACAAGCCACTCTACCTCAGGGATGTTGCTTCTTCCTCATCCCCATTCCATTGTGAAACTAACCAGCACTATTTTCCATCCAAAAACGAATTGCCAGCAGGGAGAAAAACCAGAAATCGCACTTTGAAAGAACACACGTTTTGAAGAGCCATAAACGCCCATATTTGGCATTGGACAGTGAAAATCCAATGGCGGATCCATTGGTATGAACCTTGGGGCGAATTTGGGAGCATTAGCTATCCCGGAATCCATAGGAATTCCCAGTTTTTGCAGCCCAGAAAACCAGTGACGGAACCAGAAATCGCACTTTGAAAGAACCCACGTTTTGAAGAGCCAAAAACGCCCAGATTTGGCATTGGACAGTGAAATCCAATGGGGGATCCATTGGTATGAACCTTGGGACGAATTTGGGAGTATTAGATACCCCGAAATCCATTGGAAAACCCAGTTTTTACAGCCCAGAAATAAAGTGACGGGATTGAGTTATTGGATAACAGAACTGTGAGAAATCCAAGTGTGAATGACTGAGCAGAGGCTTGGTTTGCTTGATAAACCCAGTGAAGGCTAGAATCTCAAGGAATTAGCAGCTGGACCTTTCTATGCCCACCCTGAAGAGCATTGGAGGGAAGGGACGTCTGAGGGACTGTGCAGCAGAGAAGGGGACCTTCCTTGTGTTGGGTGCGGTAGGTATTGTGGGTGTCATGAGTGCTGAGTTCATTTGAGATGCCTGTAGCTTTGTGGTTGAGCTCACTGGCTTAGCATCCTCCTCATTTGTCATTTGTATGCTTGATAAACCCAACGGTGTGTTGGCTTAGCATAGCTGAAGACCAAAACCATGGCTGTGAATGAGCCCAGCTAGTTCTTCCTTAGTGGATACACAGCCCAGCTCGGGGGTGCTCTCTCAGCTGAAAGAATATAGGCTGAACAGAGATCTATGATTAGGTGGAACATTGCTCTCACATAGCCAGTTGTTTGGACAGCTTCATCTTCAAGATAAGTGTTCTATGTATTTTAAATTATTTGCATTTTGTGTTCTGCAATATGTTAAATTGTCCATGTTAATGAAATGAATTGATTATCTTAATTTGGAATCCATGCATGACATTGGAATGAGATTGAGTCTCTATATGCTGAATCATCTTCTGCTGTGATATATGTATATATGTTAGGAATTACTGTTTGTGTGCTTGCTATTATGTTTAATTCCGCTGTGTTTACATTGAGTTGATTTTGCACACATAAGTTTTTAATTGTTATGAATTTATGAGTAAAAGAAAGAATATTGGGGCTAAGTCTGCCAAAAGTCCGGTGTGTTGTTAACGTTTCCTTTCTTACATTTGATGATGTAAGGGGACGTTACAGAGTGGTATTAGAGCTCTAGGTTCAACACTACGGCTGTTGGGCCCTTCACAGAGATATAAATCATTGTGTGTACATGCATTTTGTATTTGGAACTAAAATGCATTAAAGAAACCTCAAGATCGCATGGCTTCTATTTGTTGGAATGGGAAATCATTTCCATGACTGTTTGGGGATTTTTGCAAGCTGCTTGCATTGATTGCATTCTATGAAATAGAGGAAGGAGCGAGAAAATTCATTTTCAGGTTGAATGCTTGCTCTAATTTGTCCCCAATGTTGTAGCATTCAGTTTTGTATTTGTCTGTTTGCCTCCATGGAGGAGAGAAAGGAGGAGCAACCTCTGCCATCGTATACTATTTTTGTTGTTTTGATGTTTCATGCTTAACATGCAGAGGTGCAATTTCTTTTCTTGAAATACTGTTTTTGTTGCAAATATGATTTCTGTTTGTTAAATTCCTAAGTAAAAGCATGAACAGACAGCTGTTACAGCCCCACATCTCAATGATGATTTTTACTTACAATGAACCCACATTGTGTGGTCGATTGATGGTTTTTGGAAGTGAGGAAAGCCTGCAAATTACACCCTTACACTCATGAGTTTCCTTGCCCATGCTTGTTGGCTGCTTGGAGATTAATTGTGAATCCATTGGTTGGATTTTTGAATGTGAAATGAAAAGAAAATCCCTTATTAGAGATGCAAGTTCTTCTCATTCTCTTACTATTTTTATGCAAGTTTTTATGCAAGTCTGATCTGTAGTAGTTCACCTCTGTAAGGGGACGAAAGGGCACATTCCAGAAAATTTTCTAACTGTTGTGAAAAGTTGCAGTTGCAAGGCAAGAGATAGAATGGTTTTAATGTAAAATTAGGAAGTTGGAGGCGGCATTTTGATTGGGAAAAATGACAGGGTCAGACTTCTCAGATGAAGAATAAGATCACATAGGTGCATAGACCTCTCCTAGAGCTTTCCAACGGTACCAAACTTGCCTTATTTGGTTAAGGGACGAGGGAGATATGACCCCCGCAAGCACGCGGGTTGCACACGAATTGCGCGCAGATTGCATGCGGGTTGCGCGCAGGTCGCGCACAGATTGCGCATGGATTGCACGGAGGTCGCGCACAGATTGCACGCGGATTGCACGCGGGTCGCGCATGGATTGCGTGCGGGATGCGCACGGATTGCGTGCGGGTCACGCATAGATTGCGCGCGGGTCGCGCACAAATTGCGCACAAATTGCGCGCAGGTCACGCACAGATTGCGCGTGGATTGCATGCGGGTTGCACACGGATTGCGCGCGGGTCGCGCACAGATTGCACGTGGATTGCGCGCGGGTCGCGCACAGATTGCGCGTGGATTGCTTGCAGGTTGCGCACGGATTGCGCGCGGGTCGCGCACAGATTGCGCGCGGATTGCGTGCGGGTTGCGCACAGATTATGCGCGGGTCGTGCACAGATTGTGTGCGGATTGCGCGCTGGTCGTGCACAGATTGCACGCGGATTGCGCGTGGGTCACGCACAGATTGCGTGCGGGTTGCGCGCGGATTGCGCGCAAGTCGTGCACAGATTGCGCGCGGATTGAGTGCAGGTTGTGTGCGGATAGTGCACGGATTGCACACAGGTTGTGCGCAGGTGGCACACAGGTGGCGCACAGGTGGAGCACAGGTTGCAAAGGGAGTTAAAAAGGAAAAGTAGTTAAACCTAGAATTTTATAAAAGATGAATGGTGCATCGAAATTGAGATCCGCGAATTGCTGAGTGTTCATTGTTATATGGACTAACTTCACCCAATATAAAGTTTTTGTGATTCTTCATAGATTTTCTTCCACAGGTGGCTGAAGTTGGCATTCTGGACCAAAATACAACTGTGTAAAATGTGCAGAATTGGAATGAAAGTTGTCATTTTTGAAGAGATGCAGTTCCCGCACCCGATGTCGAAATGGAGCATGAAGACAGGCATTAGAAAGCTTGTCCAGCAGGGAACAATGATGCATGACTAGACTTTGAATGAGGTCTACATATATCATAGATATTTAGTGCAGAAGAGTGCCAGCGGCTGTTTTGACAAACAAATTTTGTTGGCAATATGGGCAATTTCTACAATTGCATGATATGGAAGAGGAATTCCATGTTACAATGAGGGATCGAAAAGGGAAGAATTCCTTAAACCCCTGTTTGTTATCATACTTATAATTATGAAATTGTCATATGGCATAAAAATGTTAAAAATGTAAGGGATTATATAGATGTATATGCACTAGATGGCATCTTAACAAACATTGCATAGTGCATATGGAAATGCTTGTGCATAAATGGGATATTGCATATTGGTAGAATAATGAAGTCTGCATATGCTATGAACCACTAATGGAGAATATGTGGTTGATAATCACTATTGATGTTGGTATTGGTTGTAGGACCAAAGATAACAAAGAGCATGGCTAAATGTGCTGAGGATGTTGTTGCATGAAGCCAACAACCTTATGCAGAAGGGATGGTGCAACAAATCTATGATCATAAAGTTGACAAAAGGACTGAGCAGCCTTGGTAAGAGGCCAATTGATCAGGTAACATCAGGCGATGTTAATGGTAACCATGCAGGTAATGATTATTGGTGCCAAATTGCATGAATGTTGAAAGATGATTTGGTAAGATCTCTTCAACTATGTTTGAGCTATGTTGAGTTAGTTTGCATGTGATATTGAATACCGATTGGGACTGTTAACCTACCAAGCTTGCTGAGGTGTGGGTAAGTGAAGGAAATGATCCTTACACCCTATGACTGTTTAAAAATCTCAAAGCATTCATATGAATTTATATCACGCCATGTGTATGTTGGTTATGTGCTTAATAACAAAAGCAAGTGAGGACTGGTGGTCCTGATTATGGTAATGCAAGTTATATGAGATAGTCATGCTTCGATCATGATATGCTTGAATGCATAGTACTCATGAAACAATGCAAGGTAGCATTGAGTAGATGTGCATTAAGAGATTTTATAAATCTTGTGATGCATTGTATGAATGCATAGGGATGATGCATATGTTATTGCAAAATAAATAATGAATGAAATGATGAATTGATGATAATTCTAGGATCATTTCATGCGTTGTTATCAATGCAGAATAGTAAGTGCATGAAGAGCCCAATCATGATCGATGGGCTGTTAGAATGCTCCGTGGAAGGACCGAGTTGTATGAATAATATCACAATTGCAAATCAAATTTCTGTGAGAAACAGATTTGAAATTTTGATTTAGAGCTTATGAGAAGGAATCTCATGGTTGAGAGCTCTAGGTTCTATTAATAAGAATAGTTGTAAATATCAGATTTGTAAATGTTTCGGATTTGAAATCTTACTAATAATTGCTAATGATTGTTTGGATTATATGAAAATGTGTCAGGAGGACATGCTGTAAGTGGATGCTCATGTATGGCAGCGGGCATAAGACCATAACGGGCAGAGTGGTGTCACTACAGGAGCCAAACAATATGAGGATAGCCTCATGGATAAGAAAAACAATTTCTGTAGTAGACAGAATTGCAGATTCATACTGAATTTAATTATTAGTGCCATGGATTGGTTATGGAACAATCGGATTTGAATTGTATTTTTAAATGTTGCTAACTGTTTGGTTGTTCAATAAGTGTGCCAGGAAGACACATTGCAGTAAGACCATGAGAGTGGGCCTGCAGAAGCCAAACTTCATGGGAAGAGATTCCATGATTTGAAAATGGGTTTCAGGTGAAACGCCATAAGACAGTATTAATGTCTCATCTACACTACATGATTGGTAAACAATATGAGTGAGATGGTGAAGATTATGTCAGTAAGACATGTGAGAGGCATGTAACATCAAAAGGAATTGGGATGGCAAACAGAGGGACTGTCAACTCAGAGAAGGAGCCTCCATTCCTCATTAAAGAAGAGAAATAACATCTGCAAAATGGATAAGTGTTCCATAAACCCTGAATGATATCTATATATATATATACACACATACATGCATGTCTAATTATTAGATTTAATATGCAGAGCATGTTTTGATTTTATTTCCATTATGGCAGACTGCTTGAAGTATGATTAGGACCTTCATAGTTCACATCAGTGAGGAGTGCACGCCTTTCTGGTGCTGAGTTATGTTAGGGATGCCAAAATTGACTACGCCTTAAGGAAATGGACGCATTCCTGGTGTTTCAAGGTTGTATAGTGAATGTTATGAAATATGTTTACAGTCCTAGAGCAGCAATACTAATGAGCTTGCTATCCTTTTCATGTTGACAGATTATACATATGAAATTCAGTGCTGCACATTAAAGGGAAAAGTGAAGAAATGAATACTCAAGAGGACTGTATGAGCAGTGGTAACCCTTGTGTAGGGTGAGTGGGTATCATGGGGCCATGATAACCTGCAGTTAAGAAAGTCACCTAAAGAATTCCTAAATGGAACCACCGGCTTACACAAGAGAAGAAGTGCCACCCTTGTGTGGGTGAAGAATTGTTATGCGCATTGAGGGATTGTGATACATGTGAAAGGTTGATGCAAGCCTAAGGCAGAGTAGTGGAGCCTTGACCTGTAATGGTCGGTGGCGCAGTTACTTTCCATTGGCCGATGACCCAAACGTATGTGCTGGCTCGGAAATGGAGAGGGCCAACCAGGTATGGGACTGGTTGGGCACTAGAAAATGCTTGGTAAACCCAGTCGGCATGAAGGTGTACTGGTAGGGCATTAATTATTTGATGATTTGGAGCAGCCTGCGTGCTGGCCATACATCCTAGTCCGTAGGAGGATCCCAAGGCTTATAAAGTAAAAGCAGGACCCTGTGGACCATAGAAGAAATGCACAATACAGATAAGTATTCAATTTCATTTATTTCTTGTTTGGAATAATGAAGATTACAAGTATAAGTCTTGTAACAGTTAAGATGATGCACTATTGTTTCTTTGTTGGAAACCTTGGTCATACAGGAAGCAAGGACCCTGAAAGAACTATAAATTGTTTGGTAAATCCATAGAGTGGCTGGTTGGGAAAGATTATTGATGTTGTAGAGCAGCCTGCGTGCTAGCCAAACATGCAATATTATTGATGATTTGGAGCAGCCCACGTGCTGGCCAAACATGCAAGATTATTGATGATTTGGAGCAGCCTGCGTGCTGGCC
Organism: Larix kaempferi; assembly: GCA_027924585.1. Classification (NCBI taxonomy): domain Eukaryota; kingdom Viridiplantae; phylum Streptophyta; class Pinopsida; order Pinales; family Pinaceae; genus Larix; species Larix kaempferi. The sequence continues at coordinate 13,607,657 of BSBM01000435.1, read as the reverse complement.
AAACATGCAATATTATTGATGATTTGGAGCATCCTGCGTGCTGGCCAAACATGCAAGATTATTGGTGATTTGGAGCAGCCTACGTGCTGGCCAAACATACAAGGTTATTTGATGTTGAGGGGCAGCCTGCGTGTTGGCCAAACACCCCAAATCCATAGGCGATTCCAAGGCTTGTAAAGCAAAGAAGGGCCCTATGGAATAAAGTGAAGACATCTAGTGCGGATAAGTATTTGGTTATCTTGTAATTCCTTGCTTATGAATATACATGTGTATATGATTTGGTTATGATTTCCTATGAAAATAAACTAAACATGTGAATTAATTCAATGTTTGAGTGTAGGTATTGCTGGAAGCAATGACTATGAAAGCATCTCAAGGATGCGTGTGGACATGTAACCACCCTAAAGAGCTCAGCATGAGCAGTAATGAAAGATGGGGCTAGTGGAACTGTGTGAGTCCTAGCAGCCAAGAGTTAGACCAACCAAGTGGAGGAACTCCATGGTTGAGAGATCTGGAATAGACCATAGACACTACGTGTCATAGCCAAGAAGGACAGGTCAAGCATTCACGTGAAGTGAAAGAGGGCAGGAGCATGAAAACCATAGTGGTGGTGTGGGTTCCAGAAGGGAACAAAACTAAGAAGAGAAACTCTTACTGCTCTCTCTCTTTCCTTTTTATTGATGTATTTATAGAATTAGAAAATTGCTGAATGCATGCATGACTGAAAGTAAAAGTGTATTTATTTGATTAAAGTGAATTGTGAATGCTAATTAATGAATTTCCTGTGAATGGATGAACGTGAAGGAATTCATGTGTATGTTGGGCAAGCATAAAAAGTGTGGAAGTCTCATGAGTAAAGCATGGACTATCCATGTCAACTGGGGGAAAAACCATTGACTGATTTTTAATGTTTGGGTTATGCTTGGCCTAACGAGAATTGTAATGATGAATTTCACAGGTGAAAATTGAATCAATTGGTTGCAGCCGGTGCAGGAAAGTGTTGCTAGTGAGCAAAGTGTGGTCAATTGTTTCCATTGACCATGGCGACAGACCAAGGGCTATTAAAATTGGCTGGAAGTCTTCTTCAAATAATTGCCAAGACCCAAGAAAATCTTGGAGAGATGCTCAAGATGCAAAAGCAGCAGAACGAAATGAACCACAAAGTCTTGCAGGACTCTATTCGTCTGCAGAAAGAGGTAAAGAGCATTATGAGGGCAATCAGCAAGGGAAAGAAAGATGGATCAATGAAGAAGCATTCATCCAATCATCTGATTAAGAAACGCTCCAAGTGGGAAGACTCAAAGGAAATTGAGCAGATAAAGATGAAGCAACCAGTGAAGTGTTGAAAATGTGGAGGGGATCATTGCCTCCGCAACTGCCCAACAAGAGAATCTCAAGAGGGTAGCAGCCATAAAGTTTTCAGACTTATGGATGAGCTGGAAGATCCGAATCAGCAAGAGCAGCTCGTGAAAAGCAAAGGACTTGGTCCTGAAAGTTCAAAGTAAAGAACAGAATGCAGGGAAGATCTGCAAAGTTTTTGAAGTTTTGGACATGTGTAAATTGTATATGTATGCCTAAGTCTTGGAACACCGAGGACGGTGTTATTCTAAGGGGGGGGGGATTGTAATACCCCATTCTGACTCTTAAGATGTATTAGCATTTAATGTAAATAATGTGTACATGTGATGTATGTTTTCCTAGCGTGGAGCTCAAGGCCAAGGCCCAGCTAGTGAAAGCCTGAATTTTGATTTAAAGGGCAAGCATTGATATTTGATGCCCATGTGCTCTTAAGCCATGGAAATTGTAATGGGATGTAAATAAACATCATGCAATATAAAATACCAAAACTGGCTATGGGAGCAAGGAATGAGAAGGGGCCATGTGTATCCACTAGGGAGTGGTGAGGGGGTTGTGGGATTGAACCATAGGCTGCCATATGTCACCTTGAGAACCCATTTGACTTACCTTGCTGACATTTATTTATGTTGTAAGGAAGTGGTTGAGGAAGTCAGTCCATGGCTTCAATGGAGCATGGGCAGCCCAGAAATTCGTATGGCAGAGTATGGGCTCTGTTTTCTTGTACCACAAGCCACTCTACCTCAGGGATGTTGCTTCTTCCTCATCCCCATTCCATTGTGAAACTAACCAGCACCATTTTCCATCCAAAAACGAATTGCAGCGGGGAGAAAAACCAGAAATTGCACTTTGAAAGAACCCACGTTTTGAAGAGCCATAAACGCCCAGATTTGGCATTGGACAGTGAAAATCCAATGGGGGATCCATTGGTATGAAACTTGGGGCGAATTTGGGAGCATTAGCTATCCCGAAATCCATAGGAATTCCCAGTTTTTGCAGCTCAGAAAACCAGTGACGGAACCAGAAATCGCACTTTGAAAGAACCTACGTTTTGAAGAGCCAAAAACGCCCAGATTTGGCATTGGACAGTGAAATCCAATGGGGGATCCATTAGTATGAACCTTGGGGTGAAATTGGGTGTATTAGATACCCCTAAATCCATTGGAAAACTCAGTTTTTACAGCCCATAAATGAAGTGACGGGATTGAGTTATTGGATAACAGAACTGTGAGAAATCCAAGTGTGAATGACTGAGTAGATACTTGGTTCGCTTGATAAACCCAGTGAAGGCTAGAATCCCAAGGAATTAGCAACTGGACCTTTCTATGCCCACCCTGAAGAGCACTGGAGGGAAGGGATGTCTGAGGGACTATGCAGAAGAGAAGGGAACCTTCCTTGTGTTGGGTGTGGTAGGTGTTGTGGGTGCCATGACTGCTGAGTTCATTTGAGATGCCTGTAGCTTTGTGGTTGAGCTCACTGGCTTAGCATCCTCCTCATTTGTCATTTGTATGCTTGATAAACCCAACGGTGTGTTGGCTTAGCATAGCTGATGACCGAAACCATGGCTTCGAGTGAGCCCAGCTAGTTCTTCCTTAGTGGATACACAGCCCAGCTCGGGGGTGATCTCTCAGCTGAAAGAATATAGGTTGGACAGAGATCTATGGTTGGGTGGAACGTTGCTCTCACATAGCCAGTTGTTTGGACAGCTTCATCTTCAAGATAAGTGTTCTATGTATTATAAATTATTTGCATTTTGTGTTCTGCAATATGTTAAATTGTCCATGTTTAATGAAATGAATTGATTATCTTAATTTGGAATCCATGCATGGCATTGGAATGAGATTGAGTCTCTATATCCTGAATCATCCTCTGCTGTGATATATGTATATATGTTAGGCATTACTATTTGTGTGCTTGCTATTATGTTTAATTCCGTTGTGTTTATATTGAGTTGATTTTGCACACAGAAGTTTTTAATTGTTATGAATTTATGAGTAAAAGAAAGAATATTGGGGCTAAGTCTGCCAAAAGCCCAGTGTGTTGTTAACGTTTCCTTCCCTGCATTTGATGATGTACGGGGACGTTACAGAGTGGTTTCAGAGTTCTAGGTTCAACACTACGGCTATTGGGCCCTTCACAGAGATATAAATCATTGTGTGTACAAGCATTTTGTATTTGGAACTAAAATGCATTAAAGAAACCTCAAGATCGCATGGCTTCTATTTGTTGGAATGGGAAATCATTTCCATGACTGTTTGGGGATTTTTGCAAGCTGCGTGCATTGATTGCATTCTATGAAATAGAGGAAGGAGCAAGAAAATTCATTTTCAGGTTGAATGCTTGTTCTAATTTGTCCCCAATGTTGTAGCATTCAGTTTTGTATTTGTCTATTTGTCTCCATGGAGGAGAGAAAGGAGGAGCAACCTCTGCCATCGTATACTGTTTTTGTTGTTTTGATGTTTCATGCTTAACATGAAGAGGTGCAATTTCTTTTCTTGAAATACTGTTTTTGTTGCAAATATGATTTCTGTTTGTTAAATTCCTGAGTAAAAGCATGAACAGACAGCTGTTACAGCCCCACATCTCAATGATGATTTTTACTTACAATGAACCCACATTGTGTGGTCGATTGATGGTTTTCGGAAGTGAGGAAAGCCTGCAAATTACACCCTTACACTCATGAGTTTCCTTGCCCATGCTTGTTGGCTGCTTGGAGATTAATTGTGAATCCATTGGTTGGATTGTTGAATGTGAAATGAAAAGAAAATCCCTTATTAGAGATGCAAGTTCTTGTCATTCTCTTACTATTTTTATGCAAGTTTTTATGCAAGTCTAATATGTAGTAGTTTGCCTCTGTAAGGGGACGAAAGGGGCACATTCCAGAAAATTTTCTAACTGTTGTGAAAAGTTGCAGTTGCAAGGCAAAAGACAGAATGGTTTTAATGTAAAATTGGGAAATTGGGGGCGGCATTTTGATTGGAAAAAATGATAGGGTCAACCTTCTCAGATGAAGAATAAGATCACATAGGTGCATAGACCTCTGCGAGAGCTTTCCAACGGTACCAAACTTGCCTTATTTGGTTAAGGGACGAGGGAGATATGACCCCCGCAAGCACGCGGGTTGCGCACGGATTGCGCGCAGATTGCGTGCAGGTTGCGCGCGGATTGCGTGCAGGTCGTGCACAGATTGCACGTGGGTCGCGCACAGATTGCGCGCGGATTACACGCGGGTCGGGCATAGATTGCGTGTGGGTTGCGCACGGATTGCGCACGGGTCACGCACAGATTGCGCGCGGGTCGCGTACAGATTGCGCACGGATTACGCACGAGTCGCGCACAGATTGCGCGCGGATTTCGTGTGAGTTGCGCACTGATTGCGCGCGGGTCGCGCACAGATTGCGCGCGGATTGCATGCGGGTTGCGCACGGATTGCGCACGGGTCGCGCACGGATTGCGCGCGAGTCGCGCACAGATTGCGCGCGGGTCGCGTGCGGGTTACGCACAGATTGCGCGCGGGTCGCGTACAGATTGTCTGCGGATTGTGCGCGGGTCGCGCATAGATTGCGCGTGGATTGAGTGCAGATTGCGCGCAGATTGCACGTGGGTCGCGCACAGATTGCGCGCGGGTTGCGCGCAAGTCGTGCACAGATTGTGCGCGGATTGAGTGCAGGTTGTGTGCGGATAGTGCACAGATTGTATGGAGGTTGTGCGCAGGTGACACACAGGTGGCGCACAGGTGGAGCACAGGTTGCAAAGTGAGTTAAAAAGTAAAAGTAGTTAAACCCAGAATTTTATAAAAGATGAATGGTGCATCGAAATTGAGATCCACGAATTGCTGAGTGTTCCTTGTTATATGGACTAACTTCACCCAATATAAATTTTTTGTGATTCTTCATAGATTTTCTTCCACAGGTGGCTGAAGTTGGCATTCTGGACCAAAATACAACTGTGTAAAATGTGCAGAATTGGAATGAAAGTTGTCATTTTTTAAGAGATGCAGTTCCCACACCCGATGTCGGAATGGAGCATGAAGATAGGCATTAGAAAGCTTGTCCAACAGGGAACAATGATGCATGACCAGAGTTTGAATGAGGTCTACATATATCATAGATATTTAGTGCAGAAGAGTGCCAGCGGCTGTTTTGACAAACAAATTTTGTTGGCAATATGGGCAATTTCTACAATTGCATGATATGGAAGAGGAATTCCATGTTACAATGAGGGATCGAAAAGGGAAGAATTCCTTAAACCCCTGTTTGTTATCATACTTATAATTATGAAATTGTCATATGGCATAAAAATGTTAAAAATGTAAGGGATTATATAGATGTATATGCACTAGATGGCATCTTAACAAACATTGCATAGTGCATATAGAAATGCTTGTGCATAAATGGGATATTGCATATTGGTAGAATAATGAAGTCTGCATATGCAATGAACTACTAATGGAGAATATTGTGGTTGATAATCACTATTGATGTTGGTATTGGTTGTAGGACCAAAGATAACAAAGAGCATGGCTAAATGTGCTGAGGATGTTGTTGCATGAAGCCAACAACCTTATGCAGAAGGGATGGTGCAACAAATCTATGATCATAAAGTTGACAAAAGGACTGAGCAGCCTTGGTAAGAGGCCAATTGATCAGGTAACATCAGGCGATGTTAATGGTAACCATGCAGGTAATGATTATTGGTGCCAAATTGCATGAATGTTGAAAGAGGATTTGGTAAGATCTCTTCAACTATGTTTGAGCTATGTTGAGTTAGTTTGCATGTGATATTGAATACCGATTGGGACTGTTAACCTACCAAGCTTGCTAAGGTGTGAGTAAGTGAAGGAAATGATCCTTACACCCTATGACTGTTTAGAAATCTCAAAGCATTCATATGAATTTATATCACGCCATGTGTATGTTGGTTATGTTCTTAATAACCAAAGCAAGTGAGGACTGGTGGTCCTAATTATGGTAATGCAAGTTATATGAGATAGTCATGCTTCGATCATGATATGCTTGAATGCATAGTACTCATGAAACAATGCAAGGTAGCATTGAGTAGATGTGCATTAAGAGATTTTATAAATCTTGTGATGCATTGTATGAATGCATAGGGATGATGCATATGTTATTGCAAAATAAATAATGAATGAAATGATGAATTGATGATAATTCTTGGGTCATTTCATGGGCTGTTATGAATGTAGAATAGTAAGTGCATGAAGAGCCCAATCATGATCGATGGGCTACTAGAATGCTCCGTGGAAGGACCGAGTTGTATGAATAATATCACAATTGCAAATCAAATTTCTGTGAGAAACAGATTTGAAAATTTGATCTAGAGCTTATGAGAAGGAATCTCATGGTTGAGAGCTCTAGGTTTTGTTAATAAGAACAGTTGTAAATATCAGATTTGTAGATGTTTTGGATTTGAAATCTTACTAATAATTGCTAATAACTATTTGGATTATATGAAAATGTGTCAAGAGGACATGTTGTAAGTGGATGCTCATGTATGGCAGCGGGCATAAGACCATAACGGGTAGAGTGGTGTCACTTGCAGGAGCCAAAAAAATGAGGATAACCTCATGGATAAGAAAACCAATTTCTGTAGTAGACAAAGTTGCAGATTCATACTGAATTTAATTATTAGTGCCATGGATTGGTTATGGAACAATCGGATTTGAATTGTATTGTTAAATGTTGCTAACTGTTTGGCTGTTCAATAAGTGTGCCAGGAAGACACATTGCAGTAAGACCATGAGAGTGGGCCTGCAGAAGCCAAACTTCATGGGAAGAGATTCCATGATTTGAAAATGGGTTTCAGGTGAAACGCCATAAGACAGTATTAATGTCTCATCTGCACTACATGATTTGTGAACAATGTGAGTGAGATGGTGAAGATTATGTCAGTAAGACATGTGAGAGGCATGTAACATCAAAAGGAATTGGGATGGCAAACCGAGGGACTGTTAACTCAGAGAAGGAGCCTCCATTCCTCATTAAAGAAGAGAAATAACATCTGCAAAATGAATAAGTGTTCCATAAACCCTGAATGATATATATATATACATACATGCATGTCTAATTATTAGAGTTAATATGCAGAGCATGTCTTGATTTTATTTCCATTATGGCAGACTGCTTGAAGTATGATTAGGACCTTCATAGTTCACATCAGTGAGGAGTGCACACCTTTCTGGTGCTGAGTTATGTTAGGGATGCCAATATTGACTACGCCTTAAGGGAATGGACGCATTCCTGGTGTTTCAAGGTTGGATAGTGAATGTTATGAAATATGTTTACAGTCCTAGAGCAGCAATACTAATGAGCTTGCTATCCTTTTCGTGTTGACAGATTATACATATGAAATTCAGTGCTCCACATAAAAGGGAAAAGTGAAGAAAACAATACTCAAGAGGACTGTATGAGCAGTGGTAACCCATTTGTAGGGTGAGTGGGTATCATGGGGCCATGATAGCCTGCAGTTAAGAAAGTCACCTAAAGTATTCCTAAATGGAACCGCCGGCTTACACAAGAGAAGAAGTGCCACCCTTGTGTGGGTGAAGAATTGTTATGCGCATTGAGGGATTGTGATACATGTGAAAGGCTGATGCAAGCCTAAGGAAGAGTAGTGGAGCCTTGACTTGTAATGGTCGGTGGCGCAGTTACCTTCCATTGGCCGATGACCCAAATGTATGTGCTGGCTCAGTAATGGAGAGGGCCAACCAGGTATGCGACTGGTTGGGCACCACCAAATGCTTAGTAAACCCAGTCGGCGTGAAGGTGTACTGGTAGGGCATTAATTATTTGATGATTTGGAGCAGCCTGCATGCTGGCCAAACATCCTAGTCCATAGGAGGATCCCAAGGCTTATAAAGTAAAAGCAGGACCCTGTGGACCATAGAAGAAATGCACAATACAGATAAGTATTCAATTTCATTTATTTCTTGTTTGGAATAATGAAGATTACAAGTATAAGTCTTGTAACATCTAAGATGATGCACTATTGTTTCTTTGTTGGAAACCTTGGTCATACAGGAAGCAAGGACCCTGAAAGAACTATAAATTGCTTGGTAAATCCAAAGAGTGGTTGGTTGGGAAAGATTATTGATGTTGTGGAGCCGCCTGCGTGCTAGCCAAACATGCAATATTATTGATGATTTGGAGTAGCCTGCGTGCTGGCCAAACATGCAAGATTATTGATGATTTGGAGCATCCTGCGTGCTGGCCAAACATGCAAGATTATTGGTGATTTGGAGCAGCCTACGTGCTGGCCAAACATACAAGTTTATTTTATGTTGAGGGGCAGCCTGCGTGCTGGCCAAACACCCCAAATCCATAGGCGATTCCAAGGCTTGTAAAGCAAAGAAGGACCCTATGGAATAAAGTGAAGACATCTAGTGCAGATAAGTATTTGGTTATCTTGTAATTCCTTGCTTATGAATATACATGTGTATATGATTTGGTTATGATTTCCTATGAAAATAAACTAAACATGTGAATTAATTCAATGTTTGAGTGTAGGTATTGCTGGAAGCAATGACTATGAAAGCATCTCAAGGATGCGTGTGGACATGTAACCACCCTAAAGAGCTCAGCATGAGCAGTAATGAAAGATGGGGCTAGTGGAACTGTGTGAGTCCTAGCAGCCAAGAGTTAGACCAACCAAGTGGAGGAACTCCATGGTTGAGAGATCTGGAATAGACCATAGACACTACGTGTCATAGCCAAGAAGGGCAGGTCGAGCATTCACGTGAAGTGAAAGAGGGCAGGAGCATGAAAACCACAGTGGTGGTGTGGGTTCTAGAAGGGAACAAAACTAAGAGGAGAAACTCTTACTGCTCTCTATCTTTCCTTTTTATTGATGCATTTATAGAATTAGAAAATTGCTGAATGCATGCATGACTGAAAGTAAAAGTGTATTTATTTGATTAAAGTGAATTGTGAATGCTAATTAATGAATTTCCTGTGAATGGATGAACATGAAGGAATTCATGTGTATGTTGGGCAAGCATAAAAAGTGTGGAAGTCTCATGAGTAAAGCATGGACTATCCATGTCAACTGGGGGAAAAACCATTGACTGATTTTTAATGTTTGGGTTATGCTTGGCCTAACGAGAATTGTAATGATGAATTTCAAAGGTGGAAATCGAATCAATTAGTTGCAGCCGGTGCAGGAAAGTGTTGCTAGTGAGAAAAGTGTGGTCAGTTGTTTCCATTGACCATGGCGACAGACCAAGGGCTATTAAAATTGACTGGAAGTCTTCTTCAAATAATTGCCAAGACCCAAGAAAATCTTGGAGAGATGCTCAAGATGCAAAAGCAGCAGAACGAAATGAACCACAAGGTCTTGCAGGACTCTATTCGTCTGCAGAAAGAGGTAAAGAGCATTATGAGGGCAATCAGCAAGGGAAAGAAAGGTGGATCAATGAAGAAGCATTCATCCAATCATCCGATTAAGAAATGCTCCAAGTGGGAAGACTCAAAGGAAATTGAGCAGGTAAAGATAAAGCAACCAGTGAAGTGTTGAAAATGTGGAGGGGATCATTGCCTCCGCAACTGCCCAACAAGAGAACCTCAAGAGGGTAGCAGCCATTAAGTTTTCAGACTTATGGATGAGCTGGAAGATCCGAATCAGCAGGAGCAGCTCGTGAAAATCAAAGGACTTGGTCCTGAAAGTTCAAAGTAAAGAACAGAATGCAGGGCAGATCTGCAAAGTTTTTGAAGTTTTGGACATGTGTAAATTGTATATTTATGCCTAAGTCTTGGAACACCGAGGACGGTGTTATTCTAAGGGGGAGGGGATTGTAATACCCCATTCTGACTCTTAGGATGTATTAGCATTTGATGTAAATAATGTGTACATGTGATGTATGTTTTCCTAGCGTGGAGCTCAAGGCCAAGGCCCCGCTAGTGAAAGCCTGAATTTTGATTTAAAGGGCAAGCATTGATATTTGATACCCATGTGCTCTAATCCATGGAAATTGTAATAGGATGTAAATAAACATCATGCAATATAAAAGACCAAAACTGGCTATGGGAGCAAGGAATGAGAAGGGGCCATGTGTATCCACTAGGGAGTGGTGAGGGGGTTGTGGGATTGAACCATAGGCTGCCATATGTCACCTTGAGAACCCATTTGACTTACCTTGCTGACATTTATTTATGTTGTAAGGAAGTGGTTGAGGAAGTCAGTCCATGGCTTCAATGCAGCATGGGCAGCCCAGAAATTCATATGGAAAAGTATGGGCTCTGTTTTCTTGTACCACAAGCCACTCTACCTCAGGGATGTTGCTTCTTCGTCATCCCCATTCCATTGTGAAACTAACCAGCACCATTTTCCATCCAAAAACAAATTTCCAACAGGGAGAAAAACCAGAAATCGCACGTTGAAAGAACCCACGTTTTGAAGAGCCATAAACGCCCAAATTTGGCATTGGACAGTGAAAATCCAATGGGGGATCCATTGGTATGAACCTTGGGGCAAATTTGGGAGCATTAGCTATCCCGAAATCCATAGGAATTCCCAGTTTTTGCAACTCAGAAAACCAGTGACGGAACCAGAAATCGCACTTTGAAAGAACCCACGTTTTGAAGAGCCAAAAACGCCCAGATTTGGCATTGGACAGTGAAATCCAATGGGGGATCCATTGGTATGAAACTTGGGGCGAATTTGAGAGTATTAGATACCCCGAAATCCATTGGAAAACCCAGTTTTTACAGCCCAGAAATGAAGTGACGGGATTGAGTTATTGGATAACAGAACTGTGAGAAATCCAAGTGTGAATGACTGAGCAGAGGTTTGTTTGCTTGATAAACCCAGTGAAGGCTAGAACCTCAAGGAATTAGCAGCTGGACCTTTCTATGCCCACCCTGAAGAGCACTGGAGGGAAGGGACGTCTGAGGGACTGTGCAGTAGAGAAGGGGACCTTCCTTGTGTTGGGTGCGGTAGGTATTGTGGGTGCCATGACTGCTGAGTTCATTTGAGATGCATGTAGCTTTGTGGTTGAGCTCACTGGCTTAGCATCCTCCTCAATTGTCATTTGTATGCTTGATAAACGCAACGGTGTGTTGGCTTAGCATAACTGATGACCGAAACCATGGTTGTGAGTGAGCCCAGCTAGTTCTTCCTTAGTGGATACACAACCTAGCTCGGGGGTGATCTCTCAGCTGAAAGAATATAGGCTGGATAGAGATCTATGGTTGGGTGGAACGTTGCTCTCACATAGCCAGTTGTTTGGACAGCTTCATCTTCAAGATAAGTGTTCTATGTATTATAAATTATTTGCATTTTGTGTTCTGCAATATGTTAAATTGTCCATGTTTAATGAAATGAATTGATTATCTTAATTTGGAATCCATGTATGGCATTGGAACGAGATTGAGTCTCTATATGCTGAATCATCGTCTGTTGTGATATATGTATATATGTTAGGCATTACTATTTGTGTGCTTGCTATTATGTTTAATTCCGCTGTGTTTATATTGAGTTGATTTTGCACATAAAAGTTTTTAATTGTTATGAATTTATGAGTAAAAGAAAGAATATTGGGGCTAAGTCTGCCAAAAGCCCGGTGTGTTGTTAACGTTTCCTTCCCTGCATTTGATGATGTAAGGGGACTTTACACATTGGTCCATTTGTTTGCCAACTAGGTGCCATGTGTCGCAAAATGACATGTCCACGTCGATGCCACATCATTGCCGAACCAACCCTACCAAGTCACTTTGTCATTCCATGTGGGGTTTCCACATAGGCGTTATACACCTGTACGGATTCCACGTGTCACCCTTTCAATAGTGCCACGTGGCACCTTTTTTCCATTTCTACGAATAAAAACATTATTTTGCTGAAACTTCATAAGTGAATATCTTCTTCATCTGGATTCAATTTGACACGATTCAAGCAGCGTTGGAATTATCTCGATGAGCCCTTTGACTTAGTGCCATTTTTGTTGAGATTTGAGGACTTTAAATTTAGGCCTTTATGGATCCTCTTGGATCACTCTGTCATATGCCCTAATCCAATGAGTCGGTGTCATTATTTCAGGCCTCTGGGTTCTCTATGGTTTACCATTAAAAGAATATGTTTCTCTTCTATAACGGTGGTCTTCTAGGAGGAATACCCTCGAGCAGTCATACACCAACTTCCGTGGGTGGCTAGACCACCTAGCCTTCATAAAAGGTACACAATATTTACATCCATGATACCCTTTTGTTACGAGACCAACGGTGTTATGGTATACAGAGCACGTTAGTGTTGAACATCAATATAGTCAGACTGAAATAAATATGTTAAAAAATATTGTTACAAATATAAAAAAAATCAAACAATATGTTTACCAGAACAAACTCCAACATGTGAATAACTACTATTACTGTAGGATTTCATAATTGGTGAGTTTTGGACGCAGTGGGAATTGAATAGGTGGTCGATTAAACCATGCTTGGTATGCTTCCTCTTCAAGTTGCACTCTTTTTGCAGCCTTCTCTCGATTTGACATTGTAGTGGGGTGCAATAAAAGATGTTAGACAAGTCGTTCATCATCATAATCTTGATTACAAAAATATTGAACATTACATCAATGATATTAGTAAGCATAATGCAATTGGTTTGTTCCAACATTATACCAAACAATTATTATAGAAGCATGAGAATTTTTTTCAATAGTAAATGTTCAACCACAAACAATTTATAAAATAAAATTTCAAATTGAGCAATACATTTACATCAATCCCATTGAAAATTAAAAAATACAATTAATCAATGTTTTTTGTCTTATGCCCCAAGGGGACGTATAAAGGTAGTCCCAATTCAAGGCATCTCTAATGAGCTGTTGGTGGTCTATGAAAGTTATAGTTTATTAAGAACTCATCATCAGGAGACAAAATATGTATTGCATGCACAACAATAAATCTAGACACTTTCATTTTCACAAAGAACTCCTGGTCATTGAAGTGTTCCTCAAATGAACAATCTGCAGAAAATAAAGAGCACCTAGAACTATTTATGAACCCTACAATGTTCCCATGAGTGCATGAATAGCCATCGATATATAACAAGTTCTTTATGTTAAAGTTTCCAGAAACATAACCATTCATGCACCTACTATACATAGAAATGCTATGATTTTATTTAACAATATTCAAGTAATCCGACCGACAATAGATAGGATTGAAAAATGGCATAAGTGATACTAACTGTTTGGGAGGAACAAGTACATGTGAAAGGATAAACAACCCAATATTTGTAACATCTATATTAGACTTGGCAATCATAAAAATATTACCACAAAAGGGAGAATTCGGTTCCAACATTGGGCATAGGTAGAGAAAACGACCAAGCACCATACAAAGCGTGGTTGTAACAAGTTTGACATTTACTTTGCACATTCATGGGAAGAGAGAAGTCATTTCTACCCTCCGACAATTGGATCGACCTTGGTGTGTACTTGGACATTTTTGCTCTCAACTTATGCAACTTTTTGGATCTCCTAGTAAAGATGTTTTGGGTGGTATTGATATCATACGTTGGATCACTAGAAATTTCAGTTGGCTGGATATAAGCAGATGAGTTGGTCAATTTAGGATGAAACATTGTTGTTTTGGCTTCCAAATTTTCCAAAAAAGGAGCATAGGGAAGTTTTCGTACATGTCTTTTCTACACCACCTATTGGATTTTTTATTGTAGTAGAGGGTATTGGACCATCAACATTAAGTAATCGATCATTAGTATAATGGGTGAGTGTGACATGCCGAGGGTTCTCCTTCAACCCTTGACATTTTGAACAACCACATACTACTAGGGTGTCATAAAATAGATCCAACTCATGACAAATTACCGTCGATGACCCAGGATTGTGGCTAGAAGATGGCATGTTACAATTGGCAGGGTAAAGCTCTTAATATATTGCTTGCAATATATTGCTCTTGATAAGAGCTTACGACATTTTGAAACTAGTGGAATATCTTGTGCTTTTGAACTCGATCCTAAATCGGGACCCTACAAAATTGAATATATTGTTATTTAGATTCATATGGATAAATAACATAAATTCAATTAGATAATCAATATATAAATAAAATATGAACTTACTAGAGATGGAAAGGGAGAACTCACTGAACTTTGAACAATATGGAATGAGCTAGAATTTGAAAAACTGGCCATTTGATATTATAACATTTTCTCCCTGCAATTGATCCAAATCAACAATCAATACGTGTCTACAGTCCTAAAATAATTTTTGAGAACCATATCACAATCTAGCTTCTAATATAGTTTTGAAACCATTTTGTAAGAATAAGTTGAGTTTAAGTAGCATATGTATACTATAAAGTATTGTAATTGGTGTGGTTGAATCATAAAAGAATATTTGAGATGAAAATATAATTTCAAGTTGAAACATAAATTCATATGGATTTTTAATTATACCAGTGCGCCATAATAATACAACTGCACCGGTGTGTACTAAGTAATTGTATGCACAGGTGCGAGTAAACCACGTACACACTGTGTTAGAACATCCACAAAAATGTTCGCAAAAGAAAATATTCGCTATATTTGATAGTGGATAGTTATTTCTACAATTTTAAATTTTATTGACATTGGTGTGCTTAGTATATGTAAGTGCACCAGTGCAGCCAAATTTTCAATATGCGTCATAGTATGACATTTTTTTTATTTTTCTATTATATGCCAATACATTGTGTATTGAAAAGAAAAGCACACCAGTGGATGCATATCTTTCTAGTGCACCAATATTCTAGAAAAAATAAAAAATATATATCTTAATGACACGTTGTTTGTTATGATGCATTGGTGCAACTGTATATACATCCCACCGATATTTGAAAAATAAAAACTTGAAAACGTGCAAATTATTTTTCCCATAAACTGAAAAAGGAGTGGGACTTTCATTTTCAAAAACTAATTCTATAAACTGTTAAAAAACTAATAATTATTTCATTATTTTACCAAAATTTCGAGGGGAGAGTTTTGGAAAAGAGACTTATCAAGAAGGAGTTTGGAACAACCAGATTATTCTAAAGATCAAAATTTGTAAGGTATGGTGAATCAAACAAAACCCTGCATAGTAGAAATTTCAAGTGTATAAATTATTACTATTAATCACAATGCATGATTTATTTATTTTCTTATTAAGACTTTAAATAAATTCAACAAAAAAAACCATAGTTACCTTCAACGTTGGAACACTTGTTTTCTTGTTGCTTCCTTTCGTTTTATGTGGCTTCAAACTTTTAGATTAGGATTTAACTCCCTCTATTGTTTCACAATTAAGATTTTTTTTTTAGGGATTTTATATATAATGGGTTTGTGGTTTTATATGTAAGGTATTGGGTGTGATGAGACGACTTCTTGGGTTGAATCTCAAACCTCCCAGCCTTGTCAATTTTTTATTTTATTTATTAATTAAAAACAATGCTTACACAATTTTCGGTGTGACCGTGTTGTTCTAACACACTAGTGTGTTTACAGTAAAGGCACACCATTTTGATTATTGGTGCTTTAGAATAAATAAATCGCATCGAGAAATGCGTATATGAAATTGTTTATTTAGTTCTCTTAAGGGTGGATTCAAGTATGATGCACCATTGCGTTCAAGTATGAGACACACGGGGGCTTTTTTATTATTGTAGTGCACCGAAATTGAAGACTACTTTTTATTTGGAAGTTATGTAATTTATTTGTATAATATACTTCATAACTTCTCTATTTAATTGTCCAAGTTGTTTACTGAGAGAAAATGTGTAACAATAATTATAATCGACACGATGGTAGCACATCCAAAATTTTGAATAAGGCAAGTTCTTTGTAATTTCTATATTAAATTAATATGTTTGAATTATATGTAAATTTAACTAATATATATTGGTTAATGTGTGACATGCAGATCCAAAAAATGGGGAATCTCAATAAGATTCTTTGCAACCTAAGTGCAGAAGAGCATAAACCTGGATGGAAAAGTTGAAGAGGGGTGAATTAGGTTAATAGAAAAGTAATCAATATGAATTTTTTCTTGAATTTTCAGTAATACTGTACTTAAGAATATTGGTTAATATGTTTCAAACAATCTGATTGAAATACGTTGAATGTTATGTAGGGGCTGACAACAACAGAGATGAATGTCATCATAAGAAAAAACAAATTATGGAAGATGTAAAGGATGATGAATTGGTCCTTAGCTCATTTGGAGTGGTGTTGAAATTTAATGGAAGGGGGGGGACTTTATAAAACTATGAGGTATATAGTGGAAAGAACATATAGACATACTTTCCACTTACCGTACAGAAATCAATCCAAAGATTCCAAGAATAGGGTTATATATAAACAATAGGAGGCATTTCCATAGCAATTGTCAATGAGACCTGCCAAACTTGCAATAGCAAAAACATACAACAACAAAAATAATTATTAAAAGGGTAATAATTCAAAACAAGTTTTTTATAGAATATGTATCTACTACTACAAAGAATTCCTTTATTAATATTAATTTGGTTATATTTATTTTTCATATCAATATAAAAATAGTTTGATGTCATTTTAAATTTTCAGGAAGATTATAAAAATACCAAAGGATGAATGATGTGATATTTGAAATATGCTAGTAGGGATTTCCAGAAAAATGTACAAGAAGATGGTCAAGGAAATAGACATAATGGCATCACAAGAAGAGCCATCTCAACAACAATGTGTTTCAAATGTATGAAATCATTGAAATTTTCTATTATGTACGTGTAATTAATTTATTTAGCATTAAATATTATTTTTCAATTGTTTTATTGCATACAAGAAAACAAAATGGAACCCATTTAGCACATAAGACAGGACCGCAAGGAAAAAGGAGTTGATAGCAAAGTTTAGCTTGTGAGTAGTTGTGACTTCCTTATAACAGCTTAAGATTTCATATTGGTTGTGATCTTTATATTTTAATTTTTTAATTTACACTGGCCATCCTTGGATGTCTTCAAACAGGTGTTAACATACAAAGAAGAACCATTCGAAGAATTGATTGACATTGGGTTAAGTATGGTTGTGAGTATTTGTTGGTGAATCAAAAATTAATTGTGGAATTTGTAAGTATCTATGTTATTTTACTTCTCTCATCTTATAATTAATGGAACAACAAAAAATCATTTATATTAAATCTATGATTTGTTATGGGGTAAAACTTGCAGGAAACAAAGTATGGAGTTGAGCCAACAGAAGAGTTGTTGAGAGAATGCATGAGATTTGGTTTTGAAAGAATGTATATCATTCAGGACTCAATTCTTTCTATGGTACATCACTTTTCAATTTACATTCATGTATATTATTTATTTTAATTTTCATTATTCCCACCAATGTAGATACACTCATTACACTTTATTTTTATGTTTGTATATGGAAGCTGAAGAAGAGGAAAACAATCTAGACAATCAACAAAACATTTGGCCAAATAACCCAATTCATGCAAGTGGCTCAAGCATTGAGAGCAGTTCTAGTGAAGAATGATGATCAATATATTTGGATGTTAATGCAAGTTGTTGTATATTTTGAAATAATTGTATGTGAAAATCAAACATTTTGTGTAATGTACTTGACATAGTGTCACAATTGAAAGACAATGGGTTACCAATAAGTGTAACAATTACATGCATGTTGACATTTTGATTATTGTGGACTTTATGTTAACAATTACAAAGGGCCTCTTACTCATATATTATAAAATAAAGTTGTTTTTTCTATTACATTGTCAAATGTCTTTGTGAAATGTTATAACGCCGATTAAATATATGGATAGTAAACTAAATATTACAATAGATGCAAAAAATTGAAAATTTATGATATAACAAATTAATCCAAATATCATATCCAAACACAATAATTAAAATTAAAATTATATGAATACTATTATAAAAAATATTTCCATTTCTGATTAATAATGGAATTTAAAAAGATAAAAATAAAGTATAGATATTCCAGTACGATGTCACTGGTCGTTGTTCACTAAAGAGAAAATGAATATCTATGCTTTTGATCTTTTTAATCACACCAATGCGTTCGAGTGCATGTAGCACCAATGCATTTACCCAAAAAGCGCATCAGTGTAACAAACTACTTGTTGCATGCCCCAATGCTTTGCTATTATTATAGCTCAACGCTCTCTTCATAAATGCATTGGGTGCCATTATATCGTGAGTGCATTGTTGAATTTTAAAAATGCAACAAAATTCAACATCCTAGTCAACTCTATTGGTTCGTTTTCCTTCTCTTAGCATACCAGTGCTTTTAGATAGTACATAAGCACACCGGTGCTATAATTAGTTTACCACACCGATGCATACATTGTTATAAAGCACTGATACAGTTAAAAAAATTGGTGTGCACCAGTGTTATATTTATTAACAAGCACTGGTGCATATATTTTTATAAATCATTGGTGCCTTTAAGTTTTTGGTGGCGTCCCAATGCATGTTGTTATTTAAAGGTGTTGAATTTCATACATTCATAGCATAAAACATAAATGCATTACCAAGATCACTAGAAGTAAGACAAAGCACAAAACAACAACACAGAGTTTACCCTGGGAAACCCAATAGAGAGAAAACCCAACAACCTTTGCAGAGAGATGATAATTCTGAGATCAGAGTACAAATGAGAAAATAGAAAGTGTGGAAATGTTTTCCACAAATAGAAACCCTAGAATTCATCCTCCTCCTTTAGGTGATGCAAAATTCTCCTCTCCCAAGTGATGTGCCACTCTCAAGTGTGAGAATGAACACATGAGGAGCACTAACCTCATATTTATACAAGTGTTGAAACCAAAAAATCCCTTATGGGGCCGACTTGTCTTGGGGGCAATAAATATTTTATTTTTAATCTTTTTATCAATTCCTTTTGCACCCCAAGACTTACATTGATTCTTTCATGTGTTTAAATAATTGATTACATAAGTTTTTTCTCCCTTAGGAGGTATAAACAAGTACAATTAAACTACAATAAAATATAATGAATAATATCTTCTGAAGTTGCACAAAATCCAACACTCCCTCTCAACGAGGAAGGTATTCTTCGGTCTTCATCAGCATCATGATCATCTGGGTTTCATCTTGTACTCTACTCTGTCTCCATCATCTCTATGCATACTGAAGGTTGTCCACATAGTCTCAGTGTATCATCTTCACTAGTCCTTTGGTGAGTCCAGGAGAATCACTTAATCCTGGACTTCAGGAGAATCTCTCAATCCTAAATATTCGTGACATCCTCACCAGTCCTTCGGTGAGTCCAGGAGAATCACTCAATCTTGGATATCTGAGATATGTTAGGATATTCCTATACTCCATCCTAGTCCTACTAGCTTTTTCAGTCATTTTCATTTTCAGTCTTTTAAGGTTTGCATGCACTTTTAGGGTTTGCACGCATTCTAGGGTTTGCATGCATTTCCAGTCATTAGTCCCAGCACCTAGCCCTCAGTTAGCTAGCCCCTGGAGCTTCTTCCTGATCATTTTCATCCCTCCTAGTTCCTAGTGTGCCCTCCTTTCACCTAATGCATGAGAGAGGCGCACTTCTTCACCTACCAGTCCAGTTATGTTCAGTTAACAAAAGTTCTCTCCCTGATTTTAGGCTTGACTCACTCTTTACTGACCTTATCACTTCGATGGACCTCCAGTGTGACTAGATAGGCTGTTCTGAATCTAGTTAGCTCCATGAGCGCCCTCCACTGAGCCTCCTTCACTACATTAGTGCTTCCATGTG
Source organism: Larix kaempferi (assembly GCA_027924585.1). Classification (NCBI taxonomy): domain Eukaryota; kingdom Viridiplantae; phylum Streptophyta; class Pinopsida; order Pinales; family Pinaceae; genus Larix; species Larix kaempferi. The sequence continues at coordinate 13,587,545 of BSBM01000435.1, read as the reverse complement.
CCAGTTACACCTACCACATTCAGTTAGACTCAGTTTGACTTATGGTTGACTATTACTTGTGCATTGATGACTTAACTGATGATGAATTGGACTCATAGTTATGACTTGATGACACTCCACTGATTATGGATCTGTCCATGCAGGCTAATTCGAATCACACCTAGTGTATTCGAATCTTGAGCATTGTATATTTACCTTTTACTATTCAGATTAATGTAACATGTGTAATTATTCTGCCTCTATCTGAGCTCCTTTGGATCTGTGTTCTTCTGCTGTATTCTTCTTCTGTCATTCCTAAATTCTTTCATTGTGAGGTTTACATCATCTCTTTCGATCTACTGTGAGCATCTTCACTTGGTATCAGAGCCATTTGAGAGTATATTCTACCTCCATTCTTGAGAGTTTTTTGCAGGTATTTCAAAGTTCCAACAGTTGCAGCAGCAGTATCAACAGTTCACTTTTGCACTTGTTCCAACTGTCAAGATGAGAAATTCGGATGCTCTTTCCTCTTCTATAATCCTCACTCCCTTCAATTACTTTTATTGGAAGAGAGAGATGAAGATACACTTGTGGAATAAAGGGTTGTCCAGACTGGTTTTTGAAAAAGATCCCATACCACATACAGTTGTGGAGAGAACCAAGCATCTAAATAAATTGGATGAAGCCTTTGGTTACATATGCATTCATATGTCTAGAGATCTGTTGTTTCATATTGAAGGATTGAAGTCTCCAAATGATTTATGGACAAAATTGGAGAGTCTTTTTGGAAAACAAGATGGGCTAAGAGGCCACATTCTCGAAAATGAATTGGTTTCCCTTCAACCTAGCAATTTTGAGACTATTCAAGAATTCTTCTCAAAAGTTAAGAACTTGGTTTTGCAATGCAAGCAGTGTGGCATCACTAAAACTGATGAACAATTGGTGCTCTCCATTATGAGCAAACTAGGATCTCATTTTTCTGTCTTTGTATTTACCTTCCATTCTGGATGAATGTCAATCCCTGGATGGAAGTTTCCAACCTTTGAATCTACTGTGAGCATCTTCATTTGGTATCAGAGCCATTTGAGAGTATATTCTACCTCCATTCTTGAGTGTTTTTGCAGGGATTTCAAAGTTCCAGCAGTTGCAGCAGCAGTATCAGCAGTTCACTTTTGCACTCATTCCAGCAGTCAAGATGAGCAATTCAGATGCTCTTTCCTCTCCTATAATCCTCACTCCCTTTAATTACTTTTATTGGAAGAGAGAGATGAAGATACACTTGTGGAATAAAGGGCTATCCAGACTGGTTTTTGAAAAATATCCCATACCACATACAGTTGTGGAGAGAACCAAGCATCTAAATAAATTGGATGAAGCCTTTGGTTACATATGCATTCACATGTCTAGAGATCTGTTGTTTCATATTGAAGGATTGAAGTCTCCAAATGAGTTATGGAAAAAATTGGAGAGTCTTTTTGGCAAACAAGATGGGCTAAGAGGCCACATTCTCGAAAATGAATTGGTTTCCCTTCAACCTAGCAATTTTGAGACTATTCAAGAATTCTTCTCAAAAGTTAAGGACTTGGTTTTGCAATGCAAGCAGTGTGGCATCACTAAAACTGATGAACAATTGGTGCTCTCCATTCTGAGCAAACTAGGATCTCATTTTTCTGTCTTTGTATTTACCTTCCATTCTGGATGAATGTCAATCCCTGGATGGAAGTTTCCAACCTTTGAAAACTTCCCTGAATCTCTCATTCAAGAAGAGGACAAATTGATTCAAATGGGTGAGATCAAGACCTCCAAAGATCTAGCTCTTCTAGCTGGAGAAGCAAGTGGAGCGAATGCAAAGGGGAGGAAAAAAGACAAGGACAAGAAGCCATCTAAATCCAAAAGTGACAAACACAAGAGACCTAATTGCTCCTACTACAAGAGAGGAAACCATCCTGACAAAGCTTGCATGCACAAGAAAATAGACCTACTAACCAAGCTTCTTGAACAAAACAAAATTGTTGTTCCAAAAGAAGCAAAGATGTTTGATCCTGGAAGTGGATCTGATGATTCCCATGCATTGATGGTTGGTTTTTCAAAATCACAAGCCCTCCTCATAGATTCTAGAGCCTCCAACCACATGGTTGCCTCTGAAGAATCTTTCTCCTCTTTGGATCTCAAAGATGGGCCTACTATTCACATGGGAGACAACTCTCAGATTTCTGCCAAAGGATTGGGTACAGTACATATGGAGCATGGTAAGTTCAAAAATGTTTTATTTGTTCCTTCTCTAATAGCTAATTTGTTATCAGTATATCAGATGACTCATACAGGATAACCAAAGCAAGTAACTTTTGGTCCAAACACAGTAGAGATTACAGATATCTCCACTGGAAATATTATAGCGAATGGGGTTGCTAATCATGCCTCTAAGGCATATGAGTTCTCTCACTTCATGTCCTTCTCTCTGACTATTCCTTCAGATTCTGATCAAGATCGGAGTGACTCCTCTTCTGATGAAGAAGAAGATCAAGATCTTGATCTTGAGATCATAGTTCAAGAAGATTCAGATCCAGAACCAACACATATTTTCAGTCCGGATTCGAGGTCAATATGGGCTCACAGAGTCCTTGCTACTACTAAGAACACAGTTGAGGATTCATCTATTCAACGAACTACCAGACTTCAGCATCATGCCAACCTTGCATTATGCCATCTACCTCTCCATGAGAGATGCAGCATGATGATGGGGTTCTCTCTTCCATCACTTGGGAAGACCCCTCATGTTCCATTCGCTCCAGTTGCAGAAAGAATTCCTGAGAGACTTGGTTCGTCCAATCCATCCTCTACACAGTGGAAGGCACATCAGAAGACTAGATCCACATCTAGCACCTGTTTGGCATCCTACAGGGGATCAACTTGTCAAGTTTTTTGTAGAAGTTTTCACTGATGAAAGCTTCCTTCTTTTCTGCTTAGTATGATGGTTCTTTGAGTTAGTTACTATTCTTTTGAGGGGGGTTATTTTTCCCATGAGGTTTTCCCCATTTCCTCGGTTTATGTACAATTCTTTATTTTTCTATCTTATTTGATTGTATGGGTGACCTTTGGTCCTAGTTACCAGGGCCCAGGATGGATTAAGGGGGGGTGTTAGGATATTCCTATACTCCATCCTAGTCCTACTAGCTTTTCAGTCTTTTAGGGTTTGCATGCACTTTTAGGGTTTGCATGCATTCTAGGGTTTGCATGCATTTCCAGTCATCAGTCCCAGCACCTAGCCCTCAGTTAGCTAGCCCCCGGAGCCTCTTCTTGATCAGTTTCAGCTCTCCTAGTGCCTAGTGTGCCCTCCTTTCACCTACTGCATGAGAGAGGCGCACTTCTTCACCTACCAGTCCAGTTATGTTCAGTTAACAAGAGTTCTCTCCCTGATTTTAGGCTTGACTCACTCTTTACTGACCTTATCACTCCGATGGACCTTGAGTGTGACTAGATAGGTTGTTCTGACTCCAGTTAGATCCATGAGCGCCCTCCACTGAGCCTCCTTCACTACATTAGTGCTTCCATGTGCCAGTTACACCTACCACATTTAGTGAGACTCAGTTTGACTTCTGGTTGACTATTACTTATGCATTGATGACTTCACTGATGATGAGTTGGACTCATAGTTATGACTTGATGACACTCCACTGATTATGGATCTATCCATGCAGGCTAATTCGAATCACACCTAGTGTATTCGAATCCTGAGCATTGTATATTTACCTTTTACTATTCAAATTAATGTAACATGTGTAATTACTCTGCCTCTATTTGAGCTCCTTTGGATCTGTGTTCTTCTGCTCTATTCTTCTTCTGTCATTCCTAAATTCTTTCATTGTAAGGTTTATATCATCTCTTTGGATCTACTGTGAGCATCTTCACAAGATAATTAGTTGTACCATCTCTGCTATACAATTTTCTACTTGTCTGTCTCATCTGCCAATAGGGTCCTCCCATACCTAGCTTAGATCTCAAACGAGCAAAAGGGCATGGCCATCTACTTACTATCCAACTCTTCATCCTATGGGATTTCTCCCATATCTACCTGAGTACCTGGACTGTAGAGGCACCTGTGCAACCACACGGCCAACTGCTAACTGTCCTACTCATCTGCCTATGGGATTTCTCCCATATCTAGTTGAGTAACTGGACTGCAGAGGCACTAGTGTGAACCCGACCAATTGCTGACTGTCCTACTCATCTTCCTATGGGATTTCTCCCATATATGGCTGGGTAACTTGATTGCAGAAGGTACTTGGGTGAACCCAGCCAACTGCTCACTGTCCTACTCATCTGCCTATGAGATTTCTCCCATATCTGGCTGAGTAGCTGGACTGCAGAGGCACCTGGGAAAAGCAGGGAAAGCATCTCATCTTTCCCTCTCAAGGAGGGAAACGTTCTCTTCGACTCCAAGTATTCCGCGAAAGTATTCGAACTTCACTCTAGGAAGTGCCTTGGTGAGAACATCTGCAGTCTGGTCATCTGTGGGCACGTATTGTAACTCGACCGCACCTTTCTACACCATATCATGATGAAGTGATATCGAATCTCGATATGCTTCGAACTATCGTGAAATATAGGATTCATTGACATCTCCACACAGCTCTGGTTATCACAGTGAATCATGGTCAGCTCTAGAATCTGGCCGAACAATCTTGCCAGGAGTTTACGAAGTGAAACTGCTTCTCTAGCTGCTGTGCTAGCAGCCATGTACTCGACCTCTGCAATACTGAGTGCTATCGAGTTATGTTTCCTGCTGTAGGAGGAAATAACTGCAGAACCCAAATGAAGCAACATCTAGAAGTACTCTTCCGATATGCAACACATTCGGCCTAATCTGAGTCTGTAAACCCCTGCAATATCAGGTCACTATCTGAAGCATACTTCAATCCATATCCAACAGTGCCACGTAAGTATCTGAGCACATGTTTTGCAGCAATTCAGTGAATTTGCCTTGGTTCGAACATGAACTGACTGGGGGCATTCACAACAAAACATATATCTAGTCTGGTGTTGGTCAGTAATGGCTGTAAATAACCTTCTGGAGATTTTCAACATAGACCCAGGTACTTTGCGGTTCAAGGAACCAACAAAACCCCTATTCACTGGCCCTTTCGGCAACAAACTACGCACAATCTGAGGTCTCACCTGAGGTGAAGCTGAGGGGGTGGTTGCAGAATCAAGTTTCCACAACCGGGTGATGCGATGGGGGAAAGGATGATAAGCAACGAAACACCTTGTGGGTTGCTATGGACAAACAACTGCGTGAACCTTCTGTTCCGCGTCGGGTATTTCGGTGCTCAATTGTGCTTACGCACTTGCGCCTCTAATGATTGTGCGATACATGATACCTTTGCGTTGCAACAGGAAGCTATCAGTAGCTTACCTCATAGCAAATCTCAATGACTCGGCGCGTCAACTACACAACGTATCCTTGCCAAGATGATTAATTCTAACCAACCCTACTTAGCATTCTTTATCCCTTCAACCCGTTCAAGTTCTTATCATTAAGTTGCAGGTGATTGAATAAACATATAATTACTGCATGCTCCAACGTTGCGCTAAAACTCAATGTTCAATGATGTGACTACTTGGCAGATTCATACATTCCCAGATTCATAAGTGTTGAATACTTAACATTCCTCCATGCATATATTACTTAACATATTATTCCCATTCTCTGCGGCGAATACACATAAAAGCAATCACATAACAGAAGACTTCAGCATTAAACATTCATACCAAGTAAATGAACAATCATAAACACACAATAGTCACATAACACAGAATTTAACGTGGTTCACCCCCTGGATGGAGACTACGTCCACAAGAATGGTTGTTAATATTGCTCTTTATGGGAAGGGTACAACCGTTCTTAGTTTGTGCACTCAGCTGCAGACTCTCTTCTCTCTCAGATAGGTCTCTGCGCACTCAGCTACAGAGCCTTTACAATGGATTTCTAAGCTTAAGATTCTACAATACTCAAATACTTAACCAAAATTGAAGAGTAACCCTTCCCTTAAAAAATTGTGCCTTATTTATAGATCATGCCCGTAGGTCATGTCTTTACAATCATTAGGCCAAAACCCTAAGGTTTCCAGAATTGGCGTGGCTAACTGCCACCTTAGCTGTCGTTGTCGACAGCCTACTCCACCTTCTCCATCTTGGCCACTCGTGGCTCACACACTCTTTTGACAGCCATAGTCCTCAAAATGATTACAACTGCATCATGGCCTGTCCCTTTCCACTCCTTCACCTGCCTATCACCATCGGGGTCGTGGCCTAGCTTCTCAACTGCTTGCCACCACATGTTCAAACGGGTCGCTTTCATCTGCCATCCACCTGTTCCTTACCCAAAATAGGTCATATCCTCATCTGACCTTTACCCATGTCCTAAACCAAAAATAGCTCATGCGCTACCATGCGCATCGTCCTACAGCGCGACCATGCCTTAGCCAAATCCGTCGCGCGACATGTACAATTTCTCAAAATTGTCTGTCGTCGCCGCGTGCAATGCGCACTTAACAAAACGGTTTCCTCTTCCTATCACAGCGTGCAATGCGCAATTATCAAAATTGCCTTTTATTTCTGCCGCAGCGCGCGATTTTCCGCATTTGTATATTTTTCCAACCCAATTGGGCCCCTCCCAACAGGTCCCTAACACTGACCTATGGCTCATCCCAAGCCACTTCCACTTGTGGAAACTGGTGCCGCATCTTCCATCGTCCCAAGCTTTAATGAAAAGCTTTGCAAAGTTCCTACTAACTCCGCAACTATTTCCTTGGCTTTTCGTTCGAAACCTTGAAGCATCTCCAGAGTTGCCTGCGAGACCTTCTCCCGAGCCACTTGTTTCTGCATGGTTCCTTCGGCCACCTAAAGTTCTACCAACTTTGCGTCAAATTGCTGCATTAGTTTGAGGCCTTCTTGCTCAATAGGATACATCTTGACCGATGTAGCAGCTTCTTTCTCTCTTAGCGTTGCCAACTCTTTCTGTAGGTCCTTGACCTCATTAAATTTCTGCATTTTCTCTCTTGCCGACGCATTCCTCAGCTGCACACTTGCAGCATCTACCTACTGCTGCTTCTATTCTAATTCTTCTCTTACCTACTGGAGCGCAGGATCCTCACTCAACCTGGTGACTACTATAGTTATATGTTCAAGTAAGTCTTGGCATTTCGTCACTTCCACCGAAATGACATCCATGGTTGCTTTGATGTCCTTACCTGGAGCTGGGCACTGATCTGGTGGAATGACAGGGTGCATAGCCTCCAGCTCTGCGATTTTTCCTTTATAAGAGGCTTCCATTTCTATTTTCTCAGAGGTAAGGGACTCTACCTTGGCCCCAATTTTCTTTATCGTGTCCTCCATATCATCTTCTTCTTTGCATTCTTCTATGTTTGCACACACAGCTGAAATGGTTTCCTTCAGCTTTCGGCCCTTTTCCTTGGCTGCGCTCAATTCTCGCTTGCTATTATTTGATTCCTGCCTTAATTGATTGATGTCTTCAGTTAACTGTGCACACTTATCATATGAGGCAAGGCCTCTCTTGTGAATTTCTTTTGCAACTCTGATGTGCAACTCGTTCAGGTCCTCTAGGGGCAGGGCCCCAATGTTCAGGTCGAGGCGCCCATTCTTTACTGCCTCCTTAACAGTTTCATTTGGATCAATCAGGTAGCTCGATTCAAGTTTCAAGATGCACGGATACTTACTTCCAGTAACAGGTGGTATTCTTTGCGCAATTGGTTCTCCTGATTTCCCGTCAAAACCTGAACCTGGCTGTCGCAATCCCATATGGGCTACCTTTGTCTTGACCTCCTCCATAGCTTGGATTATGGTCAACTGCAGTTGTTCTTGCTTGGCTTCTTTCTCAGCATGAGTCTCTTCCCATGCTTCCTGCACTTTTGTTGCGATGGCATCCGGGTGCATTTGTGGCCTGAGCTCGGGTTTTTCAGCCTTCCTCTTTGTGCGTCGGCTCTATGATTGCGAGGGGCCTTTAGTGGCCTTTATCTTTGTTGCTGATGAGGCGGTATGTTGACTCTGCGCATCATCCTTTTCTTCCTCAGTGGGTGCACCAGCTGGTAGCCCGCCCTTCTTTCCCTTCTTTGTTGTTGTTTCTTCCTTGTCTTCCTGTTCTATGTCTGTGTTTTCTTCATCGGTGTCTTTTACATTGATATTCTCCTGAAGAGATTCTACGTTGTGCTTGTAGCCTGATGCATCATCTCGTGAAGTGGGAACTTTCCATTCTGGATCCCATCGCTCCATCATTCCCTCGATCGCCTGCTCATCTAGTAGGTAAAATCATGGATACCATAAGTCATGCTCTGTTATGTCACCTCTTGGCTGAATGAATGATTGGTGCCTTTTCACGCGAAACCTCATAATGCAGGTGTATGCGTCAGTTAATGGTTTGGAAATGCGCGGTGTTGCCATAATTGCGTCGCGCAACTAGTGATAGTAAACATAGAAGACTTCAGTCGTTTGCCGCTGCCTAGACGCCTTTGGGATTGCCCATAGATTGGCAAAGCGCGCTCCTCAGCCTTGTCCTGCTAAAGTGTCAGCTCCCTGATATCCCTCAGGCTCCTTCAAGCTTACAAAGGCTATCAACACTAGCATCCAACTAAAATGGAACGTTGTTCCATCATCTTGGGTATCTTGAACATATGCTAAGAACTCATTCAATAGGAATTGGCACTAATTGTAAACTTTTCCGTGCAATACATTAGCGGCTGCCCTGATTGCGACCGCAGGTACTTCAGGTGGTCTACACTTGCGCAACAGCTTTCCTACAATCAACTGGTTCGTAAAATTTGTTGCACAGTCATTGATGTCGATTTTTGGGAACCCACATCCCTTGCGCACTACACCGAACTCTTTTTCTACTTCAGTGCTAATGGCTCTATCTTGCGCCCTCTTTATGATCAGGTTAGCAAGATCCTCTCCTCTCTTGTTTAGTCTGGTGATCCGATGGATCATGTTGATACTGATATCCATGTGCGTGTCCAACCATAGGAATCCTTCATGCATGCAAGTGAGCAGTGTTCGCGCTACTGCAGAAAATTTGGCACTCTTAGTAACGTGCGGCATTTGCAGTAAATTTAACAAGCCTGATGGCCGAATGGCCCTTAGCCATTCTTGAACTTCCAGCCTGTCGGTGCCAGTCTGTGCGTCCTTGACCCAATTGATATAGGCGTCCAGTCTAAATTGTGGGTAATCTTCGGCATTACAAGCGTATTCTCCAGTAAGTCCTGGTCATCCAGCTCACAACCTGGTACGCCACCCATCAAATTATCCTCAATCTTCACCCTGGTAGAAATAGTGGGTAGCGGGATTTTGTATTTGAAATTCTTTTCTGTGTTGACTGGTGGGGCATCAAGATTTCTTGGAGGTATGTAGTCGGGCACAGGATAAAACGACAGGTTTTGAGCCGAGACTGTTTGCTGTAATGGCACTTCGGAGCCCCCCTGCTCTGAAGCTGTTTCTTTGCCCTTGCTGCTTCCTGCAACCTGCCGCGCTGAACTTCTAGATGCACCTACTTTCATCACCATCATTGCTGCTGGAATCCCTACTTGATCAAATAACCAGGAGATATCTGCCAACTCAACCTGTTCACTCATACACGCTTTGATCGCTCGGCTCTCAAATAGTTCAAACACTTCATAAAAATGGTTAAGTGGCTGATCAAGGTCTATTTATAGCCGCTGCTGGTCTGCTACGTGGCCTTCCGCAGTTGCTGAGGCCCTAAAGCCATATTGATTGCCATTTCATGCGTATTATCTTGGGCCTGTCAGTCAATCCTTCTCATGATGCGAATGTTGTTTCCTTAAATGCCAAAAGGTTGCCTGGCAAGCCAACTTGTCAACTCCGTCGAATCCACATTAATGGATTAGCCTGCCAGCCGGATTTCAATATGAACTGGTCACTTCTGTCTTTAATAGGTTCCAAGATGTCACATCCGCCCTTAAATGTTAAACTTTCCAAGTGCCGCCAGATTGGTTAACAACCCACTAACCAACCGACAGATGTCATGGTAATGGTTTCCGTCATAATGTGTTAGTGGTCTAACAAATTGTTTGCTTCGGGATGCGCACTTGGTGTCCCATATTTCCTGCACGATCAGTATCTGTACTTGCTCTGCACAGCTTCTCTCCTCTTCTCTCTTTTTTTTTTCGTGCACAACTTCAACAGTGTTGTGCGGTACACTTTCCCGAATCATCCAGAACTCTATGCAGCCGAACTATCGCGGTAAAGCTTTAGTCTACTACCATTTATCAAACTTGGTAAGGTATCTCCGGCTAATGTAGCTAACCGAACTGCGCCACCGTTAGTAACATGCATTACAATATATGGGCCAAGCTAATGCATCTTAAATTTTCTAGGAAATTTCATGAATTTGCTATCATACAGGAGGACTAGATCACCTACCTGAAAGCTCTTGTTCTTGAGGTGGTGATCGTGCCATGCTTTTTCACGGTCTTTCTGTACTTGTTGGTGGAAGCCTGTGACGAAGCGATCTTACTCTAGCCCAACCAAGTGTAGGAGCCTTTCTTGAGTGCTGCGCGATCTGCCATGCCTGTAAACGCTGCTATTCTCAAGATGGGAACAATGTACTCCATCAGCATTATTGCTTCTTGCCCATAGGCCAACCGAAAAGGTGTATGGCCAGTCAATTTCTTGTAGGTAGTCCTGTATGCCCATAGTGCAGATAGAATGCACAGGTCCCAATCGTCCCGATTAACGTTGCATATCTTGGTTAGTGCATTCTCCAACACTTTATTAAATGCTTCAACAGTTCCATTCGCCTATGGATGATAGGGCGTATTGCGCTGGTGATGAACATGGAACTCTTCGGTCAGAGCTGCAATGGTCTTATTCAAAAAGTGTGTGCCTTGATCGCTCATCAATATCTTTGGGCATCCAAACCTTGTAAGGATATTTTCGTATATAAACTCTGCGGCTGTAGCTGCGCTGCAGTCTTTAACTGGCTTTGCTTCTGCCCATCTGGTGAGGTAATCGGTAGCAGTATTGATATATCTCGCACCAATTCTTTTCCCTGGTGGGTTAATAGGACCCACAAAATCAATGGCCCACTTCTCAAAGGCCTGCAATGTCAGCTGTGGATTTAAGGGCATTTCATCTCTACGCGATGGCTTCCGTGTTCTTTGACAAACATCGCAATTCTGGTAGTGTTCCTTTGAATCTTTATGAATTGTAGGCCACCATAGCCCTGCGCGGTAGCTCTCCCTACATAATGGCCTCCTGCGACTCCTGAGTGCGCATCAGCAAGTATGAATGGTTTCTCATGCTCGAGCACACATCTGTGCGGTACTTCATCCGGTCCCAGTTTGTATAGCTGACCTGCAATTATAGTGAAGTCTGTTGCGCACACTACCAGCTGCTTTTTCTGTTGTGTAGTGAACTCTGTGGGTGCGAACCCAGTAGTTAGAAAGTCAATGATGTCTTTATAGTAATCATCAACAACTTGTATAGGGAACAACTACGCATTAGGCAGATTGTCTTCGAGATTCGTCGGTTCTTCTCCTGACTCAATCCTTGACAGATGATCAGGTCCCAAATTCAACCTTCCTGGCTTAACCACAATTTCAAAGTCGTACTCCTGAAATAGTAGTAACCATCTGCATATGCGCCCCCCGAACACTAGCTTATTGACCTGGTATTTAAAGGCAGAATGGTCAGTGAACATGGAGAAGTGCGCACCAAGCAAGTAGTGCCTAAACTTCTGCAGCGCATATACCATTGCGAGTCCTTCTCTTTCAATGGTGGTATAGTTCTTCTCAACGGATGATAGCTTTCTGCTGGAAAATGCAATGGGATGATCAATGCCTCCTTCTCCTGGCTGAGCAAGAACAAGGCCTAATGCAATACAGGAAGCATCAACATGGACATGGAATAGCTTTTCCCAATCCGGAAAAACTAGGATCGGTGCAATGACCATCTTCTCTTTTAATGTGTCAAATCCTTTCTCGCAGTCCTCATTCCAAATGAATGGTACATCTTTCTTCAACAGCTTTTCCATAGCTGCGGTTATCTGCGCATACCCTTTTATGAATTTTCTGTAATAGCCGGTATGTCCCAGTGTGGTGCGTAGCTGCTTAACTGAGTTAGGTGTAGGTAAGTTTACAATGACTGCGATCTTAGCAGGGTCAACCATCAAGCCCTGTTTGCACACAATGTGTCCCAACAAGATTCCATAGGGAACACAGAAAACACACTTCTTCAAGTTTAATGAGATTTGATGTTGTCTACACTTTTCTAGCATCATCCTGAGGTTTGCGGCGTGGTTCTTCAATAAACCAAAAATGGTCCAATCATCAAAGTAAACCTCTAAAAACTTATGTATAAAATCCTTAAATGCTGCGATGACCACTCTAGAAAATATGGCGGGTGCATTCTTCAGACCAAAGGGCATCACTGTGTATTGGAATGACCCCCATGCTGTAGCAAAATTCGTCTTGTGCCTATCTGCGCAATCAATCCTAATCTGATGGTAACTAGAGAATCCATCAGTAAAAGAATAGGCCTCATTCCCTCCAACATTATCTAGCACTTCATCTGTAAAGGGTGTTGGAAATGGGTCATGCATTGAAGCATCGTTCAGTTTTCTGAGATCCACACAAATTCTGATCTCTCCCTTTGTATACTTGTCCTGGATAACCATCAGGCTTATCCATTCAGATTCTTCGACTGTCTCAATGATCTCGGCATCGAGCATTTTATCGAGTTCTACCTTAACTCGTTCTTTATAGCACGGATTCAATCTATACGGTCTTTGCTTTACAGGCTCCGCGCCAGGCTTAAGAGGAATTTTCATCACTCCTAAGTCTCCCAGTATACCTTTCATCTCTGTGAATTTAGTCGAGAACAGTTCGCGATACTCCTGTAGTATACCTGCGACTTCCTCGACTATGTCTTCATCCCAATAATCTCCGATAGCTGTAAACTTTGGCTCTTCACTGGTGCCAATGTTCACTTTTCTTGTCTTTACGAGTCCTCTCATGTTTGGGATTTCTAGTGGAGGTCCTTCTACCTCGCGCACGCCTTCTGATTCAGGTATCTTTATGTTTCATGGGTCGTCCTCGTCACTATCTGCTTGAGCTGCAGATTTGTCAGTGAGGTTATAACAATCAAGATCAGGCTCTAATTGCTCCTCCCATTCCGGGTGTAAATGTGTAGGTATGCTTCCTATGCCAAAGAATTCTTCTAGGGTCATATTTCCATCAGCGCGATCTGGTCCGAATATTTTTTTCTGAAAAAGCTGCAATGCATTATTGATGCTCGGATGTTCATCCTTGAAACTGAAATCTGTCTGGAAGCTCACGGTCAGGGAAGACCAATCTGTTGTGCCCCTACGCAATTCCAGTTCTAGGTACCATTTCTTTGGAATCGGTTCTTCCAATGTATGCACTAACAAATGCACCCATTCTATTTTTGGTCTTTCGACCCAAGCTTGTGAACAAGTTTCCATGTGATCCCTTGGATCTCTCTATCCATTATATTTTGCAAAAGGTAATGTAACCTTCTCAGCGAATCTAATTTACATCTTAATTCTACATTGATCCCATGTAGTCAATGTCTGCTTGTGCGTAGCCCACCATTTTTTGGTTGTAAATAACTTTCCGGAGGTTTTCAACATAGACCCAGGTACTTCACGGTTCAAGGAACCAACAAAACCCCTATTCATCGGCCCTTTCAGAAATAGACTGTGCGTAGCCTGAGGTCTCACCCGAGGTGAAGCTGAGGGGATGGTTGCGGAATCAAGTTTCCACAATCGGGTGATGCGATCGGGGAAAGGCTGATAAGCAGCGCAACACCTTGCGGGTTGCTGTGGACAAACAACTGCGTGAACCTTCTGTTCCGCGTTGGGTATTTCGGCGCACAATTGTGGTTGTGCACTTGCGCCTCTAATGACTGTGTGATACAGGATACCTTTGCATTGTGGCGGCAAGCTATCAACTGCTTACCTCGCAGCAAATATCAATGACTCGGCGCGTCAACTAGACAGCGTGTCCCTGCCAAGATGATTAATTCTAACCAACCCTACTTAGCATTCTTTATCCCTTCAACCCGTTCAAGTTCTTATCATTAAGTTGCAGGTAATTGAATAAACATATAATTACTGCGCGCTCCAACGTTGCGCTAAAATTCAATGTTCAATGATGTGACTACTTGGCAGATTCATACATTCCCAGATTCATAAGTGTTGAATACTTAACATTCCTCCATGCATATATTACTTAACATATTATTCCCATTCTCTGCGGCGAATACATATAAAAGCAATCACATAACAGAAGACTTCAGCATTAAACATTCATACCAAGTAAATGAACAATCATAAACACACAATAGTCACATAACACATAATTTAACGTGGTTCACCTCCCAGATGGAGGCTACGTCCACAAGAACGGTTGTTAATATTGCTCTTTATGGGAAGGGTACAACCGTTCTTAGTATGCGCACTCAACTGCAGACTCTCTTCTCTCTCAGATAGGTCTCTACGCACTCAGCTACAGAGCCTTTACAATGGATTTCTAAGCCTAAGATTCTACAATACTCAAATACTTAACCAAAACTGAAGAGTAACCCTTCCCTTACAAAATTGTGCCTTATTTATAGATCATGCCCGTAGTTCATGTCTTTACAATCATTAGGCCGAAACCCTAAGGTTTCCAGAACTGGAGTGGCTAACTGCCACCCTAGTTGTCGCTGTCGACAGCCTGCTCCAGCTGGGCCACTCGTGGCTCACACACTCTTCTGACAGCCACAGTCCTAAAAACGGTTACAACTGCATCATGGCCTGTCCCTTTCCACTCCTTCACCTGCCTGTCGCCATCAGCGTCGTGGCCTAGCTTCTCAATCGCTTGCCACCACACGTTCGAACAGGTCGCTCTCATCTGCCATCCACCTGTTCCTTACCCAAAATAGGTCATATCCTCGTCTAACCTTTACCCATGTCCTGCACCAAAAATATCTCATGCGCTACCATGTGCATCGTCCTATTGAGCGACCGTGCCTTAGCCATTTCCGTCGTGCCACATGAGCAATTTCTTGAAATTGTCTGTCACATGTCGCTGCGCGCAATGCACACTTAAAAAAATGGCTTCCTCTTCCTATCGCAGCGCTCAATGCACAATTATCAAAATTGCCTTTTCTTTCTGCCGCAGCGCGCGATTTTCCACACTTGTATATTTTTCCAACCCAATTGGGCCCTTCCCAATAGTCAGATACATCAATGACCCAATCAACTTGCGATAAATAGTGGAATCAAACAAATCAGAATCTGAAGTAGAATCTCTCAACTTCTTCCAATTCACATCCATCGGAGTAGCCATGGACTTGCAGTCCAACATTCTAAATCTCTTCAATATATCGATGGTGTATTTTCCTTGTCCTAGGAAAATCTCTTCATGCCTCTGTCATACTTCTACTCTCAGGAAGTAGTACATCAATCCAAGATTCTTTATTCAAACTCAGAGGCGAGATTCTTCTTACACCATACAATGAGTTTCTCATTTCCTGTGAACAACAGGACATCAACATACAATATCAAATTCAGTGGCTCATCATCTGCAACCTTGAAATAGAGGTTGGGGTCTGCATCATTCTGATGCACCTTCCATCTCATAGCTAAAGCAATAGCAATGATCGATCTGATGGAAGTATCTCAAGCCATAGGAGCTGTATCATCATAATCGAATCCCTCTTTCGGAGAGAATCTTCCGGCAACAAATCTGGCCTTGTATTTCCCATATGCTCCATGCTAAGTTTGTTGTGCCCATCTAGGTCTTTTCCGACCTATTGCAACATTTCTATGGATATCAACTGGATCAATGGAATCGATAGGTTCATCCTTTTCTGCTAACTCCCTATTGAACTAGAAGGGGAGATGATCTCATCTGCTTTGGTTCTATCATTTCATCATCGATCTCCATGTCTGATCCTCTGCATTTCCTGACAGCTAATTCTTTTTCAAAGGTCACATCCCTACTGACTTCAATATGTTTGGACCCTAGGATGTAGATTCTGTAAGTATTTGAATACTCGTTGTATCCCACAAAGGTTCCCTTCTTTCCTGAAGGTTCCAACTTGGGAACATGTATAAAGACTGGACAGCCAAATATCTGAAGGCGGCTTACTTCTGGTTTCACTTCTGTGAAAGCTTCCTCCGATGTCATCCTTCTAGGCTGAGAGTCATATTCCAGGAAGCTTCTTGCTGAACATCAACGAGATTCATATGTCCATCGGAACAAGTTTGTAGACCAAATCACATGGTCTTTTCCCTACAAGTCAAATCCCGACTGATGATCAGTGACATTTTATAATCAAATGAGAAAACAAATAGTTTACACAGGCATCTTAGCTAATACAACAATCATGAACATGTCTACCAAACATATCTGGGAACTATCTAGATGTCTGCTATCTCCACTAGAACATGCCATCAAGAGTGTGCACTACCCTAAGCATGCAGATAGGAGATATCATCTAGACTAGCTTCATGAGTGTTGTGTAGCTCATATGCGTAATATAACAATGTAAACTATATCAACTGCTCAATGCATTAGATATGTATATAAAAATCATATCAGACAAAAACAGATCTATGTAAGCAAGAAAACAAAAAATGCTTTTCTCTTATTGTTTTGGTGTGTAGGCCCCTACTTCCCTCTTGTGGGAACCATAAGAGATCTATGTTCTTGCATTCTGGATCTTCTAGAAAAGGAATTTTGAATGATCATCATCCCTTTTCTTCTTGTGATGATGATCCTCTTCTATATCAGCAGTTGAGGCTTCATGCTTCCTTTTACTTGAACTTCGACAACTATTTGTGTAGTGTCCATATTTTCTGCACCTATAGCATTGAACTTGAGATATGTCCTTCTTCTCCTTTTGATCTAGTGAGGACTTGGTCTCCTATCTTGGTGCTTGTGTTTATGGAAATTCCTAACTTTTCCCTTACCCTTCGTGGCATGAGAAACAAAATCTTGGTTCTCCTTAGGTTGAGTGTCATGGCCATGGAGTCTTTGACGTGCTGCAATATTGGTCTCCTCCTGAGAGCAATCTGCCCAAAGCTTGTCAAACTTTGGTAGTTTGGATCTACCACTTATGCTTTGGATGAAGGACTCACATGATGGCGGAAGACCATTTAAAGTGTGGAGGACAAGCTCCTTATCTCCAATAGGATATCTACTGGAGTTGAGCTTGTCTCTGAGTTCTGCGATCCTCATAACGTATGAGGCAATGGATTCCAACTTCGCTATCTTCATATTTGAGAGTTGGTTTCTCAAATTCATGGATACATTTATACTAGTGTGTTCAAACAACTTCATAATGGTCTTGAACATCTTCCTAGCATTCTTCTTACCTGAGATCTGAGGAACCAAATGATCTCTCATGGAATCCACAAGAATCCTTGCTTTAGCATCATTCTTCCTCCATCGAGATTTATCCTCTTCGGCTTCTGATTTAGGGACCTTCTCATTTACATATACAAGAGATCATTTTCTTCTAGGAGTATAAGAATGCTAGACTTCCAGGAGATAAAGTTGTAGGCTCCTTCCAAACGATCTTCAACTTTCATCCCAATCATCTTGATTGTAGATCTGATTTAGAAACCCTAGCAGGAGCTAGGTCAAAAATGAAAGTTAATAATTTGAAAAAATGAACCCACAGATAAATTCACCTTTGCCAAGGAGAGTTGATTAGAGGGTGGGCTGGTCCAAATATGTGGAGAGAAATGAGTTAAAACTGAAACCCTAATTCTGCTGCAGCCACAGAGTTAGGTCAAAAATTGAAAATTCTCGGAATTGAATTCCATCTTCACCAATAGATGCGTCTTGACAAAAATGAAATTCCTATAGCTTCCTTTCTCCAAAATTATGGTTGGAGACTTCACAAGATCAAACCCTAATTCCGGTAGGGTTCCGAGAATGCTTCAGCAATGGTTTCTTCTAGAACTGCTCTGATACCATGTTGAATTTCATACATTCATAGCATAAAACATAAATGCATTACCAAGATCACTAGAAGTAAGACAAAGCACAAAAAAACAACACAGAGTTTACCTTGGGAAACCCAATAGGGAGAAAACCCATCAACCTTCGCAGAGAGATGATAATTCTGAGATCAGAGTACAAATGAGAAAATAGAATGTGTGGAAATGTTTTCCACAAATAGAAACCCTAGAATTCAGCCTCCTCCTTCAGGTGATGCGAAATTCTCCTCTCCCAAGTGATGCGCCACTCTCAAGTGTGAGAATGAACAAAGGAGCACTAACCTCATATTTATACTAGTGTTGAAACCAGAAAATCCCTTATGGGTTCGACTTGTCTTGGGGGCAATAAATATTTTATTTTTAATCTTTTTATTAATTCCTTTTTCACCCCAAGACTTACATTGATTCTTTCATGTGTTTACATAATTGATTACATAAGGTTCTTCTCCCTTAGGAGGTATAAACAAGTACAATTAAAGTGCAATAAAATATAATGAATAATATCTTCCGAAGTTGCACAAAATCCAAGAAAAGGCACTTGTGTGTTTCGCGTTGGTTAGCATCGGTGTGTTTGTCTCATTAAAGCGCATTGATGAAAAAACCTTCGCTAAAGTCTCCGACCGCTGAGATTTTTTAGTTATAATAAATTTCCGTAAAAACCTCCGCTAAAAAATCCAATACCATGGGGAGAGGTTATCGCAGAGACTTTTTTGACAATTTGGACCAATCTTGTAACATTAAAAACCTCTGCTATAATCTCCACTACAAGGCATTTTCCTTGTAGTGTGGTTACTATGGAAGTAAGTTTAATTGTGTCTAGGTGTTGAAAAAGTTTGTCTAGTCTAATGAGATGTGGTTTTGATTGTTTGTCTCAAATCTTGAGTCCAATATTAAATCTAAATAGGTGTAATTTGGGGATTGGTAGGATTGTTTATGAGTTGATTAGATGTGTATAAATGACATTTTTTATCTAGTCACTATGAGGAACTCATGCATTAATGGTTGATAGTGCAGTATCTTCTGCATGATCCATTGATTGTAGTAGTCAATCCCACACTCAATGCTTCTAGAGTCGTTAAAATCTCGTAATTTCACCTAAGTGCTCATTTTGCACCCGTGCTTCTGGAATGTCACTCAAGCCAACAATTTAGTTTGTTTATTAGAGAATACCAACAGAAATGGGGAATTCCTTTGGTAAAAAATATTCAACTTCTAAGGCCTCTCCTAGGTCTAGATGTGGTACCTAAATAATATTGTGATCTTTGAGTGCAAGTCATTAATGACTTGCATGGGAAAGTTGGTGATGAGTCCTAAAAATGTCATATTTTTGTCATTTATTTTTCCCAATCTATCCCTCTTGTTTCCCATCTCTTACTTTGCATTTGATTATTTTGATGTTTTGAATTGGCCTCAAGCATAAGATACTTTTAAGCCTGTATGTGTTGACATTTCATTATTTGTTTGAATAATGAACGGAGGATTATGTACTTTGTAACTACCTTGTGGAGTGTTACATAATTGTTGCAGATTGTTGTGGATTCCGTCACCTTTAGGATTGTTGTGGAACATTGCGGATCCTGTCACCTACATGTTTTCTATGGATTGTTGTGGATCCCATCACCTATAGTATTATTGTAGATCCCGTCTTCTTCAAAACCATTACAGATCCCTGAACTTATAGGATGATGTAATTAGCTCCAGGTTATCAGGTCATGAGATGAGATAGAAACAAACAGAAGGTGCCTTTTTTGCATATACGGATCTATCAACTATATTTGTGCATATCACTAGTCATACATGCATCATCAAGTTGTGATTCTTGTTGCTATAATTGGTTATGTAGTGAACTAAAACTATGTCAATGCATTGACTTCTTGTTTGAGATAAGAGTGATGAATTGGCATTTTGAGAATAGCCATTTGTTGGAACAATTTGAGAATTGTTTGATTTTCAATCATGTTCCCAGATACTTTATTAAGATAGGAAATATTTAAAATGTATAAAAACATAGCCTCTCATTGTGGAGAGAGACACTAGTGTGTGTGGACACTATATTGCTATGGATTTGAATTGTTGCATTGAATTAGGAAGTTTATTAGAAGTTGTGGTAATCATTTATGTGTGAGTTGAGTTAATTCTATAGTTGTTATAGTCTTTCTCTAGAACTCTATTAATTTGAGGAGGCAAGGCCCACTCCAAAGAATAAGTGATGGTCCATTAGTTTATAGATTCATAGATGTAATTTGCTTAATAATTGTTATGTTAACTGATTATCGATTACTCTTATTGGTTTTTTGTTGAATTTGATTAATAATTGTTCATTTTAATTGGTTGATGATTGCTCTCGTTGATTATTTAAGCTTCATAGTTGAATTGAATACACAATCTTCCATTAATTCTTCAATGTGAATAATAATCGAGGCTTTGATTCTTAGTTGATCTAGTTGTTTTGAAGAAATTCATAGTTCTTTTACTTTGTTGTAATTCATAATAGTGAATTGATAATAGATAAGAAATTATAGACTACATATACATTACATGATAACTTGAAAGAAATCTCGAAACCCAGATTGATAAATCAAAGAACAAAATACTTAATTGCTTTCTAAAAGGGTCATCAAATAGCTCGTCATTTTGGGGCCATTGTTGGGGAGTTATCAAATGGAATATTACTAAATATAGTATTGGTTTTAGATGACACATGGTTTTGAGATCCATGGGGATGATTTTCAATTGAATTCTCTAGGAGATCTCTCGTAAGAAATCTTGAAACCCATATTGATAATTTAATGAACAATCTATTTAATTGATTTTTAAAAGGGTGATTAAATATTCTGTCAATTTGCCGTCATTTCTAGGGAGTTATCAAAGGTGCAATAGTAAATCTAGTATTGGTTTTAGGCAGCACGTGGTTTGATATCCACAATGACTATTGTCGACTGAATTCTCCAGGAGATCTCTCGCAAGTAACCTTGAAACCTACATTGGTAATTTAATGAACAATCTATTTAATTGATTTTTAAAAGGGTGACTATATCCTGTCCTTTTGGCGTCGTTGTTGGAGATTTATCAAAGGTGCAATAGTAAATCTAGTATTAGTTTTAGACCACACATGTTTTTGAGATCCACATGGACGATTGTCAAGTGAATTCTCTGGGATATCTCTGAGACAACACCTTTTCATTTAAAAGTTATCTAATAAAAAATGCATGACTAGAAACATAGGTCGATTTTATGGTGTAATAAGAGCCACCCAAACTACTAAGTACCTTGCAAGAAAATCAATTGAAGGAGAAATATCAGGGGCCTCCAATTCTATCTCAAGATGCAAAAATACATCTACTGCAGCAAATCTACAAACTCTATCTCTATGGGGGGAGTTATCTTAGAAGAACTACTTCTAGTTCCAGAAGTGATTTTAGTTGAAAAAGTTGTTGTGGAGGGAGTTGCGTAAGAGAAAGACATTGTCACCTTATATTAACAACAGTTGAAGTGGCAGGCCTTGTTATTGCCTCCAATACAACTTAAATAAATCCATCAAAAACATAATTTAACCCCTCTACAGAATACACTCATATCGGTGAACTAATAAGTGGGAAACCTGACATTAAATTTCAAAAAAATCCAATTCAAGAACTAGATCTCTCAGTGAACTATGTTTCTTTAGAATAATCTGTAGCACAAGTTCAATCACCTTTTTCAATGCTAGGTATAAGCACTTGGATTTGTTCACTGAGATAATGATATTGCTTTTTAAAGAGCATCTTGTTGACTGGAAAATTTCTAATGAAGTGAATTTGCATTAACTCTTCCATTCACTCATTTAGGGGAGGTCTGCAAGTGCATCCTTTTCCTCTATTGGAAATTTATGTAGATCGTATAGCCTAATTGAACTCCATCCAAAGTCACTCTCTTATCCATGACCTTATCCAAGAATGTGAGAAATTGGGAAGCATATTTTTGAAAATCTTGTTGATCATTGTACATTAATAGTTGTGTAGTATTTAGTTCATCATGTAACTCAAAAGAAAAAGCCTTGAAATATTCTAGCAGGTCATATCTTCTTTATAGAGATCTACTACTCCTTCTAGGGTGGAAATCCTCCTCTTATAAATCTCCATTTATTTGACTATATAATTTCCAAATGTTAAATTCATTTTCTCGAGAGAAGGAAACTCCTGTAGAGGTAGTAGCTACAATGTTAGCTTTTGTTTATATGACCACTAGACTTTTTGTAGTCGCTGAGTTTTGGGACTCTAGATAACTTGATAATCTTTGAGGTTTGTCTTACCACTCACCTCTTCTCCTTGTCGAACATGAAAGAGTCTAAGGAAGTGAAGAAATTAGTTTTAGAAGGAGTCTAAGGTTCATGATCTCTTGCCTTTGCCTCGACTTATTTTGCTTCTTTATATTTGTGTCTTATTTTTCTTTCTCTTTAGCTTCTTATCATTCCTTGGCCTTTTGAGATTTAGCTTCTTATCTCATTTTTTCTTCTTGGGATTGTGCTCAACAACTACCTTCTCTTTTGCTTCACTTTCTGCCTTTATTTGGGCTTCTTTTGCTATTGTCCTTACCTCTCTCTTTCGTTTCTCTCTTACTACCCTTTATTTCTCTAACACCTCTCTCCTTCTATCAACTCCTCCTCTACCCTTACTGCATATTCTTAATTCCACTTCATCTAATGATGCAACCCTTCAATAGATCTTTTCTTCTAAACCTCATTTTGATGGGACCACCTATATTTGTAGACATGGCAATGATGAGGTATTGTATCAAGATTATCGTTTTCCTAAATTTTTCATGTATGAAATGAAAGATAGTGAGTGCCTCTGCTTCCTCTCTTGCATATTCCACATTTGCTATACCAAATGCACCAATGAAAAGAG
Organism: Larix kaempferi; assembly: GCA_027924585.1. NCBI lineage: Eukaryota > Viridiplantae > Streptophyta > Pinopsida > Pinales > Pinaceae > Larix > Larix kaempferi. The sequence continues at coordinate 13,564,637 of BSBM01000435.1, read as the reverse complement.
GTAAAGAGGGCCACAATACATTTTTTTTTTATCATGGGAGAGGGCTACTCCTACAACATTCACAAAGGTTTGATATGGCACTTCTTGAAGAACCAACTTGTTAGGAATTAATTTGGATAATAGCTGTGGGCCTTTGGTGGCCTTGAAATTATTATGTGTGTTCCTCGCTCAGTGACATACCAATATCCAATCTCACTTATTTCTTTCATTGTATTTTTTTATATGCACTAAGAAAGATCACAAAATATCAACTTATACATGGATGACATGAAGTGCTCACAATTATTTGTATAATGGATTCTAAATTTGTGTTCCCAAAGGATTTAACAATATACATGGACAAGCACTTCACTTGGTTGCCAACAACATCCAATCTTTGGAAAGTTATTTCAAACACATGCCACATATAACAAGTACGATAGCATGTAGAATGTTGGAGGGATTTCACTAGCTGTGTATTTGGATATATAAATGGACTCATTCATGGAGGCTAATAGTATAGATGCCCAGTTCAAAATTGTCCCAACCTAGATGACTTGATAAGTTAGTGGGATCTAAGCCTCTTTGAACTATAAAGTATCTTCCTCCCGTAGAGGTTGCTTGTCTATAACACAATGATCCCGTAGGGATTCCTTAGATGATTTGTAGGATACATGCTCGATCTCTTGGCTCTGAATTCTTTTTATTGATCCACCATCTTTTAAGGAGATTATGATAACTAAAGGTGAATTGCAAGACCCATTCTTTTGTAAGGTCCACAAGTGGGTTGGATAACATATAACAAATATCCAGGGAATTAGGTTGGAAAGAGGTGATGGCCTTCCATGTCACATCTCTAATCAACCTATTTTCAATGTATCCATGACAAATTAACCAAGATATGACTTCATCACATGGGAGCATTGTTGGTATGTCTGCCACGTTATGAAGGAATGCTTTCCTAATCATTTGATATACACCTTCATTAATATTTACTTCTCGAGATACAAAAGTTATCTCCGGATAAGTTTCTTCTCTGAACATTTGATACACTGCCCCCATTGATAATCAGTCTCAACATCTCTCCTACATTAGGTGTCCCCATAGAATGACCCTAGGGAGTTTATGTCTACCTTAGGCTCAATCAATTCTTCTTTGTATGAGCTCACTTTAACAATTACTTCCTTATTCTTTTTCTTTTTTCTTTTAGAAGCCATCTTCAGGTTCTATAATTCACCCATGTTAACAAAAAAAGCACATTAACATAGTTAGAAAAAATGAAAGTATGATTCCCATGCCCATATCCTTTTGGAAGAAAGAATCACAGGTTAACTTTGCTAGAAATGGCGTTCCCAACTTCAATAGTAATTTCTGAAATGGTTCAAGGATTTATTTTTTTCAATAGATTTTAAATTTCACAATACCTTTTCTATGTGACGGTGCTGAAATTTTTCATGCCTTGCAATAGATTTTCTATGTCATAGCTCCAAGTATTTTAAAACTTCACCAAAGTGTGGTGTGTCGCACCTTTTAGACTTTTCAAATTTTGTGATGGATCCTTTCTTTATTGCAACTTCAAACCTTTCAAATCCTTGCAGTATGTTGCGTGACTAGAACCCTTTAATCTCTATGTGATTTGTTGTGACTTTATAAATTTTCAAACACTGCTATATATTGCGAAGAATCATGTCATCTTCACAATTTGAAAACTTGTTGAGAATTTGACATGTCATGACTTTTCAAGTTTTGCAAATTTGGTCTATTGGTTGTAGCTTGGGTGGTTGGGAGGAAAGATTGTTTCCCTGCCCACCTATGTTCAATTCTTGTAAGTGACATGATGCTCTTGTTGAGCCCTATTGTAATGATTGTATTTCAAGCTTTCCTTAATTCCTTCAGAATAGCAGGAAGGTGATTTTTCCGTTGGAAAAAAAAAAAAATTGCAAATTTGATCTCGTTGTGATATTTTGCAAAGGAAAAAACTTTTGAAGTAGAGTGGAAACTTTAAAGGTATGCAAAAGATAATGTTTGTGAGAAATGGAAAAGTGAACTCAAGATTGAGATATTCAGAAGAATATCATTGAAGTTATAAACAAAGTTAATATGATCTCAAACAATCTTATTGGACACCTCATGGAAGGCCCAAAAAAATCAGAAATTTCATCAAGTCAAAATATGAACAAGTCTAGATTCTCAAAGCTCAAAGAAAAGAGTAGGAGGGGCCCAAATTTCTACTTGAGTTATATGGAAAAGACAAAAGTTGGGGAAGTTGTTGCTCTCTCAACAGGTAGATAATTCAATTTCTTGCTTGCATGCCTTCTACAAATTTCTTCCCCCAAGGATGTTGCATTTTCCCTTTTTGTTTTATTTGTTGGATGCCATACAAATAATCAAGAGAGACATCCTTGTCCATTCCTTATAAACTTTAGACAAACCGTGAACTTTAGTTATGAGTTTTCACAATGAGATGCTTTGCTTTCCACTTGATTTTCTTGTCAAGTTTTTATATTGTTAGCCAACATTATTCCTTTTGAATACCATTCTTTAATGTGACACATACCCCCTCTCTCTTTCATTTTGATGATTTTTTGGCATAGTTTCTAACATAGATTTCAACTCTAATGTCTTCAAGGGCATTTTAAATCAATATTTATTCCATAAAAGCTCATTTTTTTACCCTTGGCATCTAGTTAGTTATTCAAAATTGAAAAATATACTTCTCCTATTGAAATACAATGTTGAACTCTATATTTTAAAGAATTTCAAATAATAGGATTTAAGTACTCATTTAGTAAAGGGAATTTGTAATGAAGCCTTCAATTTTCTCAAGATATTATGTTCCTATGAAATAAGATGAGTTGTTCTATATGTCGTGTTTCACCATTAGTGATGAAACCTTGTTGTGCAAATGCTTCTTTATGTGGGAAATATGACAGGTAGAATGAAAATAAATTTGAGGCAAGACATAATTAATTGGCTCACATCACATTGCTTGTGAAAGAAATTGTCAATGACTATTGAATCAAAGCTATTAAAATTCATGACACTTGGAAAATTCATACCAACAATAACTAAATGTACTGAAAAAATTGTGACATGTATTAGAGAATTACTCATAAATAAGATGTATTATTGTTGGCTAATCAATATCAAAATTCTTAACTCACACTCCTTGAGTTGTCAAGGGAAATGATTGAATGGACTACATGGAAAACAAACTTGTCTGTTAAAAGTCAAAGATATGTAATGTTGGTATTGAAATCCAATTTCATTTGACTTAATAAATCAAAGGAAAACCACTATGAGTCAATTACTAGTGGTTTCATAGCTCACTCCATAAACTAATGGGGTTATTCTATATCATTGTTTGGCCAATAATGCACACTTTGATAAAAATGGAAATCTTTTAAGCATTTTGTATTGTTTCCCTTTCCTATAAGAAGTTCTCCTTGATTAAATTGGTATTGTAAGTGTATTTAATTTTTGTTTGATGTAAAAAAATTTATAAATAAGTGTATTTAATTTTTGTTCGATATAAAAAAATTTATAAATAAAATAATCTCAGTAAACAAGATTATACCAAATAATAATAATTTGTGTATGTTTATAAATCAAACTAATAATAAAAAACTAAAAGAAAATAATGTAAAAAAAACATTTACTATACATAATAAAAAAATATATTTAACGTAAATCTATTACCGTATATAAAATAAAATAATATTAATTTATCTTTATTTCAAACTTGACTTATTGGTTGGAACCAAAACCTCTTGTAGTATAAAACTCTTATATATATCTTAAAAAAATGTATGATGTCCTGAATGATTTTTCCTCCATCATCCCAAAAATTTAACACAAAACCTTAATACATATCAATGTATGTGTTAATAAAAAATGTAATCATGATTATTGGTTAAATATTGACAATCTAAGTTCAACTAAAAGTGTAATTATAAATGTAGTCGTTATGTGATACAACACATAAAGTTATTGAAAAGCAAATTATTTTGAAATCGGTGCTACATACGTCAAAATCAATCAGAAGTAAAAGATATGAAAATAAGGGAAATATGCCATCATCCATTGTTAAATAATTGGGTTGGGTCACTCTTGTACTACATTAGAGAAGAAGTTTTTACAACTTAGGCAGAGGCACATACTCTGCAATACAATCTTCTGGTTAGTTGGGTTATGTAATATGGTTAGATTTAGAAATTTGTAGGAAAGATAGAAAATATAAGAAGAATAGATTAAATAGATAACAATGTTCACTTGCCTCTTCAAGGGGGCAACCTCCAAGAGCACTAGCTCCAAATACAATGACAATTCTTGATTTCACATTGCATATCTTACTACTCTATATATAGTACTTCAATAGCTCAATTCTAACTATTTGCGGTCCCTCTCAGGGAAATTTTTTAGAATCCATAATTTTGTCAAGTTTAGAACCTTGGCAAATCTTACTAATTATGAAATTTCCAACCATAAAATGTTTGGAGACATTTTAAAAAAATTGTTCAGATTTCTAAGGGTTTTATATAGTTTTTGGAAAATTTTGGTGATTTTTAGAGGAAAAAATTTTAATCGTATCGAATTTGGGCAAATCGTATTGGGGAAAAATGGAAAATGGCGAATATTTTTTTTGAAAAAACCCTCTAAAATTATCCCATGGGATAAATTTCGCCCCTAAAAATTTCCTTAGTCCCTCTATTAATGAGAGTCGACCACCTAAGGGCATCTGATCTATTAGGAAGGGCCTTTTACATTAAACAACTACCCACTAACTAATTAATGGGTCTTATGTCCTTATACATAGATAAAATAGGGGGGTTAGGATAAGACCCTGACATGTCTTCCCCCTTCAAAAGAAACATTGTCCTCGATGCTGGAGATGGGTAAATTGGTGCAAAATTGTTGATGGTTCCTAAGTAGCATCTTCTGGTGAGGTATCCTTTCATTGAATCAAAACTTCACAGATAGTGCACTGATGTAGTTGACGCTCCCTAATGTCCAAAACTACTTATGTTTGGATCCAAATGGATCCTTCTTGATCTAGTTCAGGTAAGGTAGTTTGAACTCGACAATTCTGACCCACTACCTTCTTCAAACAAGAGACATGAAATACTAGGTGAATATTGGTGCGCTAGGAGAACTGTTTTAAAAATCGATCCACTCGGACTTGGACTTGGCCGAGTTGACCCTCCACTAACATGGCTTGAACTTCAAACTCGATCGAATGACTGGTTCAGTACCGAACCAACCGAGTTGGTGTCCAACTCAGTCGGTTCGGTACCGAATCAATCAACTCAGCTGATTCCCAACCTGAACCGACTGAGTTGTCTATAGAAAGTAAAAGTGACATTCTCCTTATCTTTCATTTTCTGTCATTTTACTTAAATTTTTAACATTACCATTAATTGTTTCGGGATGTGTGAGAGTGGTTCCAACCTCATCGAACTTCATATGCAAAAAGTAGAATTTTAGATCCCCTTCAGAATTCAACAAAATTAATAGTTTTCAGGATTTTAGGATTGCAAAGTTTCCACCAAATTCTATATTGTATGAGGGTATGGGATTGGCATTTATTCAAGCACATCAACCTCTCTATATACCTTGATGTTGGTGGTGTTGATTTTTTTTTTGTAAGTTAGAGTAAATCCTTATATTTCCTTCAACAAAATAAACAGAGTATTACAGGGCCCTCTCATAGCTGAGAAAACAGACCCAAAAAAAAAATTAAAGGAAGTCTTCCTCATGGGAAACAAGACTGTTCTGAGTTTGAGTTTTACTTTCAGACTAACAAGCAAGATTGCCATGAAACTATAAAATAGAGAACAATAACAGATACAGTAAAAGAGGATACTAGACCAAAAAACAAGAGTTAACCAAAACCTAGCTAAAGGTTCAAACCAGTCAGTCCATCCTGGGAAGCAGGCTCCTTAGCGAGACCAATGCCGAGACGTTGGGCTATCTGCTATTGTTTGTAGAGAATCTGCGTCAGATACTCGACCATTTCATCCTGCTGCAGAAGGATTTCTGCCTGGGATTCACCTCTGTCTGCAAGGGTCTTTCCAAGGACTGATTTCTACACCCAGTGATAGTTGAGGGTCTTCTGGTACAAGGTAGTGCGACCCCTGGTATTCCTCGGGTCCGGAACCAGGGCCTCAAAATCGCTTCTTATCTCAGCATCGGTGAGAAACCTCTAGAAATATGGCAATCCTCTTCTGCCTCTTGAATTTCTTTATGTGCCTTCTGTTGGATTTCCTCTTTATACCTGCGAACTTTCCCCACGACGTCGCACATGAAACGCTTCGGCAGACCAGGGAAAGGGCTTGTCTGATTGACTGTGCATCAGGTATAGGTTCTCTTGGTGGGTGGCATATCCGCAGCCACTGCAATCCAACCAGAGAATGAGCTTCCAAACCAGAGACCAAGCTTCCAACTAGAGAAGGAGCTTCCAAACCAGAAAACAAGCTTCGTGTTGTAGAGAGTGCGGCGTAGGGATATGAGCAAGCTCCTTTTAAACTATTGTATCGAATCGTGTTTCCATGGAAATCATTAACCCGTTTCTTCTTGCTGCCATCATTTTCCATGAGGGTTGAAGTACCTCCCCTCTCATCATCTTCCATGGGAGTAATGGCCATTACACTGAACCGAACGGTATCCTGCAGACTGGACGGAGTGCACGCTGGAGAAGAAAGGATTTCGGTAGCCAAGTCCGAGTTATAATGCATCCTGGGACATGTGGGTGTTTTGGGAAGGCACATGCCCAAACTCATGGTTGGATTGGGTGGGCATGTGTCTAGCCCCCTGGCTGGCAGTCACATCCGTTGGATGGTCACGTTGTAGTACCCGCGGTGGGGGATGGTGGTGTTGATTGTTGAACTCCTCTTTCATGAACTTAATAAAAATGTACTCTCCACTCAAGCAAAATCACTTATTAAGCATGGAAAAATCTTTTTCTACCCTATTTTAACGATTAGATTAGGAAGTTTCACCAAAATGGTAGGGTGTTGAGTCCTTGACTAATGTCCTTGGAGGATCAAATTTGATATATATATATATATATATCTTCCAAATGGAAAATATCTATCACCCTAAATAAAGAGTGATCGTCAACTGTCCTTTGAGGACTTACATTAAACAGTATTTTTCTAAAATTACATTCATAGCTATATCAGCTAGCAAATATCCAATTATGTGCATTTCAAAGTCTATCGAAAGCTCTATACATTGTCCAGTAACTCATACTTGATTTAACAGAGATGATTTGCAAAATTGTGGACATCTTTTGCCTCCTACGCTCCTTAATATAATTTTGATTCCTGTGCCTGACTCCATACTTCTTCATAAGCCTGAAAACTACATAGAGTGATTGAAAATCCTGAGAGACTGGCTATCTATAATGGGATGGTGAAGTTGACCACGTGACCATTGAAAATATCCTCTCCTTCTATAATTCCGGGTTGGATTGCTAGAGCCTGCTTTGAAAGGGTATCAGCTTCGGAATTTAGCTCCCTGTAAACGTGAGAGAAGGAGATTGATTCAAACGCAGGCTTCAGTGCTTGAATTTCTCAGAGAAGATTGAGAAGATGTGGTGCTCTGATATTGCATATCCGGTTAACCCAATCAATCACTGTTTTTGAATCACCAAAAATGTGTAGTTTTGGGATCTGTCTATCCCTTGCAATTTTGAGAATTGTCCATAAAGCAGAAAGCTTAGCTTTGATGTTGGTAGCTTGTCCCAAAGAAAGTTTTATCAAGATTTTCCTGGTCTCAGAAAGGTGGATGAGGTTTCCTGCTCCTCCTATCTGTGGATCCCCTTGGCTTGCGCCATCAAAGAACGTCCATGGCTGGCTCTTATCTATCTCTAAATAAAAAATAACTCGTCCTTTGATTTGTTTGGGAACCAATTTTAATTCCCACGTTTTCTGAATCAACAATAGGGAAGTGATGTCAGCTGGCATCCATTGAAGTTTAAAAATAACTCTGTTGCGGGCTTCCCATATGCTGAATACAAAGAGTACAGGAAAAGCATCAAAGCAGCATACCCCTGTATGGCGCCACCAGTTCTGTGCTCGCTGCTCCAGGGAGAAAACGTAATTTGTGATCTGACTATCTTGGGAGAAATTTTTAGCTGCGTTGGTCCAAACGGCTCCTGCATATGGACAGGAAGCAAAAAGATGAGCAGAATGTTCATCGCTTGACTTGCACATAAAACAGTAACTAGGACCTTGAAATCCTCGTTTCTTCAAATTCTCCCAAGTTAAGAGTTTGTTATTCAATGCTAGCCAGAAGGTTAAAATGGTTTTTAAGGGGCTGTTGGTTTTCCACAACTTGCTCCACCAACAACATTTTTCTCTGTCGAACTGATCCTATATGAATGTCTTGTAGCCTTTCTTGGTCGAATAGTCACCATTGACTGCATTTTTGGTCCATTATATATATATATATATATATATATATATCGTGTTTCCCCATTTCCAAAATTTTGGGGGGTCACGTTTCTAATGCATCTCCATTTCGGAAATTCGTCCTCGTTTCCCTGCTTTGTGTAACTTAGAATCTAACCCTAAATCTATAAGATGAACCCTAACCTCGTGATTCTAGGCATTAATCTACTACTACTACTACTACAGTTGTAGATGACCTTGAGGAGTTTGAGCTTGAGCCAGATGATGATGTTATTGCATATGCCATCGTTAGTCCTGATTTTAGTTCTACTTCTAGTTCTCGAAATGATGATGAGTTTGACGATTGATCAGGTTGATCAATGACATGTATGATGTATGCTGCATGATGTAGTGGCATCATAGCATGTTGTTTTTTGGACTCTATAGACCATTTAGACCTCATTCATTATGTATTTTGTTCCAGATATGTATTGTACAGTACACTTCGTGCCATTTTGATATATTCACCCTTATATGGTATATACATGAGCATACTTTGTATATTTTGTCTATAATGGTTTGGAATCATGAATTAGAATCTTTAAAATATTGGTTTTATTTAAAATTTAAATATTTTTTGTATTTTTTGTAATACCCCCTGTTTAACCCTTGTAATGTATTAAATTAAATCATGTAAATGATGTAATATCATTATAAAATCATGGTGAGGATCTCAAGGCCAAGGCCCCACCATCAATTTATCATTCTTGCATCGAAAATTAAAAATTGATGCATGTGGATCGCGTGCTAGCCTAGCACAATGGAAATTATAAATATGATATAAATGTATTTTAATAAAAATATCCGCAACTAGCTATGCAATGCAACAAGAGTATGGGAAGGTATGGCCCGAGGGACTATCGAGCAGTGAAGGGGATAATTCATTGTATTGGGTGTGTAGGTATTGTGGGGGCCAAGCTAGATAAATCTGGGAGGGTTTCCAATGGCTCTGTGGTTGAACTCACTAGCTTAGAAATTCCTTCTTTCTACTGCCTTGACAGCTTGATAAACCCAACTTTGGACTGGCTTGGTTGAGATGTGGTGTTTATTTGGTTGTGCATAAGTTTTAGGTTCCCTTTCCTTGTAGAAATCATGCCCAACTCAGGGGTGGCAACTGTGCCGAGATATTTATGAGCATAGTTGGCCTATGGTTGGGTGGAACGTTGCAGTTGCATAGTCAGTTGCTTGGGACAACTCATTTCAAGATAAGTATTTTCTTTTATTTCAATTATGAAATGTTTTTATTGAAGACTATTATGATTATGCTAAATGCATGCTAGATGTGTGTAGTAGATTTTATTTCCGTTGTGTATGTTTATTTATACATATGCACACATGCATTTTATTTGCTATGAATTTGTTAATGATGAATGGGGCTAAGAAGAAGAGTTGATGGAAAGACCATATTTAGTGTCATGTTCCCTTCCTTGAGCAGGATTGATGGGAGGGGACGTCACAGTGTGGTATAAGAGCCATGGGTTGCAACATTGGGCCTGAATGGGCTAAATCAGGAAATTTGCAGTGGTAAGATTGCTTCCTGATCACCATTGGTCATTAGGAAACAATTTATAAGTTTTTGAGTTTTTTTGCCTAAGTGTATGTGTCCATTGAGTACCCTCAAAAAATACTCTCAATTGATTACCCCTACTCATTAATGGTACTGCCTTGTTACCAAGCATCCAACCAAACTTGGTTCAATTCTTTCACATTGAGTACCCCTGCTCAAAAAATACACTCAATTGAGTAAATTTTATAAACACTCATGTAGATTTATTAATGGTACACTTATTACCAAGCATCCAACATGTAATTTATTATTGAATGGATAAGAATACACTCTTGTAGATTAAATTTTATAAACACTCATAATGGAAGAAAGGAACTAAGAAGAAGTGATGTTTCCTTATCCAAAATGCATGCAATGCATTCTCTATGTTCATAACGTGTAATTCGAATTGCAAGCAAGAGACATGGGAGCTTTTTATTATTGGGGATGGATATTGTATTGAATAAGAGATTGTTGAGCAAGGTATGGAATATACCAGCAGGTGAAGGACATGCAACTTGTAAATGTGATAGGTGAATCATCCTTGTGGGAAAGTGATTGCATTCTAAGAGAAGTTGTTGGATATGAACCAACAACTTATGAGTAAGTATTGAGAATGGGTAACAAAAATTTTATTCATCCAGAAGTTGTCACTGATAGAATAAAACATTCCAGTATGTGGACCTATCATGTGGTTCATGATAGTGACAGAGTAGCCATGCAAAGGCTATCAATTAAGGAATGAGGCATTCCCATGTGTGAATCAAGTATTTGGTTCAGAATTGTGCAAAATATTTCTATGAGAAAGGAAAGAAAGTATCATAGTTGAATGAGGTGCAAAGGCATATAATGGACCTTGAAAAGACTCCTTATGGAGTTGGAATTGAATCAATTGTAGCACTGATAAGTGCTAGGAATTCCAAGAAAGGTCAGGTTGGACTTGGCCATAATTTCTTAAAGCAATTGGAGCAGTAAGGCAATGTTGATAAAGAGGGAAATTTCTCACCTTAAATTATTCATGTTTATAACATAAGAATTGCATGCTTGGAAAGTAGCAAGTAGGATTGTTATACATGAGTATATGTATTGAATTGTTGCTTGGTGAGAAAATCATAGCTAATGACCCCTAGTGTTTTTGGTAGAGAGGCCATGAAATTGGATCGGCTATGATGTGGAAGAAGAATTCCATGCTATAAAAAAGGATTAGAAAGGGAGAATTCCTTAACTCCTCTCTTGCTATTTTATTTTAAGAATTTTATATACAAAAAATTATAACATAGGAATGCTAAGAATGCAAGAAATTAGATAGAGGAAATAAATACACACTAGTGGGCATATTGATAGATATCGCATAGTGCATGAGAATATGTTTGTGCATGTATATGATATTGCATGTTGGTAAAAATAGTGAGGTTTTACATATGCAATGAGCCACTCAAGATAATTATTGTGGTTGATAATAAGTATTGGTGTTGGTATTGGTTGTTGAACCAAAGACAACAGAAGCATGGCTAAAAATGTTGATGATGTTGTTGCTTGTGACCAACAACCTTATGAAGGAAGGTTGGGGCAACAAATCTATGATCAAGAGGTTGGTGGAAGGATGGTGTAATCATTTTTATGAGACCAATTGATCAGGTAACATCAAAGATGATGATGGAATACATGTAGGTAATGGTTTATTTATGTTGATTGCATAAGTACAAAAAGGGCATTGGGTGAGAATCCCTTGAGCCATGTTTAATAATCATAAATTGGTATGTATGTGATGTCAAATGCCTTTATGTGACTAATATCCACCTGAGTATGGTGAGGTATAGGGTAGTAAGGGAAAGGATCCTTATACTATCTAACTGTTTAGAATTTTGAATGCATTCATATGAAAATATATCATGCCATGTGTGTATGTTGGTTATGAGTTAATAACCAAAGCAAGTGAGAACTTATGGTCATGTTGTGGTAGTGCATACCATAGAGATAGTCATGGTTAAGGCCAAAATGTGGTTGGAATGGTAACACTATAGTGCTACACAAGTACCCCATGAAATCCCTATTGGTGTTAGTCTGGGATGAAACCTCTTTTCCAACAAGCAGGGAGTGAGTGAACTCCTAATGTGTTGTTTCGGTGAAGAAGGAAGGCACCCAAATAGTTAACCAAGTGATTGGGGAGATGGTTGGGTGAGGTGTCGAGGCATTAGCTAGACCTTCCAAACATCATGGTGGAATGCATGATATGACATTATGGTGTTCATGAATCAATGCAAGGTGGCATTGAGTGAATATACATTAAAAGATTATGTAAATCTTGTGATTGTTTATGCATATGTGTGGCTACATATGTTGAGAGGCATTTTTGGAATGCATGGTTGTGATATATATTTCATTGCAATTCATTAATTTTTGGAATGACAGAATTATTGGCAATTCTGATATCATTTCATGAGTTGCTATGGATGCAAGGGAAATAATTGCATGAAGAAGGTAGTCATGTTTGATTGACTACCGGAATACTCTATTGGGAGGATATAGTTGCATGAATGGATATTTTTTTGTAATCATGAGTATGGAAGTTTTATTTGATTGCATAGACAATGTGACTATATCTTTCAATTTCGTTGTGATAATGATGCATATAAAATTGTAGGTAAAATTGTCTTGGTTATGGCAATGTGTGTAAGTCCATAATAAAGACCTGAAGCTACCGTGTGCAAAGGCCAAACATTATGAGATGGATATAATGGTTGTAAAATATGATTTTTATAGGGAACAGATTTGTAAATTTGAGATTTGAAATGTTTACTAATGACTGTTTGGCTTATCTAGAATTGTGTCAAGAGGAAATGATGCAGGTGGATGTCTATGTTATGGAAGCAAGTGTAAAACCATAATGGATAGAGTGCTCCCACTTACAAGAACCAAACATTATGAGGATGGAATCATAGATAAATAAATATAATATGTGTAGGAGACATAATTGTAAATTCATATTTGAATTCGATTATTAATGTTATTGACTGATTAGATGTTTGTGAATTGTGTTAGAAGGACACATTGCAGGAATACCATGTGTTATATCCTGCAAGAGACAAACATAATGAGAAGGACCTCATGCTTGGGAAATTTGGTTTCTAGATGGAACAAATTTTAAAACTTATGATTGAAATTATTCTGATGACATATCATGTGACCTGCATGATTTTGTGTAATGCAGGTGAGATTATGAAAATATGCTAGTTGGGCAGATGTTGGCTGTCGAAGTTGAAAACACAAAGGAACTGCCAAGTGTGGCTTGGGTTTGAGAAACCCTACAAAATTCCTTGCATGTGTTTGTCTCTCTGTAGTGTTGTTAAACCCAGTAAGAGTGTGGGTACTTAGGGGGCTTGCATGGGTATTGGTAACCTTTCTACGCTCACACTAAAGAGCATTGGCGGGATGGGTATGCCCGAGGGACTGTGTAGCAAAGAAGGGGTACCATCCTTATGTTGTGTGAGTGGGTATTGTGGAGTCATACTAGCCTACATTCAAGTGAGTCACCTATGGAGTTCATGGAGGGAACCACTAGTTTGCATAGGAGAAGGGGCCATGCAATTGTATTCATTTATATTTCCTGATACACCCAGCAGGGGTGCTGGCTTGGAATGGTTGTTGTATGCTTGATAAAACCAATCGAAGAGATGGATTATAATACTGGTTCATGGAATTCCTGATAAACCCAGTCGGCGTATTGGCTTGGCATTGGTTACTAGAATGTTATGGCACAACCAGCGTGTTGGCCTAACATTTGATTTATATGTATACACAGGTGATCTAAGGCTTGCAGAAAGTTGGTTACCTTTCGATGCACACCTTGAAGAGCACTAGAAGGGGTGGGTTTACTCAAGGGACTATATAGAAAAGAAGATGTACCATCCTTATGTTGGGTGGGGCAGGTCTTGTGGGTGCCATAGTTGTCTAAAGTCAAAGTGGGATTCCTATAGAGCCAAAGGAAGATGCTTTTGAAGATAAGTATTTGGTATGTTTTGCATGTTCTTGCAGATTTAATGTGAATATGCATGTGTATATGCTTCAACTATGGTTATGAAAATCTTGTTAAGGAAAGAATACTATGAGAACAAATTTGACGTGTGAATTTACTTATTGTTTGAGAATAGGTATTGCTGGATGCAAGGACCTTGAAGGCATCTTAAAGATGTAGTTGGACATGTGGTTGTCCTGAAAAGTTCAGTATGAGCAACTAAGGATTGAGAAGAGATCCAATGGATGTTGGTGAAGAGAGAGAAAGGCATTGTGATTGCAGTTGAAAAGAAGGACAAGGAACTTTGTGAAAAATAAAGAGAACATCGAGGACAGTGTTATTCCAAGGGGGAGGGGATTGTAATACCCCATGTTTAACCCTTGTAATGTATTAAATTAAATTATGTAAAAAATGTAATATCATTATAAAATCATGGTGAGGAGATCAAGGCCAAGGCCCCACCATCGATTTATCATTCTTGCATCGACAATTAAACATCGATGCATGTGGATCGCGTGCTAGCCTGACACAATGAAAATTATAAATATGATGTAAATGTATTTTAATAAAAATACCCACAACTAGCTATGCAATGCAACAAGAGTATGGGGGCATGATTTTTACAAGGAATAGGGAGGGAAATATTCAAACCCTTGGATCCAATAGTGTCAAGCCAAGTGTCAATGATAGAACCCATAAACCATTAACTACCCATTTTGACTTATGCACCCAATCATTTAATTCTTCCAAGAGGTGGTTGAGGTAGTTATTGTTTTGGGAAATGGAAGGTATGGCTGTCCAATTTCGTGTATGGGAAAGCCACCATTTTTGGACAGTTGTGTTTTTTTTCCTGGGCAAGAAAAGGCCCATGAATTTTCTCTCCAAACCATTATTCATCCATATGCTTTTCTCTCTCACGCAGACTGGGCTTGCTAATCATTTTCCCTCATGTTTTTCCTGATTTTTCCTCAATTTTGCTTGATGGGAAGTCGTTTTTAGTGTTGTAGAATGACTGGGAAGAAGAGAAAATTGATTTGGGGGTCCATAGAGGTTGTTTTTTTCCATTTGAATGCCCATATACCTGTTTGGGATTAGCTCCAAACTGTTGTTTTCCCATCTCATAGGTCGTTTTTGGTGTGCCACGATTTGAAAAAACCCATTGGAATCTTGTTTTGTGCATCCCACAGTTAACACATTTTTCCATGCCCAATGTTTGTGCCTTGTTGTTAGATGGATCCCTTTTTTTGGCTTGAACTTGTGTGTGTAAGCAACCAAGAGTAGAGGAAGATTTAGAATTGGCTTGATAAACCTAGTGAAGAGTGTAACCTCCCAAAGATGATAGGGATTTGGCTACCTTTCTATGCATACCCTGAAGAGCACTAGAAGGGAAGGTATGGCGCGAGGGATTATGGAGCGGTGAAGGGGATACTTCCTTATGTTGGGTGTGTAGGTATTGTGGGGGGGGAAGCTAGCTAAATTTGGTAGGGTTTACAATGGCTCTGTGGTTGATCTCACTAGCTTATCAATTCCTTCCTTCCACTACCTTGACATCCTGATAAACCTAGATTTGGAATGGCTTGGCTGAGATGTGGTGTTCATTTGGATGTGCATAAGTTGTAGGTTCCCTTTCCTTGTGGAAATCATGCCTAGCTCAGGGGTGGCAGCTGTGTTGAGATATTGATGATCATGGTTGGCCTATGGTTGGGTGGAACATTGCAGTTGCATTTCTAGTTGCTCGGGACAACTCATTTCAAGATAGGTATTTTCTTGTATTTCAATTATGCAATGTTTTTATTGAATACTGTTATGATTATGTTGAATTCATGCTAGATGTGTGTAGTAGATTTTATTTCTGTTGTGTATGATTATTTATACATATGCACACATGCATTTTATTTGATATGAATTCGTTAATGATGAATGGGGCTGAGAATAAGAGTTTTTGGAAAGCCCATATTTAGTGCCATGTTCCCTTCCTTCAGCGAGATTGATGGGAGGGGACGTGACATTTTTGAATAAACCGATCTATTAAATTCAAATCGGTCGAGTCATTACCGATTATGAGTCTGATTCCTATTTGAACCTTGATCGATTCTGATTCTAAGTACGAGTTTTAAAACATTGGTTGGGAGTCCTAATTTCTAGGCCACCTGACCAATGCGTTGAACAATTTGATATGGGTTGTAAAAATTTGGTGAGATATTTTGATGGCCTTTAAATTTGAGAGAGGTTTTCTTATCAGGTTGGAGGCGAAGGAACACTTGGTCACCTTCTATGAATGAATGCTTTGAGTGGTGTTGGTCTGCTTGTTTCTTCATGCGATTTTGGGCCATTGCCAAATTTTTATTGAGTGTGCAAAGAGAGACATCATGATTATGAAGAAAATCATCAATTGCATGTACTTTGGAATTACTTGGTAGATAAGAAACCATTGAGGGTGGTTGTTTTCCATATACTACTTCACAAGGTGTCATTTTTGTAGCCTCATGATAAGTGGTGCTATACCACCATTCTACTACTGGAAACCAGTGTGCCCATTGGTGCTTATTTTCGGATGAAAAACATCGCAAATAGGTTTTAAGGCACTTGTTGATTGCTTATGTCTGACTGTTTGTTTATGGATGATAAGATGTGCTCATTTTCAATTGGGTTCCATGTAGTTTAAATAGTTCTTGCCAAAATTTGGTCATGAATGTGGGATCACGACACAATGGAAGTAGCCATGAAGTTTCAAAATCTGGTCTAGAAACATTTGGGCCACCATTGCTGGGGCAAATTGGTGTTTGAGAGCACAAAAGTGGGCATATTTGGAAAGTTGATCAAGTACCACCATGATGACTGATTTGTTACCTGCTTTCGGAAGGCCAACAATAAAATCTATGAAAATGTTGGTCCAAATACTAGCTGGGATTGGTAGTGTTTTCAATGCTCCAGGAGTCTTTACTATCTCACACTTGTTCCTTTGACAAGTGTCACATTCTGCTACAAAATTAAGGATATCCTTTTTCATGCCTTCCCAAAAGAATAAGCGCCTAGTGCGTGCATAAGTTTTCTAAAATCCTGAGTGACATGCGAGAGGATATGAATGCAACTCTGTTAATATTGTATGTTTTAAGGCAACTTTAGGTACCAGGGAAAGAAGACCTTTATATCGTAATGTATCTTGTTGCTAAGTGTAACACTAAAGAGGGTTGGGATCCTCCTGGAGGTTCTTAATGAGTTGAGATGTAGTATCATTTGTTAGCCATTCTTGTCATGCTTCCTCTAACCATTCAAGTATTGGAGAGGATAAGGAAAAGAATAATCCCTCTTCCTCGTGTTTCCTTGACAAGGCATTTTCCACAACATTTCCTTTTCCCTTTTTGTAGATGATCTCATAATCACAACCAAGCATTTTAGTGACCCATTTTTTTTGTTACAGGGATGAAAACCTTTGCTCCAAAAAATATTTTAGGCTATGGTGATCTGTCTTGATCTGGAAATGTCTCCCTATTAGAGACAGTCGCCATGTTTCAACTACATGTAGGATGGCCATTATTTATTTCTCATAGGTAGAATTCCCCAAGTTCTTGTTACGCAACTGCTTACTTGTGAATGCTAAGGGTATTTCTTTTTGCATTAAAACTACACCCAAACCTTTTCCAGAGGCATCACATTCCAATACAAAAGTCTTATTAAAATTAGGCATAACTAAAACTGGTGGTGCACATGGCTTGCTTTATAACTGAGAATGCTTGTTCAACCACTTTGTTCCATGCAAAGGCATTTTTATCGAGTATGGTTGTCAATGGGGCTACAATTTTACCAAAGTTCTTCACAAACTTCCTATGGTAGCTTGTAAGGCCTAAAAAGCCATGTAATCTCTTTAAGGTTTTAAGGCGGGGCCATATTTGCATTGTTGCAATCTTATTGGGGCCCACTTTCACCCCATCTTGTCCAACAATGCGACCCAAGTATTCAACCTCAGAGACCCCAAAAGCACATTTGGATCATTTGATGAATAATTGTTGGTCCTGGTGGAGTTGCAAGGCTTTATGAACATGTTGTACATGGGCATCCCAAGTTTGAATGTAAATCAAAATGTCATCAAAGAAAACCAACACTAAATGATGAAGATATGGCCTCAAATTTTTATTCATGAGTCTTTGAAAAGTAGAAGGGGCATTACAAAGTCTAAATGGCATTACCAAGAACTCATAATGGCCTCCATGTTTTCAGAAAGCTATCTTTGGAATGTTGGACTCTTTCATCCCGATTGGGTGGTATCTTGAACGAAGGTCAAGTTGGTGAAAATTTTAGCCCCATGAATCTCATCCAAAATATCATCAATTACTGGGATGGGAAATTGATCTTTGATGGTCAACTTATTGAGGGCACGAAAATCAAGCCACATGCACTAATTGCCTTCTTTCTTCAAAACTATGACTACTAGGGATGAATATGGGCTAGTGCTGGGATGTATGACTCCTACCTCTAGCAGCTCATGAATTATCTTTTCAATTTTATTATTTTTTGCAAATGGATGTCTATATGGTCATACCTTTGGTGGTGGAATTCCCAAAATCAAGGGAATACCATGATCATGCTCTCCTCTAGATGGGGGTAAACCCTTCGGTGTCCAAAACCTTTTGCAAGTCGATATGGATTTCGGATGTGGTGGTATCTACAAACTAGATGGCATGGAAGTGAGCAATAATTCTAGAGTGACCTTTCTTCAATAACTTTTCCATTTGAAGAGAACTTATGATTTCAAGGGAGATTTCTTGGATCCCTTTGAGGGTATGAGCATGAGCCTCCTGAGTAAATCTCAAGTATAATTCCTTAATGTCCATTGTAACTAGCCCCATTGTACATAGCCATTATTCCCCCAATATTATATCACAACCACCATACATATGGCCAACATATGAGTTTTGAGATGATAATCACCCAATTGGAGATTTATATTTTCATAATGCCCCTGACATTTCGTCATCCCGCTATTAGCCATCATAATTTGAAAGTTGGGCATCGGGTGGATATAGAAATATAGTTCCTCATCCAATCTTTGGTGAATACATTTGTGGGTGCTGCTACTATCAACCAAAACTACCACTTTGCGATGCTTGATGTAACCCTGAAGTTTCAAGGTTTGTGGGGATTAAATACCAAATAAAGTGTGAAGAGAAATGAGTGGTTCTTCTTTATGGACTTCATTTTCCAGTTCCTCTTGCATGGGAGTATTTTCTTCAATAGATCAAGCATAGGGGCATCTTCCATAGTGGTGTCTTCAGAATTGGTAGGATCTTTGACATCAGTGTGAAATAAAAAAAATTCTTCACATTTATGACCTGGATCATACTTTTCATCACAATTATAGCAGAATCCTCATCTTTTTCAATTTTCCATTTATGATGGAGAAAAATTGTGTACCTTCCAGGGATGAGAAGGAATTGTTCTTAAGGAAATGAGTTGTGTAGGGTGTGAGGGAGGAATGAAAGAGGGTTTGTTGGTTTGTGCAGTGATCACTATCTCTATTTCTAGAGTCCTTTGCGATTCCTCCAACTAACTAGTAGGATGTTGCATTCTAACTTGTGCTTTAATTTCCTCCTTAAGGCCACTAATGAAACATTTTTTATAGAAAGAATTTGTTAAGTTCTCTCTATGGATGGCTAATTGCTACAAGGCTGAAATAAAATTTGTGGCTGAGCTTGTTTGGCGTAACTTGGTAAGCCACCCCAAATAGTGAGGATCTCGCTCATAATTCCCATGGAGATATTTAACAAATAGACTCCAAGCAATGTAGCTTCCATAGGACTTTTTACGACACTCCAACCATTGCCATCTTTTTGGATCCAAATACAAGACCCCTGCTTTAAGTTTTATCATGTCACTTGTAATACCATGAAGAGTGAAGTAATGCTCCATTTGAGTAACCCATCCTGATGGGTTAGATCCATCAAACTTGTTTAAGTTTACTGTAGGAAAACAATTCCAGGTGTTATTATCCATAGAGTGTGGTTTATCGCTATGAAGACCAAATGGAGGTTGATGTTGGATAAATAGTTCCGACTGAGAATTTTCTTCATGGTGTGGCTCATTGTGTTGTGTATTCCCATGTTCTTCAACATGTGTGGAACTAACTACAAAAAATTTCAACTTCTCATCCAACTTCTTCTCCCAACAGTATAATTTTGTATCCAATTGTTTTTCCATGTTTGATCACAACTGTTGATAGTCTATTGAATTTGTTGCATCTGTAAATTAATATATGTGTATTGAGATTCCAGGCTGTCCAACCTACCGGTAGTAGAATGGGTGACCATATTGTTTGGGGTGTTGGTGTGAGGTGGTTTATAGGATTCCAACATGGGTGGAATTTGTCAAATCTTAAGGATGAGACTTCTACAACTTTGAAGTTTATGCACTTATGGTGTGCACTTCCAACCTTTTAAAACCCTAATTTGGAGACTGCTTTCTTGGTTGACCTTCAAACTTAGGTATCTCTATAATTTTGGTCCATCTAAGCCTAAAACATCATCCTATAGTATCCTGATATGTCTTCTTTGAAATGCCATAGGTTGTTTTCGAACAATCTACCTAAGTGGACTTAAGGCCAAATCTCCCTAGTCTAACTAGATCTAGAACAAATAAGTACAGAATAGAACCAACTTCCCTAGATCAATAGAATATTAAAGCAGTAAACGGGTGTCTTACCTAATATTTACGATCCCTTTGCTCCTTGCTTGATCCAATGCTCCAGATCCTTCATATCTGCAGCTGCAAAACCCTATTGAACAAGCAGACACAAACAAGCAGTAAAAGCATATATTTCATATGATTGATCTAAGCTAACAGTTAAGGAAGTATGCTCTATACATTATCAACACAATAACATATATGGGAAGAGATTATATTGACTGTAATGAAATAGAGTAAAATAGAGAAGAACGTTACAACCCAAGCCTTAACATTGCAACCTTCCTTCCAACAAGCCAAGCCAAAGCCTGCAAGGATGAAGTAGGACTCCCAAGGATGTGCAAGGATCACCTAAGCCAATTCCACCAACATGAGAGTGCTATATACCTTCCTCTAATTGGAATGGGGAGGAGCTTCATATTTATAGGACCAAGTGGATAGAGTAGGTTGAGAAATGATGGGAGAGGTCTAAGGGATCTTCCCTAGAGGTTAGGGAACCAAATTCCAACTCGCCTAGAAGTTAGGGATAGACATCCACCTCACCCAACTTCGAGAATTCGCTCGAAGGTTCCATTCATCCAATTTAACCAACCCCAACGCATGCTATATGAGGGAAATCTGCGCCAGGAAGGGGCAGGCGCAGGTTGCATGAGGGAAACCTGAGCCACCGGCACAGGCTGTTAGATGGAATTCTGCACCAAGCCTAGTCAGGTGCATCTTGTTGGAAGACAAGTTGCACCGACCTAACTAGAAGACATGGACAAAGGGTCCACAACTTTCTCTAGATGACTCCAGGTCAGGGAAACTTTAGGGATCAAGGCACTGAGTTAACATGGGACTCACGATGACGAGATTTAGGTGTAACCGAATTCCCTCCAAAGCATGAAGCTGGAAAAATGAGACAGGTGATATGCTTTGTAAGAGAGATGGCAAGGACTTGTTGATTGGAAGGTTTTGTTGCAGTACTACTAAATCTAAGATCTCAATCTCACATGACTTACAACATGGATGCCAACCAATACAATGCAGATCCATGGTGGTAAAGACCGATTGAACACAATCATGGCTACTAGACACAATCGTAGATCCATGATGAGATGATAACACAACCACGACCAATACAAAGTGGATCCGTGTGCTATGACTCAAACAATCTCCATCGCAACCTGGGTATAATATGAAACAACCCCAGGGTCTTCAAGACGGACCCGCAATGATATGAATCTATCCATGTGATTACAATATCTTGGAGTCGAACATGGTAGAAACCACTTGATTACCAGTCATTGGTGTATACTGTTAACAAGTGCGAGGGAAATCACCATTTATGTTAATGATTCCCAAGGTATCATAGTACATACCATCGAGTGTGAATTAATGAGTTGAGGTCGAACACTTGACGGGATATTTCAATCAAGATCCAATGACGTAAACTCATGTTGAAAGCGAGGTAACCTGCCATTGAGGCATGCAGGCCCAAGGTACTTGATTGGTTTCTAGATTCTATCCTCAGATGATGTGTTGAAGTCGACAAGGATGAATCCGTCGAAGGAGGGCCATGATGAATGCCCCATCATCGACATGAAACGTGATCACAGATGTTTGGAGTGAATCGGATGGTAGAGTGAATCGGACGGTAGAGTGATGTGTAAGACTGACTCAGGGTAAACCAACATGAAAGAAGGTACAATTACTGTAGATGATGAATAATGAACATCTCTTAAACATGGGCATGGAATGACTTGGCAGTATTGAAATGACGAGAATGATACTAACCCCTAATGCAACTGATGAGGGAATCATTCTTCGGATGACCCAAAGGAGTGAAAAGACTCATGGAATTAGCAGGACAGAGACAAATGGATTACCCAAGTACTGAATGCAAATGCAAACAAGTGCCATGTTCAAGAGCGACTACGTACTTCCATAACTTACAATGAACACAATCTCATCCCTATTCCCCATCATGATTGATGAGTACCTCTTTTGTTTTTTAACGATCTTGAGAAGGGTAACAGATGCTCGGTATAGCTCATCCCATGGATGAGTCCAATCCCAAACGTTTTACGAACCTAGGATAAGAGGGGTTCGACCCATAATGGGCCCTTCTATGTCAGATTTTAACGAGTCCAAAGAAGGTAAACTCGACGCCATTTCATGTTTAGAGAGTCTGAAAAGAACTAAAGAAGACTCCAAATGTCCTTTGTTTGTAAAGTTAGTCTCTCCACCCGAAAAAGGGTAAAATAATGCGAGAGAGAAGTCTTCTAGCCATGATTGGATGGAGTGCTCCTTTTTTGTAAATAGTGCCTCCTGGTCCAAAAAAGGGGTAAACTATCACTAGAAAGATGATCATTCAAATACTTTAACAAGCGTGAACGTATCAAGTTCGCTTGGCGATCTTTTCGTATTTCGAGATCCTGAAAAGAGCTTAAATAAAGACTCTGAGGGGTTCCTTTTTAATGAAAGTTTAACAAGCCTGAAAAAGCGATAAACCATAACTCGGTAACTTATTCTCATCATTTTACAAGCACGAGAAGGAACAAAGAGTTAGCTCGGTGTCGTCATTAATTGTTTTTAATGAGCAGGATAACGACACAAAAAATGCTCGAAGAGTTGTTCACGCTCGACAACGAGTGTGAAAAGACTACAAACACAAACAATTATTTATAGCATCTTACCGCACCTGCAAATCTCTCAAAACTAGGTCAAAACAATCAATTAGGTGTTCAGATATGCAAAAAAATTCCAACTATAGGAAAATAACCCAATAAACAAATAAATTAAAAAATGGAATATTCCATTTTTCAATATAAATAGGGTCAAATAGTAACAAAGAATTACTATTGTTTTTTACCAAGTTGGAGAGTGAAAGTGACCTTTGGAGAGTGATTTTCAAACGTAGATTGCAGGAACCATGATACGTCGTTTCCCGTGTCGTCAGTGTTAGGTAACCCTAAACTCTGCCCCCTTTCTTTTCAGTGGATTACATTTTGCATTTTCTTTCATTTTTTTGAGTTTTGAGCTTGCTTAATGGGGGATATTGCGCCCACGGACCGGTGCAGTCTCCCCTTTCGGGAACTGCGTCGAGGGTGCACCGATGCAAATCCCGAAAATATGTCTTGTTCCGGCAGTGCCCTATCAGAAAGGCCAAGATGCGTCGGCGCAAGTCCACATGGAAAACTCAAAATAAAAAAAAATAAAAAATAAAAATTGATGTTTTTGATGATTTGGAAAGGTTCTAATGATGGTTTTATGGACTTTTAGGTAGGGTTCAAGTGAACACAATGGTCGAATGGCACGAACGAGAACTTGAGCTCGACGATGCCCAAGTGGAAAATGACCCTCAATGTGTGGCCGCATTGAGGAATTTTGGATTACTCAAGTACTTCCAGGTGCTGGGAATGAGAGCCCAAGTGACATTATTGGAGCACTTGATCCAATGTTGGGATCCGGTGCAGCAGCATATTCAGATTGATTTTCACACCTTGATGATAGATATCGAGGATATATATTTATTGACTGGGATGTCTTGACGAGGGAATCCCGTATCATTAGTAGGATCACGAGGAGGTGATCGTATCGTAGAGGACTTGATCAACCAATGGTGCACTGACAACACCCAGATGGCAGGTGGGAATATTCCCTTCAAAGAGGTTAGAGATCGACCTCTTCACATAGTTTTGTTTACCATAGTGAGGGTGGGAGGTAGTATATCCACTCATTTGGTGAGCAAGTCCCATATGATGTATGCTGAGGATTGCATGGATCCAACAGTCTTCAACTGGTGTGAGAGACTCCTCGCAAGTTTACGAGAACAACTCACCAAGTGTCGGTGTGGGATGCTGAAACAGTTTGGTTATGGCTCAGTTGTAGTTTCATTCTTCCTGGAGCAGGTGCCTCACCTACGCCCGTAGGTTGACATAGAGGATCTGGATCTGATAGATCCACAGATGATGCGTTGGATCGAGGTGGTGGCCCGCCATGGTGGCGGTGGTCCCATTATTACTTTTGGTGAACACTTCTTCTGGTGGTTGAGGGGTCAACTACTCATGATATAGGACTACCCATATGACGGGACCGACTTCAGGGGATACCCAGACCTAGTGCTTCCCGAGGGGACGCAATGGGGTGATATCAGTAAGAACAACAACTCTACTTTGTTTTTCATTTTATATATATTTGATTTTTTTGGAGTAGTACTGATGGTTGAAATGTGTTTGATGTAGATGTGGGCCCGACACGAGCAATGGGTATGTCTTCGATTGCACGGAGAGGATCAGTGTCGGTGTTAGGTGCCGTAGCTCGCGATGCTATAGAGGAGATGGAAGAGATGGAGCAGAACCTTTAGTGCTTGACCCTAGACATTCCAGAGCCCAGATTTCACAATCTACCTCACCGGTACCAGCGCCGGACTGTTGGAGTGTCCGAGCGCTTTGGTACGCTACTTAGGAAAGTAGCGAGGGCGATCATCTGCTACCACGAGCATCGGGCGGAGTAGGCCCACGTGTATATTTTTATGTACTGAAAGCTATAGGCTTCAGATTTTGTATTGGAGGATATCTACTGAAAGCTTATATGCTTCAAATTTTGTATCAGTACTACATTTTGATATGATATACAAAAAATCTATGGTGGATTTATACATCATGTTCTATGGATGATTATGGGATCTTGTTTATGTGTTTGCTTATGCATTATGTACATGTCGTGTCGCTTTTATGTTTATGAATGTTTTCATGTATGTGCGATGTACCAGTCCAATATGAAATTGGCCATGGAATCAACAACGGTGTTCATGTCTCTTGAAATGTGCAGGTACTAAACAGACTTGAAGGACCTCTCCAAGAGGCGTACTCGTCGGAAAAGACAGAGTAACATGGGATCACAGATGGCGTAGACACAGTTAAGATGGCACTAATTGTGAGTCGAGGTGGACGACAATGTGGTCCATACCAAGGGAAAGAGCATCGGTTAAGACTCCAATCACCGCGTGATATTCTGCGGCATTGTTGGTTATGTACCCTAGACAACTCCCTCCCGAACTAATGAGCTCACCAATAGGGGAATAAAGTACCCAAGATGCCGAAGCAAGGTTGCAGGTATGCCGGATAGCGTCGTTAGCGAATCCAAAATAGGTCGCCATCTGCACATACAGGCATAACATGCCATAAGCGTAAAACCAAGATCCTACCACATTAAAGCAAAGTGTCACACCACACAAAACACACACACCATGTACAGTATATACAAGATACAAATGCGTGAAAAGACTTAGGCATAATATCTCTTCAGGTAGAGCCCATTGCGAGGCTCCCCTAGAGATATTCCATCATAATCCTCGAGCTCGTAAGCCCCCTTCTCCAAGACACGCTTTACAACATATGGCCTGTGCCACATGGACTCAAACTTGCCTGCCCCCATCTTATCATGTTTCTGGTCATATGTAAGGACCAAATCCCCCTTGTTATAGACACGAGGTTTGACTGAATTATCGTACTGGGATATCATGTGTTTCTTATGCGTTTCATTGGCAAGAGCAGCATCGCGGCGGGTTTCATCGAGTTTTTCCAAGTGAAGGAAGCATTCTTCCTTGGCAGTGGTGTGCGGGAGAAGTTCGACTACAAGTTTTAGTGATGGAATTTCGCGCTCTATCGGTAGAACTGCCTCCAATTCGTAAACTAGTTGGAAAGGTTTGAACCTGGTGGCAGTCTTAACAGAGGTCCTATATGCCCATAGGGCATAAAAGAGCATGTTATGCCAGTTTGATTTGTGAGTACCCACCATGTGTTGAATCATGGTTTTCAAGACCTTATTAATGGCCTATACTTGTCCATTGGACTGTGGGTAGTATGGGGTTGAGTTCTCATGGAGAAAACCCAATCTGGCGCTCAATTCATCTACCATCTTGTTTTGAAAGTGAGATCCGTGATCTGTAACGATGGCTTGCAGGACTCTGAATCGCGCAATGACATGGTTAAACATGAAGAGTGCAACGGTTTTTCCATCCTCATTGTATGTAGGCATCGCCTCGTCCCATTTAGTGAAATAATCGACGGCTACAAGGACGTAACCATGCCCCTCGGTCGAGGTAGGCTTACAGTGCATGAAATATATGCCCCATTTAGCAAAGGGGGCAACGGAAATAACCGGATGTAAAGGGGATGGATGGGAGTGCTTCTTGAATTGAAAGTGTTGGCATGGAGGACACTTCTTAACGGCCTCAATACAGTCCTTGAAGATCGAAAGCCAGTAGTATCATGCGTGTAGTATTTTCAGGGCTGTAGCCATCCCAGAAAGATGACCGCCACAATCCCTAGAGTGACAGCCATTCAGTACGTATTCAGCCTCCTCGTGTGTTAAACAATGTCGAAGGATAAAGTCTACGCCACAATGATACAATGTATCACTGATGATCAAGTAATACTTGGCATGGTGGCGGATACGACGATGGTCGTCACGCGATAGTTGGGGGTTGAACCGTTGGGTTTGAAGACATAATGTAATATGTCCATACCATGGGTCAGACGTGTTGATGAGAAACAACGACTTGTCTGGAAGGGATTCAATGGGCTCAGTTCCCGTATCAACACGAGGAAGATCGCAAATGAGCTCCGCAAACACAAATATTTTTTTGACTTGGCTTTCTCGAAGAGGAGATCAAATTCCTGAAGTATCACGATCCAGTGTGAATACTTTCCCCTGAGCACCTGACGCATAAGAACGTGGTACATGGGGTTCGAGTTGGAAATAACAATAGTGGTGCGAAGTAGGATGTAATGACGGAAATTTTGGATGGCGATGACTACCGAGAGAGTGAGTTTCTCGGCATGTGAGCAACGAGTTTCAAAGTCGATAAGACCCTTACTGAGGTAATAGATCACATGTTCCTGGGCGTTGTTGTCTTCCTGGACCAAGACCATGGTGATCATGGTGGCGGAAGCAGCAAGATAAAGGATGTAATCCTTATAGTAATTGGATTGTTGGAGCACAGGGGCGTGAGTAATGGCAGACTTCAAATTGTCGAAGGATTGCTGGGCTTGGTCGTCCCAAATGAAAGGGACGTCCTTCTTTAGAAATCACATATAGCCTTGTGTCTTTTGAGCGAAATTACATACAAAACGCCATAGGTAAGTTGCCTTCCCTTGCAAACTTTGTAGTTCGTAATATCAGTAGGAGGTGGGAGAGCGACAATGGCTTCCACCTTCAATGGATCAATATGGATCCTGTCCTTTGAAACGATAAAACCTAGGAGGCATCCTGATTCGATGCATAAAATACACTTGTGAGGATTCAGACGGATGTTATACCGCCTGCATCTGAGGAATATAGCCATCAGATGATCGATGTGGAACTCGCGATGTTGCAAATGAGCAGGGAGATCGTCAAGATAGAGCTCCACAAATTCCTTCACATCATGAAAAGTATATGACATGGCTAGTTGGAATTTGGCACCAGCATTTTTAAGACCAAAGGGGATTTTACGATAAGCAAACGTACCGATGAAAGCGGTCTTGCGTTGGTCGGCAGGGTGGATCTCGATTTGATTATAACCGGAAAAGCCATCCATAAATGAGAAGATGATGTTTCCGGCGCAATTGTCGATGATCTGATCGATGAAGGGAGTAGGGTAATTGTCCTTAGGACAAGCCTTGTTCAGGTCCCTATAATCGACACGAACCCTAATAGTACTCTGCTTCTTGGCCACAGGGATGACATTGGAGACCCATTCTGTTAAAGGAACGGGATAGATGAAGCCAGCCTTCAAGAGATTTTCAATCTCAACTTTAATTACCGCAGTTTTTCGAGGGTGTACTGGTCGTCATTTTTGGCGGACAGGTTTAGTGTCGGGATACGTTTTGATCTCATGCGAAACAATAGCAGAATCCATCCCGAGAATTTCCTCATAGTTCCTTGTGAAGACGTCGCAAAATTGTTTAAATAAGGCTGTGAACGTGGTGAGCTCTTGAGGAGAACAAGTTTGGTCAATGCGGATATGTTCCATGATGCCGGGTGTAATCGAGATGTCAATTGGAATGTTGGGCATGATGTTCTCCATGTTGCCTTCCGTAACCGTATCGCAAGTGAGGATCGATGACTGTGGGAAAGGATAGACATCCGATGTAAAAATGGTAGCGATAGCATTCTCCACAGAATCTAATGAGGGTAGGAAAGACGATCGATGGTGAAGGTCTTCCCACGGAGGCTCATCCATGCTCATAATCTCCATAATGGACTCATCAGAATGAAAAGTCTGGAGCAGAGGATCTGGTGAAGATGACGTCCGCTGTAGAGAGCAAGATGTAGAGGCCACGACCAAGTGGTCCTCGAGGGATGACTGGATAGCCTCATAAGTAGCTTCAGGTGGTGAGAGAGGCATAGTATCTCCAATCAAATGCATGGTGGCCTCATTGGGCACGAGCCATTGATCGGTAGAGTTGGAAGAAGATGGAATCACGGAGGATATCATGTTCACCCAGGAAACATGGTTAGGGGGATCTGGGGTTGGAAAGATGCCCATAAGAGATGAATATTTTATGAGGCCGAACCCCATGCTCTTGTATAGCTGCGAATATTACCCTAACAAAGGGACATTATCATCGGGATGAGTAGCGGTGTCCGGTGTACAGAAGTCCAACTGGTCGATAGTGACAATTCGTCCTTGATGGGGGAATTGCACAATGCAGAAGACCGGTGATGCGACCGCAGTCATGGCATAAAAATAGTTACGACCAAGCATGAGATTATAATCCAAAGGGGTTGCGACTACTTCCACTTTAATGGTTACAGTCTTACCCCCCAACTCTACTGCTAAGGATTGTAATATCCCATGGGGTTGAAAGCCACGACCGTCGAATGCTTTCAGGGTAGTAGGAGAACGGTTTAACTCAGGAGAACCAATGGATATCCAACAAGATAATGACATGATCGAGGTAGAGGTACCTTTTTCTAATACAATACGATGGATTGTCTTCCCAACAATCTTCGTGGCAATTTGGAAAGCTAGCTGGTGGGAAAGCCTCAGTTTAAAATACTCAAGTCTAAACATGATAGTATTCTAGGAATCCGGGTCTACCACTTCAATGGCAGCGAGGAGAGTCTTACATTGATTGGGACAATTCTGTAAGAATTCTAGCGTCGACATGGCACAAGGAGCTTGCACCAAGTCCTCTACGATGTTGTAGTTATGAGCTTCCCGAGCGTTAGGATTGAAAACTTCTTTTCGAATCATGCTCTTGGTAGGACGCAACACTGACTCTAATGAAGGTTTCTCGATGGTGAGAGGAGCTTGTGGCATAGAAATATCATGAGTAGAGGCAGAAGCTTTTTCGGAATTACTTCCAACGGGTTCCTTAGGAGGTACTGAGTCGTATGATCATGATCGTGTATTCAGTTTAACCGTTTCACTACGCATCAGGAGAACATGTGCAGTGGATGATGTTTATCCTTGAGAAGGAGAAGGTTGGGCAATCATTTGTTGGTTTTGGGTGGGAAGGGATCATTGAGAACTGTGGGTGTGGGGTTTCCCTTAAGAAAATTCTGCACTTCGTCTCTATGGGGACACTCTTTGGAGAAATGGTCACCACCACACAGTAAACAAGGATACTTGAGCTTCCGTTTATGTTTCATGTCTTCGGGAGGGTTCTTGTGTTCCTACTGGTTGGAAGACTTCTTGGTTTTACCTTTGGTTTTCTTCTTTCCATCGAATTTCTGAGGTGAATCTGATTGAACAGAATTCACCTCCTCGGTGGGATCAAGAGTGGGTGACTTGGTGGTGCTACTGCTAGCCTGTGGCGAGGGTGGGGAATAACCATGGTGGTTTGATGATCCACCAGTTTGATTAGGAGGTTGGGAGTGTACGGAACCAATAATGCCATCGGCATGAGGTCCCTGAGTGTTGGGTATGTTATATCTCTTCACATGGTCGCTTGTACAACACGATCCCCCAAAAAATTTTGGGTTGCTTTTTGCTTTTTCGCGATTTTCGACCCATTGTACTCTATCTAATCCCGGTAAAAGGGATTAGGGTTGTAACCTAATTTCGGGTAAACGAATTAGGGTTTTAGATGCTGCGGAATACCATTTATTGTATTGTACATGGTTAAATAAACATATAATGAAAAGGAGCAGTGCGACTCTAAGTTTTGCTGGTTTTTTCCCGGTTAAGGGTTTCCAGGTGAAAATCTCTGTGTAATGTGTGTACCATTGTGTATTTTCTGTTAATGCTTAAGAATCGATATAAGTTTGTACTTCACTGTTAAGGTTTAAAACTTACACTGAGGTGGTTTCGCAGGATCGTAGGTGGGATAGGGGGCGTCAGGAACAATGTCATATAAAGTGTCGGATTGAGCATAAATGAGGTCTAAGTAGTGGGAACGAGCGATAGCCTGTTCCTCGGTGGCAGCCCCTCCCATAGCTACATCTCTAGCTATGGTGGGTAAAAGAGAATTCGTAAACTAGTCAACTAGTAATTAGTCTGGAATAGGAGCCTTAATGAGACGTCATCTCCTCCGCCACTCATGGATATGATCAGATATATGAGTCGTGGTAGTCTGGCGGAGAGAAGTCAGCAAGTCTGTACCAGTTTCATAGCGGATGGGTAACTAGAAATGAGTCATAAATGACATATCTAAAGAACGAAAATCGGGAAACGAGTGCGGTGGTAGTTCAATATACCACTTGGCAGCTGAACTGGTGAGGGTCCTTTGAAATAACCTCAGATGGATAGAATCATCCATCAAGGAATTGGATGAGCACCATAGATGGTATGTCATCACATGGTTCTTCGGGTCTTCACCGAGCTTGCCATCAAACTTTGGAATATTAGAAGGTAACTTAACCAGAATGGGTGGCCAATTATAACCATGTAGGATGGGATCATTGGTCAAACGAGACAAGTCGGGTAGGTCTAAGGTAGCCAGAAATGACAACTGTTGGTTCGGTTGCGGATACTGATAGTATTGATATGGCATATATGGATGGGTAGGAGCTTGAATCGACTAATTGTAAGGTATTCCCATAGGGAATTGTCCATAAGGGGGTGTGCCTCCTAGGTTGTGTGGTGGACCGTATGGTGGTGCGTCTCCATAATAGGGTGGTCCACCACCGAAAGGTGGGAGTCCTCTGTCACCGCCGGCATAAGGTGGGCCTCCACCAAAGGGTGGTGGTCCTCCACCACCGTCGGAATAAGGTGTTCCTCCACCTCCTCCGCCAGAAGAGGGTGGGGGTCTTACACCACCGCTGGAATAAGGTGGTCCTCCACCTCCTCCGCCGGAATAAGGTGGGCCTCCACCAAAAGGTGGGGGTCCTCCACCGCCAGAATAAGGTGGTCCGCTGCCTCCATAATAAGGAGGGCCTCCTCCCGAAGGTGGGGGCCCTCCGCTATTGGAATGGGGTTGGCCTATGCCTCCTCCACCGTAGTAGGGTGGGCCGTCGCTTCCGGAATGAGGTGGGCCTCTGCTGGACGGTGGAGGTCCACCCCCTCCGGAATGAGGTGGGGGACCGCCGGCTCCGGAAGGAGGTGGAGGTGGACCAAATGGTGGTGGGGGTGGTGGGACTTGAGGAGGGTTGAGGGGGGTCCACTTGGCATAACATTATGATGTACCCATGGAGTGTTTTGGTTTCTGGGGTAAGGTACCCCAAGAAGCATGTTTCTCAGCTGGTGTTTTCCCGACATAGGGTTGAAACTACCAGGATATATATAACTCCATAGTGATTGAGTTAGGCTGGATGGTCCCCCACCATGAGGTAATCCCATGGTAGGTCCCGCGACTGGTAAGGAGCTTCCAACGGAATGACCATTTGGAATCCCTCCACTCATATTATGGTTAGTGAACAGGGGTTTCTCCCCAGTAACAATGTTTTGACCACTTATTGATGGTTGACTCATAATAGGTTGATGATTACTTACTATTAGGAGGTAAAGAGTATCCTCCCTGCAATTTTTGGGGTGGGGGAGGGGTGGGTAATGTTCCAATAGTAGTAGGAGGGGTGTTGGATTGTTTTCCTTCAATGTTTTGAGTCACTTGGGGTGTGGAACTGGTCTCCTGATTAAGAGGTGTACTCACAGGAAATGAGGGTTGACCAAGTTTGTAAGTGGTCATGTTATGTATAGGTGTTTCTGGTGAAGCAAGAGATAGTGAACGAATTGGGATATGTCGAAATATGGGCACTTTCGAGGTGTCTCTTCTCCGTGAGAGACTCTGGCGTCGAATTTCTTCTCCATGTTGGCGTAATTGGGCGATGTGGTCATAGACTGGAGCCAAGCGCTCATCATTGGGAATCCAATGAAGAGGGGAAGATTCTGCCTCCGGATGTAATGCCAGGTGGGCCCATTGTTTCCCTAGAGTGGTGTCCCAAAAGGATGTTGATTGACCAAAAGCTGTATATACAAGGTCATCCTAGGGTTGATTGTACCAATCCATAGTCCCAGGTTCTCCTTCCACGAAATGGTGGAAAGATGTGTCTCGTGAAGTAAATGGTTCCATGGTCACAGACCTTGGAGGATCAATGATTAGTGGACTCAAGGGTAGTGAAAAGTTCATTCCTGAATCCATGGTGGAGTTTTCTTCTTCAAGTGACATGACAGTAACACGTGGATCCATGTTTTCCCTCGAAAGTACCTCCTGATTAAGGGGATATTCAAGTGGCAAGTTTAAAATTCTTCAAGACCTTCTCAAAGGTTGTTCAGCCTGAATGACTGAAGCAGAATTAATCCTAAGTGTCTTCTATAAAAAATAAAAGCAATCCAAAATCTACACAAACTAAGGCCACAAGCAAACTTAAGTGACAGGTGTGGATTCAAAAGTCTGGAACCTCACAGGATTGTCAAGGCTTCACAACTCGCGATATACCCGAGGGTCCAACAGTTATACTCGGTCCAATTTTTCAAAGCACTAACCAGGGAGGATTAGGACCATACCCTTGACTGTATAACCCGACTACCTAGAAGAACGTGCGTAGTAGCTCCCCGAGTGCTGTTCTCAATGTATTTCTCTGCCAAGACGGCCAAATGGTTAGCTCGATTGGTTTCAAGAATCCTAGGAGAGTCTCCCGATATACTCAAGGTACGTGGGAGCACAAATCCGTAGTGGTGCTATCTAATGCACAACCGTATGAAAAGATCCTTTCAATATACTATCGAGTACGTGAAGTGCCTTTCCATACACCCAAGGGTACGTGAAAGAGCCTTCGATATACCGGTTGGTACGTCGAAGAACTGCAGGCCCCCGGGATGCAGTGCAAGCAAATAACGACAGCTGCCACGTTTTACGACACCGAAACACGTCACTAACTTATCACATAAGTTACTAGTAAATTTTAACCTAATGCTACCAATTAACGCTACCGATTGTCTTTTAAAACTTCTTGAAAATATAAATAATGGATTCCAAAGCACGAAACAATTTCCACAACAATTTCCAAATGATCGTGAAAATAGTAAAAATAAAGCACTTTCGATTTTTTCAATACATATATCAAAACAAGATCTGATAATAATAATGCTTTCAGATGTAATAACAGAAAACAAGAGACTAATTGTAACACTCCAATAACTCAAAAACTCTCAAAGAAAAATGACAAGCACTCAGATGGGTCCAAAGACACTCAAATCACTCAAAATCAATCAAAAGAAATCACAACTAAATGGCTAAGTGCAGAAAGAGTTTGGAATCAGATCCAAAACAATGAATAGATCTGGTAAGGTGATCAGGGATTGCAAGATCGCGCGGATGAATGTGGGGGGATTGAAATTTCCCACCATCACTGAATCTCTAACATGACCAAATGGAACCCAAAAATAAACAAAGACACATCCAAACACAAGCAAGTTGGTAAAACAAGTCTATGGCTAGAAGATATAGCACACAAGAGTTTGCAAATCAGATCAAAACGAAAAATTTGGAGATGGTTTGAACCAAGCACCAAGCTCAAAAGGCTGGCGCACTCTACCAGTATGCTGCAGAGCGCCTGGCGCAGGATGTCTACAGGGGCAAAGCGCCGTTGGCGCAGAGTGTATGCAAGGAAATAACACCACCGACGCAGATTGCACACACAGGGAAACCGTCGGATGGGTTTGGGCGCACTGGATGTATAGCCCAGGTGCGTTGGGAAAAAAATAACTTGTAAAAATCAAAATATCTCCAAAGAATAAAAAGTAAATGACCTGATAATGATCTTAAAAGAATCAGAGGACATCAACCGACTCTTTAATGATAAGATCTGATGGTGGGAATGGATTAGGAAGCTAATAAATGTATCACTAAGAAATCAATGGAATCACACTCAAATTGAAATCAAAGCAAAAGCACTCCCAGTATGGTCACCATATTTGTTTTCGGACAATCTACCAAAGCGGACTTAAGGCCAGATCTCCCTAGTCTAACTAGATCTATAACAAATAAGTACAGAATAGAACTAGCTTCCCTAGATCAATAGAATCATAAAGCAGTAAACGGGTGTCTTACCTGAGATTTATGATCCCTTTGCTCCTTGCTTGCTCCAGTGCTCCAGAGCCTTCAGATCTGCAGTTGCAAAACCCTATTGAACAAGTAGACACAAACAAGCAGTAAAAGCATATATTTCATATGATTGATCTAAGCTAACAGTTAAAGAAGTATGCTCTATACATTATCAACACAATAACATATATGGGAAGAGATTATATTGACTGTAATGAAAGAGAGTACAATAGAGAAGAATGTTACAACCCAAGCCTTAACATTGCAACCTTCCTTCCAACAAGCCAAGCCAAGCCTCCAAGGATGAAGTAGGACTCCCAAGGATGTGCAAGGATCGCCTAAGCCAATTCCACCAGCATGAGAGTGCTATAGACCTTCCTCTATTTGGAATGGGGAGGATCTTCATATTTATAGGACCAAGTGGATAGAGTAGGTTGAGAAACGATGGGAGAGGTCTAAGGGATCTTCCCTAGAGGTTAGGGAACCGAATTCCAGCTCACCTAGAAGTTAGGGATAGACATCCACCTCACCCAACTTCGAGAAGTCGCTCGAAGGTTCCATTCATCCAATTTAACCAACCCCGATGCAAGCTTTATGAGGGAAATTTGCGCCAGGAAGGGGCAGGCGCAGGTTGCATGAGGGCATCCTGAGCCATCGACGCAAGCTATCAGATGGCATTCTGCTCCGAGCCTAATCAAGTGCATCTTGTTGGAAGACAAGTTGCACCGACTTAACTAGAAAACATGGACAAAGGGTCCAAAACTTGCTCTAGAGGGATCCAGTTTAGCGATCAAGGAACTGAGTTAACATGGGACTCAAGATGACGAGATTTAGGTGTAACATAGGTCTGATTTAATTTTGATGTGCCAATATAAAGTTATGGTAAGTTTCCCAAAACTTGTTATTTTTGGCCTTTACAAGAGAATGAAAGTGTACAGACTACCACGTGTCCGATTTTTAGGATCTGATTTTGAAATTTCTACCAAAGATACTATGGTCTGTTTTCTTTCTGATGCAACTGGTGGCACTCAAATTGGGTTTTTAAAACTTCAAATATAATAGTTTTACTTAGAACACCTTCTTAAGTCTAGTTTTGGGGCCATGCAAATTGCTTAACTTGAAGTCAATGTATCTATGAAATGGTAGCAACCTAGAGGCTAAAAATTGGACACAAGTTGCCTCCCTTTATATTTTATGTACCTTACAAGTTTTGGACCCCGATTTTTCACAGCAAAAAAAATGGGAGCCAAATGACTAATTTGAAAGGGACAAACCCTAGGGAAACTTCCCTTGACTTTTACTGAGTATAGATCCAAAATTATAGCGGCCACGTAGATGAAAATTGGACAAAAGTTAGATGCTTATGTCTTTTATGTAGCCTGCAAGTTTCAAATGCTGAGGTGGTACAGAAAAAATTGGGAATACAAATTCCAAGATGACTTGTTTGAAGAGCCAAACCCTAGAAATTCTTCCCTTTTGTCCCAAGAAATAGCTATGATACCACTTGCAATATGATTAAACCCATAAATTCATAGAAAATATAGAAAATACAAGAAGAATAGATTAAATAGATAACAATTTTTACTTGCCTCTTCAAGGTGTCAACCTCCAATAGCACTAGTTCCAAATATAATGACAATTCTTGATTTCACATTACATATCTTGCTACTCTATATATATAGTACTTCAATAGCTCAATTCTAACTATTTGTGGTGCCTATATTAGTGAGGTTCGACCACCTAAGGGCCTTTAATATAGAAGGAAGATCATTTTACATTAAACAACTACCCGCTAACTAATTAATGGGCCTGTTATCACATATATAGTAGCCGGGCTACCATACATTATTTTTCTCATTCCAGTACACTATTCAGCCAGTTCCCTTACATTTGAGAGGCTGAGATGAGCATCTATATTGGATCACTATCGAATTGTGGACAGCAGTTGCATTCCCCATGCCATGACTGAGTTTCAGGACACTCAGAGAGATGACCGATGTAGCCATTATACCATTGGTACAGAGCAGTCAGTAGTGCCCAGAGTTACAGCAGCAGTTTCAGAGGACAGATGATGGTACAGGTTGATGTGCATTCAGGTATATGACTCAGCAGGTATATTACGGTGTTATGGTTAGATTGCTTTTATACTCATTCTTATAGCATGTCATAGCACTTAGTGTCATGATCTGGCGATCATATAGATACATGGACCTGGTTGACCTATTATATATATATATTACTGTCCCTGCTCAGACTTAGAAGTTCACTATTCATACTCATTGGTATTTACCCTCCTTAGGGAGAATAGAGGTGATCATTCAACCATACCTTGGCTTGCTAGTGTTGGCTTCATCTTTTCATTGTCTTCATCCATCCATGGCCTACCTTTTAGATTATCACCCTGACTTACTACTTGACTAGTGGCATGGAGGACCTTTCCCCACTGTAGCCTCTGTATTGGATGAGCTTCCCTGTTTATTGTGTCTCGGCTCTGAGTTGGTGACAAAACTTACCTATGGTGAGTTGGAGTTCCTTGTGAATTCCCCCTAGTCATTAAAGTTGTGTTGGCTAAACCTGAAACTTTTAGTGCTGCCATGAATACAAAATCTGGAAAAATGAAATGCTATATCTTGTGTGTGAAAGAAATGCCAATTGAAAATGGCCATGAAAAATAAAATGTTATATCTTTTGGAAAAATAAATACCTAGGTAAACAAGTTGTCCATGACACACCTAGAAGTGCTCAGGTAAACAAGTGCCTTAAAAACACACCTGCAGCAGAAAGCCTAAAAATAAATGTAAATCTATGCAATGTGTTTGTAAACACACATAGATCAAGGCTATGGAAACTTCAGGCCCAAAAAGCAATGGAACTTGAATGTTATATCTAAATAATTGCTGGCCTTGTTTGTATTATGGATTGTGCGCATCTGTGAAGGTGAATAAACCCTCTTTAAACAACTCATCCATTTGTGAGACACCGCCATTCCCTGTGTTATTGCTCATTCAGTATATACTATGGTGTGTATTCCCTTTCCCTTGCCAAAGTGTCACAAAGTCAAGTCAGTCAAGTCATCCCTTGGCCTAGCCAGTTAATTTAAGCCTTCACCCTTCACTAGCAAATTGATCACAACTATGAAGTGAGTATGGTCCTGAAAGTCTAGTCTGAGTAATAATAATAATTAACGACACTATATATGTGGATTTAGATCGCCAGTCATGATTACTCTGTGTTATAATTGTTATTCGAATAAGTTGTAGAGCATGTATTAACCTTGACACCTTGCAGCAGCTATGGATGATGGTCTGAGTTGTATTTGGTCTTGGTTAGACCTAGTTTGACCATGGAGGACCATGGGACATGAGATGTTAGACCTTATGATGATATGGATAGATGATATATGGTCTATGTACACATACAGGATGATTCTATGCAGCAGCTACAGGGTTATGATGATGATTCTTGGGATACAGCAGTGTTTGGTCATTTACAGATCATTATTATTGGCCTTGTTCCGGTACATTGGATATTTATTTTGATCATGCAGAGATTCATATGGTGTATGAGTACACATCTTGGATAGATTTGGACCTTCTGAGTCCAATGGGACAATTTGTTTTCAGTTCCGGGCACTTACAGTGATGATTGAGCCTCAGTAGGCTGTCCTAGTGCAGTTTTGGTCTGTTGGAGGCCCTGTCGGAGCAGAGATGACTTTTATCCGGTTGACCTAGGGCGCTGATGATGGAGGGGGTGGTCCAGCCACTTGTTTTTACCATATTACCCCCCTCCCGGACACATTGGTGCCCTCACCTTGACAGCGCCATCACTCCAGGAGGCTGTTTGGGCAGTTTCACGCTTCCCGAGGCATTTCAGGATTGGTAGAAATGGCTATTGAGGAAATCGATTTGGGATACTGAGGCAAAGTTATGGCATGGGATGATCAGTGATGATAGATCAGGACCTTTCACACCTTCTCCAGCAGTTTCAGCTTCATCGGGGCCCGCATCCATCACTTATGGCATTTTCTGTGGATTTTTGAGGTCTTTTGAGGACCATGACTTCACTAGGGAGGCACGATTTGGTACTTTCATGATTATTTATTGGTTATTGTGCCATGGGGATTGACCAAGGAGGGATAAAATTACCCCTTGGACCCACCATGAGCCTCTTATGATATTTTGTCATCATGATTTGGTGGGATTCCCCTCTCCTAGGGCGACTTTGTCCACTTATGTTATATTTTATGTGTGATCCATGTATTATATTGTTGAGCTCATCTCAACCATTTATTAGACTTTTGTATCTTATAATCTTAGCCACTCATTCAAAAAGTGGTTAGGGTTTTGGTGCCTCTCCTTCCTATTTAAAGGAGAGAGCCTCTCATTGTAAAGGGTCTTTGGCTCTTGGATTATTGGTATAGAAAAATATTCTTGTGGAAATTCTTGTGGTCTCCTTTGCATCTGGTGTTCTTAGATGGTGATTGGAAATTCTATTGCAACCTAGCATTTGGAAATTGTGGTAAGATCTATCTTTTTTTTGGAAATCATTGTTTGTCTACAGGAGGGCGACTTCAACAAGGGCGATTTTGCAAGGCTTCTTCAAATCGACTTTCTTGGCATTCGCTTGTATCAGGGGGTTATCATTAGTATCATTGTGATCTATGCTATCTTTCTGTTACTTCTTTTGTGGCATTAGTCTTATCTCTTGATGCATCAAATCTGATATTGTTGACGTTTGTTGTGCAGGAGAGAGGGCGCATTGGCTTCTTGGACAAAATCGATTTGCATAGAAACTACCTCAAAGCTTCCAAATTGATCGGGATTGCATAGATCATCATCATCAAGGCATCTACAAGGTTACCCAGGTAAGATCCACAGGTTTGTTTCTCTTTCCTCTATCCAATCCATTGACATAACTCATAAATTGTTAAAACCCTAAATATTTCAAAACCCCCATTTTACATTTTCTTAGATCTACTTAGATCTAGTGGGTTGTTGGGCATGATATTGAAAACCCACCTCTATAGCATCCACGGCATCCCGGATCTATAGTTTGGTGAGGATTGGCTTCCGTTTGACCCCTCTCCCAAGCCAACTTAGCTTCTCCCAAGGAAGGCGCACTTCACCATTTGAGCAAGTTGATCTAGATCTAGTTGATGGGTGTTTGAGATTCCACTTGATTTGACATCTACACATCAAATAACATACACCCAGGTTGTCCCTTTCTTGGAATTTACCTTGTGGGCCCCATTCCACATTTTAAGGGATTTAATCCCCATTTTGGACCACTTGGAATACTTAAACTCAGATCTACTAAGATCTAACCGGTGGATTGCCATGAAATTATAGATCCATGCTCCTACCTGACCGATCTACTAGGATCTAAAGTTTGGATGCCATCCGACATGATTTGACCCACCTAAACCCCATTTGAAGCCTCCTTGGGTAAAGTCGCACCACCTTGGAGAAGTGAGTTCACTCACTTCTAGGAACTGGGTACTTGAGATTATTGCAGATTTGAAACCGGAATAATTCAAAACCTAGGTCTAGACTGTCACTTTGTCAAATCTTGCCTTGGGGACTGCATTCCTTGTTTTTAGGGATTGTGGTCCACTTGGGTTAAACCTAGATCTAGACACATTTAACCATCAAGACCTATATTGTCCACTTATCTCATGTTGTAGGAGTCCTAACCATAAGTCAACCCCACTTTGACTCCACTTCCCAATTCCCAAGGCACTGGTTTCTCTACAAGGTAATTCAACTTTCCTAGATTGTTGGATTGACTTGTGGTTTAACTTAGGCATGGTGAACTATACCTTTGAAGACATCATGAACCATGGTCAAGCTTGTCTCATGTACTAGTTAGCCCCAATACAACCCTTTAACTATCCTGCATTGGACACGGTTCCCAAGGCAGTGGATCTTTTGACATTGAACTAGTACACTAGCCCTAGATCTCACTATAAACATTATAAGTCACTCTTACATTCAACTATGAACCAAAGCTATATCTATTGAACCCTCACTTGGCTTGTGACTTCATCCTTAGGTCTAGGATAAACCATACACCTAACTTCACTTGGAAATACCCTGATTTGGTGTCTCGGTTTTGATCTCTCCTATCGGGAGTAGATCGGGTCTCCCCCTTTGTTGTCTGGGCTAGATAACATAAAGCGAAGGTTGCCTCGACTGGCGTGACAACCATACATATTGGAGGTCGAGGTGATTGTGGTTGCACCTTTCAAGTTGCCCTTCCCTATTGCCATCCATGACTGGATCCATCCATAGGGGTAACTACAGTTTAGGTGATAACATTTTGGCGCCGTTGCCGGGGAGGCAATAGCTTGCCCTAGTCCTTCCCGCATATACAAACGACACATATCTTGGTAGAAGAGTTAAATCTACCTGGCGACTCCCAATCGTGACTCCGCTGAGGAGCGAGCTCATTTACATCCTTACAACACGAGAAGTAAAGTAAACTTAGATCAAGTTGAAGGAACCCCAATCACATATCGTAAAAGAGATCCTAAAGCACAACCATCTAACTACCTTTGGAAATTGGTTAACGATTCTCCAAACGGAGCTTCAGGATCCCCTTTGATCGAGTCGGTTCCTCCCTCATCTCCTAGTTCAAACTTAAACATAAACTTACCAAATCCAATGGCCGGAACAAACCCGGGAAACCAGAATGTTCCTCCACCACAAGCTCCTAGGATTTTTGGAAGAAAGGCAAAACCATCTCCTTTAGACTTTTCCCAAATCCAGGGTGCACCCCATGACATGCCTGAAAAGTATTTTGAAAAGGTTCCCAGATTTGATGGAGTATCCGCTATATCAATTGAAGACCACATTGATAAAGTATGGGAACACATGGAAGCATATGGAGCATCTGAGGAAGATGTGTTCATGAGGGGTCTCCTGGCATCCTTGGAAGGAGATGTTAGGAAGTGGTTTGACAGGTTGCCTGCCTCATCCATTGATGGGTATGATAACTTTGTCAACAAGCTAAACAGTGAGTGGTCCCGAAAGTTAGATGGGAAATTTCTCTTACACCAACTTTTTGACATCAAGAAAAGAGAAAATGAAACAGTCCATGAGTTTAACATAAGATTTGACAAGACTGTAGCTGTTATCCCTGAAGAAATTAGACCAAAAGATCAAGCAGTTGTCATTCACTACTTGAATGCTTTTGAGGGATGGGTTGGTTATCAGCTAAAGGATAAAAACCCAAATGACTTAAAGACCGCTCAATCAAATGCTAAAATGGCTGAACAAAATGTAGCATCCATGGGGAAACAAAACTTTTTCGATCAATTCACCCCATCCACTTCCAGATCTGACCCTAGACTCCGAAAACCAAAGGAACCTGTGAGTGTGCCAAAGGAATCCAAGGACACTTTAGAAGTCATGCAAGAAATGATGAAACAATTAACTGTCCTAACTAAGAATGTGGCAAGTTTGAATGACCCTGAGAGACATAGGAATCCTTATGGCCCTAAACCTTACTGGAATAATAATAGAAGGCCTGATGGGGATAGGGATAGACGACGACCTGAGTATCCAGAAAACTCTGAAAAGAAAGAAGTCAATTGGTGTGATGAAGAAGAAGAAATACCCTCTGACACCATTGACCATGATGACCAACCAGAAAACATCAACTTTATAAATAACTTATCTTATGATGAAGACTTTGGAAGAATCCTTTTAGAAGAAGAGCCATGGGAGCAAGAAGATGATATAGTTGAAGAACCTAGCTCCACATGTTGTGCCTTAGAACTCCCAAAACCTAAAGAGCAACCAAAGTATCAAATCTACAAACGAGGAAGTATCTCCCAGCCTTCTTTCCTTGATAAACATAAAAAGATTGATGAAGATAAAAAGGAAGAAGAAGATCTTGCCATAGATGATTATGATCTTAAGATTGATATGAAGAGAGAGTTAAGCAAGATAATGTGTAACATCCCTGTCACTGAGTTAATGAAGGTGCCTTCTGTTAGATGCCAAGTAGAGGAATTTTTCAATGGTATTGGCCAAGAGAAAACTCCTGAACCGGTCCTTGAATCATGTCATATCCAAAAGCTTAGTGGAACACAACCTAGTGAAACAGAAAAGGATCCACCAATAAACATCCATTCAGCCATTTATGAAAGAAAGAGCGGTGGTCACTCTCCCTTTTACCTTACCTTGCATATTCAAAACATGCTCCTTCATAACTGTATGTTGGATTCTGGAGCAGCAATGAACGTTATGCCTTTACAAGTCATGAAGGAAATGGGACTTGAAGTGACTAGGCCTTATGGAAATGTTTGTGGTATAGATTCCCGACGAGTACCGTCTTATGGCTTGATTAAAAACCTTAGGGCTGATCTTTTCGCATGTTCAGACATTTCTACTATGATGGATGTAGTTGTCATTGACTTACCCCCAGCATATGGAATGCTTTTATCTAGAAAATGGGCAGCTGGTCTAGGTGGATACCTTATGATGGATTTATCATTTATTTGTGTTCCCAACCCTGATGGAGCTTTGATTCGGGTTAACAGAGAACCTTGTTATAATGAGCATGTTGAATCTTTTGATGAAGGGTTGAAAAACACATATGGGGATGAATTATTAAATAATGCCAAAACTAACCTTGTTGAAGATGAGGATGAGTTATATGAGGTTGATCAAAATATGTGTATGGTCATGGAAGATTCTGATTCTTTTTGGGAAGATAAGCAAATGATTGAAATAACAAGAACAATTGGAAATGAATTTGTTGAGGAAATAGATGAATTGAGAGGACATGAAAATCAACCCCAAGACCGTGAACAAAACAATGAAAACATTCAAGAACCTTCTATAGAAGATCACACACTGGAAGGTGTTGAGGATGGCATAAGAAATATAGGAGGAGATGAAAGTTTGCTTGAGAATCAAGGCATGGAACAAACTCCCCCAACAGAAAACCTTCATGATCAAACAAACAATGAGGAAAACATTGAAAACCCAACACATGAAGATGAATTTGATGATATTAGGAGGGGAGAAAGAATTCCTTTCACTGTTAGGGAATGGTTTGCCTTGACTGATCACAATAGAGAGAGAGAAAGCCAAGGGCTTGCACCTATTTACCCATGGGAAAACAATCTTGCAACATCTGTTAGAGTTGAAACAAATGAAGAGCCTGAAGCCACTTATTATTCTGATACAGAAAATTCTTTATCTCATTTATCCTTAGAAGACGGTAGCCTAATTCAAGTCCATGATAACTCTCTGAGTTGGGAAGAGGATGCCCTAATTTATGATGCTCCTGAAGGAGACTATAATCTAAATAACCTTTCTATTTTTCAAACTCCTTCAGAGCCTCAAAGCCATGCTTTATCTACATATCCGCATATCCCTAGTTTCCTCCTACCATCTGAGTCATTTAGTCATGATCTTTCTCACATTCATACTTCCTCTACATTTCATCATGAGTCAGTTTCTCCCAGATTGGAAAACATGGTTATTCCTGTTCCTTCAGGGGAAGGTTCTAGTCATAACACTGTCATATCTAGAGAGCCACCTCCCTTGGAAGAACATAGAGACTTCTTAACTATAGGTGAAATTGTTAAAAGAGTTGTGTCTCCCCATGGGGAAGAGCCAAATGAGGTAATCCAAGAAACAAGAAGGGAAGTTAGGGAAGTCCTTGTTGGCACAGTTGCTATTTCCTTAGATGGTGGTCCACCCAGAATTGATGC
The DNA here is from genome assembly GCA_027924585.1 of Larix kaempferi. NCBI lineage: Eukaryota > Viridiplantae > Streptophyta > Pinopsida > Pinales > Pinaceae > Larix > Larix kaempferi. The sequence continues at coordinate 13,519,780 of BSBM01000435.1, read as the reverse complement.
AGTTCCTTCTAGGAGAAACTCGAGGATTGTCACACCTCAACTGCAAAACCCTGCCGAAATCCACCCCATGCCTATTCGTAACATTGGAATTATCCCTGAGTCAGTCAATAGAAATAGGTTTCTTACAGGAAGTCAAGTCATTATCCCCAACCATTTACTTCATATAAGATCAGGACAAGCTAATGACTTATGGGTTGGACCTTTCACAGTAGAGCGATGCATTGATGGCATGTGCTTTCTGGCCACTGGGAGTGGACGACGTATTTTATATCCTGTCCATCAGAGGGACTTGAGGGATCACATCCCTGATCCCACATAGTTGGTATCTCTCCGCTTGCATTGCCTGGTAGATTAGGGTAGGTAGGAAACCAAATAAGCCTACTTAGGCAGTAGTTAGTCTTTTCAGCCATTGAGTCTGGCACCTTCTTAGTCTCCAAGCTCCTTTGTAAGCTCCTAGTTTAACTGAGTACCTGTCACTTTTTCTTTTCCTGCACAATAAATTTCAAATTTTGCAAATTATGTTAGTAGTTTAATTTACTTTTTGCATTTATACTTTATGCATTTATATTTCTGACATAGAGTAGATTTTATTTCAGTTGATTTTATATTCTTCCCACACATGCGGCATGAGGTATTTTCTTTAGATGTTTGTGAATGCAGAAAATAGGTTGCAAGAATAAAGCTGGAAATAAAATGGTAGAGTGCTGGATCGTGGATTCGAGTAGCAGAGTTCGAGGACCAGAGATTCTGAGGTTCTCAAGCGCTCACTTCAGCCGAGCACTTGTCCCAGCCGGAGCCAAATGTTATCACATATATAGTAGCCGGGCTACCATACATTATTTTTCTCATTCCAGTACACTATTCAGCCAGTTCCCTTACATTTGAGAGGCCGAGATGAGCATCTATATTGGATCACTATCAGATTGTGGACAGCAGTTGCATTCCCCATGCCATGACTGAGTTTCAGGACACTCAGAGAGATGACCGATGTAGCCATTATACCATTGGTACAGAGCAGTCAGTAGTGCCCAGAGTTACAGCAGCAGTTTCAGAGGACAGATGATGGTACAGGTTGATGTGCATTCAGGTATATGACTCAGCAGGTATATTACGGTGTTATGGTTAGATTGCTTTTATACTCATTCTTATAGCATGTCATAGCACTTAGTGTCATGATCTGGCGATCATATAGATACATGGACCTGGTTGACCTATTATATATATATATATTACTGTCCCTGCTCAGACTTAGAAGTTCACTATTCATACTCATTGGTATTTACCCTCCTTAGGGAGAATAGAGGTGATCATTCAACCATACCTTGGCTTGCTAGTGTTGGCTTCATCTTTTCATTGTCTTCATCCATCCATGGCCTACCTTTTAGATTATCACCCTGACTTACTACTTGACTAGTGGCATGGAGGACCTTTCCCCACTGTAGCCTCTGTATTGGATGAGCTTCCCTGTTTATTGTGTCTCGGCTCTGAGTTGGTGACAAAACTTACCTATGGTGAGTTGGAGTTCCTTGTGAATTCCCCCTAGTCATTAAAGTTGTGTTGGCTAAACCTGAAACTTTTAGTGCTGCCATGAATACAAAATCTGGAAAAATGAAATGCTATATCTTGTGTGTGAAAGAAATGCCAATTGAAAATGGCCATGAAAAATAAAATGTTATATCTTTTGGAAAAATAAATACTTAGGTAAACAAGTTGTCCATGACACACCTAGAAGTGCTCAGGTAAACAAGTGCCTTAAAAACACACCTGCAGCAGAAAGCCTAAAAATAAATGTAAATCTATGCAATGTGTTTGTAAACACACATAGATCAAGGCTATGGAAACTTCAGGCCCAAAAAGCAATGGAACTTGAATGTTATATCTAAATAATTGCTGGCCTTGTTTGTATTATGGATTGTGCGCATCTGTGAAGGTGAATAAACCCTCTTTAAACAACTCGTCCATTTGTGAGACACCGCCATTCCCTGTGTTATTGCTCATTCAGTATATACTATGGTGTGTATTCCCTTTCCCTTGCCAAAGTGTCACAAAGTCAAGTCAGTCAAGTCATCCCTTGGCCTAGCCAGTTAATTTAAGCCTTCACCCTTCACTAGCAAATTGATCACAACTATGAAGTGAGTATGGTCCTGAAAGTCTAGTCTGAGTAATAATAATAATTAACGACACTATATATGTGGATTTAGATCGCCAGTCATGATTACTCTGTGTTATAATTGTTATTCGAATAAGTTGTAGAGCATGTATTAACCTTGACACCTTGCAGCAGCTATGGATGATGGTCTGAGTTGTATTTGGTCTTGGTTAGACCTAGTTTGACCATGGAGGACCATGGGACATGAGATGTTAGACCTTATGATGATATGGATAGATGATATATGGTCTATGTACACATATAGGATGATTCTATGCAGCAGCTACAGGGTTATGATGATGATTCTTGGGATACAGCAGTGTTTGGTCATTTACAGATCATTATTATTGGCCTTGTTCCGGTACATTGGATATTTATTTTGATCATGCAGAGATTCATATGGTGTATGAGTACACATCTTGGATAGATTTGGACCTTCTGAGTCCAATGGGACAGTTTGTTATCAGTTCCGGGCACTTACAGTGATGATTGAGCCTCAGTAGGCTGTCCTAGTGCAGTTTTGGTCTGTTGGAGGCCCTGTCGGAGCAGAGATGACTTTTATCCGGTTGACCTAGGGCGCTGATGATGGAGGGGGTGGTCCAGCCACTTGTTTTTACCATATTACCACCCTCCCGGACACATTGGTGCCCTCACCTTGACAGCGCCATCACTCCAGGAGGCTGTTTGGGCAGTTTCACGCTTCCCGAGGCATTTCAGGATTGGTAGAAATGGCTATTGAGGAAATCGATTTGGGCTACTGAGGCAAAGTTATGGCATGGGATGATCAGTGATGATAGATCGGGACCTTTCACACCTTCTCCAGCAGTTTCAGCTTCATCGGGGCCCGCATCCATCACTTATGGCATTTTCTGTGGATTTTTGAGGTCTTTTGAGGACCACGACTTCACTAGGGAGGCACGATTTGGTACTTTCATGATTATTTATTGGTTATTGTGCCATGGGGATTGACCAAGGAGGGATAAAATTACCCCTTGGACCCACCATGAGCCTCTTATGATATTTTGTCATCATGATTTGGTGGGATTCCCCTCTCCTAGGGCGACTTTGTCCACTTATGTTATATTTTATGTGTGATCCATGTATTATATTGTTGAGCTCATCTCAACCATTGATTAGACTTTTGTATCTTATAATCTTAGCCACTCATTCAAAAAGTGGTTAGGGTTTTGGTGCCTCTCCTTCCTATTTAAAGGAGAGAGCCTCTCATTGTAAAGGGTCTTTGGCTCTTGGATTATTGGTATAGAAAAATATTCTTGTGGAAATTCTTGTGGTCTCCTTTGCATCTGGTGTTCTTAGATGGTGATTGGAAAGTCTATTGCAACCTAGCATTTGGAAATTGTGGTAAGATCTATCTTTTTTTTGGAAATCATTGTTTGTCTACAGGAGGGCGACTTCAACAAGGGCGATTTTGCAAGGCTTCTTCAAATCGACTTTCTTGGCATTCGCTTGTATCAGGGGGTTATCATTAGTATCATTGTGATCTATGCTATCTTTCTGTTACTTCTTTTGTGGCATTAGTCTTATCTCTTGATGCATCAAATCTGATATTGTTGACGTTTGTTGTGCATGAGAGAGGGCGCATTGGCTTCTTGGACAAAATCGATTTGCATAGAAACTACCTCAAAGCTTCCAAATTGATCGGGATTGCATAGATCATCATCATCAAGGCATCTACAAGGTTACCCAGGTAAGATCCACAGGTTTGTTTCTCTTTCCTCTATCCAATCCATTGACATAACTCATAAATTGTTAAAACCCTAAATATTTCAAAACCCCCATTTTACATTTTCTTAGATCTACTTAGATCTAGTGGGTTGTTGGGCATGATATTGAAAACCCACCTCTATAGCATCCATGGCATCCCGGATCTATAGTTTGGTGAGGATTGGCTTCCGTTTGACCCCTCTCCCAAGCCAACTTAGCTTCTCCCAAGGAAGGCGCACTTCACCATTTGAGCAAGTTGATCTAGATCTAGTTGGTGGGTGTTTGAGATTCCACTTGATTTGACATCTACACATCAAATAACATACACCCAGGTTGTCCCTTTCTTGGAATTTACCTTGTGGGCCCCATTCCACATTTTAAGGGATTTAATCCCCATTTTGGACCACTTGGAATACTTAAACTCAGATCTACTAAGATCTAACCGGTGGATTGCCATGAAATTATAGATCCATACTCCTACCTGACCGATCTACTAGGATCTAAAGTTTGGATGCCATCCGACATGATTTGACCCACCTAAACCCCATTTGAAGCCTCCTTGGGTAAAGTCGCACCACCTTGGAGAAGTGAGTTCACTCACTTCTAGGAACTGGGTACTTGAGATTATTGCAGATCTGAAACCGGAATAATTCAAAACCTAGGTCTAGACTGTCACTTTGTCAAATCTTGCCTTGGGGACTGCATTCCTTGTTTTTAGGGATTGTGGTCCACTTGGGTTAAACCTAGATCTAGACACATTTAACCATCAAGACCTATACTGTCCACTTATCTCATGTTGTAGGAGTCCTAACCATAATTCAACCCCACTTTGACTCCACTTCCCAATTCCCAAGGCACTGGTTTCTCTACAAGGTAATTCAACTTTCCTAGATTGTTGGATTGACTTGTGGTTTAACTTAGGCATGGTAAACTATACCTTTGAAGACATCATGAACCATGGTCAAGCTTGTCTCATGTACTAGTTAGCCCCAATACAACCCTTTAACTATTCTGCATTGGACACGGTTCCCAAGGCAGTGGATCTTTTGACATTGAACTAGTACACTAGCCTTAGATCTCACTATAAACATTATAAGTCACTCTTACATTCAACTATGAACCAAAGCTATATCTATTGAACCCTCACTTGGCTTGTGACTTCATCCTTAGGTCTAGGATAAACCATACACCTAACTTCACTTGGAAATACCCTGATTTGGTGTCTCGGTTTTGATCTCTCCTATCGGGAGTAGATCGGGTCTCCCCCTTTGTTGTCTGGGCTAGATAACATAAAGCGAAGGTTGCCTCGACTGGCGTGACAACCATACATATTGTAGGTCGAGGTGATTGTGGTTGCACCTTTCAAGTTGCCCTTCCCTATTGCCATCCATGACTGGATCCATCCATAGGGGTAACTACAGTTTAGGTGATAACATGGCCTTATGGCCTTGTACATAAATAAAGTAGGGTAGTTAGGGTATGACCCTAATAGGTTGTCAAATCCTTTGGATACCTTGTTCCCTTGATTGAATAGTCTCGCTTGAAAATACTAGTTAAGCCCACTCATTTCTCTGTGAATGCCTAAATATTCATGGTTATGTAGCAGAAAATCCATAATGGGAATGAAGAGAGACTCCAACCATAATGGAGGTACATGTCGCACTTTATGTACTAGTGGTTCGCTTGGAAACAACTTTGGTCTAACAACAACACCATCACCTTGTAATTTGGAAAGCAATGCGTGTGGTTTCTTTCTTGTTCTTACTCTAGTGCAACCTTCTCCGATAACTCAAGAATATAGTAATAGATGGTAACAAATGCTATCAAATTATGCTTCATTTATGACTAGGAGAGGAAGGAAGGTCAACCAATATCAATAAGGATGGAGAACAAACAATTCTAAGGGATTGAGTCTGGAAACCAAATCGCAAGGTTTTACTTGGCATAGATTGATGAAGCACTTGATCATTGGAGTATAAAATAAAGGGAATAGTAGGTTGAGTCTCCTCCATTGGAAGTGGAGAGTAGAGCACACAATTCCTCCATCCAAATCTATGGGATTTCGCTAGTATTGTTTCATGTTAAAGAAAAATATCATCCAATGTTGTTTCATGTTAGAGGCACACATAATACGATCAAATCCTCTACTTGGGAGAGCATGCCTGATTGAATCATTTTGTATTCATTGACATAGTTTTACTTATACTATTCCTTTCTTTGTTGCAAATGTTGAATTTTAAATATGTCAACTGGTTCCTTATGGACAAAACCCTTGAATATATTAAGTTGGGGTGATTTGGACTCGAGTTGTTGTAGGAAACCTATGATTTATTAAGTAGGGGTTGGTTGGGATAGGTATATTTGTTCATAGCAATAATAATTTTCCTCTTCTATCTTGGTGTCATTCAAAACATCATGGGAATCCTACTTTGTTGTATGAGATTGAACCTTAGGTAGTTTCAATAATTAAACAATGTTGCAATTCTAGGGTTTGGTGTAGATTGATGAGGCACTTCATCAATTGGTTGGTTGGAGGTTAAAGTAAATCAAACATAAGGGAAGAAACAAATTCCGGTGAAGTGGAGAGTAGAGAAAAGCTAAGCACACAGCTCACCCATCTATGAAAATTCATGGATTTGTATTTGCTTCACCAAAGGTAAGCAACTAAGAAATAACATTCTTATCTTTTGACCCATTTTTTCAATCTATCTTCATTTCCTTCTTGATTCTAGGTGATATGCATTATGTGTCATTGCTTATCTCTAATTCCACTCAACCAATAAATTATAATATTATCAATGATTACCCTCCCAACCTATATTCTTCTATTTTCCCGTGGACATATTGTTCGTGTAAATATCCTATTGATCCAATGCAATAAATGCACATCTGATTAAGGGGAAAACATAGTAGGTTACTTCCTTAGTGTGGAAAAAGAAGCAACTTATTGTTTTTTTATTGGATTCAAAGGGTCCTTAGCCTATAAACCTTGAACCCCCTAACCTTTAACACTAAACTTAATGTATCCCTCTAAACGATAAACTTTAATCCTAACATTAAACTTAATCCAAGCCCCCTAAACCTTAAACTTTACCCTTAACATTAAGCTTAACCATATCCCTCTATACCTTAAACCTTATCTTCAACACCAGAAATAACACTTAATACACAACCATTACCCCTTACATTTTATTACTCAAATTTTAGGCTTTAACCACAAATCCTAGTCTCTTAACACTTAACACTTAACCCTAAATCATAATCCTTAACCTTGAATATAAAAGTTAACCACTTATTATAACATTAATTCTTAGTCCATAAATCTATCCCTTAATCATAAACTCTTAATTTTAGACTTGTAACATTTACCCTTAATCCACAAACTTTACTCCTCAATGCTTAACTCACAACAATAGCCTTATTCACGAACCTCTAACTCTATATCCTTAAGCCTCAATCATAGATCCATAACCTTTAGTCTTTAACCCTAATTCTCAACGCCTCAATCCTTAACCCCAACATTAACCCCTGATAGTGACATTATCCGTTAATGCATAAGACTTAATCCAATAACCCACAACTCTTATCCCTAGACCCTTAACCCATAACCCTCAGCGTCTACACTTTTCCCTTATCCCTCACCTCTCATCCCTCTACTCTTAGTCCTTACCCTTAGTATTAATATCTTGGACACTACCCATCACCTCTCAACCTTATCACATATCCTTTTACCCTCATCCCTTAACCTCAGCACTTCCTCTTAGTGCTTAACAATTAACCCTTAACCCTAATATCAATAATTTCCTCTCAATCCTCAACCCATAACCCTCATCCCTTAACCCTTAACCATAGAGTCACAACCCTTAGCCCTTAACCTTTGACCTTTAACCCATAAACATTAGCCTCAGACACTTTTCCCTTACCCCTCACCCTTTTCCTCTTATCCCTTACCTCTCACCATTCATACATTAGACTTTATATGGATCCCCTCAACCTTATCCCTTATACATTTACCTTCACCCTTCAACCTTCCCTTACCCTGTAGCACTTAATAATTAACCCTTAAACCTAACATTAACCATTGTCTCTCAACCCTCATCCCATGGTCATCAACCCCTAATTGTTGATGCGTATCTCTTATCCATTATCCCTCACCCCTCATCCTTTTGTTTTACACTGCACCCCTTGAACCTTGGCCAGGCCCCCCCACCCCTTAACCCATATCCTTTAACCTTTAAAAATCACCCTTAACCCTAACATTAATTGTTGCCTCTCAAATATCAACCTTTAACCCAAAACCCTTGACCCTAACGTTTAACCATATACATTAATCATTAACCCTTACTCTCAACCCTCAATCCTTAACCCATGACACTAGCATTTTTTAGCCCAAAATTTGACAGCATAGATGTCCAATTTTCGACCTCATGCTATCAACCATCTGACAAGTCCCATCCTTTTTTAACGTCGGTGGCACTTTGGCGAATATCCGACATTCAAATGCCCAGTCGGATATCCAACATCCTCCAGGCGGATATCTGACATCTACTATTTTACCATACCCGTCGGATATCTGACAGGTATCACCTTATAAGATGTCGGATATCCGACACAGGTATCACCTTATAAGATGTCGAATATCCGACAAAATACCTGTCAGGTATCCGACAGGTATCACCTTATAAGATGTCGGATATCTGACACAATACCAGTCGGAGATCCGACGTCGTTGACATCAAATACCGACGCCTTTAGCCGTCGGTGGTATAGCAAAGGCGTCGGATTCTTTGTAAGGGTATGTCAAATATCCGACATTTATCATCTTATAAGAGGTCAGATATCCGACATCGTTGATGTCAAATACCGACACTTTAGGCGTCGGTGGTATAGAAAAGGCGTTGAATTCTTTGTAAGGGTAAGTCGGATATCCGACGTCCTTTGCAGTGTTAGAAGTCCGCTATCCGATGCCTTTAGCCATTGGTGGTATAGAAAAGGCGTTAGATTCTTTGTAAGGGTATGTCGTATATCCAACAGTTATCACCTTATAAGAGGTCAGATATCCGACGTTGTTGACATCAAATACCAACACTTTAGGCATCGGTGGTATAGCAAAGGCGTCGGATTCTTTGTAAGGGTAAGTCGGATATCCGACATCCTTTGCAATGTTAGAAGTCCACTATCCGATGCCTTTAGCCATCGGTGGTATGGAAAAGGCGTCGGATTGTTTGGGAGTGGTGGTCAGATATCTGACGGAAGTTTTGTATTTAAAAAAAAAACTTCCATTTTATGGTTTTTTCAGGTCGGTACACTTGTATAGACTTATGCTTAAGGGTGGAGAGGGGGGATTGTTAAGGGAAATTTAAATCTATATATAATATAGAGTTAACCACAAGAGAAAGCAAAGGGAATTCACTTGTGATGAAAGGTGAAAAGAAGAATTGTGAAAAAAAAACTTATGGAAAATTGGGAAGAGATTATTGATCCATGTAGATTTACAAGTCAAGAAAAGAGAAAGTCCCATGATGAATTTTAGATCAATCATAGATGTTGAAATAAGCAAGAAACAAATACAAGCAAACATCTTAATCAAAATTAGAAATGACCATGAAGATCATTGGAGAATATAACACCAAGTATTTGTTAATAGAATGTTGGAGAATATAACTCACACTTGTTGGAATAATTAAACTCATGTCTTACTGAGAAGGATGAACTATGAGAATAGGTAACAAGCACATGCAATGTCAATAAGAGGATAAGGTTGAGATATATTAATTCATAAGAAGATAAAGTTGTTGTAGATGACAAAGCATTATCCAATGAGGTAGACATTGTCCCATGAGGTGTATGGAGATCCCTCGGTCTATTATGTAGATGAATGGATGAGATTCATTTATGAATATATAAATACTCTTAGTGAAAAATAAAAGGTATAGCGATTTGTGTGTGTTCATTCCTTGTTTTTAGCACCTCTCTCTCTTATATCCTCTAAGTTTTCTATCATGACCCTCATTTTACATTTTCTCAACCATAACAAGAAGTGGTTGGGGAGGACAGCACTACTTCCCACAACCATTGGAGCTACACCCAATTGAAAATATTCATGTTGAACACACACACACACATGGAGATATTTATGGTTTTCATGGTTTATAGGTGTATATTTTGCTACCAATAATTGGTAGGGATGATAGCACTCATCCCACAATCACTCAAAATACACCCTATGTGTGAATATATATTATATACACACAATCACTCAAGCTACAACAAATTGAATATATTCATGGTGAATACACACACACACTTGGAGATATTTATGGTTTTCATGGTTTATCGGTGTATATTTTTCTACCAATAATTGGTAGGGAGGATAGCACTCATCCCACAATCACTCAAACTACACCCAATTAAATATATATACTATATAAGTGTGAATATAGCCGTCGGTGGTATGGAAAAGGCGTCGGATTGTTTGGGAGTGACAGTCGGATATCCGACGGAGGTTTTGTATTTAAAAGAAAGAAAAAAACTTCCATTTTATGGTTTTTTCAGGTCGGTACACTTGTATAGACTTATGCTTAAGGGTGGAGAGGGGGGATTGTTAAGGGAAATTTAACTCTAATCATTAGCTCATTTATCTCTATATTCTTCAAGCGTTATGAATTGACCCTCTAAAGCTCATTTATCTATATATATTTTTTTTAAAGTTACATTGAATATGAACATTGGATGTCATCACATATGGATCCTATAATACAAACATGAATTTTATGTTTGCAATATGTTATATCCTATCATCCTTTTGGATCTTAATTGTAATATTTGTGTTGTGTCTAGATGTATTTATAATTTTGGTCTTGATGTTTATGAAGCATTCCTATTAAAATGTTGCTTGGTTTTTTTGCTTGTGCTTCACTCATTAAGATTTTGTGTTTTTTGTTGTCAAGGTCATGTTTTCATTTATAGATACTAGGTGGTTCTAGTGTTTGAAATTCAGAGCAAGCCTTTGGCTAGTGTAGGTACTAGGTTCTTGGTCTAGAAGGTATGACTATTTTTTGTTATGGACAATCCAATGGGAAGGTGTGACCTTTGTAATTCAAAGGTGAATGCTTCACCTATGCAATGGTTTTAGTTTTTTTCATCTATGAATATCTAATATTTATGGCCACAATTAACAACTAGCATACCAAGTATGGAATTTAACACAAGGTGAATTTTTTTCTAACATGCTATTGATGTAAGAAGCATTATTGCTTGTCCCTAAAACAACCCTATTAATATAATATGTATCTAGACATTGAAGCTACATATTGGTGTCTTGAAAAGAAATATTAAGTAAAAGAGGAGGATATTGTCCTTTATGGTCAATCAGTATGAAGTGTTCCAACTATGAATTGGGAAACATGACTTCCTTGGTTGAGAATTGGAGTTTTGCATAGTGCAATATTATTTGATGTTTTCTTATTTACCCGATCAAGGGCACGTATTATTTTGATATGAACAAGGTATAATATTAGTAGGTTCTTGTTTTCAAGTAGTATATGATAGTAAATCAATCATCATATAGACAATTGAAAGGATGAGTTAAACTGTATGGTGGAAACTACAAAATATTTGTAATATGCTACTAATTGCACATGACATTGTCTTCTCCTTGACCTAAAATACAACTAACTACATACTTTTTTTTACCAGTTAAAACTAAGCACATATAAAAAGAACAAATTCCAAACTCACTAATGTTCCATTTCTTCCTTCATGATCACTTGGATGAGCCTCATAATCAACATCTGGAAGAACATCAAGAAAACCAAATTTATAATATATAATCATGATACACATCCTTCTAATTAAAATTTAACACTGTTATATTATAAGATCTCACCGTGGGTAGCCAGTATGGTCTCCTTATTCTGCAAACAAAAGGAAGAAGGTAAAATATATAATAAAAAAGAGTTTTTATAGCATACTAACAGACTAGATAATAATAAAAATCAATAAAGAAATAATCTTTTAATTAAATATTACCTTAATGTTTGTCTCTTTCTTCCACATTTCTATGTACCCTTAAAAAAGGACCTTGATTCCATGAAGAAGTATGTTATACAATGAGTCTACAAATTTATCAAGGGCTGTCATATAATGAGTCTACTACAAATTTCATGGAGAAGTATGTTATGGATCATATTTATAATTTGACAAGTGGAAAAATAGCATATTAACTAATCCTACTATTGATGGGTTAGCAAATTTCAAGAGCATCCATTCCTGTGATATTGATTCTGAATAATCATTAAATGAGAAGTGGAAAAAGAGACGAGATATCTTCTCTATTGCAGGAATATTGGACATAATGGAGAGGATGCAAATGATCTAGAGGATTTGAGACATATCTCATTCAAATATTTTCAAGGAGATTCCAAGGAAATTAAAGAGAAGGGTAAGGATATTGGTTCCAATGCATCATTTACTCAGCCTTTGAAGTTGTGGAAACTCAAAATTGGTTTTGAGGAGCAACCAAACATCACAACAAGCTCCAATAAATTGTGAAAATTTAGATGACACGCGAGTGGGTTGTAGAAAGGAAACACCGTAGCCATTCATTGAGCACCTCTCTGTTTCGAGAATAATTTAATATTCTCTACTGAACAGGGCTATCCACGTGAAGGTGGAAGCTCTTATGGCCCCTCCCCCCCCTCACATCACTCTCAATTCCCCATACCCAATGCATGTACTTGAAAAAAGAAATTACGTGCAAATTCATGCATATTTCATCATAAACAAGCATCTACCATTCATTCAATAAAAGCTAACATTCATTAAACCATTATTTCATTCAGTCAACACATTCATTCAATAAAAGCTAAATTTCAATAAACCATTCATTCATTTAGTGAACACATTCATTCAATAAAATCTAACATTCAATAAAGGTAACAGTTTACTACACCGAATCATTAAACCATTAAACCATTCATTCATTCAGTAGGAAAAAAATCATGCAGGACATAATATTATCAAAAATAATTCCGCAATATTTCTTCAATCGCGACTTTCTAATTTTTATTCTCTTTACAAAATCAACACGAAGCTCATCTTCTGGAACTTGTCTTTCAGTTCTTGTTGCTTCATCAACTTGCGGTGATGTATGCCTGGTATAGTACTCGCGACGTGAATTTTGCGGCAAGGGGTTCAGATTTGCTGCAATAATGTGAAAATGTTACATCGATATATTTTGTTATAATTATAATGACAAGTATTTCATTTAAAACTAACATTACAAAGGTGTTTTTTTATCTGTTGTGGCCACATCATGTTCTTCATATTCTTGTCCAGGCTCAACCTGTACAGTGTGACCCTCTACATGCTCTGCAGTTGAAATATGGAGAAGTACAATTAATGTTCACCATCTGCAATGCTATATATAAAATTGTAGCATATGAATAAATTCATTACCAGGATTCGAAGCATGATATTCGATTTGTTGTTGTTCATCCTCGACATTAAGGGGATCATTGCTTCCCTGCTCAAAACATAGTCAATATTTTATTTCAATTATTTATAACGAATAGATTGCACAAGTAATAAATCTTCATTAAACTATATAGATTTTATATACTTGTGCACCAGATGGATTACCAGAAGACCGTGTTTGTCCAGACAAGCTTTTTCGGCGTTCAACAATAGCTTCAAAGTCGTGCTGGAAGCCAAGCTTCAGGTCTTCCTTAGTGGGCACTTCTTTGAATCGGTCAACCTGCATATTTGCACAACGTCATTAATCTACATTTTGCGGCGCAATAAAACGAAAATAATTTGCAATTTATTATTTGGAGGCATTATTGGTTTTTCGATACTTACAATTCGTGCAGCCAAATTCGAATAACCACCAGGCCCAAGCTTGTGCTGACCAATCTTTTCTAGTCTTGCCTTTGTGGCCTTCGATGTGTCTGACAGCCTATGCAAGTGTTGAAATACATTAGATGTTCCAAATTCGATATAAAAATTAATAATAATAAGGTTTAGAATTACATTGTGGAAAGTATTGCATACCTCCCTGTGCCTGGTGGTAGCTTTCCTTCTTTTCTCAAAGCCCTCTCCTTTCCATCTATAATGCCCACCTCGGTAGCTTGAATGACCATAGAATTGAGGACACTTTCCAAGTGACTCGACCGAATAAACTTTAGTAATTGGTCCCTTGAATATTGAAAATGATTGAACGATGGTTATAGAAATCAATACTTACTTAATAAATGAATGCTCTGCTTAATGATTTGCGAATTTACAAAACGAATAATGATTGAATGTTAGACAAGCTCGACTGATTGAGATAGAATGATTGAATGTTAGATATGCTCGACTGATTGAGATAGAATGACTGAATGTTAAATATGCTCGACTGATTGAGATAGAATGACTGAATGTTAGATATGCTCGACTGATTGAGATAGAATGACTGAATGTTAGATATGCCGCGACTGATTGAGATAGAATGACTGAATGTTAGATATGCTCGACTGATTGAGATAGAATGACTGAATGTTAGATATGATCGACTGATTGAAATAGGATGACTGATTTACTGATTGAGAGAGAATGACTGAATGTTAGATATGCTCGACTGATTGAGATAGAATGACTGAATGTTAGATATGCTCAACTGATTGAGATAGATTGGCTGAATGTTAGATATGCTCGATTGATTGAGATAGAATGACTGAATGTTAGATATGCTCGACTGAATGAGATAGAAAGACTGAATGTTAGATATGCTCGACTGATTGAGATAGAATGACTAAACGTTAGATATGCTCGACTGATTGAGATAGGATGACTGATTTACTGATTGAGATAGAATGACTGAATGTTATATATGCTCGACTGATTGAGATAGGATGCACTGATTGAGATAGAATGACTGAATGTTAGATATGCTCGACTGATTGAGATAAAATGACTGAATGTTAGATATGCTCGACTGCTTGAGATAAGATGACTGAATGTTATATATGCTCGACTGATTGAGATAGAGTGACTGAATGTTAGATATGCTCGACTGATTGAGATAGAATGACTAAATGTTAGATATGCTCGAATGATTGAGATAGAATGACTGAATTTTATATATGCTCAACTGATTGAGATAGGATGACTGAATGTTACATGTGCTCGACTGATTGAGATAGAATGATGAATGATAGATATTATTTACTGATTGAGAGAAAATGATGAATGAAATATATGCTCGACTGACTGAGATAATATGATGGATGATGAAATTTTTCATAGTGCAGTGCTACTAATGTGCGCTTGAGTGTGTGTGTGTGTGTGTGTGCAGTGGCAGGTAAGACGGTTTACCAACTGACCCACAATGGAATTATAGGGGTCGTAAGAACGGAAAGAACACATGGGGTTCGACGATAGACTGTCGACCCTGAATTAGCACTCCATGCACGGGACGGAAACTTGCGCTATGACCCGGGGAAGCGTGTGTCGTACGGGCGAGGCCATACCGACTTGGTCGCGTACGAGAGTTGAGGGGCGTGCGATAAGGAGAACCTTATCCCTCAGCATCCCTTAGTCTCCAAGAAGTGTAGTCGAGAGATCGCGGTAACGACTCCCTGATCGCTACACAGTTCTCCTCACAAGAAAGGAAAGGAATTGTCAGAAGGGCCCGCCGAAGAGGTACCTAGACAAGAACAACAAGAAAGGAAAGGAATTGTCGGAAGGGCCCGACGAAGAGGTGCCTAGACAAGAACAAGAAGAAAGGAAAGGAATTGTCGGAAGGGCCCGTCGAAGAGGTACCTAGACAAGAACATGAAGAAGTCATCTAATAAATTATGCAAATTGGAATTACACATATAAGTTTGGGGAAACATAAAGAAAGAATTGAAACAAATTGTTAATAAAAGAATTATTTTACTCAAGATTTTATTCTAATTGATTCTATTATTTTAAATTAGTTATTTGGATTGATTTTATTCAATAATAAGTTTGATTGACTTTATTGAAAAGGATTGTTAATAAACGAATTATTTTACTCAAGATTTTATTTTAATTGATTTTATTAATTTGAATTATTTATTTTGATTGATTTTATTCAATAATAAGTTTGATTGACTTTATTGAAAATGATTGTTAATAAAAGAATTATTTTACTCAAGATTTTATTTTAATTGATTTTATTAGTTTGAATTATTTATTTTGATTGATTTTATCTATTGAAAAAGAATATTAATAAAAGAATTATTTTTATTCAGATTTTATTATTATGAAAAAGAGTTTGGTTTAGATTGGAATTTTTATGAAAGAAATATTTTAATTCTTGATTTTATCATTTTAAATTTTATAAAGAAGAAATTTAAAATGGATTAGAATTTTAGTAAAAGAAATCATCTTTTAATTCTATCTTAGTATTAGGAAAAGAAAGGAATGTATAAAGTATTAAGTCTAACTAAAAGATTATTGATTAAACTAAATAGAAACAAAAACATAATTAGGACTCTAATGAAGACCACTACACCCACCTTGCACTAATTTAGGAAATTAGGTGCACACTTAAGACAAGAAGAGACACTTGTAACTCGAGAATAAATATTAATAGAATATTAAATTAAATAAATTATGTGCATGTGAGGACACATGGCACACAAAATTTTGTTATAAAAGAAGGGAGGAGAAGGAGAAAAGGATATCTCTTTCCCTAGTGCTGGAAGTGCACCAGAATCGAGAATTGATCTTGTGGTTTTTGTGAGTTGGGCTTAGCAAAACCGGGGATCGGGAGATCCCAATGGGAAGCTTCCTAGTGTGTTCTTATGACCCCAAAATGATCGAGGGTTCGGGGTGAAAGAGAGTAACCCCGATGGGGGTGGCAGGTGCGGGTGGGATTCTTTTTGATCCCGGAGGAATTAAAATCGCATCATTCTCATGGGGACTAGGTAGGAAAACAAATAATGAGGCAGAATGGTTAGCTCTCATTCTCTCTTTAGAAATGGCCTCCAACTACAGCTTAGACAACCTCAAAATCTATGGAGACTCCAGGCACGTCATCCAAATCATGAAAAGAGGGTATGCCTCGCCAGGCTCAAAAGCCGACAGATACATGCAAAGAATTAAAACTAATATAATTCTCTCAAAGACATCCTTCTTCCACATCCTCCGAGAGAACAACAGGATGGCTGATTTAGCGACGAATCACGGAATCATGCTCGAAATAGGGCAAATCAAGGATCATAATGGAGTTTTGGGATTTCATTACATCCCTTAAGGTTCCTATGCCTAGGCTCATTGATCACAAGGTGGGTTTTTTGGTTAGGGCCTTGGTCACGAGGGACCCTTACCCTCTCTTATGCTATGGTCTTCACACCACTCCCTCTCCCGAGACTTCTCCCACACGCCACCCCGTCCGCTCCTCCAGCTGTCACCTCGCCCTCTCCCTCGGTGTCAGCTCCCACGGGGCTCTCATAACTCCCCCACCCGCCATCTCTTTTCCTCCCTCCGCGATGGCTCGCCCTCCCCATCTTCCTGAAGCTCTGAGCCGCCTCTCCCTTGGCGAGCTCGACACTCCTCCCCCTCGTCTCTTGATGGCTCAGGCATATAACTGGGAAACAATGCAGTCAATCAGGGCGGCCATAGCCGCCTTGAGCAGGACGCTGGTGGACATAAAGTTTGCAGTCCGGAATACATACGACGCGGTCTGCTCCAATGCAAACCAGAATGCAGAGATGGCGTCGGACATAAATCATGTGTGCACACAGTTATCTTGCCAGGATTCCAGAATTGATGACCTGGAACGAAATATCTTCGAATTAATGGGGAAAGTGGATAGGTTGCAGGAAGACATGGTCGTTTTCACTGGAGCAACTCAGGGGAGCTGGGTACATGAAAACCCAACAGTAAATCAGGAAATTAACCAGGTTATGGTGGATGCTTCTTCTGTTCAGCTAAGGAAGAAAGGCTAGGACTTAACACAGCCCAGGTTTCAAAAATTTTGCTCATTTTGGTTAATGCATTTTTGTATAATCCTTTGCAGTCAGTTTGTTAAGGTTTACTCCAGCTCTATGCTGGATAATTTCAGGAAAACCAAGCTCAGAGCTTGTAATGTAATGCAGATAGTTATTATAGTGATAGCTGGTCCAGATATCTCTGCACTGTTAAAAACTCTTTCTGAAAGTTTGTAATGAATAGTTGTGCACAGCTTTATAAATACAATCCTTTACTCTGTTACTGTTAAAAAAAAGAGAGTAACCCCGATATAGTAGGGTGGTCAACCGAGAGGTATTCGGTAAATCGAGAGATTGGATGTCTGGATTGAAGCGGCAAGGGATGTCAGCTACAACCACCTACAACCTTCAGAAATCAATTATATGGTTCCATTTTATGTACAGTTTGAGTTTTAGCATTTTATTTACGGTTTCGCATTTGATTTTCAAGTTTAAATTTTTTTCATGTGATGTTAGTATTGTTTAGATAGTCTTTTTGGGGGACCCCGAAATGGGGGTCCCTACATTTGGTATCAGAGCTGGTCAAGCCTTGAGGGCACCGAACTCATATTATACTGAGGGGTTGTCGGTATCTTCGTCAATTGGGATCGAATTGGACGGTCGATTTAGCTGCAGCTACAACTATCGGATCAAGTTCATTGTTTTTTAGTTAAGTTCTTTCAATATTTGAGATTGATATTGTTTTTCTTTATATATATGAATCGATCTGGTTTGTAAGAGTGTAACTCTGAACTCTGTGTTTTTCTTATACATCTAACTCGATCTATTTTGTAAGAATGTACAACTTTGTTTTTATATAAGAATCGATTTAGTTCTGCACAAGTAATAAATCTTCATTAAACTATATAAGAATCGATTTAGTTCGATACTTACAATTCGTGCAGCCAAATTCGAATTGTAAAATTAGTCACAGCAGATCTAATGAACAAGTAAATCAATCACAACAGATGAACATAGAAAATATGGTGTAAAACTGTGCAAAACATGCAGCAGTGCTCAATATCCCAATAAGGGTGAATAATTACAATACAATCTGACAATGTGAGTGAGCAATTCGAATTGACTAAGTAGGCCATTCGAATCACTGAATGGAGTAGCTTGAATCCAACTAGGAGTCCTCATCATCAATCGATGGTGCTCATCAATGCACAAGAACCAGTCATCCAGGTGTCAATCTGAGTCTAACTGAGTGTAACAAGTGTAACTGAAGTGTGTAGCACTGATTAAGGGAAGGAGGCTCAGTGGGGGGCGCATGGGAGGCTAACTGAAGTCAGAAAAAGTCATCTAGTCAATCTGGAGGTCCAACGGAAGTGAAACAGTTAGTCGGGAGTAAAACTAGCCTCAAATCAGGGAGAATCGGAGCTAACTGAATGTAACTGAAGTGGTAGGTGAGAAAGTGCGCCCTTCTCTGGCAGTAGGTGAGAAGTGGGTGCCTTTCAGACTAGGAGGGCTAAAGAACTGAAGTAAGTGGCTCCCGGGTGCTAGAAAGAGGTGGCTAAGGTGTTGGAGGCATCAACCTGGTGACTGGGATGCATGCAAAGTGCATGCAAACCCTAGAATTTGCATGCAAACCCTATTTACATGCAAGATCTTGAAAAAGATGATGTGGATATCCGAACACCCCTCCTTAAGCTAGACTATGATATGCAAAAAATAATGTGGGGCCCTGGTAACTAAGACCAAAGGTCACCCCAATACAATAATCCAAAAAATGCTGAAAATAAACTAATTGAGGAAAGAGGGAAAACCCAGTGGGAAGAAAGCCCCCCCTCAAGCTAAAGCATAATAATGGTTCAATCTGTCTCCACCATGATGGAACTCACCCCCAACAGTGAACGAAGGTAAGAGAACTTCTTCTCAGTGAAGCTCTTGGTGAAGATGTCTGCAATTTGCTCATCAGTAGGGCAATATTGCAGAATGATGGTGCGGTCATGCACCAACTGTCGAATGTAATGCATATGAATCTCAATGTGTTTGGTCCTCTGCTGCTGAACTGGATCTGTGGAGATCTTGATAGCACTTTGATTGTCACAAAATAGGACAGTCGAAGTAGTGCCACCAAAACCAAACTCGGAAAGAATACCCTGCAACCAAACTGTCTGAATGCAGGCATTGACTGCCCCTCGATACTCTGCCTCTGCTAAAGAAAGTGCAATGGCTGCTTTCTTTTTGCTGGACCAGCAAATAGCACCATGACCAATCATGAAAACATAACCAAAAGTGGACTTCCGATCAATGCTATCACCTGCCCAATCTGAATCAGTAAAACCAATGAAATCAAGCTCAGAATCTGCAGCATAATGTATGCCAAACTGTCTCGTACCTTGCACATACTGCAAGATCCGCTTGGTTGCTCGCCAATGAAGATCATGTGGCTGCTGCATATATCTTGACATGGCACTCATGGCATATGAAATATCAGGCCTTGAGTGTGTCAAATAAAGTAGTGAACCAATCAACTGTCGATACATATTGCAATCTGCAAGCGGTGTAGAATCTCCCTCCTCAAGACTAATTCCTGAGAGGAATGGGAATGGGGATGCCTTACATTCAGCCATATTAAACTTCAATAACAAGTCGGAAGCATATTTTTTCTGAGATATAGTGATCCCATCAAAATTTTGAGCTATCTCCAAGCCCAAAAAGTGACTCAGCAAGCCCAAATCGCTCATGTCAAAAGCTAGATTTAAGGAAGTTTTTAGCTTGTTTATTGAAGTAAGAGTGCTACCAGTAATGAGAAGATCATCAACATAAAGTACAATAACCAACAAATTACCTTTAACTTGCTGAAATTACACATTCGGATCAGATTTGCATCTTTGGAAATTCTGAGAAAGAAGGAAGGAGTCCATCTTTGCGTACCAAGCTCTTGGGGCCTGTTTTAACCCGTACAAAGATTTCTTCAATCTGCAACCTAATGATGGATCTGATGTGTAGCCCTCTGGATGCTGCATATATACCTCTTCATCAAGGTCTCCATGTAGAAATGCACTCTTCACATCCATGTGGTGCACTTCCCAGTGCTTGGATGCGGAAATAGCCAAAACAAAGCGAATGGAATCCATCTTTGCAACCGGTGCAAAAGTCTCAGTGTAGTCCACTCCTTGGACTTGGGAGAAACCTTTTGCCACCAACCTTGCTTTGTATTTGCTGATAGAGCCATCAGCAGCAACTTTCGTGCGGTAGACCCATTTACACTTCACTAATTTTCTTCCAGGTGGAAGAGAAACTAGCTCCCATGTGTTGTTCTTTTGAAGAGAATTGTACTCTTCATCCATGGCACTTTGCCATCTCGGATCTCAGTGGGAAGAATAGTATGATGTGGGATCTGAACCAGCCATCAAATAACAAATCTCAGGAAGTAATGGATCAGCAATAGAAAGTGCCATACCTGCTCTTTGAAAGCCTGCTCTTGTTCGTCTCGGATCAGCAGGATTTCCAAGGTTCGAACCAGCAGATTGGAGAGTGTTTTGGGCCCACTTTGGTAACTGAGGAGGATCATAATGGTCGTATTCCGAACCTGATATGTCATGATCATCATATGCTGCTACAATATCAGAAATATCAGAACTCATACCTTCATTATCCCTGCACGGATCTTCTTCTGGTGAAGGCGGTGAATCGACAGTCTCTTCCTCGACTAGTTGCAATTCTTGAAGCGGTTCTTCAAATTGCACACTGTGCTCTATGAATATCTTTTTAGATCTGATATCCATGAGTTTATATGCTTTTGATTCTTCCCCATATCCTATCAGTATGCACTCGATACTTTGTGGATCTAAAGCTCGTCTCTTCTTGGAAGGAATTCTAGCCCATGTAGTAGAGCCAAAAACTCTCAAATTTGACACATCCGATTTGTGACCAAAGAATGCTTCGAAAGGAGTCATAACTTTCACGGATGAATGTGGAACACGGTTCTGTATGTATGCAGCAATATTGATTGCTTCAGCCCAAATATTTCCAGCCAAACCTTTTGATTCAATCATGCATGTAGCCATCTCTTTCAGTGACCGGTTTTTCCTTTCCGCTACACCGTTCTGCTGGGGTGTGTAGGGAACTGTATGTTGGATTTGAATTCCGCTTTGGGCACAAAGTTGCAGCAACTCGGACTTAATATATTCTCCACCATTATCAGATCTAAGAGCTTTGATCTTTCTCTCAGTGGCGGTCTCAACAGAAGCCTTAAAATCCTTGAATTTTCCAAGCACTTCTGACTTGTTTTTGAGAAAGAATACCCATGTAAAGCGGGAAAAATCATCAATAAATGTCAAAACATACCTTGAACCATTTAATGACATATGGGGCAGCGGACCACTGATATCAGAATGTATCAACCCCAAAACTGTAGAAGCTCTGCTAGCTTTGCCGCGGTCGAATCTGTGCTTGGGGTGCTTCCCACTAATGCAACCAGTGCATATTCCCTTCGAGGAACGGAGTTGTGGAAGACCATCTACCATGGATTTGTTTGATAGCAGCAGCAAATACTTATAATTAAGATGTCCAAATCTTTCATGCCAAAGCCTACTAACCTCATTACCATGTGTGTGAAGAGCAGTGGGATTTGCAAGCGGAATAAAGAGTGAAAACTCATAGCATTTTGCAGTGTGGTTTGCATTTCCGACTGCAACAAGTCTTCCACTTTTGATATCAGAAATTTCAACTGTATTAGGGATGAATGTAACTTGCTTCGGTTCACCAGTGTGTGTCTTTTGATACACCGAAAGAAGATTTGAATCCAAGGAAGGCACATAGAGAACATTCTGAAAGCTTCCATGATCTACATGAATCGTACCTTTGCCCTTTGAAGAAATTTTTGAGTCATCTCCCAAATGGATGGGAATGGAGCTGTTTGGATCGAATGAAGAAAAAGAATCAATATTTGCAGCCATATGATTCGATGCACCCGAATCTATCAAGAGAGTAGTGGGCTTTGAAACAGTTGCCATGAGTGCTTGTCCTCTTTCATGATCATCATTCATATCCTTCTTCCTTGCACCGTCAGGAAGGGTTATGTTGTTCTTTTCCAAAAGGAGGGCCATTTGATCTATAGTCTTCTTCATACATGAACTTTCGGGATGAAAGCCACAGTTACAATAAGTACATTTAGATTTTTGGTTACCTTCTTTTCCCTTTTGCTTGAACTTCGAACTGGATGGTGCATCCGTTTGTTTGCCTTTCTCTCTTTGCTTGTGAGGCTCGAATTTGGGCTTCTCCTTCTTTTGCTTTCCTTTACCATTCGGGATCTTGGGTCCTTGAACATATAGGGCTGAATCTTTGGAGCTTATGGACCCCATTTGAATCAACTTTTCATGCTCTTTTGTGACGGACTCAATGAAGGCATTCAAGGTAGGCATCTTCCAATTCAGGGTAGTTAGCCGACCAGAATTGAAAGTAGAGACAAATACAGAATAATCTTTACCAAGCTTGCTTAGAATGGAGAGGATCAATTGTTTATCCTCTTTGATAACTCCGTTGTTCTTCAACTGCAAGCTCAAGTTCTTGAATTTTGTGAAGAATTCATTGATGGTCTCGAAATTCTCAGGACTAAGGGCAATCAATTCATTCTCTAATTGAAAAGCCCTAAGCTCATCCTGCTTGCCAAATAGTGTTTCAAGTTGCTCCCATATAGCTTTTGGAGTCTTCAATCCGCTGAGATGGAAGTGAAGATCTTTGGAGATGGAGAGACAAAGAAGACCATAAGCTTCATCAAGCTTGTTGTAGTGTTTGGTTCTATCTGACAGATTGTTTGGCTCCAATTCAAGACCAACAGTGACTCGGTAGTAACCTTTTGAACGTAATATGATCTCCATATCATCTTTCCAATCAAAATAATTGAATGGGGTGAGGATAGGCTTTGAAGAAGAGTATTCCATTGCTAGGAGCGAGTGCACACTGATGTAGAGGAGCTTGCATGCACAGTGTAGCGAATGCAATTGATGGAGACAATAAACCTGCAAATCACAATAAACCAAGAACAATGAGGTCCAACAATCCACCCTTTTAGAGTTGCATCACACCTGGGATTGGAGATCAAACAATGTTGAATGGGTCCAATGTATCAGATCCAGGAATTATGTGGAAACTCAAGCTTCTGGAGTGGTATTGGAAGTATTTTCAATCTTTGCATGCACAGGAGTGAATGCCTTTGAGATATGTCTTGCCAAAACTTTTGCAATTTTTGAGCAATTCACTCAAATCTTCTTGTAGAACCACCTGTAGAAAAGAGATCTTGTCCCTGCAATGGCTCTGATACCATGTAAAATTAGTCACAGCAGATCTAATGAACAAGTAAATCAATCACAACAGATGAACATAGAAAATATGGTGTAAAACTGTGCAAAACATGCAGCAGTGCTCAATATCCCAATAAGGGTGAATAATTACAATACAATCTGACAATGTGAGTGAGCAATTCGAATTGACTAAGTAGGCCATTCGAATCACTGAATGGAGTAGCTTGACTCCAACTAGGAGTCCTCATCATCAATCGGTGGTGCTCATCAATGCACAAGAACCATTCATCCAGGTGTCAATCTGAGTCTAACTGAGTGTAACAAGTGTAACTGAAGTATGTAGCACTGATTAAGGGAAGGAGGCTCAGTGGGGGGCGCATGGGAGGCTAACTGAAGTCAGAACAAGTCATCTAGTCAATCTGGAGGTCCAACGGAAGTGAAACAGTCAGTCGGGAGTGAAACTAGCCTCAAATCAGGGAGAATCGGAGCTAACTGAATGTAACTGAAGTGGAACTGCAGTGGTAGGTGAGAAAATGCGCCCTTCTCTAGCAGTAGGTGAGAAGTGGGCGCCTTTCAGACTAGGAGGGATAAAGAACTGAAGTAAGTGGCTCCCGGGTGCTAGAAAATGGTGGCTAAGGTGCTGGAGGCATCAACCTGGTGACTGGGATGCATGCAAAGTGCATGCAAACCCTAGAATTTGCATGCAAACCCTAATTGCATGCAAGATCCTGAAAAAGATGATGTGGATATCCGAACACGAATAACCACCAGGCCCAAGCTTGTGCTGACCAATCTTTTCTAGTCTTGCCTTTGTGGCCTTCGATGTGTCTGACAGCCTATGAAAGTGTTGAAATACGTTAGATGTTCCAAATTTGATATAAAAATTAATAATAATAAGGCTTAGAATTACATTGTGGAAAGTATTGCATACCTTCCTGTGCCTAGTGGTAGCTTTCCTTCTTTTCTCAGAGCCCTCTCCTTTCCATCTATAATGCCCACCTCGATACCTTGAATGACCATAGAATTGAGGACACTTGCCAAGTGACCTGACCGAATAAACTTTAGTAATTGGTCCCTTGAATGTTGAAAATGATTGAACGACGATTATAGAAATCAATACTTACTTAATAAATGAATGCTCTGCTTAATGATTTGTGAATTTACGAAACGAATGATGATTGAATGTTAGACAAGCTCGACTGATTGAGATAGAATGACTGAATGTTAGATATGCTCGACTGATTGAGATAGAATGACTGAATGTTAGATATGCTCGACTGATTGAGATAGAATGACTGAATGTTAGATATGATCGACTGATTGAGATAGAATGACTGAATGTTAGATATGCTCGACTGATTGAAATAGGATGACTGATTTACTGATTGAGAGAGAATGACTGAATGTTAGATATGCTCGACTGATTGAGATAGAATGACTGAATGTTAGATATGCTCGACTGATTGAGATAGAATGACTGAATGTTAGATATGCTCGAGTGATTGAGATAGAATGACTGAATGTTAGATATGCTCGACTGAATGAGATAGAATGACTGAATGTTAGATATGCTCGATTGATTGAGATAGAATGACTGAATGTTAGATATGCTCAACTGATTGAGATAGGATGACTGAATGTTAGATATGCTCGACTGATTGAGATAGAGTGACTGAATGTTAGATATGCTCAACTGATTGAGATAGAATGACTAAATGTTGGATATGCTCGACTGATTGAGATAGAATGACTGAATTTTATATATGCTCAACTCATTGAGGTAGGATGGCTGAATGTTACATGTGCTCAACTAATTGAGATAGAATGATGAATGATAGATATGATTTACTGATTGAGAGAAAATGATGAATGAAATATATGCTCGACTGACTGAGATACTATGATGGATGATGAAATTTTTCATAGTGCAGTGCTACTAATGTGTGCTTGAGTGTGTGTGTATGTGCAGTGGCAGGTAAGACAGTTTACCGACTGACCCACAATGGAATTATAGGGATCGTAAGAACGGAAAGAACACATAGGGGTTCGACGACAAACTATCGACCCTGAATTAGCACTCCACGCACGAGCCAGAAGCTTGCGAGATGACCCGAGGAAGCGTGTACCATACGAGCGAGGCCATAACGACTTGATCGCATACGAGAGTTGAGGGGCGTGCGATAAGGAAAACCTTATCCCTCAGCAGCCCTTAGTCTCCAAGAAGTGTAGTCGAGAGATCGCAGTAACGACTCCCTGATCACTACACAGTTCTCCTCACAAGAAAGGAAAGGAATTATCAAAAGGGCCCGCCGAAGAGGTACCTAGACAAGAACAACAAGAAAGAAAAGGAATTCTCGGAAGGGCCCGACGAAGAGGTGCCTAGACAAGAACAAGAAGAAATGAAAGGAATTGTCGGAAGGGCCCGCCGAAGAGGTACCTAGACAAGAACATGAAGAAGTCATCTAATCAATTATGCAAATTGGAATTACACATATAAGTTTGGGGAAACATAAAGAAAGAATTGAAACAAATTGTTAATAAAAGAATTATTTTACTCAAGATTTTATTTTAATTGATTTTATTATTTTGAATTATTTATTTGGATTGATTTTATTCAATAATAAGTTTGATTGACTTTATTGAAAATGATTGTTAATAAAAGAATTATTTTACTTAAGATTTTATTTTAATTGATTTTAAATATTTGAATTATTTATTTTGATTGATTTTATTCAATAATAAGTTTGATTGACTTTCTTGAAAATGATTGTTAATAAAAGAATTATTTTACTCAAGATTTTATTTTAATTGATTTTATTAGTTTGAATTATTTATTTTGATTGATTTTATCTATTGAAAAAGGCTATTAATAAAAGAATTATTTTTATTCAGATTTTATTATTATGAAAAAGAGTTTGGTTTAGATTGGAATTTTTATGAAAGAAATATTTTAATTCTTGATTTTATCATTTTAAATTTTATAAAGAAGAAATTTAAAATGGATTAGAATTTTAATAAAAGAAATCATCTTTTAATTCTATCTTAGTATTAGGAAAAGAAAGGAATGTAGAAAGCATTAAGTCTAACTAAAAGATTATTGATTAAACTAAATAGAAACAAAAACATAATTAGGACTCTAATGAAGACCACTACACCCACCTTGCACTAATTTAGGAAATTAGGTGCACACTTAAGACAAGAAGAGACACTTGTAACTTGAGAATAAATATTAATAGAATATTAAATTAAATAAATTATGTGCATGTGAGGAGAAGGAGAAAAAGATATCTCTTGCTCCCTAGTGCTGGAAGGGCACCGGAATCGAGAATTGATCTTGTGGTTCTTGTGAGTTGGGCTTAGCAAAACCGGGGATCGGGAGATCCCAGTGGGAAGCTTGCTAGTGTGTTCTTATGACCCCAAAATGCTCGGGGGTTCGGGGTGAAAGAGAGTAACCCCGATATAGTAGGGTGGTCAACCGAGAGGTATTCGGTAAATCGAGAGATTGGATGTCTGGATCGAAGTGGCAAGGGATGTCAGCTACAACCACCTACAACCTTCATAAATCAAGTATATGGTTCCATTTTATGTACAGTTTGAGTTTTAGCATTTTATTTACGGTTCTGCATTTGATTTTCAAGTTTAAATTTTTTTCATGTGATGTTAGTATTGTTTAGATAGTCTTTTTGGGGGACCCCGAAATGGGGGTCCCTACATTTGGTATCAGAGCCGATCGAGCCTTGAGGGCACCGGACTCATATTATACTGAGGGGTTGTCGGTATCTTCGTCAATTGGGATCGAATTGGACGGTCGATTTAGCTGCAGCTACAACTATCGGATCAGGTTCATTGTTTTTCTGTTAAATTCTTTCAGTATTTGAGATTGATATTGTTTTTATTTATATATATGAATCGATCTGGTCTGTAAGAGTGTAACTCTGAACTCTGTGTTTTTCTCCTACTTCTAACTCGATCTAGTTTGTAAGAATGTACAATTCTGTTTTTATATAAGAATCGATTTAGTTCTGCAAAAGTATGAACTCTGTTTTTCAAATCCTTAAAATTTATATGGAAGACTCGATGGGAGATTCGATTAAAATCTGTGTATATCTACCTTTATGAACGAGCTTCTCTGTGCATTTTTTATTTTTTATTTAATAAACTTGATTGAAATCCGAGTTAGAATCGATAAATGGACTTCTTATTTTTCTGTGTATTATTTAGCGAATTTGATAGGCGTCTTGATCATCCCTTAACATTTCCAGAATTCTGAACAAACTCCTCTGTGTATTATTCGAAGATTTAATAAACTTTTACTGGAATCCGAGATAGAATCGGTATTGGAACTTTTACTTTTCTATGTGTTGTTTAGCGATTTGATAGGCGTTGTTCCTAGAATCTGTAATTGGATTTTCTTTTAATTCACTGTGTATTAATTAGCAATTTTGACAGACGTTGTTCCAGAAGTTCATAATTATGAACAGATCTTGGTTCCTAAAATTTGCAGTATACTGTTCAAATTCGAAAGGGTCTTCGGGAATTCCTGAATGTGAATGTATTTAAACCTTTAAAGCCCTCTGTATCTCTATTTTCGAGTTGGAATGAAGATTCCATAAACATGTTAGGAATGTATTGCGATCTGTGTAACTAATTCGATTTCCTATGTGGCATCCCAGATCTAAATATTCGATTTACATTTGCTTCTTAAAGACTGTGTGGATCTTATTCTTGGCATTTCCAGATCCACAGATGATTTTTAATTAATTTTAAAGCTCTGTGTTATTCGTTTCAGTGTGGTGTATTTCCAGATCCATAGATTGATTTTTTTTATTCGTTCTTAAACTCTACGCTATTCGTTTCGGTATGGTTTATTTCCAGATCCACATCTGATTTTTAATTGATTTTAAAACTCTATGTTATTAGTTTCGGTGTGGTGTATTTCCAGATCCATAGATTGATTTTTTTATTGGTCCTTAGAACTCTGCGTTATTCATTTCGGTGTGGCATTTCCAGTGTTTAATTCCATCCTTGGAATGCCTTTAGAAAGAGAAAGAAAGAAAAAGGGAAAGTGTCTTGGAATTTATGCATCTTATACCTCTAGTAGAAGATCTATCTACAAATCACTAGAATTAGGTATAGTTTTTCCAATAGCAGATATTTATATTTGATTATCCCAATTGAAATGTTTACATAGGAGATGTGATAAGTATAATGAAATATGTTGAAATAGTGCCTAGGATATGATTACTTTATTTAAATTAAGTTGCTTATTGGTTATAAGAACTAGATCATTTCTTAGTGACTACGTATATTTGAATATCCCTAATTGAATAAGATACTTAGTTATGAAAGTAGGGAGCTAAGGTATCATTTATAATGTGTTGCAAATTGATTCTAAAGGAAAGAGTAGTAATTATTATATTGGAAATTGTTGTAATATGATTATGGATAATTAACAATCTGGAACCTAAATGATGGCTTAGGGTTAAAGTAGTAAGTTATCCAAACTTGAATGAGTGTCGTAGTGACGACTTGTAAATAAAATAAAATCACTTGTTCAGGATGAAATTGTTTATAGTTGTATCTCTCGGATAAAAGTTGAGTGATGAAGGGTTCGATGATTTACGTGAATTAATTTCGATGACACAATGGATGTATGAATCTACTCTTGGTTAAAGATGGGTTGATTAACACATATCTAGAATATTTAAATTCATATTGTTTCAATCATGTTAAAGAAGGGGATGTACTAAGAATATACCATTAGATTCGATTTTGTTATACATGATTGTTCAATATAGGGAAGGTAGACTTGATTAATTTCATCATGGAATAGTTATATTTATATATTGAACTCATTCCCCAATGTAATATAGAATTGATAATGCTTGGAATATGCTTAAGGAATTAAGTTATTACACCGTAGTGTGACTTTTGTGTGCGTCAATCGCCGTATATTTGTAAAGTAGTCAAATGACCATACCATACTGGTGTCGACATGCTAGGTCACTCATGTGCTAATGCGATATTGCTTTTAGGTTAGAGTCTGTTTTATGACTCCAATATTAAGAATAGATGATACAAAATCATTATTAATATACGTACAAAAAAATTAAAAAATTGAGACCCAGGTTTGCATTCCGCGAAATTATGATTGAGTTCCTAAGGAGGTATTGGAACCATGCTGATGAATAGAAAACTAATGATTAGAACCACCAGCACTTATGACCATGATTGTTTGAGAAAAATAGAAGAGAAAGACAATAAGATGAAAATGGGAAACTAAAGAAAATCCTAGCATCGAAATTACAAAGAACAAAGTTAACTTCGGGATGAAGTTCTAATAAGAGGGGGTGTATGTAATGCCCGCCTCGGTACCTTGAATGACCATAGACTTGAGGACACTTTCCAAGTGACTCGACAGAATAAACTTTAGTAATTGGTCCCTTGAATATTGAAAATGATTTAACAACAGTTATAGAAATCGATACTTACTTAATAAATGAATGCTCTACTTAATGATTTGCGAATTTACGAAACGAATAATGACTGAATGTTAGATATGCTCGACTGATTGAGATAGAATGACTGAATGTTAGATATGATCGACTGATTGAGATAGGATGACTGATTTTCTGATTGAGATAGAATGACTGAATGTTAGATATGCTCGACTGATTGAGATAGAATGACTGAATGTTAGATATGCTCGACTGATTGAGATAGAGTGACTAAATGTTAGATATGCTCGACTGATTGAGATAGAGTGACTGAATGTTAGATATGCTCGACTGATTGAGATAGAATGACTAAATGTTAGATATGCTCGACTGATTGAGATAGAATGACTGAATGTTATATATGCTCGATTGATTGAGATAGGATGACTGAATGTTACATATGCTTGACTGATTGAGATAGAATGATGAATGATAGATATGATTTACTGATTGAGAGAAAATGATAAATGAAATATATGCTCGACTGACTGAGATACTATGATGGATGATGAAATATTTCATAGTGCAGCGCTACTAATGTGCGCTTGAGTGTGTATGTGTGTGTAGTGGCAGGTAAGATGGTTTACCGACTGACCCACAATGGAATGATAGGGGTCATAAAAACAGAAAGAACACATAGGGGTATGACGACAGACTGTCGACCCTGAATTAGCACTCCACACATGGGCCGAAAGCTTGCGAACTAACCCGGGGAAGCGTGTGTCGTACGGGAGAGGCCATATTGACTTGGTCGCGTATGATATTTGAGGGGTGTGCGATAAGGAGAACTTTATCCCTCGGAAGCCCTTAGTCTCCAAGAAGTGTAGTCGAGAGATCATAGTAACGACTCCCCGATCGCTACACAATTCTCCTCACGAGAAAGGAAAGAAATTGTCATAAGGACCCACCAAAGAGGTACCTAGACAAGAACAACAAGAAATGAAAGGAATTGTCGGAAGGGCCCGTCGAAGAGGTACCTAGACAAGAACAACAAGAAAGGAAATGAATTGTCGGAAGGGCCCGTCGAAGAGGTACCTAGACAAGAACAAGAAGAAAGGAAAAGAATTGTCGGAAGGGCCCGCCAAAGAGGTACCTAGACAAGAACATGAAGAAGTCATCTAATCAATTATGCAAATTGAAATTACACATATAAGTTTGGGGAAACATAAAGAAAGAATTGAAATAGATTGTTAATAAAAGAATTATTTTGCTCAAGATTTTATTTTAATTAATTTTATTATTTTGAATTATTTATTTGGATTAATTTTATTCAATAATAAGTTTGATTGACTTTATTGAAAAGGATTGTTAATTAAAGAATTATTTTACTTAAGATTTTATTTTAATTGATTTTATTAATTTGAATTATTTATTTTGATTGATTTTATTCAATAATAAGTTTGATTGACTTTATTGAAAATGATTGTTAATAAAATAATTATTTCACTCAAGATTTTATTTTAATTGATTTTATTAGTTTGAATTATATATTTTGATTGATTTTATCTATTGAAAAAAGGCTATTAATAAAAGAATTATTTTATTCAGATTTTATTATTATGAAAAAGAGTTTGGTTTATATTGGAATTTTTATGAGAGAAATATTTTAATTCTTGATTTTATCATTTTAAATTTTACAAAGAAGAAATTTAAAATGGATTAGAATTTTAGTAAAAGAAATCATCTTTTAATTCTATCTTAGTATTAGGAAAAGAAAGGAATGTAGAAAGCATTAAGTCTAACTAAAAGATTATTGATTAAACTAAATAGAAACAAAAACATAAGTAAGACTCTAATGAAGACCACTACACCCACCTTGCACTAATTTAAGAAATTAGGTGCACACTTAAGACAAGAAGAGACACTTGTAACTTGAGAATAAATATTAATAGAATATTAAATTAAATAAATTATGTGCATGTGAGGACACATGGCACACAGACTTTTGTTATAAAAGAAGGGAGGAGAAAGAGAAAAGGATATCTCTTGCTCCTCAGTGCTGGATGGGCACTGGAATCGAAAATTGATATTGTGGTTCTTGTGAGTTGGGATTAGCTATACTGGGGATTGGGAGATCCTAACAGGAAGCTTGCTAGTGTGTTCTTACAACCCCAAAATGCTCGAGGGTTCAGGGTGAAGGAGAGTAACCCCAATATGGTAGGGTGGTCAACCGAGAGGTCTTCAGTAAATCGAGAGATTGGATGTCTGGATTGAAGCGGCAAGTGATGTCAGCTACAACCACCTGCAACCTTCAGAAATTAGGTATATGGTTCCATTTTATGTACAGTTTGAGTTTTAGCATTTTATTTACAGTTTCGCATTTGATTTTCAAGTTTATAATTTTTTCATGCGATATTAGTATTGTTTAGATAGTATTTTTGGGGGACCCCAAAATGGGGGTCCCTACACCATCTTCCACAAGGTATTTCCACTCTCCTGTTGGAATCATCGGAGGGCACTCATACCTAGGGTTCCTTTCTAGGTGAAACCTATATTGGTCTTAGACAATCTTCATATGTTGTCCAGCCTTCTTTAAGACCGTGGCTCGATCAAACGTCTCGTTGTCGAACAGGCCAACCAACAAATTAGTGCGCTCATCTTTTAAATTTTTCGTTTGTCTATCCCACATCATTTCCTGCAAAACAATCATTCCATCATTAGTTGGAAAAAAATGTTTTATCGGTATATTACAATCAAATTATAAACACTAACTTGAACAATGTATAATTACCTGGGATCTTCTCTATCTTTATTGGAACGAGATCTTCGTCCACCAAAATGTTTCATGTATTGTACCCATGCTAGTGACATGGTAAGATCCAGGAAATGCTACTTCAGCAATATCAATACTAGCAGGCTCTGCATTGACCCCTTCTTCTACACTAGCTGTTGTGCATCAGTCACTAGCAGGTGCACTCTCTGTTGGCCTTGGGGGTTTCACGAAACGTGTTGCCGACTGTTAAGTCTACAAAAATGGCGCATGATTCGATGTACATGGAGTCATTTTCTCATGTCACGACATATCTCCACAAGCATCACTGAGGCCAACATCACCTTGACCAATAGTGTGTGGTCACAGAAAATCATGTAAATACAAAACATATTTTATAAGTTCACTATCATATAAAAGTAAAAAGTATAAAGTTCTAAATGAATTTATATTATGATTCAAGATTCTGCAACTTACTTGCAAGGCATGAGATCTCTTTACCAAAACTTCAGCCTTGGCTTTAATCTCAGCTGTCTGCGGTTCAATGAATAGCAGACCAAGGATATCCTCATTAATTTTTTCAAGGTCTTCTCTAGCATTTTAACCGAGTCTAGAGAAGAACCAATGTCAGCATCCCGCATCAAATGACACACATCAAAAGCTATTGATTGATGTGATGTTGTTTCATACACTGAATCATTGGTCTGCAACAAAAATATAAAAAACATTATTGACGTAAAAGAAATAGACTGAGGAAAAAAGTATATTAACAAAACATATCTATCATGATAGATTCCTAAAATTACAACTAGGTTTACCTGATGCCTAGATTATGGTGTCATCGGATCCACAGCTGGGGACTTGCCACGATCACCCCCTGCAAAGAAGAAGTAAAAAACATTATCATAATGAAACCAATATACAAACTAAAAATACATATAAAATAAAACATTATGCTACATATTTTATTGGTACAATTCCAATGAATTATACATGTTTCCTGATCGACGATCGTGATCTACTCATCATATCAATGGTTATAGGTGACTTGCCTCGATCTACTAGTAGGGAGGTGCCCCTTACAGTACCCTGAATCAAGAACATAGAAAATATTATCTAAACGAAACCAAAATACTCACTGAGACAATATAATAAAAAAACATTTTGACCTATTTAAATTTTACAATTACAATCAACTTTACCTGTTGCCCCAAGGCTGTTGTCGTCTAATCAACAGCAGGGTGGCTTCCCCAGTCAACACTCTGCATCAAATATAGATAACATTATATAAACCAAACAAATATACTAATGAAAAAACACAGCAAAAAAACTCTTTTTTCATATTATATTTTTACTATTACAAAGATGTGTACTTGTTGCGTCGAGGAAAGTCTGGTATGATCTTCTGCTAGGGAGGTGCCTCTTACAGAACCCTGCATCAAAAATGTAGAAAAAATTACCTAAACGAAAGCAAAATACTCACTGAAACAATATAATAAGAAAACATTTTGACGTATTTAAATTGTACAAGTACAATCAGGTTTACCTGTTGCCCCGAGGCTGTTGCTGTCTGATCAACAACCTAGTGAATTCCCTGATCAACGTTCTGCATCAAATATAGATAACATTATATAAACCAAATGAATATAGTAATGAAAAAACACAGCAAAAAAACTAATTTTTCTTATTATTTTTTTACTATTACAAAGATGTATACCTGTCGCCTCGAGGAAGTTGTACTCCTCTGACCATCTGTTGGCCGGGATTTTCCCCAATCACTACCTTGCGAAGTAAATATAGAAAATTTAAACGAAATAAACTAACGAAAAATCCTTAAGATGTTAATTTCATTAATAAAAGGTTGGGTAAATTGTTAGATGTACCACTCCCATAGTAACTGTGTTTGTATTTACTCTATTCAAATTGTAATTAATAAGCAACTCTTCCCCTGTAGCTATTGATTTAATGGCACATACAAAAGCACAGTTTCTTTCATGCCCCTCAACTTTGCAATTGGGTTGCTTAATTGTAGACCCTGGTTGTGTACTATTTATAAACCCCACAATATTCCCTGTGGCCTTTAGCCTTCCGTCAATGTATAATGTTGCTCCTTTATTTTGATCTTTGTCTTTCAATTGTAAATAGCTTGCTGACAATCCATATCTACGCATACTTCGTGTATATTGGACCAACCGCATCCAATCTTTGTGGTTGTAACAGGGTCCAACATACTCCATCAATTATGTACATCTGTCGTAACCAACCTTTATGCCATCCATGCAAAACAACCCCAAACCATGTAATGACGACAGTGCAATTCGATATATCCTCTCGTTCACACAAAAATGTGTGTTCAATTGAGGAAGATCCTTGGTTACCCATTGTTTCACTATATGTCTGTACCTCAAGGGCACCTCGATGTTGCCTATTGCCTCATCATCATAAGAACATGACCCCCCTCCAGCGAGAAAAAATTCCATGCATTTATGGAATTTTCTTCTAATCTTTTGACATCTAGTTGATAAAACTCTTGTAGACCTACTAGATGTCTCATTTTCCTCTAGCCTTCCTAAACTCCCCTCGCTCAAGGAAGACAGATATGAAAAATACATGTTTGGTTCTACCTAGACCGTGGAAAAAAAGTTCAGATAGGACCTCAAGGCAGAGCGCCTTTTATAAGGTCACGTGTAGCGCCTTTTATAAGGTGACGTGTAGCTCCTAGGTGCAGGTAAACTCCTTTCAAATATTACATCTAGTAAATAAGTACCACTGAAACTAAATAAAACAACAGTAACAAAACATAATTTTCATCTCTTTCAACTTTTCCAAATTAACACTACTAGTTGGCTCATTGTATTAAAGTAATCTTCAGTAACATGTAATTTCTAACATTAGTTAGAAATTAACCATTGTGGGGAATAGAAGGTCAAATAATATCAAATATATGCAATAGCTCCTTGTAACTACCTCTTATATGCAATAGCTCCTTGTAACTACCTCTTGTAACTCAAATAGGACCTCTACAAGGTATGGTAGCAAGCAATCTTCCTAACTAAGGTCTGGAGGGTGGTACGAACAACTCAAGATGGGATAAATTACCCTATCAACCACACGCCAAGGACAAGGTGCCACAAGACCAATAAAAAACAGGGTGTAAGGAACAAAAGTAAATCAACCACTGTGGGGAAGGTACAAATAAGGTCAAATATATATTGCAATAGCTCCTTGTAACTACCTCTTGTATGCAATAGCTCCTTGTAACTACCTGTTATTTGACATGCCAAAGAGATAGAAGGCCAAATAATGTCAAATATATGCAATAGCTCCTTGTAACTACCTCTTGTAACTCAAATAGGGCCTCTAAAAGGTATGATAGCAAGCAATCTTCGTAACTAAGGTCTGGAGGGTTGTACGAACAACTCAAGATGGGAGAAATGACCCTATCAACCACATGCCAAGGACAAGGTACCACAAGACCAATAAACAACAGGGTGTAAGGACCAAAAGTAAATCAACCATTGTAGGGAAGGTA
This sequence comes from Larix kaempferi, assembly GCA_027924585.1. Classification (NCBI taxonomy): domain Eukaryota; kingdom Viridiplantae; phylum Streptophyta; class Pinopsida; order Pinales; family Pinaceae; genus Larix; species Larix kaempferi. The sequence goes on along the minus strand of BSBM01000435.1, from coordinate 13,482,931 downwards.
CAAATAAGGTTAAATATATATTGCAATAGCTCCTTGTAACTACCTGTTATTTGACATGCCAAAGAGATAGAAGGTCAAATAATGTCAAATATATGTAATAGCTCCTTGTAACTACCTCTTATATGCAATAACTCCTTGTAACTACCTCTTATAACTACAATGTATGAGTGCTTTCCAATACAAAGTAGTAGAATTAAAATCTTGTATGATAGTGTGTGGGGACTATGCCTTTCACAATATGAAACAGAGCATTAGGTATCTTAGAAAAGGAAGTTATGATGCAAGTTTTAAGTCACTATTTGACACTAGAGAAGACTTGATTTTGACAACCAAATCTGCAAAACTATTGGAACAAATGGTAAATGATTTCATTTTAAAAGGGTTACAAAGAATGATTACAACAAAAGTGTTAATGAAAGTAAAAGCTTAACAGAAAAACACATATCTGATCACCAACAATTTTGTCTGACAGGACAAGTCTTAACTACTTAATACAAAAAATAAAAAATAAAAAATAAAATTAAAATTCAACTTCTCACCTTTAGCACTACCGGATGGTCACTGTGCTAAAGTAATCTTCAGTAACATGTAATAATAAACTTGTTTAATTTACAAGAAAATAAATACGTGAAGATACTTACGTGGGTGTAGACATTTCTTGTAATATACTCAGGAGAGTTACATTCAGAAATTGTGCCTCTTAGAGGTTAGTCAACTCTAGGAACCAAGTGACCCTATTATAGGTTTAGTACAAACCTAAGAGAGAGAGAGATGACTGGGCTATGGTACAATCAATCAAAGAAATTCAATGACAGTCAAAAGTCTCAATACATTCACAATAAATATCATCCCTTAATAAGTCTCAGCATCACAAATAAAACTCAACAAATATATATAACCACGGATCAAGAACTACACACAAAATCTAAGCATATAAAACAAAGGTTAGTAAAAAAAAGAAAATAACATAAAAACTCAATCCAATCCGCACATACAATATTTTGGCCCTCATAGATGAGCTGACAGCCAGCAGACTGAGGCCAAAGAGACTCACGGCCTCTGCATATGAGTACACAGAAGGGTAAAGCAAACCCTTAAGACCTCACGACCCCTACTAAAACAACCAGCAGAGAAAAACTAGGGCTCACGGCTGAGTCTGAGTGTCACAACCTCCCCAATAGGCAGAAGGAGAGCATATCAAAAAACACAATAGGAAGAAAGGTTACCAATCAAATCTCAATAACCTTCAAACCTCAAAAACAAATCTGAAAAATAAAAGATAAAAAAATAAAATAAAAAAATAAAAAATAAAAGTAAAGTAGAATGTCTTAGGTGGGTACCAGGGTTACACAATTAAATAGGTGAGGGTACAAAGACGAACCAGTAAGGTACAAGTAAAAAATACAAGAGTGGGTATAAAGACTCATAACCCTTAGGACTAAGGGGGTGTACCTCAAATGTGGACAAACTACCATATTTATACCCATAAGACCAAAAACATAAAAGGTGGTACAAATCAAAAGATAACTCAAGATGAGTAAAAGACTGAAAAGGTGAAAGGAAAGGTACCACAAAAAAATTATCAACAAAATGAAAGGACCAAAAGTCAATCAACCAAGGTGGGGTACAACCAATCATCTCTCTCTCAAATGTACCAATGTTCCATATAACCTGAAATTTCATCATCAATGTAAAAGGAAAATTCCACACGGATGATGTGATCATGTTGTCCTCTAGATTTCTCCTAAGGTCAAGCGTTAGTGGCTACATCAAGGGGTGCCCAGTCCCTTGAGAAGACCATCTAACTCAACCATCTTGAAGACCTGGGAAAAGAGGACATCACACATCATCATATTGGTAACTGACCATGTAAGAACTCAAAAACCCTAAAGCAACCGAGTGTGCAGAAGGGGAGCTAGGAAAAGAAAAGGCTCGCAGGCCAAAAAAGCAAGCTCAAAAACTACACTGAGACTGATGTCACAGTAAGCGAGCTACAATGAAATGGCTAGAATGCCAACAAGCAGCACTACAAAAATAAAAAAGATCCTCTAGAAGGTGAAATAGCAAGCAAACTTCCTATTTAGGTTCTGGAGACCTCAACAGATCGTATCCTTCGCAAGGTGATGAAATCCAATTCGAACAATACAAAGTGAGAGACCAAAAGTGGAAGGATATCCCTCTACTGAAAGGGATCCTGGGTAAAACAATCCTAGAAGAAAAGCCACTAAGCTGCCTAGTTCATGACACGTCCGAGAAGGTTAACCGGAGCTTCTACCTTTGAGCCCTTGTATCACCTATACGGAAAATACAAGGAAGACAATGGAGAGGTGTACTTAGGCGCTAAGTGGAGTGCGGCATTCCACAAATTCCATCCGGAACCTGTCCTCGATGCTTGCTCCCGTGGAACGAGGGGCCCTCTCAACAAACTGGTCGATGACCGTGTCAACAAATACAAGGGGATTTTAGTACCCTAAAGGACAACAACTATGTATCAGATGAAAAGCGACAAGGGGGAATTATTTGGATTCCTATCCCAAGTGTCCTACCTAACTAACAGCTTATTTTGTATCCTCAAGTGAGGTTAAAATATGTTGAGTTAGGGAGACAAATTATAATGGTTTGTTTTCTTACTCAATCAAGTAGCGGATGTGCAACTCAATGGTGTTATGACTCGACTCAAACCATGCATAAGTGAATGAATCAATGCACTTTTCTTTTCGATGAAAAACTAGCTACAAGAAGGAGAGAGTTCTTCGATCCAAAAAGCAAAATAAACACAAGGACAAACTTTTCAAACAGAAAAACTACACATTTTTGTATTTTTTCCTTTTATGCCAAACTAGAACTACTCTTTCAAAGTAAATGAATCCAACAATAACTTTCCTCTACTTCTAATCAGTAAAATGCATGACAAGTAAATGGAAATATGGCTTCTATTTGCAATGAAACTTGTGATTTTTAAACAAAGGAGAGGACAGGGTTTGAAAAAAATTTATAAGCCAATTGTGTGAATTGAAATGCAAATAAGTTTTTCCAAGTAATAAAAATTCAGCCGACTCACAGGGAAGACAAAGCTTAACAGATCTTCTATGAGATTCCAGAGAAAGCTTCAAAACTTGTTACATACAACACATTGATGGATGGACTTGGAAAGTTGGTAATCTTAATAAGTGTTTTAAGTTATTTGAGCTTATGAAAGATAATAGTATTCACTCTTTCTTTTCATTCATCCATAGTTCACTTTCTTGTCCCCTTTGTACAAGATCACTCAATGTGCTTAGTTGTTTGATATTGATCCCATGGTCTTGCTATCGACATGGTTTGTATTGACTTCTAAATAGTTGGATTAAGAGTCTTGGGTAGTGTTGGGACAAATCCCCTCAATCTTTCTTAGAGTAATGTTTTTCTACCTACAATCCTTGTACTTGTCTACAACTATGCTAATAAAGAATACTCTCTTAGTAGCCAATCGATGTTTCATGGGTACTCGTTCATTTGTAATGATAGTTGTTGAGTTGATAAGATTTAATATATTGCTCCCCTTATCAACTTTCTCTCTTTTTTTCAACCCCATTTTATTAATACTTTAAGGTACTGGTCAAATCTACATTCAAAAATTTTAATTTCAGCATTCGAAGTGTTTTCAGTTCATTGATTTTTAGATGCAAGTACACATATTTGCAATCTTCACACGGATTTGAGCATTTGTACTTGAATTTAGACTCAATTTGTTGGTTTCTTGGCATAAATCATTGACCCAAATTTCACATGAACAAGAAATAGGACATCATTTTGGAGGCATTTTGGCATATCAAGAAGCCCAAACATTCCTTAATGGATAGCAGATCACTAAGAAGTTTTTGACCTATCAAGATATACCAAGACATTCCTCAAAAGGCCTCAAATATCCTACAAGTTACACAACCTTCTTATCCCCCCAAAACACACTAATGTAGCCATGATTTAGCACATACTCATCCAATTGTAGACCAAAATGTGCCTACCTTGGCATGTCCACCAAAAATTAATTAAAAACCACACCAAATCCTTGGCGGGAACAAACTATTTTTGCAATTTATTATACGATAGAAATGAAAATGGCGGTATCAAAGGTTGGTTATGCAATATTTGTAGCCTTTTCTTTAGGGACAACTACAACAAAGTAGTTGCCCATGTTTTGGGAAAAATTCAGCTTGAAGTTAAGGCATGTGATTGTTCAAGTGAACCAACAAAGAAAATACTTCAAACTGACCTCCAAGCAAAAAATATAAATCATAATTGAGCACATATTTATTGCATTTTGCCACTCCACACTATATTAGCATATTACTATATACACATTACTATTTTGGGAATTTTTCTATTCCATATTACCTTAGTGTATTACTATATGTTCAGTGCTATTTTGGACTATCTACCTGCTCACTTTTATAATTAAATAAATAAATTATCATTTTAGTTTATAGTTTTTTTATATGGAATTGCAAATAGTATTAGACTATTCGTATGTATCATGTATCTATCATACCAAATTTTTAAAAATCCTAGTTGGTTTTTTTTTATTTTCTAGATTTTTTTTTTTTATTTTCAAATATTTTAATACCATTTTTTGTCATTTCCTAGAAATTTCGTGGGGAGATTCCAACAGTACCTAACACCCATTACAATGTCCCCTCATCCTCCCATCCTAGAATCCCATGTAAGATATGAGGTCAAAGGTTTTACTTCTCCTATAGATATTTTTTGTAAGTTTGAGATGCATGCTTCCACTATCCAATCTGAACTCATGCCTGGACTTTGTTGGCCATCATTGAGAGGTATTCCACTAAATTGCTCAAAATATTTGTTAAATAGGCTTGCATGCTCAAGCTTTGGCTATCGAATAAGTTCACATTCTCAGAATCTTCATTAATTGGGACATACAAAAACTTTGTGAAACTGTGTGAAAAGCTCTGAAGGCTAAGCTAAAGATTGTCACATTATTATGCATACATTTGTCAAGGGAGAAGGCTAAGCTAAAGATTGTCACATTATTATGCATACATTTGTTAAGGGACATGCCAACCTATGGAACCATTGAAAGTTGTCATTTAACCTCGAGAACTAAAGAAGTGAACATATGACCTAAGGAGATAGTACAACAATAACAATGAGCTTGTGATCATAAAAGTTCCCAGTTATAATAAGAACACACATGTTCATTGATAATGGACTAAGATACAATTGAACAAGCATTTTCATCATGGGTATAAGAACATAATTTGATGAAAATGATTAGATAAGGTTAAAGTAACAAATGTGACAATTGTATGGCAGATTTAAATTTTAGGACTCACATCAGCTGGATTTGAACAATTTGATAATAGTCACTGACATCAGCCCATATAATAAGCAGTTAGAGCAACAAATGGTCAAATCTGGAAAATGATTTCTATACTTTGTATACTAGCACAAACATCTTCATAAATCCTGAGATAATGGGTCTTCAAAAACATATTTGCTGAAGAATGTAAAACCTCCTGTGGCTGGTATATATGAGGATTGAATGTTCTGTACTTGTGACTAAGTACTTGAGACTTAAAAACTAAGTGATTGATGCTTAATATTGTCTACTTGTTGCTCAAAAAATTGTGTGAAATTGGGACATCCACAAATTGTGTGAAAAGCTATGAAGGTTGAACTAAAATTATGAAATTATAAGATATTATTAGATTAATTCAATCCATTACAAAGATGCAATTTTCATCTATAGAAAGAGAGTAACACATCACATAATCCTTTATACTTTTCAATGTCTCTACAATGGATGTTGAACGCTCTAGCGATGCTAATCAAATAAGTTTGACACCAAAATTGAGAAGTGAAATTCATCAAGTCAAATCCCTAGCATTGACAAAGTGTGACAACCTGATCTGTGTAATATCCTCACAAATAGAGCATTGATCAATGGTTGCTCATCGAGAATCAATCCCATTGAATATTAATTCCAAGAAGGGAGAAAATAATGCAACTATCGAGACAAAGGGATAAGTCGTAGATAGCAACTTTGATATAGACGAAGCCACAGTCTACACCTAAGGGAAAGTGAAGACATGAATGCACTATTCTAAATCAAAATTGAAGTGAAGAATCGAAAGCTGAAGTGCTTCGTTTTAAAATGGTTTTCAATGTATTTTTATTTTTGAAACATTAGTTGATGATCTTGGTCTAGAAACCTGTGATATATGAAACCAAGTTTATTAGCATGGTTGCAAGAGAAAATTGTTATAAGAATCAACTAGAGATGTAAATCAAGTTTTTCATTAACATTGCTTACATCGATGAAGTAGAATATGAAGTTGCAGGACTTGATGCATGTGAGATGATGTTTGGACACCTATACTTATGGGGAAAAGGGTTGCAACCTTCTACAAGACAAACAACAAATTTTGCTTGCTTAAATGTGATAAGTCCTACCTCATCAAAGCACATACATGGAGAGGAAGAACACATTTGGTAGAAATGGAACAAGAGAAAACTAGTAACTCAAAGGGGCAAATAAGAAGTAGGTAAACTAGGCCCAATGGAATGTTGAACTTGAAAAAAAAAAGTGGAGACCGTGTACTTCAATCTCCTCCATAGACCATCTTTTATAGGCCAAAAGCTTCCCAATGGGAAGGTGCACCCAAAAGGGATTCGAGACAAATTTGAATGGCATGGGAATTAAGTCAAAGTAAAAAATAATCAATGGGGATGAGAAGCATAATAGCTCCCATGAGAAATGACAAAGAGGTGAGGGTGATTGTTAACATGTTGGTCACACACCCAACAACTTATTAACCCATCAAACTAAAAAAAGCACACTAGATGCAATAAGATAAAAATACAAAGAAAAAGAAGAAGCAAGGGATTGCTACAAGGGAGGAAATTTCATTGGCTGCCAAGATCTGGCCAAGACATAGCCAAGACAATGAATTGCCCAGTTAAGGGGAAAACAAGTTGTGGATTTTCTCTTCACGAGTGTTCTCATGAACACACGTCAAGGACAACATTTGAAGACATACTACAATGGGGTCCATTTCTTCCTATGAGGGAAGCTTGATGAGAGCTTGAATGTGGGATTTCTTGGCTGCATCCAATCTGGATTTGCGAGTTTGCCACAAATACTATATAATTGTGTTAAATTGCTCTCCTCTTATCTTTAGTGATTCGATTTACTTGTGAAGCTTCATGGAAATAGAGGCTTGTATGTTGATAATGATTGGATAAATGTTGAAGAAAGAAAATCAATTTTTGTGGCTACAATCGTTGTTTGAGGGAGTTGAGTTGCGCATGCTTGGCCATGTGAATAGATAGTTGTGGCTTTGATGAACAAGCTTGACGAGAACTTGAATGTGGGATTTCTTTGCCCATGAACAAATGCAAGACCGTGAAAAAATGCAAGACCATGAACAAATGCAAGCCCATGAACAAATGACAGCCCATTTGTAGCTAAGGGGTAGGGGTTTAACATTTCACTTCTGAAGAAAACAAAATCGTGTTTTTACGGAATAGAATTCCAAATAGCATAAGAGGATATGGCTTACCGAAGACATTGTGCCCCTTTTTTTCTCCTCGCAGGGTCTTTTCTCCTCGTGGCACTGTGCTCCTTGCAGGGTTTGTGTTCCTCGAGGTTTAGGGTTTAGGGTATTTGCTCCTCGCAGTTTGCTCCTCTACTCGTGGTCTGTGGTTTGCTCCTCATGGCTTAGGGTTTAGGGTGTGTGCTCCTCGCGGTCTACTCCTATGCTCATCGTCTGCAGCCTGATCCTCTACTCCTCGTGCTCTACTCCTCTCCTCACGGTCTACTCACTACAATGTTTAGATTTTGTTTTGATTTTTTTGTTTAATTTTATCTTTTATATTTTTAAATTTTTATTTTTATTTTTATTTTATATATTTTTTAATATTTTTATTTTATATATTTTTTAATATTTTTATTTTATATATTTTAATAGTATTTTATATTTTAATATTTTATTTTAATACAAATTTAAAAGTGGTTCAATATTTTATAATATGTGAATTATTATAATTGAATTGACTTACATAGAATGACAATAATCTAGGTGCTTTACATAGTTAAACATGCATCACCCTCATGAACACATCCAAAGGGGGGAATATACCCCTAGGAACTATAAAGATAACTTGTGAAACATGCCAAGTTATAGTAATAGATAAAAACATGGGGCACTCCCCTCAATAATGTGATACATCATACTAGAACATGGAATAGCCATGAAATATGCCCTAGTCAACAAATACTCTATCTCAAGGATCTCCAACATCACCACACAACCAACTCCACGATATTATCTAGGGGATTCAAGATGAAGAACCATAAGAGGACATATGACCACTAATGTACATCCAATCATAACCAATGCACCAATGAAACTATATGAAAATTTGATTTATAAGTTGTACATAACCAAGGTATAGCTAAGACACCCTCACCAACAAACATGTATCCATGTGTCAACTCTAGGAACTTTGGAAGTGTGCTACCAACCAAACAATGCCATGCTTTGAACTCAAAGGATTAATACCAATACCTTTGCACTAGCCATTTTCCTCAATGACACTACACACCCATGTTTTATAAATGAAGACGGTCAGTAGCTACCTAGCCATCAATATGGCTAGGGAGCATACCATAAGGGCAATCCAGGGGAAAATGTGTGTGTCCACAAATGATCCATGAGCATAAACAATTTAGAACATCTAGCTAGATCATATCATGAACCAAAATCACCACCGGATGATCATGTGATAAACATGGTGTAACACGCTATCTCATATCAGACAATATATCATCATTAACAAGTGCCTCTATCCCAACCATTTGCAGGATGTTGTTGAGCTTACTGAAATGCCCAAATAGGCTAATGCAATAATGGGGGTAACAAATCTCATTGGCCCCATGTAATTTATTAGAAAAATATTTAGCACATTATTTCTTTGAACATGTATATTTTGCATGTACTTTGTATGATGGCATTCATGAAATATGTTTTTCCTTGTACAAAAGCCTAAAACAATTTAATGAATATATTAATTAAAATTTAAACCTTAATGTATTATGTCTAATGCCAAAATAGTCTAAACAATAAATATTTAGATTTTGTTTTAAGGTCACTAGCCCCATGTAATCTATTAGAAAAATAATTAGCACATTGCTTATTTTAACATGTCTAGCATAGCAATTCATTTACACCGGTGTAAACTAAAATCAAATTTATTACAAATTTAACATTAGTGACAGTGGTTTCTAGTTTGTAGGCGATTTCAATATGATGGATTTGGAACAAGAGGATATTCTACTAGCTAGTCAATAGTCAACAGGGTATGACATATAAAGTATAACATAGGTGGACCAAATCCTTTATAAAAGAAAAATTGGGGCAATATATTGTGGCATGAATTTAACTTCCCTGTATCGTAAGTACATAAAAAATGCATGGCATCATCTTTATCTAAGAGTGGAACAAAAAAGGGGAGTAGAAAAGACATCCATAAAATAAGATTCCATGAAATAACCCTACTACAAAAGTAGCAAAAAAAAAAAGGAAAGGAAATGACATAAACACGGGCATAAAAGCAACTCTATAAAGTGAATACTAGCCAATAAAGAGACTACGTGGATAAAAAAGCAACTACCATGAAGGAAGGGGAAGGGGTTAGCCCCACTTCTTTAAATAATTGATGCAAATATTTGGATTTGGATCCCCATAGAATTGTAGAATTTTCTTCACTTTAATTGCCTGCTGGTTTGTGTTAACAATTGGTGATTTTCACCTACAGCCGGTTTTGCATTGGCTGTAGGTTACTTATGAATTTTTCTATAACAGTCAAACACGCAATAAAATGCTACTTACAGGATGTAAACACATTTGACATTCACACATGAAAATTTAACTCAGAGATTTTTGGCCAAATCGAGCCCTGGAAAAACCCCCACGGGGAAAACCAGTTGAGAGAGAGATATTTATTATTTCTTCAGCAAAGTAATGTAACAGCAGTACAAAAAAAAATACAACTTATCTCCACATTAAATGCACCCCAGATTGCTTCGATTTATGTGCATAACAGCTACCTAGAAATGCGTGTTGAAGCCTCTCGAATTCTGTGCAATTAATGACCTTGGTTCTTTGCTGTACCTTCCTCGATTTTTGTGCAAAACACCCTGAATATTCTACTGCTGCTGTTACTCAAAATTTGTGCAAAATCCAACCTCAAAACCGTGACAGAAAGTGACTGTTGTACGGACCACAGTACCAGTCAAATCTTTTGAAAACCGTGCAGACTGTACCTTTGAACTGCGTGCCAGTTAACTCAGGATTTGTGCTTCTCGAACTGCGTGCTAAGGGATTACTGCTGTACAAACTGAACTCGGGTTTAATGCTAAAGATGATTTATGCTTCTATTCACTGTGCTGATAATAAATGCCTGGAATGCTAGCCTCGAAATCTGAGCCAAAACTGGAAACTCGTGCCAAGGAAATGACAGTATCGATGGTGTCCTTTCAGCTCTCACTCGACCTCTCTCTCATTCAAAACCATAACAATGAATTAGGTTTTGGAGCCTCCCCCCCTTTTTGTCTAATCCCTAAATGGGATTCTAATCCAACGGTGGTGATTCACTCAATCCAATGGCTAGGATTAGATGAGAGCGAAAGTCACATTACTTAAATCACTTAAATAATTTATTTGCTCACCCACTTTAACTTTAGACAAAAAGTGACTTTAAAAACATAAAGTCTCATTAAATGTGTTTTTAATGTGAGGGTCACTTTTCCCCTTTCTTAGTGACTTAGGCTAAAATCACTAGGGGAACACATCCCAAGGTACAAAACTAACACTCCCTCTTACCAAGGAAGGTGTTCCGCACCACTCCCAACTTATCTTTGAAGAAGACAAACTTCCCCCTCCCCAAAGACTTCGTCAAGACATCTGCAACCTGCTGATCAGTGGATATATACTGTAGTTCAACTACCCCTCTCTGAACGTAGTCCCGAATGAAGTGGTACCTGATCTCAATGTGCTTTGACCTGTCATGGAAAATCGGATTCTCAAAGAGATGAATGCAACTCTGATTGTCGCAGTAAATCACCGTAGGCCTTAGCTGCTGATCAAATAAATATACCAATAACTTACGAAGCCACAGTGCTTCGCAAGTCGCCTGATTGGCTGTCATATACTCAGCCTCAGCAAAACTCAATGCAACGTACTTATGTTTCCTGCTGAACCACGACACTGCTGCCGAGCCCAAGCTGAAACAACAACCGGAAGTGCTCTTCCGGTCCCTCACACAACCTTCCCAGTCTGAATCTGTGAACCCAACCAAGCTGACTCCACCTAAACCCCTGTAGTCCAAACCATAATCCACCGTCCCTGCTAGGTATCTCAAGATGTGTTTTGCAACACTCCAGTGTACACTCCTAGGCTGCACCATGAACTGGCTAAGAGTGTTGACTGCAAAGCACAAGTCTGGCCTAGTGTTGACCAAATACATCAACGATCCGATGAGCTGACGATATAGTGTGGGATCCACCAACTTACCATCTGAAGCATGAAGTTGCTTCAAGTTGGTGATCATAGGTGTAGACATAGGCCTGCAGTCGTCCATCCGAAAAGTCTTCAGAATCTATGCAGCATACTTCCCCTATCCTAGGAAAATATGTCCAGGCTCCTGCCAAACCTCCATCCCCAAATAGTAATGCATCAGCCCAATATCTGTCATCTCATACTCAACTGCAAGATCTCTCTTGCACTGTGCAATAAGACGCTCATCTCCAGTGATAAATAAATCATCAACATATAGCAGAAGAATGAGTGGATCTCCACCAACCACAATGTAGTATAGGTTGGGATCAGCCTCACTCTTCTGGAATCCCATCGAAGTCAGATATGCATCTATCTTGGAGTACCAAGCTCTGGGAGCTTGCTTCAGACCGTACAAGGCTTTCCTAAGCCTGCACACATGAGAATCTCTCCCATGTATCTCGAAACCCTATGGTTGCTCCAAATACACCTCCTCCTGCAGAAGACCGTTGAGAAATGCAGTCTTCACATCCATCTGGTGGATATTCCAACCCATCTCTGCTGCAATCGATATCACTGCCCTGATAGAGGAATACCGAGCAATTGGAGCAAATGTCTCATCATAGTCAACTCCCTCAAACTGTGAGAACCCCCTAGCCACAAACCGAGCCTTGAATTTATCTACACTGCCATCTACAGCATGCTTGACCTTGTAGAGCCACTTGGAAGTCACAACTGACTTCCCCTCAGGTCTCGGCACAATCTCCCAAGCATCATTCTTCATGATGGAATGGTACTCTTCCATCATGGCATCTCTCCATACCTGATGCTGAGAGGCCTCCTCAAAGGTAGAAGGCACAGAGTCACGAAGACTCGCAACAAGGGCCATCCCATATTTGTCTGGCTCAACAATCGTCCTGATCTGCTCCTGAGGTCTGCCAAATGCCTCTGCTTCCTTCAAGGTGTCCTGAAGCCACTTAGGCTTCTTCTTCCTTGAAGGGTCCTCCCAAACTGGTGTGTCCTCATCTGAGGAAGTGCCAGAAGCATGAGGTCTAACACCCCTAGGACCTGTAGCTGATGAACTGGTCCCAGAAGACCCTGCAATCTGTGAGCCTGAAACCGATGATCCTGGACCTGTGCCAATCCTTGAACCTGTCCCTATACCTATCCCTAAAGTACCTATAATCTGAACCACTGACCCTGTAGAACCTGTGCCTGCACTCTGTGATCCAGTCCCCCCAGAAACCTGCGGACCTGAAAGCTGTATCGAAGAAATCTGCACCAACTAAGGTGTGGGAGCTGGTGGCTCCCCCTGCTCCATCTATCTCAACTTCCTGAAGGCCCTCTCCTCATCAAAATTCACCTCCCGCCTAACTACAACTCTCCTCTGGCTAGGAATGTAAAGTCGATATGCCTTCGAAGTCTCGTCGTAACCCACAAAGATGCCTCTCTCTTTGATGGGCTCGAACTTCGTCCTCTGCTCCGACGGGACGTGAGAGTAAGTCAGAGAGCCAAATATCCAAAAATGGCTCACCTCAGGCTTCTTGCCTGAATACATCTCCTCTGGAGTCATCCTCCCCAAGGCACGGTGGGGACTCCTGTTCTGCAGATACACTGCAGTGTTGCAAGCCTCTGCCCATAGAAAGAACGGTAACCCCTCCTCATGAAGCATGGTTCTAGTTGCTCCAACAATCGACCTGTTCTTTCTCTCTACTACTCCATTCTGCTCAGGAGTGTAGGGAACTGTCAACTGTTGCTGTATACCCTCCTACCTACAGAAAGCGCTGAACTCCTTGGAGGTATACTCACCCCCGTTATCTGACCTCAACATCCTGATCTTCCTCCCCGTCTGCTTCTCCACAAGGGCTTTGAACCCTTGGAAGACACTCAATACAAGTGGGGACTTCTTGCTCCTCAAGAAGTAGATCCAGGTCTTCCTGGAGTAGTCATCAATGAAGCTGATATAGTACTCATGACTAGTCAAGGAAACTGTGGACATAGGACTGCAAATGTCAGTATGAATTAGGTCGAGCACTCCTATTGCTCTCATGTCACTGCTAGGAAACACGGTCTTGGTGTACTTTCCCAAAGCACACCCTCTGCACACATCACTCTGCTCAGTGTCAAACTCAGGTAAACCTATGACCATGCTCCTCAACACTCTCAGAGCGGGGTGATGTAAATGGGCCATCCTCCTGTGCCATAACTCACATAGCTCACTTTTGTTGCTGTTGCTGCTGTGTGCTAGAGCATGCTGTGGCTGAAACAATAACTTGTACCAAGTATGATCCTCCTAGCCTTACAGTCTTTCTTGTTGAAGGTTGAAAGAGCTATAGCATCCGAGCCTTCTGGAATGGTAATGGGGTTGGTGGTGGTGTTCCTTACCACCTCCACCCATAACTCATTCTCCTCCAAAAGCAACAAAATTCTGGCCTTCCAAGGCACAAAATTTTCTGTGCCATTCAACCCTTCTTCAATCCTCAAACCTGTAGCCATCTAAAAATCAACCCAATGTAACGATGCCCACTAACAGAAGGTAAGAATACTGAACTTTCTGAGATCTGCAATCTTTATGTGTGTCTACAAACTAACTTGTTTTCTGCCCCCTTTGCTCTGATACCATGTAGAATTTTCTTCACTTTAATTGCCTACTGGTTTGTGTTAACAATTGGTGATTTTCACCTACAGCTAGTTTTGCATTGGCTATAGGTTACTTATGAATTTTTCTATAACAATCAAACACGCAATAAAATGCTACTTACAGGCTGTAAACACATTTGACATTCACACATGAAAATTTAACTCAGAGATTTTTGGCCAAATCGAGCCCTGGAAAAACCCCCACGGGGAAAACCAGTTGAGAGAGAGAGATTTATTATTTCTTCAGCAAAGTAATGTAACAGCAGCACAAAAACAAATACAACTTATCTCCACATTAAATGCACCCCAGATTGCTTCGATTTATGTGCATAACAGCTACCTAGAAATGTGTGCTGAAGCCTCTCGAATTTTGTGCAATTAATGACCTTGGTTCTTTGTTGTACCTTCCTCAATTTTTGTGCAAAACACCCTGAATATTCTGCTGCTGCTGTTACTCGAAATTTGTGCAAAATCCAACCTCAAAACCATGATAGAAAGTGACTGCTGTACGGACCACAGTACCAGTCAAATCTTTTGAAAACCGTGCAGACTGTACCCTTGAACTGCGTGCCAGTTAACTCAGGATTTGTGCTCCTCGAACTGCGTGCTAAGGGATTACTGTTGTACGGACTGAACTCGGGTTTAATGCTGAAGATGACTGCTGCTTCTATTCACTGTGCTGATAATAAATGCCTGGAATGCTAGCCTCAAAATCTGAGCCAAAACTGGAAACCCGTGCTTGGAAACTCGTGCCAAGGAAATGACAGTCTCGCTGGTGTCCTTTCAGCTCTCACTCGACCTCTCTCTCATTCACAACCATAACAATGAATTAGGTTTTGGATCCTCCCTCCCTTTTTGTCTAATCCCTAAATGGGATTCTAATCCAACGGTGGTGATTCACTCAATCCAATGGCTAAGATTAGATGAGAGCAAAAGTCACATTACTTAAATCACTTAAATAATTTATTTGCTCACCCACTTTAACTTTAGACAAAAAGTGACTTTAAAAACATAAAGTCTCATTAAATGTGTTTTTAATGTGAGGGTCACTTTTCCCCCTTCTTAGTGACTTAGGCTAAAATCACTAGGGGAACACATGCCAAGGTACAAAACTAACAAGAATGACCTAGAATGATAGGGCCTTATAGAGTAATCCTAGGTGGAAATCTTGCTCCTAAGGTTGGTCACCATTTAAGAAGAAGTGGGAACACTCCTATAATCTAGGGTTTAAGATCTCCTAGTGGAAGGAAAGAATCCAGTAATGCATTTCTTTGATAATAATGCCTTATCTACCAATTATGAAAACACCTTTCTCGTTAATTTTCATTAAAAATAAATAAATTTGTCTATCATGTATATTTTTTCACTAAGTGGGCAAACGTCACTTGAAAAAAAATTGTCCATGCACATTTCCACTTAAAGAACAAAAGTAGATATAAAGCTTGGTGCTTTTACTCATGATAATGACGATGATGTTGATGAGGATGATGATGGTGATGATGGTGATGACGATGAAGATCATGATGATGATGATGATGATGATGATGATGACGATGATATCTTTCTAGGTATATGCATCGGATCTCCTACAACGATGATGATGATGATGATGGTGGTGGTGGTGGTGATGACAACAACAACGATGATGGTGGTGATGACAACAACAACAACGATGATGATGATGATGATGATGATGATGATGATGACGATGACGATGAAGATGATGATGATGACGATGATGATGATGACGATGATGATGAAGATGATGATGATGATGATGTTGGTGGTGATGACAACAACAACAACAATGATGATGATGATGATGATGATGATGATGATGACGATGATGAAGAAGATGTTGTTGATGATGATGATGATGATGAATCCGACGACCTCGACATACCATCGATGGCAAGAGGTGTCGGATATCAAACTTCTGACTTCAAAAGAATCTGACGAGCTCGCTAAACCACCGACGCCAAACGTAGTTCGTCTTTCTAGGTATCTGTGTTGGATATCCTACAACAACAACAATGATGATGATGATGATGTTTGAGTCTGGAAACACTCCCACACTGTCAATGCATGCATCTAGTCTAACCATGCCAAATTTCAGTCCAAGCCAACACATATTTAAAAAAATTCAACGTTGGCCCCATGTAGCACATAAATTAATCTATAGGTATGGTTTTTTATGCTCGAATTGTTAGTGGCAGTCATGTTTGAGTCTGGAAACCCTCCCACACTATCAATGCATGCATCTAGTCTAACCATGCCAAATTTAAGTCCAAGCCAACACAAATTAAAAAAAATCAACGTTGGACCCATGCACTACATGATCAAGCACACCATTTGGGTTAGCATGATCATAATTGTGCATTAATTTCCTTACTGAGCTTCTCTTTGTTTCGAGAATAATTTAATATTCTCTACTAAACAGGGCTAACCGCATGAAGGTGAAAGCTCCTATGGACCCTCCCCCCCCCCTCCTCACATCACTCTCAATTCCCCATAACCCGACAAAATCTATGTAAAAAAAAATCAAATGTGTTTTTGGTCATACTTTATAAGAAGCATTGTTTCTAATTATAAGATATGCGAACATAGAGGAAAATGGAAAAAACACTAAGAAACAATTAATTAATACTTACCAATAAAATTCAATATTTATATTGCAATATCAAATCAAAATATATAGAGTAGATATATTAAGGCATACCTCGTACACTTCAATGGACTTGATCATCATCTGTATCATCCAATCCAAAGTCAACATTGTAAGGATTGGCCATATCATCATCATCATCGATGTCAGTTACGATCATCATGTCATCGTCGATATCATCTTCGTGGACATTGTCTGCTACATCATCTGATTCAACTAATTCTTCGACATCTTCTTCTAGAACATGATCATCTAACTCATGTTGATCATCTTCAACATCATCTTCTTCTTCGAGACCCTCTTCATTACCTTTCTCTGCGTTATACTTTACCGGCCTTCCCCTTGGATTGTGTCTCACAACAAATGACCAACCCGCTCTATCTGGAACCTCAGAGTAAAATACATGTTCACATTGGGTTGGAAGAACATAGGACTCTGTTCCTGGCTCAAACAACCTTGTATTAACCATGGTAAATCCATTATCATGTTCAATAATAGTTTTATCGGGATCACATTGAATCAATCATAACCTGTAGCATTTGACAACAAACAGAACTACCTTGAAGGAGTTAAAGTCACACTAAAGAATATCTTCCAAATACCCATAGTATTGATTTTCTGAGAGTTCTGGATGTCTGTCACTTCTAGAGGAAACATTGGTCACCTCAAAGACTGCAGATATCCCACAATCTGATGTTTTCTTCGTTTCATCCAAATTTTTGATGCGATATCTACAACCATTGCACCACATAACCTTATGGTGTTTTACCTACAACAAGCCATACACGAAAATATTACATAATGATCCAATATTTATGATTAATTGCATGTATTTATGACATAAAGGGAAAAAAATCAACATGTACATCAATATGTTTGCAAAAAGAATAAATAGTGTGGTTGATTAATATGCTTGCCTACTTATATTTTAAACCATATGCTAAATCTATTTCCCTTTGTGTAAGATTGGTATATCCATTGCGATATGCTGCGTTAACTAATGAAGCCACACCTTCCCATGATATTCCATGACCAGATTGTTCACATCGTTCAATCCATACCTTCATCCAGTCAAGATTGTTTGCGATGTATAAATGAAGTGCATCCCACTCTCGACCAACTGTTTGATGACAATAAAATTAAAATTCAATACAAATGTATATTCACTTAATAAAGTATACACTCTTAATTGATGCAATATAGAATATGTATGATACATATACATAAAAATCAACAGTCAAATGTATTATATTACCTTTCACCTTTCTCCTTCGGGTACTCCCCTTCGAAATTGTTATTGGAGTCCATATCACAAATGCGACGTAAATTGAGCTTTGACGCTAATTAAGGAAGACATTAACTAATATACAACATGTTTTGGTAAACCATATATCCCTCCATCATAGAACCCTCAGCACGTGCACGTTGTCTAACCAAACCCTTCATAAATTTCAAGTGCCTCTCAACCATCCACATGGACCTTGAGTGCACAGGTCCACACAATTCAATCTCCTCAACTTGGTGTATGAGGTAGTGTTCATGTGCATTGAAAAATGTTGAACGTAGATGCTTCTGCATTTCACACATGAGGTGAGGAATTTCTCTCCTCCAATACTTTATATCTTCTTTATGGATTTCTTTAGATGACAACCATCTACAAGTGACGCAACCCAATTATGAGATTTGACAAGAAAAACATTATATTACATAACATGAATTGGTGCACAAAAATCAAATATAAGTTCTTCGATGAATTAAACAAACACTAAGCACGTCATGCAAAAAAACACTACTTACCTCGTGTATTTCCCGAGATTATATATAACCTGTTTGACATTGTTGTCGAAGTTGTCCAGGAGAGAGAGAGGTAGAACATACTGTAACAATATACAAATCGTTTCATTTTTTAAACAAAGAGTAGACAAACAAAAAATCAACAATATCCAGTACTGGAATAAAAAAAATTATATGCACCATAATAATTACCTTCATGAAGACATGCCTATCATGCGTTTTCACCCCCGCAAAATCACCTTTCTTTGTTATGATATTCTTCATGTTCATGCAAAATCTTAATTTTTTGCATGACTGTGTTTACAACATTACTTTGTTGCTCCATTAACATCCATGGAAGTGAGTTTATATTAATTTGGTCTCCATTACTATGAAATTGAATGATGCCTTTCATTGCATGGTTTTCTTCTTGAATGTCTTTGCAAATTTTGAAAAAAAAATCTTTCTCACTACTTCCATCCAATATTCGCCATAATGTTTCAGTCACATTCTTTTTTATATGCATTGTATCAAACAAATGAGCAATTTTTAGGTCATCATAGTAGGGCAACCTACTGAATTGTTTAGGATAAATTTTCATTCATCGTGGAAGCCCATTAATGCCTTCATGATGATCACGACGACCATCATGAATCGCAGTTTATAAAGAAATTACAGAAATCAATGTCAATTACAGTAAACAACATCAAAAAATAAAAAAAAAATACATAACATTTCATGATCATATGTGATGATTCATACGTACCTTGATGATTTCTATTATATTGCAACTTCCATAGGCGAGGTGTCATTCTCTGCGGTTTTAATGCAGCCTCTTGCTTCCCATTGAACATATTTTTTCGGTAATTCGATACCTGTGATTCTTAGAGAGGAAGTGCCTATACTCATCAAATATCTCCTTTCCTAAGCTTTTTGAACGACGAGATTTGATCTTAGGACCACAAACTGGACATGCAAATTTTCTCTTTGTCTGAAGACCTACATAAATAAATGGAATATCTATGTCAATTATAATTATATATAAAATGAATGGATTATTTAAAAAAACATGTGCATAGTATATTAACTAGTTCATAAAATTAAATGCAATTAAAGTGGAACTTATAATTACAAACCGCAAAAATGGGTTAACCCTGGGGCATCATGTATTGTCCATACAAGCATTGCATGGAATTGAAATTGTCTTTGTCGTATTGGTCTAGATACATCATACATAGTGATGCCATTCCATGACTTTCGTAGCTCGTCAATAAGAGGTTCGATATATACATTCATATCTTTAACTTGGTACTTACCTAATTGATTTGAACATATAAAATATATAATTGAGTTCCATTTACATATATAAACCATGCACAAGAGAAAAATAAAAAATATATATATAACATTATGCAACAAAATACGACAAATGAGATGCCACTACATTAAAAATAAAAGTTGTAGACACAATATACTTGGAATAATCATCGACAACATTATGTGTTCCCTCTTTACTAACAACCATGGAGGAATGTTATTGTTGATAACAAAAATAGGCCACATCGAGTAAACAAATCTCATCTTCACAAATGGATTGGCACTATCTGCTTCCAAAGAAATCCCAAGATTACGAGGCTCTTCTTTAAAGTGAGGCCATTTTTCCTCCATATCTCTAAATGCGGACCCATCTGCAGGCATTCGAATAATGTCATCTTGACTTATGTTCCTTGCATGGTAATCCATAAATTGCACAATGTTTTTGCACTTGAACTGTCGTTGCAAACGTGGAATAATGGGAATATAACAAAGAACCTTGCGAGGCACCTTTTTTGTTACTTGATCTGTTTGATATCTACTGATATGACATTTTGGACATTCTGTTGCAAATTCATGCTGATTATAATATATAACATGGTCATCAAGGCATGCATGAATTGCTTCATACTGCATTCCAATTTCTTTCATGATGGCAGATAAATCTTGATATGTGCGAGGTAAAATATTTGACGATGGTAACAAAAATTCAGCTATCAAGCTACAACAAATCAAAATAAAAGACTCATTAATATAATATATAAGTAATATTAATGAAACACATGATTTCATCCGTATTAATTTGACTTATGAATTAACAATAAAATTATTAAAGGAACAAAGAAAACATTTATCACAATCATATATATGTGATGGAATATTTTACATACCTTAACATCCGTGTGACTGATATGTTTGAAAGACCATTCATAACCTTCAAGTTCATTATCAACAATATAGCAGAGAGAAGATTTGTGTTGGAGCCTTCATATAGGGGTTCGTATGCCTTCTCAAGAAGAGGTAAATCATGAACATCATCAAAGTCATCATTTTCATGATCAACATCATCATCATCATCATCCATTCTAACATTAAATGAATCATGGATCAATGTATTTGTACCATCATCTTCAACTATGTTATATGTATGATCATCTTCTTCAATATGATCATTAACTTGTTCTCCATTATTCAAAGGTCTATGTTCCTCCAATACTTGTTCTGAAGGCACTTCCTCTGTACGATATGCCATAGGATGTATTTTCTTTATAATTACATGAAACCATCAATAAACATAAGTTAATATAAGAAATATTAAAATAATACATACATTTACAAAAGCAATCAATATAAAAATATTTATAATGCAAAACTTACAAATGTATGATATTCATGGCCCCCCCAGCGTGTCCATGTTCCCTACAATGTTTTCTTGTTGTTGTGATCTTTATTCTTCTCCTCTTAAAACTCCTACATTGACTACATGGACAATAACATTTCCCATCATCCTTTCTTCTCAGTCCATCCCACAATCTAGCAAGCAACTGTCGATTTTGTTCTTCTGGATCAGGAATATTGATATTTGACATTTTCTCACAAAGAGCTTAAAAGAAGATTATCGATCTTACAAAATCAAGCTCCACACCTCACTATTTCCGTAAAATAAATTCCGCAAATCGTTGCTTGTATAGAAAAAATGTCGAAATGTTTCCGCAATTTATAGATTTTCAAATTTAAAAGCATATCGGATATCCGACGACTATGCTATAACAGTAACTATACTAAGTATGTCAGCTATCTGACAACATTAGTCTAGTTACCGTTATAGCATAGTCGTCAGATATCTGACTATAGGTGTTGGATATCCAACTATAGGTGTCAGATATCCAACTATAGGTGTCAGATATCCGACTTTCATTGTCAGATATCCAACACCTTTCGGATATCCGACATATCGTTCTATGAATTTAAAAAAATTAATCAAATTTCATAATTTTGAAGGTGAAATTCGACGAGATAGTCTGTTTCGTCGGCTTTTCTCATCGGATTTTGGGTTCAAATTTTGTAGTGTGACCACACACCATTGATTCTTAAAAGGATGCATTGTCCTGTTAATGTCTATTTAAATCAATTTTGTTTGTTGGACTCGTGTTAAGTCCCTTTGATGGTGGAGGGAAATTGATTTTGATAGGCCAAATGCCTTCCCTCACATATAGACAACAAGTCTCTACACCTAGCGAGGTTTGAAGCTATATTGTTTGTAGGGAAGTGGTCCATCCCAACTACTAAGCCACAACTTGATGGTTATTGCAACAACTCAAGATTTGGAGGACAAAGCTAGTTTTTACATTGAACCCTCAAACCAAAACCCTTGAGCCTTAGCCTTAACCCCTCAACTCTTATCCCTTAACTCTAAGCATGCATCCCTTAGTCCATAAGCCTTAGCCCCATAATCCTTAATCTTTAGCCCTTAAACCCATAACTTTATTCATTGACTTTTAAACCCATATCCTTAGCCACTAAACCCAAACATTTATAAATCTTTATGCTCTGAAAATGGAAAACTTACTTTCTTTCCATTCACAGATTCTCAATCAATTCTCAATTTCTTAAATAACATAAAGAAATTGGCATCATCAATCAAATTCTGATAAGAAATTAACTGAAGACTTCACAAAACACACATGAAAATATAATGCAAACCAGATTTGTTAATGGAGTTCGTCAGGCCTCCTCACTACGTCTCTGGACTCGTTGGAACTTGATTTGCTTTATTATCTCCTTCAAAGATGTGTAAAGTACAATGCATAATTTTTACTTCAAGTGGCTCTTTCCCATCCTGGGATTCCTTTCCCTTCCATACTATGAGAATCAAGGCTCTCACACGAACTAAAATGTTTCTCCCATCTTGGGATGAAATCCTTCACACAATACGTATTACAAACTCTCTCCAAAAATCCTTGCCTCCTTCTCCATATGAGAGGATTTTATAGCTTCATTATGGATGATTAGTCATCACCCATATGAAGGAGCATGTCTCTCCCATGATCCCCTAAAGTAGGATCAGGAGACACCTTAAGGGGTATGTGGAGGAAGAGTCCTCTTCTTCCTCCATAAGGATATCAACATCCCAAAGGTTTAGGAAACTAAGTCATGAGGTGGATTCTCTCACCTTTTAATTTCCTTTTTACAATTAAAAATGCGAATATAATGTGCATCTCTACATCAAATTCCTTATTACAAAGTTTTTCCATGAAAATACTTTTATGTGTAAATTGTCACAGAAATCCTTCTTGTTGTCGAAACTTACCTTGGAATCTTCTATGCATGTGAGGTCCATTTGTCCTCGTTCAAGTTTCCTTTGAAAGATTTCTGAGAGCTCTTCGATGGCTGATCAACTACAAAGAAAACGGACACCATCTTCATTCTTCGACTGAGACAATCCTCCTGGATCAAATCTCCCCACTGAAAGAACTTTTGGACCTCCAAAAGTTTCAAAACTTTAGAAGAATATTTTATCTCCATCTTCTTCAATGCTTTGTTCATGGTTGTCTTTGGCTTCACTTGGAGTGATGTTTGCATTTATTTTTTATCAGTTTTTAGGGTGTTGGGCACCGCCGATCATGCACCCAAAACATTACAATGATTTTAAAATGTTCAATAAGGCCTTTTAGACATAAAGTCTTTTTACATAAAAATATTTAGCATGCTTCATGGTAATTTTAATTTTAAGCTAAATGCACTAGTGGTGAAACTCTATGGTTTCAAAAACCCACTACAAAATGTGCTCTTTCCCTTTGATTTCCATCAATGCACTTAGACATATGGAATTATTACAATATAATGGGTTTTTCAATAGTTTATCAAAACTATAATGATTAAGCCCATATCAAAGGAATTAAAAGGCACCTCTTTTTTTTCATCTTTCCAACTTTAGGTGTTTGGACAATTTGATAAATGCGAAGCATTCAAGTTTGATATCCTAACTCACAGATACAGGTCTATTAAAACTGTTCTATAGCATTCTTGTCCCAACAAAATACACTTCAAAATACGATCAGGAATGCCCTCTATTAGAATCAATAAGTGACCAACCTCACGAAGATCATGATAGTGGATCCAAGAAAGCTTTTCACCAATGTAACGTTGCAATGTCACCGGCACTAATGCATCATCATCCCCTTGCCATATATGAACTGCATGTCTCGATGTAGAGACTCGAAAACTCCTTGTTGCAGTGCTGCCTTCAAACGTTCAACAGATCTCCCACTTGCAGCTAATTTGAGGGTCAGCTCTCGGTCATGATGGTTTCGATGTTTCCATGAGCCTTGAATAACGGTTGAAGAAGGAAACCATTTTTCGGTCATCCACCAATAAGTCATCCAAGGGGTAAAATTAGGAACATGAAGTACCCATTGATCCAGTCGGTCTTTGATGATAACAAGATTCTTCAATATCAAAATCTGCACTTCTCACAGATCGCTTTAGGATGAGGATCGCTTTCTCCTTACCCAAGCTTGTCAAAGGTTACAATGTAAGTTCCTCATAATCTAGAAAGGTATCATTTCTAGACCCTGTAAAACCATGTGTCATAATGATCTTATACTTTGCTTGCTCTCTGGGAACTCCACTTTCTTACAGAGAACATGCCATTCTCTACTCAGCATCTCCAATTTGAGTTGTGTCTTGATGCATGCGTTGGCATGTATTGGTATGTGGTTTCCCTGGAACTTGTAAACAGTGTAGACTCTTTTGTACATGGTAAAATAATCGAAGAATGGAGCAGGAAATCACTAACACAGTGTTAGATTAAAAACCAGAAAACGAACATAACCAAAATTTGAGTCGGATTTACCTCTTGATAGAGAATCTGTTCTGTGCAAACTCTTTATGATTTCTCTAACGCCCGAACCCCTGGATTATTGATAGAGTCTTTGTCTTATAAACAAAATTTCGGGTTCTGTCGATCTCCATCCAACCAATTGGTAAAAAAAAACATATTGTAACCATGAATTTCAAATAGAAATTTGTTACCTTTTTCAGCTCCTATAGATCCACGTGCTATTACATCCAACCTCGTTGCTTCCATTCAACGTCGCCGACCTCCTTCCATCAAGGACCTATTCCCCATGTTGCTATAACAAAGAACCAACGTAGGTTGTTTCTTGTTCTAGTTATCAACAGATCTGGCCAATATACCTCACGGTGCAAAACTTGTAATCACCTGCCACGTAATATTTGTATGAATCTCTTGCAAAACTTGTAATCACCTGCCACGTCGTAGTCTTCCACACCGAAAATGATGATCTCTGCCCACCATTCAACCTTTATGGTTTTGACCAAGAAAGGCTCCACGTTAAGCTGAGAGTTAGGCTAAGGTTTGAACAAATTTCAGCCTATGTGAACCTCACACCATCTATAGAATCTGGTAGCTATTTTCACCATGCCAATGCTAGGCAATCTCGAAATCCTCTTCAAGACCCGTGTGCTTCATTTCTTCATTGTATTGACGGTTCTAACAAGCTTTACAGCGAAGGTCCTTCCCACTGCTTTTCTTAAATTTGGAAGCTACAGGGGAACCCGACGAGATATCACAGAGAACGGTTTTGGGATACTATAAGATTGCTCTAATACTTCCTTCTGAGATTCGCAAAGAATTTTATTCTTGTCGCTAGTATTCGAGTTGCTCACCCCAACAGCATCACCATGAAAGATGCTCAATCTTGTAGCAAGAACAACAATTTCATCTTCCTCAACAGAAGCATGTTGATGGCAAGGTTATTTCTAGTCCAAACCTTTTCAAAGATTTGACTTCTTCCATATCCTTACCATGGACCACAGAAATTTGCATCTTGTTTTCGCGAAACAATTCAGTGCTCTGAAGACTTTCGGTGCAGTGATGGAGGTTCTGAAACGAGCTCTCCATCTTATCATTATAAATAATTTATAAATCCCCAATGTTTCTAGCGATTTCTTCCCCGTGCTTCAAATCCATTGAATTTCTCGAAATGGACAAATAAAGAAGTTTCCAAAGACCCTCAATGATTGGATCGCAATCTCTTTCGTTGTCGATCTCTTTATGGGGTTTGCAAACTTGGAATGTGGTCGTATTCCTTCAACTTCACTGCAGTTCATATTTTTACAGCAGCAATAGCACGACCGTCTGCTCTTGTTCACAATGATCTCAGACTATGACTCTTGCTCCAGTCTTTGTAGCCTTGGTGGCTTCTTCCTAATATTTGTTTTTCAAAACTAACCAGATTTGTGATCTTATGTGCAGGTCATGCTTGAGCATATGTTCATATGTATAATAAATGTTTCCATGCTTTCCCAAATGAAAACAACTTAAAAAAATCAGTTTTGTAAAAATGATAACCATTGCTTACTCAACCAATCAAAGGAACTTTGCTCATTGTCCTTGGATGAAAAACCCTCATCTTCTGAATCAACTTTTTTCTTGATGTGGACGTCTACCAACGCCATCCTTCTTCTTTATCCAAAGAGAAGGATTTTCTTTCGGTGGCTTACTTTTAACTGCACCTTTTCTTCTTCCATAGGCTTTATATTTCCAGCATCCTGCAACATTATGATTCTTTCCTCTACAGAAAGTACAGAAAAAATTGCCATCATACCTTGGAATTTTCTTAACTACATTGATTCTCGGTGACTTGCTTGATGCTTAAGAATGACTGTTAGCATGTACCTTTCTTTTACCTTCACGGATTTGAAACCATTTCGGTTTCAATTTAGGATGCAAATCCCAACAATGATATGCGGCATGTCCCCAGGTGCAACAGTAGGAACAACTCTCCCAAGAGCTTTCACTGGACATCGTCTCTTGATATCCCAATCCCTGATATCGAGGACGTTCCTCCACTTTGATTGGTTGTATAATGCCTTGGCCATCAGTACCAAGACCTCCTCCATTGAACCCCATCTTGGTTAGGATTTTCATACCAATCCCACATGTATGCTTTTCGAATGAACCCAAACAAATGTTTGAAGGAGAAGCAACTGAATGAACATGGCTATTATTTACCTCATCTTTTACCCGAGGGACAAATATTTCCAAATACATCTTTCTTATCTTCGAGGCAACATCCTACTCCTTGATTGAAGATGTAGAAGCCGAGACCTCCATGTGATTTGCTTCCACATGAGAACAAAAAGTGCAAATTCCATCGTTTTCTACTATAGAAGGACTTATTGGATTGTTGGCTTGTTCATATTTAGCTAAAAAGTCCTCTTGAATTTGCATCTTATGACGCATCTCATTGAGTTTCTCTTGAAGTTCCTACTTCTCGTTTTCCAAGACTTCCACTTGTCTTCGCAACTCAACACTTTCTTTTCCTTCAACATATAATTCTCGTACTTTTTTCTCCATAGAGAAAAAGCTTTCATGAAAATCTACATCTCTACAAAGAGTTGCATAAACTGAAATAAAAGGATTATTTTGTAGACTTTCCATATTAGATCTACAACTGAGATTCCAAATGTCCTCAAATAAGTAAAAACAAATCCGAAACTAGATCGAACTTCGCTCTGATACCAAACTTGATCTGAAAATGGACAACTTACTTTCCTTCTATTCATATATTCTTAATCAATTCTCAATTTCTTAAATAACATAAAGAAATTGGCATCAGCAATCAAATTCTGATAAGCAATTAATTGAAGATTTCATAAAACACATATGAAAAGATAATGCAAACCAGATTTGTTAACGAAGTTTGTCAGGCCTCCTAACTACGTCTCCGGACTCGTTGGAACTTGAGTCGCTTTATTATCTCCTTCAAAGATGTGTAAAGTACAATGCATGCTTTTTACTTCAAGTGGATCTTTCCCATCCTGGGATGCCTTTCCCTTCCATACTAAGAGAATCAAGGCTCTCACAAGAACTAAAATGTTTCTCCCATCTTGGGATGAAATCCTTCACACAATGCTTATTACAAACTCTCTCCAAAAAGAATTGCCTCCTCCTCCATATGAGAGGATTTAATAGCTTCCTTATGGATGATTAGTCATCACCCATATGAAGGAGCATATCTCTCCCATGATCCCCTAAAGTAGGATCAGGAGACACCTTAAGGGGTTTGTGGAAGAAGAGTCCTCTTCTTCCTCCATAAGGATCTCAACATCCCTTAGGTTTAGGAAACTAAGTCATGAGGTGGATTCTCTCACCTTTTAATTTCCTTTTTACAATTAAAAATGAGAATTTAATGTGCATCTCTACATCAAGATCCTTATTACAAATTTTGTCCATGAAAATACTTTGTATGTACAAATTGTCGCATAAATCCTTCTTGTTGTTGAAACTTCAACCTGGAATCTTCTCTGCATGCGAGGTCCATTTGTCCTCGTTCAAGTTGCCTTTGAAATCTTTCTGAGAGCTCTTCGATGGCTGATCAACTGCAAAGAAAATAGACACCATCTTCATTCTTCGATTGAGACGATCCTCCTGGATCACTTTATTCCTAAGACCCTGAACCCTTAACTCTTAAATCCAAACCTTAGGAGTAAATTTTGTAACACTCATCCTTAAGATATTAACCACAAACCTTAATTAATTCTTAAGATTTATCTCTTATTCTTTAATTTCTTATCCTCACTCTTTAACCTTTAGCCCTGCCCTTAACCCTAAAACTTGCATTAACACTTAAACCCTAACCTTAATATTAATCTCTCGACCTTTACCTTTAACTCTATATCATAAGCCCTTAAATATTATCGCTTAATCCCAAACCTATAATCTTGATCCCTTAAAACGTATAACTATTTATCTAGAATTATTTATAGAAGTTTGAATTTTCATCATTGTACAACTAAAAGATATATTTGAAATATTTTTATCGAATGACATAGTTTTTCTTGTATAATGATTATCCTCAATGCTAATCGACAACTAAATTATAATAAATTTTGCCACCTTCTAAAAACAAAAAAATGTTGTTGTTGTTGTTTTTTGTTTTTTAAATTCAAATATTTTTCTTTCACTTCATTGGGTTTCCTAGGTTAATTCAGTTTACATATCCTCTTTGAATGATTTTGAAAATACCCTTAAATCTTGATTTAAAATATTGTAACATCGCCAACATTTTACAATGAGGAAACAAGTAATATATATATATATATATATTATTAATTCCATAAGTTTTTATTCATTGATTTAAATAAAAGTTTCTTGGATCACTAGTTAATTTTTTTTGTAAGTCTGCAAAATGTATTGATAAAAAAATAAAAATAAAAATTACATAGCTTGTAGGCATCTGAGGCGGGCTAAGATGATGAAGCCACCATCCCAATCTATCAAAGATGCTACTATGGCTCTTACATACCATACAAAAAAAATGCCCCCTAAAGGGAGGTCGGGCTAGATTTTTCTGATCACAGTTTGAACTGTGCATAGCTAACTTATACAAAAAACAACTGAACATTATGTAACATAAAAGATGGAAAAAACAAAGAGAACCAATGGGTGGCGAAGCCGGCTTCAAGCTCTTGATAGAAGAGCTACTCGGGTGGTGTTTCCTCCAGAATGGGGAAACCGCCATGGAAGGCATCGTTAGGCTCTGGCATATTGGCAGGTAGCGACGCAACCTTGTGAGAATCCATGGGGTCCTTATCCATGGGATTCCAGACTCTTTTACTGGGAGGAGGCCCGACAGTAGAAGTTGTCGGGAATGAATTTGAAGGAGCCATGTGCCCTTCTGAGAGCGCACTCTTACCAGTCGGATGATCACCCGTTGCGCTACCGCTTCCAAACTCAACGTTTTCCGGGCCACAACGTCCAACTGCAATGTGCTTGCAGGAGAAGGTGGCGTCCAAGATTGCAAGCTGGTCGTCCACATCAATGAGCTTAGCTCTAGCAGCCAGTACTGAATCCTTTGCAGAGCTCCAATTGTTTATTTTATCCTCCATGAGCATACCCATCATGTTCTTTATGAGCCAATAGTGATTGATATTTCCTCCACCTTTCCCAGAAGCCAGGTATTCTGAGACGAGTCGAGCTTCCCAGTCATCTATGAGAACGTGGACCGAGATAGAGACTCCCATGTCGTATCCTTCCTCAGTTGCCGGAGCATATTTGTGTTGGCTCCTGCCCCAACTTCCACTTCCCCAATGAGGAGAACCACATAGCCGAGACATCAGAGAGGGAGGCAGAAGATTTGAGAGCACAGAGTAGAACAAGACCAACTTCCACAGTCCAATGCTATAGAGTGCAGGGAAATACCAGCGCATGCGAACATACATTCAAGGATTGATGGAAGAAATGCCCTCATCTTTCTCCCTTAACCCGCCTTTGGGGAGGTTCTCAAATTCCACACGCGCCATACCAATGTGTAGAGAGCCGAAGTTAATGAACCAAGTACCTAGACCGCATCCCACCAGCAGATGAAGGGACATCCAATTGAATTGGCTTGAATGAGCCATCATTGTCGACTACCAAGGGATTAATGCATGTAGAGCGAGGTGCCACGTCGTGGGCTCCCAGGCCGAGTCCCCTCCCTTGCATGTTGTCCATCTGTCATGGTGGCGCCCGCATCCGGGATGGAGAGATCCAGGTTAGCGACGGATCTGCATTTTTGAGACATAGCTTCTAGACAATCTTTTCCCAGCTCTCCTTCAAAAATAAATATGCATATTACTAGTGACCCCTTAATTGTCCAAATAGTCGGCCAGAGCATTAGATTTCCGTCTAATATGGTGAAAAGTAATGGCTCTAGTTTGCCTCAGACTGTCCTCCAAGCGGTGTAGAACATGATCCAATCTCCAGCTAGGAGAGAGCTTCGAGACCTGGGAGCCATTCTATAGTTTGGTGGCCAAGGAGAGGATAACCTGGGAGTCTGCTTCCACGATAAGCGGGAGACAGTGCCGTTTATTAGCTATAAGAACTCCCTCCAAAAGGCCTTCCAGCTCCGTCGCATTATTACTATCATAACCAATGTTTCCAAAATAGAGCCAGAGAATGATTCCATCAGAATTTCGAAGCGCACCTCTAAATCCTGCATTTCCAGGATTACCCTTTGAGGTACCATCAAAGTTGAGTTTGAAGTCCCCCTCACGGGGGGTCCCATCTATCGGGGCTTACAATGCGAATGCGAGCGCTTCTTGGTTAGGGTCGGGGGGACGGTTGGTTAAGATTCAAATTCACGAAGATTTGTCTCTCAGCTGTCGAGTTGCGATAATCCGAGTTGTTCCAATCTTTGGAGAAGAGAGTCTCTTGAAAGTTTTTCGAATGGTATGCCAGATGTCTTCAATAGTTCTGCTCTTGTCTTCGAAGATGCAAAGATTCCTTTCCTTCCAGATGTTCCAGACAATGAAACCTGGAGTGAGATTCCACAATATCTTTAAGAGCATGATTTAGAAAGGGTTTTCAACCCATTGTAGCATAGTATCAGTGATGTTGCCCTTGACTTTGTTAGATTTTCTATAATTGAGTGCAACTAAGTCCCATAGATCACAAGAAATCTTGCAGGAGTCCAGAAGATGATCTATAGTTTCCGAGTGGTTGTTGCACAAGACGCAAAGGGAAGGCCCTTGGAAACCCCTCTTCAAGAGGTTATCCCAGAATACGCCGATGAGAGAGCAGCCATAAGAAACAAGATATTTTTGACCATAGATTGGATTTCCAAATGTTCTTCCATAGGGGGGAGGATTGGGCGTCTAGCCTTTGATCTAAGAGCGAGTAGGATTCCTTGACAGAGTAGCTTCCTTTTGGGAGGTGTCCCCATCAAATTATATCTGGACCATGTCGTACTCTAATTTTTATTTGTTGAAGCTTCTGCCAGATCGAATCAATGAGGACATGATCAATTGCGTGGCCCCAGAGAGCGGGCTCCTTCCAAATGCAAAAGGGAGATAATCCTTCTAGCTTCCAATAGTCCTGAACGACTGAGTTGGCGGTAGAATGAGTGGGGACGAGTACCGCTGATTGATCACATTGGCTGCTGAGACATGGCAGTTACTGCGAGGAATCCTACCAAAAAAGCGCGTGTGTTCCCTCCTTGATTTCCCAAAAGCTGCATTGTTGAATTAAAATTCTTTGGACCACTAGTTAATTGCGTTGTTGAATTAAAATTCTTTGGACCACTAGTTAATTGCTTTTGCATTTCCTATAATACCTTTCCAAACAGGGGTTAAATTTGATGAGCACTCCTATCCATCATGTAAATTTTTTGTGACATTTTTTTTATAAAGTTGCCCTTCATATGAGGCTTGATATTTACTTTTTCCATCAAACAAATATTATGCATTATATATGTTTTTATTCATTTTTGTTGCAAATACAAGGTAACTTTGGAATTACTATTATGATAAAAAACACTTTATTTTGGCACGCGACAATGTTAAAAACACAAAATTATTATGAAATTGCATTTAACATAACATTATCAAAAGACAAAAGTTTATACAAATAGGAAGATTTTGTATAATTCCAATTCCTTCCAATACATAAGAACATAAGTCATTAGGTATTGGATCGAAATATTTGATATGTCCTACATCATATGGAATACAACATCTTTACAAACTTAAACAGAAAGATAAAATCCTTAAGTATTTAAGATTCTTCTTTGTTTAACTTCTTCCAAATTCCATATACCTTATCACATTTACCATGGATGAATCAAACTCTATTAGTGACACTAGCATAAAGGCATCTAATGCACTGGATGATAGTTTTTTTCTTCATACATCCTTACTTATGTTTT
The DNA here is from genome assembly GCA_027924585.1 of Larix kaempferi. Taxonomy (NCBI): domain Eukaryota; kingdom Viridiplantae; phylum Streptophyta; class Pinopsida; order Pinales; family Pinaceae; genus Larix; species Larix kaempferi. The sequence continues at coordinate 13,450,265 of BSBM01000435.1, read as the reverse complement.
GTCTTGAGAATCCCCTCTTATGACTATACTTGCATGAATAATAAGCATTGTCTATCATAACATAAGATGTTTGAAAATTTTGTATGTAACTTATGCAAAATTTATATAGGAATCCCATGCACCACACATCCATTTAACAACCAGAACTTCAATGGAAACTTGAGAGCATGGCCACACAATTGAGGCTTCCACAAGTAGCATGTATTAACCCATCTTCTTGAAATTCCATGATCATAGATGACCCACCCTATCAAACACTCCTCTCAAAGAGTATTGCATTGTTTCCATGTTCCAAATATTATTGCAAACATATCCTCATAATTGGCATTCCTTTATAGCTAAGCTGGTCTTGAATGCTTTGACAAACATTTATTTTCAATAGGTTTCTTTATGTGTTGATAACACAAGCACTATGTATATATACATTAAAAATAATAATGCATATTCCAAATTAGTGACTCTAATCACGAAAATCAATGACTTTCCTTGCAATTTGGTCAGTATAACGAGGTTTCAGTTAAATCTTCATGGTGAATCTTTTAAGGAGCATTAAGAGATTTGTCTTTTCATTGTGCATGTGTGTTTGTAACATGTAATGAGAGATTGGGGCCCATAGAGTTCAACAAGTTCTGACATGTTTGATGGTCTTGTAGTAGAAGTTGGAACCATGGGACTGATCTATATGAGCTATTATTAGAATATGGCCTCAAGCCCTCAACCCATATACCTATTTTTAATGCAATTCAATCTAAATATGTATTCATGTGGCCAACAAACACAAAAACATTAAATAAAGACATGACATAGTGATAGAGCTAACTTCCTAAGAGTTATATAACACTGATACTTGAACATTGAAACTTGAAATGGATAGTGGTAGCATGTTAGGTTGCAGCCTACACAAAGGAAAACTTGATTTTTTATTTTTTTTGTAACTAGGGGAATTGGCAACTGGGAAGGGGCTGGTACTCACGTGACATGGGGTCCAGGGATCCAATCCCATCCGCTACCACTATACCCCTAGGTGCACCCACACAGCCTGCAAGCATGGGGCACAGGTAAGCCGGGGTGATTTGAACTCATGACCTCCATTTGCAACATTTCCTTCATATCAGGCGAATCACTGGTTGAGATACACCCCTGCGGGAAAAGGCAAACTTGATTTAAGTTGTCTTTTAACTACGCTATAATATTTTGGAATCTATTATATCCCAAATGAGAGGGGACATGGAGATCATCAAGTGTTATTGTATTTTTATATTCACTTGTTTTCTTACAATGTTCTAGTTTTTTTGTATATGATTTAATTTTGGGATTTAGGAATCATAATTTACAACCAAGGAGAAAATGCTCAATGTTGAAGAGTCATTATAATATTGTAATTTGAATGCACATACTAGTGAATATTGGCAATGAATTAAATCATGTTGTAAAAAAAGAACCAATAAATTGTTGGATGCATTTCTTATGTGGAGAATCCAATAACAATGCTTTTTGATTGCTTTATGACTTCCACATTAAGGCATTTTTTTTGTAATTTAGTATATACATTATATCACAAAAATATTTACACAGTCAGGGTATCACACAAGCCTCCCCATAGGAGAAAATACCCTGATTAATAGAGTTCTTGGGCCTCTCTGGAAGATAAAACAACCCATAATTTCAAAAAAATAGTATGGCATTCATTGTTTGCATTTCTTAAGAACCTAAACAAAAAAACCAGACTTATAATAGTGCTATTAGAGCACATAGTGTCAAAAAAGAAAACCATAATCATCAACCTAACCCAAGACAGGTGTCAAAAGAGCAAGCCTGAAGTCGGAGTTACGCCGTGTGGCTGGGATGTGCACCCTTTTGCTTGACGTGGCCGACAGTTTGGTGAATGGTTTCGCTTGTGCTGGTAGTCGCTCCCTCGTCCATTTGTCTCTTGCCATCGTTGTTTTCTTCTGGGGGCTCTGCCTTAACAGTCGGGCACTCTTGAGTTTCTATTCCTTCATGTTGGGTTTCGTTATCTGCTTTAGAGTCCGAGCCAATATGGCTACTTCCATTGGGTCCAACCATGGCCAGTAGAGGTGATGGAAGATGATAGAGTTCAGCAATGTCCACTATCCAATTGATGAGAATCTCAATCCGGTCACAGAGCTCTCTGATGCGTGCCTAAGTGTCCTCTTTGACATCCTGGATGTCGTTCCTGATAACTAGCAATGTATTAATCGTGGTGGCTAGGTGGCGGGAGACACCAACCATACTGTTTTCCGAAGAGCGTTGGTGACGCCCATGTCCTCATCTGCTCATGGATCTATGCCTTTTACGTGCCATGTCGCCCAAAATGCTCGTGGTTGTATAATCATGTGGCTATGTCTGTGTCCGTGACCACCGGGAGGATACAGGATGGTCTGCGCAGAGGTGAGGAACAAGAGCGAACCAGGAAGAATGAATAAGAATGAGCATGAGGGTGGGATTAATCCCCTCGACGGATGGCATACAATCATCATTGCCCTCCATTAAAACGTTGAGGTAATGTAAGTGATAGCTTGTCCATGCAAGCTTTGGGGGGGCGAACCAGAGTTATTGCACGCAGTAATCCAAGCCATTGTTGGCTCCAACCTGCTAGTCGACACGTGCTCCACATCAACCTCCATTAAATCAACATTTAATATGTCATGCCACGTTGTCACCCCATCCGGGGAACTTCCACATTAAGACTTAAGGCCATAGGGAGAGTATGATTCATAGAAATGAACCACTAATTCAACAAATGAAACAATAATTTCATGCACAAAACAATGCGTAATTTCTTTCAACTTATTTCCTTTCTCTATGTGATTAGAACAATATGAGAGATGAGTGTATATATGTATCTGTCAATTCATCTACTTGGTTCATCCTTCATTGATACACTTATACACCTCTCTCTCTCTCTCTCTCTCTCTCTCTCTATGTATATGTATGTGTGTATGTATGTATATATATTATATCTGCAATTTTTAATCTTACCCATCAATTTAACGATTTTCAAATTTAATTACACTTAAATTATTGATATATGATGGTTAAATAAAATAAATACAATAAATACTCGTCAAATTTAACTCCTCGTTCCAACAATTTGAAACAAAAACTATCCTTTTAAAAATGTAAAATATAAACATTATAAGATACGGTGCATATGTAATGTTCCCAATACAAAAATAGGAATATTATCTCCAAGGTTTCAACTTTAATTATGTTGATTTTCAACTTTTTTCAAACAATGGCTTATGAAGGCTTATGAGATGCTCTCATTCAACAATAGTGGAGTGTATGTATATTTATGATGCCCATTAAAGGTGTGCAACTCATAAAAGTGTTTAGAGTCCATTGATATGTGTCCCAAATCAGATCTGATATAAAATTGGAAGTTGGTAAAGAAACTAGGAACACTAGTTAAATTTTGGCCACACTAAACATGAGGTTTCCAACTCTTCCCAAACATTACTAGAGCAACTCGAATTCTACCGATATAAATTTAATGGACTCAAATAGACTTAAATGAAACTATCTGACCCACTGATAGACTCCAGATAACTTTCAAAGAAGTATGAAAGACACCCTCTCAAGACTAGTGAGAAACTAGCTCGATTTCTCCCACATTGGAATACTAGTTTTTCAACTTGACCCAAACACTTCCCAATCAACCAAAGTCTTCCCAAACAGATCCAATTCAATCATGACACTCCCAAATAAACAACAATAACTTAATAACAGACTTTAGGGAGTTGATATGAAAATTCAATACACATTGTCTTAAGATTGCTTAACCATACTAGCAGATTTGCACATAAATCACCCATAAGCTTGAACATTGAACACCATATGATGAAAATCTTTGTAAATATTTCTTATGAATGTATGGAGACAGTAAATATACTGATTACAACAATATATGGCTCTTATAGAAGCTCGAAATCCAAGAAATATAGAGATAGGAAAGTAGTGGTGTGCCCCTCCACCAAAAGAGATGTCGAATAGAGTAGATTTAGTAAAATGATGATACCTCATGCATAAGGAAACCTTTTTGAGTGAAACAAAAAGCGTTTCCCACTGGAAATGATGCTCTCATGGCCTAGAAAAAAGTGTTTCCCAATGGAATATGTCTCATAACCCATAAATTCTCAGAAGTATCGAAACCAGAACCTCTATTTCGGCCCACCAACACCGGTCCAAGCTCTAAATCAATAGAAATAAACTCAAATGGTAGGAGTTCGACCCCACTACTGTATATGAACATATAAACTGCAATAAATATCTATAGAGAAATATGAAAGTGATTTCCCCCCTCAATAATCAGCTGCAATGAAGCACAATGAAAAGATCTGGATGATCTCCTCCTCTCTACTAGCTTGGGTGGAATCTTTCACCACTGAAACTAGATCAATGGTAGGGAAGGTAAACACCCACCGTGTAATGGACAAGCTAAGCTCTCCAAGACTGCAAAACAACAACAATGATCCAAAATCTCTTTCACTTGTGTCTTCATCCCTTTTATAAATCTTCATGGAGCATTTCCCCTTCATTCTAGAATTCTCTCACAAATATTTAATAAAATATTAATAAATGTTATTTCTATGAGAGAATGACACATTGGGACCCATTTAATTCCTCTCTAATGCTATTTGGATAAACAATAACTCCAACTACCTTGGAAATTTGAATTTGAGAGGCTTAGCTTGATTTTGGGGAAGTTACATTAGCATGTAGGCCCACCCTTCTCCTCTAGTGCCCTCCTTGGATAAATTTAGGACCTGCAACATGTCATAGGTTGTCATAAGTTGCCATACGCTGTCATAGGACCTAATTCTTGTCATAAGTTTCCATATATGTCATAGGTTGTCATAGAATCTATCATTGACTGAAAATAGCCATGTGACTCTTCACCTTCCCCGTGGGAGTTACTTATCCTTCCAAATTCGAATTTGAGAATGGTGCCATGTGTAAAGGAGGAATATATCATGTGGACCCCACATATCCACTTATGCGCCCCCAAGTCCAACTAGGACCCCATGCCACTTGATTTTGGAGCAATCAATGATTTTTCCATCATTTATTGACCTATTTTCCACCATCAATTTTGAATTTTGAATTTCCATGAGAAACTATAGGCCTTGGGGTTAAATATCAATATTTTAATTTTTCCACATAACCCTTAGGAATTGGATAGGCCAACTTAATTGTTTATCTGGAAATTATTTAATTGGGAACATTATAGTTCTCCCCACCCAATATTGCTTGTCCTCAAGCAATTTCAAACATGGATGTTGAAGAACCTGCTTTCCTTCCAAAACTTTGAGTAGTGGCACTCATGTACTACAATTGTTTGTTTCCAAAAGTAAAGAGATGTGGATTTTCTTTTTCATATTGATATCTCCCGTGACATCACCACTAAACACCAAAAGATTAATTATATCCATCAAAACAAAATTTGCACAATTAATCTTTACCTCTTTCATATTTTGGAAACCCTTTCTGAACTTTCAACCCTTTTGCTCACTGTATAATTCTTTGAAGTTGCCAAAATTTGAGTCTTCAAGATTCCAAGATCATTTCAGAGAGGAACTACCATGCTTGCTGGTACATTAATCTAATTACAATCACCTTCTCAAGTGGTGACTCGATCTCTCATATTGGTTGCTGCCCCCCAAAATTGAAACCAATGAGCCCAAAAATGATCCCAGGGTCCCAAATGATCATGATACATGCATGGTGTGAAATGTATACTATGAAATGCCATGAACACCAAGCATGTGAAAACTGAATCCATCTCTCAAAAGGTCTCCCACGTAGGAAACTGAAACATTGCTATGCAAAGATGAACTCAAACAACTGAAGGTTGGTTTTCTCTCTCAAACCAACAATTGAACTATTGTTCCAAGTGAGCTGAAACCCAGCAATACCAGGATCTCATTTCTTGTATTGCATCCTTTCAAACATCATGATTTCAAAATATAGATCATCAAAGTACATAACAACATCATACAAATGTACATCAAGAAGGTACCTCATCAAAGAATCATGAAAGTGTTTGTGCATCCAAGTAAGTAGATCATATGTGCCAAGTGCATACAAGAATCAAGTGACCAATCAAATCTGCTCCAATGGCATAGATGAGCATCCCATGTCCTATAATGCTGCTCCAAAATTATGTAAGATGCATCAAAATAATCAGCGATGTGTTCTTTCATCCAATAAGTGAATGAAGAACCTCCGCAAAAATATGAACCATGTAAGGAGCAAATAAAACAAGGAGACTTCAAGTGGCTCAAAGAAGTCTCATCCATACACCCATGAATGTGAGAGTCATAAAAAAATAGCAAAGGATGTGGTTTCCAATAAGAATGTGCTCCAATCATAAATCTCTTCACCCAAGTATAATTTGGATGAAGTTCCTCCAACATCAAATGAACTAAGAAGGGAGCAAGAAAAATCATGAGTCTTCAAGTGACTCAAGTGAACATCATAAGTGAATCCTTGTAGATGTGTATCATCATAAGGTAACAAAGGATGATGCTGCAAATGTAAAGAAGAAGGTGCTCTAGTAATGTCATCATCAAAAGGAGAGATAGGAGTTTCGTACTCCTCATGGGACACCATAAAAAAGAACCATTTCACCCATACTTCATTAGGATGAATGTTGCAAAATATGGAAGTGTAGGATGTAGGATAATGAACCAACTCACCCAAATGATCAAAAAGTGCAAAAGTTTCATCATGTGAAGGATCCATAGGAGTAGGATCATGCACCTCCCTCAAAAGTGTGAAACTTTTCTCATAGGTTGGTTCCAAGGTAGAGGAATCATGCACTTCTTTAAAAGATGCATAACCATCATCAAGAGGCAACTCAAGTTCCTCTTCCACCACATCAAGTGCTTGGATCTCATCAAGCTCATCTTCAAACACATCAAGTACATGCAAATCTCCATGTTTCTCATGATCCACCATGTCACGAGAATCCTTCAAGAAATCTACCATATGACAATTTGAAACATAGGAGGAAGAACACGTATCTTGCAACCTCTCAAGAAGTTGTTCATTTTGAATTTTGAGTTTATGAATATCATCATTATTCTTAAAGTATGTCTCATGTAATAATTCATTAAGCTCAACCAAATTGTTTTTATAAAAAAGAAAAGACATGAAATTACTTTTGATGTTGCACATTACTCTTTGAATCTTCTCCATGTCTTCAAGGAAGGATGGCTCCTCCAATGAAGTAGCTATCCAACAAGAATTTGACACCAATGCTTGAGTGTCATGGAGAGTCTTCAAGGCCTCTTGAATCTTCTTTTCATCCATATTCAAAGACCTTGCAAGAAAATGAGGTTTTTGCAAATGAACCTCCTCTTCTTCTTCATTCTTGTTTGGACCAACTTCATGAAGCTCAAGTGGTGATGGGGAAATTGATCTTGGTTCTTCTTCAACTGCTACAAGGTCTCCATATCCATGGTCAATGGAACTTGGGATTGCAGCAACACCTTCAAAACTGATCTCTATGTCACCAACATAGAGGTGTGAGCACCCATCAATAGGTACTCCTTCACAATTCAAGCATCCATTAGTAGATGCTCTTTGATCCATGTCCAAAGTAGAATGCATCTTGGAATGATCTTCAATAGTTTCAATGGAATCTTCTTCATGCTCATGTGATGTTTCTTCATCTTTTTCAAAGTCACTTGGGAGTGAATTTCGATCCTCTTCATGTGATGCTTCTTTTGCTTCACCACCTACAAAACTAGGTGGCTCATGGGTCTCCTCCTTTTCACTCAAACATATATGATTTGTTCTCCAAGGTATTTTGCAAGAAGGGAATAGACATTTCTTCACTAACTCCACATATCCATTCTTAGGCCTATATCCAAACACCCAATCGACAAAATCTTCAAAAAGAATGGTCTTCTTTGTCTTTCCCATCAAAGTAAGATATACCCGATATTGTTGAGGCAAAGTCTTACATGTTGCTCTCAATATCTCTAATTCATTCGTAGGATTAGCCTTTGGTGGTATAACACATTTATCTTCATCATACACAAATTCATAAGAATAACCCTCATTCCTTATGAAATTGTAAGAAGTGTTGCATAATAGCACCTCTTCCTCATACCATTCACATTCTTCTTCATATTGCCCACAATCATCTTCATACTGCTCATAAGAATTGTACTCATATGAGTCATCATAATAGTAAGACATGGCTACAACTTCTTATTTAATGGATGATAATAATGCACAGGTGTAAGGACCATGCTAAGATACCACTGTAATGTTCTCAATTAGAAATTAGGAATATTATCTCCAAGGTTCCAACTTTAATTATGTTAATTTTTAACTTTTTCTCAAACAATGGCTTATGAAGGCTTATGAGATACTCTCGTTCAACAATAGTGGAGTGTATGTGTATTTCTGACGTCCATTAAATGTGTGCAACTCATAGAAGTGTTTAGAGTCTGCTGATATGTGTCCCAAATCAGATCTGATATAAAATTGGAAACTCGTAAAAAAACTAGGAACACTAGTTCAATTTTGACCACACTGAACACGGGGTTTCCAACTCTTCCCAAACACTACTAGAGAAACTTGAATTCTCCCAATATAAATTTAATGGACTCAAATAGACTCAAATGAAACTATCTGACCCACTGATAGACTCCAGAGAACTTTCAAAGAAGTATGAAAGACACCCTCTCAAGACTAGTGAGAAACTAGCTCGATTTTTCCCACATTGGAATACTAGTTTTTCAACTTGACCCAAACACTTCCTAATCAGCCAAAGTCTTCCCAAACAGATCCAATTCTACCATGACATAGAAATAAACAAAAATAACTTAATTACAGACTTTAGGGAGCTGATTGTTGATGTATTTGTAACTTCGGAAGATTCACTTGTATATTGTATTTGTACTTTATTGTATCCCCAATGGAGATGTATTATTCCTCCGATTGGAAGTGTCGTCAGTTATATTGTAAGTGTCGTAACTTATACTTGATGGGTTATTAGACTACCTTGATGGGGTCGGCCCTGTATGAGTCATGTTGGTCAAAGGGTTATTAGACCACCCTAGTGGGGGTCAGCCCAGTCAGCATTATGTTAAGTGGTTAAGTTGAGGCCGACCTAGTTGAGTAAAGGTCAAGTCAAGTTAGTGTATAAATAGAGAGTGTGTCTCTCTCATTTTACACATTCTATTGTTCACTCACTTCATATTAGTGAGAGAGAGGAGGAGTGTGCACAAGTGGAGGAGGAGCATGTTGCTGAAGATGTCTATCTCTTGGGTTTGATCATGGTGATCCTTGTATTGATGCTTATTCTATCTTTGAGGAAGTTGCGGGGTTTTTCACCTTCTTGGTTTTCTCCGGTGAAATGTTTTGTGTCTCTTGTCTCTTATGCTTGATATGCTGTACATGTTGTTCTTTCAGTTAAGATCCTAGATCAGAATGTAATCAATTATGAAAAACTAACACTAATATGAAAATTCACTACACATTGTCTTGAGATTGCTTAACCATATTAGTAAATCTGCACATAAATCACCCATAAGCTTGAACATTGAACACCATATGATGAAAAACTCTGTAAATATTTATTATGAGTGTATGAAGACAATAAATATACTGATTACAACAATATATGACTCTTACAGAAGCTCGAAATCCAAGAAATATAGAGATAGGAAAGTAGTGGTGCGCCCCTCCACCATAAGAGATGCTGAATATAGTAGATTTAGTAAAATGATGATATCTCGTGCATAAGGAAACCTTTTTGAGTGAAACAAAAAGTGTTTCCCACTGGAAATGATGCTCTGGATGCAATGAAATATGTTTCACAACCCATAAATTATCAGAAGTATCGAAACCAGAACCTCCATTTCAGCCCACCAACATCGATCTAAGCTCTAAATCAATAGAAAAAAACTCAAATGATATGAATTCGACCCCACTACTGTGTATGAACATATAACCTACAATAAATCTCTGTAGAGAAATATGAAAGTGATTTATCCCCTCAATAATTAGTTGCAATGAAGCACGATGAAAAGATTTAGATGATCCCCTCCTCTCTACTAGCTTGGGTGGAATCTTTCACCACCGAAACTAGATCAATAATAGGGAAGATAAACACCCACCGTGCAATTTACAAGTTAAACTCTCCAAGAGTGCAAAACAACAACAATAATCCAAAAGCTCTTTCACTTGTGTCGTCATCCTTTTTATAAATTTTCATGGAGCATTTCGCCCTCATTCTAGAATTCTCTCACAAATATTTAATAAAATATTAATAAATGTTATTTTTATGAAAGAATGACACATTGAGACCCATTTAATTCCTCTCTAATGCCATTTGGACAAACAATAACTCTATCTACTTTGGAAATTCGAATGTGAGAGGCTTAGCTTGATTTTGGGGAAGCTACATTAACATGTAGGCCCACCCTTCTCCTCTAGTGCCCTCCTTGGCTAAATTTATGACCCGCAACATGTCATAGGTTGTTATAAGTTGTCATAAGCTGTCATATGAACTGATTCTTGACATAAATTGTCATATAAGTCATAGGTTGTCATAAGCTGTCATAGGACCTCATTCTTGTCATAAGTTGTCATGGAATCTATCATTGGCTAAAAATAGCCATGTGACTCTTCATCTTCCCCATGGAAGTTACTTATCATTCCAAATTCGAATTTGAGGATGGTGCAATGTGTGAAGGAGGAATATTCCCTCATGTGGACCCCACATATCCACTTATGCGCCTCCAAATCCAACTAGGACCCCATGCCACTTCATTTTGGAGCAATTAATGATTTTTCTATAATTTATTGGCCTATTTTCCACCATCAATTTTGAATTTCCATGAGAAACTATAGACCTTGGGGTTAAATATCAATATTTTAATTTTTCCACATAACCCTTACGAATTGGAGAGACCAACTTAATTGTTTATGTGAAAATTATTTAATTGGGGACATTAGAGAGTAAAATTGGAAAAACAAATTATTTTGAAAATGGTGCCCCAACACCAATGAGAAATCAGCCATCATTCATTGTTAAGGAACTGGGCGCTCGTGGATGTGGTGGGCGTGTGATAACTGGCACTCAAATCGCCTCCTGTCAGTACGAAATTTTTTCCGGCAAGGCACAGTTCCACCCCTTCTCGTTATTTTTTTGGAATTTGGACGATTTGTCTTAAAATGGGCCAAAACCCCTAAATGCACAGTTTCATGGCATAGTTCCGTAGTAAATGGGGTGGAACTACGATTCCGCCGGTTTTTATAAGTGGATCTGGGGAACAAATAGCGGGAAAAGTAGGGCGATTAGAGTGCCAGTTATCCCACGCCGATGTGGTGGGCTTGAACCAGCTTTTCTGTTGCAGAGGTTGAAGTTTTAATATGTGAATTGGTTCGTTATGGACCATTCCCTTGAATTTATAACGTGGGGGGGGGTAGGCTGGGGGTGGCCATCGCTTCTGTGACATATGCTGGGCAGGTCAGATCCATATATCGATAAATGGTGGACCCCTCAATGCCTTACGTTTTGATGCCCTGATCCATTGTGTGTTGTTGCTGTTGGGGAAGATATGAAGAGAAAATATATGCATGCACTACCTTCTCAGATCATATGTTGAAAACAACAGAGTTGAAAGATAGCTGCTCCTTTCTATCGGGCCGTAGTTCAAAACGTCATGGAGCTGACTACCTCCACAAAGGAACGCGGATCTAACTCAGACAGAACTTCAAATCGATTGGGTGAGGAGGGAGGAGAATGACCAGATGATGGCCGGCTTGATCCATGCACCGAGTATTCAAGATTGGATTTGATGGGTGATAGGTGGCTGAAGAACTCGATGGTGGAACTGACCAACAGGTTGCTTTGGGGGGCGCCTTTTTCTTGACCACTTGCCATTGGTCATCCAGAGGAAGCTTGAGCCATTGGTTGGAATTTATTTTTTTTAACTTTGGCAAAATGGCCATATTTATGACGTGCTTGAATGGCAACGGTTTGTAATCCAACTTTTGAAAGTGTTTCCAATTGTTCAAGTAGTATTTATTGTTTCTGTTAGCCTTTTGTTCAGATCGATTTCCACGCAGCACACGCAAACATGCTATCTTTTGGATCAAACTTGTCAATGCATTTGTCGAGAGCATTATCGATGTTTCTGAGCGCATCCTCCGGCAGCAGTGTAGGGGAAGGTCGGGGAGGTTAACCCAAACAGGAACAGTGGAGGGGACATCAATCTTGGGGTCGAAATCTAGATGGGACATCAAGCTTGGGGTCGAAATCTGTTGTTCGTTTACTCAGATACATTCCTCTCGATCTAAAGAAGGCCCACCTAGGAAGATCAGATCCCTATCCTCTTTGCTTAAAACAAAAAGGCGTAAAACCCTCGATAACATATATTATGAATGAGATAGTTTTCCTGAAATGAGAGATTTCCAGTTCTCTTGAAACTAATTTGCCATTGATCTGGGTGAAAGGCCAGATGCGAATGAATTGGCCGATGAGCCCTATTTCTGCAAGAGCCAGAGCCATGTGACGCGGGAAAAAGTTGATGGTATTGAAACCTTCCGAATCCCATCCAGCTTTTTCACGAACCGGAACGTCCGCGGCTGCGGGTAGAACCCTCGACCACATAAATAATCAGATAGCTTTCCTTATATGAGAGATTGCTAGTTTTTTTGAAACCAATTTGCCATTGATCTGAGTGAAGGCCAGATGCCGATGAAGTGGCCAATGAGCCCTATGTTAAAATTTGAAATTTGATAGCAGTAACAGACTGAGCCCTATGTTAAAATTTGAAATTTGATAGCAGTAACAGACTGTAAATAAAAATAGTGCAGAGATAGCTAGCCGTAAACACACATCCACAGAATTGAACACTATTTTTCACAGGGAAACCTTTTAAGGACAAAAACCCCAAAGCAATTAATAATAGATTATCTCCAAAATGAGATGACTGAGTTTGTACAATAGCAGGCTGAGAACAAGCCTTTACAACAAATTAGAATTTGTTTTACTGAACAAGAAAAACCCTTTACAATGACTGCTGCCCCTAAATTCAAGATTTTTACTGCTGCCCAAAATTCAGGGCTTTTATTGCTGCCCGAAATTTCCTGAACTGATGCTGAGGGTGGCCAAGCTGTAAGAGAGACTGTCTGAGTCTTATTTGAAGCTGATGTGAACTTTCTGAGGCTGCCGTGGAGTTAGAAAAGACTTAAAATCAAACCCTAGCTGAACTTGATAGCAACAGAATGAAGAGAAACAAACCCTAGCTGTTAAGGTACTTTGAACAAGCAGTAGGAAGAGTAATTCTTCAAAGAGTAAGGACCAGCAATTATGAAAAGAAAACCCAGCAGAAAAGTCACCCTCGACCTGATCTTAGGAGCAGAGAAACACTTTAAAAATCGATGTGATAAAATGAGAAGTTTCCTTTTTATTTATAGTGAGTCGAATAGCAAAGAAAAAAATTATGTTGGGGCCGACCTAACTTTATATATATATATATATATATTTTTTTTTTTTCTTTTAATAATGAGCTAAGCCGACCCATGAATATATATATATATTTTTCTTTTTAATAATGGGTTGAGCCGACCCATGAATATATATATATATATTTTTCTTTTTAATAATGGGCTGAGCTGACCCATGAATATATATATATATATATATATATATATATATATATATATTTTATTTTCTTTAAAAGGTGGGTACATGGACCAAGCCAAGCTATGCTTGGGTCTCATTGATCTTCAACAAGTCATCCAGGTGTTCTTCAAGGTCTTCATGTCCACTCCAAGTACATCATCATAAGGAGATAAATTAATTGCTTTACTTCACCCTCCTGTTGCCACCAAGATCAAGTGCTAGGTATTTCAACAAGGGTTGATCAGTCCCTTGAGAAGGTCCCATAGTCCATAGATCAAGGGGAGGCGTACACCACTTGCCTAGACCCGGTCTAGGGCTTACAGTGAAAATCCTGGTAACTGACTAGGTGCCTCCATTCTCCCAGAGAATAGCTCTCAACCCCAAGCTGAGCTTCCAGTCCCAAACTAGATCAATATCCTGGTAACTGACCAGGTGCCTCCATTCTCCCAAAGAATGGCTCTCGATGCTGCTCAGAAAAATCAATACTCCCTCTCAGCGAGAGGGTCATTCTTTGCAATACCAAGCTTGTCTCGAAAGTGCACAAGCTTTGTCAACAACAGAGGCTTGGTCAATATGTCAATAATCTACTCATCTGTATGGATGTATTGGAGCTTCATGGCACCTCGCTGTACCATATCTTTAATGAAGTGATACTTCATCTCAATGTGCTTTGACCTATCGTGAAATACAGGGTTCTCTAAAAGCTTAATGCAACTCTGATTATCGCAATGAATAATAGTTGGCTCAAGCTTTCCACCAAACAGGTCAGAGAGAAGCTTTCTAAGCCAAATTGCTTCTCTGCAGGCATCACTGGTAGCAATATACTCAGCTTCAGCTATGCTTTGAGCTATGGAACCCTGTTTTCTCCTGGACCAAGAGATCATGGCTGATCCCAAACTGAAACAATATCTTGATGTGTTTTTCCGGTCCACTGCACTGCCAGCCCAATCGGAGTCAGCATATCCAAATAGCATTACTCCACTGTTGGAGGTATATCTGAGCCCATAAGTAATAGTACCTCGCAAATATCTAAGCACATGTTTGGCAGCTATCCAATGTATGTGCTTCGGCTCGGACATGAACTGACTCAATGCATTCACTGCATAACAGATATCTGGTCTCGTATGCACTAGATACATCAAAGATCCAATAAGTTGACGATACTGAGTAGGATCCATTGCCTTTGAAGAAGTAGCTGAGTCACATAACTTCTTCAGGTTTGATGTCATGGGTACACTCATGGGTTTGCAGTCAGGCATCCCAAACCTCTGCAAGATTGGAATTGGCAGTACTCTTGGAGAATCCCAAACTGTGAAGGTAACCATCAATCCTAGCATACCAGACCCTTGGGGCTTGTTTGAGTCTATACAAAGCTTTCTTTAGCTTGCACACATGAGACTGCATTTCATGAGTCACAAAACCTTCAGGTTGCTGAATGTAGACCTCTTCTTCAACTTCTCCATTAAGAAAAGTTGTCTTTACATCCATTTGATGGAGTTTCCATCCAAAGACAGCAACGAGAGATGATGGTCCTGATGGTGGTATACCTGGCAACAAGAGCAAATGTTTCATCATAGTCCATGCCTTCCTTTTGTGAGAAACCACGTGCCACAAATCTTGCCTTATATTTCTCAATGCTGCCATCAGCAGCATGCTTGATTTTGTAGAGCCATTTGGAAGTCACCACAGACTTCCCTTTTGGTCTTGGAACAATTTCCCACACTTCATTTTTCATAATGGAATTATATTCTTCTATCATGGCATCAATCCATACCTGATGAGTTTCTGCTTCTTTGAATGTAGAAGGTTCTGCATCAATGAGCTTACTCATAAGACCCGAGTATTTTTGGGGCTTCTTGCTTTCTTTGAATGTCCCAGAAGGAGCTTTATGCTTCTTTGCTTCTTGCAATATCTCTCGACACCAAGTAGGTCTTCTCTTGAAAGGAGGAGCCTCAAGTAGTTCTTCAGTTGGTCTTTCTGGTTCTGAGGAAGTATTTGGAATTCGAGGCTTATCTTCTTCCTCCCTCGGATTTTCTGAATGAGGAGAGTCTGGAATGTTGGAAAGAGATTCTTCTGTATCTTTTGGAAGCTCTTTGGAGTGGCGGAAAACAGCTTCCTCATGAAATATCACATCTCTGCTGACTTCAATGTATCTTTGACCAGGAACATAGATACGGTAGGCTTTTGAATTTTCACTGTACCCAACAAATGTGCCTTTCTTTCCGGAAGGCTCCAACTTTAATCTCTTTTCTTTTGGGACGTGGATGTAGACAGGAGTGCCAAAGATCCTCATGTGGTCAACTGCAGGTTTCTTACCTATAAAGACTTCTTCTGGAGTCTTTTCCCCCAAAATGGCAAGAGGACTTCTGTTTTGAATGTAGACAGCAGTACCAGCAGCCTCAGCCCACAGAGACAAAGGAAGATCTAGATCACACAACATGGCTTTAGCAGCCTCACAGACTGTTCTGTTCTTCCTTTCTGCAATCCCATTCTGTTGGGGGTTGTAAGGCACAGTCAACTCCCTCTTGATCCTTGCTTCTTGGCAAAAGTCATCAAAATCATTAGATTCAAACTCACCTCCATTATCTGACCTCAAGATACGGATGTGCCTTCCTGTCTGATTTTCAATCAGCGCCTTGAACTCCTTGAACTTATCAAAAGTTTCACTTTTAGCCTTTAGAAAGTAAATCCAAGATTTACGAGAGTAATCATCAATGAACAGTACATAGTATAAACAACCACTTAAAGAAGGTGAAGACATGGGTCCACAAATGTCAGAATGAATCAAATCCAAAATCCCTTTTGATCTGTTGTTACTCTTTGTAAAGGACTTCTTGGAATTTTTACCAAGGGCACAGCCTTTGCAAATGCCACTATGTTAATTAGAAAACTCAGGCATACCTGTAACCATCTTTTGAAGACCAGGGAGAGCTGTATAATGAAGGTGCCCAAACCTTCGGTGCCATAACTCACAAGGGTTGATTGTACTGTGAACCAATGCTTGAGTAGAATGCCCAGATGCCTTGTAAAGGCCTCCTTCTCGAACCCCAATCAATTCTGCTGCACTCAACCTTTCATTCTTTGACCACAGCAGAACCTTTTTGTCCATGAATATAACTCTGTAGCCTTTATCTTCTAAGCCAGCAACAGAAAGGAGATTTTTCTTCAAGCTTGGAACATACAGTATGTCTTCAATGTGCAACATGGTCCTTGAATCAAGTTGAAATGAAACTGAACCCACTCCCTCAATTTTGTAGGTGGAGTCATCTCCAAGTTCTACTTGAATGACAAAAATTTTCTTTCTGTAGCTTGTAAGAACTTCACGAGAACCTATCATATGTTTTGAGGCTCCACTGTCCACCAACCAAGACTTTGAACTGTTGGTGATGGAACTTGCTAGAGCAGAAATCAAGTAGTATTCTCTTCTTGACTCTTCTTCCTTGGAAGACTTGGCATTCTTCTTCTTCTTTGGTTCTTCTTCTTCAGGAGTAGATGCCTGGAACTTTCTTTTGAACCTTCTTTGTGGCTGCCCGCAGTCTCACACACAATGTCCCTTTTTGTGACAGTTAAAACATTCAATTTGTGACATATCAATTTGCTTACCTTGTGGCTTGTTCTCTTTCTTCTTGGGAGTGAAGGGTTTCTTGAACTTTTTCTTAGTCTTGGCTGTTAGTGCAAGATTCCCTTCCTTAGGACCCTTAGTTCTGCTTTGAACTCTGCCTTCTTCTTCCAAACAGTCATGCCAAAGTCTCTCAAAATCTGGTTGAGTTTCACGTCCACTCACAGAAGCCAAGAAAGTTTTCCAAGAATTTGGAAGGCCATCAAAAACAGTTTGTACAAGGTCATCATCGTCTACTGTAACCCTAATAGCAAAAAGTTGATCTCTTACCTGAGCAATGTTTGTGAAGAAGGAGGCCACTCCTTCATCTTTTTCCATCTTCAATGTACGAAGCCTGTTTTTCAAGACTCTCTTTTGACTGGGTGCTTTCTTTTCGTATAGATTTGTCAAAGTGTCAAAACACTTCTTGGTTGTCTTCAATGGTGTTATGGCATGCATTATGGTCTCCTTGACTGAGTCATAGATAATCCTTCTTTCCTTGGCTTGCTTCTTCTTGAACGCTACCCTTCCTGCATTTGATGTGGGTTCTTCTACAACACTGATGACCAAGTCATCAAGGTCATTTTCTTCCAAGGTGGCCATAAGCCTTGCTTTCCATGAATTGAAGTTTGCTAAACCCTCAAGCCTGTCCTCTGGTCTGAAAGTGGCAAAGGAAGCCATCTCTGATCCACTGAGGGACTGCTATCTCAGTCTGTACTGTCCCAAGGTCTATGGAAGGTACAATCACCTGCTCAAATGCTGTATACTTCACAAGCAAAGCTTTGATACCATGTTAAAATTTGAAATTTGATAGCAGTAATAGAATGTAAATAAAAATAGTGCAGAGATAGCTAGCAGTAAACACACATCCATAGAATTGAACACAATATTTTTCACAGGGAGACCTTTTAAGGACAAAAACCCCAAAGCAATTAATAATAGATTATCTCCAAAATGAGATGACTGAGTTTGTACAATAGCAGGCTGAGAACAAGCCTTTACAACAAATTAGAATTTGTTTTACTGAACAAGAAGAACCCTTTACAATGACTACTATCCCTAAACTCAAGACTTTTACTGCTGCCCAAAATTCAGGGCTTTTACTGCTGCCTGAAATTCAGGCCTTTTCCTGTTGCCCGAAATTTCCTGAACTGATGCTGTGGGTGGCCAAGCTGTAAGAGAGACTGTCTGAGTCTTATCTAAAGCTGATGTGAACTTTCTGAGGCTGTCGTGGAGTTAGAAAAGACTTGAAATCAAACCCTAGCTAAACTTGATAGCAACAGAATGAAGAGAAACAAACCCTAGCTGTTAGGGTACTTTGAACCAGCAGTAGAAAGAGTAATTCTTCGAGTAAGGACCAACAATTATGAAAAGAGAACCCAGCAGAAAAGTCACCCTCGACCTGATCTTAGGAGCAGAGAAACACTTTAAAAATTGATGGGATAACATGAGAAGTTTCCTTTTTATTTAGAGTGAGTCGAATAGCAAAGAAAAAAATTATGTTGGGGTCGACCTGACTTTATATATATATATATATATATATTTTTTTTTTTTTTTTTCTTTTAATAATGAGCTGAGCTGACCCATGAATATATATATATATATATATATATATATATATATATATATTTTTTTTTTTTTTCTTTTTAATAATGGGCTGAGCCGACCCATGAATATATATATATATATATATATATTTTCTTTTCTTCAAAAGGTGGGTACATGGACCAAGCCAAGCTATGCTTGGGTTTCATTGATCTTCAACAAGTCATCCAAGTGTTCTTCAAGGTCTTCATGTCCACTCCAAGTACATCATCATAAGGAGATAAATTAATTGCTTTACTTCACCCTCCTATTGCCACCAAGATCAAGTGCTAGGTATTTCAACAAGGGTTGATCAGTCCCTTGAGAAGGTCCCATAGTCCATAGATTAAGGGGAGGAGTACACCACTTGCCTAGACCCGGTCTAGGGCTTACAGTGAAAATCCTGGTAACTGACCAGGTGCCTCCATTCTCCCAGAGAATGGCTCTCAGCCCCAGGCTAAGCTTCCAATCCCACACTGGATCAATATCCTGGTAATTGACCAGGTGTCTCCATTCTCCCAGAGAATGGCTCTCGATGCTGCTTAGAAAAATCAACACCCTCCTTTGCAAGAGCCAGAGCCATGTGACGGGAAGCTATTGGTATTGAACCTTCGAAATCCCATCCAGCCTTTTTACGAACCGGGAGGTTTGCTGCTGCTTTGCTATAATATTCCCTACGGCGACGACCATAGATCTGAAAGCCACGACCTTGGGGTGTGGATGGGGGCGAGTCCCCTCCAGCAGGTGGACCTGGATACATCGTCAAGACTGGAGGCACAACCAGATCGGGCGAGGGATCAAGGAGAGGCGCTTAGGTCTGATTTTTTTTATTTTTTATCTTGCATCCTATCTTTTTTTTTCAGCAGAAAAAAACTACTATTGATATTCTTATAAGAATCAAATAGTACAAAAATAGTCTTGGTTCTTATGCAAGAAACCATTAACTTATACAGTTCCAGCTATGACAGCCTTGGCAAGCAGAGGCAAGCTGATCAAAAAAATTTCAAAAAGAACTTACAACACAAATTTCAGATATGAAAGGCAAAAATGGATTTATTTGCCAAGGAGTCATTACCAAAAAACTTCTTCAAAAAATAGTAGAAGAAAATGACTAGCATAAAGGGAATCTCAATCAAAGAAATAGGTGACACCCATATCTAGAATATCACTGTTAAACCATTCCTCCCAGATAAGGTCGCCTTCGATGCCATTAAGAGCTTGTTTAGAAAGCTTGTCAGCCTACGAATTGTGTTGTCTATAGATATGTTCAAATGATATGTTCTGAGCCTTTGAGATTTCCTTCCTTGTGCGAATGCACCAGTGCCTCAGATTAGTGACTTTAAGACTGTAGTCACCAGTTGCCCATTTGATGGTGACTCGTGAGTCTCCATAGATTTTGATGTCAACTAAACCAAAAATGTTTGCTAGCTTTACCACACACCAGAGGGCTAAAAGTTCCGCCTTCATGTTGCTTCCAGACCCACAATTTAAACGTACCGAAAAATAATGATCCTCGTTGAGAAATATTACCCCTCCAACCGCACAAACTCCATGTTGCGCTGCTCCATCAAAGAAAAGAACAGGCTGTGTTACCTTAAAAGAAAAGGAACCGATTCTGGCAACCTGCATCTTGTGGTAGTCCTCCTTATATGAATGAAACATATTTAAGGCAACCATACCGCAAACCACTACCTCAGGATTTTTATCTTTAAAAAGAGCACAATTCCGAGAATACCATATTGCCCAAGCAATTCAAATAGCTAATGTAAATACAGGCTTGAAATATATATACCAATTTAATAAACGACAATTAAAGTCACCCACATCCCAATGGTGAACAATGTTCAATTTCGAGGCACAGAATTCCCAAACTTTGATAGAAAAGCAACATTCCACAAATAAATGCTGAGTAGTTTCTGCTTGATTCATACAAAGACTACATCTATTTGGACCTGACCAACCTCTTTTCAGCAAATTCTCCCAAGTCTTTAGTTTATCCTGTAAACCTAGCCATAAGAAACATTTCAATTTCAAGGGGACTTTCCACTTCCATAACCTCTTATACCACCATTGCTGAGGGAATATGTATTTTTCCTGAGAGATCCTGATATAGGCTGTCTTCGCAATCACTGATCCAAAACTGGGGTTCCCAATCCATACTAGATGATCCCTTTCTGTATTTATCTTGACACCTGCAGTATTAAGGGCCCTAATATAAATATCCCATTCCTGAGCGAGGGATCCAACAAGCCCAAGATCTTTTGAGTTCATCCAAACAACATTTGAAAAATTCCTTTGTCTATGAACTATAATATTGTTTAGAGTGGGCCGTCCCAGAGCCTTCAGGTATTGTACCAATGTATCAGAAAGACGAAAGGAGTCCTCCAATCCAAGTATAGGATCCAATCCAACATGGACATTCCTACCTGATCCAACCTGCCAACAAATATCTTTTGTGATCCAACTAATGACTTTCATAAAACCCCTCCAGACCGGTGAGAAATTCCAGCCAACCAGCTTCGGTTTTCTAATCCATACAGTCTGATTTTTGGCACTGTTTTCAAGGCATCCGTACAGTTCTGTCAGTGAGGTGTTGGCACAAAATTCAAGGCAACAGGAAGATAAGTACCGTTGTTGTAAAATTTGGAATTTGTCTTTAAAAGAATAAAATCTCTCTTGAACAGGTTTTCCCTTGGGGGTTTTATCCTGGACCATTTTGGTCAAAAATACCGAGTCAAATTTTTATGTGCATGGCTGTTATAATTTTCTGAGTAAAAAAAGTTAGGCTGAAAATTATTTTTTTGAGTTAATTAAGTTGAAAGAATTTCATGTGTTTCAAGTTAAAATAAAATTTTATATGTGAAGTATATGCATGTTGGGGTTTGGGCATTAAACTACACGGAGAAGTTTGTAAAACTTGAAACCGGGTTGGGGTTCAAAATCTTTCATGGTATCAGAGCATTGGTAAAAAGCAAAAACTAAACACTAAAAAAAAATCCGATTTGAGAAAGAAGGGTTTGTGAAGAACAGGTTCTTGAACATATTTCTTTTGAGAAGAACATAAACAGGTTGTAGTCACGGTCATTGGACTTAGACTAGAGGACAGATTGGATGGGGCTGCAAATTTTAGTCCATGGAAGGCTAGGATAATGTTAATACTGGAGGAGAATGAACTATGGGAAATAGTTCACAGTACAGTAGCAAATCCAATCACAGTTCCTACCGATGCTACATATAGGGAAACCTTCATGAAAAAGGATGTGAAAGCAAGGAGGATCATTCTTGATGCCGTGAAGGATCATGCGATCCCACATATTTCAGCGAAGGCTCATGCCTTTCAGATGTGGACAACTTTAACTAATTTTCACCAAAGTTCGAATGAAAACAGGAAGATGGTGTTGAGGGAAAAGTTGAAGGGTGTTCACATGAGTAAGGGTGAGGGCATGGCATCCTACCTTACTAGGATCACACAGGTGAGAGATGAACTTGCCGCTAACGGGGAGGTTGTACAGGGAAGTGAGTTGGTGCGGACAGCGTTAAATGGCGTGACACAACCATGGGGTGTCTTTGTACAGAATGTGGTTGCTCGTGAGCATATGCCTTCTTGGGATCATCTTTGGGAGGACTTCATACAAGAGGAGACTCGGAAAGGCTACATATAGGGTAGTTCATCACATAACAGGGAGGATGATGACAATGTAGTGTTGGCAGCAAAGGGAAAGAAGAAGAAGTTCAAGAAGGGTCATAAGGGTGGGGCCAAACAACACGCTGGTGAGCAAAAGAAAGACATGAGCAAAGTCAAGTGTTTTGCTTGCCAGAAGTTTGGACACCATGTTGGACAGTGTCCGAACAAGAAGAAGAAGGGGCATCAGCAGATATTGATGATTTTGCTTCACGTTTTGAGGAAGAGTTTTCTCTCTATGCTGGTTGCACAGAGAGGATTTCTAGTACCAGCAGTGATGTGGAGGACCAGATTCAACATTCTCTATTGGTTGGCCATTCGTTGAGTGCTTCCGCCACTCCTTCCACTTGGTACATTGATAGTGGGGCTTCGAGCCATATGGGTGTTCGAGATATGTTCATTGAGATGACTGAAACCGGCTTGCGTGTAGAGGTAGTGTTGGGTGATGACACTATTGTGAGAGCAGTTGGGCGAGGGACTTGTTATCACACAACTTGTAGTTGCCCCTAGTGGTATCCCATCCGGGACGGTAGAGGAGACAGGCAACTAAAGAGGTGACCCAAGAGATGCCACGGTTCCCAATGCAAGGTGGGAGTCACGTCAACCGAGGCACTCTTCGCTTTAGGTCAAGGTGAAACAAGACCTAGGGGGAGACCCTATAACCAATCACAATTGATTGGACCCAAGCAAAGGTTCCTAGGGATGAGTAAATGGTAAGTTACGGAAACCAATGCAAGGTAAGTGGACCTAGAAATTAAAGTATGGTTGAAGGTGGTTTGAGAGATGACTAGTGTTTTAACCAATGTATGACTTAGGCCACTTGATGAGCTAGAAAGACAAGGTGTAGTACCATATGTTTACACAAATGGGTCCTATTTTCTTGGGATGTGTGAAATGGCTTTAAGTGGGCCCACAAGGTGAAGCTAGGGATGAAATTAGTATTAGAGGTTAGGTAATGATTAGATCTATGGATCTAAGTTGATTTTAGGAGTACCCATGTACTAGATCTAGGGTTTGACACAATTCCCAAGGAGTGCGACTTGCTTTGAGGAGGACTAGTGCCTTGTTAAATGGGCTAATGGGGTCAAAAAGGTATGTCAAAGTGTAGATCGGGACACCTAGGAGCCAAGTCAAGTGGGCTAAATGAGATTGAATGGTTGGATCTTGCTAGATCTAGGTTTTCATGAAATGACCCTAAGTGGACCACAATCCCTTGAAACAAGGAATGCTACCCCCAAGGCAGATCGTCACAAAATGATACTTTAGACCTAGGTTTCAAGGTATGGCCAATCCAAATCCACAGAAATCTCAAACACCCACTTCCTCAAGGTGGACAAACTCACCTTCCCCAGGTAGTGCGACTTTGCTCAAGGAGGGCTAAAAGAGGGGTTAGGTGGACCAAATCAAGTCCAATGGCTACCAAACTATAGATCCAAGTGGCTTATGCCCCGATCTATGTGGATCCCAAAAACCAAGTCAATCCAAGGGTTAGATCTTAGTAGATCTGAAATTTGAGGTGCCAAGAAATTCAAAAGGGGGTTTTAACCCCTTAAAACATGGAATGATGTCCACAAGGTAGAATTCACCAAAGTAAGAATCTAGGGGTAGGTTATCAAGTGTGTAGATTACCAATCAAGTGGGATCTCACCTACCCATGTGCTAGATCTAACCAAACAAGCCTCTCTCTAGGAAGTGCGATTTGGGTTCAAGAGGGCTTTTTGCCTTGAAAAGTGTGTCAATTTTAAGCCAATCATCACCAAACTATAGATCCAACTAGGGGTGGATGCTATAGAGGTGGGTTTTCAATATCTCTTCAAAAGCAAGGCTAGATCTAAGTAGATATAAGAAAAACAAAAAACAAGGGTTTTAATCAATTAGGGTTTTTATGATCTAGAAATTATGGATGATTCAAGGAAGAAGAAGATCATACCTCTTGGAGCATACCTGGATGAAGAGATGAATGCTAGTTGAGACGAGGATTACTTTGCCAAAGATCAAATGGAGAATTCTTGAAACCCTCTTGCCAAATCGATTTTCCCAAGCCACATGTGATTCCCTCTAACCTGTCAAAACCAAGGAGCAAAGCATCAATTAGTTTAACATGTTGAAAGTAGATACAAGCAAGAGAGATATAAACAAAGAATAGTTGGCACAAAGGCAAAACTACTCCCTGTCAAACCAAAACGTCTTCCTCCAAGCTTGAAGGGCAAGCCTCCCCACCAATTCGCACTTGTCCAAAAACGTCCTCTTAACCTGTAAATAAGATATGGCAAATATGCAAGATAGCTACAATAGATCCTCTAGTGCAATGGACAAAAGCATTTACAATCAAAACAACCAACATCCACTCCAATCCAAGCATGTACTCCAAAAGATAGAAATTTTATTCCAAGAGCCTAGAGCCAAAAATCTCTAGATGAATTTTACAATGAGAGGCTCCCTCCTTAAATAGGATGGGGAGAGAGTACAATCCTAACCACTTTTTACATGAGTGGCTAAGATTAAAAGATCAAAAGATCTAATCGACGGCTAACAATAAATCATAACAATACATCACATGGATCACCCAATATAATGATAGCGCCCCCACTAAATGGTACAAAAGGAGGGTGACGTCATCCACTAGAGGGGTAAAAGTACAATGATCCACCTCATGATGACTAGGACATGACAAAATAAGCACATGGTGGGGCTAGGAGGCATCAATCCTTACTAGCTCATCCCCAAGGCACAATAAAATAATAAAATATGTCCAAGATAATATAAATAATCAAATCTGTCCTCAAAATCTGTGACAGACAAGCAGTAAAAGACCTCCTGTGATCAATGTGGGCATACCCACATGGTGAAAACTGACTGGAAGATAATGAGATCACCCTGGAAGACCTCTGCGAAGACCAAATACCAAAACCTTGCCTCAATTGCCCAAATCGAATTCCTCAGTGACCACTTTATCCCATTTTTTAACTGCCTCGGTAACTATGAAAGTGCCAAAACTGCCTCCTAGGGCATCTGCGCTGTCCATCTGAGCCCACCAGGCTCTCCAGAAGGGGGGGTTAATGGTAAAAACAAGTGGCTGGACCACCCCCTCCATCATCAACGCCCTAGGTGAACTGGCCTCTCATGGCCCCTGCTGCTCAGGCTGGGAAATTAGCCCCAAATCTGGTCAACAAGTGTAAAACTGCATCAATCACTGTCAGAAGTGCCCGGAACTGAAAGATAAGTGTCTCATTGGATCCAGAAGACCCAAATCCACTAGAAATGTGTACTCATACACCATGGGTTGCCCAAATGGGCCAGCTGTAGGGTCCACCATATATGAACAATGCATAATCCGCTGATCTGAAGTAATAATGAAACCTGCTGAACTGCATCAATCATCATCTGCATCATACGTCCATCATATGATCTCATCATCAAGTATGTGGGACCATGAATCATCATCAATAAGCATATATATATGGTCCACATCATCATGGATCCCAAGAATATACAACCAAGGATAAATCACATCAGTAGACTAAGACATGCTTCTCTAATCATTCTCACAGCCAAGCTCAAAGTATAACATCCATTCAGTGGCATTAATCAAGTTAGCATATTCTGTTGTTATATAAAATTACTTGCACACTAGTTCAAATGACAAACTCACCCATTGGACATGGTCAAACTGCTAGTGAAGGATGAAGGCTAGGAACAAGGTTGGGTTAAGGGGTTGACTTGTCTAACTTAACTCAATAATACTTTGGACAGGGAGAAGGGGGAAGCTACAAACTCTGTGCTAGACAAAATAACACGGGAAATGGCTGTGCCTCACAAATGGATAAGTTGTTCAGAGAGTGTTTATTCAACTTAGGCATCATGTCTACATCAAGTTGATCCAGGTTCATTAGGATCATTCAATTTTATTCCATGGCCTTTTTGGCCTACACAACCCTTCGGATTTCAGATGTGCTGATAAGCACAACTAGTTGCAGCTTGCATCCAGGGCATGTTTTCAAATATATATAAGGTCAGCAATTGTTTAGATATAACTTTTAAGAACCATTGCTTTTTGGACCTTTCTTATACTCTTCGAGGAGTATTTTTAGCTGTTCATCGCTCTTGCCCTTTTTAGTTTCCGTGGGCGAATTTATAAGTTTCCATAGGTAGAACATGAGCTTTCAGTTTTAGCCAACAACATCTCAAGTGACTAGGGGGAGTTCGAGCCAATGCCAAACATCAGGACAATCGACCAGAATGATTTAGGCCTACAATCCAACTCACCAAAGGCAAGTTTTGTCACCAACTCAGAGCCGAGACACTGAATATACAGGGATGCGGTCGAAACACAGAGGTAGAAAAATAGGGAAGTCCTCAGTATCAGAAAGTCAAATGAGAAAGGTCAAGGTTTAAAGTCAAATAGGAAAGTCATGTATGGATGGAGTCAAGTGAATATGGAGCCTACACTAGCAGACAACTGGTGTCAGAAAAGACCATATCTATGTAAGGTGAAAACCAGTGGGTTTTGTTAAATGACCTAAATGTGCAAGCAATTGTCCATTTTATGATTTATAGTTCATTTTAAACAGTTTGCCACATTAGGAATAATATACCAAGCAGATGTTGTAAACATGACTAAATCAACAAGATAATAATCCACAGTCAGTGATAACATATCCATAAATCATACAACATCATCATACTAATCATCATGTACCATCTGAAACACTGTTGCAATACATCTCTAAGCACTGAACTAAAACTGTATGGGATAAAGGGTCACATCGGTCATCAAATCTGAACTCTCAAGGCTCAGCCTTGATACAAGGTCTAACATAAATCTGAATAATATACTGCTCTGATCATGAGTCATCCAAAATATATAGCCATGCTCTGGAATAATGGAAGCTCTGGAATGTGCAGATATCTGCTGAACAAGGATAGTAGCCCTGCTACTATAGTGTGATAACAGGACTGTTACTTTTCAGAGGGAGTCTATGTAGTCCATGACATTGAGGGATGTCTTGTACGTCCCCAAGATGAAGAAGAACCTTGCTTTAGTTTCCACTATTGAGGACAAGGGCTTTGGAGTATATGTCCTAGATGGGAAAGTGTATGTTTTTCCCAGAGCAGTAGGACCGTCTACTTCATGTGCCATTGGAGTTAGATGTGAGAAACTGTACAAGCTTCTCTTCCAGCCTCATCATGCATTGGCCCATACTAGCAATAGCAATGAGATGTGTGAGTTATGGCACAGGAGGATGGCCCACCTTTATCATTCAACTTTGAGATTGCTGACGGAGATGTCTACAGGTTTACCACAGTTCAACACAGAGCAGGGTGGTGTGTGCAGAGGGTGTGCTTTGGGAAAGTACACCAAGATTGCTTTTTCAAGCAGTGATACTAGATTAGGTGGAGTACTGGATTTGATTCATTCCGATTTATGTGGAACCATGTCTTCTGCTTCGTTGACAGGATTTGAGTATTATATTAGTTTCATTGATGATCACTCCAGGAAGACCTGGATCTACTTCCTGAGAAACAAGAGGTCTGAGGAAGTCTTGAAGAGGTTCCAAGAGTTCAAAGCTCTTGTGGAGAACCAAACAGGGATAAAGATTCGGGCACTCATGTCAGACAATGGGGGTGAGTATACCTCCAAGGAGTTTGATGAGTTTTGCAGACAGGAGGGCATCAGGAGATAGTTGACAGTTCCTTATACTCCACTGCAGAATCGAGTTGCCGAAAGGAAGAACAGATCTATAGTGAGAGCAGCTAGAGCCATGTTGCATGATCAGAGTCTTCATTTCTTTCTATGGGCAGAGACCTGTAGTACTATTGTTTATGTGCAGAACAAGAGTCCACATCGTGCATTGGGACGTAAAACTCTTGAGGAGATGTTCATCGAGAAGAGGCCTGAGATAGACCACTTTTGCATATTTGGATGCCTTACGTATTCTCAAGTCCCTTCTGAGAAGACGACAAAGTTAGAGCCCATGGCAGAGAAAGGCATCTTTGTTGGTTATAATGACTATAAAGGCCTTCCGCTTATACCTTCCTGCACAGAGGAAAGTTGTGGTGAGGAGGGAGGTGAGATTTGAGGAGTGGGCCTTCAGGAAGTCTTATGATTTAGAGATGGTGGAGCAGTAGGTTGTGACTCCACAGGTGACAACATCTCAGAGTTTAGGAGTCAGGGCACAGGGTCATAGGTCTCAGGGGTGACTGGGTCACAGGTTATAGGTCCATCAGTTTTAGGTACTCAATATACAGGGACTTCTGGTACAGGCACAGGTTTCACCTTCATGTGATTCGGGCACACATGGTATAGGTTTAGGTTCACCAAGTACAGGGTCTCAAGCCACAAGTACTTCTTCAGGGAGACAATTGTCAGATGAGGAGGGCCTACCACAGGAAGCTACTTCCAAGAAACATAAGCCAAGTTGGCTTAAGGAGCTTGTGAAGGAAGCTGAGGATTTTGTGGGGCCACCTAGAAGGGAGGTTAGAGAGGCAGGGCACCAAAGAGGTTTTCCAATTACATGGCAATGGTGACCAGCTTGCGTGAGTCCGAGTCTACTACTTATGAGGAAGCCTCTACACACCAGGTTTGGAGAGATGCCATGATGGAAGAGTACAATTCCATCATGAAGAATGGTGTGTGGTAGATTGTTCCGAGACCAGAGGGGAAGTTAGTTGTGACTTCCAAGTGGCTCTATAAAATCAAGCATGTTGCGGATGGCAGCATCGAGAAGTACAAAGCTCGGTTTGTAGCGCGAGGGTTCTCACAAGTTGAGGGAGTTGATTATGACGAGACATTTGCGTCGGTTGCTAGATTTTCTTCGATCAGAGCAGTGATCTCCATTGTTGCACAGATGGGTTGGAGGATTCATTAGATGGATGTGAAAACCGCTTTTCTAAATGGTTTTCTACAGGAGGAGGTATATCTAGAGCAGCCATAGGGCTTTGAGATTCATGAGAGAGATTCTCATGTGTGTAGGCTGAAAAATTCCTTGTATGGCCTGAAGCAAGCCCCTTGGGCTTAGTACTCGAGGATTGATTCATATTTGCTTTCGATTGGGTTTCAGAAGAGTGAGGTTGATCCCAACCTATACTTCATTGTGGTTGGAAACTTGGAGGTGATCCACTCATTCTTCTGTTGTATGTTGATGATCTATTCATTACAGGAGGAGAGCACCTGATTGAAACATGCAAGAAAGATCTTGCTTCAGAGTTTGAGATGATTGACCTTGGGTTGATGCATTACTATTTGGGGATGGAGATTTGGCAGGAGGATGGACGTGTTTTCCTAGGGCAAGGAAAATATGTTGTAGATGTTCTAAAGAGATTTCAGATGGAGGAGTGCAAACCCATGTCCACACCCATGATCACCAACTGGACAAAGCTTCATGCTTTTGAGGGAGAGTTGGTTGATCCTACTTTGTACCATCAGCTTATAGGTTCATTGATGTATTTGGTCAACACCAGACCAGATTTGAGTTTTGTGGTGAACACTCTCAGTCAATTCACGGTGGAGCCCGGGAGAGTGCATTGGACTACCGCAAAACACAATTTGAGATATCTTGCAGGGACAATAGATTATGGTATGGACTACAGGAGGTCAGATGGAGTGGGCTTGGTTGGTTTCACGGATTTGGATTGGGTAGGCAGTGCTTCGGACCGGAAGAGCACTTCTAGTTGTTGTTTCAGTTTGGGCTCGGCAGTTGTGTTGTGGTTCAGTTGGAAACAAAAGTTCGTTGCTTTGAGTTCTGCAGATGTTGAGTACATGGCAGCCAGTCAGGATAGTTGCGAGGCATTGTGGCTTCGCAAGTTGATGGTAGACTTATTTGGTCATGAGCTTAGGCCTACAGTTATACATTGTGATAATCCGAGTTGCATCAGGCTCTTTGAGAATCCAGTATTTCATGACAGATCAAAGCACATAGAGATCAAATATCACTTCATCAGAGACTATGTTCAGAGAGGAGTTGTTGAGTTGCAGTACATTTCTACTGATGAGTAGGTGGCGGACATTCTCACAAAGTCTTTGGGAAGAGGGAAGCATATTTATTTCAGAGACAAAATGGGAGTAGTGAAGAACACCTTCCTCAGTAAGAGGGAGTGTTGAAAAGTTACTGTTATCACCTAGGCTGTAGTTACCCCTATGGATGTATCCAGTCATGGATGGCAATAGGGAAGGGCAACTCAAAAGGTGCAACCACGATCACCTCGACCTCCAATGTATGGTTGTCACGCCAGTCGAAGCAACCTTCGCTTTATGTTATCTAGCCCAAACAACCAAGGGGGAGACCCGATCTACTCCCGACAGGAGAGATCAAAACCAAGACACCAAATCAGGGTATTTCTAAGTGAAGTTAGGTGTATGGTTTATCCTAGATCTAAGGATGAAGTCACAAGCCAAGTGAGGGGTTCAATAGGTATAGCTTTGGTTCATAGTTGATGTAAGAGTGACTTATAATGTTTGAAGTGAGATCTAGGGCTAATGTACTAGTTCATTGTCAGAAGATCCACTGCCTTGGGAACCGTGTCCAGTGTAGGGTAGTTTAAGGGTTGTATTGGGGCTAACTAATATAGATGACAAGCTTGACCATGATACATGATAGCTTCAAGGGTTTAGTTCACCATGCATAGGTCAATCCACATGTCAATCCAACAATCTAGGAAAGTCGAATTAACTTGGAGAGAAGCCAGTGCCTTGGGAATTGGGAAGTGGAGTCAAAGTAGGGTTGACTTGTGGTTTAGGACTCCTAATACATGGGACAAGTAGGCAATAGAGGTCTTGATGGATGAATGTGTCTAGATCTAGGTTTGACCCAAGTGGACCACAATCCCTTAAAACAAGGAATGCTATCCCCAAGGCAAGATTTGACAAAGTGATAGTCTAAACCTAGGTTTTGAATTATCCCGGTTCCAAATCTCCAAAAATCTCAAGTACCCACGTCCTGGAAGTGAATCAACTCACTTCTCCAAGGTGGTGCGACTTTGCCCAAGGAGGCTAAAAATGGGGGTTAGGTAGGTCAAGACAAGTCGGATGGCATCCAAACTTTAGATCCGGGTAGGTTGGTCAAGTAGGAGTATGGATCTATAATTTCGTGGCAATCCAACGGCTAGATCTTAGTAGATCTGAGTTTGAGTGTTCCAAGTGGTCCAAAATGGGGATTAAATCCCTTAAAATGTGGAATAGGGCCCACAAGGTGAATTTCAGGAAAGTAACAATCTGGGTGTATGTTATTGGATGTGTAAATGACAAATCAAGTGGAATCTCAAACACCCACCACCTAGATCTAGGTCAACTTGCTCAAACTAGGAAGTGCGCTTTGCTTGGGAGGAGCTAAGTTGGCATGGGAGGGGGGTCAAACGGGAGCCAATCCTCACCAAACTATAGATCCGGGATGCCGTGGATGCTATAGATGTGGGTTTTCAATATTATGCCCAACAACCCACTAGATCTAAGTAGATCTGAGAAAATGTAAAAATGGGGTTTTGATTAATTAGGGTTTTAAATGTTTTTGACAATTGGATAGATCATGGAGATAGAACTTACCTTGCGATCATACCTGAGTGATGTGAATGAGATGCCTTGATGTTGAGGAAGACTCCCGCAGAGATCAAATGAGAGATTGTTGATTTGCTTGCCGAATTGATGCCCTAGCCCACAAGTGCGACCTCCTCTACCTGTCAAACCAAGGAATAGCGATTCAATTAGTAAGATCAAGCATGGAGGAAATACAAGAGAAATGCAATAGTAACATGAAATAGAAGGTCCTGGGACAGTAATACTCCCTGTTACCAACGAAGAAGAAGTAGGGAGAGTCTTCCCCTACCAATATCTCCTCCTCCAAGCAAATCGGCCTCCACCTGTAGATGCAAAATCGTGGTACAAAGATATGGCAAACAAGATCTCCAATAACTCAGTGCAAAGGAAGAACCAACGAACGAACACCAAAAACATTCACCACAACACTGGAGATAGATGCAATAATAATTTTCTATTCCAATAATCCAGAGCCAAAAGTCACTTTACAATGAGGAGCTCTCTCCTTTAAATAGGAAGGAGAGGCATCAAAATCCTAACCACTTTTTGAATGAGTGGCTAAGATTAGAAGATACAAATGTCTAATCAATGGTTGAGATGAGCTCAACAATAAAATACATGGATCACTAATAAAATATAATGTAAGTGGACAAAATCGCCCTATAAGAGGGGAATCCCACCAAATCATGATGACAAAATATCATAAGAGGCTTATGGTGGGTCCAAGGGGTAATTTTATCCCTCCTTGGTCAATCCCCATAGCACAATACATATAAAATAATCACCAAAGTACCAAATCGTGCCTCCATGGTCAAGTCGTGGGCCTTGTTGCCAACTAAGTTGCACTTGGTTGGATTATCAAGCGAGCGGGCAAAGTAGAACGTGACACATGTTCAGTTTTGGTGATTTGATGACCAGCTGGGCCTTTAAGGGCCCCCGTTTTTTTAAATTTTTTCCACATGTCCATGGCCCTGCGGGGTTTGTAATAAAAACGTGCTAGCATGGTGTTTTGTAAAAGACTCGGTTCCTTAAGACTTTTTGGCCAAGTCAGGTATTCCAAGGAGTTTTTTTCACCTATCTATTATGTTTTGCATCACTGCATTGCATAATTAATTGGTTTTTCTCCTGCTCCTCCAAAGCTGGAATGCCTGGGGAGGCTGACGGGCCTTAGGGAATTATTAGAGTCTACGGGTCAATGTATATGAACATGCTAGGCGTTATTTTTGAGTCATATGGACATGTCTAAGACCCCCTAGGTGTTTTTTTTAATTTTCGGCAGGTTTTAATTTTTCCGTAAATTGGGCCATTTTTTAATGGTTCAATTAAAAAATTTGTAATTGGCCTATCTGGGGCGTCTGGAGGTATTTTTTGCCTTAGGGGTACTCGTTTTCTGACTCAGAGTACCCCCTAAACCCCTAAACCCACTTTTCCTAATGTTTGGGTGCTTCTACTTTGGTCAAAATCAAAAAAATCAAAAAATCCCAAAAAAGTCATAAAAAAATCAAAAAAGTGAAAAATGACTTAAAAAAATTATTAATTTTTTGGAGTAATGACAACTCTGATTTGGATCAGCATCATATGTGGAGGATATTGGGCTGATTTGAGAGTGTTTTGGCAGCCCCAAAGGTGGAGATAATCGTGCCCATTGAGGAAGGGCGCATTTACCATGAGGAGGGGCGCATTCACTAGTATGGGCAGCCCACGAGTTAAGGGAGGAGCAGCAATAATAGTGCTGATATGGTAGCACGTTTTGGGCTGCATATTGGGCAGCTAGAATAGGGGATGGCAGCCCCATTCCCCTCCACCATCCATGCCACGCTCCCTCTCTCCATTTAGCAAGTGCGCCCTCCCTTCCTTAGTGTTTTTTTTCTATAAATTGAAGCATGCTCTCCATTGTTCACTAGTGAGAATGGGAGCAGCTAACTTATGATTGTAATAGATTTATCATTTTGAATAAAAGAAGACTTTGGAGGTCAGCTTGTGGTGTCTTGGTTACATGTGGATGAAGTATCTTGATTTCTCTTCCAAGGTGACTTGTGCATAAGTCTTATTTTTCAAGGGTGTGGTGTGCTCATCTATGAGATAAGTTGTTTGTCAAATTTGTTTATTTGTAGCAGCTTAGTTTCTTATGAGTATATATATATCTACACTTAATCTTTTGTTTGGTGAGATCTGTGATGTGCAGGTGTCTTTTTGAGTTGGCAAGAAGCAGGATCTTGTTTGTTTTCCGCTTTTTACTAATCATTATTTGCAGATATAGTCCCTTCATACATCACTGAACCATCTTCAAAGCTTCGATTTTCAACAAGGATTTGTTCCATCTCTCTCTCTCTCATTTATAAAAAATTCAAATTTTATGATTTACTAGTACTTTCTTTTCAAAAAAAGAAAACTAGTTTAATTTGTCGAAATCTTTCAAATTTTTTCTAAAGAAGTATTAGATCTGATTGCATAGTATTATCTGGCTGCCATAGAGCTGATAATTTGCAGCCATTAAAGGGCTAGCAAAGATCCCAAGTAGACAAGCTCCATAGCTTGTTTTACTTGGTTATTTTTGTCATTTTTACTT
Source organism: Larix kaempferi (assembly GCA_027924585.1). Classification (NCBI taxonomy): domain Eukaryota; kingdom Viridiplantae; phylum Streptophyta; class Pinopsida; order Pinales; family Pinaceae; genus Larix; species Larix kaempferi. The sequence goes on along the minus strand of BSBM01000435.1, from coordinate 13,415,628 downwards.
AGTTTTTTCCTTAGAAAATTTTGGGTTTCTTAGGAGGTGTTCCAAAGACACTCTTAAAGTGTTTTTGGGCATCTTGTACTAATTATTGCTTGCTGGTTTGCAGCAGAAGATGAGCAGGTAGGAGGAAGTGCTGGCAAAATTTCGAGCATCCAGGCGATCCGGAAGACAAATTTCCATATTTTTCAAAACCGGTCATATTTTTCCTATAATTTTGTAAGCCACCAAGTCACATTAAGTAGACTTGGGGCACTTCTCCATTATCATTGTAAACATTTTAAACGAGAGCAAGTGGGCTAGCCAGCGCCCATACCCCATCCCCCCAGGGGTGGCCTGTGTCGTCTCATTTTCATGGCGTGATTGTTAGAGTAGTTTTATTTCTTGTTTATCGGCATTAAATAAAATCAATTAGGACTAAAATAAACCTTGTTGGTCCGTTTCACTAGCGGGCCACAAGTTCATTCACAACCTAGCTTTTCACATTTTTTTTACAAACTCATAACGCCCCCCTTGCTTTCCCGAAGTAGGGTTTTGTATGAGGGCTTGCCCAAAATACATGCCTGAAAAGAGACTCTTGGGGTTATAAAAAAAGATAAAATTTGGGTTCTTAAAATTTTATAAAAATATACCAAGGTCTTCTCCCGTATGCTCTGTGGCCAACTTGCAGCTTAGTCTGATCCAGTTGGTACACACCAGAAAGGAGTGGATGACTAGTAATAGGACTTAACACCACCCCAATAAAAAAACCTTTTTGTGAAAATCCGGCACAACACGCAATTTGTTGTCGTGGGCAAATTTCCCAGAAGGCTTGGGATAAAACTGGATAGCGACCTCTTGGAAACCGTTAGGCTTGCCCTCGTTGGTATAGCATCTGAACACCTCCTCGAGACTCCGATCCAGCCTAAAGCCTGAGAGGGAAGCCACGCTTCAAATTTCCGGACATGTTCCCCCGTACCTTGCGTATATCGGGAACCCACCTGCCTTAATAAAAAAGATCACCATCACATTAATCTTTAAAATAAACCAAGAACACTCCACAACATTTACTTTTTCTGTTTATGCACTTGTTATTTGACTCCATAGCAAGGCACTGGTCCTGATGCAAATTTCATTTTATTGTTGACTAGTATGCAGTTGAATGATGATTATTCTAAATGGGAGTAAATGATAAATGTGTTTTTATTTGAAAAAGGTATATGTTGTCTGTTCTTGGTTATCAAAAGTATTTTTCTAACTCCTAGATTAGAAGCTTTAGTTTCTTTTTATTTTTTTAGGGTCTACCCCCCTTGGCTTCGCTAGGAAAGCCTAGACGGAGGAGTCGAGTCCCAAGTGACAGCACTTGACTCTGACTTGCCCCCAAGGCCACACCAGCAGCTTGAAGACTTCTGTTGCTTTTTCCCAGGTGTGGAACCAGGCGGCAACATTTTGGCGCCGTTGCCGGGGATAAGTCTTTCTATTCCCGGAATACGACTTTTGAGTTTTCCTTTTTGTTTTCGCTTTGTTTGATGTATGTAGTGAATTTTTTAAATTGACTAAGAACATCTGGCGACTCCACTGTCAACAAATCTACCAAGGCGTTTTACAAGAAGGAATCCTCAGAACTTGCTTCAGTTCTTTCCTGAGCCTGAAAAGGTCTATCATAGAAGGAAAAGCAAGTTATCTTCTCGAAAAACCCTTGAGGATCTTGGTTCTCAGTCAATTTCTGATATTCACCTTTTATTCACAGAAAATAATTTGAATAATCTTATTGTTGAAATGGCTGAGTTTGGTCCTTATGATTTTACTGCTATAGTTGGTTACCCTCATGATATCCCTGAAAAAGCCATTGATAAGTTGCCATCTTTTCAAGGAAATAATGCTATTAGTGCTAAATCCCATATAACTCGTTTTTGCCATTGTTTTGACAAGTGGTGCTTGGGTGCCAAGCATGAAGATGTAAAAATGAAGTTGTTTGCTTTATCTTTGGAAGAAAATGCTTATGAATGGTTTAACAAGTTGGAAGCTGACAAGTACAAGACCTACAAAGAAATTGAAACTGCTTTCTTGGCCAAATGGGGGGACATCAAAGAAGACCGCTACCTTCTAGCTGCCTTGACCAATACTAAGAAAAATGAAAATGAGACAATGGAAGAATTCAACAACAAATTCAATGAAATTGTGGGTAGACTTCATGCTGATATCAAGCCACCTGATAATTCCATCCTCATTTACTACATGGAAGCTTTTAGTGGGGAGTTGAAATATCAATTAGCTGATAAAGAACCTACTGATCTAAAGAAGGCCATGGAATTGGCCGAGAAAATTGATAAGAACATGCTAAATTGTGGCAAGTCTCATCTTCCTGGTTTCACAAGGGCCCATGTTCCTATGAAGCAAAGCGAGAGTAAAGATAAAACCATTAGCACTGAGATCAAGGATCCTTCAAAGGAACCTTTGAAAGAAATTTCCCAACTCTTAAAAGAAGCTGTTTCAAATCAAGCCTCCAACATGACTGCCATACAGAACAGGTTGATCTCCATTGAAAGATCTCAAAACCACCAAGTCTCAAATCAGTATGTGCCTAAGCCCCAATATGCTCCTAGGCCTCAATATCAGAGAAAAGTTCCATTTCAAGATCAGAGGACCCCAAATCCTTTGGAGACTGTAAATACTCTTTCAGAAGAAATTCCTCCCTTTTGTAGGGCATGTGATAGTTTCCATGAAGAGTCTACTTGTGCTATATTTAAATGGTCAATGGAACAGAATCCGTCAGAAGCCAGTAGCAGTGTCAGATTAGCAAGCGAGCCTGAGAACCAGCCTGAATATATCAATGTTGTGGGTCAAACTCACCCTGTCTCTAAAGAAACTTGGGAACAAGCTAGATGTTACAGCCAAGACTTGAAAGATAAAGCTACCCTTAGATTTGGTGAGATGCCTCCACCAGAGAAGATTCTTGAGATGTCAAAGTTCAAAGGCCTAACATATCAAAGAAAGAACCATATTGGAACCTCAAACTCAAATCAGAATATCCCTAAGGTAACACCTTTTTCCAACTCTGAAAGTCTTCATGTCGATTTGGCTCAATGGTTATCTTCTGCAAAGATTCCTGTTCTTGTTACTGACCTTATCAAAATCCCAAGCTTGAAAGAAAATCTTATGAAAGTGATAGATCATCCTCAACATGAAAAAGGCAAGGCTCCTATGGACTCAGAGATAGTTAATCTTAACCAGACTAGAGAAGAACCTAACCATAAAGATGACCCGATTATTTTGCATAGTGTGGATCCTCATAAGGAAGACCACCCTCCTTTCTATGTCTCCTTGCTGGTAAATGATATGCTTGTGCACAATTGCATGTTGGATTCTGGTGCTTCTTCCAATGTTATGACCAAAAGGGTTATGGATCAATTGGGCTTAAAAACAACTAGACCCTATCACAATGTGTGTGCCATGGATTCAAGGGAAGTTGATACTATTGGTATAATTATAAATCTACCTGTTAGGTTGGCCAAGTATCCTGATGTCCATTTAACCATGGATGTCGTAGTAATTGATGTACCAGACAATTGGGGAATGCTTTTATCTAGAAAGTGGGCTGCATCTTTAGGGGGAGACATAAGGATGGATTGGTCATATGCTACTATCCCTGCATCAGAACATACAACTGTTAAGCTATACAATGAACAAGCTAGAAAACTCCATGTTGAAGACCCACAGAATCTGGCCAATGAATTTGTGCATCAAACTGACAACTTTGGAAACTATTCTATATGTTCAAATTTCATAGCACCTTTTAAAGAAGCATCCAAAGATGAAAAGAAGGATGGGGTATGGAGGATGAGTTTTGATGGGGCATCTTCAAGATATGGAAAAGGAGCTGGAATTGTCATAACTTCTCCTTCTAAACAAACCTTCAAATTTGCTTTCAGACTTGAGTTTGATGCATCAAATAATGTGGCTGAGTATGAAGCCCTTTTGCAAGGGTTAGAAATTGCCAAAGATATGGGGATTAAAATTTTGTCTATTAAAGGTGATTCTGACTTAGTGGTTTCCCAAGTTAAAAACATATTTGCTTGCAAAAGTCAAAGGTTGAAACAATATAGGAATGCTGTCTGGGATACTATGGAGTGGTTTGATGCTTTAAATATCATGGCAATTCCTAGAGAAGAAAACATTGAGGCAGATGAACTAGCTGTGGCAGCTTCTACACTTCAACCAACTGAGGAAATATTAAAGGGGAATGGGAAATTTGAAATCAACTTTAGACCTTTAATCCCTGACAACATAGATCATTGGCAAGTGTTTGATAGTGACAAGCAAATTCTCAACTTCATCCATAACCTTCAAGAATTTTCTGATTGTAAAATCACTTGTAAGGAAGAAGGGAAAGAGTATCCTGAAGAAGAGGACCAACCTAGGAACAAAATCCCCAAGGGCATCACCCGGTTAGAACAGCTCTTTGACAGGGAAGATGGCCATAAAAGAAAAAAGGGTTCAATAAAACCAGGGGAGTATATTGAAGTAAACATAGGGACTGAGAAGGAACCAAAGATGATAAAAATTGGAAAGGGAATATCTCAAGAAGAAAGAAAAGCCTTGATTGACTTAATCTATGAATATAGGGATATATTTGCTTTCAGCTATGATGAACTTAAGGCTTATCGTGATGATATTTTTCAACATACAATCCCTTTTAAACCAGGTATCAAGCCTTTTCGCCAAAAACTGAGACGAATAAACCCCAAGTTGGCTCCTATGGTTTACAAAGAACTCCAAAAGATGTTGGCAGCAGGCATCATTACTCCAACAAGACATTCTTCTTGGTGTTCTAACTTGGTGGTGGTTAGAAAAAAGAATGGTGATATCAGATTGTGTATTGATTTTAGAAACTTGAACTGGGCATGCCTAAAAGATAACTATCCTTTGCCAAGCATGGACACCTTACTTCAGAAAGTGACTGGATCAGGCTTGATGTCTTTTCTTGATGGGTTTTCGGGATATAACCAAGTGCTAGTCAACAAAGAGGATCAACATAAAACTACTTTTACCACACCTTGGGGCACTTTCATGTACCTTAGAATGCCTTTTGGTCTTACTAATGCTGGTGCTACCTTTCAACGTGCTATGGATGTTGCTTTTAATGGATTGATTGGTAAAATTATTGAAATATATCAGGATGATTTAACAGTGTATAGCAAAGAAAGATCAGATCATGTTGGCCATCTTAGAAAGGTTTTTGAGAGATGCAGAAAGTATGGCATATCTTTAAATCCAGCTAAATCTGTGCTTTGTGTTGATGAGGGCAAACTGTTAGGACATGTTATCACTAAGGATGGTGTAAAAATTGATCCTGAAAGAGTTGAGGCCATTAAAAGGGTTCCTATCCCCACCAATGTCAAAGCTCTCCAATCCTTCAATGGCCAGATTAATTTCATTAGAAGATTTATTCCAAATCTAGCTGAGCTAATGAAGCCTTTACAACTCTTACTCAAAAAAGATGCTAAGTTTGAATGGAGTAAGCAAGGAAGAGAAGCTTTTGCAGGTATCAAGGATGCCATATCTAGAGCCCCTGTGTTGATAAGCCCTAATTATTCTAAAGATTTCCAAATTTTTTCCTTTGCTTCAGAGCATACTATTGCCGGAGTCTTACTTCAGAAGAATGACCAAGGCCAAGAACAACCCATAGCATTCTTTAGTAAAGCTTTACAAAATTCAGAGTTTAAATATACTATAATGGAGAAACAGGCTTATGCCCTTGTTAAGTCTTTGAAACATTTCAGGATATATATTGGGTATTCCAAGGTTGTGGGTTATGTTCCTCATACTGCTGTTAAAGATATATTAGCTCAACAGGATTGCCTTGGTATAAGGGGAAAATGGGTGTCCAAAATACAAGAGTATGACTTGGAGATAAAACCTACCAAGTTAATCAAAGGTCAAGGTCTTGCACGCATGATGACAGAAAGTAATGAGAAAGCTGTAGGAATGATTTGTCAAAATAATGAGTCAGCACCTGTCATATCTGAAGAGCTTCAAAGATTAAGTCAAACTCAATGGTATTCCGACATTATCTACCTTCTTAACAATTTTACTTGTCCTGAACATCTTGTTGGTCATAAAAGAAGGTCTCTAAGACTCAAAGCCACTAAGTATTGCATAACTCAAAATGGATTAGGTTGGAGAAATCCTGATGGCTTAGTTCTTAGATGTGTTGATGAACCAGATTCCAAAAAACTTCTGGTTGAGTTTCATACTGGATTTTGTGGTGGGCATTATGCAGCAGACACCACAGCCCACAAGATCCTTAGATCAGGTTACTATTGGCCCACTTTATTTGCTGATGTGCACAAGTTTGTCAGATCTTGTCCCCAATGTCAGTTGTTCACTGGGAAACAGAAATTGGCAACTTTACCTCTTGAGCCAGTAGTTGTTCAAGCCCCTTTCCAACAATGGGGTCTTGATTTTATCGGTCAGTTTAAGGAAAACTCAAGCAATGGATATACCTGGATCCTAACTGCCACCGATTATTTCACCAAGTGGGTGGAAGCAATCCCTACTAAGTATGCCACTGATAAAGTAGTTATGGACTTTCTTGAAAATCATATTATAACTAGATTTGGGGTGCCATCCAAGATAACAACTGACAATGGTCCTAGTTTTAGTTCCATGGCCTTTTCAGCATTCTGCTTCAAGTATGGTATAATCCTTTCCCACTCATCCAACTATTATCCCCAAGGAAATGGATTGGCTGAATCAACCAACAAGACCTTAATGAACATTTTAAAGAAAACTGTGGGTGATAACAAAAGGTCTTGGGATTCTAAGATAAAATTTGCTATATGGGCCGACAGAATAACACAGAAACGTGCTACTGGGAAAACCCCTTTTCAGTTGGTTTATGGTTTGGAAGTTTCTGTTCCCATTCATATTCAGTTGCCAGTGTATCAGATGTTGCATGATTATGAGTCAAATGATGATGGTATGCAGAATAGAATTGAGCAAATTATGAAATTAGATGAGACTAGAAGAAAGGCTTTAGACCAAAGTATCAGAAATCAGGACAGGGTTAAAAGAACTTTTGACAGGTCAGCCAAGCCAAAAGATTTTCAGCCAGGGGATTGGGTTCTTCTATGGGACAAGCGAAGGGATAAGCCAGGAAAGCATGGAAAGTTTGATAGCCTATGGTTGGGACCATATATCATATCTGAACCAGCAGGGGTTAATTCTTTCTTCCTTTGCACTATGGATGGAGAAAGGTTGACTCTCCCAGTCAATGGGCAACATCTCAAGCTGTTTTTCAAAGAAGATTTCCTAATGCCCACGGGGGCAGATTGATAGCAGGGCCATCTCTAAACCTTTGCCTTGCATTTTTGTACATTATGTTTTGTATATTATTGATGTATATTAGTTTCATTTACTTACTTTAGTTTTGCTTTGAAATAAATGTTGCAACTTATGTTTCATTTGGCAAAAATATGGGACTGATGCATTTTAATTTTGTGGCAGGAACCAGAGATTCTTGGATTCTCGCATACTCTATTTGATTGAATCAGATCGAGCACACGTCCCGCAGTTGGAGCCAGATGTTGCCAACTAAGTTGCACTTGGTGGATTATCAAGCGAGCGGGCAAAGTAGAACGTGACACATGTTCAGTTTTGGTGATTTGATGACCAGCTGGGCCTTTAAGGGCCCCCCGTTTTTTTAAATTTTTTCCACATGTCCATGGCCCTGCGGGGTTTGTAATAAAAACGTGCTAGCATGGTGTTTTGTAAAAGACTCGGTTCCTTAAGACTTTTTGGCCAAGTCAGGTATTCCAAGGAGTTTTTTTCACCTATCTATTATGTTTTGCATCACTGCATTGCATAATTAATTGGTTTTTCTCCTGCTCCTCCAAAGCTGGAATGCCTGGGGAGGCTGACGGGCCTTAGGGAATTATTAGAGTCTACGGGTCAATGTATATGAACATGCTAGGCGTTATTTTTGAGTCATATGGACATGTCTAAGTCCCCCTAGGTGTTTTTTTTTAATTTTCGGCAGGTTTTAATTTTTCCGTAAATTGGGCCATTTTTTAATGGTTCAATTAAAAAATTTGTAATTGGCCTATCTGGGGCGTCTGGAGGAATTTTTTGCCTTAGGGGTACTCGTTTTCTGACTCAGAGTACCCCCTAAACCCCTAAACCCACTTTTCCTAATGTTTGGGTGCTTCTACTTTGGTCAAAATCAAAAAAATCAAAAAATCCCAAAAAAGTCATAAAAAAATCAAAAAAGTGAAAAATGACTTAAAAAAATTATTAATTTTTTGGAGTAATGACAACTCTGATTTGGATGAGCATCATATGTGGAGGATATTGGGCTGATTTGAGAGTGTTTTGGCAGCCCCAAAGGTGGAGATAATCGTGCCCATTGAGGAAGGGCGCATTTACCATGAGGAGGGGCGCATTCACTAGTATGGGCAGCCCACGAGTTAAGGGAGGAGCAGCAATAATAGTGCTGATATGGTAGCACGTTTTGGGCTGCATATTGGGCAGCTAGAATAGGGGATGGCAGCCCCATTCCCCTCCACCATCCATGCCACGCTCCCTCTCTCCATTTAGCAAGTGCGCCCTCCCTTCCTTAGTGTTTTTTCTCTATAAATTGAAGCATGCTCTCCATTGTTCACTAGTGAGAATGGGAGCAGCTAACTTATGACTGTAATAGATTTATCATTTTGAATAAAAGAAGACTTTGGAGGTCAGCTTGTGGTGTCTTGGTTACATGTGGATGAAGTATCTTGATTTCTCTTCCAAGGTGACTTGTGCATAAGTCTTATTTTTCAAGGGTGTGGTGTGCTCATCTATGAGATAAGTTGTTTGTCAAATTTGTTTATTTGTAGCAGCTTAGTTTCTTATGAGTATATATATATCTACACTTAATCTTTTGTTTGGTGAGATCTGTGATGTGCAGGTGTCTTTTTGAGTTGGCAAGAAGCAGGATCTTGTTTGTTTTCCGCTTTTTACTAATCATTATTTGCAGATATAGTCCCTTCATACATCACTGAACCATCTTCAAAGCTTCGATTTTCAACAAGGATTTGTTCCATCTCTCTCTCTCTCATTTATAAAAAATTCAAATTTTATGATTTACTAGTACTTTCTTTTCAAAAAAAGAAAACTAGTTTAATTTGTCGAAATCTTTCAAATTTTTTCTAAAGAAGTATTAGATCTGATTGCATAGTATTATCTGGCTGCCATAGAGCTGATAATTTGCAGCCATTAAAGGGCTAGCAAAGATCCCAAGTAGACAAGCTCCATAGCTTGTTTTACTTGGTTATTTTTGTCATTTTTACTTAGTTTTTTCCTTAGAAAATTTTGGGTTTCTTAGGAGGTGTTCCAAAGACACTCTTAAAGTGTTTTTGGGCATCTTGTACTAATTATTGCTTGCTGGTTTGCAGCAGAAGATGAGCAGGTAGGAGGAAGTGCTGGCAAAATTTCGAGCATCCAGGCGATCCGGAAGACAAATTTCCATATTTTTCAAAACCGGTCATATTTTTCCTATAATTTTGTAAGCCACCAAGTCACATTAAGTAGACTTGGGGCACTTCTCCATTATCATTGTAAACATTTTAAACGAGAGCAAGTGGGCTAGCCAGCGCCCATACCCCCATCCCCCCAGGGGTGGCCTATGTCGTCTCATTTTCATGGCGTGATTGTTAGAGTAGTTTTATTTCTTGTTTATCGGCATTAAATAAAATCAATTAGGACTAAAATAAACCTTGTTGGTCCGTTTCACTAGCGGGCCACAAGTTCATTTACAACCTAGCTTTTCACATTTTTTTTACAAACTCATAACGCCCCCCTTGCTTTCCCAAAGTAGGGTTTTGTATGAGGGCTTGCCCAAAATACATGCCTGAAAAGAGACTCTTGGGGTTATAAAAAAAGATAAAATTTGGGTTCTTAAAATTTTATAAAAATATACCAAGGTCTTCTCCCGTATGCTCTGTGGCCAACTTGCAGCTTAGTCTGATCCAGTTGGTACACACCAGAAAGGAGTGGATGACTAGTAATAGGACTTAACACCACCCCAATAAAAAAACCTTTTTGTGAAAATCCGGCACAACACGCAATTTGTTGTCGTGGGCAAATTTCCCAGAAGGCTTGGGATAAAACTGGATAGCGACCTCTTGGAAACCGTTAGGCTTGCCCTCGTTGGTATAGCATCTGAACACCTCCTCGAGACTCCGATCCAGCCTAAAGCCTGAGAGGGAAGCCACGCTTCAAATTTCCGGACATGTTCCCCCGTACCTTGCGTATATCGGGAACCCACCTGCCTTAATAAAAAAGATCACCATCACATTAATCTTTAAAATAAACCAAGAACACTCCACAACATTTACTTTTTCTGTTTATGCACTTGTTATTTGACTCCATAGCAAGGCACTGGTCCTGATGCAAATTTCATTTTATTGTTGACTAGTATGCAGTTGAATGATGATTATTCTAAATGGGAGTAAATGATAAATGTGTTTTTATTTGAAAAAGGTATATGTTGTCTGTTCTTGGTTATCAAAAGTATTTTTCTAACTCCTAGATTAGAAGCTTTAGTTTCTTTTTATTTTTTTAGGGTCTACCCCCCTTGGCTTCGCTAGGAAAGCCTAGACGGAGGAGTCGAGTCCCAAGTGACAGCACTTGACTCTGACTTGCCCCCAAGGCCACACCAGCAGCTTGAAGACTTCTGTTGCTTTTTCCCAGGTGTGGAACCAGGCGGCAACATTTTGGCGCCGTTGCCGGGGATAAGTCTTTCTATTCCCGGAATACGACTTTTGAGTTTTCCTTTTTGTTTTCGCTTTGTTTGATGTATGTAGTGAATTTTTTAAATTGACTAAGAACATCTGGCGACTCCACTGTCAACAAATCTACCAAGGCGTTTTACAAGAAGGAATCCTCAGAACTTGCTTCAGTTCTTTCCTGAGCCTGAAAAGGTCTATCATAGAAGGAAAAGCAAGTTATCTTCTCGAAAAAACCCTTGAGGATCTTGGTTCTCAGTCAATTTCTGATATTCACCTTTTATTCACAGAAAATAATTTGAATAATCTTATTGTTGAAATGGCTGAGTTTGGTCCTTATGATTTTACTGCTATAGTTGGTTACCCTCATGATATCCCTGAAAAAGCCATTGATAAGTTGCCATCTTTTCAAGGAAATAATGCTATTAGTGCTAAATCCCATATAACTCGTTTTTGCCATTGTTTTGACAAGTGGTGCTTGGGTGCCAAGCATGAAGATGTAAAAATGAAGTTGTTTGCTTTATCTTTGGAAGAAAATGCTTATGAATGGTTTAACAAGTTGGAAGCTGACAAGTACAAGACCTACAAAGAAATTGAAACTGCTTTCTTGGCCAAATGGGGGGACATCAAAGAAGACCGCTACCTTCTAGCTGCCTTGACCAATACTAAGAAAAATGAAAATGAGACAATGGAAGAATTCAACAACAAATTCAATGAAATTGTGGGTAGACTTCATGCTGATATCAAGCCACCTGATAATTCCATCCTCATTTACTACATGGAAGCTTTTAGTGGGGAGTTGAAATATCAATTAGCTGATAAAGAACCTACTGATCTAAAGAAGGCCATGGAATTGGCCGAGAAAATTGATAAGAACATGCTAAATTGTGGCAAGTCTCATCTTCCTGGTTTCACAAGGGCCCATGTTCCTATGAAGCAAAGCGAGAGTAAAGATAAAACCATTAGCACTGAGATCAAGGATCCTTCAAAGGAACCTTTGAAAGAAATTGCCCAACTCTTAAAAGAAGCTGTTTCAAATCAAGCCTCCAACATGACTGCCATACAGAACAGGTTGATCTCCATTGAAAGATCTCAAAACCACCAAGTCTCAAATCAGTATGTGCCTAAGCCCCAATATGCTCCTAGGCCTCAATATCAGAGAAAAGTTCCATTTCAAGATCAGAGGACCCCCAAATCCTTTGGAGACTGTAAATACTCTTTCAGAAGAAATTCCTCCCTTTTGTAGGGCATGTGATAGTTTCCATGAAGAGTCTACTTGTGCTATATTTAAATGGTCAATGGAACAGAATCCGTCAGAAGCCAGTAGCAGTGTCAGATTAGCAAGCGAGCCTGAGAACCAGCCTGAATATATCAATGTTGTGGGTCAAACTCACCCTGTCTCTAAAGAAACTTGGGAACAAGCTAGATGTTACAGCCAAGACTTGAAAGATAAAGCTACCCTTAGATTTGGTGAGATGCCTCCACCAGAGAAGATTCTTGAGATGTCAAAGTTCAAAGGCCTAACATATCAAAGAAAGAACCATATTGGAACCTCAAACTCAAATCAGAATATCCCTAAGGTAACACCTTTTTCCAACTCTGAAAGTCTTCATGTCGATTTGGCTCAATGGTTATCTTCTGCAAAGATTCCTGTTCTTGTTACTGACCTTATCAAAATCCCAAGCTTGAAAGAAAATCTTATGAAAGTGATAGATCATCCTCAACATGAAAAAGGCAAGGCTCCTATGGACTCAGAGATAGTTAATCTTAACCAGACTAGAGAAGAACCTAACCATAAAGATGACCCGATTATTTTGCATAGTGTGGATCCTCATAAGGAAGACCACCCTCCTTTCTATGTCTCCTTGCTGGTAAATGATATGCTTGTGCACAATTGCATGTTGGATTCTGGTGCTTCTTCCAATGTTATGACCAAAAGGGTTATGGATCAATTGGGCTTAAAAACAACTAGACCCTATCACAATGTGTGTGCCATGGATTCAAGGAAGTTGATACTATTGGTATAATTATAAATCTACCTGTTAGGTTGGCCAAGTATCCTGATGTCCATTTAACCATGGATGTCGTAGTAATTGATGTACCAGACAATTGGGGAATGCTTTTATCTAGAAAGTGGGCTGCATCTTTAGGGGGAGACATAAGGATGGATTGGTCATATGCTACTATCCCTGCATCAGAACATACAACTGTTAAGCTATACAATGAACAAGCTAGAAAACTCCATGTTGAAGACCCACAGAATCTGGCCAATGAATTTGTGCATCAAACTGACAACTTTGGAAACTATTCTATATGTTCAAATTTCATAGCACCTTTTAAAGAAGCATCCAAAGATGAAAAGAAGGATGGGGTATGGAGGATGAGTTTTGATGGGGCATCTTCAAGATATGGAAAAGGAGCTGGAATTGTCATAACTTCTCCTTCTAAACAAACCTTCAAATTTGCTTTCAGACTTGAGTTTGATGCATCAAATAATGTGGCTGAGTATGAAGCCCTTTTGCAAGGGTTAGAAATTGCCAAAGATATGGGGATTAAAATTTTGTCTATTAAAGGTGATTCTGACTTAGTGGTTTCCCAAGTTAAAAACATATTTGCTTGCAAAAGTCAAAGGTTGAAACAATATAGGAATGCTGTCTGGGATACTATGGAGTGGTTTGATGCTTTAAATATCATGGCAATTCCTAGAGAAGAAAACATTGAGGCAGATGAACTAGCTGTGGCAGCTTCTACACTTCAACCAACTGAGGAAATATTAAAGGGGAATGGGAAATTTGAAATCAACTTTAGACCTTTAATCCCTGACAACATAGATCATTGGCAAGTGTTTGATAGTGACAAGCAAATTCTCAACTTCATCCATAACCTTCAAGAATTTTCTGATTGTAAAATCACTTATAAGGAAGAAGGGAAAGAGTATCCTGAAGAAGAGGACCAACCTAGGAACAAAATCCCCAAGGGCATCACCCGGTTAGAACAGCTCTTTGACAGGCAAGATGGCCATAAAAGAAAAAAAGGGTTCAATAAAACCAGGGGAGTATATTGAAGTAAACATAGGGACTGAGAAGGAACCAAAGATGATAAAAATTGGAAAGGGAATATCTCAAGAAGAAAGAAAAGCCTTGATTGACTTAATCTATGAATATAGGGATATATTTGCTTTCAGCTATGATGAACTTAAGGCTTATCGTGATGATATTTTTCAACATACAATCCCTTTTAAACCAGGTATCAAGCCTTTTCGCCAAAAACTGAGACGAATAAACCCCAAGTTGGCTCCTATGGTTTACAAAGAACTCCAAAAGATGTTGGCAGCAGGCATCATTACTCCAACAAGACATTCTTCTTGGTGTTCTAACTTGGTGGTGGTTAGAAAAAAGAATGGTGATATCAGATTGTGTATTGATTTTAGAAACTTGAACTGGGCATGCCTAAAAGATAACTATCCTTTGCCAAGCATGGACACCTTACTTCAGAAAGTGACTGGATCAGGCTTGATGTCTTTTCTTGATGGGTTTTCGGGATATAACCAAGTGCTAGTCAACAAAGAGGATCAACATAAAACTACTTTTACCACACCTTGGGGCACTTTCATGTACCTTAGAATGCCTTTTGGTCTTACTAATGCTGGTGCTACCTTTCAACGTGCTATGGATGTTGCTTTTAATGGATTGATTGGTAAAATTATTGAAATATATCAGGATGATTTAACAGTGTATAGCAAAGAAAGATCAGATCATGTTGGCCATCTTAGAAAGGTTTTTGAGAGATGCAGAAAGTATGGCATATCTTTAAATCCAGCTAAATCTGTGCTTTGTGTTGATGAGGGCAAACTGTTAGGGCATGTTATCACTAAGGATGGTGTAAAAATTGATCCTGAAAGAGTTGAGGCCATTAAAAGGGTTCCTATCCCCACCAATGTCAAAGCTCTCCAATCCTTCAATGGCCAGATTAATTTCATTAGAAGATTTATTCCAAATCTAGCTGAGCTAATGAAGCCTTTACAACTCTTACTCAAAAAAGATGCTAAGTTTGAATGGAGTATGCAAGGAAGAGAAGCTTTTGCAGGTATCAAGGATGCCATATCTAGAGCCCCTGTGTTGATAAGCCCTAATTATTCTAAAGATTTCCAAATTTTTTCCTTTGCTTCAGAGCATACTATTGCCGGAGTCTTACTTCAGAAGAATGACCAAGGCCAAGAACAACCCATAGCATTCTTTAGTAAAGCTTTACAAAATTCAGAGTTTAAATATACTATAATGGAGAAACAGGCTTATGCCCTTGTTAAGTCTTTGAAACATTTCAGGATATATATTGGGTATTCCAAGGTTGTGGGTTATGTTCCTCATACTGCTGTTAAAGATATATTAGCTCAACAGGATTGCCTTGGTATAAGGGGAAAATGGGTGTCCAAAATACAAGAGTATGACTTGGAGATAAAACCTACCAAGTTAATCAAAGGTCAAGGTCTTGCACGCATGATGACAGAAAGTAATGAGAAAGCTGTAGGAATGATTTGTCAAAATAATGAGTCAGCACCTGTCATATCTGAAGAGCTTCAAAGATTAAGTCAAACTCAATGGTATTCCGACATTATCTACCTTCTTAACAATTTTACTTGTCCTGAACATCTTGTTGGTCATAAAAGAAGGTCTCTAAGACTCAAAGCCACTAAGTATTGCATAACTCAAAATGGATTAGGTTGGAGAAATCCTGATGGCTTAGTTCTTAGATGTGTTGATGAACCAGATTCCAAAAAAACTTCTGGTTGAGTTTCATACTGGATTTTGTGGTGGGCATTATGCAGCAGACACCACAGCCCACAAGATCCTTAGATCAGGTTACTATTGGCCCACTTTATTTGCTGATGTGCACAAGTTTGTCAGATCTTGTCCCCAATGTCAGTTGTTCACTGGGAAACAGAAATTGGCAACTTTACCTCTTGAGCCAGTAGTTGTTCAAGCCCCTTTCCAACAATGGGGTCTTGATTTTATTGGTCAGTTTAAGGAAAACTCAAGCAATGGATATACCTGGATCCTAACTGCCACCGATTATTTCACCAAGTGGGTGGAAGCAATCCCTACTAAGTATGCCACTGATAAAGTAGTTATGGACTTTCTTGAAAATCATATTATAACTAGATTTGGGGTGCCATCCAAGATAACAACTGACAATGGTCCCTAGTTTTAGTTCCATGGCCTTTTCAGCATTCTGCTTCAAGTATGGTATAAATCCTTTCCCACTCATCCAACTATTATCCCCAAGGAAATGGATTGGCTGAATCAACCAACAAGACCTTAATGAACATTTTAAAGAAAACTGTGGGTGATAACAAGGTCTTGGGATTCTAAGATAAAATTTGCTATATGGGCCGACAGAATAACACAGAAACGTGCTACTGGGAAAACCCCTTTTCAGTTGGTTTATGGTTTGGAAGTTTCTGTTCCCATTCATATTCAGTTGCCAGTGTATCAGATGTTGCATGATTATGAGTCAAATGATGATGGTATGCAGAATAGAATTGAGCAAATTATGAAATTAGATGAGACTAGAAGAAAGGCTTTAGACCAAAGTATCAGAAATCAGGACAGGGTTAAAAGAACTTTTGACAGGTCAGCCAAGCCAAAAGATTTTCAGCCAGGGGATTGGGTTCTTCTATGGGACAAGCGAAGGGATAAGCTAGGAAAGCATGGAAAGTTTGATAGCCTATGGTTGGGACCATATATCATATCTGAACCAGCAGGGGTTAATTCTTTCTTCCTTTGCACTATGGATGGAGAAAGGTTGACTCTCCCAGTCAATGGGCAACATCTCAAGCTGTTTTTCAAAGAAGATTTCCTAATGCCCACGGGGGCAGATTGATAGCAGGGCCATCTCTAAACCTTTGCCTTGCATTTTTGTACATTATGTTTTGTATATTATTGATGTATATTAGTTTCATTTACTTACTTTAGTTTTGCTTTGAAATAAATGTTGCAACTTATGTTTCATTTGGCAAAAATATGGGACTGATGCATTTTAATTTTGTGGCAGGAACCAGAGATTCTTGGATTCTCGCATACTCTATTTGATTGAATCAGATCGAGCACACGTCCCGCAGTTGGAGCCAGATGTTGCCAACTAAGTTGCACTTGGTGGATTATCAAGCGAGCGGGCAAAGTAGAACGTGACACATGTTCAGTTTTGGTGATTTGATGACCAGCTGGGCCTTTAAGGGCCCCCCGTTTTTTTTAAATTTTTTCCACATGTCCATGGCCCTGCGGGGTTTGTAATAAAAAACGTGCTAGCATGGTGTTTTGTAAAAGACTCGGTTCCTTAAGACTTTTTGGCCAAGTCAGGTATTCCAAGGAGTTTTTTTCACCTATCTATTATGTTTTGCATCACTGCATTGCATAATTAATTGGTTTTTCTCCTGCTCCTCCAAAGCTGGAATGCCTGGGGAGGCTGACGGGCCTTAGGGAATTATTAGAGTCTACGGGTCAATGTATATGAACATGCTAGGCGTTATTTTTGAGTCATATGGACATGTCTAAGTCCCCCTAGGTGTTTTTTTTAATTTTCGGCAGGTTTTAATTTTTCCGTAAATTGGGCCATTTTTTAATGGTTCAATTAAAAAATTTGTAATTGGCCTATCTGGGGCGTCTGGAGGAATTTTTTGCCTTAGGGGTACTCGTTTTCTGACTCAGAGTACCCCCTAAACCCCTAAACCCACTTTTCCTAATGTTTGGGTGCTTCTACTTTGGTCAAAATCAAAAAAATCAAAAAATCCCCAAAAAGTCATAAAAAAATCAAAAAAGTGAAAAATGACTTAAAAAAATTATTAATTTTTTGGAGTAATGACAACTCTGATTTGGATCAGCATCATATGTGGAGGATATTGGGCTGATTTGAGAGTGTTTTGGCAGCCCCAAAGGTGGAGATAATCGTGCCCATTGAGGAAAGGGCGCATTTACCATGAGGAGGGGCGCATTCACTAGTATGGGCAGCCCACGAGTTAAGGGAGGAGCAGCAATAATAGTGCTGATATGGTAGCACGTTTTGGGCTGCATATTGGGCAGCTAGAATAGGGGATGGCAGCCCCATTCCCCTCCACCATCCATGCCACGCTCCCTCTCTCCATTTAGCAAGTGCGCCCTCCCTTCCTTAGTGTTTTTTTCTCTATAAATTGAAGCATGCTCTCCATTGTTCACTAGTGAGAATGGGAGCAGCTAACTTATGATTGTAATAGATTTATCATTTTGAATAAAAGAAGACTTTGGAGGTCAGCTTGTGGTGTCTTGGTTACATGTGGATGAAGTATCTTGATTTCTCTTCCAAGGTGACTTGTGCATAAGTCTTATTTTTCAAGGGTGTGGTGTGCTCATCTATGAGATAAGTTGTTTGTCAAATTTGTTTATTTGTAGCAGCTTAGTTTCTTATGAGTATATATATATCTACACTTAATCTTTTGTTTGGTGAGATCTGTGATGTGCAGGTGTCTTTTTGAGTTGGCAAGAAGCAGGATCTTGTTTGTTTTCCGCTTTTTACTAATCATTATTTGCAGATATAGTCCCTTCATACATCACTGAACCATCTTCAAAGCTTCGATTTTCAACAAGGATTTGTTCCATCTCTCTCTCTCTCATTTATAAACAATTCAAATTTTATGATTTACTAGTACTTTCTTTTCAAAAAAAGAAAACTAGTTTAATTTGTCGAAATCTTTCAAATTTTTTCTAAAGAAGTATTAGATCTGATTGCATAGTATTATCTGGCTGCCATAGAGCTGATAATTTGCAGCCATTAAAGGGCTAGCAAAGATCCCAAGTAGACAAGCTCCATAGCTTGTTTTACTTGGTTATTTTTGTCATTTTTACTTAGTTTTTTCCTTAGAAAATTTTGGGTTTCTTAGGAGGTGTTCCAAAGACACTCTTAAAGTGTTTTTGGGCATCTTGTACTAATTATTGCTTGCTGGTTTGCAGCAGAAGATGAGCAGGTAGGAGGAAGTGCTGGCAAAATTTCGAGCATCCAGGCGATCCGGAAGACAAATTTCCATATTTTTCAAAACCGGTCATATTTTTCCTATAATTTTGTAAGCCACCAAGTCACATTAAGTAGACTTGGGGCACTTATCCATTATCATTGTAAACATTTTAAACGAGAGCAAGTGGGCTAGCCAGCGCCCATACCCCCATCCCCCCAGGGGTGGCCTGTGTCGTCTCATTTTCATGGCGTGATTGTTAGAGTAGTTTTATTTCTTGTTTATCGGCATTAAATAAAATCAATTAGGACTAAAATAAACCTTGTTGGTCCGTTTCACTAGCGGGCCACAAGTTCATTCACAACCTAGCTTTTCACATTTTTTTTACAAACTCATAACGCCCCCCTTGCTTTCCCGAAGTAGGGTTTTGTATGAGGGCTTGCCCAAAATACATGCCTGAAAAGAGACTCTTGGGGTTATAAAAAAAGATAAAATTTGGGTTCTTAAAATTTTATAAAAATATACCAAGGTCTTCTCCCGTATGCTCTGTGGCCAACTTGCAGCTTAGTCTGATCCAGTTGGTACACACCAGAAAGGAGTGGATGACTAGTAATAGGACTTAACACCACCCCAATAAAAAAAACCTTTTTGTGAAAATCCGGCACAACACGCAATTTGTTGTCGTGGGCAAATTTCCCAAAAAGCTTGGGATAAAACTGGATAGCGACCTCTTGGAAACCGTTAGGCTTGCCCTCGTTGGTATAGCATCTGAACACCTCCTCGAGACTCCGATCCAGCCTAAAGCCTGAGAGGGAAGCCACGCTTCAAATTTCCGGACATGTTCCCCCCGTACCTTGCGTATATCGGGAACCCACCTGCCTTAATAAAAAAGATCACCATCACATTAATCTTTAAAATAAACCAAGAACACTCCACAACATTTACTTTTTCTGTTTATGCACTTGTTATTTGACTCCATAGCAAGGCACTGGTCCTGATGCAAATTTCATTTTATTGTTGACTAGTATGCAGTTGAATGATGATTATTCTAAGTGGGAGTAAATGATAAATGTGTTTTTATTTGAAAAAGGTATATGTTGTCTGTTCTTGGTTATCAAAAGTATTTTTCTAACTCCTAGATTAGAAGCTTTAGTTTCTTTTTATTTTTTTAGGGTCTACCCCCCTTGGCTTCGCTAGGAAAGCCTAGACGGAGGAGTCGAGTCCCAAGTGACAGCACTTGACTCTGACTTGCCCCCAAGGCCACACCAGCAGCTTGAAGACTTCTGCTGCTTTTTCCCAGGTGTGGAACCAGGCGGCAACAGGCCTCAAAAAGACCTCAGAAATCCACAGAAAATGCCATAAGTGATGGATGCGGGCCCCGATGAAGCTGAAACTGCTGGAGAAGGTGTGGAAGGCCCCGATCTATCATCACTGATCATCCCATGCCATAACTTTGCCTCAGTAGCCCAAATCGATTTCCTCAATAGCCATTTCTACCAATCCTGAAATGCCTCGGGAAGCGTGAAACTGCACCAAACAGCCTCCTGGAGTGCCTGCGCTGTCAAGGTGAGGGCACCAGTGTGTCCGGGAGGGGGGTAATATGGTAAAAACAAGTGGCTGGACCACCCCCTCCATCATCAGCGCCCTAGGTCAACCGGATAAAAATCTAATCTGCTCTGACAGGGCCTCCGACAGACCAAAACTGCACTGGGACAGCCTACTGAGGCTCAATCATCACTGTAAGTGCCCGGAACTGAAAACAAACTGTCCCATTGGACTCAGAAGGTCCAAATCCATCCAAGATGTGTACTCATACACCATATGAGTCTCTGCATGATCAAAATAAATATCCAATATACCGGAACAAGGCCAATAATAATGATCTGTAAATGACCAAACACTGCTGTAACCCAAGAATCATCATCATAACCCTGTAGCTGCTGCATAGAATCATCATGTATGTATACATAGACCATATATCATCTATCCATATCATCATAAGGTCTAACATCTCATGTCCCATGGTCCTCCATGGTCAAACTGGGTCTAACCAAGACCAAATATAACTCAGACCATCATCCAAAGCTGCTGCAAAGTGTCAAGGTTAATACATGCTCTAAAACTTATTCAAATAACAATTATAACACAGAGTAATCATAACTGGCGATCTAAATCCAAATATATAGTGTCGTTAATTATTATTATTACTTAGACTAGACTTTCAGGATCATACTCACTTCATAGCTGTGATCAATTTGCTAGTGAAGGGTGAAGGTTGAAATAATTGGCTAGGCTAAGGGATGACTTGACTGACTTAACTTTGTGACACTTTGGCAAGGGAAAGGGAATACACACCATAGTATATACTGAATGAGCAACAACACAGGGAATGGCGGTGTTTCACAAATGGATGAGTTGTTCAAAGAGGGTTTATTCACCTTCACAGATGCGCACAATCCATAATACAAATAAAGCCATCAATTGTTTAGATATAGCATTTAAGTTCCATTGCTTTTTGGGCCTGAAGTTTCCATAGCCTTGATCTATGTGTGTTTATAAACACATTGCATAGATTTACATTTATTTTAGGCTTTCTGCTGCAGGTGTGTTTTTAAGGCACTTGTTTACCTGAGCACTTTTAGGTGTGTCATGGACAGCTTGTTTACCTAGGTATTTACATTTCCAAAAGATATAACATTTTATTTTCATGGCCATTTTCATTTGGCATGCCTTTCATTCATGTGTGTTTAGAAACACATTGCATGAATGGGCTTTTCATACAAGATATAGCATTTCATTTTTCCAGATTTTGTATTCATGGCAGCACTAAAAGTTTCAGGTTTAGCCAACACAACTTTAGTGACTAGGGGGAATTCACAAGGAACTCCAACTCGCCATAGGCAAGTTTTGTCACCAACTCAGAGCCGAGACACAATAAACAGGGAAGCTCATCCAATACAGAGGCTACAGTGGGGAAAAGATCCTCCATGTCACTAGTCAAGTAGTAAGTCAGGGTGATAAACTAAAAGGTAGGTAATGGATGGATGAAGACAATGAATGATGGAGCCGACACTAGCAAGCCAAGGTATGGTGGAATGATCACCTCTATTCTCCCTAAGGAGGGTAATACCAATGAGTATGAATAGTGAACTTCTAAGTCTGAATAGGGACAATAATATATATATAATAAGATCAACCAGGTCCACATATCTATTTGATCGCCAAATCATGACACTAAGTGCTAAGACATGCTATAAGAATAAGTATAAAAGCAATATAACCATAACACAATAATATACCTACTGAGTCATATACCTGAATGCTCATCAACCTGTACCATCATCTGTCCTCTGAAACTGCTGCTGTAACTCTGGGCACTACTGACTGCTCTGTACCAATGGTATAATGGCTACATCGGTCATCTCTCTGAGTGTCCTGAGACTCAGTCATGGCATAGGGAATACATATGCTGTCCAAAATCTGATAGTGATCCATAGATAGCTGCTCATCTCATCATCTCAAAGTAAAGGAACTGGCTGAAATGTGCTCTGGCATCTGAAAAATAATGTATGGTAGCCTGGCTACTATATATGTGATAACAGTTACCAAGGAAGTGTTGTTCACCTTGTGTTGCCTTGGGGCGGACAAAAACACTTTAATAAAAAATGATCCCTAGTCAATTTTAATAAAGTCTGAAGTACTTTATTTTTTATAAAGTCACTTTATTAAATTTTAAGTCATGATTTTATTCCTAAGTTCATTTAAGTGGGTATTTCAAGTGAGTGATAAATTAAAAGGTTCCCACTTAATTAAATGATACATGTGCACTAAATATCATTTAATTATTATTTTAATGAGCATTTATTGAGAGCCTTTGATCTAATTTAATCTTGACCATTGGATGAAGAGGAGGAAGTTACCATGATAAAAAAGGATAGGGAAAAGCAAACCTAATTCATTGTTCACATTCCAAGAGAGAATTTTTGGAGAGGAGGAGGAGCAAGAGAGAAGGGTTTGAGAGAAGTCGACCTAGGGAAGAGAGAGAGATAAAATTTTGCACATAAATCGAGGAGGTTGGAGAAGGGCACGAATTCCAAGAGAGCATGCACAGATTTCTAGAGAAGGCTGTACTAAATCCATACAACAAAATTCGTACAACAACATGAGTTTCAAGACAAATGGCAGCACATTTTTCCAGGTCCGTACATCATTAAATGCAATCCATACAGGCACAATTTTTGAGGCAGCGGGTACATAATTTAATGTTGGTCGTACTAGAACAAAAAACGAGGAAAAACAGCAGCACATAAATCGAGAAAAACTGGTCTGTACAGTCCACACGTGTGAGTTTGTATAGTCTGATTTTTGGCACTGTTTTCGAGGCAGCTATACAGTTCTGTCAGTGAGGTGTTGGCATGAAATTCGAGGCAACATGGGGATATGTATTGTTGTTGTAAAATTTGGAGTTTGTCTTTAAAAGATTAAAATCTCTCTTGAACAGGTTTTCCCTTGGGGGTTTTATCCTGGACCATTTTGGTCAAAAATACTGAGTCAAATTTTTATATGCATGGCTGTTATAATTTTCTTTGTAAGAAAAGTTAGGCTGAAAATTAATTTTCTGAGTTAATTAAGTTGAAAGAATTTCATGTGTTTCAAGTAAAAATAAAATTTTATTTGTGAAGTATATGCATGTTGGGGTTTGGGCATTAAACTACATGCAAAGAAGTTCGTAAAACTTGAAACCGGGTTGGGGTTCAAAAACTTTCAGCTCTCCAGTGTGATGCGTCGTTACTCAAAGACCTTTTGAGTTAGATTTGAATATACTATTGTATTTGAGCTAGAGTAGAGATAATTGTAAAAAGTGAATGTAATCTCATCTTCAAGATTTGAGTTAGAGGGTGCGCATCAAAGAAAATTATATGTAATCGTGTTTAGTAACAAGTTGCAGAATTAGTTTGTGATAAGGAGCATTCTATAAAGGATGGAGTAGAAATTTAAATCTGCAACCTCATATACTTTCTCCTATATATTCTACTTAAAAGTTGTAAGTTCAAGTCCAAGCTGCAAAAGATGCATTCACTAGCATCCATAGTTGGTGCTACCCTCACCGGCAAAGACACTTATTCAGAATGGTGAAGGAAGATCAACGCTACATTAGTCTACAATGATTTGTGGGACAACATCTGTGAAGGAAAACCCATTCACATCGATGAAGGCACAATCATCAGTTCATATCCAAAACCTCCAACATCAGAGAAAGAACTTGTTATCTGGTAGACCAAAGACAAGAAAGCCTTAGTCATGATCTCTGCTACTATCAGTGAACAGGTGAGCCAGCATATATTGCCTGCAAAAATAATGCTTTGAAGCTTTATAGACTTAAAAGATTTGTATGACTCACACTCTGAAATGGAAGTGATTCAGGTAATGTTAAAGCTATTTAGTTTGGATGTAAAGGATAATCCTATGCTGGTTGCATCTGAGATCAGAGCAATAATACACAAGATTCAAGCCTTTGGTATGAAACCAGATCTTCCACTTGCAGCTTTTGTAAAGTCTCTTTATCCTACTCACTCAAACAATCTGGAATCTCTGCAAGCAAGTGACAAGTTCAAAGACCTCACATTTGACACCCTAGTAGAGAAGATTGCAGACAGAGAGAAAGCATTTGGAAAGAAGACAAATGAGAATATTGGAGAATCTCTTTGCTTTACTCAAAAAGCAAAGAACTCATATGAATTTTGGAAAATATTGTTTTGAAGCACTGAATGACATTGTAGATGGCATAGTGTACTTTGCAGACAAATCTAGCCTCAAACCACAGGGAATTGGCTCAATTAGGCTCAAGCTGCCTGGATTCCCTGATTTCATGTTAGAGAATGTTCTTTATCTTCCAGAATTGCAGAGAAGCTTGCTGTCCTTAGTGCAAATTCGACAACAAGGCCATTCCATCCACATGTTCGATGGGATTGTAGAGATAAGAAAATCCTCTGACAACAAGGTCATCATGACCGATTATGAAGATGGACAGTTGTTAAAGTTGAGGGGCTCTTCTGCAAGAGTTCAAAACTTTGCCTATCTCTCTCAGCATGAAGAAGGTAATATGTCATCCAGTTTACTATGGCATGCTAGATTTGGTCATTTGAATTATAACAGTCTTCGTTTGTTAAGAAAGAATGGTGTATTTGGTTTGCCCACCATTCCTAAGCAAAAGAAAAAATTTGATGCATGCATTCTAGGCAAACATAGTAAGTAGCCATTTCAAGAGTCTAAATTTAAAGCATGTAGAAAGTTAGAGCTAGTGCACTCTGATTTATGTGGCCCCATGCCAATTCCTTCTGCAAATGGTAACACGTACATCATGACCTTTGTTGATGACTATAGTAGAATGTGTTGGGTATACTTGTTGAAGACAAAATCTGAAGCATTTCAAACTTTCAAGAATTTTCATGCATGGATAGAAAATCAAGCACAAACACATATTGGTACATTTTGGTCTGATAATGGTAAAGAATTTTCTAATGCATTTGAAGACTATCTTTGCAAACATGGGATTACACATCAAACTTCAGTTCCCTACAATCCCCAACAAAACGGTGTAGCAGAAAGGAGTAATAGAACCTAAATGAATATAGCACGCTCAATGATGTTTTTCAAAAATGTGAAGCTGATGTTTTGGGGTGATGCAGTAATATATGCAACATATTTGAGAAATAGAAGTCCATCTCATGCTCTTGGAGATAAGACTCCACATGAAATGTGGTTTGGCCACCTTCCTTCAGTTAGGCATTGTAGGGTTTTTGGTTCCACCTGCTATGCCTTAATACTAAAGGAGCAAAGAAACAAGCTTGGTGCAAGAAGTCGAAGATGCATTTTCTTGGGGTACTTAAAAACTTCCAAGGCATATCATCTTTATGATGAGGTAAACAAGAAATTGTTATTTCCAGAGATATCATTTTTCTTGAAACTAATAAAAATGACTAGTCTATTCAAAGACAACTTGATCGTCTGGAGAAGTTTTCCCATCTAAAGACATATTATGAATTTGATAATGAAATTCCACATCTTGAAGGGGGATCCCTATCTTGGATCAATCTATGGAATTTCCTTTTGAAGCAGCGCCAACATCCCCTCATGAAGAGGAAGTTCTCGCCACTTCAACTGAACATGAGACTCAACTAGATGATGTGATTGAGAGGATTGGAAGATTGAGCCTTGAAGAGAATGATGGACCACCAGCTGATCAACCTGGGCCATCAAGAAAGATTCTGAAATGGGCCACAAAGACACTTGAAAGTGTCCATTAAGATGAAGTTGGAAAGACAGGAACGAGAAGTTCAACCAGACAAGAAGATGGAGGAAATGAAAATAACTCAGGTGATGACATGGATGTCGCATTTGATTGTGAATTGAATTTTTCTGCTAACTTTGAACCAACTTCCTTTGAAGAGGCTGTTATTCGTGATGAGTGGAAAGAAGCCATGCAAAATGAGTATGATGCACTCATGAAGAATGGAATCTGGAAGCTGGTTGACCCTCCAATCGAAACCAAACCAATTGGAAGCAAGTGGGTATACAAGAACAAATACAAAGCAGATGGCTAACTTGACAAGCAAAAAGCAAGGCTCGTGGCGAAACGCTATGCACAGAAAGAAGGAATTGACTATGAAGAAACATTCTCCCCCACAACAAAATGGGGCACCATCCATACTATACTCTCCTTGGTTGCACAAAATGGATGGAAAGTTCATCAAATGGATGTAAAGAAAACATTATTGAATGGAGACTTGAAAGAAAATGTCTACATGTCTCAACCAGAAGGTTTTGTTGTGAAGGGACAAAAACACAAAGTATGCAAACTTGTCAAGTCCTTGTATGGCCTGAAACAAGCACCTCGAGCATGGTAAGAAAATCTAATCGAGCATCTTCTAAAGCTGAATTTCAAATATTATAATCTTGATGACACAACATTGTTTGTAAAGAAAGTTGGAAGATTTGTTGTGTTTCTTGTAGTGTATGTAGATGACCTTTTGATGACAGGGAACAATGAAAGTTATATAGTATCCATAAAGAAAGATTTAAAGAAAGGCTTTCAAATGACTAATCTGGGACATCTTCACTATTACTTAGGAATCGAAGTGACTCAACATTCTAAGTACATATTCATTTCTCAAAAGAAGTATATTGGAGAATTGTTGAACAGATTTGGTATGACAGACTGCAACCCACTCTCAACTCCAATGGAACAAAAGCTAAAATTAACATCAAGAGAAGGAAAATAATTTGAGGATGCGACCAAGTACCGATAGCTTGTAGGAAGCCTTATCTACCTTACCACCACCAGACCATATATCTCTTATGTTGTTAGTATTCTTTCGCGATTCATGCACAAACCTTGTGAAGGACACTGGTCTGCTGCAAAAAGAATTATAAGATACTTGAAAGGGACTCAAGTACTCTAAGGTGGATGACTTCAAACTCATTGGTTACTTTGATTCAGACTTTGATGACGACAAAGAAACAATACACTGGTCTGTTGCAAAAAGAGTTCTAAGATACTTGAAAGGGACTCAAGACTTTGGACTCAAGTACTCTAAGGTGGATGAATTCAAACTCATTGGTTACTTTGATTCAGTCTTTGATGGAGACAAAGAAACATGAGTCTCCACTTCTGGATACACGATGAGTCTTGGACCAGCAGCTGTCTCCTAGAGATCATGCAAATAGTCAGTTCCAACATATTCGACAACAGAGGCAGAATATGTAGCTGCTGCAGAAGCAGCTAAAGAGATTGTGTGGTTCAAGAAGATACTTGAAGATTTGCAGGAGAAACAAGAGAACTACACTCCACTTTTGATTGACAACACTTCCGCAATCAAGTTGGCCAAGAATCCCAGATTCCATGATCGAACCAAACACATCAACACAAAGTATCATTTGATTCAACACCATGTAGAGCCCAAGACAGTTCATTTACGTCATTGTTCCACGAATGAGCAAATTGCAGACATCTTCACCAAAGCACTTGGACGAGAAAAGTTTGAAAGATTTAGAACCATGCTCGGACTTACAAACACCCCTTCAGATTAAGGGGGGGAATGTTGGAATCCTCCGGGATTATTGTAAATAATGTAAATAGTTTCAGTTTCAGTTATGGAAGATGAAAAGTCTTGGAGACTCCAGAGGATCTCTTGGAATCCGAAATCCAAGAGTCTCCCACCTAATGTATAAATAAAAGCTTTGGCTGTTGAATTAATTGAATTCGGGAGTTATTACTGTCACCCTTTTACAAAGATTTGTATTTGTGATTTACTGCAACAAATGGCAGTATTGGTATGGTATGGTTTCTCATACTTCCAACTAAGGTTTATATGCAAATATTTCTTGCCAGTTTCTAACCATATATTTCTGTCTCTACTATTGTATTTTAAGGTTTTCTTTTATAAGAGTATATTTGTTGTCAGAAAATATTGCTGTTGTGAGGATTACTAGAGTCATATGCATTAGAAAAATACAGCTGGCTGTAATAAAAATCTGTTAGAAATATTGGCGTTCCATTCTTAACGACAGGGGTTGAGCACTTTACAAAGTCAACAACTCAAAAAGACCACTAAGAAAATACTACAAGAATATAAATTATAAAACCAGGAGTAATTCATTGGATGGAAAAAGAACTCCCCCCAACAGGAAAAGAAGAAATACATATGGGACATATTGAAACAATGTCCAAATTTTAGGAAAATTTGGGGACGAGGGAGAGAAACAAATTAGGGTCATTATCGGGTGATTTCTAGGGTTTCTCTCCCCTAATTTGTTTTGATGACCCCTTCATATTCTATTTAAGACTAACTAATAAGATCAGAAACTCCTCATCTTCTTCCTCTCTTTTTCCTGATGATGGACCACACTAGCTTGGTCCGAAACGTCGATTGGAAAAATCTTTTGCAATGGATCCGGAAGACTATATTTCTCGAAACAATGCTCGCAGAAGCCTGAGAACTGAAATAAATAGAATTTATTTATTTTTGAATAAAATGCTTCTTTTAATTATTTATATAAACAATTATAATTTATTGATTTTAAATAAAATATTTCTTTTGACTATTTCTATAAACAAATAAAATATATTATGAGCATTTTACTAAAAAAAATGTGGACCATTTAGCAGCCACCACTAAGTAGTAAAAAAGAAAACCCACTAACAAAATTGACCAAGCACTTTCAACAAAATTGCCACTTAGACATATAGACATACAGTATGGCTAATAAAAATTCATTTGACATTAAAAAACATAAAATCCAGCTTTGTATTACACATAACAAGAATCACAAACATCCAGATCCATAAATCAGGGTTTCCTGTAATTCTTTTTTTCTTTACAAAACATTTATTTCAAAAGAATAACATAGAGTTCTACATCAAGATCCATAGGTCAGGGTTTCCTGTAATTCTTATTTTCTTACAAAACATTTCTTTCAAAAAAAAACATAAAGTTGTTACTACTATTAAACAAACAAAAAAATTGGTTTCACAGATCAGCACCTGAGACTACATGAGCTGATATAACTTATATTTTGAAGCACTGTTCTGTGCTTAGTGTGTTGTACTTGTCTGACTCATTCACCATGTTTTATTCAAAAAATGTTTTTATCACCCAAGCGGGTTTTGACATTGTGGTCTGATTCAGTATAACAGATAGATGCCTTCAACAAGGCAAAATCTGAATATCTTAAAATACAACAGATGAAAGCTTTCAGTGTAACCTGTGCTTTATTGTGGAGTAAAACTGTCCTCAGCAATTGAATCTAGGCTTGAGACGAAGATTTAATCCTTCTTCAGTCATATGGAGTGTCAATGAGGGACGATATCTCACTTCCTTACCTTCAACAGCTTCAAATTTGAAGAAACGTATAAGCACAGCAGCAAAAATCTTCATCTGCATGTATGCAAAATCCTTGCCAAGACAAATGCGAGGTCCAGCCTATAAGTCAAGCACACACCTTATCAATTTCAAGGAATTACCATAGGTGCTTTTTCAAAATATTAACTATCATGGTTAGGGCACTTACCTGAAATGCAGTGAATTTGAATGGTGACTGTGGCTGGAAAATTCCATCATGAAGCCATCTCTCAGGCCTAAACTCCTCCGCGTCACTTCCCCAAAGGTATTTCATTCTTCCCATAGAGTAAGGGACATAGTTGATCATATCACCTTTCTTGATTTTGAATCCGTCAGGAAGGATGTCATCAGAAACTACATTTTTTACATCCTGCAAATTGCAAATTATTTTATGATAAGCCATATTCTTTAATCTTTGAATCAAATACTAAGTGGAGAAGGATGAATAATATAAGATGCATTTTCTTCGAAAAGTACAGTGATTTCCGTACTTCTAATTTTACCAGAGGAATCCAAAATTCAAATGAATTTATCCATATTTTTCCAAAAGTCAAGTCATAAAAGAAATTGGTTTGGGCAAGCCCACAAATGCAATGAAAATATGAATATAATATTATGCCATATATCTTCTATCCTACCTGACGAGAATGTCAGTGCATGCTAACAAGTGGAGAAACAAGATTAACAAGATACAATTATACATGGACAATGATCAGTCAAAAGAATGTTGGGGTTACTTAAATGACTGAAGAAAGATACACAAGTGTCTTACCACAGGAACGGGTGGGTGTAAGCGCAAGGCCTCTGATAAAGCTGCATGAAGATAGTGCATCTTATCCAATACTGTATGCGTCAGACTTTGAGAAAACATACTTATAGATTCTTCAATGGACACACATTCATTCTCCTTGATCAGGTCATAAATTTCTTGAAGAAGCTTTCCTTCAACATCTGGATTCTTGCAAAGCAAATGGAAGAACCAACAAAGGGTAATTGCAGTTGTGTCCCGGCCAGCTATCATGAAATTCAGAATAATATCTCGGAGATACTTGTCAGAGTAATTCTCCGGGTGTTTCTCACTCAATGCAATAAAGCGAGACAGTATGTCTGGTTTTACCTGTAAAAGTATTTGAAGCCAGTGACAGAGAAACAAGGTCATGACTAATGAGTACCAGCAGTAATAGTATGTGAAACTGTGCAAAGAACAATTAGAGCGTCTGTTTGTGAGATAAGTTCCAAATGAAGACTAAGAGTGATGTGGGCATTCTCTTACATAGTTATTTTGGATGGAAATCTCCCGCCTTCTGCTCTGAATGACCTTGTAGACAAAATCATCCACTGTTTTGATGCTTTCCTTCGTTGCGACTTCTGACCCAATATTCAAGTATCGTCTTAATTTCCAAGCAGGGTCAACATAACGCCACAAAAGCATAGCATTTGCAGTATCAAAAGCTTTTGCAAATGATGCCTCTACTCCAGAGTTGGTATTTGATAAGCTGTTGATCTCAATCCCAAAGCCCAGTTTGCAAATCGCATCCATTGTTGATTTCAGTAAAAGATCCTATTGCCATTTATGCAAGTCAATTTATGATTCTGCACCACACTATTCGCAGAAGGATATATAGAGATTAATGTTGAAAGAAATTCCATCCTAGGATATGCCCTAGTAAGAGCCTGTATAATACGTCACATGGACAACAACCACAAGCCCAAAAGGGCTCGTAGCACCATAATTAAAAATTCATTATGTGGTTTGAGGGATCTTCTTCGGAATTGCTTTCAAACTTCAAAATGTCTGTGGGAAATTTTGTCAGAATAGTAGGCCATGTTGGATCACAGCATATCAAGTCATTTATCAGGTGAAGACAAATTGGGTAAATTTAAAGTCGCGAATGATAACTGAGTTGTGAGATAAGAATTACAGCTGCTAGAATATGCAAAATATGCTTATGCTCCAGAGTTGGTATTTGATAAGCTGTTGATCTCTATCTCCAAAGCCCAGTTTGCAAATTGCATCCATTGTTGATTTCAGTAAAAGATCCTATTGCCATTTATCCAGGTCAATTTTTTATCTGCACCATACTATTTGCCATAGAGTATTCACAGAAGGATATATACTATATAGAGATATAGAGATTAATCTGAAAAGAAACCCCATCCCAGAATATGCCCTAGCAATAGCCTGTAATACGTCACATGGACAACAACCACAAGCCTAAAAGGGCCTGTAACACCATAAGTGAAAAGTCATTATGTGGTTCGAGGGATCTTCTCCAGAATTTCCTTCAAACTTCATATCGCTGTGGTAAATTTTGTCAGAATAGTAAGCGATGTTGGATCATGGCACATCAGGTCATTATCAGGTGAAGACAAATTGGGTAAATTTAAGGTCGCCAAGAATGATAACTGAGTTGTGACATAAGAATTACAGTTGCTAGAATATGCAAAAGATGCCTATGCTCCAGATTTGGTATTTGATAAGCTGTTGATCTCTACCCCAAAGCCCAGTTTGCAAACTGCATCCATTGTTGATTTCAGTAGAAGATCCCATTGCCATTTATCCAGGTCAATTTTTTATTCTGCACCAAACTATTTGCCATACTGTTCACGGAAGGATAGATAAGAGATATAGCGATTAATGTGAAAAGAAACCCCATCCCAGGATATGCCCTCGCAATACCCTGTAATACGTCACATGGGCAACAACCACAAGCCTAAAAGGGCCCGTAAGCCCATAAGTGGAGTCATTATGTGGTTCGAGGAATCTTCTTCAGAATTGCCTTCAAACTTCATGTCTGTGGGAAATTTTTGTTAAAGATAGTGCAGCTGCGAGACCTATTCTCAGAGAGGATGGTACCCTAGTCAATTAACTAAGGTTCCTGGTCAAGTTAACCAGGCAGAGTAAAGAGTAAGACCCTAGAAGGTACCCTAGGGCCCCCAACTGTCTCCTGGGGTTCTTGGTCGGGGACCAAGTAGGTTGATGTCATGGAAGTCCCTAGCATGTGGCTAGGGCCCCTACTTGTCTCTAGGGTATTCTAGTTTGGGACTAGACAATTTCTTGGTCATGAGGACCAAGCAGGTCCTGCAGGTTGAGACAGAGACCTCCTGGTCCAGGACCAGGCAAATTCTTGGTAATAAGGACCAAGTAGTTCCTACAGTGACATACCTGGTCAGTTAACCAGGTGGATCTTGGTCAGTGGACCAAGATGGTGATGTGTGATGTCCTCTTCTCCTAGATCTTCGAGATGGTTGAGTTAGATGGTCTTCTCAAGGGACTGGCCACCTCTTGATGGAGCCACTAACATTTGACCTGAGGAACAGTCTAGAGGACCACATGATCACATCATCCAGTGTGGACCCTTCCTTATACAGT
The DNA here is from genome assembly GCA_027924585.1 of Larix kaempferi. Classification (NCBI taxonomy): domain Eukaryota; kingdom Viridiplantae; phylum Streptophyta; class Pinopsida; order Pinales; family Pinaceae; genus Larix; species Larix kaempferi. The sequence goes on along the minus strand of BSBM01000435.1, from coordinate 13,382,637 downwards.
GATGATGAACTTTCAGGTTATATGGAACATTTGTACATTAGAGAGAGGGATGACTGGTTGCACCTTCTCCACCTTGGTTGATTTACTTTGGTCCTTACACCTTGTTGATTATTGGTCTTGTGGTACCTTGTCTTTGACTTGTGGTTAATGGGGCCATTTACCCACCTTGAGTTATCTTTTGATTTGTACCACTTTTGATGTTTTTGGTCTTATTGTTAAGATCATATGCTACTAAAGACTAAATTCTAACTTCATGAGCATTTAATACATTTTCACAATAGCAGCATAACTAGGATCTCTGAAAGATACACAATCACAAGGTACACAACAATATATCATGGGAAACCCTCAAGGGGAAGAAAACCCAGCAAGAACTTCCTCAATATAAATAACCAAAGTATAATGCCCAAAATAGGTCTCACAAATAAGAGAGACAAACCCAAACTCTAGAGCCAAGCCAATCCTCCTCATCCTTCGCAGACTTCTCTCTCTCTAATGCGCAATGCATGAATGAGTGAATGGTACAAATGAGAGGAAGTCACTCTCTATTTATACTTTACTTTTCACTTGACCTTTAACCCATCTAGGTCGGCCTCACTTTAACTGACTGGGCCGACCTCTCCTAAAAAGACTCAAATAATATTATATTACATTCTTTAGGGTACTAATGACCCGACTGACAATGGAGGTTTTACCTCATGACTTTTACTTGACCAAATATAATAATGACATCCCCGAACGGAGGTAAAACATCCTCGACGGAGCTACAATAATAAAGTACAAGTAGAATATTCTTTGAAGTTACATTAATTTAAAACTCCCCGTTAACAAGAAGGGTATTCTACTGGCAATAACAACAGCATGTGTAACTCTACACAACATCATCGGAGGGAGGAGGGGCATCATAAACAACATCATCTGGAACATTGGTTGGTACATCTATAAATTATTGGAAGTTCTTCAACAACATCATCTTCAGTATAGAGCTGAAGTATCATCATCTTCAGTATTGGAGCATCCTCATCTTCAGCACTGGAGCATCATCTTCTACAGCACTGGAGCATCCTCATCTTCAGTACTGGATCATCATCTTCTTCAGCATTGGAGCATCCTCGTCTTCAACACTGGAATATCTGCAGCACTGGAGCATCCTCATCTTCAACACTGGAACATCTGCAACACTGGAGCATCCTCATCTTCAGCATTGGAACATCATCTTCTGTAGCACTGAATATCATCACCTGCAACACACATGATCCTTCCTTTCAGAATTACGGGATTGTGGACAGTCCTTCCTTTCGAATTACGGGACCCAATCCAACAACTCTGGTGATCCTTCCTTTCGGAACTAGGGATCATGGACAATCCTTCCTTTCCGAACTCGGGATTCAGTCCAACAACTCTGGTGATCCTTCCTTTCGGAACTAGGGATCATGGACAATCCTTCCTTTCGAAACTCGGGATTCAGTCCAACAACTCTGGTGATCTTGCCTTTCGAAACTAGGGATCATGGACAATCCTTCATTTCAGAACTCGGGATTCAGTCCAACAACTCTGGTTATCCTTCCTTTCGGAACTAGGGATCATGGACAATCCTTCCTTTCGGAACTCGGGATTCAGTCCAACAACTCTGGTGATCCTTCCTTTCAGAACTCGGGATTCAGTCCAACAACTCTGGTGATCCTTCCTTTCGGAACTAGGGATCATGGACAATCCTTCCTTTCGGAACTTGGGACTCAGTCCAACACTCTTAGACAATCCTTCCTTTCGGAACTAGGGATTCAGTCTAAGGATCAACATTTAAGACTATCCTTCCTTTCGGAATTACGGGATCATTGTCTAGGGATGATCAATCCCACCACAACTCAGGATCAATATTTAAGACTATCCTTCCTTTCGAAATTATGGCATCACTATCTAGGGATGATCAATCCCACTGCACCACAATATCATCAGCACTACTCCCCCTTTTGAGGGAAGTCCTTACGGCTTACGGACTACACCAAGCTTGTCACAGAAGTGCTCAAACTTCACACGAGACAGAGGCTTAGTCAACACATCTGCAACCTGTTCATCAATGCTCACATATTGGAGCTTTATAGCTCCCTTCTGCACCATGTCATGAATGTAGAAATACCGTATTTCTATATGCTTTGACTTATCATGGAACACAGGGTTCTCTGTCATCTTTATACAACTCTGGTTATCACATAGAATCACTGTGGTATCCAACTCCATATCAAATAGACCTAATAACAACTTCCGAAGCCATATGGATTCACAATTGGCAGAACAAGCTGCAATATATTATGCTTCTGCAGTGCTAAGAGCAACACTGGACTGCTTCCTGCTTAGTCATGAGATCATGGTTGACCCCAGGGCCTAGACTGTAACATCTGCCTGAAGTGCTCTTCTTGTCTGAGACATTTCCTGCCCAATCTAAATCTGTGTAACCGAACAGTTTGAAGTCATGATCTCTAGTATAACTGAGACCATAGTCTATTGTACCTTTTAAGTACTTCATCACATGCTTTGCAGCTACAAGGTGAACACATCTAGGCTCAACCAGATACTGACTCAAGGTGTTCACAACAAAGCATATATCTGGCCTGGTATTCGTCATATACATCAATGACCCAATAATTTGCCTGTATAGAGTCATGTCCACCAATTTTGACGAAGCATCAGATAGTGACTTCAAATTTATATCCATGGGTGTGGCCATGGCTTTACACTCCAACATCTCAAATATTTTCAAGATTTCTACTGCATACTTCCCTTGGTTAAGGAAGATTCCCTCTGGGCTCTGCCATACTTCGAGACCTAGAAAATAGTGCATCAAGCCAAGGTTTTTCATCTCGAATTTTGCATCGAACTTCTTCTTGCACTTTGAGATTTGCTTCTCATTTCCTGTTAGGAATAAGTCATCCATATATAGTAATAATATGACAGGTTCATCATCCATAACCTTGAAGTAAAGGTTAGGATCAACTTTACTCTTGGTAAAGCCCAAGCTCGTCAGAAAACTATCAATTCTTCCATACCAAGCCCTTGGAGCTTGCTTCAACCCATACAGAGCCTTCTTCAATTTGCAGACATGCATCTCTTTGTCTTCAACCTCAAATCCTTGTGGTTGTTCTATGTACCCTTCCTCTTCAATGACACCATTCAGGAAAGTTGTTTTCACACCCATCTGGTGTAGCTTCCATTTCATCGTGGCTGGAAGTGCCATGATGGTTCAAATTGAAGTGTACCTTGCTACTGGTGCAAATGTTTCTTCATAGTCAATTCCTTCCTTTTGGGAGAATCCATGAGCCACAAATCTAGCTTTGTATTTTTCAATACTTCCATCCGCTGCATGTTTTATCTTGTATATCCATGTGGAAGATACCGCACTTTTACCTTTTGGTTTGGGAACTATGTCCCATACATCATTCTTCATTATAGATTGGTATTCTTCCGTCATTTTCTACGGGTTCTGGTACAACTTCTTTAACAAACTTAGAAAGATCAATCTCTTCTAGAATGAGTCCAATCCTATACTTCCAAGCACGGAAGTTCTCTATGCCTTCCAACTTGTCATCAAGCTTAGTGCTTGGGGCCATCTTAACCCGGAGAGCAGAGAATAACCAAAAATTAAATTTTCTCAAAAGTAAAAACTGAACTCACCAAAAGATGCACTTGACTGAGGCGAGTATGCTGGTACACTTGGTTTCTGATGATTCCAAAATTTCACCCTTGAAATTTGACTAGTGAAATTATGGTTTGCAGTTTCTGGCTTTCTCTGGTTTTCTAGTTTTTTTGGTCCAAAGTCAAACTAGGGTTTGACTTTCTGAAAGATTCACCCACTGAAAAATTTCGATCTTGGTGCCAATAGATGCGCCTAGGAGGGGCGCACTTGCCTATGCCACTTGCACTCAAAAATTCCACTTTTGTAAGAAGCCCTAATTTTTATGCTCGAAGAGAGAGAGAGAGAGAGAGAGAGAGAGAGAGAGATTTACCTTATGAAAGTTGCTCTTTTCAGGCAAGCTCTGATACCATGTTAAGATTATATGCTACTAAAGACTAAATTCTAACTTCATGAGCATTTAATACATTTTCACAATAGCAGCATAACTAGGATCTCTGAAAGATACACAATCACAAGGTACACAACAATATACTGGGAAACCCTCAAGGGGAAGAAAACCCAGCAAGAACGTCCTCAATATAGATAAACAAAGTACAATGCCCAAAATAGGTCTCACAAATAAGAGAGACAAACCCAAAATCTAGAGCCAAGCCATTCCTCCTCCTCCTTTGCAGACTTCTCTCTCTCTTCTAATGCGCAATGCATGAATCAGTGAACGGTACAAATGAGAGGAAGTCACTCTCTATTTATACTTTACTTTTCACTTGACCTTTAACCCATCTAGGTCAGCCTCACTTTAACTGACTGGTCCGACCTCTCCTAGAAAGACTCGAATAATATTATATTACATTCTTTAGGGTACTAACGACCCGACTTACAATGGAGGTTTTACCTCGTGACTTTTACTTGACCAAATATAATAATGACATCCCCGAACGGAGATAAAACATCCCCGACGGAGTTACAATAATAAAGTACAAGTAGAATATTCTTTGAAGTTACATTAACTTAACACTTATGGGTACTATGGTTGTTCACGTTTGAGGTACACCCTTTGGTCCTAAGGGTTATGGGTCAATATACCCACTCTTGTTTTTATGGTTTTGACTTGTACCATATTGATTGCTCATTGTACCCTCACCTATTTAATTGTGTAACCTTAGTACCCACCTAAGACATTCTACTTTATTTTATGTTGTGACTTTATTGTTTTGAGTCTGACCTTAATGTGTTGGTACCCACCCAAGTCACTTATATTTTATTTTTATATTTTTGTGTTTTTATTTTAAGTGGTACTTTCCTAATTTGATGAACCCTAACTTAAATAAAGGATGATCTTTCTAGAATATCTTTTATCCTATTTATATAGATCTTTTATTTCCTCATTTAACAACACATCATCTTCATCTCAACTCTGATTCTCTTGAAGATTGACATTAAGGGTTCCAAGTTTGTATGCTGCTATTCGCTCACTTGCCTAGGGCTTCCACCTGCTGAAGTTTATTATCTTTCACTAATCACAAAGATTATTTCCTGCTGCTATAAAGCCGTGAAGGGTCTGTTTGGGATCCGTTTCATTTGCTAAGATTTGGGTGAAGACTGACCTGCCTTTTTGTAACCCCTATTGAGGTCCGATCTATTATCCATCTGACTGTTGAGGTGCTGATGGGGTTCGATCTGCCTCATGCATACTTATTGGTGAGGCCGTGACTCTGTGTTAACCTTTCTAGATCTGGTTGTGACCCTTCTTGAACCCCGATCTGCCTGTTGAGGACTGATCTCTCCGCTGGTGCATTATTTTGCGGAGGTCGTGAGGCCTGGAAGTCAGATCCAGCCTGCTTTGTGGAGGCCGTGAGGCCAAGGAGTCAGATATGCTTGCTATTGAGGAGGCCTTGATCCTTATTCCACTTCCTAGATCTGTTGTTTTGTGACCGCATCCTTTTGCTGACTGTGTTATCTTAGATCTGTGACTTATGGGGTGCCCTAGATCTTATCTATACTATTGAGACCTGATTTATATTGCTGAGACTTACACTCTGTGCTCAAGCCTCAGATTTTTGTTTTGAGGTCAAACCTATTTTCTCAGACTTAACTATGTCAGATTTGTTGTGCTGAGACTGATTTATGTTCAGATCCACTGTGCTGTGACTTTGTTGGGTTAAATCTATGTGTTGAGTTTTGTTTGGGACTACCACTGTATTTCTGACTGTCATTGACTATTTTGGTTATACCTCAGCCCAGTCATCTCTCTCTCTGGTTTGTACTTACCCTTTAATAGGGTCAGCTGGTTCCTAGTGTTGACCCTTGCGAGGCACAGTCTTTTCTGAAAGTAAACTTTCTAAGTACAAAACAGGAAGGGTTCTACACTCCAGGTAAGTACCCCAACCTTGCTAATTAGAATTGCTGTTAATTTTATATTATTGATTACATGTTACTGAAGATTACTTTAACACAGTGACCCAAATTGATCGTGTTAAAGATGAATCATGAAAAATTAAAAGAGATGAAAATTATGTTTCAGTACTATTTCGTTTCAGTATTAGTTTGTTAAATGTAATTTTTGCATTGAAGTACATTGATTTATATTATTCTGCATCAAACCCTAACCCTAACAAAATTTATCAATTTTGTCAGAATAGTAGGCCATGTTGGATCATGGCACATCAGGTGATTTGTCAGGTGAAGACAAATTGGGTAAATTTAAGGTCGCCAAGCATGATAACTGAGCTGTGACATAAGAATTACAGTTGCTAGAATATGCAAAAGATGCCTCTGCTCCAGAGTTGGTATTTGATAAGCTGTTGATCTCTACCCCAAAGCCCAGTTTGCAAATTGCATCCATGGTTGATTTCAGTAAAACATCCCATTGCCATTTATACAGGTCAATTTTTGATTCTGCACCAAACTATTTGCCATAGAGTATTCACAAAAGGATGTATAGAGATATAGAGATAAATGTGAAAAGAAACCCCATCCCAGGATATGCCCTCGCAATAGCTTGTAATACGTCACATGGGCAACAACCACAAGCCTGAAAGGGCCCGTAACACCACAAGTGAAAAGTCATTATGAGGAATCTTCTTCCGAATTGCCTTCAAACTTCATGTCTGTGGGAAATTTTGTCAGAATGGTAGGCCATGTTGGATCATAGCACATCAAGTGATTTGTCAGGTGAAGACAAATTTGGGTAAATTTAAGGTCGCCAAGAATGATAACTGAGTTGTGAGTCGTGACATAAGAGTTGCAGTTGCTAGAATATGCAAAAGATGCCTCTGCTCCAGAGTTGGTATTTGATAAGCTATTGATCTCTATCCCAAAGCCCAGTTTGCAGATTGCATCAATTGTTAATTGCCGTAAAAGATCACAATGGCATTTATCCATGTCAATTTATTTGATAAGCTGTTGATCTCTATCCCAAAGCCCAGTTTGCAGATTGCATCAATTGTTAATTTCAGTAAAAGACCCCAATGGCATTTATCCATGCAAATTTATGATTCTGCACCATACTATTTGCCATAGAGTTTTCACACAAGGATATATAGAGATTAATGTGGAAAGAAATCCCTTTCTAGGGTATGCCCTTTAGCAATAGCTTGTAATACATCACATGGGCAACAACCACAAGCCCAAGAGGGCCCATGAAGGATGACAGTATAGGAGTCAGGCATTATTGGTGGGACTCCTCCCTATTTGAACTGGTGAACTCTTGGCAATATGTCTTAAAACTGTCACTTCAAATCGATTAAACTAACCCATTAGGCTTTATATATATATCCAAAGGAAAACCTTGTGAGATCCTTCTTGTTCAAAATATCTAAATGTAGAGTGGCTTAACCATTAACCACAATAACCATTGGTAACTTTGAATTACTCAATTAGATTTAAATCTCTGATTTAAGGCCTCCCATCAGCAACATGCCTTAGATGGCAACTGATTGCTAATCTTTGGAGTTAACCTTTTTATATATATATGTGTGTGTGGGGGAATCGGGATAGTATTTGACCAGAATTATAATTCCAAATGATTGATGGGAAACTTCATTATGAAATCCATGATTCCAAATGATTGATAAGAAGAAATACATTTTAAAATGATCAAATCATCAAAATTTTGAAAAAATCAATACATGAGAAACTTTCCACTTACAAATGGAACTCAAGAACAAATGCAATTCCAATTATAAAGTTTCACAGCGAATGAGCTAATAGGTGAAGGATTTAACATGCCTGCATCTCTACTGTTTGCTTTTTTCCATAGGTCTCCAAAAGAATTTTGGATAGTTTCACTGCATTCTCCTGGAAAACGACACTGCTGAAGTCCTTCAACACTTTGGCGGAGAATTCAAAACTAGCTATTTTGCGCTGTTGTCGCCACTGCTCACCATCAACGGTGAAAATACCATTTCCAAGAAGGTCTTCCAAAATATCATGGCTGAACTTTCCCTGTGAACTTTTCAAAACTACATATATCACAACTAAGTTACTAACATATAGAAAGATTTGACTCGAGATATCCGAAGCAATCTATTCTCCATATATAGAGCACAGAAGCTGACCTTGTCGTAGTTTGCAAAATTGAATCTAAGGATGTGCTCCACATTTGCAGGATCCGTGGTAAAAACATAGCTGAAGGTAGGATAAGCTATTCTGTAAGTTTTGTAGCGTCTGTGATGATAACAAATAAAGTCATGTATTCGTTTGAAATTGATGATGTGACCAACCATGGTTGCAGCGATAGGTGGGCGCAAGTTACTTCTCCATTTGACTTTGAATAACAATATCACCAACAGAGCCAGCGCTATTGATGCTGCTACATATTCCAAGCTCCAATCCATTGTTTCTTCTGGACAACAGATATGATTTTTGTTGAAATGAAATGAAATGGGTATATCAGGAATTCTTTGAATTGTGTTATTTTAGGCAAAACTAAAGACGTTGGTTCTATTTAATTACCCTCTGCATGTCATACTTACTTGGAAGGGGTAGGGATTGCGGTGTGGAGCTTCTACGCGAGCTGAAAGGTGCCTGCGCTCAGCCCAAAATAATAGATCCAGTGCCAAATCACGTGTTACAGATTCATTCCTCGGTATGTGAAGAATTGAGTGGTCGAAGAGGAAGTCGGCGTACCAACGTAATGTGTATATAGGATCCCTGGGAAGGCTTAAAGTCTTTTGTTTTTTTGTTTAAAGTTAGGAGAAAAGACTGAGTTAAGTATTTGTCAACACCAACTCCAAACAAAATAATTATTAATAATTTATCATGGATTAAGCCATTTCAATATGAACTTCATAAGTATCTGTCAAACAACAACTCCAAACAAAATGGGGGCTGAGGCTCCGGACCCAACGGCTGGTCTAGATGGTCCCTACGCCAGAGACCAGGGTTCTACTCCTGCCCCCTCCCCAGGTTCAATCGCAGGTCTTGTCCCTGTCACCTCTGAACGCGCTATACCTTCCCAGACGGTGGTGAATCGGTTCCAAATTAAGGCTGACCCCGGTCCGAGGTTTGTACCCGCCCCGCCCGGTCGACGATGCTCACTGGGGGATCTCGGATAGTTCCTCGGATATCAAAAAAAAAAATAAAAAAAAAAACTCCAAACAAAATGATTATTAATAATTTATCATGAATGGATTAAGCAATTTCAATGTCAACTTCATATAATATAAATTATTATGAACCGGTGACAAAGAACTTTAAATAAAACAATTCAGTATGATGGGACCATAGCTGAATTTTATTGGTTTTCTTATTAATGAGGATAAATATCCTTGAACAAGAAGAGGATATTTTGTGGACAGTGTGCAGATATTTATTTTCATGTTTTTAGTTTTTTAATAAGTGATAGGTTTTAAGTGAAATTATTTATGCTTTTTTGAGATGAAGTTATAAAATAATAAATATATAAATAATATTTTTATGTTTTTAAACTTATATAAAGTAAAATATAGATTTAAGAATGAAATGATAGTATGATATTAAACCATATGATGTTTATATTACAAAACGATAACATGATAACATGACTTTTGGTGGGAAGAGTTTAAATTTACTTATTAGTTATAAATTTAGTTGATGAAAAGTTGACATTACATTGATTGATTACTTATTGCAAAATTTGTGTAAACATTCTATTGAGAACATGATCAATATCTTTCTATCAAATCTTTTAACAATTGAAATCAACACATTGAACACTTGTTCATGAACCCAACTTGACCAAAAAACACATTTAATGTAATTTTATGCATAACAAGAGCCCTGCATTGGCTGGTGGTTTGCAGTTGCTTATGCAAAAAAATTTAAACTCAATAAAAATAGAGTGAATTTTGTTATAGCCCACTTCGCGGCTTTTGAGGGCCGTAGAGTTTTGATTGCTTAGAAGACTCTGGATTCAAGTTCTTTTTCAACGGTTAACTACCTACTTTTGAACCTTTTGCTCATGCTACTCTTCACTATCACCCACCTTGTTATATTTAACCTTAGAAGATGGAACCCCTTTATTCCTGCCACAAATTGAAGTACTATAAAAACAATCTTCCAACTTTATTTTTAGTAAATATTTAACTCTACAATCTGATTATAACTTTTGCAATTTTTTATTAAATGGATTGTTGTTTACTAGAATAAGATATATTACCTTTAGTTTTGTACTACAAATTATAAAAAAAATCTATATATTCAAGGCATTTTTTTTACTTTAAATAAAAATATATATTAATTGATTGATGGACATAAACACTGGATACATTAGACAATTAATCTTAAAAAATACACTTGAGAGCAATACTCTTTCAACCATAAGTCTAACTTTCTGCAAGATTTACACAAAAACAGAGTTCGAACAATACATCATCACGACATAAACATGCATCATCAAATTATGGTAAACCTTCATAATCAAACTATGAATTAAAATTTCTCAACCAGTAAAGAGGAATTTATAAAATATATTATTGAGTTCATGGAAACCATTTTAGATATCTTATTATTAATATTCAAGTCTTTTAGAGATCTTTATTAAGATCAAGTATGTGCTATATAAACATAATGAAGTTGAATTTGCTACTTATTCAAAAATAAAAGGGTCAATCAATGAATTATGAACAGTTGATCTTTAATCATCCTATTTTATGGCTGGTTTTGTTGATATTTGGTAGGGGCCATTTGGGTAGGTGCAGAGCTCCCCTCTTTTTTAGCAAATTTTGTGGGGGGAAATGAAATGCCTTTCAATGTAGTGCACCTTTTTAGTCTAATAAAGGGGAGATTTTATTAAGTAGGTAATGTATTGGACATACACCAGTTCAACTTTTAATTTTTATAGTAGTTAAAAAAATTAAAATAAATATAAATTTAATTTAAATTGGAATCTCTCAAACATTTAGAGTGATCAATTTTTTGAGGTGTGAATCTTTTTACACTCTTTTATCAACATTACATAAACAATACAATCTTGCAAAATCTTTATATTGTGTTGTTTTTCTTAATACATTAAATTATTCCCTATTTCATATAACCAACATAAGCTTGCAACAACTTTAAATTGTATAGCCCTTTTTAATTGCATTAAATTATCTATTTTAAAAATAAGAAACTAGCATGGTCACAATCCATGAATTTTTTGTTTGTAAGAAAATAAACTTTATACAAACATGCAAAAACCATACATTACATAGTTAATATTCATAATTTAATAAATTTTATAAAAATTAGTACAAACTTGTAAAAAGTTTACATCTTATGGCTAATAAGCTTGCAATAACTAATACAAGTTTGCAGTTTGTCAAAATATTACATAATTATTCTTTATAGAAAAATAATTTATATTTATACATAGAATTCAAATTACATTTTTTACTTGTGTTATGCATTTTTAGATATTGATTTTCATTTTTTTGCTTATACTATATCATAGGGTTCACAAAATGTTGGAGCTACTCATCATTCCAACAAACTAAACCTTAATGAATTACACCAAAAGGACTCTTCAAAATACTAGAGCAAAATATCCTAAACATTGGTCTAGTGATAAAATATCCCATTTAAAAACTGCATTGAACAAAGATGATTTAGATTATATGACCTGTTTGGACTGATTTGTGATTCACTCTTGAAACTCCCTAAAAAATCATTTTGCTCTCTTCCATTATTTAATTTTCTTTTGATAGAAGCAACAATAATATTCATCTCTCTGAAAACATGATAAAAGAGGGGTTTGAAATGTGAGCCGACCACTTTCAGATTTTTCCTTTTAGGTTTTAACATAACATTATGAATAGCATATGTTCCTTTTATCCAATTTATAACCCAGGGTCAAGTCCCCCAAAACATGTACCTTGTGATGTTGATGTACAAGTTATATAATGTTATTATTTGATACCACTGAAATCACTAAAATTAAATTATGATACCACTGCAATGACTGAAATCATTAAAATTAAATTATGTCTAGCCATCTTGGAAAAGTGCAATTTTGGATTGATGAATTGTTATTTGGATTGAAAAATGGATTCTAATATCGTTAGTTATTGCAATCACTAAAATCACTTAAATTATCTTGAAATCTTTGAAATCACAAAAAATATCTTGAAAAAGTGCAAAATCACTGAAATCACTAAAATTATCTCGGAATCACTGAAATCACTAAAATTATCTTTAAAAAGTGCAATCCAAATTGATGAAATTGTTATTTTTAATACACTGTCAAATACTCCTACCCACTAAGCATGGTATAATGTTATCATTCGACACCTGCAATTCCATCTTATTGTGAGACTAGGGGCACACAAACTCTTTAAGTGTCCATGTAGCAATTGTTTCGGTTGGGTGTATTGAATATAAACACTATAATTGAAAGTATGTCTGTTAAATACTCTACAAATGCCAAGGGTTTACTTCTTAAATGCATGTAGTCTCCTTAAATAGTAATTAAATGGACAACCTTCTTTGAGGATCCCAATTCCCAGGGGATATAACTGATGAGATACGACAGCCAAGATTTAATGCTGACTTTATATTTCAATCTTGCTCTTATTACAGATTTGGCATTTCAATTCATGCATGGCAATCCTTCAACAATACACGGCTCTCGAATCAACCTTTAGGGGCACAAAAACTCTTAATATTGTTAATTCCATCTTATTGTTAGACTAGGGGCACACAAATTCTTTGAGTGTCCATGTAGTAATTGTTTGGGCTACGTGTATTGAATATAAACAATATATGAGACCCATTTAAACTTGGGTTTGATATAGGGCATGTATATCAGATCGAGCTTTAGATGGGTTTGGGATAATTTAGAAATTATGAAGGAAGTTCCTGTAGAAATTACAAAACAAGTTCGTGCACTAAAGATTTTAAAGCCCGTTCTTAAGAACAATGGGTTAATGAAAATCCTCGATGTTTGTTTATAACTGCAATGAATACAAGAGCCTTCATAAGGGAGACACTATTCATTCTCAAACTTTTCATTAACAAACACAAAGCTCTTTCAAAATGTTAAATTTTAATCTATACCTTTATTTTCCCATAGAAGCTTTCATAAGGGGCACACCATTCCTCAAAATTTTCATCAAGAAATACATAGCTCTTTCAGAATCTTAAACTTTAATCTATACCTTTATTTTCCCAACAAGAATCTCAAATTTGCAATACAAAATAGGGACTCCGTTAATGCAAAGACAAAGAACGCACAATTCTCATGCCACTAAAGAACGTAGTGAGGGTATTTCCAAATAGACAATCCAAGAAAAAAACAAGCAGATTTCCCATTGCTATAACAATTCAATAGTCACCTAAAGTCAAAATTATTTATAAACTTTGATCTGTAGTCACCCAAAATCATTTACAAAGCTTAATATGTAGGCAACTCCTGGCCCAAAAGTCCTTCTTCAACATAGAGGATAGTGTCATAGTATGAAATAGAGAGTTGATTCCACTAGTATAATATTCTACAATACACTCACAGTGTTGGGAATCATACAAAAAAACTAAAGTGTACACACAGATACATCTATACTAGAACTCATTGTACCAAAATCTTGTGGGTTGCAAAAAGAGTTGTTTGTCAGTTCGCCATCAAAGTTATTTGTGAGGCCGATGATCCTCTTCGTCCTTTTCAACCACCAAAACCCGATGGTTTTCCAAATGTGAAGTCTTCTTGTTAGTCTGAAGCATGCTCTTCACATTCATAGAGACCATATGTGGCTTCAAGATGTGAACTTGATTCGCCATGTTGAAATCATCAAATAACTTGCGAGGACTCTCTTCACAATTGTTCTTGGTAGGCCCTTTTCTTGCCATGTAAAATGGATTGTAAAAGGATTTTTCAGACCTGTTGTTTGTTGTTTGATGATCTAATCATCATGACTTCAACTTTCTTTAGATTCTCAAAACCTCCAGCTAACCCAAATATCAATCTACTCTTCAAACACACAACAAATATGCCCAACAGAAAACCGAAATTCTACAAAACATATGCTAGTATGATCCTTTTTAATGGTCGAGTTTTTGAGGCATGGTCTGTCTCAAAAAAAGTAGCAGAGCTCCCTAAGCCCGATATGGACACCCACTTCTATATAATCTTACATGCCAACCATTACAGGGCAGTCAAACTTGGACGTGTTGGTACGTGGCGTAAGCATAACACGTTGCAGGACGCTCTCCCTTTGAAACCAGGGTGCCCTTCGATTCAGGGCTCATTTAACATATCCATGCAACATTAAATGAAAACCAGCAACAACAGCAGGGAAGTGTAGAGTGCAACCTTCCATGCATGTGCTTTGCAGGACCTGTTGTCATCTTGCTGTTGAATATTGTAACTTCTAAGAATATTATATTTGTATATTATTTATTCCGGAGATGTTCCATACCTCCGATGTGATTCTACTATGTATACGGAGATGTTTATTCCTCCGAGAAGTTGTGGTAACTAGGGTTATTAGACCCACCATGTGGGGGTCGGCCCAGTCAGTTATAATAGGGTATTTAACCTAATGGTTAAATACGAGCCTACATGTACTTGTGTAAAAGATATGTCAGAGTAGTGTATAAATAGAGGAGGTGTGTTCCTCATTTGACACACTCACTCACTTGTGAAAAGAGGCGCACTTGTCTGGGAGATTTGCTAAGGAGGAAAGGAAGGAGGGAGCACATCTTGTATTTTGGTTGATCATCTTATTGAGGAAAGCTTTGCTAGGTTTTCTACCCCATGAGGGTTTCCCAGGGTATATTCTGTGTCTATCTTGTGATTATGCTTCTTTCAGTGATCTTGCTTGTCTATTTGGTTTAAACTTAACATGGTATCAGAGCTGGACTGAATAGGACATCTTTCACAAGGTAAGAATCTCTCTCTCTCTCTCCGGTGAAGTTTAGGGTTTCAGCAAAAGGTTAGTATTATTGAAATTTGATTTCATGGCTGGATAGCCCTTCTCAAGATCAATCTTTTGAGCACTAGATCAAACTTTTTGGTTGGGTAGAACTCCGGGAAAGTCAAACCCTAATTCTACCAAAAGTGCGATAAACCAGAAATTAGTTTCAGCAGAAAGTTGGTATTGTTGAAATCTAATTACATGGCTAGATAGCCCTTCTCAAGAAAAATATTTTGAGCACTAGATCGAACTTTTTGGTTGGGCAGAACTCCGGGAAAGTCAAACCCTAATTCTACCAAAAGTGCGATAAAATTCTGTCTCAGGTTCCGGAAAAGTAAAAGGTAACTTTTCAAGTAAGTACTACTCTGTCTCTTGGACTCCCCCAAGAGAATATGGCTCCAAACACTAAGCTTGAAGACAAGCTAGAAGGTATAGAGAATTTCCGGGCATGGAAATACAGAATTGGTCTCATTCTTGAAGAGAATGATCTTGCTCATTATATCAAGGATGAAGTTGCAGAACCAGAAGGAGATGAAGCCAAAGAAAAGCATAGGAAGGATTTAATTAGGGAAAAGAGAATCATAGCTGATTCTATTAAAGACCACTTGATTCCCCAAGTGGCCTCCAAGAAGACTCCAAAGGAAATGTATGATGCCCTAGGAAGAATGTATGAAGGAAAGAACATCAATAGGAAAATGAATCTGAGGACTCAATTGAAGAGTACCAAGATGCACAAAGGAGAATCCATTCAAGACTATTTCTCAAGGGTCTCTCAAATCAAGGAGCAACTAGATGCAATTGGTGATACTCTTGATGAGGATGAACTTGTGATGACTGCTCTCAATGGTCTCACTAGACCTTGGGAATCATTCATACAAACCATGTGTGCCAGAAAAGAGAGCATGAAGTTTGATGCGGCAGAAAAACTAGGATGCGAGATCCATATTGAATAAGATATATATTATTGAATTGATAAGATAAAAGATGATACAATAAGATCGCCTTTATATAGGGCTTGATCCAACATTGTGAAGGGTTACACCCTTTCACTAATAACCTAATAATATACTAATTAATAAATAATAATATTAAATAAATATTCATAGCATTTGATATAGTATGGGAGGACTGTGTTCAAGAAGAAGCAAGGGTTGCCAACAGAGAAGCTCTTCTCAAAGAGGATGACCAAGCCTTGGCCACCCATACCAAAAGAAGAAGAATAGGTCATCTCAAGAAAGTTGACCACAAAGGACCTCAACACTTCTCTAGGCCTAAAAAGAGAAGAGGATCCAATCCAATAAGAGATCTTTCCAAAGTTGAATGCTACAGTTGTCATAAACTAGGACACATCTCCAAATTTTGTCCTTCACAAAAGAAGAAGTTTGTCCACAAAAGACATCATGCGCATATGGCAAAAAATGATAGTGAAGAAGAAGAAGAAGAAGAAGAAGAAGAGGTAGAGGTAAAACCTAGAAAGAAAAGATATAAAGTGAAGAAAGAAGATCCAGAAGAATATGTCCTATTCTCTGCACTCTCTGGATTTGTATCTCCTGGAGAAGATACATGGCTCATTGACAGTGGTGCTTCTAAGCACATGACAGGTCAAAGAAAGACTTTCTCAAATCTTGAAGAAAAGTCTTCTACTCAAAAGGTATCTCTAGGAGATGACTACCAATATCCCATCAAAGGAATTGGTGAAGCTAGCTACAAGCTAGATTCTGGAACACCCTTGAAGATGAAAAACATCTTATATGTACCAGGTTTAAAGAAGAACCTATTCTCTATCTCAGCACTAGATAAGAAAGGTTTTAGAGTGGCTTTCATAGATGGACAAGTACTCATGTGGTCCAAAGGAAAGACAACTAAAGATGCAGTTGTTATTGGTGAAGAAGAAGGAGGTCTCTATAAGCACAAGGGTCATCCAGAAGCTGCCCTTGCTCATGAAATCTCTAGCCCCAGTGAGCTATGGCATAGAAGATTAGCTCATGTCAACTATAAATCCTTACCCTATGTAAGCAAGGTAGTCATAGGATTACCAGATTTGAAAGCTGATCATGATGGCTCTTGTAAAGGATGTAAGAAAGGGAAAAATATCAAGAACCCCTTTCCAAAGAGTGAAACAAAGACTAAGAACATTTTGGAGCTAATACACTCAGATGTATGTGGACCAATGCCCACCACTTCTCTAAGTGGGTTTGAATACTATCTTTCATTCATTGATGACCACTCAAGGAAAACTTGGATATACTTCCTGAAAGGTAAGAATGAAGTTTTTGGAAAATTCAAAGAGTTCAAAGCTCTAATTGAAAATCTATCAGAAAAGAGAATCAAAATTCTCAGAACAGATAATGGAGGAGAATTTACCTCAAAGGAATTTGAGGACTTCTGTAAAGAAGCTGGAATTAAAAGGGAACTAACTACTCCATATAATCCCCAACAAAATGGGGTGGCTGAAAGGAAAAATAGAACAATCATGGAAGCTGTGAAGACTATGATACATGACCAAGATCTTCCCATGTATCTATGGGCTGAAGCAGCCAAGACAGCAGTATATGTACAAAATAGATTATCTCATAGTGCTCTTGATTTCAAAACTCCAGAAGAAGTGTTTACAGGTAAGAAGCCTGAGGTAAGTCATCTTAAAATATTTGGGTGTCCTATGTACATCCACATTCCAAAAGAAAAGAGAACCAAGTTGGACCCTTCTGGTAAGAAGGGAATATTTGTTGGTTATTGTGAATCATCCAAAGCCTTCAGAATTTACATTCCAAGCTTTCATCACATAGAAATAAGTAGAGATGTAACATTTGATGAAGAAGCAACTCTCAAGAAATCCAAGAAGTGCCAACTTGAAGAAATCTATGAAGAAGATGCTTCTCCCTGAACCACAGAGGCTGTGCCCATTCCTGAAGATGATTCTCCAGAGGATCATGACATGTTGGAACCACAAGAGCCCCCTATTTCAGACCTATCCAAGAAAAGAAGGCCAGCATGGGCTAGAGATATTATTCAAGGGGCTGAAAGATATGGAGCTCCTGAAGGCTCCACTAGAGAAAGAAAGAAACCAAAGCTAGTGTCCAACTACATGGCCTTGATGTGTGATCTTGTGGATCAACTACCTACCAGCTATGAAGAGGCATCTCAGAAGAAAGAATGGGTAGAAGCAATGATAGAAGAATATCAGTCAATCATGAAAAATGATGTTTGGGATATAGTCCCCAAACCAAAAGATAAAAGTGTGGTTTCTTCCAAATGGATTTTCAAGATAAAACATGCTGCATATGGTAGCATTGAAAAATACAAGGCAAGATTTGTAGCCAGAGGATTCTCTCAGAATGAGGGAATTGACTATGAAGAAACATTTGCACCAGTTGCTAGGTATACTTCAATTAGAACCATCATGGCACTTGCATCCATGATGAAATGGAAACTGCACCAAATGGATGTTAAGACAGCTTTTCTGAATGGTGTAATTGAAGAAGAAGTATACATAGAACAACCACAAGGATTTGAGGTCAAGGACGGAAGGACCCATGTATGCAAACTGAAAAAGGCATTATATGGATTGAAGCAAGCTCCCAGGGCTTGGTACGGAAGGATTGACAATTTCTTAACAAGCATGGGCTTTACCAAGAGTAAAGCTGATCCCAATCTCTATTTCAAAGTGATGGAGGATGAACCAGTTATACTGTTGTTATATGTAGATGATCTATTTCTAATTGGAAATGAGAAACAAATTATTGAAAGCAAGAAGAAGCTTTCTTCAGAATTCGAGATGAAAGATCTCGGATTGATGCACTACTTCTTGGGCTTAGAAGTATGGCAAGAACCAAAAGGAATCTTTCTAAATCAAGGTAAGTATACTGTGGAAATTCTCAAAAGATTTGATATGTTGGAGTGTAAAGCCATGGCCACTCCCATGGACTCCAACTTGAAGTTATTGGTCAATGATTCATCAGAATTAGTGGACATAACTCTATATAGACAAATCATTGGATCATTGATGTATTTAACAAATACTAGACCTGATATATGCTTTGTTGTAAATACCCTAAGTCAGTATTTAGTAGAACCTAGAAAGGTTCACCTAATAGTTGCAAAGCATGTAATGAGGTACCTAAAAGGTACTTTAGATTTTGGCCTATATTATCTCGGAGGTCATAAACTCAGGCTACATGGTTACTCAGACTCTGACTGGGCAGGTAGTGTCTCAGACAGAAAAAGTACTTTAGGTGGATGTTATGGTCTTGGATCTTCTATGATCTCATGGTTCAGCAAGAAACAATCTAGTGTGGCCCTCAGTACTACTGAAGCAGAATATATAGCTACCTGCTCTGCCAGCTGTGAAGCAATATGGCTTCGAAAACTATTATCTGGAGTGTTTGACTTAGAAATGGATCCCACTGTGATTATGTGTGACAATCAAAGCTGCATTAAGATGACTGAACATCTTGTGTTCCACGATAAGTCAAAACACATAGAGATCTGATACTTCTATATACGAGATATGGTGTAGAGAGGAGCTATCAAGCTTGAATATATAAGCATTGAGGATCAGATTGCTGATATCTTGACTAAACCTCTGTCTCGAGTGAAGTTTGAATACTTCCGAGACAAGCTTGGTATAGTTCAAAAGGACTCTCCTCGAAAGGGGGAGTAGCATAGTACCTGATAACAAGTCAGGCCTCGTCAATGATGAGGCTACCTATTTACTACACTTAATTACTTAGAATTATTTTTATGACTCTTATACTCTTACTTTTGATGATAGATGTATTAGTGAGAATACATGCTTTTGATGATAGATGTATACATGCTTTTGATGATAGATGTATTAGTGAGAATACATGCTTTTGATGATAGATGTATACATGCTTTTGATGATAGATGTATTAGTGAGAATACATGCTTTTGATGTTAGATGTATTTTTGATATACATGTTTTGATGATAAGGATACATGTTTTGATGTACATGTCTTGATGATGAGGATACATGTTTTGATGATGAGGATATATATACATGTTTTTGATGATGAGAATACATGATGCCTTGATGTACTTGTATAGATGAAGATACTTGTACTCATGTTTGACATGTAAGGGGATTGGATCATCCCTGGACTTCAGTCCTAAAGAGAGCCGTAGACGTATGTCTTCGAGAATGAAGTCCTTGGTGGACTTGAGGGGATTGGATCATCCCTAGACTTCAGTCCTAAAGAGAGCCGTAGACGTATGTCTTCGAGAATGAAGTCCTTGGTGGACTTGATGGGATTGGATCATCCCTGGACTTCAGTCCTAAAGAGAGTCGTAGACGTATGTCTTCGAGAATGAAGTCCTTGGTGGACTTGAGGGGATTGGATCATCACTGGACTTCAGTCCTAAAGAGAGCCGTAGACATGATGTCTCCGAGAACAAAATCCTGAATGAACAGGTAAGGGGATTGGATCGTCCTCGGACTTTAGTCCTTTGAATTGACCCGTAGACATGATGTCTCCGAGAACAAAATCCTGAATGAACATGTAAGGGGATTGGATCGTCCTCAGACTTTAGTCCTTTGAATTGAGCCGTAGACATGATGTCTCCGAGAACAAAATCCTGAATGAACAGGTAAGGGGATTGGATCGTCCTCGGATTTTAGTCCTTTGAATTGAGTCGTAGACATGATGTCTCCGAGAAAAAAATCCTGAATGAACAGGTAAGGGGATTGGATCGTCCTCGGACTTTAGTCCTTTGAATTGAGTCGTAGACATGATGTCTCCGAGAATAAAATCCTGAATGAACAGGTAAGGGGATTGGATCGTCCTCAGACTTTAGTCCTTTGAATTGAGCCGTAGACATGATGTCTCCGAGAACAAAATCCTGAATGAACAGGTAAGGGGATTGGATCGTCCTTGGACTTTAGTCCTTTGAATTGAGTTGTAGACATGATGTCTCCGAGAACAAAATCCTGAATGAACAGGTAAGGGGATTGGATCGTCCTCGGACTTTAGTCCTGTGAATTGAACCATAGACATGAGGTCTCCGAGAATTGAATGATAGGACTGGATCGTCCCTGAGCTTCGGTTCAAAAGGTATATGATAGGACTGGATCATCCATGAGCTTCGGTTCAAAAGGTACATGATAGGACTGGATCGTCCTTGAGCTTCGATTCAAAAGGTACATGATAGGACTGGATCGTCCCTGAGCTTCGGTTCAAAAGGTACATGATAGGACTGGATCGTCCCTGAGCTTCGGTTCAAAAGGTACATGATAGGACTGGATCGTCCCTGAGCTTCGGTTCAAAAGGTAAATGATAGGACTGGATCGTCCCTGGACTTCGGTTCAAAAGGTACATGACTGGATTGCATCATCCATGGACCTATGTCCTAAAGAGAGCAGGATTGATCATCCTGTGTAATGATGATCGTGTGATGACGATGCTGATGATCGTGTGATGACGATGCTGATGATCGTGTGATGACAATGCTGATGATCGTGTGATGACGATGCTGATGATCGTGTGATGACAATGCTGATGATCGTGTGATGACGATGCTGATGATCGTGTGATGACGATGCTGATGATCGAGTGATGTCAATGTTCCAATAACTAGTTGAGTTACTGATGATGATGAACTGAAGAAAGCTTCCGATGATATATAGATGTATCATGTATGATGTATGACTCGTTGCTCCTGCAGATGTTGTTATAATATCCTTCTCGTTAAGGGGGAGTGTTGAATATTGTAACTTCTAAGAATATTATATTTGTATATTATTTATTCCGGAGATGTTCCATACCTCCGATGTGATTCTACTATGTATCCGGAGATGTTTATTCCTCCGAGAAGTTGTGGTAACTAGGGTTATTAGACCCACCATGTGGGGGTCGGCCCAGTCAGTTATAATAGGGTATTTAACCTAATGGTTAAATACGAGCCTACATGTACTTGTGTAAAAGATATGTCAGAGTAGTGTATAAATAGAGGAGGTGTGTTCCTCATTTGACACACTCACTCACTTGTGAAAAGAGGCGCACTTGTCTGGGAGATTTGCTAAGGAGGAAAGGAAGGAGGGAGCACATCTTGTATTTTGGTTGATCATCTTATTGAGGAAAGCTTTGCTGGGTTTTCTACCCCATGAGGGTTTTCCAGGGTATATTCTGTGTCTATCTTGTGATTATGCTTCTTTCAGTGATCTTGCTTGTCTATTTGGTTTAAACTTAACACTTGCCGCCACCCCCTGGAAGGGAAAAACGAGGATGACATCAGTGTCCTGTAGCCAATTAGAATTACAAAAAAACATTTTTAATAATTTGATTCAATATAATATTTTGAAACTATAGCTCAAACTATAGGCAAAGAAAAAATTTATAGGCTCTAGGCCCATATTAATAGGGGTTGACGATTCATATATATCCCTTGTCGGGGACATAACAATTAAGTAGCAACACTTTTTTATACCTACATACTCATACAAAATAGTGGGGCATGTCTCTTTGGGATGGAATGTGGTGAATCACACTAAAACATGATGATGCCTTAGAATTTTACTTCTATGCATTGTTGGGGTTGTTGAGGGTTTCCCAAAATGGGGATGGATATCTCATGCAGTGTAGTGATTGGCCCAAGTGCTATTTGAATTAGGACCATAACCTTCTGTGTTATTTCTCTTATTTGAACTCTCAACTCATAATAGACCTAGCCTTCAGTTTATATACAATATTTGGTATTTTATTTTATGACCCCCATTCCCAAACCTATAATCAGTAATCGAAATGATAGGGGAGCTTCACACACACACACACACACACACACACAAGGACTTTTAAAAATCCTAAAATTGTTACTCATGTGATTATAGTTGAAAATTTTTGCTACTTGTATTCTAAATGTTTCACGTTTATTGTTTATGCTAACATAATTGTGTTGTCATACATTGTACATTTAGAGGTGGCATCGTTTTGAGATATCTATGCATCCAATGGCTTGTGGTAATGATTGTACAAACTTTGAAAGAGCCTTGATTGTACCCTTCACTTTATCCATTGCATAAGTTGAATCGATGCAGTAGCATGGTGGACGACATTTAGCCTCGCCCCTTGCACATCATGAAAAAACACTGGAAAAAAATAACTTTTTCTTTGTTTATAGTGCATTCACCATTATACAAATGAAAGTTTCTTTGGATAAAATGGCATATAGTGGCAGGTGATATACATATCTTGTCATTGTGAGAAATAAAATCTACAGCGATAAGTCCATGGGAAAAAACATAGATTGCAAATAAAACACACACACGGAGCTATAAAAAGTCCTTGAGTGTTATCTATGCAAAATTGAAAGTTTATGCTACTTGTATGTATCTATTTCACATTTCTCATCTGGTAACATAATCATGATGTTGTATCTTGTACACACAAAGGTGGCATTGCTTTGGGATATATGTGCATCCAATGCCATGTATTAGTGGGTGTATACATCATGAAAGAGCTCTAGCCATACCCTTGACTTTATTTAGTGTGCAAGTTATATAAATATAACAACACACTTGATGGCATTTATCCTTCGCCCTTATCCATCATGAAAAAACACATGCCAAGTAAAAGAGAGATTTTGCTTCGGTTTACAATGCATTCACTTTTGTAGAAATAAATATTTCTTTGGAGAAATATCCATATGATGACAAGTGACATATATATCCCATTATTGTGGAAATATGATTTATAGAGATAAACCCATGGGAAAAAACATAGAATGTGAAACATGGACTTTAATGAGAGAATAATATGTTAAATAATGTCATATTCACATGGTAAAAGAACAAAAATGACTCTTTGTTGGGAGGAGCCTAAACCTACTTACTAGTTATAAATTTAGTTGTTGAAAAGAAGTCATTCCATTAATTAAACACAGTGAAATTTACATAGATATCATGTTGGCAGTTTAGCCAATATCTCTTCTATCAAATCATCTGACAATTGACCTCAGCACCTTGAACACTTGTGCATTTTGAATAAAATTGTAATTGTGGTAATTTTGTGCACAAAAATGAAGTAGCAATGCATTTATAGACCTAAATACTCATTATAAAAAATATTGGGTGTGTTACTTCAAGACAGAATGCATCAAGAATAGTGAACCATATTAAAAATATAGTTATTGACTTGTTGAGAACCATGATCTCAAAACAAGAATTCTAGCCTAAAACCCCCATATTTTTTAAATAAAAACATCAAAGCGACCCGCTAATTGAATATTCCTACTATTAGTAGCACTCTTATTTTTAGTGGTGAAAATTACAACTCCTTGAAAACTTGTGATTTTGCAAAAAAATATTAAAATTAACTCTTGAGTTGAAAGTAGTGCTACTAGTAGCACCTTTATTTTTGGGGTTAAAATTACAACATTTTGCAACCATGGTTTGAAAGTCCTACAATTTTGTGAAAAAAAAATCTGAAAGTCAACCCCTAAATTGAAAAGTAGTGCCATAAGTATCACCTTTTTTAAGTTTTATTTTATTTTATATTATTTTCAGGGCTCAAATTATAACATTTGCAACCATGGCACACACACACACACAGATATAATAAAACCATTAAAAAATCCTAAAGATGTTATTCCTGTGAAACTTGAACATTTTGGTTACTCATTATGTATTTGTTTCACATTTCTCATTTTTGGTAACACAATTGTGGTATCATATGTTGTACATAGGTGGCACCGCTTTGGGATCATTGTGCACCCAATGCCATATGGTTGTGGTTGCACACACAACAAAAGAGCTCTGGCCATATCCTTAACATTATTTAGTGCAAGTCAGTCTGATCTAGCAGTGCACTTGATGGCATTATATTAAGTTTATATTGCATCCATGGTTGTACAAATAAATATTATTCAAAGAAAAATCCATACGATGGCAAGTGACAAACATACATACTCTCTAATGAAAATGTTGCGAGGAAACCAAAGTGATACTTCCTTGCATTTGTTTATGGCATCCCTTGTAAACGTGTTAGTGTAATATAGTGTGGCTCACCTAGGGGGATTTGAACTCAACACATGTTGGCATAGAATAGCCTTCTGCCCAACAACATTGTTGACAATTGATTGAGCTAACAACTTGGGCTTGCAAGTGACATATATATCCCATCATTGTGGAAAATAAAATTTACAATGGTAAGTCCATGGCGTATACATATGTTCACAACTCTAAGTATTGTAACTATAAAAACCAATAAATTTTCATCCTTGTAACCAATACAAAAATCCAAAGCAAAAACCAAAGAAAACATCATAAAATATTTAGGTACAAACCATATTTTCTTGAACCTGGACATTTGTTCATCAAGAAGAATCTTATATCATCCATTGCTATTCATTGAAGTTATTATGAGGAATGTTGGGGTGCAAACCAATCATGCAAATCTAGTTCAAGCAGAGGTTGTGGAACAAATAGAACTACATAATCCAGTTGAGAGTGGAGATAGTCAAGAGATTAAATGCCCCATAGTTGCGGAAAGAAGGCTTGAAAGCAATGAAACCAAGCCTGTTTCGACCACTCCTCGGGTTCCTCTAAATCATATGATATTTTCTTTCTCGATCTCCAAATTAAGTTTGTCTTGGTACAATCATGTTAGTAGTATTCATACCTTCCAAGTCGGATCAATAATGGGAGGAAGTAGTAGTGGTTCTAATTCTAGTTTAGTGACTGGTAATCAAAGTAGCAACAATAGTTTAGTTCCAATTGTGGCTTTGAATCTGGTTTCACAACTAGGTTGTATAGGGTTTATCTTGGTAGGATCTCTGTCGATTAGGATGGTTGGGATTCATGGTGGATTCCCCATGTGGTACCTAAAATTTTGGGGTAAAGGAGTTGAGAAGATGCAGAACAACACATGTTCTTGTGTGAAGTTATTTGGAGATCAAAAGGAGTTCTAGATACCTCTAAACTGGTGGAATTGCAAACAACGTTGGTAGTTCGAGCTTTACAGTGGTATATGAAGTTTGTGGAGCATCCTGCTAACGTTCTAACTCTTTCCTTACAAGAAGTCAAGAAATTTTTTCTTTCATAATTCTAGTTGTTGTAATCGGAGCAAGAAGAATGGTATAGTTGAAGGAAATCTGACAGTATGAGGGGGAATATAAATGGGAATATGAGTAGAGATTTAGAGATGTGATGAACACGATTTCATTCCCTATTCATGAGACTCATCACAAGGAGTGGTTCATCCAAGGGTTATTGTCATTGACTATAATCCCTTTGACTCAACAAATTTTTGATACACCTAGAAATGCTTTGGAGCAAGCTATGGAGATTGAGGTCATGGCTAAGTATCCAAGAGGAAATAGAGTTGGAATATCTACAATAGGACTTGATCTATCACAAGTTTAGAATCAAATTGCTACCCTTACAAAAAATATTCACGTGTTAACTATACCGATGGTAGGTCGTGAGCAAGTATGGTGCATAGGCTGTATGACATAGGACCATCATACTTCTGAGTGTTCCTAAGAGGGGGACCTATTCCTACCCCCCCAACAAGACCATTTCTAGGAAGACCTTTTATTGGAGTTGCACAAGTAGGCACTTTTGCCCCATTTCATGAATCAATGTAGTATCGTGCCTTCTTGAATGTGTAAAACTCCCAATCTAGAGAATATTGTGAAATTTGGAAGACATATGGACACCCTCCTATGCATTGTCCTATCTTATAGAAATATTCTTCCATCCTTGACACAATCTTCTGTGAATTCTGTGATACCTGCACGTATAACACATGCAAATGTAGAGCCTTGGATGCTTTAGCAAATCAATTGGACATGTCTGCTGTAAGAGTGTCTAGCAATTCATGACCTCAAGAAGGAGGAGGGGGAGGTTGAGGAAGAGGAGGATACTACATGGGAGGAGAAATTGACAAGAGAAACAGAGCTATATGTTTCTACAATTGTGATTCCGTAGGTCATGTTGTTTGACATTGCTCTTTACCTAGATGACCATGGTGTTCTTATTGCCAAATTGAACACTCATAGTATTGAAGATTGCCCATAGTTGATTGCGAATTGGGAAGACATTGTCAGGAATCGAACAACAAAATAAATCAATTTAGAACCTAAGGATGGTAACTAAGCAACATGTTTGACTATTAATGCTATTATTCATGGATGAGCTTAAACTAGTGTAGATAATAATAACATTGATCTCCTAAAGATCCAAAAGGCATGTCCTTGTGCACCAAAATTTGATCCTACCCAAAAAAAGGAATTTTTTTGAGATGCAGTCAAAATGTTCTAATGTATCTTAACACCATCATCCCCTGTAGTTGTAGTAAATTTAGATGGACAAAGTATGGGGTTCATTCCTCCATCATTGAGTTGTGGAAAGAGACATGGAGTGGAACCCTTAGGTGATTCTAAGAAACTTCTTCATCTATGGTTTACTTTGTTTGTTGATATCTAAGAAGATGAAGGCTTCAGCAAGAAGCTACGAAACACTCCTTGGCTTCTCTCTAGAACCAAAGAAGAGGATGAGCTAATTTATGCCAATCTCCCCATGAGGAAAAATAAAATAATTGGAAAAGAATTATGATTGGATGCTTGGGTGTATGGGTATGATGTTGAGGATGCAATGTTGGATCTTGGGTTTGACATTAACATTCTTCCTAAAAAGTCATGGGAGGCCATGGGAATGTTGGTAATTTCTCCCATATAGTTGCAAATGTCTAATTAATATGGGATATTCCCCATAAGTTGTAGGAAATTCTCCCTACGGATAGGGAGAATTCCTCTTGGACAAATAGTGATTCCCTAGGTTCCCTAATCCAAGACAAAAAAGAAACAAATAGACAGTAACTTTCTCCTATATCTATCTTTCATGCAAACAAGGAGATAGGGGAGGAAGAGAGTAGAAGAAGATAGAAGAACTACCTCTTTCCATACGGTTGTCCTTGTTGCTCCAGCCTTTGAATCCAATGTCCAAAGATCCAAAGCTAGAAGAACATGTAGGGACAACACAAAGTATCATTCCTTCCGCAAGATATTGTTAAGAATAAAAGGATCTACTTACTTTGAATGGCACAAAGTAAACATACATGCCAATGAATGCAAGAATAGGAGAAATAGGCTAAGTTCTTATTAAAAGGAAAGCCATAAGAAACATGTACAATGGTATACCTAACTTTGCAGTACCATGTCCTTCAAGCTTCCCTTCCAAACCCCTTTGAGCACCACAAGATCATAAAGACCACCTCTTCAAGCTTTTTCTCATTTGAGCTAAGGTACGAGGTTCTCTTTATAGGGTGGAGAGGCCAAATTACTTAGGAGAAAGAGTTGGATCAAGGTAGGATATCTTGGATCTAAGGGGATTAAGGTTACTTCGCATAGAAAATGAGATGATACTCGAAGGATAAAGTTATCCACTCAAAATCATGCTCAAATCTTAATCCTAGATTCAAGGCAAGGTAGTTGGACAAAATTATTGTTCCCCCAATGAAGGCCATGGAGAAAAAAAACAAGAGAAATTATCACTCCCATGTAACTGGTGATATAGAATTTTTGCTCCCTAGACAAGGGGCAGGGGGTGATAATTCCTATCCATAGCTCAAAATAAGGTTGTTTGAAGTGGATTTCGACCCCCAAATGGTAGGAAAATTTCCCAAACACAACTAGGAAATGAATGAACCATAAGATAGTGGGTTCTAACACACTTAGGGAGCATAAGAACCATACTTCTCATGGTGACGAAGCATGAAAACCAAATGTGATATTTTGAGGTGTAACACCATAGGTAGATTGGTGAATGTGGAAGTTGACTTAGCATGTGTTAAAACCTTTGTTGACTTTGAAGTGTGAGATAATGGATCAAACATATTCTTATCCAGCTTTGTTGGGGATTGATTGGGCCTTTGAAAACTATGTCGTCACTTATTTGAAATGTGAGACAATGAATTTTGAAGCCGATGATAAGAAAGTTATCCAATCCTTGGATCCATATCAAGGACCTAGGTATACAAAGCATGTTACTAATGCAATATAAAGGGATATCTTGGATTAGATTTATAGCTTAATTGTTGGAAAGAGAGATGACTGAATGTCAACCCTACAACATATGGATTAGTGAGCTAGAGGCCCTCAATGAATGGTAGAACATGAGACATGTGATTTCTTCCAGGCATTTTGAAACTATTAAACTAGTTAGATGGATTGGCATAAAAGTCCAAGACCCTCCTACCTATGATGGGATGTCAAACTTGGAAGAATTCTTACTAGAAATGAACGACAAAGTTGTGGAAGAACAACACATTCATGTGTTAGATATTGCATTCCAAGGTAGTCCTTCTAGATGGTGGGCCACTCACAAAGATGATCTTATAACCTGGTATACAATTTAGAAAACTATGATCTATAGGTTTGTTCTGTTACCAAAATTTTGGCTATTTGAATAGAACTGGAAGGAAAAATTAGAAGTCTGTAGCTTTAGAGATCTACAATGGAGATACAAAAAGTTTGGTGTATGTGGAGCAATGCACTCTGTAGTAGAGAGGGGAAGGACTACAACCTAACATTTGGGTTCATAAGCTTATTCATGGATTGGGTCTTGTCCCAAAAGCTTGGTATTTACATAAGGAAACCATAAGAAAATATGGAGTTAGGTTACTACACACACAATTCTGTATTAGAAATAATCAAGCAAGCTTTATTTACTGATTGGTTGTAAAATTCTTGTAATCCTTCCATTTGTCAATATTATTTGGAATTTCTTGACTTATAGATACATGTCCACAAGATTGAGATTCCTCTCTATTGTGGGAAAATTGAATAGAATGAGAAGGGTGCATATGACTTGGAAAACCTAAGACATCTATGATTTGAAGAATCATAAGGTTCTAGGATTGTGCAAGGGAAGAAGCAGGAAAGTCCTAATGCACCTCATTCACAACCTTTCCAGTCGCAGAAAGTCAACATTGGGACATAGCATAAACCCAAGATAACATCTATAGAGATTATTGGGATGAACAAACATTATATGAAATTGTTAGTCTCCTTAAGAATATGAAGATCTATTTCCACAAATCTTCATAGCATTAAAGGGGATTAAAGGTGAATTGGGTGAGTTGAAGATTGAGCTATGACTTGATGTTAAACCAGTAAAGCATCAATCATATAGACTTAATCCTATGGTCATGGAGAATTTTAAAAGGGAAATTGATTGCATGTTTGTTGGGGATTGATTTTCCGTAAGGATGAATTTTGATTGGATTAACCTGATTGTGGTCCAAATAAAAAATTATACATATGATATTAGGGCATGTGTTGATTTTCATAGTCTTAATTCAACATGTGTCCATGATCCTTTCTCTCATTATTATGTATGCTCATTTAAATCCTAACACAAAAGTACATGTTCAAGTTGCCCAAAATGGGTTATTAAACACTTTACTCAAAAAACACATTATACAACTTGACGAAAACTCTTTAGAGTTCTCATTTTTTTAGAGTTTGCATATAGTGGTTGTTTTTATTCTCATTTTAAAAGGTAGTACTACAACATATTATGCAATTTGATGAGAACCCTCTAGAGTTCTCGTTTTTTAATAGGATACATTTAGTGGTTGTTTTTACCCCTGAATTGAAAAGTAATGCTACTAATAGCACCCTTTTTTCGAGGCTAAAATTACAACAACAAAAAACCTTAGTCTACCACGGTCAATGTCATTGCAATCAAAATTGTAAATTGACCCGTGAATCTAAAATTTATTATTCTAGAATCACCCTCATTTTTATTTGGGGTTAAAATTACATCGTGTTTGAAGCCTTAGCCTTATCAATTCATGTCGCTTCAATCAAAACCCTAAAATGATGCCCTTGGAATCACCCAAAATCACCATGGCAGCATCAATTTTTTCCCAAGGCTAAAATTACAACTTGTTTGAAATCGCAGCCCTAACAATTGACACTATTGCAAGAAAAATACCAAAATCATCCCCAAATTGAAAAGAGATGCTGCTTTCTTTTGTCGAATTAAAATTGCAAGCATTTGAGAATCACAAAGTAAAATGGTTTTTTTTTTAAATCGTTATAAAATAGTAAAATAAATAGACAAAATAAAAAAATCCAAAATTTTGAAATAAAATAAATTAAAAAAAAACATTTAAAAAACACATGGAAACAATTTTTTTTTAATTTTCCGACACATTTTGAAAAAATCATGAAAAAAAAACATAAACGAATTAAAATATTATTAAAAAAATAATAGTAAAAAAATAAAAATAAAATTTAATATTATAAAATTTAAAAAAATTATAAAACCTTATAGTAAAAAATAGAAGTTTAATTAAAAAACATTTAAATTAAAACAAAAGTCGTGAAGTAGCAATGTCCCCGACATTTGCACTTACCGAAGTTTTCTTTGGTTGCTCCTTCCCGACCCGCCTCAAATGATATACAGCGAGAAGTCAAGGTTAGGGAGCAAGAGAAAGAGCAAAGGTTTCAAAGTCAGGGGAGGAAGGGGCTTCACCGATTTAAGTTTATTCATAAAAGGTAAAGAGACTTAATTCATTTTGTAACTCTTCATAGCTTCTCATTTCCCAGAGATTGCCAGGAGTCATAATCCCATTGCCAGATTTCATTGCCGCGAAGTCCCAGTCTATTTGCTAGCATACCCCCTTTAATATCGTTTCTCTCTGGGTATGCCTTTGCACACAGAGGATGAAGCGAGGGGTTCAGTTGCCTCCATTTATGCTTTAAAGTTTTATATCATCCTTAATAAGAATCCGATGTTAAAAAAGGGATGGATCATAAGTCTTCAGGTCTTCATATTTCTAGGTATCAAATGTTAAAAAATGGATGGATCATAAGTATTCAGGTCTTCATATTTCTAGGTATCAAAGATTGAGGAGGCTAAAAATCGTAGCTATGGCAAGAAGAGAAGGTAGAATTGTTGTGAACAGAGAATTGTAAAAATTAATAAGGATAATTTATAAATTGGAAACATGGCTTTTTTCACAAGGCTACTAGCACTTGGATTATAGGGCATAGGCCCATAGATTACCAATTATTAGGCGACCAGGCAGAACTTCTATATGTGACATCGTATAGGCCCGTAACTTTGTGTTTTCTATAGCGAAATCGATTCATTACAGCGCTCTCTCCTGAAGCACGATCTAAAAGCAATGCATGGCTATGCACTCTGGTTCAGAGAGGTAGCTGGTTGAGAGTGCCCTTTTATTTCCTTCCGTCTAGCCTTCTTTCTTAATAAGGATACGGGGCTGGTTGTTTGCATTGCAAACAAGACGAAAAAGGAAATCAAGAAAATATAATTAAATACATTGGTAATTTGCAAGTATAAGTTGTTGAATGGAGAAGGACGACAGCTTTTAACAATAGAAAAGGTTAACTTGAATTTATAGCCATTTGCAGATATATAGTGACTGTGAAATGATTAAGGAGAGTTTCTAGATGCAAAAGAGAGTTTGAAATTTAACATCTAGTGAAAGAACAATTTGCAAAGTGAAAGAGCACAGCACAGCTTGTTGAAAGTTCAAAGTTTCTTTACATCAATCCAATGTTATGCCATAGTCTTGCATCCATGTGCAACTGCCAAAGACATTGTGTATGCAAAATGCAATGACAAAATTGCCATATTATCATGGTATGCATTTAGTAGATGCAAGAAACACATTCACAAAGATTACATAGCGTTAACAAATATCCAACTGTCTGTTTTGCTGTGAAAGCAAAATAAGAGAAATTAGTGGGAGTCTGTGGCTACCATGACTTCAAAAATTTAGAGGCAGTTTGCTCTAGTCACAGAAACTGACAAACTGCAGAAGCTTCTTTCAAAATTCGATTTTGTTATGTTGAATGTGGCAATCCACGAAAGTTTGTTTGCCTTTGTATTTCTTTTTTTCCAGCAGCAACAACGAGAAAGTGTAGTTGTCCAGTATCTTTACAACAAAAATGGAAGCCATGTTCAAAATTGCATTTGACAATGGCATAATCGGTCTTCAACAACATTGGCGAGAGTTGCTTGATGCACATTGCAAACAGACTGTAAGCAACTTCATGATGAATATTTTTGAAATTGATGTTGAAATCAATTTAGAATGAATCTGACCTCTTTTGCTTCAAAAAATTGTTTGGCACCCTGCAACGAACATTGAGAGATCGTTTATCAAGTCTGCAATCATCAATGATCTAGCGATCAGCTATGTTAATTAGTATGCAATTCACATGACCATGTTTTATGTTTGCAAACCGTGATGGAATCATAGCTATTAAGTATGTGCAGTACTGGTTATGCTATTTTGGAACTTATACCCAAGCTCTTTCGGATAAGCACAAAGGATTTATCTTTCAAACGTTGTCCACCAATCATACACATTTTAAGAATCAATGAAAATTGTTCATATATTGTTATCTGCTACAACTTTACAAATATTATCTACGTTGTCATTTCAAAGTTCAAATTCGAGAGCCATAAGTCTGAAAAGCCAGGACTTTTATCCATTTTTTACCCTTTTTAATTGAGATGATGAAGATTAGAGAACTACCTTATGGAGTTGAAAATGTAAATTTGTCGAGAACCAAGAATTTTTTCTTTTTGTATTGGGCATGGACAACAATTTTGATTTTCAGTATTTGAAAGCGTTTATATTAACTATTCAAAGAGCAATGATCGTTTGCATGAATGTGAGACTGTACGGTTTGATGTTTTTGCATGTTTGCAAAGTTGAAAGTTTTTCCCAGTTTTCATTGTTTAAAAAAAACAAGGTTAAGAGAAACATACGGAGGAGAAAGCAATTGAAAATGTCAATGAGATCAAATGTTGGCATGCAAAAAAAAAAAACTCCTTTGCTGTGAGCTTGGGCTAGATTTGTTACATCGGCGGTTGACAGTCATAGCAAATGTTGAGCTATACATTTTCTTTGTTGTTTGCCCAGTCATAGCAAATGTTGAGCTATACATTTTCTTTGTTGTTTGATGTCCACTATTGGGAATTTTTTTTTTCATATGTGTTAGTGTTTGCACTTTAATTCAATTAGGTTACATCTTTAATCTGAGAGATAGATAAGCATAGAAAAACACAAGAACACATGAAATTTCCTCGAGGAAAACCATAAAGAAGAAAACCCTGCAACTTATTAAGCAATCGATTCGTCACTTAGTACAATATCAAAGCAATATAGAAAACCAAAAAATAAGGTGAATTCTGCAACTTCCTTCTTTCTTCTCCATCGAACTTGTCTTCTCTCCTCCTTGATGCGAACTTGCTTGGTGAGAGTGATGTCCAAATGACGGAGTGTTCCTCCCTATTTATACTTTATGTGTGAATGACCTTTTTCCCAATGGGGCTGACTTGCTTAACTGACTAGACCGACCTCTCCTAGGGAGACTCAAAAATACATTTTAGATTTATTCTTTTGGGGACTATTTCCCCGACTTACAATTGAGGTTTTACCTCGATATTCTTACATGATCAAATACAATAATGACATCCCCGAACGGAGGAAAAACATCTCTAATGGAGGTACAATATAAGTACAATAATAATATGATAATAGTATACAAAAGAATATCTTCCAAAGTTACATTTACAACAACACTCCCTCTTAACTAGGAAGGTATTCTCTTGACACAGTCATCATCACAGCTGTACGCAATCTATGGACAACGTCATCATCGTTGTTGCAGCAATTCTCATCTTGTTGATCATTGACTAGTGACATCTCTTGAATCTACTCATCATGAGAAGTTCTACAGAGCCAACCCCTTTTCATGTTGGATCTAGGCCTAGCTCTCATCTAGGACTTCTTCATATATACAAGTAAGTCATCAAGTAGGTATAGCCCATGACCACATACTACATTACCTCAACAATCACCTGCGTCTCCTACTGTCATCTCATTGTATCCGGATCATCTCATCATCTCATGTGGAGAGCAACCTAGGTGCATATACCATGTCCATCAGACAACTTGCGTCTTCCACCCAGTGGATACAACCCAGGAACATTTGTGTCTTCCACCCAGTGGATATAGCCCAAGTGTATTACGTCTCTCTCAGTGAACCTGCGTCTTCCACCTAGTGGATACAATCCAGGAACATCTGCGTATTCCACCCGTGGATAAATCCCAGATGTATTACGACTCTTTCGGTCAACCTGCGTCTTCAAACATGTGGATATAGCCCAGGAGAATCCCAGATGCATTACATCCTTTCGGACCACCTACGTCTTCCACCATGTAAGATACATCCCAAGCGCATCCCATATGCTTTATGACCCGTGGACCAACAATGTCTTCAAAGATGTGGATACAAACCAGGAGCATCCCAGATGCATTACATCCTTGCAGACTACCTATGTCTTCCACCATGTAAGATACATCCCTGGTACACCTGTGTCCTCCAAACCTGTCACATCACTCCCTCTTTCGAGGAACATCGATCTGGATAACACCAAGCTTCTCTTTGAAGTACTCAAACTTCACTCTTGCTAACGAATTGGTCAACACATTGGCTATCTGCTCGTCTGTTGCCACATACTGGAGCTTCATTGCTCCTCTCTTCACCATATCCTGGATATAGTGGTACTTGATCTCAATATGCTTCGACTTGTCATGGAACACTGGGTTCTCGGACAACTTTACACAACTCTGGTTGTCACAAAAGATACAAATCGACTCTAACTCGAGATCAAATAAATATGGCAGTAGCTTCTAAAACCATACTGCCTCACAAATAGCCGAACATGCTTCAATATACTCTGCTTCGGCTGTACTCAGTTTCACATATGGCTGCTTCTTATTAAACCAAGAGATCATACCAGATCCCAAACTGAAGCAACATCCTAAAGTGCTCTTCATGTCTGTGGCACTGCCTTCCCAATCCGAATCAACATAACCATGTAGGTTAATCTTCTGATTTGGCATATTTGAGCCCATAATCAATTGTACCCTTCAAGTACCTCAATATATGCTTTGCAACAATCAGGTGAACATGTCTCGGATCTATCAGGAACTGGCTCAGGGTGTTCACAACAAAGCATATGTCTAGTCTCATGTTCGTCAAGTACATTAATGAACCAATCATCTGCCTGTACATCGTGGCATCAATTGTCTCTGAAGAAGCATCACACAATAGCTTCAAGTTTGATTCCATAAGAGTGGCCATTGCCTTGCAGTCCATCATTCCAAACCTCTTCAGAATCTCCAGTGCATACTTTCCTTGACTAATAAAAATCCCATCCGGAATCTGCCACACTTCCATACTTAAGAAGTAGTCCATCATTCCCAAGTCCTTCATCTTGAACTCTGCGGAAAGTCTTCTTTTTATTTATGCAATGAGCTCATCGTCCCCTATTACGAACAGGTCATCTACATATAGCAGTAATATTACTGGTCTTCTGCCCTCAACCTTGAAGTAGAGGATGGAATCTGCTTTACTAGTCTTGGTAAATCCTAGGCTCATCAGAAAATTGTCCATCCTTCCATACCATGTCCTCGGTACCTATCTCAAAATGTACCAAATATACTTCCTCTTCATGAGGGGAGACATCTAGTATCACTCTGAGCATATTCCTGAGATATTGGGGTAAATACCTTTTCCACGGATGATGTCTCTCCATCTATGTTGTAGTCACTCCCTCTGAAGCAGAGCTTTCTTGCTCCCTCTGTAACTAAGCACTATCCTCCCTCTGCATCTTGTACTCTTTGCATCAAGATATTCTTCACTGGAGTGACTGGTATCCTTCTCTTCTGATGACTTCTGTGTATCCATCTATGTCATCTCTGGATACCAAGATATCGAACTCTGTTGCAAGTTATCTTTTGCACCCATCTATGAGCTTCTCATCTTCAACCTTGTAGTAAATATTGATGTCTCATTACTCTATTCTCGATCTCATCACACTATCCCATGGGTGCCTTCTGAGCCCGTACAAAGTCTTCTTCAATCTGCACACATGTGGTTCTCAATAGAGAGTCCCGAATCCCGGAGGTTGCTCGATACACACTTCTACTTCGATTACACCATCTAGCTAGTCTAATATCCACCACTGAGTAAGTGTGTCTAACCACTAGAGAAACGTCTCATCATAGTTGACTCCTTCTTTCTGGGAGAACCCAAGTGATTTGTACTTCTGTAGTATGTTTGATTTCATAAATCTTGTTGAATGTTATAGTTGAACCATCGTCACTTGTTCTACGGAACAAGTCTCATCATTCTTCGTTTGTAGGTGATCGAACATGATATTTCCTACAAGTCAAATTCAGTTGCATGGTTAGAAACATTTCATGATTTTCAAAACATATTAATAATGACAAATTCTTATGCATACAAACATAGGTCACATACTCATGCAACTAGCTTAGCCAATGCTTCAACACAACATTCATCCATATCTCGTATTCATGCGGTAACTTTCTAGATGCCTTCCATCTCTACCAGAACATTATTAAGAGCGTGCACTACTCCCAATATGTCAACGAAGAGGTTTCATTCTAGATAAGTAACAATGGAATGTTGTACAACAACATAGGCCACTTACCCATCACATGCCTATTAGTAGTATTATATTCATCATTCTAACATGCATAATCTAGAAACATAAATATGTAAACAACTGGACAATATTATTTAAGCAATTAAATATACAGGAAATGACAATTTAAATACTTATCTTTGTTTGGTTTTTGGGTGGACTTCCTATTGATCTTTGCTTCTTTGCAGGAACTATTGGAGTCTCTGACAGTGTGTTCTAATTCATTGTCTGATTCTGAGGACCCATTCCTTTCTTGCTTATGATCGGAAATGTTGAGGATGTATTATACATTGTAGATCACTTGTTCTTTGTTCTGGAGTAGACTCTATGTGTCCCTTCTTTTGCATCTTAACCAATGTTGAAATGGATGAGAGGTTCTTCCATAGGGCATTGATTTGTTTTCCGGAGTCCAACTTTGTAGGAGATTCTCCCACTCCTTTCATGTAATACTGAAAAATCATCTCTAGCTTCACCTTATGACGTGGAACCTTCTGAAACGAACCCTTGTAAACTGGTTACCTTCATTTATTACAATACATATTCTTCATCACTTGAAGAATATTCTTTTGTTCTTTTTCTTGTGGGTTCATCATCTTCAATGGTGTGAACATGATGCCTCTTCTTGTTGATTCTCCTGGAGGATCCTTGGTTTTTGGGACAATTTATTGAATAATGTCCTTTCTCATCACATGTGAAGCGCCTAATACTAGAGATGTCTTTTATAAATCCATGATTCCTATGGGATATTTTTTACTTCTTGTGATGGTGATCCTCCCTCTTGTTTTGATTCTCCTTAGTGTGAGCAGTTAGGGCTTGGTCATCATTGGCTCCCATCTTTTCTTCTCTTGCTACTAATCGAGCTTCTTCTTGGGTGCATTCTTCCCATAATTCGTTGAATGTGATTAGCTTCTTTCTGGAACATATTCCTTGAATAAATGAGTCCCATGATCTTGGGAGACCATTCAAGGCAGTCATCACAATCTCTCCTTCTTCAACATTGTCGTCAATTGCTTGAAGTCGTTCCTTGATCTGAGAGACTCTTGTGAAGTAAGATTGCGTATTTTCTGAGTGTTGAATCTTCACATTCTTGTGTTGGTTCCTTAGAGTCGTCTCTCGGTTGATGTTCTTCCCTTCATATAACTTTGTCAAAGCATCGAACATATTCTTCGGATTCTTCAAGGTTGAAACATGAGGGATTGGGTGATCTTTAATGGATTCTGCAATAATTCTTTTGGCCTTGATCTTGTTCTTCTTGTGGATTGCCTTTGCCTCTTCTCCCTCTGGTTCTGGAACCTCCTCATTGACATACTTGTCCAAGTCATTCTCTTATAGGACAAGAGAAATTCTATACTTCCATGCCCGAAAGTTATCAGCTCCTTCAAGATTATCCTCAAGTTTGGTGTGATTTGTCATTTTGATATGAGAATCTCAAATGGAAATAACAAGGAATTAGATCTTACCAACTTGAGATGCCCAACCTGGTTCTGGAGTTGGCTCACCTAGGGTTTGATAGAGAAACCCTAATTTTCCAAACTTGGAATCTTGAACTTCTGCTTGGATAGAAAGATGCGCCTCCTCAAGGCGATTTGTCCAGTATACTCCTTTTCCTGGATTGGTGGATGGAAGCTTCAAAAACTTGATGCCCTAGTTTCTCCCGGCACTAGTGACTGGGTCAAAAATGAAAATTCTCCAAACTGAAATATGCTTCCACCAAAATATGTGCCTCCTTGAGGCGAGTTATCCTAGCCCTCTTTTCATGATGATTTGTGGAGAGAAGACCTTGAAATAGGAAGCCCTAGTTTTCCATTGCTACACAGTACCTTCTTTCAGAGTGGCTCTGATACCATGTTAGTGTTTTCACTTTAATTCAATTAGGTTATATCTTTAATCTGAGAGATAGACAAGCATAACAAAACACAAGAACACAAGAAATTTCCTCGGGGAAACCATAAAGGAGAAAACCCCGCAACTTCTTCAGCAATAGATCTGTCACTTAGTACAATATCAAACCAAGATAGAAAACCAAAAGATAAGATGACTTCTGTAGCTTCCTTCTTTCTTCTCCAGCGAACTTGTCGTCTCTCCTTCTTTATGCGAACTTTCTTGGTGAAAGTGATATCCAAATGAGGGAGGGTTCCTCCCTATTTATACTTTATGTGTGACTGACCTTTTTCCAATGGGGACGACTTGCTTAACTGACTGGGCCGACCTCTCCTATGGAGACTCAAAAATACATTTTACATTTATTATTTTAGAGACTATTGCCCCGACTTACAATGGAGGTTTTACCTCGATATTCTTAAATGACCAAATACAATAATGACATCCCTGAACGGAGGAAAAACATCTCCGACGGAGGTACAATAAAAGTACAATAATAATATACAAAAGAATATATTCTGAAGATACATTTACAACAACAATATGTTAGCCCAGCAGCCAGGTACAACACATGATAGAAACTAGGCACATGAAGTGTAATAATCATTACAAATACATTTCTAGGAAGTATGTTGTGAATGGTCTATGGATTTAAGCTTGTCAACTAGTTAAGGAAAATACTAGTTTTATTGTTTCAGCAATTATTATAATTGAACAGACTTAAAAAAAAATTAAGTTCTTGTCTATTACGGTGATACTTCCATTTATTTCGAAACAAAATGAAGACAGTATACTATCTGCAATGTTACTATGTTCAGTGTGTCAGTTAGTCAACTTCTACAAGAGTAGATGGAACATTAGGAGCAATTAAATCCATATAATAACAGTTGCAAGTAAAGCAATTTCTATAAATGGAAGCCATGAGCCATGGACAGTATATCAATTAGACATAGCAAGTGTTAGGTCAATTGTGTTATAACATGGCGATGTAAAAATATGATCAGATACAGGAGCACTGACCAATTATCAATGATCTATCTAGGAAGCATGCAGAAGACTGGGTAGATTGCAACAACAGGTATGTTGAGAAAGCAAGGGGTCTATCAAAATATCATTTGCGGCTAGGAAAAATCCATCTACATTATATTATGAACTAGTTAGAGAGAACGATGGATCATCCCTGATATTGACTATGTCAATTAATCTAATTCTATAAAACATTCAAGCCATGGATTTGCAAAATTAATAATAGCCACCAAATTTTTTCAAAGCAATGTTGTAGAACAAGGAATTGTTTTAGTGATATTAGTTTATGTATTGGAGCTAACTTAGGTATAAAAGAATGCGAGAGATTAAATTTTGGTGGGACAAATTTGAAAGGAACATAGTGCAACAACATCTTGAAGTTTGAGTTGCAAAATGAAAAGAATCGGAAAAGCCATAACATGTTTGATACAAAAGGAGGATTTATTCATACCTCCCAGTCAGATTTTTTTGCAATCGACAATCCTGTTGTTCATAGCCAAGGTGTAGAGTCCTTGATGGTTGAATTTTCGAAGATTGAAGATAGTTGATGAAACTGTATTGCAATACTACTCATATGATATAGCTGCAATGGCTGGGTAGTATTCCTTTAGTTGGGTTCCTTGTAGTGTGCATTCAATGATCCCTTCATCCGTTTCCAGTTTGCAATGCAAAATATGTTCATATGTAGTGGGCGTTTCACGATTGCAAAATGAACAGAATGTTGTACTCTGAATCATTGGAAGTTTGCATTTTGCACATGTGCATTGGAATGGCAACGCGAATGCATTCTTGATTTTGAGTGTTCCATATATCTGTCACAGTTTAATAGTTTATGTAACAAAACAATTAGAAAATATCATATCAAATATGACTATATGCAAACATTGTGGCAATAAAAAGGAAAGCATGGAAAACAATATTATAAACTCGGATCTGCAACTGAGATGTTTTAACTAGTTGTTTTAAATGGTGCAGGTGCAAGTCTAATTTTTGTTTATTTTTATTTTATTTTTTTATCTTGTGACATAACAGAGGAGAAAAGAGTTTTAAAAAGAAAAAGCAGTTGCTGAACATTTTGCATGGCCACAGCCAAGTTGTCTGCTCTGTACAAACAAGTCAATTCATTGTATCAATTGAAATGAGAAGGAAATCAATCTACTGAAATAATTTCCAATAAGAAAAGCCTGTTTCTCTTATGAGACACTGAAAAAGATAACTGGAAATTGACTTAGTATAGTAGAAAAATAGAAAGAGCTTTAGACATGATATATGTTGCACTTGGGGAAATTATATAGCAGTGACATAGTAGAAAGAGCTTTGTGAAAGCAATTTAACTATGACAGGCAGTTTATATGGTCTGTTTCTATATCTTTATAGATGATCAAAGCACATACGAAGAGCCTCATTAGAAAACAATTGAAAATGAGATATCATTTGAAATTTCATAGCAAAAGGCATTGTTAATATCTTACTTGTGTTTTTCGGCTTCAATAATTGGAAGCAAACTCTGAATTGTTGATGCATCATTTAGAGGATCGATGAATGTGGCCTGTGAGGTCTTCATCAGATGGCTGCCTTTTGTAACCAGTCTTATAATGTTCTTCATTAGATAAAGAGGTGGTTCATCGTGTGCAAGTTGTTGTTGCACTCGGAGGAAGAAACTTTTGTAGTTTTCATTTACCTGAAACTATCAATGGAAAAACAAAAAAAAAGAGAAACAATCAGACAGGGAACTCATATGCAATGAATAGAGATAGATCTATAGATAGAAATTTTAATTAGTTCTAGAAAAAAACAGAAAACAACATTTGTGGTTTGAAAAGAAATTGAAACAGAAAAGAAGTTTTAGATTTATTTTCACATTTTTTATAAAAGGGTTTTGCCCATACATTTGCATAGTCATTTGTAGTTTCACCATCCTTGATGTAGAAATCCAATTGTGTGTTGCTGTTCTGGTAGGAAACAACAATAACTACAATAGAACCAACAATGTATGTCTCATCCGATGACACCATCTCATTGATTGTCATATCTGGAGGAAGAGCACGCATTTTGCAGACTTGCTTGATTGTGTCAATGGTTGTGGTTGGCAATATTGCTATTGAGTTTATTGCATCTCCGCGGTCATATTGGCCCTTCTTTTTAAGTTCAAACCAGTTATTCTGACACTTTTCTCTGGCAATAGAAGGCTTCCAAATCGCTTTATGTCACTATCATTCATTGTAGCTGTATTTGTCATCAAGCCATCTCTGTCAACAAGATCCCCATGCAGAATCTTTGTCTTAACAGGGGAATTTTGATTTCGGTTCTGTGCAGGCCCATAGAAAACTAAGATATCTCCTTGAAAAATGTTGCTATGTGATGCAGTGCATAGCTCTATGACAGAGGATGGTGTCATTGCTAGTTGCTTGAACATGTAGACATGATGACACCAACATGAAATAGGGATAGCACTGGTTTTTGACTAAATACCAGAGCATGTTGTACAAGTTCTAGAATGGAAATTGTTTTATTGGGAAATAAAAAATGTAGATGAATATATCAGAGGCTGTGTCAAGTGGAAAAGCATATTATCTAAGAAGGAAAAAGAAAAAGAAATGGTATTAATGCAAAAGAGTACTACATTTTGGATTTGTTTGTTGTTGTGTTTGCAACAGGCATTGGGGTTGTTGCTATAGAAATGGTCTCTGCAACATCTTGTGAAGAGGAAAGAGTTCTTTCAACTGATGGATTATTCGATGTCGTTGTCATTTCAATGGTGTTTTGGTTGCAAAAATGATGTTCAAGTTGTTGGTGTTTATTTGGAACGTTGTATGTTTTTCTGTCAATTTGCAAATGAGAGGAACCCTAAAAGCAGAGCTGAGAATTGCAACATTTGTTTCAGATAGAAACACAAATGAGAAGTTCGGGAAATCTAAGAACACACAATACAGATAGGATTTTGCAAATGCTCCAGATTTTTTTTTTAGAACAGTTCTAGATTGAATGATTAAGAATGTTGGAAAGAGATTTTGCATGGGTGGGTGGCAAACACAAATAGGTGCATATGCAAGTGGCAATGACCAAATGCACTTTGGCAGCATGAAAAGTGGATCAAAGCAAAAAGTTGTCATGGAAACTTTGCCGATGAAAGTATTACATGACAGGAAATTTACAAATATCATTGGAAGGCGTCGAGTGGAACGTCATTGTTGTTGCAATGTTGAACAGATTTGATGTTGTGGACTTTGATAGAATGTTCCAAGACTAAAGAAAAAAGTGTTGCTTAAGAGTTTTAAAAGTGAAGTTTTTTTTTTGCTTGTCTATAAAAGAGGGTAGTGTGAAGGATCCATGCAGGAAAAGAAAAAAAAAAGGCAGGTTACAACATGAAGGCATTTATAAAG
The DNA here is from genome assembly GCA_027924585.1 of Larix kaempferi. Lineage (NCBI taxonomy): Eukaryota > Viridiplantae > Streptophyta > Pinopsida > Pinales > Pinaceae > Larix > Larix kaempferi. Next base: position 13,338,830 of record BSBM01000435.1, on the reverse strand, counting down.
CAACTATGCAATTGTAAAAGAGCAATAGAAAATGACTGTTACATGGCACTTTTTTTTTAAGATTTTTTTTTTCCACAAACTTGTTAAAGTGCTATGCATGTGCCCTCGACGACATAGCAATTTATATTTCAAATTTGTCGAAATTGGAAAGAATATCAATGTGCAGACGTGTCAATGGCATTTGGAAAGCTGTAAGAAAAGAAAGCAAAGGCAAGGGCATAAACACATGCAATTCAAAGATGCAATAGAAACAGGTCAGATGCAACTAAAAGGAATTGACAAGAGACTAATAAAATGATCAGACCAATAGGTATCGGAAATAGCAAAGAAAATGCTATCAATATTTATGTTTGTAGATAGGTGGTCAATCATTGAACCATAATTTGTTTTTGTTGTTCAAATTTGTAATGAGGAAGGTCTTTCCCCATGATTTTGATGTCACATGGGGGAAAAGTTGTCTTTCTTAGTGTTACCTTGTAAATATAATAAAGTGACATCAAAATCATGGGGAAGGACCTTCCTCATTACAAATTTTTATATTTTTAAAGTGAGTTTCACTTAAGTAAAGTGGGTCCCTTATGTCAATGTGCATTTATTTATTATTAAAAGAAATTAAATGTGCAATTAATGATGACCCTTTAGATCTTTAATCCTAGCCATTCATTGAGGAAGTTAGGGTTTTTAAAGATAGTTAGGGTTTAGGAGGGGTTTAAGTGATTATTTAAACACTTTGAAAGAGAAGAAGAAGACATCAAGAGAGAAGAGAATGAGAGGGAGAGAAATCATTTTTTTATTTTTGAGAGCACATTTTCCAAGGAAAACCATTGGCGCAGTTCCCAAGATCATTTCTGCAAACAGTTTGTACAGTTTGTACATCTTTTGCTGGCATAGAAATCGAGGTGGTCCATACAATCTGTACTCCTCTATTGGAATAGTTTTCAAGGCATTCTGCTAGATAGAAACCGAGGCAGTATGTACACAATTTTGTACACTTCCGTTGGCACAGTTTTCGAGGAAGTCCGTACACCGTACAATAGTCAGAAAACTGTACAATTCATATAGTAAATTGTTGGCACACAGTTCGAGGCAGTCTGTCCTGTGTCCGTACAATAGTCTGATTTTTTTGCAGAGATAAGTTTGTTTATTAGCATTTATGATTTTTCTTGTTGAAGGAAAGGATTTCTGAGTTGTGTGAAATTCTAGTTTTTTCTCATTTAATAAAAATATATCTCTCTAGGTTTTCCTCTTGCGAGGTTTTGCCCTGGGCTTGGCCCTAAATTCATGTGTTCACAGTCTACGGTATTTGAGTATTTGTTTCATTGAAGTATTTCTTGTTCAAGTTATTTTTGATCCTAAATAACTCAGAGTAGCATTAAATCATTTATGAAGCAAAGTGTTTGAAGAAATGTCTGAATGAGGGTTTAGCACATTCCTTTAAAAATTTTACATGGTTGTGAATTTTGTGATTTCTTGAAAAGTCAAGACAGTTGGGCATAACAGGTTCATGTTAGATTCACTCAAATATTATCAGTTGGAGTCATGGCATCAACAGGATTAAGGAATGAAGACAAACTAGATGGGTCTAATAACTTCAGTCCTTGGAAAGAATGCATAACCGTGTTGTTTAAGGAGTTACAACTATGGGATATTGTTGGTGCTTCCGACAACATCACTTTTGCCACAGATGCTGCACATAAGAGTGTCTTTGACAAGAAGGACATCAAGGCACACATATTCTTCTTAGATTCCATTAAAGATCATGTGATACCCCACATCATAGGTAAGTCACATGCTTTTGAGATTTGGAATGCTTTATGTACTCTTTAGCAAAGTAAGAATCATAATAGGAAGATGGTTCGTAGAGAAAAACTGAGGAACACAAAGATGGTTGATATTGATACAGTAGTTGCTTATCTCACAAAGATTACCCAAGTTAGAGATGAACTGGGTGCTGCAGGTGAGAAAGTGGAACATGAAGAGCTATTAAGGTATGCTCTTAATGGCTTCAATGCAAAGTGGCACACTTTTGTGCAAGGAGTAGTTGCTAGAGAGAGACTTTCAGATTGAACAAGGTTATGGGATAAATTTGTTCAAGAAGAGTCCCATGAGGGGACATTCCAGAATATCACTCGGAGCAGTGAAGACAATGTTGCTCTTGCAACCAAAGGCAAGGGAAAATGGAAGAAGAAAGAGAAAGACCTCAACAAGGTACGATGCTTTAACTACAACAAAAATGGTCATTATGCTAGTCAGTGTCCGAAGAGGAAGGGGAATGAAGAAAAAGAGGGAGCACCATTAGCAGAAATGAGAGATTTTGCTTCCCAGTTTGAAAAAGAATTCTCCTTAGTTTCAGTACAGACTAGTGTAGGTAGCACAGTATATTTCCATGACACGTGGGTAGTTGATAGTGGATCAACAAGCCATACGACATGGAAATATGGAATTTTTCAGAGGATAGAAGTAGTAGCCCCAGGACATTTTGTTGAAACATGTATTGGACTCAGTCATAAATCAGAGGAGTTGGAACTGTGAAATTCCAACTAAGTTTTGGAGAGGTTCTTGAAGTAGACAGGGTATTGTTTGTCCCATGTATGAAAGTCAACACACTTTCCATATCATCATTGGAGGATGATGGGTATGGAGTTTTTATCAAGAGGGACATGTGTTTCTCTACCGGATAGAGAACTCCGATAATACAATTCTACTTGGGAATAAAAGAGATAAAATTTAATTTCTGCATGGAGAGGTATTACTTCCAAGTTCAGGTGGATGGATATCCGAATAAAAATCTGAAAATGAAGTAGATGCACAGATGGTACCTTCAGATGGGGAGAGTAGCACTGTCAGAAGACTGAACCAGCACAAAGAGGATGAGCAGAATCCAGAATTTCAAGTTTCCTTTCAACACCAGCTTCCAGAGTTAGTGAAATTTCTTGACAGTGGTCAAGGTGATTGTGTTGGGACCTCCCTCATTAAGATGGAGTATTGAAATTTTAATGAGGAAGGTCCTTCCCCATGATTTTGATGTCACATGGGGAGGACAAAGTTGTCTTTCCTAGTGTTACCTTGTAAATATAATAAAGTGACTTTTATATTTTTTAAGTGAGTTTCACTTAAGTAAAGTGGGTCCCTTATGTAAATGTGCATTTATTTATTATTAAAATAAATTAAATGTGCAATTAATGATGATCCTTTAGATCTTTTAATCCTAGCCATTCATTGAGGAAATTAGGGTTATTAAAGGTAGTTAGGGTTTAGGAGGGGTTTAAGTGATTATTTAAACACTTTGAAAGGGAAGAAGAAGACATCAAGAGAGAAGATAGTGAGAGGGAGATAAATCATTTATGATTTCTGAGAGCACATTTCCCAAGGAAAAACATTGGCACATTTCCCAAGATAATTTCTGCAAACAATCCGTACAGTTCATACATCTTTTGTTGGCACAAAAATCGAGGTGGTCCATACAATACGTACTCCTCTGATGGCACATTTTTTGAGGCATTCTTTTGACAGAAACCGAGGAAATTCGTACACATTTTTGTACACTTATGTTGGCACAATTTTCGAGGCAGTGGTTTACACAATTTTCGAGGTAGTCTATACACCGTACAACATTCAGAAAACTGCACAATCCATACAGTAAATTGTCGGCACACATTTTGAGGTAGTATGTACCCTATCCGTACAACAGTCTGATTTTTTTGCAGAGATAAGTTGGTTTATTAGCATTTATGATTTTTCTTGCTGAAGGAAAGAATTTCTGAGTAGTGTGAAATTCCAATTTTGTTCTCATTTAATAAAAATATATCTCTCTGGGTTTTCCTCCTATGAGGTTTTTCCCTGGGCTTGGCCCTAAATTCATGTGTTCACAGTCTACAATATTTGAGTATTTGTTTCATTGAAGTATTTCTTATCAAGTTATTTCTGATCCTAAATAACTCAAAGTAGCATTAAATCATTTATGGAGCAAAGTGTTTGAATAAATATCTGAATGAGGGTTTAGCACATTCCTTTATATTTTTTACAGTTGCTTTATTTGTTTTTAGTCTAAGATTGTTCAGATGCATAAACAATTGCAGTTTTTTTGGGACCATGTTTCTTTCAACATGTCAATGTTGAAGTCACCAGCAACAACGACTAGTGTCTTCTTCTCGTTTTTGGACAAAATGCAAGTCAATACATGAAACAGATTGTCGGGAATGCTATTTGGTATGTTGTAAATATTCACAAGTCTTAGAATATTGTTGGGTGGATTCAGGTCAACGACGATTGCCTCAAACATTGTTTCGTTATAAATCATTGTTTCAAGGATCAAGATCTCTTTCTTTATGGTTGTAAGAGGTCCATGTATTGAGCTAGTTGCAATGCAATTGTATTGGTCTACAAACATAGATATTTTGGGGGACAAATGCATGTGGGTCTCTTGAAGACATATAATGTCTGATTGTATTAGTTAAATGTCATTTGCAATGTCCTCGATGTGCGAAATCAAACTATGTGTGTTAAGCGAACATATGAATATGTGTTTTGTATTAGGAATTGAATTTCGACCATATTCAAAATGCAAGCTTGCATTTTTCTGTAATCTATTCATCTCAACACCTAATTTTGATGAAAGAGAGAAGTTTTTTGGTTGTAATTTATTTATAAGATAAAGAGATTCAATGGTCTTTACACGAGAAAACGCAATGTAAACAAGGCCATGTTTTGTGATCCCTTTTGGGTCAAATGCCAATTTTTATAGTGTCAATCCTTGAGCTCTATGAATTGTTCAAGCACATGCAAGTTGAAGTGGACATTGTGTTCGAATGAAATTTCTTTTATTGCCAAGGGAGATTTGTGCTGTGATATTCTTGATAGGTGTCCAATTGCAAAGGATGGAGTCAGTGTACAAATGTTGCATGTTGGCTCATGCAATTACACCAAATTTCGAATCTGTAAACTCGACCCAGACAATGTCAGGGGATGTCTTACTACAATATTTGAAAACACCTTCTACACCATTGAAGAGGCCATCTTCAATAGAGTAGTTTCCACCCACCAATTCAACGAGTATGTTTCTTTTTAGTGTGATTGTAGAGGGGAGTTGGATTTATTTTTGCGCTTCAAACATGTTTTCAACTTGATCAACTATGGTGTCATGTGCCACAAAAGTAAATGCTTATGTTTCAACATCAGCCAACATTTTTTAGTTGTGTTCATTAACGTCTTTGTTGCAGTAATACAGATAGGGAAATGATGGATCAATTGGTGGTTGTCTATGACAATGCTGATTCAAAAACTAGATTTCATCAAATGTTTGGTTTCCTTTTCTTATCCTATTCAAAATCGAAATGAATTTCTCATTAGTTTCCTCACAATGTTTTTTAGTTCATAATATTTTACATAATCAGGCCAAAAGCTATACGGGAAATTTTGTTGTTGGAAACTTGGGAATTAAAAGATCCATGAATCATGTACAGGTTCTACTTGGAAGAGATTACCACAGAAAATGACATCAACATTTCCAAATGGTTTTGTGGGAGTGTGCATCATTTGTCTATGTTATAGAGCATCTTAGACCTTATTAAAGAAACTTCGTCAAGCAACAATATTGTAAGTTGGTCAAAGTCTTTGCTTAAAATATCTAGTGTATTTGAAATTAAAGGGAGCAAATTTGTCGAATTCAAAGGAAGTTTGAAAGCAGAGTGAATAGTGACATCGTTAACATGGTATGCTACTTTTCCAGTCAACGCAGCAACAAGACCTTTTATTTTCAAAAGATCGCTACCAAGCTCTTTGTCATAGAAAAAGACAAGAGCATTGTAAAGAGCTTTTGCGGTATGTGTTTTTCATGTGCCAACGCTTCCTGTGAGAAATAGATGGATCAATTTTGAAGGGTTTTTTTCATTATAATTTATTTCACTATAGATTGTTGCTCAGCATTTAGATTCCTTCTAGTTGCAATGTATTCATCTAGATTGGAAAGAAAAGGTTTGTCGATTAAATTGGAGACTTTTGAACTCTTTTGGCGTGTGCCCAATTCTTTTTTGTATAAGGTCATCATGGATATCATATTTTTCAAGAGCATTTGGTTGGACAATTGATGTGTCTATTGTTGTGGATTCAAATGCCATTTCAAGATGGGCTTCTACAGATTCTTTTGCAATGTCAAGGTCACCCCATTTTGCAGTAGCTCGAGGCGAGAATCGTTGTTCAATACTAGATATTTGTGTTTTATGCTTTTCATAGGCTGTTGTCCATGTTTGCATGGGATGTTCCAATAGGTTGAAGATGTTTCTGAAAGGGACAAATAGTAAGTGCCTCTCCCTTGCAAAGTTTCCAGGATATTTTTCTTAATTGTATCAAATATATGGCCTATTTCTTTTGATTATTTTTTCATTGACGAGGCAATAGGAAGATGCATATTCAGCTAAAGGAACATTTTCAAGTTCATGAGGACAGTCAATGTATTTATCTATTATATATGGTGCAATTATGTCTTCAGAATCATCTGGCTCTTTTTGCAACAAGGATGGCTTCTTTAAAACAACAGTTATTTTATCATCTAATGTAGTATTGAAAATTGTCCTTCTCGAGGTGAGTGAAGAGGCAAATAAAGCACAATATGAATTGCTTGCCTAATGGACATTTGTTGCATGTTCAAAAGCATGTTGCCAAGTATTTGTATTGTTTCAAGCTGGCTAGAATTATTGGAAAGAGACTCTTCCTTGATTTTTTCTAGAGCCATTGTCATAGGGCCTGTCTAGTTTCATTATGTATGAGCTTATGTATGGTGCAGTAGCATACGCATCCAAAATGAATTGAGCATCAGTATTTTCCTACCACAATATTGAGATGCTTTTCCGAATGGATTTATCCGAATATCTGGGTCTCTCTTTAATAGAAATGTAGGTTGGTTGATTGAACATCGCAATATAATGATATAGTTGTCTCTGCTCAAGTTCAATTATTCAAGAAAAGAGTCAAAGGACATGTTTTTTGGGTATTATTTAGATTCAAGAAGAAAGGAAAGGAGCTTTGTGTTTTAATCTAAATTGTCCAAAGCATGGTCCATGGGTTCTAAAACTATTGTGGTATCAATGGGAAACATCAGGAATTGAAATCTACATTTAGAGGTGCGATGTTTTTTACAAGTTCTTTTGTGTCTATGTGTTTGAATATTTATGAAGTCTTCATAATGAAAAGTTGAGTTTGTTGAAATATAATAATCTACAAAAGATGTTATTTCATGATTATTGATCTTTCTATAAATTGGTGCTTTTTCAATCCATAGAATACCATGTTCATGTTCGTTGCCCCTTTCTTGAAACTCGTTCGTTGCCCCTTTCTTGAAACTCGTTCGTTGCCCCTTTGTTGAAACCCAGTTGTGAAGAAATAGTCATTAACCTTGCCAAAGAGAAAACTATTTTTCAAGAGAAAAGGTTTAAGTGAGTTCATTTTGTGTCTATAGTAGCGACTGCAAACGACTGGGTGTTTTCTTATCAAAATATCAATCTCATCATCTGAGAACAATTCATGAGATTGATTAAGGCCTTTGCTTTCAAGGTGTTTCAAATCATTACAAAAAAGGCTCACAAAGATGTTCAGTTGTTGTAAAACTGACAAAGAATGTTGGTGGACCTAGTTGTCGGATCATTGAAAAAATATATTTTTTCATGTTGTCAAAGTAGTCAGGAGATGTTCGAATAGATTTAAGTGTTCGATATGCAAATGGAGATTTCACAATATTTTCAAGAATGGGTTGCGATTTGACATCTTTTGTTTTCAATTTTTTCCCTTTCAATTCTCCTATACGAATAGATATCCATGCAATGCTAGAAATTTGACCTATCAATACTTTGATTGTTTTGAAGAACAAATTTCTAGGGTGTGATTCAAAGTCCATGCTTTCATGCTGGAGTTCCCATTGGACTATTTGTTGGCATCGATATCGATCATAGATGTATTGGGGTCGGCTACATCTATAGAAAAGTGTGGGGAAATTGAGCTCTTCGGAAAACCTACTGGGAAAATGCCTAAAGGGAGATAGTTCTCGGAAGGTGCAATCTCTATGAGCTAGTTAGCCAAATCATCAATTAGATGAGTTTCTCCATACCCATGCAATAATGTTTATGTTACTGGTTCCATTTTTGTTTCATAAATGTTTTCATTAATGTTCTCGAAAATTGAAAAGATTTCATCTTAGTTGGTTGAATTTGTAGTTGAAGTTTTGATGCATTGTCTGCTAGCCAATTCATTGAATTCTGCTTCCCAATCTTCAATGATATTAACATGTTCTAATTTGTAAAGCTCCATAGTACAAAGGATTTTCAATGCAACCATGACAATATTCGGGCGAACATTTCTAGAGATGTAAGCATTCTTCTATTCCAATTTTCACTTTAGCATTACTACAATTGTCATATCATTGTTGAGATTTCTAGGCAATGTCGTCTAGACTTTTTCCAAAGATGCAGGTACATTGATGACTGTGCTAGTAAACCCTAGTTGAGATCGCTTGTAGCCTAGTTGTAGGATTTGAGCAAAAGCAATTATTGGCAAGACAAGTTGCTCCTCCAAAGGTGTTAGGATATTTACAGAGGGAAAGGAGGGGTTTCAACGAATATTTAGTGGCATTGCAAAGATTGGTATCTCTGAATTGGAGACATTTTTTTTGCAATATTTACATATGTACATGTTCAATGTAAAATAAGGTAGCATATCAATCCATGGAAAGGATTGCAATGCAAAGATGATGCTTTCATTGATAAGGCGTGTGTCTTTTTTGAAGTGCAAGCGCTTACAAATAGAACATGCATAAATGGGTGTATCTTGAATGGATTTTAAGTATTGTTTTGTTGCATGCTTAGCTTTTTCTTTATCTTTCAGTTTTTTTTAAGCTTCCAATGCTACTAGGCGCATAGAACTCTTTGTTGCATGCAGGTTTTTGAATGGTTTGCTAAAAGTTTCTTTCTCTGTGTTGTTGTATGTGTGGAGGCATTTTTCATTTACAATTGATGTCTATACATCCATGCATGGAAGGTTTTTTTTTTACTACTTCTTTCTTTCCTTGAAAAGGGTTTTTGTCTGTTGGGAAGACTTTCTCGCATAGGTTCTTTGGGTGGATCAATGCCAATGTTCTTGTCAATGGTTTTGATTTTAGTGAATTGATGCATATTGCTAGCACTTTTCTTAAGCACGTCAATTTAAAAGCTATCTAATGTGGAGTTTTCCATGATGGACAGTGATATTTGAAGACTGTTTGCAACAATGGATGGTAATGCGAATGGCATGTCTCTACTTCATGGTGCAAGAGAAATATTTTTCTTGTGGTGGTTTTTGTTGAGTATTAGAATTGATGAATTTTGCACAAATGTGTGCTCCAAAGGAAAATGTTAATGTCCAATAGCTCACACAACCATTGGATTGCAAATTGACCACCATCTATATGGCCAATCCTAAAAGGCTCTGCCAAATTGACAATAAAAGTTTCCCAGTTAGAAACAAGACAAGTGTTGTGTATTGTGCCTCTATGTAGATATGTGGACAAACAATGTAGTGCTATGTTGTCATCAAATTGGATGCAATTAAAGAAAGTCCATGCAATTGTATTTCTAAGGCTTGCAATGTCAAACATCTTTGTCAATTTTGAAATTGATTCAAATAAAGAGTCGTGGAAATGTCCTTCAATGGAGGAGAAGATAACAAATCCCTATTGCAAAATCCTATCTTTCATAGCACGTGTTTCAGGAAAATTGTTGGGACAAGAGCTATTGACAATGCCATTTGAAAGTTGTTGAACACGAAAGTGCCAAGATGCATTTGATTTACAAGAGAGCAATGGTTCAAAGTGGCCAGAAGATGGTATATGATCATGGAACAAAATGTTGTAGCAGTAGCTGGAATGGCTAGAGTTGAAATGAAGGTATTTTTTTGTTGTCGATAATGACCAAACAACAACAGGTTCCTTTAACCAATTTGCAAACCACTTTATGCAAAATATATCAACCCATAGGCCATATAAATTTTGTTCATATGGTTGAGAAGCAGTTTGGCACATTCGTTGAAGATAAAGATTCCTATCTTCCCAGTTAGAAACAAGACAAGTGTCTTGTATTATGCCTCTTTGTAGTTCTGTGGACAAACAATGTAGTGCTATGTTGTCATCAAATTGGATGCAATTAAAGAAAGTCCGTGCAATTGTATTTCTAAGGCTTGCAATGTCAAACATCTTTGTCAATTTTCAAATTGATTCAAATAAAGAGTCATGGAAATGTCCTTTAATGGAGGAGAAGATAACAAATCCCTATTGCAAAATCCTATCTTTCATAGCATGTGTTTCAGGAAAATTGTTGGGACAAGAGCTATTGGCAATGCCATTTGAAAGTTGTTGAACACGAAAGTGCCAAGATGCATTTGATTTACAAGAGAGCAATGGTTCAAAGTGGCCAGAATATGGTATATGATCATGGAACAAAATGTTGTAGCAGTAGCCGAAATGACTAGAGTTGAAATGAAGGTATTTTTGTTGTTGTCGATAATGACCAAACAACAACAGGTTCCTTTAACCAATTTGCAAACCACTTTATGCAAAATATATCAGCCCATAGGCCATATAAATTTTGTTCATATGGTTGAGAAGCAGTTTGGTACATTTGTTGAAGATAAAGATTCCTATCTTCCAAGCCATGTAACTCTGACAAGTATACAGTTGCAAGTTCCATTGTCGACGATGCAATTGCACAAGGATCCCCCTATGAAAGGAGAACACATAAATGATTTATTATTGCTTCTCTTATTTATGTTGATGTGTATAAAAAATGCAACAATACAACAAATGCATTAAAGAGGCAATCACCATTTTGGAAATGGAAAGCTTTCAAACGAAACAAGTGATTTCTTGACAACGCCACATCAATTGCATCAACAACTTCATGTATTATTGATAGGGGTGATGTTTTCTGGCTGCACAATTTCATGGACATTATCCTCTCTGTGGCATGGAGAAATGCAATAACAATACTTGCAAGAAGGAAAACAAATAGAAAAGTAAAGGAAAAGTGGAGCAGTAGTTGTAGCATGTCAAAGGAAGAGACTTATGACAATTGATTAGTAAAGGAAGATAAAACGAGTGGGAAAAATAAGCCTAATTGCAAAAGGGAAAAACTAGAATAAATGGTAAGAGAATATCTTTTTTCCTAATTAGAGTTAGGAAATGCAATAACAATAAGGAGATGGAATAGCATATCAAAATGCAACAACCTATCAGATAATATCAATGGATTTTGTAAAGGTCCACACCTTCCATGTATAGTTTTTTTTCCAATATGAAGTTGATGTTTATCAATCTATCCATGGACATTGTATAGGCTTCATTGTACCTTTTTTCAATATGTTAAAACAAAAACTCTTGTAATTGCAGTTGTTTTTTTTCCAGAAGGGGATTGCAACATGCAGACATAAAGATCTACGTAAACACTACATAATAAGGCCAATGCCATAGTACCCATACCAATGTCTTTTTTTCCTAATTAGAGTTAGGAAATGCAATATAGACAACTTATGAAAGCAAGGGCTTGGCAAAAAAAATCACAACAAGGAGATGGAATAGCATATCAAAATGCAACAACCTATCAGATAATAATAATATCAATGGATTTTGTAAAGGTCCACACCTTCCCTGTATAGTTTTTTTTTCCAATATGAAGTTGATGTTTATCAATCTATCCATGGACATTGTATAGGCTTCATTGTACCTTTTTTTCACTATGTTAAAACAAAAACTATTGTAATTGCAGTTGTTTTTTTTCAGAAGGGGATTGCAACATGCAAACATAAAGATCTACGTAAACACTGCATACTAAGGTCAATGCCATAGTACCCAGACCATGGAAATGGATTCAGACAAGTGGACATGCCTTTGCAAAAGAATGACAATGTTTTCATTATATTCTCCAAAGCCAAAAACCAAAAGAAAGTGGAAATAGTTGTTGAGGAGCTCTAGTCAACAAAAGTCCAACATTCACTTGCAAAGGACCATCGTCACTCTGCAATGTTTTCTTTCTGAGAACAATATCATGTGAAAACCAAACGCAATGAGAACAAAAGAAAACAAACCAATGAACAAGGAAAATAGTTCTTCTATTATGTTTATTAACCTAGCCTTTTCTATTTTAATGTTGCAACTAAAATATGGCCTTGTTCTATTTTCTGTGATGTTGAGGGATGTTCCTAGAAATTTGGGCCTGGAAATGTTTTACTACAAGTAGGTTGTTGTTTAATCATTATGTAAATCCAACAACACTTTGACATAGCTCCGAAGAGAAATAGTTTTAATCTAGTGTTTCCTATTATTGTTAATTTGTTGAGGAATATGCATAGGGATCAAAGGAGCGGATATAGTAGGTGTAGGAATCTTATTAGTGACCAGGAGAACGGGGACGGTTTTCTGTGACGCGGTTGATGGCAGGCTCCCATGAGGGCCATGGGTTTTGACAGGGGGTGGGCCTTTCCGAGAGTACGGCCCCTTGTCATTACCATGATGGAAGCTGGGGAACATCTGCTGTTTTATATTCTCTCGTAGAGCAGTTTGGGTTTTTACTCACCCGGTTTTGGTTTTTAGGGCTACTGACAAGTTTTGGATTGGGATAGCTACAGAACGGTGCACATTGTTTTAGGGTTTTTTGGTGTCAGGAAGGAACCTGAGGAGGGGATGGAGGCATTGGTTGATAACTCCAGCGTCCAGACGGAGGTGCATGATGATTGGGGTGGGCCAGACGGAGGCGTGCTGGAGGGGTTGGAGGCCATCCCGAGGCTGGGGCCTGAAGGCTTGAATGTCACCGGTGTTAGGCAGCTGAGACCGTCAGATGCTTTCTCACCATCAGATCTCCTTTCACCCTCCCCACAAGGTCATGTTGCGGAGTTCTCAGTGGAAGGGAAGGGGCTTCGGGTGGATCTGTGGGGCAGTACTAGCTGGAGGGAGGCGGGGGATTTCTTTGCTCGGAATCTAGGGTTTCCGGTTTCTGATGTGGAGGAGGGTTTTGTGGAGGTGCCAGGTTTTGAGGCTGTCGCGAAGGCGGGGGTGGCCAGGCAGGTGGCTCAATTGATTGAGTCGGGAGGTGATGCAACTGAGGAGGAACCTAGGGTGGTATTGGATGAAGCTGAACAGAGGGGTTTTACAAAGGACCTTTCTGCTGACGGATCTCTGAAGGGGGCTGTTGGAAACCCACCTGGGGATAATTTCAGAGGGCCTCCTAAACGACGTAAGCGGAGTTGGGTAAAAGCCAGAACAGCTGGGATTTATGCGGTGGGTGTGCATGTCACCTGGGAAAGGGTTCTGGATATGTCACAATTGACTCTGGTGGGCAGAGTGATGGGCAGGCAATTTGTTCATAAAACTATGAAGGACTGTGCGGCGGAAAACTGGAAAGGTCTTTTGGGGTATACTCCGGTTGTAGATATGCTGATGAGAGGGTGGTTCGCGGTGACACTGGAATCTGAACATGACTTGCGAGCCATCTTGAATAAAATTTGGCATATGAATCGGACGCCAGTTTTATTAAAACCCTGGCATCCACTCTTTGATGCAAGTCGGGAGAGAGTTGACAAGATCCCAATCTGGGTTCGGCTCCCTGGCTTGCCACTACACTTCTGGGATCCTTATCATTTCAAGCACATTGGTGACATGCTGGGGGTTTTTCTGGAAGCTGATCTTTCATATTTGGAGACTCATAACAAGCAGGTGGCTCGCATTATGGTGGAGATGAACATTCGTGAGGGACTTCCTGAATCTATCATTCTGGAATGGGGTCCTGTTCCTATCACTCAGATGCTGGATTACGAAAATGTGCCATTCCATTGCAGACGTTGTCACGTTTATGGACACCCCGCATCGGAGTGTCGTCTCCCGGTTCGCATGTTACATGGGGGAAATAGGCAAGGTCGAAAGGGGGATTCGGTGGGTGAACCAATGGACCCTGATACTTCAGATCCCATGCCGATGACTGATAAATCTGATAGCGATAGGAATTCAGAGGAAATGGAGCCTATTGGACAGACTATGGAGGTGGAACCGGTTGATCATGCTGTTTTGGAGCCCATAGGTATTGTATCGGAGGCGGATCCGGTGACACACAACGTTTCTAACCTGACTTCATCAAGCGAGGATGTACATATTACAACTGTGGAAGATTCAATATCTATGGGGCCTTCTATCCCGGGTATTAAAACTTTTTCCCTCTCTCCCTCTTTCAATTTAAAACTGAAACATTGTACTCTGGTTGGACTTGATTGGGTGGAAGGTTTGAAAAAACTAAATCTATCGGGTCCCTCTGAGGAGGTCTGTTTGCCTTCGGTGGAAGGTGGGGGGGGGGCTGTGTCTATCTCGGAGTTGGTTCTGTCTGGGTCAACCTTTGATGGCTCTGGTGCTAATGCACTCATAGATGAAGTGGAACCGATTATCCTGGAGCCCGATCCAGGGATTGAGGTGGAGGATCGGGGCTACTCTTCCCCTGAGACCACTGAGTCGGGATACTTTCTTCGGTCTTGTAAAAAGAATCCTGGAGGGGGTTTAGGGAAAGTGCAGGCTCCGGTCCGGAGGGGCAGGGGCAGAATATCGAATTTCCTTAAAGCCCAGTCCAGGGCCATAAATGATCTTCGGGAGGGGAAACAACTATCCATTGAAAGGGCACTTAGAGCGGTGAAAGCCCGGAAAAGTGACAAGAAATGAAGATTATGTCATTCAATTGTCGGGGTCTGGCTGGGCCAAAAAAGAAATCAGCCTTCAAAAGGGTGCTTACTCTTGAACACCCTGATGTGATTCTGCTACAAGAGACCTTAGGCTTAGGAGATGTCATTAAGGAACGACTGGAATGTTGGTTGCCTGGCTGGACTTTTGTGACTTTGGATGCAAAGGGTCGGTCGGGTGGTTTGGCGGTGGGTTGGAAGTTGAATATGGCCAAACTCATTAACTCTTGGGGAATGGATTCTGTTCTGGGTGTTGAGCTCTTGTCAGTTGACCTGGGCTCTCATATCACTGTGATCAATGTTTATGGGCCTTATGCAAATAGAGAACCTTTCTGGGATTTTATTCTTCAGGACCCTTTTTTTGGAGGTGAATCGGTTGTGGTTGGGGGAGATTTCAATTTCACTCTGGGACAGGCTGAAATTTGGGGGCCACAAGCACAGGTGGATCCTCGGGCGGGGTACTTCCTACAGAAGCTGGTAGAAAAAAACTTGCTGGATATTGAGCCCATTAAGCTGAAGCCTACTTGGAGGAATAACAGGGGAGGGGAAGCTAGGGTTGCAAAAAGATTGGATAGATTTCTGGTGGCGGAACAGCTGGTGGATAGGTTCTTTTTGGTGCGACAGTGGGTTGGAAGTGGTGGCAACTCGGACCATTTCCCCATCTTCTTCGAGATCAAAAAAGGGCCAAATAATCCTCCCAGTTCTTTAAAGTTCAATAAGTGCTGGTTACAAGATGATTCTTTCAAGGCCCTGATTCAAGAACTATGGCGGCCTTTTGATGAAAATCATGTATGCACTGCGGCCTTTCAATTTGCTGAGAATATCAAAAGGATCAAAGGGGCGGTCAAGGAATGGGCTATTGCCAAGCGTCGGAGGGAGGATGTTGAATTAAAGATTATTGAGGCTGATCTAGAACTGATTTATGAAGGGGATGGTGGGGGACTGCTATCGGTGGAAACAAAAGTAGCAATGGTCAGATTAGAAAGCAAGAGAAATTCTTTGCTGATCGAAAAGGAAGAAGCTTGGAGACTCAAGAGTCGAGCGATATGGCTCGAATGTGGAGATGAGAACACAAAATTCTTTCATGCTTACTCTCGGGGGAGAAAGGCATTAAACACTATCTGGTGCTTGAAAGATGAGGAGGGGATTGAACACCTGGATTTTGATGGGAAAGCCAGATGTGGGGTGACTCATTTTGAAGCTCTGTTTCGGGCACCTGCTCAGGCCTCCATTGCCGAAGTTATCAGAGTTGCACAGATGTTTCCGAGGTTTGTTGAGGAGGTGGATAATAGAAATTTAATGCGACCTGTGCTTGAAGATGAATTAAAGGAAGTTCTGGGGAGCTTCCAAAAAGATAAAAGTCCTGGTCCGGATGGGTGGTCTATAGAATTTTTCTTGGATCTGTACGAGATGCTGGGGGCGGATCTTATTCAAGTGATAGAAGATTCTCGTACTACAGGAAGGATTCCAGCCAGCTTCAATTCGACTTTCATAGCTCTCATTCCAAAAACTGATAACCCGGCATCCCTACATGAGTTCAGACCTATCTCTTTATGTAACTGCATCTACAAGATTGTTTCGAAAGTGATTGCTCGCAGATTGAAAGTCATCCTTTCGGAGCATATCTCTGCTGAACAATTTGGTTTTCTGGAAGGGCGCCAGATTCATGAGGCTATTGGTGTGGCACAAGAAGGGATGCACAGTTTGAAGACCAGGAATATCAAAGGAGCTATTTTGAAAATTGATCTATCTAAGGCATATGACAAGGTGAGTTGGATCTACATCCGTTTACTTTTAACTCATCTGGGGTTTGATATAAACTTTATTAGATGGATTATGTCTTGCATAACTACTGTCTCCTTTTCTGTACTGATAAACGGGGCGGCCACTCCTTTTTTTCATGCTGAAAGAGGCCTCCGTCAAGGATGCCCTCTTTCCCCTCTTTTATTCCTGCTGGTGGCTGAAGGTTTAAGTCGGGCTATCCTTGAGGCCAAGAGGTTAGGTCGTTTTTCTGGAATCCTTGTCGGTGAACACCTTGCTATTACACATTTGTTATTTGTGGACGATGTTCTGATTTTCTGCTCCGGTGATAGAAGGGAAACTAGAACTTTGAAGGAAATTCTGGATCTCTTTTCTAAAGCAACGGGGATGGAGATAAATGCTGAAAAATCAACTGTCACTACTAACTTGTTACGACCAGAAGAAGAGCTTGACATTCTCCAATTTTTCCCCTTCACCTCCTCAGACATTGATGCGGGACTCAAATACCTAGGGTTCTCCCTAAAAGCAAACTTATATGTGAAAAAGGATTGGCGGTGGTTGTTAGGTAAGGTGGAGAAAAGGTTACAGGTATGGAGCCATAGGTGGCTGTCGAGAGCAGGGAGGTTGGTCCTTGTGAAGGCTGTATTGGAAGCCATTCCTGTTTATTGGATGTCTCTCTCTTGGATCCCTAAAGGGATTCTGGAACAAATCAGACGGTTATGTTTCAGATTTCTTTGGAGTGGCAACAAGGTCGGTCAGGTGATGCCATGGGTAAGCTGGAAAAGAATAGATTTACCTAAAGGGCTTGGGGGATGGGGTTTAAAAAACATTTTCTTGTTTGCAAAAGCCCTGGCTGCAAAGGGAGGGTGGAGATTGATCAAAACCACTAGCTTATGGACGAGGGTTATAAAACAGAAATACCTCCCCAATGAAAGCTGGGAGGAATGGATCAGGAGGCCGGGTAAGTCACACACTGGGGGGTCCGTTATCTGGAAGGCTGTGGTAAGATCTTTTAGTTTGATTGAGTCAGATTTGGTCTGGGATGTGGGAAATGGGGAACGGGTTCTGGTTGGAAGGGACCCCTGGCTGGGTAGTGATCAACATCATATCTTGCCCGAGGGGGTTATCCAGGCCTTGGACATCAGGGGAATTACTAGACTTCACCAGCTTGCAGATCAGAGACCTGGGGAACCTTGGTTTCAACACTGGAAGAGCGCTGATAGGCTGGGGTTGGTAGAACCAGAAGCAGGTTTTTTGGAGGTATATATCAGAGGTCTTCAAAATGCACACATACAGCTGTCGGAACAGGAAGATGTTTTGATCTGGGAGTCACATCCGGAGGGGAAGTATACACCAAAGGCGGGATATTTAAAATTGAGTACTGAGGATGGTTTAAGGGAGGAGGTATGGTGGTGGAAACCTCTGTGGAAACTCAAATGTCCTCCTAAATCAAGGGTGTTCATGTGGTGTGTCCTTGAAAACAGGGTTCCTACTTGGGACAATTTACAAAATAGATCCTTTCAGGGCCCTGGCTGGTGTGTCCTATGCAAAAAGGATCTGGAAACGATATCTCACCTCTTCATTACATGCCCTTTCTCGATTGCAGTTTGGAAAGAATGTTCGGGACAGGTCGGTCTGGATTTGAGATGGGAGGGCATCTCTGTGAATTGTGCGTGGGAGAGATGGAGGAGAAATGTCCCAAATTTGAATCTGAAAGCTTTACCTCTGATTGTGATATGGGGGATCTGGCTAGCTCGGAATGGGGCTGTTTTTCAGGACAGATCTTCCATCCCAGAAATTATCAGTGCCCAAGCTGTGGGCATTTCAAAAGCTTTTCCTGAACATGTGAGAGCGGCTAATCAGCAGAGGGACTTGGTAATTGAAATTGACAGAACAAAACCTTGGGGCTTCTTTGATGGAGCAGCGCAAAATGATCTTTGTGGAGGAGGAGCATTATTATTCCTGTCAGATACACATTACTTCAAGCTTACCATGGGGCTGGGGGCGGGTACAAATAACTATGCTGAATTGATGAGTATCAGACTTCTTCTTATCTTTGCCATTGAAAAGGATATTCAGCAGATGACGGTCTTTGGGGACTCGATGAATGTTATCAACTGGATCAAACAAACACAAGCATGCAGAAACATCAGACTTGCAAATTTGCTATCAACTGTTCAAAACGTCATATTAACTTTTGACAACCTAAACTGCCAACATGTGTACAGGGAGAATAACCGGGAAGCGGACCAGGCGTCCAAGGAGGGGCTGCGCTTGGAATTCGGCATTTGGAAAGTGACAGAATTTAGAGATGGACAGATTTTTGAGTTTTATCACAGGCCGTTCATTGACTGAGCATTTTAAATTTCAACTACTGTTAATAGAATTACATTCTCAATGTAACTCTTAAAAAACTTATATTATGCAGAAAACCAGTGCATATGTAACAGAAAGGTGACCGTAGGGACGTTCTTGTCACCTATTTTGAAAACAGAAAGGTAATATCTTCAATTATTTTGAAAGTAGACGTAACAGTCTCATCAATGAATCCTATGCGACATAGGAATTGGATATCACACTGATACAGTGAACCTCAAATGTAATTTTGATCTCAATATGATGAATGAAATTACGTTTTTTTCTTTTTGAAAAAAAAAACACTTTGACATAGCTCCACAACCCATTAATTTCTTTTTTTCTGGCTTTAAGTCTAGTTAAAGAAGCCTAGTTAACTATTTTGTGAACATATGGTGCAAGTGCAGAGCGAGGCACCTGCAAGGGAAAAAATATTACATTGTCATCAGAGGCTTGAACAGGAAAAAGGACATACATATGCATTTTCTAAGAGGACATTCTAATGTAGCTTCTGATGACTTTGAAAAGGTAATGTTATTTTAACCTAAAATATCACTTAACTAATTACTACATTCAATGAAGTCAATTTTGTACAATTTGATAGAGCCTTAACACTCTTCAATGTGTAGGGAGACAATAGCACTAGGAGAACCTTCTGAAAGTGATTATTGTCTTTGTCAAGAGGGATGGAGTGCAACAAATAGATATAAATGCAAAATATTCAAAACAACCTAGAAGATTCTTCTAAAAAAATTGAACATAATCCAACACTATTGTTTTCCATCTACAGGGACATGGCAAGGAAAATTTTGATAATGCTTGCATAAACATGCAATCATTTTAGCTAATCTATAATCCAAAGGCATGTTCCATGTCAAGGAATTAAAAGGTTATTTTCATATGAACCATAATTTCAATAATTACTACAATCAATAAAACCAATGTTATATAATTTGATAAAGGCTTAGGATAGTTGAATTTATAGAAACCTAAAGGCTTAGGATAGTTGAATTTATAGAAACCTAGCAGCAGCCGGTGCAACTTTTGAAGGGAATCATTATCTCTTTAACAGACATGAAGGGCATCAATTTGATAATAATGGAATCAAAATTCATAAGAATGAATGACAGCCCATTAAAAGAAGAACTTATTGAGAAGAAGGCAACGTTATTGCTTTCCATTTGGAAGCACACGAGGCTAAATGATTCAACACTGCAAATAGTTTCTGCATTCATTTTACATTGAGCTGGAATAAAAAAACTTGTTTCATGTCGAGGAATGAAGAAGTGATGTCATTGCAACTTGGCGGGGAAAATGCTTCTCCCCAATGAATAAAGTACTATGAGACAAGTCAGTTGAAAAGGGAAAGCTATAGATCTATGACACCTATTAGTAGAGGGAAAACACCAAATTGAATAAATCAAACCTGTTGGTTGTGGAGCCTGATTGATAGATTCAGAGACATTATTATTCAGCCGTGTTTGTACCCCAGCTTTATATGATATGTAAAAGGACTGTACACTCACTCCAGCGGGGGGGGTGTGGGGGTAATTACCCCTAGGTGGGGGGCTCGGAGACAGCACCCCCGAAGGAAATTTTTGGGGTTTTTTGATGGGCCCATGGTTTTGGGTAACCCGTGGTATTTTCCCTTTGTATTTCCCCTTTATAAGAAAGACATTGTAATACGGCTAGGGTTGATGTATTAGGTATTATGCATTGTAAAGATCTCTAAAATCGGAAGAGAGACTGTAAGACAGTGAAGAGGAAGTGCAACGGCTGTGCTGCGGGTTGTTTCCCTTCACTTTGTTGGATGGTATAATAATAAGGACTGACAATTTCAGTGTGGACGTAGCCCATCTTGGGGTGAACCACGATATATTTGTGTCTCTCTTGTAATGTGTTTGTGTGATTACATTTGCATTTATGTTTATTGTTATTGTTCTACGATCCTATTTTTCTAACAAAACCATGTCTATTTATTACTCTTATAGGGCCTTTGTCATAGCAAATAAAACTAATAGCCATGGTACTCGTACCGAGGGGTCGGGCACGCGTACCAGTACCGGGTACCCGTACCACCATACCCGATACAAGAACGGGTACTCCTGGGAGTACCCAAGAAGTACCCGGTACTTTCCACTATTCATTCAGGTACTGGTACTCCAAAAAAGGCAAAGTACCCTAATTTTGGGTACTTCGGGGATACTTTTGGCCCATAAATCTTAGCCCATGGACTTCAAAATCCAAATTTTTTTAAAGTTTTGAAGGGAAGAGAGGATAGGGTATGCTGTGGCCCTCTCCCAAAGATGTCTAAGTGTGCAGAGATTTGGTCCAATGACTTCCACACCATGAATAAACGCATTATCTCAATCTGCTATTACACAATTTCTGAATAGCAATAGACATACTTACATAGTTACGTTGTTATAAAATAATAAACCTGTAATTTCAGGTTAGTGCAACAAGCTCCTTACACAAGCCAAACTATTCTTCTTACAAATAACTTTCAGCCTTTGAGGCATTTCAAGGCATATGTATCATGATTCATGTCTCACAATTCTTACATTACATATTCAAATTAGATGTATACAGTGATGTTGCATATGCTATTGATCTAGCATAGATGGCTTGAGGAAGCCAAATCTGAAATCAACTACGATGTTTAGTATTTAGATAGTATTTTGTATTTCATGTTCGAAAATATGGCAAATGCCATTTGTCAAATTTTGGATGTAGTATGACAATGGACATATATCATGACAATGATTCATATCAATATCAATATGCAATTTGAATTTCAAGCAATGTGCAATACAAATTTGTGTTGGAGTTTACTGTTTACTTGTTGAACAATGAACATTGAACAAAGAAAAACTTAATAATAAATATTAATATATAATATAATTTATAAACTTGAAAATTTAATATATATATATATATATATATATATATATATATAGTACCCCGACGTACCCAAGTACCCTGTTTCAAAAAGTGGCGTACCCGTCCCAATACCCAAGTACCCTGGCAACTTAGAAATAAAATCAACCAGCCAAGGGAAGAAAAAAAAAACAAAGTCGAACTTGTAAAAAAATAAAGAGGAACAAGAAGCATCAATATGATAACAACCTTAAGACTACAAAAAACTATTATGTCAACCAATTAGACTTAAATATTTAGACCTTTATGCATATCATCTCCATGGTATAAACCAGCATAGATCCATCTTAAACCCGTATCTATCAAGCACCGAGAGGGATCCAATTTCTTGAGGTGTATTTCTTTTTTTAAATTTAAACTCAAGAAATTTAATCTCTCTTGATTGATAGATCCGGGTTTAAGTTTTAAGTTTTTATTTTATAAACGAACAATCTATTTTTTATTTATGTTTTATAATATTTTATTTTATGAATCAACATGGATTTTTTTTAAATACTTTCCATAATTTTTTATTTTATGATGCAACATGAATTTTTTTAATTATTTTGTTAGTAACAAACATTACATCACAAACATTACAACATCTCCCCCATACTGAGCTGTAGAACACCTTATTTCACTCGGTGCAATGATTTTCATCTAAAATAAAATTATCTAGAATGCATATATCCTATGAGACCAACATATTCAATTAAAAAATGGAATGTGCTATTAAACAAAATCTTGAACAGAAGAATTGTTTTTTATATAAAACAATCTATACTATCATATAAATAATAACAAAGTTCAGACTTAAGACCGAAAAGAACAGTTTCCAAAAAAATACAAGGCATAAAAAATAATTCAATGAATAAATTGATGGGCTCTGCAAACTGTGCAGAAACTATTGGCGCTAAAGGGAAAGAGGGAAAAAATCAAATGCCTGGGAAGTGGCAAATATGTTGCAGTATTCAAACTACAAAAGCAGAATACATTGAGCGGCACCTAAAACATGATTAGCAATACGTCGATTGCAAATTGAGAAAAAAAATAATCCACAGAGTAACTGGATTTTGTATTAAAGTCGAAAAACATTTATCCGAATTTTTTTTTATTAAGAATTTGAATTTGTCTCATACATGTCTTTTTTTGGTATGAATTAAGAATTTGATTAGAAGTTCTCGTAATCATTTATGTGTGAGTTGAGTTAATTCTGTAGTTGTTATGGTCTTTCCCCAACACTATGTTTTGAGAAGGCAAGGCCCACTCCAAAGAACAAGGGATGATCTATTAGTTTATAGATTCATAGATGTAATTTACTTAATAATTGTTATGTTAATAGGTTGATGATTGCTCGTGTTGATTATTTAAGCTTTCATAATTCAATTGAATAAATAACCTTCCATTAATTCTTCAATGTGAATGATAATCGAGGCTTTGATTCTTACTTGATCTAGTTGTTTTGAAGAAGTTCATAGTTCTTTTACTTTGTTGCAACCCATAATAGTCAAAGTGATACTAGATAAGAAATTGTAGCCTATATATACATTGCACGATAACTTGCAAGAAATCTCGAAACCTGGATTGATAATTCAAAGAGCAATCTATTTAACTACTTTTTAAAAGGGTGATTAAACAGCTCGTCATTTTTGGGCCATTGTCAGGGAGTTATCAAAGACACAATAGTAATTCTAGTATTGGTTTTAAGCGATACATGATTTTGAGATCCACAGGGATGATTGTCAATTGAATTCTATGGGAGACCTCTCGCAAGAAATAATGAAACCAAGGTTGATATTCAATGAACAATCTATGTAATTGCTTTTTTAAAGGGTGATTAAATATCTAGTCATTTTGGCGTTGTTGCTAGGGAGTTATCAAAGGTGCAATAGTAAATCTAGTATTGGTTTTAGACGACACATGGTTTTAAGGTCCACATGGACAATTTCCGATTGAATTCTTTGGGAGATCTCTCGCAAGAAACCTTGAAACCTAGATTGATAATTTAATGAACAATCTATCTAATTATTTTTCTAAAGTGTGATTAAATAGCTTGTCATTTTGGTGCCATTGTCAGGGAGTTATCAAAGGTGCAATTGGAAATCTAGTATTGGTTTTAAACTGCACATGGTTTTGAGATCCACATGCACGATTGTTTATTGAATTCTCTAGGAGATCTCTGACACAATGCCTTTGCATTTAAAAGTTAGCTCATATAGAATGCATGACTAGAAACAGAGGTCGATTTTGTGGTGTAGTTAGAGCCACCCAAACTACCAACCACCTTGCAATAAAATCAATTGAAGGAGAAAGCTTAGGGGCTTCCAATTCTAGCTCAAGAAGCAAAAATACATCTACTGTTTGTTCTATAGCAAATCTGCAAACCTATCTTTGTAGGGGAAGTTATCTTAGAAGAAGTACTTCTAGTTCTAGAAGTGATTTTTGCTTAAAAAGTTATTGTGGAGGAACTTGTATAAGAGAAAGACCTTATATTAACATCAGTTGAAGTGGAATTTGGGGTAGCCCTTCTTATTACCTCCAATACAATTGAAATAAATCTAGCAAAAGCATAATTTAACCCCCTACAAAATTCACTCATATCGGTGAACTAATTAGTGCGAAACCTAACATTTAGTGTAAAAAAAATCCAGTTCAAGAACTAGATCTCTCAGTTAACTTTGTTTCTTTAGAAGAATCTGTAGCACAAGGAGGAAAATCATGTTCAATAACCTTTTCCACTGCTAGGTATAAGAACTTGGAGTTGTTCACTAAGATAATTATATCCTTTTTTAAAGAGCATCTTGCTAACTGGCAATTTTCTAATGTAGTGAAGTTGTATTGACTCTTCCATTTGCTCATCTAGGGGAGGTCTTCAAGTGCATCCTTTCCTCTATTGGCTATTTATGTAGATCCTATAGTATTAACTGAACTCCATCCAAATTCACTCTCTTATCCCTAGCCTTCTCCAAGAATGTGAGAAATTGGGAAGCATATTTTTGAAAATCTTACAAATCACTGTACATTAATATTTGTATAATATTTAGTTCATTGTGTAACTCAAAAGCGCAAGCCTTGAAATCTTCCAGTTGGTCATATCTTCTTTATAGAGAGCTAACACTCCTTCCAGTGTGGCAATCCTCCTCTTATAACTTTCCATTCCTTTGACCATATTCCAAATGTTAAATTCATTTTCTCGAGAGAAGGCAACTCATGTAGAGGTAGTAGCTACAATGTTGGCTTTTGTCAATATGACCACTAGAGTTTTTGTAGTCATTGTGAGTTTTGGGATTCTAGATAGCTTGATATTCTTCTAGGGTTGTCTTACTACTCACCTCTTCTCCTTGTCGAACATGAAAGAGTCTAAGGGATGAGGACATTAGTTTTAAAAAGAGTCTAAGCTTCCTCTCTTTCCTTTGCCTCAACATCTTTTGATTCTTTATTTTTGTGTCCTATTTTTCTTTCTCTTTTGCTTCTAATCATTCCTTGGCCTTTTGAGCTTTAAATTCTTGTCTCATTTTTTCGTTTTGGGATTGTGCTTCAACAACTACCTTCTCTTTTGATTCATTTTATGTGTTTATCCGGGCTTATTCTGCTACTATCGCTACCTCCCTTTTTCTTTTCTCTCTTATTTCCCTTTCTTTCTCTAACACCTCTCTTCTTTTATCAACTCATCCTCTACCCTTACTGCCTATTCTTAATTCCACTTCATCTATTGACACAACCCTTCAATAAACCTTTTCTTCTAGCCCTCATTTTGATAGGACCACCTATATTTGTAGGCATCGCAACGATGGGCTATTGCATCAAGTGGATCATTTCTCTTAAATCTTTCATGTCTGAAATGAAGAGATAGTGAATGCCTTTGCTTCCTCTCTTTCATATTCCACATTTGCTATACCAAATGCACCAATGAAAAGAGGTGAATAGGGACACGATACTTTTTTTATCATGGGAAAGGACTACTCCTACATCATTCACAAAGGTTTGATATGGTACTTTTTGAAGAACCAACTCGTCAGGAATGAATTTGGATAATAGGTGCGGGCCTTTGGTGGCCTTGAAAACCTTGATGTGTGTTCCTAGCTCAATGACATACCAGTCTCCAATCTCACTTATTGCTTTCATTACCTTTTTTATATGTATTGTCCACGATCACATAATATCAACTTATACATGGATGACAAGAAGTGCTCACAATTCTTCGTATAATGGATTCTAAATTTGTGTTCCCAGAGGATTTAGAAATATACATGGACAAGCACTTGACTTGGTTTCCAACACCATCCAATCTTTGTAAAGTTAATTGAAATACATGCCACATCTAACAAGTATGATGACGTGTAGAATGTTGGAGGGATTTCAGTGGTTGTGTATTTGGCTATGTAGATGGAGGCTAATATTATAGATTCCTAGTTGAAAATTTTCCCAGCCTAGATGACTTGATAAGTGAGTGGTATCCAAGCCTCCTTGAACTATAAAGCATCTTCCTCCCCTAGAGATTGCTTATCTATACCACAATGACATGTAGGGAGTCCTTAGATGATTTATTGGATGCATGCCCGATCTCTTGGCTCTGAATGTTTTTTTATTGATCAACCATATTTTAAGGAGATCATGATAACTAAAGGTGAATTACAAGACCCATTCTTTCCACAAGTGGGTTTGGAGAACTTATAACAAATATCCAGGCAAGAAGGTTGGAAAGTGGTGATGGTCTTCCATGTGACATCTCTAATCAACCTATTTTCAATGTATGCATGACCAATTAACTAGGATATGACTTCATCACATGGGAGCTTGCTAGTATATCTGCCACTTTATGAAGG
Organism: Larix kaempferi; assembly: GCA_027924585.1. Lineage (NCBI taxonomy): Eukaryota > Viridiplantae > Streptophyta > Pinopsida > Pinales > Pinaceae > Larix > Larix kaempferi. The sequence continues at coordinate 13,312,242 of BSBM01000435.1, read as the reverse complement.
CTTGATTTCCTAATCATTTGATATACACCTTCATTAAGATTTACTTCTCCACGTGCAAGAGTTATCTCCAGATAAGTTTCTTCTCTGAACATTTGATACACTCCCCCCCATTGATAACGGGTCTCAAATTATAACCAACATTAGGTGTCCCCGTAGAATGACCCCAGGGATCCTATGTCGACCTCGGGCTCAATCAATTCTTCTTTGCCTAGGCTCGCTTTGACAATTACTTCATATTTCTTCTTTTTCCTTTTAGAAGCCATCTCCGGGTCTTGTAATTCACCCATGTTAACAACAAAGCAATTTAGCATAGTTAGAAAAAATGAAAGTATGAATTCCCATGCCCATACTAGTTTATTTTTCATGGTCAAACATATCATTTTGGAAGAAAGAATCACAAGTTTGCTAGAAATGACATTCCCAAGCTCAATAGTAATTTTTGTAATGGTTAAAGGATTTTTTTTTTCCAATAGATTTGTCATAGGGTCGAGGAATAACAAAATGACAAGTGAAGGGTTACATCTCAACTATTCCTTTGTTGTGAATACTATGGATTTGAGGTTTCTTCCTCCAACAATCCCATATACAAGCTTGACTAATGATTATAGCTAAACCTGAATGCTAATCAAGATTAGGGTTTTTTAGGGTGGCAAGGGAAACAAGATTGGACAGCTGAAATAGAGGGGATCTTGTGAAGATTGTGGGCACTTATCCTTTGGTATCTTCTTAACATAGTTGGTATAGAGAAACATGCATAATGGAATTGAGATGGGAAGGTCTTTGAAGGTGGGAGTACCAAACCGCAAGGAAAAATGGGATTTTAATGAGAAAAGTCAATCATTGGTTTGGTGATTCTAACTAGAAGGATGAAAACCTCAATGAGAAAGTTCAATCGTTGGTTTGGTGATTCTAACCAGAAGGATGAAAACCCAAGCGAAAATCTCAAAGGAAGTAGAGGGAGGGGGTGGTTTGAATTGACAAATAAAAAAGGAGAGATCATTCGAGAATTGATTAAATTGAGGATGTGTTAGAAACATGTATCTATACACATGGTGAGCTTGTAATGGGTATGTAGGAATGTTAATGATAAGGCCTCTATACTTTTTCTAGATCCAAAGACTGATCATGATATTGAAGGTGAAAATCTCTCAATTATCGTCGCTTTTACCGCTCCAATATCCTTGGTGAAAATGAAATGTAAAATAAAATAAAATTTCATTGGTGCCCTTTTATAAAGCCTTGGTGGTCCTTTCATGTGTCGTGTGCCTTAAACCTTTCATGAACACAATTTTCATAACTTTTAAACCTTTGGCTTGGTGCCACGTGTCGCACGGTTGGAGCGAGAATATGACATATCACATTTCTTTTTACTTTGGAAACTTTGCAATATTCTGAATTGCATCTTCGAAACTTTTCCCTTTTTTTTTCATAAGAAAAGGAAGCTATAGTTTATATTTAAGTATATAAGGAGTGAATATACAATGCTGGAGACAACACCATAAAATAACGCCCACCTGGGCCCATAAACAAGAATGAATCATAACACCCACCTGGGCATGAGAACAAGGATGAAAGAAACTAACTAACGCCCACCAGGGAAAAGAACAATCCATGAATGACTGACACCATGGTCAGATACAGAGAAAAGAAAATTAACTGCCCACTGCCAAGTGATGTCAAAATGGATAAGTAATAAACAAAAAAATAAACAGTCTTGGGCACAAAGGAAACCAAAAAAACAACGGAGGTGGAAACAATGAAAAGTTCAACAAAAAGGACCAGACTCAACTTGAGCATTAGGGATCATACATAAAATAAGAGCTATCCTCTGAAATGGCTCCATCCACCCAGTATTCAAAAAATAATCGACCCTCCACCTCAAGGAGTGCCAACTGCGAGAGTGAATCCACTTCCGAATTATGGGCCCGGAGAAAATGGTGAAAACGAGTCTCCTTAAAATCCTGTAAGAGATAAGTAATATTTCCCATCCATGATGAGAGAGTAATGATGTCCAGTGAACTGATTCCATTGCTCCAATTAACAACAGTCCAGGAGTTTCCAGCAGCATGATGAAGAGACGGGCATTATAATTTGGCAAAATAGAGCAGTAACCACAGAGCACAAAGCCCCCCTTTAGTGTTTGTGCCCAGAACAACAAACCACCAAATGTTGTAATAACGGTGAACGTCCAATACAATACGGGCCCCCGCCCCGCATTTACTAGGAGCATTCTGCGATGCACCATCGAAGGTTCCATATGGACATGGGAAATTTGGTGGAGCCAATCTCCCAAAAGGATGAGCTGTTGGAAAAACCACATCCAAACCCGAAGCATCATAGCCGTATTCCCAAAAAGAAGCAAAGGCCCTGCACATGATCCACCTAGGACGTGAAGCCTTATTTTAAAAAATAACAACATTTTTAGCTTTCCAAGACTCCCAGAAAACAAAAACAAGCAATGGTCACATAATATTTTTTAAAATTGAACCAGTGGAGCAAGCCATCCGATAAAGAAGACCCAAGCCAAAGAGGAAAGTCAGGTAATACCACCCTGATATCCATCCAAATCTGCGCAGTGAAGGAACATTGGGTAAACATGTGCATATCCGATTCACCATCCGCTCGGCAAAGTGGGAAAATGTTGGGACCCAAAAAACCACGTTTCTGGAGATTGCACAAGAACAAGAGTTTGTTTTCCAAAGCCAGCCAAATGAATAGCTTTATCTTCAATGGAATGGACCATTTCCAGATAACCGAGTGCCACCATATACCCGAGCCACAAAATGGAAAGAAATTTTGGTAAGCCAGATGTGCAATTATAGCACCATTAATAGTATCCCTCGACCACATAAGCTCATTCGGGACCGACAATATTTGAATTTTGCCCCTATGAAGTCCCAAAATATATTTATCCCATTCAGTTTTCCAACCATCAATAATACCAAGCTGAGAATCGTTTAACCAGAGTTGAAAAGGAGCATCAGATGGAGTATGAACCGCCACATGTCACAGTGAATAGTAACCACCCTCATGTAGGAATGAAATCAACTCAGGAGATTATACAAAAACAGTTGGGCCTCCCATGATTGGGTCTTCTCCAAGATGGATAAGACTACCGTTACCTGTCTTCCACGCGGACCATCCTGGGATGGTTCGCGTGGAAGACAGGTAATGATCTTTGAAACTTTTCTCGCTTTATGATATTATGATGTATGAGATGATTAAAACATTTTAAACTTCACAATACCTTTTCTATGTCACGATGCTGAAATTTTTCATGCCTTGCAATATATCTTCTAAGTCATAGCTTCGAGTACTTTAAAACTTCATAGCCTATCTTAAGTGTGGTGTGTCATACCTTTTAGACTATTCAAATTCTGTGATGGACCCTTTCTTTATTACAACTTCAAATCTTTTAAATCCTTGCAATATGTTGCATGAGTAGAACCCTTCAATATCTATGATATGTGATTTGTTGTGACTTAAGAACCTTTCAAACATTACTATATATTGTGAAGTATATCATTCCATCTTTACAATTTGGAAACTTGTTGACAATGTGACATGTCATGAATTTTCAAGTTTTGGAAATTTGATTTCGTTGCGATTTTTTGCATGGGAATTTTTTTTAAGTAGAGTGGAAACTTTAAAGGTATGCAAAAGATAATGTTGGCGAGAAATGACAAAATAATCCTAAGATTGAGATATTGGCATAAGAAAATCATTGAAGTTTAAACAAAGCTAAGAATATTTCAAACAATTCTATTGGAGACCCCATGAAAGGAAAAATATATTAGAAATTTCATCAAGTCAAAATATGAACAAGTCTAGATTCTCAAAGCTCTAATAAAATAATAGGAGGGGCCCAAATTTCTACTTGAGTTATATGGCAAAGACAAAAGTTGGGGAAGTTGTTGCTCTCCCAATAGGTAGATAATTCAAGTTCTTGCTTGCATGCCTTCTACAAATGTCTCCCCCTAAGGATGTTGCATTTTCCCTTTCTATTTTGTTTGTTGGATGCCATACAAATAATCAAGAGAGACATCCTTGTCCATTACTTACAAACTTTAGAAATTGTGAACTTCGGTTATGAGTTTTCGCGATGAGATGCTTTGATTTCCACTTGATTTTCTTGTCGAGTTGTTATATTGTTAGCCAACGTTATTCCTTTTGAGTACCATTCTTTTTTTGTGACACATGCCCTCCTCTATTTCATTTTGATGATTTTTTAGCATAGTTTCCATCGTAGCTTTCAACTCTAATGTATTCAAGGGTATTTTAAATCGATATTTATTCCATAAAAGCTCATTTTTTTCCCTTGTAAAAAACTAGTTAGTTATTCAACATTGGAAAATATACTCGTGTTATTGAAATATAATGTTGAACTCTATATTTTAAAGAATTTCGAGTAATAGGATTTAAGTATTCACTTAGTAGAGGGATTTTGCAATGAAGTCTTCAATTTTCTCAAGATATTATGTTCCTACGAAATAAGATGAGTTGTTCTCTATGGTGTATTAGAGATGAAATTTTGTTGTGCAAATGCTTCTCTATGTGGGAAAGATTATGGGTAGAATGAAAATAAAGTTGAGACAAGACATAATGAATTGGCTCACATAACATTGCTCCTGAAAGAATTTGTCAATGATTATTGAATTGAAGGCATTATAATTCACGATATTTGGAAAATTGAGACCAACAACAACTAAATGCAACTAAATGCAGCGAAAATTTTGTGACATGTATTAGAGAATTACTCATCAATAAGATGGATTATTGTTTCCTAATTAATATCAATAATCTTAACTCGCATTCCTTGAGTTGTTAGGGTAAAAGATTGAATGGAGTACATGGAAAAAAAGCTTGATTCTTAAAAAACAAAGATGTGTAATGTTGGTATTGAAATTCAATTTCATTTGACTTAATAAAGCAAAGGAACACCACTACGATTCGATTACTAGTGGTTTCAATGCTCACTCCATAGACTAATGGGGTTACTCTGGATCATTGTTTAGCCAATGATGCACACTCCGATAACAATGCCAATCTTTTAAGCATTTTGTATTGTTTTCCTCTCCTATAAGAAGTTCTCATTGATTAAATTGGTGTTGCAAGTGTATTAAGATTTTGTTTAATGTAAAACTTTGTATAAATAAAGTAATCAGTAAACAAGATTATGCCAAATAATAATAATATGTGTATGTTTTATAAATCAAAATAATAATTAAAAACTTAAAAATAATAATGTAAAAAAACATTGTTATACATAATAAAAATATAATTTAAAATAAATCTATTACCCTGTATATAAAATAATTTAATATTAATTTATCTTTGACTTATTGGTTGGAACCAAAACCTATTGTAATATAAAACTCTTGTATATATCTTTAAAAAAATGTGTGATGTTCTAAATCAATTTTCCTCCATCCTCCAAAAAAAACTTTACACAAAACCTTAAAACATATCAATGTATGTGTTAATAAAAAATGTAATCATGATTATTGGTTAAATATTGATATTCTAAGTTCAACTAAAAATGCAATTATAATGTAGTTGTTCTATGATACATGTAAAGTTATGTAAAGTTATTGAAAAGAATATTATTTTGAAATTGGTGCCACATACGTCAAAATCAACAAGTAAAAGATATGAAAATGAGGGAAATAAGCCATCATCCATTGTTAAGGAAAAAATATGAAAATAGGGGAAATAAGCCATCATCCATTGTTAAGGAATTGGGTTGGGCCACTCCTGTACTACATTAGAGAAGAAGTGTTTCCAACTCAAGTATGAGGCATAAAGCATACAATACAACCCTTTGGTTGGTTGGGTTTTCGAATCCTTTGGGTACCTTGTTCCCTTGATTGAATACTTTCACTCAAAAAGATTAGTTAAGCCCACTCCTCTATATGTACATGCTTAAAGATTTATGGTTTCGTAGTGGCAAATCCATAAAGGGAATGAAGGGAATGAAGAGAGACTCCAACTAGGATGGAGGGACATGTTGCACTTTATGTACTAGTGGTTGGCTTGGCAATGACTTCGGTCCAACAACAACAACATCACCTTGTAATTTGGAAATGTAATTTGTGGTTTCTTTCTTGTTCTTACTTGAGTGCAACCTTCTCATAACTCAAGAATCTAGTAATAGAAGGCAACAAATGCTATCGAATTCTCCTTCATTTATGACTAGGATATGAAGAAAGGTCGACCAAGATCAATAAGTATGGATCAAAAATAATTCTAAGCGATTAAGTCTGGTAACTAAATCACGGAGTTTCATTTGTCATAGATTGATGAAGCACTTGATCATTGGAGTTTCAAAGAAAGGGAATAGCATAATAAGGCTCCTCCATTAGAAGTGGAGAGCATAGCACACAATTCCTCCATCCAAATTTAAGGGACTCCACCGGTATTGTTTCAATTTAAAAAAAATCCCATCCAATGTTGTTTCATGTTAGAGGCACACATAGTACGATCAATTCCTCTCACTAGGAGAGCGTGCAAGATTGAATCATCTTGCATTTGTTGGCAGAGTTTTACTTATGCTCTTCGTTTCTTTGTTGCAAGTGTTGAATTTTAAGTATGTTAATTGGTTCCTTATGGACCAAACCTGTCATGGCCATGGGGTTAGAAAAACCTTGGGGTTCCTTCTTGTCCACTTACGAAGACCATTGGTTGGCGGTGTGATGTGAGGCAGATGCACGAGTGGGCACTTTACTCGTTGGTAGAACCATCGTGAGGTTAGACATCATGGTTGGGTGGGCATCTTGCATGGCAATGGAAAAGTGTTCCCACGGCCTTGAACACCTTTGGCACGAATGAGTTGTGCAGATCGTGCAGGAATCCTACGCATCGAGACAAATGGTAGCCAACTCGGGTTGGAAGCCTGAATGATGGGGGCATGAATCCCACACTTGGGCACTTTGGGGGATTTGGCAAGAGAATCCCCCATGACTGGTGGAAGAAAGCAAGTCGGATCCTCCTTAGGTGCATCGCTTCGTGAGCTTGGGTGCATGTGTAAATAAGGAAGAGTCACGTGGCATTTGAGCATCATGCAATTCGGATTGAATATTGGGTTGACTCTTAAGTAGAGCACACTCCATTTGGGAGGCGTCCAACAAGACAAGATCACTTTCCTTGATATAGCAAAATAGGTAGGCATCATGAGTTCGTTGGTATTCATAGAAAGAGGCGCACCTCCTCAGGGAGTCACCCACGAAGTTGGGAGCACTTGTTTGGGAAATGAGATGGGTATAGGTCTAAGGCAGGAGTGACGAAAGTTTGAAGAAGTTGAGAGAGACACATTCCAATAGCTTTGGTGTGGGCACTCCTTGGTAGACTTGGTGACACGCAATCTTGGATATTCTTAGAAGAAGACTCGGGAGAAGACTCTGTTGGGAAGTCTAGGGTGACGGGAGACTTTGTCAGGAGGACTAGTGCGACATGTGTAGTGAGACTCTGAAGGAAGAGCGTGAGGGTTGCATGTAGGTAGAATTGCGGCAAATACTTCTATCTTGGATGATTTGGCTAAGGGAGTTGAGCACAGACATATTCGACAAGGTTGCAGTTGAGTGCTCCTTTCTAGGAGACTTGGCATGAGTGTTGTGTTGAGGTAGACCTGCAGAGGCAACAGAGCTCGGGTGAAGTTGTATTGATGTAACTTAAGTTGTTGTGTTGAGTGAACGCTCTTGAAGAGTTGCCGAGTTGTGGTATTCCTTCATCTGTTGTAACCAAGTTTCATTGTAGTATATATTTGGGTGCACCCCACTAAGGTGTCACTGCCATACTTGTGTTCTTCATTGTGGTTGTTTTCTGTAGGTTAACTTTGATATGGTTGAACTAAGAAAATTACTAAGTGTTATGAACACACGAATAAGTGTGAGTTGAGAGGCGTAGCCTATTAAGACTCTTCCTAGGGTGGTCTCACCATCGGGGGTGATTCCCGGGTAGTGATGCATAGCCTAGAGAAGGGAACAAAGAATTGGTTCTTCATTGGATCTTCAGCACCATAACGGGTGGTATTAGATCTGGTTAGAAGTGCTCTTCACCATAAATTGGTGAGAGGGAAAGTGGGATGAACTGGAAAGTGCAACAGGTAGTTGGAAATTCACCTGTAGCTTAGTGCGATCAAGTGAATTGATGAGAGAGACTTGGGTAGACTACTGAGAGAATAGACAGCATGTTGGGTAGAAATTTGGAAGAAGAGTGCGCTTGGAAGAATTGTGTCTAGCATGCAACAAAGTTGTGAAGTATACTACCGGGAGTAGCTGCAGTAGCGTAATAGGTGGAATCTTGGGAGATTGTTTGAGAATTCGAGTAGACTGCCGAAAGTAGAATCAACAATGCACTTTGGTGGGGAGTGTGCCCGACAAAAAGAGTTACCAAAGCAAAACCAAGAGTTCCACCGAGAGTGCGCCAACACAGGCTTGGGTAAGCTTGTTTCCACAGTTAAGTGTCAGAAGATGGTTTCAGGTGCCTAGATGCAGCACGTTGGGAACTTGGGAGAAACCACTTGGTAGTTGGTAGTAGTCGCCACCCTGGAACACATGCTCAGTTGGGAATCCTATTCCGCCACTCGTCCCTTCGGCCGCGACAGTCGTCCTGGGAACAATACACCTGGCGCCACCACGTCTGTTGTCAGACCTGAAGCCACCCTTGGAACACTCTGGCCACTCCTCTTGGCATGGATAAGTCCAACCCATTGGGTAGCATGTCAGTTTTGACACGCAACAGGGATCCCATCCCCTCCACCTTGGGCCCAATCCTGGCCAAGCATACACACAGTGAGCCGACTAGTTTCATTCCTTTCATGCCCTGGAAGATGACGTCGTTGCCGGTCAAGCTCCCTGCTCAGGGCACTCGTCCTTCTACGAAAACTACTCGGCCTCCCGTGAGAGCTACGTCGACACCTGGGATTGCTGCTTCGACACCTCGGAATGCTTCTCCAACACCTACAAGCGATTGGAAGGACACGGGTTACTACAACTGCCCAATTCTGAAGGAGACACCTTTGGATGCAGAAGGCCCCTCTGTAACTGGTTGAGGAGGTTCTTCTGATGTCTCTCTCTTACTTTTTCTCTGTTTTGATTCTGCCTATGACTGCCAGTTTTTTGTATAGTTTGATTTTGAATCGCCACAACTCTGCTGATATCTATGGCTGGAACCTCTGGATAAGACCACCGCTGACTGTAATCTCTATTGTATTTTTATTAGCTTAGTATAAATCTGCATCTTTACAAAAAAAAAATTCTCCCCCATCAGCAATGTTAAAGCTTAGGATCTTTGATTATTTTATTCGCGCACTGTAAATTCACATCCAGAGATACATTAGACATCCCTTAGGTCTTCTAATTCGACAACCGACGCCTTACCCCTTGTTTTATGAACTTGAACCCCTCAAATCGTCTTCATATAAAATGCTAATTGGAAAATTGGCATTGATTTAATAACATATGTTGATCATTTGCAGAAATAGATAAATGATTTAAATAAACAAATTCATTTAAAACATGAAAACATAGATCATAAGTCAAGACACATCTAAACTACAGATCAAATGTATTAATTGTGACTGCAAACTAAATCAGTGTATTTTAACATAGATCAAACAAATTTGATAAATTAAAAAAACAAATATCAAGAGACAACTAACTGTATTTCTTCAAGGCTGCAAAAAATTACAATAGTCCTCTTTCTATGATTTTCTCCCCCCCTTAAATAATAATTACCAAATAGATACAAAGGGTAAACTTCCCAAACAACTCGTCCACCTCAGGATGATGAGTTGCAGAAAGAAAAAACTTTCAAATCCAACTAACGAAGTTTCCGCATTGTGGATTGCGGGTGGCGGAAAGCACAAAATTTGGAGAAAATTTGTGCTTTCCGCAAATCACAAAAGCACAAAAAAATTAATGAATTCTAAAGGGAAAATTATTAACTGGAAATAACAAAGAGATCATCAATGGGCCTCTGGAGTGGGATCATCAATCACAATGCTATCAAGCAAATTAGCAATTGCCTGAGAGACTTCAGTGACCTCTTGTTTTATAGACACGGCATGGAAAAGAGATCAATCGCAATTGCGGGTTGCGGAATAAAAAAATATCAAAACCAAATGACCAAGAAATACACAATCCTCATTGCAAGACGATTGCAGGGAGAAAATCTATGTTTTCCACAACACACAAAATTCTATTAAATTTGAAAGGGAAATTATTAATTTGGTTGCGGAATTGGGGATGTGAGAATTTAAACTTGAGCGGTTTAATGTTTCCGCCATCCGCAATCGGGATAAAAGACAACTTGGAGAAATATTCAGACAAAGCCGCTCTTTCTCTGAGAATATTTCCACTTACCAGAAAATCGTTCGAAGCAATGTAAAGTTATTCAACCGACGTAGGCTAGACCGTCAATTCATTTATATCCAAAATAGTGAGCACTACGAAGGAAGTGTAAACATATTTAATCTACGAAGGCCAGGCTGAGAATTCTGGACTATATCCGCCCATTCGTTTAGTGGATTATGAATAGAGAAGAAGGGTTGGCGGCCCTTTCCGTTATGAGGGATTTGTAAAAATAGACAACTTGGAGAAAGAGCGCCTCTCTTTCTTTAAGAATATTTTCATTTGCAAGCAAATTGTGCAAAGCAATGTAAACTTATTCAACATACGAAGGCTAGAACTTATTCAACATACGAAGGCTTGACCATCAATTGATTTATGTCCAAAACGGTGAGCTCAGCAATTCACCTATATCAAGATTGGCCAACACAGGAAGGATCAACCCACCCTTCTTGCATCCGGTGAGCTCAACAATTCACCTATATCTAGATTGGCCAACACAGGAAGGATCAACCCACCCTTCTTGCATCCAAGAACTATTATGAATAGAGTTACGGGCAGAAGAAGGGTTGGTTGCCCCTTCCGTTATGAAGGATTTGTAAAAATAGACAACTTGGAGAAAGAGCGGCCGCTCTTTCTTTGAGAATATTTGAATTTGCAAGCAAATTGTGCAAAGCAATGTAAACTTATTCAACCTACGACAGCTAGACCATCAATTCATTTATATCCAAATCGGTGAGCTCCGCAATTCACCTATATCCAGATTGGCCAACACAGGAAGGATCAACCCACCCTTCTTGCATCCCAGAACTATTATGAATAGAGTTACGGGCAAAAGAAGGGTTGGCTGCCCCTTTTGTTATGAAGGATTTGTAGAACTAGACAACTTAGAGAAAGAGCGGCCGCTCTTTCTTTGAGAATATTCCCATTTGCAAGCAAATTGTGCAAAGCAATGTAAACTTATTCAACCTACGAAGGCTAGAACGTCAATTCATTTATATCCAAAACAGTGAGCTCAGCAATTCACCTATATCCAGATTGGCCAACACAGGAAGGATCAACCCACCCTTCTTGCATCCTAGAACTATTATGAATATAGTTATGGGCAAAAGAAGGGTTGGCTGCCCCTTCCGTTATGAAGGATTTGTAAAAATATACAACTTGGAGAAAGAGCGGCTGCTCTTTATTTGAGAATATTTCCATTTGCTAGCAAATTGTGCAAAGCAATGTAAACTTATTCAACCTACGAAGGCATTGGCAGAATACTTACCACAAGAAGGATCAACTGAGCCTTCTTGCATCCTAGAACTTTTATGAATGGTTATGGGCAAAAGAAGGGTCGGTAGCCCCTTCCTTTATGTGGGATTTTAAAAATAGACAACTTCGAGAAAGAGAACGAGCGGCCGCTCTTTCTCTGAGAATACTTCCACTAAAAAATGTAAAATTATTCAACCTACGAAGGCTATACTGTCAATTCATTTATATCCTTAACAGTGAACACTGGAAGAATGCTTACCACAACAAGGGTTTGGCCGACCCGTCATTTACGAGACTACTATAAATAAATTTAATATACGAAGGCCAGTCTGAGAATTCTTGACTTTCAACTTCCATTGTAAATAGTAGGGATCCGCCACTTCGATTATTAGATAATTATGAACACCCATATCCATCAATTCACCTATATCCAGAATGGCGAACACAAGAAGGATCGAGCGACCCTTCTTGCATTCTTAAAACTATTATGAATAGAGTTATGGGCAGAAGAAGGGTCGGCCGCCCCTTCTTTTATGAGGGATTTGTAAAAATAGACAACTTGGAGAAAGAGCGGCCGCTCTTTCTCTGAGAATATTTCCAATTGCAATCAAATTGTGCAATGTTCCTATGAAATTTTTGTTTGAAATTTTTGTTCAGAGTGCTGAAATCTCCAATTGCTACAAAACATCTCTGGAGGAAGGAGCGGCTGCTCTTTCTCCTCAGCATCTAATTCCAACACCCTTCCACTAAACACAAGTTTTAGCTTGACACCATCAAACTCTTTCGAGGAATATTTCTATAAATTTTGTTGTTAAAATGTCAAGATCTAGATTCCACGGTTCGAGATCTAGCTTCCACGGTTCCAGGATGACATGTGGAATGCTCAGATTGTGACATGTGGAATGCTCAGATTGTGACACATGGCATATTTGATTTTTACAGTACTTTTGCTATTGTTTAAAAGAATATTACGGATCTTAAAGGTACCATTTCAATATAAACCTTAGAATACAGATTTAAGTTATAGTAATTCCAATGCAAGAGCAGAAACATCGAGGGAAAAATCAAGAGATACATGACCTTCAAACATGAAATTTAAGCCATATTTAGATATTAACCAACAAACATTATGCAAAGTAAAGTAAGGTAATTTACAAACATTAGTACTTTGAAAATAGCTAAAATGCACTTCCAAGAGTTTTACATTCAAAGAGTTTCATCGCTCAATGTGTCTCTTGGAGTTCTACATTCAAAGAGTTTTTCTCAAGTAAATAATCACTATGTCGAATTGATGGCCTGGATTTTTTGTTTTCCGTTATTTAACCTATCATTCAAAAGAAATTCAAAACTTAGTTTATCTAAATTGAAAAAGAATAGATAAATCCAAACATAATCGATAAATAAGAGAGGTTAAGAATTTAGAGAAGACCAAAGAATTAGAAAATTAATTAAAATTAATATTTCATTCAAGGAGGATCTGGACATATCACAGAGTTTAAATTTTTCAAAATGTAGGGCCGAGGACAAAATCCCTCCCCTGAAACAACACAAAAGTAAACCTAAAATAGCTGCCGATACAAACTGAACAGAAGGGCCTTGGAAAAAATCCCTCAACTAAACTAACATAAAAGTAAACCTAAAATATTAAAGTTTTCAATAAAATAACATGAGACCGTGGTGGGTGGTGTGGTTCTCTCAGGATGAGTCAATATCCATTGGTTTCACCCCGCCGGATGATCTTGAGGGAGTTGATGAGGGAGTTCCGGCAATTGAAGGAGTTCTGGCAGTTGCGTGGGTTGATGAGGGAGTTTCGGCAGTTGCGTGAGTTGATGAGGGAGTTCCAGCAGTTGGACAGGACTATCCAGAACCTACCGAAGTAACTGGGCTCCCCTCGACACTACCTTGAGGTCCGACGGGTTGATTTCGAATGGTTTTGTCATGCTCATGGAGGAGGACTCGGATTGTCTCCATCATTTCGGTCTGGTTGCTTTCCATTCTTTGCTCCATCGAGTTTAGCCTGGTTTCCATGGTCTGTTGAATCTCGTCGATCCGCCTTTCCAGATTCTCCACTGTGATGCGGGTGGCTTCATCGGTGAATCTGGTCCTTCCGCGTGTGCTACTGTCCGCCATTAGAAAACAAGGAGACTTTCCTGAAGAACTGTTGTAAGAAAGCTTTCCTGAAGAACTGCTGTAAGAAAGCTTTACTGAAGAGTAAGAGACAACTATAAGTAAGTCTTATATTAGATTTACCATATAAGTCTTTAATTTGCACTATCATCTGAGATTTGACACGTTGGATTGTTGTGATCTTCTTATAAATCCTTACCAATGTGACTGTAAGGCTTCTTTGATGATGAAGTCCATAATTTTAAGTCTTCTTCCTCATTATCATGCCTTTTGGTAAGACAATAAGGAGGGAAGTGGCCTACATTAGCATGGAAAATAGTTTCGACATAGAGCAAGATACATTAATTCTTTCATTAAATAACTTAAATTTCATGCCAGTGACTATGTATTCACCGAATTGTGGATTGGTAAAAAACACATCAAATTTTAGAGCCTCAAGCTCTTAATTACTCATGTATCTAGAATTTTTGCAAATCGAGCCATTAACAAACTTTGTTTATTGTTGTGGTTCAATTTAAAAGGTAGATTGTCGAGACTCAAACATGTAGCGAGTTGCAAGGCTCTAGTTGGCTTAGGATTGATTCCATTTCCCCTCCATCCCATACCTGTATGTTGTCGCGACAAGTGTTGAACAACAAAATTTGATGCCCAGGCCCTTATGATGCTAGTGTTGCTAACTTGGTTAGTATGGAGGATTATTTTTTAATGTTTTTTTGAGCTATGCATTGTTTTTTCTTAGGCTCCTAGTGTCCATAATTCTTACATCTCTCAAGCTTGGATGATTTCCCTCTCTCCAGTTTGAATTAAGGTTTTGGTTGGTTTTATATGTAGATTTTGGTTGTAGGTTTATTATAGCCTCATTTTGCTTAATGTCTTCTTTTTGTACATAGTTAACAGTAAGTAATTTTCTCAGCAGTATGCATAACATCATGTAGATGCCCCAATATGGTTATTGCATAGTCTAAGTAGTTTTTATGTATAATGAAGTGTGGTCTAACCCAGGAAAATACAACAAAATAGTTGTTATTTTAATGAACTGTAAAATTAATGTTACATATATGTCAAATTAATGTGTTCAATTTTGGTTTTATTGAAAAGATACCATTTTATCATGTAAATATTCAGGAGTGCTCAATTGTTTAAGATTGTAAAGATTTGGATGGGAAATATTTGTGTTTTGCATTTTTTGGGGGGAAGGGTTTAGTTAATTTATACTTGTCAATTGAAGTACAATTATTTAAATTGCCCTTCATCTTTGAAGAACTCAAGGAACAAATTCCCTTCCAATAAAAATTAATACCCACCCTTCAAATTTGATCATTGGGTAGTAGTGTGCCCAAATCATTGCAATAAGAAGGTGCTACCGAAACGAAGTGCACTAGTAGAAGTGAACCTAGGAAAGGTGTGCCTGACACATAGCACAAAAGGGCACTTGACACATAGCAGGGCTACTGGAAGCAAAAGCAATAGTACGATGAGAATTTTTGGAAAAATTACCAAGAGTAGCATCCACGACACGTCGAGTGGAGTGATGGGAGAGGTGCGCTCAGGAAGGAGTGCACCTAGAATGAGGCATCGAGTGAGGTGTGCCAACAAAAGTAATTTTGGCACACAACACACTTTGGCACGAGAACCTAATACACACTTGGAAGTGGTATGCCTAACACATAGCTAAATCAATGGACTGTAAGGAGATGTTGGAGCAGTGCTCTGGTTGAGTTGGACTAGATGCACACATTTGCAAGATTGTAGATCGTAGATAGGGTACCAAATCGGTAAACTAGGGTGCTTCTTGTCACATACATGAGAAGTGGAAAACTTCACAACAATGGACATAGGAAGTGTGCCAGAGAGTTGGGAAATGTCGGGACTTGGTGGAGAAGGTAGAAAGGGTGGTTTTCCATACTTGGTGAAGTCAAGACTTGAAGAATTTTTGGAAGGAACAAAAACGTCTGGGACGTGGCACAGGAAGTGTGCCTAGGACATAATAGAGGTGCACTTGACACACTATGTGCTTTGGCATAAGTTCGCTTAGGATATAATTTGCTTGAAATTTAGCAAAACATGCATGGAAGATGCCGACATTGATGACTCTTGGGAGCGACCAGAAGGGTCACTTAGAAAATCCATTGACACTAGGAGAGATACATCGTTGCAACCATAAACCAACCATGGAAGGCATTGGGGCAGAGTCACCACAGTCCAAGATGATTGTCTTTGTCATGGGATATGCACAAGAAGAGTTCCCACACCATGCGATGTAGCTAGAGCAGGATAGCATGCAGATGTGACCTTAGGATCGAGATCGACCACCCTACCAAGTGAATATTTGGGTGTTGCAGACAAAATCTCTTGGAAGAGATGTGGAAGACCCAGCATGGTCACATAAATAGTTGGACAGGTCCCTTGCAATGATTAATTTCATGGTAGACTCAAGTGGAGGCATCATGGTGTTTGATGGAGATGGCCTTGACAACCACTTGCCATCTCCTTGTCATTGTTGAAAGCCAATATTGGCTCGCTTCTAAGAAGTAGGTAGTGGAGCCTTGGGCACTAGTGAAGGTGCTCAATACAGTGGATGTGTTGAGTCATGAGTGGTGGCTTATCATGCTTAAGGAAGAGGTGCAACCCTCTTCTTGGGCAAGACAACAATAGCAATGACGAAGTGGGGAACACTTGCTTGGGTGGAGCAAGGTAGTTCAGTTCCTAGTGATGCGATGGATGTAGCAGAGATCCGACCATGGAGTGGTACGGACATGTCTTGCAAAGGACATGGATTCTTTGGCTTGCTCATCCTGTAAGGGAGACTTTGGACCGATGATTGTGGGCAGCAAGTCGTGACGACTAGACTATAGATTCTCCACATTTAGGATCGTGGAGGTGATGGGTCACCGTGGTAGCATGATGGTTGAAGGAGGATAAGAGCTCCATACTGTTGAGGATGGTAGGATTGTCGTGTTGGAGGCAGATATTGCAGAGATGACCAACATACCAACATATGATCGAATTTGCAGGTTAGTGTTGGGACCTAGGAGTGTAGCAGGCGCTCAACCCAAACAGACTCTTGAATGCGTTGTGGTTGTGCGGTGGAAGTGTAAGTCGTAGGACCCTACATAGGTTGTGTGCCTTTGTACTTTACATGAGTTTGGCAGATTGAGAGGAACTTATGTTGCAGAACTTGAAGACTTATGAAACAAGTCGATGGGAAGCAATAGATGATAGAGGTGATGAGGGTCGCTTTTGTGATGGTTTGAGGTGAAGGTGATGACCTTTCCTTGGTTTGGTAGAATTGCATTTGATGACCGAAGTGTGAAGCGAAGTTGGCTATCTTAGGCACGAGGAGTTCATTCTCACGGAGTCGGATGTGATGATTGGATTAGCTACCCAATCCGTTCAGCACATGAGGGCTAGCAATGGACAGTGACATGATGAGACGACACACTATTGAGGCAGTAATAGGTTGGATGGGTGCAATGTCTAGACAATTTGGAGGCTTTTTAGGAAGACTTGGTTGTAGAATTAGTTAGAAGCAACGACAATGGTAGAGTGCCTCATGGACCGTTTAGTGTTTGTGGAGACATTTTCAGGACGACAACAACTTGGAGTGGAGGAGGGTGTCACACCCCCAGGGTTAGAAGAATCTTGGGGTTCCTTCCTATCCACATAAGAAGCTTGTCGGTTGGTGGTGCGGCTGGAGGTAGATGCAGGAGTAGGCGTTTTACCCATCGTGAGGTTGGGAAACACAGTTGGGTGGGAGCCTTGCATGGTAGTGGAAAAGTGTACCCATGGCCTTGAACACCTCTAGCATGAATGCATTATGCAAATCATGAAGGAAGCCCATGCATCGGGACGGTTGGAAGCCAACCCATGTTAGAAGCTCAGATGATGGGAGCCTGGATCCTACACTTGGGAACTTTGGGGGCTTCGACAAGAGAATCCTGCATGACTTTTGGAAGAATGCAAGTTAGCTCCTCCTTGGGTGCATTGCTTGAATAACTTAAGCGCATGGATAAATAAGGTAGAGTCACTTGGCATTTTAGCAACATGCAATTCATATTTGAAGATTGGTCTGACTCCTGAGGGGAGCACACTCCATTTGAAAGGTACCCAGCAAGATGGGTGCACTTGCATTGGCATAGGAAAGAGCTATGCAGCACAAGTTCATTGGTCGTCGTAGAAAGAGGTGCACCTCCGTAGGGCAACACCCAGGAAGTTGGGCGCACTTGTATGGGAAAGGAGATGGGTGCAGGTTTGAGGCGAGAGTGACAGACTTCTAAAGAAGTCGATAGAAACACGTTTTGGGAGCTTCGGTGTGGTCACTCCTTGGTAGAATTGGTTAAGGTGTACTCTTGGAGTGTCTTAGAAGAATACTTGGGAGAATACTTTGTCTAGAAGTCTGGTGCGATGGGAGACCCTATCAGGAGGACTGGTGCAACGAGTGTAGTAAGACTCAAAAGGTAGAGTGTGAGGGTTTCCTATAGGAATACTTACAACGTGAACTTCTCTCTTGGGAAAGTTGGCTAAGGAATTTGAGCATTGATAGATTCAACAAGGTTGCAGTGGAGAGCTCCTCGCCAGGAGACTTGGCATGGGTGTTGCATTGAGACAGGCCTACGAAGACAATAGAGTTCAGGTGAAGTTGTATTAATGTAACTTGAGTTGTTGTCGTTCAAGTAGTGTTATCAAAATCGCCAAAGACTCGCCGATTCTGTCGAGTCTGCACGAGTTTACTGTGAAACGAGTACTCAATAGAGACTCTCCTAGCAAACTCAACAGAAACTCGCCAAACTCGCCAGATACTTGCCAGAGATGGCAATGTTAAATTCTTAAAGTAAAAGTGGCATTCTCCTTATCTTTCATTTTCTATCCTTTTACTTAAATTTTTGACATTACCATTAATTGTTTTAGGATGTTTGCGAGTGGTTCCAACTTCATCGGACTTCATATGCAAAAAGTAGAATTTTAGATCCCATTCAAAATTCAGCAGACTTAACAGTATTTAGGGTTTCAGGATTGCAACATTTCCATTGGATTCTATCATGTATGACGGTAGGGGATTGGCATTTAATCAAGCACATCAACCCCTCTATGTACCTCGATGTTGGTGGTGTTGATTGTTTAACTCCCTTGTCATGATCTTAGTAAAAATGTACCCTTCACTCAAGCAAAATTAGTTATTAGGCACTCAAAGCTTTTTCTATATTTTTTAATGCTTGGATTAGAAGGTTTCATCAAAATTGTAGGGTGTCAACTAATGTCCTTGGAGGATCAACTTTGAGATTCGAGATAGAGGCAAGGGATGGAGCCTAGAAGTGGGGGGCATAGGGTTCTATTGACGAATAAGATCCCAATTTAGGTAATGGTTTGATGGTATGTAGTTATTTGTTGTAGCATAAGGTTTTGAAGCCTTTTGGACTCTAGAGGTGATTTAGAGCCTCTTTGTTTATTTATTTTGGGTTAGATATGGATTGCATTCTATGTGATTTTAGTTATATGCACCCGTACTTTCTGTTTGAATCTCCTGGGGATGATTTGAGTTGACTTGATGAGGAGATTGAGGATCCCTCTAGTGTTTCCATTTTATGAAATGGAAACACCCAATACACTTACATCACAATTGTAAAATGGAGACACCCAATACACTTACATCACAATTGTTTCTTTAGTCTAGCGATGTTGGCACTAGCTCCTCTAGGCCCTATTCTAGGTGTTCTACTTATCATAGTCATGTATGAGACTTGAGATTGGGCTTGAATACATTGTCTATTTTGATTTTCTACTTATGTTTTGAGTTATGTAGTTGAACTTGGTACTATTTGTGAATTTGTTCAAGGAATCGTCTTTCAGTTCACTATTTTGCATATAAATATGGAGTGTCAAATGTTGTATTATCATTTTTTATGAGATGATACAATGAATTTCTACATAGAATGTGGTTTTATAAATTATATGGATTAGAAATGTCAATAGTATATTATTTTGTGCACAAAATTGACTAGATTTTGAGGTTTTTATCTATTTGCCGAGTCTTATCCGAGTCGTCGAGTCAACCGAGTCCCAAGCCAGCTGAGTCTTTTCCGAGTCCGAGTCTGACAACATTGCGTTCAAGGCACACTCTTGGAGAGTTTCCGAGTTGTGGTATCCTCCGTCTATCGTAACCAAGTTTCATTGTGGTATTTATTTGGGTACACCCCATTGAGGTGTCACCAACACACTTGTGTTCTTCGTTGTGGTTGTTGTCTATAGGTTAAATTTTATATGTTTGAACTAATAAAATGACTAAGTGTTAAGAACAAATGAATAAGTGTGAGTCGAGAGGTGTAGTCTGTCAGGACCCATCCTGGGCTGGTCTCACCACTGAGAGTGGTTTTTGGGCAGTGTCGCAAGGCCCATAGAAGGGAACAAAGCTTTGAATTAGGGTCGGATCTTTAGCACCATGAAAAAACCCTTGAATATATTAAGTTGGGGTGATTTGGGGAAGGAAACCTATAATTTATTAAGTGGGGACTGGTTGGGGTAGATTTGTCCATAGCAGTAATAAGTTTCCTCTTCTATCTTGGTGTCATTCAAAATGTCATGGGCATCCTACCTTGGTGTATGAGATTGGTGCTTAGGTAGTTTCAATAGTGGAACAATGTTGCAATTCTTGAATTTAGTCTAGAATGATGAGGTATTTCATCATTTGGTTGGTTGTAGGTTAAAGGAAAGAAAACATCTGGGAAGCAACAACTTCCAGTGAAGTGGAGAGTAGAGAAAAGCTAAGAATGCAACTCACCCATCTATGAAAATTCTTGGATTTGGATTTGCTTCACCAAAGGTAAGTAACTAAGAAATATCATTCTTACCTTTTGACCCATTTTTTCAATCGATCTACATTGCCTCCTTGATTATGGGTGATATGTCACATCCCCTTCCATCAATCCAATGCAAGGGAGGAAACATGACTAACATACCAGGGCTCAATTGGTAATTTCGGCCCCATACATTACTCACAAATTCATTATAAATAAAAACTTCTGTGTGGAAGTTCATACTCAATATAAACAAAGCGGAAATAAACATATTTGCACACACACAAACAATAATGCATCAACATATCTATCACAAGCAGGGGATTATTCATTCATGCAGGGAATCAATCCCATTCCAATGCTATGCACAGGTCTCATATCAATTCCATTAACATGAATAATTATCATTCATAATTAACACATTACAGAACACAGAATGCATATAATTTAACCACAGAGAATACTTATCTTTGAGATGAAGTTGTCCAACAACTGGTTATGTGAGAGCAACGTTCCACCCAACCATAGATCTCTATCCAGCCTATATTCTTTCAGATGAGAGATCACCCCCGAGCTGGGATGTGTATCCACTAAGGAGGAACTAAACAGGCTCACTCACATCCATGGTTTCACTCAAAACAGTCATGCTAAGCCAACACACAGTTGGTTTTATCAAGCATACAAAAGATAGAGGAGGGCAATGCTAAGCTAGTGAGCTCATCCACAGAGCTACAGACATCTCAGGCTAAATTCAAGCAATCCAATCCTCTGTTCAAACATTCACACTTGGATTTCTCACAATTCTGTCAACAATTAACTCAATCCCGTCACTGGATTTCTGGGCTATAAAAACTGGGTTTTCCAATGGATTTCGGGGTATCTAATCCTCTCAATTTTGCCCCAAGGTTCATATCTATGGATCCCCCATTGGATTTCACTGTCAAATACCAATTATGGGTGTTTATGGCTCTTCAAAACGTGGGTTCTTGCAAAGTTGCGATTTCTGGTTTTTGCTCACTGCTAGGAATTCGTAATGGAAGAAAATTGATGTTGGGCCGCTCAACAATGCCCTCCAAATGAGGAAGAAGCAACTCCCATGAGGTAGAGTGACTTGTGGGTCAAGAAAACAGAGCCCATACTCTACCATACGAATTTATGGGCTACCCATGCTCCATTGAAGCCATGGACTGATTTCTTCAACAACTTTCTTACATAGAATTAAATGCCAGCAAGGAAAGTCAAATGGGTTCTCAAGATGACATTTGGCAGCCTATGGTTCAGTCCCACAACCCCCTCACCACTCCCTAGTGGATACACATGACCCCTTCTCATTAATTGCTTCCATATCCAGTTTTGGTATTTTATTGCATGATGTATATTTACATCATTTTTACAATGTTCCATGGCTAAATAGCACATGGGTAACATAATATCTAATACTTGCCTTTTAAATAAAATTTGAGCTTCCACTAGCGGGGCCTTGGCCTTGAGCTCCATGCTAGGAAAACATACATCACATGTATACATTATTTACATTGAAAGCTAATATATATCCTAAGGGTCAAAACGGGGTATTACAAGATATGTGCTATGTTTCATTACTTATCTCTGATTCCACTCAAGCAATAAATTATAATACTCTCAATGATTGCTTATCTCTAATTCCACTCAAGCAATAAATTATAATACTATAATACCTTAATTAATCCTCAAGATTTAACTCTTATGTTTTAATCGCATATCCTTACTCTTTAACCTTTAGCCCTACCCTCAACCATAACAATTGCATTAAAACTTAAACCATAACCTTAATATTAATCTCTCAACCTTTAACCATGTGTCCTAAGGCCTTGAATACTCTCCCTTAATCCCAAACCCATAATCTTGAACCCTTAAAACTTAAAACTATTTATCTAGAATTATTTATAGAAGTTTGAATTTTCATCATTGTGAAACTAAAAGAACTAATTGAAAGATTTTTTTCAAAAGGCATATATTTTCTTGAATAATGATTGTCCTTACTAATGATATTTGACAACTAAATTATGATCAATTTTGTCACATTATTATTTTTTCACTGGGGAAAAAAGATTGTAACTTGTTATTCAAATTGTGAATCAAAGTTACATATATTGTTCAAGATAACCTCTCTCATCACTGTCATAGTTAGGAACTTCAATATATAAGATATATATTGTAAAGCTTCATGTCTTATCTCAAAACCCAAAAAATACACCCTTACTGTTCTATACAAACTAGAAATCTAGAGATAGAACTCCACCTTAGATAATATTCTTAAAGCCAAATAGAATAATGATCGCTCTAAACTACCTCCTAATATATTCCAATACAGAACAACTGCAAATAAATAACTAGGAAAATTGTAGTTGATGTCTTTCCACCACTGTTTGCTTCACATAAAATTCAAAATAGATATGCCCAACTTCAATTCCAATCGCCTTTTTAGAGACTCCATAAGCAACCATATTGAATTGTTTGAAGCTAAGATACTGAAAGAGATACTTCAAATAATTAATTATGATCTTCCATTGATCCAACAATGAGACCTGTAGATTAGCCTTACCAACCACCCAATCCACAATTACTTTAGAATCACCTGCGACTTGCATTGAGAGTATATTTTTACTAGCAACAAAAAATAATAAT
Source organism: Larix kaempferi (assembly GCA_027924585.1). Taxonomy (NCBI): domain Eukaryota; kingdom Viridiplantae; phylum Streptophyta; class Pinopsida; order Pinales; family Pinaceae; genus Larix; species Larix kaempferi. The sequence continues at coordinate 13,289,054 of BSBM01000435.1, read as the reverse complement.
CTCATAGAGCCATTAGTTCTTCCTTGGTATTTGTTCCATCCCCACATCCCATCCATAGATGATAGTTTTTAAAACTGTTAACAACTATAACCATTCCTACTCCACTAATACCATTCTGAGAGGCCCCATTAAAGAAGCCAATACGAATATCATCATTGAAACTTGGATTTGAATAGTATTTGATTGTTCCAACAATTGACTCTTTATAAAACTCTTTATACAACCCAACAATATTAGAAACCACCACATAAGCATTTACCTTTGCATCTTCAAATATAACTAAGTTCATGTGCCTCCAAATCCCCCAAATAACAAAGAGAGGGAGCTTCTTATGAGAGAAAGAGTTTTTAATCCACTTCAGAAGATAATCCTCAAAATGAAGATTTCACCAACAAAGAGGAGTATGAAGGCAATGAGTTACCTCCTTCCAAACTTGTTGAGCAAACCTACATGAAACAAACAAGTGATTAATAGTTTCCTCATTATTTTTGCAAAGATAACATATGTTTGGTCCTAAACCTCCCCTTCTAATAAAATTTTCCCAAGTCATAATTTTGTTTTCTAGAACTAATCAACGAAAAAGTTTCAATTTTAAAGGAACCCACCATTTCCATAAAATATGATACCACCATTTGTCAATTAAATCCATAGTCGATGAGATAATAGCCTCATAGGGTAATTTTATTGTAACTTGACCTGTAACAGTGTTCCAAGACCACACCAGTTGGTATTCCCTTTCATAAAGTCTTATCCCACATTGAATGAGACCCTTAATATACTGATTTCGTTCAATAGCATAATCACTTGCAAGACCTAAATCCTTAGCCTTGCACCAATAATTTAAATCATGTTGATTTGTCTCTGGTCTCTTAACTTGAGCTAGAGAATTGAAGGCAAACAAGTTCAAATTTGTGGCTAATTATTTTGAGAATTTAAAGAAAAGTTCTCTTCCAATGAAAGGGTCTTCCCCGAGCATGATTTTTTGACCATTACCTACATTCCATGCTAGCCATTTATCAAGATAAGGTATACAAACAATTAGTCCTTTCCAACTGTTAGAAACGTTGGAAAACTTCTTTATGGGATCTCTAAACCATTTTATAATAGATTTTTTCTTCAGATACTTTTCCTATATAACCTCACTCCATAGACCATTACCCATCAAACCTGTGTATAATATTTTCATGGCTAGAGCTTTGCCAAAACTAAATATGTTTTTGTTCCCCATCCTCCAATTTTTTTTGGCAATTATAGTTTGTACTACTTGACAAGATGAATACCTTCCTTGCTTTTTTCCCCTATCCATAAGAAATTGAATATTTTTTGTTGAATCTTATTTAGGATAAACTTATGATTTTTTGCTAAAGATGGCTAGAAAATAAGGATATTTTCTAGGACTTACTTTACTAAGACCAACCTGCCTCCAAGTGAAAGCCACCTGTAGCACCAATTCTCTGTCTTCTTTTCCACTTTCTTTAGTAACTAGAACTAGTCTTTCTTCTTATAACAATTTGGTTTAAGAAAGTATCTGAGATGCTTAAAACGAATATCAATAGGAACCATCCTAAAAGGGAAAACACTCTTGATCTGATCCAATACATTTTCCTCAACAAAATTTGTTAAAAAACATGACATGTGCAAACTAATTTCCATCCCAGAAGCTTGACATACAATCAAAATGAGACCTTTGAATGCATACCACTCCTCTACTGTACCATTCCCAAATAGGAGAACATCATCCACAAACAACTTGTGTGTTATAAAATGTTTAGAGGAAATTTTAACTCCTTTTAGTCTGCCATCTGATCTAGCCATTTCTATCACTCTGTTCAAACCTTCTACCACAAGCAGAAAAATAAGGGGGGACATGGGACAACCCTATATGAGACCTCTAAAACTCCTGAAAATATTTGTGGGAGAGCCATTAATTAACACAGAAAAATTAATTGAAGAGACACAACCCATTATATAATTAGTAACTTCTAGTGATAAACCTGTTTGAAGAAGAACTAATTTAAAAAAAGTCCAGTTGACTTTGTCGTAGGTTTTGATTAGATCCATTTTCAGAATCAATGCCTTCAATTTTTTTACCTTAATCAAGTGCAGGATCTCCTGAGCCACACCCGCAACATCCAAAATTTGCATGTTATATAAAAACCCACATTGTTCCTTAGAAATAGACTTAGCTAATAAAGGTTTAAGTCTATTTGCAACGACTTTAGAAATAACTTTGTAGACCAAATTGCATAAAGAGATAGGTCAGAAGTCATTGAAAGTTTATGACTATGAATATTTGGGAATAAGGGAAATGAAGGTATCATTTATTTCCACTGAAACTTCACCATTAATCCTATATTCTTCAACCACCTTCAAAATATCATTACCTAAGAGCTCAAAGAATTCCAGAAAAAATTCCACGTCCACCCATCTAGTCTTAGACTTTTGGACTTGGCAAAGTGTTTAAGAATGTCTTCAATGCACTTCAAAGTTACAGGGGCACCAACACTTTGAGCTTCCTCATTTGTGAGAAAGGAAGGATAGTACTGTAAAACTCTCAATCAAGAATCAATAAAATTCCCATCAACTTCTTTAAAAAGGGACCCAAAATGACTCACAACAGCCAATTCCAGAGCTTTCCAATAATATATTTTTCCCCATCCCAACTATTCAAATCCAAAATGGAATTCATAATTTTTCTTTGGTCAACATGCCTATGAAAGAACTTTGTGTTATTATCACCATGGGCTAGCCATATGGCACGACTTTTGAGTCTCCAGGATTTCTCTTCCAGTCTTAAAAATTTAGCTTTCCTAGCTTCCAAAGAACCAATCTCTTCCTTTTCTATGTCAAAAAATATCCCAGAGGAATTATTTAAATATCTAAGGTGAATTGCCTTCTCAACATTAACTATCTCAACCATCAAAACTGACTTCTTATGTTTCTCCCATTGAATTACCTCACTTTTCAATACCTTTAATTTATAAGTCAGCTGATGCATAACAAATCCTTCCGCCAAATTGGGCCAAGGATTCCCATTTATTTTTTATTAGATAGTGAAAATCCTCCTCTATCAACCACAAATGATTAAAATTAAAAGGATAATAGATCTTGCTATATTCCACTTCCACTTGTAACATATTAGGAAGGTGATCTGATATACTAAAATTCCATGACCAGGACCTAAATCTGTCCAAACATCCTTCTAAGTTTCTAGAAATAAAAAACTTGCCTATGCATTTAGACACACCAACATGTCCCACTTTGCCATTTCTCTAAGTGGGAGACATATGAATCAGAAGAACATCAATGAGATTCATCATATGAAATATATGATTGAAATAATCAACCAAAGGATCCAATCTAGAACTTGAACCCCAAACCTCCCTAATAGAAACAATAAAATCCAAATCTCCTCCTACAATCAGATTTGGATCTCTCAACAAACCACTCTCCACCACCTCATCCTATAAGACTTTTTTCCTGAATAAGGCCCATAGCAATTCAAAATTTTAATTTGTTGATCCATTTATTCAATCCTTCCTTCCATTAGAATTCATGCACAAGTCAAGAAAGGGATGCAATTAACCTCTTAGTTGTTAATGTTACATCATCATGAGTCATTCTCCAAGTCAATCTTATGTGTCAAGATTGAGCCTCGTGTGTCAAGGTAGTACCTTATAGGAGCCTGAGTTGGACTCGGGAAACTTAGAGAAGAATCTTGAGTTGGACTCAAGAATGGATAAGCTTCATGTGTTGAGGCAAGTGTTGTGTATGTCAAAGTGATGATGTTGTACAGTCTTGTTATTCAAGGCTAAGGTCTTGTGTGTCAAGATAGATCCTCATGTGTTGAGGTGGTGCCGCTTGTGTTGAGGTGATGCTTTGCATGTCAAATCATGACTGATGTGTGATGTACTACTAACCATGGTTGAGTTATTAAGTCTCCTCTAGAGACTAGCCACCTCTAGAGTGAATTACTTTAGCATATAACCACTTGGAACGATAGTAGAACAATATGATCACATCATTGGGACCATGCAGATAAGACAAGAGATAAAGATAAGATGTAATAAGATATGAGAGAATTCAAACTGCACATAAAGACTTAAATTAAATAAGAGAGATTTTGAATTGTTAAACTTCAATGATATTAACAAACAAGACTTCATTCTATCAAAGGAGAACTCAAATTGTTCGTTACAATGATGTTAATAAGAAAGACTTCAGTTAAGAGAGTTAACTAAGTGATAACAAAGAATATCTAGTCAAGTAAGTGTTTTGCATGACGACACTTATGTTAAACTAAAAGGCGACACTTATGTTAAACTAAAAGATGACACTTGTGTTAAACTAAACTACGACATTTGAGTTGCGACACTTGCATGACGACACTTAAGTTAGCCACCTAACTAACTGGGAAAGCATTCAGTTAAAGGGTGAGTTCATCTTGAAGTCAGTACTGTGAGTTAAAGACATTGCATGAGAAGTGGGGCGCACTTTTCCATACAAGATTGATGTCTCCAAGGTTGGAGTGAATTCCTTTGAAGTAAATTTGTGCATGTGACCAATATTAGCGAATTGGTGGAGTGGAGAATTATTATTCCGAGTCTCTCTTCTTTATCTATCTCTCTTGCTCTATAAATTGCAGTGGGGTTGCTTGATGTAAAAGACATTCTTTGCTATCTATCAATATACTAAGGAAGGTTTTGCTAGGGTTTTCTCCCTCAAGTCATAGAGGGTTTCCCAGGGTAAATTCATGTGTTGAATGTGATTGCTTATGTTTATGTTTGTTATTTGATTTCAAGTACTATTGTATTTTTGAATTAAAGATAAAAAATTAACATGAATGTTCAATGCTGAAAGGATACCCCCATAAAGACCAATAGCATCCACCGTGCAACACTCCCAATCAGGTAATAAATTAAAAAAGACCTCCCTTGCTTTAGACACAGGTACCATTGTATCTTGTAAAAGGATAACATCAGGTGTAGACACATCACATAACCTCTTAAGGACTAAAATTTTTGGAGACACCCCACTCCAAAAACATTAGGAGACAAGATTTTCATCAGGAATCATAACCTTGGGGCACAACTACTCTAAGGGCCCTTGACTCATACATAAAAGAGTTCAACATACCAACAACCTTGAAATTGTTTGTCATTGAACCAAGATGAGAAGGGGACACCACTGACTTAGCGAACCCACCTTGTACTACCCCTTCCTTCATTCTTTTCCTTCTACCACCCTGTTTTTTTCTCACTATTACATTGGGACAAAATGAAGGAATCCTACTATCATCTTTAGAGATAACAAGATTGTGAGCAAAGAAAGACTGTAAAGGGTTTTTTCTGAAGAATCTCTTTATATGAGGGAGTCACCAAACCCTTCAAATGTAAGGGCATGGATACATAATCCCCAAGGGAATTAATAAGAGGATATGCAAAAGTATCATGTTTCGGGCCATTCTTTTTGGACACTTCAAGACTTAAAGGAATATGATAAGAACAAACCTTAGAGGATGGACAGATTGACGGAACCCTTTCATTTGAAACCAAACCAACTCCCCCTGAATTCCAAGACTCCCGAGGTCTCAACTCAAATGTCTCAACTGGATCCAAATCCAAAATCAAAACAACTAGACCTTCAAACCCCTTGAGAGATAGAGGAAAATTTATAGTCTTTACCCCCCTAATAAGGATCCATTTAATATTTTTGCTTCATACTATTTCAGGAAACCTACTTCTTCTTTTGACAGATAATTAAAAATATTGGGGAACAATAATTCAAGCTTACCCATAAAGGAGTTTTCCATTGACTGAGATGGGGAAGAAAGCTTATGAGACTCCAACCTTGAAGAAACTGGACTAGAATTGACCATCCCATGCTCAACATTTTCATTCTCAACCCTGAGAGAAGACTTATAGTTTTCAACCTTGAAATCCACCTTTACAAAATGTGATAATACATGGCAATTTCTTTTCAGATGCCTCGGCTGTTGACAATAATGGCAACGAAAGGGTAATTTCCATAAATCTAGGAACTGGGTAAAGACACCCCCCCCATTGAATCTCGATATCAGTGGGAATCCCCAAGGATAAATCAATCTTGACCAGGACCTACGCAAGGTGTTTATCTTCCCAAAGCAACGTATTCTCATCAAAGAAAATAAACCTTCCCATTATGTTGGCAATTTCTACAAAAACCCTTTTCAACCAAAGTTTTATGGGAAAACCAGGAAGAATCAACCAAATATGGTGTTTTTAAAACTTCTCCTTAAATGGATTAAAGCCTGGATACTACTTTTTAAGCATTAATGAGCTCCTATCAGAAATCCATTGCATAGACACAATTTTTTCTAAGTCCTCCTCGCCCAAAAATTGAAAGCAAAACCAATTGTTCATCATAATACTAAGTTTAGGGCAGTAACCAAGAATAAGATACCAGTTTGCTTTCAACCATTCCGGCATAGCTTCCCTCTTCATGACTGAATAACTCCACTTACCCACCAACACTCTAGAAGAAAGGATATAAACCCTATCAATATTTATTTCCTTACCTAAAGTCAAGAACAATTTTTCAGAATGAGCTCGTTGAGATTCCAAAGCTCTTTCCTTTGATGCTCCTCCAAAAGAGACTACCACTTCACCATTCTTCTAAAATTCACTCAAACCTGTCAGCACCCCAGGACCTTCCAATGCACAACTAGCAGAATGGGAAAGAGGAATTAGCTTACCACCATTAACCTTTTCCGATAAACCCTTAGGGGAGTAGAACGATCTCGAAATCCCAGAGACAATCATTGGTTTCGCCCCACCTTTCCCATATCCAACTAGAATCATCCCATCATTCACAATGCTGTCAAATCCCCTATTTAATAAACTCAGACTACTTTTAATTTCCTCATCAAATTTATTTTAGTTTTAATTTTAATATAAATATTTGTCTTTCACTTCATTACGCCTCCTCTTAGGTTAGTTCCATTTACATATTTTCTTTCAATGATTTTTAAAATACCCTTAAACCTTGGTTTAAAATATTGTAACATAACCAACATCTTTAAAATGAGGAAAATATTGGGTTATCTGAATGACCATGCCTGCAAGGTTAAGGGACCTGTTACTGGGCAAATTAGCAGTGCTAATTCCCAGTAAGCACAAAGAATAATAGTGACCCAATGTCACCTCGGTCACTATTCTAACTTCTTCGGAAGTCGAAACCTCCAAGGAGAAGTATCCTTATGGAATCCTATAGAACACTAAGACAACCACAAAATGTATTCTCTATGCAATCCAGTACTTAGACCAATGCCTAATGGAGTCAAATGTATTCAACTTCATTCAATGAACCAATGAAATGTAAGAAAGCATACACGTATATCAATATTGGATCAAAAGACTATATTGTCAAAATACTTCACTAATAACCAAATACGCATTAAGTGGTAATTATCGATGTCATTCAACAAACAAGGATGCTAACTCAATGTATGTAGGAAATATTTTAGCAAGGTTTAACCACTCAAGCATCAACCACGTATGATAACTAGCATTCAAATATCTCATTCAAGGCCATCATATGAATGTTTACCAAGTGATAAGATCTCATCAAATCAAAGTTTATGCATGTAGTGTAGATAAGTAATATTCACCTCAGAGTTAGTACAACTACAATGGCGACAAAACATTCACAGGATTGTCATAACCGTGGATCATTTAATAAGGACATTCATTCAAATGATAAGATATGAAGATGCATTAGCCAATAGGTGTTGTGTCACCAGCAAATCAACATTAATGCATTAGCGTGGAGATATATCAGATTTGTATATGATGCAAAAAGATAAAGTGTATCAGCAGTATTGGAACGAACCTACACCTTGAAACAAGCTTAGAAAAATGTTGAACAAACTTCTGTATGTAAATGGCTTTCAGATCTATGTAGAGCACAAAATCAGAAGTTTATAGGAGTACCAACCATCGAGCTAGAAAATTTGCTTACAACGGAAATATCCAATACCAATATCTAGAAAAATAAATCCTTACTTAATGATTACTAATCACAAAAAATCAATTCACTGTATGTACAAAAAATCAGACACACTCTGCATGAAATTCAGAGTTTGCACCACAAAGAAAATGGCCTAATTATGATATTGTTAAGCTAAGAGAAAATATGAAAGCCAATGGATAAACAATGCACAGTGGACTACTTTCAGAATTAAGGTCAACATGTGAAGTTAATCTCCAGTTTGCAAAATGAAAAAGCAAAGTGAAATGTAATTTAAGAGCATCAATTTTTCAATGCTTGTTCATTCCAATTTCAAACAATTAGATACCTATTTTACTTAACTGAAGTAACATGCAGAATACTAACCCTTTTTTACACTATGTTTTACAAGGCAGGTGTTTAGGGCAGCGTTAAGGGTTAGGAAAGGAAGCAAGGTAAAGGTAGGAATGGAGTAGGATGGGAGTGGAGAAAGGGGGAAGAAGATGGGAGTTGAAGGATGGAGATGTGGGAGTAGGAAGAAGGAAGGGGTAGGTCGTAGGTTTTCTTTAGGGCTTAATTTAGGTTTTTAACATATAGATTAACAACTAACTCAAAAATAACAAAAATTTAACCTAGTCTAGGATAATATTTACAAGGTAAAACTCAGAAATTAGGTTTTTTAGGGAGTTTTTGATAATTTTGGAATTTTAGGGTTTCCTATAATTTCGCCCTAGGGTTTCTAGGGGCAAAAGGGTAGGCCAAAATTATAGGAGGAAGGGCCAAAATTATAGGGAGGCCAAATTTTTATTTTATTTTATTTTATTTAGATTTTTTAGGGTTTTTTTAGGAATTTTTGATATTTTTAAAATTTTAGGGCTTCCTAAAATTTCGCCCTAGGGTTTTTAGGGCTAAAGAAGGCAGGGAGAAATTGTAGGAGAGAGGGCCGAAATTTTAGGAAGGCCAAACAATAATTTTATTTTTATTTTTATTTTTAAGGTTTTTGTCATAAAATTGCAGACCTAATTCTAACCCTAATTCTACCATGGAAATGCAAAGATTTAACCCTAAATAATAATTACAAATGTGCAAGACTTGGATTTTAGGTTAAAAAGAGTAGTTGAACAACTAGGGTTTCAATAGAAAACTACTCACCAAACATAAGTCATCAATGAGAGCAGAAACCCTCCTTGAGATGGTACTTGGCAAGCTTAGCAAACTAGGGCTCACCTCGACAATCTCTAGGATTAGTAGAGGGAGCCTAGCTTAGCAAGACTTGAAGACCTAAAACTCAAGCTTGAATGCAATGCTGATCAATGACGAAAATGGAATGCAAATCAAGACAAAATGAAGCAACAATGGCTTCCATCCAACCCTAACAAGCATCACTTTCATACAAATTGACTAAGAGACATCAAACAAAAAGTATAGATACCTCCAAGTGCATGTGTTAAGCAAACAACTCTAGCTTCACCTTAGCAATGGGATGAACAAAAGTAAAACTTCTAAGAAATGCTTCAAACTTGCAAAATAACCTTCATCAAGGAGTGCCTTCCTTCAAAGAGCCCTAGTTAGGGCAAATAGAAAACATAATGATCTTATCCCAAAAGTTGATGTCTAAAAATGAAGTGAGGAGATCTAATTTATATGATCTCACACTCACTTTACACAAAATAAGGTCAATTTAATATTTAAAAATGTCAACTTAAAAATATAACAAACATAATATAAAATAATCTAAAGATGGCCTATTGTAGGCTACCTGGGTATTTTACCCCCTAGGTGCTAAAATATGCTAAACAATGCCAAATTTTACGAAACGAAAGACCAGATTGTACAGTAGGGGGGGTGGTCATCATGCCCCAACTAACCCCAACAATGATTAAAACCCTCAACATCCCCCCCTTTTAGCAATCAAACAGTCTTCTAGGAGGATGACGTCATCCTCTGAAGGAGGGCCCAGAGGGAGGGCGCTGCTGAACTGGAGGACCAGGAGGGTGCTGGATGTGCTCCGGAAGATAGGAATGAGTCTTAGTGCTGGAATAACTACCGCTGAAGTGTTGAAACAAGGTGGGGGGGCATGTGACCCAGTGACCCACCCCTGGAAGACCCAAACACCAACCTCAAGGTTTCAAACCCTTTCATGAGGCAGTCAGCGATGCCATTAAGCCATAGTACTTCCAGGAGAAAAGCCAGAGGGTCTAGCCATGCCCCTACCTCAGAATGAGCTGGCTAAACACCCCTCCTGGTCAGAAAAAATACACCCTCTCCCTGGGGTACCTCTGTAGGTACGTTGGTGCTAGTACCATCGTAATAGGACCCGAGATTAGAAATATTATATAGCCTGTTATAAATAACAATGTATCAGTTGGCTTCTTCGATGGGGTAGCAAATAACTGCATGTGTGGTGCAGGTATGGTGTTGCATATAAAAAAACATCACAAAATTTCCATGCGTATGGGGATCAGAAGTGGCAATAGCATGAAAGCAAAACTTTTTGCATTGTGGGGTCTACCCTGGCTTGCCATTAAAAGAGGCATTTTTAATATAATCATTGTGTATGGTGATTCAAAGGTTTTAATCAATTGGGCTGAGGGTTGATATGGTATCCACACTTTATAGCTCTTGCCATGGTTGAATCACACTTCACAACTCCTCAAATCCTTCGAGGATATATCCTTCTGTCATATTTATTGTGAAGCAAATTCGGCTGCATAAAGATTATCTAAGGAGGCTATTGGGCCAGTGGATGGATATATCCATTTTCAGGAATGGATAGATATTTGTTTGGTTAACTATGGTACTCTCAGTGCCATGTAATTTCTCATACTTCTTCTGCTTCCTTAGGATGGTTGCCTCAGATATGGCGTTGGGATGTATCTTGTTATATTGCATATTTTATGATGTATCTGGTTACTAGTATTTTTGTAAAAGAAGATCTACATAGCCAGTAAACATGATCATTATAAGACCTCTTGGTATTTGCAATATGCAACTTTGATTTTTTATTGATTCAATATGTGGTAATTTTGGAGGGCTTTTATCTAGGTGGAACCCTAATTCTACTTCCTTCATTACCTACCAAACCCTGGGGGGGCTACTCATGAAGGGTCGATTTATTAATTGCAGTACTGGATTGGCTATTCTGAATATATATGCTCCATACAGAAATAGAGAGGCATATTGGAGAGCTTTGGATACATCAGGATTACTCAATTTAAAAAATATGATTGTGGCAGGTGACCTCAATCTGATTGTCTCAGCAGCTGAGGTCTGGGGTTCATCAAATTTGGTTGATGACTTGGCAGTTTTCTTTTTAGATCTATTTAAAAGATCTCACCTGATTGATGTTATGCCTAGGAAATTGGGATATACCTGGAGTAATAAACGCTCTGGGTTGAGTTTTGTAAGTAAAAGACTTGACAAGTTTCTTATTGCTGAAGATTTAGCTAAGTTGCTCGGGAGGTACAGGACTTGGATGGAGTATTCCAACATTTATGATCATCAAGCTATTGTTCTACAATTTGAGGAATTACAACAATTTGCTATGAAACCTTTCAGATTCAATAGCTTGGTTGAAGGACTACGATTTTTGTAACTTGGTTAAGACTTTCTGGGCACAAGTTGTTGTCCTTGATGGTTATAACCCGGTTGATTCATTGATCTTCAAGTTGAGATGTATGAAAGAGAAGACAAAAGTTTGGGAAAAGCAAAAGAAGGAGAGGGATCAATTTGATCTTTCAGTTATCAAGGGACAGATAAATCTTCTCTATTAGCTACATTCTGATGGTTATTTTTTAGATGAGGATAAAGTTGAGTTGCAGCAGTTGCAGACTAGGCTGAATGAGATTCTGAGGAATGAGGAAAGCATGTGGAGACTAAAGAGTCGCGCTCTTTGGGTGGAACTGGGTGACAAAAACACCCGGTTTTTTCATAATTTTGCTTCCCATAGAAGGAATATTAATACGATCTGGGCTATAAATGATGATCAGGGCTTGGAAATTAGGGATTCTAAGAAAATTGGAGAGACTGCATTTAATTATTTCAAATCTCATTTTGAGGATCCAAAGACTTTGAATACTCTAGATCAACTAGAGGTGCTCAAATGTTATCCATCTTTTTTCATGGCGGAGGAGGGGGGGTTGATTGACACACCTGTCACTCTACGTGAAATTGAAGGTGTCTTGAAAGCTTTTAAGAAAGAAAAAAGCCCTGGACCGGATGGGTGGTCTGTGGAAATCTTCACAACTTTATGGGACATGATGAAGACCGATTTACTAAATATGGTGGAATACACTCGATCTGGAGGCTGGATTGCGGGTGGCTTAAATGCGACTTTCCTCACTCTTATACCTATTCCATCTACTTTTAATGAATTTAGACCTATTGCTTTGTGCAATTTAGTCTATAAGATAATTTCAAAGATTATAGCTAATAGAATCAAGCCATATCTTTCCAGAGGAATGTCTCAACAACAATTTGGTTTCCTTGAGGACAGACATATTTTGGATGCGGTTGGTATCACACAGGAGGTCCTTCATACTGTTAAGACAAAGAAGCAGAAGTCTATTATTTTAAAAATTGATCTCATAAAAGCATATGATCAGATCAACTGGGATTTTCTCAGATTGGTATTACTGCAGATCGGTTTGCCTATCAGGGTTTGCAATTGGATAATGGCCTGTGTAACTTCTGCAAATTATTCGGTGCTTATTAATGGAAATCCGACCTCTTTTTTTAAGAGTTACAGAGGTCTGAGGCAAGGATGCCCTCTTTCGACTTTGCTATTTATTCTGGTCATAGAAGGGTTAAGTTTACTAATTGGGAAAGCTAAGACTGATGGATTGGTGAACGGAGTTAAAATTACAAAGAATTTATCTATCACACACCTTCTGTTCGTTGACGATGTCATCATGTTTGGTGCCGATTCAGTGGAAGAATGGCGTGTTTATGCTGATATTTTGGACCGATTTTGTAAGGCCTCGGGTATGCATATCAGTCCTGCGAATCAAACTTCATTAGCAATGTGGTGAATTCTCCTGTCCTTATTGAGATTACAAGTTTCTTGCCATTTAATATCTCAAATCTGGATGATGGACTTAAATATTTAGGTTACTATATAAAACCTAATTGCTACAGATGACAGGATTGGAGGTGGCTGATTTCCAAATTAGAAAAGAGAATAAATCTTTGGATGAACAAGTATTTATCGTTGGGTGGCTGTTTAATACTTTTGAAATCTATTATGAGTAGTATTCATGTCTACTGGGCATTGTTGTCTAAGATCCCGCAGTCTATCTTACATAAAATCAATAGCATAATGTTTCAGTTTTTGTGGTCAGGAAACATTGAGGGAGGTTAGTATCATCTTGCAAATTGGGAAGTTCTGTCATTACCTAAGAAATTTGGTGGGTGGAATATCAAAAATATCTATTGGTTTAATATGGCGCTCTTGATGAAGAGTTGCTGGCGGGGTTTGTTTGGAAATCACTTCTGGTCAAAACTCCTACATGAAAAATACATCAAAATTGATGTTTACAGACGGTTAAGAAATACTCCGGCAGTTGCAAAGAATGCGTCAGTCATCTGGAATGGCTTTCTGAAAATTCTTCCTTGGATTAGCTCACAGCTAGCTTGGAGAGTTGGTGATGGGAAAGATGTTTATGTGGGAATCAATCTGGTGGTGGGGTTGAATGAGAATTACCAATTATCCCAGGGTTTAAAGAACTATTTATCTAGTATGGGTTTGTTTACTTTAAACCAAGTCAGGAATTCCAGATATATGAACCCGAACTCTAGTTACTGGTCATCGGCTTCAGACCTGGGTTTGCTCGGTGTCTGGAAAGAGGAGTGGTTGAGCTATGTGCAAAATCTAAACTCAGGTGGAATCCGTCTTACAAATGTTCGAGATATGCTGGTTTGGGAGAAAAACAAAGGCTCTGGATAGGTTACTGCTGGTGATGCCTATATGGCTATTGTTGAATATTTTACTGATGTGCAGAGCAAGTGGTGGTTTCAGGCGTTATGGAAGTGGAATATGCCACTGGAAATTAGATGTTTTTTGTGGCTTGTTTTTAAAAACAAAATTTTGACATGGGAGAATCTCATTCGGCGTGGCAAACATGGGGAAGCTTGTGTGTTATGTGCAAGAATTCTGAGGAAACTACTGGACACTTGTTTATGAAATGTGTTTTCTCCAAAGCAGTTTGGGGTTTGATATGTTTGGATTTAAAGATAAAAGAGGATTGGCCTGATTCTGATTTTGAGAATGCATACTTTTCTTGGCAACAAAAGTACAGGTCATTAGTCCATTTGCCTGGTATACTAGCTTGGATCTTGTGGAAGGTCCGTACTGAAGCAATATTTCAAGATATCAAACCATCTTTGAAGCAGAGTGTTATTTCGTTCTGGAATCTTTTTAGATCTTATCCACAAGTTCCTACTAGACATCATAACAGTAGAGGATGCAGTCCTATTAGTCTTATTAATATGGATAAAGTGGTGGGTTTTTTTGATGGAGCGTCTACTTCATAGAAGTGTGGGGCAGGTTTCTTTCTTAGCTGTGGTTCGAATTTAACTCTAAAATTCAGATTATCTGGTGGTCTGGGTACAAATTCAAAAGCGGAACTGCTTGGCTTATGGGGAATTCTTAAAGTGGCAATTTTATGTGGCTTGGATACATTAAGGATCTTCAGAGACTCTCAAGTTGTCATCAATTGGGCCAACAAGCAGGTTAATTTTAAAAATATTACTCTTCAACATTGGTGTCATAGGATTTCTGTCATTCTCAACTGCTTCCATTCTCTCTCTATCAAGCACACATATCGCGAGAATAATGATGTCGCAGATGTTCTTTCAAAGGCAGCCATTGATGCTGATCCAAGAGTACTTTTTTGGGAAGAATGGGGGGAGGATGTACTCACTTCATTTGGCTCTTATACTTCTTTTCTTTCTGAAATTTACTAGTTTCCAGTTGATGATCTTTTAGATCTTGTTTTTTGTAAAGTCTTTTGAAAATGGTTTTAGTTAAGCATGAATCGTTTTGGAGGTATATATATATGTTTCGCTGAATAGTCATGTTTTAGCGTTTCTGAAGAAGCTGAAAGATATATTCAGATTATGAACAGTTTTGATTTGTACATTTTGATTTCCATGAAAAAAATAAAAAAATAGCTTATATGAAACTTTCCTTTTTCTTAATTTCATCAGTTGGTTTTTTAACCACTCGTTGATTGCTTTTGTAGGATTGCCGTATTTCGTTGATCCATGCACCGAGGATCCCGGATTGGATCAGGGGGGCTAGGTTGAGAGAACGACGGGGCCGAGGAAGAGTCCGATGGTGGAGGTTGCTTGGGGCCGCCTTTTTCTTAACCACCCGCCGTTTGGTCATCTTTCCGAGGAGAATCTTCAGCCATTGGTTGAATTTTTTTAATCTTTGGCAAAATGACCATGAAATGGCCATATTCATGGCATGCTTTAATATTAAATTGCAACTGTTTGGAGTCCAACTTTTGAAAGTGTTTCCATTGTTCAAGGACAGTATTATTGCTTCTGGTAGCCTTTTGTTCAGTTCGGAGCGCATCCTTCTCCAGCAGTGTAGAGGAAGGTACATCAACAGGAACAGTGGAGGGTATATCAAGATTGGGGTTGAAATCCGGTGTCCATTTATTCAGATACATTCCTTTCAGATCACTTTATCTCGATTTGAAAAAGTAAGTAAGGCCCATTTCAAAAGACCAGATCATTATCTTGTTTTGCTTCGTAAAACCCTAGAACCTTCGACACATAAATAATGAGATAACTTTCCTTTGTATGAGATATTGCCGTTTCTTTTAAAGTTAATTTGCCATTGATATGGGTGAAGGCCAGATCACGATGAATAAGTCCTATCTCTGCAAGAGCGAGAGCCATGTAATGGGAAGAAATTGTTGGTTGAAGCCTTCGGAATCCCATCCAGCTTTTTCACGAACGGGGAGGTCTGCAGATGCTTTGCTATAATCTTCCCTAAAACGACCACCATGGATCTGAAATCCATGGCATCAGGGTCTGGAGGGGGGCGAGTTCCCTCCAGCAGGTGGATCCATCGTCAAGACTGGAGGCACAACCAGATCGGTCGAGGGCTAAGGAGAGGCGCGCAGGTCTGATTTTTTTTATTATCTTGCATCCAATTTTATTCATGAAGAGAACAACAAGTTTAATTAGTCTTAAGGGTCATAAAAAATGTTTCTGTTTTTTCAATAATTAGCTACATATTAAGAATATTTTTTTACAAAGAGATTTAAAAAAAAAGCAAAAAACAGAATTATACATACAATGGTATCTGATATCCTCTTCCTAAGAGTTAAAGGGCAGCATTAAATTCAGAACAAGCATAAGAAATATTAAATTGATCCCCTGTTGTTGATCCCTATTCACGGTTGTTTGGAACTTTTAAGATCATTGGTAGACGATGATAAACTCCTTTGTTCTCAATCCCCAAAATTGCCAGTATGCATATGGCAGCAAGGCACACCCATCATCGTAGGTTTAGGTGGGAGGGTTTTCTGTTACTGTGGAGGTCAAACTTCAGTCCGTCCTTGTTGATGGTTGTGCCCTGCAAGGCACACCCATCATCGTAGGTTTAGGTGGGAGGTTTTTCTGTTACTGTGGAGGTCAAACTTCAGTCCGTCCTTGTTGATGGTTGTGCCCTGCAAAGTGTTGTTGGAATATTTTTATGAATATATATCCTTTACTGCACGGAGGATTGGGGTCCGTATCATTTATTTGGCTATGTTGCCATATTCTGTTTTGATTTAACTGGAGTTGTTTGTCATGCTGTTATTGCTGTTGTTGAGGTAGTTTTCCCTCGTCACATCCCAACCCTCATGTCCGGGGTGAAATCTCCTATAGCTGGATGAGAAATTGTCGCTATGCAATTGGTCCCTTCTACGAAGATTTGTATTTGTGATTTACTGCAAGAAATGACAGTATTGGTATAGTTTCTCAGATTCCCAATTAAGGATTATATGTAAATATTTTTCTGCCAGTTTCTAACCATGTATATCTGTTTACTATTGTATTTTAAGGCTCTCTTTTAGTTGTCAGAAAATATTGCTGTTACTATTCATCTGAATTAAAAAAATACAACAGGCTGGAATAAAGATCTGTTAAGGGAAATATTGGTGTTTCATTCTTAATGATAGGGATTGAGCACTTTTCAAAGTCAACAACTCAAAGTCCATTAAGAAAAATACAAGAATATAAAATTTAAAATCAAGAGTGATTCGTTGGACGGAAAAAGAACACCCCCTAATATGAAAAGAATAAAGACTAAAATTCTATTTGGAGCAGTCTGCTCAAACTGTGTTCATGTTCACTAGTTGAAGTTTTTGAAAGGACTTAGCTATAATAGAGATAATTGATAGAGTCTAGAGTCTGATAGAAAAATGCCATTAGTCATTCACGTGTCTTTTAATTTATTTATTTTCCAATCGAGTGCTTCTTTTGACTATTTATATAAACAATTAGCTTTAACACAGATAATTAATATAGTCGGATTGAAAAATGTCATTAGTCAGGCGTGTCTTTTATTTTTGAATAGAATGCTTCTTTTGATTATGTATATAAATAAACAATAGAATACATAATGGGCATTTTATAAAAAAGATGGAACATTTTGCAGCCACCACTAGGTAGTGAAAAAGAAAGCCCACTACCAAAATAACCCGAGCATTTTCAATAAAATTGCCACTTAGACATATAGACATACAGTATGACTGAAAAATTCATCTGACATTAAATAAAAGTACAGCCTTTCAGTTCACACAACAAGAATCACAAACATCAAGATCCATAAGTCATGCTTTCCTGAAATTCTCTTTTTCGACACAGCATTTCTTTCAAAATAGTAACATAAAGTTATTAGACAAACGGGAAATTTGGTGTCACAGATCAGCACCTAAGGCTAAGACTACATGAGCTGATATAACTTATATGGTGAAGCACTGTTCTGTGCTTAGTGTGTGTTCTACTTGTCTGGTTCATTCAACATGTTCTATTCAAAAGATGTTTTTATCACCCAAGCGGTTTTTGACGTTGTGGTCTGATTCAGTATAACAGATAGATGCCTTCAACAAGGCAAAATCAGAATATCTTAAAACACTTACAGACACTTAAGTACAACATATGAAATCTTTCAGTGTAAACTGTGCCTTATTGTGAAGTAAAACTGTCCTCAGCAATTGAATCTAGGTTTGAGGTGAAGATTTAATCCATCTTCACTCATATGAAGGGTCAGTGAGGGACGATATCTCACTTCCTTACCTTCAACAGATTCAAATTTAAAGAAACGTACAAGCACAGCAGCAAAAATCTTCATTTGCATGTATGCAAAATCCTTGCCAAGACAAATGCGAGGTCCAGCCTGTAAGTCAAGCACACACCTTATCAATTTCAAAGCATTATCGTAGGTGCTTTTTCCAAATATTAACTATCATGGATAGGGCACTTACCTGAAATGCAGTGAATTTAAATGGTGACTGTGGCTGGAAGGGCACTTACCTGAAATGCAGTGAATTTGAATGGTGACTGTGGCTGGAAAATTCCATCATGAAGCCATCTCTCAGGCCTAAACTCCTCCGCATCACTGCCCCAAAGGTATGTCATTCTTCCCATAGAGTAAGGGACATAGTTGATCATATCACCTTTTTTTATTTTGAATCCATCAGGAAGGATGTCATCAGAAACTACATTTTTTACATCCTGCAAATTGCAAATTATTTTCCGATGAGCCATATTCTTTAAACTTTGAATCAAATACTAAGTGGAGAAGGATGATGAATATAAGATTAATTTTCTTCGAAAAGTACAATGATTCCCGTACTTCTAATTTTAGCATAGGAATCCGAAATTCACATGTACTTATCCATATTTTTCCAAAAGAGAAGGCATAAAAGGAATTGGTTTGGGCAAGCCCACAAATGCAATTAAAATATGAATATACTATTATGCCATATATCTTCAATCCTATCTGACGGAAATTTCAGTGCATGCTAACAAGTGGAGAAACAAGACTAACAAGATACAATTATACATGGACAATGATTGGTCAAAAGAATGTTGGGAATACCTAAATGACTGAAGAAAGATGCACAAGTGTCTTACCACAGGAACGGGTGGGTGTAAGCGCAAGGCCTCTGATAAAGCTGCATGAAGATAGTGCATCTTATCCAATACTGTATGCGTCAGACTTTGAGAAAACATACTTATAGATTCTTCAATGGACACACATTCATTCTCCTTGACCAGGTCATGAATTTCTTGAAGAAGCTTTCCTTCAACATCTGGATTCTTGCAAAGCAAATGGAAGAACCAACAAAGAGTAACTGCAGTTGTGTCCCGGCCAGCTATCATGAAATTCAGAATAATATCTCGGAGATACTTGTCAGAGTAATTCTCTGGGTGTTTCTCACTCAATGCAATAAAGCGAGACAGTATGTCTGGTTTTACCTGTAAAAGTATTTGAAGCCAGTGACAGAGAAACAAGGTCATGACTAATGAGTACCAGCAGTAATAGTAAGTGGAAATGTGCAAAGAACAATTAGAGTGTCTGTTTGTGAGATAAGTTCCAAATGATGCCTAAGAGTGGTGTGGGGATTCTCTTACATAGTTAGTTTGGACGGAAATCTCCCGTCTTCTGCTCTGAATGACCTTGTAGACGAAATCATCCACTGTTATGATGCTTTCCTTCATTGTAACTTCTGACCCAATATTGAAGTATCTTTTTGATTTCCAGGAAGGGTCAACAAAACGCCACAAAAGCATAGCATTTGCAGTATCAAAAGCTTTTGCAAAAGATGCCTCTGCTCCAGAGTTGGTATTTGATGAGCTGTTGATCTCTATCCCAAAGCCCAGTTTGCAAATCGCATCCAATGTTGATTTCAGTAAAAGATCCTATTGCCATTTATCCAAGTCAATTTATGATTCTGCACCACACTATTTGCCATAGAGTATTCACAGAAGGATATATAGAGATATAGAGATTAATGTGGAAAGAAACTCCATCCTAGGATATGCCCTAGCATTAGCCTGTATAATACGTGACATGGACAACAACCACAAGCCCAAAGTGAAAAGTCATGAAAAGTCATTATGTTGTTCGAGGGATTTTCTTCAGAATTGCCTTCAAACTTCATAATGTCTGTGGGAAATTTTGTCAGAATAGTAGGCCATGTTGGATCATGGCGCATCAGGTAATTTATCAGGTGAAATTTATTGCCAGAATAGTAGGCCATGTTGGATCATGGCACATCAGGTCATTTATAAGGTGAAGACAAATTGGGTAAATTTAAGGTTGCCAAGAATGATAACTGAGTTTTTACATAAAAATTACAGTTTCTAGAATATGCTAGATATGTCTCTGCTCCAAAGTTGGTATTTGATAAGCTGTTGATCTCTAACTCCAAAACCCAGTTTGCAAATTGCATCCATTGTTGATTTCAGTAAAAGATCCCATTGCCATTTATCCAGGCCCAATTTTTGATTCTGCACCATAATATATACCAGAGTATTCACAGAAGGAAGGATATATATATATATATATATATATAAAGATTACTGTGAAAAGAAACTCCATCCCAGGATATGCCATAGCCTTAGCCTGTAATGCGTCACATGGACAACTAAAAGGGCCCGTAACACCATAAGTGAAAAGTCATTTTGTTGTTCGAGGGATCTTATCCAGAATTGCTTTCTAACTTCATGTGTGGGGAAATTTTGTCAATTTTGTCAGAATAGCAGGCCACGTTGGATCATGGCACATCAGGTGAAGACAAATGGGTTAATTTAAATTTTAAGGTCGCCAGGAATGATAACTGAGTTGTGACGTAAGAATTACAGTTGCTAGAATATGTAGAATATGCAAAAGATGCCTCTGCTCCAGAATTGGTATTTGATAGCCCAGTTTGCAGATTGCATCAATTGTTGATTTCAGTAAAAGATCCCAATGGCACATATCCATGTCAATTTATCTGCACCATACTATTTGCCATAGAGTATTCTCACAAGGAGATATATATTAATGTGAAAAGAAATCCCACCATACTATTTGCCATAGAGTATTCTCACAAGGAGATATATATTAATGTGAAAAGAAATCCCATCCTAGGATATGCCCTCTAGCAATAGCCTGTAACAACAACAACATGAGCAACAAAGGGCCCATGAGGGATGGCAATTTAGGTGTTGGCACTCCTCCAAATCTTGGCTGTAGGTTTTGAAACTGTAATTTCAAATTAATTGAGTTAATTTATTCAAATTAATTGAGTTAATTTATCATGCTTTATATATATATATTTTAAGGAAAACTTTTTGAATTTTTTTTGAGTTAATTTATTAAGTTTTATATAATATATATCGTAAGGAAAACTTTGTGAAAGATTTTTTTGTCTTCAAAATATCTAAATGAAAAGCAGCTCAATCACTAGCGACAATAACTATTAATAATTTTGAGTAACTCAATTAGATTCAAATCTATGACTTAAGACCTTAAGACCTCTAGATGCATGGCAACGGATTGCTTATCTTTAATGTTAACATTTATATATATATATAGATCCATGGGATAGTAATTATAATTCCAAATGATTGATGAGAATCTTTATTATGAAATGACCCATATTCTCAAGATTTAAAAAAAATAAAGACAAGAGAAACTTTAGGAGAACAAATGCATTTCTAATTATAAAATTTCACAGCGAATGAGCTAACAGATGTAGGATTTAACATGCCTGCATCTCTACTGGTTGATTTTTTTCATAGGCTTCCAAAAGAATTTTGGATAGTTTCACTGCATTCTCCCGGAAAACGACAGTGCTGAAGTCCTTCAACACTTTGGCGGAGAACTCAAAACTAGCTATTTTTCGCTGTTGTCGCCACTGCTCACCATCAACAGTGAAAATACCATTTCCAAGAAGGTCTTCCAAAATATCATGGCTGAACTTTCCCTGTGAATTTTTAAAAACTAAATATATCACAACTAACATATATAAAAATATGACTCAAGATATCTGAAACAATCTATTTTCTCTCTACATATAACACAGAAGCTGACCTTGTCGTAGTTTGCAAAATTATATCTAAGGATGTGCTCCACATTTGCAGGATCCGTTGTAAAAACATAACTGAACGTAGGATAAGCTATTCTGTAAGTTTTGTAGCGTCTGTGATGATCACAAATAAAGTCATGTGTTCGTTTAAAATGGATGATGTGACCAAACATGGTTGCAACGATAGGTGGGCGCAAGTCACTACTCCATTTGGCTTTGAATAAAAATATCACCAAAAGAGCCAGCGCTATTGATGCTGTGACATATTCCAAGCCCCAATCCATTGTTTCTTCTGGCAAGACAGATATGATTATGATGAAATGAAATGAAATGGGAATCAGGTATTCTCTGAATTATGTTATTTCAGGCAAAATCACATATGATTATAATGAAATGAAATGAAATGGGAATCAGGCATCCTCTGAATTATGTTATTTCAGGCAAAACCAAAGACTTTGGTTCCATTTAATCACCCTCTGCATGTCACACTTACTTGGAGCTTCAACGCGAGGGTAAAGGTGCCTGCGCTCAGCCCAAAATAATAGATCAGTGCCTGTGCACAGCCCAAAATAAAGATTAGTGCCAAATCACTGTTACAGATTCATTCGTTGGTATGTGAAAAGATGAGTGGTCGAGGAGGAAGTCAGCGTACCTAGTTATTAAGTAATGTGTCTATGGGGAAGGCTTGAAGTCTCTTGTTTTTTTTTGAAAAGTTCAAAGAGAGACTTAGTAAATATCTGTTAACACCAACACCAAACAAAATATTTTATCATGAAGGGATTAGACCATTTCAATATATATTTCATTATGAACCGGTAACATGGAAGTTTAAATAAAATAATTCATTATTTTATTAGTTATAAATTTAGTTGAGGAAAAGATGTCAGTACATTGATTACACATTGTAAAATTTGTGTATATTTCATTATGAACCGGTAACATGGAAGTTTAAATAAAATAATTCATTATTTTATTAGTTATAAATTTAGTTGAGGAAAAGATGTCAGTACATTGATTACACATTGTAAAATTTGTGTAGACATTCTATTGGGAACATGGCCAATATCTTTTCTACCAAATCCTTTAACAATTGAAATCAACACACGAACACTTGCACATTTTTATGAACCCAACCTAACCCAAAAAAACAAATTTAATGAATAAGTTGTTGATTCTGATAATTTCATGCATAACAATTAAGTAGAACACATCTATATACCTACATACCCATTATACAAAATAGTGGGGCGTGTCACTTTGGGATGGAATGCATCGAGAATGGTGAATCATACTAAAACATGATGATGCTTTAGAATTTCACTTCTATCCATTGTTGTTGTTGAGGGTTTCCCAAAGTAGTGATGAATATCTCATGCATTGTAGTGATTGGTCCAAGTGCTATTTTCGTTGGGACTAGAACCTTCTGCGCTATTTCTCTAATTTGAACTCTCAACTCATAATAGACCCTAGCCTTCAGTTTATATAAAATATTTGGTTTTTTACTTTTTGACCCCGATCCCAAATCTCTAATTGGTAATCAAAATGATAGGGGAGCTTCACACACAAAAATAACTTTTAAAAATCCTAAAATTGTTACTATGATGTGATTATATTTGAAAATATTTGCTACTTGTATTCTAAATGCTTCACGTTTATTGTTTATGGTAACATAGTTGTGTTGTCATACATTGTACAACTAGAGGTGGGATCGCTTTGAGATATCTATGCATCCAATGACTTGTGGTAGTGGTTGTACAAACTGTGAAAGAGCCTTGATTGCACCCTTCACTTTATCCATTGCATAAGTTGAATCGATGTAGTAGCGTAGTAGATGACATTTATCCTCTCCCCTTGCACATCTTAAAAAACACTAGTAAAAAATAACTTTTTTCTTTGTTTATAGGGCATTCACCATTGTACAAATAAAAGTTTCTTTGGAGAAATATATATATCTTGTCATTGTGAGAGATAAAATCTACAATGATAAGCCCATAGGAAAAAACACAGATTGCAAATAACACACACACACACAACTATAAAAAATCTTTTAGTGTTATCTATGCAAAATTGAAAGTTTATGCTACTTGTATATATCTATTTCACATTTATTCTTTCTAGTAACATAATCATGATGTTGAATCTTGTACACGCAGAGGTGGCATTGCTTTGGGATATCTTGCATCTAATGGCATGTAGTAGTGGGTGTATACGTCATGAAAGAGCTCCAACCATACTCTTGACTTTATTTAGTGTGCAAGTTAGATAAATATAACAACACACTTGATGATGTTTATCCTCTGCCCTTATCCATCATGAAAAAACACATGTTGAGTAAACAAGAGATTTTGCTTTGTTTACAATGCATTCACTGATGTACAAATAAATATTTCTTTGGAAAAATATGCATATCATGGCAAGTTACATGTATATCCCATTATTGTGGAAATATGATTTACAGTGATAAACCCATGGGAAAAAAACATAGAATGTGAAACATGGACTTTAATGAGAGAATAATATGCTAAATAATGTCACGTTCGCATGGTAAAAGAACAAAAATGACTCTTTGTTGGGAGGAGCCTAAACCTACTTACTAGTTATAAATTTAGTTGATGAAAAGAAGTCATTCCATTGATTAAACACATTATGAAATTTACATAGATATTATGTTGGTAATCTAGACAATATCTATTCTATCAAATCATCTAACAATTGACCTCAACACAATGAACTCTTGTCCATTTTGATGAACCTAACTCAATGTAACAAGCATATTCAATGAATAAAATATTAATTATGGTAATTTTGTGCACAAAAATGAAGTAGCAATGCATTTATAGACCTACATACTCATTATAAAAAATGTTGGGGTGTGTCACTTCAAGATGGATTGTGTCAAGAATGGCGAACCATATTAAAAATATAGTTATTTGCTTGATGACAACCATGACCTCAAAACAAGAATTCTAGCCTAAAACCCCCATTTTTTGCATCAAAAACATCAAAACAACCCTCAAATCGAAATGTGCTACTATTAGTAGCACTCTTATTTTTGGTGGTGAAAATTACGACTCTTTGCAATCATTGCCTTAAACACTTATAATTTTGCAAAAAATATTAAAATTAACTCCTGAGTTGAAAGTAGTGCTACTAGTAGTACCTTTATTTTTGGGGTTAAAATTACAACATTTTGCAACCATGGTTTTAAAGTCCTATAATTTTGTGAAAAAAAACAACCTTAAAGTCAACCCCCAAATTGAAAAGTAGTGCCATCAGCATCACCTATTTTTAAGTTTTATTTTATTTTCAGGGCTCAAATTATAACCTTCTGCAATGATGGCGCACGTGCGCATGCACACACACACACACACACACACACACACACACATAATAAAACCATTAAAAAATTCTAAAGATGTTATTCATGTGAAATTTGAAAATTTTGGTTACTCATGTATTTGTTTCACGTTTCTCATTTTTGGTAACACAATTGTGCTATCATATGTTGTACATAGGTGGCATTGCTTTGGGATCATTGTGCACATATGGTTGTGGTTGGACACACCACAAAAGAGCTTTGGCCATATCTTTAACATTATCTAGTGCAAGTATTTTTAGAAAGATCCATACAATGTCAAGTGACATACATACATACTCTCTAAGGTAAATGTCGCGGGGAAACTTAAGTGATACTTCCTTGCATTTGTTTAAGGCATCCCTTCTAAACTTGTTAGTATAACATAGTGTGGCTCGCTTAGGGGGATTTGAACTCAACACATGTTGGCATAGAATATTGCCTTTTGCCCAACAACATTGTCGACAATTGATTGAGCTAACAACTTGGGCTTGCAAGTGACATATATCGCATCAATTGTTACAATTTACAATGGTAAGTCCATGGCATATACATATGTTCACAACTCTTAAGTATTGTAACTATAAAAACCAATAAATGTTCATCCTTTTAACCAATACAAAACTCCCCCCCCCAAAAAAAAACATCATAAAATATTAGTCACAAACCATATTTTCTTGAACCTAGACATTTGTTCATCAAGAAGAATCTTATATCATCCATTGCTATTCATTGAAGTTATTATGAGGAATGTTGGGGTACTGATCAATAATGCAAAGCCAACCCAAGCGGAGGTTGTGGAACAAATAGAACTACATGATCCAACTGAGAGTGGAGATAGTCAAGAGATTAAACGCCCCATAGCTGTGGAAAGAAGGCTTGAAAGCAATGAAACCAAATCCATTTTGATCACTCCTCGGGTGCCTCTAAATCATATGATATTTTCTTTCTCCAGCTCCATATTGAGTTTGCCTTGGTACAATCATATTATTATTAGTAGTCATACCTTCCAAGTCGGATCAATGATGGGAGGAAGTAGTAGTGGTTCTAGTTCTAGTTTAGTGTCATGTAATCAAAGGAGCAACAATAGTTTAGTTCCAACTGTGGCTTTGAATATGGTTTCACAACCATGTTGTAGAGGGTTTATCTTGGTAGGATCTCAGTTGATTAGGATGGTTGGGGTTCAGGGTGGATTCCCCATGTGGTACCTAAAATTTTGGGGTAAAGGAGTTGAGAAGATATAGAACAACACTCGTTCTTGTGTGAAGCTATTTGGAGATCAAAAGGAGTTCTAAATACCTCTAAACTAGTGGAATCGCAAACAACATTGGGAGTTTGAGCTATGAAGTGGTATATGAAGTTTGTGGAGCATCTTGCTAATGTTCCAACTCTTTCCTTGCAAGAAGTCAAGAAATTTTTTCTCTCATAATTCTAGTTGTGATCAGAGGATCAAGGATGGTAGAGTTGAAGGAAATATGACAATATGAGGGGGAATCTACGTGGGAATATGAGTAGAGATTTAGAGATGTGATGAACAATATTTCATTCCCTATCCGTGAGACTCATCACAAGGAGTGGTTCATCCAAGGGTTATTGTTGTTGACTGGAATCCTTTTGACTCAACAAATTTTTGATACACCTAGAGATGCTTTGGAGCGAGCTATGAAGATTGAGGCCATGGCTAAGTATACAAGAGGAAATAGAGTTGGAGTATCTACAATAGGACTTGAGCTATCACAAGTTTAGAATCAGATTACTACCCTTACAAAAAATATTCACGTGTTAACTATATCGATGGTAGGTTGTGAGCAAGTATGGTGCATAAGGTGTATGACATAGGGCCATCATACTTTTGAGTGTTTGAGGCTAAGAGGGGGACTTGTTCCTAACCCCCGAACAAGACCATTTCCAAGAAGACCTTTTACTGGAGTTGCAAAACTAGGCACTTTTGCCCCATTTCGTGAACCAATGCAGTATTGTGTGTTCTCAAATTTGCAAAACTCCAAATCTAGAGAATATTGTGAAATTTGAAAGACATATGGACACCCTATTATGCATTGTTCTATCTTATAGAATTATTCTTCTATCCCCGACATAGTCTACTGTGAATTCTACAATCCTCCATGCATAACACATACAAATGTAGAGCCTTGGATGCTTTAGCAAATTGATTGGACATGTTTGCTTTTAGGGTGTCTGACAATTCATGACCTCAAGGAGGAGGGGGAGGTTGAGGAAGAGGAGGATATTACAGGGGAGGAGAAATTGGCGGGAGAAGCAGAGCTATACATTGCTACAATTATAATGATGTAGGTCATGTTGTTCGAGATCGCTCTTTACCTAGATGACCATTATGTTCTTATTGCAAATTGAACACTCATAGTATTGAAGATTGCCCATAGTTGATTGCAAATTGGGAAGACATGGTCAAGCATTGACCAACAAACTTAATCAATTTAGAACCTAGGGATGGTAATTGAGCAACGTATTTGACTATTAACGCTATTACTCGCGAAGGAGCCTATACTAGTGTAGATAATACTAACATTGATCTCCTAAATATCTACAAGGCAAGTCCACATGCACCAAAGTTTGATCCTACCCAAAAAATGGATTTTTTTTTAAGATGTAGTCAAAATGTTCTAATGTATATTAACACCATCATCCCCTGTAGTTGTGGAAAATTTACATGGACAAAGAATGGGGTCCATTCCTCCATGATTTAGTTGTGGAAAGAGACATGGAGTGGAATACTTAGGTGATTCTAAGAAACTTCTTCATCTATGGTTTACTTTGTTTGTTGATATCTTAGAAGATGAAGGCTTGACCAAGAATCTACGAAACACTCTTTGGATGCTCTTTGGAGTTGAAGAAGAGGATGAGCTAGTTTTTGATAATCTCCCCAAGAGGAAAATTAACATGGAATGGAGGAAAAATAAAAGAATTGGAAAGGAATTACAATAGGATGCTTAGGTGGATGGGTATGCTGTTGAGGATGTAATGTTGGATATTGGATTTGATGTTAACATTCTTCCTAAAAAGTCATGGGAGGCCATGAGAATGTTGGTATATTTTCCCATTCAGTTGCATATGGCCAATCAATATGGGACCTTCCCCATAGGTAGATTGGAGAAAGTGGAAGTTAGGCTTAGCAGGTGTTAAAACATTTGTTGACTTTGAAGTGATAGAGATAATGGATCTAATAGATTCTTATCCAACTTTGTTGGGATTGATTGGGCCTATGAAAAGTATGCTGATTTGAAGTGTGGGACAATGAACTTTGAAGCTAATGATAAGAAAGTTATCCAACCCTTGGATCTATGTCAAGGACCTAGGTATACAAAGTCTATTGTTAATGCAATATAAAGGGATATCTTGGATTAGATTTATAGCTTAACTGTTGGAAAGAGAGATGACTAGATGTCAATCCTACAACATATGGATTAGTGAACCAGAGGCCCTCAATGAATGGTAGAACATGAGACATGAGATTTCTTCTAGGCATTTTGCAACTATTAAATTAGTTAGATGGATTGGCATAAAAGTCCAAGACCCTTCTACCTATGATTGGATCTCAAACTTGGAAGAATTCTTAGTAGAAATGAACAACAAAGTTGTGGAAGAACAACACATTCATGTGTTAGATATTGCATTCCAAGGTACTCCTGCTAGATGGTGGGCCACTCACAAAGATGATCTTATTACACGATCTTCAATTCATACAACTATGATCCATAGGTTTGTTCCCTTACCAGAGTTTGGTTGTTTGAATATATCTGGAAGGAAGAATCAGAAGTCTGTTGCTTTAGAGATCTATAATGGAGATGCAACCCATTTGATGTACGTGGAGCAATGCACTCAGTAGTGGAAAAGGGAAGGACTACAACCTAACCTTTGGGTTCATAATTTTATTCATGGATTGGGTCCTATTCGAAAAGATTGGTATTTACATAAGGAAACCATACGACAAACAAGGAGTTAGGCTACTCTACACACAATTCTGTGAAGACTTTTCTTTTGTGGGGAAATCTAGTGAAGTCACAATTGTATTGGAATTAACCAAACAAGCTTTATTTATTGATTGGTTGCAAAATTCATGTAATCCTTTCATCTGTCAATATCATTAGCAATTTTCTTGACTTGTAGATACATGTCCACAAGATGGAGTTTCCTCTCCATTGCGAGAAAATTGAATAGAATGAGGAGGGTGCATATGACTTGGAAAACCTAAGACATCTATGATTTAAAGAATCATAAGGTTCTAGGATTGCGCAAGGGAAGAAGTAGGAAGTTCCTAGTGCACCTCATTCACAACCTTTGCAGTTGTGGAAAGTCAACATTGGGACATAGCAGAAACCCAAGATAACATCTATAAGAGATTATTGGGATGAACAAACATTATCTGAAATTGTCAGCCTCCTTAAAATATGAAGATCTATTTCCACAAATCTTCATAGCATTACAAGGGATTAAAGGTGAATTGGGTGAGATGAAGATTGAGCTATGACCTGGTGTTTAACCAATAAAGCATTGACCATATAGAATTAATCCTAAGGTCATGGAGAATGTTAAAAAGGAAATTTACTACATGTTGGTTGGGGATTGATTTTCCCCATTGATAAATTTTGAGTGGATTAACTTGATTGGGGTCCAAACAAAAAAAATATACATATGATATTAGGGCATGTGTCGATTTTCAGAGTCTTAATTCAACACGTGTTCATAATCATTTCCCTACCCTATTTAGTGATGAAATTTTGGACCAAGTTGCAGGAAACATATTCTTTCGTTGATTGTTTCTCTTGTGTTGAGCTAGCAACAACTACCCCTTTTATCTCTACTTTTGTCTTGTTTTATGAGCCTTATGCAGTTCCATTACTTTGGTCATGGATAAAATGGGCCCCTCCTAATTTTGACAAGGACTTGGTAATTACTCTTGAATTGATAAGAAGACTCCCTTCTGTTGATTCTTTTGCTACTTGATTAATAATGTGTGACTCTCAAGGCTTAAAGGTTTGGACTCTTTCAAGGAATTACCCGATGAAGCTCTGGAGAAATGAACCCTGAGCTTGAATGTTGAAATCACGTTGTCTTATTCATTTATTTTGCTTGACCAAATGTGTGCTCTTAAGCGCTTTATCTTAGATCAAACACATTTTCTTGAGCTCTTTGCTGCTAAGATGAATATGCTTTTCAACACGCTTATTGCTACTTAAAGAACTTTATTAAGCAACTTATGAACTTAAACTCAAAATCCTGCGCTCCAAATGTACATGTTCAAGTCGCCCAAAATGGGTTATTAAGCACTTTACTCAAAAAATACATTAGACACTTTGATGAGAACTCTTTGGAGTTCTCATTTTTTAGAGTTTTCAAATAGTGGTTGTTTTTATTCTCATTTTAAAAAGTAGTGCTACAACATATTATACAACTTGACAAGAACCCAAGTTCTCGTTTTTTTATAGGCTACATTTATTGGTTGTTTTTACCCCCAAATTGAAAAGTGGTGCTACCAGCAACACCCTTTTTTTCGAGGATAAAATTACAATTTTTTTTAAAATCTCAGTCGAACACGGTCAATGTCATTGCAATAAAAATTGTAAATTGACCTCCGAATCAAAAATGATTCTTCTAGAATTACCCTCGTTTTTATTTGGGGTTAAAATCACACATTGTTTGAAGCCTTGGCCTTATTGATTGATGTTGCTACATAAAACCCTAAAATGATGCCCTTGGAATCACCCAAAATCACCATGGCACCCTTAATTTTTTTGTGAGGCTAAAATTACAACTTGTTTGAAATCACGGCCCTAACAGTTGACACCATTCCAAGAAAAAATACCAAAATCAACCAAAAAATTGAAAATAGATGCTACCAATAACACTGCTTTCTTTTGTCGAATTAAAATTGTAGGCACTTGAAACCACAATGTAAAAATTTAATTTTTTTAAAATCACTATAAAATATTAAAAAAATAGATAAAATTAATAAATAAATAAAATCAAAATATCTATTTTTTTTTTCCAAAAAAATCATTTAAAAAACAATAATCCTTTAAATATATTCAAAAAATTTAATAAAATAATAATAATAATAAACATAGGAAAAAATTAAAACTAAAATAAGGCATTAAAAAATTAAAACTAAAATAAGGCATTAAAAAATTAAAACTAACATAAAGTATTGCAAAATTAAAACTAACATAAAGTATTACAAAATTAAAACTAAGATGTTATTAAAAAAATAAAATAAAATAAAACATAAAAAATTAAAATATTATTAAAAAAAAATAGTAAAACCCTAAAAATAAAATATAACATTATAAATTTAAAAACATTATAAAAAATTAGAAATAAAATATAATATAATTTTTTTATATTAAAAACTAAAAATAAAGTTAAAAAATAAAAGATTATTTAAAAAACATTTAAACTAAAAAATGAAACCATTGTGTTGCAATAAATTCCCTGCCATAGGGATAGCCAGGTCCATGGGAAAACATCTGTGGAAAAAATGGATCATGAGTGAAAGATAATAAATGACTTAATTAATTAGGAAATTAGGTGGTGCCATGAAACATCCGAGGTAGAAAGTGATATTGCTCTAGAACATCGGCAACAAAAAGTGATAAACGAGAGATGGTGCTCAAGAGTGTTGCACAAAGCCATAGCACATTGAGGTGTTGACACATGGTAGTGGAACGCAAATTTTTTACTTAACCCATAATTAATAAGTTTAAAACACACACAATGGGAGGGCAACGCTCGGTGGTGTTGGACATAAGCGTTGGAGCACAAAGGGATAGGGATCAATGGTGTTGGAGATGAGCACAAAGTTGTCATGTTCCATGGTGTTGACATGTGGCAGTGGAGTAAGAGCAGTTATAATATAACAAGGTTTTTGACGAAAACCTGAGCAACCATGGGAGGTATCTCGAGGATATTCTTTGCAGTGGGAATGCTATAAACAAGATTTCCAAGTATAACAAAGTTTGGTTTGTTCAGATCTCCAATCTCTTCAATTGGATAATATGCTTCTGCTTCAAGAAAAACAATGCCCTCTGCATTGCAGTTGACGTTGAGTTTACCCTCCGGGCTTAATCCATGTAGTCCTGCCAAAAGATAATACATCACCAAAACCTTCCAGAGTGCTTCCTTGATAACTCTAGTTGGGTCTTCATGGTCCTTCTCCATGGTTTCCTTGTAGCAATATATGGTCTGCACAACAACTACTATGTTCTAGTCAAGATTCGATAGAAAATATATGTGAATATTTGTAGGTTTTGCTAGTATGATAAGAGTTGGCTCATTCAACTTAACTCTCAACCTTGTCTGCAATTGCATCAACGATTTGGTAGCCATGGGAATTATGGGTCAAATTAAATCTTTCTACTGCTGAAAGCTTCAAACACTAAATCGTTTTATGTACACCCCATGAGTGTGCACATTCTTATGTTTATGTTTGCATGTTATCACCAACCCCTCCAATTGATCTACATAATTTGCTTCATTTACATCACCATGTTTTCAAAAAAATTGAAATTTTCAAACACTAAATCGTTTTATGTACATCCCATGAGTGTGCACATTCTTATGTTTATGTTTACATGTTATCACCAACCCCTCCAATTGATCTACATAATTTGCTTCATTTACATCACCATGTTTCCAAAAAAATTGAAATTTATAACAATAATAAATCATTGTTCGAGTTTCTTGCAAAATATCATAATCTTTTTCAAAACACATTTTCCATATTATAAAAGAAAAGGCCATAAAAATAATGATATAGCACATGGGGAAAATACCATTAGCCCATGTTATTTTTTTAAGAAAAGTTATAAGTTCAACTAGGAGGTAGTTCTTTCATATTACCGACAATCTCTATTGCAGATAAGAAAGTGTGATTGCGCAAATGATCTGATTGAATATCAGGTATGTTCGGTGTTGTCAGACTAAGAGAGCATCCTTGACTGGCAATAAAAAAAGACATTGACAATAAAATTGTTTGTGTCACTCTACAAATCAATCGAGTAGGATAGAACACATAATCTCTGCCATATGATATTCTTTATGTCCCTCTACAAACCAAGAGGCCAATTAAAGAGAGTTTTGTGAAAGCATGGAAACAAAGGGTTCAATAATCGGTCACTCAACCTCTCATCATTGCAAAAATAAATGTAGTTCAAAAGTAGGGGGGAAGGGATGGATAGACAAATACCTCCGTTCAAGCTCGAATGCCATCTCATTCTAAGGGCAAATGAGACTTCGAGATAACTCTATCCGCCTGGTATCTTGATTTGTCACCTCTGTGGTTAGGAGAAGAGATTGGAATGAACAACATAGGAATCCTATTCGAGTTGGTTTCATAATGGTGCCCAAATCGAACAACCCGAGCCTTATTATTAGAAATGTTTCAATTAATTAGGACACAAAGCTCTAATGATCGGAGCTCTAATGGCCATGTACCAAAAGTCAGAGAAAGGTAGATATGATAGGGTTGTAAAAAGCCTCCATGTGTACACTTTCTCGGAACAATATCAAGGTAGCACATGGTGCATAAAGTCGGATCATGTCGGTAAATGTAACAACCCAATACCCGTAGTAGCCTTTTGGGACATGAGGTGTAATTTTATTTTTCTTAAACACTACCCGAACATCTAGTATGTTAGTCTCATAACTTAAAAACCAAACAATCAAACATATTAGTTTTCTTTGTTTATATTAAGATCATTAATAAAATGCATTCCCAATTTTTTACATATAAGAAGCATATAGCTAATCTTCTCCTATTTAATCAAAAGAGTAAAAATACTCTTTGCACAAGGAGTAAATACTTTTAACATAACGCCTTAAGAAGATAATAGGTGAACTTACCATTGAATACCTACATTTGATAATTACAACTAATTGACGTTATAACCCTATTTGTTTATAGTCCTTATGGCTCGACAATGCAATTCCTTTAGCTCCCTCATAGTCCATGATTCTTGATTTTTACTTCAACTAATTACCCATAAGAATCATGAAATACATTAGATATACCTTTAAAAACCAACAATTACTTATTGTCATCTTATAAGCAACTAGTATAAGTATCTTGTGGTACTTTTAATAGATCTCCTACACATAATTAACTACTATTACATAATAATTACTTCTAGTACCACTACACATTCCTCTTATCTATTTTTACTTTTAAGAGTTAAGAATCAATACATATATTAACTAAGAGAATATGGATACTCATGTATATCATTAAAAGAACCTTCTTCTAATTATTTTCAAGTTTAATACTTATCACTATTTCCACTTTAACTTTTGAACCAATGACAAATATAAATTAAAGCTTACCTTCTAAATGTATATTCATAAAACACACGTGTTTTCCTATTTAAACTCATACTTTCACCTCATTAAGTAGGATCTAACACATAAATTCATACTTAACACTAAGTTAGAACAATGAAGCAAATAGAGTAATTAACAAACTACTTTAAAGATCCTCAATAGTTTACTTTTATATTCAAAGTTACCAATGTAAATAGCGTACTTATATTTAGCTTCCCCTATACATAAGGTTCCCAAATCACTTCTTAATTATCTATCTAACATATATAATATCAACCCCTTTAATATTAAGCTCCTCATAATCTCTTAATGAATTAGTCTCTCAAGCTACTCTTTTATAAAGGAGGACAATTCAATAATTACAACTATTTAATATTTTTGTTCCCATACTAAATAATTTTCAATATATATCAAGATTCTAAGATTAACAAGAAATAATGCATTTTACTTGTGATATTCCTACTAGAACCAATTTCCTCATTTATAAGAATTCAACTTGTGATATTCCTACTAAAACCAATTTCCTCATTTACAAGACTTCAACAAGTAATCAGTGCATAGTGCATACCATCTATAAAAGACTTATATATAATCAAATACATTACATTAGCTCAACGTATCAAAAATAGATCCTTATAAATTTATATAAGTAAAGAACTTATATGCTTTCATGTAGACTCCCATGATTGAAGGCTTGACTGCAACGTTCCACCCAACCATTCGACTCTCTGTTCGGCGTATGTTTTTCCGCCAAGAGGCCACCCCCGAATTGAGCAACAAATCCACTAGAGTAGAATACCATACCGGTTTCATAATTCATAACAAGCTAGAGCTTTGTTCTCATTATCAAATCAAGCTTATAGACCTTTATAGGTTTGTTGTCTTATTATCAAGGAAAGGGCTACACCTATATATGTATTAAAGTAACTCTAAAAATAATCCTTCAACGAATGAGCCTAGGGTAGTGCCCACACTGGATCTTATAGGCTTCAACGAATTATAAAACCAAAAGTAAGGTATTTTACATATTAAATCTAGGATTGAGCCTCCTTATGCAAGTATGCATACATAATTGACTAAGTGTATTTAGATGATCATACAGGCTCTGCCCTTTTTAGAAACACATAACACATAAACATAGACAAGATTATAAAAGCTGCCCCATTTGAGAGAAATTGCCCTCTCATTCTCTTAAACACATGAAGAGTATACTTAAAGCATTAAATGCAATAATACATAGAGTACATTCCAATCCCAATACAACAACCATACCAAATGATAACGCAACTCCCAAACAAGGGTTGTGCCCTACCACTAGAAGGCCAAACCTTCAACTTTTAAACATAACTAATGGATGTAAACATATAAGAGTTAACAAGAAACTGAGTTTCTTTCCTGCTAGTACAAAAACTACAAATAATTAGAGCATGGCTCTCCCAATGAGAAGCTAGCCAACAATTAACATTTATCTTTACAAATGAATTAATGGAAAATCCCTCTCAGTCACATATAACGCAACTCCCTCTTGATTTCTCTTTTGACTCCATTCTCCCCTCTGATATACTGACACTGGTCTTTCTTGGAGAACTGATCCTCCCTTCCTTCCCATCACTTGTTCAAATTACCTTTAATCCTTCAAACATTTCTCTAAGGCAGTCTCTTCAATTCACCTTGCCCCTTTATTGCACCTGCCTTAGTGATCCTACCTTGGGGAAACCCCCTTGTGTTGGTGTTGGAGAAGAGCCAACCTGAAGCCAGGAAGAGAGGAGTTGTTGGCAGGCGGTTAGGATGGGTCATTATCGCAGCACCACGAGCGCTGCGATACCGCGAAAGGCGGAAAGTTGAGCGTAGATGATGATATTTTATGGAATTTTTGGTCAGTTGTACCACAGTATGCGGGTTTTTGGGTCATTTGGACCACAATAGATAGATTTTGGGTCATTTGCTTGAAGCGTCGGTTAGGAAGTAGTTAGAAAGTGGACATGCAATGTAAAGGCGGAAGCCTATAAATAGATGTAGGATTGTGAGTGTTGAGGGAGCTCATCTTATCTGGGATTGTGTATCTTAGATCTAGAGATATCTGTGAGATATGCATTTTGCGGAGTATGAGCGGAAGACTGAACATTTTGTATCTGGGTTTTTACGGAGTTAATATGATGTGACAGAGCTGTTTTGCGGAATCCCTGTGTTTCTTCTGTTCATCTATGGTAATGCATGTTGCGATATGAATCTATGAATGATGCAATGTTTCCTTGCTGCAATTAATGCTTTACTATTATATTTGCTTCGATGATGAATGGTTCTGTTAAATGATGCTATGAATATAAATGATGTCTGAGTTAAATGCATAGATCTATTTCTGAAATGTTGCAATAAGTTAAGTAAATGAGCCGCATCGTCCTCCTTCATTCGGCAGAAACATGGTTCTGTTGACTCTCCCTTGAACATCTCAGGTGAGACCTCATCTGCTCCGCAGGTATTGCTGGATGGGGTAAAACCTGTCTGGGCCAATGCTCAGGGAGATCGCGATGGGTTGGTGTCGACAGTGTTGGGAACCCCTGTCGACTGGGTTTGTGTCAACAAATGGTTCCGTTGCCGGGACCGTGTGCGCAGTGACAGGAGGATATGTGGCATTCGACAAAACCAAAGATCCAAGATTGGTTTGACCTAAAACTGCAGGAGTTCGCTGAAAAAGAAAACAAGAACCTTGGGTTGACGACAGAATGGTGGTTAGTGAAGTATATTCACGACGGTCTGCACGAATATTTTTTCTACAAGTTCCCCATCATCCTGTATGAGTAGTTAGCGAAGTTGACTTTTCAGAAGAGGAACTTCCAGGGCAGTGAACCAACAACCTGGACCCCTAAATTGATCCAGGAGTTGCAGGAAGTTGACAACAAAGTGTCGCAGGCTGTCGAAGTTTGGCTTGACAGCATATTGGAAGGCTATATCACTGAATTTGTGGTTGATACGAAGAAATCCTATAGTGAGGCTGAAAGATATTTCTTCCGCGGGCCCCAAGGAAGGTTTCTGTTGTCACTACAACTGTCTATTAAGATGCTCATTTGTGAAAAGGGCATATTGAAGATGCATCTTGATCAGTAGAAAACTTGGTGGGTGAAGGCCGTGGGTGCTGCGACAGTGGGGGGGCGGTACATGGAATAGTAAGGGGTAGATGGGTGCAGGTCACGACGAGACTATGAGTGTGGCCGAGGAAGAGAGTGGTCTTACAAGGGGAGGAGCAAGGTTTCGATAGGAAAAGAGGTAGAGGACAGGAGAAGGTCCTGCTACGATCGAACCGCAAGGCCGCGAAGGAAGACCACACGGGACAAAGCGACCTCACAGTCCGGACAAGGACAACCAGGCTACGCCCAGGATAGAGGCAAGACCAAACCCCAGCAATAACGTGCCCACACCTTCACTCACTATCTGTCAACCAGTAAGAAACAAAACTTCGACACCACCGTGTCAACAAAACTTGATTGCTAATAGTTTAGCGACTACAGGAAGGAAGCCCAGGATGGCGGGCGAGGATACGAAGTTGCCGTTGTTCCATGGAAATGGAACAGACAATCCTGAACAATACTGGTTCTTATGTGAGGCAGTATGGACCATAAAACAGATTACTGATGATGATGCTAAGAAAGGACAGTCAACGACAACTCTGCGAGGTCGTGCATTAGACTGGTTTATGAAGTTTTTTTAGTCCCTACGGGAGCTCCAGAAAAGAGGCTGGATGATATCAGGAAAAGATTGATTGCAGAATTTAAGAAACCCAAGTCTGAAGCACAGTATATTACAGAATTAAAAGAGATTAAGCAGTATCCCAATGAAACGGTGTGGGATTTTGACCAGCGATTCAAAACTCTGATGGCGAGGGTCATCTTTGATATGAGTGTTATCCAACGCAAAGAATGGTTCATCACAGCATTACTCCCGCATATTCATCTACCACTGATGCAACATAACATTACAACACCTAGTGAAGCCTTGGAAATCGTAATGCGGTTAGAAGCGTCGCCAATCGAGGAAAACACAGCTAGGATGGCGCAGATTCAGACATAGTTGGCTAACCTGACCATACAACTGCAAGATCTTAAGAAGGGAAAGGAACAACGACAAGAAGTCCAGTGTATGCGATGTCGAGGAGAAGGGCATACTAAGGATAATTGCCCAAACTTCCGTAATTATTTGGTTTCAGGAGCACCGAATCCATTGAGTGGCGGTGGCATGTTGTGGTGTCGCATCTGTCAGGTATATGGGCACCGCCATGACCAATGTCAATACATGTAGAAAATGGTCACAAAATCGATGGATCTATATTGTACATTCTGCAAATCGGTGGGACACGAAGACAAAGATTGCCGTGTATATGGGTTGCTTTAGGAGAGAACATACGATGCATTCTATGTGAAGGATGATCAGCGTGCCGTACAACAACCGTAACCGTAGCCACAGGTAGCCCAGCCATTACCTCAACCGCAGGTGCAGTTTGTACCACAACAGTTTATGCCGCAATATGCTCTGATGTAAATGGCTCCACAGCAACCACAATACGTTCAACAACCGCAGTATGCGCAGCAAGGGCAAGGTATGCAACCGAATCCTATGCAGCAACATTTTAATCAACCGTAGTACCAACAACAGGGAGGATTCCGGGGTGGACGTGGCGGAGGATTTGGTCGCAGAGGAGGACGAGGAGGTCGCGGACCTGTTCAGTGCTATCACTAAAAGGTATGGGGACACTACCAGCGAGATTTCCCACTGTTGCAGACGCAGTGTATATTTTGTTTTGTTACAGATCATACAATAGAAAACTGCCCGCAGTTGATTGCATGATGGCAAGCAGGGAACGTTCCACAATTGTAGAATCAGAATCAGGCGCAACAGCCAGTACAGAATCAAGTGCAACAACCAGCACATAATCAAGTGCAGCAAAGAGCACAGAACTAGAACCAACGTCCGAACCAGAATGCTAACCAAAACATAAACCAACCAGGGAATCCACCGCTGAACCAGAATCAGGTGCACGTGTTGCGAAAATTTCTGCGGAGCCAAGGCCATAAGATGATGTTGTCGTAGTTATCACTCGGGGAGGTGCGACAACGGGAGAGGATAGCCCGCATCCACTTATTCGGTTAGCAGGACAGAAGAAGGTTTCTTCTGACATCGATTCCGAGCATGATGCATTCTTTCAAGCGCAAAGGGCGATGTAAAAGGCTCAAGGTAAGGCCATCATCTGTGATATGCCTCATGTTTTTTACGCCACTTCAGAGGCCGGTCCATCGCGGTAGTCCGAAACCTTGTAGAAATTCTTTGTGAGTTGTTTATGGCTAGCAAGGGATCCTGATACTCTTGCTGAGATTGAGGGGCTGTTGCAGTGACCAACCAAGGGACAACAAGAGTCTGTGGTCAATTCCTTACAGCGGCAGAAGACAGGTAAGGAGATGCGTATGAACATTCAAATTGGAGACTATGACGTTGATTCAGTTATTCTGGATCTTGGTTCGGATGTCAACATCTTAACCAAGCAGGCCTGGCAGAAAATGGGGAGTCCCACGTTAAGATGGTCTCTCGTACAACTTCGGTTGGCTAATCAGGCCAAGGTGACACTGATTGGGAGAGTTCCACAGCTGGTGGTGGACATTGAGGGAATGAAGACATATGCCGACTTTGATGTCATCGAAGTAGTTGAAGGGGGAAGCTCTTATCCTGCGTTGCTCGAGATTAGATGGGCTAACGACAATGGAGCAGTAATCAACTTCAAGAGGTGGATGATGACTTTTGAGAACCGCGATCTCAGAGTTATAGCCCCATTGGATCCGACTGAAGGACGCAGATACATTGAACCAGTGAAGGACGAAGATCCCAGCGGCTGGGACCATGCATTCAACATTTCAAAAGATTATATTCATCCGACTGCCAATGGTGAGCTTGGTTGGTGCAGTGACAGCTCTGCGTCTTCCGACTCTGATGACGCTTTAGAACATTGGCATAATCGCTTGCATGAGGTGTCGCTCTGCAAGTGTGGGTTGGTCATGCAGTCATTATGCCTCATTGCAACTGAAATGGTTACATTACCAGTATACGAAGGGCTGCCTGGCTTGTCTGACTTTCTCGCGGTGTTTGAAGAAAAGGTTTCCGAACCACAGCGACAGCTGGTATTGGAGGAAGCACTAAAGGCTGCTCTAGCACGCTGGTGGGCGACACACAAGAAATCAATCAACGGATGGTCGCAGTGCAAGATATTGATGGCGGTTCGCTTTGGCGACACCGAAGTTTACCATACTGGAAAATACGATGGACGGAATGACCCTAGAATTCATTTGATGGAATGTCAGACGTTATGGGCATGGTGACCCAAGGACGAGTGGGTCCATGCCTTCGTCCATACGTTGGACAAGATGCCGCGATCATGGTATACTGCAATTGAATTGCGAGGAGAAATTACAACTTGGTTGGAGTTGCAGTTTGTTTTACTCATACGTTCAGCTTCGCGGATGCCAACTCGGATGTCCATAACGCGTTGCAGCTCATCCACAACGTTCTATGAAGGTTGTTTTGGTGGCACATCCGGTGGATCCACATACGCACTGCAAGATGCAGTCTATGATGGAATGTTACAATATCAGTGGTAGGCCAGAAGATGGTGATGATCCGTGGAATGTCAATATTCTGGAATCTGAAGGAAGTCGCGATATTGTCGCACTTGATGCGACAAGTGATCCGACCAGTCAACCGCTGAAGCTCCGAAAGGTTAACATTGGGACAGAGGACAGTCCAAAGTTCACAAATGTTGGGGATTATTGGGATGATGAGATGATGGGAAAGGTCATTGACTTGCTACATGAATTCCAAGACCTATTCCCTACGAAGTTTTCGGAGATGAAGGGAATCTTGGGGGATTTGGGGGAGATGAAGATTCCGTTGAAACCAGATGCTAAACCAATCCGACAGAGACCCTATCGACTAAATCCGCGCCATAAGGAAAGGGTCAAGGTAGAAATTGATCGCATGTTGGATGCTGGTATTATTGAACCTGTTGAAGAGTCAGATTGGATCAGTCCTATGGTGGTCCAGGA
Source organism: Larix kaempferi (assembly GCA_027924585.1). Classification (NCBI taxonomy): domain Eukaryota; kingdom Viridiplantae; phylum Streptophyta; class Pinopsida; order Pinales; family Pinaceae; genus Larix; species Larix kaempferi. The sequence continues at coordinate 13,247,199 of BSBM01000435.1, read as the reverse complement.
CAAGAAGACCGGCAAAGTGCGCATTTGTGTCGATTTGCGGAAGTTGAATGACGCCTGCTTGCATGATCCCTTTCTGACCCCGTTTACTGATGAGGTGCTCGAAGGCGTGGGAGGCCAAGAGATGTATTCTTTCACGGATGGGCTCTCTGGCTATCATCAGATTCGCATCGCGAAGGAAGATTGCCACAAGACAACTTTTGTGACCGAATGGGGTTGTTTTCAGTACACAGTGATGTCGTTTGGACTAAAGAATGCACCTACGATATTTTCGCGGGTTGTCGTTGTTGCTTTCCGGTATTTCATCTAGAAGTTTTTGCAGGTGTACATGGATGACAGGACCGTCTATGGTTTGATCAGCGATCATCTGGAACATCTGCGGTTGATGTTGGAGCGTTGTCGACAGCATCAGATATCGCTGAACTTGAAGAAGTTCATCTTCTGTGCACTGTTTGGAATATTGCTGGGTCACATCGTGTGCAAGCAGGGGTTGTTAGTCGAACCAGCAAAAATTGCGCTCATTCTAAGCTTAACACAGCCGACTAACGTCAAGCAACTGAGAGCGACGTTGGGCCATACTGGGTATTATTGCAAGTTCATAAGGGGTTACAAAGCCATCACGGACCCTATGGAGAAGTTGCTGAAGAAATATGCGGTATTCCAGTGGAGTCCTGAATGTCAAAGCAGTTTTGAAACTTTGAAGGCTAAGATGGATTCAGCGCTGATACTGGTATTTCTGGATTGGAGTAAAGAATTCCATGTCCACGTTGATGCATCATCGATCGCACTAGGTGTGGTGCTGGCACAACCAGGAGAGGGGGATCTAGATCAGCCCATTGCTTTCGCAAGTTGGAAGTTGTCATCAGCAGAAAGGAACTATACCACTACCTAGAGGGAAGGCCTGGCGACGGTCTATGCGGTGGAGAAGTTTCGACATTACTTATTGGGAGGACACTTTAAGATGTTCACAGACCATTCTGCCTTAAAATACTTGGTCAATAAGCCTGTGTTGGGGGGGAATATATGTTGTTGGCTACTTCTTTTTCAGGAGTTCGATTTTGAAGTGATTGTGAAGCCAAGACGTTTGAATGCTGGACCTAATCATCTATCACAGATTGAGATAGAAGAGGAGCCAACTAACAATGACGACGGGTCGCCTGATGCGCAACTCTTTAAGGTTAAAGTAGCCGATGGCTACTATGAAGAAATCATTTAGTTTTTGGCGAAAGGTACCGCACCCGAGGAGTTCACTACTAATCAGAAGAAGCAGTTGGTGGTCAAGGATACCGATTTCCAGCTAATTGCAGGCGAGTTATACAAATTGGGCTCAGATGAGATACCACGGCATTGTGTTTTTCCTCATGAGCAAGGGCAGATCTTGTCAGAAGCACACGTAGGAGTGGCTGGGGGGCACTATGGCGGTCATGCGACTTCCAGGAAAGTGCTTCGTGCGAGGCACTGGTGGCCCATGCTACACAACGATGCGACAGACTATGCGCGGTCCAACGATGTTTGTCAGAGAACCAGGAAGCCATCCAGGAGGATGAGATGCCGCTTATACCTCAACTGACAATGCAGCCATTTGACAAATGGGAAGTGGATTTCGTGGGACCAATCAACCCACCTGTGAAGCACACTAGTGTAAGATACATCATCACAGTGACAGATTAGTTGACAAGATGGGCGGAGGATGCACCAGTTGTTGATTGTCCACGGCCACGGCTACACGTTTCTTGTTTAAAAACATCGTCACTCGCTTCGGTTGCCCCAAGATATTGATGAGTGATCAAGGCAGTCATTTTCTAAATCGCACCATCAACGCATTAACAGAGGAACTGCAAATACAACACAAGAAGAGTACGCCGTATCATCCGCAGGAAAATGGCACGGTGGAAGCTTTCAAAAAGATATTGGAACATGCGTTGACAAAGGTGTGCAACGTGAACCGTGATGACTGGGATCTGAAAATCCCAACAGTATTGTGGGCATATCGCACCACGTGTAAAAATTGACGGGACAAACACCATTCAAGCTGGTATATGGGCAAGAAGCAATTATGCCTATGGAGTACATCGTTCCGAGTCTGCGCATAGCGACAGCAACAGGTATGGATGCTGCAGCGGCATTAGAAGAACATCTAGCGCAGTTAGTACAATTGGAAGAAGATCGCTTTATTGCAGGATTCCACCAAAGTGTGGAGAAGGATCGCCAGAAGGCTTGGCACGATCGCCACATAAAAAACAAACAGTTTCAGCAGGGTGACTTGGTGCTGTTGTATGACAGCAAGTTTATGAAACATCCAGGAAAATTGCAGATGCATTGGCTTGGTCTATATCGCATTAGCTGCATAACTTCAGGAGGAGCAGTTACTACAGTTGCAACAGTTAGACGGAGCGATGCTCCCAATGTTGATCAATGGTAGCAGGTTGAATCCCTACAGGTTGGGCTTGGAGCAGCGCGATGCCTGAGTTGCATCGAAAAAAAAATGCAGGATGCTCGGTGACAGGATGGCGGACCGACAGGGACAGAACGCATAGGCAGGGAGGCTTATGCCGCAAGTTAGGTGTGGTTCGCGACAGTGGCAGGATCGCTATTGGGTCAAATCAGCAATAAATGCTGAAAGTTTAAGACAGTTAATTAATGGCGCTTGTTAGAATAATAAGCATTAATGGAGGATCCGACCGATCGACTGACACGATCGATGACGGATTTGGGTCATTAAGACATGATTTGGTCCGAGTTAATGCAAGATTTAGTTATGATTACAAGGGATTCAGTTTGGAGCTATAAGAACGGGTCGAGGTTGGTCAGAAGGCACCTGTTTGTGACAAGTGAGTTTAGTTGCCAGTTGAGGAATTGTGCAAGGTTGAGTTGTGTTGCAGAGTACAGTTGAGTCGTGTTGAGCGAGTTTCGGGTTGAGTAGGATTGAGCAACCTGTTCACAATGAAGGAATTAGGCGCGACATGCCGAGTGAACCGGATACGGTGGAGATTTCAAGTGAAGCCGAGTCACCCCTCATCCCTGCTACTATTGAGGAAGAGGTCAATCTCGTGGACAAAGTTGCTAACATGCCAATGGGATCATCGTCCGTGGTGCGTCAAAAGAGGGGTGGGATGCAGCTTAGATCTGAGCGGCCCGAGAAGCGGCACATCTGTTCCACTTCCCAAGTACAAGAAGGCGTCCCTGCGGAGAGCCCATCGAGCTCGGGGGTTGTGGAATCCGTAGTCCATGCAGGTGTTTCTGCCGCGGATATCCCAGGCTACTGAGCTCCATGTCGAGTTGGGGTGCAGCCGAGGAAGGTCACTAAGAACCAACGGTATCAAATACGGATGCCGAAAATATCGCCTGATATGAGTTGTACCACCGACATCGTACCAACATTGATGCAGCTGTGGTACGATGATCATGACTTGCTGGCACTAGAAGATGTTATGACGGAGCCTTTTCAGCCACGTGCACCAGGAGAGACCGGTCCGGCGCCACGCATTCCACATGATTGGGCACGCGGTTTAGAGAAGGCTAGGTTGTTGCGTTTGATCTACATGCCACATTTCGGGTGGTTGACGGAAGCCAATGCCTACGTCAAACAATTGCTGGCTTGTTTTCATGGCGGGGTGTTATGGTTGGACAAGCAGGTCACCGGGACAGTGGACCTGATTTCTGAGATCACAGGCTTACCAAAGGATGGGGTTGACCCGTCGTTATACTTTCAGGGGAAGAACAATGACAAAAATCTTGCGGCAAGGTTGCGGAAGCAGTACAAAATGCAGAAAGACGGACGAGCTTACTGCTTGGACACTATCAACGAGCCTGCAGTCAAGATTGGGGTGCGAATATTGGCTACCAAAATCCTGCGGAACACTCGACCCAATGAAGGCAACTCCGGGGTTGTCTCCTGCGCGGAGCTATGTGCGGCAGGCATGTAGATAAACTAGTCTATGTTTCTACTTAACCAGTTGACAGAGGACGCGCTGACGGCCCAAGCAGGACAGCGGTCATTCACCTATAGCTGGCTGCTGATATTAGTCGCGTTGGTCGCCTGGATGGAACCCGATGATTATCAAGGCATGGAGGTGGATGCGGTGCAAGAACAAAAGGGAGCGCGCTACCAAAACCTGTGGTGGGTGCATGAAACAGAGCGTCTCAAGGATTGTGCCACGCAGTTCTGGTTTTATAGGGAAGCGCTGCAGGCAGCCGCTGAGCGGATTCCGTGGTTGACTCAAGCCACTATTGAGAAGTACAAGGAGATTGCTCGGTTCGCGATTGGCCCACACAATATCTATGTGCAAGCGCGTCGCGATACAGATAGATAGTGGTTGCAGACCCACTATAAGTTAACAGATGAATACTTGGATTCGATCATCGATGACTGACCGATCGAATGGCGTGAACAAATTATTCAGGAGGAGGAGTCTACGAGAGTACCATTGAATGTGCCAGTCATGGACGACCTGCGTCATATGTCGGATGAGGAATCATCGCAGATCCCTACGGATGATGAGCGTCAGGTTGAAGAAGGAAGAACGAAAGGACACTTGGACCATGGGACAATCAGTGGGATCCCCTTGTCGTCGGAGGAACAACTCGACTGGCTACTATTATCTATCAATAATGCAAACAATATGGCGGGTCAAGCAATGACGGTAAAGGTAGATGAAGGTTTCCATGCAATCACTGCCCACTTGGATTCCTTGTGCGACATTGTTTTGAAGAAGGCACCAGAGGGAGCACCAGTGCAGGAAATTGGCGCAATCAACACTGATCCATGGGTCAGGAATGTCGATATTCCCTCGACTACGATTATGACCGATAATGAGGCTTTGAAAGCCTTGCTGTAGCCGTTAGAGAAAGTGACCATCAACATCAATGCGCTGCCAGCGAAGGAGTTAACAACTATCTAGGTGGTCGCCAGCCTGGAAATGGCAGACAGAATGCATGAGATCAGTGGTAAGTGCCTCCGCTTGCAGGAGAGTGAGGCAGCTGCTAAGGGAGTGGTTGAGGAGTTGACTGGGTGGGCCATTGCAGCGCGACAGGCTGTAGACGAGTTGGCCACGAACATCCAGAAATAATGGGCTGAGAAGGCTCGAGTGATTGAGGACTTAAAGAAGGAACAATATTGGTTGACGGTGGAGAAAACCACCCTGTGGAACAGCAAGGTGCGGCTAGAGGAAGTTGTTGCGGAGGCATGTCAACATGTACTGGAGCCGACAGAGGTATTGGATCCAGTCGAGCAAGCGTAGAAGCTAGGAGTTGCCATCACCAGGTTGCAGGCGGAAAATGCTACCTTGTCTCATGCACTCCAGCTGACCACACCAAAGGAAGTCGTCACAATGCGGAAGAGCGCCATCGAAGACTTGGCGACTCAACTTGGCGAGTTGGAACAGGAAGTGCTGAAGATCACTGCTGAGACCGCACTGTTTTGGGGTAGCATTGTTCAGGACGAGCCTCTGGAGCAGCTAACCAAGCTACGCGCGAGGCAAAAGAACAGTTGGCAACATTGAAGGCATCCATGCGCACGATGCCACCAACCACGCAGGTATCCAAGTCGGTAGAACTCAAGGAATTGAAGCAGCGCATCACTAAAGCGGAAGAACGTTAGAAGAAGCGCGCAACACAGTTGGATGAGTTCCAAGACCTTAGAGCATAGTTTAATGCTGCGGCTGACTTTGCGTTGCAGGCGGTACAGGAAGGCCGGAAGAAAGTTGATGCACACCTGGTTGACCATCCATTAGCACAGGAAGTAACTGAATGCCAGGAAGTCACCGCCACAGTCATGCAGCAGGTTAACGAAATCCGTCAACAGTACAAAGCCTTTCGGGTCAAGACAACTGAGTACACCATGTCCTGCTGATGTGGCTCGAGGGTGAGCCACAAGATTGTGTTGGGAGCCTATTGGCAGGCGGTTAGGTTGGGTCATTATCACAGCACTGGGAGCGCTGCAATACCACGAAAGGAGGAAAGTTGAGCGCATATGATGATATTTTATGTAATTTTTGGTCAGTTGTACCACAGTATGCGGGTTTTTGGTTCATTTGGACCACAATAGATAGATTTTGGGTCATTTGCTTGAGTATCAGTTAGGAAGTAGTTAGAAAGTGGACAAGCAATGTAAAGGCGGAAGCCTATAAATAGATGTAGGATTGTGAGTGTTGAGGGAGCTCATCTTATCTGGGATTGTGTATCTTAGATCTAGAGATATCTGTGAGATCTACATTTTGCGGAGTATGAGCAGAAGACTGAACATTTTGTATCTGGGTTTTTGCGGAGTTAATATGATGTGACAGAGCTGTTTTGTGGAATCCCTGTGTTTCTTCTGTTCATCTGTGGTAATGCATGTTGCAATATGAATCTATGAATGATGCGATGTTTCCTTGCTGCAATTAATGCTTTACTGTTATATTTGTTGCGATGATGAATGGTTCTGTTGAATGATGCTATGAATATAAATGATGTCTGAGTTAAATGCATAGATCTATTTCTGAAATGTTGCAATAAGTTAAGTAAGTGAGCCACATCGTCCTCCTTCATTCGACGGAAACATGGTTCTATCGACTCTCCCTTGAACATCTCGGGTGAGACCTCATCTGCTCCGTAGGTGTTGCTGGATGGGGTAAAACCTGTCTGGACCGGTGCTCAGGGAGATCGCGGAAGGTTGGTGTCGACAGTGTTGGGAACCCCTGTTGACTAGGTTTGTGTTAACAAGCGTGTGGTGACATTGGCTGCTCTTTTCAAAGTTGCATTGGATTAGCGTGCTTATTTTGAGCTTTAGCACACAGATGCCAGTTTTGGGTGGCAACATTTCTGAGAAACACAAACTCAACAAGCAAACTAATTAATAGTCGCTGCACAAAGAGACGCGCCTTCTCTCTCGGGCTGTTAACCAAATGTAAACAAAGAATACAGTCTACTAGTCCAAAGGCGAACAAGATAAAAGAGATTGCTCCCTTTCTGAAGGAAAACAAAAGTACTGTATAAAAGAGAAACTGTGCTTTCACCGAAGACAAACAATAATCCAATCTATAAAAGAAAACCAAGAAGTTGTCTTCCTCCAACAATATTGTACAGTTTAAACTCATTCATATCCAAGAATTCTATGCCCACGCAATTCCAAAGAATCTTTCTCATGATGGAAATCGCCCTACTTCGACAAAACTAGTTTCAACATAAATAAGGCTTAAACAATAGTTCACAATGAGAGTTGCCCTCTTTCTTGGCATACAACCAAATGAAAAGAGAAGAGGCTGCGCCTCACACTTTCATAATGTTTAAGACAACACACAGAGGGTTGCGCTCCAAACAATGTTCACACAATCAAAGAAGGAGAGGCTGACGCCTTTCCTTGTCCAAATGCATCCAAAACACAATAAACAGTAAATAGTATCTTCCAGTTCAAGTTAGCAACCAAGATATAATATTAAACACAGAGACCGACTGTCCAAGGGCATTCTGGCTCTCTTCTTTTCTCAAGAAACCACCATGATAATGACAGAAAAACATTCTTTAACTTACACAACTTAAATCAAAAGAATATACAAGGTTACCAGTTCAACGTCCAGCTTAATGGTGATCTAAACCCAGGGCTGGTCTCTTGCCTCTGCCCTCGTCTATTCGGTGTGAACAACAACACTATAAAGAGAAAATGACCTCTTTGTCTCCCTACTCTGAGTAAACAAGATAAATTCGGACTGATAAAGGATGTACATTCAAATCTATCCAGAGGGATGGGCTTGCGCCCTCTCTATCTCCCGTATGAAACCCCATAACTTCCCCGGTTTATGGTGAGATGATCCCCTTTTCTCTAGACACCGCCTTCTTGATAAATGAAGAGTGTTAACTGTTTTCTAATTGTCAACCCGGGGTCATCGAGAACCCTAACTAATTCTCTTTAATCTTTAAAATTTCATTTGAATATAATTATGGTATTATATTATCATCGCATTTATATATAAAAATTTCACCATTTAGAAACCTATAATCCCTTTTACGTTTACATGTTTACCCTTAATCATAATGTTGGGACGTTATTATTAATTACATCATAATAACATCTAGGATATCGATGATATCTATAGGAATTACTTGGTTTGATGTAATAGCACTTAGTAGGAATTATTTGGTTTGATGTAATAGCACTTAGTAATAATTAGCCTACTGCTAACAATTAGGTCATAGGAATTTGTTATTGTGGCTGATAATAGTTTCTTCGACATTTCTAGGTAGGACTAACCATTAACTTATAAGCTTAAGTGACCCTTTAGTGAACATTACCGTTCACTCCTCTTTAAGTGCCCGTGACACCATGATGACATCCGTCATCAACTCATGGCACGCCAACCATTAGATCTCTCCCCTAATGGATTCACACCCCCATCGTTTTGTTGCATCAAGCCTTCAGTCTCCTAAGTCTACAAATTCACAATACATAACAACTTAGGAAATTACTTACAGAGTTTGCTGACGAGGCCTTAGCCTTCAGCTCCTCGTCAATAACTATTTCATAGTGCGTTTTACATTTGTGTTTCAGTTACAAAGTAGTAGGGGCAAAAGTGGATATTGCAGTAAACATCTTCTGAATCGATTGAAAGGACTAGGTCTATATTTGGATATGAAACTGGTACAAGGGATCAGATGATGCTGCTGCCTATGTCGTTGTTACTTCTGGAATTGCTTCAACGACTAGCTATGATGCTACTGGTGGTTTTGGCTCAATGGATTTCAATAGAGCAATAGAGTAGGATAGAACATATAATCTTTGGTAGCGACTAAAAAATGAGTGTCAATCTCATATATATCCTTTTCAAGGCTCTCGATCTATGTAATATTTCCCTGTGTGATATGTCGTGGCTTGGTAAGACTTTTAGAACCACTCTTATCAACTTCAAAGAAGTAGCTACCTTGGCTTGGCACGATGCTTGTGATCTTTGAAAGTGTTGGCTCATGTGCCACCCTCTTATGGTTTATCATTCTTTACTTAGTGTGACACTTCTAACTTCGGCAAAGACATGACATAGTTGCAGCCATTGCACATTTTGAAAGTGCCAAGAGACACAACATGACTGCATTTGATACACGGTTTAAAATTTTTGAATAGCGTGACTTGGTCACATGCCTCTTAAATTTTTTTATGATAATGTGATATGGGCACATTCATTGTAATGTTTAAACATTGGAAACCACACAATGCAGTTGCAAATGTCATGAGGTTCAAACTTTTGAAAGGATGCAGCCTGTGGTTGAACTCTTAAACCAGTAGAAGTATATCTCTTAAACCGTAGAAGTAGAAGCTTGTCAGTACAGAGGGTGTAGGTAGATTTGTTGAATTTACTAATGCATATATTTGTAAAGAATGAAATGGAGATTGATATTAACAGTAGCTCTACTATAAGCTATGATCGTGTTAAGCTTACTTACAAAATGAGTTATTTACAAATTCAGTGAGTTTAGAAATTAGAATATCCCACAAAACTCCTCTACAATTTACAATCCCATTTTGTAGTAACTATATAAGAAGATGGCAGGTTCCAGACGAAAAGAACAAGGTGATAAAATAAGATTATTGACTCATAATTCTCTTTACATGGTTAAAGATCTTGAAAGTTTCCAATGTCTAAAAACAATAAACTAATTCTGGGGTGGGATAACTTACTAAATTTTAATGTAATTTATTAGAATTCCTGTAAATGAAGAGGTTTATTCAATTGTTAAAGAACCAAATTAAACATAATAATTACTAAGATGAATCAAACTTTCAAATATATGTATTAAGTAACCTGATTCTACGTAATTGGGTAACTATGGTTTAAACACTACTCGTAACACATGCTTTAATTCACAACTGCCCTGCTTGCATATATGTTATTATGCAACGACATTGCAATGAAGTACACTGAGTCAATGCAAAGAAACCCAAATTTAAAAAGCAAACAAGTTACATTACTTTAAGTTAAACATCGTAAACACAATAAACAATAAATTATGGTTCATGCACAATGTCGGGTGCACAAATACGATACAAACACATCTTATACTCTGCACAATACTTTACAACAAATTCTCACTTAAAGACTCTGCCCAATACTTCATTCTATGCAAGATGTACATACAGATGCACACTACTACTGAAAAAGTAATATACCGCCATTAATGCTGCATAGCGGGCTCAATATTCCTCTCATTCAAATGGCACTTCTTGTTATGACCAGAAATCTCTTGAAAATTTGTTTGTGATTCACCTCAACTGCCACACCCCATCCTCGTCCTTCTTGTGATCCTCCACCTCCTACGTCTTCACATGACCAAACCCACTCCAAATCTTTAACATGGGATGCTGATGCTACTGATTGACATTCCTCCCGAACCGGATTCGGCTCTAGGTCTAATCGCAAAGATAAAGACTCGGTCCCAAATCCTTCCCTTTGTTTTTTGAATCCACAATTTCCTTCAACAAGGCTTCCACATGATCTAGTGACTTCGTTTTTCCTGTACTGTTATTAATATTATAGTTCTTAGAATTCTTTATGTTGTTCAGCACACACAGGAGAAAACCCATGGCCTCGTCCACCTTCCCTTGCCTCATCAAACATAAGCTTAGATTACAGGTCTTGTTGTCATCAACTCCAATACCTATGCTTCCCTACCAGGAAATATTTGTATATCATCTCCTTCATCTTTCTAACATTGTAATTGAATAATGGAAAGTCAGTCTCTGTTCATCAACTGAAATCTACCTAAACGCTTTCTGTGGAACAGTAGTCATGCTGTTGCATATGCACCCATCCCAAATTACCCTGCCATCACTCATTACATTCTAATTCAACCAATGTTACACATAAATGCAAAAATGACAGGGCAGGGTGCGGATGCCATCACTCATTACATTCTAATTCAACCAATGTTACACAGAAATGCAAAAATGACAGGGCAGGGTGTGGGTGCTATGTACCAGAAGCCAAGCGGTCTCTTGCCTTATGGAAACCTGAAACTTTCTTCCATACCAAAGTGCGGCTTTGTTGGGTTTGCCATTGACTGCATCTCTTTGCTTAATTAAGCAAAGCTTATGCTTTAAGAAACTAATCTACTCATCCAGTCTTCCACAATTCTGAAATCGAGACATACAATGTTTAAGAGCAGAGTATATACTATATAATGCTTTTGAATATAGGATTTATTTGAGATTATACCTTAAAGAGACCAACGAGCACATTATCAAGAGACTCGTACCCTCACTTGGAGAAGAGATGTCAGAAGGACTTAACGGATTCTATGGCTTCTAGTGGCCGGTTCTGCTGCTTCATTACCACGGCCATGTCCTTCAAGTTTTATACGGATGGGGATGGCAAATTTCCTTCAAATCATTGACACTAAACTGATTAAATCTCTATAATCTCCTGTCATAATCGATGATTGTCACTTCACCAGACGTAAATCTTGAACAAACCTTTTATTGAAACGTAACGGTAAAACCTGCTCTTAAACAAATATGTGACTTCAGAGATTTCCTTACAAAGTTTTAAAATAACAAACTCAGAAAGGAAACAAATTACAAGTCATACTCCATGAAAGACCTGTACGCAATTCAAATGCAATTAGAGGTATTCACTTCTATTTTCAATTGGAAAACATGATGATTCATCCCCTGTTCATGTCTTCTTTTCTATTCTTATCTACATAATTTTAAAAGGTGATGATTCATCCCTATTCATGTCTTCTTTTCTATTCATATTTAAATAATTTTAGATAAACTATGCTATCACAAATAAGTATTCTTATATATATATATATATATATATTATTAGCATTGTTCTAATTGTGTATTCTTACATATATATTTTGTTTATTAATATTGTTTTAAGGTTCATTTTACAGTCTAGTAAGGAATTGATATATATCTTTTTTTTAAATAATAAAATATTATAAAAATAATATGTCAGTTATATTTAAAAAAATTAAAATTACATATATAAAACTACATAAATTAAATAAATTAAAAAAAAAAAATTCAGCATTTATACTTTAGAAAAGGATTTACATTTCTAGAAATTTGATTTCTCTTAACCACTTTGAATAAATAAAAACATATTCTCATAACATAAACCCATCTAAAATTGATTATATGGCCCACTTGAATAGCAGTCCTTTACTTTACTGGTGCACAATGATGAACACAATTAATCATATTAGTCATTAGTAGGGAAATAGTGGGTTCTAATGAATTATGGATTCTTCCTTCAATAATGAATATGCATTTCACTTTTTGCCAAAGGTAAGGGAAAATGGTTTTGCTAGTCCTTAATAATGGTTTTAAAATCTTTATAAAAACCTTTAATAATAGTTTTAAAGTCTATATATAACTTTAAAAAAATAACAAAATTATTGTGTTAATTGAATCAAGATTATAATGTCCAAACTAAACATGGAGGAGAAGGTGAAGCACATACCTGGAATATTTGTGAAGATAACACATATTGAATTGTTCAGATCTAGCTCCTTGGTCACTATGGTTCTTCTTCTTTTAGGATCCCAAGGTCTATGAACTTCTCAAAACTCAAATTTTCTCTAATAAAAAAATGCCCTTATTGTTACGCCAAGAGGCGCTCTACAGCCCAGTATGAGGGAGATCTTGTGAGTCGAGTGTTTGTCGATATTGTCGGCCATAAATAAAATGTAATAATTAAAAGTAAAAAGTAATAATATGAGGGAGATCTTGTGAGTCGAGTGTTTGTCGATATTGTCGGCCATAAATAAAATGTAATAATTAAAAGTAAAAAGTAATAATATGAGGGAGATCTTGTGAGTCGAGTGTGTCGATATTGTCGGCCATAAATAAAATGTAATAATAAAAAGTAAAAAGTAATAATATGAGGGAGATCTTGTGAGTTGAGTGTTTGTCGATATTGTCGACCATGAATAAAATGTAATAATAAAAAGTAAAAAGTAATAATATGAGGGAGGTGTTTGTCGATATGGCCATAAATAAAATGTAATAATAAAAAGTAAAAAGTAATAATATGAGGGAGATCTTGTAAAAGCTCCTTGAGTGCAATACCTAAGAAGAGGTTTGCACCTTGAGAGATTTGATCCCTCTGGGTGCTTGATAGAGCCTAGGATTTGGATCTAGGCTGGTCATTTCCTATGCTTCACTTAATTAGTTATTCTTTATATTCATCCATTGTAAATATTTGCATAGGCTCCATTTGTGATCATCTAATTACTCTTTATCTTTACTCATGCTATTTTTAGGTATATTTTTTATTATTTACTTTTTCCTTTTATTTAGTTTTAGTAATTTCTCACATTTTTACTTTTAATTATTTTATAATAAATTAGTTAATTTGTTGTTTCACTATTATTGTTGTGATTGATATTATTTATTATCATTTTGATTCTCTTCATTATTAGTATTTATCATTATTGATCTTATTGTTATTACTTTTAAAATAACTTAGTATTAGGTATTTCTCTCCTCCAAGGAACTTCATCCTGAAGATAATTAATTATCAATTATGTTATTCTTCGACATTACCCTCTATTGTAACTAGTATAAGAGCCACCCAAGTGACCACAACAAGCATTGAAAGTCCACATCACAATGTTGGGGAAGTTTGAGTACAACTCTAGCCATCTTCCTACCTCTCAACATTAAGCTTAAAACCTATCAACCGAACTAGGGCCCCAACACCTTAGGCCTCATCTACTGAAGAAGGAATGTAGTCTTGTACACTAACTCATGTACCCCAGGAATCTCAAAACATTGACCTAAACACCCTTCCCAACACCTACCAGGTAATCATCATTGAATCAACCAACCATCTCAATGAATTGGTGTATTTCCTCTCAATCACCAACTCATAATATGAAATCAATGCATTATTTATAATATTAACATCATCATCTCATAAAAAATAATCCACATGCTATCTTTCACATGTCAAAATTAGAACACATCATTGTCATCACAATATCATGAATAGTAAGGCGCCACATTTCCACACGTTGTTATAAAAACATCCCATCATAAAAGAATTGCATGGCATTACATCACCCCATCATATCATAAATTATCATCATAAATAAAACCAATTCATCGTATATTCATCAAATAAACAATGATTCCATCATGACATGTCATCAAAAGAATTTCATCGGCATAAATATATCATAATTATCACAAGTGCTCATAAACAACATAACTTCATGGATATGATAATCATCTCGACACATAGCATATGAATAACAATAAAACATTATGAACCTTCTTATCATGCTTCATATTCAAAATCAAAATCATTAGCATGCATGAAACTAAACGAAATGATTACCATATATCACATATAATGTAAGGAATACCTCAAAACATCCATCTACCACATGGATTTTAGTATTCCAAGTTAACTTTACGAGTGACATGTGGTATCCTCAAGATATTGGTCATCTTATAATTATCATTTCTTATCTTGTGAAAAGAAGATTGTCATTTTATTGGGGTAGGTACATTCGATACACCAATCAAATGTTATGTTTTCTCATATACTTTATCATTAGAGTATACTATTAAATTGGTAAGTAACCCTCATAATCTAGAGCCACAATCTCTAGGCATGTATTTGTTTTTGCATAGTGAAATTTAGTGAAATTTAACAATCAATTATTAATGTCTTTACTGGCCTACCTTAAACCATTCATATCAAAATTAAGTTTCTTAGTCTATCATAACATTCATAATTGCAATGATTTTTTAATTCGCCATTTGTTTTTTCCCTATCTTGTATGTATTTTGATCGTCACCCACAATTTTAATATCTCTCTAGATCTATTTCTTAACTAATTCCAATGACTATTATAACCAATAGCATGTAAGGAATCAAACTCTAAGTCATCATTACTTAAGTTTTATGTCGTGCTTAACTATATCGGCATGAAGGAATGGTTAATCCCTAGTGATTCATATCTATCACATGTAACTATCACTATCCATGCTCAAAAGGATAAGCTCAACTAATCCAAATTATACACAATAAGCCAATGTGATACAACCTTATTACTTTTTATGCTAGGTTTTTTCTCATCAAACTCTAAGACTAAACCTATCAAATAGTCTTTTTCCCTTACCTTTGAAAATCTATAAATCGAGAAGTAAAAAATTCACATACTTAGCATTTTCATAAATTTTAATGTGTATTCTTTCATTATCATTTTGTAGGACCTCTTCATTTATTACTATTTATTCTATGTTATCCATGCCTTTCAAATTTCCCATAAGGATCTACACCCTCATCTCAATCATTTAACTCAAATTGGCTTAATTGTTAGCATTTTTTATTGATAGGCATTTCCCTTAGTACTTATAGGGATTCCTATTATGTTTCCTATATGGGAATCCTTATACATGATTCAATAACCATTTTACAATAGGGTTATTTACTTGTTCTAGGGATACCTCAATAGTGCTAAGTTATCCCTTCTACCTCATTGTGATTATTCTTTCATGACAATTCAAAATTTTCGATCATTTTCTAGGATAGGCTACTACTCCAAAATGTCAAGCCTAGGGGTCCAAACATTTAAGATATATCTTCATGCCTTCCCCATACACATTTTTCTATGCCAATAACATTCATTCATAAATTACTTGCTCCATCATGCAACAAGTAGTGTATCAAAGTGTGTGCCTCGATTCTACTTAACCCAACTATAAGTTGCTACTTTTTCTAGAGAGTTGTTATCTCTCTAACTCATACATTTATTTGCATTTGCATCCCTAATGTATGGGTCTTCCTATCAGTGTTGTGAACAAGTGTATCTTTGTATCATCGTTATTGGTCTAACACACATATGTGAGAAGAGATTCATGTTTATATTCCATGATTAAGACAACATATGGGTTATACTTTCTTCTATCATACCCTTCCTACCATATGCTTTGGAATCATTGCACCTTCCTTATGTGTTTTAAGGTTAAGTAAGAATCAAATTTTCTTCTTCATTCTTTAGACTAAGTATTGGGTGAATCCACGAATATCGTTCACCATTTTTGTCGGATAGAATGGAAAAAAATTGTTTTTTGGACCCTCGATCGAGGTATTTTAGAGCCCTCGATCGAGGTTTTAAAAGTTCGATCAAGGGTTTTAAAAGCTCAATCGAGGGTTTTAAAATACCTCGATCGAGGGTTTTAAAAAACCTCGATCGAGGGTTTTAAAAAACCTCGATTGAGGGTTGAAACAAGACCTTGATCTAGCTTTTGAAAAGCTCGATCTAGCTTTTGAAAAGCTAGATCTAGCCTTTGAAAAACATAAAAAGGCTAGTTTTAGGCCCTCGATCAAGCAAATACCTCGATCGAGGTGTTGTTAAACCCTTGATAAAGGTGTTGTTAAACCCTCGATCGAGGTATGTTAAAACCCTCGATTGAGGTATTTTAAAACCCTCGATCGAGGGCTTAAAAAACAGGCCGAGAGCCCTTTTCACTGCAGAATGAAATTTTTGTCTGCCTTCCACATAGATAAACCATGTCATTAAATGCTCATTAATGAGTGGACTTGATACCATTGGATTCGTCAACGAATCCTCTATCCAAATATATAAAATTTACGAATTTTTATCTTCATATGTCTTTTGTTTTTAAATTTCTACTAAAACTTGCCCTAAAAAACCCTGCCGATAAGTTCGATTGAGCTCAAAGATAAATCCACAACATTCAAAATACACATCAAAAAAATTTGAAAAAATACACAAGCCCTAGATAAACGCGTCCTCTTCAAAAGGGTATTTTTAGTTTTGCAAATTATGTAAACAATCAAAAGATTTCATGCACGAACACACATGTGTGCAAAATGCGATTGAAATATTCATTGGTTAGTTTCGAAAAATAATAATAAATATAATTTTTCGAGAAAAAATAAAAGAAAAATATGTAAGCCCTAGTGCATTCTGTCTAGATCATGTTCACATATTTCATTTTTTAAAATTATTACTTTAACATTAAATTATCATGCACGAACACAAACTACTTGTTAATTGCTCTTCAAATTTTTAAGTACACACGTTTCATTAAATGAAAATCTGACATGATAAATGGCATTGGTATATTTCGAAAAAAATATCATTGGAAAGCCAACATAATTCTCTACATTTAGTTTTTCAACCGCATGTCAAAATTCATTTGGCAAATATGAGTTTCGAGGGTTTCAATTTAATACATGGATAAAATTTCCGTTTTTCACCGTCATATTTGGCCAAGTTACCCATCTTCATGGAATCACCCTATTCCATTATGTGACATGGATTTTGTATGTACTTACTATCATGTATGTTTCACAATATTTAAAAATAGGGTTTTTTGAAATTTATAGTCGAGATATTAAGGCTCATGCTATAGGTTTTAGAATCACATATTAATAAACCATGTCCATTCATTTTTAACCATTCAAATGTAATCTAATTAATTTCTTACCACTTATCTAAAAATAAATAATATGGGAGAAGAAGAAGAGAAGAAGCATCCTCTATAGGTCCAGGAGGATAAGTGCCAAATATCCCTTCCCCATGCATCTCTGATTCTAATGCATCCCATTTAGGGATTTCATACTTTCCTGTGTTGACTCAGCCATGTACTAGGTCATGCGTAGTGCACCTAGAGTAGTCGTGAGGATATCCTTGACACCTTTGGAAATTCACTAAATTGTGCCTAAATGATAGGTGGTATGAGTATTGGACAGCTTCGCTTAATATATTATAACTCCAAACCATACTCTAGTCTCCTTATAACTTCCACTAATTAGATCCCATAATACACCATCTCCTTGGGATGGCTTCATAAATTCTCTAAAAGATCAAGTAGACAATATGATGGGGTATCCTTGGTGATGTTGTTTCCTATGCCACTAGTAGTGCATGCATATGATAAAATAAAATTAGTCGCAACAATTGCATTCTTTTCTACATTAATGATCTTTAGTAAAGTTGTTTATTCACTCTAGTTAACTCCTAATGAACATGGAACATAAAAATCAATGCATATCGCTCACATTGGATAACCTAAAAAATAAACATTAGTTGATATAAAATAAATTTGGACCAACATGACACTATTTGTTTCAATTTTCTTCAAGCTTGTTGTCCCATCAAGAATTATACAAGGAAAAAGGAACCACTTGTAAGGGTTTATTAATTGAGTTTGTCCCCAAATCACATGGTGTTACTTGTAGATATTCTCCTTCGTAGGTATGGACTCTCATGAGGTCGTTGAATGAACCATTGATCTTGGCCCATTGGCTGATTTTTTGTCAATAAACACCTCACAACTTGCAATCAATGCATTAGTTATAATGATAACATCATTATATCATAGAAAAGAATCTACATCCAATGCCCATTTCATTAAATGTATATTTATTCTAGTCGAAGTCCCTTCAAACATAGGTCAAAAACAACCTTTCTAAACCCCAAAATCAAGGTTTATAAAGTGCAAAATATGGTTCTAAAAGTGCCAATTTCAGGTTCCAAAAGTGTACTTTTTCCTTTGATGTTACCACTTTTCAAACTAGTTTTTGGACTTTTCCAATCTGATAATGGTAGTTTTAGAACTTGATTTTGAACTTTATAAAGGTTATTTTTTACACTTTCAAGAATACTTAAATGTGCGATTTTGAAAACTGATTTTGGCACTTTCAATTTCTAAATTTTCACTTTTGAAAACTAAATTAGATGCTTTACATGTACTATAATCACACAATTGAATATACAAAAATACAAAGACTTTATTTGTGACAAACAAAATTTAACTATATTATTTATCAAACTAGTTCCATACTTTTTACAATAGGCCTCACATCGCTAACACCATTTAGGTGCAACAAGAAAGGCCACAATCGATCTAACAAGAATGTGGACTCATTGACATTGTGGAAAGTATAACTTTCTGAACATATAATTTGCAGTTCCCTTCCTTGTTGCAAACATGTTTTTCTTGAGTCATCTACAATCACTGTATTTCTAGCATCTTAACCATTGATCAAAATCTTCCAAACTCTATTTAAAGGGTTGAGATATACATAAGGATTCCCACACCATCATAACCCTCTTTTCCTATTTGACAAAAATAATCTTGTATTAATATAACTCTAAAATGTTCCCTTTTCAATCTTCTTCTTTGGAATAATAATGGAAAAAACTCATCCACATTTTTTTGTTGTTCGGATGTCCATATACTGACTTTGAATATACTAAAGCATTTTTTTAAAACTTCTCTAAATCCTGGACGTATAAAATAAATATTTGTTCTTGTTTCAATGTTTGGAGATCCTTACAATATCAAGTTATTTTGTAATGAACTTCTATGTATTAAATGTAAGAAAACTCCATTGAAATTGAATACAATCAATCATTTACCTACTGATCCTCTACCTGCAAACAAAAAAATAGAACATGCAACCCAATCAATATTTTTATTATGTATTTCAATGTTTATATTTGTATATAACAAGATTAATATGTATACTTGTATAATATGCAACTTTTGAAACACATCACCAATACATGATACATCCATTCGTGAATTAACAACAAAAATATGAGAACTTTGAAAATACAAAATTGTTTTTACATTGTCGTTTTCAAAATATACAAAATCTATTCAAAATAACAATTACTTATCTCACTAAATCAATTGTTGTCTCGGTGATGTCATCTAAAGTTGAATGTTTTTAACCAACCCCCATATTCGCATGAGACCCTAGATTATTCAACAAAGAACACAATGATTGTTTTTATAGCATTTTCTCTTTCTTCTGAACCGTCAAATGTCCAACTTGATAGCATTTTCAAGGAATTATCCTTGCTATTATCTTCTTAATGATATCACTAGTACAAAATGAGAGATAAGTGACCAAAAAAATGACCAAAATCCACATATAAATGACCACTTTTGAGTTGGTGACCACTGGTAGTGGATTATATCACGCGACCAAAAATGTGGTCATATTTAGCTTGGTCATTTATAGCTTATCTTGTGGTCATATATTTGGTCGTATATTTGGTCATTAATGGTCACGTGATAAATGACCGCTAATTTGCTACCAGCGATCACCAACTCAAAAGTGGTCATTTATATGCATATTTTGGTCATTTATTTGGTCACTTATCTCTCATGTTGTACTGGTGGTCATTTATATGCAAATTTTGGTCATTTTTTTAGTCATTTATCTCTTTTTAGTGGTTTCAAAATATAAATAGGGCACGGTGGAATCGAACCACCAACCTCCTGCCTATAAGGCAGGTGCTCTACCATTGAGCTAGCACCCTTAAATAGAATTCCTTATGGATAGATATGAGAATAAAATTTCCAACAGTTAACACCATCTTGCCAAAGGTCAGAATACTATAAACAAAAATTGATGAAGGGGATGGCATGACATTAAGAACAAATTCTCCTTGAAAATAGCTTTCCCTAAGTTCTACAGGAACCTAAACAACAACAAATTATTTTTTTGCCTTGAATCGTGATGTGTATATCCATGTACTCTTATAATAACTATATGCTTGAGTTTCAATTCACAAAAATACCATCTAAAATATAAGAAAATAACAGAAGAGGAAAGCTAATAGTTAAAATGGCCCTAACTTGACCAAATGACCAAGGTTTAGCGGAGTTGTTTTCAATATGGCCTTACACAAAAGAGAAGTGTTAAGAGTTGCAAAGGAGAAAGTCAATGAAACTACTCAGTCCCAATTGATATAGTTGTTGGAAGATACATTGTCTAAATTCTCTTTATATTATCTCTATAACTTGGTTCTTGGAGAAAGTCAATGAAACTACTAGAAAGAATATGTGTCTCATATCCCAATAGTTTCAAAGGAGATAAAATAAGGTAAAGTCAATAGAAAATTACCTAATAAACCTTTCCACGAAGAGATTTAGACAAGGTTTTGGTGCAAATATAGTAAAGAGGTATTTTGGTACAAAGAATAGCCCATACGAGTTTAAAAGGGTTATTTTGGTACAACTAATAGTAGCACATACCAATTTTTAGGGAAAGGGAGAGGGTGTACTCTTCTTAAAGTCATTGGTTGATTTACATATGTTTAATTTTGTTCTCTTTCACTTAGGTATTTTGAATTAGAATAAAAATTACAATTAATTTATTAATAATTTATGATTTTCAAAAATATTTGTAAATTTTATAATATTATTTTGTACCCATGATTATAATAAAGTTTTTTAAAAATATTTAACTACAATAAATTTTATAATATTATTTTGTACCTATTATAATAATAAAGTTTTTAAAAATATATAACAACGGTATAAAACATTAATCTTAATTCATTATTCTAATTATAAATATTTTTATTAAAATATATAATTATTTTAATCTTCTAACACAAGTTACAAATTTTTCAACCACTTCACGTTAAAATATAACTTTGAAGACCAATTTAACTACGATTGGATGATCACAAACCCTTCAAATCGTTTTTATTCTACCTTATCTATTTTGTTTATCTATTTTGTTGTTGTTTGTTGTTGTTTTCAAGGAAGACCATGTGAATCACGTATTAAAATTTTAAATATCTTATCAATTTAACCATGTCAAAATTTTAAATATCTTATAGGTATTCAGGTCTGTTGTTATAGGATTGAGAGGACAATGTACAACTTATTATTATCTATGGGATAAGTCATAGAATAAGAATGTTTTATGTAGTTTTTTTATTCACTTTATGAATATAAAAAAACTGTTTATATATATATAAACTTGTAACTAAACCCTATACAATTATGTATGAAGGCAACGATTGTTTTCATTCAGAAAAATTGTCTTAAATATAAGAGTTCTCAATGCCTACAATTATGTATGAAGGCAACGATTGTTTTCATTCAGAAAAATTGTCTTAAATATAAGAGTTCTCAATGCCGGGAGATGTGACCTGAACCAAGCGAAATGATTGGGATGGAATTATGGAATTGATGTGACCTTAAGTTCCCAGCCATGCGAATGATGGACAACCATTCCCTTTGCTCTGTGCAAGCCTAAAAGATAGAGCACAGCTATAGCACTTTAATTTTATTTGCTACAGTTTTAAATAGTTTATCAATATCTGGTAGGTTATCCTTTTACACAAAACAAACCATACCATAGCTTTATTAAATAAAACAATATTTGCAAACCTTTCTGGACTTGTGTCTTACCCTTCCTCACAACACACAACTCAAGTGTTCAAAGACTTTATATCAAAATTCCTAGGCTTCCTTTCTACACATCTCAACTTTCCAAGAATATGGAGGATTTTTTTAAGTGCTCATGAATCATGTTTGAGATTTCTCTTAATCATCTATAAATTGTGTTCCATGTTCCCATCCATAAATCATGAAAGTAATCATGGATGTTCATAGATGATTCTTTCCAAGACTTGGAATGCCTAATGTTCACAGGAAATCATAACATTCCACAGTGAATGCAGATATTATTATACCATACCACATCCAAGATCGTCGAGAAGACCGCAACAAGTAATGCAAATGTTCTAGCATGGGAAAGAATCCATGATGACTTTAAGTCTTGGTACGCTAGAAAATTAAGTAAATCATCTTACCCAATAGTTAGCATGCAAAGGAGAATCAAACACATCATAAATTGTTATCAATAGTTGGTCTTTAGTAAAGTTGACAAAGGCATATAATCACCAAACCTGCAGCAAGTCATTATCAGATCTCAAAAAAAGGAGTAATTTGCAAAACCACCACCCTGCTTGCCACAATTTCAACGAGGAAAACCTACAGCTAGTCATTAACAGATCTGGGCAAAAGGAGTAATTTACAAAACCATCACCCTACTTGCCACAATTTCAACGAGGAAGAAATTCCAACCTGTGTGTAGCATTTGATTTGACAAACAACAATGAAGCTGGGAAATTCCAACCTGTGTGCAGCGATTTGTTTTATTCCAAATTCTATATTTGTAAAATTTTCATAGGAAATAGGTGGCATCCTTTGGAATTCCAACCTGTGTGCAGCATTTGATTTGAAAAACAACAATGAAGCTGGGAAATTCCAACCCGTTTGCAGCATTTGATTTGACAAACAACAATGAAGCTAGGAAATTCCAACCTGTGTGCAGCGATTTGTTTTGTTCCAAATTCTATATTTGCAAAATTTTCATAGGAAATAGGTGGCAACCTGTTTCATAATTTAAATTCCTCTAGATATTGAAGTATGTTTTTTTCTATAAAATTAGTGAAATTTATGTTGATGGATCTGGATAATATGATTGTTACTAATTGATACATGTTAATATATATAAATAAATATTTGTAATCTCTTTTTGTTAAAGTATGTTTTTTCTTTTTAAGTTTTGACTTTTTATTTTCTCTGATTTGGACTTTTTATTTTGCATCTTACCTAATCAATTAGGTCGGAATCCCAAAATTCAAGTCAATGTTGCTAGGTAGGGATGAATGCCATTTCGAACTCCTTTGCAGACCCTTTCCTCGAAAATTCATTATTGTGAGAATAAGAGGATCCATAAACATGCTATTTGAAAAGGGACGCAAGATAGGAGGTCATCACATTCATACCAACAGGATATATCATGATATTTCAGTATGCAGGCTGTTATAATAATCCATTGTAATGGAACTTGAAACTTGGGCATGGTTCCTTGAATTAAATACTAAATCGTAGTGTCTCTCAAGCTGCCACTGTTGGTAGGTTTGCGAGGTATCTATTTTTTTCTGGTAGTCTCTCAAGTTGCCACTATTGGTAGGTTAGCGAGGTATGTGTTTTTGTCTGGTAGCTTTTATAATGCACTTCCTGAGCAAGGAATCCGAATCGGTAACTTGTACAGTACACTTTCTTAGCAAAGAAATTGAAAATAACTTTATAATGTAACTTTGCAGAGTGAGTGGCTGGAATATGGGGATAATGCATTTACTTTCAACGACATGGAATATGGGGATGTGGATAATGCTTTACTCAAACTTTTTAGGATTGTTGAAATGGTGAGTGTCTAAGAATTCATAGACATTTTGAGAAGGAGCAAATGAATTCATAGACTATGTTACCAGAAAGTTGAGTGCTTTTTATCGGTTATAATGCAGAAGCATTCAACGGAGTTACATTGCAATAGCAAGGACAAACATAAAGAAAAAGAAACATTGTGTTACCAGTTGAGTGCTTCTGCAAGATTCTTTATAACAACGAAAAAGAAAAAGAAACATTGTGTTACAATCATAAAGAATCTTGCAATTTTGTTTCCTAGTACATTACAGAGAAAAATACATTGTTTATCACAACATTATAACGGATGAATGAAAAAGCATAGACTGCATTACCAGACTGTGTGACATTATAACGAAGCTGGACCACTTCATGCATTTAACCAATGCAAAAGCATAGACAAAGATAGATATTGGTGAGGGGAAGCTTAATTGCATCAACGTGAAAGAGAATTGAGGAGGCTGACTATGATAACAGGCTACAGATGCACCACTTTGTCAAGCGAATGCCATACCCATGCATTCCACCTTTCTTTCATCTAGGCAGCAATGGCAACTCACAAGCCAGAATAAAGACAAGCCACCAGGAGTGTGATTAGTTTCAGTTCAGTTTACCTTACCCTAGACCATTGCCAATTCTTTTAAAAAATATGATACCTCTAGTCCCTGTTTAGCCAAAAAGGGAGTTAACAAGCAGCTTGTTTTTGTATATTTATGTTCCATTAATATAATTTTTTTACCACAAAAGAAACAAGCAATAGATTAATTGAATAGGTATGCCATTTATTGTTGTATTGCTAAATAGATCAATATATCGATATATAGATCAATAGATCCAAAGAAGGATGCTTTATCTAAAAAGATGATTTGTGTTTTTTCTATTATATATGAGTATATGCTCGAATGAACAATTAAGGGGGACTTAAAGCTCTCTAATTCCAACCCATTCCAAAATGTTATTTCCCCATCATCAAAGCAGGGGACTAAATGTTGATTACCCATTCCAACATTTGGAGATTAACTAAGATTAAATGGGAGCTTATCAGGATTCAATGCAGATGAAAGCTCTCCCATTCTATCCCAATTCCAAAAAACCTTATAAACTCGAGTCTATTTAAAACTTATGGCTGGCCCTTCTAAACGACTATTTCCGGGAACAAACAACTTTTATCCTATTTATATTTGGGGACTTATGGCTGCTACTATGAGCATTATTTGTAGCTTATTTATATAGATATTGGTCTTATTAGTTAGTTCCCATTGGCCCATTCTTCGTCACCTGGAAACTGCCTTTCACTTTTACCTGGAAATTTAAATTTTACCTTACCCTGATTATTTGTAATTGCCCATTATATAACCCGCTTCATTCTATTGCTCCACACTCAGTGGCGACTAGCACTTCTACTTACTTTGCACCATGGGGCATTTCTCTTTCATGCATACCACGCCTGCCCATTTTGGAGATAGAATCAAAATACACAGAGTCGCAGGGTCAGCTCCTATTGAACAACTCATTTACCTAGCCATGCAACATGCAGGTGTCCTTCCCCGAAGAAGTAAAAAAATTAATATGAAACCCCAAAGGCAGAAACCGCTTACGTTTCCCTGTATCTTACCCTTTTACACATGTACATTCGCAAAGGAATCACATTGCACACTTCAGGCTGATGCAAGCCAACTTTGACCTAGATAGGGGTTTCAAGTAGTAGAACCCTAGGAAAAATGAAAGAAAAATGATCTCTCAAACCCTGGAGTAAATTAGCCATCGAAAATGTATCCACGAAGATCTTGTCACTATTAGTTTAATCACAAACCAATCTGCCTGCAGCTAGCGGGCTTCGAACCTGTGTGCCAACAAAGCCAGCAATAGCTATAGCAAACCTCAAAACCTAGAGATCCATGGCTACAGAAAACCTCAAAACCTAGAGCTCCGGAGAAAGGATGCGAAGAAATCCTGAAACAAAAAAATAGCAGAAACCCTCAAGTTTGGGGTACAACCATTTGATTTCGAGATCGAAAATATTTATTCTAAAATGAAATGGTGGGTATTGAGAAGCATACCTTGTGAGGCATGCACAACTATCCGACCACTGTATTGAAATAATTTCTGTCGTCAACGCAACAAAATTAGGATTTCGATGACCATGGTGATAATATTCGATCTTTTGCAAAGAGCGAAAATGCATAATGCTTGAATGAAATCTGAAGTGCGACTTCTGTTTTTAGGTCCCTAATCAATGGCCTCCGAAATTTTTCCCAATTGAAATTTTGCCCAACTGAATTTCGACTTTACGTCCGTTCCCTAATTGTAAAATAATCGCCTTTTGGAATCCGACCCAAAATTATCATCAACCTAATTATGATAATGTGCAAACTCAACTCCCCACATCTTAAGCGAGTTGCTTTCTTTATATAACCGAGTTTAGTTGAGTTGAGTTAGATTTGGTTACTAGGGTTTGCTATAGCTGGTTTTTGTGGTTAGAACTAAGACCATATGGGTTCACATTCACATCGTCCTTGGTACGAGGAGATTTGTGTGGTTGGAACTAAGAACTTTATGGACTCACATCACCCTTTGTATAGGGAGATTGACATGCAATGGTGTAGGAATAGAACAATGCTTCACTGATTAAAGTATATATGTGTAATATTTTGGTCTGATCGTGTGGTGTAATGGTACCTTGTGGCGGTTAAGTCCCTATAGTCTCAGGGTCCATTCCACGGGTATAGGGAGGACCCTTGATTCTTGGACATAATGTTAGGGTCTAGCATTAAAAAAAAAATAACATGTGCATGATTTTGGTTATGACCTTTAACTCAAAACATAACTCTATGTTTATTAGGTATTCACATTTTTATTGTCATTTAATTCTACACATACATAGCATGCTACCTAAGTGGTAAGTTGGGTGGGCTCTTGTCAAGACCAAACCGGATTTTAAATTATGTGGACAATTATTCTTCATCAAATTGAACATTGTGAATTGAAGATGTGGTTCATCTTAGGAGGTCACAAGTTCAAATTTAAAGAGAGGTGGTGTCTGTACACTTCCATAAACTAAGGTATATACACCTCCATAGACTTTAATAGTCAAATTGTTATACAGAAGGGATCCCTTGTCCCATAAACAAAGGTGTATCATACACCAATTTGGTGTCTAGCTTGGCACACTACTTACTTGAAATTGTATATTATTTTGCGATATCAACACTAAGTGGTGAAACGTTATTATTGTCAACTATCTTTGAAAAGTAGCTACATTATCACCAGAGACAATATAAATACTAGTTAATACTAGTTACATAGCTCCATTATTAGCTTTTTTTAATTTGTTAATACTAGTTACATATATTAATTATATAAATATATATAATAGTTATACAATATATTAATATTATATATGGATGAAAAGATATAGGGAAAAAAAAGGTTTTTGATAATTTATTTATTTTATATGTGAAAGGAGAAGGAGTTAGGGATTGTGCAGGTATTTTTTATTATTATTATTGTTGTTGTTGTTGTTGTTGTTATTCAAGGATATGGGAACAAAGGGACTTTTACAAAAAGGGAGGATATTGGTTATTTCTTGTAAGGGAGGGACCCAGGGGGACTTTAAAGATTTTTCAACTCGGGTGCAAAGAGAACCATGGTGAATGAATGCATATGGAGAATTAATGGAGGTTAATGTGAAATTGACAATTTTTAGCTAACATGACACAAAATACATGAACTCGTCGAAACTTTAACAGACTGCCAAGATGGTCAAACGAAGATGGTTTTGTTCAAACAAAATATGAACACAACCAGTACAACAAGCTGAACAGAGTGACACTAACTTTGGGACATGACAATTCCAAAAGGGAAAGACGACAAGTATCTAAGACTCAACTCAACCACATGTACTCGAAGAACTCATCTATCACAGCTTGATAAACTATATGCAAGAAATGATGTATTATCTAGATATCAACTCATCACACCCGAGGCACTAATTAGTAGAAAAACCCCTAAATGAGCATCTCAATGATTCTCCTATCATCTAACAGTACAATAGGTATCGGGATGGAATCAAAGAAATGATCCCTTAGAAGACATGTATTGAAAAATAATCCAAGTTGTATACTGTTAATGTTACAATTTACTAAATTTTAACACTACAGATGGAAGGGGTCTCTAAATCCATCTGCAATGTTAAATTTAGTAAATTGCACAAATTCATTATTAAAATTATAATTTTTCACTCCTAGAATGACACAACTAAAAATGACCAATTGTTATGTGGTCATTTTTAGTTTAGTTCTTATTTCGTGACCAAACTGGTCATTTTTAGTTTAGTTCTTATCTCGTGACCAAATTGATCATTTATCTTGGTCATTTTTAGTTAGTTCACTTAAAATTTCTCAATTTTGGTCATTTATCCCTTGAACAAGTTGTGGTGACCAAATTTTTTGGTCACCTGGTCACTTATCTCTCATTTTGTACTAGTGTATTGTCCTTCATCTATAAACAAAATGTCTTTTTTTTATATATCTCCATATTGGATAAATACATCCTTCCACGAATTTTTGTATATATCCAGTACTTCACCAATATATGCATACATTGAGGAACTATAAATAGTATGTTTACATTGCTCCCGACCCCAAATAGAAACAAAGTCCTCATTCTTCAACAGTTCAAATCTAGCAACAATTCTTTTAATTTCCATGCGTTCCAATGAAGAAACCACATAGCAATGTCAAAATGTTATCTTGCAGCATTGATAATATCATGGATGAACATCTACGCATAATAATGGTAGTAGTTATGGAAAAAATGAGGTTGTTTGAAACATGTTTCTCTTTTGGAAAACATTCGAACTCCAAAGAGAAATCCCTCCACTCTCAAGACCAATAATTTATTTTGCGTAGATCTTTGGACTACATACAAAAATCGTAACTAGATATATAACCAGAACAATAATATTTTACTCTTTAATACAAGAAAGTTATTGATCACAAACATGCAGTTGTAAATTAATATCTTAGATTCAGAAGAAATACAAACAGCACCCAACAAGCTAAGAAAATGCATTTATTATTTAAAATGTTCATAGGTTACATTTAATGTTTCTCACTTTTAAATGAGGCAATGAAGGTTCTAATATCAATTGATTTATCTATTTTACATAAATCCTGCCAGATTCCATGTATCATATCACCATCTTCCTTAGTGGAAGATATATTGTAAGGCTTATGCAAAATACAATTTTTAGATGGATGAACGTTCACATCATCACCCTCCAAAACAAACATTGATGTATTACTTTTGAAGATCTCACTAGGAACTCTTCCCACACCTTATCCATCTTTGTGTGCCCCTTCCTTCATTATCTCTGGTACTTCTCTCTCCAAACCAAAAATAAATAAAACTCAGTCCCCAATTTGTCTTTGTCCAAATAAATTTCATAAACAAGGGTTTCCCTTCATTGACTCCACATTTAGATGACCAAATTCCAAAATCGAATTTTGAAATACATACTTTCAAAACTCGTATCGCATTTGGTCGTGATTTATATAGTTTTCCCTTGAACTTAATTTCATGGTCTTCATTGGTACTTTCATTCACCTTTTTTCATTTTTGGGAGGCTTTCTGATAAAATAAAAAACCTTCCATTTCGAATATCAACAACATTTTTTCATGAGAAGCTGCACCGAAAATCATGTGTGTTATATATCCTATAATAAATTTGTTTTACCAAAATTATAGAAAGGATCATTTTCTCCAACCTATCAATGATTGGATAATAGTTGATTGGATACTAACAATGTTGGAGCTACCATGTTTTTCTCCCAAATCCCTACCTGGTTCAATAATCTTGAAGACTACCAACTCCATGCTTGGTTGGATAATCTATAAGAGCTCTTCGATCCTTGCTTGGTTGGATAATCTATAAGAGCTCTTCGATCCTTGCTTGGTTGGATAATCTATAAGAGCTCTTTGATCCTTTCTCTTGGTATGGGGAATCCACGTTGAAAAAAAATTGAATCGCCTTGACCTACAAATTAGGAGGTATGCATTTTTTTATTTTTAGCTTTTGAAAATAGAATGCAATCTTCAAACATTAGAAAAACATTGATTGGAAGATAGATAATGACCTTCTTGTTTTTCCTTCATTGTTTGTCCATATGTATGGAAATTCTTTGTGGATTCTCCATCACCCTCATCATCTTCATTGATTTGTTTTATTGGAGGATTCCTTAGAGTCCTCTATACTTTTATGTCTAGTAGATAAGGAATTTGAAAAAGTTAGTGAACATAAGCAACATTAAAAATGAGATATAATGAAAGGAGATATTTGAAAACATTAATACAATTACCTTGATTTATAGGAAATTCTTGATAAGAACCGTTCATAAACAGTTATTGATGTACTTTCTCCACAATAGAAATAAGACAGAAATAATTAATCTATTTGGTTACCTAGTCAAAGAACAAAGAACTCTACTTCCAACATACAATGAAAGAATTGTACCATCATAAGAGATCAATTTGGAAACCATGTGATCCTAGAACTCTTGTATCCTTTATTTTGTAAAAACATGGTTTCTCGAATTAACATGTGAATAATTTGACAAATGTAAATCAATAAGTGGCTGTCATGTCCCAAATTTGGAATTGGGTCACAATGGCCTAATCACATTAGCCATATTCATTAGAGTTTGTAAAATTGATGTTAAGGGTCAAATAATTGCCAAGGAGGAAAATTACTAGTTTCCTAGATTTGGGGTGGAAGCTTTGGGATTTGGAATAAGGGGGATAATAAATGATGTTTAGACATTAGAAGGGTTCAAGTATTTAATAAATAGAGTGAATAAAGAAATTCAAGAGAAATCCTAAGTGACAAATGGTTTTGTAGACATATGGAGGATGTGGGACCCACACTAGCTTGATTTTTCATAATACATGGTATCTCTCTTTTGCAAATTCGAATTAATGGGAATGTGAACACTCTTGGGTGAGTTGGTAAGTCATAACACATGTCATTGAGCATATTAGGTCGAATTTGGAAGGATTGGTAACCTCCATGGAAGATAAAGAGTCAAAGTGGAAGTTTGTGGACACTTGGGCTAGATTCCCTAGCCCCTATGACACCAATGATGGAGAATCTATGACAACTATGACAAATTGCAGACCTGACCTCTGACATCTGACCACTATGACATGTCAGCCCCAAAAATAGGCTCAAAGAAGGCGAATTTGGGAGTTGGAGAAGCCAAAGAGACTCAAAATCGAATTTGGGAGAAGATGGAAGGTTGGAACTAGGAGACAAGTGGCAAATGTGGAATATTTCCTAAATGAAAATCTATTGAATCTATTGAGATAATTTCGACCCTTAGAAGGCTAATGTTGGTTATAAAATGTAGAAATGAAGTATGAGAATGGCTTTTGATCATTTGTAGAATTTGCAATTGCATTTGTGAAGAGGGAGAGCTAGTGGATGACTAGTTTCTTGCCTTAGCCAATTTCGAGGGTGAAAGATTCCCATCCAAGTTGGCAATTGGAAAGGCCATTCAGACCTTTCATTTGGAGATTTAATGGAGTCTTTATTTGCAGGTGTAAGCTACAGGGAAGCTCATGGTTTCTTCTATTGCAGCTCGCTCCTTCAACCATTTCCATTTTTGATGGCATATTCTTGATCCTTGAGGGAGGGCGTTTTTGGTGAGCTATTGTACTCTTTGGGGGAGCTTCTAATGCCCCATTTCTTTTGTAATATGAATTAAATACTCTGTTCTTCATCTCCAGAAAGTTTTAGGTCGAAATTCCAAGTAGAAATGTATAAATCTCATTTTTAATGGAAGAACAATGCCATTTTTCCACTACCTTGTTGTGAACCAATGTATTGATGATGATTTCGAATGAATGGATGATTCTCTGATATATTTGTGATCAATATACTGCCATGGATGTCTTCTACAAGTTTCATGTACTGTACTTGAGCATTTGAAGCATTTTTACTCAGTTTAGTTGTATTGGGAGGTGAAATAGTGCCATTTCCCCAAGGGTCGAATTGGGGATTTTTGCAGTTGAATGGGAGAGGGTGAGAACAGTTGTAATAAACCATTAATGGTGCATATGAGACCTTAATAACATACTTAACACATTACATACCTCTGTTCATAAATTTGAGTGGGTTTGGAGGCATTTGGGAAGCAATTTTCAGTACTTACCTCAGGGGGATTTGAACCCCAAATTACTAGTAAAATTGCATACTTGGTCCAGAATCTTAAGAGAGTTTGCAGAGGTCTTTTGGTGGCCATATGTTATCCCTGAACATCATATTCAATTCCTAATATCATTCATAAACCTTCCTTGAATATTTGAAGGCATTTGGAGTCAATTTGAGACCTAGAGACCAACACTAGTCAAAGGGAAATCACTAGTAAAGTTACCTACATTGACCAGAATTGAAAGAGTATTTGCAGAAGTGTTTTAAAGGTACAAAGGCATCCCTGAAACACATATTTATGTTCTAATATCATTCATATACCTTCTCAGAAGATTTGGGATCATTTGGGGCAAATTTGGGACCTAGAGATCGAAACTAGTCCAAGGTCGAACCAAGGAAAAAAGTGGAAAATTGCAATTTTAATAAAATTCCTAACAAGGGACATTACAGTGGCAAGTTCTCATCCTTCCAGTCCATATCTCTATGCAGAGTAGACACATTCTCCCCTTCCAATCCAATTATCCAGTACTGTATAATTTTTAAGGTTCCGCTGGAATTGTGTATAGTTTGTCCATCCTTCTGATGGATTCAATGTTAGTTTGGTATATGTTGGGAAATATTTTCAAATTCGACAAAAAAATCAGGATTTTGCAAAAAACATTCGTTGTAGGAATTTCTGGCAGCGAAAGCCTTAATGGGTCTGCTACAAGAATCCTAACGTTGGGGTGGCAGGTGCGGGTGGGGTCTTATTTGATCCCGGAGGAAATAAAATTGAAACTTTCTCGT
Organism: Larix kaempferi; assembly: GCA_027924585.1. Classification (NCBI taxonomy): domain Eukaryota; kingdom Viridiplantae; phylum Streptophyta; class Pinopsida; order Pinales; family Pinaceae; genus Larix; species Larix kaempferi. The sequence goes on along the minus strand of BSBM01000435.1, from coordinate 13,214,218 downwards.
GGGGATTAGGAATCAGGACAAACAATGAAGCTGAATGGCTTGCTCTCATCTTCTCATTCAATATGATCTCCTCCCTCAGCATTGATAATCTCAGAGTTTATGGGGATTCTAGACATGTCATTCAAACAATGAGAAGGGGTGTTGCCCCTCAAGGATCGAGAGCTTACAGGTACATGCAAAGAATAAAATCTAATCCTCATTTTTCTCAGTCTTCTTTCTTCCACATCTGTCGAGCGAACAATAAGTTAGCGGATGAAGCGGCCAACAAAGGAATGTTGTTAGATATTGGGCACATGGAGGGTCTCAATGGTGCCTTGGGGTTTCAATTCATACCCTAATCTATTTGATTAATGGTCACAATTGTTATAGTTATGGAATTGAAGGGGTTTAGTGGCTTGAGGGTCCCCCTTCCCCCGTCTTCCACCGTCGGCGAAGTTTCTCGTGCCCCTGCCACACGCCACCCTCTCCACCGCGCATGGCACATGGGCCCTCGTGGTGCTGTCAGCTCCCACGAGCCGTTAATAACTCAGCCATCTGCCTCTCCCTCGCAGTGCTACGAAATGGCTCGTCCCCTCTCCAGTGCGCTGAACCGGCTCTCTCTCGGCGACTTGGGCTCACCTTCCTCCCGTCCTGGTCTGTTAATCCACCTCAGGGTGGGCACCATGCAGAATATAATGGCGGCCATAGCCGCGTTGAGCTGCACCATGGTTGAAGTTAAGCTCTCTGTGCGAAATACCTATAACGCAGTCTGCACCAGTGTGGATCAGCATGAGGAAATGGCTAAGGATTTAAGCTACACCGTGAACCAGCTAGCATGCCAGGACTCCAGAATTGACGACCTGGAGAGAAATTTGTTTGAATTGATGGGCAAGGTGGATAATTTGCAGGAAGACATTGCTGTCATCACCGGGAAAACGCAGGGAAGCTGCGTCCATGGCAGTCTGACGGTTAACCAGGAGATAAAGCAGGAAAGGAAGGACGCGGCCTCTGTTTATTTTAAAAGCTGTGGATAGTTAGCAGTCTCAGTCCAGGTTCCACTTTTTTGATGTTTAAGACTCTATGTTTTTTTGTATAATCCTCAACAATCAGTTTATCAGGGTCTATCCCTGCTCTACTTTGAACAGTTTCAGAAAGGATTTGTTTAGAACTCTTACAGGCAGGCAGTTAGAATCTTTAGCTCTAAACTTTCAGACACCTGCTACTCTGTCAAATTTTTTTGAAAGCTTGTAATGAATGGCTGTGCACATCCTTTATAAATATACCTATTTTCCCTGTTCTTGTTAAAAAAAAAGAATCCTAACGTCCTATATTATGATGCTACAAAGGTGATACATAACGCGCACGCATTATGTATCACTATAACACGCGCGTGTTTTGGTTAATATAACCAAAATAAATAAATAGTCCACGGACCGCGGCCTGTTGTTTACCCACTCAAAATCGGAACGCTCAAGAGATTTCGGCTTGGAAAAACGCATTGGAGAAGTGAAGGGAGGCCAAATTCGAAGCTCAACAAGGGAGATTTCATCTTGCAAGGAGGATTCGAAAGGTAAGCATCCAAATACTTTCCTCATTTCATGATTAAAAATATAAATTTTTATGTTGCCCTAAATTAAAAATCTTTGTAAATGAAATTCCTAAACTAAAAATTTTAAAATTTTTTATTTAACATATGTTAATTCCCCCCTACTATCAATCCCCTTAATGAATTTTGCATCCACCCAAGCAATAAGGGATTTGAAAAAAAACTAAAATGGAAAGTGGAAATTGAATCCCAACACCAATATTTTTTCCACATCTATTGCAAATTGGAAAAAAAAAACATCCACCATTTGGATAGGAGGAGGAACTATGGACTATAACCTAGGTTGGTTTCTAGACTTGACTCAACCAAACCCTATGTTTTTTTCCCACACATTCTTTTACCCTAAAAATTTTCAACGAATGCTTGTGAATCCAACCCAATGGCATGATGTATTTTACATCATCCCCCAAACCCCAAGGGACTAGGTTCCCCTCCTTTGCAGACACACCGCTTACTTTGTTGCTAAGATGAACTAGCACATCTTTTTTTACCCCCTTCACCACCAAGATGTTAGACACAATGGCTCACTGAGAGGGGGGGGTTGAATCAATGAGCTTGCACTTATTAACAATTTCAACTTATTCTCTCAAATCTTATATCATTAATTACAAATTCACTTCAATATCATATTCATCAATAAACTATATCACATGTCATTCATTAATCAATACACATTATCATCAACACATTACAAGAGACAAGATATAAGCTTTGTAAAAAACTTATAATTGGAGACTTTAATCTCTAGAATGGACTACAACCCAAAGTGGCACCAACCACAAGATAATTTTGTTAGCTGCAACTGATTGGGATGCACCAATACCCCAACAACCATAGATTTACAAATGATATTTCAAACTCTTCTTAAGTCTGCAAATTACATACATCATCAACCAGAAGCCCTTGTTTGTTTCCAAAGCACTTCATCATTCTAATCAAGCACTCATTATTCAATATAAATTCATTATGTCCATCAACAAATATCACCAATCAGATCACATCTTCATTCTGTCATCATTATTCATGTCATATCAATATGTTTCCATATCTCCATTCATACACTTTACACTGTCCATATGCACATAACAACATTCTTCCCATATCATTAGTCATCTCTTCATCATTCTACTAGCATGTCTTCATTCTTTCCATCAATATGCTGCCTCAGTTTAACCCAAAATAAAAGAGAGAAAGAGAGATTGTTTTACTGCTCCACCTGTTGCTGCTCCTTCACCAAAAACTGTCCTCATCTTCCCGACCCCCCAACCCCCGAGATCAGAGCTCACCTCTATCTCCCGAATTCTCCCCCGAATTCTCCCACGAATTCTCCCCTGAATTCTCCACACTCACCACACAAAAAAAAACCATCTTGTTCTTCATTTATACTTCTCCTTTCCATGTATTTAGGAGGCCGACTTGTCTTTTTGTTTTTATCAATTCAAATATGTCAAATGATATTTTTATTTCCATGTTATCCTTAACCAATAAAAATACATATCTTTGCCACATCATCATGGTCTTTATGCCCACAAGGACCCATAATGTATGCCTGCAATGGTCATATGAAATGATATTTATGTTTTTAATGTATGCCTGAGATTATATTTATGTTTTAACGTGTTCGTTCTTACACAAAGTTTGTACATTTTTCATTTTTGAGGGATGTAATTATAACACATGTATGCGTTTCCAATGATTTGTTTTTTTTAGTTTTTTATTGCAGTGACAACCATGGATTCACACTCAGACATCCAAAGAGAAATTCAGAGGCTCAGAGAAATTCGAGCCTCAATAACTATTGTTGATGATAGGCATCTTATGCTTGCATCCAATTTGGATGCAATGATAGAGACCTTTAGTAGGTCTAATGATGCACTGCAAGATATTGCCACATTCAGAGAAAGAAATAGGCAACAATATGAGGATGGAATAAGCTACAAAGAAGCACCAAAGAAGTTAAGAAGTTGAAAATAACAAAACAACATATGTTTTCCCTCTTTAGAGATCCGTAGACGGGTGAAATCCCAAATGCAAACAAAAGGCATATTTCTATCGAGTGGTGTACATATCAACCATTCATAGATAATTGGATAGATCGATGGTACATGGTGTTTGATGTACCACCACACAACAACAGGGAAATGCCTCTATATTTTCTGAGAAAGATGTACGCAGAATTTGTGATGGGGAAGCATGTTAACTATTTTGATATCTTGGAGTACCAGGGCGTTGGGATGGGGATGCCTCAGCAACGTCCCAATGCGAGGCACATAGATCCCAATCTCCTAGTAGCTCCACCTTGTAGGCAGATACCCAGGCCAGATGTGCCTCCTACACATCAGTTGGTCCCAAATACACAGGAGTCATTCCTACTATTGGCACAGGCGGTTGTTCACCATAGCACGTATCTTCAAGGTACGTACCAAGCAGGGCCATCAGAGCCACCATCTATGGGTGGAGTAGAGCCACCACCTGTCGGTGGGGTAGATCCACCACCTCTCGATGGGGTAGAGCCACCACCTTCTAGTGGTTGAGGAGCATCTAGTAGTGGCACTAGACCTGCACATCATGAGCACAGCCGAGAGCCCCACCCATGCACAGTATGCGGCTTGCTTTGGTCTTGTCCAAACAGATGCTACCTTTACTGGGTATTTTACACAAGTAAGTAAGTGGTTAACAATTTAGTGTCATTTGTAAATTATTTTTCCTTACTGTACACATATATATAGATTGCTAATATTTTTAATGATTTTAAAACTTGTAGTTGCTACAAGAAGGGCACGAGGTTGAAGACCTTTGCACTAATGATGCAGAGCATAGTCCAGAGGCTCATGCACCAACACCGTCCGATGTAGAAGATGTTGTCATACTTTTAGTGACAACAACTCACAATGAGGTAACTATTTCAACATGAAATTATTTTAATACATGAGTAAATCTAGTTAACAATTTAGTGTCATTTGTAAATTATTTTTCCTTACTATACACATATATAGATTTCTAATATTTTTACTGATTTTAAAACTTGCAGTTTCTACAAGAAGGGAATGAGGGGCAAGAGGCTCATGCACCAGCACCGTCCGATGTAGACGATGTTGTCATACTTTTAGTGACAACAACTCACAATAAGGTAACTATTTCAACATGACATTATTTTAATACATGAGTAAATTCAGTTAACAATTTAGTGTCATTTGTAAATTATTTTTCCTTACTATACACATATATAGATTTCTAATATTTTTAATGATTTTAAAACGTGTAGTTGCTACGAGAAGGGAATGATGGGAAAGAGGCTCATGCACCAGCACCTTCTGATGTCGACAATGTTATCATACTTTCAGTGACAACAACTCACAATGAGGTAACTATTTCAACATGACATTATTTTAATACATTCAAGTAAATCCAGTTAACGCTTTAGTGTCATTTGTAAATTATTTTTCCTTACTATAAACATATATAGATTGCTAATATTTTTAATGATTTTAAAACTTGTAGTTGCTACGAGAAGGGCATGAGGGGAAAGAGGCTCATGCAGCAGAACCTTCTGAGTTACAAGATGTTGTCATACCTTCAGCGACAACATCTCACGCTGAGGTAACTATTTCAACGTGACATTATTTTAATACATGTTAGTTTGTTATCACATGTTACTTAATTAATGCTACACGATCTAATATTTACAATTTTCTAAATTCTGGGTTGTAGATCCCCATCAGAGGGAAATGATTTCATCTAGTGATCTCCCCCCTAGTGGGAATACAACCGACAGCGTACCCATAGAGACACAACGGATGACAGACCGTTTCTTAGAATTGATTGAAGTATGCAATACATCGGTATGTATTTCATCATTGTCAGTTTGTTAATACATGTTATTTCATTGACCAATGCATTTCTAACTATATAAGTATTGGTGATTGTAGCCACTGGCCTCTATACTTACAAGACTGTCAGCAGTAGGATCTCCTCATAGTCCAAATGTGCAAAAGGGACAAGTGTATAAGAGAGGCTCCATGTTAGGAACCTATGTCAACCCTTCTCTTTACTTTGTTAGTGTATTGTTGTTGGACGCATATGCTTTGTAAGTCGTCCCGTAGTATTATATGTCCCATGGTATTGACCCATAGTATTGGGCATAGACTTAGTATATAAGTGTGTGTTGAGGCCAATGAAGGTACCGTGAAGTTATTTGTATTGAGCTTGCTCAAAGGAGGTTGCCCCCTCAAAGTGGCCTGCAATCAATAAAGCGATTCTGAGTTCTGTTATTTCTTCTATCTCGTGTATTTTCATTAATTAATTGTTGCAGGTTCTTCACATCTGGTATCAAAGCACTTTCTTGGGCTCGTTGGGTGGAATTTCTGCCAAAACAATTTTCTCGCATCTGTTGCAGGTTCAGATCTGGGAATAATCCCTATATGCTTTACTGTGGGAAGTACTTGGGCATAAGCCCTAAAAATCATTGTGAGGAGTACCACAAAAACCCTAAAGTAGATGTCCCATTGAGAGGACCTGCCAGCGAAAAGGGCAACGACCCCTACCTGATTGACTAGTTCCCACCCGTGAGGTAAACCAAGAGTTGTCGTTTGTGGCAAAGCGGTTATCAGTTTTACCTGAGCCGTGGAGTGAGAGGTATTTCCCCAATACGCAATCCGTCAGAAAACATTGGTGCCAAGTGAATCCCCTTAACCGTTAGGAAGCCGAGCATACGGGGTCCATATCTATTTCCAAGTTATAAATCACAAATTTTCTCTATCCAGAACTGTTGTTGATCACTTCCGCGTCGTTTCAGATCTATCTGTTGCTGATCCCTTCCGCGTTGTTTTAGATCCATCTGTTGTCGATCCCTTCTGCGCTGTTTCAGATCCATCTGTTGCTGATTCCTTCCATGTCGTTGTAGATCCATCTGTTTCTGATCCCTTCTGCGTTGTAGCATATCCATTCTAAAAAAAATGTTTTTCTCCATATCTCCTTGTTTTCACTTTGTTTCCCTTGAAACTTCCCTGACACCCCTGTAATCCCATTCTGCATCTTTCATTCCTGAGGACCCTATCCCAAATTCCACTTCCCAAATCCAGAAATCCCACATTTGTCTATTTTTAGGGTTTGCCATAACTTCTTTAATTTTCACCTAATCGCCTTCAAATGTTTCCACCGCGTTCATTCCTTATTTCTACTTCTTTGTCCCTCTCTGAAATCCTCTTTTTATGCTTCCCTATCCATTCGAAAGTGTCGAAAACCTAGTCAAACCCCAATTACCCATCATATTTTTTTCCCAAATCCAAATTTCCTTTTACTAAATCAACTTTTGTTTGTGTTTTTCTACCCATTCAAAAAAAAAAAACTCCTGGTTATGGTTGTCACCCGCGTAGGAGCAAAAACCATGGAGGAAGCACTTGCAGCCATCCAAACCAAACTCCAAGATCTGGATGAAAAATTTCTTGACATCCATCTTGAGCATTCAGCCATGAACAACAAACGACAATTTGAGTCTTCATCAGACAATGGGTTCTCTTCTTCCAACAATTTCTATGGTCCGAAGCTTGATTTTCCTCGCTTAAATGGTACTGATCCGACTGGCTGGATCTATCGTGTAGATCAGTATTTCAGTCTACATAATACTTTTGATGTCAACAAAGTTCCACTTGCATCCTTTCATTTGGAACAGGAATCTCTTCAATGGTACCATTGGTACATCAAGGCTCATGAAGAGACAAAATGGCCAAATTTTTTCTAGCTCCTTTTGCAAAGATTTGGTCCTAGTGCTTTTGATGACTTCACGGGAGCCCTCACTAAACTTCTCCAAATTGGCACTGTGAGAGAGTATGAGACAGAATTTGAGAAACTAGCCAATCACACAGAAGGATTGTCTGACAAATTCTACAGGAGTTGTTTTATCAGTGGTCTTAAGGATGAAATCCGCTCAGAAGTTAAAATGTTCTATCCCAACACAATGATGGAAGCCCTGGGGTTGGCTAAGTTGGTAGAAGACAAGATTACATCCCAAAAACACTCCAGACCCACTTTTGTTCCCTTCCGAAATATGGGTTCTCAACGACCTCCCATCCCGCCAGCTCTTCGACCAACTCCTATCAAGCATTTTTCTCAAACAGAGATGTAAGCACGCAAAGAAAAAGGGCTTTGTTATAATTGTGATGAGAAATTCACTCAGGGACATAGATGTGTTCAGCAAAAGCTCTATCTCTTGGATGTAGATTCTTCACCTGCCTCTGAAATTGGTGAAGAAGCTCCAGATACAATGGATGATCAGGTCGACATTCAGGAGCCACCTATTGACCCTCCGTCTCAGGAAGACCACCTAGAGATATCTCTCCATGCTTTAGCCAAAATCACCACCCCCCAAACAATGCGGGTTAGGGGTTACTTCAAGAAGCTTCCTCTTACAATACTCATTGATTCTGGTAGCACTCATAACTTCATTGACCCTCGGATCGCCAAATAAGCTGATTGTTTTGTCCATCCTTGCTCCAACTTTGAAGTCATGGTTGCTAATGGGGGCACCTTACCTTTCAACGAGAAGTGTCACAATGTGCGTATCTCTCTGGAAGATTATAACCTGCGCTCTGACATGTTTGCCTTGTCCTTAGGTGGATGTGATGTGGTTTTGGGCGTTCAATTGTTACACACTCTTGGCCCCATCTTATGGGATTTTGCTGAACTTTGGATGCATTTTTCAGTCATTGGGAAACAACACAAATTTATGGACTTACAACCAGGGTCTCTCCGCATCATCAGTTCACATCGCCTGGAAAGGATCCTTAAGAAGAATTCACATGGTGTCATCGCTCAGCGCCACTCCATTCAGATGCACCCATCAATGGTATCCACTACTTCCTTGGATAGATATGCAGGTTTCTTTGTTGAACCATTGGGCTTGTCACCTTCAAGAGACCTTTCCGGTAAGAATTTAGCCGCATCTACATCCCAAAAGGAAATGATGGCTATTTTGCATGAAATACATAAATGGAAACCATACCTATTAGGGAATTATTTATGCATCAAGACTGATCTCCAGCATCTGGAAAATTTCCTGGAACAACGGGTCTCCTCCCCAGCGCACCTTAAATGGGTTATCAAACTCCTGGGTTATGCCTATGCAATCACTTACAAGAAGGGTAAGGACAATCTGGTGGCAGATGCTCCTTCTCGCACATTGGATGACCCAGTTTCTCTTACATCTATTTCTCTGCTTGTTCCAAATTGGTTGCAATCTGTTCAACAGGGCTATCTCTTCTATGAACTCCAGGCTTCTCCATCGGCAGGGCACTCTGGGTTACTCAAAACATATGACCGAGAACAATGTAACTTCTTTTCGCAAGGACTAAAAATGGCAATTCAACAGATGTTGGATGACTGTCATACTTTCCAGGTCAACAAGGGTTAACCGACACTCCTTCGGGACTGCTCGAACCCTTCCCTATCCCTACACAGATTTGGACATTTATTTATATGGATTTACTTGAAGCGCTTCGGTGGTAAACTACCACATCTAAAATAACACCATATGAAGTAGTTTATGGACAGGCATCACCAGTTCCCCAGTTTAGGCAATTGACTCAGTTCTTCGAAACCGCGATCAGATTCTTCTCATTTTGCAAGACAATTTTCACATGGAACGAATTGGACTGAAACAACAAACTGATCCGCACCGTTCTAAGCGCACTTTTCACGCAACTGATATGGTTCTTCTTCATCTGCAGCCTTACACGCAATCCTCCTTGAAAATCAGAAGGCGTCAGCTTTTCTCTCAATCTATCACAGAGGTATTCATTCAGTGGCACGGAATGCAACCCGAGGATGCTCTAGGGGAACTATTCCTTCAGATTCCACATCAATTTCCACATCTAAAGCTTTGGGGACAAAGCTTTCTCTAAGGGAGAGGGGATGTTAGGAACCCATGTCAACCCTTCTCTTAAGTTTGTTAGTATATTGTTGTTGGACGCATATGCTTTGTAAGTCGTCCCATATTATTTGTTGATCCATAGTTTGTATTGGCCCATGGTATTGACCCATAGTATTGGACAGATATGCTTTGTAAGTTGTCCCATAGTATTATATTTCCCATGGTATGGACCCATAGTATTGGGCATAGACTTAGTATATAAGTGTGTGTTGAGGCCAATGAAGGTACCGTGAATTTATTTGTATTGAGCTTGCTCAAAGGAGGTTGCCCCCTCGAAGTGGCCTGTGATCAATAAAGCGATTCTGAGTTCTATTATTTTTGCTATCTCGTGTATTTTCATTAATTAATTGTTGCAAGTTCTTCACACTCCACTCCTAGAAAGGGTGTGGGTTTCCTCTATAGCAGACACACAAGAGATCCATATACCCCTCACCTAACAGGGGTCATTGATGCTGCAATTAGTGCCGCATCTACAATAGCCACAAGTCATACAAAGGTAACTATTTCAACATTAATCACAATGCATAGTATTTAACCATGTTACTATATTGTTTATTCATGCATGTCTAACTATTTCCCCATTTGGTGATTGTAGCCATTAACGACAGAAGTGCCCGACCCCTCTGCTCAATCCATGGTTCTGACCGGGTCTCCTCTCGTGGTGAGATGTTCATTAATGACCAAGTTTTTTTATTCAATTTACCCAAACATGTTGATCAATGTTGAATTGTTGAATTAATTGAGATATGATCTTTTATTTGCCGAGCACAACTATAGAGAGGCCTTCCATGAGCACATCGCTCACATCTATACCCCATGAGGATTTGGTGAGTGTTTGTCATAAATAATTTGGCCATAAGTTAATTTTTTAAGTTTGTTAATGGTAGGGTATTAGTGTAGTTATTTAATAAAAATAATGATTTTTTTTTGCAGAGTCCTAAGATGCAGAGCGATCCCAGGGAGATGGTCGATAAAGGAAAGTCGGGGAAAAACAAGCAAAAGATTGATTTTTGATGTTGCATAGTCTTGTATATATGTATTTTGACATAGATGTACACATTGTTGTACTTAGGGATACATGTACATTGACAGGCCATATGAGGGCCAACTACTTTGCCATATTTTGTATTACAAACATCCGACTATCAATGCATGATACAATATATTCCATATTTTTTCTTGAGCTTCCACTTGTGCTTGTGATGATTTATCTCTTCCACAAATTGATAAATTATGCAATTGAAATTTATATAATTACATTTTAAGCAATATTTATTCTCTTACATTTATTGCATTAATCAATTAACATCTCACCATTGTGTTATGAAAACATTATCTTAATGGAAAAGACTAATAATATCTTTCAACAGTTCAATGAACTTAGCACATGCATGCTAATTTGATATCTAATTTAAAATTGTGTTTTTTGTCAAATCCAAGGGTTCATACCCATTTATCAGGATTATGGTTGCAAGGAAAAAACAAAAGTTAACAAAATAAGTCAAAATATGTTTGAATAACCTATGTCATAATAGTAACATGCTACACATATCATCAATGTAATCCTATGATATTTTCAGAAACTAAGAGGAAGTCTAATAGAGCTACACATTTCATCAATGCTACTGTATTTCATCAAACGATACGTACATGAGCATCTATGCAGTTCGGTTGAAGTGTGCCTACTCTAGCATGCTAAAAATAATGGCAAAGTATCAAGTACAATGACAAGGAATGCATAACTAAAGTGTAATAAAATTCATTGGGCCTTCATGTATATATGGTCAAATATATGTAACAAATATACCCTAGTTTATTCCAATATGCTAACCAATAGTTGGTCATGAATTCACTCTCATAAGATCGTTTAATATATAAACCCTATCCTTACTAAACCCTAGTATGTAAGACCTTGGTTTGTGCTTTACCTCTTTCATATGTCCATTTTCCACTTGTCATAATGCAAACGTAATCATACGGAATCCATGGAAAATGAAATACCTAACTAGTTTAATGATATTCCTTGATAATGTTGTTTTGATGAAGGAAAATAAGATGTTCATGGTCCTATGTTTTTAAAAAGGATGTATTATCCTCATATGAAAATTTATTTAAAATTGAATGTTCTTGATTGATACAAACAATGATGTAATGGTTGTTCATTGTGATTTGGCAAGTATTCCCCCATAACTTGATGGCAAATTTTCATGGTGACTTTGATCTAACAAAGCTAGCAAGGATCAAGGGGATATCATCGATGAAACATTGCCTCCATTTTTTATTTAGAACTTTGAATTCTTAAAAATGACATTAATCACTCAAAATCCAAATATAGTGGAACACTAAGGAGTTGTTAAATGACGTCGCACACTAAGGACATAGAAATCTACCAAGGGTGCAGTGTGGTAGGTTTGGTTGCCACTCTTTGAATGTATAGTTCTAGGATCAAAAAAAAAAAAAATCAAAGTTGACCCCCATGTGCAAAACTGCACACTCCCTTACTGAACAAAACCCAAGTTTCCAAAATTGACCTAAAAGTTGACACCTGGTCCATGGGACCAGAGGAGAAGGGAACCCCTAGCACTATCCCGATATCCTGAATCCAACGGAGTCGATGGTTTGTTGATCCGAGCCACGGTCATCATTCTATGGCTCGTCCCATCTGGCATCCAAAAGGCCTTCAAGGACACCAGTTGGATACCTACCGGGGCCATAGAATTCCAACCATGCAACAAAACCAGGTTCCAAGGACTCCTGCAAGTGTGTCTAGGAAGTTTCCAGCTAGGAACGCTAGCCATAAGTCCCCGGTCGATGATTTTGCAAAGATGACCCCCATGTGCAAAAAATGCACACTCCCTTACTGAGCAAAACCCTAGTTTCCAAAATGGACCTACAAGATAACACTTGGGCCATGGGACCAGTGGAGAGGGGCACCCCGACCACCATTCTGATGTCCTGAATCCAACGGAGTTGACGGTTTGTTGATCCGAGCCACGGTCGTCATTCTATGGCTCGTTCCATCTCGCATCCAAAAGGCTTTCAGGGACACCAGTTGGATACCTACCGGGGCCATATAATTCCAACCGTGCAACAAAATCGGGTTCCAGGGAGTCCTGCAAGTGTTTCTAGGAACGTTCCAGCTAGGAATGCTAGCCATAAGTCCCCGGTCAATGATTTTGCAAAGTTGACCCCCATGTGCAAATATTGCACACTCCCTTACTGAGCAAAACCCTAGTTTCCAAAATGGACCTACAAGATGACCCCTAGGCCATGGGACCGATGGAGAGGGGCACCCTGAGCACCATTTTGATGTCGTGAATCCAATGGAGTCAAGGGTTTTTCGATCCGAGCCACGGTTATCATTCTATGGCTCGTTCCATATTGCATCCAAAATGCCTTCAAGGACACCAGTTGGATACTTACCGGGGACATAGAATTCCAACCGTGCAACAATACCGAGTTTTGGGGAGTCCTACAAGTGTTTCTAGGAAGTTTATAGCTGGGAATGCTGGCCATATGGCCCCGGTCGATGATTTTTCAAAGTTGACCCCCATGTGCAAAACTGCACACTCCCTTACTGAGCAAAACCCTAGTTTCCAAAATGGACCTAAAAGTTAACACCTAGGCCATGGGACCGAAGGAGAGGGGCACCTCTAGAACTATCTCGACGTCCTGAATCCAACGAAGTTGACAGTTTTTCGATCCGAGCCACGGTCGTCATTCTATGGCTCATTCCATCTCGCATCCAAAAGGCCTTCATGGACACTAGTTGGATACCTACCGAGGCCATAGAATTCCAACCATGCAACAAAACTGAGTTCCGAGGAGTCCTGCAAGTGTGTCTAGGAAGGTTCTAGCTAGAATTCTAGCCATAAGTCCCTGGTCGATGATTTTGCAAAGTTGACCCCCATGTGCAAAACTACACAATCCCTTGCTGAGCAAAACCCTAGTTTCCAAAATGGACCTAAAGGTTGACACCTGGGCCATGGAGCCGGAGGGGATGGGCACCCCAAGCACTATCTCGATGACCTGAATCCAATGGATTCGTCGGTTTTTCAATCCGAGCCACAGTCTTCATTTTATGACTCATTCCATCTCGCATCCAAAAGGCCTTCAAGGACACCAGTTGGATACCTACAGGAGCCATAGAATTCCAACCGTGCAACAAAACCGGGTTCTAGTGAGTCCTGCAAGTGTGTCTAGGAAGGTTCTAGCTGGGAACGCTAGCCATAAGTCCTGGGTCGGCGATTTTGCGAAGTTGACCCCCTTGTGCAAAAACTGCACACTCCCTTACTGAGCAAAACCCTAGTTTCCAAAATGGACCTAAAAGTTTACACCTGGGTCATGGGACCAAAGGAGAGGGGCCCCCTAGCACTATCTCGATGTCCTAAATCCAATGGATTCGACGGTTTGTCGATCCGAGCCACGGTCGTCATTCTATGGCTCGTTCCATCTCGCATCCAAAAGGCCTTCAGGGACACCAGTTGGATACCTATCAGGGCCATAGAATTCCAAGCATCCTGTAGTTTTGAAAATATATATATTTTCTTTTGAAAGGATAGCTAGTATGCAATTTCATAAGACAAAAGATGACGATGGTGGTACTTTGTAAAGGTATGATAATATTGGGAATTTGACTAAGTGATGAAAAACTGCCCTAAAGCAATTGTCTTATGAAGATGTCCACCATAATTCATAAGAAGAAGAAAATGCCCGCCATGACCTGCCATCCCATAGTTTGTTGAAATATCTATCTGACCATGGCCCTAGTTCAGATAGATATTATTTACAGACATTAAACCAAATTCAAATTTACAAACAAACCTCAACATTCGCTCCCTTGTGACAATCCATTGTCAGAGTTTCAGTTATTCTCTTACCCTTATCATAGCAACTGCAGACTCCTGAATGTCACCAGGAGCCTGTCAACCAGGTGACTACCAATAAATCCAGCTCCACCTGTCACAACAAATCGCAGGGACTTCCTCTTTAAACCCAGAGGCACTTTGGCCCCTGAATTCACCATCGTGTCTATTTTTGCAACAGTGTTTTCTACCGTGTTTTCCCGTTGTTGTCGTGTTGGTGAAGTTTCATGCTGCTCTATAGTTTTTTCATGTTGTTGTTAGCATGCTCATAAAGTTTCTTGTTGCTCTATAGTGCATTTATAATTGAGTATTGCTTAAAAAAATTGTATTAAATGAATTTGTACTAATTATAATATTTATATATATATATATAAATATTATAAAAAAAAATAATGTATAACCATGCATAAGTCAAAAGGAAGGTTCATGTAGGACAATGTTTAAAGTGACTATTCTTCTCTTTGTATTTATAAATGTTAAAAAAATATATAATGTATAAACATGCATAAGTTAAAAGGAAAGCTTTTATGCATTAGTTCAATAGTTAAAGAGAGTATTTTCATTCTTCTCTTTGTAGGATTTCACTTTAAACTTAAATTTATTAATTTTTTCATTAAAGTGATATCATTTAAATTTGTATTGATTTATATCATTTTAATAATATACATAGTATTGCCTGTTCTATTTATATAAGAAAATATTTTTCTAATAAATATTATTGAAACATTATCAAACAAGTTAAGATGCCAGTTAAGACGTCAATGGTGCACTTCATGGCCTTTATTGAGAAATCCTATGATGTTAGGCAACTAGATATAACAAATAAATAACATAAAGCCAAACACATAAATAAGCATGTCATCACCATTATAGTATCTCTTTAAGTTATTTATTATTTTATGACAAATTTCTTTAATAGAAGGGTCGCTTATCATGTATATAGCATAAATATTAGGTACTAAGTTGTTTGCAACCATAGGAGGACTAAAGAACCAGAATAGGCTCTTTGTAAATATGGTAATTTGAATTGCTTTGTCAAAGATATATTCATTATGGAGATGGAAATGTTAATTTCACTTAATAATCTAAGTTCAATATATAAATTTGAATCTACCTAAAAATGTTAGTTGTCGAATTATGACAAGTTGATTTGGATATTAAAAAAAGCTATTTCAATAAAGTCTTTTTAACAACAAAATACAAAATCCCATACCATATAGTTTTTTCATTGTCTTTGAAAATGAGTTTCTTTTTTATTCCATCATTATTTTGTTTACATAATAAATACATACACAACTAATTTATTTCACTTTTTGTAATAAAATATTTTTATTAATTTATTCTCTCAGTATGATTTTCATATTTTCAATTTTAATTTTCTTGTTTCATCTTTAGCCATTACTTAACAGGAATGAACTGCACTACAAAGACTGAAATAGACCGGATAAAAAAAAAAAGTTCACGACTCTGGAAGTAAGTGTCTGGTATCAGCAATATATGCTCAATTATAAAAGGTGAGCGATTTGGTGGGCCATTCGGGTCCTTTTACCCATTACAAGAAGTCCCTATATTTTTATCTGTCTTTTCTAGAGCTAGAGTGACGACGACCTATCTATATTCTATAGGTGTTGATTCCTTAACAGTCGAACAAGCATTTGGTCCTGAAGCCCTATTGGCAAGCGCAAGCCAAATGAGAAAGCAAGATAAATCTGCCTTCTATTTTCTAGTAGTGATAATAATACCAAGAAGTGGAATAAATATGGTGAGGGCTCCAAATAGGAATAATAAATTATTATTCTGATAAATAAGTAGGGGTTAGGGTTCAGTTCATATGTCCAAATGTAAATAACGGAAGCTGACCTATATAGTTATTTTATAAGAAACTGCCATCATTACAGATGCAATTTTTTACATTATTGACATTATGGCCACAATACTCAAAAAGTATTTGTGCACTCATTGCCTAAAGTCAAAATATAAGAACAAAATACTGACATGAAATTCAATAAGATAGACATTACTGCCATTAATTTTATTATAATTTATACTCACTAAGAATAACCTATAAACAAAAATAAAAACAAAACAAATGAATATGAAACCCTAACCTTGAGATTATTTAGTTATTCTTAGGGTTGGTTGGGTATAAGTAGGTTTGAGCACTACTTGGGATTAGTTTTAGGGATGGAGTTTATTAAGTATAAGGGTGTGTTGTGGCTTGTAATTTTTAATTAAACATTTTAACTTAGGAGTAAGAAGTAAAATTGGTTTTGGTTGGTTGAACATAGTTTTAATTATTCATTTTCACATTTGATGTTATTTGGGAAAACTGGAATTCTGCATGGATATGTAAAACACAGGAATATTCAAGTTTTTGAGGAAATGTTAAGTGAAGATGCTTTATGAGTGGGAATGTCTCCTAAATTTTTATGTTTTTCTCTTCATTTGCTTAAGTTATTTCCACAAATACATGATAGTGTGTAAAAATGATAATTTAATCATCTTTCCTTGTATTATCCATCAAATGTAGTTTATTAATACATTATTTCTTTAAATTTAATTAAATATATATACATTTCATTTTAATAAATATTTATTATAATAACCTTACACTAGCTTGGATAAGGTGATCGACTTTGATTGAATACTTTGTTTGATTTGGAAAAGTGATCAACTATACCACAATATTTAGCTTAAAGAATTATCTCAACCACTTTTATCAAAATGTTGCTTAATCCTATAAGTTGGAAAAGTCCAATTCTATTTTTACTAAATAATTAATATAACATAAAATATTGACTTTTACATTTCTTATTTCCTATTAATTATTAGGAATTATGTCTTATTAGAAACTAATATATGTAAAGTGTAAATTTACTATATTAATAATATTTTATATTATGTTATTTAAATGAAAACATATTAATATGTCACTGTTACGGTTCTTGTTGATAACATAAAGTATTGAATAACTAAGTATGAGAAAGTGTAATTTTTGTTTTGTTTACTAAAGAACTGTATGGTTAATTTGGCTAATCCTTACAAGTTTGAAGAAAAGAATTAGTTAATATTTAGTAAATTGCATTCCATTGCATTATAAGCCATTAATTCCATAATAATTAGTGAACTCAAATCAAAAGTTTATGGCGGGAATTTCCCATCAGCTACCATGGCAAGAATTTCTAGAACCTTTGGCTTTGAAGGAATCACAAATTGGAACTCCTTCAACTACCTTGGAGTTCCAATTTTCAAAGGGAGGAAAAGGAAGGAGGATTGGCAAGGGTTGATCGATAAAATTAAGAAGAAGATCTCAACTTGAGGCTTTAGATGGATAAATCCTGCAGGAAAGCTTACCCTGATTAAATCCATCTTGAACGCCTATCTTATTTATGTATGCTCTATCTCCCTTGCACCCAGCTTTATAATCCAAGCAATCAATAAAGAAATTCATAACTTTCTCTGGTAAGGGGGCAGAGCAAGCAACACCAAGAAGTACCACCTAATAAATTGGAGCATTGTTTGTAGCTCTATGTCGAGAGGAGGGGCTGGTGTGAAGGATCCAAATTTAATGAACTTAGCTCTTGGAGCAAAACTCCTGTGGAGACTCGTCTCGGACAAAGATACCTGGTGGAAGAAAGTGATGCAGAAAAAATATATGAGGGGAACCAAACTTAGATGTATAGATAATATCAACATGGAGAAGAAAGGATCCCCTGTATGGGAATTGTGCAAAAAGGAAGCCTTCATAATCAAAGAAAAAGTTCATTGGATCGCTGGAAACGACAAAAGCATTAAGATCTGGAATGATCAGTTAGGGAGGTCATCTCCTGCCAACTTTCATTATGAGCTAAGAAACTTGCAAAATTGGCTCGAGAGCAGCAACATCCATTCCTTGTACGACATCTCGAACTTGTCAATCAGCGGTAGGTGGGTCGGTTGGAAGGATCTGGATCTACCCGTTCACCTACAAATGGATTACAAAGTTCTTCTATCCCTCCTCCAGGAACAATGTCCAATCAACCTATCTCTTAAGGACAAATGGGGTTGGGGAAATTCGGGAGCTTAATCGGTGAAGGAGGCGTATCAGCATGTTCTCACCATCAGGGATGGAGGCTCTAAAGACACCAAATGGTCAAAGGTATGGTGCAAAAACGGGCTTCCAAAGGTGAACGTCTTTTTTGGGTTCTGGCTCACAGGAAAACGCTTACAGCAGATAATCTGAGAAAACGTGGAATTAAGGGTCCACTTCGTTGTGTTTTATGCAAGGAGGCTGAAGAGACGCTGGATCATCTCTTCCTGAATTGCACATTCGCTCTTGAGGTTTGAAATTATGCCACCGATAGTCTAAAAATCAATCTGGTAATGCCTACGAATTGGAATGACCTTTTTAAATGTTGGAAGGATTTTTATCAAGGCTCCCTCTTCAGAAAACCGGATTTCTCTAGAGCCTGGGAAGCTCTCCCCAGGTTTATATGCTAGAAAGACTGGACTGCTAGAAATAAAGAAATTTTGAAGGATTTCCCTCCTGCCCTCATAAGACCTCTATTGTTGCTAATGCTCTCTGGTTTGAAGCCTTATCCATGAGGGGTATGCCCAGTATTCATCAGGAACCATTGAAGGTCAAAGAAAGAATTTGGATGGCTGACTTCCTTCTGCTTCCAACCAATCTCTTTTGGATAAACCCCCCCAAAAAAACAAGGCCTTTGAGCTGGCAACTGAGGTTGAGCAATGAGGATTTACAGCTTTGGAGGACTCAAGTGGGAAGTAGCATGTTATTATTCGATGGTACCTCAAAAGGCAATCCTGGGATGGCAGGTGTGGGGGGAGTAACTTTCGACTCCAAGGGGAACAAGTAGGAGGAATTTGCCTGGGGCCTAGGAAGGAAAACCAATAATGGAGCCAAGTGGCTTGGCCTCATCAAAGGGCTGGAGATCGCCAACTCCCCGGGGATAGCAAGACTCGCGGTCCTAGGTGACTCCTTAATCATTATCAGAGAAGCTAGAAGTATCGTTGGCAAAAGAAGAAAGCCCATCTCTAAAATGCACCATCTTCTCCTCTGTATCAGCAGGGATTTTCATGAGATAACCTTTATGCATATTCTTCGGGGACAAAACGGACAAGCCGATGAATTGGCCAATCGGGGTGTCAGGCTCTCCTATGGCGTGTTAACTTATAGCAATGAGAGTTTGTAAAATGCATGGCATCCATAGACCTTGGCAAGGCTTAATGGATCGGGTCCTTGCAATTTATTTTTGGCACACCTCTCCTCCTTGGACCCACCAAGATGGGGGGTTGTTTTTTTCAAACTTCAGGAATCCCTCTCATTATTTTTCGACGGCTCCTACTATCCTTGTAGGCCGCCCCTACACGCTTGAATTAATTGCAGTCACGTAGCTTGCCAGTTGGCTGGCATGCGTGAAGGTTGTCGAGGTTTCTTACCGCATCAAGAAGCTTCTCTACGACCATTCCTTCATTCCCAACTCTCTGTGTTTGCTTTCTGCTTCTCCGGTACTCTTCTGCGTTGATAGAACTATGGAATTTCATGGCGTAGGGCGTCCACAGGGTGGTGACGACGTGTTTTATCAGGGAGCTAGTCGGTCGTTGGGAAGGGGAGATGTATTGCAGAAGTGTAGCAAGTGCTTCAAGCCGAGGAGAGGCCCTGGAGGTGGCTGCAGCAGGAGGAGCAGCGAGGAGACTCGAAAGAGGTGGAGTGTAACCACGGGTTCGTCCCTTGTTGCAAGCACGTTGGGGCTGGGAGTACTCGGGGCCAGACTGGTAGCAGGGGTATATCCAAATTCAAAGTTGAATTCTTGGACCGTTTGCAAAAATTAGAGCTGGAAGTTAGGTTAATTCGAGGTGAAAATCTGGAGCAGAAGAAGCTTATCACCCGCCTATACAACCTCGCCTACACTACTCATACAGAAGATAAAGCACAGCAATAGGGCATAGCTGAAAAAGTGGAGCATCTTGAAGAAACCTTGGGCTTAGCCTATCCTCGCAAGATCCGGAAGCATAAAGTTTCGGGCAGAGAACTTGAAGACATCAACAGGAAGATGGAGAAGCTGCAAAAATTCATGGCCAATGCTAGAAACTTTGTGGACCTCATCACGGAGAAGAATGGGGCAGCGAGCTCTGTTGGTTCTGCCACATATGCGGGACTGCAGTAGCTGTTTGGTTTGGGTCTCGGGTTGGGCTTCTTTAGCTATGTTTTGCTTTTTATGTAATTCAGTAATTTGCTTATGGTTTTTAGAACTCATAGGACTGTTATGAATTGTAATTTTGGTATACTGGAAAGTTTGAAAATCCAGTTTTATGTATAAGACAGAATCACATGTTTTTTTTTTTCTGCATATACCTCCTAGGGCAGTTCGTCAGATGTTATAGTTTTCATAGGACTGGAAGATACAATGACAGTTACCAGTTAAAACATAATGAACTCGGTGTGATGGATGTCTTCCTCTCATGGGAACAATCTGATCAACATCTTTTTTGTAATTTCCATCTTTTTATCTAATATAAATTTACTAGCCGTTTTTGTAAAAAAAAAAAAAAACATTAATAACATTATTAATATATTTAGTAAATTTTATTTATTTCAAAATAATAAAAATTACACATTTTTTTAAAATAAAAACCAACACATATTTCTTAAAATTCAAATAAATACAATTATAAAAACACAAATCTATTTAATAAAATGATAGTTTAAATTAAAAATAAAATTATTAAAACTATATAAAATAATTTTACCTTAACATAATATTCAAATACAAATTTACAAAAATAAAATTATAACCATACAAAATGATTTACCTTCACCGACATAGTGTTTCAATACAAATACAAAAATAAAATTATGAAAATATAAATCTTGCTGACTACACAATTAAAAAAAATGTTAATACAAAAATAAAATTATGAAAATATAAATCTTGCTATGTTATAAATTATTAGGACTACACAATTAAAAAAAAAATGTTAATTAAAATTGTATTTGAATATATTTAATTTAATAACATAATATTAAATACAAATTTATAAAAATAAAATTACAACTCTACAAAATCATTTATTTAAACCTACTTAGTGTTTTAATACAAATATAAAAATATAAATCATGTTATATTATAAATTATTAAGATTACACAATAAAAAAATGTTATTAAAGAAATCACAAATACACTTAAGATATTATAAATGATTAAAAGGAATATGTTTTAATTATATTTAATATTTATTTTAATATTAACATTTAAATATAAACATAAAATTGAAATTATAAAATAAATAAACTATAATTATCTAAAATCATCTATGTTTAAATCATTGAAATTGTACAATAAAAAAAAATTATTAAACCAACAAAATTACAAAGTGTGTGAATATATCTAATTTAATAAAAAAGAAATAAGAAATATCTAAATTAGTTTTGAATTAAACACTCTATATTAAATATATTATAAATTGTTAAAATTATATAATCAAATTTTAATTTACAAAAAATGTATTTAAAATATATCTAACTTAATATAAAATAAATGAAATTCCAATATGGATTCCCAAAAAAAAAAATATTAAAGCCATCTAAAAAATATTTATTTTAAAATAGAACATTTAAATATAAATTATAAATTACAAATTAAAAAAAATCAGCTTTCTAACTTTATAAAAAAATTATAACTCACATTAGAATAAAATGAAATGAAACTAAAATTATAAATTAACACATTTCTAAATAATGAACAAATTTACTTACTAGCATTTGCCCCTTGAGGGGCAAAAGTGAACGTTAGTAGGAAAAGAGGAAAGTTGGGTAAAGTTGGGTATCTATCAAGATTGGGCTTCAAGGTTTGGAGTTAATGTTTTATCACTCTTGAGACATGTTACTTCGAGGATTCCTAGTTTTAGTTTTAGATGCCAAAATCATGCTCCCTTTGAGAAACAAACACGAGACAATGATGGAAAAATCCCATCGATTTACTGCTTGACACCACCCCAATAGGTGATTCAAACCTTTACTTATCAAGATTGTTGGTTTGAATGACTTTTTTTTATGATATACAACAATAATACAAATTTGCCTTCAATAATATAAATAAAAAATGATTTAATAATCTATAAAAAACAACAATTGATCACTCTTTAATTTATAGCCGACACATAGCTATATACACATTCCTATGACAAGCAAGAGTATATTTGTGCATTAGTCGACGATGGATTCGATCGATGGCTGCATACTTTGACAAAATACACTTGACCAAAAACACATCAACTTCTCGACTTAGATGGTCGACTTCTATGCATAGGTCATCTTCATACACGTCGATAGAATTTGATGGTCAAAGAAATGAAAAGAGACCAAATTTATATTATTGAAGGCAAATTTGTATGATTGTTGTATATTTACAATTTTCAATTAACTAAGTTGTTTTTTCTACAAATCTCTCAAAACATATGTTTCATGTATGTGCAGTCATTAATTTATATGAAGAAATGTGTAAGATATCCTAGATTCTTATTAGTATTGAACCTATGTTACTAATTAGTATTTAACATAGCGTTAACTTGGCAATCAATATCTGTGAAGAAGCTCTACAAGGAGGCCTTACAATTATTATGGTAAAATTAATGAACTTTGTGAGAAAATGCAACGTATGTTTATTGGTTGTGTGAACCTTAAATCATAGTAGTACCAAATTTGACATTAGAATCTCTATAAGGAGGCCTTGCGATTATTATGGTAAAAATAATGACCTTTGTGAGAAAATGCAATGTGTGTTTAAATTGGTTGTGTGAACCGTACTACCAAATTTGATATTAGTTAGGTGTGTTTATAAAAGTGTGCAATGAGTGGTAAGCCTTTGCATGTAAAATTTTGGTAAACCAAAGCTAAGTACATGGGGACAAAAATTTGTCATAAAAAAATGTGTGATTATTATGGTAAAAATAATGACCTTTGTGAGAAAATGCAATGTGTGTTTATTCGTTGTGTGAACCATACTACCAATTTTGACATTAGTTAGGTGTGTTTATAAAAGTGTGCAATGAGTGATAAGCCTTTGCATGTAAAATTTTGGTAAACCAAAGCTAAGTACATGGGGACAAAAATTTGTCATAAAAAAATGTCATTTCCTCGAGTTTTAGTCTTCCATGCATTTGGTGAAGCGTAACAACCAACAATCTTGATATGTAAAGGTTTGAATATGAGGCTTGATATGCTATTGATCTTATCGGACAAGAATACAACCCCTTTCTCTTCTTCATCCTCTATTTAAATAGAAGATAAATGGATTGATTATTCTTGACTGTGTCAAAAATGATCAATACCATTACCACAAAGTTGTTATTACAAATATTAAATGTTGATCTTTGGCAAACTCATAGATGATCATTCAACTATAATAAATCTACATCCTTTGAAGACGTGGTTGGCATGGCCGACAAGTAAACATCATTATTGTTGACCAGGGGATATGATATCCTCCAAATTGTGTAATGAGAACTCACACGTTCTATTTATCATTCGGCCAGCAAGTCGACAATTATTCATGCGGTATGCCTTAGGTGAGAGAAATCTTGCAGTCTTAGTAAAAACGAGCAAATGGTCGACTTATGAAGTTTGATTCGACACCAGACAAGATAGTCTATGGACACATCAATTATGTGGTCGATGGAGTTTCTAGTGTCCCATGTAGTATCACGGTCGGTGTCTTTAAGGTTATGTCGCCATCTTCCAACGCGTCAACTAGAGCATAAGATCTGGTTGACAGTCGACAGGCTTGATCGTCTTTAATCGAAACGTTTTCCAAGCCCCGAGATGTTGCTTTCCATCAGATGCCGACAGAAAGCATCTTTTAAATGTCGACGGGGTGCCTTAGTTGATGTCAATGGAGTGCACCTTCCAAATGCCTACATGGTGTCTTCTTGCATGCATAATAGAAGAACGATATCTTATTCCTTCAACCAAAAAATAAAGTGATCGACCATAGTAGGTATCAACGACCAATTCCAACCATTATTTCATTGACCACATATGAACGCATTTACCTTTATTTGACTTACAAAAATGACTCATGACCAAAATTACAAATATGCAATTTGTCCACGACTGTACCAATCGACGTGGTTGGCATGGCCGACAGGTAAACATCATTATTGTTGACTAGGGGATATGATATCCTCCAAATTGTGTAATGAGAACTCACAAGTTCTATTTATCATTCAGGCAGCAAGTCGACAATTATTCATGCGGTATACCTCAGGTGAGAGAAATCCTGCAGTCTTAGTAAAAAAGAGAAAATGGTCGTCCGATGAAGTTTTATTCGACGCCAGACAAGATAGTCTATTGTCACATCAATTATGTGGTCAATGGAGTTTCTAGTGTCCCATGTAGTATAACGGTCAACTTCGTGCATGCTCTATTGTTCTGGGAGTTGATCAATTCATTAATTTGATAGTCGACTAGTAAAATTTTATAAGGTGGAAGCGCAGTCATGTATCTTGCAATCGGAGCAACCTGCAATGGAGAATGTCGACCAAACAGAATGCGCCATTCACTTCTTTTAGATGAATAATAAAGATACATTGCCTGCGATTATTGATGGTTTGGAGGTTGTCACGCTCAACTACGCGGTAGTCGACCACCGACAGTCGACCATTCGAGACAGGGCTTCCTTTTCGACAAGCTATTCAAGACAACTATCATTTAGCTAGGAAAACTTATCACTGGAATGCTGAAAATGCACACACAGAGCAATGAATGCAAATGAATGACGAAAATAATTATTTGATGAGTATATCTTGGGCACCTGATGGAAACCATATCTATATTCTGGGCTATTACAATACTCCGTCGACCTTTATTATTGTTCAAATTAGGTTTCTCAAATGTTCCTTCGACAGAGTATTAGAACCCACAAAATGCTACATACTTTGGGCTATTACAATACTCTGTCGTACCAAGTTTTCATTACAACCACTTATACTATGAAACGAGAACTCGACACAGTTCTCGTTTTTCTCTCTCCTAATTTTAGTAGCTATTTTTACCCCCGTTTCAAAAATGGTTGATGCCAGTATCACACATTTTCATTTTGAGACATTTTTTGGGGCCTTTGAATTATCTTTGTTGTAAAATATTTTTAATTTCTATTTTCAAGTATGTTTTTTGAAATTTAACAAAATAACATACATTTTTAAGCAATTTATAATGAAAAACATATACATTTTACGATTTTTTCTATAAAATAAGACATTTTTATGGACAAAATAAGGCATTTTTATTGACAAAATTGTAAACAATTCCAGAAAATAAAAACATTTAAAACCATTTTCAATGAATTTTCAGAGAATTTTTATCTAAAAATGATCATATTTCATATTAGTTATCAAAAAGTGACGACTCACATAAATTCAAGAAAAAATATACAAATTATTTGTAAAAAACATATTAAAAACATTATATTTAGAAATTTTATTTCTAAAATAAAGTCTGAAAGTCAAAACATTACTAATATATATGATCAAAAAACTGTCAAAAATTGTCAAAATTAACATTTTCTTCAAAACATGAAACTATTCAACAATATCATGCATGCCAAATTCTTCATCGACATTGGAATTTTTTGGAGCTTGACTTTCCTCAAGGACATAAATGTCCTCTTCCATTGGGTCTTATATGTCTGCAAGATCCCCAAAGTGCTCATTTCCAAACACCCCTCCTAATAGGGGTTGGGGCTCTTTTTGACATCTTTGCCACAAGTGTCTCACTAAACTCTCCTTTCTTCAAACCAACTTCTTGCAGTTCATCTGGAAGAACTTGAATAGCCTTAATTCTTTGTTTTATGTAATTGCATTGGAGTGGATCATTATCAATCGATATGCAATTTCTTCCTTTCTGTAAGGAGCATGCTATTTTTGTACCTAATCACCAAAAACAAAATTAAAGTTAAGTCAAATAGCATAAAGAAGCATACTTTAAAACAATAAAATAATGAAGGATAAAACTTACAATAAAACTTGATATATTATTTCATATGTAATATGAGAAAGTTTACCTGAACCCGAGAACAAATCTAAGACCCAATCTCCTTCTCTTGAAAATGTATCTATGAGATAATTAATCAATGCTTGTGGCTTTTGATAGATGTTTACAGTCACTCCTTTCAAATCCCTTTCTTCATATGTTAATTTTTTTACCACGGCATTATAACTCAATATCTGACTATGTTTTCCTCCTCTCTTTTCATTGATTAAAAGAGGTTCATAAACATCCTCCTGTGTCCAAGTTGCAACATGTATCCTTTCAGCATCACTCAGGAATGGATCGTTGCCTGAGCTACGAACATTAGGCTTTTGCCTGTAACAAAAATATAAAACAATTAATTAACTTATCAATAAATATAATTGATTTATAAATTCAAAATTTTGATAATATAGTGCAAATATATTACCAATGAAGTTGCTTCCTTTTTTTTCCTTTACCCCTAAAGGCTGTCAACAAGCCCCCTAATTGTGTGTCTGAATGTAAAATAACAAATCTCCATAGTGGTGATGTTGTGACATCTACAAATGCCGAAACCACTTTACTGAATGATTGGTAAGTATAAGGCTCACAATCATAAGTAGTGTTTCAGATATTGTATCCATGAGGGATATCTGCAATCACTAATGCGTACTCCTTTTTAGGAACAAGATTTGCAATGTCTGCACGGTCACCTAAAATGACTCTATATTGCACAGTGTCAAGCCCATTCCAAATATAATGATCAAGTGTATCATCAAGTTCAACATTTGCAAGACATTGTCTCCTTTGTCGTTCTATTTTGGCTCTTTGGATATGGATTTTGAAGGACTCTGGTACTCTAGCTCCACCCCTCTTTGGCATCTTCAAATGAAAATGATCTCTATAAGTAATAAAATAGAAATGAATTGAATTAGAAAATAAATAAAATAGGATGTATCATAGATCAACATACCTTCTTGAATGCAACAAAAAATTGTTGTAAACTTTCTATTGAGCTTGAGTCTGGATAGTTGCATTTGACATCATCCCAACTATTCTCACTCAACATTTTAACCATCTCCTCTTGTATTTTCATGTAGACCTTGTGACTAGACAATGAAACAATAAATGATGTTTACAATCATATATAATAATATAACAGAATACCTAGAACATAACAAAAATGTTAAACTCAAAAAAATGTTCAACTTACTTCTCAAGTTCACTGCACATTTCCTCCATGGATAATTCACCTGACTTTACCCGTGATAGTATTGTAGCTATTAATGTTTCATCCTTCACACCTTGCATTGTTCTCCAAGGTGTAATAGGCATGTCTTCTGGCAGATTCTTGACGTCAGGACCTGCCTTACCATCACTCCATGGAACAACTCTACCCTTTTTCACTTTTTGGTTTTTTATGCCAATATTCTCCCACAAGCTAAATATGTCATCAATCAAATCCCATGTTTTCCCAACTCTGAATGCCAATTGGAAATAGGCATCTACAGGCCTGAATGCATCACTTCCTCCGGAACTTTTTTGTAGCATAATATCATCTTTAATAGGGAGACCTATTTCCATACAACATTGTCTCCGAAAACTTCCATCAACTCTAGATTTTTCCCCACCACATATTTGCACAAATTCACTGTGTATAAATCTCACCCTTTGAACAAATGTCATTGTCAACCTATATTCACTATCTGTGTTATGATCCCATGCCAACAACTTTGCTTCAACATCTGTTAAACCAGCATAAATGATGCATTTAACTATTTCAAAAATAGGGTTATTGGAATATTCTTGCATCAACTCTCTTCTTACCTCTGCAGAATGATTCCCTCCAAGAACATAATATTTGTAATGAAAACATCTTGTTTCATCAAATTCATCTCTAGTAGGAACAACTTCCGGGTCAACAAGGACTAGGTAGTCAACAACATGTGCATAGGAATTGTGCCTCATCAATGCTTTCAAGTTGTGAATATGCAAGTGATGTGGTTTTCTAATTCTAAAGTAATCTTTCCCTTCTGTCGGTTTATAAAGTTGATTCACATTCAACTCAAATGTATGTCCATTGTTAACCAACTTATCCCTACGCAATCGATCTCGAATGGCATTTTGTCTTGTCTTGACAATGCCATCCTCTAAATCAGCACCTGGAGTAATGATTTCCCTACTGCCACCAAAATTTTCACTCTCAGATTCAGTAATAACGTTGGTTTCAGCAACAACAGATCTCCTCCTTTTTTTATTTGAAGGGGTTCCTTCTAAATCTACAATGTCTTCAACAGGAATCGAGGCACTCTCAACCATATTTCTTTTACGAAATTGTTTGCTACTCTTACTAGCAGGAGTAACAAGCTCATTTGCAACAATTTCATCATGTTCAGTTCGACGAGATGAAGATTTAAATATAACCCTTCTAGGTACCTGATTTGATTGTCGGATGCTCTTTCCTCTTTCTGCTTGTACTTCTTCAATTTAAACATTTAACACTTGTTTTTTCTTCCTTGCTTCTGGTCCCTTTTGAATAGCGACAGTAATGACATCCATAGGATCGGCCTCTGTATAATAAATTCCATTCAACTTTTTTGAAATCGAAATGGAAAAATCCTGCAAAATAAAAGCGTTATCGTATTAAATCTATTACATTGTGATATCCAAGTTATAACAAAACTAGTTTAAGAATAATATCAATATTCAAACTTACTCTCCCGCTTTCAATTTCATCCACGACCCCTTGACAAAAATCTGTGAAATTTTCTTGAACATTATATTTTGCAATCTTCAAAGCATATCGTATTTTTGCAAAGGTCTTGGCTTGTTTCACCTGTGCATAAACAATATCTGTACCCGGCACTACACATATATCTCTTAGCAATCCCAATAGATTGTAATCTGCTTGAATATATGGATCTGCAGAACAAAATAAGAGAATGCTTTCTAGTTTTCCTTGATTTTTTTCCTTTAGATGCTAATGATACTCTGTTTTGTCTTCTTCTACTGCATGTTTCCATTCTCTAGCATTCTTCATTCTTAATTCTTCAAAGCTAAGAACTCTCTCTTGAGTCTCAACATTCTCAGATGCCTCAACTGTTTTTTTCGATGCAATGATTGCCGCTCTTGATCCAGAAACGTTTACAGATATCCGCCTTGATGCCATTGTACCTATATCCAAAATGTAGAATTTTAAAATAAATCAACAAAAATTTATAATCTAAACAAAATCAACATCAATATTCACTATAAACTGTATTTGAAAAGCGTTTTAAAAAATTTAAAAATATTCTTATCTTCATAATCGTTGTGTTTTACGTTTTGAATTTTTTTTTTTTAAATGTAAACCTACACCCTACCCCTCTAACGAGCATAATAATTAATTTTAAAATAAAAATTACACCTACCCCTACCACACAAATATATAATAAAAATTTTAAAAAAGAAATTTGAAACTAACCTCCTACCCCCTAACCCCTTAACAATATAATAAAATATTTAAAAACAAATTAAAAATAACCCTCCCACTTAGCAATATAATACAAAAGTTTTAAAAAAAATTAAAACTAACCCCACTAATAAAAATTAAAAAAACAATATAAAAAAAAATTAAAAAGACATTACAATAAAAGTTAAAAACCAAATATTTAAACTACCAAAAAAAATTTAGAATTAATTAAAAAAAAATAAAATATAACTCTTCCCTTCCCCCTCCTCCTGAGCCGCCCGCTTGGGCTCCAAAGGGCGGCCGTGACGGCCGCCCTTTGGAGCCCAAGCGAGCGGACGGGAGCCGTGAGGGCCGCCCTTTGGCACCCAAGCGAGCGGAGCTCCGCCGCTTGGGCGCCAAAGGGTGGCCTCATGGCCCCCGTCAATGCCCGGCATCAAGGGGGTCGTGAGAGCCGCCCTTTGGCGCCCAAGCGAGCAGAGCTCTGTCGCTTGGGCTCCAAAGGGCGACCGTGAGGGCCGCCCTTTGGCTCCCAAGCGAGGGGTCCGGGAGGAGGGGGAAGGTGAGGGTTTTTTTTTTAAAATTTAATTAATTTCTAATATTTTTTTAGGGGGTGGGGAGGCGGGGTTGATGATAAAAAAAAAATTAGAACATGGGCGGAGGGTAAAAAAAAATTAGTTTATATTTTAAACCCAAAGCGAATATTCTTAGAATAAGGGGCAAGCCTTGTGGAATAAGGGGCAAGCCTTGCCTCGATTAATAATACACGAATTTAAAAAAAAAAATGTTTAAAAAAAATATAAACTAACCCGGAAAGTGGTAGAGCCTCCTCTGTTGAATGTGCTAGAAGTTCTTCTCTGCAATTTTCCCGTTCTTCTTGAAAACCTTCGTGAATTGCTCCAAAGACTAAACAATCCTATATTAATAAGATAGATTAGGTTTAATTTTACCATTCTTAAGAATGTTAAAAAAAAAAAATGTAAAAGAATAAATCAATAAAGCAATAAAAACACATTACTAAATTAATAAAAAAAAAAAAAATTACTAACTTTGCAAGTGTTAATAAATTGCTCCAAAATAGATGATGAATAGTAGGAAATCTAAAATGTTTATTTAGCGGAGAGTAAGTTTAACATTACTTTTTTACCAATGTGGGATAAAAAAATGAAAGTAGTTACTGCATTATTATTAAATTTATATAAGATTGGTTAAAATTAAATAATTACTAATGTTATGAATGTTGGGTAAAAAAAATGAAAATAATCATTGTTTTGTTACAAATTGTGAATAAAAAATGTTGTGAGAAATTTTATTAGTCTTAAATGTCTGGATAGAAATATGTAATTAGTTATTATATTATTTCAATTCTTTTAATATCATATGAATGTGCGCTTTAATTTTGTAGGGAAATTTTGGAGGGAAAATTTTGAACGAAAATTTTGGAGGGAATATTTTGGAGGGATATTTTCGTTCTCATAGCTATAAGATTGTCGGTCAACAGTTGCACCATTTTACTTTTTGGTGAGGACTGTGGTAAAATTTCTTTGCAGTTGAGCGATACAGATTTTTCGATAATTCTATCTTTTAATGAGAAGTCATGGACTCATCTGAAGAAAATTCCAATGTCAATGAAAAAATGTACAGTTCATCTAGCCAAGATACTGGCAGTGCAAGCAATGTAATCAAGCATATTATTCGAGAACTTCCTAGTTATGAAGATTTTGAAGACACTAGTAATGAAGAGAAAGAATGTGATGATGATGAAGAGGTTCCTCCAAGTAGGGATCTTAAAGACAGCAAACAATATGATGACAATTTTCCTCCCAGCGAGGATTTTCAAGGCACCAATGATGATTTACGTGAAAGCGAGGATTTTCAAGGCACCAACGATGATTTTCCTTCAAGCAAATATTTTCCTCCCAGCGAGGATTTTCAAGGCACCAACGATGATTTTCCTTCAAGCAAATATTTTCCTCCCAGCGAGGATTTTTATGGGATTGATGATGATATTCGTCCCAGCGAGGATTTTAATGGGACGGATGATGATACTGGAGAGGAAGACAACATCAATGATGGTGAAAATGATTTTCCTCAAAGCGAGGATTTCAATGGAACAGATGATGACTTTCCTCCAAGAGAGGATTTGAATGGCACAGGTGATGAGTTTCCTCCAAGCAAGTATTTCAATGGAGCAGATGATGAGTTTCCTCCAAGCGAGGATTTCAATGGAACGGATGATGAGTTTCTTCCAAGCGAGGATTGCAATGGCACCAATGATGAGTTTCCTCCAAGCGAGGATTTCAATGGCACCGATGATGAGTTACCTCCAAGTGAGGATTTCAATGGCAACGATGGTGACTATCATCCAAGTGAGGATTTCAATGGCACTGATGATGATTTTCCTCCGAGTGAAGATTTCAATGGAACCGATGATGATTTCTCTCCGAGCGAGGATTTCAATGGCACCGATGATCATTCTGTTGATGATGAAGCCACCAATGATGAAGACAGTGATTCTCCTCCGAGTAAGGATGTTACAGGAACCAATGATGAAGACAGTGATTCTCCTCCAAGTAAGGATTTTACAGGAAACAATGATGACAATGTTGAATCTCTAGAGTTCCCTTTCAGTGAAAAATTTAGTGGCACAAATAATGTTGATGGTCACATTGATCTGGCAGCAAGTGATCATGACAATAATTTTCATAATGAATTTGGTGATGAAATTTTCAATGAGGGGGGTCATATGCATCACAAATGAAAACAATCATCCTGCTGAGGATGTTGTTGCAGACATAATGGTCCATGAGATCCAGCGACAGAATCCAATGCAGAGCAGGATTAAGTGTAGGACTAGACCTTTTTATGTCAATCCAAAGCATTCCAGTTATACAAGGTCTAGGAAAGAATTGCTCACAAGTCCAAGTTCCATTACTCATTTGATTTCGAGTGAGTGTTGCCACAAAATTTGTTTGAAAAGTTTAGGCTACAATTATGTCTTGGAGAGAAAGAAGATGCATCTTTCAATGAACAAAAGCATGCAAAATTCATATTTAGTGGGGTGCATGATTTCTACCAGGACAGGCTATGATTATCGCGTTGGAAGAATTATGCTTGTAGAAAGGCATTCAAACGGATTCACTCAATTGGTAATCTTCGATTATCAAGAATCCAAACAAGACTAGAAAAGGATCCTACATTTTACACTTACGATTATCAGGGACGAATCACTGGGCCATCAACACACATTGCAATATCATGGATGCATGATTTCTTTTCCAAGCATGGAGAGATTATGCCAAATAGAGAAACAATACACATTCCAGATAGTTTCACAAGGTAGGAAATCTACAACTTATACAAGGATTATGTTCAAGGTGGTCAAGGAAATGACAACTTCATCAGATATGCATATTTCACAAGAGTAAGGAAAAAGAAGTTCAACAACGTCCGCATTCCAAAGAGGTCAAGGATGGGGGTTTGCAGTACATGTGCTTCTCTTAAAGAAAGAAGGGATAGATCAGAAGGGATAGAAAGAGGTATGTTTACAAAACAAAAAAAACAAATAGATAAATGTCAATTCTTGAAGCTAGTTAACAATATTTTTTTGTTATGTTGTTTGTAGATTCCATAATCAATGCATTGCAAGAACATTGCAATCAACAATCAAATGAACGGAAATAATTGTACAAACATTGCAAGAAGTGTTACGATGCTCCACATAAGTATATGGGTTTGATAATTGATGGCATATATTAGAAAAAAAACACTCTTGCCACATTTTGTCCGTGTGCCAAAGAATTTAAAGGAGGAGAATTTTATTCAGTTTCACTTGGTTGGGTGTATGGTTTTTAATGGTGAAATGATTCCAAGGGTTTACTTTACAGCTCCAAATATTCACAATGATGCAAATTTGACCATCAGCATAATTCACCATGTCATTACTCATTGGCCTGGTGAAAGAAGTGTTACGATGCTCCACATAAGTATATGGGTTTGATAATTGATGGCATGGATTAGAAAAAAAAACACTCTTGCCACATTTTGTCCGTGTGCCAAAGAATTTAAAGGAGGAGAATTTTATTCAGTTTCACTTGGTTGGGTGTATGGTTTTTAATGGTGAAATGATTCCAAGGGTTTACTTTGCAGCTCCGAATATTCACAATGATGCAAATTTGACCATCAGCATAATTCACCATGTCATTACTCATTGGCCTGGTGATCTTCCAGAAGTTCTATATCTACAATTGGACAACACAAGCCAGGAAAACAAAAACCAAGTCGTGTTTGGTTATCTAAGCATGTTTTTGGAATTGGGAATTTTTAAGAAGGTAAAAGTTGGATTCCTTCTTGTTGGGCATATACATGACCATATTGATCAAATGTTCAACCATTTTGCAAGGACATTGAGGAGGAAGAAAGTCGGGAGCCTACCATCATTGATTGAAATTATAGGGAAAGCATACCATCCAAAGCCTACTATACATAAATTGGAAGAAACTGTTGACATGCGAAGATTTCTGTTTGGATCGCATGGTGAAGAAATGTGCATTGAAAAACTTAATGACATTAGCTTTCAGCATCAATTTCGTATAAAAAAGTTTTATGGAAAAACACTATTGTGGGGCAAGAAGTACTCAACTAGCACAGAATGGGGGCCTTCATCAAGTTTGGCATTTTTGAAATTCATCCCAAGTTGTCAAATGTATGCTTCAAATTTATTGTTATTGCATCATCTACAGAGATTCATAATGCAAGGCGACATAGTAGAGATGTTGATTCTTCTCAATGCTTGGAAGAAATCAAAAAGTCTATTGAAGATACATATGAGTACTTTGATGTTGCTGATTCCGTTTGGTGGGAGTCTTTTTTCATGGAGCAGAGTGACATAATTTCAAACTCTACAAATGGAAATATATTTTTGAAGACTCCATTTACTTGGCCACAAAGTTTATCAAATGAAAACGAGGTAACAAATGTTGAATCTCGAGCTGTTGAGTTTTCTCAAGTAGAGGAAAGAGAAATGTATATTGGCTCTAGAAGATCATCCATAAAGCATCGAGAGATGGAAGACCTTTACAGGGGCTCGATACAAAATAACAAGGAGGGTTGCATGATTGCAGTTTTGGCTACAAATGATCCACGTCAATATCCATTCTGGATTGCAAAAGCTATGAAGGTCAATAAAGAAAATGAAGAAGTAGTATCAGTAGAAGTACATTGGTATGCAACAAATATGCACCCATTTGATGGTGTGTACAAGGCAGAGATGGTGGTTGAGAAAAAAGTTTGCAGAAAGAGAAAAAGAAAGGGTCAAAAAATAAATCGCCGCCGCATTGACATCTTGAAATTAGAGGAAGTTGATATACTTGTTTATGATTTCAAGTTGACAAAGAAAGACACTCTCTACTCCAAGACTATAGAGATTATCAAGAGGTTGCTGCCACAGCCAGAAGTTGCAAGATGGGAGTCTGTTAAACCAAGCCGTAGATCCCGAAAGAATATGACATCTGAAATGATGGGCATAGATGTAGACTCAGATGGTGCACCCATTGATAATAGAGAAGAGTATGGTACATCTACATCTTCATCAAGTCCTTCATCTGCAGAAAATGTAGATTTTGATGGGGTGTCAGAATCCATGGATGAATTTGAAGAAGCAGTGTAGATGCTTTTTATTAGTATGATTTTTGTAATAGAAACTCTAGAGGAGTTTTTGATGATGGGGTGTCAGAATCCATAGATGAATTTGAAGAAGCAGTTAGATGTTTTTTACTAGTATGATTTTTGTAATTGAAACTCTAGAGGAGTTTTTGAATATTTATATGAACCATTTGTTCTTGTATGGTCTAATATATTATCTCATTATGAATCGCATCATAATTTCTTTGTTTTTATATGGTTATAATGGTGAAATTATTAGAGAAATTTGTCTTTTGTTTAATATGCAATTTTCCAGAAAGTTGTAATTTATCTCTTCAAGAATTTTTATTTTTTTTTTCCAATTTAAGGTTGATTTTAAAGTTTTGTTAAACAACAATATGGGATGTTTAGGCCATGGCTCTATTTTTTACCCTAAAAAAATATATATATATGTATACTAGTATCAACACTTTTCTATTTGGGGGGTGTTTTTTTTGCAAAAATCATCGTTTTTATGGGTAGAGTTCTCATTCATAGTATATAGTTCTCGTTTCATAGTATAAGTGGTTTAATACCAGTTCGAGCCATGAAATGCTACGTAGTTTACCTAGCTTCCTACTCGTGCGAGTCATCGAACCCACACTCCTCCAACACCGCACCATTATTTCGCTTGATCTCATGCCTAGGTAATGTAAAAGATCACTTAACCACACAAGAAGAGGTCTCTCCACCTTCCTTCTCTACCCACGAGCCATTACCTTCACCATGGACCTCACCACTAAACATCCCATCAGGGAAAATTTATTAAAAACACATGATATAACTATATAAAACTAAATTTGATAACTCATACACCCACTAGATAGATAAGCCATCCTCTTTTTTTAGCCAAATTAAAACTCAAAAATGTTACTCCATCCATAAGTAATTGATTTGTAGCTTTACCTTAGGTATAGATGTCATCTATTTCTCGATTTGTAGCTTTACCTTATGTATAGCTGACATCTATTTCTCAAATCGATTGAAGGAAATGGCCAATCAAAATAAATGAATTCATATACATTGTCTGTACATGATAATGCATGCAATTGTAAAATCTCTTTATCATTTTCATCCAACCAAAATCACAAAGGATAAATGTTTTTTATCGAAATCCCAAAAAAATTGTTTAATTAGATTGCATTTAAGTTCATTTAACCAAAATCAAAGGGAAATGCTTTTATAAAAATTAACAATGATAAAAGTCCACATACAAAATCCATATATTACATAACTATGTTGCAATAAGGTTTTTGAGGTTGCTTAATCAAACTATAAAATTAAGCTATGCAATTTTAATAGATTTCTTTCTTAATTTTAGTCACCGAATTTTAGGAAAGAGTAAATAAGAAAATTAAGCAGGCACCCCAATGCCCTGATTGGATTGCAGTATTCTTCTTCCAGATCCTCGGCTTCTCTAGAGCTGAGGATCATCTCTTGGTAAACGCATGCACTGAGTTAAATCACGCCTGCCATTTGCAATGTCATGAGCAACTTGGGCAGGCTCTATGGTATGCCAACATTACATAGCTCATTAATTGAACCCAAATGAATTGAACTTAATTCCACCTACCACAAATAGTATTTACAAGGAAGATAAAACAAAATAATGTGTTAGATAAAAATCCAAATCTAGTTTTACCTTATCAGATTGAAATTGGGCAGATTGGTGAGCAAAAACGTAAAGGGACAGAGAGCGTCCTAACTCCCTCTTGGCGATTGAACTTTCAACAAACAAAAACACAAAAACGATTTCAGACAACGGGCGACATTTATGTGGGTAGTTTAACGTATTTTGCAGCCACCTTATGTCATTTTGACTTTTTCTAAATATCCTGATGTTAACGAGAAGAGATTTGGTCTTTTTCCAAACATGGATTTGCTAAAATCAGCTATTTCGAAATTGGTTTATGTGTCACACGACCAATGACTGCTTCATATAGAAGATTAAAAATACAGGAAGCCGCCATTCCGGGCCAAATAGGATAATCAAACTCTCAATGTGTGTGCTCAAACACTATTAAACCTACGAATATGAAAGTGGAATGAGATCCTCAATGCGACTGGTTCTAGTCATCGACAAAACAGCCACAAACAATTATCTATCAAGATCAACTCACCTCATTGTTTTGCCTTAGAGGTTCATTGAGGTATCCATAGAAGCAGCGGCTTCCTTTTTCTCATTCTACATGGGCTTTTGATCTAGTCCATTTGACAGTGAAAGACAGTTGAACTTTGACTTTCAAAATGCTCTCATGGATCATTTTGAATGTCAAATATGATCCAAATTTTAAAATGAGAATCATCAATAACAGTGAACTTAATTTGCAACAAGTAATTTGATATACTACCTTGCATGATTGGCACGGCTCTAAAGAGCATTCTCATGAGAAAGAGTTGCATTGGATGGCTAGGAAACTGTAACCCAAAAAATTAGAGTGTGTCCAGATCTTGTATTAGTTGACTGCACGTTCCAATTGATAACTTGGTCATCCAATTAAGGGCTAAGCAGATTAATTCGTTTAGTCAAACTCTTTGACGTTATTCAACATGTCAACTTGATTCAATAGAGAATCAATTCTTTGGTCGAATAGAGTTCTTCAGTCAATGGTCATTCGGTTGCTTTAGTTGATATGGTATCAATCAGTGTAAACGACAGTCTGCTGATCAACGGGAAATATGAAGGTACACTTCCTTAGGACAAGAAGTTTCTCTGGTCGGCTTTCGACTCCACAAACTCAGCTTGCTCTGGTCAAAACATAGTCTATTAAAGATGAGTTGATATTCACAAAATGCCGACATGAGATCGACAGCTTCTTGGGCGATTATCATATCCGACATCTTCAAACTTGGTCAAAATGTGAACAACACTGCTATACACTTTTAAATTGCATCATCGAGGAATTTGTTAACAACGAGCGTTAAAATGAACCTAGATGGAAAGACTTATATCGCAACGTGCTGACATCATTCTGCCGTGCTAAATGGACGCAAATATGTCCAACAGAAAATTTACTTTAGTCGAAAAACTAATATAGCTTCGACAACATTTGGATTGG
Source organism: Larix kaempferi (assembly GCA_027924585.1). NCBI lineage: Eukaryota > Viridiplantae > Streptophyta > Pinopsida > Pinales > Pinaceae > Larix > Larix kaempferi. The sequence continues at coordinate 13,175,645 of BSBM01000435.1, read as the reverse complement.
TGAGCAATTTTGTGTCGGCATTACTACTTCGTCGAAGTTGGAAGGCATCCAGTCTGCACTTTTAAGAGCCTTGGAAGACCGACCAAAGACTTTTAAACATATTTTTGGATTCTTTGACGAGTATCTTGATTATTTAAACATATTTTTGGATTCTTTGTGTCATAATTTAGTGGTTTGCAAACAATCCTGTCCTTCTTGTGCTATAATCTAAGGGGATTGCATGCATGCCTGTCCATTTGGAGAGGGCGACTTATTGAAGTTGAAATGATGCATGATCCAAGCTTCCTCTCGGGATTTATCGGTGTGGGTATTGACAACGCAATCCACCAGATACTTCATCACATAAACATAGCAGTTCGCTGCAAGAAAGAGTTGACGTGTCTAACAGATCTAGTAATGAAGATCGGGCCCATCATCAGCAAGATCCAGCAATACCGCCACACAATAAATAGGAAGAAAAAAGATAAGGCTTCAACTATTAATGGATGGCTTAAAGAGATGGTGAGGCTTCTCCATCAAGCAACAGAAATGGCCCAACGATGTATAATACGGTCAGTGTGGGCGAAAGCCGCAAAACACGTGCCAGGATTCTATTGACTCCATAAACGAGGAATCTATCCAAAGTGAAAGGTCACGCTTCTCGTTGGTGAAACACTTACAACATAATTAATTTAGTTAATTCATTTTAAATTAAATATATATATATAATTTACCAATTCATATGTTGATATTAATAATTTAATTTAAATAAAAAATAACAATTAAACACAAATGAAGATTTTATTTTTTTAAATGTATATTATAAATGGTTAAAATTATATAATCAAATTTTAAATTACATTTTGAATATATCTAATTTAATGTAAAATAAAAATTATAAAAACCAGCAAACAAATATTTATCTTAAAATAAAACATTTAAATATAATACAAAATTTTAAAAAAAAATAAACAACTTTTTTAATATTATAAAATAAAATTATAACTCACACTAAAATAAAGTGAGATGAAATTAAAATTATAAATTAACACATTTTTAAATAATGAACAAATTTATTAATTAATTTACTTTAAATTTTAAAAAGAATTATAATTATAATTTACTAATTTTATTTGTTCATCATATCAATAACTAAATTTGAATTAAAAATAACATTCAAACATAAACGACAATTTTATTTTTAAAAATATAAATATATTATAAATTGTTAAAATTATATAATCAAATTTTAAATTACAAGAAATGTATTTCGAATATATCTAATTTAATCAAAAAAATAAATGGGATTCAAATATAAATTCCAAAAAACCAAAGAAACTATAAAATCCATCTAACAAATATTTGTTTTAAAATAGAACATTTAAATATAAATACAAAATTAAAGTTATAAATTAAAAAAAAATCAAATTTCTTGACATTATAAAAAAAATTATAATTATAATTTACCAATTTATGTATTCATATCAATAATTAAATTTAAATAAAAATAACACAAAAAATTCCATCTAAACACAAATAATAATTTTATTTTGAAAAATATGAAACTTCTAGATAAATCAATTAAAAATTGAGAAACATAAAAACACAATCACATGTTAAATTGAGATGAAACTAAAATTATAAATTAACACATTTATAAATAATAAACAAATTTATTTATTTTAAATAAATAAATTATAATTATGATTTACCAATTCATTTGTTAATATCAATAATTAAATTTGAATAAAAAATAACATACAAATACAATCATTAGTTAAACAAATATTTATTTTAAAATAGAACATTTAAATATAAATACAAAATTAAAATTATACATTTAAAAAAAATCAGCTTTATTAACATTATAAAAAAAAAAAAAAAATTAACACATTTCTAAATAATGAATAAATTTATTAATTAATTCATTTTAAATTAAAAATGTATTTATAATTATAATTTACCAATTCATATTTTCATATCAATAATTAAATTTTAATAAAAAATAACATTCACAAACGACAATTTTATTTTAAAAAATGCAAATATATTATAAATTGTTAAAAATTATATAATCAAATTTTAAATTACAAGAAATGTATTTTTAATATATCTAACTTAATAAAAAATAAATGATATTTAAATATGAATTCCAAAAAAAACAATAATTAAATAATTAAATTTGAATAAAAAATAACATACAAACAATATTTATTTTAAAATAGAACATTTAAATATAAATACAAAATTAAAATTATACATTTAAAAAATATATATATAAATTAACACATTTCTAAATAATGAATAAATTTATTAACTAATTCATTTTAAATTAAAAATATATATATAATTATAATTTACCAATTCATATTTTCATATCAATAATTAAATTTGAATAAAAAATAACATTCAAACACAAACAACAATTTTATTTTTAAAAATGTAAATATATTATAAATTGTTAAAATTATATAATCAAATTTTAAATTACAAGAAATGTATTTTGAATATATCTAACTTAATAAAAAGAAATGAGATTTAAATATGAATTCCAAAAAAACAAAGAAATTATAAAAATCAACTTTCAAATATTTTGTTTTAAAATAGAATATTTAAATATAAATATAAAATTTATAAAAAAAAATAAACTTTCTTAATATTATAAAAAAAAAATTTGTGACTCACAATAAAATGAAACTAAAATTATAAATTAACAAATTTCTAAATAATAAATAAATTTATTTTAAATTTAAAAAAATTATAATTATAATTTACCATTCATATGTTAATATCAATAATTAAATTTGAATAAAAAATAACATTCAAATACATGACAATTTTATTTTAAAAAAGTAATAACTTTTAAATAAATCAATCAAAGTTGAAAACATAAAAACACAATCACATGTTAAATTGAGATGAAACTAAAATTATGAATTAACATATTTCTAATTAATGAAGAAATTTATTAATTAATTTAATTAATACATTTCAAATAAATAAAAATATAATTATAATTAGATTTGAATAAAAAAATATAAAAACACAATCATAGGTTAAACAAATATTTATTTTAAAATAGAAAATTTAAATATATATACAAAATTAAAACTACAAATTAAAAAAAAACAACTTTATTAACATTAAAAAGGAAAAATTATACCTCACAATAAAATAACATAAAACTAAAATTATAAATTGACACATTTCTAAATAATAAACAAATTTATTAATTAATTCATTTTAAACTAATTTTAAAATTATAATTATAATCTACCAATCCAGATGTTCATTTGAATAATTAAATTTGAATAAAAAGTAACATACAAACACAAATGACAACTTTATTATAAACAATTCAATCAAAAATTTAAAAACATAAAAACACAATCACATGTTAAATTCTTTTAAATTAATTTAACAAAAATATAAATAACCAGAAATACAACAACATTATGTCACTTACAATTGATCCATAACAAACCATCAAGGTATAACCAGAAATACAACCATTGCAATATGGTCTCAACAAGAGCAACAAGTTACTTAGAGCAACATGTTATTTACAAGAATTGAACCTAAATGGACAAAACCACTTTTTGGGGGGTAGAAAAAACAAATCTCTTATTATTCAATGAATAAAGAAATTACACAATAAATCTTGTCCAAAATGGCTTAACTGTTAACAATACAATAGGTCTTTCATTTCTCATTTCTCATGTCACTTACAAGAATTGAACCTAAATAGGGAAGAAAACAATCATTCCTCCCAACTACCCAAACTACAACTAATGGACAAAACCACCCTTTTTTTCAGGAAAGCACAAATCTCTTACTATTCAATGAATAAAAAAATTACACAATAAATCTAGTCCAAAATGAACTAACCATTTACAATACAACAAGTCTTTCATTTCTCATTTCTCATTTCCGAAGAGAACCATAACACCAGAAGGCCGTCCGTCGACTTGACTAACTCCACAAGCAGCGCCACAGGCAGTGCAAACGACTCAAAAACCTGGAGCGTTGAAATAACAATCATTTTGTATTTATTAATTACAATTCATATATTCATATTCTTTAAAATTTTAAATTCCATTTTCACTAATCAACTTTTAAAATTGTAAAAAACAAATTTTGAATACATTAATTACAAATTAAAAAACCATTATACAATTACACATGCAATTTAAAAAGCAAATTTTGAAAAAAATGGATTAAAAACCATAATACAATCGTATATAAAAACCTGGAGCGTTGAAGATGCGGAAATAACAAACAACATTTTATATTCATTAATTACAATTCATATATTCATATTCTTTAAAATTTTAAATTCCATTTTCACTTGTCACAATTAAACATTCGTCTCCAGTAAACATCAATCAACTTTTAAAATTGTAAAATACAAATTTTGAATACATTAATTTCAAATTAAAAAACCATTAAAAGTTCACATTGAATTTTAAAATTTTAAAAGCAAATTTTGAATGCATTGATTAAAAATAAAAAACCAATACAATCGTATATTAAATTTTAAATAAAATCAATATAATTAGCTTTTCAACATTAATTAAACAATAATTAAGTTAGTTAAAAAATTGAATAAAATACATTGTCAAAACTGCATATTATATATATCTTAAAATATTAGAATAAAATACAAATACAAAATTTAAAATTCCATAAAATTAAATAAAAAATTATAATTTAAAATTTTAATATTTTATCAATTAAAAATTTGTAAAAAAAATTTAAAAGTTATAAAAGCCTTATGATCAATTTTTTAAGTGGTTTAAAATGTTTAAAAAATCCTTATAAACAAATTGTAACAACAAATTTTAAATAAATTAATTAAAAATTAAAAATCATAATACAATCATTTTAAACAACAAATTTTGAATAAATTAATTAAAAATCCATAATATAATTATATATTAAATTTTTAAAAATAATTAAAATTTAAATAAAAACAATGTATTTTTGAATAATAATTATAATCTTTTTTTCCCTGACAAAATTGAATGCAAAACATTGGTTCTTAAACTATAAATCTAATTATCTAAAAAAAATTGAATGCAAAACATTCACTTTTCTTAAACTATAACATTTAAATACAAAAATTGTACTTATAGAAATCAAATTATAACTTTTTACTTGAAATTAAATAAATAATTATAATTATAATTTACCATATTGCAAAGTACAAATATAAGATACAGACACATATAAAACTACCAACCATAATACAATGATACATTAAATTTGTCAAAATTTGTTAAATACAAAAATTGTACTTATAGAAATCAAATTATAACTTTTTACTTGAAATTAAATAAATAATTATAATTATAATTTACCATATTGCAAAGTACAAATATAAGATACAGACACATATAAAACTACCAACCATAATACAATGATACATTAAATTTGTCAAAATTTGATATTTAAAATCAGTCACTTACCTATGTATATATCTTAAAATATAACATTTAAATACAAAAATTGTAATTATAAAAAAAATTTAAATTTATTTTACTAATAATGATAATTATAATTTACCATAAAAACAAATTAGAATTTATTTTAATTTAAATTAAATAAATAATGATAATTATAATTTACCATATTGTAAAATACAAATATAAGATACAACCATATAAAATACAAACATATAGAAAACTAACAACCATGATACAATCATATATTAAATTTGTTAAATTTGTCAAAATTTGATATTTAAAAACATCGTCACTTACATATATATATCTTATAATATAACATTTAAACACAAAAATTGTAATTATAAGAAGCAAATTAGACCTCATTTTACTTTTAATTAAATAATTAATTATAATTATAATTTACTATATTGTAAAATACAAATATAAGATATAAACACATTGCAAACTAAAAACCATAATACAAAACATATATTAAATTTTTAAAAATACTTGATAAATATTATTTTAATGAAAAGCAATTAAAATTTAAATAAAAACAATGTAAATTATATTTCCTCAACAAATATAACCTATTAAGTAAGCATAAGTTATATTTTGTATGAACAAAATCTCATATAGATCGGTTTTATTAAAACTAATTAAACCATTTAAAACTTTGAAAACACATTGTCTAAAATTTGATATTTTAAAAAATAAACATTTACATATGTATGTATCTTAAAATATAAGATTTAAATACAAATTAAAACTCATTTTATTTGAAATTAAATAAATAATAATAATTTACCAATTAATATGTTGTAAAATACAAATATAAAATACAAACACATAGGAAACTAAACAAACTCACATATAAATATAAAACAATTTAAATACAAATACAAAATTGTAATTATAAAAATAAATTATAATTCATTTTTCTTAAATAAAAAATTATAATTATAATTTACCAATTTGAAAAACATTGTCAAAATTTGATATTTAAAAAAATATAAATTGTAATCATAAAAAACAAATTAAAACTCATTTTACTTGAAATTAAATAAATAATTATAATTATAATTTACCAATTAATATGTTGTAAAACACATAAGAAACTAAACAAACACATACATAAATATACAACATTTAAATATAAATAAAAAATTGTAATTATAAAAAAAATTATAACTGAATGAAAAAAAATTGTCAAAATTTGATATTTAAAAAAAAACACTTACATGAGATTTAAATACATATATAAAATTTAATATAAATACAAAATTGTAATTATAAAAAAAAAAAATCAGAACTGAATGAAAAAAATTGTCAAAATTTGATATTTAAAAAATAAACACTTACATAAGATTTAAATACAAATACAAAATTGTAATTATAAGTAACAAATTATAACTCATTTGATAATTAAAAAATAAACACTAGTATCTTACAATATAAGATTTAAATACAAATACAAAATTGTAATTATAAAAATAAATTATAACTCACTTTTCTTAAATAAAGAATTATAATTATAATTTACCAATTACCATATATTGTAACATAATAATTACAACTAAATAAACCATTTATGAAAACTGAATGAAAAAATTTGTAAAAATTTGATATTTAAAAAATAAACACTTATATATGTATATATTTTAAAATATAAGATTTAAATACAAATACAAATACAAAATTGTAACTATAAGAAACAAATTATAACTCATTTTACTTAAAGTTAAATAAATAGTTATAATTATAATTTACAAATTAATATATTGTAAAATTCAAATTTAAAAAATAAACACTTATGTATATATCTTAAAATAAAGGATTTAAATACAAATACAAAATTATAATTATAATTTACAAATTAATATATTGTAAAATACAAATGTAAGAAACAAACTCACATAAAAATATATAACATTTAAATACAAACACAAATATAATAATTATAAGAAACGAATTATAACTTATTTTACTTGAAATTAAATAAATAATCATAATTATAATTTACAAATTAACATATTGTAAAATACAAATGTGAAAACACAAAGGAAACTAAACAAATTCACATATAAATATATAACATTTAAATATAAATACAAAATTGTAATTATAATAAATTATACAATGCAAATAAATTATAATTCATTTTTCTAAAATATAAATTTATAATTATAATTATAATTCATTTTTCTAAAATATAAATTTATAATTATAATTATAATTAGTACAAATATAAATTATTTATATAAGATACAAAATTGTACTTGTAAAAGTTATAACTTTTTCTTGGAATTAAATAAAACACAAATAGAATTTACCAATTAATATATGTTGTAAAATACAAATATATAAGATTCAAACACACAGAAAACTAAACAAAAGCACATATAAATATAACATATTGTTTGTTTTTTTATGCATATTCACTTTGAAATTTGGGTTAGCCGCTAATGGACAGCCATATAGACTTTAAATATGAACACATAGGAAACTAAACAAACTCACATATAAATATATAACATTTAAAATACAAATAAAAAATTGTAATCATAATAAGTTATACAATACAAATATAAGAAAAAAAATTATAAAATACAAACATATAGAATACAAATACAAGAAATAAAATTATAATATTGTTTGTTTTTTTTATGCATATTCACTTTGAATTTTTGGTTAGCCGCTACTGGACAGCCATATAAGTAACAAATTATAACTCATTTGATATTTAAAAAATAAACACTAGTATCTTACAATATAAGATTTAAATACAAATACAAAATTGTAATTATAAAAATAAATTATAACTCACTTTTCTTAAATAAAGAATTATAATTATAATTTACCAATTATCATATATTGTAACATAATAATTACAAACTAAATAAACCATTTATGAAAACTGAATGAAAAAATTTGTAAAAATTTGATATTTAAAAAATAAACACTTATATATGTATATATTTTAAAATATAAGATTTAAATACAAATACAAATACAAAATTGTAACTATAAGAAACAAATTATAACTCATTTTACTTAAAGTTAAATAAATAGTTATAATTATAATTTACAAGAAACAAATTATAACTCATTTTACTTAAAGTTAAATAAATAGTTATAATTATAATTTACAAATTAATATATTGTAAAATTCAAATTTAAAAAATAAACACTTATGTATATATCTTAAAATAAAGGATTTAAATACAAATACAAAATTATAATTATAATTTACAAATTAATATATTGTAAAATACAAATGTAAGAAACAAACTCACATAAAAATATATAACATTTAAATACAAACACAAATATAATAATTATAAGAAACGAATTATAACTTATGTTACTTGAAATTAAATAAATAATCATAATTATAATTTACAAATTAACATATTGTAAAATACAAATGTGAAAACACAAAGGAAACTAAACAAATTCACATATAAATATATAACATTTAAATATAAATACAAAATTGTAATTATAATAAATTATACAATGCAAATAAATTATAATTCATTTTTCTAAAATATAAATTTATAATTATAATTATAATTAGTACAAATATAAATTATTTATATAAGATACAAAATTGTACTTGTAAAAATTATAACTTTTTCTTGGAATTAAATAAAACACAAATAGAATTTACCAATTAATATATGTTGTAAAATACAAATATATAAGATTCAAACACACAGAAAACTAAACAAAAGCACATATAAATATAACATATTGTTTGTTTTTTTATGCATATTCACTTTGAAATTTGGGTTAGCCGCTAATGGACAGCCATATAGACTTTAAATATGAACACATAGGAAACTAAACAAACTCACATATAAATATATAACATTTAAACACTATACAAAAACGCAACACAAACATAAATATATAACACTACACATTAAAATTCAATTTTCACTATTCATCAATTAAACATTTGTATACACTAAACATCAATAAATTTTTAAAAATGTAAAATAACCTTATAAATATACAAAATTTAAATTCCGTCTTTAAACATCTATCAAATTTTAAAACAGTAACATAAAATTTTGAATAAATTAATTAAAAATTAAAAGCCATAATACAATCATCCATTAAATTAAAAAAAAATACAATTAAAAAAATAATTGTATCTAGTTAAACCAATTTAATTAAAAACTAAAAACCAAAATACAATCATCCATTGAATTTAAAATATAATTATTATTAAATTTTTAAATATTATTTAAAGAAAAATAATTAAAATTTAAATTAAATTAAAAAAAATAGAATTAAAAAAATAATTGTAAACCAATTTAATTAAAAACTAAAAACCAAAATACAATCTTCCATTGAATTTAAAATATAATTATTATTAAATTTTTAAATATTATTTAAAGAGAAATAAAAATAATAATGGTATCTAATTAAACCAATTTAAAAAACTTAAAAAACTGAATAAAAAACATTGTCAAAACAAAACACTAAAAAACACTCCTCAAAGATAGCTGGCCATGGCTATCCTTAAGGATTTGGGAAAAGGGACATGCCCCTTCCCCCTAAAAAAAAATTTTATTAATATAATTTTTGAGTGTTTACATAAAAATAATAATATAATTTACAATCAAAATTGTAATTCCATTTTCTTCCTGCAAAGCCCTCTTTTGAGTGTTTACATAAAAATAATAATATAATTTACAATCAAAATTGTAATTCCATTTTCTTCCTGCAAAGCCCTCTTCCACCTCTTCTTTTTGCTAATTTTCTCCAAAGCACTCTCGTGCAAGGCACTTTCACAAATAATTTGCACTTTTCATCTACCTGTTAGACCAAAACTATGTAAAATTTATAATAAGATTTCCATATGTAACTAACAATAAATTTAAATCTATACAAATCATTCAAATAATTGGCTCCCTTTTCTTATTCAACGCGGCTTCAAAAATAGGTTGCACGCTTCTCCACCTGTTATACATAAAAACAATTTTATTTCTAGAAAAAATTAATAAAAATTGAAATCAAACACTCCACAGTAAATATAAACAATATTTTACATAGAATAGTATTTTTTTGTTGGAGCAAATTATGGGAGAAGATCGCCAGCACCGAATTGTGTTAGGAAATCATTGCTGGAATTATTATAGCCCACTTTTTTGTTTGAGCAAACAATGGGACGAGACAAACAACCGCCTGTCCACAGGAAATCTTTTTGTTTGAGCTATCCATGAAGCAGAAACGCAACTGTCCGTAGGACGAGAAATATGGCTATAATTATAATTCCAAAGCATATTTTAGGGCACACAACTACACTTCAATAATGATTAATGGAAATATTCTGTTTCAATAATGAGTAATGGAAATATAGTATATCGAGGCATATTTTTTAACCCTACTTAAATAATGAGTATAGAAATACATCAAGAGATACCTTTTAACACTCTTTCAATACTGAGAAGAGATATATCAAAACATTTCTTGAAATGGCCGAGTCTTTTTGTTTGAGTTTGAAATGGCTTAGGCTTTTGTTTGAGTTTGAGCAAACTGCAGGAGGTAAGCAGTCGATTATCCCTGTGTTGCAACTATTTGATTTAATCTCTCTCAATAACAAGTTCATTGCCAATTAATTTTAATTTGGCATTGGGTTTGCTTTAAAAAGTGCAGTGCATAAATAGTCGCAACACAGGGGCCTTCAATGAATTTACAACAATCAATAATCAGTTGAGCGTATACACTGAAAGCCCCTGTGTTGTGATTGTTTATGCACTATTTAAGGCAGCCCCAATGCCAAATTAAAACTAATTGGCAATGAACTTGTTATTGGGAGAAATTAAATCAAAATGTATAGACAATTGAAACTTGGATTTTTAACTACTAGGACTCGACCTAATTGTTGCAAGTAAATTGAAGGCTCGGATGTTGTGACTATATGTGCACTTTAAAGGTCGTCTCATGTATCCTTATTCATTGCAACAGTCCATTGGCATTAAGCAGCGTTAATTACCTTTGACCCGGACCAAAAATATAACTAAATCCCTTCCTTAACTACTTTACAATTTACAGTAAAAGCCAACGGGGTTATCATACATAGAACCATTATAAATGAGGGATTTATTGCTAGCGTGATATCCTAGAAAGCATTATAAGAGATGGGATAAAGCGACGCTTTCGTGTAACATGCTCTGGTCTCAACGCCCTTACGAGGTAGTGATGAGTCTCACGCGCTCTTTAAAGAGCAAGCAGACAGCCAGGAAGGAGGGCAGTCAGACATGCAGGCAAGCAACGTAGAGGACTGGTAACTTAGTAAACTTTGAACCTAAGTGGAATGGTGGAGGTGGAAGACCCTACAGAACCAGTAGTAATACCAGTAGTTTAGCTAGCAGTAGCACCAACAGCAGTTCCAAGAAGATATTTCTAGCTGCATAAGTTTCACCAGCATTGAAATAAGCAGTATAATGAGCATCCTCCGTAGTAGTTCCATCCGCATATAGAAGCATAAGGAATATACTCTATAGATGGAATATCGGATCAGAACCACTAGAATAAAGTGTGCTTAGTAGGCTGCTCGCTCCTCTGCCTTTCTTCCCGCGTCTGGCATATGCTAGCCTGTTCCAATTTAAATACACATCCTATCTTGTTCCGTTTTTAGTACATGCCATAGTTATGGGAGCTGGATAGGGGGCGGAAGCTCATGCCAGGTCGTAGGTAGCTCCAGGCTTCAATCGAGGGGAAGAGGCAACCTTTAAAGCTCCTAGCAATAAAAAAACTAAAAACAAAATTAGCCAAGGCTTCAGCCATCTTCAGCAACGAAGTAGCATTCACAATTGGTTACATGACCAATAACCTTGCTCCATTTTCTTTCAACCAGTAATTGAAAATGAATTGGTTAATGAGAGAGTTACAATCAATGCATAAATAATTGAAACTATGTTTCCTCTCTGCTACTCAACCTGAATGTTGCAAATACAATTAAAGGCCCCATGTTGTGACTCTCACACTGTGCACTTTGAAGCTGGTTTTTCATATCCTTATTTCATTGCAATAGGATATTGTCATTCACAATAGGTTATAGGACCAATAATCTAGCCCTATTTTGCTTTCAAACTAGAATCCATAGGTCATTGCTCCTACACTGCTCCCTTAGATCTGTGCAAACCCATAAACCTTGCTTAATATGCCCTCCAGTGCCAATTCAAGTAGTAGATATAAAATATAAAAGCCTTTTACTCTTAAACATTTTCAACTTTTTATAAGACATTTTCTCTTTCAACCCATTTGGAGCAGACACTTTTACCAAGCACATATTTCTTATAAATTCCAAACGTAGTTGTGACAGTCCCACACTGAACCCAACTGGAAAATCATTCATCTCATTACTAGGACAGCCCTTGCCCACAACAATAAAGGATGATGGAAAAGAGAATGGACTACTAACAGAAAAGAGAGGCAGAATATCATAAAGAAAAGCATTAGATTAGACAAGGGTGAGGCCAAACAAAAAATTCAAATTTAGATTAGTACATGTGGATCAATCAACATATGAACAGGGCAGAAGAGAAACTGAAAACTCTTGGTATACTTTTAAGAAAGCAGAATACACAAATCATAACTAAGACTGAATCTGCACCGGATCTTGAAAAAAAATGCCCATGTAAGAGAACTGGGGTCTCTAAATAGACAAGACCTTCAAGACAAAGACCTGCAATTGTGTTTATAGCCCAAATTACAAAAACATTTCTCATCTATCTTACAGGAGCATCCCTCAGCAGATATTCTAACCCGGGGCCCAAATAGAATCCCATACGTAGGATGGCATATATCACTACAAAGACTGGTTTTAAGCCTTGAATTATCAGTCCGAAGACATGAAGCAGATATTAAAAATAAATAAACAGCATCTCACGAGAGCTTGACCAATACAAAGCCAATAAGAATGGTGAGTAGATGGACTCATCACCAATGCCAGCAAGGAGATTCACTACATGGATTCTGCACCTAATAGGCCACAGATATTAAGAGGTTTGTTTATTGGGCATGGTTTAACAGTAATAGCCATTCTGCACCTAATAGGCCACAGATATTAAGATGTTGTTTATTGGGCATGGTTTAACAGTAATAGCCATTATAAGTTATGTGAAAAACCCCTAACTATTAAAATTCTTGCACTAATTCATAACCTCAGGGATAGGTACCTGTCCCACTTATGGTAAAGTTGGAGATAATCTTATCAAATATGGTTGAATGATGCCTTCACCATCCCACAAAGTTAGGAGTTGAGAAGGCTTATTTGAGGGCAGTGGTGTATACACATGCTGCACCAACCATCCACAAAAAGTGAAGCCAAGTTGAAGATGGTGAGGTTAAAGATGTGAACCCTGTTCACATTAAGTTCATAAGAAGACCACCCTGCTACAACAACATACACAGCTGCTGCTACTCTTCTTCCTTAACGAAAATTAGGAGAAGGTTCATTAAAATTAGTGGGTTTCATTGTTTATACTACAGAAACCTAGTTAATACAATCCCATCCCTGTCCCTGTGATTCTTTAGCTAACAGTATATGTTGTGCATCCAGTCCCACTATCATAGGCATCGCTATCTTGTAGGATAAGAATTAGGCAATAACAGTCTCCCATGCCCAAACGAGTGAGGACCTATATGTTTTGTCTATATATAGAATGGAATTGAATAAAATAAAAACCTAATATAGATCTGAGCTCTCATTGTTATTTAAAACACCCACAAGGTTCAGAGATTTGGATTTGAGGGGGATTTATGATGGCAACTGCTTCTAAACTCTAGCATTATTAAAAACACCCACAAGGTTCAGAGATTTGGGGCTTGAGGTGGATTTATGCTAGCACCTACTTCTAAACTCTAGCATTATTAAAAACACCAACAAGGTTGAGAGATCTCAGCTTGAGGTAGATTTAATCTAACACATGCTTCTGACATCTAGCATTATTAAAAACATGCACAAGATTAAGAGATCTGAGGATTAAAAGATCTGAGATGAAGGTATATTTATGCTAACACCTTATTGAACTGAAACAGTACAGCGAAATTAGAACCCTATAAAACCACATACAATGACTTCAACGACATATCAAAACATACATTACAAAAGCAAGTAGCTCTGCAGATTTTAAAAAAAATTAAACCCTCACACTGAATTGGATTATGAGCAACATATATCAATCTAACACATCACTGAAGCCAGTGTTACTGAAGAGTAAAAAGAATCTCAAACCCTCACATGAAATTGGCCCTATAAACCCACATACAATGTCTTCAATGACATATAAAAAACATACATCACAAAAGCGGGTAGCTCTGAAGATTTAAAAAATATTAAACCCTCACATGGAATTGGATTTTGAGCAACACATATCAATCTAACACATCACTGAAACCAGCGTTACTGAAGATTAAAAAAAAATATAAAACCCTCGCATGATATTGGAATCGAATTTTGAAAAGGATAAATAAAAACTGTAAACACATATATATGTTAAGCCTGGTATTTTTATGCACGCATACGAGGTTTCATCCTCTTATTTAAATCTATTCTAACCACAAGACTAATAAAACTTAAAAGGCTTGTGCTAAGAGTATTTCATCAATATAACAAAGCCTTTAAACATGAAAACCCACCTGCGATCCCGAAATTCGGCAGCGTCTGAGATTTCTGCACCTAATTATTGGTCTTGTAACTCCCGCCCTGCACTCAGAACACAACAGAACATGTTGAAAAATGCAATATGATGTAATGGATTACAGAAATTTACATATTAATTAAGACAGTACAAACCTTCTCCACCTTCCCAGTTAGCCACCCAATGATGCCCACTTCTCCATATTTTTAACCCCTCATCTTCCTTCTCGACCACACCAAACCAGAGTCAACAGAAGCGAACACACAACATTGCAGCAAAAATCAAAACAAAAATGAACGAATTAACAAACAAAAAAAACATTAAAACGAATAAAAAAATCCAGAGACTGAAAAGTAAAATCAAATAAGCATGGCCATGCTCCAAGCAAAACAAAGAAATACAAAACAATCATAGAACCAAAAAAACTATTCAGTGCTACTCTCTTAACAACTTCTGAGCACTAATTCTCCTATATTTTCTCCATAGCTGTGAATCTTCAACTTTTTCCTCCCAAAATTGCAGACCCTAAAATCTGCTCCGCTCCTCATTTTACAAACCCTAAAATCTGCTCCGCTCCTTCTCTCAGCGATGCTAACAAATGTTGCTATTCCTCTATTTGCCATCTACGATTTCAAATTTCGCTTTATGTTATTGATCTTTGGAATCCCCTTATTGATAGGTTTGAAATCCGCGTACGCACTACCCCATGTGGTAATTAATGCACGATTTCTCATGTGGTTTTTTAAGTCCGCTTACAGTCTGGCATCGTAACCGCCAATGCACAATTTCCCATGGTGCCGTTGAGATTTATAAATTTTGAAATAAAAATACCAACACGATGCTACCCTTGAGTTTTTCAAATTTTAAATATTATTAAATAATGTTTATTATATTTTTGATGGTTAAATATATAATATTATTCAGCTACATTTATTTTTACATAAAAATATTATTATTATTGAGCTACATGCCACTGTGATGGTGGAAAAATTAAATGTATTGAGATTCTTACATAAACATTAATTATAACATGAAATGTTTCTTTTCTCTTTCTTCTAAGTATTTAGATTTTTATTTTATTTTATTAACATTTAATATAAATAATATTATATTTTGGTTAAATTATAATATTAATAAGATATTTCAAATTTAAGAGTAAATTTTGTTTATATTCATATTTGTTGAAATTAATATCATTTTAATTGTGTTTTTTAATTGAAGTTATAAATATATAATTAAAATATTTTAAATTAAAGTATTAGTTCTACAATGATTTATATACTAGCATTTCCTTCAGGAAGGGCAAAAGGAATGTCGAGAGTTAAAGAGCACAAGGAAAGAAAAGTAGTTTGGACAGATCATGGGCAGTAGGTCATACTAGTCAATACCAACTGATATTGGTCGAGGCCGACTGACTCGACTTGACTTGACTAACCATGGTCGAGACCGACGACTTGTAGTTTCGCGTGACTTGACTAGACATATAGAGTCGGCTAGAGACCGATTTGATTTTTTTTTACAACTTCGACCAATGACCACTTTAAAGACTCGACCTTATTACAAATATCGACCAAAATGAAGTGTCCATCAATTCGACCACATGGTTAAGAGCCGACCAATTTTTAAAGGTTCGACTAACTCAATTATTTGAATATCGACCCTTTTTACAAATAAGGTGACCCGACCATATACAGCTCTGACCCGTTAAAATTAAAGTGACATCAAGTGATATCGACAACAAAAATTTCGACCCGTTTCGATATCGACCATAATTTTACAAATAGTATTGACAACATCGACCAAATATTCAATGACCATCATCCAAAATGACTCCCCGACCAAAATAAATTGACTCAACTATGTTGCGACTCAAATATTAAAATATTATGGTACTTTTAGCAAGTGATAATGTACCAAATGGATTTAATAGAGAATGAGAGCCTTGGTCGACATGGAAAGGTTGGCACAAGGCTAGTCGACGGATAGAGTGATGGAACAAATTGATTAACTTCCTGGCATACAAAACGGAAAATTCTTCTGAGCAACTAAACTTTGTGCGATAATAAAATTTACAGGTGAATGAGTTGGTTGACGGATCAATAAACAGATTGGTCAGTTCTAGTATTAGCCGATTTGACCACCAATCAGACAACAAATATTAGTCAACAAGCTGACAGAAAGTCTCGGCTGCTTGCACGTGGTCGACTTCCATAGTGGACATCTTCAGACTTAATCAACAGCTAAACAAGCCTTTATTCCATTTAAATGTTTTGATCGGTCAATTGCAATTATGCCACAAAACATCACAGTCAAGGAATGATCCATTGGTGCGTCGATCAGTACTAATGGCCAGTCTCATTATGACAATTGCTTGCAACATATCATCATTCTTAAATAACATCTCTTATTCTTTTAATCCACAAGAATAAATCACAAAGAAGGGCATCCTAAGAAGTGCATTCCCTGTATGAGCTATCACGTAAATATCCCTCTGGTCGGCGATCAACAGAGACGGATCGATGGGTAGACTCTTCTGCAAATTAAAATATAAATGCCACGTTTCAAATAATCACTGCAACGTTAACTCTTTTCCGATTGATAGGCTCTTGACACTGTGTTATACATGCAGGCAAATAAAACTCGACCAAGTTGACAAATAAACAACATTCTCTTCCAAGTCGGTTACAAGTGCCGACTGGATGCCTTCCAACTTTGACGAAGTAGTAATGCCACCCATAAGTGGCATCTTCAACCAGGCATGCATCAACGCCATCGACCTGACCAGACAAGAAAGCCAACTACTCGTAATTAACATTTCCAACATATTAAATTTACTGCCACGACATTTTTCTACCAAGTCTTTAATGTTGATATCATTTAATTAGAATCATATATTATCTTCAAAAACTTTGTTTACAAAATTTGAAAAAATATCCTTTTTAATTATCTTTAACCTTCCCATCTTAAAGGAAAGGAGAGATTTCATAACTCCAAATTTTAGTGATGTTATGTATTAATACTATAAAAAAAATGAAAAAAATATTTTAACAAAAACCTCTTAAGACAGAAATCTTATAACATTTAAGCTAACCCTCCAAACTCATATTTAAAAACTTTATATGCCATTAAGTTAACCCTCAAAACTCGTATTTAAAAACTTTATATACTCTTATTACTTATAATCTGATTCACCAAGTAAAATGAAAGATTTGCACATTATATATATAACTTTGTCAAAGGTTATTAAAAGTTGTTTTCGAATTAAAAGTTGTTTTCGAATTGATCTTGGAATTTACATACCAAATTAGACTTCTCCACGGGGGAACTGATGATAAAGAAGTTCAATTCCACATATACATGCTATAAATTTTCGGAACATCAGGAAGCCATGTGACAAACTAAATTTTTGGAACACAAGAAAGCTATGTGACAAAATAATGTATTTCTTGAACTAAATTTATATACCAAAATATGAATAGCTTTTTGGGGCTAAAGTTATGGCTTTTTTGGTATAGTCATATTTTTAATTTCAACTTATTTTACCTTATGCACTCTTTTTTTAAAAACTATCAATATTTTTGTTTAATTTAAATTTCTAAGTGGATTCTAAAGTATCATATAAATCAGAGAAATGTATGTTTTTTTTATGACTATATTATTTGTGATTGAAAGTTTTAAAGGATAAATATTTAACCGACGACTAGTCAGGTTGATGATGATTAGCACTAACATTCTAAATGTCGGAATATTGGAAGATGTTTCAATGCTAGCAGAGACCAACATCTTCTTCTCTGACTGGACGGGCTGCTCCAAGCATCAACGATGGCACGTGTTCTACTCAGTTAATATCAACTATCGACCATATTTTTTTTCAAACTAAAGTGACTCGACCATTTTGACTTCCGACCATATCTTACAAATATTATCGAAAAAAAATTAAAAATTAATATCAACTATTTGATATATCGATCATCTTTACACAATGACGGTGACTTTGTCTCTGGGAGTCAGCTGGATGATAGAAAATGTCTCCATAGTCTGACGAGGGTTTGGTGCACCTTCCAAATGCTGACATGGTGTCTTCTTGCATGCATAATAGAAGAACGATATCTTATTCCTTCAAATAGATATCCAACTCGGCTTCGTTGAAGAAAATGTGCAGCATGGTCGAAAACACATCACGATCAAAGGAGAGACGAGCCTAATGCAAGATAGAGCACAAATGCCCCCATCGCAACACCATATGGCTCCTCCCCATGACGATGTAAACCTGAAATAGCACATTTAACAATACTTGGTCAATGGCTGCAGGTGGACAGAATGGTCACGTAAGCATTCATTGTATAAGTAACCAACTAGCGTAAGCATTCATTAATGGATAACTATCTTCTGGATCGTCAAAAAACATATCGAATAATAAGTAACATGAATATGGATCAACAAGTTTAAAGAATCGACACAAAATTTTAAGTATCAACCAAGCTAAAATTTTGACAACATTCACCAAAAAAACTATGTCGACCAAATAAAGTGTCGACCACCCCGACCACATAATTAAAAGTCGACCAATTTTTAAAGGCTCGACCAATTCGACTTGACCATTTTGAAAGTCAACCATCTTCGTGCGATTTACATGTGACTGTCATATCTACCATGAAATAACTCGTGGAGTAGTTACAACATCGACCTTACCAATATTTTCCAACTGTCGAACTTCACAGCATGGTCATGTTGAAGCCTCGGATGTGCAGGGTATGCAAGATGCTGGAATGGAATCCTAAGCTCTCAATAGAGGGGGGAAACCCAAACTGAAAGGCTTCAAAAGATCCTAAGCAAGGATAGTTCTATCCCCAGCCTGTTTGGTATAGTAATCTCCCACGGATATTGGGTCTTCGCTGGCACTCTATGAGTTGATAGGTTTTGATCCAAATGGATCAGTTTTCTAACGAATAAGTCTAAGTGTAAGAGGTCTGTAAACACTAATCTATTTGAAAGAAATAGACTGAGTTAGATCTGCCCTAAGAAGGTGTCTGAGATAAGTGCATATCAGCTTGATATGTAAATAGATAAGATCATTCACCAATTAAACAGAAATGTGAAAAGGATCAATGACTTAACTGTTCAAGTTACAATTAATTAATGGAAATTAACTAATGGCAAATTGAATATTGTTATGCATTCAAGATTTGATTTGTAGCTGATATGTTAATTGAAAAATTAACACCATTTGTAACTTACTGAAAGAATCATTTGCATAAATCGATAAAAGTTTTAATAGAATAAACTCTTTAAAACATTTAGAGATACACAGATCATGAGCAGAGAGAAATCAAAACTGTAGATCAATGTATTTATAGATTGCAAAGAATCAAAACAGTGTCAGATAAGCAACTTTGGATAAAAATCACATTCATCAAATAAACTTGATTAAATTGACAAAAGTAGATCTGAAAATAACTTTACTGTATTCAATGACAATCTGTAAGAAATTACAAGCTTGTATCAAAACAGAGCATCTCCAGCTTCTCTTGCAAATTTTGCCTCCAAATCCCATCATCCTCTCTCTATGAGGAATCATCTCTTTAAATAAGAGTTACAAAATAATAATACAAACAGTAAATTCCCACAAACCGGGATTACAAAATCAAAGATAACCTAATGTCCTAGAAAAACTTGCCATTTGTCCCAAATCTCTAACAACTTATCCATATACATGTTTCTTTCTAATCCTTTAACAACATATCCATACAGGATCCACTTTCTAATTTCGGGGAAAATCCCATGACAACCACAAACTTCAACGACTAATTACTGACTGTCGATAACAACGGATAGAAGATCCCAAAAATCTTCCTCAAGAAATTCTGAAAGTTCAACAATGTCTTCTAAATCGAAGAAATCAACCAAAGGATCTTCCTTCAACGAGGGTGGTGAAGTAGCGGGGTATTCATTGATTATAAAATCATGGATAATGGCATCGTCTTGATCCATGGGCTCTTCAATGACTTCCTGTCTCTTCGTCTGAAGAAGTTGGATACAGACGGGTTGAGTTTCAGAATCCTCCTCTTCGCTACTACTACTTGCATCAAGAACACCTGCATCAAAAGGTGACAACATAGGTTCTAGATATAACAGAGATTGAAGTTCCTCTTCTTCAAAAGAACTACCCAGAGACTTATGATTTGTCTGCATACTGCTCATACAAGATTATTCGGAGATCATCTATGGATGGTGAATACAAGATTTCTCTATGTAATTGTAGACGACAAATAAATTGCCTCATACTTGTCTCCGCATTCAAGAAAAACCAATAAAACCATAATGATTGAGTATAATGGATTGACATGATTTAAAATATTACCTAAATACCTTTGTATTTACAAAATGGGGTTCCCATGATCAAAATGAAGCATGGTATTTGTTGTGCCTACAACAGGTCACCAGAAAACAGAAGGAAACAAGACTTTGACCCTATCAACTGATCGTTTCTGGTCGGGCTAAGCGTTGGTCGGCTGCACCTGTTGATAGCAAGTGCAGATAGTGTCTCCCATCATAAGTAACATCATAAGCGTGGTCGACATCGTTGTTTTCTTCATAACCTGAAATAACTGAGGGTCAATGTTGTCAATTGATAGATTAGATAACAGCCATCGAACGTGATAGGTGTGCATCCTGTACGCAGATATATCTCCAAACAACCAAATTACAGGTCAATTGTACTGATTTAGGAGTTTATATTCAATAAAATATCTCAGTTGTCAATGAAATAACGACTATTCTAGTCGGATTCTCCATTCTTTAAACTTCTGAGTGGATGAAATGTGTAGTCCACATTGGAATGGTCGGCTTTGATTTGACTGATCCGGTTGCTCACAAGCAAATTAATTGAGCAGAAAGCAATAACCAGACTACTTTATTCGATGGACATGTCAACTAGTTAGACATAATAAGTATCATTTCACTTGCATCGAGGATCTCCCCGTTATCTTGCTACATGGAATTACTCGATATGCATAAAAATATGTGGATTGTCTCCTTACCACCATTCAAAAGCTGCAAGGCTCCGGTGGAAACAAACAGTCAACAAACGAAAAAGAATGGATTCAGATGTTCTCATAGACTTGTTCCGCTCATGCAAATATGCAAAGTCAGAATCCATCTTGTGTCTCCGCCATTTCCACCACTTTGTGGAACATCTAGACAGACAGAAGAGGGGGGCAATGAATGCTTTCACTGCATTTTCTTTGACGAGTGCCTATGAATCACAAACCCACACATGCAACATTTATATATATGGAATCGATCACACATGGCACAACTCTCCACGACAGTCCACTAGTAATGGCAGGTTGTTATCGACCAATTTTTTAATGGAATATCATGTTAACCAACAAATGGACAGTGACCAATACTTAGCATCGACCAATTAGGGCTAAATTTACTGCACATATAGCAATATAATGCTCACGAGAAATAATGTGGTTGGCGAACATGTGGTCGACGAGTCAATCTTTGAAGTCACTTAAAATTGATCAGTTGGTCAATATTTTATAAATGGTTTACCATTACACTATGGTCGATGATTATTTGGTCGATCTCTTATATATTGATTTTATGGTCGATATTGTAAAGTGGCAGAGCCTTAATATTGGTAAAGTACTATTGACTTCCAGCTCATACCCGTCGGCTAACAACCTGTCGAACTGCCTCCAAGATTTCTTGAGAATTGATCGTTTAACTGATCAATTCAGTGAAGATTATTCGAGACTCAACAATTGCATATCGATGCTACAAGCGATGTCGTGAAACTGTCGAAAGTAGCCAAACCTGTCGAAGTGCAGCGCATGTGTCGAACTCAGAAGCCGTCGAGGTCATGTTGAACCTAGAACTTGTCTGTGGTTGAGTTGTCGAAGTTGAGCCGCAACTGGTCGAAGAGGAACCTGTCTAAGTTTGTTGGATTGTCGAAGTTGAATCGAGACTTGTCGAGTTTGCAAGTTGTCGAAGCCAGAAACAATTGTGAAGACTGTCCTTACGATCGACAACCGAGATAGATCTTGTCGAAGATTGACGGTGGAAAATCCATATCGTCGGGAGGAGGTAAGTGATAGGAAGTTAGCACGACGACAGAAAATTCTGTAAATTTGTTGATTGGGTCGAGAAAGTTCAGAAGCCGTCGAGGTCATGTCAAACCCAGAACTTGTCAGGGTTGAGTTGTCGAAGTTGAGGCATGATTCGTCGGGCCACACTCTAATACACTCTATCCCTGACCATTGTAATTCCGTTGGGCTGGACCCTGCGACTGTGGCCGTCATTAATGCGAATGGCAAGTCGCTAATTATGAGCATCCCCTTCCATTTCTGCAATGGCCATTTCTTACGCTAGTTGTGGCAAGGTGATCGACCAAGATAAATATTTCAAACTCTCACGGGAGCGTGAATGTCTCCGTTGATTTTTGGATGTGAGAAAGTTAAACTTCTCACAACACATTTGATAATAGTTTGACAGATAAATTAAGTATAAGCGAAGTCTACTCTGTACAAAGTCCAATGTCGGGTGTAATGATGACCGTAATAATATTATGCAACATATTGATCATTCATAATGAATCGGCGTAATTATCGGCGTAATTATAATATGGATCATCCATATTCAATCAGAGTAATTGATAGAATCTCTATTCCAAACTTCAATTCCAAAATTTCATAAAAAAATCCGTAGAATTTGTAAAAAATTAACTAACACAAGGTCTGGTCAATTATCTTATTCGATATGAGTTTACGTGGAGGCAGAAAGATAGCCTCTACCGGTCTGTTGCTGTGAAACATAATAGTAAGGTCGATCGAGGCAATTTCAGGTGAGGAATTTGGATACAGAGGTTGGGCATCGAATTTGGTGGAAACAGAAAGATAGTCTCTACGAGTTTGTTGCTGTGAAACTGAATAGGTAGCTGGGCCGAAAACATTTCGGGCGTGGAATTTGGATACAGAGGTTGGGCATCGAATTTGGTGGAAGCAGAAAGATTTTATGCATGGAAGCTGAGTCCGTGTTTGATGCCGAAATTCCAATGGCTCCAATGGTTCTAATGGCCTGTCGGAGCTTCTGTTTAGTATAACTGATCTGGCATGCCGAGAATTTACAGAATCACGTCGTGGTAATGAAGCATTTTTAAACTATTTGCAGATAACATTAGTTCAGTAATTTATGTTTCCGTTAATAAATTCTCTTGTTGACACTAAAAAACGAGAATCAGGAACTCGTAGAGTCGTAAAGCTTAAATCATTAAAGAGGACCGCGACAAGTCGGAAGCCGACTAATCCGGGTAGCAGGTCATTTGGCGCCTACCCTGAGGATTTTCGACCACCAACACTTCTAGAAATTTGGGCCAGGTATCATCCACGTTTAAGCCATGCATAAGGAAGCTGGTTTTAGAGCTTAGATGAATATTTTGGAGTTGGTTTCAGAGCTTGGATTAACATTTCCCAACCATAGCAGTGTCAACAGGTCGCGATCCCCGACAGCTTCATCCTCAACAAGTTCGCGGCGATAGGGTCATATAGAAATGTTGGCATTCTCAATAGGCTCGTCCTCAATAAGCTCGCACGCAACAATATCCAGGAACATTCTTTAAGCTTTTTATTGCGATCATCCTCATGATATCTTTGTATTTTGCAGGGGTTTCTCTTTTTTCAATGCACCATGCCAAAAAGCTCTCCCTAATAAGGTTTAACCCAGAGCTTTTACTCTCCCTGCGAGTTTCGTAAATTTTTATTTCTTTGGTTTTCAGTGCAAAAAATGGTCATATGGCTTCGATCGGATGGCAGAAATAACATGAGTTAAATCCGAGCACAGAGGGAGAGGATGAGGATGCATAGTATTTTGCAGTGTAATTATCATTTCTAATGGAGATCCGGTAAGTAAGTAACGTAGCTTTGCTATAATCATAAGAATATTATCATCAAGATGCTGCAAGGCGCCTATTGTCCACGGCAGATGTAGAAGAAGTTATGGTTGAAGAAGATGGAGGAAACGGAGGACGAGCAAACACAGGACTCGTTGCGTATAGTACAACCTGAAGGTTTTGGTATCAGTCCAGCGAAATTCTTGCTGTAAAAAATCTCTATCCGACCACTGGCGACATAGTTGCGGATAGGAAAACCACCACCGAATCACGCGCTGCAATATTGGATCGATTCACCACCGACAACACCATCCACATGGCAGGATTCCAATCGCTCTATAAGCGAGGAATCTAGCTGACATGGATGCTTATGCTTCTCCGTGGTGAAACGCCTACGGCGTAATTATTAAATAAATTATATTAGTCTATATTATTAATTTAGATTATCAAAGATTCTAAAAACAATTTATTGTAAAATAATTAACTTATTAACATTTCTTTTCAAAACAAAATATTTCAACCCACAAATTTGTAGATAAAAACACTTCAAAACTTACAATATCTTGAAAATTATCTTTCTATCAAGCTCATTTTTATCCTCAAATAAATACATCTTCAAAATCTTCAAAATAACCAATAGATGATTTTAAAAATTGATGAAATCTTGTGAAAATTGTTTGATTTTTTATTAAAACCCTTGGAGCTAAAGTATATATTGCTTTCACTTGTGTTATTATATTTCGTAACTATTTGTAATTTTAATAAGATGATGACTTACAAGAAAAATTGTTAGGTTGTTATAATGAAAAAAAATAAGAAAGGATGATTAGTTATTCCCACAATAATATATGGCTTAAGAATAAGAAATATGGATGATAAGTCTCTCTATTACCCACTTACTCTTTGTTGACATATTCTGCTTTTTACAAATGGCATGAGAAGCGATATTTATAAGTTAAAAAATATTTTAAGTTCATTCTCAAAAGCTTTGGGGATGGTCATAAATCTTAGAAAATCATCTATTTTTAATATGAATATGACTCGGGATTGTATAGACTAGATCTCCACACAATTTGATTTCACTATTGTCGAACATCATGATGGTCTAAGATATGTCGGCTTCATTTTGAAACCAAACGACTATCTATGTCATGAATGGGATTGGTTGGTAAGTAAAGTCGAGAACAAGCTCATATTATGGTGCAACAAATGGCTAAGCCATGGTGGAAGACTTATTCTACTAAAACCTATGTTGGAGGCCATTCCAGTCTACGACTCTACTAGGTCTCTCTTACTTATGTCCATTTGGGTATATTATATCAGATCATAAAATTGGCTTTCATATTGCTTTGGAAATGAAATTCTAATGACATGGATTGCGTGGGGAAAACTTGCTTTGCCGAAGGAGAATGGTGGGTGGGGATTGAAATATTCTTCCATATTTGTGAAAAGTCTTGTTGCAAAAGGTATCTGGCACACCATTAAAGGTGAAGTTTTATGGGTTGAAGTTGTGTTTCAAAAATATATCTTCCCCCTTTCCATTGAGGACTGGATCAGATTGAGACGTAAAAAATCTCGAGATGTCTCCCTTATGTGGTGGGTCCTCATCTATGTGTTTCATTTTATTGGTGACTAGTTAATGTGGAAAGTTGGTGACGGTAGAAGACTCTGTATCAGACGGGACCCATGGACTAGGTGTTCTCATGTGTACAAGCTTCCATAGCATATGATAGTTCATATGGAGGATCATGGCTTTAGATTTCTATCATTGATCAATGATATTCGACTCACTTTTCATATGCACCAGATTTGGATGAAGCCAGAGGATTTGGGATTTACAAATGGGGAAATTGGAATCTGGAACACATATATTAAGAATCTTCATGGCTTCAACATCAGACTTGTTAACAAAGTTGATAAACTTGTTTGTTCAATAAATCTCGAAGGTGGCGAGTATCAACCCAAGCTAGGATATCATGTTCTCGGGGATGAAGAGGACCATCCAGAACTGCCCTAGTGGAACACGGCTCTTGGAAGCTACAATGTCCACTCAAAAATAAGTTGTTTTTCTGGCTTGTTCTCCATGATAAGGTTCATGTTTGGGATGTGCTGAAAAAAAAAGAATTTGGTCTGGACTTGGATGGTGCCCATTATGCAAGTTTGAAAATAAATGTTCTGATCATATTTTCCTATTTTATTCATTTATTTAGAGAATGGCGAATTATGCATAGCAAGTCAAAGGAATGAACTTCATGTGGCAGGGTGTGGATCTTAATGAAGCTCTAAGGAATTGGTTCAACAATGGTATTTTTCGGGATTTTTTATCTCTCCCGGCTCTTCTGATTTGATATACATGGCTAGCAAGGAATTCAATTATCTTGCAAGAGTTTTAAATCGATCCATCATTCCAAGCCTTTAAAAGCTTGGCAGTCCTAGATATTTTCCCACAAGTTCCAAATACTTAGAAAATCATTAATATAGTTGCAGAGAACATCTTATCCGTACGCTCCCAGGTGCACGACGGGGACAACAATTCGACTGAATGAATTGGTATTGTTGTGGTGGAAGCATAAGAATAAGCAAAGCAGGAATATACCACGCACATAAACATACACACACAGACAATATGCAGGAATGCGAACTAATCTCTTCTTCTCTATTACTTGTTCTCTGTATATTACAATATTTTACATGCTTATATAGAGTGTTGAGAATGCTTGGGTTGTTTTCCCGTTAAGTTCAATTACAAGAGAAGTTAGAACGGTTTCAAAAGTTCAACCGATACGGTCGACTGGAAGACAGAGAGACAATCTGTCATAGTTCGTCAGTCACCAATGTCGATGATGCATGTCGACATCGATGCTTGTCGAACTTGTCGAAGTCGAAGTTGAAGTTGTTGAACTTGTCGAAGTTGAAGTTGTTGAACTTGTCGAAGTCGAAGTTGTTGAACTTGTTGAAGTCTATGTTGCTGAACTTGTTGAAGCCGATATTGCTGAACTTGTTGAAGCCGATGTTGTTGAACTTTTCGAAGTCGATGTTGGCATCTGACAATAATGCCAACTGTTGGGTGGATCACACCTCCTTCCTTAAGAAACAATGGTCCCCATTGTTTGCTTGTGCAGATGAGGAAACTTGGCAGTCAGGTTAGTAGCAGAGTACCAATTTCCTTATGTTGGGATATGTCCGGCTTTGGCCACCTGAAACAAGGTAATTGTGTTCATCCTTGTATGGCGTACTCGTTGTCCCACAATGGTGTCACAAGGAAGAGGATCCTGAACATCTGGATGGATGTCTTCGGGTTTTATTGTCTGCAAGTCATTATATTCCAACAGTGGTGCATGGTATGGTCGAAGTAGATCCGCATTAAATACTAGATGCAGACCCAAGCATGAAGGAATGTCGAGCTGGAAAGCGTTTTCTCCAATATGCTCAAGAATACTGTATGGACCATATCGCAAAGGCTTCAACTTCTTATAAGGACCAGTGAAGCATTCCTTCTTGAGATGTAACCAGACCTGATCCCCAATTTGAAATGAATGAGGGATACGATGCTTATCGTGTCGGGCCTTAGCTTTCGCATTAGCTCATTGCAACATTTCACGTGCTTGTCTCTGGAAGTCACAGATTTGATCTTGAAACTTCAATGCTTTGTCAACTTCTCGTCGGTTATAGTCGGTATCGTTCGACTGTGTCGAGGAACTAATCAAGTCAATAGGCGTTGAGGGTTGAAATCCATAACATATCTCAAATGGACTCTTACTCGTAGAGCTGTGCTGAGCATGATTGTAGTTGTGTTGTATACATGGAAGACTTTCATCCTATGTTCGTCGATGCTTTTGGTTGTACATGCGAAGCAATTGTACTACCAAGTGATTCACAACTTCCTTCTGTCCGTCTGTCTGAGGATGGAAAGATGTCGATAAGGAGAGTCTTGTATCGAGTTGTTTCCAGAGGGTCTTCCAAAATATGCTGACAAATCTGGCATCTTTGTTGGAAATAATGGTTGTCGGTAAACCATAATTTTCTAGACATGTTCAAAGAAGAGTTGAGCGGTCTTTTGCGTTGTCGTAGTCTTCTTACATGGAATGAGAATGGACATCTTGGAAAATATGTCGACTACTAATAAGATTGCATCATGCTGATTTTTGGTAGTAGGATATCCCGTCAAGTGGTCCATAGAAATAGATTCCCATGGTCGACTAGGAACTGGAAAAGGTGTGTACAATCCATGTCGTCGATTAGGCGGTTTAGCAATGGCACAAACCACGCATGATCAAATGTACTTGTTGACGTCAATTTTAAGTGAAGGCCAAAATAAATAATTTTGGAGAATAGCAAGGATCTTTGCTACTCCAAAGTGTCTTGCAGTCTTGTTGTAATGCGCGTCCCAAATGAGTTGTTGTCGATGCTCACCTGTCGCTGCCCAAAGTTTTCCAAGCTTGTATAGCAAGGTGTCTTTTAGGAAATAGTCGGAGGTCGGTGACTTATCGGTCTGAAGTTGTCGATAGACTGATGAAAAGTTGTTGTCTTCCTAATACAATTGAGGCCAAGTGGTGGTGTCATAACCTTGCATACTCATCACTGTAAGAAGGAGAGTAATGGGTGGTCGACTCAGACAATTGGCAGCAACATTGGCTTTTCCTTTCCGATAATTAATTACCAACTGAAATTGTTGCAAGTAATTAATCCACTTGAGTTGTCAAGTTGCTTGTAACTTCAACTGGGTTAGGGCGAACTGTAAAGGCTCGTGGTCAGTGAGAATGACCGTCTCCTTGCCAAGGATATAATGTCTCAATTGCTTAAGAGCTTGCACAATGGCGTACAGTTCTTTTTCACATGTCGAATATCTTCTAACAGTGTTGTTAAAAGTTTCAGAATGAAAAGCGACTGGGTGACCAGACTAAGTGATCACTGCGCCTAAGGCATAGTCTGATGCGTTCGTCTCAATCTCAAAGGGTTGATGCAAATCAGGTAACACAAGTACTGGTGCAGTACAAAGCTTGTGTTTGAGCTGTTCGAAAGCTGCTTGTTGTGTCGATGTCCATTTGAAGACAGTTTCCACATTTCCCTTGGTCAATTGATTCAAAGGCCAGGCTCTGTGACTGAAGCCGAGTATGAATTGTCGATAAACATTTGCCATACCCAGAAAAATTCTTAGTTCATGAATGCTTTGAGGAATGGGCCAATCTTTGAGGATTTTTAATTTGTCTGGATCGACATGAATGCCTGCAAAGTCAATTACATACCGCAAATATTTAATGTTGTTCATCGCAAAGGAACATTTGTCCATGTTCAAATAGAGTCGATATTGTTGGAGAGTGTCGAGGACTTGTCAAAGTTGTCTGACATTGTTAGATTTTCATCATTTAATTCAATAGATCTAGGATCTTAACTGAAAGAACAACATGTACAACATATAAAGCATAAGAGACGGGAGACAAGAGACACAAAACATTTTACCGGGGAAAACCAAGAAGGTGAAAAACCCCGCAACTTCCTCAGAGATAGAATAAGCACCAATACAAGGATCACAATGATCAAACCCAAGAGATAGATATCTTCAGCAGCATACTCCTCCTCCACTTGTGCGCACTCCTCCTCTCTCTCACTAATGCGAAGTGAGTGAATGAGAGAGACACACTCTCTATTTATACACTACTTCACTTGTCTTTTTAACTTTAGCTAGGTCGGCCCCAACTTAACCACTTAACATAATGCTGACTGGGCCGACCCCTCTAGGGTGTTCTAATATCCCTTTGACCCACATGACTCATACAGGGCTAACCCCATCAAGGTGGTCTAATAACCCATCAAGTATAAGTTACGACACCTACAATATCACTTGCGACACTTACACGTACAAATGACGACACTTCCAATCGGAGGAATAATACATCTCCGTTGGGGATACAATAAATGTAATACATACAATATACAAGTGAATATCTTCTGAAATTACAAATACATCAACACTCCCTCTTAACTAGGAAGGTATTCTCTTGACACAAGTCACCAATACATATAAGCACAAGTCTTGAATTACGGAGCTGGATCATCGTCACTGGATCACGAAGCATCATCATCATCACTGTTGATGTACTCGACATCTTGATCAATGGTTCTATCTCATAATTCTTCTCGTCATAGGAAGTTCTACAGAGCCATCCCTTTTTCATGCTAGATGTAGGCATAGCCTCCTGTAGGTCTTCATCATCTCTGTGAGTGGTCTGATAGAGGTGGTATCTCAGGACTCATTACGTGCATATGCAAAGCTTGACAAGAGTATCCCAGGAACAATTTACGTGCCTAAGCAAGACCGACAAGATCTCCCAGGTCTTATATGCATCCCTTCACAAAACCTTTAAAGAGTATCCTAGGATCAATTTATGTGCCTCAGCACGACCGACAAGATTCTCTAAAGAGCATCCCAGGACTTATTACGAGCACACAGCTCAACCTATCGGATCTCCAGGACTAATTACATGTGATTAGGAAAAACCTTAAAAGAATATCCCAGGAATAGTTTACGTGCCTAAGCACGACCCACAAGATATCTAAAGATCATCCCAGGACTTATTACAAGCACATAGCTCAACCTATCGGATCTCCAGGACTGATTACATGCCTCCCTAGAAAAACCTCGAAATAACATCCCAGGACTGATTATGAGCACATAGCTCAACCTATCGGATCTCCCAAGATATTTTACATGCTACCTGCACAACCTGCCACATATCCTCGACCTCTGAGTATCATCCTGAAACTCATGATCCACCTGATCATCCTCGCACGGAGCATCATCCTGATGTTAATGATAAACCTAATCATCATCATACCGTACATCATCCTGATGTACATCATCATCACATGATCATCCTGATCATCGTCACAGCATCGTCCTGATGCATATCATCTTGAGTATCATCTTGATACTCATATGATCATCCTGATCATCATTTCATCATCCTGATGCATATCATCTGGAGTATCATCCTGATACTCAGCATCATCGTATAATCAAATTGATCATATAAAGCATCCACCTGATGCATATCATCACACATGATCCAACTGATCATGTAAAGCATCCACCTGATGCATATCATCACACATGATCCAACTGATCATGTAAAGTATCCACCTGATGCATATAATCACATATGATCATCCTGATCATCATACATAATAGTAACTGGAGCATTGTCCTGATGCTCATCACACAACGCTTACATCCATAGCCATGGGAAGGATCCTCCTACCACCATGCTTGGAATGGCTCCTGCAAATGTGTCCCATCACTTCTTCCTCGAAGTATCTTCTTTCTGAAGAACACCAAGCCTCTCTCTGAAGTACTCAAACTTCACTCTGGCTAGTGGTTTAGTCAACACATCTGCAATCTACTCATCCATTGCAACATACAGGAGCTTCACTGCTCCTCTCTGCACCATATCCTTGATATATTGATATTTGATCTCAATATGCTTCGTCCTGTCATGGAACTCCGGGTTCTCTAACAACTTCACACAACTATGGTTGTCACAATAAATACAGGTAGCATCCAATGGGATATCAAATAACTCAGATAGTAGCTTCCTCATCCATACTGCCTCACAACTGGCCGAACAAGCTGCAACATACTTTGCTTCAATTGTACTCAGTGCTACGCATGACTGCTTCCTGCTAAACCAAGAGATCACACTTGATCCCATACTGAAGAAACACCCATAAGTGCTCTTCCTATCTACAGCACTGCCTGCCCAAACTGAATCAACATAACCCTCCAGGTTAAACCTTTGATTCACATCATACTTGAGCCCATAATCAACCGTACCCTTCAGGTACCTCAGAATATGCTTTACAACAATCAGGTGAACATGTCTAGGATCTGTCAGAAACTGGCTCAGGGTGTTCACTGCAAAGCAAATATCTGGTCTCGTGTTCATCAAGTACATCAAGGACCCAATAATCTAACGATACACCATGACATCAACCGGCTCAGATGAAGCATCACACAACAGCTTCAGGTTCGATGCCATAGGTGTGGCCATGGCCTTGCAGTCCATCATCCCGAACTGCTTCAGTATCTCTACTGCATACTTCCCTTGTCCAAGGAAGATCCCATATGCACTCTGCCACACCTCCATGCCTAGAAAGTAATGCATCATCCCCAAGTCCTTCATCTTGAACTCGGCAGCAAGCTTCCTCTTCGTGTCGACAATCAACCTATCCTTACCAGTTTCAAACATGTCATCCACATATAATAGTAGTATCGCCGGATTGCCTTCTTCAACCTTGTAGTAAAGGTTGGAATCCATTTTACTCTTGGTAAATCCCAAACTAGATAGGCTGTCTATCCTACCATACCAAGTCCTAGGAGCTTGCTTCAAGCCATACAAGTCTTTCTTCAACCTGCACACATATGACTCCCTGTCATGTGTCTCAAAACCGAGTGGCTGCTCCACATACACTTCCTCTTCGACTACACCATTCAAGAAAGCTGTCTTGACATCCATCTAGTGTATCTTCCACTTCATCACTGCAGCCAGAGCAAGCACTGTTATGATGGAAGTGTATCTGACTATAGGTGCAAAGGTCTCTTCATAATCTATCCCTTCTTTCTGATAAAAGCCACGAGCTACAAACCTAGCCTTGTATTTCTCTATGCTACCATCTGTAGCATGCTTGATCTTATAGATCCACTTGGAAGTCACAACAGACTTCCCTTATGGTCTTGGGACCACATCCCAAACATCATTCTTCATGATTGACTGGTATTCCTTGATCATGGAATTCTTCCATTACAGCATCCCGGATCCTGGGAACTTCAGATTCTTCAATATCTTCAATAGATAATTTTTCTTAAACTTCATTGCTGGAACATGTTAGTTTTTCAGAAATTTCAATATGATCTAGGATCTTAACTGATAGAATAACATGTACAACATATCTACAACATATCAATCATGGACACAATAATGCAAGCACACAAGAGACACAGAGTTTCACCGGGGAAAACCAAGAAGGTGAAAAACCCCGCAACTTCCTCAGAGATAGATAGAGAAATGATACAACCCAAGTACAAGAGATAGTCCTCCTAGAAGCAGCTTCTCCTCCTCCACTAGTGTGCCACTCTCCAATGAGTGTCTGAGTGAAGAATAGAATGATCAAATAGAGTGCCTCCCGCACTCTATTTATACTTGACTTGACTTGCCTAATAACCTTTACTAGGTCGGCCTTAACTTAACCACATAACATAATGCTGACAGGGTCGACCCCCAATAGGGTGGTCTAATAACCCTTTAACCCACATGACTTATACAGGGCCGACCCCAACAAGGTGGTCTAATAACCCATCGAGTATAAGTTACGACACTTACAATATAAATGACGACACTTTTGTATAGAGGAATAATAACATCTTTATAGGAATACAAACACTTCCGTATAGAGGAATAATAACATCTCTATAGGAATACATATATGAAATACATTCCAAAGTTACAAATACATCAACACTCCCTCTTAACTAGGAAGGTATTTCTCGACACAAATATGCTAGCACAAGTCTTCTTCTCTGGATCAACGTCACTGAATCATCGTCATCGTCACGACTGTTGCTATCTCAATCAATCTCTGATCTACTCGTCATAGGAATTTATACAAAGCCAACCCTTTTTCGTGCTAGATGTAGGCCCACCACCTACAGTTCTTCATCATCACTGCCCATACTGTGGAATCCTCAGGACTTATTACGTGCGTCACAATGCCTCAAAAGAGTATCCCAGGATCCTTTATGTGCCGAAGCACAACCGACAAGATCTCCCAAGTCCACTTACATGTGACTGTCACAAAACCTTAAAAGAGTGTCTTGACTAGGAAGAACTCTAAAGAGCATTTGAGGCCTTTTACGTGACTAGCACAACCTGTCCAGATCTCCAGGACGTATTACATGTGACCCCCACCACATAACCTTAAAAGAGTGTCTTAACTAGCAAGAACTCTAAAGAGCATTCGAGGCCTTTTACGTGCCTAGCACAACCTGTCCGGATCTCCAGGACGTATTACATGTGGTCATGGAAATGCCTCGAAAGAGAATCCCAGGACTTATTACGGGCACACAGCCCAACCTATCGAATCTCTCAGGTCTACTTATATGCCATAGGACAATGCCTCGAAAGAGCATCCCAGGAATTATTACGGGCACACAACCCAACCTATCGGATCTCCCAGGTCTACTTATATGTCCTCCCAGAGCAATGCCTCGAAAGGGAATCCCAGGACTTATTACGGGCACACAACCCAACCTATCGGATCTCCCAGGTCTACTTATATGCTCATCTGCACAACCTGTCCACGACCATAGAGTATCAACTTGATACTCACCATACATCATCCTGATGTACATGATTATCTTGATCATCATCATAGCATCATCCTGATGCATATCATCCAGTTTATCATCCTAATACACATGATCATCCTGATCACCGTCACTGCATCGTCTTGATGCATGTCATCCAAAGCATTGTCCTGATACTCATCACATATGATCATCCTGATCATCGTCCCGATGCATGTCATCCAGAGCATCGTCCTGATACTCATCACATATGATCATCCTGATCATCATCATATCATCATCCTGATGTATACCATCTGGAGTAACATCCTGAAGCTCATCATCCATGATCATCCTGATCATACAATGCATCCACCTGATGCATACCAAGTATCTACCTAATACATATCATCATACGTGATCTACCTGATCATACAATGTATCTACCCGATACATTCACAAATACATGATCCATCTGATCATACAATGCATCCACCTGATACATATATAAATACATGATCCACCTGATCATACAATGTATCCACCTGATACATATACAAATCCATGATCCAACTGATCATATCCAGCATCCAACATGATGCATATACAAATACATGATCCAACTGATCATACAAAGCATCCGACATGATGCATACAAAGCAGTAAATGGATCATCGTCCTGATGCTCATCACACAACACTTATACCCACAGCCATTGGAAGGATCCTCCTCTCACCATGCTTGGAATGGATCCTGCAAATGTGTCCATCACTTCTTCCTTGAAGTGTCATCAATCTGAAGAACACCAAGCCTCTCTTTGAAGTACTCAAACTTCACTTTGGCTAGTGGTTTCGTCAACACATCTGCAACCTGCTCATCTGTCGCAACATACAGGAGCTTCACTGCTCCTCTCTGCACCATATCCCTGATATAGTGATATTTGATCTCAATGTGTTTCGACCTGTCATGGAACACCGGGTTCTCAGACAGCTTCACACAACTCTGGTTGTCACAAAAGATACCAGTATCATCCAACGGAAGATCAAATAACTCATACAGTAGATTCCTCATCCATACTGCCTCACAACTAGCCGAACAAGTTGCAACATACTCTGATTCGGCTGTACTCAGTGCTACACAGGACTGCTTCCTGCTAAACTAAGAGATCACACCTGATCCCATACTGAAGCAGCACCCATAAGTGCTCTTCCTATCTGCAGCAATGCCTGCCCAATCTGAATCAACATAACCCTCCAGGTTAAACTTTTGATTCTCGTCATACTTGAGCCCATAATCAACTGTACCCTTCAGGTACCTCAGAATATGCTTTACAACAACCAGGTGAACACCTCTCAGATCTGTCAGAAACTGGCTCAATGTGTTCACCGCAAAGAAAATATATGGTCTCGTATTCTTCAGGTACATCAAGGACCCAATCATCTGACGATACATCGTGACATCAACCGGCTCAGATGAAGCATCTCACAGAATCTTTAGGTTCGATGCCATAGGTGTGGCCATGACTTTGCAGTCCATCATCCCAAACCTCTTCAGGATCTCTACTGCATACTTCCCTTGTCCAAGGAAGATTCCATCTGTGCTCTGCCACACCTCCATACTTAGAAAGTAGTGCATCATACCCAAGTCCTTCATCTCGAACTCGACAGCAAGCTTCCTCTTCGTATCGGAAATCAACCCATCCTCACCTGTTACAAACAGGTCATCCACATACAATAGTAGTATCACAGGATTGCCTTCCTCAACCTTGTAGTAAAGGTTGGAATCTGCTTTACTCTTGGTAAAGCCCAAACCGGATAGAAATTTGTCTATCCTACCATACCAAGTCCTAGGAGCTTGCTTCAATCCATACAAGGATTTCTTCAACTTGCACACATATGACTCCCTGTCATATGTCTCAAAATCGAGTGGCTGCTCCACATACACTTCCTCTTCGACTACACCATTCAAGAAAGTTGTCTTGACATCCATCTGGTGTATCTTCCATTTCATCACTACAACCAGAGCAAGTACTGATCTGATGGAAGTGTACCTGGCTACATGAGCAAAATTTTCCTCATAGTCCATTCCCTCTTTCTGAGAGAATCCACGAGCTACAATCCTCGCTTTGTATTTTTCTATGCTACCATCTGCAGCATGCTTGATCTTATAGATCCACTTTGAAGTCACAACAGACTTCCCTTCAGGTCTTGGGACTACATCCCAAACATCATTCTTCATGATCGACTAGTACTCCTCGATCATGCCATTCTTCCATTACTGCATCCCATATCCTGGAAACTTCAGATTCTTCAATATCTTCAATAGATAGATTTCTTTAAACTTCGTTGCTGGAACAAATGTTGTAGTCCTTTTTTTGTAAGTGATTGTATACAATCTTTCCTAAAATCAAGTTAAATTGCATGATTAGAAACATCTCATAGTTTTCAGAACAAATTCTTACACATAAAGAAATATGTCAACCAATCATGCAATTATTTTAGCCAATGCTTCAATACAACATTTATCCATATCCCGTAACTTTCCAGATGCCTTCCAATCTCTACCAGAACATTGTTAAGAGTGTGCACAACTCCCAACATGTCAACAAAGAGGTTTCATTCTAGATAAGTAGCAATGGAATGTTGTACAGTGCCATAGGCCACTTACCCATCACATGCATATTAGTAGTATATTGTTCATTAATGCAATTATTCTAATATGCATAATACACAACTTAAGTCTAGGAACATAAGTATATACATTATTGAACAATATTATTTAAACAATCAAATATACAAGAAATGACAATTCAAATACTTATCTTTGTTTGTTTGTTGGGTGGACTCCCTCTCAATATTTGTTTCCTTGCAGGAACTACTGGAGTGTGCTCCCTCTTGATCTTTGCTTCCTAGATTACTTGTCCTTGAACTTATATCCATTCTCAATCACTATGCATGCTTACTAGTATCATCATTGTGTTATCCTCGAGATCTCATACATAATCATACATTTATTAGTATAATCTTAATACTATCAAAACAAAATAATCTTAAACATGTATAGTCATGATCATTTCAAACACAGATAATAAACATTAGTATTCAAGGTTTCATGGAATACTTATTTTACTCATGCATATTCTTATTTGACCAAAGGAATTTTCTGGTTAGTCATATCATCAATCAAGGTAAGAGACATAATATGCATAAACCCTTGATTACTTACATTTCTAACTTCATGAATAATCATTATCAACCATACAACAGTATAAGATCCTAACACAAGGTAGGATTCTAGCTTGATATAGGAAAAACATACCTAGTTATCATATTTGCTAGTTATGTCTAGCAATGTCTTCTTGTTCTCTTCAATGACTTGTGCTAGTAACCTGCATATCTCATAGGTTAAGCATTGTAGAACCAAATTATACATACCTCGTAAGTAGAGATTCTATGTGATCCATGACAATGGATGAATATTTGTCTTCATGTCACCATGGTCATATGTTCTTGAACTAGAACATGATTTGTCTTTTTTGATGTACCTTTCATGTTAGCGGACAACATCAACCTCATACAACACCACAATGCATTAGTACAATCATAAGTGTCAAAACCCTAATCAATGAATATCTTCTATCATGCATTCATATTTTTATTAAGGTGATATGACAAGTCTAAAATTAATCAAGATTTTACTAATCTTAATGAAGACAAACATACCATAAACTTAATGATGAACAGATCTCGAAACATACCTGGATAAGTCATACCCGTCGAGATTGCTTGTAATATTCTTATGTAAGGCCTTAGCCTCATCTCCCTCTGAAACATGAACTTCTTCACTTATGTAGGTTACCAATCCATTCTCTCCTAGGATTAACCCAATCCACTTGATTTGCAGAAACTGGATCTGGAGCTGGATTAGGGTTTGTCAGGGAAACCCTAAAAATTCAAACTTTGAATTTCAAACTTCTGAAAGGATAGAAAGATGCGCCTTGATGAGATGATCAACCTAGTATACTTAGAATTTGAAAACTGCAAAGTTTTACCCCTGAAATTTGCTTTTCAATCTTCCGGATTCACTAGGGAGGACCTTGAATTAGGGTTTGAGTTTCCCAGAGCTTCACCCAACCAAATAGTTTGATCCAAAGCTTTAAACTTTGATTTTTCCAAGGATATTCCAGGTATGGTCACAGATTTAAAAGAATTCTCAATTTTGCAGAAGCCCTAATTTTTCACCTTTCCGATCAAAGTCCTAAACTAGGGTTTGATCAAGCCCGACCTTCTGCCCAACCAAAAAATTCGATCTTGGTCTCTAAATTTCAATTTTTATGGGGATAATCCAGCCATGGTCTCCGATTACAAAAATTCCAACATTCTTCGAAACCCTAAATTTCCGGAGCCATGAATGCAGGTGCTCAAAATCCAATTCTGTTTTGACAGAAATATGCACCTGATTGTTTCTGGTGTAACTCCGAAATTTCAGATCTACAGGGTCTAAAAAATCTTCCTGTGGTATCCTGACCTGTTATCTTTCCAACCCCACAAGTTTTACCTCAAATCGATTCTCTGAGAGAGATTTATGCCAAGTGTCACAACGTGACCTGTTTATGGGATAAAACAGGAGAGCGAACTTGTACGGAGTTCCACGTGTCACTGGTTCAATTTCGGCCTCTAAAAATTGTACCTGTGAAATTAAAGTCCGTACCCTACCTTCCACTTTTTACGAAATTTCATTTGGAGCTTCCTAGCCCAAGTTGTGACCTTTTTTCCTAGGTCACCTGTTTATGACTAAGATCTGGAAGAGGCAGAAACCCTATATTGTACAGATCATAAATCTGAAAGTAAAACGAATTAGAGGCTCTCCTTTGGACACAAGGTACATGGGGATCTTATCTTCGACCTTTAATATTTTTAGACCCTGAAACATCGCCAAAATGAATTTATAGCGAAAGTGCTACGATGACTGGTTTTTGCTATATCAAGCCCTAGCTTCGCAAGTGCAACAAGTGTCATAAATGCCATACCATGCCTTCTTTCAGGATAGATCTGATACCATGTTAGTTTTTTCAGAAATTTCAATTTGATCTAGGATCTTAACTGATAGAATAACATGTACAACATATCTACAACATATCAATCATGGACACAATAATGCAAGCACATAAGAGACACAGAGTTTCACTGAGGAAAATCAAGAAGGTGAAAAACCCCACAACTTCCTCAGAGATAGATAGAGAAATGATACAACCCAAGTACAATAGATAGTCCTCCTAGCAGCAGCTTCTCCTCCTCCACTAGTGCACCACTCTCCAATGAGTGTGTGAGTGAAGAATAGAATGATCAAATAGAGTGCCTCCCGCACTCTATTTATACTTGACTTGACTTGCCTAATAACCTTTACTAGGTCAGCCTTAAATTAACCACATAACATAATGCTGACAGGGCCGACCCCCAATAGGGTGGTCTAATAACCCTTTAACCCACATGACTTATACAGGGCCGACCCCAACAAGGTGGTCTAATAACCCATCAAGTATAAGTTACAACACTTACAATATAAACAACGACACTTCCGTATAAAGGAATAATAACATCTCTATAGGAATACAAACACTTCCGTATAGAGGAATAATAAAATCTCTATAGGAATACATATATGAAATACATTCTGAAGTTACAAATACATCAACATAACAAATGTTGTAGTCCTTCTTTTGTAGGTGATTGTATACGATCTTTCCTACAAGTCAAATTCAATTTCATGATTAGAAACTTCTCATAGTTTTCAGAACAAAATCTTACACATAAGAATATATGTTATACAGTCATGCAATTATCTTAGCCAATGCTTCAATACAACATTTATCCATATCCCATAACTTTCTAGATGCCTTCCATCTCTACCAGAACATTGTTAAGAGTGTGCAAAACTCCCAACATGTTAGCAAAGAGGTTTCATTCTAGATAAGTATCAATGGAATGTTGTACAGGACCATAGGCCACTTACCCATTACTTGCATATTAGTAGTATACTGTTCATTAATGCAATTATTCTAATGTGCATAATACACAACCTAAGTCTAGGAACATAAGTATATACATGACTGGACAACATCATTTAAGTAATCATATATATAATAAATGACAATTCAAATACTTATCTTTGTTTAGTAGTTGGGTGGATTCCCTCTTGATCTTTGCTTCCTGGAGTGCTCCCTTGTGATCTTTTCTTCCTTGCAGGAACTTTTGGAGTGTGCTCCCTCTTGATCTATTCTTGAGCTTATATCCATCCTGGACCACTATGCATGCTTAAGTGTGCACTAGTGTCATCATTGTGTTATCCTCAAGATATCATACATAACCATACATATATTAGTATAATCTCAATACTATCAAAACATTATGATCCTAAATAATCTTATGTATGATCATTTCACACATAGGTAATAAGCGTTAGTATTCAAGGTTTCAGGGAAGACTTATTTTACTCATGCATATTCTTATTTGACCATAGGACTCTTCTGGTTAGTCATATCATCAATCAAAGTAAGAAACATAATATGCATAAACCCTTTATTACTTCTAACTTCAAGAATAATCATAATCAATCATGACAAATATACTTATATAAGAGATCCTAACATAAGGTAGGATTCTAAATTGATATAGGAAAAAACATACCTGGTTATCATGTTTGCTAGTTATGTCTAACATACCCAAACAATGTCTTCTTGTTCTCTTCAATGACTCGTGCTTAGTAACCTGCATATCTCATAAGTTAACCATTGTAGAACCA
Source organism: Larix kaempferi (assembly GCA_027924585.1). NCBI lineage: Eukaryota > Viridiplantae > Streptophyta > Pinopsida > Pinales > Pinaceae > Larix > Larix kaempferi. The sequence goes on along the minus strand of BSBM01000435.1, from coordinate 13,133,519 downwards.
AATTATACATACCTCGTAAGTAGAGCTTCTATGTGATTCATGACTATGGATGAGTCTTTTGTCTTCATGTCACCATGGTCATATGTTCTTGATCTAGAACTTGATTTGTCTTTATTGATGTACCTTTCATGTTAGCGGACAACATCAACCTCATACAACACCATAGTGCATTAGTACAATCATAAGTGTCATAACCCTAACCAATGACTGTCTTCTATCATTCACATGCATTCATACTTTTACTAGGGCGATAAGACAAGTCTAACATTAATCAAGATTGTACTAAACTCAATAATATGAAGACAAACATATCATAAACTTAATCATGAACATATTTCAAAACATACCTGTATGAGTCATACCTGTCGAGATTGCTTGTAGTCTTCTTATGTAAGGCCTTAGCTTCATCTCCCTCTAGAACTGGAACTTCTTCACTTATGCAGGTGTTCCAATTCATTCTATTCTAAGATTAACCCAATCCACTTTGATTTGCTAAAACTGAATCTGGAGTTGGATTAGGGTTTGTCAGAGAAACCCTAAAAATTCAAACTTTGAATTTCAAACTTCTGATTGGATTAAAAGATGTGCCTTGCCGAGCTGATCAACCTGGTATACTTCAATTTTGAAAACTGCAAAATTTGACCCCTCAAAATTGCCTTTGAAACTTCCGGATCTTCTGGACAGGATCCTGAACTAGGGTTTGATAAAGCTTGGTATATTTCCCATCCAAAAGGTTCGATCTTGTGTACTAAACTTTGATTTTTCTGAGGAGCTTCCAGCCGTGGTCACAGATTTCAAAAATTCCAACTTTTGCAGAAGCCCTAATTTTCCACCTTTCCGATCAAAATCCTGAACTAGGGTTTGATCAAGCCCAAGCTTCTGCCCAACCAAAAAATTCGATCTTGGTCTCTAAATTTTGATTTTGATGAGGATAATTCAGCCGTGGACTTCGAATCCAAAAATTCCAACTTTCTCCGAAGCCCTAAATTCCCGCAGCAGTGACAAGCCAAGAATGAAGGTGCTCATAATCGAATTCTGTTTTGACAGAAATATGCACCTGATTGTTTCTGGTGCATCTCTGAAATTACGAATCCACAGGGTCTGAAACTGCGGCCTGTGGTATCCTGACCTGTCCTCTTTCCAACCCCATAGTTCTGACCTCAATTGGATTCTTTGAGAGAGAGTTATGCCAACTATCGCAACATGACCTGTTTATGGGATAAAACAGGAGAGTGAACTTGTATGGCATGCCACGTGTCACTAGTTCAACTTCGACCTCTGAAAAGAGGACATGTGAAAGTGCAATTCGTGCCTTACCTATCACTTTTTATGAAATTTCATTTGGAGCTTCCTATCCCAAGTTGTGATCTTTTTTCCTAGGTCACCCGTTTATGAATGAGATTTGGAAGAGGCAGAAACCCTAGATTGTACAGGTCATAAAATAGAAAGTACAACGAATTAGATGTTTTTATTTGGACAAAAGGTACATGGGGATTTTATCTACGACCTGTAGAAGTTTTAGAACCTGAAACTTCACCAAAATGGATTTATAGCGAAAGTTCCACAATGACTGGGCTTTGCTATATCAAGCCCTAGCTTCCAATTTGTCACAAGTGCAACAAGTCTCATAAATGCCATACCATGCCTTCCTTCAGGATAACTCTGATACCATGTTATATTTTCATCATTTAATTCAATAGATCTATGATCTTAACTGAAATAACAACATGTACAACATATCAAGCATAAGAGACAAGAGACAAGAGACAAAAAACATTTCACCGGGGAAAACCAAGAAGGTGAAAAACCCTGCAACTTCCTCAGAGATAGAATAAGCACCAATACAAGGATCAAAATGATCAAACCCAAGAGATAGATATCTTCAGCAACATACTCCTCTTCCACTTGTGTGCACTCCTCCTCTCTCTCACTAATGCGAAGTGAGTGAATGAGAGAATTGTAAAATGAGAGATACACACTCTCTATTTATACACTACTTCACTTGTCTTTTTAACTTTAGCTAGGTCGGACCCAACTTAACCACTTAACATAATGCTGACTGGGCTAACTCCTCTAGGGTGGTCTAATAACCCTTTGACCCACATGACTCATACAGGGCCGACCCCATCAAGGTGGTCTAATAACCCATCAAGTATAAGTTACGACACTTACAATATAACTTGCGACACTTGCAAGTACAAATGACGACACTTCCAATCAGAGGAATAATACATCTCTATTGGGGATACAATAAATGTAATACATACAATATACAAGTGAATATATTCTAAAGTTACAAATACATCAACATACATGTTTTTCCCATGATCAACTGAAAATCAATATATCGTCGAGATAGACAATGACCCATTTTCCGATGAAAGGTCGAAGAGTGTTATCCATATACCGCATGAAGGTCGCAGGTGCATTGGTTAAGCCGAAATGCATGACTAACCATTCAAACAATCCTTCCTTGGTCTTGAAAGCATTTTTCCATACATCTGCGGGCTCGATTGGAATCTGATGATATATTGACTTGAGGTCGAGCTTAGTAAAGAATTTAGCACCTTTCACACAGTCGATGAGATTGTCTATCCGCAGCAGAGGGTATCTATTCTTTACCGAATGTTTTTTGAGAGCTAGGTAGTCGATGCACATGCTCCAAATCCCGTCTTTCTTTGGAACAAGGACGACTGGACTTCCACAAGGAGAGGAGTTGGGTCAGATATGACCTTTGTTGATCAAACCTTGAATTTGTCTATGAATCTCTTCATTTTTGATAATGGATCTTTTGTAAACAGATGTGTTAGGTAATGAAGAACCAGGAGCAAGTTCAATAAAGTGTTTTACCTTGCAATGTAGAGGTACTCCATCTGGATCTTGGAATAGGTTCCGGTACTCATCAACAATATTGTTGATCTGCTGCTTCTGTCAGGAGCTGCACTGGTCGGTGAGTCGACTGGTTGCTGCAGTCTTCCTGGAATGTTGCGGCTTAATCATAATCAATACGAAATTTTGAGCATGGTTGATGAGCTTCTTCGTCTGTTTAGTAGATATCATTGCAACCGTTGGTGTAGGTCGTCGCTCTGGTATGCCGTACCATTGGTTCTGAATTCTGACAATCACCTTTTAAGGTCATGACTAGTAACTTCCATGTCGATCCCATAAGTAAGGTTTCCCAAACAAGGCGTCGGCTATGGAGAGTGGTTCCACGTCGTAGAGTACTTCATCTCCAAAAGGCTTAATGAAGTAGGCGATTTTACATTGTCGGGTTATCCTTAATTCCTGTCCATCCTTCATCTAACTGATGTTATAAGGCTGAGGATGTGGAGTGGTAGCAAGACCTAGTTTCTTCACGAGATCTTCAGAAACAAATTTCTTCTGCCTACCATTATCCACAATCAAATGCAATGGATTGTTTTGAACCCATATATGTGTATGGAATAGGCGCTCACATTCCTCCTCGTCGACGATAGTCGAGGCTGCTGGAGTGGTCGATGTCGATGTTAAAAGGGTCGTTTCTTATGGGTCAATTTCTACTAGAGTTTTGTCGAATAAGTCGGATGTTGACACTTTTATAAAAAATGTATTTCGAGCTTTGCATTCAGACGTATCATGCCATGATGAATTGTGGTAATCACACCATTTCCCAGTAAGGGGTTGTTTGCTACGTTCCCTTTTTTCTTTCTGAGAATGCTTTTTGCCATGATCTTGCTTTGTCGGAGTCGATTGAGAAGGTCTTGACTTGTTGAAGTCTGCTGGTGCCTTCTTGTCGGGTGATAGTCCTGTTGGTTCAGTCCCGAAGCGTGCTTTTTCTTTATGTTTGGCTTCAATATTACTGGCATAGTGGAATGCATCCCCGAGTGTATTGACGGTCATAAACTCCATCTCCTACTGAATGTACGGGGACAATCCGCTGACGTACTTCATAACAAGCAATTTCTCTTCTTCTTGAACGCCAAGTCTAGCCATAAGTCGATAGAACTCGTCGGTGTAACTCTGTATGGACCGGTCTTTCCATTTCCTTAGTTGTTTCTACTTCTTATACCGTTGTTCAACGTACTTGGGCGGGTAAAACTCCTTTCAGACACATTCAAAAAATTTCTCCAATGTCTTTATGGGGTCTCCACTTTTCTCCATCTTTGTCGATAGGTTCTCCCATCAGTAGTGCACAAATGTTGACATCTTTAAGGATGCAATGGTGATATTTTAAGCTTCTGAGAGTTGATTCACAGAGTAATAGGATTCCAATTGTTGTACCCAATTGTCGACAGATTTCACGTCAATCGTGCCTTCTAGATTCGGTATGTCCAAATTCATTTGCACCTTGAATGGAATGATTTTGTCGGACTTAGATCTTGTCGGAAATCCTCTTGATGTCGAAGCAAATCACGTGAGAATCTCATTGAACTGGGCGAACATTTCAGTTTGTTGTCGAGCCCGGGCTTGCTCTATGAGTTGCTCTTTCTCATCAATTGCATGTCTATTGTCTGTTTCTTCTGCCATCTTTGAAGGTAGTGTCTGCTTGGATTGTTGAGTTTGCGAGCATGTTTGAATAGGCATAAGTCATGTAACTTCGATGGAAGTGTCTACGCACAACTTACGCATGAATAAAGCTAAGCTCTCATACCAATGATTTGTACGCGCCTAGGTGCACGACGGGGGCAACAGTTTGACTAAATGAATCAGTATTGTTATGGCAGAGGCATAAGTATAAGCAAAGCATGAATACACTACGCACATAAACATACACACAGACAATATGCAGGAATGCGAACTAATCTCTTCTTCTCTATTACTTGTTCTTTGTATATTACAATATTTTACATGCATATATAGAGTGCTTAGAATGCTTGGGTTGTCTTCTCGTTACGTTCAGTTATAAGAGAAGTTAGAACGGTTTTAGAAGTTCAATCGTTACAGTCGACTGGAAGACAGAGAGACAATCTGTCGTAGTTCGCCAGTTGCCAATGTCGATGATGCATGTCGACATCGATGCTTGTCGAAGTTGTTGAACTTGTTGAAGTCGAAGTTGCTGAACTTGTTGAAGTCAAAGATGCTGAACTTGTCGAAGTCGAAGTTGCTGAACTTGTTGAAGTCGAAGTCGATGTTGCTGAACTTGTTGAAGTCGATGTTGGAATCCGACAATAATGCTAACCGATGTGTGGATCAACATCGATAAATATGGGTGCTGGGGATTTTTTTATGGTTCCTCATAGGGGAATCCATATTTAGGAGGAGCGAGCGGCAACTTATACGTCAATGATTACCATTGCATTCAATTTTCTACCATAGTGGGTATGAGCACCAACAATCGTGCAAAGTTGATGGCCCTAAAACTAATTCTGATGCTCACTATCTCCAAGAATGTTTAGAATCTTCATCTTTTTGGGGACTCCAAGTTGGTTGTTCAATGGATGAAGCTAAATTAGTTCCCAAAAAATCTCAATCTACATCCCATTTTCGAAGAGGCCTTCAAATTCTCTAAAATGTTTACGAAGATCACTTCCCATCACATCTTTAGAGAAATAAATTGAAATGTTGATTGGTTATTCAAGGAAGGTCTTGATGTCAGAGATGGTTATTGGATTCTCAAGGAAATGGATCTTGAAATATTTATGGAGCATGATCTAGGCACCATCTTAGTTAAACTTTTTTTCTTTCTTTTTTCTTTAGGTCTCTTTTTCATAGAACACCCCAAGTGCTCAACATTGGGATTAAATTCCATATATTTTTTTCTATATGAACTTAAAAAAGTTTCATCTACAGTTTGTAGGCTGTTGTTTTTGTTATTTATGGTCTTCATACACTAGAAAATCAACTTTTGGTGAATGATTGAATGCTTTATACAAGCACAATTTTGAACTCTTTTGGTTGTCTATAAGCCATCGATCAATGTAAAGGTAATTTATAACTAATATAACTTGAGATATTTCCATGCAGTTGTATTAAAAAAATCATAATTTTTATTCAAAAAATAATTGAAATTATATTTTTCTATATTAAGAAGCTTGTTTCAATTGATCAACAATCCATAGATGAACATGGTCTTAATTCCACAGATGAACATGGTCTTAATTCAATAAAAATGTAGGATTTGTAATGCTTGTGTTTAGTAAGTTTATGGTATTTGTTAACAAAATAATAATAATAATAAATTAAGATTTTCAACAACATTACAAAAATAATCATTATTCTCAAAAAATATTAAAATAATTATTATTAAAAAATGGTTTCCAAATCAAGTATATTGTTTAAATAAATATAATAATTTAAAATAATGGTAAAATTAATTTATAAAAAAATTTGATATTCCTGTATTAACACGTCATAGTTTGATAGGAAATCAAGTTTCCATTTTCCTATGTTTCTTGAACTGTTTGGGGGGAATTCCAAACCAGCTTGTCTTTTCAAATTTAATCTAGCTTGGTTAACCATGAAGAGATCGTAAAGGGACTAGCAGATGCGTGGCTAGCTCAAGATGGGAACTCCGAGGAACTGGCCTCTTCTCATTTTGCAAAAAACCTAAAAATTGCTAAAGACTATACAATTGACTGGTCTATCAGGAAAAAAGAAACCAAAAACAATCAACTGATCAAGATTGAAAATAATCTGGTGGAGAAGTATAAAAGTTTGGGTTTCGACTTCATGTCTGAATCTACTAAACTAGAAATTTCAGCTCTAGAACAGTGCAGAAGGAAAATCTTATTCTCAAAGGAATCTGAACTCAGAATGAAAAGCATGACAGTATGGCTAGAAAGTGGCGATGAGTACTCAAAATCTTTCCATCACTTTGCTAATCATAGGAAAAACATAAACTCTATATGGAAGATATCCTCGGATACTGGTGAGCAGATTGAAGGTTTTACTAATATTGCACGGGAGGGTATCAAGCATTTTCAAAATATGTTCAGAGATGATGATAAGGTTCAATTATATGATATTATGAGAATTGTCCAATTATTCCTACAACTGTTTCTGAGGATGATAATATTATGTTAATGGAAGAGGTTACAGTAGATGAATTGAAAGACATTCTGAATATGTTTAAAAATGATTGTATCCCTTGGTCGGACGGGTTTCCCATTGAGTTTTACAATGGTCTTTTTGACACACTGGCTAATGATCTTCTTAGGGTGATCGCAAAATAAAAACATAGTGGGAAAGTATTAGCTGTCTTCAACTCAACCTTTCTTACTTTAATTCCCAAATCATATGTACCGGTTTGTTTTGAAGAGTTCAGACCTATAGCTCTCTGTAACAACATCTACAAGATCATCTCAAAAGTAATATCGATCATAATAAATAAAATATTAAGTAATTATATCAGTGTTGAACAGTTCGATTTTCTTCCCGGAATACATATACATGAGGCAATGGGTGTTTCCCAGGAGGGTTTACATACTATCAGAAGCAAAAACTATAAGGCTGTTGTTTTAAAGCTTGATCTGTCAAAAGCTTATGACAGAGCAAACTGGATGTATATTAGAGTGGTTCTATCTCAGATGAGGATCGATGTCCCATTTATCTCATGCGTAATGGGATGCCTTTCTTATGTCTCTTTCTCTATACTTATAAATGGGTCTGCATCATATTTCTTTAGACTAGCCTGTGGACTTAGTAGGGATGCCCACTGCACCTATATTATTCCTTATCATAGCAAGGTTTTAGTAGGGTTGTACATGAAGCCAAAAATAATGGTTATTTGATAGGAATCTCTTTTGGTGGAAGTATATCTATATCCCACATCTTATGTGTTGACGACGTTCTCTTATTTTCCAATGGAACTTTACAGCATTTGAAGAAAATAAAAGAGGTCATTTGTATGTTCTACTCAACAACTAGAATGTTGGTTAATATTGGTAAATATTCCTTACTCTTATATGGAATGGATACACTAGAGACCTCTTTAATTAGTAGCATTTTCCCTTATCATTTATCACAATTGGAAGCCGGCTTAAAATATTTGGGCTTTAGACTAAAGCCAATGACTTATCTTATAAAGGATTGGGATTGGTTGAGAGCAAAATGTGAAACCATAATTGATATTTGGAGTAATGAGTGGCTCTCTAAAGGTGGGAAACTTATTTTGATAAAATCTGTACTAGAGTCCATACCAGTGTTTGGAATGTACTTTTGGATCCCGCCTGGAGGCTTGGAAAAGATCAAGAAACTCTGCTATAAATTCCTTTGGTCTGCAAAATCTGATCATGGCATAATATGGATCAAATGGCAATCATTGGCACTCCCTAAGAAACTTGGAGGCTGGGGATTCAAGATTCCTGCACTTTTCTCTTCCGCCCTGGCTGCAAAAAACGTTTGGAACCTTATTACAGGAACTGGACTATGGAACCAGTGGTTTTGCGTAAGTATGTATATCCTAATACTCTTATTGATTGGATATGCAAACCTTTAAAGTCCACAAGGAAGGTTTCTATCTGCTGGAAAACAGTCCTAAAAGATTTCGACATTATAGGCACGATACTTTCATGGAAGGTTGGGGATGGATCCTAAATAAGATTGGGATCTGACCCCTGGCGGGCTGTGGTCACAGATTTTCTCTCCCAGGTAATACTGTAAATAAACTTATGTCAAATGTGTTTTATTTTCTAAATAATATTGCAAGTTACTCAAAGACTACCTTCAAAGGTTAAGGTTGGTTGAATGCGGAGGAAGTGGGACTATCTGGGTCTGATATTGATCTCTGGAATGACTATACTGAAAATATAAGGAACTGTAATGTAAGGTTATCAAATATCCCTGATAAATTGATATGGATGTTTCCAGATACAAGATTATACAATCCAAAATCTGGCTACAATTGTTTGTTATAGAATTATGAAACAAAGTCTATTTGGTGGTGGAGTGTTGTTTGGAAGTATAAGTGCCCCTCAAAATCTAGAATTTATATGTGGTTTCTCATGTCAAACAAAGCTCTAACATGGGATATCCTTCAAATAAAACACATAGAGGGTCTGGGTAGATGCTATCTATGCAACATGGAGGAGGAAACAAACTACACATATCAGTGGCTTGTACCTACACGGATGTTGTCTCGAAAGAGATTTAATCTTGCTTAACTTTAACCAATATATGGAAAGGGGAGACAATAGAAACAAGTCTTATGAATTGGAACAAAAATGAAAAGGTTGTTGAGAAAAAATATTTTCCCCTAATTGTTTCCTGGGGAATCTGGCTAGCTAGGAATGCAAGTTGTTTTGAAGATAGAACAATTCTGCCTATACAATGTGCACACCAAAGTTTAGGAATACTCAGTTTCTTCCCACAGAAAAAAGTGGCCTTAAAGATAAGGAGGGTTGTACTGGAGGAAATAGAGGCCAACATTCCTTGGGCTTATTTTGATGGTGCAGCATCAGGTGAGCAAAAAAGATACGGAGCAGGGGGTCTACTATACCTATCCAAACAACATTGGATCAGTTTTAAAGCTGGACTTGGTAATGTTACAAACAATTTTGCAAAACTGAGTGCTATTAGACTTTTGATGTGGTTGGCTAAACATCAGGTAAACAATTTACAAATTTTTGGAGACTCTCTGCTTACAATAAATTGGATTACAGGGACTTGTAGACTTCAATATACACCTGGTATCTCTCCTAGACAAGGTTTTAAGACTTAAAGACATTTTGGGACAAACAAGTATCAAGCACATATATTGTGAAAGAAATGGAGAAGCTGACATATTAGCAAAAGAAGGCGTACTGATGGATGAGGGTACATGGCACATATGTGAAACAAAAAATTCAACAACTACCGAATATTATCATGATCCAATGGCTGGATACAATCAAGTTATGATACAATAGCTGGACCTATTCTGTCTGTGTTAAGACTTGATCCCTTTGAAGTTTTTGCACTATGGATTCCCATATCCTTAGATTGTTTTGTTTTTTGATAATATGTACTAAGAAACTAAGGTTCTGGTTTCCAAAAACTAAAAGAATGAGATTTATAGCCCTCTTTTGATGATTTTATGAAGTTTGAAGATTTGATCAAGTGATATAGACTATAATGTGCTTTTAACACATATGCTCATATCATATGGGCAGTGCACTGTAACTTTGTTTTTCAAATAAAGCTCTGATATTTTTACGTGGAAAGAAAAGGAAAGCAAGTTTTCAATATTTTATTTTTTAACCATGAATATTAATATACTAATTTATGTTAAATCAGAGAGAAAATATTAAATTCTATAGATCAATGTGAAGGGATGCCTCAATATTAATATACTAATTGATTTTAAATCAAAGAGAAAATATTAAATTATAGAGATCAATGTGAAGGGATGCTGAAATATTTCAGAAGGAATAGAATCCAATTGATGTTAGTGATTTTAGTTTTATAAAGTCTTAATTACTCATAAAGTACTTTGATTATACAATTCCAACAATTTGAAAGTAAAATAAGAAATAAGGTAACAATACTATAATATTTGTTTTTTTATTTTTATGTTTTTTTTACCAAAGTCTATCTCCAAATCTAAAAACTTTTTTTATAAGTTAAAAAAATAACATATTTTAAAAATTATAAAATTTTATTTTATTTTTAAAATATTTAATTTAGTAATTTATTTTTCAATTTTTTTTAAAAAATACATTTAAAAACCTAACCTCCCCTACCCAAATTCAACATGATACTGAATCCCCACCCATATTCAACATGATTTTCCACAAGGTTTTGTAGATGGTGAAACCGGTATCCAAAATTGAAGCATTGAGGGATCAAATCATGTAACATGAAGAGATGTAAAATTCATTCAAGAGCCTTGAATAAGTGTAGCTTAGTGGTAACACGATCCAAATCTAGATTTTGATGAACATGCTTCCCACTAAGAAAACATCAAAGGTACTCCCAAGGAAGCATTTATTTCAAAAGTGGTTGCCCCAAATTATAGTTGCATGGACGTATATGCATTGATGCTAAGAAACCTGTTTGGGGTAATTGATTACTGGTGATGCTTTTGCATGAATCTTGGATTGGTGTTATTTAGTTCATGTTTTACACGTCATATTTGATTTCTTTATGGAGGAATTATCAGTATTATGTTTAACTGTGGATTTGATGTGATGATAAATTGCAGACAAATAAGGTTAAAAGATAATAAAAAAAAATAAGAAGAACAAATTATTGAATAACAATTTATTGTTGAAGGGAAAATTCTTTGACAAGGAGGTAAGATGACATATAAAAAGATGGACATATTTCAATGTCATCAAATTAATAGTGAAGGACTTCATTCACATGGAAAAACAAGATAAGACCTTTTAAAATGAGCAATGTTACCAAGATAAAACCCCATCAATCAAATGCTAGTTGAAAAATACGTTAAGACTTTATTCACATTGTAAAAGAAGATCAAAACCCCATATTAAAATGAGCAATGTCAATATTAAAATGAGCAATGTCAATAACCAAATGCTAGTGGAAAGTTGCATTAAACAGATCATGAGCCTAATTTGTCCAGGCCCTGTACAAATCCTTCAAAATGTATCTATCTAGAAAAAGTTAAATATTTCTTCATATGCAATCATCATCAATATTTCTTCATAGACAATCAGTTGTGAATTCAGGGTTATATTTCTTCATATGCAATCATCGTCAATATTTCTTCATAGACAATCAATTGTGAATTCAAACCCTAGAAGAACATATCATCATCAATATTTCTTCATACACAATCAATTGTGAATTCAAACCCTGGAGGAACATATCATCATCAATATTTCTTCATAGACAATCAATTGTGATTTCAAACCTTGGAAGAACACGATAGATTTCATACTGAGTTCATGAACAACAAATATTTGCAGACCTTTTAAGATTTAAGATGTTTGTGACTAAGATGATTACATAAGAACACATAAATACAAAATAAATAGGACAACTAGATCCAATTCAGGTGTACTAGCACCGGAATAACAAACCATAATTATCTCCAATCCATCCAAGCACAACTATGGAAATAAAGGTGGAAGAAACTGGATATCTAAAATTTCAAAAAGTCTACAACTGTCCTAATAGACAGGAAAGTCCTAGAAATGTTTTTTTTATCTTTTAGTGGACGACCTTTCTTAAAACTTTCGCATCGATAACTTTGTCCTGCTCCTTGGCCTTCATAGCTACTTTGTGGGAAAATGAATCCACCTGGCCTTGATATTTCTCGTACAGAACAGGGACGGTATGTGCAACAACAAGGGCTAAACAAAATAATAATTCATAAGAGCATCAGATTACATGAGTTAGAAGTTAAAAAATTTCATATATATATTTCAAGGCATTAAATAACAGTAACATAAAAAGAGCAAATGGCCTTACCAATATAGGCTAGAGATAGGAAATCACACTAGCTTCCAATAACAGAGAGAAACCAGACCTGCCACTACCTGTGAAGCACAAGGATTAAAACAACAATCCAGAGAGCCAACAATTCAAAATTGAATAGAAACAAGGGGCTTAAGAAAAATACCAACAGAAATTTCTTCAAGTCTCTACCAATTGGAACCTCATGCAAAATGGCAAAAGCTCTGTTAACTTCAAGTCTAAGATCAGAAGCAAAATTGTGAATTGCAGCCTCTGGAATCACAATTTCTGGAATATGTGGTGGGGACTTGTAACAAAAAATATATCAGTTATGTGCTAAAGAAATAATACTACCTTACCCTAAGCTTGGTGAGTGTTTGTGATTGTAATAGAGACCTAGATGATGCAAAGAATCATGAAGTGGTTACAAGATAAAAAAAAATATGACTTTCCCTCAAGTCATAGTTCCACGATTACACTGTATGTGCTGCATTAACTCGCGAGCCTAGGAGAAAATATTTCTAAACAGTATAGAGTACCAGGATAAACATTTATAACACCCAGAAAATGGCAAGAGTTAAATTTGGTCTACTGCACTCAAGAAGAAAAGCCCAATCACTCTTACCGTAGGCAACGTCAGTAGCAATAGTTCCTGGGTTCTTAAAGGCTTATTAGTTATACACCCATACTGGTATGATCAGATATCACTGTAACATTATTGCTAAATATAATGCCATCTACAATGTAGATTTCAAACAAGGCACCCTCCACATTGGAACAATTCCAATGTTTTTGAAAGTACTTCCAAAAGCAAAGCCCAAAGGGAACTTTGCTTCAAGGCAATGAGCAGACTTCTTTCCTCTTAGGTGCCATGTTTGACACTTGACAGGTTACTATACCAATAACCTGCACCTAGCCGCGGATTTTGTGCCACACTGGTGGGCCAAACAACACCAAAATGGAGTCCTAATGGATTGGAGAACCAATGCCCTGTTGGCACCATTCCAGTCATTAAAAGTCAGTATTTTTTTTGTTTCAATTAACCCCGGCCCTCCATCCTTCTGCAAATTTCACTAAATTGTTTCACAAACTGTTCATAATCAATCCCACTCTATCTGCCCTCATAGCAATCTTGGGCATCAATTGGGTGATTAGACCAAATATGCAACCCACTCAATACCAACTTTTGGATAATGGTCAGGCTACAACATTACTTAAACTGACCTATCACTATATTGCAATTGTGTCTAGATAGTAGAATGTAATAAACCCCAATGATGAGGACGCAAGCTTATGCTGGGGTAAGCATTCTATAAACTGGTCTATCATTGTTTATCTCTAGAGTGTAACATAAACTCCAATAATGGGGACAAGGTTTTATAGCAAGAGTAAGAATTTCCTTAAACTGCCCTAATACTATACATGTTCCTAGAGATAAAAAAGCCTGACAACACAATAGAGGTGGAAAAGACAAAAATAAGATGAAAACTGTATTTTTGCAATCTAGAAAAACGCTAAACGTCAATAATAGGGAGAAACAAATATTGTGTTTGAGGCTTTAACACGTAGGCCAAAATGCAAAATGAATTCACATTGTAAAACAAGATCAAAACCCCATATTAAAATTAGCAATGTCAATAACCAAATGCTAGTTGAAAGCTGCATTAAACAGATCATGAGCCTAATTTGTCCAGGTTTGTTGACCATCCACTATACACCCAAGAAACTTTAGTTCTGCTTTACAAGTTGCTTCTAACTCAAACAGATGAGTTGCATGTTGCTATCATGTTTTGAACCAAGGAACATCTCTGTAAAGGCATGCCAAAAGATGCTACTTACTATTTTGTTGAAGTATCCAGATAAATAGTATCATAAATGCCAACTTTACAACCTACCGAACAGAATTTGACTTATGTTCTGTGGAAAAAAACATTTCACCAACAAAACATTTAATAATAGAGATCTGTTGTTAAATTGGTACTCATGGAATGAAGGAGCTTTGAGAAGAATCCCTATCTATTTATACTAAGTCAGACTCATGAGATAACTAGGTCACCTGGTGCCACATGGACCTAATTTGGATGACACTCCAGTGGGATGTAGGTAGTTAGTGGACTGTGGGAGATCACATAATAACTCCTTTGCCTTGCCGGCCAGCAAACTGACTGAAATGGGTCATTCTACTACTACTATAATGATGGCACAAAGAGTATACAATATAAAAAAATAGATGAGAGAAAAAAAGTACCAAAGAAAGGTTTGTTGGAAACTTGGATATCCAGAACAGACCCAATAAACTTTATTTCAGGATTCAACCTTAAAAGTAGGAGATAAGTTGTATGTGGGTTATCATGTTTCAAACAAAGGTCTAAGAAACAGGCATCTGTTCTGCTTAGGAGTACCGATAGATAATACATTTATACGAGTTAAGAATAAAATGGTGTGAGTTCAGTTTAAATTACTTCATTTGATAAAGCATTGTCCAAGAATGATTCACAAAAAATTCCTTCAAAATCCCTGTGATAATGCCAAAAATCTAAATAGGAAAAAATTAGAAAATGCAATTGGCTCCCAATGAGAAAATCATCATGCACAAAAATAGATTAGGAGGGAAAAACAATAGTCTGTCTCACTCAAGTCTCACAAGCTAAAATCCCACCTATAGCTATTTGTGTGTCACCATTTAAGGTCATTTATAGTTATAAATCTCAATCCTGACATATTTAGAAAAATATCTTCAAGATTTAGTATATGACTACTAGCTACATTCCATATTTATCTTCAAGAAATATAAACAGTTAAAACTTGATAGTTAAACAACAAGATTAAAGATGTGAACACCAATCAATTCATTCCCAGTTGCATGCCTCATTTCTCAGCAAACCCAGCAGTCTAGAAATTAGTCAACCCAAGGAAATATACCACAAACAATGCAGCAAATACCTTGGCTCACAATCACTCCACTCAAATTTGCACCAAACCTGATTCATCGAGGATTTAGCCGGCTAATTGATCTATGTAATGCAAACAGCTA
Organism: Larix kaempferi; assembly: GCA_027924585.1. Classification (NCBI taxonomy): domain Eukaryota; kingdom Viridiplantae; phylum Streptophyta; class Pinopsida; order Pinales; family Pinaceae; genus Larix; species Larix kaempferi. Next base: position 13,118,167 of record BSBM01000435.1, on the reverse strand, counting down.
GTGGTCTAATTTTTGGTTAAGCACAAAAGTGAGTTATAAATGAATAGGAAAGGGATTTCATTTCAACATATGAGAACAAACGCCACCAGCACTTATCTACTAAAGGCATCGTTAAGGAAAATCCACAGCCTAAGCATTGAAGACTTTACAGAAAGACAAGGATATTTTGAACAAACTATTTAGAGTCTACAGGTAACAGATAGGGATGACAACCAATGCATGAATACAGCTAATATTTCATGTATAACTTGAGGAGCATGTGTTTACACAGGCAGAACTTCTGCCTTAGCTGATAATGAAAGTTTCACACAAACAACTACCCTTAAGCAGCATGAGAAGGCGGCCTTTTGACCAGAGCTTAAGCAACAAATTTGTTAAAAGTTCTTGTTTAGAGAGGATGATGCAACAGACTAAAAGCATTCATGGATTTAACACTAAATGAAGAAATAGTTGTTCAGTAGGGACATTTTATTGCCAACTTCTTCCTAGAGTTACTAAAACATATATGAAATTTTATATGATATTTTTGTGAGTGGCTTCAATACAATATGGTTGTATAATAAAAAGTTAAAAACATGTATTTCCTTCTTGGATGTCACAGGTTCAAATCCGGAGGGAGTTGGGTATGTACACCTATGGAGAGTAAGCAGTAAAATTGTTGAACAGAGGGGATCCCTTGTCCCACAAACAAGGGGGTCTCATACATCAATTTGGTGTCTGGCTAGGCTGTGACCTTAAAATTAGATTATAAAAACCACACAAGAAAAGCAAATGAGAAATTTCAGTGGCCTTCAGATAAACGAGAGACATATCTATTATCAACAGCATCTCAAGCTTTGAACAGTGACTACTTTGAATATCCTGGTTCCTTCCAGAGATTTTCCTTCCCATTGGTCATCTAGCAATATGAGATGGAAAAGAATGGCCCTGCTTGTTCATATTAATTTCAAAATGGCTTGCATGGCCTGCCATGATTGTATCCCAATTTTGCAGAGAGGAAGTTAAGCTCTTAGGATATTTCAAAATGGCTTACAACTAGTTTGGATAAATGTACACCTTTGGCAGTTGTGTGTCAATATATGTACAAAGGTGCCTAAAACCAATTCGGAAATCTATGATACATATGATAAGTAAGGTAATTACCATTTCCAGTCTTAGTATATTTGTGCAGAATGAGATAATATCTGTCTTCTTTCTCTGGATTTCTCAGGCTCCACATTAATAATCTGCTTCTTTAAAATTAAAAACCTGAGATTTAAGAACTTTAAGGAGAAGGGCCTATGAAGTCATTACAAATTAAACAATGAGCCAAACTAGAATAAACATGTAATTTATATTGGCCATAATGGATCATTACTGCGATTTCTAAGTTTGCGGACTTAAATTTTGCTACCCCAAACCCACCCCCAGAAGAGCTGTTGCACTAGTACCAACTAATACTGATAACCTTGTTAACATTTTTAATGAGTTTAAAAGGTGCACGCATTTGTTCAACCAAATTAACAGATGATCATAAATGAGATCTTCAGTATTGACTAAAGAAAGACACCCACATCACATTAGACTACAAAGTAAACTACTTAAGCAGCATAGTATTTCAGCTTACCCCTGGCACAGTGCCTGTTCCCCGTGCATGTTTATGACAAAATGATAAAAGGATTGTACTCTATGGATGAATCCGTAATGCACTACAAATGATCTTCACTGACTAGATGAGTTCCTGTGACAATCACCTTTAATATAACCTACACATACATTTACACCAAAGTTTGGATCTTTGTTTAAGGATGACACCAATTTCTAATATCTACCAATATTTTCTATACCTTAAAGAATACTTTTTAGAAGCCATCTGTAAATCTTGAAACTCCAACGCTGCAATTGAAATAGACAAGTTAAATAGTGGGTTTAAATCTCTTATAAGGAAGATTGTTGGTTTAAATCTTCTCGAAAAAAAACTATGGGACTCAAAAGCATGCTACCAATGGCCTCTATGCATATTAAAACAACCATAAAACCGTAATAATTGCATAGTTTCTCTGTTAGAAGCAGTGACACTAGCTCAACAATAAACTAGCAGACTTATTGTGTGCTTCTTATGTAGAAATTCGAGCTCAGTCTGAATTTTTTGCTGTCATTTTGCAAGGCAGATTATGCTTCAGCAGATTCTGATTTTATGTAAAACCAGCTGAAGAAAACAACACCATCAACACTATTCCCAAATGTGACTGATATATACTAGCAGATACAGTATATAAACGCTTATTATCCAAAGCCAGCAAAAATATGACAAAAGTGCACAAAGACAACAAAGAAACCCACAGCCACCAGAGAATACAATAGGAAAGATATACAATTTTAATACAGTCTTCTGCTAATAACAAATTCGGCATAATAGAAATCTGGAAGAGAAGTTATAAGCAATCCCTAGGTTCCATATGAAAGTCACCCAAGAGTGACAGAAACTGTAATAAGCTAACTAGTCGATCCACAAGAAACCAAAAATCAAATCTGGAAAATTTGTATATATGGCATCTACATATAGTTCACTGAAATGATACACCCTTGGCAGGTGGAAAGGACAAGTGGTACCTAAAATATTATATAAATGTAAATACACAAACAAAGGCAAAACTTTTAGCATGAAAAGCAAACACAAAGCACCAATATCCATGTGTGAAAATGACCAGACAATTATACTTAGGAGCACGTTAAATCCATTTAGTTTAGAAAGGCTCAAAAAGTGCCAAAACAGGGGCCAAGAGTCTTGAGGCCAAGATTTGTAGTTCATGACGGTTTTCTTAACTGAATATTTAAAAAAAAACAGCTTAAGAGAGGAGAAAGAGATAGTATGCTTGTTCTAGAATAACAATATGTACTCATAATCAACAAAAATGCCTTTGACCATAAAATGCCTTTGACCATATGCCTGAGATTCATTGTTCTTCTGCTAGATCTGTGATAATATTATCAATCTCCATTTGTTATTGTCCCTTTCTTTTGAAAGGTCCGCAATAAGTCAAGGCTGAATGAGATATCTTGCTTGTACTATTCATATGTAATTTTGGTCAGTCTTGGCAGCAGCTACTGAAGAAGTGGTTTTCTCAAAGTGCAATAGATATCTTTACCATCTCATTCTAATATGCAATGGAGGGAATGGTCATAGGAGAATGTCGCCTCTTTCCGACATTTTGTGCAGTAAAAAAGGCCTTCGTATGGCAAAATGGCTGCAAGGATCATTTGGTGGCAATCGCTGCAAAATAGGTCAAATGGGGGAGTATATGCACTTTTTGCTTTAGCACTCCAGTAACCTTCAGCATGGAATCGATAGAAATTGTTAGTTTTTGGCGTGTTCTGTTTTTTTTCATGTAGAGTATTAACTGTAGAAGGTATAAATCAATAATGAAAAACATATTATTGTCTGAGTAGAAAAAAGCAGCACTAGAACCCGCAATGAGAGTAAAAAAAATGTTATGGCATAAATGAACAGAGGGTGCGGTCTTTTTCCTGGATAGTAGATTGTGCTAGAATTTGCAAACGTGCTATTGGACATTGGTCATTTAGCTGCTCAAAAAATGTGGACATTCTAGTTTGCAGATCTCGAGAACCAATTCCTCCATTTCTAACAATGTTTTTTAGCATATACATAGGGACAACACCCGTGGTTAATTGATGCTGGACCTCAAGGAGGAATTCTTTGTAAGCATCACTCATTTGCAGCTGAACCAGAAGATCAACAACCTTAGTTCATTTTGTCAATGGAAACAACAATCTGTGTCTATATTTTAAGTCAAATTGGAAAAGGTAAAATTCCGAACAACAAGTTGAAAAGGCTAGTAGTGGACAAAGAACATTTGATTAAAGACATACTCACAAGTGCAGTGTCTTCTGTAGTTTTCCCATCTTTTATATCCAAGTCAAATTGGTTGTTGTTTTGTTGGCAATTTGTTATACTAACAGCAATAGAGCCAACATAATACTGGTCACTAGATGTTCACAAGCCATGTATTGTAGTGTTTGGTGCTAATCTGCGATTATGGAAAATTTTTGGCACATTCTCAATGACAGTTCTATTAGTGACATGTATACAAAAATGGGCATCACCTCTCTCGTACACAATTCTCTGCTTTACTATGAAATATGTGATGCGCACGCTTAAGCCACGTGAGAAATGTGGCATAAAACGGGCAATTAGATTGTTGTTTATGGTAACAGAAATTGTCAGCTGTCCATGCTTGTCAACTAAATCAAAATGTATAAGTTGCGCCTTTGTAGGTGAATTGGGTGCCTACCACATGTTGGACCATAAACAACCAAGACATCACCCTTAAATATATTACTTGGCCTTCTTGCACAAAGATCAATGATCGAGGAAGGTAGATCAGTACATGTCTTCAAGCTGTTAGATAAAGGGGGTTTGTTATTAAATATGAAGGATACGAAGACTCTATAGGACTGTATACATTTCAAAGCAAAATCTGTACTAAAAACACATCTCTGCTTGTCAAAGTCTAGGACATCACCGTTTGGATACTTGTTCATCCTCCATAGCTACCTCATTTTGGCTGCAGGAAATAAGGTTCAATTGTGATACATTGTCTAAAAGGTTTAGTATGAAATAAAGTGATTAGATAACAGAAGATTTCAAAGACAAAGAATTAACAGAAACAACACTTCACCTTTCTGAAACAGGGGTATTTCCACTGTAAATGTCAATAGCAACAGCTAGGTTGGAACTAGTGATTGTTGGTGCACTGTGAAGAAAAAGAGCATAACACAGTATGTAGGAAAAAGAAGCCATGTAAACAAATGTATCAAGTTCAACAACAAACACAATAACCAGCAATTGGAAGGAAAATCTATACTAAAAACACATCTCTGCTTGATAGAGTTCAAGACATTTTCGCTTGGATACTTATTTATCCTCCATAGCTATCTCATTTTTCCTAGAGGAAAGAAGGTTCAATTGTGGTACACTGTTTGTAAGTTAGTATTAAATTAAGTGACTAGAAAAAATAAGATTTTAAGAAAATGAATTAGCAGAAACATGACTTCACCTTTTCGAAGCAGGTGCATTTTCATTGCAAATGTTGATAGTAACAGTCGGGTTGGGACTATTGACTGTTGGTGCACTGTCAAGAGTAAGAGCATAACACAATATATAAGGAAAAAGAAACCATGGAAACAAATGTATCATGTTTAACAAATATAATAACTACAAAGAACTGGAAGGGAAATGTATACTAAAAACTCATCTCTGCTTGACAAAGTTCAGGACATCACCACTTGGATATCTGTTTATCCTCCATAGTTGTCTCATTTTTCCTATAGGAAATAAGTTTCAATTGTTATAAAATTTAGGAGGAAATTAAAGTGACTAGATAAGAGAAGGTTTCAAAAAATAGAATTAGCAGAAGCAGGAATTTACCTTCCTGAAACAGGAGTATTTTCATTGCAAACTTCAATAGCAACAGCAGGATTGGAACTGGTGACTGTTAGAACACTGTCAAGACAAAGAGCATAACATAGTATTTAAGGAAAATGAAGCCATGCAAACAAATTTGTCATATTTAATAACATATATAATAACTGGGAAGAATGAGAAATAGTAACAACAACAAAACATTTTACCTCTCTGAATCGTGATTGACTTGAGTGTCTACCATAGTATATTCAACCCAAAGGATTTCAACTATAGGATGCTATAGGAAAACAAAAATTGATGTTAAAGGCAAAAAATCCATCAAAACAATACATGCAACCATGATGCCAACAGATAGTATGTTTGTCAGTTTTTTTTTTTCTTTTTTTGTGGAGAAAGTGAGCAAGGGGAGAATATTATTGTCATATAGTATATAAATAGTTATTTAATAGTATGTACATGTAAGAAATGCACAGTGCATTCAAGTTACTGAAGTAAATGAAAGGAAAATTGCATGGTGATCTGACCAATAGCAATCCAGCACATTGAAATGGGCACTACTAGAAGCTATGTTTGTCAAAAAATGGTCTATCAAGGTACCTGCATCTATAGTTGGTCTATCTGCCACTAATGAAATACCATGGTGCTGCATGAATTCAAGCAGCTTTTTTTGTGCCACTGAGTTTTCTAACATATCAACATTGAAATCCCCGGTCAGGATGATTTTTTGGAACTTGTACAACTAATAAAAATTGAGCCAATAAAGGAAAACAACTCAGAAAGTAGACCATGGGGCGCTTTATAGATATTTGTGACAAGTAAATCCGTTCCATGCAGGTAATGCAATGAGAGCACAATGGCCTCCATGTGGTCTCTAATATGTGTATCATATTTCTTGATTGCAAATTTTCTATCTGCAAATGTTATGGTACCATGACACCCATTTGTTGAGAAACAATGGAAAGTCTTATTAAACAATGCAAAATTTGTTCTTTTTGTGTCTCTTGTTTCCTGCAAACAAATGATATTAGAATGCATAAGGTCAAAATCAGAAAGTATTTTATCAAAGTGCAAAAAGAAACTTCGAGTATTCAATGAGGAAATTGTAATGTGCCGACTGCTGTCAAAAGATCAGAGATTGGAATCAAGTTTCCATTGTGCCATGTTTTCCAGTCTTTGCATTTCAAGTTTAACTTTTTGACTTGCTACACAGTTGGTAGCATGCAACTCATTTATAAGGTATAGATAATCAAGGCTTCGTACGCGTGAAAGAGCTATGTAGACTAGACCATGTTGTTTCACCCCCGAGGGGTCAAAAGCTAACTTGTCCATTGTAAGGCCCTGAGATCTATGAATAGTTTGTGCACATGCCAATTGAACAAGAAAATGATGTCTAACAAGAGATGATGTTTTCCTCCTTGATACTTTACGAGATATTCTTGTTATAGGTGTCCAACTTGGGGCCATATGCTAGGTGTATAAAAGGAATGAATTTTGAGACGTTGGTATCCACCAATCAAAGGACCGGAAAATTCTATCCAAACTATGTCCTCTTTGCCAGGTGTATATTGCATGAAGACACCATCTGCACCATTAACGAGGCCATCATGGGTTGCAAAATTTCCAGCAATCAATTCAACTAGTATGCCTTGCTTTAGGAAAATGGTGTCAGGTAGAAGTTTTTTTTCATTCCCATAAAAGGTTTCTTCTAAATTGTCCCCAAATTTGTCAATTGATTTTAAGACACATGGCTCTCCACTAACAAGGGACAACATTTTCATATTATGTTTTTTGACATCTTTGTTTTTGAAAAATAAGTAAGGGAAAGTGGGATCACTAGCTGCCGGTTTATAGCAAATCTTGTTTAAGTATGCAATATCACCTTTAGTTTGGCAATTGAATCTAATCCTGTTCAAAATAGATATGAAAGTATTGTCCTTATGTCGCGTAACTTGTTCCAACTGGTAGTATTCAACATTATCTTTCCAAAATGTGTAAGATGTCTTTTGGCCATGAATAGTTGGATGTTCAAAAATACAAGCATCACGGTCTGGCTCTGCTTGTTAAAAGTCGCCACAAAATATCAGGTCAACATTACCAAAAGGCTTTGTCGCAATATGCATGATTTCACGAAGTCTTCTGTCCATACTATAAAGCATTCTGCTTCCTATTAATGATGTCTCATCAATGAGTACTAGACATAATTGCCCAAAGTGTTTGCTTAAGGCATCTAGTGAATTTGAATTCAGTGACAGTATCTTAGAATTCCCAAATGGTAAGTGCAAAGCAGAGTGAACGGTTGAACCACCTACATTGTGTGCAGCCTTGCGAATGCTAGCAAGTATGATTCCTTTTGGTTTTAAAGGATCACTAGGAAGATGTTTGTTGTAGTGTCGAACCAATGCTTGGAAAATAGCTTTTGCTACAAATGTTTTTCCTGTGCCTGCACCTCCTATAAGGAACAAATGGATTGGTGTATCTGGTAAATGTTTTTTCTTCAATAAAATGTCCTTTATTATAGTATGTTGTTCTTCATTAAGCTGTTTTCTGAAGCTAAAATACTGGCATGTATCAAGCAAAAATGGTTGCTTGGTTAACTGGAAATGCTTTTGCATCATTGGTTCAAATGGAATGATATGTTTAGCATGGAAAAGATCATGTTGGACATCATACTTTTCATGTTCACCAGATGCAGTATTTTCAACCATGGAAAAATTAATGTCAAACATTGGGGGAGGAATACTTTCAACAGCAGAAGCAACAATGTCAATGTCACCCCATTTAGGCTTTGTTTCAGCAGTGAAAAGGGCCTCATTCTTTTCTATCTCTATTCTATGAGATAAATAAGATTCAAGCCATGTCTGATGGATTTCTTTCAAAGTGTCTTCAGTTCCACGATAAGGAATAAATGGCATCAATTTTTCCCTATAATAATTGTCGGGATCAATATGTTCATTGTATCTCACATATCTTATTACATACGTATCTGGAAAATGTTTTTTCTTCAATAAAATGTCCTTTATTATAGTATGTTGTTCTTCATTAAGCTGTTTTCTGACGCTAAAATACTGGCATGTATCAAGCAAAAATGGTTGCTTGGTTAAATGGAAATGCTTTTGCATCATTGGTTCAAATGGAATGCTATGTTTAGCATGGAAAAGATCATGTTGGACATCATATTTTTCATGTTCACCAGATGCAGTATTTTCAACCATGGAAAAATTAATGTCAAACATTGGGGGAGGAATACTTTCAATAGCAGAAGCAACAATGTCAATGCCACCCCATTTAGGCTTTGTTTTAGCAGTGAAAAGGGCCTCATTCTTTTCTATCTCTATTCTATGAGATAAATAAGATTCAAGCCATGTCTGATGGCTTTCTTTCAAAGTGTCTTCAGTTCCACGATAAGGAATAAATGGCATCAATTTTTCCCTATAATAATTGTCGGGATCAATATGTTCATTGTATCTCACATATCTTATTACATATGGTTTTTTTCGTCTTTTGGCTTTCTTTGAACCCATTGTATAAAATGCTACATATTCCGCAAGACAAATGTCCTCAAACACATGATGACGTGTAGTGTACTTGTCAACCACCGAGGAACACATAATGTCTTCTGAGTCATCTGGTTCTTATGCTAATAAATGAGGTCTTTTTAGAATGTAAGTTCTTGTTGATTGTGGACATGTGTTAATAAATCTTGTCCTACGTGAACCACAATGCAAGGCCAATGGGAGGACAATATGTACTTCTTGTCGACTAGACATTTCTTGGAAATTCAAGAGCGCATTTCCTAGATTCCGTATAACCTGAATAGTGTCATCTCTACTTTCTGTACTTTCTTTGCAAATTTTTCGAAAGGCTTCTGTTAATGTACGGTCAAATTTGGCCATATATGAGCTACAATACGTTGCAACTGCATAGGAATCCAAGATGAACTGTGCATCTGTATTCGCTACCCATAGTTGGGGCACAGTTTTTGCAAATGGGTTTATCCAAACATCATATGGATGTCTTTTCAATAGAATGATAGGATGAGAAATGGAAGAACGAATCAAGACAATATATTCCTCCATAGACATACCAAGTTCTTGCAAAAAAGTGTCAAATGACATAGTTTTGCTATAACGTTTTTCTTGCAAAACGAAGAACATATTTTTTTCTTTTTCTTTAGTTTCTTCTTGGACACAATCAAGAGGATGGATGATCATAGTTCTATCCAATGGAGGCAAAGGAAATCCAAACCTGCAAGTTGCTTTTTTGTTTTTCTTACAAGTATGTGTGTGATGATGCGTTTGTAGTCTTTCCAAGTCCTCAAAAAGCAATGTTGAATCACAAGACAAATAGCTATCGATAAAATGTTCAATTGTGGTATTTGAGCTATGTCCATATATAGGTGCATTATGAATCCATAAAAGGCGATGGTCATGTTCATTACCTCTATTCTGGAACTCAGTAACAAAGAAATAATCCACGACTTCTCCGAAAATGTTTTTGTTATTTTTCAACAATGTTAGAAATGCATTGAATCTATGCTTATAATACTGACTACAAGTCACTAGATGCTTTCTAATTTTAGAGTCAATTGTTTTTGCTAAAATGTTTTCAGAAGGCTTCCATGCATGTTTAGAATGTAAATGTTCCAATGCATTACAAATTGGTTGCAAAAGGTGATTAGCGCTTGTGAAAGTTACAAAGAATGTTGGGGGACCCAATTGTCTTATCATTGCAAAAATGTCCTTTTTCATGTTTTCAACATAATCAGGGGAAATATGTATATTTTTCAGTGAACAATATCCAACAGGGGATTGAAACAACTTGTTCAAGTTAGACATTCCTTTAATATCTCTGGCACACAATTTTTTTCCTTTCAACTCACCTTTGCGTATGCATACCCATCCACAATTGGAAACTTGTTGTATGATGGTTCGTATAACCTTGAAAAAAATGTTAGGAATATGTGTTGCAAATTCATGGTCTTTGTGCAGTAGCTCCTAGCGAGCTATTTTGTGGTATGAGAAACGTGCAACAATGTCAGAAGGGCATCCACAACCAAAGAATAATGTCGGGAAGTTCATTTCCTCGGAGAATCGATCCTGGAAAATGCTAACTGGTTTAAAGCCCTCAGAAGGTGCAAGCTCTATTACTGTGTCTTGCAAGTCATCTATCAATTGGGAGTGACTAAAGCCATGAAAAACTGTTTTAGTCACAAGATCAAAGCCATCATCAGTTGAAGCAAGATCTATTTGGTCAGAAGACACAGGATCAGAAACCTCATTGTCAGTGATTCTTTCTAGTTCATTTTTCCATTCTTGATTAAAAGAAATGTGCTCGTTTTTGTACAATGGCATATTGCAAAAGCCATGTAGAGCAATTGCTACAACTTTTGGCCTAATATTTCCTGAAAGATATGCATTTTTGTATTCTAGTTTTCTTTTAAAGACAACAACAACTGTCATAGAATCACGAAAGTCGCGAGGCAATGCACGTTGCAGGCAACCTAGATCGGCAGGGACATTTATGATTGTGACAGTCAATCCAAATTGAGATCTCTTATATCCAAGTTGTCGTATTTGAGCAAGAGAATTGCGAAGGGAAACAAGTCTTTCTTCCAACGTAGTCAAGTCCTTAACAACAGGAAGTGCTTCATTTCTTCTAATATTGTCAGGTGCACTAAAAGGTGGGAGGCATTCATTCGACAAAGACCTTTGACATTGTCTATATTTGATCACCAAGTGCTATGTTCTTTGCAAATGATGGATTTGCAAGGGAGCTATAGATGCTGATATAATGTTTATCAATGTCAACCATGTCCTTTTGGAAATGTGTTTGTTCATAGATCACACATTCATAGATAGGGGTGTCTTGAATAGCTGAAAAAATATCGATCTATAGTTCTATTAGCTTTATCATTGTCCTTGGCCATCTGTTATTTGAGGGTTTCACTTGCCCTTATGTGTGCTTTCAAATGATGCAAAGATTTGCGTTTCTTCATACCAATAGCAAAACCAATGTCCATACTCTCTTTGGCTACGGGTTTTGGTTGAAGGCAAGGATTGTTTGGTTCATGGATTTTTTTTTTCTTTTCCTAATCTCGCTTTTTAAGGAATGAAGTGAAGGCCCTTTCTTTTTCTGTGCACCAAATTTGTTTACCTCCTCTTCTTTTCTGACACTTGATTGCGAGGAACTAAGTATGCATGTGTCATCTATTGATGTTGGCATATATTGTGCAATGTGTGGTAACACATTTGATAAGGTGGTCCCTTGTTGAAGCAAGAGGTCATAGTGCACATGTGGAAAGCAAGAAATATCTTGCAACAAGTAGAGTATCGGTGCTTCATCACGACCACAGGAAAATTTGTACTCAAACCTTCTAGTTTGAGTAGACCATATTCTTATATTTACTTCAAGCATGTGACAAACCCATTGCAAAGTAAAATGGACTCCTTCTATTTTTCCTTCATTATAAGGTACAAACATATTAGTCACAAAGGTTTTCCAAGTAGCCATCCAATGCTCTTCACCAATCGTGGATTGTGGGAAGTGTTCATGCAAGCATCTAATAGCAGGTAACTGGCGACCATGGTAATCATTGCAAAAAGTTTGTGAAGCACATTTTCTCAATGAAGGCATATCATATCTACGTATGAGAAAACATAAGGAGTCAAACAGAGAATCATGGCAATCAAAAGTGACAACGTCTCACCTACTGAACAATTGATTGGACAATGCACTTTCCATGGAGTGAAAGGCTTTGTCCATATTTGATGACTTAAGGCCACAATGAGTTAGACTAGTTGAAGGGACATTTGACCTCAACATATAGTGGGACCCAAGTGAAAGGATAGGCTCATAATGCCCATGTGAAGGGTTATGGTCATGGAAAAGTATGTTATATTGATATCCAGAAACATGTGAATTGAAATGGTGATATATCCATTTTTTTTGCAATGACCAAACACAAATAGGAATAGAAATCCATTTTTCCAACCATTTTATGCAAAATACATCACCCCACAGGCCAGATAATCTTGCCTCCTGTTGGGACCATGCAGAAAGTGACATTCTTTCAAGGTATATTTGACTATTGTTAACTCCATGCAATTCTTTCAGAAAATCAATATTAAGTTCAGTGTCCATTGAATGCAGGGCGTCTGGATCTTTGTTGTCCAAGCATTCTTTGAAATATGTAACAATTCCTTCTCGTATCTGGAGGGATGCAAATTGAAAGTGAAACAAAACAACAAATGCATCAAACAAGCAATCCTCAGGGTTGTAAACAAAGTTTGGGAGCCTAAACAAGTGAAATGAGGAAAGAGTACAATCTATTTCTGACAGTTGTTTTTCTATAGTGGAATGTTCACTTAGACCAGGGACAGTTCTAACAGCCATAGGGGTATAACTGCAAAAGAAACAATGTTCAAACAACCCAAGTGACTGATCTAGATATAATGGCACCCCCAAGACTGTAACATGAATGATAGATGCACTTGCATAATAACAAAGGAACGCTTAGGATATCAAACAGTGGTTAAGAAGACTATAATTTTATATCCATACTAATTTGAACCATGACATATTTTAAATAGACACAAGAAAATGTAAACCATATGTGTATCTAAAGCAATGTTTGAACAAAAAAATGTCAAAAATCAGTATCTACATTTACTAATTGCAGTTAGAAAGGAAGAATTCAAAATTTCTTAAATGCCTTCGAGATTTTCTCTTTTGCATCAGTACGAAAGTCATCTATTCCTCAACTTACTGAAGCTTTAGCTGGAAATACTAATGGCGTTTTTGTTTCAAGCTCTTCACAGAAAGGTCTCTTAATTTTCCGAAAGGACAACTCTATTCCAGTGGAACCCTCTTCTACAACTACTTGTGTATCCTGTTCAGTACCTAGTTTGTCAATGGGGTTTGAACATGGTCATATGCCAATGATTTCTGAAAATTGCATATATTAGTTGTTAAGACTACACAGTACAGGTGTAGTAGGTTTATTTGAAAGAGTTGAATCTATTTATGAATTCCAAAATGTAATTTAAGTAATGAAAATTGTAATTACAATTGTAGGTGTTTATATATTAAAATTTGGGCTTTTCAATGGGGTTTGAACATGGTCAGATCCCAATGCTGTCTCAAAATTGCAGTCCAACATTGCCCCATCCCCAGCTTCACGTTTCATCAACTGTTCCTTTGTTTTGTCGAGAACCTAGTTCGCTAATGGGGTTTGATTCCTAATCATCAATAAAAAAAATACTGCAGGTTTATCTTTGTGATGTTATTAAACAACTCTGGGGACTTTCTAGGCCATTTTTACTAGGCCAATCATGGTTATTTCAGTATAGGCACAGGTAGCGTTGATTTTATATATTTATTGCTATTTATCTTCGTAAAATATAATTTGTGGTTGACCAATGTTAAAGTTGATGAATATCTGGTTGGTTTGTTGGCAAGCAAAGAAGCATGCCTTGCCATACTCACACAGAACCATGCTGAATCAGGTGCATGCCATACTCAAACTCAGGTCAATTATTGCAAAACAAAATGATGAGGTGAGTAATAAGGTAGAAAGAAAATTGTGGAAATCACTATTTTTCTTGCTTAAATTAAGATTTCCATGATTTGGGCAGTATTAAAATGTAACATTTAGTCTAAGAAAGATCATTATGATTGCTAAAATTGCATAATTACACAAATTACACTTTTCAAACATTATTTGATTGGTATTTATCCTAATCATCAATAAAAAACAATACTGCAGGTTTATCTTCGTGATGCTATTAAACAACTCTAGGGACTTTCCAGGCCATTTTTACTAGGCCAATCATGATTATTTCACAGTCTTGGCGTAGGTAGCGTTGATTTTATCTATTTATTGCTATTTATCTTCGTAAAATATAATTTGTGGTTGACCAATGTTAAAGTTGATGAATATCTGGTTGGTTTGTTGGCTTGAAAGATCCCTTTTTCTGTGTTAATTGTGGATGCCATGATTGGTTAGTCCTTGGCATAGGCATAGTTGCCATTCAGATTATCTATAATTATATGCAATTAGAGAGAACTCATTTGTAGGTCATTATGGGCCTATTAGAAAAGAGAAGCAGGAGGTCTATGAGTTAGTCTCCCTGGTCAAGGATAAATATTAGAGGATAAAAGCCCTATAAAACATTCATATGACCCTTCCCTTTCCCATCACTCAGAAAATGCAAGAAGAGAAGCAAAAATTAATAGTAGAGGTTAATTTCTTGTGAGGAGAAAATGCCTCATTAAATGCTGAAAATTAGGTAAAGGAAGAGAGGATCAAAGATCTATAAGTTGTGCATGATAAGGATTCCTTTTTAGCTTTCAAATTAGATGAAACCAATGAAATGATTAATACCTTTATGCATGAGCTTATTGAGGCCAGTAAGGAAAAAACATTGGCCTCCCTTGACATCTACCCAAATGTCCTAAAAAAAATAGAGGCTTAGGTACAAAATCAAATAAATAAGCTCTTCGAAGAACTAGCGACATGGAAAACCAAATCTCAAGGAAGTTCCTTTAAGACCATTATTCATGAAAAGCTAACTAAAAAGAGAAACGAATATGGTTTCAGATTTATTGTACATAATTTTAAGTATGTTATTAGATGTATTGATCAGTGAATTTTCCAGACATAGAAACAAATTTAATTAAAGAATATGAGTTGTAAATTTCAAATCTGCTTTGCTAAAATAAAAGGTGATTTCTGGGCCTATATAAATATGAGTCTTCTTATGGTTGGAAAGCGCAGATTTATTTACTAGAAAAATTATTTTAGATTAAGGTGCAACAATTGTAGTTTTACTAGACTGCTTTTGGAAAAATTTGGAGTGTGATGGATAACAGTAATTTCCAGATTTGTTTTGCACAGAATAAAGGTTTTTTCACATAATTTTATGGTGTTCAAAAGGTGATACCAGTGCCTATGTTTTATATTGGGTAGATCATAGATGGGGTCTAATGAGGCTCACTGAGAGGCTATCCTATTGAGGATACAGGCAGAAACAAGGCTGCAAAGTGCAAGCATTATTTACAGTCTCCTTGCTGTCCTATACTTCAACAATCTGTAAATGTAAATTTACTAATGTAGGTAAATACTATGTTTGCGAGGTTTGTACTTTTCAAAAATGAACTGCAAATGCATATAACCATACATAGAGAGACATACATTCATGCAATTCATTAAAAATGACAAACAAAAGTAAAATGGAAGGATGTTACTAGTTTTAATACCTCGCAACCACAATCCAATGGAGATATCAATAGCATAAAGCAGCATCATTCATGTAGAAAACTTCCTCATACACTAGGGTGCACCATCAAAACCATCCAATAGTCTAAATAAGGATACAAATTAATGGCACCAAGAGTTCAAGTGTTCATTCCTTCAACAACCATTGCAATAGGAGGAGATTTGCTTTTATAGAGTCTTGGCTTAACAACCTCCATAATAAAATAATATCGCTACCAAAACCCTAGATCTATTCTAGGAAAACATAAAATAACATTATCCCTCATCTAATTGGGGAGGACAAGTCAAAGTTTCAAAAAAATGCTAAAATATTAGTGGCTATGCTACATGTACCAATCTTCATATGAGAGCTCTAGGAGTAGGGCGCATCTCCAAGAGTCTCTTATTGAAGAAATATTAAAATATTTTTGAACAGGATGGGCAGAAGTTGGAGGAGACATAAAAGAAGTGGCATGAAGAGTAGAAGCAAGTGGTAGCTTTGAGAGTGGAAAGGGACATGTGGAAGGTTAGGTATGAAGCAGCTATGACCGAAGCTTGGATAGTGAAAATTTATACCCTAATGCTTTTAAGGTGTTCATTGATTATAAGATAATGTCACATTTCAATTGGTTTTCAAAATAAGAGCTACAAAGTGAAGATCAATTTTTCTTCTTCTAAATTTTAGCTTTCTGTCTTGAGACTTTTCATGTCATTCTAATAAAGATTGAAATAAATATAGTTTATTAACATTCAAAATACAAAATCAATCTCTACGATCTTCTGAATTTGTGGATGATAACGGTGAACTTAACAACAGTTTCAAATGACACATATCCATAAATATGCATGCGACTTCCTATTAAGGATTGAAAAATCAAGGATAATTGTCTGGCTGCAGGTGGTGGTATTAATGACATTCTGTTTTCTTGGTGTGTATTTAAGGGTCTACATTTTTAACAATTATGCTACATCTAGAAAACAAAAACTGATATGCATTCTTACAGATTGCCGCATGCACCTGATTCGGATTCAGTATGGCAAGGCATGCAGATTCAACCACAAAACAAAATTGAACTTACAGATTGCCGCAGTTTCAAGAGAGATTGCACCAATTCAAATTTGCGCCTCCAGAATATGTAATTATCTCTCCGTAAGGTGTAATTAACTCGAGATTTGAATACTCGTCTGCCCAAGAGTTTGCAGGCGAGCCGGAGACCATATCACAGAAACCAAAACAGAGGGTTAGTGAATGGACAAGGAAAAACAACAAATAGACAGAACAAATGGTAAAGACACGCTTACCTTGAAGGTCTCTTCGCTGAAACCCTCTCTGCCAGAAGTCTCAAAATTTCGCTGTAAGACAAATGCAACAAGAAATGTAGCCACTGGAACTAGAAAACTACAAGACGTTTTGAAGAGCCAAAAAAAAGCATATCGCACTAATAAACTGTTTCTTTGACTTTGCATTTCCAGCCATTAAATGCAGGGGAACAACCGAAACCTCGAAAACACAAAGAAAATTGCTCATAAAATCACATGTTGCTCATGAAAAATAGTTTGATTTGCTGCAGCAAGGGCTCGCACAAACAATGGATTATGCATTAACTATCCTCTGCCTGATTCATACAGAATTATCTCTGCCTGATTCATACAGAATTATCTCTGTCCGATTCGATGCAACCCTCGAATATAAAACTAGTGGGAAGGAAAATGGTTACCAACAGCCACTGCACAGGCACGAGTCAGTCGGATTTCCTTGGTGATGGAGATTAGTCAGATTTTCTCGGTGATGGATGCGTTCCAGTCATTCAGAGCGCATATGCATTAAATGGAGGGCAATACAACTGGAAAGGTAATTAATAAACTGCACGGGAAAGGAAATTAATACTTCTGGACTCCATAAACCAACACGCAATAAAACCTTTGCCACGCCTCTGGTTTGAACTTCGAACTTCGAGACAATATTTCACGCTGGTTGACCATTGGATCTCAACCAGATCCAACAACCAACCAACTTGCTGTAGCCGCATTAAATGGCCTACAACAGGCTGGATAATGTTCCCCGTATAAAATAAGGTAGACTCGGTTTCGACTGACATTTCCTTTGTTAGTCCATTTCATTGCAGAATAAGAATGTTCGAGATCTTTTTGGTGATAATAATCCTACGCGATCGATTTTTATGAAAATTTGGCTGCAAAAGCGGGGTGTTTTAGTTGTCTTTTATCCTACACTTAATCCTACCTTATCAGTCTTGACATCTCCCATAACAGGTACACATAAGCTACAAAAGTCACAAGTGCTATTTTTACAAATTTTAGATTTATAAAATAATTTTAATTATTTTTAAATTTTGAAAAATAAAATCACTCCTCCAAGTATTTATGACTCATCTAAGAAATCCTAAACCAATTAAAAATTAGATTATTGTATTTTAAAAATAATTGAATTATTTTAATTTTACAAAATATTATAATTAATATAAAAATTTACAAAACTTTATTGAACTTTGTAAAATTTTATGTGATAAAAACAAATTAATAAAAGTCAAAAGAATTTAACTTCCCAATAAGAAATATATATCCGTATCTTGGAAGGAAATAAAAAAATAAAATAAACAAGTGGGAGGAAAGAGGAAAGGTGGAATGGAAAAGAGTTGACTTCCCGACAAGAAGTATATATCCCTACCTTGAAGGGGAATAAAAAAATTAAAGGAACAAGTAGAGAGGGAAAGTGGAGTAGGAAAGAGGGAAGGTCCCGATCATGGAATTGAGCCCTCCCCCCTCCCCTCCACGTGAAGCCAGGTTTCACTGTAGCCGAAATATCGATTTTTTTTCATAATATTTTTTATGTTTTATTTATTTTAATATTTTAAATTATTATTATTTTCTTTAAATGTTTATTATTATTATGTTAAATGTTTTTAAGGATTAATGTTTTTTTAAGTATGTTTTTTTTGGAAAATTTGGTTTATTTTATAAAATTTAAATGTTTATTAATTAATTTTGTTTATTTTTAATTGTTTATAGTGATTTTAAAAAACAAAATTAAATATTTTTTTACCACATGGTTTCCAAATGTTTGTAATGTTAACCTAAAGATGTTATATTGGTAGTATCTCTCTTTGATTTAAGGGTTGATTTTGACATTTTTTTTCTAGCAACTTTGTTTGTTAGGGCCACAGTTTGAAATAAGTTGTAATTTTAACTTTGGAAATAAAAATGGGGTGTATGGTGATTTTGAGTGATTTTGGGAACATAATTTTAGGGTTTTAAATAAGATGTAATTTTCACCTCGAATAAAAATGAGGGTGATTATGGGAGAACCATTTTTTTATTCGACCATGGATGACCAGGGTTTAAAAAACATTGTAATTTTTGTCCTGAGAAAAAGGGCACAATCAGTAGCACCACTTCTTGATTTGATTGTTGTTTTTGGTGTTTTTGACACAAAAATATGAGTTTTGTGGCAAGAGTTCTTGTTTTGAGTATAAAGATCTAGTTAAGTTGTATAATTTATTCTACCAGTAGCGCCTTTTTTTTTTAATTAGTATTTTGACATCTTAAATCTTCTTAGCTGTAAAGTATCGATTTATTTTTATTTAAATGTTGTTTTTTCCATTTTTATTTTCTAAAATGCCCATATTAATTTTGTTTTTAAATGATGTATTTCATTTTTTTGGATTTATGACTGCAAATAAATACAATGTAACACGTTATTTTTTAAAACACTTTATTAGCTTTAATTCAATTCATAGATGATAGTTGTACCAAAATAGTAGTGCTTTTAACATTTAGCTAAAAAAATGCATTTAAAACTTATTTTTTTTAAGTTAGTACCCACAGAGTGCCTTAACAGTACACCCATTCGTTGTCTATTCTACGCTTAGTAGGTATTTAAAACCTAAACATGTACATTTTGAAAAAAATTTGTTTGAAATTCCATGTTAAATAAAGTATTTTTATGATCATAATTGACAAAAAAAAAAACATTTTTAAATATTTTTTAAATTTCATGTATATAAATGACTATATTTCATGTTATTTAAAAAAAAAAAAAATCACATAAAAATAAAAAGCCAAAACATAAATTATATGCAAATGACATATTGAAAATGGTCATAAAACATCTCTATATATGACTGAGAAAACATTATAATATAACATAAAATATGTTAAATTCATCTTCTTCTTTTTTTCTTTTAGTTTATTAGAACTTTTTTCTACTTCTTATCCATCTTATCCATATTAGATTGTAAAATGTATACAACATTATAATTTAAATAATTTAAATGTTATTTTTATTATTATTATTAATATATTTTTATTTTTTCAATAATATATAATTATATATTTTGTCAATATTTAATGTAAAAAACACTTTATTATTTTTTATGAAATAAAAAAGTAAAAATGCACAAGGAAAGAGGGATAAAACCTTTTTTGTGTGTAAGGCACGAGCATTGAGCATTGGAGTTATATTATCAAAAATGAAATTACGGTTGTTTGGGTGATTGTCTATCAGAGGGAAAGCTAGAGAAATTACCTTTCCAAAATTCAAGCATTAACATCTAGTTCTCACCGATATTAATGAAGCTAATAGAGTTTAAAGTACTATATCTAGAAAATCTATCCTTATCTCTAAAGCTCCTAATACTAAAAATATAAGACTTAATGCTCGATAAGATGAGAGTTCTGAAGAAAAATGAGAAACCACTGAGTTCATGTCATCAATAGACTGATCATACTGAGATATAGGACATCTAAAATTGTAGGAGAAAGGCAAATTAGGAGTCATCCGAAATGGTAATAATCGAAGCTACCTTAGATTTAGCCTCTTCTGCATTCACATAATCTTTGTTGGTGTTATTTGCCATCTATTACCTATGGTAAATGAGCACCCCATGAGGAGGGAATTTGTGCTGAAATACCCTAGAAGGAGTCATCTCTTGTGCAAACATTAGAAGGAGCACCTCACGAGGGAGCACCCCATGAGGAGGGAATTTGTGTTGAAATACCCTAGAAGGAGTCGTCTCTTGTGCAGACATTAGAAGGAGCACCTCATGAGGGAGGGACAGTACCAGTCGTGGGGGATAAGCCCTACTATTATTTTGAACGGGTTTAATTGGATATATTATATAAGTATTAATTACTTAATGAAAAAGCCTCTTTCACACCTTAAATAACCTTTATTATAAATAGTGAGATTGATGTATGAGTAAGAAAATAAAAAGGTTGGACTAGTCAAGTGCTTTGAACAAGTATTTTTTCTTGAAAAAAAAACATCTCTTATTTTTTTGCCAGAGTTGAAGACTTAGATCCCCCAAAATCCCCCTATCCCACTATCAAAATCTATTCATATCAGGACGGGATTCTAGACTTGGAGTTAATGAATTATCACTCCTGGGACATGTCACTCTAAGGATTCCTAGTTTTAGATGCCAAAGGCACCTTGAGTTTGAGAATTGAACCTTGGGTCATTGATGGAAAACTCCCACCGATTAACTGCTTGAAATGAAATGGGGGAGGGGGAAATTTTTTCTTCTTCTGAGAATCACCCCCTCCCCCTCAAAGAACACATACAACGCGAGAAAAAAAAAAAGAAAAAAACTAAACTAAAATAATACATTTTTATGTGATTAAAAGTAAAATAGATCTATATTCATATATTTTATTTTTTCTTGTTTTTTAATTATTATAGTCAACTTTAATTTAATTTCACATTAAAGATGTTGGGATTGGATCTGGAACTTAAACCGCCTCTTCTCAATCCGAAGGAAGAGGTAGCTATGGTACTTTGGGATGTGATGCCTTGTCAATTTTTTTGTTTTTTTGTTTTTAGTTTGTTAGAATTTTTTTTATACATCTTTTTCATATCAGATTGTCAAATGTATTTAACATTATAATTAAAATAATTTAAATGTTTTTTTTTTAAATGTTTTTAATGAACTATGTAATTATACATATTGTCTATATTTTAATGTAAAAAACACCTTACTATTTTTACGAAATTAAAATAATACAATTAAAAAATTTCAAATAAAAATGTAGAAGAAAAGATAGATTATAGAGAGCTAAGCCCTACTATTATCACTGGAGTTCATTGGATATATTAACTAGCAATTGTCCTAAGAAGGTGCAATAATACGTTGATATGTTGTTGTTGGAGAGTAAAAAAGGTTAAAAAAAAACTAAAATCCAATTGATGTAGAAATAACTTTGTACCTTGAGGAAACCAAAAACAAATTTTGGGCTCTAGGAAACACCGACATCTTGAGCTCCAATTGATGGTTGATCATGTTGTTAAATGAAGAAACAAAATCGAGTCAAAATCATATTTGCTTGTAACCTTTAAATGTTTGATTGTGAATGTCATAAAAAAAAGAAACGTTAAAGGAAATAAATTTTAAAAGCACTAGGAGTTTTTTCCAAGGGTGAATGAAAACAAAAATAAGAACAAAATATTTTAAAAACGTGCACATTTATGAAGAGAACAAACAAAACATTGAATAAAAGAGAAACCACAAATAAGTATAAATTATTAAAACCAGAAAATTATCTTTCAATTCTATTGTTGCCACATATATCCTCTAAATGGCTAGTTCTTTAACATGATGGCATCCTTGGTATCCTGAAATTCAGGAATGTAGCTAGCCAGTTGACAAGACTAAAACCATGGCTCTTTGCACCTTCATCAAGATATTTACCATCGATCCCATAAAATAAGAACTAGCCTACTTAGTAGGAACAAAGCTAATGAGAAAGCTAATTTTTTTACTATAAAAAATTCTCCTGAATAATGTTCCTTTCCTTGATAAGTGGTAAATCTTGACAATGTTCCTTGATAAGTGGTAAATCTTCACAGCTCTAGGATTAGATTAATAATTCTACAAGTAACCAAATGTAATAGGAATAATAATATTAAATTGCCTAAATTTGACTATACTTTGGTGCGAAGTTAGATACTTGAAGTCTATGCTTGAGCCAGATAGATATACTCAAGTCTATGCTTGAGCACATAGAGTGGGCTATTGTATAAGTACATGTGTCCTATTGACAAGCTCTAAAATTCCTACATTAGCGGTTGCTTCTCCTTAAGTTTTCCAATCGTATGATTAATACATTGTTTGACACAAACAATCATCTAGTATCAAATTGGTATTGTAGGATAAGATTAAAAATATTAATTTTGCCTTAACATTAAGTACAAAGAATGTTGTAGTATCAAAAAAAGAAAAGAGGAAGACTATTTCAACTACACCCTTACATGTAGATAAAATATATAAATAATAACCATTCATTTACAACACACTTTCAAGGTGGAATATAGTAAAACGTGAATGGGAAAAATATGACAGAAAAGGAAAAAGCCTTGATCAATTACATTCACATAAATAGTACCATTATACCATTATATAGTACAAAAAAGAATGTCACCTCATGAAGAGTTTTGCTCTAGGTAATCTTATCCATATCACCTAGTCACCATTTAGGATAAATGACTAATATCCTAAATAAGGAATACAAATAAATAAAGGTGACAACATTAATTTATTTATTGTTAGGTTAAGGCATAGGGTTAACATTCTCCCCTTCAATCACAACTTTATGTATCTGTATCAACTTAAGCAATAAACACTAATGCTAAAGTTGATATGATGGATCTTTCAGAAGCCTTCACATGTGCTTCGATGAAAAATTTGGGCTCTAGGAAACACCAACATCTTGAGCTCCAATTGATGGTTGATCACGCTGTTAAATGAAGAAACAAAATTGAGTCAAAATCATATTTGCTTGTAACCTTTAAATGTTTGATTGTGAATGTCATAAAAAAAAGAAACGTTAAAGGAAATAAATTTTAAAAGCACTAGGAGTTTTTTCCAAGGGTGAATGAAAACAAATATAAGAACAAAATATTTTTAAAACGTGCACATTTATGAAGAGAACAAACAAAACATTGAATAAAAGAGAAACCACAAATAAGTATAAATTATGAAAACCAGAAAATTATCTTTCAATTCTATTGTTGCCATGTATATCCTCTAAATGGCTAGTACTTTAACATGATGGCATCCTTGCTATCCTGAAATTCAGGAATGTAGCTAGCCAGTTGATAAGACTAAAACCATGGTTCTTTGCACCTTCATCAAGATATTTACCATCCATCCCATAAAATAAGAACTACCCTACTTAGTAGGAACAAAGCTAATGAGAAAGCTAATTTTTTTACTATAAAAAATTCTCCTGAATAATGTTCCTTGATAAGTGGTAAATCTTGACAATGTTTCTTGATAAGTGGTAAATCTTCACAGCTCTAGGATTAGATTAATAATTTTACAAGTAACCAAATGTAATAGGAATAATAATATTAAATTGCCTAAATTTGACTATACTTTGGTGCGAAGTTAGATACTTGAAGTCTATGCTTGAGCCAGATAGATATACTCAAGTCTATACTTGAGCACATAGAGCGGGCTATTGTATAAGTACACGTGTCCTATTGACAAGCTCTAAAATTCCTACATTAGCGGTTGCTTCTCCTTAAGTTTTCCAATCGCATGATTAATACATTGTTTGATACAAACAATCATCTAGTATCAAATTGGTATTGTAGGATAAGATTAAAAATATTAATTTTGCCTTAACATTAAGTACAAAGAATGTTGTAGTATCAAAAAAAGAAAAGAGGAAGACTATTTCAACTACACCCTTATATGTAGATAAAATATATAAATAATAACCATTCATTTACAACACACTTTCAAGGTGGAATATAGTAAAACATGAATGGGAAAAATATGACAGAAAAGGAAAAAGCCTTGATCAATTACATTCACTAAATAGTACCATTATACCATTATATAGTACAAAAAAGAATGTCACCTCATGAAGAGTTTTGCTCTAGGTAATCTTATCCATATCACCTAGTCACCATTTAGGATAAATGACTAATATCCTAAATAAGGAATACAAATAAAGGTGACAACATTAATTTATTTATTGTTAGGTTAAGGCATAGGGTTAACATTCTCCCCTTCAATCACAACTTTATGTATCTGTATCAACTTAAGCAATAAACACTAATGCTAAAGTTGATATGATGGATCTTTCAGAAGCCTTCACATGTGATTCGATGAAAAATTTGTCTGAAAAAATCGTCAAATTGGATGTTGAATGATTCATTTGAGATGAGATAGAAGAGAGATGAAATTTTGGAGTGAACAACTGCCATGTCTAAGCATTCCCTGTCTACTTGACAATTCCATTATTTTCCAAGTGATTTAGTTACAATAGGTTGGTGTCTTTTGCTAATTATTGAACATATAATATCACCATTCCACAATCAGTGAATCCTTAAATTGCTCTCTCTATATTTCGATATTGTTATATGTTGATAAACATCCCAATTCATTATGTAATTGAGTTTGCCAGATCTTCAAACTTTTTGTTGCCTTCTTGGCAATTTGGAGTCTGCCATCTACATACGTTTGTCCATCTTCATAATATTGTATTGGATTTTTCTATCTACAGACTTTTGTCCATATTTAGAGCTTTGTTTTAGAGTGTGATATCTAGAAACTGTTGTCCATATTCAAAGATTTGTTTAAGAGTCTGCCATCTACAGACTTTTGTCCATTTGATTTAAGTACTCCCCCCATTAACTTGAAAGTGAGTTTTTCTAATGCACCCACCCTTAAGATGCAAGAGAGTACAATTTAGATTTCAACTCAAAGTGGGCATGTGGAAACAACCACATGTTATCTCATCTCATGAGGGCCATGCTCAAAAGCTACGCCATAATGGGAGCACTGGAGTCATATACTATCAAGTACAAAAAGATTATGTGCTGCAAGATGAGTCTTTACTCAAGGTTGAATTATTCTGCAAGACGAATGTAATTTCTTGGTTGTTGATGTCCATTGCCAAAGATTGATCCACCCATAATGAACCTTTAATCTTGCAGGATTATTTCTCTTGGAACATTTTTTTGATGCATGATTACACTTGCCACAATGTTGGAAGGGATGGAGATAAAAACATTATGTCTCCAAATGGCCAACTTGATTACAATGCTGGCATTTAGGATCTTCTTCCATGTGTTTTTTATAACCTTCTTTATTAACTTATGGAGCCTTCAAATGTTCATGAATGAATCCTGCACTCACAAACTAAATTGGTTTGGAATAGTCTGGAATATGAAAAGTCACATCCTTTTCATATCCAAGTCATATTCTGTACTTGTTGCTGATTTCTTCCCAAGGTCTAATGATGGGCTTGGAAAGAGTATTTTGAATCGATTGCTTCATAATCTAGGAAGCTTGATTGACTAAATATTGTTGCACTGTTGAAATGTTTTATTCATTGAACTCAAAATAAAATGCTTTAACTATAGGTTCATAGATAGCTTCATCTTCATTGGATACTGCTTTTGGATTTGGCCCATTGAATTTCTTTTGCACTCTTTATTGATCAACAACATCATCATCATCGATATCATCATAGAGAGGACTGTTCTAAACAAAAACTAGTTTAGAATGTTTTCGATGCTTGAGTTGATTGAGATCATCCTCTTCAAAATTGTTTATCAAGGATTCCTTCTCATCACCTGATAAGGAATCAACAGTCATACTAGTCTCCTTTTCACCATTTTGTACTAGGTCATCTGTATGACAAGTAGCATTAACTCTATGACAACTTGCATCAACATGTTGAATTAGATCACTTGTGTCACAAGCTTTCATCGATCATTTCCTTTCTAATCAATTTTAGTTGAAGAAAAGCAATCACTTGCTCCTTCATTCCAATATTCTCTTGAAGTTCAACAATTTGATTTTCAAAATTTTCTAAGGCTTCTTGAAGTTCTTTGATCTCTTGATTAGCATTTTGTAATCACTTTCTGCCTTTACCCATTGTCACGCTCGCTTGAACTTGCTTGTTTTCATGCTTGCTTGTAATCTTTTGCTTGTACTTCACGCTCACTTGAACTTTTGAACTCACTCACTTGATTTTGTTTCTAGAAAGATGAGGGTGTCGGATACCACTAAAAATGCACCCAAGTTTGTGATTTTTACAATGATATGTTTGATGAGAAAGACCCTGTTATTCCATTTAGGTAGGTCTGATTTGGAAAAATCAATTACAAATTCAACCACTCAACTATTTCAAATTTTGACTCGAATATTTCAATTTGGACTTGGAAAATCAATGTCTAAATCAAGTCCTAGGTGTAGGGTTCAACCGAGAATGCAACTGTCATTTACAACACAATTCAACACTGACTTAACACTTACAAAAATAACTATTGCAAGAATACAATGAATGTTGACCCGGAAGTTGAATTGACTGGAATTAATGTTGATGTTGAATTGTTGTTGCTTTGATTACTAGCTAGATTTTTCCACTTGCTTCAATATTCTTTAACATTGCATGATTTAAGATTGGCATTAATTTGTGCATGAATTGCATTTAGTTACCTAGTACTTTGTGTGTGTAACTAAATGTGTCCCAACTAGACAAAAAATAGCTAATAAATAATCAAAAAAATCCTCCATCATACATAAACACAATGTCCTTAAACCCCCGTATTTAAACACAATGTCCTTAAACCCCTTATTCAATTTCAATGTGGTCTAAAATATAAACCAAAATAAAATGATTTTATTAAAAAAAAAATGAATATTACCAAAAACACTTGCAAGATAAATCATAAGTTTAAGCTATTTTTAACAAAAACTTTTGATCAGTATAATACTTATACTTATGATAATATTCTTTAATACAAGGTAACGCCCAAATTGCTCTCTTTTTTACAATGTGGTGATTACCAAAACATTAAAAAATGTTTCCATTTCCAAACCTTTTATGTTTTTGTCTTATCTCTACATTATTTTCTTTTTGCATTTGAAAATTTTCACAATCACTTTATCTTTATTATCTTTTTTAAAGTAATAAATGATCTTCTCTCCACTTATTTTTTTTAAGAAACCAAAAATAAAATGTGCTAAACATGAAAGCATTCAACGCGGATTTCTTCAAAGAAAAATCATAAGTTTAAGCTCTTTTTAACAAAAACTTTTGATCACACAATAATACTATTATGATAATATTCTTTAATACAAGGTAACGCCCAAATTCCTTTTTTTGTAATTACCAAAGCATTAAAAAATGCTTTCATTTCCAAAGCTTTTCTGTTTTTGTCTTATCTCCACATTATATTCTTTTTGTATTTGAAAATTTTCACAATCACCTTACCTTTTTTTTCTTTATTACCTGTTTTAGAGTAATAAATTATCTTCTCTCCACTTGTCTTAGAGAAACCAAAAATAAAATGTGCTAGAAGCATTCAACGTGGGCACTTATCTCATGTGTTTTGGCATTTAGGTGGCTGGTTTGAGGTTTGAAGGAAGCGTCAATACTTATTTAGCCCGCCACCATTTACTCCTTTTGTCAGTTGCAGGTGAAAGTGGATGTATGCCAAATTTAACTTGTTGTGGTGGCTTTCTTTAAAAACATTTATGTTCATCCTCAATCTTTTGAAGGCCGCACCACTCTTTTCCTGGGTTGCTAAGTTGTCTCCATTCTCTATGCTAAAAACATGTGTCAATATTCCAGCTATCAAAGCATGCCACCGAATCTGTTGTGGAATCAATTTTGAACCAGATTTCCACTTTTCACTAGATCTTTGTTTTCCACATTGAATTGAAATTCAGAACTGCATGGAAGGAATTCGAACTGGACCATTTACATTGATGAAGACATATCATATTCTTTTGCTTGTTTTCCACATTGAATTGACCTTCTTAACAGCTGAAAGTATCTGAAATTCAGAACTGCATGGAAGGAATTCGAACTGGACCATTTACATTGATGAAGACATATCATATTCTTTTGCAGTCGATTCGTTGTTATGCGAGTTGATTTTGTTGAACAACATATTCACTTGTTAATCAAATTGCTATCGGCAGACCTTAGGAAATTTTTGTACAATGACAGCTCACGCTTGAACCATAAAAGATATGGGTTAACCTTTCTATCGATTCAATGAACTTAGATCCAATAGGTCAAATAATTTAATGAATAATGCTGAGTGTAGAAGCTGTGTAAATGCAAATAAATGAGAATTACACTATTGTAATTTTGACTTCTAGATTGATCACAACGATGACCAATTCAAGTTCTTGTAAGCCAGAACGCACAGATATCACATCTAGATCGATGAAAAGAAGTTTGCACACAGATTGATGAAAGAAAAATATCTCAACCGAGATTGATTACTGTGGTGAGGTTTCACTTACTTTGATCATTGAGATTCAGGTCGCGTAGATCACACCAGATTGCAGTGTATGGATTGCTAGATGCTTACATATATTGCTTAGCAAACTTGAACATGCTAAATGGGAATAATTTCAGCATGCTAATATCATCAACAACTTGAATTGTTATGACATTACATATGTGGAAAAATATTATTTCAAATGACCAAAAAGTTATTAAAATAATATATAATTCCTCAGTTTTTCTCCTCCACAATAAAGATATTCCATCATTTCACGCAAAATGACAGAGAAGAGTTGAGCACAGGAACAAGAAATATTGTAGAACATGGACTGTGGTATAATAAGACACAATGAAAATCAGTATGCTAGAAGTTTTATATACAGGTACAAATAAATGTAATGGGAGAACTGTAGCAGAACATGGATTGCAAGAAGCATGAAAGGCACAAAGCACCTAGTTACAAAATGAGAATAAGCCACCTCAACCACAATTATGCCTATCACAAAGAGAAGACTACTCGAATCCCACAATGCTTACCTCATTACCCATATGCTTACGATAAACTGAACTAAAAAAATAACTGGTTGAACTAAAAATGCTTACGCCATTGTGTTGTTAATGCTGTAAAGCGAAACAGAAAACCCTTCAATCCTTGGAATTCTTGGAAAAAGTATTAAAAATAACAACGAAAACGAAGAAGCAAATGCTTTTGAAAGGAAAGAAGCTGAGGAGGGGAGGAGGAGGATATAACTATCTAAGTTGCGTGAAAGGTTTACAAGGTGACAGATACATAAAAATTCATGCAAGAAACTAAAAATAAAATAAAATTCATGGATTTCCCATACAGTCTTCGCTTAGAGCACAGAGTATACTTGACATCAAAATCCTTCCTGGTGTTTACGTCGAGCAAATCTTGCTTTGTAGGCGAGCTAGGAAAAGTAGATGATTTGTTATTTGTTTCCTCTCTAAGATTACTGGAGGCCTGAAGTGCTTCCACCAGCTCACAGCCATGGACAAAACTTACAGGTTGAAAATGTGTGGGACATCCCAAGCCAACAGATTTTAGGTGGTGGTTTCTAGATGAGAAGCTTGAGTCCTTGTTCAATTGGAAACGTGAAAAACAACCCTCCATGGATAGGGAGATTTTGTCCGCATTGACATCCCAAAACCCAACCAATATCATTGTCTAGGTCGTGTACATAAGAAAAATAGATCTCTGTCTTTGTGGGTCATTTGCATTTGCTTCTGGGTCTATTGGTGTTCTGATTCATGGCGACTTCAATGGTTGTTTTCTTCGCCACCACCACAACAATTTCATGAGTCCACCCAACAAGTTCTTCAGACAATTTACATAGAGTCCAAAACTCCCCCATTGATTGGGGTCTCTCCTGCCTATTTCCCAACTTTGGCGTTAAAAACTCTATTGCCAAAGGTATGGGGTTCAAAACCTAGAGGCCCAACAGAATACACATATTGATTTATCATCCTAGGACATTATTCTTTCTAGTTGATGTAACTAAATCCATAGGGTTTCTCCTCCTCGTCCGTTGTCTTCGCTATAAGGCCTACAGAGGTGAGGGAACTGAAAATGAAAATAAAATGAGTGGGGCGAGACCGCTTAGATTTTTGCAATCGAACTGCATGGTATAAATCCTGAGAGGGCGATCTGGGGAATTATTTTTCGCTTTTCACAGAGACCCTGGTCCCCTTCCCTTGGTTGGCTTCTTTGTCCTAATTGTGAATTACAACACTGCAGATTGTATTGTATTCTCTGCGACAAGAATATGAAGAAGGGCATGAAGAAATTAGAAAAATGATTTTAAAAATATGGTCCAGTAAAGGCCACAATGGTGGATGTAATCGCTTGGAACAATTCAAAGAGAGTGTCTGGTGCAACATTGTTTACGGTAAGCAAAGGGAACAATGGTAGCTGTTTGCACATACCTGTGAACAGACGAAGAAAGTTCGTGACTGCAACGAAGTGAAATCGAAGCCGTGGGACTGGGTATATATATTGAGAGAAACCCAAACCGCCACATTTCTGCACCAGCTGCCGAGCAACAAACTGAAATAAATGCATTTACTGCAGAGGCATGGACATGAAGGTGACAGACGCAACCAATAGGTTCTCAAAAAACTTAGAGACCATTGAACAAACCGCGGGGCACAACAAACCCGCAGCGGACATTTCAGAGCAGATCAGGAGGACACGTGGTGACAAATTAGTGGCCGGAGGGACTACGAAAGAGCTACAGTGATCCTTAGAACGACCCTTGGGAAATAACGCCTATCGACGTAAATATGCATTAACTACTTATTGAAAATACTCTTGCACACTTTAAATAGCTTTTATTATAAATATTGAAATTGAAGTATGAAATAAAAACAAAAATCAACACCAAAGAAATAATAAATTTTTATGCGTTTAAAAAATTATGAGTAAAATAAATTTATATTCATTGGTTTTATTTTATGTTTTGTTTTTTAACCTTTTTTAATTATTATAATCAACTATTAATTTCACTTCACATTAAATATGGCAATTTTATTTTCTTTTTAGTGTATTATAATTCTTTTATATACATTTTATTGTGGTGGTGGTGATGATGATTATGATGATGGTTGTGGTAGTTAACATCTATTAAAGCAACTTGGTTTATTGGACCTTAAAAGAAAATAAATGAATTATTTGTATTGTTGTAAAATTTTAATCTTATGCTCAAAAAGCTTAGAGAGAGGCGTTCGTAGATTGCCATAGTTTTGACATGTTAGAAGGATTTGATGTGGGTGTACGCAAGACACTCTAAGAGAGAGTAACTTTCATCCTCAATCCTCATAGTCTCACAAAGATGGCAAATCCTTTCCATCCATAGCGTTTTAGGAATTGTCCAACGCCCTGTTTCACTATGAAGCTCATGACAGTTCGTTCTTATCTTGGCTATCTTAATTTTCTTCTGTGAACTAGTTAAAATAGAGAGATACAATTATGATTTTCCAAATTAAGGTTAATGAACTCCTTATATTATCTTAATTTTCTTTTATCCTCTAAATCTTTCTCGCCCCACATTTTCTCTTTAAACTTAGATGCCATAATTATTTTAATGTTATTGATATTTCACAAAGTGGCATTTCGTTAATCCCCCAATGGTTTAACCAAGCCATGGTGTCTTTATACCAGTGTCTCTTCAGCAATAGGTTATCTTGACTAGATTTTAAAGCAATTTTAGGAAGTCTTTGGTCTTGCAAGTTATTTATCTTGGACTTGTACATCAAGTACCTAGTCATAACGATGGTCTCCAGGGGGAGAAGGCCCACTTCTATTATGAGAATATGATAGGGTGTATTACTTTTAGTTTTGAGGTTATATGTTATAGAACGCTTTTGAATTTGTTTAATATTTCTACAGGATTCTCTAGAGATGCTGCAACCCCAAAATTCACAGCGTATAAGATAATGAGAGTGACGAGAGTTTCAAAAATGAACTTTTTATCCCACATCATAAGGTTTGCTGACTTATAATTGTTTTCAAGCCCAAAACAAGCTTTCCACCCTCCATTAATCATTTTCTCAATGTTATAGTTCAAGTTGAGCTTGTGATGAATGTTAATTCCAAGATATTTGAAAGAAGTCACTTCCTCCAACTTGCTATTGTCATCATCATCATCATCAATATATCCAATGAACCCTTATCATTAAAAAAAAATGTTAGTAATAAAAAATAAAATAGCATTTATATTATTTTAATTATAATGTTAAATACATTTTACACTTTGATATGGATAAGATGTATAAAAAACTATTTCTAATAAACTAAAAAAATTTGATGTGAAGTGAAATTAAAAATTGACTATAATGTAAAATATATTTAACATTATAATTAAAATAATGAAAGTGTTATTTTATTTTTTATTATTAATGTATTTTTATTTTTCCAATGACATATGTAGCTATATGTCTTTTCCATACTTTAATGTAAAAAACACCTTACTCATTTTTATGAAATTAAAAAAAAATACTATTAAAACAAATCAAATAAAAATGTACAAGAATAAATATTGAAATTGATGTATGCATAAGAATAAAAAAAGATTGCTGGGGAGGCAGGTGCGTGGCATATTCTACTAGATCTTGGAGGAAATACAATCTCAATATGAATGGAGCTTAGGGAAAGCTACACATGACCAAGCAAAGTGATGTGCCCTTTACCAAGGACTATAAAGCACTGTCCCTCTTGGCATTCAATCACTTGTAGTCATAGGAGACTCACTCTTAATCATTTCTCAAGCTAGAAAGAAAAAAAGAACTTGAAGATAGGATAGCGGGATGTATACAACACCGTATTAACAACCTTCTTGCACAATTCCCTATTCAATTATTTCATGCGCGGTGGGACAACAACAAAAAGGTTGATCTTCTCACAAACATGTGACACTTGTGGATAAAGTGGATATGCATATCAATGGGTGTCAACAAGATATATGCTGACTTCCTTAGTCGTTCATATGAATTCCCCTTGATCTTCGTGTATGATGGGGAAGGATTTAATGTGGGATTCAAATACAAGGTGCAACTTCCTCTCTATATTAAATGTTTACCATCGTCATTCTACACCATCAAAATAGGTGTTAATGAACTGGCCCATCTCACAAATGGAGGGATCTACGGACGGTATGGACATGGAATCATCTCAGGTTTTGTTTTACCTCCCTTCTCATGCAAGCTTTGTTATTTTCATTCCTCGGTTCAAAGCAGAGACGGGGAAGTTTCGTGCATTCAGTGTGCAGGGGATGGTATTGTTGATTACAGAGGAATTTGAAGCATTCACCTGCGCCCTAGGGAAGTGGATTTCTGTCGCTGAGTTATCTGAGCGCATGGAAGCCTGTTTATAATAGATTATTTACAGGTCGATTACATAGTTTGAATCAACCCCCTATGCCCCAGAGTGGTATTTTGTTGTAGAGTTGTCTGTACCCGTGGAGAAAAGTTTATAGGGGAGTGTTCATAGATCTAACTCAGTTTCTCTTTTGTCTCTAACTTGGAAAGTTTGGGATACCGAAGCTCAAGTGGATTTCTGCTGGGATACAATGAAGTCAGTGGATGATTTGGAAGCTAAAATTTCAGATCTCTCTGATGTAATAAAAGAAACTTGGGCGGATATCAGATACATTCACAGTCATTTACATCACATCAATTTGCAGATGGAAGGTTTTATAGAGTTTGTCCACTGGGTTACTACTCATATTCCTGGATTGGATTCTCGGTTGGATGATGTTGAGCAGACAATACAACAACTCTATCAAAAATTTCCTACTTATATGTTCGCTTAGATGATGCAAAAGATAGTATTTGTCTGTATAAATCTTAGGTTGACACTATTCAGGCCACCCTGGATAGACATGACAACCTTCTTGTAGCAAAACAATCTCAAACCACTGACTACTTTTGCAGTAGGGGAACCGAGGGCTCCTCTATCTTTCAACCTATTTCAGTGGTGATTATCTTAAGCTTGGAGGAGCAAGAAGAAGATGAAGAAGATCCTAAAGAAAATGGTGAATACTAGGTCATGAATAGTGCTCATAGCTTTACCTAGTTTTAGTTGTTTATGGTGTTTTTTTTGTCTATTACTATTAGGACACTTGTTAAAATCTACGTCGTTTGGGGTTATAGGGAAATATCTAAAAAAATTTGGATGATTGTATATGAGTGGAATAGTTTATGCAAAAACTTTATAAGATTTCTTTTTTGGATTGGCTTACAGTAACTTTTTGTTGCTGATTTACTTCAGCTTTTTATAAATATCGATTACCCATTTTAGTTAAAAAATAATAAAGTAAGATTGCACTATTATATAGGTCAGTAGTCAAGTGCTTTGAAGAGGTAATTTCGGGAATCACCCCCTCGAAAGAACACATACAACATGAAAAAGAAGGAACAAACGAAAATCAAAACTAATGAAGTAATAAATTTTTATGTATTTAAAAGATTATGAGTAAAATAAATATATATTCATTTATTTTATTTTATATCTTGTTTTTTTCTTTTTTAATTATTATAGTCGCACTTTTAATTTCACTTCATATTAAAGATGCCATTTATTTTTCTTTCCTCTCCTCTAAGAACACTTACAACACTTACACGAAGAGAAAGAAGTAAAAAATAAAAATAATGAAATAATATTTTTTTAGGTGTTTAAAATATTATGACTAAATTAAATCTATATTTATTTATTTTATTTTATGTATAGTTTTTTTTAGCTTTCATTTCAGATTAAAGATGCCATTCTTTTCAGTTTATTAGAATTTATTTTTTAGAAATCTTATCCATATCAATATCAAATTGTAAAATTGATTTAACATTATAATTTAAATAATTTAAATGTTATTTTATTTTTTATTTTTATTTTTTCAATAATGTATATATTTATATATTTTGTCCATATTTCAATGTAAAAAACATTTTATTATTTTTTTATGAAATACAAAAAATAAAAAAACAATATAATTAAAAAAAAATAAAAATCAATAACAATGTATAAGAAAAACTGAATTATTGCATCGAGAGGAGGGAGTTGCTTTACAATATGGGGACTGATAAATCCATATTAAGATGGATCTATGCTGGTGTACAACTAATCCCTACTATTATGACTGGGGTTCATTGGATATTTTATAAATTACTCATTGAAATAATTTTTTATGTATTTAAACGATTATGAGTAAAATACATCTATATTCATTTATTTTATTTAGTGCTTTTATTTTTAATATTTCACAGGGGGCATATCTGAAGGGCTGCACCCTGTTCGCTCGCTCTGATTAAGCTAACCTGATCGGGACCTCAGGTGAGGCTCTTATATAGCGATGTATAGTCATCCGAGGATTTGACCCCGAAACCTTCTACTCACATCTTACAGCACTCAACCCCTTAAGCTAACCCACCGGACTATTCATTTATTTTATGTATTTTTTTATTCTTTTTAATTAATATATTCAACTTTTAATTTCACTTCATTTATTTCATTTTAGGTTTTTTAGTTCCTTTTTAATTATTATAGTGACTTTTTTTCTAGAATTTTTTAATACATTTTATCCATATATTTAATATTATAATTTAAATCATTTAAATATTATTTTATTTATATTAATAATATATTTTTATTTTTTAAATACCTATATAGTTATACATCGTATCCATACTTTAATGTAGAAAACACCTTATTATTTTTTATAAAGATAAAAAATTTAAAACAATACATTAAAAAATTAAAATAAAAATGTACAAGAAAAGATGGATTATAGACACGCAAGCCTTACTATTATGACTAGGGTTTATTGGATATATTATATACCTACCATTTATTGAAAAGACCGTGTCACACTTTTTTTTTTCATAGAAAAATTCAACTTACTATTAATATACGAAATAGTAAATAAAACCAGCTGTCAGTAACATACAGTAAACCTCATAGCCTGTCATGTACATGAACAGGGGAAAGGCCATCAAAGAGATAATATGTTGTCCACAACATATGAAAAGTCCAATAAATATGTCCACAAGATCAAACAGGACTCCAACCTGAAATAACCAGTTCCAATAGTCTCCAACACAAAGTATCCGAATAAAAAAAACATATACAGTCATCCCAAAAAATCAAAACCATCATATGTATGATCCATCAAAGCTATATACCGAACAGTCTCCATAGGAGTCTGTCAATAGTGCTGCAAAGATAAGTATACAAAAACCCCAACAAGTAGTTGGAACCTTTATCAATCAAGGATCTGCACATAGAACTAACAGGTATATAAGTATATCGGTTAGCATAAATCATGAAAGCATCATCAAAAAGTGAAATATATAAAAGAAAAGTATCAAGTCTAGTGTACG
Source organism: Larix kaempferi (assembly GCA_027924585.1). Taxonomy (NCBI): domain Eukaryota; kingdom Viridiplantae; phylum Streptophyta; class Pinopsida; order Pinales; family Pinaceae; genus Larix; species Larix kaempferi. Next base: position 13,081,325 of record BSBM01000435.1, on the reverse strand, counting down.
TGTCACACTTTAAATAGTCTTTATTATAAATATTGAAATTGTTGTATGCATAAGAATAAAAAAGATTGCATTATTATGTTGGTCAATATACAAGTGTTTTGAATAGGTGATTAGTTGATTCAGGGAGAAGAGGAGAGAATTTGATTATGATAATATCATAAATAAACTTTAAATGAGTGGGCATTTTAAGGTTGATTTGATGTTTTTTTTTATAATAATATTGGTTTTCAGAATATGGCTTTAAAACTTTTGTAATTTTAAGTCCTCAAAAAGGGGAGTAATACATTTTTTTTATTTGTGGGGTTTTTAATTTTTTGTTGTTGTAATAGTAGTAGTTTATAAGGAGATGGTTTAAAATGTTGCAATGTTAAGCCCAAAAGAAAAACAAAGTTTTTAGTAGTAGCACTAATTTTCAATTTTGAGGTTGATTTTAAGATTTTTTGAGCAATGATACTGATTGTTAAGTCCACAGTTTCAAACAAGTTGTAATTTTAACTATTGGAAAAAAACCATTCTACCGATAGCATTAGTTTTCAATTCAAGGGTTGAATTTAAGGTTTTTGTTAGCAACAATATAGGTTTTTAAGGCCATGGTTGTATTTTTAACCCTGAAAAAAAGGTTGCTATCAATAGCACCACTTTTTGAGTTGGGGGTTGTTTTTGGTATTTTGATGCAAAAATGAGTTTTAATGGCTAGAGTTCTCGTTTTGAGTATATAATTCTCGTCAAGTTTTATAATGTGTTAAAAGAGAAATATATTGGAAAAGACAAATTGCTTGTAAAAGAGCTTTAATGAGCACTTTGACACTCTCAAATTCACATTTTCTAGCACTTGTCACCCTCTAAAAATGATTATTAAGTGACCAAATGTGAAAGATAAGGCTTGGATTCTAATGCTTGATCATTGTTTAAAACATAGTAGCAAAATACGGCCGTATTGGCAGTTGTTGTACGAAAATTTGAACAAGATTAAAAATACGGAGAACATTCGAGATGATACGGGTTTAGTACAGTCAACGATTTATTTAGAAAATTTTGACCGAATTGAATTCAAATAGAATTCATATTGGTAAAATAAAATATAAAATTTCAAAGCATGGCCGACTAATAAAAAAAATATTTAAGTAAAAACTTTAAAATACTTTTTCAAATTCTTATAAATTTACCATCCATCGAACAACAAAAAAATCATAAATCAAAGAAAATAAGAATTTATCATCACTCGAACAAAAAATAATCCCGAATCAAAGAAAATCAAACTTATTTTTGAATTTTGATTTATTTAAGTTTTATTTTATATGTAATTGTTATTTTAATTTTACTTTTTAGTATTTATTATTTATCAAAAAGTAAATTTATGTAGTTTCTTTCTTCTCATTTTTTTAAGTCATTTTATATAAAAATAGATTTGTATAGTTTTAAGTTTTATTTTTAAAGTTTTCAATGAATAATGAATGAGATGTTAAAATTTGGAATGATTATGTATAGTCTTTTTTTTTAAAATTAAAATTGCATATTTATTATATTTATAAGATGTCTACTCCCGTATTTTAGTCGTACTTGATTTTTTGTTACATATATATATATATATATATATATATATATATTTTTTTTTTTTTCGTATCGTATCTGAATCGTATTCGAATCCGTACTTGAATCTTGCTACTATGGTTTAAAACGTAATTTCATAGTGATATAGCGGTATCTAATTATGAATACCAAGCAATCATACTTCAATAGGGACAAAACTTGACCATTGGACGAGCTTGATCGTCGATGAAAAGTGTTTCTCAAGCCGACATGTCATTGTTAAAATACAATTTTGGAGTGGTAACACTAAAAGAAAAGAAAACGTACAATGTTAGGAGAAAAATCATCGAAGAAAATGGGTTCTAGGAGAAATATTTGATCTGCATGAAAAGGTAAGTTCTCCAATGGTACCTTATCTATTCATGAATAGTACCTGGACGGTGAGGACAACATGAGTTTTTTCAAATGAATTTTATTCCTCTCATATTGATGTTACTCTCACCTTTTTCATTTATTAACATGTATCTATTGGAAGCAGATTCAACAATCAACCAAGACTAAGAACTGAGGGGACATCTTAGTCAACATGATAAAAACTCAGGGGAGTATTTAATGATATTGTTGTTAGCAACTAAACCATGATAATTTCTTTGTAGTTTCACTTCTTTTTAGGTAATCTTGAAATAACACGACTCCTGCTTTTCTTGTGCATTTAATACATTGGCAGTGATAATGGATTAATTGACAATCTAGATGAAATTCCTCTATACACCCTTACAAGAGATTTGGGAAGAGCACAATTTTGAGACCATTCTTATTTCTCCCTAGGAATAGCTTTTCCTGCTACACTATTCATTTCAATTCGCATTAATTAATTAATCTAATCTTAATCTTATCAATCAAGTTTAATTTCCTTCTCCCTCGAGACAACTCTAAGCCTGATGTAGGTTGAGTAGCAAATCAAAAGGTAAATTAAGAGTGTTTGAGAAGTGCACATAACAAGTGGTTGAGAGTGTGATCATACGGGGTGAAAGAGAGGAGTACGAGGGGAAAGTTTCAGTAAATATGTTGAAATCTTGAGTCAACTTAAGCAATAGAATGTCGAGGGGAAGTAATGTGAAGCATGTAAGATGGCTTGATCTATTTCCTGACTTTTTTTCCCTTGATGTAAAGCTTTTCTTATGCTTCATGTTGTTTTATTATCGAATGAAATTGATTTTGATGATTTGACTTTAATCTTGCTTTCATACTTCTTGATTGTGACCTCTGTTTTGAAGAGAATTTGAGAATATTGAATGTATATAGTTTCGATTTTTTTACTAAGCTTTAAGACTAACTATTGGTCTGCTTTTAGTTTTTCCCATTCATAACTAGTAGTTTCAATTGACTTTGTTTGTAAAGCTTTACCGTTGTCCATGTGGTTATTTATTTTCAGCGGACTACTTTGATTATAAATATGTCTTCTACCCACCTTAAGTTTTGACCATATTTTGCTTCTCAAAAGTTGAATATTTGGCATTAGCTACCATGGATGATAGCTCACTCAAAACCCATCAATTAATCTATTTGGGGTTCAAAGAGTTGTAGGTTTGCACATTGGTAGCATTGGAGGGGAATAAATCTTATTTTGTAAACACCAGAGCATTGCATCTAAGCATCCTTACAAGTTATCTGAAAGTGCAGTATAGTTGGACCCTTATCATGGTGGAACATTGATAAACTTCAAAAGAGCTTACACGAGAATAATAGTTAGAGGGACTTTAGGTGTCTTTTGTATATTCTCTAGCGAGCTTCGTCCCCTTCACATACTTAACTGGATAAATCCTATGGCGGTTTTAATTGGTCAACCCTTTGGTAGATTTCGGGGCATGACAGTGCAAAACAAATCAAAATGACTCTACATACCATCGCATTCCTTTGAGGGGCTTACTGAATCTGCTCCCCCATCGACCCATTGCAAAACAGAAAATCTCTAAGAGATAAAAGAAAAAATGTATATACATATATTAACCAAAAGGGTAAAATGGGATAAGAGCATCCAGACGTAAAAATGATTTAATAGACAACTCTGTTGAGGCTATGGATGATTGCGAGCAACATAGCATTTCCTATGGTACAAGAGATGAGGACCAAACATCAACACTTGTCTGACTTATAATTTCTTACTCTTTGGTGTTACGCCTGATGCAAAGCACATACAAACCTAAGCTTGGTAAACAAGCAATACTTTGGCTCCTATATAATCACCATAAGATTACCGTTAGGCCCACTATTGTAGATTTTTATTCTTTCCTAAGATTTAAAATCTATTGAAGTAGTACCCATGAATACAAGGAACTATTATTCTCATCTAGATGAGTCATCCTTAACATTTGGATGAATATAAATCTATGGGGATTTTGGACAAGGATAACTTGTTCTTCCAATGGTTCACTATTTGTTGTGGCCACAACAATGTCCCCTAATTTTCTTGGACTAGGAAGAGAAAAGGAGGGGCCCATATACTAAATTTAGGGTTTTCAAGTGTGACTTGGATTGATTAGTAAATGATGAATGACTCGACGACTTTGTTGATGATCTTAGATGATGTTTTTGACATCCTTGAATGACTCATTCAAACCCTTTTGGTTTTACTGCTTCCCCCCTCACTATTGGCTTGGATGATTTGACTATCATTTTCACTGTCCTTGATGTTGTTTTGAGTCTCACATGCTTGGTTTCCAATTGTCATATTCAAATCATGATCTTTCGCCTTGTTTGTGTTTTCTTAATTTGGTGATTGATATGGGTCAAGGACATTATGTAGACTTTCAAGAAACAATTAATTCATTTGGTTATTGAATTATTTTTATCAATTGCATCTTTGGTTATGTTGTTATACTATTTTTTTTAAGCCGTGCATGACCAAGTCAGTTTGCACTGCAATTTCACTAAGTCTGCATCTGTCTGGTTACATGCATCATCATAAGCCTTCCCTTGGAATTCCCAACATAAATGGATCTACTTTGTATGAAAGGCTTCTCTTAGCCCTAATAATCTCTATTTAGCATCCATAGGTCTTTAGATGACTCATAACTGATTTTCAATGATGAATTGATTTTTTGCCAAATACTGGGCATAGAGTGTACCCGATAGTCAAATGGCCTAGTTTGGGATTCAATATATCTCAAGTACTAATGGATGGTGCCAATTCCTGTTAGCACATAGAAACAATATATAACTTAGATAACATGGGAGATTATGGAGTCAAATTTGAGTAAAACAATCACAAGAACGGGGCCTTAACTTTTATTAAAATATGATTTTGTGCAAACTTCTGGAGGACAATGAAATTGAAATTTTCACCAATGAATCAGGCCAACTATGATATTTTCCTCGTTAATAATCCAACACAACTGACAAAATTTGAATTTGAGCTCCAGAAGTACCAAAACACATGTTGATGGTTTTCCATTGAACCCAATCATCGATCCACATTACTTGGAAAGCTATCCCATCGCTCACATAAAATCTAAGTGGCATTACCTTTCTCTCCCTTGTTAGAGGTATAAACTAAAGATCACAATCCCCTCGCTTGCACTTGTTAGAGATGTAAAAACTAAGTGAGAAATTTCTCTAATTGATGGTTTGAAATTTAAGCAACGAAACCGTCGTCTTATTTTTGTGGAGGATTTGATCATAAGTATGTGCTCCTTTAGTTTTGACTTGGGCTAGATGTTAGAGGATCAATAATAGACACATAACACATGGTTAAAATATATCCTAGTGCAACCCCTTTTGATGTTATCGTGAGGATAAAATCTACGAAGCTTGCAGTTAGTTCTCCCTTAATACATCACATACATAAGTCCTATGATAATGCTCACTAGCACATGGATAAAATTTAAGGAAGTGCTCTACCTTGTCCTCACAAACATAAAAGTTAATACAACGTAGTATTGTACTAAGTTAAAATCTAATCTAGCACAACTCAGAGTTTAATGGAGTGCCTAATTTTATGACATAGTTGGGAGTCTTAAAGGATGCCTACAATCAATGGAAGAAGGCATATTAAATATTATTACATGGAAGACAAAATCTCCTTGAATATTTTGTTTTTCAACAAGAAAAAAATGTTAGTTGCTTGATATTCATGAGGAATGAATCAAAGGCACCAATATAATAACTTGGCCTCAAGAAATCCGCTCAAAACCAAATCCAGCAGTGAGAAACAGATCATATATCCACAAGTATCAGTGGCAAGCACCTACCATACTAAGGGAAATGACCAAACAAATCAATCCCAGCATCATTATACACATATCAAAAAACAAAAATATGTACAAAATTACATCTATACACATGTCCACCAAATCTCATCTGACAAAGATACACATACCACACATAGCCTGAATATAACACAAAAAAATTGCCTCAAATATACAAAGGCGCAATCCCAAAGGCCAAAAAGGAGATAAGAAGGCCCATAGGCCTGGAAAGAGCCCACCTCCACCAGAGATGAATCACAATAGATTTCAAACCGAAGAAGCCCTTTAGCACCAGTGATAGCGTGCTTGGAGAGTCCATCTGCCTTACAATTTAGTTGTCTGAATATATTAGTGAAGGAAATCAAGCTGAAAGATGAGATGAGATTCTGGATGTGAAAATTCCAACCCTCCAGGGCCAAAGCACGTAACCAAGCCCTGCCATCCACCCACTAAATGACAGATTGAGAATCGCCACAAAATTGAAAACACTGAATCCCTCTCCTGCTAGCAATAGTGAGAAGACTCCACATGCCTAAAAGCTTAGCACGAGAATTAGTGCTGATTCCACAATGCATGCATCCCAAAATAAAACAACCTCTATCCAAAAGAATGAAAAAACCAACACCACACAAACTGTCCTGTTGTGCATTGTCAAAGAAACCCACAGGAACACCAGGGTCCAACACCGGACCATCCAACAATTGGGTCGAAGAAAAAGACCCAAAAGCTCTATAATTCATAAAATTACCCAGAATTAGTGCCATTGTGTAATTGAAACCAACATGATGGTTTTCAAATATGAAGAGGTTTCTGCTGAGCCAGATCTACTAGATCACAAATAAGGGAAGACTCTTTAAATTACCGGCCCGCCAGTGCCATATCAAAAAACATTGCTGCAAAGAAGTGCCCATCCACTACACATAAGCGCCGACCTTTTCTAAGACAAAGGACCAAATCGCTTTTGAATGAACACACCACACAAAGATGTGATCAACCGTCTCTTCATCCAATCCACATAAGACACATTGAAAAGGACCCATTACCCCTTTTCATCAGGTCAGAACCTACTAGGATCCTATCATCCAAAGCGAGCCAAGAAAACAAGATCAACTTGAGAGGAGATTTGAGTTTCCATAGTGAGCTATGCCACCACATAATTGATGGTGCCACCAAATCTGCCATAATGGCATTGTATGCGTCTGAACCTGTCACTACACCATCCACATAATTCAAATACCAAACCAAGGAGTCTCTTCCTTGTCCAATCCTTATCCCACCTAGTTCCAACTGACTAACATATGATCTCCATTTGCTAGCATAAATACCATATAAGCCTAGATACTCAACACAAAACCAATAATTTTCTCCCTGTAACCTACCAGGAAGGATGACATTCTCCAAATAAATAAAACCATAATATTTCAGATGATGAAACATGGGAGCCGAAAGGACAATGTGATCCCGCAAACCCAATATAGGGTCAATTCCAAGTTTAATCTTCTTACCATATCCTACCCTCCACACAATCTAGTCTTTAAGAGTGGAATCAACACTCAAGATCCCCCTCCAGAGTGGCATCAACACTCAAGATCCCCCTCCAAACATTTGATGCCACCGTTTATACGTCTTCAACGGCTTCCTAAGCCAATCTTCAACTGACAAACCCTGTAGGTATTTAGCACAAATTGCCACTGACCACAAACCTTCTCCAAACAAACCCTTCCACAGGCTCTTGCAAGTAAGTGATTTAGCAAAGCAAGAAATATTGCGAATGCCCCAACCTCCACAAAATTTCGACATCGAGACCTTGTTCCAATTCAAAAGATGAAAACCCTTACTACTCTTATTTCCCCTCCAAAGAAAATAAAAAAATCGGTGCCTAAGCTTGTGTAGGATAAAGGTAGGAACTTTTTCCAGTGTAAGCCAAAATATCGAGAGAGATTGGAGCACAAATTGTAGAAGAACAAACCTACCACCCAAGGTAAGCCACTTATTCGACCACAGAGACAACCGCTTTTCCACGTTTTCAATCATCCATAACCAATCTCCCTACGTATAACCATTCGGCTTGAGCAGGTAGCCAAGGTTTTTTATACCATCTTCAATCTTATCAAAACGAAAGGGAGGAACTCTGAAACAAGTCCCATTGTATCCTTTGGAACTCTAGAATATAAGAAATCAGATTTGTCATCACTGATATTCAAACTTGAAGCCGCAGAAAAGATAGAAAATATGTTTTTGTATGAAATCCATTCTTATACCGAACCTCTTCCAAACAAAAGAACATCATCCAAAAACAAGAGATGTGTGATGGCACCTCCCACAATCACTTTAATACCCTGTATGGATCCCTTTGCCTTTGCCACAGAGATCATCCAACTAAGGCATTCAATCACCAATAAAAATAGCAATGGGGAAAGTGGACACCCCTGCCTTAATCCACGAGAGTTGTCAAAAAACTTAGACGGGGAACCATTCACTGGAAAAACAAAGTTAGCAGATTTAACGCAACCCATAATCCATTCAGTCAATTCAAAGGAGAGACCAACTTGAACCAAGACCATTCTAAAAAATGACCAATTTACATAATCGTATGCCTTCTTTAGATCAATATTTAGAATAATGGATGAGAACTTGCTTACTTTGATTGAATGCAAATCCTCCCGAGCTACCCCAACTGCAACAAAAATAACTCGATTCTGTAGAAAACCAAATTGCTTATCTAGAATGCATTTAGCCAGAAAGGGCTTAATCCTCTCTGCAATGATCTTGGAAATCAACTTGTACACTAGGTTACAAAGAGCTATATGGAAAAATAAATTAAATAAGCTGGAGAGCTATATTTAGGAATAAAATTAATATAAGCGACATTGATATATTGAAGCATTGAACCATAATCCTTAGATTCAATCACCACCTTAAGTAACTCTTCACTCAACAGATAAAAAACTTGCAGGTAAAACTCAACATACCATCTGTCTGGACTAGGGTTTTTATCACTGGCAAAATACTTTAGAACCTTTTCAATCTCCTCAATAGTGATAGGAGCATCAATAATGACACATTCCTCCGTCGAGAAAAAATAAGGCATATCCCTCACAACTTTAAGTTGATCCAACAACAAGTAGAAACCAGGATCCTTATAAAAGTCCTTGAAATACCTCATGACCTCAGACTTCAATTCAAGTAGGCTAGAAACAGTATTCCCCTAATCATCTTGAAGCGATCAAATAGAGTTTTGGGATCCTCTTCCATTCACAAAACGATGAAAAACTTTCGTATGCTTGTCTCCCACGGGAACCCATGTTGCCCTACTCGTCAACCACCATTTCTCTTCCTCCATCAAGAGTATTTTGTTCTTGTGTCCCTCCAAAGAAATCAAAAGCTATTTATCCGAATCACCAAATACACCATAATGATTCACCTGGAAGATAGACTGTATTTCATCCTCAATATCCACTAGCTCAGAGGAGAATCTAGCCTTCTATTCCAATTCCCATTGTATCACAGTCCAACGAAATGCCTTCAATTTAGATGCAAACCTCTGCATAGTATTCCCAACAACAAGCCTAGAGAGCGCTTTCCATTTATCCTCAATCAATCGTCGGAAGGAATCCTCATTGGCCCACAGATGATTATACTTGAAAGTATATCTTCTGACAGAATCCAATCCTTCAAACTGTAAAGAAGAAGCATGATCTGAAATAATGGAACCTATCACACATGAGCGATACATACCAAAAGCTGGAAGAAGGTCCTCGGCTACCAAGAATCGATCAAGCCTCTTGGAAAAACCCTCACCATTGCCTCTTCCATGCCGCCAGGTGGGCACTAAATTCCTTGGCTCAATATCCACCATACCAAATTCATAAAAAATTCTCCTAAGCCAAGGAGAGAGAGGGTCAAGATTAGGATTGGAACCCCAAACCTCCCTTGCACTTAAGACAAAATTAAGATCACCCCCAATAATAAGAGAGAGAAAAAGCAAGAGACCAATATCCACCATATTTTGTCAAAAGGCCTGTCTATCCCCATACAGACCATACACATTGAGAACGAAGAAAGGCACAACCAAGGAGTGTCCCATGCATTCCAACAAAATGTCGACTAGAATACCAACATCATATCTAGTCCCATGAGTGTCGGCTAGAATACCAACATCAGAACTTGTAGATTCAATAATTGTCTTATGTGCCCAAACTGGAAGAGTGTGAGTAGTGGAGGGAACCACACTAGTATATTAAGTAAATTCATATGGTTCAATAGAACTAGTTGGGGAAATAGGATATAGTCCTTGCATATTACTTGAGGAAGGATTAATAGAACTTGGCCCAGTTGAAGATGGACATAATTTCATGGAAACATGAGGTTTGACAGTCTTAGGTGATGGAGATATGTCATGGAACCCTACTCAAAATATGGTTAATTGCTTCATCCCAAAATATTGTCTTTTCTATTCCTTTTGAATACAACATACATTTATCCATTTCAACCAAAGTTCTATTTTTCCTCTCATCAACCCCATTCTATTGAGGTGTGTAAGGAACCATCCTTTGATGTTGAATTCCATGATTGGATAAATATGCTACAAATTCATCTTTAGTGTACTCCCCTGCATTATCAATTTTGAGAGTCTTGATACATATACCAAACTCTTTTTCAACTAGGGTTTTAAATTCTTGAAATATAACAAATGGTTCACTTATATGCTTCAAGAAATAGACCCAAGTTTTCCTATTGTAATCATCAATGAATGTAAATAAATAAGTAACATTTGATAATGAAGGAGTCTCAAGGGGACCACATATGTGACTATGAACCAACTACAACTGATCTTGGGCATGCTCAGGTTTACCCTTGTCAAAATTTTCCCTATGATGCTTACCAAGGACAAAACCTTCACAAACACACTTAGTGGAATAAATTGGAGGTAATCCATGTACCATCTTAGATTATAGTTGCATTTTCCATAGTTCAAATGACGTAATATTTTATGCCGCAATTTAATGTGATCATTAGCATGTGCAACATAAAAATAGAATGGTTGTTTACTAGATGAAGTAAAACAATTGAACTTAAACAAATCTACTTCATGATCAATCGGGTCAGATGAAACTTTTGAAGTTATTGATATCTTTGAAGACATATCTATCATGCCATTCTTAAAATTTATACACTTTTTTACAAGCACGATCAACAAAAGGGAAATTGATGGGCATGTATTCAATATGAAAACATCTTCTTGTATACCATTAGGAAGCTAAATATTACCAGAACCAACTACTGAAATCTGCTTGCCATCATTTATTGAAACTTTTAAAGCCTCATGCTTTTATTTGTTATAAGAGGTGAATAAGGAAACGATACCAATCATATTATTGGATGCACATAAATCTAGAATCTATTCCACATGAGAGGATGATGTTCCTGGATGAATAGAATAAGCAGCGAGACCAACCTGTTGTTCCTTGGAGGCTTTCTTCTTGCCTTTAGCAAGTTCATTCTGCCTCTTAAAGCAATTCTTTTTAGTGTGATTAGTTTTGCCACAATGCTTGCAAGGTTTCCATACTTTCTTCTTTGAAGCCTCTACAAGAACATCATTAGAAGTTTGTTTGGAGGTTCTAGTAGCATGAGGTTTGGTGTTATTCTAAGTACCTTTGACTAGATTATTTTTACTGTGTTCCAAATGAACCTTCCCAATGACCAATTGACTAGATGAGAGAAACATGTCTTTCTCACAAATTATGCTTGATATCATTCTTCAATTCCTATATTAAGGAAAGTTGGTTGCTTGTGAGGATTAGATCATCCACATAAAGATCAACAATGAGGACATCACCTTCAGAATTTAACATGTAGATTTGGATCATATCAACACTACCTGGAACCACTCTTCAAGAAATGAGCATCAATTTTCCGATACCAAACATGAGGTGCTTGTTTAAGGCCATACAAAGAATTGTTCAACTTGCATACCAAACTTGAATTTTTAGAGGTGATGAAACCAAGTGGTTGTTACATATAGCTTTCTTCATGAAGATAACCATTTAAAAAGGCACTCTTGACATCCATTTGGTGAATGTTCCATTGAAAGGATGTTGAAAGAGAAATGACGGTTCTAATAGTGTTCATTTTAGCAACTAGAGAAAAGGTTTTAGTGTAATCTATACCTTGTTTCTAAAGAAATCCTTTGGTGACTAATCGAGCCATATGCTTTTCAATCCGTCCTTCTATAGAGAACTTTGTTTTATAAACCCATTTTTAACCAACAAGATTCTTTCCAGGAGGAAGTTGAACAAGGATCCAAGTATTATTCTTCATCAAGAAGTCATATTCAACAACGATTTCTCACTCTCATTCTTGCTTGCCTTTAGCTTCTATATAGGTGGAGGAATCATATGTGGCTAACACTTTTTCCATGAGAGAAAAATTAGATCTAGTGATGCAAGTGTTGAATCGTATATCAACCTCGTAACCTGCAAATTCAAGTGTCTTCCATGCCCAAACTGAAAGAGTGTGAGTAGTGGTGGGAACCACACCAATATATTTAGTAAATTCAAGTGGATCACTAGAACTAATAGGGGAAATAAGACCCAAGTATTGCATAATACATTAGGAAGGATAAACAAATACTAGCTCAACTGAAGATTGAGGTAATTTTAGGGAAACATGAGGTTTGGAAGACTTAGGTGGTGGAGAGAATTTATTGAAGTATGCATCTCAATGAATGATGAAATATTGAATATATGGATGAAACAACTAGCATGCTTTAGAATCCTCACCATTACTAATAAATATGGATTTATGAGATTTTTGTTTTTCACTAGGAATATGAGTCCAACATTCATCACCAAATACCTTGAAATTGCTAATGTCTAGTCACCTTCCACTCCACTTTTCTTCACTAGTAACCTATAAAATTGCTTTGGTAGGAACCTTATTCAAAATATGGTTGGGACAAAAAAAAAATTTAGCCCGAAATATTTTTTCAATCCTTTTGACTACAACATACATCTAGTCATTTCAACCAAGTCTCTATTTTTCCTTTCATTAACCCCATTTTGTTAAGGTGTGTAAGGAATTGTCCTTTGATGTTGAATACCATGCTTGGAAAAATATTCTACAAATTGATTCTTAGTGTACTCCCTTGCATTACAATTATAAGAGCCTTGATACATTTACCAGATTCTTTTTCAACTAGATATTTTAATTATTGAAATACAACAAATGATTCATTTATATGCTTCAAGAAATATACCCAATTTTTCCTACTATTATCATCATTGAAGATAATGAAATAAGTAGCATTTGATAATGAAGCAGTCTCAAGAGGACCACAAATGTCACTATGAACCATTTGTAACTACTCTTGGGCATGCTAGGATTTATCGTCATCAAAATTTTCCCTGTGATTCTCACTGGGGACACAACCTTCACAAACACCCTTAGAGGAAGAAATTAGAGATAATCCATGTGGCATATTAGACAGTAGTTGCATTTTTTCATAGTTCAAATAACCTAATATTTCATGCCACAATTTACTGTGCTCATCAACATGTGCAACATAAGAATAGAATGGTTGTTTGTTAGGTGAAGTAAAGCCAATGAACCGAAACAAACTTGCTTCATGATCAACCAGGCTAGATAAAACAATTTTGAATTTGTTATTGATATCTTTCAAGACATATCTATTAGGCCACGCTTCAAATTTATACCATTTTTATATAATCACAGTGACAACATAAAGGAGATGGATGTGAATTCCTTCAACATGAAAGACATCTTCCAGACACTATTAGAAACCTGAATATTATCAAAACCAACTAATGTAAATTGCATACCATCACTTATTGAAATGATAAGAGCCTTATGATTCTCATTGTCATAATAGGTGAATAAGGAAGCAATACTGCTCAAATGATTGGAGGCACCTGAATCCATAATTCATTCCACATTGTCACATCCTCATTCGTCATTCCTACCAAGATAGGGATATTTTTACGAATTATGGGATTCTAATTTTTTTCCTCGAGGGCATATTACAAATTCATAAACATTTAAAATGCGTGTGCAGATGCATAAATAAAAACACAACGGAAATAAACTCTGTCCACACACACAACACGCATATACAATCATAATTATCACGGGCATAAAATAAAATCATTGCAAAACCAAATACAAAGAGAATACTTATCTTTAAATAAAGAAGGTCCAAACAAATGGCTATGTAAGAGCGATTTTTCACCCAACCATATACTCTTTCTACTAAGAGGCCGCCGGGGTGAAGGAAACACCTACAGGTTTCTCTCTCTCAACCCATAACCCATTTTACTCTCAATGCTTATCTAAATGCTCATCCAGAGCTTTACATGAATCTCACTTAGCCATGGAACTCCTTTCAACTACCCCACACAACACAAGGAAGGAATTTCTCTTCACTGATCCACAGTTCCCTCTGGAAATCGAACCCATATAGTGCTTACTAGTGTGTGCAATAAGAGTCCAATATGTTCTATGTTGTTGGAGAACCTCATGTAGCATTAATTCATGGCTTCTCAAGCATTCCAAAGTAGCAAAACTCAATGGGTAAAGGTTCCTAGCTTTCACAACCTCTATGCTCACCTACAACCATCTCTTTTTACCTCAAATTTGTAGCTCTGTTTCCAAATTCAAATTATTGGGTAATGGTAATGAATAAAAAAAGGAAGAACACGATGTAGTGTAAAATATGCATAATGAAAAATGGATAATAGATTCCAAAGGAGATGAGAAAATGGTGGAAAAGACAACTAACATAACTTCTAACCATAGAAGAGAGGACTCTTACAGTAGTCATAAAATTATATTCATCCCATGCTTCCATAACTACATGAGAACACTTTCCTCACCAATCTCACACATGCATTCAATGATTAGAAAAAACAATAAAAAGGAAGTAATTGGTTTATTTAAGTCAAATGGAAACAATTGGGTGAGTTCTAAGGTTTACATTTGGAAATAGAGGATTTAATCTCCCATAGGCCCCCTTTCCTCTTCCCCTCTCATGGAATCATAACCCCTCCAGTGCTATTTACACAACCATCTTGGACCATAAATATTATTTTCCAAGCTAATATTTACCTAGATTTTGTTGGTTGTGGAGGATGATCTTCTTGATTCAGAGGTCGTGTTTCAACCATGTTTAGATCCCATCCATGAATGGGGGGTGTGTGGGGGGCTTCCCCCCCACTATAGTCACCATGGGGGGTCCAGGGGGGTGATGACAAATTTGGGAGCCTCCCCTCCCCCCAGTGGGGGTTCGAGGGAAGTGCCCCCATAGCGAAAATTTTGGAAAAAATGCCTTGTAAAATGTTGTAATTTCAAAGTCACGACTTGGTCAATAATGGGTGATTTACGGGCCCATGGTATTGGGTAGACCGTGGTATTTTCGCATGGTAATCCCTCTTTAAAAGGAAGGCACTGTAATACAACTGGGTATTGTAGTATTGAAAAGATCTATGTGATTGTGTAAGAAAGACTGTGAGAGAGTGAAGAGGAATTTGCAGCGGATGTGTTGTGGGTTGTATCCCTTCATTTGCTGGATAGATTAATAAAAGGATTGGCAATTTCTCCATGGACATATCCTAGATTGGGTGAAGCACATATATTGGTGTCTCTCATGTATTGTGTTTATGCGTTTTATTTATGTGTCTTATTTTATGCTATTGTTCTGCGATCCTATTTTTCGAACATATTTTACATCATCATGACAAGCCAACCACATTGCCCATATAGATATATTTATATCATATATTCCTATCCATTCACGAGTTGGGCCTTGGCCTTGAGCTCCGCACTAGGAATCCATACTAGCACATTTACAACATTTTACATAATCTAATTCAATACATTACAAGGGTCAAAATGGGGGTGTTACAATCCCCTCCCCCTTGGAATAACATTGTCCTTGGTGTTCTATTTATTTTCAGCAAGGTTCCATCTGCATTTGCAATACCTTTCTCTCCAAGGTCACTTTGTCTTGTTTCTAGCTATTTTGGACAGCAATTCTCAGTCATTCCTTTGGGATACCTTGGAACACCTATGAGGTATTTAGCATTTCATCGCATACCTATTATAATCATCAAAGGAAAAACATGCTTTTGATAGCCACTTTAAGCAACACTTGATCTATTAAAAAGATTCAAGTTTCTTAACCAAAGCATATATATTGATAACACAAAATAAAGTATGCAATAAGCCCCAATACTTATCTATATGAACATATATGTGCTCCACATGGTTTCCATGGGCAAGATTCAACTCACTATCTTCCATAACACACCCAAGGTATCTACATATACCTCTATTTTCTTCTTGATCCGAACTAGTATAACATCAATCTCTCACTTAGATTCATTCAAGTTATCTCTTCTTTGTAGTCACTCACCATTTAGGATCAGGAATCCCCTTAATCGATCCATGGTTCCCTTGAGAGATCCATCATTTCCTAGGATTTCTTACACAAGAAGAGCATTGAATCATATGCCTTATTGCTATGGCATCCCACTAGAAACCCTTAATATAACATATCTCATGTCGATCAAAACATATCATAGGTTTCCGGTGTCATTATAGTAGCATTATCCCCTATGCTTGCAAGATTTTAAACACCATCATATGTCCTCACTAAACAGATCCATCATCTCACCTACATTACACACATACAATTACCATGAGATGTCATCATAATAATTTCAATCATAAATTCTCAAATATGTTTCATAAAGAATCTGGATTTCACATACATGAGGTTCTCATAAATTTAAATCAGAAATTTTCAAATATGTTTCATATAGAAACCAGATTTCACAAACATGAGGTCCTCCTCATAAATTCCAATCATAAATTTTCAAATTGGTTTCATACAAAAACCATATTTCACAAACATAAAATCCTTCTCATAATGTTTGGATTTTGTACACAGGAGCTTCCAGACTTTATTATAGACTTACACACATTTCTATATCCAAGAAAATTCTACCTGCAATCTTAACTTTTCAATTATCCAAACAAGTTGTGAGTATCAATGCATATAATCCTTTTATTGCAACATTTAAAACAACCCATGAAGTGATCTCATAATTATAAAACACAAATAATTCAAACACTATATGTTGTCAATATCTCAAATGCAATTGAATACATTCACTTTAGATGCATCATTAATACAATAAAAATTTCATAACACAACCACATGATCAATGTAATCAAACATATGTTCCACTATTCATGGTTATATCCTCATATCCTTTCATGCAACTCTCTCCTCCCAACAAATAATTCTTGTGGTCCATCTACACACAACTACCTTTTTCATGCAATTCTTTCACTGCATCAATAGCATCTCATGAAATGATCTTAGAATTACCAATGATTTTATCATTTCATCTCTTAGCTAATTGCAATGAAATATATGTCACAACCATGCATTCACACAATGCATCTTACCATATGTACCCACACATATGCATTCATAATCAACAAGATTACATAATATTTTAATGCACATTCACTCAATGCACTCTTGCATTGGTTCATGCATGTCATATTCTCATGTCATGTATTCCATCATGGTGATTTGCAAGGTCTAGTCAATGCCTTGACACATCATCCAGCCACCTCCCCAATACTTGCATGACCATCCTCTTCTTTTTCCCAACACAATACCAGGATATGCCCCGTCTCTAGTCAATGGTCCTTTAGGCATACTAGAAGGAATTTTCCTTCACCGATCCATAGCTCCCTCAGGAAACTTTCCCTCTCTAATGGTATCCATGTCTTGTCAAGAAGGTTACAGCCCAAGACACCGAAACAAGTGGGAAGGCCATTGGACACTTGTGTA
Organism: Larix kaempferi; assembly: GCA_027924585.1. NCBI lineage: Eukaryota > Viridiplantae > Streptophyta > Pinopsida > Pinales > Pinaceae > Larix > Larix kaempferi. Next base: position 13,063,664 of record BSBM01000435.1, on the reverse strand, counting down.
GCACTATAGCCTTTCCATATCCAGTAACACTATGGCCTTATCGATGATTATCTCACATAGCATTTATTACCACAACAAGACCATAAGTCCTCACCCTCCTTGGTTATTAACTCATAACCGACATACACACATGGCATGATATTCTTTCCTATGAATGCACTCAAAATTCTAAACAATTAGATGGTATAAGGCTCCTTTCCCTTACTACTCCATACCTCACCATACTTAGCGGGATATTAGTCACATAAATGCATTCAATATCACATACATACCAATTTATGATGATTAAAATATGGCTAAAGGGATTCTTAGTCAATCCTGTTTCAATACTTATGAAATTGGCATAACTAAACCATTACTTGCATGGATGACACCAATGTATCTGACATTACCTGATCAATTGGTCTCTTACAAAGGATTACACAATCCTTCCACCAACCTCTTGATCATAGATTTATTCCCCCAGCCTTTCCTCACAAGAATATAGGTCATGTACAATAGCATCATCCACATCTCCATCCATGCTTCAACCACCATTGGTCAAAAAATCATCATCAACCATAATAATTATCATTAGTGGCTCATTGCATATGAAAAATGATATTTCTTTTATCGGTATGTGGTATCATATGCATGCACAAGCATATTCACACGCGCTATGCATTATCTCTTAATATTCCCACTGGTGCATAGACATTCCAACTATCTAACTCTTGCATTTCTAGCATTGCTATGCTATAATTTTCTGTATATAAAACTCAAAAAATATAAATATAAAAACAAGATATGAGTTAAGGAATTATCCCTTTCCAATTCCTCATCATAGGATTGAGTTCCTCTTCCTCATCATAGCTTACCCAATTCATGGTCTCTCTGCCAAGCACACACGGTATCATTAACTATGATTTTCTCACCAAATAGCAATTTAATACATATACACGTGTATAACATTTATACTTGCTACTTTCCTAGCATACAAATTTTATGCTATAAACAAAAATAGTTTAAGGTGAGAAATTTCCCTTTTTATCAATGTTCTGTTATGCAAATTAATCTCCAATTTCTACTACAACCATCTTATCATCCTTATGTATCTTTCTTTGTAGTCACATCAGGTTTCATTGCACTCTATTCACGTTGTCTTTATGCTCCAATCACTATGAGCAACTATATCCAAGTCCACCCTTCCTTTTCTTGGACTTCCTAGCACTTAACAATGTTGTAGTTGATTCCATTCCAACTCCATATGGATTCTTTTCAAGGTCCATTATATCATCCTTGGGCCTCATACAACTCTGAGAATCGCTTTCCTTTCCCTTAGAAATATCTACCACAATTATGAACCACACTACAAATTCACATATGAGAATGCCTCATTTCCTTATTGGAAGCCTTTGCATGGCCACTCTGTCACTATCAAGAACCACATGATAGGTCCACATACTAGAATGTCTGATTCTATTAGTGGAAACTTCTAGGTGAATGGAATTTCCTTACCCATTCTCATTACTTACGCATAAGTCGTCGATTCATATCCTTTAACTTCTCTTAGCATGCATGCACTTTCCCACAAGGATGATTAACCCATCACCCTTACAAGTTGCACGTCCTTTACCTACTAGTCTATTCCATACTTGTTGAGCATTCTCTTATGGTATGAAATATCCATCTCTAATAATCAAGAGCTCACATGGCTCTTCCTTGCAATTCAAATTGCATATATTAATCACAATAATACCTTGGATGAATTCTTATCTAAGGCACCAATGTCCATTATTTGTCTCTTTTATTCTTTCATGAACATACATGGCTGTCACTTCTCAATAACACATATGACAACTAATTACTCTCAGTAAGGGATTCCACAACTCCTCTATGCAAATTATCATGTTGCATATGTTGAACAGAGAGAATGCTTCGCATACATTTTGGCTAAGGAACCATCAATTCCTCTTAGTTTTTTTCTTACATCATGAGTGTTTATCAAATACAATATGCAAGAGTGTATTCTTATCCATTCAACAATATGTTTCCTCACCTGTTGATAGGAATTACCATAATACTATCACTTGAATATCCCTACTCATCAATAGAATTATCATATTACCAAGCATCCAAATTTACTTGGTTTAATTCCCCACATTGTTAGTTAACAAGCAATTTTACCATGTTTGCAACTTTGTTTTCCCAACTGTGCCTCCACTTTATTGTGAGAGCACCATTATCAAGGTATAGGTATCATCATATTTATTCATTTTGAGTTACTCTCACCTTTAGTACACTCCTATACCATTACATAAAATATCCCTAATGTTTGGGTTACTTTGGAAGTCACGCACATTGAGAATTTATTGCTCATTCAAGCCCAAAGGCTCTGTTATGCTTGTTTTCTAAAACAAATGGATTTAAAAAAAAAAAGAACCTGTTGCTTGATTCTCCTATAATTTAGCATTCCAATGACTATAACCAAGCTCATTTATGATTTCATAGCCAAAAGTTATAGCCTTTCAAAATTGTTAATTTTGTCCAATTCTACACTTTTCCTGCAGGTGCATTTAGCTTCGGAGACCAACTTCATCCACCTGTAGAAGAAAATATAGGGAGAACCAATTTTTTTTTCTATCGAGAACCGATAATAAGCATAACAAAGAACACTCATCAACTTTTAGATCCATGATCCGATTCCCTAGTCAATATCTATAAATTTATGGAATTGACTAATTTTGACCTTTGCATCTTTTCCAAACTTGAAGCTTTAGCAAAACTAGTTATCTCAAAAACTAAGTATTTATGGAAAAACTTCCTCTAACCAAAGTTGTTTGTTTTGATGAGTATGCATTTTCTGGTCTTGACATCTAGGGTCATTTTTACCTCCTCCAAGTTTTCCAAAATCCTCAAAAAGTGCTATGGAATAGTGGATTTTTTCCTTCTTTTGCACTTCGGCTTCACACCTTTTGGGATTTGGCCACATGCTATCAGAGTTACCTGTGTCTAGTCCACAAATACACCGTAACAATTTCAACCCAAACATAGCCTCCATTAGGTCTCTAGATGTTGATCTTTAAAAGGTGTTATTTCCAAATTTCTATCAAATTGGAGTAGAAGAGGCTTGTGTCCCTCACTAACAATTATGTAGCCTTCATTAATGGCATCTGAATGCCTCATGTCTCATTGAATTCTAAGCCAAACAACTCATGTTATGGCCAAAACAATTTGCGAGCTCTAAACGTCTTTTTTTTAGCTTTTTAACTTTTCCAACGACCTTCATTGGATCTCCTCTATCAGATTTGTTTTGCATTTCCCATTGTGGCGCATCCTAATGGCTGATAGCCGATATCATATCTTCTCCATTAGGACTTTTCCCAATACTATAGTGATATTCCCCAATATCACATTTTCGATGCAACATCTCCAATATGTTATCGAACCTTCTCCATCGAGACTTTCCATGATATTATCGCGAATTCTTTGATGAGGCATCCTCGATAGCACTAAACTATACACCATCTGAGCCACTCTATTGGGCCTTCTACCGATGGCTATGTCACAGATCTCCAATTCCACACTTCCAATACAACATTAGACCCTTCTCCCGATCACTCTCAGACTTTCCTCTGATCACTCTTGGACTTTCCTCCGATGTATAGATTCCTATACACCATCAACAACACTCCCAATGATGGATCACTAATGGGGCTCTTCCCATCGAGCAACTAGGATTGCACCCAATATCTCACCGAACAATTGTGATTGCTTTTTGCATTAAGTCAGTGGATGAACTCTTGCATCCTCGATACATGTTATCTGATATACTTCTCAAGCCTTAGACATCGGGGGTACTTGCACATGCATCTGTTGTGGTTGGTCCACGTAATACCCCTTGTCCACATGGCACATGTGGGGTCCATCTCAAAATTCCCAAAAATTTCACATTTTCATAATTAAACAAAATTTCAATTTCCTCCATTGTGGAAATAACTTTGTTGCATAACAGAAATGGAATTCCTCATTGATAGCTCCGTGAATTACAAAATTTTCCTCAGCTAATCTACCATTCATGCTCATAGACCACTCATTTAACTCATGTCTCCATTAAAACACCATCGATTAATTAAACCCACGATTTTTATAAACATGCTTGTCAACGCTTCCTATGCAACTCATATTTTTCTGCTTATGATTGTGAGTTTTGGCCCATGCAACCTCAGTGCTGCAACCAATATCTCTAATACCACTATGTCATGTCCCCATACATTACTCTGGCCAAGAGAGGGGGATATTTATGAATTATGTGCTTTTAAATTTTTGTCCCATGGGCATATTACAAATTCATAAACATTTAAAATGTGTGTGCAAATGAATAAATAAAAACACAATGAAAGTGCATTTTATCCACACACACATCATACATATACAAGCATAATTATCACATGCATAAAATAAAATCATTGCACAACCAAATACAAAGAGAATACTTATTTTTAAACAAAGAAGATCCAAGAAAATGGTTGTGTAAGAGCGATTTTCCACCCAACCATAGGAAATCTGTCCAGCATATAGTCTTTCTATTGATAGGTCACCCCCGAGCTGGGCTACGAGGACACGAGGGCGAAGGAAACACCTACAAGCTTCTATCTTTCTGCACACAACCCATTATGCTCTCTATGCTTAGCCAAATGCTCATCCAGAGCTCTACAAGAATCTTACTCAGCGATCACAACCATGGCACTCCTTCCAAATGATCCACACAACATAAAGAAGGAATTCCCCTTCACCGATCTACAGTTCCCTAAGGAAATCCAACCCTTATAGTGATTACTAGTGTGTGCAATAAGATTCCAATTTGCTGTATGCTATTGAGAATCTCCTGTAGCATTAATTCATGGCTTCTCAAGCATTCCATAATAGAAAAATTCAATGGGTAAAGGTTCCTAGCTTTCCCAATCTCTATGCTAACCTATAACCATCTTTTTTCCTTCAAATGTGCAGCTCTGTTTCCAAATTCGAATTTCTGGGTAATGAACAGTTTGGTAATGGTAATGAACAACAAAAGGAATAACTCTTTGTAATATAAAAATTATTGGCAAAAAATATGCATAACAAAAAAATGATTATAGACTCCGAAGGAGATGAGAGGATGGTGAAAAAGACAATTGACATAACTTCTAACCATAGAAAAGAGGACTCTTACAACAGTCATAGAATTATATTCATCCCATGCTTGCATAACTACATGAGAAGACTTTCCTCACCAACCTCTCACATGCATTCAATGATTAGATAAAACAATAAAAATGAAGTAATTGGCTCATTTAAGGGAAATGGCAGTAGTTGGGTGATTTCTAAGGTTGACACTTGGCAATAGAGGAATTAATATCCCATATGCCCCCTTTCCTCTTCCCCTCTCGTGGAATCATAACCCCTCTAGTGCTCTTTACACAACCATCTTGCATGATAAATATTATTTTCCAACATAATATTTGCCTAGATTTTACGTCATCATGAAAAGCCAACAACATGGTTCATGTAGAGATATTTATATCATATATTCCTATTCATTCACTAGTCGATCCTTAGCCTTGAGCTCCGCACTAGGAATCCATACTAACACATTTACATCATTTTACATAATCTAGTTCAATACATTACAAGGGTCAAACTGGGGGTATTACACACACAAGAGGAGGATGTGCTTGACTGAATAGAATAAGCAATGAGAGAGACCTATTGTTCCTTGGAGGCTTTCTTCTTGGCTTTGGCAAGCCCATTCAATCTCTTAAAGCAATTCTTTTTAGTTTGGTTGGTTTTGCCACAATGTTGGCAAGGTTTCCATACTTTCTTCTTTGAATCCTCTATAGGAGAGTCATCAGAAGTTTGAATGGAGGTACTAGTAGCATGAGGTTTGGTCCCTTGAGAACCTTCGATTGGATTCTTTTTATTGTATTCCAAATGAGCCTTCCCACTGACTAATTGTCTGGATGAGAGAAACTTATCCTGCTCACAAATCAACCCTTTTCAAAACTCTTCAAAATGTGGTTTCACAAATCACTTAGACATTTCAGTAGATCTATTCCTAATTTGTATGAATAGATCAAAGGCTAGAAGCAATTTCTATTCTTAAAAAATAATGAGAGCTATATCATTTTTCTTATAATGTGAACCACAATTATTAAGATTTTCATTATAAGATTTTAATTCAACAAGAAAGGGATTAATTCTCTCAAAATCTTCACGATTAAGTTCATGGATTTTATTTTCTAGGTAATAGGAAAAAAAGTCATCATACTTGTCATACAAAGATGTGTTGATGATGATTTTCACCATCAACAATACTTAGACGACAAAGAGTTGCTAGGCTCTCCTACATATAAAAGTTTTTGCCATAACACATAATGCTTATTGAGTCACCGCCTCCAATTGCTGAGTTCGAAAAACTAGCCTATGTCTCTAGCTAGCTTAAGGTCTTCTGAGATTTCCACCATTAGGAAGTCTTTAAATTTTTTAAATAAATTAATTGCACTAATAACACATATTAAAAATCTACTATCCAGTTGTGTATAACAAATTACAAGTAACCGAATGATATTTTATTGTGATATGATATTTATTTTACCCAAAACTAATGAAATTTTATAAACTTCTTAATTTATCACATCTTTTAATACTCATCCATCATATCCTTTATCTCCACTTCAAGGCAAAATGGATTTTTATATATCATTTCTTTTTTATGAAACATCATGTCATTTGTCCACCCATCATATCCTTTATCTCCACTTCATGGCAAAATGGCTTTTCATATATCATTTCCTTTTTATGACACATCATGCCATTTGTTCATATTATATATAAAATAAAATTAAAATTAAAAAAGGATTGTACCTATCATATATTATATTCTGTTTAAATATTTCTTAGTTATCATATTTTGGATAGAACAAATTAAATACATAAAAAATCAAATAATACAAAAATTTAAATAAACACAAAAGTATTTTGGGAATAAGTTAAGATAAATTAAAGACTTTATATTGATTACCATACATACATTTTCTTTAAACACGGGGTGATCATTCTTGCATATTTTGCATTAGCCAAGCGAAATTTGAGGTTGTTGTGGGAAACTTTCAGTTTTCCACATCAACAAGATGTTAATGTTTTCCATAGCTCAACAGGGTTATCTTCATATTCAATATTTACCTGTAGACTACTTGAGGTCGATTGCCCAATGATACATCTTGCATATTCACAAGACTCCTCCCATACAACTAATTCTTTTGCATATGTTGGTTTCTTGATGTCGCCATTGATTATACACCATTGATTCTTTCCCTTGAGAATATCAATCATCTTTCACTTCCAAACAATGTAGTCGATGCCAATCAACTTAGGAGCATAAACAACATTAGAATTTATTATGATAAAAGCTAAGAAACTGAGAAACTAATGAAAATTATGACTACAAATAGGGATTATTTATGAAAAGTCAAAACTGAGTAAATATGAGCAAGTTATAATGTTTTGAAGTTTTTGAAACGAGGATTGAGGTTGCCTAGACTATGAGATCACAATGTTACAATATCACCTTTAGTTTTTAAATGCACATCCCTGTAAGCTGAGATAAAAGAGAGTGAGGATGTAATCGTGCGATTGAAGGTCTCAACCTGCAAAGAGGGAAAGTAAGTGACCTACAACAACAATAAATTTTAAACCCCTCGATTTGTGTGAATAACACAAAGCTACACTCGATAGATATTTGGTTGAAAACAATGAACTAGAGTTTAGGGAAGACACCTAAGGGATTTCACGTCTGTACGGTCATGTGAGACTAAAAGTAACACCTATCCAAAATTAAATTCCCACAGATCTGAAACCCTACACTTCAAACAATATTTTGTAGTTGGTTTTCCAAAGGATAAGAGTAAGGTTACCAATGGATATTTATAGTTGGTTTGCCAATGGATAAGAAAAAGTTTACCAATAGATCTTTCTGTGAGATGCCAATGGCCCTCTCCATTGTCTGTGTGAGAGGAAAAAAACACCTAATGACACTCTTAGATTTACATATGGAAAAGAAAACCAACATGACCGTGTTTGTACATCTGTGTGATAGATAGAAAAAAATATTGCTAGGTAGAGGAGAAAACACCCAATGACTCTCTCTCTTAGACTCAACCAAACCTTAGCAAGTAATTCACATCCTACGACTGCGTAAGGAAGATGAAAAAATACTCAAGAAGATCCAACGACTCTCTCATATAAAATTCAACTAGTAAAAATTCAAGAAAGATGCGCAACCATCAGTTAAAAAAGGAGTTAAAGTGCTAAGGAATCCATACAACCACGTGAGAGTGAGCAAGGAAAAAAACCAACAAGGCCAAAATCAACCTAGGAAAAAAATTAGGTTTAAAAGAAATTGAGTGCCAAAGCCCTAGGTTTAGAAAAAAAAGGCTTGGAAATGTTAGGTTTGGTTTAAAAATTGCCCAAACTTTATATTAATAAAACTTCAAGAGTTTTTCTAAGCTAGGCTAGGCAATTAATTCAATTTAGGGAAAACATGGGCCAGATTTAATGAGCAAACAATCAATTATGATTGATTTCCTTGCTTCGGAAATAATGGCAATGCCATATTTGCACATATTTGGTGAAAATCGCTCAGATACGGTGAAAGCCTAAGTGGTGGACCATATCTATTTGAAGATCTACAAAAGAAAAGGGCCCAAGGAATAGATTTGAAGAGATGGTAAATAGATCTATATATCTGTTGAGGTGTGGTGCATAAAAACAATTCAATATAGAATTTTTGGTAACCCGCTCTGATACCATGTTAGATCATGACCATATGCAATAACACATAACCAAATACTTAACTAGTCTAAATTCCCATGGAAAGCATCAAACATAATAGTAAATCATGAAGCAATAAACAAGAGAGACAAGAGGAGACAATGTTTATGTGGTAAAACTCCAAAATGGGGAAACTTCCATGAAAGTTGGTCTTTTATTATTTAGATAAACTATATAATCTTACAATGCTCAAGCTCTCCACATATATACATATCACTCTCATTATTCTATTGAGCTTCCTTCACCTCTATTATATAGGCTAGAGGGACAAGAGAGAATCTCTCAAGATGAATGGGGATAAACTCACTTTTTAAATTAGAGAGTTGTTGAAGAATAACATGACCAATAGTTTAAGTAAGATTCATTGTGTTTACAATATTCTTTGGATTGGAAAACTGTGAATGAGACAACTAGACAATCATTAATCACATTCTTACAATATCATCATCCGTACAACATGTTTCCAAGATGTCAAACACATATTTTGATTGTGTTTGACCTCTGAGACCCACCAAATCAGAATTAAACTCTAATTAGATATTAATTACTTATTAATGAGACGTCTACAAGCCTCTAAGAACATATTTTTTATAAGGAGGATTTCACTCTCATTTTTCCTCACGTGGTTTGAGACAGGGAAATTTTAGCAAAAAAATTTCCATTTTATAGGTAGCCTGAGCAAGGGCATTTCCAACAAAAGGGAGTTCAAACTTTTAGGCTACTACAACAATAATTGAGTGGTGTTTTGACCACAATTATCATTTATTGTATGTTTAAGACACTAGAAATCAATTTGGTATTTTGAGCAGCTATAACAAGCATATTGTGGTGTTTTGGGCACCCTCAACAACCATTCACTATGTGTTTAGGTGAGAAGGAAACTTTATTGTGTAGTTATTTAGTGTTTTCTAAGGGTTTATGCTTCAACTATCCATTTTATTTATTACATATCTACCTTTTAATTTTTTGCAACGCTAATGGCTTCCAATCAAGCTACTTCTCTTCATCCAAATCCTAAGCTTGACAAAAGGACTTACTACTATCATCTTCGGAGGCATGTTAAAAATATAGCAATAATTTTTGGTGGTGGTTTATGTGAATGTTAGTGCAATCTTTGTGCTCAATCATATAAGGGATCTTCCCCAAGAGTGAAGAACATATTTTTCATGAATCGAGAAAGGGTGTTGACTATTTCCCAAAAACAAGTGACCCAACATAGAAAAGAAAGTATGAGAGTGAGGCACACAATCTGGCTGATAGGATTAAAAGAAGACATGAAAAATTGCTAATGCTAGTCCTCATGCTCCAAACATTGAGCCAGGCACTATGCATGATGCAGGGGATAGGAAAGTAGCTTAGCAACAAACAAGCAAAAAAAAATTCTAAAAGTTCATCTTGTGCAATTCAAGAGAGCGAAATAGCTAAAATTGCTTTGCATGCAAATTGTACAACCATTGATCATGTTATTTTTAACATTTAGTGGTTCTCTATGGAATTTTTCAATATGATTCTTGAACATCGAAATGGTGGGGTAGGATAAATCCATTTAAATTGAACCACCTGACACTGCAACCCATCTTCATGATAAAGGCATGCATCAAGCCTCAAGTACACTACAGTTACATCCATAACAAAACTTCTTTAAGGAATTGTAGCTAATCAAATCTCTAAGTACTTGATTAGAGCACACACCTCAGATCTTCATGAAATATGAATCCATGGCATAGATGCTTTATAATGGCATGGGATAAGTGACACTCATTCCCCCCTCTTCATGACCACATTTCTAGCAAGAATTCATGATGAATTTGCACATGAAAATCTCCCCAACCATAAATTGCACTTTTAAAGTAAAATAAGAACTGTCAATCGATCCAAATGACTGAAAATGTGATTAGAGCAACAAAAACATGTGCTTTTAACAATTTGTAAGTTGCTAGATTATGGGCGAGATTGTAAAAAATGGGGAGATCTAAGTGCCAATTATACAATGCCCTTCATAACTAATCTATTGGCATCACATTATTAAAAGCATTGGAATCCAACGTTTGTTGATGATTTATCCCCAAGCAAACTTCCAACTGATCTTTTACTAAATCAACGGTGTCACTATGCTCTAGCAATTGCATAACTTTCCTTTTTGGCTTGGGAATTTGAATCAATTCAATGAAAGGGACATAAATCTTCACCTTGGAGCTTAAATTCGTGAGCCAAGTCAAAATTGTTGGTAGGGGTAGAATGAGGTTGCAAGTCTATAGTTTGTTTACTTTTGTGGACACTGTCCTAAGAATTAGTAGGTTGATTCATCTTTGGATCCGGTTGATTACTTGTGTGTGCATATGTCTTTGAAATTCATTCACCTTTGCTTCATGAATTTGTTGATCAGAAAGTATTATATGTTGCCTAAATTTTTTTTATTCAATGCTCATTCCACTTTTAGCCATTGTCATGTGCTCTTCAAACAAAAGGATAAACACTCCCCATTGCTTGGTTTGAGTCAAAATCTAAAGATCTTACTCTTTCCAAAATGTGTTCATCACTAAAGCAAGATCCAATTTATTTTCTTCTTTTTGTTCATAAAGTAGATATACAACTTGTGCAAAAATATCACAAGCATTCTCCCTATGGAGGGACATGCTCTACACCAAAATATAGACAATGATGTGGAAATTGTTTTAGACTTAAGGGGTGTTATCTTTTCGTTTCTCTATTAGTGTTTTTCACCTAGCTAGGAGAGCACTTCATGGGATGTGAAAGGATTGTGGTCTCCTAGCCTCTTTGTTTATTTTTTACTTACATTTGGAGAGCTTCCATCCTTCTTGTTAATGTTCCTGTCATATCTTGAATTGAAACTAATGGGATTGGAATTCTTTATGGATTGATTGTAACATCTTTTCAATTGGAAAGACAGGAAAATATGCGGAAATATAAACCAATTTTTGGTTAAAGGTTTTAAATATTTTTCCGATGTTTCATTTCCAAGGTCCATGGGTGTATGCTTCCCTTGGGATCAATGTTAGGGTGTAACACCCCAACCTAAGACATTAGTATAAGTATAATAGTATATGGTAGTAGTAAAAAGGTCATGTAATATATAAAAATAAAAAGGAAAATGTGCACTTGTAATTTAATTAAGGTGCATGGGTGACAAATGTTTCATCCATGCAAAATTAAGAAATTGAGTAAAATATGGAAATTTAGTAATAAAAAGGAGGCAAGACCAAGAGGAGATGTTCGTTGGTTGTTTTGGGGGTTTGTTGGTTGTTTTGTTGGTTTTTGGTTGTTTGTGCACCTATAGGGAAGGAGGCTAAGGAGGTAGAGATTGTTGTATAGAGGTTTATAGAGAAAAGATTCAAGGTCTTACTTGGTTTCGCACAGGGTTAATTGTTGAAAGTTCGGGGCCTCAACTTTTGCTAGGGGTTTGTTGGGTGGAGCGTTCGCCCCCAACTATTGTTGTAGATAAAGGAGCTAGTGACTGAAGGTGGACAAGCTTTGCATGAAAATTTGGATAAGTTGGTCATCAATCAAGTAATTAAAGATTATTCTCTTTGGATTACAGTTCTATATTTTTGCTAGTTATCTCATATCATTTGATTGATGGAAATTAACTTGATAGATTAGTTATTTTCTATAAAAAATTCTCAGTGAATCTACCATTCAATTAGGGTTAAAAGCTGCTATTAAATAGATTTAAAATATACGGTTGTTACATAGGGGGGCATACTTTTTGACATGGTAGTTGCACATGGCATATTGGCATATTCTATGAGAGTGCACTTGTTTAGGAAGATGGGTGCTTGGCATGTGTTGAGTAACCACTTTGGAGGAGGGCATTTTTTTAAGAATTTGGAGGATGGTCGACACTCATTCGTAGGAACTTGTAACCACCTTACACACAATTTGAGGAGGAAAGCTTGAGTTGAGGAAGAATTAATTGTAGGGTACACCATATTTGAGGAGAAGCACTAGACACGTGGACACTTACCTTAAAGGAGGGTGCACCATCTTAGGGGTTGGACAAACTCCAGTGGGACATGCAGACACCTTGCTTCGAGGAGTGCTTTGTTTGTTGAGTAAGCCTAGGGTTGCTTGTGTACTTAGCCCATCTTTTATTGTTGGTCCTCATCACCTTAGTTTATATAAAGGGAGGAGAGTGTCTTTGTTAAATTCTACTAATTTTTATGTTAGAGATTGATAGTTGGTGTGATGCTAGATATTTGAAGAATTTTGGAAGATCATGTATTCCTTCGCTTGTGAGATGCAAGTGTTGTTTATTGTAGCTTGTGGCATGCAAGTGCGTGGATCTCCTTCATAACTTGTGTGATGCAAGTGGGAGACCTTGGGGTTTGACAGTTGGTGTGTCGTTGGACTGTTTGAAAGTTGTAAGGTTTGGCTTATAGTGCTTGGTGAGATGCCTTGTTTGTCCTTTGTATTCCTGGTTAGGGTTTGCAGTGATTGTGGATTCCCTAGATAGAGTTTGTGATGCATTGAATAGTCCTTGCTTGGGATGAACTAAAAGGAATTATTGCACTAGCTTGGGAAGCACTAAGACATTGAAAATGCTCCTTCTCATTTAACCACTCAAGGGCCTCCTCCATAACATAATTTCCACCCTCCACTTAGACATAGTGTCAATGGTATCCAAGGAAATGTTGTCCACATCAATGGGTTCTCAAGCTACTTCACACATAATTGGATATTGTAGTAGATCTGAACCATATCATTAAGGAATTAATAGACAATGATAAACTCTTTTATTCTCAATCCCCAGCCGCTGTAGAGAAAAATAACCCCCAACAGATTGAATTTCGTGCTTAGTGTTATCAATCAAACTAGCAGTCCTTTCAAAGTAAGCTATTTATGCCTTGTGCTAGTGATGGTAAGCATATAAGAGGGGCTAGACAAAATGTCACCTTAGTTTAACCTCTCAACTTCTTCGAATAACCCTAAACCCAATGGAGAGTCCCTAATCAAGGAAGGACACCTGCAGACCAATAACCTGCAAATACCCTCCTCCTAGCCTTATGGCTAAGATCAACGCCTTATATGGAGTCAACAATGGATAATAAAGACACATAAATCATATGAAAGGAGCTAATTCAATTTACCAGTCAACATCAATAGATATCATCAATTTAATACACTTCAGAGTCCCAAGGTAGGGTTTCAAACTTCCTAAGGAAATACCCTAGAAAAGTGAGCTCTGAATGGGAGAGGAACAAGTGGCTTAGGGCACACTTGATGGTCCAGACATAACTGCAAAAAACCTTGCAAAAACCCTAATTTGGGCAAATTCATATTTCACAATGCACCAAGGCAAATGAGGATGCCCTAAGAAATTTGTGGATAAATACACTAGGGAGAATTTGGTGGGTGGACCAGAATTACAAACTCATTGCTATTTTTGGAGTTATGAATTTATTTAGATTTTTAGGGTTTTTCCAATAATATTATATTTTTAGGGTTTTTTAATATAGAAATACATATAAAATAAAAGACAACTAAATTGGTAAAAGAGAGATAGTTTTGTTGAAACGATAGGGCATGTGATTCTTATCTCAATCCCTAGGGACTTAAGAGATCAATACCAACACCCCTCTCTAGAAATGGCTTCCAATACTTGCAATTAGGGCATCGACTAGCAACCTCAAGGGTTAGGTAGAAGTGCCTAATTAGGGAAAGTGAAGGAGTCTAAGGCCCAATCAACAGTAGAGAGCTCCTTTGATAGGATAGTCTCCTCATACAAAGTTGACAAAATGCTAGTAAGAAACCCTAACAATTTAACACAATGCGCCATAAAAACATCATCAAACTAGGGTTAGAAGTAAACCTTACCAACATTCAAAAAGAAATGAGCAAGGAAAAGACCTTAGGTCAATCTTGAGCTTGATTTATTACAACCAATTGTAGCATCAACTAGAGCATGTGCAAAATTAATCCCTAGAAACAACTTCATCCATCCTTCAAGTAAAGAAGATCATCCCAAGAGAGGTGCACATAGTATCATGAGCTCCTAGACTAGTAGAAAAAGAAAAGATCTCATAATGAACGCATATATTGTTGTGTTTTTACAATGAGAGGGAGGCTCTATTTATTTAAGGCTAGTCTCAACTAATTTTAAGTTATTAGCCTACAAGATAATGTAAAATTATAACATTTTGGCTTGCTCACCCACAATTTTAGGGGCTAAACAACTCATAATAACAATAACCAAGTGTTAGGTGTGACAAAAGGAGGATGTCATGCCCCAACTAACTCCAACATATGTGTGCCCTCAATGTCCTCCTTAATTATCCTTCATTATCAATAATCTTTAAAAAATTGAAATTATTAGCCACAAAATTTGTACCTTTAAGTGTTAAGTGAAAAGATGAATAACAAATATCATGGTAAGGAGAAGTAAATACTATACCTTCCCACATACCTGCTTCAGTTCTATTGAAATGCATCATTGAAAACTTACCGATACTAGATAGAAATGGTTGCTTATCATCTACAACACTTCCTGAGAGATATCGCTAGGAATGATAATCATGGCCAACCCTAGGAGAGGGTAACTCCATTGGCTCAATATATGCAAAGGAAGTCTCTACATGAAATCCTACACCATCCTTGATGCTGGGTGAGCAAAGTTGAACCAAATCCTGAGAGATCTCATAGGAGATAGGTTTTCCAAAGTCCTCCAACCTTTTATTATAATGGGACGACTGCATATGGTGATTGTCTTCAATGGAAATAGGATCCACATCCTGGAGTGCTTGATCATCAAATTTAGTTGCAAAGGGATTGATCCACTCTTCACAAATGGAGGAACCAAGGGAATCTACAACCATAACCTCTTCATCAACCATGTCTTCGATATCTTCTTCAGCTGGGAGTACCTCTTCAACAAAGACTTCATGAGTCTTCATCACAATGTTTATGGCCTCAATATTTTCTTCGTCAATATTAGGATCCCCCTCCTTCTCGAATTCCTTGACCAAATGCAAGAGAGAAAATATCCCCTTAGGATGAAGCTCTAATACCAGTCTCCCACATCCTTGTTATTCTACAAATCAAGATATATTACAAATAAATTCATTCAGAGATCCTCATCCACGATATCCCATGTCGCAATGTCATAATATGCTCTGCAACTGTATCTTCATATTCATGAAACCTTGGAACGGACTTGAAACAACCACATTTATCTGACCCATTCATATATCTTGTAATATTTGAGAAATCCAGTGGAGCAAAGGACACCATATCATCTTCTTATTAATATCTGAGGTTGGTTGTTTTGAATTGCACTTCTTTTTGTTGATTTTTTATTAGTGAAGTCACCATATAGGACCTAAAAGGTTAGCCAAAAATCCTATCAAAGTATAATGCAAAACTTACCTCTTGGATCAACCTAGTCCTTGTAGGATACTTTTTTTTATTTTCTGTAGTCGGAGTCGCCAAGAGAGACCTGTCAAGTTAGATCAACAAATCTCACCAAATTACAAAACAAGAACATACCTGAACCATGCGGTAGATGTTGGATGTATCTAAATGATTCTACTCGGGAACAATAAAATGTCATCACTTTTCTTTGAGGTCCCTAGTAATGACGCCAAAAATGTTATAGCATTGTTGGACTTCACAATTTTTTTTTTTACAGAATTTGTCATTCATGCCAGGGAGAAGAAAAATTTGACCTGATCAATGCACCCCATCTGTTATGCAACAATCCTCAAGCGTAACCCTGCAACACCAAAAATGTTACTGATCAAACTAGCAGTCCTTTCAACGTAGGCTATTTATGCCATGTGCTAGTGATGGTAAGGCATATAAGAAGGGTTAGACCTAATGTCACCTCAGTATAACCTCTCGACTTCTTCTGGTAACTCCTTAACCCAGGCCTAGAGTCCCTAATCAAGGAAGGACACTTGCATACCAATAACCTGCAAATACCCTTTTACTAGCCTTATAGTTAAGGTCAATGCCTTATATGGAGTCAACAATGGATAGTAAAGACACATAAACCATATGAAAGGAGTTAATTCAATCTACCAATCAACATCAATAGATATCATCAATTTAATACACTTCACGAGTCCCAAGGTAGGGTTTCATACTTCCCAAAGCAATACCCCAAAAAATTGCACTCTAAAATGGAGATGAACAAGTGTGCTAGAGCACACTTGATGGTCCAATTAGAACTGCAAAAAATCCTACAAAATCCCTAATTCGGGCAAATTCACGTTTCCCAATGCACTAAGGCAAATGAGGATGCCCTAAAAAATCCATGGATAAATCCACTAGGGCGAACTTGGTGGGTGGACCAGAATTACAAACTCACGGCTATTTTTGGAGTTGTGAATTTATTTAGATTTTTAGGGTTTTTCCAATTACATTATATTTTTAGGGTTTTTTCAATATAGAAATGCATGCAAAATAAAAGACAAGTAAATTGGTAAAATATAGATAGTTTTGTTGAAAAGATAGGGCATATGATTCTTGTCTCAATCCCTAGGGCATTGAGAGATCGATACCAACGTCCCTCTCTAGAAATGGCTTCCAATACTTCCAATTAGTGCATCAACTAGCAACCTCAAGGGTTAGGTAGAAGTGCCTAATTAGGGCAAGTGAAGGAGTCCAAAGCCTAATCAATAGTGGAGAGCTCCTTTGATAGGATAATCTCCTCATACAAAGTAGAAAAAAATGCTAGTAAGAAACCCTAACAATTTAGCATAATGCACCATAAAAGCATCATCAAACTAGGGTTAGAAGTAACCTTTCCAACGTTCATCAAGAAATGAGCAAGGAAAAGACCTTAGGTCACTCTTGAACTTGATTTATTACAACCAATCGTAGCATCAACCAGAGCAGGTGCAAAATTAAGCCCTAGAAACAACTTCATTCATCCTTCAAGCAAAGAAGATCATCCCAAGCGAGGTGCGCATAGCATCAAGAGCTCCAATAGACTAGTAGAAAAAGAAAAGATCTCATAATGAACCCATATCTTGTTGTGTTTTTACAATGAGAGGGAAGCTCCATTTATATAAGGCTAACCTCACATAATTTTAAGTTATTAGCGTACAAGATAATGTAAAAATATAACATTTTGGCTTGCTCATCCACAATTTTTGGGGCTAAACCACTCATAATAACAATAAAATATCTTTAAATGACATAAAAGTAGTAAATACAGTGCAATTGGGCTACACCAAGTGCTAGGTGTGCCAAAAGGAGGACATCATGCCCCAACTAACCCCAATAGATGTGTGCCCTCAACGTCCTCCTTCATATCCTTGTAGGCTTCTTCAATAATGAAGTACAATTTGTTGGTAACACAGCCCAAAGGAGGGGTTTTATAATAAAAAATGGGTCCAAATGAGCAAATAAGGTGTGCTAAACAAATGCTATCACCTTTTACATGGAAAATAAATGAGTGTGGCCATGCATCCAAGTGATTAGCCTCCCAAGGGAACCAACCTCTATGGGGTGAGCACCTCCTGGAGGTGGGAATCAAGCGAACCATCCATGGCATGATTAGGGGTATTTAGCCTCAAATCAACACTCTACACTTCAACTTAACTTTCACATCAAAAATTTTAACCCCTAGCTTTGATAGATTTGATTGGCAATGTTGCAGATACTCTGAGGCATAACACTTAGAAAGCTATTTTTTTCACATCCTTGACAATATTTTCTCAACACAGCGATATCCTGATTAAAATTGCGATTTTTTAAAACAATATATTGTTTCGACTTTGACATCACAATAAATTGCTACATCAATAACGGTTTTTGAAACACTAATTTCAACACCAAGTTGGGCATGGATTTAGATTTATGTGGGGATGGCTTTGGGTTTATGTGAATTCTACATATGCCCAAAGCCATCGTGTTTATGTTGACCAGTCCAAAATCTTGGAAGGATGGTTTAGCTTAAATATTTTTTGTTTTATTTAATAGAATGCTTACTTTGATCATTGATATAAACAAATAGAGTACATTATAGACATTTTATAAAATAAAAGACAAGTTAATTATATGCATTTTATAAAATAAAAACCAAATGAACCACTTGTCAGCCTGCCACTAGGTAGTCCAAAACAGGGAGAGCCTCACTACCAAGAGCCATTTGGCAGCCACCACTTAGTAGTCCCAGGGAGGACTCAGTGCAAAAATCAGCCAATCACTTTCAACAAAATTGGTAATAAAAATCCATCTGGCAGTAAAAAAATATGTAGTCCAATCTTTCAGCACACACAGCAAGAGTTAAAAACAGCAAGAATCATAAATCTGGGTTTGCTGTAATATTTTTACAAAACATTTCTTTTATTATATAAACAAGAAAGTTGGTGTCACAAATCAACACCTAAGACTACATGGGATGATATCTTATATTGTAAAGCACTGTTCTGTGCCAAGTGTGTGTTCTACTTGGCAGGCTCATTCAACATATCCAATTCAACCCAAGTTTTCATCACCGAAGGGGGGGTTTTGACATTGTGGTCTGACTCAGTGCAGATGCTTTCTACTAAGCAAAATCAGAATATCTTAAAACACTTGTGTACAACACTTGAAAGTTTTCAGTGTATGATGTGCATTATTGTGAAGTAAAACTGTGCTCAGAAATCCAATCTAGGCTTGAGACGAAGATTTAATCCATCTTTAGTCATCTGGAGTGTCAGTGTGGGACGATACCTCACTTCCTTACCTTCAACAGCTTCAGATTTGAAAAAACGTACAAGAACAGCAGCAAAAATCTTCATTTGCATGTATGCAAAATCCTTGCCAAGACAAATGCGAGGTCCAGCCTGCAAGTCAAGCACACACCTTATCGATTTCAAGGCATTATCATAGATGCTTTTTGAAAAGATTTAACTATCATGGTTAAGGCACTTACCTGAAATGCAGTGAATTTGAATGGTGACTGAGGCTGGAAAATTCCACTCTGAAGCCATCTCTCAGGCCTAAACTCGTCTGCATCACTGCCCCAGAGGTAGGCCATTCTTCCCATAGAGTAAGGGACATAGTTGATCATATCACCTTTCTTGATTTTGAATCCATCGGGAAGGATGTCATCAGATACTACATACCTTCCATCCTGCAAATTGTGTTTTGTCAATTTATGATAAGTGATATTCTTTGATCTTTAAATCAGTACTGAATGGACAAGGATGACAAATATAAGATGTATTTTCTTAAAAAAAATATAATGATTTCTGCACCTTATAATTTAAGCATAGGAATCCAAAATTTAGATGAACTAATCCATCTTTTTCCGAAAGACAAGTCATACAGAAATTTGTTTGGGCAAAGCCCTAAGATGCAATGAACATATGAACATAATATTATGCCATGTATCCTCTATCTTAACTGAATGGAATTCAGTGTATGCTAATAAGAGGAGAAACAAGACTGACAAGATAAAATTATTCATGGACATTTATTTTGTGAAAAAAATGTTGGGGATACCTAAATGACAGAAGAAAGGTGCACAATTGTCTTACAATAGGAACAGCTGGGTGTAAGCGCAGGGCCTCTGATAAAGCTGCATGAAGATAGTGCATCTTATCCAATACTGTATGTGTCAGACTTTGAGAAAACATACTTATAGATTCTTCAATGGACACACATTCATTCTCCTTGACCTCGTTATGAATTTCTTGAAGAAGCTTTCCTTCAACATCTGGATTCTTGCAAAGCAAATGAAAGAACCAACAAAGAGTAACTGCAGTTGTGTCCCGGCCAGCTATCATGAAATTCAGAATAATGTCTCGGAGATACTTGTCAGAGTAATTCTCTGGGTGTTTCTCACTTAATGCAATAAACCGAGACAGTATGTCTGGTTTTACCTGTAAAAATATTCAAAGCCAGCGACAGAGAAACAAGGTCATGAGTACCAGCAATAATTCAGTGAAAAATGTGAAAAGAACAATTAGAGCGGACTCTGCTTGTGAGATAAGTTCCAAATGAAGACTAAGATTGAAGTGGGCATTCTCTTACATAGTTATTTTGGACGGAAATCTCCCGTCTTCTGCTCTGAATGACCTTGTAGACAAAATCATCCACTGTTTTCATGCTTTCCTTCATGGTGACCTCTGTCCCAATATTGAAATATCGTTTTAATTTCCAAGCAGGGTCAAGATAACGCCACAAAAGCACATCATTTGCAGCATCAAAAGCCTTTGCAAAAGATGCCTCTGCTTCAGAGTTGGTATTTGATAAGCTGTTGATCTCCACCCCAAAGCCCAATTTGCATATTGCATCCATGGTTGATTTCAGTAAAAGACCCTATTGGAATCTATCACTGTCAATTTATGATTCTACACCATACTATTTGCCGGAGTATTCACACAAAGATATACAGAAAGAAATTATTCACACAAAGATATACAGAAATAAATTAATGTGGAAAAAAAACCATTATAAGGATATGCTCTCTAGCAATGGCTTATAATACATCATATGGATAACAACCTCCACATGTTCGAGATGGTACATAAAGATTTTCATGTGGAAACCAGAGACTTAACTAATATTGAACTTGTGACCTAAGGTTTCTCGGCAGGCAACATGCTTTGGATGGATGGAACTGATTGTGGTAAGCCAGATATACAGAAATGAATTAATGTGGAAAAAAAACCATTATAAGGATATGCTCTCTAGCAATGGCTTATAATACATCATATGGATAGCAGCCTCCACATGTTCGAGATGGTACATAAGGATTTTCATGTTGAAACCAGAGACTTAACTAATATTGAACTTGTGACCTAAGGTTTCTCGGCAGGCAACATGCTTTGGATGGATGGAACTGATTGTGGTCAGCCTTGGAGAGAGGGGCCCATGAGATAGCTTGGTTGGTTTTACCTTTAAGGAGAGATCCCAAGGGATAGCTTGTAGGCAACATGTTTGGGATAGTTTGGCTGGTTTGACATTTAAAGAGAGAGCCCAAGGAATAGCTTGTATGCAATATGCTTTTGGTAGATGGCAACAGATTATGCTAGCCCTTGGAGAGAGATGGTGCCAAGAGATAGCTTAGTTGGTTTGACCGTTTTCAATAAGGTGTAATTCTCAAGGAGGTTGTGGATCCATTCTTTTAATAATGGCTTTTTTATTTTGACGACAACACCCCTTGGAGTTGGGATTTATATTTTATCATTCCTAAGACATATTGTTCTAAGGACTTTCAGTTTTAGATGTTGAAGGTTTCCTTATTCTGAGAATTAAACAAAGGTTAGTGATGAAAAACTCCTGCTAATTTACCACTTGACCACAACTCAACCTACCTACTGTAAATTCTTTCTAATTTAATGTAAATTTTAATTATAAAACTTTGCCCTTAACATTTAGCAACTCACCCCAAAAACAAATCAAATTTATCCACTAATTAAATCACTCTCTATATGTATACAACCCTTATAACCCAAGAAGGGAAAATAACAACTGCAATTCTGCTTATATATTTTCACAGCGAAGAACAAATGCAATCCTAATTATAAATTTTCACAGAGAATGAACTGATAGGTGAAGGATTACATGCCTGCATCTCTACTGTTTGCTGTGTTTCATAAGCTTCCAAGAGAATTTTGGATAGTTTCACTGCATTCTTCTGGAAAACAACACAGCTGAAGTCCTTCAATACTTTGGTGGAGAACTCAAAACTAGCTATTTTTCGCTGTTGTCGCCATTGCTCACCATCAACGTTGAAAATACCATTACCAAGAAGTTCTTCCATAATATCATGGTTGAACTTTCCCTGTGAACTTTTCAAAACTAAATAAGTCACAGCAAACCACACAGATATGACTCAAATATCTGAGTCAATCACAACACATATAAAGATATCCCACAAGATACCTGAAGCAATCTATTCAGCTGACCTTGGCGTAGTTTGCAAAATTGAATCTAAGGATGTGCTCCACATTTGCAGGATCCGTGGTTAAAACATAGCTGATGGTAGGATAAGCAATTCTGTAAGTTTTGTAGCGTCTGTGAAGATCAAAATGAAAGTCATGTAAGCGTTTGAAATTGATGATGTGACCAACCATGGTTGCAGCCACAGGTGGGCGCAAGTCACCCCTCCATTTCATTTTGAAAAAAAATATCACCAACAGAGCCAGCGCTACTGATGCTGTTGCATATTCCATGCTCCAATCCATTGTTTCTTCTGGCAAGCAAAACATATATAACTGTGATGAAATGAAATGGATATAAGTTTTTCTCTGGATTATGCTATTTTAGGCAAAAATCTGAAGACTTTCACCCCATTTGATTACATGCCACACTCACTTGGAAGAGGTAGGGATCGCCGTGGGGAGCATCTAAGCTAGGGGAAGAAGCCTGTACTCAGCCCAAAATAGTAGATCAGTACCAAATCACATGCTACAGATTCAGTAGTTGGTATTTGAAAATCACATGCTACATATTCAGTAGTTGGAAGCAGTGTCTACGAAGATGGTATAAAGTAGTTTAAAGATAAACATTAAGAAATTAAATAAGTTTGATGTTAGAATATAAAAATTAAATAAGTTTGATGTTAGAATATAAAGCAAAATGACATCATAAAAATATGATAAGTTATAGAACTTGTTACATCAATTAAGTATTTAAAAGAAAAATATATAGAATTAGTTGTATTAAAATAAAAATATTATAGGAGAGTGATAACCATTTTTGTTTATATTCTTATTCCCAAAGAAGTACATGCAAATTTTGTTAAAGAAACACATTTTTTTCACACCTAAAGAAAACAATTTGATATATTAAAGATCAAAGTTGTATCAAAAAATTACATCACATCATAGAGAAGTGAGATCTTCTCTATTTTCATAATCAACCTTGTCTATTCACCTCCTATACATATGGACTGAGAGAACTAGAGTCCTACCAGATTTTCACTATTTCAAAACTCAAAAAAGACAAAAGTCCAATACATACATTAGACTTATTACATATTTCAAAACAAAATCAAATTATATCTGCATCAAAAAAGCCTTAAGCTGCCTTAGTTCAAGAGACTTCCATCTATGTATTCTTCAAATGACATCCTGCCATCCATATTACCAATGGCTCTCTTTGATAGCATATCAGCTTCACCATTGTATTCCCTGAAGATATGCTTAAATGTAACATGAGAAAAATCAGTAATCAAACACCTAACCCTTCTCACCCAGTTTTCCAATAACGACTGTTTGTTGGAAGAAGCCTAAACCATGTTTTAACTTGAAAATGGATTTTAATTAAATAATCATATGCTAAACAATGTGATGTTAAAGAATAACAAGGATTTTTTGTTGTTGGAAAATACATCTTTTACACACATTGCAAAATTTAAAGACATTCTATTGGTAGCCTACCATATCTCTTCACTAAAATCATTATTTGACAATTAGCATCAATACATTGAAATCTCATGCATTATGATCAACCCAACTCAACTTAAAAATCATATTTAATGGAGAAAACACATTTATAAACGTACATACTAATCATACAAAATAACAGGGTGTCTAACTTCAAGATGGAATCTATGAATAACAGTGAATCCACTAAAAACATAATTACAGATGACAAAAAATGTGACTTCAAAACAAGAACTCTAGCTTAAAAAGTTCATTATTGCTTTCATTAAGAGCATCAAAACCGTCTCTTCGGAGACATCCGATAAAATTGGAACGATACAGAGAAGATTAGCATGGCCCATGTGCAAGGATGACATGCACAAATCGAGAAATGGTCCATTTTATAAAAAAAAATAGGGGCAGCAGGTACGGGTGGGGTTCTCTTTGACCCTGGAGGAAACATAGTGGATTCTTTTTCTTAGAGTCTAGGTAAGGCTTCTAATAATCAGGTGGAGCTATTGGCCCTTTGGCAAGGTACGCACATGCTGATTAAAAAAGGAATCTCAGAAGTCCTCATCTTCAGAGATTCAAAGCTTGTAACCAAAGCTTTCAAGTAGAACCATCCTCTACAAAACTCCTGCTTGGCTGGGATCCAATTAAGAGTTTTGGAAAATCTGAAGAGAATTACCAGGGCTAGTTTTTTTCATATCCTCGGGGCACATAACTGCGACATGGGCACGTTGGATAATAAAGCCACTAGAGGAACAAAAGGATGTTACACAAATCACAATGGTGCCAAGCGTTATGAAACAATCCCATAGTTGGATGAAGGTTCCTATCCTAAGTTGGGGACAACTTAGAATGGTGATCAAAACAAGGGTCATGTGGATCCACACCCTAGCGGCTTCCACTATTGCCAATGCATGGCAGAGACACGTGCTATATCCTAGAAATCTTGAAGTTCGTTTAGATGGTGCATCATATTGCTATGTGGGAGATAGCCTTCTCATCATTTTCGCACAAGGCAAAGTTAATGTTATGATGTCACGACAAGATGGAATGTCTTCCAATTACTGGGACGACCTCCCTCCACACATGTTGAAGCCTCTAGATTCATGTAGGTACTGCTTGAGAATTGGAATTTCTTACGAGATGGGGTACGAAGGATTTAATGTCGGATGTGCAGTAATTACTTGGAGTGGTTATGGACAGAGAAAGGTTGTTGATTTAAGAATAAGTTGTATTTCATCTTGTTTGATAAATTTCCAAATCTGGGGCATCAAGCAGTTTTCTAAGGAAAACTCTCATAGTAGCAACTCTGAAGTTAAAAGCTCTTTGTGCTGGTACTGCAAGGTGACAAGGTAAACCAAGGAAAGATATCGTTCAATGACCGGAATGGATAGAGATGGTGAGGTTGGTGAGGACTTTTGCTGCACTGGGCATGCAATTCATCATATATTTGGGGTCTGTGTAAGCTCAAATGACGGTTCCGCGGGATGGAAATGGAAAGAGACCTCAATGACAGGGAGCACTGATGGGAGGAGTGGGAGGATGAAGAGGAGCAACATCAATATAACGAGAGGAGGGAATTCCATCTTCAACTGGACTTGTTAAAGGACCAATGTGACCGACATGGACATCAAGCTGAGACAATGAAGGTCCATATTGCAATTCTTGAGCAAAATGTAGAAGCATTACAACAACAACAGAGGGAAAGAAACTCATCTGAGGCATCCTCTTTCATTCCCCATCAGATAAAAGTCGAAGATCAGGTTCCATGGGCTTTCCATTTCTAGGGTAGTTATGTATTGCTCCTTTATAATTTTGTTAGGACAGTTTGTTAAACAGTTTAAATATAAGGTGTATAAGATAGATGCTAGAAGAAAGACTGAGAATTTTGAGGTCTTAAATACTTTGCTCATATGGGTCCTGGAGTTTCAGGCATTGGGCCTTGTTTTGGACAATTTTGATGTAATTCTAAGGTGTTATCCTCTCTTTTTAACATAAAAATTCCTATCCGTTTTGGTCCCAAAAAAAAGAACACCAAAACAAACCCTTGAATCAAGAAGAGTTATTACTAGTGAATTTAAAAATAAAATCATTGTTAAAAAATACAAAAACTCATTATTGCTTACATTAAGAATACAAAAACCAATCCTTGAATAAAAAAATGTTATTACTAAAAAAAAAAACATTATTAAAAAATAAAAGCATATAATTTTGAGAAGAAAAATATTTAAATCAACCCCTAAATTGAAAGTAGTATTACCCATAAAACCTTTATTTTTTGGGTTAAAACTACAAAGTTTAACAACTATGTTCTTAAAGTCTTATAATTTTGTAAAAATATCTTAAGTTTACCACCAAATTGAACAATGGTGTCACACATATAGCACTATTTTCATGAAAAGTTAAAATTGCAATTGTTTGCAATTATTGCCTTGAAAACCTATTATGAAAAAACTCAAAATCAATCGGAATTGAAAAGTTGTCTTACCAATAACACTCCATTTTGTTTTTGTTTTTGTTTTTTATTTAGAAGGTTAAAATTACAATTTTTTTTAAATCACAACATTATATTGTTGCAAACAAAATGTTAAACTATTTCTTAAATTAAAAAAAAAAAATAATGTCTTTAAAAACTTTTTTTGGAACCATAGCTTTAAAAATCAATTTTATTGTAAATAAAACTTTAAAATAAACCCCTTGATTAATAACAATTTTTCCAATTTTAAAATAACAACATTTTTTAAACCATACCCTTACACATTAAAAATATTGAAAATAA
Source organism: Larix kaempferi (assembly GCA_027924585.1). Lineage (NCBI taxonomy): Eukaryota > Viridiplantae > Streptophyta > Pinopsida > Pinales > Pinaceae > Larix > Larix kaempferi. The sequence goes on along the minus strand of BSBM01000435.1, from coordinate 13,036,703 downwards.
AATCCCATATATTTTACATTACAATATTTTTGAAACAATAAACTTAAATATCCCTATATCATATATAAAACTTTAAAATCAATCCTTTAATTGAAAAGTGATGTTACAAGTAACCTTTCTTTTTATAAAATCAAAATTTTAATATCTTTTACTATCATTATATTATTTTAAATATTTATTAATAAATTAAAAATATTAATAAAAATCAAATTTTATATTTTTAAAAATTTATTATTCAAAAGTAAAATTACTTATCATATAATATAATATGTAATTCATTATATCTATTTTTATGGGATTTGACTATGACTTCCCACTTGCTCCTTGATTTATGCATGTATTTTACTAGATAGTGGGTTAGCACAAGCCCCTATGTATGTAAAAAATGAAATAATTTGTTAGTCTTACACATATTTGGGGCCTTACCTATGGACCTAGATAATGTGGTATATGATTTGGATTACTATAAACACTCATGCTTGCTATTTTCAAGGGCAATTGGGGTGGGAATTTGTATTATATTGTAAATAGACTACAACAGGATTTTTATAACCAACAATCATTTTGTATGTAATGTGTGTTTTGATTGGATTAGTTCCTCGCCATTTTTCGTTTGCGCACAGGTCTATTATGCGATTATTATATGGTTAGTTAATTATTCAATATTGCATGATACTAAATAGGCATATATAACATAAAACATTGGTTTCTTTATTAGAACTCGAATCTCTCAGTGAGAGGAGAGTATCTTTAGCGACTAAAATTTGTTAGACAAAAATGTTTGGACCATTACAAAAATATTTATATTTAGGAGTAGTTTACCATAATATAAATAAAATTAGATGGAAATTATGTTTTGAAAAGATTGAAAACGTAGAATATTTAGATTACACCTTAAATTTATATTTCATATATTGATGGGGTTACAAAAAGCAACCTAGGGAAGGTAACAAATTTATACTTCATATATTTCACGATTTTTCAGAGTTACAAGCAACGTTGAGTTGTCGATCCAGAATTACAGAAGAGTCGCTCGAATCTTGGATATGATCTATTAAGGACTTTGTGAAAAAGTTGAAAGTAACGAGGAGAAGAGATCGAAATGAAATTAGAGGAGATAAAAATGAAATCAATGTGTTCTTAGAACTTTTATATGCATTGAGAAATTATGGTATTGAAATGAAAGAACATTTATTGGAAAAATGTTCTTACAAAACTTTAACAGGATGGAAGGATAAATACGCCAAAGATACAAATAACTCAGGCCAAATGTCTTGAGAAAAAATTCAACAGTCTTGAAGCCAAAGATACAAATAATAGGGCCAGATGTCCAGGAGTCACACTCACTAGAAAACTTACATGAGGATAGGGTAGTCACAATCAATATGGGCCAAAGATACAAATAATAGGGCCAGATGTCCAGGAGTCACACTGACTAGAAAACTTACATGAGGATAGGGTAGTCACAATCAATATGGGTCCCACTCACTAGGAAGAGTGCTTGAAACTTGAAAATAAAGGAAATTATATACATTGAGACATGAGTATAGGGTATAGAAATGAAAGAGCGTTCGGATTAGCTGGAATTTTTTTTTCCTAATATGTAATTCATATTAACATTAGTAATGAATTACATTGTTCAATAGAGGCATAGATGCCAAACAATAGCAAATCCTTGCATGTATACAAGTAGTCAGTAAAATTTTGTCTTTAAATTTAAGTAGTCCATGAAAGGCAAAATCTGATAAATATTTATATCATATGATAGATAATAAAAAAGGGATGATTAAGCAACAAAAGATATTTATCCAGGAATAGGAGCAAGATCAATAATATTTTTTGTATCATCATCCATGTTTACTTCTTCTAAAAGGCAAGGGATTATTAAGCAACAAAAGATATTTATCAAGGAATAGGAGTAAGATCAATAATATTTTTTGTATCATCATCCCCTATCTACTGCTTCCAAAAGCCATCTTTGATTAGTATTCTAGTTTTTGATAAGGCATCTGCCACCATATTTATTTCTCTGAAGATATGGTGGAAAGTGTTGTTCTGTAGCAGGCCTATATATTTGAGAATGTCTTCATATAAGGGTCTCAGATGGATGTTTTTCAGAGGATTTCTTAGTCTAAACCAATCAATTACAAGAAGAGAATCCCCGAAAACTTGTAGCTGTTCAACCCCTTTTGATAATACCAACTTTATAGTCATTTTCAATGCCATCATGGACACTTACAAAACAACGACACTAATGGTATCTCGCAAATTGAAGCGCAATCACCGCACAATAATGTAAACCAAAAACAAGTGAACGATTGAATGTCTATGTGGAAGAAAAAATTATCATTTTTCATATAACATGTATGCATACAAAAAAGAGAGTGCTCAACCCTGTCGTTCATACATCTCATTTTACAAACCTAGCCTATTTGAGTGTTGAATAAAGCAACTTACCTAATCTACTACATTTCCACGCAGAGGTCATGCACTAGGATAACCATGTTCAAACCTTTGAACAATGCAATGTATGGGAAGTAGCACGACCACATTTAAACCATGCACAAAAGCTGAGCCAGGGCAAGCCATGCACAAAAGCTGAGCTAGGGCATATCCAAGGAATTCCCGTGGCCATAGGTGGAGGTCATTGCTCCATACGATAACGATCATGTATTTTTGTTTGCATTACATAGAAATGTGGACAAAGAAAGGAACTGAAGTGAATAATCGATCCTCCCACCCTTCCTTGTACTGTGGTCACATTCTCTCATCCACTGAACAAAATAAGTAAATCTGTCATTCAAAAGGAAAGTTCTTCAGTGCTGTGTTGGTGTGCAACCATGAAAATAAATGTGGTGGAGTAAATCCTCAATGAGGAAAGGTCTATCGAAACTCTTGCTTCCTATCTTGCATGTTTTCCATTCCATTAGTTACGGACCTGAAGACCTTGAGATCAAATGCCTAGCCACCTATTATCTAAATATTGAAGTTGTAGGTGGGTAAGTGAAAAGTGGTGGTTAAATCTCCATAGGTTACTAGTTCAAATCTTGTAGATCCGAAGTTCCAATATGCTGCCAAATTCAAGCATTGTAGGGGTTTTATCTAGAAGATTAGAATTCCCTCCATGCCTAAGTAGTCAACCTCACATTATAGGAAGTCACTCTCCTCAGTTGACATTGTTTATGTTTGTTGTGTTAGAATTTACTATTTCAAAAGCTAATTATGCTAGATCTCTTGATCATCGTGATTCGTGGTGATTAGCAAATAAACAACAAAGAAACCTATCATTATTATCGCTATGTGGTTGCAGATCCTCTTGACCTTAGATTGCAAATCCCTCGACCTCGACGATAATTGTAAGCAAGATAGATTTGAAGGACCATGGTGTTAGTGTTACTAATAACGCCGTGCTATGCAAGCTTCAAATTTGAAGGCTTCAGTGCCCATCAAAGGCACTTTTACCCATAATAGAAGTACAGAGCAAATTTTACCCTGCAAATAAAACTCAACTCCATGCAGAGCCCGTCAATAATGAAATTGGGCTGAATTGTGAAAATCTGCAATAGAAGGGCAACTGCAAATTTTGCCCGTCCAGGGGTTTTTAGTGATTTGGACGTCGACAGTGCCACATCAGTTCCCCGTGAGTCCGTGACCCCGTCCCAGCTGGAACTGGAAAATTGAGACTTTGCAAATTGCAGTCGGTGAGTACTGTCAGAACGAGTATGTGGCAGTGGGAGTCTTGGACAGTGCCCCAGACCCGTAGGATGCAGCCCCAGTGCCCAGTAGGCATTGCCGCAGTAGCCCACTGCCCAGTTCCCTCATAGAGTTGGACTTCGAAGTTCGGTGACTCGGTTCCAGCTGGAAGCAGCGGGCTCGGTGAGTAGACTGTAGGTGATGGTGTGAAAGAATTTAATGTTACCAGTACTTACCACCAAACCTTTGGTCGAGATTGGACTCCAGTCACTCCACAATGCACATACGTGGTTACGTGCTGCAGGCTACTGGCATTTGGTAGGTAAGTCCATTAACCATAGCGCTGCAAAATCCATTTAATTTTCATGTGTGGCTATGCCATTGATAATGGTATTCGGTCACCGCCGCCGAGTCTCGACGTTAATTCTTGATCTTGCTTGATCTTTCCAACCTAATCGGTCATGACTCGTACTGTCATTTAATGGCATTGTTTATTGCAAAGGGATTGGGTTAATGTGACTCATTTCCTTTGTTCCCTGTAGTTGGAGCTCTCGAGAAGCATCTGGATTCTGGAGCTTCTTCGTGGAGAGGATAGAGTTGAAGGGATTCGACGCTTCATATGAGTGTTTGTCAAGGGGTTGCATGTGGATAATCAATGTTTAGTTAATAGCAAGCATGGAATCCAGTTCTTCGGCTCTTTTTACTTTCAGTAATACGATGTTTATGAAGTTTGTTTGGGGTTACATTTTAACTTGTTTACTCCCAGTTCTCTGTTGTTATTTTAACGCCATGATTAACCATGTGCAGATGGTCGTGCTCTTATGACAACACGCTTCCTTGTGCCCTCGTTCTGCTACATGATGGTCGTGCTCTTATTAACTTTTATCAATTTGTTTTGCAGCTATCAAAGTCGCATTGCAGGTTGATGGCCTCCAAAATCCTGGGTTTTGAATGCTTCAGGTATGCTATGTCTGATTTATTCTCTTCTCGACCTTGGGTCGACGGTTCTCTTCAAGCATCCATTTTATTTAAGAGTTTTGTTCTTTAAACGAGAGGGGTTTATCCCTTAGCTAGTTGGATATACAGTTCATCAGGAAAAAGGGTTTGAGCCTAGGCAACTTGCTATACCCCCTAAGTTATACCCCTCTCGCATATAAAACCTCTTTTTTTAAGAATGATATCTCACTATTAATAAATTATAAAATTATAACATATTTGATTTCCGTGAGCTATATAAATAAGCCATATATTAAAAACTAATACAAATAGAATCTAATTACGCCGTAAGGCGTTTCCAAGTGAGAAATACTCTTCAAATTTTGTCTTTTGTTTGAATTTGGTGGCAGTTTTAACAGTCCTGCTAATTTTCTTTGACGTTTTGGATTTCTAGTTTCCTGTCGCAAAACGTTTTGTTGGAATATTTACCCATCAAAAATACCTTTACTTTTCATTCACTTGCTAAAAATTCTGTAATATACAAAATAATCCAGAACGTTTTGCTGGAATATTTACCCATCAAGAATACCTTTACTTTTCTTTCACTTGCTAAAAATTCTGTAATATAAAAAAAGTTAGTGGGCAGTTATGAAAGTCACTGTATAGAGAAAGCTATTCAGTCTCGTTCAGTCTCACACAAGAATTAAAGTGAAATTAGAACATATTCATATTCAGTTTTTTTACTGCACTGAAGAATTTGAACAGTCTTTTACTGAGAAAAGAACTTGAATTGTGAACAATACGGCTTTTCTAAAAGCTAAGATCATAAAAAAATGATAAATGCTAGTCTTTAATCCTATGGTTACCGAAGCTAATATGGCTGTGCTAGATGAGATGCCCTAACCTTAAATAAACCTTTCCTTTAAAACTTGAATGTGGCCTATCTGAAAATTGAATTTGATGTCCAAGTAAAGAATAGAACTAAAATTGTAGATGTAGAACCACAATACAACCAAATTCAAAGTGTTGTGGTGGCAACGTTGCTTTTGTGGCTCGAGGACTTTGAAAATTTGTGCAATTGTGTCTTCACATCAGGTTATTGCAAAAAAAATTCGTGTCCTTTATGTGGTGGAGTTGGCATGTGGGTTTGAGTGTGAAAAAGGATACATAGCCTTATTTTTCCATCCCATTTGAGGCGTTGCAAAGAGTGTTTTGGTCTCATTCTAATCATTGGTTGCATACCACCTTGATTTGCCTAAAGAGATTATTGTGTTTTCTCATGGGTTGAATAATCATGTATTGATTCCTCACCTGTACATGGGAACCTATCATGCCCTTGTTTTTAGGGGCCCATATAGAGGATTGTTGTTTTTTGTTTTTGAAATTTATTTTATATAGGTTCTTGGGTTATTTAACTAGCCCATATTAATATAACATTGCTTATTAAAATTTATAGAGCGAGACAATGCAAATATCGTCATTCTATTAGTGAATTCATAAAAACAATAATGAAATTTTGATATACTATTACATTTTCAAATGAAAAGAATAATTTATTTTTACATGTCAGCATTGAAGGGTTCGATATCTCATAGCCCTTCAAAGTGAAATGTGACCCTGCCCTTCAAATTTGATCCCTGGTGCTATGCATCATTTTGATTCTTGAAATCTTGACTATCGTGTTCACGCTCCTCAAGATAGGCATGAAGAAGCGGTGGAGGTCTAGCAATTAAGCAATGAAGAGGTGGTGGAGGTGAGTAGTAAGGCGGTGGCTGTGAGTGGCACCCAGAGGCGGGGAACTTAGATTATCACACCACGTGCACTGCATGCACATACTATCCAACATTAAACAAAATTGATTGTTGGGAAAGCAGATGCATTGAATCTTAAACATTGAATGTGTTGAAATAATGTTAAATACATTGTTAGCATTATTCCAAAAGGAGTATAAAGACATGTAAGCTCAAAGCAAACCATTTCAACTATAGTATTGAAACGAAAAATCATAGTATTGAAACGAAAGACCTACCCCTTGCCTTGATATGGGGCCAAATACGGTCTTAAAGTTGTTGATTCGACGAGAAAAAGGTTTTATATTTATGATTGTGTCTTTCTAAAAATCATAGAATCCCTGCCAACTTTGAAGGCAAGAACTAATAATAACGGATAAAGTAGGTGGTTGCACATTCACATTTCTTCTTTTAGCAAAAATGTTTCTTCATAATATTTTTTTGTTGATGAATCCCGCAGAGAAGCTACTCTATGCATATTAACATAAAAGTAACTTTACCATTTATTTGTGAAATACTTTTTTATTACTTTTTTCAAAGTTAAAAAAAAAATTGTACTAAGCAACTTTTTTTTATAAGGTTTATTGGACCAACCATAAAAATTGAGTACGTTGAGTGCATGAATGTAGCACTCCTTTTCCCAAAGGAAAAATGCTACCTCATGTTGGATCCTTCATAAATGCTATAGAGGAAATAATCTACTTTGTTTTTCTCTCCCATGGAAGGACCATTTAATCTAGGTGGATATTGGTGGCCATCCACTTGTTCTACTGAGTTACAATGGTTCTCCATCTACTTGGAAATTTTCTACGATTTTGTGGGTCCCAAAATTCCAGGGCTATTTTGAGGCCCTAAATGGTGTTTGTTGGCTAATCGAGGGGTTAGGGGTTGTCATACATGTCATGGCCCTAGTCAAAGGTTGTAATTACTAGTTACTTATTACCACAGAGCTATAAAGGGCCCTAAACATAGATCGAATGCAAAAGTTGCATCCCTAGGAAGTTGACATATAAGCTAGCCACCATGGGGCCCACAAATCCTTTTTGTGTTTGATCTCCTACTAGGGTTAGGTTTTTGGATGTTAGGATTTTTTCCTCTATATGCTTATGATAAAAGGCCCTTTTCGTTCTCTTTGTAATCATCTCTTGTAAATGAGCATAGCCGACACATCTCTCTTCATAGATAACCTACCACCACCTAAGCTAGTTTATAATTCTTTGCAGTTTACAGTGTTTTTACATTCCATTCATTAATAGAATTTGGGTTTTACTGTACTATTGTTCTTTATGCAAACTATTTGTATGTGTATTTCCATTTTATGTTGTTTCCTTCACTTCATTCTCCAAATAATCCAAATCAAGGATATAAGAGCAATCTACTCTTGTATTTTCTTAGTGCATGTCCGCAATGAGATTAAAATATTGAGAGTTGGGCCTTGAACTAGTTGAGCTTGGGGATCAAAACCATTCTCGTCCGCCCTAGTAGCCTCACATGGCAGGAGAAGAAAAGAGAGATGACAGATCATGATATCCCGTTAAGTTGTTGCTTGAGGAATCCCTCGCATGACAGATGAACAAGATGATGGATAATTTCACCTAGATCCTTTGAGGATTGTCGATGATGATGGAAACACTTTCAACAAGCAGTCATTTTGGAGGTGTGACTCCCTTCAAGGTACAATTTAATTTTTACATTCCCTTATTTGAAGGTCATATAGATGCATACGGTTTGGAGAAATGGTTAAATTTGTAAGAGGGTTACTTCTCTGCTAAAAAAAAATTCGACAATAAAATGATCACCTTCAGACTCCTTAAGTCCCTCCCTTGTGTCAAAAATTGGTGGGATGGTTACTGTGAGAGGCATTCCAGGGATGAGTATGAAATATACATGATAGAACCCACTTGGGTTACTTTTGTTGATTTCATCAAGGAAAAATTCTACCCTATCGGAAACTATGATTATCAATACACGAGATGGAAAACTTTGCACCAGGAGAGAGACCAAATGGTGCCAGAGTTCACCATTCACCAATATATTCCATACCTTGTGCTCAAAGTTGGGTATCATAGATTTTGAATGACACTTGATCCTAAATTACTGCAGTTTCCTGCACATGAACATTCATACAGATATTGATTTCCTTGGCATCTCCTCTTTAGAAGTTGATTATCGGTATATTGTCAAGATCGAGAAAAATCTTAAGAAAAATAATAAGCGGGAGTTTGGGTTTGCAAATCAACTACAAAAAAATCCTTGTAAAGGTGGTCCTAACTTACAGAACACTGGAGAGAACAAGGATGGAAAAAAATCATGACAACCAGGCCAAGCTGCAACTAAAGAAGAGTAACAGGAGAAGAAGGACACTTGCAAGTGGTGTGAGTTCTGTAAAATCCACTGACACAGCATTGATGAATGTTGCTCAAAACAATAATTGTTGGTTGAGATGAAATCCTCAGAGCTAGATTCTGGCTCATAATCTGATTTTGAGAAAAAAAAGGGAAAGACTATCATTGACATGGACCTAGTGCCACCATCGTAATCACAAAGATCCAACTAAAAGAGTTGGAGTAGCTAAAGGAAGGGGAGAACCTCTTCCATTCACAACTTTGGTGAAGGGGAATCCACTCCATTTCATTGTTGATAATGGTAGGTAGAAGAACTTGATCTTAGTTGAGGTTGTTGAGAGATTGAAGTTGTCGATGATACTACATCCCCAACCATACACCATTAGTTAGTTGATCCAGGGATGAAACATTTGCGTCAATCAACAATTCCACATATCCTATGGCATCAAGCCCTTCAAAGATGAGGCATTGTGTGATGTTGCCCCACTTGAAGTTTGTGATGTTCTTTTAGGACAACACTATATGTGGAAACATCATGTTGTTTATGAGTCAAGGCCCCGTAGTGTCACTGTTATCTTGGAAGGCCAACTCTAAAAGATACCTAAGATAGTCCTGACTAATGTAGTTTCCTTGATCTTCGCAAAGCAATGTCGAAAGGTCATCTCTCAGATTGAGAAATTCGTCCTCTTCATGGTTTGGTTAGAAGGTGGATGGAAGGTCACTACAATCACCACAGCCTCATCACAAGGTATCTCTAAATAGTAGAAGCAGGTGGACAATACTATAGAAGCATATAGATATATCTTTGCCTCGCCTAAAGGGGCGCCTCTACATTGTCAGGTTAAACATTTATTTTATTTAATACCTAATGCTCCTTTACCTAATAGCCTAGTATATATATGCTCTCTCTTGGAGAATGAAGAAATAAAGTGTGTAGGGACCCCCCTTTTCGGGTCCCACTTAGAACAATTTTCTAAATCTCAAAAACATAATATAACTATTACAATGCATAATCATTTATAAAATTTAACAAATTTTAGATCTTGCAAGTAAACACAAAAACACAGAACCTGTTACTGTAGGTCGAATCTCCTGCTGGAGGAGAGGTTGTTGTCTTCAATTCAATCCCGCTTGTCCAAGTGCCGACTAGGTCATCGGTTGAAAACCCACAAGTAAAGATTCTTTTAACAATAGGAAAAGCAATCGTTAGCTTCGCCACCCAACTGTAGGCTTATGCAATCAGTAGCATAGCCACCCCAGAGCCTCGGGGTCGTAGAGGATGCACACTAGTAAGGATTCAGACATGAGACTCCCCTCACCAAAATCCTTAGCCAAAATAACAATAGAAAGCATAGACATAACTAATTCGACATTCTGGCAATCATCCAACATTAGGGATTCATCCCCTTTTCCTTCCTTTCCTCTTGCTTAAATAGAAAAATCCTCTGCGACACATGTCGCCTCATGATAAAATACTTTTTATGTAAAATTATTTAATACAAATATTCACCCAACAATGTGTCACTCTCTCATGAGAGTGCACATACTCCCCACATTTCACTCCTAGATGTTCCCTGATGCTAGGATTCCGATCCCTATTTTAGTGGGTGCAGGTGGAGTTGACTAATGAATGACTCCTAATCTATATTTTGCTCCATATTTAATTGTTCCCAATTATTTAATTACAAATAATCATTTCATGCACAAATAATCTAATGCAATACTATTTGTCAAATATGTAATTATATTTCATGCACAATTAATCTAATGCAATACTATATGTCAGATACATAATTATAAATAGTCCTTTCATGCAAAAATACTCTAATGCAATACGATATGCCAAATACATAGGTGTCCATTTATCCATTTCATTTATTCGTCTAGGTACCACATCGGCGGGTCCTTCTAACAACACTTTCTTTCCTTAATTGTCTAGGTACCACATCGTCGGGTCCTTCCGAAAATAATTTCTTATTTTACTGTTGTGTTGGGATTCCGTGTAGTGATTTTAGGAATCGTTACCATAAATCATTCGGCTACACTCTATGTGAGACAAATGGCGCTGAGGAGTAAGTTCGTTCTTACTGCGTGCCCCTCAACCTCGTACGTGACCAATCCGTTATGGCCTCCCCCATACGACTTCACGCTCCCCTGAGTAAAGCTAAAAGGGATTTCCAAACTCGTGCGTGGATGCTATCGAGAGTCGACATCGTCATCGTACCCCTGTGTGTGTTTTTCATGTCCTCTACGGCCCCTTTCTTGTTCTATCATGAGTCAGTCGGTAAAACGCCTTACCTGTCACTATACACATACTCAGAGCACACACATCAATAGTACTGCTCAAAACCGTCATATCATAATTCACTTCATTCATTCGTTAATCGTTAAGCACATAGATAATTGTCCATTGGATTCACATCATAATCACCCGCATAATTCCATTTCCATATTTCAGCATAAATACGCCATTCATCATAAGGTTTCACATGTGCTAATCAATCAACAATATTTCATATTAAAATCACAAGTATCAATAATCGTCATTAAATCAATCATTCTTTAGAAACATATTCATATATCGCTAATCAGTCAACAATTTATTCTAAATCAACATATAAGCAGTCATTTATCTTGGTTTCTTTAACTGGGCCACTTACCAACAAGTGTCGTCAATATTGATAGTCATAGTGAGTTTGAGGGGCATTACAAAGTGTAAGATTTAAGAGCGCATCCAAAAAGTCCACAGCCGATCAAGCTCCTCACCTTGTGGGACCCTATTGTGGCCACAAAATCCCCCCTACTTCTTTATTTTGGAATAGAAAAGTTGGGAAGCCCCATGCTAAATTTTGGTCTCCTTAGTGAGAATTGAATTGGTTTGTGAATAATGACTAATCTGAATGAAATATGGATGCGGGAATGTCTGTTGATACCTTGACTAGTTGAAGTGTCGGCTTATTGATCCTGTATGGTGTTCCCAAGTCTCTTATGTGTAAATCCCAATCATTGTCTCCCAATCGTTTTTTGGGATCGCGCTTGCCAAGTTGTATGGAAACATTCGAGTCGAGATAAGCCGCTTTACACCGATCTATGTCGTGACCTGATGATTTCCCTCTTGTATCCATCACATCTACCAAAATGTTGTTTCATTGATCATTGAAGCCTTGCATGACTAGATCAATGCATGCCACAACTTCATTAAAGTTGGACTGACAGGTCTCATGATCCATAAGCTTTATCCTTATATCTTAGTCATAGGTATTTTTTCTTGGATTAAGACTCTCTTTTAGCTTGGATAATCTTTATGCGATGTTTATTGTTTACAAGTTGACTTGGAGCCATTTCCAAGAGCAATTTTATCTTTTGACAGCTATTGAGCATCATGTGCACTAAGTGATCAATTGGCCTGGTTTGTGGGTTAAAATATTTTAATTAGTGATATCTGGTGTCAAGCCCTGCTAACAGATTGAAAGCCTATAGAACATAGATAGTAGGGGAGTTGACATAATTAATTTTGAGAAACCTGATTACAAGAACTAGGCCTCGACTCTCATTAAAAAATGCTTCTGCGTGTATTTTTTTGGGTTGGTGAAAATGAAAATTTTGATGACGAGCCTAACCATCTATGACGAGCTCGTCATTACGAATCCAACATAACTCACGGAATTTGATTTGAAGCCTTAGAAGTGTCAAACATGTTTGGTGTTTCTCTAACAAACCTAGCCCTCAGTCCATGACGCTTAAAAGACTAATCCCTTCGCAAAGAAATTTGCATCACCAGTTACCTTGGATAATTGTTCGTGTTATCCCAATAGTTAGATGATCTTTTTGTCGAAGAATCCTCTCACACTATAAAACCCTCAAAGCGTTTGAAATTTAAAATAAAAAGGGATGTAAATGATAATAAAAATGAAAAAATGATATAAAAAGGAAAAAAATAAATATTAGTTATATTATATATAATAAGTCAGACCAACAAATCAACCCATCGCACAAATCATAATCAACCAATGAAAGTTTTGTAAGGTGGCTCAGTTCGGAGATTCAAGTTTTTTCACACTGAAAAAGCACTTACTATTAATACTGGTAATAGTAACAAAGAGTTACAAGCACCGCTCAGTCCAAATAACAACATAAGAACGTAAGTCCCCGGATTGGCCAAATTACACCGGTCCAATCCCACAAAGTAAACCATAGACCATAGAAATAGAAATCCAAATAAACACAGATCGAAACGAAGGGATGGCCAAATTACATCGGGCCAGCCCAACCAAACCATAGGATCATCATCCCAACAACATGAAAGAACTAACGCCACATAGGCCAAGTCCATAGATAGATATACAAAAAAGCAAGCACAACCGAAGGACTTGTGATCCAACATGTCCATAGCCAAAAAACATAAATGGCGCCATCACCATAGATATCAAGAACCTACAGCAAGATAAGGCTAAACATGACCAAGACATGTAGACCGAAACACAACCATCAGAAAAAAGGTAGAGTGAACTGGTCTAGTAACTGACAATCCCTCCATTCCTCACAGAAGATGCTTCCCTCAGAAACCGAAAGAGTCCTTTTGGATAGGAGATCAGGCAAGCCATTGTGCTCACGAAAGACATGATGAAACGAAATGTGGCTGAAGCAATCAATTAGACGACGAGTATCCCGTAACCAAAAGTCCAGCTGAATGATTTTGAGAGCACATTCCCGGCGGGCCCAAGAAATGATGACCCGAGAGTCACCCCGAACCATGAGAAGCGGAAACCCCCGAGTCGAAGAGAAATACAAGAGTAGCCATAGAGCAACAAGTTCACTCTTAGTATTAGTGCCCATTCCACAGTTCATCCATAAGTGAAATGAATGGGTGTTTGAGAGGAAAATAACAGCACCAGCACCACTACAAATGGAAGCAAACTGAGAAGCACCGTCAAAGGCTCCCCACGGGAAAGAGACAGCAGCTTCAGGAGCAGGACGAGGGGCACGAGCTATAGAAGCCCCAGGCAATGAAGAAGGACTGATGGATTCCCAAAAAGAAGCAATCACCCGAGAACAGGTCCGAAGCTGATAAGGACATATCCCTTAAAAAATACAGAGGTTCCAAGCATGCCAAACTTCCCAAGTTGTGAAAGCCGGCAGGGCCATAGCAGCCGACCCCACCGAAGCCCATAAATGAAAATTCTCCAAAAATGAGTTCTGACTCCAAGGACCCAAGATCCCAACCTCCTTCTGCACATCCGACCAAACCGACCGAGTAAAAGGGCAGGTGAAGAAAATATGGTCAATTGTCTCATTAGCAGCACCACAAAACACATAAACACCAGGGCCTACATAGCCCCGACGTTGCAGGTTATCCCAGGTTAGAATGTTGTTGTTAAGGACCAGCCACAAGAAACATCGAATTTTAAGAGGAATGTGTAATTTCCAAACCACAACAGACCACCACTGAGGATCCCACCGCGGATGATAAAATAGAGAAGAGTGAGCAGAACGGGCCAAGACCGTTCCATCCACAGAGTCCCAAGACCATACCAAGCGGTCCGAAACAACCCCCAACAGAATCCTGGACTGCTTAAGGTACGAGGTGTACCTGGTCCATTCAGCTACCAAAAGACCAACAATGCCCAGCTGCTCAACATTTATCCAAGAGGGCCGATCCCCACCCGACAAAAAGGGGACAATGTGGTTGAGGTAGAAATAGCCCTTTGATCTTAAAACCAATAAAAGCTCATTCGATAATATATGATCACATGCACCACCCAGGATAGGATCCACCCCAACTTTGATCTGACATCCATTGCCCGGGACCCAGGACAACCAATTAGCAACAGTATGAAACGCATCCATAATCTCGTTCCAGATATTGGAGACACCCCAAGTCGATGGTTTACCAAAGCGAAACCATTGAGGAATCGTGCAGTTCTTTATGTATTTATTTTTGATGATCAATCCCCAAAGAGAGTCCACCGTCAATGCTCGCCAGAGGCTCTTTGCTTTGAGCGCGTTTCCGAAGGCCACCATGTTCTTGATACCCCAACCCCCACAAGGGATGGGCTGAGCCATTTCCTGCCCTTCAAGCAAGTGGAACCGACGCTTACAGCCACCACCTTCCCAAATAAATCTGAAAATTTTCTGATGGATTCCATCCAGAATCGCTTTTGGAACTTTACACAAGGAGAGCCAGTAAACAACTAAGTTCTGCAACACCGATTTAGCAAGAGTGAGGCGGCCCCCCAGGGACAACCACTTCCAACACCAATGGCCAATCCTTTTGTCAAACTGCTTAAGTAGCCAGCGCCAATCATGAGTCAAATAACAGTTGGGTTTGATAAAAAAACCAAGATAAGAAGTACCCTCCTCCAGCTTAGTACAGTTAAAAGGCAGAAACGATTTTATCTGATCAAGAATATCTTGGGCCACTTCAAAGTGGAGCAGAGCAGATTTATCATTACTGACAGTCATACCAGAAACCTTACAGAATGAATCCAGGATTACCTTAGTCGCCTGCCATTCCAACAGAGTGCCACCCCCATACAACAACACATCATCCACAAACAAGGTATGTGTGACCACAGAACAAGGAGCAACTAATAAACCAGGCAGTTTCAGCTCGGAGCGCCCTTTTAGAATGAGTTGGCTTAACCCATCAATAACTAAGATGAATAAAAGCGAAGCAAGAGGACATCCCTACCGAAGCCCCCTAGAGCCTTTGAAGAAATTAGAGATAGTGCCATTAATAATAACCACAAAGTTAACAGAGGATACACATGCCATAATCCATTTCATCATCCCCCACGACATCCCAATCTGAATGAGAATGAGTTTTAGAAACTCCCAGTCCACACGGTCGTACGCCTTCACCAGATCCAACTTTAGCAAAATAGCACTTAGATGTTTAGTTTTGATAGTGTGGAACGTCTCCTGTGCCACACCCACCGCATCCAATATTTGGCGACCAGTCAGGAAGCCAAATTGTTCCTTCGAAATAAATTTGGATAGACCAAGCTTAATACGAACATCAATGATCTTAGCAATAACTTTGTAAATAAGATTATACAGAGAAATGGGACGAAAGTCATTGAACCCATCAGGATGAGCAATATTAGGGATTAGGGTTAGAAAAGTAGAATTGATCGAACCAGAAACCAAACCCAGAGTTCTCGATTCTTCCACAGCATTAAGGATATCCGAACCCATGATGTAAAAAATGTGAAGGAATAATTCCACCGACCACCCATCCGGGCCAGGACTCTTGTCCTTCGCAAACCCTTTAAGGACCGACTCAACTTCAGCAATAGTCACCTGCGAAAAAACATTGTCCCCCTCAGCCAGAGAGAACATCCACGGATACTCCTTAGTTACCTTGAATTTAACCACCAACGGACAAGTTTCAGATTCAACAAAAATATCTCTAAAATGGTTAACAACTGCCAGATGCAAATCTTTATGAGAAGTGATTTTCTGCCCCACATGATATTTGAATTCCCAAATTGAGTTCTGAATGCGTCGGGCATCAGCAAATTTATGGAAAAATTTGGTATTATTATCCCCATCTTTAATCCAGATGGCTCTACTCTTTAGTTGCCAAGACTCCTCCTGAAATCGAAGAATTTCAATTTTTTCCCCTCTAGTTCCGACAGCTTCAAACAAGGTAACCCCTGGATAGGAACATGCCGGTGAGCTTGTAAAATAACCTCAATCTCAGCCTCAACCCCCGAAAGCTCCAAACCCATCTGAGCCTTACGAAGACGCTCCCATTTAATAATGTGAGATTTAAGATGCCTCCATTTAGCAGAAAGACTATCCATAGCCGAGACCCCACAAACCGGCCTCATGTGACCCCAGAGGGAAGATACTTCTTTACAAAAAACCTCATCCATGAGCCAAGAGGAATTAAACTTAAAGGGGTAGGAAGCATTTGACCCCACGGTCTCAAATTGGAAAAAAATAGGAGAGTGGTCACTAATTCGAAGGTCATGTGACCACACTCTATATCGAGAACAGGACTAGAGAAGGCCATCAGAGATCAAAAACCGGTCCAACCTCTTGGCAACAAACTAGTCACCCTGACAACCACTCCTCCAGGTGGGAGAGAAAGGAGCAGAGCCAATGTCCACTAAATCCCGATCTGAGAACAAATCTTTGAAAAAATTGCCCAAAGGGTCCACATTTGCATGTTTGCCCCATACTTCGCTAGCAGACCAAGTAAAATTTAATTCGTCCACAAGAATGAGATTCTCCAAAGACAGAAGGTTGTCTTCACAAACAACATCCCAGAAAATACACCGATCAACATAAGGGCCATAACAGTTTAATAGGTTTAAATCAGCTTCGAACCCCACAAGTCGACCAGACAGGAGAATTCCTGCACTCGTAACAAAAGGGTTGAGATTTAGTACCCTCGGATTCCAGGCCGCCAGCAAACCCCCAGAAAGGCCAACAGCACTGATAGCACAAATACACCACCTAGGTCGAATTTTAGTGAAGAAAACCCGAGCCTTCAGCTCAGATACCATAGTCTCTTACAAAAGAACAATATCAGGATTTTGCAGAAGAAGCAACCATTGGAGGGAAAGCTGTTTAGGGAGGCCCCCCACTCCACGCACATTGAGAGAGAGACAAATCATTTCCTCACCCTAGCAAGGGCTTTGATATCTCTAAGCGCCCCAGAATCAGAAGAAGAAGAATCCTTAATAGAGCCCGAAATGCCGGTCGAAGGTCCAACACCAGATCTTTTGGCAGCACCCCGTCTAGCACTGCGGGTTTTAAGAGGGGAAATATCCAAGGCCAGAACACCCTCCCGAGCACCCTGCACCAAGTGACTGTTAACCGGATTAACCGTGTTCGACCCGGGATCCAAACCCACACCCTCGTTTACAACCCGATTTTTGTGATAACAAGGGAGAGGTTTTTTCTTCACCATCTCTGAGAAAGAAGGGATGTGGATAGAAGATGACAATTCTGGAGGAGGACAAGACACAGTGGGGTGAGGGAGAGAATCCAAAGACTACGTACAGTCTGTAAGGGCCGCAGCCAACGAGTCCATAGCAGGCACCGAAGCGGCTGAGGGGGAGACAATAGCTTGAGAAGAGATGATAATAGTATCAACAGGAGATAAGTTTCCAAAACCCACCCCATCGCTAGAGCAAATATGGTCAGAAGGTGACGAAACAATGATCGGGTCAGCCCCAGATCGAGGAGAAGAGCCATCCGAGACAGATAAGGTATTGAGGGCAGCATGCAAAGAAGGGAAAGGCGGGTCACAACAAGGAATGGCAGAATCACTAACCGGAGCACAATCAACAGACTTCTCAAGGACGAGAGATGAAATGTAAGCCTTTTCAGAATCATTTAAAGATAGGAAAAACAAAGGGTCATATGAATGAAGCTTACCCAAGATATTCGAAGCCGAAGAAGATGGAGGAGAAATGCAGTTTGAGTAACCATCCAGCGAACCTGCCGTGTCCACATCCCGGTCACTAAGGTCATCAGACGACCACAAAGTGTCAGCAACCTCCGACGAAGGGCCATCCAAGGGTAAAGTAGGCCTCGAGCAATTCCTCCAGAGATGCCCAACCTCCTTACACTTAGAACACCTGAAAGGAATGCCCCAATAATCAATGATTTGGGAGAACTGCAGACCCCTCTAGTCAATGTGTAGAATATCGATGAGACCAAGTGACATATCCACCTCAACCAGAATACGTCCAATGCGTTTATCCACACCGAGGAGAACGTCATTGCCCAGGTGGAGAAAACGGCCCAAGCGATTGCCACCGCCTCAAAGAACTCCCGAGTCCACATAGTTAGAGGAAAACCGGGTAACAAAACCCAAAGATGCCGCATTCGGATAGACGCATGATCAAGGTCAAAGTCTGTGTACCACGTCTGCAGCATGAGACTACCGGTACCTTTTAGCCATAGATGCCCCAAAATCACATTTGCATGCGCCTCCTCCTTAAACTTGAACCCATACCACCCTTTAGAAAGAATGGAAACCGTTGGAGCATAATTCAAAATCGGTGTCCAAGTACGATTGACCCATTTGACAATATCTTTGCGGTGCATAGCATTGTAGCTGAACTTACCAATTAAACAGGTCATGTTCAGCTCCACCAACTGCTTGAGACCAGAGTCGCGGCCAACATTGAGCCAATGCTCCCCCGGACGCCTGTTTAGCTTCCTTTGACGAGTGTTAGGGCGGATAAAGAAATCCGGCTTATCAGATGGCCCCTGGTGGCTGCTCACACCCCCATCAGCTCCTAAGGGGATATCCACCGCCACGGCCGGAGCAACAATAGTAGAACCCCTACCAGCATTCCCCACCGGAAAGGTGTCCAAAATACCCTTACTAGAAGCAACACGAGGACCCGACCGCAGATTTTTGGACGGATAGATGCCGGCATCAGCTTCCTTTTTATTCGCCAGCATATCCTTGTAGAAAGAATCGAGCCGCAGCAGGAAACCATTCTCCTCAATCCATAGGTCAACTTCCACCAGGGGAGTAGATGCCGAACCGCCAGGTGTCTCCTTATCACCCATACCCACTGACAGAAGAATGGTATCTAATACCAAGGGATTCCACCGGAAAACTGGAAACCGATCCCTCCAAAGGGAAACACCAGCAAGAAGAGCCACACAGACTCCACACAAAACGACACCGAGGGAAATGAGACAAAGATGGAACCTCGAGTTCTCGAAACCGGACACTGGAAGTTGCCCAAAATGAAACCCCACCGGCACCAAGAGAGAAAAGTAGGCAGAAAGGAAACCCCATGTAAGCTACTGCGGCCGCTGAAAAAACCACCAGATAAGGAAACCCCCACAAAGGGAACCCCTAAATCCCAAATATCCGGATTCGAGGGAATACGAGGCACATAAGAGCACCCAGGCTCACAAAGCCGGTCACCAAACCAAAGACCCAGATACGACGACAAATGAAACAGAAAACAATAAAAATCAAGAATGGCCTGACCACGACGGTGTGTGGGGATAACTGACAGAATAGGGTCCAGAACTACCTCGGGAATCTTTAAACTTAAGCCCACAACGAACCTATGAGGTCCCGTAGTAAGCGACCACTTCCAAGTCAAGGCAAGCACCGGTGGTCATCCTCGCCATGACCAGACCACTCGGCCAGCACTGAAACCCTATCGACCGATTCCATACCTTCCGCTCAACGCTCCCCCAATCATAAACAGAGGCTATATCTATACCTGTTAAACCATGGAATTGATAACCTAACCAGCAGAGTCTTGGAAGCGTTATGCGAATTTGGAGATTCAAGTTACAAGGGTGGTCGAATTCACAAGTTACGCCGCAAGGGCGGCCCACATAGAATCTTCACGCCACCATGGGTAGAAGAAACTTTTGGTAAATCCACCGAGTCTAAAGATAAATCTATTTCTTTATACAACAATTCCTGTCCTATTATTATTATGCCATGATTATTATTATCCCTGCCATGGTAGGGATATATTAACCGTTGGTCAGTCAAATTCGATTGATTTATAAGAATTTGTTTTTCTATATATAAAATTTCACAATGTTTTGCAAATTTTATGACTTAGCTGCAACACAACTTTCTCCCTTATTACATATATAAATAGACATAAATATGCCAAGGATATATGTATGTTGAAGTGAATTGGATGAACACAACATTCTCATTCGCAAACCTCTTCTTACATCTCGAAATTCCACTAAGCCTTTCCTAGAATGCTTTCTGGTTGCACTACATACTTCACCGAAGTGGAATAAGTGAGCTGCAATATGTGAATTATTTAATATTTTTATGTTGGAACCATACCAACTAGCACAACTACTTAACTTGTGGCTGATGAACACCGATAGGTCATAAGTTAAGTGCCATGAACAAGTTATCTATTACTTGTTCTCCATGCTTAGTTGTAATCACTTGTTGTTGTTTATGCTTCAGCTACCCGTTACCTTCTTTAGTTAAATGGGTTGTATATTCACTACCTGTTATCCATACTTGAGCTACGTGTTATCCATGCATCAACGATCAATCTTTTTTATATTAATTTTTTTTTATAATTTTTTATTATTATTTTGAATTAAACGACACCCATAAAATATGGACAATACACTTGTCTCTTCCTCCTTCAATCTAGGGAAAACATAAATGATAGTCCACCCTAAATTCTAAGATATAAACACCTATTAGTATAACAAATGAATATAATAAGTGGGCGGCCTCACTATGAATTATCACTACGAGGTCAGCGAGTTTTGGAATTAAACTCATAAGGGCAGTCAATAATGAGATTGTGCGCCGGTGAGTAAGTGAATTTACACTCGAGAAGGTGCATAATATGCCCATGACAATCAAGGATAAGTTTAAAGCTTTGGTGTAAGTGTGAGGGGGTAGTTTTTTGAGTCAAGAGGGGAGCGGATAGCAAGTGTTAGGGTGAAGGGGGGACAAAAGAAGACCCAAGGTTGCATATACGTCCCCCCTCTCATAAATATAACAAGGAATGTTTCACGTGAGTAAGAAGGGGCATAAGAAATAGAGATTAGTTTAATAAAGGGATGGGGTAAGTATAGGAGAATTAAATAATAAAGAGCATGTGTAGCATAGTGGGTGCATTAGTATTTTGTTTTATTTTATTTTATTTAATTAAGTTTATTTTATTAATCTTTTATTTTAGTATAATTTCAAAGAGTTAGGATTAGATTTAGATTAAGTTGGTCTTTAATTTTATATTTTGTTTAGGGTTAAAATGGGTTATTATTATTTTTTATTTATTTATGAAAACACAAGTTTGAGGAAAGAATGCAAAATTTCCATTGTGAGATTTTTATGGCAAAGATACTACAAGACATTCTTGGTAAAATTGAGCTCAAGTCATGAAGTATAAGAAAGCATTGAAGATGTGCGGCGATGATAACATGACAAATTGTGAGTCATGTAATTTAGTTGGAACTTTTGACCCGGTCATCCATTTCAAGCATTCCTTATACCAATGGAAAGGCATCGACGATATCTACGCATGCATGGTTTTGATTGTCACCTATCATGTAATCCAAAAAATTCCAAGACAAAAGAGAAACTACATCGTTGACGACTAGAAGGGTTGATTTGATTGAAGACCTCATATATTTTCAATTATCACAAGACAAGTGTTGTTCCAACTTATGTGGTCGCATACATTCACATACACTTGCAATGACCTCCGAGTAAGCAGAACATGAAAATGACCTCTCCAAAAGACATAGTGACTAGCACAACTATAGAAGTTGTTTCAATGCTAGGCCGACCAATACTAGTTGCATACATTGGCAATGACATGAAGGAGAACGAAATACTATTGGAAGATAAACATTTTCATCATCAACTAGCAATGGTCGTAGGTCAAGATGAAGAGAAATGCATATTGTTACGACCAATGATGACACTTCATATTTGATGAAATCATGCTACATGAAGATCAACTCATGTGACAAAACACACTCAAATTCATCGGTGAGATCGAAAGAAGCATCGCACTACATTCAAGAAGACTGAAGAATGACCGAAGAGGTTGCAGATCAAGAGACATAGGTGGTAGTTTCAAACAATTATTCCACTTTATCATATTTTGTTTGTTATTCATATCCACGGAGAAAGTATCTGTAGTAACAAGATCAACAAAGTCGACATTGCCACATAAAGACAAAATCACTAAAAGACAAATTGATCGAATCCCAAAGTTCACCCTAGGGTGAATTAAATCAATTTTGTAATAAATTTATAAAAGGAATTCCAAAAAGTCGAAAGAGAATATGGAAGGCCAAGGGTCACTTAGCCTTGGCTTATATATTGTAATCTCATTTGATGAGAAAGAGTTTTTTTCTCTCAAACTTTTCTCATGTATTATTGTTGAACTATGAATGAGGAGAATCCTTGGATTAACTTTTGCACAGGAATACTTTTGTTATGTGGATTAATGTCCTGAATTACTTCATGCTCTTTCACACATGGATATGGAATAAGATTGTTTCAAATTTATGAATGGATTCTTCCTGCAACTTTATGATTCTTATTCCGTATATTATTCGTGTTCTTTTGCTTCCCGTGGGTAGTGAAATCAGAATGACATAACTAGCAGGATTGTTCTTGTGTTTATGCTTTCATTCTGTTAATTTCTTATCTGCTTCTTAAAATAGTTAACTGAATTCTAAATGTGGATGCTCAATTTTTATTTCACTGCTAACCCTTTTACTCTCGCCCTCGGGAGGGATAGGCTAGTTTATTAGGAACAACATTTAGTTTAGATTAGCTTGCATTTCATCTCTGAATCATAAATCCCTAAAAGGTGGACTAGGCCGCAACTAGTGAAACCCTATAAGGAATAGTTGTCGAGCCAAAATACAGACGGGTTCCCTATTCCAAATAGTTTGAAGTATAATTCAAGCATCTTACTGGGGAGAACCCCTACTGTTGACCATAGGTCATTTCGACCGGTCAACAGATTTGGCGCTAGAAGGAGGGCCTCATTACAACTCATCCCATGTGAAGTCATTTTGCTTAGATAGAATTAATTATCAATGCCTTCTCCCCATATCCCTGTATTGGAACATGTTTTTCAGTTCACCAAGACCATCTGAGATCATTTCCAAGAAGACAATCAATCTCTTGTCACAATCTAAGTTTGATGGCGAGGGGGAAACCTCTGCATTTAGTCATGTAGTTCATTTTGATGTCACTTGTAGAAATCTCAACATTATTCAATATGTTGAAATATGTAGGTTGTTTACCCTCACTTTCAAAGGACGAATAATTTAGGTTTTGATTTAAAATGCTGCCACCCAAGTCTATTCACAGTTGGAAGCAGTTCATAGAATTTTTTATTGTTTCCCATGAGTACTATGAGTATGAGAAGTTATGTGATGAGCTAGAGGGGATCCAAAGGAAGAAAGATGATCCAGACGAAGATTTCATATCAAGAATGGCTCAAATTTATTACAGGTTCCGTGAAGAGGACAAACCCGATCGGCAAGAATTGTATATGACTTGTGTTTGCAACTCCTCCTTTTAACTAAAGCTTATGAGTTTTTGATTGATGATGAAAAATATTGCAGTTGTTTTAATGATTCTAACCCGGGACCCTTGGACCAAGAAACATCAAATTTTAATAGACAAAAAATCTAGAAAAAACTATTTTTCCAAATAGTCCTATTAAAAAATCTAATGTATAGAATGAGTGTTCATTCCTTACTATAGGTTCACATGAAGAAATTTCCACTCTATCGGTGAGTGAATCAAATGAAAAAAAATGTGAATAATATTTGGGATATGTAGATACATTGGGTTTCTTGGATTTATTAGATTATGATTTAGAAGTACCATGTCCTCACAACCCCTTTGAACAAATAGAAAAAATGATCAAAATGAACCTACAGTTGGAATGTTGGATTTTCCATATTTTCAATTCATCTCTGTTTGAAATTGTAAAAGAAGATAAATCATTGTTTGCTAGGAAGATGGATGATATAACTGTTGAAAATATGTTGGTTGGTGATGATTATTTTGTTGTTGAAACACATCTTGAATAAAACAGTGTTGCTTTAACGTATGATTTATTATTGGAATAACATTTAACTAATGTTTCCCTTAAGCATGTTGTTTTTAAGAAATCTTATTAAATAACTAGGAGGAAATAGTCAATGATTTATACTCGGATAATTTTTATTCTATGTATTCATACTTGTTTGTGGACATCAACATTAAAAAAAAAAGTCGAAAATCTGCCTGTCATAAATGATGTCGGGTCTAGATTTTATCACAATGGCAATAGGATGCAAGATAAAAATAAACAACAAAAATCGAAAGGGAAGGAAGATCATTGCAAATAAATTAGTGCCAATATCATCAACGATATAGGTTTTAAATTAGTGCCAACGAGCGATCACTGAAGCCATGGATAAAGGGTTGATATATTAGTGTGATTAATTTTTGAAATGTTAATAGCGCTCAGCATAAGTTCATTGGAGTTTATATTCATCACAACATTGTGGCACAAAGTCATTGAAACAAATGGGTGAAAGTAGTTCTAAGATTTGATACCCCATAGACCATTAGCTGGAAAGCTTGATCATTCAAAGGTCATAAAGGAAAGTTGAACTGTGAGAGAATAGTTTTCATCGGCAAGAGAATAACTCAAAGAATCATATTCGAGGAAAATGAATTCAATCTTTTCTTCTAAAGCCTCATATTTTCTAATTGGCGAAGTTACACGATTAGAGTTGAAGCATCCATATGAGTATAATTGTGTTTTCAACTGAATTGTAAGTTATAGGTCGCATTAGGAATATTTTAACAAGTTGGCTTATAATTTTGGAGGGTTGTTAGGTTTTAACATCGTATCTTCATAACTTTCCCCTTTTTGTATTGACAATCATTGTTGTTGTCTTAGAAGAAATATGAATGAAATATTATCCAAATCTAGTACATATCATCTAAAATGCATTTTCTTGAGATTGAAATAAATAGTCTGGTTTGGAATGTTTCATTGATTGAAAAGGTAACTTTGTAGTGAAAATTTATTATCAATGCTCATCAATGAAAGGTAAGTGAAATAGGAGTTTGATTGTGATTGATTATTATCTCTCATAATGGCATTTCTCTTATTCATTGCATCTGTTTTGGCAGGTATCTATTGAAAGGAATGCACCAGCTAATCGAGAAATGAAGAACTATATTACTCAAATACTCAGGGAAGTATTCCATGATCTAAATCTAAGCCCTAATAATTTCTTTTCAGATGCATTGTTGTTTGAGTAATTTTGAAACTGTAGGATTCATGCTTATGCAAATATGATCTTGCAATGTAACAAATAAAAATCTGACATAAAATATCCCACAAATGCCCCTAATCTCCGTGAACAATCTTAGAAGATGCTATGAAATTTGCAATGTTGAGACCCCTCCCAATCCCTTGAGAGTACCTTGGCATATAATGTCACTCATTCAACCTAGAATATAGTCCAACCTTGATTCATTCGAGTGAGCTTAATTTACTTTCTATTGGTACAACCATCAGCTTAGTATTATCAAAATATCCATTAGGGAGGTGAGTGAGGCACGCTTGTGAAACTTGGAGAATCAACTATATGCAAGATGACTTTGTGAAAAAGACGAGAGTATGGGTAGTAAGTGATTTCAACAAGGATGTTGTAATCATGAATCAACTTGGGTAATAAAATGCCGGAGGGAGTGATGCTTGTAATATAGCTTGGCACGTTTCTTTGTATTTTTCCCATAACACCATGCTTTTACAATTACTCAACTTTTCATGTTGTTTAAGGTTGGATTTGATGATCTGATCTTTAAACTTGCTCTCAGTATTTTGCTTGTGACTCTTGTTTTGAAAGAAAATATGAAAATAATAAGTTGTGCTAATATTTAAGCCGTAATGTTGATATGCTTTTGATTATGCTGATTTGTAACTAGTAACTTCATTTGGTTTCTAATTGTCTTCCTTTGAGTGTAATTGGTCTTGATAGATTGCTTTGCTTATCCATATTCCTCTCCCTTGCCTCATGTTTTGATTGGGATTTGTTTCCCAAATTTGTAATTCAAACCTATGGCATCAGTTAACGTGAAAAGTCATTCAAAACTCATGACTTAATCCATCGGGGTGTTGAGGGTTAAGGTCTGGACAATGGTACCATTCGAAAGACATATATCATATTTTCCTGACATCAAAGCACTTCATCTGAGCATTCTTACAAGTTAGTTGGAATTTTATAGCAGGATCCTCGTCATGGTGGAACACTGACAGACTTGAAACAACTTACACGAGAACAATAGTTAGTAGGAATTAAGGTGTCTTTCGATTATTCTCTAGCGAGCTTCATCCACTACACACACTTAATTTGCTAAATCCTATGATGTTTTCAAGTGGTCAACCCACGAGTAGGATCAGAGGGATGACAATACGCAGTAAATCAAAATGAATCTAACTACCATCACGTTCCCTTAAGGGGCTTAGTGAATCCGCTCCCCCATCTACTCATTACAAAAGCATAAAATCTCTAAGAGAAAAAATAAATATGTATCTACATACACAAACCAAAATGGTAAAAATGGGACAAGAGCACTCATACGTAAAAGGGTGTAAGATGAAACTCTATCGAGGCTTTATACCCTTGTAGGAAATAGATCCATGCCTGTGGTATGAGAGATGAGGACCAAACATCAAGCACTCGCCTAACTTATGATTTCTACTTTGTGGTGTTATGCTCGGTGCAAAGCAAATTTTTTATTTAATCTTGGTAAATAAAATTCCATACTCTCACTCCTAGAGAATAGCCGTAAGATTATCTTAGGTCCACTTTCATTGATTCATATATTATTGAAAATTTGAACATCTGTTGAAGTGGTACCCATGAATACATGAACTATTATAACCCTCTAAATATATTATCTTTAAAACTTGAATGAATGTAAGTCATTGAGTGATCTAAGGTAGAGAACACATGTTCTTCCAATCGATCGCCATTTTTTTTCGCCACAACATCCCCCGTACTTTTTTTTTATTTTGGAATAGAAAATTCGGGACCACCCATGCTAAATTTTGGTCTCTTGAGCGTGACCTAAATTTATTTGTGAATAATGACTAAATTGAATGAATTCTGATTGTTGTAATGTCTGTTGATACCTTCACAATGTTTTTTTTGTCAATTGTCACTATCATTAACGAACTCGAGTAATCCAAACTATTGGATTTAGTTGTTTTACCCTCTAATAGTAGCTTTCTTTGATGCGAATGGTTGAAGTGCTAGTTTATTTATCCTGTATGGTCCTCCCGAGTCTCCTATTTGTAGTTCCCAATCATTGTCTCCCAATCTTTGTTTGCGATCATGCCATACAAACTACATGGAAATAATCTGCTCTACCCCGATTTATGCTGTGACTTGACAATTTCCCTCTTGTATCCATGACATCTATCAAAATGTTGTTTCATTGATCACTGAATCCTTGCATGACTAAATCATTGCATATCATAGCTTCATTCAAGTTGTGACTGACAAGTCTCATGAACCATAAGCTTTATCCTTGTATCTCAGTAGTAGGCGGTTTTTTCTCGGATTAAGACTCTCTCTTAGCTTTGATCATCTTTATGTGAAGTTTATTTTTCAATAATTGAAAAATAATGCATTTAGATCTCTAGATCTAGTCTTGGTGAATCCTACTCGGGTCCACTGATCAAGATCCCAATTGATTTATAATGCATTTAGGCCATCTAATTCTCCTCTTACCTCATACATTACATGGCATATGTTATATCATTTTATTACTCATTGATGCTAAAAACCCCCTACATTCCCCTTACACATCAAAGTGTTGCCTTGTATACGCATGTTGTCAATTAGAAACAAGAGTATACATGTGTTTTCCTTTAGAAACACATGTACATCTCTTTGAATTCGAAAAAATAAAAATAAAAACATATATGATTCCACGTGTGGTTAGGGTGGTTGAAAGTCATTATGGTTCACATAAACTCAATTATGCCAGAATCAACTCCCCAAACCACCTATCTCAAATTATAAAGAAAAGTCTCAAAATGAAGGATGGGGATGATATGCTAATGAAGTGATTACACACTGGAAGAATTGAATCATATTTTCCTTAGGGTTTTTATAGCGTCCTTCGCCTAAGTTTCCCATACATGTTGATCCCTCCTTTCTCCCTAGAGTGAGTGGAAATAATCCTATTTGATCACTTTTACTACTACTTCGATGGAGATTGTGGAAAAATATCTATTAGTGGCCCGAGCATGGAGAATCCAGTTTGGCGATAGAGTCATTGTGCTAAAGATTCATGTATATCTTATTTTTTGGTTGTTTATTGATTGAAATACGAGATCACTCCTCTTTATGTCCCCAAAAGAATTTCTATGCATGATATGGTTTGTCTGTGCATGATGTTTTGTGGAGTGAATTAATATTGATTTATGCAAACCAATTGACTTTGGTTAACCAAGAATTCAATCATTGCTTTTAATATTTATTCCCAATAGTCAAAGGCATTTGAGAAGGGTCTTTGGTTGTCTTGTGTGCAAGTACATAAAATTTATAGGATTGATCAAAAGATAAGCCTTGGAACTATCCACTTGCAAAGTATTATTCAAATGTTAGGATCCGGGTGAGTGCATATTTATACTCTTTGAGTTCAATTTGGTTGAATAAGTAGGAACTTAGAGTATAATTTTCCCTTGATCTATTAATGTCCTGAACCCTAGCTATTACATGAGTTTTTTTTCCACCACAGGCTTAGAGAATATAGTCCCAGTGTTGTAGAAGTACTTCTACAAGCCAAAGCTTTGACAATGCGTTGGTAGGTACATTTGATCGTGCATCGCTTGTGCCATTTCCAAACCTGCCATCAAGAATCAATAACTGTACACTCCATTTCCTACCCTAGACAGGCCCTAGGATTCTATCTCAATGAATTACATGTTCGACTTGAATTCAACCAAGAACGACAACAACTGTGTATTTTTGGTTGTTGACTAGTTCTCTAATATGGAAATTTTAATTCCTTGTAAGAAAAGCATGATGACAGAGGCCACTACTAAGATCTTTTTCGAACATGTTTGGGTTCATTTTGGCCTCCCATGTACCATTATTTAAAATTGATACAAGAAGTTCCTAAGTACCTTTTGGTCCATCCTATGGCTGATGATGGACACTAAGATGACAAAATCGACTTCCTTCCACCACAAAACTAATGGGAAAACAGAGGTGGTCAAAATGATGATTGTGCATATGCTTATAATGTCTAACTCCAAACATCCTCGTACTTGGGATGAGAGAATTTATTATGTTTAACATAGCTACAACAGAACCCTTCACAACTCTATTAGCCACAACCCTTTTGAGGTATGCTTGTGATTTCATCCACTAGCCCCAATTGATGTAGCACTGCCCATTGCATATACACAAGAAGAGTCCTCCCATGCTAAAAATGAGTTTGGTCACGCATCCAAATTTGTTGAGCTGATCTAACACATCAAACAACAAGATCATGATATCTTGTAGATATCCAATGCCAAGTATAAGAAGCAACATGACCAGCATCGGGTTCCATTCCTTCAAGAAACATATTTTCTCGTTTTTGGTTTCCACTTGAAATTGTTAGTGATAATGGGGCTTCTTTCATGTAAAAATAGTTCATTGGATTGTGTCAACAATATAACATCATTTTCTCTACCTCTTTGTCTTACTATCCTCAGGGGAATGGCATTGTTGAGTCAACGAACAAAAAACTGATCAAAATCATCATGCGAATGATTGGGGAAAATCCTAGGGATTGGAAATTACATTTGATTCATGCTTTATGGGTTGACAGTACCACTGCCAAAACCATCCATGGCGAAACCCATTTCATGCTTGTTTATGGGAAAGAAGCTATCATGCCACCTGAGCTTGAGATTGCAACTTACCACTTAGCCTTCTAGACCAAGGAGTTAGATAGCAGCCCCATTGTCCAAATATTTAACATTGTATTATATCTTGAGGATCAAAGGGAGTTTGTACTCGAAAATATGAAAAAGAGGCAAGCGATCGTTAAGGAGAGCCATGATAAGAAAGACAAGGTGAGATCTTCCTAAGTCATCCAAAGAGTATCATTATGTGACTCTTCTCATGAGGACAAGGGTAAGCATACTAAGTTCCAAAAATTATGGCCTGACCCTTTCACTGTCACCCAAAAAATCGGGAATGACACTTCTCGTTTGAAGAACCACCAAGAGAGATTGCTTTCTCATTATATATATGTCTCAATCCTGAAATCTTACTATTGTTCAGATCCCTCTTAACTCTAAATAACTCATATAAGAAAAAAAAATCATTAAAATACACAAAAAATGAGAAAAATGAAAAAAGACAAACATGGTTGCTTCTTGTTTTTTGCTTTGAGGTTTCCTTTACATCATTTAGATTTGTTCTTGCATAGATTATTCAATTCATTTATTTATTTAGTTTCATTTTGTCATTTATTTTATGTCGTTATCCAATTAGTTTCTTGGAGTTTGACGTCTTTTTAAAAACTATACACTGACTATGCGTTGTCTACGTATTGTTTAGTTGTTAATATCTATGACATGATGATGTTTAACCATGATATACAAGAGAGGACATGGTGTGGAGGTAGAAGAACTATCGAGCGGTTCCTAGTGATCAACCTGGGTGTGTTGAATTGTTATTGCTTTCTGTTATTGATTTTCCCATCTCTTCTTCTTATCCCTCTGCTTCACCCATTGTGGAACATTAGCCCTACTCTATTCACTCGTTTCCCTTTTCGGGGATGAATATGATGTACTTGTTTCATGGTTACAGTTTTCATCTACATGTCATGTGGATCAGTTGTTTTCGATTCATCATGTATCCCCATGCCTTATCTTTTTGTTGTTTGTCTGCTAGATGTTGATTTCCAACATCAACATGATTGAAAAGTGTCAAAAAATGATGTCAATGGAAAACACTCTCATCTATGTCATCATCTTATTATCTATTAACCATAGATTCATGCCATAAGCCCTCATTATGCCATGTATTTTGTTTTGTCATGTGCATTATCATTTGCCTCTCGCGTCACTTTTGGAGATTTCCATCATGTCAATACAAGTTCATCTCGTTTATCAAATTACGCCAATTCATCGTGGTTAGGATTTACTGGTTCTCTTCATTATTTATATTGCCATTAATATCCCCCCAAAAAAATTCCCCTAACCCCACTTGTAAAATTTTGCACCAAAAAAAAGAGAAAGGATACAATGTTAAAGTTTCAACCTTTACCAGAGAGAGAGAGAGAGAGAGAGAGAGAGAGAGAGAGAGAAACCATTTTTTAGGAGTCGAGTTTTTTGATGCCCAACCATTAAAATAAAATATCTCATTTTCTTTACACATCCTTGGAATATGTCATAGATATCTTGTGGTTATGCTGACCATTTTTTGTCAACTTTATTAGTCATTCAGTCAATTTAAAGGTCCCCTTGTCCTTTTCGATGAATTATTACGCTAATAGGTGTTTATATCTTATAATTTGGGGTGGACTATCATCTATTCTTTTCCTATATTGAATAAGGATGAGACAAGTGTACTGTCCAGAATGATTTTATGGTCATCGTTCAAAATTAAAAATAAACACTTATAAAAAAATAAATATAAAAAATAACTAGTAGTCGATGCATGGATAACTAGTAGCTTATGCATGGATAACAAGTAGCTCATGCATGGGTAATGTTTGCACTAGAAATTGTACGTAGACTGCAAAAGTATAAGCTAGAACATCCAAAACAAAAAACTAGAAAATGATTTAAATTATGGAAATTGTGAAGGAATCATTTAAGAATAGGGCAGTGAGGTATAAATGACATTGGATGACTAAATCAGAAACTAGCTTTGAAGATTAGGGGAAACGAGTTCAAAATACAAACATAAACCATGTGGAAGTAATCATAAACAGAAAAAAAAACATCCTAAAGATGAATTTAGGTAAGTCCACAAGCTCAAGAACGTTTTAGAATAAAGACTTTTATCAAAAAACGAAGTGGTGAGCAGGGTAATCAAACTGATCATAAACTTAAACTACAACATAAATCAAACATGGCTTATATATATATAGATTGTTCCAAAATTACAGTTTTCAAAATACTCACTAAGAGTCATCCTATGTCCTGGATACAAGAGTCTGAGAACATCTAACCATTTTTAGAAACACCCCCCAGCCTCTTGGCTGCAACTCCCCCTGTACATTGCAGATGATCCAATTTATAGGAAATTACCTACTCAAGAATGTTACAAGCTTTTGGAAATAAAATATTAACAATAAATTGAAAGTAAAAGCAATTTAATTGCAAGAAAATTTGGAATTGTTGGAGCTATTCCCTTCTTTGCCTATTCGGTGAAAACTTTGACTACCACATAATACCCTGCCTGCTTACTAATTGCCCGAAAATATGGAATTGTTACTTATCCTTAATATCTGTCAAATATCCTCCACTTGTATTCTTGGAAGCTCGAATTCTGCCTTGAAAGTCCAGATGTAGCCTTCAAATCAGGGATTGACCCTTTGACTGCTATCCAGAGCTGTCAGGTGTTTAATTCTCCAACTGACTATGTCTTTGGATGCTCTGCCACCTTTCCCTTTCAAATCTGGAATGATTCGATTCATTTGACCCAAAATATCTCTTCGAATTGTGCTCTATCATCTGTTATCTTCTGTATCCTTTTTAAAGCCTTTATATTCTCCTCATGGCTAGAACAATGAAGATTGCCAACAATCCTGCATATCATCTTCAATTTGAAGGTGATCTTCACTTTCATCTTGAGATGAAATCAATGACAACAAATATATAAAAATCAAATCCGGCCCACTTGCAAACATCATCACCTGCAAAACTTCATATAATAACCCATGCAGAATTTATGGCATTTAAAAATCATTTGGTATAGCTGAAGATACACTTAGTGAGCATCTGGACTTCGAACCACTCAACCTCTCACTCAGTTTTATTGTAAATTTTGAGAATGCACTTATAATCTGCATAACAGTTTATTTCTTGAAATGTTCAGTTATTTCTATGCGCACTTGTTGATGAGATCTCACATTCCTGGCGATTTTCATCATTTGAACACCCTACAATCCAAGAGTACAGGCTATGACTTCTCCTTAATGTTGATCTCTCCTACAATTGGACTTTGTGTATTCTCAAATATTTAATATATAACAAAGGCTTGGTGCTCTTGACACCTGAGTGCTTGATATACGAGCTTGAATGCATAAATGGCGTTTATTAATGGAGTGGTAATTATAGCATAAGATGAATATGGTAATTTTAATGGAATCAATGTGGAGAGGATGTGGGAGCGAGAGTGGAATGGTGAGGTGGTTGGATAGGTGAGGTGAGATAATGAGTGGGATAGATAGGTAAGAAAATGAGTGGATGAGGTGAGTGGAATTATTTTTGTAACATATAAAATCAAACTTTATAAAATGATTTTATATTAAAAATTAAATTTCACTAAATGCAATTGAGCCCTGAAAATGGATGAAAGAGAGACAACAGAAGATTTGATGGAATTTGATGCAGGGACTTGATACTTCAACAAAATTAACTTAAGATGACACAAATACCAGGGACTTTGATGAAAATACTATTGGATTTTCTAGCAGCAAAATTTAGCATCTTTCTTTACATCACGCTGTCGGAATCTGAAAATATTTGTGAGACAAATCTGGTACCAACATCGAATCCTTCTGGGGATGGCATAATCCCTGCGATCTGCCAAGAACAAGCAGACCCGTGCCTTATCTAATCCATCTCTACAAGCTGTAACAATGCTCTTCTTACCATTCACTGCAAACTGCAAACTTATAATCTGTCATGTCATGTACTAGTGCCTTGTATCCATTGGGTGTATGGTGTATCCATTGGGTGATGGATTCTTATGGCGTATCCATTTTGTAATGGTCAAAGTTCTTCAAGATATTCACAACGAAGAGATAACAAGCAATTTTTGAAGATTTTCAATATTCACTTGGCCTCCAATGCAACAAAAGCACAATATGCAACACCAGCATCATTCTCAAACCATGAAGATAAGCATCAACAAATTTGGGTACTATGCATTGTTCTAAAGCCTTGGCAGTTGTGCATTCCTTCAGGGGATATGTGTACATAATGAACCTGAAATATTTGAAATATAAAGCTTCAAATGCTTTTACCATCACTGGGAGAGCTTAAACATTCTGCCAGAAGAAGATAACCATTTTTTAATCAATCGTATCCATGTCTGGCAGAGTTTTTCACAATAATTTCAACTCAACTAGATCGGTGTAGCCAATTCCGTCAATTATTCATTGAAACCGAGTAGGTATATGCATACTAGCATTTTTCTTTGATATGATCTGTGCCAGATTCTCAGTATATATACTCAGAA
This sequence comes from Larix kaempferi, assembly GCA_027924585.1. NCBI lineage: Eukaryota > Viridiplantae > Streptophyta > Pinopsida > Pinales > Pinaceae > Larix > Larix kaempferi. The sequence continues at coordinate 13,001,983 of BSBM01000435.1, read as the reverse complement.
TTCTACAATATCTTCAATTCTGTCATGATACCTTCCATGTTCAATGTTACCATTAAGAGAATGCTACCAGCGCTTCATTTTGATATTGCTATCATGGCGCACTCTTAACATGGAGTCTTATGTTGATCTATTGTATTCTCATCTGAGCTATTTAACACCATAATATGCTGAAAAAGAAAACCCGACATAAACAAATTGTACACCTACCAATTAATCCATGTACTGCACACTGAAACGAATGCAAAGTAGAAGTTACACTTAAATTAAAAACCAAATGCTTGCATGGCAAGTTTATTTATACACTTCCCTACTCTGATCAACTATGATGCTACTTGATCAAGTGAAATCATGCTTCCAATGAAGCCATACAAGAAACTGATTAACTGGTAAAATTCTTGATCTGGGTCGAAAAAATGGAGGAATCCATGGCATACCAAAGTGCAGTTTGAAAGGAGAACATAACCAATATCCACTAAACAAGAATGATTTTACATCTGCACCGATCGAAGACTTCAAATAATCAGCCACAAGGTCATAAAAGTAATAAAGAAATACCTTTTCTTGTTGTTTCAGTTGGAAATTGGATTGTCTCTGCATATTTTCTGCTTCATGGTTGTTTTCAATTTCATTTGTCTGCAAAACGGAAGGTTGTTGCAAGCTGTTTTTAATGTTTTGAAAGATTTCCAGTGATATCTGACTAAAAGACATCTGATCCTCGTGATTTATAGCTAGAGTAGACACCTTTTCAGATCCATAACAATTAGAAAAAAATGCAGCAGATGGAACTTCAAAAACCCGATTATTTGCATGTACTCCACTTCCTTGAGAAAACAGATCATTTTGGAAATCATTGAAAACTTGTTATGGAAATCATTGAAAACTTGTTGATGATCATGAGGAACACTTTCATGTTCAATGATTTCTTGATTACAAGCACTCTCATCTTTAAGATTGATAGTTTTTTTTATATAAAAGTTCAAACTCCATACAACATTCCTCATACAGAAAATCATTGCCTTAACCTTGTTTGCAATGATTTTTAAATGCAGTATGAAAATATTTCAGTGAATGAATGCTAGCAACAGGGAGGGTTCTACACCACTCACGAGCATCCCCTTCCAAAGAAAATCTGAACAGTTTAATAAGAACATCCTCGTGGTCAATATTTAGCCTATGCATACAGTCGTGAAAATCCAACAGATGTTCACCAGGATGATCATAATTTATTCCCCCAAATCTCGGAAGGCAATGTTCCCATACTTCTCTATCAGGTACAAGATTTGGAAAACCAGATATATTTGAGAAATCACAAAATTCATACCTCTGAGCAAGAATCTTATCCATTTCGAACCAGTGAATCTCCCGATAGATTTATATGAGATGAAATTGGAGTCGCCAGGTAGAAAATTGCAGTCAAATTGATGTCCTGCCCCTGTCTACCATCAAGAGCTGGATCTGATCATTGCCGTTCTCCCAAGGAAGATAATCTTCACTTCCATCCCCGACAACGACGCCAAAAGATGTTTGCACTAGAAATTGTACTTAGATTACAAAAGTACAAGCTAGAACATCCAAAACAAAAAACTAAAAAAATGGTTTAAATTATGGAAATTGTGAAGGAATCATTTAAGAATAGGAAAGTGAGGTATAAATGACATAAGATGACTAAATCATAAAATAGCTTTGAAAATCAGGGGAAACTAGTTCAAAATACAAACATAAACCATGTGGAAGTAATCATAAACAGAAAAAATATCCTAAAGATGAATTTAGGTAAGTCCACAAGCTCAAGAGCGTTTTAGAATAAAGACTTTTATCAAAAAACGAAGTGGTGAGCAGGGTAATCAAATTGATCATAACCTTAAACTAAAACATAAATCGAACATGGCTTATATATATAGATTGTTCCAAAATTATAGTCTTCAAAATACTCACTGAGAGTCATCCTATGTACTGGATACAGGAGTCTGAGAACATCTAACCCTTTTCAGAAACACCCCCTAGCCTCTTGGCTGCAACTCCCCCTATACATTGCAGATGATCCAATTTATAGGAAATTACCTACTCAAGAATGTTACAAGATTTTGGAAATAAAATCTTAACAATAAACTGAAAGTAAAAGCAATTTAATTGCAAGAAAATTTGGAATTGCTGGAGCTATTCCCTTCTTTGCCTATTCGGTGAAAACTTTGACTGCCACATAATACCCCGCCTGCTTACTAATTGCCTGAAAATCTGGAATTGTTACTCATCCTTAATATTTTTCAAATATACTCCACTTGTATTCTTGGAAGCTCGAATTCTGCCTTGAAGGTCCAGATGTAGCCTTCAAATCAGGGATTGACCCTTTGACTGCTATCCAGCGCTGTCAGGTGTTTAATTCTCCAACTGACTCTGTCTTTGGATGCTCTGCCACCTTTCCCTTTCACATTTGGAATGATTCGATTCATTTGACCCAAAATATCTCTTCGAATTGTGCTCTGTCATCTGCTATCCTATGTATCCTTTATATTCTCCTCATGGCTAGAACAATGAAGATTGCCAACAATCCTGCATATCATCTTCATTTTGAAGGTGATCTTCACTTTCATCTTGAGATAAAATCAATGACAACAAATATATAAAAATCAAATACGGCCCACTTGCAAACATCATCACCTGCAAAACTTTGTGTAATAACCCATGCAGAATTTATGGCATTTAAAAATCATTTGGTATAGCTGAAGATACACTTAGTGAGCATATGGAATTCGAACCACTCAACTTCTCACTCAGTTTTATTGTAAATTCTGAGAATGCACTTATAATCTGCATAACAGTTTATTTCTTGAAATGTTCAGTTATTCCTATGCGCACTTGTTGATGAGATCTCACATTCCTGGCGATTTTCATCATTTGAACACCCTACAATACGAGAGTGCAGGCTACGACTTCTCCGTAACGCTGATCTCTCCTACAACTGGACTTTGTGTATTCTCAAATATTTAATATATAACAAAGGCTTGGTGCTCTCGACACCTGAGTGCTTGATATACGAGCTTGAATGCATAATTGGCGTTTATTAATGGAGTGGTAATTATAACATAAGATGAATATGGTAATTTTAATGGAATCAATGTGGAGAGGAAGTGGGAGCGAGAGTGGAATGGTGAGGTGGATGGGTAGGTGAGGTGAGATAATGAGTGGAATAGATAGGTAAGAAAATGAGTGGGATGAGGTGAGTGGAATTATTTTTGTAACATATAAAATCAAACTTTATAGAATGATTTTATATTAAAAATTAAATTTCATTAAATGAAATTGAGCCATGAAAATGGATGAAAGAGAGACAACAAAAGATTTGATGGACTTTGATGCATGGACTTGATACTTCAACAAAATTGACCTAAGATGACACAAACACTGGGGACTTTGATGAAAATACTATTGGATTTCCTAGCAACAAAATTCAACATCTTTCTTTACATCACGCTGTCGGAATCTGAAAATATTTGTGGGACAAACATGGTACCAACAGGTAACAAGTAGTGACAGAAAATCCATTTAACTAAATAATGTGATTACAACTAAGCATGGAGAACAAGTAACAGATAAATTATTCATGGCACTTAACTTGCGACCTATCGTAGTTCACCGGCCACAAGTTAAGTGGCTATGCTAGGTAAATATGGTGTAAATCCTATATTCCTAGAACTTCTCAAGTGAAACCTCTATCTAAGGAATATTTGTGTTAAGAATATCTTTGGATGCAATGGTCGCTCATCACATTCTTCAAAAATGCATTTACAGATGACGAAGGGAGGCTTTGCTACAATAGTTTCGATATTTATGAGTGAAGGGTTTTTGTGATTGCCATTGAGGCACACAAGACCTTTTATAAGCCCAAAGATATGTGCACTTACATTTTGAGCATCAAAGAAAAATTGAGTACAATTAGCAATAAAGGCCACGACAAATTTTGCAAGGCCTTTGATACTTGCATAGCCCCGACATTAAACACAATAATAGATTTGTAAAAAGAAGAAACAATCTCTCAAATTTGGAACCGGGTGTCGGAATAGTTGATTGCATAAGCTCTCAGTACAAAGAAAAATGTTTAGCACTGTAAGTTGAAGTAAATGATTAGAGTTACAGCGGAAATAACATAGAATAGGTATTTTAAACCTTGATAAGTGATGAGAGTTTTGCTTGGGAGGAATTTTATTTGGTTTTCTATGTGTGCAAATAACGTTGTGGGTCTTTCAACAACCTCTGTTCTCTCCTCCGTTGAGAAGCATTGCCTATGCCATAGTTAAGGGCCTCTCTTGATCTTACATCAAAGAGTCCAAAAAGTTCAGGAAAAGGCTTTGTAGCAGTAAGACAAACTATGATGTATAAGTGCCATCGATTAGCGAAGGAGAATGACACTTGAATTAGTGCCAATTTCTTGGCTTAATTTCATATGTCTATAATGTTTACAAAGCAAAGGTGTATTCGATCATGGCAATATGTTCACTCATCAGAGCAAAAAAATGATGCCAAGTTTACATGTAAAAGGTTTATTGTTGTGCAACACACATTTTCTTTAAAAAATAAAAGGGGAAAGACAATGAAAGCTTTAATGAGACCAAAACATTATGATTCTCTTCCCACACGTATCCAATGCAAAGGGTGGTTGGTGGAGCACGCAAGCAACGACGATGGAAGGAATTTTCACAGGAAGAAGGTAAACGAAACAGGTACAAAACACTCTTAATTGTAACCAACATGTAGGCAAGGGAATTTATTTATTTTTAAATAGTGGTTCATTGTTTGTTAGAGGGCTAGTCCATCGAGAGAAATGCCAACACCTGCTATTCTAGGTAAAGAATCATGGCAAAGGGAATGAGAATGGAAGACATGTAAGATGTCGATTGTTTTCCAGGTTAATGTGTGGTCATTTCCAATTCCCGGTAGCTGCGCAATCCGACAGGTGAACATACAAGCGACGATGAGTCTGATTTCACATACAACGTCTCTCCGAACAATAATATAAAAAAATTGTGTTGTTTTATGAACAGTAGGGTTCGGGACCAAACCCTATGTGCTTTTGAATCTTAAGCTCTAGTTTCCAGACCATATACACAAGTGCCACGATGACCATGGGTTTGTTCGACATAAGAAGGAGCATCATTGAATGTAATAACATCGGATTAGACACTAGGCACACAAGTTGGAGTAGGTTGTTGAAGAAAATTAATAGGGAACCCCTCATAATAGGCGCACAGAGAATATTATTGTTCGACGTAAAGAGGAACAAAAACTGGTAGGTTGGAATATTATTGACTGGCATATGTATTGAAACGTTTGCCTCATGTAGGTGGAATGTTTCTCGGCCAAGAGAACACACAAGATGGTAGTGACTCCCTCAGAAGATTATTCGAAGCTTGTGCACACCATCATGGCTTGGTGTACCACCTTCCCTGTCTAGTGTACTTAGAATCACGCTGGTTGGTTGGCCAAGAAAGTGGGTGTAGTAAATTCTTGAATTGAGGTGTTTTTCTAGGACCAAAAGATACAGGCTCGCTAATTAATCCACAAGCGAGGATGTATGTGTGCTTCTTGAATAACAAAGAGAGGGATTAGAGGGATGTCACACTTGCTACTGTGCAAATTCATGTTAGTCTCGTTTGTAATAAGAGGGGTTTTGTAGAAGGTGTTCTTTGAAGGGCAGGAAGACACTCTCCTAATGAGAATGGAATTGAGGGAGGGGTGTGAGAAAGAAGTCCATTCCAATAGCCTCAAAATCGCACTCAACAAATGTCTCAACCAATGACCATTGGAACAATTGAAAAAACTGGGCTCTTACTAAATGGTAAAAACACCTTCATTAGTTTAGAGATAGCAGGTGTGGGTGGGAGTAAATAGTTTGTTCATTTGGTATGCCTTTGGGTTGCATGGATGTTTAATTTATCATATCCCAGTATTATTAACTAATGGGTATGGATATTCATTTCCAACTACTACTGAAATGCAACACAATATTGAACGATTTGGTGCATACTATAGTAGATAGATTTTGTTTGAGGCCTATGGGAGGTGAGCTATAATGCAAAGATCCCTTGAGCCCAGATTATAATCATGGATATAAGCGCTAATTTAATAATTCCTGGTGGAGAGAGCTTAGGTGAACATGCACACAATGTTTTTGAATGGTTGATGGAGGTATAGTGTTATGCATAAAAAGTATCTCAACCTATTATTTATTTATTGGAAAACAGTTTGTTCATATTACTTATAAAGAGACATGCTCATAATCGAAATCCCGAGATGTTGGTGATTTAAATCCATGGCCCTCATGTTGAAGGTAATTGGTCTCAATCATATATAAGAAATGGCATGCGATGCTCTAGGGGATACACATAATATCCCACAAAAAGAGTCCTCAACAAGAACTAGCTCAAACAAATCATCAATGTTCTTTTTTAAACATGGGAAGAAGTTGTAGAGATTAAATCTCACGATAATTAGAACAGTCGGATGAGAAGCAATTCTTGGACATGTAATCCAAGTCCCAGTGATTTCTTAAGTAGCCTTAGTAGATCATTTGAAAAGATGTAGTAGTTTAAACAAGGAAAAATGAAATGATGTAATGTCTGGACTCCTTAATGCTATGCGCTTTGTCCCCTTCGAGTTTGTTGAATTATTGAACATTAGATTTCCAATACCCTTTGAGCTTCCAAATCCATCCATGTTAGTTTTTTAGAATTTACAATTTGATCTAGGATCTGAACTAAGAGAATAACATGTACAACATATCTACAGCATATCAATCATGGACACAATAATGCAAGCACACAAGAGACATAGAGTTTCACCAGGGAAAACCAAGAAGGTGAAAAACCCCACAACTTCCTCAGAGATAGATAGAGCAATGATACAACCAAAGTACAAGAGATAGTCTTCTCCTAGCAGCTGATCCTCCTCCTCACATGTGCGCCACTTTCTGAGTGATGGAAGAGTGAGTAATGAGATGATCAAATAGAGATCTCCCGATCTCTATTTATACAGACCCTGTCCTGCCAAATAAACCAACAGGGCTGACTTGTCTAACTCAGTCTAATAACCCATGGTTAACTTAATCAGGGCCGACCCCACACATGGTGGTCTAATAACCCATCGGAAAGTTACGACACTTGCGACACTTGTCAATACAAATGACGATGCTTCCGTATAGAGGAATAATAACATCTCTATAGGAGTACAATATACATAGATGAAATACATAGGTGAAATACATTCCGAAGTTACATATACATCAACAATCCAAAATGCTTCATCCACCCTCAGACCCTCTTTAAATACAATGCCAATACAAACACCCAAACATCGAAGGTAAGGAGCAAGTATAGTGGTGTTCCAAAGTATTTTTTTTGTTTTTCTTTCCTCTCATATGCAGTCGTCCAATATCCTAATAGTGCAGCAATGGTAGGCAAGACTACTTATAGGTCCATCCATTAGAGTGAAATCAGAGTGTCTTTCTATCAGAGGTACATTCTATTATTTTGCATATCATTTGTGCTTTTATGTATATTTTAAGGCTAATGCCTTCATGTGTGCAAGTTACCTGAAGACAATCTGAGCATGAGCACATTCATGTTGTCTGGATTTCACCCAGTTGAGCCATGGAATGCTAAGAGAAACATAAGGTCACATAAACCTCCTATCCTCAAGGGTATAAAAATGGTCACAACTGTTATGTATTGAATAACTATCAAATTCCGATTATCAATAAAAATATTTTTGGGCTTGCATGCTTCCTTGTCTTTCGTTTTTGAAGCATTCACTTTTTTTATTCAACTTTTTAACAAACTGTAAATATTAAGGATTGTACGTATCCTTTTAACTTGTACATTCTTGACAAAATTTCATGTTGCATACGCTTAACATTTTGATGGAATTTTTGTGAAAGCAAACTAACTGCTACCATTAGTTTTTATTGATATATAACATAATATTGGTTAATAAGCTAAAAGATTCCATCTTACAAATATGCTCAAACCTACTAATTAATATGTCACATAGTGATTTTTACATGCACGACACACAACAAATTTTTTTACATTTTGCAATTTTAACAGTTGATTTCTACGTACATTTCCACACATTTTATTTGGCCTAATAATCTAACATACAACTTATTTACAATTAGATTACTTGCATGGGTTTCCTTTTCTTAATAACTAATGACTTCATTTTTTTATTCATTAGTTAGTTGTTTGATTTTTATTTCGTCGCAACTAATGATTTTAGTTTGCTTTCATAAATTCTTTACATACTTGTTAATTTAATTTTTGTTTCTCTTATTTCATAGTTTAGTTCAATTGATTATTGTATATATATTTGTGACTAACATTTACAGGTGAGTTAAAACAGAGGGCTCTAAAAAATACCCAAGAATCCATCCCCTCTTCCCCTTGACGAACCCTTTAAGGGTGTTCCTTCACTGTTTTTTCCTAAGTCAATCTAAGCATCAATAGTGTCCATATGTGAAGAAGAAAATGACAAGTGTAATTTTATGGTGGTCGTCTATCGAGAAGAAAACGCTAGTCTAAATTCATAAAAGACACTTGTTATATATATATATAAGGATAAGGTTCAATTTTTGGAAATTTTGGTCCCTGTAGGTGCCACGTGGAAGAGGTATACATGTGGTAGTGTCAACAAAGGTTATATGATCCAAGGTGGCAGCTAGGAAGTGGATTTGATGAGATATCCAATCACATATCTATAGTGGAGATCAATGGACCAAGTTTATTGCGGCTTGTGGATATGCACAGAAGTTAACATATCTCGATGAGCCACAATACCAAAACCACGCTTTACACATGGCACTCACCCATAAACTATGGCTCATGAGAGTGGTTTTAGGAAACCACTTTCTCATTGAGATGAAACCACTTATGTCCAATAAGTGGTAAAGTGACATAGGGTGATGTCATAAATCATGTGACCCACAGTCATGCCATTCTCAAAAGTCGTGCAAACATAATAAAGAGCAACGACTTCAACACTTGGCCTCCATGTACTAGAAATTGGAAAATTTCACCAGTCTTACGTGGCAAATTATGTTCCCCCTTGACCCCCGTTGTGTTCCTTGAGACATCAAGGACTTCCATAATTGGGTTTTGTGGTGATACCATGATTTACAAGAATGTAAATGTTGCACTATGCTATCGGATCGAGAATATGAAAATTTTGAAGTACTTTGAATCTTATTACCTATCAACACCAAATATAATAAAAAAATACAACTCTCCACATATTTTCTTCTACATATCTATGTAGATGGTCTCCGAGATTAAGTATAGCTATAGGAACAATACCAAATTGTGTAAATAGCTAATTTTGGAAAACATTAACTTTAAACTCTGATTTCATAATCGAGAGAGGGTACATTTATTAGAAAGAGTATCAGTGGGAGAATAAATAACAACAATTAGATAAATTCGAAGTGTGTTATATCCTCCCAGAAATTGGACTAAAAAAGGGCTTGTGGTTATAAATTGAAAAAATTGTCAAATTAATCATTTCCAAAAAATCTTATATATGTATGAATTTTTTATTGTAAGTTTGGGAAATAAATTTTAACTAACATATTTGATGTATGAACACATTGTAGATACATGTTACAACAATTTGCTACAAGTCATAAGTTATAGGCTTGCATTTAGCATAATATAGAACATAACTGAAGAAGTTGAAAATGGGAGAAAATGAACTTCCATACAGTCTTGAAGAAGAGGCCAAAGGTCAAAATACCAATGTGGGAAATTAGGAAACAAATTCTAATGGGAACAAAGATAACATTGAACCAATATAGTAGGTGGAGACCATGTAAAGCTTGAGGATGGAAGTAAAGTGTTGAAGAGCTTATAATGAAAGAATGTTGAGGGCTCAGGAGCAGCAAAACTAGATGAATACCTAGCTAATGTAGAGCTTGAATTTATTGTAGAGGAAAATGTAGGTTTGATCTACCTCATTCAATGCAAATAAGACACATAATTTTCGAAGAAGATATCTCGTGAGAGGTCTAGACATTCCAATATTGCCACCAGGAGTCTTGCACATTATCCCTCACCACCTCATACAGTAAAAAGGTCCTATTCATCTAAAAAATCAAGAAGTATCCCAAAAATGTATCCATGTAGACATCACAAAAGAAGACATGTGGAGAAATAGTTACAAGGGGAGATTAGGAAGATTAAGCCACCAACTTAGGAAGTTTGCAATTACAGGTAGTTACATAAATGTACACAGGTTACAGACTATGAAGGCATGTACACATGCACCTCCTCTTCTTTGAAGGCGCGTACCCATGCGACCTCTACTCATAGAAATCATATACACCCCATTTCGAAGAGAAAACCTAATTGTAAGTCTATCCTTTTTGTTGGTTTTTGTTGAGGGTTTGTAGATCTGTTAGTAAGGTGCTATGAGTTTTCGTCATTGGTGAGAGTTTTATTTTTTATTCATTGTTTCTTCTAGTCATTAGCATATCACCTTTTTCTTGCATTGGTGTTTATTTTTTGTTTAAATCATCATGAGTTCAAAGATAGCTTATGTTCTTGAGTTACTTGGTACTAACTATCTTGCTTGGAAAACAAAGATGATTGACCTTATCAGGAGTAGTAATATCTAGCACTTAGTTAATGATAAACATTAGAAACCAACTGACGCCAAAGACTTATCTATATGGGAAGAACGCTATGAGCAGGAAAGAGGACTCATTTGTCAAACTATTTAGATGGTTTATAGGTACATATTAAGGTTGAAGATAGATCGACTGATGTATGGAAAACTTTAGCTTATTTGTATGATAAGTATGATGATGCTTCAACTGATTATCTTGAAAAGAAGATTCATGAGCTTGATCTTAAATATTTTGAAGAATTGAGTTATTTCTTGCTGAATTAAAAACTTATAATGAAAAACTTCATAATTTGGTAAAGATTACAAGAAAATTGATATTACCCTTATTATTCTTATAGAGAAAAAATTACCTTATGGCTTTGATTTGTTCATCCAAACTAGGAATAGGGATATTGAAATTTCTAAGGGATCTATGAAACCCTCCTTTGAATTTTTTTGTAAAGTTTTGATTTATGAGCAAGATAGATTGATTTCATCAGGTCAATTAACTATTGGTAAAGATCTAATGGCACAAAGTAAGAAGAATCCACATATAGATTTTAATAAGAATCCTAAACCATATACTAAGGGTCCATCCCATCACACTTCTAAAGATGGTTCTAACGGTGCTCCTAAAAAGAAAGTACTTAAACCTTGTAAGTATTGTGGCAAACCAAACCACCATGAGAAGAATTACTTTAAAAGGATAAAATACTTTGTTGAAGCCAAGAAGAAATCCTTTGAGGAAAAATAGGTAGCTCTATGTTCCTATTCTATTCACCCAAGTAATTCCTCTCCTTCTGTGGAACGGATTATGTATTCAAGTGCTTCTAAACATATGATTGGTATTGCTTCTTTGTTTTCATCTGATGACACTAATAAGCACACAACACAAAAAGTTTCAACTAGTGATGGTAAACAACTTGTAGTCGTAGGTTCTGGTGTTATTAAAGTTCCTAATGGTACATTGGAAGATATTTTTCATGTTCAAGCATTCCCATCAATTTGATTTCTATATATCGTGATTGTCAAAATGGTTATAAATTTGAAGCATGGCTAGATAAATATGTTCTTAAAGACATTAAAAATAACTTCAAAGTTGTTTCTTCTGGCCTTATTGATCATGAAGCTGCTTTGTTTAAATTTGATGGTTTTAATTCACCTAAAAATCAATCATTTTATTCCTTGTTGCTCACACTAAGGAACAAAGTAAATTATGGCATGAAATATTAGGTGACTTGAATTATGGCAAAATGCAACTGTTATCTAAAATGGTACTTGGCTTACCTACAATTTCTTCCACTAAAGGTGTTTGTGAAGGTTGTGTGCTTGGTAAACATCATAAGGAAATGTTTGATAAGGATAAATCCTATTGTGCTAAAGAACAATTGCAATTAATTCATAATGACATGTGTGGTCCTCTTGAAACCCCTTCTCTATCTCATGCTATCTATTTCATACTTTTATTGATATTACAGTAGGAATAATTGGGTTTATTTGAAATATGAAATTGAGGTTTCGGTGTATTTCAAGAATTTAAAGCCTTGGTTGAAAATTAATCCAGTAAAGGTATTAAGATACTGAGAACTACCAATGAGGGGGATTTCACTTAAAATGAATTTAATGCATACTTATTTAAACATGGTATTCAACATCAAAATATTGTTCCTTATACACCTCAACAAAACAGGGTTGTTGAAAGGAAAAAAAAAAGAACTTTGGTTGAAATGGCTAGATGTATGCTTTATTCTAAAGGATTGCATAAAATATTTTGGGCTGAATTTATTTGTAGTCCAAATCATATTTTGAACAAAGTTCCTACTAAAGCAGTTTTGCATGTTACTCCTGAAGAAAAATGGAGTGGAAGGAAACCCGATATTAGTAACTTTAAGATATTTGGTAGTAAATGTTGGGCTCATATTCCTTATGAAAAAATAGAAAAAGTTAGAGCTCAAATATCACAAATGTATATTCATTTGTTACAATGAGTATTCTAAAGCTTACAGGTTATTTGATCCATCTACCCAAGGTGCCATCATTCAGATGTTCAATTCAATGAAGTCTCTCCACCCCCTATGTTTGTCGAACCTCATGTTACCTTGAATTTGCCTTCATCTTTTGTTACCCCCATGTTGATTACCCCTTCCTCTAGTTTTGTGCTTAATCTAGATCCTATTTCACCTACTTCTTCAAGTGATCCACCTGACCTTTCCAAATATACTAGAGTGATTCCCACTACTATGTGAAAATCCTCACAACAGATCTAAGAGATGATGTATACCTCACAAGAGTAATTATGATTAAGCAGGAAAATAGAAGAAGAGTGAACAATACAGTATAATGAGAAACATAATAATATGGTACAGTAGAACTTAGATAGAAGCAATAATACTTCACACACACTAAGTAATTAATCACAGTATGGACAAATAAATAGTACAATGGTAGAGAGAATTTGAATGCCTAAGGTGGCAATTCGAATTAGCCTCTTAGAGTGATCATAAGATCAATAGAGTGTCATCAGAGCACAACTAGGTGTCCTCATGATCATCGGAGCACAACTGGAAGTCTTCATCATCATCAATGGAGTCATCAATGCTCAAGTAACTGTCAACCATCAGTCAAACTAACTCTGGTAGGTGTAACTGAGTGTAACTGAGTGTAATTGACTGTAACTGAGTGTAACTAAGTGTAACTGAGTGTAATTGACTGTAACTGACTGTAACTGAGTGTAGCTGACTGTAACTGAGTTTAACTGAGTGACAACTGGACTGGTAGGTGAAGAAGGGCGAGTTGCTCCCTAAAATCAAGGAAGAAGGGCACATTAAGCAACTGGAGGGCTAAAACTGAATAGTGAGAAGCTCCTGGGGGCTGGCTAACTGAGGGCTAGGTGCTAGACTGATGACTGGGATGCATGCAAACCCTAAAGGTGCATGCATGACTGAAAATGTAAATGATCAAAATACTGGTGGGACTAGGATGGAGTATAGGAATATCCTAACATACTATTCCTCTTCCAGTTTGGGTTGGGAAAACACTTGAATCTGGAGGTTTTAAGGTATTCCATCTAATACTCGATGGACTAGATCTGACTTTGCTCTTATGACTAAATTATTAGCCACAAATTATCCTTTCACATGTGCTCAAGCTAAAGACAAACCAGAATGGGAAAAAGAAATGATTGCAGAGTATGACTCCTTAATGAAGAACACAACTTGGACTCTTGTTTTCCTTCCTCCTATAAAGAATTTAGTTGGTTGTAAATGGATTTATAAAACAAAGTTTACTATGGAAGGAAAAATTGAAAAATATAAGGCCTGGATAGTAGCCAAAGGTTTTTCTCAACAAGAAGGTAGAGATTATACTGAAACCTTTGCTCATGTTGATAAAATGAACACTATAAGAACCATTATTTCTCTTGTAGTGTCTTTTCAATGGGAAATTCACCAAATGGATGACAAGAATGCTTTTTTAAATGATAATCTTCGAGAATAATTTTACATGCAACAACCACCTGGTTTTATCACTTCTGAAACTTCAAGTTTGGTATGCAAAATGAACAAGTCTTTAAATGGTCTTAAAAAAGCACCAAAGGTTTAATATGAGAAAATTGATATTTTTCTTGAAGAATGGTTTCTAGCGGTGTATATCTTATCCAAATCTATATGTTAATTTCTTTGATGATGATGTCCTCATTGTGGTTCTTTATGTGGATGATCTAATCCTTACTAGAATCCAACTTTCATTAATTCAAGAATTGAAAAATGATCTCAAGCAACAATTTCAAATGACAAATTTAGGCCTATTGCACTATTTAGTAGGTATTCAAATTTTGCACATGGTTGATGGGATCTTCCTTTCTCAACCTAAGTATGCTTCTGATTTACTAGCACAGTTTCATATGAGTGATTGTAAGCCTTAACCAACACCATTTCAGTTTGGGGTAAATTTAATTGTTGATTGTGACACTCCTCTTTATCATCAGCTTGTGGGAATTTTGATATGTTTGACACATAGTAGGCCTGATCTCTCTTTTGTTGTTAGCATGGTCTCTAGATTTATGCAAAATCCTAACGATATTCATTGGAAAGAAACCAAGAGAATTATCAAATATATTCAAGAGGCATTACATTATGGTGTTTTCTATTCTAGTAAGGCTTTAGTTTCACTTCTTGGTTATACATATTCTGAATGGGTAGGGGATACTACAGATGCAAGATCTATTGCAGGGTACATATTTCAGCTTGGTTCAGGTCTAATTTTATGGTCCAATAAGAAGTTAAGAACACTTTCTCTTTCTTCATGTGAAGCAAAGTACAAGGAAACTAAAGAAGCAGTGTGGATCCAACATATTCTTACCAAGATTGGATTGGTTCAGAATTCACCTACTGAGTTAAGACGTGACAACCAGAGTGCAATTCAGCTTGCATATAATCCAATGTATCACTCCAAGACCAAACACATTATCATTGATACTGATTATATCCGAGATCTTGTTCCAGATGATATTATTTGTCTAAAATATTGTCCCACAGAACAATAAGCAACATATATCTTCACCAAATCCATGGCAGAGGCGAAGTTTATGCATCTTTGCAACTTATTGGGAATGCAAGAAGTTTCCATCAAGGGGGAATGTTAGTGTAATGACATCTTCCTCTATTTATGTATCTCCCTTGTCATCATTAAGGGGGGATGTTGGATTGTGTAATGATGTCTAGTGAGATGTTATGATGTCCTAACTAGCAAAAAAGGCATACGTCTCTTCATAACTATCTATCTTATGTAAAAGGAGTTACCCCACATGCATCATGGAGTAAAATTCTTCTATTACCATTCTTTACATAAGAGAGCTGGAAAAATATTTATCCTCCATGTATTGTGGGATGTAAATATTCCATACCTCTAGCTATATAATAGAGGTGAAGGAGACCCATTGGGGACATGAAAATTATTGTAAACAATATTGTAAAGTTGTGTTGTGAAGCATAAGTGGGAGTGCTCAAGATTGTAAGAGTGGAAGTTTCCTGGAGAATAAGAAGATCAAGCCTTCATGTGGATGTTTCCCCATTTGGGGTTTTACCACATAAAATTGGTGTTCTCTTTTTTCTCTTTCCCCTCCTCTCTTGCACTTGTTATTGATTATTTCATGCTTGTGTTGATATGAGATTAGACTAGTAAGGTTTTATTTATTGATTTACATGTTAGTAATCTATTGTTGTATGTTAATGCATATTTCTCAATATTCTAACATAAGATTACCCAAATTACCTAGTCTAATAATTTCCTTATCATTTGAAAGCAATCAAGAAATTATGTAATCTACTCTAGTGTAGTCTAAAAGGTTGTTGGTTGCCTTGCGGCCCAAATCCTAGAAGCGAAACTGTAGAAATGTTTTTTCCACCTACTTAAACTAGGTGTTATAATTACTAACAAAACAAAAACATGTGGTTATTTTGTTAATTCCTTAGAAATTGTGAACAACCACGTGGACTGAAATGGTGAAGAAAGAAAGATATCTAAATACAATTCTACTACAGTCACACAAGTATTAGTGCTCGTAGTCGAGTGACTATGTGACCTGAGAGTTATAGTTATTGCACGAGAAAGTAGTGTAATGAACTAAACATACAAACTAAGTGACAGTGTGGGATTGGAGCTACAATGGTCATGAGGTAAAACAATGAGACTAAAAGAAATATTGATCTGAGAGACAGTCCGATTGTTGAAGGAATAGCCATGCAAGTTCATTTGGAACAAACATCGAGTACTATGTTTGCTGAAAAAAATGAAAAGAAAATGGTCTTCATACTACAAAATTCACTGGTTAGGGATATGAAAATCGAGGTTATTATCCTACAACAAGACCCAAATTAGTAGAAAGAAAGTAGACAACCTATAGATGAGAAAATGAAATAAAAAAACAAAGTGGGGTTTCCAATTCTATTGTGGGAAAAATAGCTCAATAGCGAGCTAAATATCCTTTCCTTGTAGGTTGCAAACAACACAATAGATTATGAGTGGATTAGTGTGAAAAATGCTATAGCATGGAAGCAAAGAAACAAATACAAAAAAACATGGGAACTATTTCAAGAATTAAACTTGTAAAAATGACATGAAAACAAACACAAGATATGGGCTTCAACCAAATTGCATATGTCCAATGGAAAAACATGTATACAATGGTATCAACTTGAGGAATGTAGCTTCCAAAGGGGCAACCAACACTCCCCGTTAGGAAGAGTCTTTTTATCTCTCTCTAATTGTTCTCGAACTCACTTGGAATGATGAAGAAAAACACTTGCTTCTTGAAGATGAAGTCAAGGGAGTTTGAAATGCTAAGGAGTGGTAAGCATGTGGATGAAAGAGATGTCTTCCAAAAAAAATCTTGTAGAATAACCTTGTCTAACTTTTTTCTTGTAGAATGCATGCCCATGGATTCCTTGTACAGCCAAAATTGAATTCAAGTCTTCAAAGAATTAGTTCAAGATGTGAATGCTCATCTTCCTAAAGTGGCTTCTAGGTACAAGGATAGGGATAATAAATGACCAAGTACATGGTATAAGTCAATTTGAACCTCTTTGGCACTCAAATGTAGTTGGGAAGCTTAGAATGTGCTACGAAATTTCTGATTTTTGCCTTTTGCACAACCACATCGGTATCAAATGATTTTCCACACAATGTCATTCGGGTTTTTCCTTTATGGAATTGCATGAGTTTGAAAAAGTTTAATTGTGCATTAATAAATTCATTCCTCATGTACCTGAATGCGGTTGAGTAGACTGAGAAGAGATAGTACTATGATGACGAAAGACTGGGTTAATGGGACAAGTGGTGGAAAACAGATGCCACGGGGTCTTGATGCAACTGCCTGCATTGATTACGTGAGGCACGTTAAACTTGGTGGCAAGTGGGAACTTCCCCAGGCACAAGGAGTTCATGGAGGAAGGGGTGAATGGTTCTAGTTTCAGAGATGATGAGAGAGATCTACTGAGATGAGACACCCTTGACATCATGTGTAATCAACAATCTAAGTGGCACAGGTACGAAGATGTGGAGAGACATTGTATGGGAAATTCAATACTCATGGGAATGTGAGGAACTAAGGACCTACATGTGTTAAGGGATCTAAACAGGACATCTAGTGTTGGTGGTTAGATACAGAATAATGGTGATTTTCATTACATGATTGATGTCAAGGATGGGAGAGTTAATGCTGATGGATGTTCCCAATGTTGGGCAGATGAATTTAATGAGCTCAGCTTGATCAGCCATCAATGGATCATTTGGAAGACATACAACCACAAGAAATCCACAATCATGGATATTTTTGGGCATTCAAAGGAAAATTTTGTGCTAGATCTATAGTACATTTACATGAGGAAATAAAATATTACAATGAGGCATGGTGGAGACAAGATTGAGGGTGTTGATATAAATAAGACTAATTGGAAAAGATACCACAATGCCCCTTATGTTTATCAATTGCCTCCTTGGGATAACCTCCCTATTGTAATCTATCACATCCCTATTCCTTATCGCTACAGAGAGAAGTCTTTCTGGTCTATGGCAGTGCTAAGAGGGTGTTGGGAAAAAGGTATCAGTTTTTTCCTGAATATGGCCCCTTGTGAACATGCACGTAGCAGGTGAGGTTGGTCGAGCAAGAGCTCCCTAGAGAAGTATCACAATAAGGAGCTTCATGCTCATCATTTAGATGTGTCATCGCACATTGAGCAAACTATGGAGGATTTGGAGACCAGGGCGATGGGACATTAGTCTCTCCCAAACTCTAGGCCTATTCCTTACTTGGAAATTAAAAAAATCACTTGCCCAGGTTCTGTTAGGGCAATAATTTTGAAAGCTAGAGGTAATTAAGCTCACTAGCCAAATTCGGGAGAATTTAGACCCTATCCACCATGATCTATTGGATGATGTGGTAGATATGGAGGAAATTGCACTCTAACTTGAGCCTAAGATGCAGAAGTAGGAGTTGAATACTAAAGTGGGAACCTCATATAAGGACAACTTGCCTTACTGATGGGTATTGTTTGTTACTTCTGGGATTTAAGGGTCTCTCTTTTTGTTGTTTTTCCATAGGTAGTTATTCGCTTGATAATAAAGGTACTAGGTATTCTAGGTAATTTTGACAGAATAGGACTTGTTTTAACTTCTTTTGACAAACCGGTTTCCCACCATGGGCAGGTCACTTAATAGTCTATTGTAACATTTATAGAATAGTCCTGGACTTATGATGTGATATTCTGCATATAGCTTGAATGATCTCCTCCTCCTCGGAGGGAGGTCATCCAACAATTTTGTACTCTATATGTGTTTATATTAATAGAAGGTTCTACACTAGATTACAAAATAAAAACTTCATTCCACATGTTGATTTTTGATGAAAATGAATATTTTAGGAGTTGGGTGATGTATGTTGATAATGCATTTCCATAACAAATGTCAAAATGTCATATGTGTGAAATTTAAGTGATAACAATAAACAATGCGACTAGGGAAACATGAGCTTGTCCACACAATCAATAGAGTGCATGTATTACTTAAATGTATACACCACTAAACTTCATCAAGATTTTGCAGCTAATCCTCATAATGAATAGCTCCTTCAAAACCAACATTTAACCAAATAGTTGAATCTTCAAATCTCTTCTGTGAGATTTTATTATTATTTTATTATTGAGGACTAACTATGTTTCTAAGTGCATGGATAGTGATGTCCTTGAATTATTATTCTTTCTCAATTCAAATGGAAAAACTTGCAATTGCATTTTTTCAGTTGATATTTATGTATCACATATGGTTAAGCAATCATTCTCTCAATACTACAACATGATTAAGATACATGTAACAAAGTAACCATCCATTGGTGTTTATAAAGATTCGCTTATAGTAATCAATACATTTTACCATTACTTTCTATGTGTGGCAATGTTTTATATGGTGAATAAATGTAGTTTTTATATTTGGTTGTGTTTGAAATATTCAGTAATACTTTAAAAAATTTATGGTATTTCCATATAGACAAAAACTAATTAATGAAAGATTTTACATTGATTGATTTGTAGGTCCAATTATAGAAATTCAATGTGTGTGCGTGTGTGTTAACGGTACAAAATTTGTCAGATTTTATTATGTTGAAATATTTTTTTGTCCAAATTAAAGTGGGGTTTGTGAAAAATACAATAATAAGAAATTCAATTATGAAATTGTGTTCAATATCAAATAGTTTGGATAAACATTTTGAAAAATAATAGTTAATAATAATTATGATTGTAAAAACACAATTTTTGTCCATAACTTCATAAAAACTAATTTATAAAATAATTAAAATATTTATATAATTACAAAGACTTGTAATAATGTAGAAACACAATTCTTGTGAATAACTCCATGAAAAATATTATATTAGACAAAGAAAATATTTATATAATTACGAAAACATAATTAACAATCCCTTTGAATAATATATCTTGAAAGTGATACATATTAAAATAATATGGTAACCGTGTAGGGTAATCATCTTTGATAAAGAGTTGAATGTTTCATTAATATAGTTAATGAAATAAAGATTTTTATTAAGAGAACATTGTTAAAAGGAAAATATGCTCTATTAGTTTTATGAGAAGTTTTTCAAAGGCTACACTTTAAAGCCTTTATCTTTTTTTTCTTTCCTTATTTTAAGGATTCAGTATGAGAAGTTTTTCAAATGTTACACAAAATCACTTTAAAGATTTTATCTTTTCTTTCTTTCCTTATTTTAAATATTCATAATTTTTTCATACCAAATAAATTTGAAAAAAGTTTTTTTCTTTTATATTTATACAAATTGAATCCATTTCAAATAAATTATAATAGATTTATTTTAATTTTAGATTTATTAAATATCTAAAAAAATTAAATATTTTTGAGGTGTAAATTTGTTATCATTATTTAAAATAGGTTTAGGTTAGTTATAATTTCATTTAACTTCTTAAAATTCAAAACTCACAAATAATCCAAATATAAATATATTAAAATCTGATTTTGATTGTTGTTTAGATATTTATATTTGCATTGTTACTATATTTCTATATAAATACAATATGTCTATTTATTTATAAATCTTGTATCTTTTTTTATATATCTTTCTCTATACTATAATTGTCATATTAGATATGCTATCAAATCTCTCCCTTTCATATATAAATATATTTTTGTTTTTATTTGTATCTATATTTTATTAACATATATTATTATTGATTAAGTGTGATATTTGTTGAAGCTCACATATGATGATGTAAGAATTACCTATTTGATAAATGTGATAACATCTTTATCATACTTGTAGATGCATCTCACTACTCTCAATGCAACCACATATGATTATGGATAAATATGGTAACATCTATATCATATTATGTTGTAGATGCACCTTGCTATTCTCCGCGCAACCAACATAGATCCATCTCAACTCCAAATCTATCAAGCATCGGGGAATCAAATATCTCGAGGTGTAATTTTTTTGACCAATTAAGATGGATCTAGGCTGGTCATAATTTCACTCAACTCCATGGAACCCAAAACTCACAAACCATGTAGATATAGATATGTAGAAATACAATTATGATTATTGTTAAAATATTTATATGTAAACCATTTATCTATCAAATATCTCTTTTTTCTTAATATATATTAAGAAATATTTTTTTATTATATTATTAATTATATTTGATTCATATATAATAATATTATTATTATTTATGATAAATATTATATTTTTCTAATGCCTAAACATTACCCACTTGACATGTATTGTTAATACTCTGCATTGGGTTTTTTTTGCAAAAATGGTAGAAAACAACGGCAAATGAGGCGATTCTTTAAGCAACCACGACTTGGAGTCAAGATGGTTCTTTGGAATCATCCCAGTACCAGCCAAGTATAAAAAAAGTGGGAACCCATTTTGTCTGTGTACGATGGTTGTTTTTGAATGCGTTTCTTATTTGTTTTTTACTGTTTCAGTCCATTTTCTACAGTAGCAGGAAATACTATTTTATCTCGGTCCTATCATTCTTGTATATTTGGTTGGTCCTGGCTAATTTTAGCAGTCCCGACCATTCTGTTGTGACATATAGTTGCTGGGGAGTGCTATATGATTTCTTAGCTAAGACTGCAGAGCATCCTCTTTTAACGGCCCCCATTTGCTATAGTTGTGGGGATTACTATTTTATCTCTGTCCTTTCATACTAGTTTATTTGGTTGGTCCTAGCTATTTTTAGCAATCCCGCACTT
The DNA here is from genome assembly GCA_027924585.1 of Larix kaempferi. Lineage (NCBI taxonomy): Eukaryota > Viridiplantae > Streptophyta > Pinopsida > Pinales > Pinaceae > Larix > Larix kaempferi. The sequence continues at coordinate 12,980,044 of BSBM01000435.1, read as the reverse complement.
ATAGTACTGTCATATTTCTGCTGAGGGAGTTTTATATGTTTTTTAGCTGTGACTGCAGCATATCCACTTTTATCGGCCTTGACATGTTTTTTTTCCAAGGGTGACGGTGGGGGAATAGTACCCTTGTTATTGTTTTTACTGAACCGTATGCGGGGTGTCATTTTCATTGGACAGGTGTCTATTTATCTGTATCATGGGTCAACATCAAACTGACTTTGGTTTTGGTTCCCCCCATGTTGGTCAGAGTAGCTCGCTTCTTCACTGTGACAAGGCACAAGGAGGGTTTAATAGCTCTAGCGTTGTGGAGTCTTGTTCCCTAGGTACTAATCCAAACCCTGCTGCTGGATGGCCAGGTCGATGCAAAGGGGCAAAAGCTCGGAAGAGGAGGCTTCATAAAACCCTGAATGTTTGTGAAGGATTAGAACGTTTCTCCATCCCCGTCGACACTAATTTGGAACGCATCGAAATGCTTACCTCCCGTGTTGTTGTTGGTTGGATGGAGTATACAGCAGGTGACCAAAAAGACTTAGTGGAATGGGTGCGAAAGAACTGGATGCCTATTGTTGGCGACATGCCGAGGGTATTATAGCTCATAAATGGATGGCTCATGTTTATTTTTTCAAAATCGGAACATGTGGGCTTAATCTTAAAACGCTTCTGGTATTTCAAGGAGGGTTCAATGTGCCTGAAGAAATGGCATATATCTTTTGACCCTGTGAGGGAAGTTCAGGGTATTCGACACCTGTGGCTACTTATACTTGGGCTACCTATTGAATTATGGACCGAAAATATTTTGATTGGGATTGCAAATACGGTCGGCAAGTTTGTATGTTTGGACAACTGCTCTCTGTATGGGTTCGATAGACGGTCCGCAAAGGTGATGGTGGCTTTCGAAATGGCACGGGGTCTTCCAGCGGAGGTTGAACTTGTTTGGGGAGACAAGACTTGGCGACAACGTCTTGACTATTTTCGGGTACCTTTTAGGTGCTTCAGATGCCAACAAACTGGGCATATCAGGGCTCGGTGTCCTGAACTTCAACTCTCGGCTTCTCCCAACATTCCTAATACTCCTACAAATATTACAGAACATTTGGATAAATCCCTCACTGCTGGGTTGCGCCCGGTGGTACCTGGTAAGTCAAAAATTCCTGTGATTCTAAATTATCCTGATTTTTCTAGTGAAGAAATGAAGGTGATTATTGATGTCGATATCACTCTGTCTAAAAAAATTGCGTCGGGAGATATAATTTTGAATCTGGAAGGTATGGAGGTTTCTCCTTTGACCCATGGGAATACCACTTCTGATAAGTCTAGAGTGTGTCGTGGTCTCTTTGGGGAGGGGTCTTCTGTGTCGGGTGATACTTTGCCGATTGATCCTAGCCCGTCCCTGGATATGCCTAATATTCCTGTTCAGGATGTGGGATGTGTTGATATATGTACTGGTGAATCCTCCTATTTCTGAGACTCGTCGAAACCATTAGCCCCGGGTTTGGAATCCTCACACACAGTTGATGTGTCATTGTTTGGGAACGCTGGTTTTGATTCTGGGGGGGGATGATTCTATTACACCTCTACCCATTTTCTCCAAAAATCCGTCCTCAAACCCTCTTGTGCAACCTTTGAACTCTGCTAGATTCAGGAATGTTACCCTGCGGAAAGCCCGAAGACAAGGACGGAAGCCGGTTGATATGGGTGGGGATGAACTCCATGGGAATATACCCATTTCTGATAGAATCAATTTGTCGGAGGGAAATTTAGGAAGTTCAGATAATGTTGGGGGCCTTAGAGCATCTTCCCCCAGGGCCGGGGTTCCTTAATGTCAATTTTCTCATTGAATGCCCGGGGGTTGGGAAGGGCTGTGCGAGCTAGGGTCCTGACCAACCTAATTACTACCACTCGCCCTCGTATTTTACTGCTACAGGAAACTATGTGTGATGTTGAGGTGGCTATTGCAATTGCTGGTATCTTAGGGGGCTGGGAAGTCTCAGCTATCAACTCTAATGGCCTATCCGGTGGTTTGTTGGTGGCATGGGACCCCCGTTATTTCTCCTTTATGGTTTACAAAACTCTATGGGGCATTCTACTGGTTGGAACATGCATGGATGGTGACTTCCCTATTTCTATCTTAAATTGTTATGCACCATATAAGAATCGTGAACGATTCTGGATTGGTTTACAACATTCTAGTCTCTTGGCTAGGGAACATCTAATTGTGGCTGGCGATTTAAATTTTACTATGCTGGCTCAAGAAGTATGGGGTAAAAATGCAAAGGTTGATGAACTGGCAAACTTTTTCTCTGATTTTCTAATCCAAAACGATCTCATTGATGTTTGTACAGGTGTTTATTCACCTACATGGTATAATGGCAGAAGGGAGGATGAGAGCATTTATAAAATACTTGATAAGTTCCTGGTTAAAGCCTTACTATTGGAGACATGTGGCTGATATCGTTCTTGGGTTGGAAAACTCAAAATCTTAGACCATTGGCCGGTCTACTTGCAGCTTGATGAGGATACTCCCATGCGAAATTACCCTTTTAAATTTGACAGCACATGGCTGGCCTGTGATGCCTTCAATGAATTTGTTAAGGATGTATGGTAGAATTCAGATACTGATGGGGAGGATAATCCTGTGGATGCATTTTGTTATAAGTTAAAAGATCTTAAGGGAAAAGTCTCATGGTGGATCCACCAAAGAAAAGAACAGGACAAATATCAGTTATTGAAGGTCGAGGCACAGCTACAGTTTCTGTACTCTTTATTATTGGAAAATCCTCTTGACATTCATAATTTTGAAAGCCTCAAAATATTGGAAACTGAGAAAGAAAAATTATACCTTAAAGAGGAAAATGAATGGCATTTAAAGAGCAGAGCCATTTGGGTTCAAGCTGGAGACAAGAACACGAGATTCTTCCATACTTATGCATTTGTCAGGCGAAATAATAACACCGTTTGGAAAGTTGCTAATCAAGAGGGTATGGAGGTCTCGGGTGAACTGGAACTACAAGCTCAGGCAAAAAGACATTTTGGATGCATCTATTCTGATGAAAATGATTGTGATTTGCTATCACAACTTTAGGTTGCACGAATTTATCCAAAGTTTTTTGATGATGATGAGGCTGATGCATTATGCCGGGAGGTAACTTTGGAAGAAATTGAAAGCACCCTTAAATATTTTGCAAGGGAGAAAAGCCCCGGGCCCGATGGCTGGTCCATGGAGCTTTTCATACATTTTTTTGATCTCATGGGAAATGATCTTTTGCACATGGTTGAATATACCCTAACACATGGATACATCTCGGGTGCATTGAACTCTACATTCCTTACACTCATTCCAAAGATTAATGATCCAAAGTCATTTGGAGACTTCAGGCCCATTTATTTGTGCAATCTTACATATAAATTGGTGTCTAAGATTATCGCGGCATGTTTGAAACCTGTCTTCTCAAAATTTATATCTCCGGAGCAATTTGGTTTCCTTCAAGACAGGAAAATACATGATGCGGTTGGCATTACACAGGAGCTACTTCATACTGTCAAATGCAAGAAGCGAAAAGCCATTCTGCTCAAAATGGATTTAGAGAAGGCCTATGATAGGGTGAATTGGGACTTCCTTAGAATAGTCCTCATTCAGATTGGGGTTCTAGCCCTTGCTATCAGATGGATCATGGCATGCATAAACACCATGAAAATTGTTGTACTGGTCAATGGTACCCCTACTTCTTTTTTTGGTTGTTCTAGGGGTATTCGGCAGGGTTGCTCATTGTCACCTATACTATTTCTATTGGTTATCGATGGACTTAGCAGATTGATTTTAAAAGCAAAGTTGGATGGGCGGATTAAAGGGTTGCAAATTTCCAAAGATTTATACGTTACCCATGCATTGTTTGTTGATGATGTACTTATTGTTGGCTCAGACTCTGTGGAAGAATGGAAGGTGTACCATGATATCACAAATCTGTTTTGTAGGGCAACTGGTATGAAAGTCAGTTTGCGTAAGTCTTTGCTTTTTGAAAACCTTGTTGAACCAGACCAAATGAGAAGTATCCAATCTTTCATGCCATATGATTGCCATAATTTGGTTGACGGTTTTACCTACCTGGGGTTCCATCTAAAGCCAAATGGCTACCTCATCAAGGATTGGCTCTGGCTGATAAGAAAGTTTGAGGCGCGTATTTCATACTGGACATATCGCCTTCTTTCTATTGGAGGAAAGTTAACATTGCTCAAAATTGTTCTTATTGGAACATCGGTATATTGGTTATCCCTATTACTTGTGCTGTGTTCTGTTATCAACTCATTGAGAAAAATCATGTTCAATTTTTTATGGACTGGGGGTATGAGGAAAACAGGTTTTACTTTGGTTGGTTGGGAGAAGATCTCTCTCCCCTTTACTTCGGGCGGCTGGGGGATAAAGGACCTATCTATCTTCAGTGTTGCTCTTCGTTTGAAGAGTCTTTGGCGGGTCGTATTTGGACATTCTCTCTGGTCGAGAGTGATACACTAGAAATATATAAAAAAAAAGGTTTCTCATTGGCTATAGCTGGCTAGGAAAACTGTGAGAGGGGGTTCACCGGTTTGGACGGGCTTTATGAAGGTATACTGCTGGCTGGCGAGTGAGATTTGCTGGAAAGTCGGTAACGGACAGGAGGTGGCTGTGGGGATCGACCCTATTATGGGATTGAAGGGAGAATACCAACTCTCACAGGAGCTTCTAAGGTTATTGAGAACCGCTGGCTGGCGAGTGAGATTTGCTGGAAAGTCGGTAACGGACAGGAGGTGGCTGTGGGGATCGACCCTATTCAGAACTATTGGCTTTCTGCAACGGAGTTACATCTTCCAACTAATTATACTGTGGAATGGGAAAACTATGTGTTAGCATTGAATATGGCAGGTGTTCGTCTCTGTAGCGAGGATGATGTGGTGGTATGGAGCGGAAACGAAGCATCGGGTAAGGTGACTGCCTCTACAACTTATAATTATATTATTAAGAGGCGGTGTATCTTTCCAAATCAGTGGTGGTATAAGGCAATATGGTATTGGCATTTTCCATTAAAGCTCAAGTGTTTTTTCTGGTTTGTGCTTATGGATAAGCTAAAAACTTGGGACAATCTTGCAATAATGGTTGGATTGGCCCAAACCTGTGTATTTTATGTTTGGAAAATGCTGAATCTTCTTGTCATATATTCCTGGACTGTGCTTTCACAAAAAAACTATGGGATAAGATATATATACACTTCGGGATTTCTGTTGTGTGGGAAGGTAATACCATTGAGGCTGGTATAAAATCATGGATGATAAAGTGCAGACCATTTTCTACTCTGCCGATATTTGCATGCTGGGCTATTTGGTGTGGCCGAAACAAGGTTTTATTTGAAAACCAAGTCCCTTCACTGGATCATACTTTTAACATTTTCTTATGTCAATATCTTTTATATCCACATTCTGAACATGCTCCTGGTAAGAGGGATATTGGAATTTTTAAGCCTACATACAGTGATCCGGTCTTATTATTTGATGGGGCAACCAATATGGGAAATTGTGGTATTGGGGGGGTCATATTTCTCAGGGCGGAACACTTCTACAATCTCTGTATGAAATGTGGAAGAGGGACAAATATGAAGGCTGAATTCTTAACATTGTGGTGTGTCATCAGAGTGGCAAATATCTTTGGGTTGGCAAATGTAAAAAATTTCGGTGACTCTAGAGTCACTATCAAATGGGCGAAGGGAGAATATGAATTGAAGGTTTTAGAACTGGATTATTGGTGCAACCGCATCAGACGGGAACTGAACACATTCAACAACTATTCTCTGGAACACATCTACAGGGAATATAACGCACAGGCAGATCAACTTTCAAAGGCTGCATTGGATGGGGAGGAAGGCATTCTTCATTGGGAAGAATATTGTGAAAATTGCTTGATAGACTCTAGCAATTTGTTTTTTCTGTTTTAGATAGGTGATAGTTTCGCTAAAACTTTTTGTTTTTACTGATTCTCAGATTTTGGGGTTGGATTATGTATAACAGCTAGAATATGTGATCATAAACATTTAAAAGTTCGCTTCTTGAATATCATAGACATTATGTATTATTTGATTTAGTCATGAATATCAATGGTATGCTTTTTTCGTAGGAAAAAAATCTCTATTACATTAAACTTTAAAATTATCTTACTATTTTCGATGCACCTACATATAATAATATTACTTATATAAAAATGTGACATCATCTCTATCACACTAAGTTGTAAATTCACCTCCTTTCGATGCACTCAAAATTCCTATATTATTCAATATTACACATATTGAGCCATTTCAAACAAATCTTAAATCTTATATTATTTTAAATGAGCATATTTGTGATTGACTTGGTCAATAGTAGTAAAGAAAATGTAGCCAATATAATCGGGGTTTTCTTATTTTAATCCTTTTATAATACTTAGCTTCTCCCCTAGGGAGGGGAGCCTTTGATTTTTTTAGTTTAGATATTCCAAACAAACATATTAAATAAACAAAGCGAGTGATCCTATGAGATTTCGTTCAATGTAAACAGATAAGGATGCCATTGTTTAGCAATGTCCAATTTTATACTTTCCACATGCCATTTTTTTGGAAAGATCCAATTTCATACTTTCCATAGTGGACATCAATCAATTGTTTTATTTTCCCTTCTTGTGGGAAAACAAAGCACACAAGGATACTATGACCAAATCATTGAGTCAAGAGAGGATAAACACAGGAATAACACCTAAAAAATGGCACCAATCAAGCATCCATTAATAACAACGTAAGGGGTCCACTCCAATTTATACAGAATCTCTAGGGCTCCATGTCAAAATTTGATCCATTAGACAATCCATGCCGGTGTGGCCAAGAGTATTGGGTACATACCTTTATTTATTTTTAAAAATGTCTTAACTATTTTAGTGATTTAGTGATTTTTAATCCTTAATTTTTTTTTATGGAAGGGTTATTATTTTTTGTGGAATATAATAATATTTTTTTTGTACTAGGGGGGTCAACAACTGGGATGGGGCTAGTACTCGTGTGACACAGGGTCTAGGGGTCCAATCTCGTCCGCTACCACTATACCTTTAGGTGCAATCACCGATTCCGTCACAATGGCGCACGGGTTATCCGGGGTTTGAACCAATGACCTTTTACAAGGCTTACACAGGTTTTGTCGACTGGTCTACACCCCGACGGGCGTGGAGCATAATAATATTACTTAAATAAATAAATACAAAATATTGATAACAATAACATGTATCAAAAATTAAATATCGATCATTTATATATACACTGCAATGTGTAACATGTAAAAAGAATAAACAATTTTCAAACGATAATTACATATTTGAATTACCTACAATTACTACATTTTGATTTTGTGATTGAAATGTTTTCCTATGTATATTGCATCGTGTCACATGTTATGAGGGTTAATAGTGTCCCCTTGACAATGTTGGAACCAAACCACCTTCAACATTTGAATCTCGATCTTGTAATTAAATTGTCTTTTTATGTATACTTTGTACCAATAAAGAATAGGGTAAAGGCCAATTAGTCATTCTCTTTTTTCTCCCATCCAAGATAATGGTTGAATGGTTGTGTGATGAATATGCATTATCTTTTTTCTCCCATGTAGTTTAATGGTTAAATGGTTGTGGGATGGCATGTGTGCTTGCTCAACATCACTCTCCTTCTTTGTATAATGTGTTGTGTGGGAATGTATGTGTGGATAACACCCAAGAATAACACATGATAATAAATAGTCAGGTATGGCATATTGGGCATTTTGGAATAGTTTCTACAAATTTGAAATCCATCTCCTCTCTTCTATCTATGTGCCTGTATTTTTCTTTCTTTCTTTCTTGTTTGTGAAATACATATCTTAGGGAAACTCATTGGGAACTTCCCCCCATTTCAATGATGGTACCTAAGGTATTCTTTAGGGCCAAAGATCAACACAACAATATACTCATTAAAATATCAACATGTCACTTGTATGAATTGATTCTGGGTGGCGAGGATAACACTCCTCTCAACTGCCCGAGTTAGACCCAATTGACAACTTTGTGCATGTCTTATTCATTATTTGTTTTCATATTTTTAGACTTTTACTCTCATAACTTAATTAGTGCTTCTACTGTGTTCAAATTATCTTCCAATTTTCTTATAATGTATTTAAATTTTTTATTTACTTCCGCAAAAGTCATTGTTAGACGTCAAAATATTTATCCAAGTAAAAACATAATTAAAAACTAGCTCACACAACTTGAAATGTGAAACATGAATATTACACCAAGCAATCAGGGAGGCAAAAGCTACACAACACTTACTTCTACATTGGGCAATGTACTTACAAATCAGAGATGGATCAAATTTGTATATTAGAGATAGGGAATGATCAACATTTCAGGAGGATCCAATAAGATGTATAGCATGTTTGGTTGGTAAAATGATGCAGGTAAGAAATAAATTGTTGAAAGTAGATACAATGACGCATCTAATCCTTGATAGAGTGAAGGACATACTCATAAATTTAGGAGAGACCAAATTTGCATATCAAAGATTAGAAATTAACGTTTCAAAAAGATCTACCGAAAGGTACAAACATATCAAGAAAAAATGATGTGAAAAAAATACATTTAATTGACTAGAATAAATGATACACACCCTTAATGTGAAGTGAAAAAGACCATACTCAATTGAAAGTGCCAAATCCATGATTTATCTCTATATGTGCCCATCATATCATAAAATGTAACATGATTGGAACTTAGAATCTCTATCCGTCAGTAGCATGGAGTCTAGCATGGAGTTTGCATAGCTTGATAGTGTACCATGATTGGAAATTTTTTATTTACTTCCGCAAAAGTCATTGTTAGACGTCAAAATATTTATCCAAGTAAAAGCATAATTAAAAACTAGCTCACACAACTTGAAATGTGAAACATGAATATTACACCAAGCAAACAGGGAGGCAAAAAGCTACACAACACTTACTTCTACATTGGGCAATGTACTTACAAATCAGAGATGGATCAAATTTGTATATTAGAGATAGGGAATGATCAACATTTCAGGAGGATCCAATAAGATGTATAGCATGTTTGGTTGGTAAAATGATGCAGGTAAGAAGTAAATTGTTGAAAGTAGATACAATGACGCAACTAATCCTTGATAGAGTGAAGGACATACTCATAAAATTATGAGAGACCAAATTTGCATATCAAAGATTATATATTAACGTTTCAAAAAGATCTACCGAAAGGTACAAACATATCAAGAAAAATGATGTGAAAAAAATACATTTAATTGACTAGAATCAATGATACACACCCTTAATGTGAAGTGAAAAAGACCATACTCAATTGAAAGTGCCAAATCCATGATTTATCTCTATATGTGCCCATCATATCATAAAGTGTAACATGATTGAAACTTAGAATCTCTATCCATTAGTAGCATGGAGTCTAGCATGGAGTCTGCATAGCTTGATAGTGTACCATGATTATAATTAAGAATCTTTGCTCATCCTCAATAATGGTACCATGGAGTCTGCCATGATGGGAACTCAAGAATCCTTGTCCATCCTCGATGATGGAGTCTGCCATGATGGGAACTCAAGAATCCTTGTCCATAAGCTTTAAGAAATATTATTTTGAAATGTAAATATAATATGTTAGCTTGACATCAATTCTAACATTAAATACAAAAAAAGCCCCTAAGCCTTATCCTTTGCTTTTTGCTTTGCTGGTGGGCATTAGGTACGGGAGTCACATGGGTGAGGGGCAAGGATAATGGGTGGGATTGGCGAACCGAAAAGCCAAAAGCCCACAGGGTGGGCAAGGTAAGCTGGGCAGGGGCCCTAGGTGGGCTGGAAAATCCTAGGTCCGATTTGATTCTTTTTCAATGGGCTTCCTGCTCTTCGCCACACACCCGGCCAATCCCTATCCATGCACACCACCCACCCGCGCAGGAACATCAGTCCGATCTGCCTCCTCCCTTCTGCCATATGTTATTATCGGTTCTTGAATGCCCATTGCATCTTCAAAAGCTTCCATATACCTTTTTTTCGTGTCAATCTTTTGAACAGATTATTCTCTGAATGTTCTTTCTGTATGATCAGCGAGGAAACCTCCAATAGGTTTGCCGGTATCTGCCCCTACTCAACTTTTTAAAGCCCAGGAGAAGAGGAGAGATATGGAAGAGGCGGACAAGGGTTTTCGCCATAGCAGTTCTTCAAGCAAAGAATTCATCTCGGTGGACAGGTAAAAGAGAATAAACGTGTTTTCTTCCCCTTTTCAGAAGCTAGATCTTCAGAGATAGAGATGTTCAGCGCTGGGCTTGTGCTGTCCATTTATGCTTACTGCTCATCTGCTCTCTTAGAAATGATTAACTGTTTGTTGAGTGATACTTCGGGCATCTGTAACTTTCTAATGTCTATCAATCTGCCTGAGGCGAACCTGGGACCTCTCTATGGCAGATCTCTGCACTATTGATGTGGGGCTCTATGTTCTATTCTTAGGATGGAGGTAAAAGAAGAATATATGCAGTCTGTCTGAAGAAAACCATGGTGTGCTTGACTGACATTAACTGTCAAAATGTACAGAATGTGATATGATGGGTATCTACAATTTGTAGAGTAAATAATGTTCTCAAAGGCTATGCATGCAGGCCTAAACGGAAAAAGAGAAGATAAAATACTAGATCTGTTATCTTAATGCCATGTACATAGATGCTGATAACGATGGAAGAAAGTTTGTAGCATTCTAAATAGATAGAACGGGTTACTTATGGAATGAAGGATCAGTTTTATTGCTGAGTTTAACATGTTTTTGGCCTTTTGAAATGCATTAGATGCCTTCACATTAAGCGGTGCTTCATAAATTATGGAATGAAGGATCAGTTTTATTGCTGAGTTTAACACGTTTTTGGCCTTTTGAAATGCATCAGATGCCTTTACATTAAGCGGTGCTTCTGTTATGAGAGCATTTTTATGCAGTTAAGTTCTACATTCACTAAAGAGTTTAGTTACAAGAGGTGATGTGATGTGATTTGATTTGCACTAACAGTTAAAATCTACATTCATTAAAGAACTGAGGGAAAAATAATGGAAGATGATGGGACTTGTATCAATGTAACTTTCAAATTATGCATTGAATTTGAACAATGTATGTATGGACATACATTGAATTCAAATAGATAATCTGGTTTTACTGTTGAAATTTGATAGACAAAATGATTCAGTTAGTTGGTTGCTGTTTAATTGTAAGCTTAGTTGGTTGAACTGCGGTTTAGTTGTAAGCTTATCTGAATTTATGACAACTAACCCAAGTTCAATCTATTCTCAACCCATTTCTGTAAGGAAAGTTTGTCAAATTCCAACTCTGCCTTGGTTTGATATCTATATGGTTGTGCAAAGATACATATCTTCAATTAGTTGGTTTAGCTGTAGGCCTATATGAATTTCTAACTACTGACCCAAGTTCAATCCATTCTCAACCCATTATTTGAGATTCTTAGTGTTTTTTATATCTGCATCTCTTTGTGTATAAAATGTTTTTCAAATTCCAACTATGTTTGGTTTGATATCTATATTAACCATGGTAATGCAAGGATGCATACCTTCAATTAATTGGTTATTAGCTGTTGTTTAGTTGTAGGCTTATATGAATCTATAACAACTAACCCAAGTTCAATTGATTTTCAACCCATTATTTATGAACTTCATATGAGATTCTCAGTTTTTTTATAGTTTTTTTTATATCTGTATCTCTTTGTGTATAAAATGTTTTTCAAATTCCAACTATGTTTGGTTTGATATCTATATTAACCATGGTAATGCAAGGATGCATACCTTCAATTAATTGGTTATTAGCTGTTGTTTAGTTGTAAGCTTATATGAATCCATAACAACTGACCCAAGTTCAATTGATTCTCAACCCATTATTTATGAACTTCATATGAGATTCTCAGTTTTTTTATATCTGCCGTTAACATCCATTTGTGTATAAAATGTTTTTCAAATTCTAACTATGTTTGGTTTGATATGTATATTAACCATGGTAATGTAAGGATGCATATCTTCAATTAGTTGTTTAGTTCTAGGTATATATAAATCTATAACAACTAACCCAAGTTCAATTGATTCTCAACCCATTATTTATGAACTTTACATGAGATTCTTAGTTTTTTTTTTATATCTGCCTTTCACAACCATTTGTGTATGAAATGTTTTTCAAATTCCAATTCTGCTTGGTTTATATCTGCCTTTCACAACCATTTGTGTATGAAATGTTTTTCAAATTCCAATACTGCTTGTTTTTCACAACCATTTGTATATAAAATATTTTTCAAATTCCAATTCTGCTTGATTTATAATCTATATTAACCATGGTAAATCAAGGTTGCATATCTTCAATTAATTGGTTCAATTCATTCTCGACCCATTATTTATGAGCTTTACTATTTAATTAAGTTTTGATATATTTAATTTTAAATGAATGATGCACTATTACCTCATTAAGTATATTTAAAAGTTTTTATATATTTAATTATAAATGAATGATGCAATATTACCTCACTAAGTATATTTAAATCACACAACTTACAACTGTAAGCTTTTTGTAAATGGATATGTGTAAACTGCACAGTGAATCTACACTGTATTTTATATGCATTGAATATGAACAGATAACAGGGTTTGATATTATAATCAAACCACACTAACTGTGGCCTTTTTTTATAAATGAATGTGGACACTGTGCACTGTGGCCTTTTTTATAAATGAATGTGACCCTGCACAGTGTTGTGTGAGCCTTTTTTAATAAGTGAATGTGTACCCTGCCCAGTGAATCTAGACAGTGTATTAAATGTATTGACTATGAATTGATAACAAGTTGGATATTTATGTCGATGCAAGGATAGATTTTGTCAATTAGTTGGTTCTAAACAAAATATTGTGGTTGATATGGCATTCATTTAAATTGGCCACACCTCAAAATTAATATGGTTAGATAAAGAACATGCCAAAATATATATGATAAAAAATTGGAAAAAAAAAACTAAAAAACATAAAAAAAATTAAAATATATTCACTTATTGATATCCTTCTTCACCTAACTCCTCCTCACCTCACTGACTGTATGCCATTAAAAATCTACCAAATCTAATCAACTTTCTCAACCCATTTCTTTGAATGTACTTCACAGACCTGATTTCTGACATATGCACTTCACATGAATGGCCTACCTAATTATGAAGGAAGAACATGGAAGTAAAGTATGAAGTGAAAGGCAGGGACCGTGCCTGATATGATATGTGAAAAGACCATTTTATCAAAATTGTTCTATTGCCAAGAAGCACTTATTTGTTTTTACCTAAATGCTTTTATCACCTATTTTATTTCTTCTATTATATAAATTACTTCACTACCATCTCCTGACCAATGATTCAACACTATCCTGGTTGGATATGGACAACCCTTAACTTTAGAATCCATATCATATTGAAATTCATATCGAAAAATCTATAATGGTTGGATAAGGACAACCCTTAACTTTGGAATCCTTATCATATTGAAAGATCTAAAATGCTTGTGCTTTATAATTTTATTGATACCTGAAATTACAGAATTCCCGTTGATTTATAAACTCATTGATAACTGCCCTGTTCTTTGATTAATTGATATTTTGTCTCGTATATAGAGTAATTATATCATCTCATTTATTTTATTAATTGAAATTTAGTAAAATTTCTTTAATGTGATTGACTTGTATTTTAATTTGTGATTTTGATAATTTGGGTTAAACGGTTGTAAATCTAGTTTATATGACAATTTAGAATTAAAATAATTAAATTGAATAATCTTTAATTTGAAAATTGTATATAATATTAAAATTTTTATAATGCCTTTGTTTTCATTTGTATTTAAAAATACATAATGTTTTTAGCTTTATAATCTCATTGGTAATTTGAAAATTTATAATGCTTTATCATTTTAATCTCATTGATAACTTGAAAATCCATATCACCTAATCACTTATGATTAAATCTCATTGATAACTTGAAAATCCATATTACCCAATCACTTATGAAAATCCATATCACCTAATCACTTATGATTAAATTCATTGATAACTTGAAAATCCATGTTACCCAATCACTTATGATTAAATTTCATTGATAACTTGAAAATCCATGTTACCCAATCACTTATGATTAATTGAGATTGCATACATACTTTATAGATTAAGTAAATCATCCCATTTTCAATTATATTGATTGGAATTTGGTAAAAATCTTTTAATTTTATTGATCTGTATTTTAACATGTGATTTGACAATTTAGGTTAATTAAGAGATTGTGATTTTTTTTTTAAGCTACTTTAAATAGATAAATATAAAGATATCAAAATTGGTCTTCCTCGTGGGAAACTAAATCAAAGATAATTAAAAAACGGTTTGTCATTTGAGGTTGAGAGTCTTAGCATGTCTTGCAACAAAATATAAAAAGTCTAGAAGTGCTTGAGCATATGTATCCCTATGCCTATAAATAACTATTAAACCTGAGCTACACAAGAGATAAACTAATAATAAAAAACTAAAATTCTAGACAACAACAACTATTTTGTAGGTTCATCATTAGAAATAGGTATGTAAGGCACCTCCTTTTCATGGGTAGACTTGAGAACAAAGGCAGGATATGCAACATTAACAAAGGGTGAACTAGGAGTTGGCAAGTCCATCCCTGTAGAGGCTTTGTAAATCAGATTTTGAGTTTCCATGACTTGTTTAATATGAGCTCGGATGCCATTCATTTCACTTCTCATCCTTCAACCAACACTTTTCCTAACAAAGATTTAACTTACTAGTAGAGAGCAACATTTTGAAGGATTTTGTATCTCATGCCCTTGTATTACCAGTGTCCTTGGCCTAAGGTTGCATTTCTTCAATAATCTGGTTCACATTAATGACATCCTTCTCAATTTTGACCCATCATTATGCTCAGGAGAGCCTATCATTGGCCTTTCTAGGAACTTGTTCCATGTATACTATGCGTGCATCCTACACATCCTACTGAGCATGAGTCTGAGAGGTTTCTCTTCATTCACCTCAAGTTCAACTTCCTCTGCCTTGTCCCATAGGATAGTCCAAATGTCAACGGGGAATGCCGCCCACACTAGCTCAAAATGAACCAAGGGAGGATAATACCAATGAAATCCTCTATTATTAGATGCCCTAATCTCAGTTTGTAAGAACAATGCAAAGAACCAAGGCAAGAAACTAAAGCAGCACACCAAACAAAAGTGCAATCACAACTGGCTCAAACAGGAAATTATCTGCTTGCCACTATGAATCAAGACCACAAATGCAGGTTTTCTTAACTGAACTAGGAGTCTCTGCCAGCTTACCTCCAAATTGTGCATTGTCCAAGTCCCCCTATAGCCTTCAATGTCCATATCTTCGAGCATCATGATGAAATCAAGTGTGTAATCCCATTCCCTCTGTCATACCAACCACCTCCAAAACATCCTGTCAACCTCTCTCTCTCTCGCTTGCATTCGTGGTTGGTCACTATTGCCAATAGGATGGGGAGGTACTCTGTTATTGATACCCCAGAGTTGTGGGGGTGCCAACTGACTAACATGCCCATCACCATGTTGCCTCTCAACCACAATATATGGAAATGATATTGTAAATCTTATTTACATGACATTTTCGAATTAAAAAAATTATAATTTTAAAATTATTTTTATTTTAATATATTCATTTAAACCAAAATCCCACCTAAAATTGCATTGAAAACATAGTGATTTAATTTGATAAGTAACACACACCATATTATACCAACTTTTTTTAAATTGAACAATATGATCCTCTCTCTCTAATATATATATATCAACTTTATTTTAGAATAATTAATATTTGATCCTATTATATCCCCCTTCTAACTACTGGTATACATAAAGCCAGAGGGTGTAACATTGATTTCTACCAAAACCTTTCAATCTCTCGACTTCTGACCTCCAAAACCATACTAGTTCTATATTGAGAGAAAATTTCAAAAAAAAATTTGACATATAGAAGAAATTTGACATATAAATTGGCAGTCTATACACCAACGAAGCTTTAAACAGATTGAGAGATAAACAAGCAAAACTTTGTAAAAACCAAACTTCACTTCCATTTAGCGGGCCGCAAATTCAAATTTAGTTTGAGCGAATGTCAGGGACTCGAACCTGGTGTCGGCTTCCTCGAGCGGAATTTTAGAACGAATAAAAACAGGGGAGGCAGGGTTGAATCCCATTTCAAGATTGCCAACATGAAATTGGAGATATGTCAGCTAAGACTCTATAATGGCCATTTTTTCTGCAAGCTTTACGTTCTTTTCTTTTTCCCTGCCCAATTCTTCTGCCAAAGCCTGTTCTCTTTGACATGTGCCTTATTTTTCTTAGTTTCTAACATCTTCCTCCTAATCCAGGCCAATTCCAATGCACTTAGATCCCGACCAAAGTCGCAGGAAAATCTTCTCAACGAGCGGTTGGTTTCTCTACTCTTTTCCTCAACACAACGAAGAATATGACAGATACAAGTCTCTTTGTGGTGGTAATCCTCTTGCCTCAGCATGATATTTTGTCTCACATCCAAGACCATCACCTTTTTCCCATAATGAAACCAGCACACCTTCGTAAATGGATTAGCACGAAGCTCAGCATAGGGGAGATGACCTACATAGCTATTCCACCACCTTTTTATTTTCAGGTCCCCACAAATAAGCATGATTTCACCTAGTAAGGGAAAGCACTTCATGCAATCCATCACTATCTGTTTCCTTAGTGAAAATCCAAATGCTGAAATGAATGCGAAGATTTCTTGCATGCGACAATAAATGCTCTTAAATTTCCCAACTTTTTGCATGATGAGTTCTTGTTGTGGAATGACATTTGGACTTATTACGCATGTGAAGAAGACACAAAATGATTTCACGCATCCCATCTTCCTTTTTCCCAACTTCATGGGATTGAGTCCCATCACGTCCCCTCCCATCAATCTGACTCAAGGGAGGGAACATGAACTAAATCTGGGCTTTCACAACTAGCCCCATATTCATTTTTCAAATTCATAACTAAGAGATTACATGTGTGTAGATGTATAAGTAAACATACACATCGGAATTGAACTATATACACACACATCTAACATGCATTTATCAACATAATCATAACAGTCATCAATCAAAATACAAGAAAATACTTATCTTGATATGAAGTTGTCCTGAGCAACTGGCTATGAAACTGCAAAATTCCACCCAACCATAGGCCAACTTTTCTCATCAATATTTTAGCACAGCTGCCACCCCTGAGCTAGGATTTACACAAGGAAAAGGGAACAACAACTAATACATAGCCAAGTATATACCACATATCATCCAAGCCAGTCCATAGCTGGGTTTATCCGGCTAATAAGGAAGTAGAAGGGAAGGAATTGCTAAGCTAGTGAGATCAACCATAGAGCTACCAGAACCTCTACAAGATTTAGCTAGCTTGGAACCCACAATACCAACACACCCAACACAAGGAATTACCCCCTTCACTTCTCCACAGACCCTCGGGCCATACCTTCCCTTCTAGTGCTCTTCAAGGTGTGCATAGAATGATAACCAAATCCCTATCATATTTGGTGAGGTTACACCTTTCACTAGGTTTAGAAAGCCAATTCCAAATCATCCTCTACTCCTAGTTGCTTACACCAAATTCCAAGCCCAACAGGGGATGCACATTACTCAAAACCATAGATATATCTCAAGCACATAGAAAGGCACAATTGTTGGGCATAGAAAAACGATTTTTGAGAGGTGAAATCAACCACTAGGGACAAAACGGTTTTCCAATAGGCATACCAACATTTAGATGGAAAAATAAGCCTCTATGGACCCCCAAATCGAAATTCCCTTCCTCCTAGTCATTCTACAACACAAAAAACATGTTTCCCAGCTATAAAATGAAGGAAAACTCTGAAATTGTGTGGAGGAAAATGCCTAGCAAGCAATAGGAACGTGAGAGAGCAAAACTCCTTGATGAATAATGGGTTGGGAAGCAAATTTGTGGGTCTTTTATTTCTCGGGAAGAAAAACACGTTTTTCCAAAATGATGGCTTGCCCATACACGAAATTTTGACAACCATACCTTCCATTTCCCAAAACAATAACTACCTAAACCACCTCTTGAAAGAAATAAATGATTGGGTGCATAAGTCAACATGGGTAGTTAATGGTTCATGGGTTCTCTCATTCACACTTGGATTGACACTATTGGATTCTAGGGTTTGAATATTTCCCTCCCTATTCCTTGTAAAAACCATACCCCCATACTCTTCTTGCATTGCACAACTAGTTGTGGGTATTTTTATTAAAATACATTTACATCATGTTTACGATTCCATCGTGCCAGGATAGCACAAGATCCACATGCATCGATTTTTAATTGTCGATACATAAACGATAAATCGATGGTGGGGCCTGTTATACGAAAATGTCATCAACCTTGTGCAAGTGTCGTCATCATGACCTAGTGTCGTCACCATGACCATTGCAAGTGTCGTCATTATGACCAAGTGTTGTCACCATGATCGTTGTGATAATGTCGTCATCTTGACCATTTTGTAAACTCTTTGCTCTGACCCCTAAACTCATTCTGGGCTAAAACACATCCAACTGAGAGATTTCCCCGCCTAGTTGACCTCTTTGAGTAGGATGTCGCACTTTGTCTTCCTATAGGGTGCGACAGACCCCCTCTGTCGCAGTTCTTGGTCAGCTAGGTTGAGACACTGTTGCAATTTGTCCTCAGGAAAAGTGCGTCAGGCCCCCTCTGTCGCTCTATGTCCTCTACCAGTGTGTGACGAGGTTGGTTAAAGGCTCTTTTGGGGAGTCTCGAGGTATTTCTAGAAGTTTGTTGAGGTGTAGACCTATCCCTAGACCCTAGGTGAGGTGGAATTTCGGTTCCTTACCTAATGGGAGGATCCCTTAACCATCTCCCCCTAATCCTCAACCTATCCTATCCTCTTAGTCCTATATAAGTGAAGCTCATTCCCATTCCAAAAGAGGAAGTCTATAGTATCTATATGCTGGTAAAATTAGCTTAGGAGAGATCTCTACTTATCCCTTGAGAGATCCACACTTCCTTTGGAGGCTTTGGCTTGGACATGTTGGATGGAGGATGCGACGTTAAGGCTTTGGTTGTGTTCTTCTCCTTTCTATATATTCCCACTTTTAATACAGTAATACAAACTCTTTCAACAAATGTTATCGTGCTGATTATTATTTGTAGTTTACTTCCTTAACTGTTTACTTAGATCATTTATTGTTTAGATATATTTTACTGCTTGTATTGTTCCCATATTGTCTTGACAAGTCTTGCAGCTGGAGATCTGACGACCACGGGACTTGGAGCAACAAGGAGAGGGATCCACGATCTGAAAGGTATGATATCTAAGTACTCGATCAGTAACTAGATATAGGAAATGAGTCTTGTATTTTGTCCTATTTGTTCTAGTATTACATTAAGAGAGGGAGATCAGGCCTCGAGTCCGCTCTTGGTAGATTGTCCGTCAAACAAATCTGGCGACCATACTGGGGAAGAATCTAGTAGATTGTCTTCAACCTCGAGTCCGCTCTTGGTAGATTTTCTTCAACCTCTGGAAGTTACATTGAAGTCAACTCGATCGCCTCTCCACACCGTGTTGGAGCTAAGTCACTTACTTCTAGCAATCATGCTGGGGGCATGTACCAACCTCTGGATACCAAGTTGGGGAAGAATCCACCAATGGGATCATTTTCGAGCATACTTTCCTTTTTTGGTTTTCTAGCTCATTAAACCATGAAAATAATCCCGAGCATTTCCTGTATCAAGCTTGTTAAAAAATGAAACCAGTAGTGCGAGCAGAGTTTACCTTTGGCTTCAGGCTCGTTAAAAAATGAAACCAGTAGTTTGAGCAGAGTTTACCTTTGGCTTCAAGCTTGTTAAAAAATGAAACCAATAGTTTGAGTAGAGTTTACCTTTGGCTTCAAGCTCATTAAAAAATGAAACCAGTAGTTTGAGCAGAGTTTACCTTTGGATTTAAGCTCGCTAAAAAATGAAACCAGTAGTTTGAGCAGAGTTTACCTTTACCTTCAAGCTCGTTAAAAAATGAAACCAACAGTTTGAGTAGAGTTTACCTTTGGCTTCAAGCTCGTTAAAAAATGAAACCAATAGTGCGAGCAGAGTTTACCTTTGGCTTCAAGCTCGTTAAAAACTGAAACCAGTAGTTTGAGCAGAGTTTACCTTTGGTTTCAAGCTTGCATAAAAATGAAACCAGCTTCACTGAGCATAGTTCCCTTTCTGTGTCAAGCTCATTAAAAAATGAAACAGGTTCCCATGAGCACAAATTAGTCTTTGATTCCAAGCTCGTTAAAAAATGGAATAGACCCCCTAAGCATAGTTTACCTTTGGTTTCAAGCTTGCATAAAAATGAGACCAGCTTCATGAGCATAATTCCCTTCCTGTGTCAAGCTCTTTAAAAAATGAAAGAGGTCTTTTGAGCAGAGTTCTATTCCTGTGTCAAGCTCGTTAAAAAATGAAACATATCCTTTCCCTTTGAGTCAAGTCTCCTCATAGAATTAGTACCTGAACCTTCTTTTCACCCTCCTATGCCTTAGGCGAATGAAATGAAGCTTGGGGGCATGTCTTCAACCTTTGGAAGTTACGTTGAAGTCAACTCGATCGCATCTCCACACCATGTTGGAGCCAAGTCACTTACTTCTAGCAATCATGCTGGGGGCATGTACCAACCTCTGGATACCAAGTTGGGGAAGAATCCACCAATGGGATCATTTTCGAGCATACTTTCTTTTTTTGGTTTTCGAGCTCATTAAACCATGAAAATAATCCCGAGCATTTCCTGTATCAAGCTCACTAAAAAATGAAACAATACCTCTAGAATCATACTAGAAGTAAGACGTTAGTTTTTTGTGCTGGGGGCAAACTTTCCAACCGCTAGCCGTCATGATGGGAAGAAACCTGCCAATGGGCATTATCCCGAGCATAGTTCATTTTCTGTTACAAGCTCATCAAAACATGAAGCAAACATCATGAGCATTCTTCCAACCTATCTTCGAGCTCATTAAAAACAGTAAGATGGTATTTGAGCTTACTTTTCACCTTTTCCGTGCTCTGGTTAAAACATGAAAAGTGGGGAAGTTATTTGCTACCCGGGTTGCGATGGAGATTGTTTGAGACGCACAGATCCACTTTGTATTGGTCGTGGTTGTGTTGTCAGTTTAGAGTTACACAGATCCACTTTGTGTTGGTTGTGGTTGTGTTATCATCTCATCATGGATCTACGATTGTGTCTAGTAGCCATGATTGTGTTCGGTCGGTCTTTAATATCATGGATCTGCAGTGTATTGGTTGGGAGCCATGTTTTGTGAGACTTGTGGATCTCAGTTCATTTCTGCAGCAACTCCTTCCAACCAGCAAGTCCTTTCCATTTTTCTTACTACAAATCATTTCACCTGTCTCATTACGTCAGCTTCATGCTTTGGGGGGCATTCCGTTACACCAAAATGTCATCACCCTTGTGTAAGTGTCGCAAGTGTCATCATCATGACCTAGTTTCGTCACCATGACCGTTGCAAGTGTCGTCATTATGACCAAGTGTTGTCATCATGACCGTTGTGATAATGTCGTCATCTTGACCATTGTGTAAACTCTTTTCTCTGACCCCTAAACTCATTCTGGGCTAAAACACATCCAACTGAGAGATTTCCCTGCCTAGTTGACCTCTTTGAGTAGGCTGTCGCACTTTGTCTTCGTACAAGGTGCAACACACCCCCTCTGTCGCAGTTCTTGGTCATCTAGGGTGAGACACTGTCACAGTTTGTCCTCAGGAAAAGTGCGACAGGCCCCCTTTGTCACTCTATGTCCTCTACCAGGGTGCAACAAGGTTGGTTAAAGGCTCTTTTGGGGAGTCTCGAGGTATTTCTAGAAGTTTGTTGAGGTGGAGACCTATCCCTAGACTCTAGGTGAGGTGGAATTTTGGTTCCTAACCTAATGGGAGGATCCCTTAACCATCTCCCCCTAATCCTCAACCTATCCTATCCTCTTAGTCCTATATAAGTGAAGCTCATTCCCATTCCAAAAGAGGAAGTCTATAGTATCTATATGCTGGTGAAATTAGATTAGGAGAGATCTCTACTCATCCCTTGAGAGATCCACACTTCCTTTGGAGGCTTTGGCTTGGACATGTTGGATGGAGGATGCGATGTTAAGGCTTTGGTTGTGTTCTTCTCCTTTCTATGTATTCCCACTTTTAATACAGTAATACAAACTCTTTCCACAAATGTTATCGTGTTGATTATTATTTGTAGTTTACTTCCTTAACTGTTTACTTAGATCATTTATTGTTTAGATATATTGTACTGCTTGTATTGTTCCCATATTGTCTTGACAAGTCTTGCAGCTAGAGATCTGACGACCATGGGACTTGGAGCAACAAGGAGAGGGATCCACGATCTGAAAGGTATGATATATAAGTACTCGATCAGTAACTAGATCTAGGAAATGAATCTTGTATTCTATCCTATTTGTTCTAGTATTACATTAAGCGAGGGAGATCAAGCCTCGAGTTCGCTTTTAGTAGATTATCCATCAAACAAATCTGGCGACCATACTGGGGAAGAATCTGGTAGATTGTCTTCAACCTTGAGTCCGCTCTTGGTATATTTTCTTCAACCTCTAGAAGTTACATTGAAGTCAACCCGATCGCCTCTCCACACCATGTTGGAGCTAAGTCACTTACTTCTAGAAATCATGCTGGGGGCATGTACCAACCTATGGATACCAGGTTGGGGAAGAATCCACCAATGGGATCATTTTCGAGCATACTTTCCTTTTTTGGTTTTCGAGCTCATTAAACCATGAAAATAATCCCGAGCATTTCCTGTATCAAGCTCGTTAAAAAATGAAACCATTAGTGTGAGCAGAGTTTACCTTTGGCTTCAAGCTCGTTAAAAAATGAAACCAGTAGTTTGAGCAGAGTTTACCTTTGGCTTCAAGCTCGTTAAAAAATGAAACCTGTAGTTTGAGAAGAGTTTACCTTTGGCTTCAAGCTAATTAAAAAATGAAACCAGTAGTTTGAGTAGAGTTTACCTTTAGCTTCAAGCTCGTTAAAAAATGAAACCAGCAGTTTGAGTAGAGTTTACCTTTGGCTTCAAGCTCATTAAAAAATGAAACCAATAGTGCGAGCAGAGTTTACCTTTGGATTCAAGCTCGTTAAAAAATGAAACCAGTAGTTTGAGCAGAGTTTACCTTTGGTTTCAAGCTTGCATAAAAATGAAACCAGCTTCACTGAGCATAGTTCCCTTTCTGTGTCAAGCTCGTTAAAAAATGAAACAGGTTCCCATGAGCACAAATTAGTATTTGATTCCAAGCTCGCTAAAAAATGGAATAGACTCCCTAAGCATAGTTTACCTTTGGTTTCAAGCTTGCATAAAAATGAGACCAGCTTCATGAGCATAATTCCCTTCCTATGTCAAGCTCTTTAAAAAATGAAAGAGGTCTTTTGAGCAGAGTTCTATTCCTGTGTCAAGATCGTTAAAAAATGAAACATATCCTTTCCCTTTGAGTCAAGTCTCCTCGTAGACTTAGTATTCGAACCTTCTTTTCACCCACCTATGCCTTAGGCGAATGAAATGAAGCTTGGGGGCATGTCTTCAACCTTTGGAAGTTACGTTGAAGTCAACTCGATCGCCTCTCCACACCATGTTGGAGCTAAGTCACTTACTTCTAGCAATCATGTTGGGGGCATGTACCAACCTCTGGATACCAGGTTGGGGAAGAATCCACCAATGGGATAATTTTCGAGCATACTTTCCTTTTTTGGTTTTCGAGCTCATTAAACCATGAAAATAATCCCGAGCATTTCCTGTATCAAGCTCACTAAAAAATGAAACAATACCTCTAGAATCATACTAGAAGTAAGCTGTCAGTTTTTTGTGCTGGGGGCAAACTTTCCAACCTCTAGCCGTCATGATGGGAAGAAACCTGCCAATGGGCATTATCCCGAGCATAGTTCATTTTCTGTTACAAGCTCATCAAAAAATGAAGCAGACATCATGAGCATTCTTCCAACCTATCTTCGAGCTCGTTAAAAATAGTAAGATGGTATTTGAGCTTACTTTTCACTTTTTCCGTGCTCTGGTTAAAACATGAAAAGTGGGGAAGTTATTTGCTACCCGGGTTGCGATGGAGATTGTTTGAGATGCACAGATCCACTTTGTATTGGTCGTGGCTATGTTGTCAGTTTAGAGTTACACAGATCCACTTTGTATTGATTGTGGTTGTGTTATCATCTCATCATGGATCTACGATTGTGTCTAGTAGCCATGATTGTGTTCAGTTGGTCTTTACTATCATGGATCTGCAGTGTATTGGTCGGCAGCCATGTTTTGTGAGACTTGTGGATCTTAGTTCATTTCTGCAGCAACTCCTTCCAACCAGCAAGTCCTTTCCATTTTTCTTACTACAAATCATTTCACCTGCCTCATTACGTTAGCTTCATGCTTTGGGGGGCATTCCGTTACACCAAAATGTCGTCACCCTTGTGTAAGTGTCGCAAGTGTCATCATCATGACCTAGTTTCGTCACCATGACCGTTGCAAGTGTTGTCATTATGACCAAGTGTTGTCATCATGACCGTTGTGATAATTTCGTCATCTTGACCATTGTGTAAACTCTTTTCTCTGACCCCTAAACTCATTCTGGGCTAAAACACATCCAACTGAGAGATTTCCCTGCCTATTTGACCTCTTTGAGTAGGCTATCGCACTTTGTCTTCCTACAGGGTGCGACACACCCCCTCTGTCGCAGTTCTTGGTCAGCTAGGGTGAGACATTGTCGCAGTTTGTCCTCAGGCAAAGTGCGACAGGCCCCCTCTGTCGCTCTGTGTCCTCTACCAGGGTGCAATGAGGTTGGTTAAAGGATATTTTGGGGAGTCTCGAGGTCTTTCTAGAAGTTTGTTGAGGTGGAGACCTATCCCTAGACTCTAGGTGAGGTGGAATTTCGGTTCCTAACCTAATGGGAGGATCCCTTAACCATATCCCCCTAATCCTCAACCTATCCTATCCTCTTAGTCCTATATAAGTGAAGCTCATTCCCATTCCAAAAGAGGAAGTCTATAGTATCTATATGCTAGTGAAATTAGCTTAGGATAAATCTCTACTCATCCCTTGAGAGATCCACACTTCCCTTGGAGGCTTTGGTTTGGACATGTTGGATGGAGGATGCGACATTAAGTCTTTGGTTGTGTTCTTCTCCTTTCTATGTATTCCCACTTTTAATACAGTAATACAAACTCTTTCCACAAATGTTATCGTGTTGATTATTATTTGTAGTTTACTTCCTTAACTGTTTACTTAGATCAGTTATTGTTTAGATATATTGTACTGCTTGTATTGTTCCCATATTGTCTTGATAGGTCTTGCAGCTGGAGATATGACGACCGCATGACTTGGAGCAACAACAAGGAGAGGGATCCACGATATGAAAGGTATGATATCTAAGTACTTGATCTGTAACTAGATCTAGGAAATGAGTCTTGTATTCTGTC
The DNA here is from genome assembly GCA_027924585.1 of Larix kaempferi. Classification (NCBI taxonomy): domain Eukaryota; kingdom Viridiplantae; phylum Streptophyta; class Pinopsida; order Pinales; family Pinaceae; genus Larix; species Larix kaempferi. Next base: position 12,954,390 of record BSBM01000435.1, on the reverse strand, counting down.
CTATTTGTTCTAGTCTTACATTAATCTAGGGAGATCAGGCCTCGAGTCCTCTCTTGGTAGATTGTCCGTGAAACAGGGCCTTAGTCTTGGGCTCCTCACCATGATTTTATAATGATATTACATCATTTACATATTTGATGCAACGGGGTCAAAATAGGGTTGTTACATTCCCCTCCCCCTTAAATTAGCATTGTCCTCGGTGCTCTTCAAAATTGAACAAAAATGGATATGCCACTTTCATGACATCCTCCAGCTCCCATGTAGCCTCATCAAGACCGTAGTTCCTCCATCGCACATTCACCTGTCTGATGGCTCGGTTCCAGATCAATGTTACCTTCATGTCTAGGATGCGCAATGGCTTGATTTGGAACTCTCCATAGGGTTCCACCTGGATCACATCCCAATTAATCACATGGTTAGGATCATGTACATATTTCTTAAGCAAAGAAACATGAAAAACATTATGAGCTCTACTGTTAGAAGGAAATGAAAGTCTATATACAACTAGCCCTATTCTTTCAAGCACTTCAAATGGCCCACAATATCTAGGTGATAGCTTGGCACAACTCCCAAGCTTCAAGGAACTCTTCCTCGGCCTCACTATAAGGTAAACATGATCCCCAACACTGAACTCCCTAGTCACCTTGTGCTTATCTACATAGATTTTTTTCCTATCTGGGGATGCTTTTAAATTCTGTCTGATCTTTGCAACCTCTCGTTCCATTTCCTAAAACAATTATGGCCCAAGTACAATTATGTTCACTATATTATCCCAATTCACTGGTGTCCTGCACTTCCGGCCATACAAAGACTCAAATGGACTCATGACCAATGATGCTTGCTTCCCATTATTATATGCAAACTCTATCAAGTGTAGATAATCCTCCCACTTGGATGGTTTGTCCATTGCATACATGTGAAGCATGTCTTCAAGCACTTGATTTACTCTTGCTATTCGTCGATTTGTTTGAGGATGGTATGTTGTGCTAAATTTTAGTTGCATACCCAAATCTGCAAAAAGACCTTTCCAAAAATATGAAGTGAACTTGGTATCCCTGTCAGAAATTATTGCCTTAGGCAATCCATGCAATCGGAAAATTTCCTTCATGAAAATATTTGCGATGGCATCAGTTTTATATGTGGACTTAACCTATATAACATGTGTTGCCTTTGTTAACTTTTCCACCACAACCATGATGGAATAATGTTGTCTCACGGTCATTGGAAAAACTGTAATAAAATCCATGGAAATTAATTCCCATTTCCATTATGGAATTGGAAATCGATGCAATAAACCTGTTGGGTGTTGGTGTTCAACCTTCACATGCTAACATTTCATGCACTTAGAAATGTATTCGACGATGTCCTTCTTCATCCCTGGCCAAAAGTATTGTTTATGGTTGTAGCAATTTTTTTATGATATCTTGGATGACTGGAATATGGAGCTTTATGGATTTCATCCATAACAATCCTCCTCAAGTATGCCACATTTGGAATATAAATTATATTCTTGTAAGTAAGAAGTCTATCACCTTCCAAATAATACCCTTCATACCTCTTTTCAAAGTTTTGTTGTTGCAATTTGTCCTTTATCTGCACATACATTTCGTCTTCAACAATACAATTAACAATCTGATGCCTCAAATCTGATTTGCAGATACTAAGGGTTGCCACATGCATTTCATGTACTTTTCTGCTAAGTGCATCAGATTGTCCTCCACAACCACGATGGAATCATGTTGTCTCACGGTCATTGGAAAAACTGTAATAAAATCCATGGAAATTACTTCCCATTTCCATTCTAGAATTGGCAATCGATGCAATAAACTTGTTGGGTGTTGGTGTTCAACTTTCACCCGCTGACATTTCATACACTTAGAAATGTATTCGGCGATGTCCTTCTTCATCCCTGGACAGAAGTATTGTTTATGGCTGTAGCAATTTTTTTTATGATATCTTGGATGACTGGAATATGGAGCTTTATGGATTTCATCCATGAAAATCCTCCTCAAGTATGCCACATTTGGAATATAAATTATATTCTTGTAAGTAAGAAGTCTATCACCTTCCAAATAATACCCTTCATACCTCTTTTCAAAGTTTTTTTGTTGCAATTTGTCCTTTATATGCACATACATTTCGCCTTCAACAATACAATTAACAATCTGATGCCTCAAATCTGATTGGAAGATACTAAGGGCTGCCACATGCATTTCATGTACTTTTCTGCTGAGTGCATCAACCACCTTATTTTCTTTCTCTTTTATGTGTTTGATCTCAAAATCAAAGTCACACAAAAATTCCAGCCATCTAGCTTGCCTAGCATTTAATGTTGGTTTCTCAAACAAATATTTTAGACAACAATGGTATGTCCTTAGCTCGAATTTTCTTCCCATTAAGTAGTGCATCCACATGTTTAAATCATGCACTATGGCTACAATTTCTAAATCATGGTTGGCATAGTTCTTCTCATGCTCCTTCAAATTCTCTGACTCGTAGCATACCACATGGTTGTCTTGCATAAGAACTCCACCAAGTCCTTTATTGCATGCATCAATACACACCACAAAGTCTTTTTCTAAGTCTACAATTTTCAAAATTGGTGCACTCGTGAGAATATTCTTCAACCGCCAGAAGATTTCGTCACATCTTGGTGTCCACTCAAATTTCATTCCCTTCTTCTGTAGGGAATTAATTGGATTAACAACCTTGGAAAATCCTTCAATGAACCTCATGTAGTAACCAACAACTCCCATAAAGGATCTCACATCTATCACTAACGTTCCTTGGAGATGGCCAATTCATAATGGCTTCAATATTCTCGGGTTCCATAGATATTCCTTCCTCTGAGATAATGTGACCCAAATAATGAATTTTATTTTTATAAAAGTCACATTTGCTCAGATTTGCATAAATTTTATGCTCCCTTAGCAATTGCAAGTCCATTCTCAAATGTTCTTCATGCTCTTCTTCATTCTTAGAATAAATAATAATTTCATCTAGAAAAATAAGAACAAACTTGTCCAAATACTTGCTAATAACACTATTCATGAGACTTATGAATGTAGCTGGTGCATTTGTGAAACCAAATGGTACCACCACAAACTTATAGTTCCCATACCTTGTTCTAAAGGTTGTCTTATGAATATATTCCTTTTGATTCTTACATGATGGTAATCAGACCTCAAGTCAATCTTTGAAAATACCTTTTCACTTCTCATTTGATCAAAAAGGTCATTTATTCAAGGTAATGGGTATTTGTTCTTCACAGTGACTTTGTTCAAATGCATGTAGTCAATACATAACATGAGTGTTCCATCTTTCTTTTTCACAAATAGCATAGGTGATCCCCATGGGGACACACTTGGCCTGATATATTTATTTTCCAACAGCTCTTGTAACTACATTTTCAATTCTAGCACTTCTAGTGCACTCATCTTGTAGGGTCTCTTGGATATCGGTGCAGCTCTAGGAACAAGGCTAATTGTGAAATCAATGTCTCTCTTTGGAGGGATTCCTGGAATCTCATTAGGAAAAACATCATTGAATTCTTGCAACACACGATAGTCCTCCAACTTGGAAATCTCATTTTATGTTGCCTCCAAAACCTAGGCGGCATACAACTGGAAACCCTTCCTACAGAACTTCTTTAGCTGCATGGCTGAAATATACCTAACATAAATCACCTTTAGAATTCCATTTATGACCCTTGGGTTTCCTTCTTCATCCAGGCATTCAAAATTTTGGTTGTGGTAGTCAAGTTTAACATTTTAACTATGTGTGCTTTTAACCAGTCCATTCCAATGAGAATATCATAAGAACCAAGTGGAAGAATATTCAAATTTGCATAAGTGAATATCCCATCCATCTATAATGGACATTTCTCTACCATCTCGCTAATTTTTCTCTTGGTTCCAGTGGCTAGTTGAACTAACCATGACTTACTATGCTTTAAATTCGTAGAAGCACAAATCTCAATAACTTTAGGAGTGATATAACTGTGAGTAGATACAGGGTCAATCAAAATAGAAGCAGACCACAGTTGATTGATGGTCTACATGAAGGTCCTTTGGTAATTCATATATTCTAGGGAAGGTCCTTGCCACTTGACCCACAGTTTCATCTCCTTTGATGTTGTGAACTTGATTTGCATTCCCATTCTGATGTGGACAGTTCCTAAGCATGTGGTCCTCTCCACATCCCCAACATTGACGTGGCTCTCTTGGATCCTTTGGATCTCTCGGCGTGTCTCTCATCATTCTAGTTGGCTTATTCATACCATGTGGTGGTTGCCTTTGCTGACTTCTTAGATGAGGAGGTTTGAAACCCTTCCTCCTTTGGTCAAACTTCTCATTTTTCTTGTCCTTCCACGCCTTATGGAAATCAGGTTTGATTTTGTTTTGATCATAACAATACTTGGCCTTTCTCATGGCCTCCTCTAGAGTTCGAGGTTCATCAAAATCAATTCTATCTTTATATGACTGAGGTAGTCAAATTAGAAGATGTTAGATTTTCACCTTATCATCTCTGATATATTTGACATATCTCAGCAGCTCCAAGAATTTGTTTGCATATTCTTCCGTGGTCATTTGCCCCAATTTCAGTTCATGGAATTATTTGATTTTATCAGCGTAGTACCTATTAGAGAGGTACTTCTGCTTGAAGTACTTCTTGAACTGCTTCCACACAATCTTCCTTTCATTGATCTTCTTCACTTGCCTAAGGTGATCCCGCCATATAGATGTTCTTCCATTTAGATTGAATATGTCCACCCGTGCCTTCATATTTCTAGAGTAGTCTTGGACTTGGAAATACCTTCCCATCCCAAGAAGTCAAGCTTCCACTTCTTGACCAAATTTTACCTCACCATCAAATGTAGGTGGTTTTTCCTTCTTAAATTCCCCATGTGAATTGTTCTTGTAATGCCTCTTCCTCTTATTCTTGTGAGATTAAGATCTTGAACCTTCAATGGATTCCTCAGAGTCAGATGATCCACTAGAAGAGATTTCTGGAGTATATGTCTTGTCCCTAGAAACTCTTCTCGAGCTATTGGACCTCTTACGAGAATTTCTCCTTGAACTGCTCTCACTATTTTATGGATTTGTTGAGTAATGCCCAAAGTTAATCTTCCTTTGAATGATTACCAAACTTTGCAACATAGTTTTATTCAGTTGATTTTGTTCTTCTTGAACTTTAATTAGCCTCTCATTGTCTTTTCTACAACTCTATACTTCCACCCTTAGGCTCCTAGTGGAAGTTGCAATATCTGGGGGAGTCCCTTGGTTTATTCTCCCATTGGATTATGTCTTTGCATTCTCAACCTGTATGTTCTCTCCCATGGCATTTGTCTCGGGCGCATAGGGATCATGTGCATCATATAATATGTTGATCTTCTTCTTTGTCCAACCAAGATCAAATATTCCCAACTGCACTAGACTCAATGCTGACCCTTAATAGTCATTGATATGATTATGAATCTACAAAGTGTTTATAAACACATTTGTTAGTTGCATTATATTATCAGAAAATTGTAAGTTTTGTTTCATGCATTATGGAAACAATCCATATTGACAATTTATGTCAAATCTCAAAAAAAATTCACAATCAACGATGTCTCAGGGGGACGACGTCGGTCAAGGGGGCTTGCCCCCTTGTGTCCTGATCAATTTTATTTTTCAATTTTTGGCACCTGAAAATATAACTAGAAAATGCTCAATTTCTCTTCTTTGGCGGACTTTTTCATTTTGTGCCGAAATGAATTCATCGACGACTTTTCTGATTTTCGTCGAAAGCCTCCATCGATGAATTTTCCGATTTTCGTCGAAAGCCTTCATTGGTGAATTTTTCGATTTTCGTTGAAGTCCTTCATCAGGGAATTTTATGGTTTTCACCAAAGTATGTTCTCTTTGAGACATGCCTTCTTTTTCTTGGTCTCTAACATCTTCCTCCTACTCGAGGCCAATTCCAATGCACCTAGATCCTGGCCAAAGTTGCAAGAAAATCTTCTCAAAAAGTGGTTGGTTTCTCTGTTCTCTTCCTCAACACAACAAAGAAGATGAAATATACAAGTCTCTTTTTGGTGGTAATCCTCTTGCCTCGGCATGATATTATGTCTCACGTCCAAAACTGTCACCTTTTTCCCAGAATGAAACCAATACACCTTCGTAAATGGATTAACACGGAGCTTAGCATAGGGGAGACGACCTGCATAGCTATTCCACCGCCATTTTATTTTCAGGTCCCCACAAATTAGCACGATTTCACCTAGTAATGGAAATCAATTCATGCAATCCATCACTATAACTTTCCTTAGTGTAAATCCAAATGTCGAAATGAATGCAAAGATTTCTTGCATGCAATAATAAATGCTCTTAAATTTACCAACTTTTTGCATGATAAGTTCTTGTCGTGGAATGAAATTTGTACTTATTACGCATGTGAAGGAGAAGAAGAATGATTTCATGCATCCCATATTCCTTTTGTCCAACTTCATGGGATCAGTTCCTGTCACGTCCCCTGCCATCAATCTGACTCAAGGGAGGTAATATGAACTAAATATGGGCTTTCACAACTAGCCCCATATTCATTTTTCAAATTCACAACAAAGAGATTACGTGTGTGCAGATGCATAAGTAAACATACACATCAGAATTGAACTATATACATAGACATCTAACATGCATTTACCAACATAACCATAACCATAACAATCATCAATCAAAATACAAGAGAATACTTATCTTGATATGAAGTTGTCTCAAGCAACTGGCTATGCAACTGCAACGTTCCACCCAACCATAGGCCAATTGTGCTCATCAATATCGCAGCACAACTTCCACCCCCTATCTAGGCATGATTTCTATGAGGAAAAGGGAACAACAACTAACACATAGCCAAGTATATACCACATCGCATCCAATCCATTCCACAACTGGGTTTATTAGGATGATAATGTAGTAGAAGGGAAGGAATTGCAAAGCTAGTGAGCTCAACGATAGAGTTATCAGAACCTCTACAAGATTTAGCTAGATTGGCACCCACAATACCTACACACCCAACATAAGTAAGTATCCCCTTCACTGCTCCACAGTCCCTCGGGCCATACATTCCCTTCTAGTTCTCTTGAGGGTGTGCATAGAACGATAACCAAAGCCCTATCATCTTTGGTGAGGTTACACCTTTCACTAGGTTTATCAATCCAATTCCAAATCCTCCTCTACTCCTAGTTGCTTACAAAAAATTCCAAGACAAATAGGGGATGCACATAACTCAAACCATAGATATATCTAAAACACACAGCAAGGCACAATTGTTGGGCATAGAAAAACAATTTTTGAGAGGGGAAATCAACCACTAGGGAACAAAACAGTTTTCCAACAGGCATACCAACATTCATATGGAAAAATCGGCCTCTATGGACCCCTAAATCAAAATTAACTTCCTCCTAGTCGTTCTACAACACCAAAAACGTGTTTCCTAGCTAGAAAATGAAGGAAAACTAAGAAATTTAGTGGAGCAAAACGCCCAACAAGCAATAGGGACGCGAGAGAGAAAAACCCCTTGATGAATAATGGGTTGGGAACCAAATTCATGGATATTTTCTTTCCCAAGAAGAAAAACACATTTTTCCAAAATGATGGCTTTCCCATACAAGAAATTTGGACAACCATAACTGTTGGTTATTGTTAATAGTTGTCCGACCAATGGTTCCTCGCTCCTGTCACCATATCAAAGTACTTCACGTATTAGATTTCTATCTAGATTCGTACTTTGGGGGGAAATATGTTACATGGAATTTTCGTCAGTTGCACAAGACCATGTGACATCATGTTGCCATAATCCCTAAAGCCACATCCATGGTGAATGATCCTTAACTTTTGTTGTCCTACAATCAATTTTTTTGTGACTTCGACATGATTTGCTTCATTAGCAACATGCATCGATATCCATAGACGTGCTTTGCTCTACTGTCAACCCGCGTCGATGACGCACCTTGCCTTCACATCAACTCACGTCGAGCTCATTTGGCACACGTTTCCCTACTTCTAGGTTGCATCGATGTCTATACAGAGATAAAAACAGGCTTTCGAGAAGTTTCTAGAACCAAATCTTATCTAGATGAGATCCCCTCCCTATTTGCTAGGATCTCACTCGAATTCCTCACTTGTTGGGATCACATGTCATCCATTATCCCAAAAGATCTCATCTCTTCCCTATTCATAGTATCCTATAAATTCAAGGCTTGTCCATGGGGGACACATGGGGGAGAGGATGAGGAATTGAGAATAGGGTTATGTTGGATAAATTACAATAAGAGTGATAGACTTTGGATCCTTATCCTTTCTTTATTGAAGTGGCATCTTGGAGCAAAGAGGAACCCATTGGAGAAGAGATACGACACCAAGGATTAAGTGGTTGTGCTCTTTACCATTTCAGTTAATACAATACCGCATTTCATTTCCCATAAATGGTTTGTTATTCATTTATTATATATCTCCTTGGTCATATATATAACTTAATCTAATCCTAGATCTAGTTTTCTTCTTACATTGCTTGGCTTACATGTTTTGTAGGCGTTTCTCATAAGTGGATGAGCAAGCTTGCTGGAGCACTGGATCGTTGAAGACAACTCATAGCCAAAGGTATGTCCTCTATCTTGCAATTTGTGATTCGATCAAGTTAGGGAAATGTATGTATGATTTCTTGCTTTGTTCTATTTTAGTGATTAAACTAGGGAGGTCAACTTATGTCCACATTTGCAGACTAATCCAGAAAACATAATTGGTGACCATACTGGGTACTTTGTTCCCTAGATATATTTCTTTTCTTTGCTTGGATTTTTCTTAGATCGTGTCACTTTTTATTTGGATCTGCTTTTTTAGAGTCACTGGGTCATCCATATTACTCCTAGAACCCTAGGTCCACTCAGATCTGTTGAATTTAGGGGTTTTGTAGGTTTCATTTTTGAAAAAATCCACTTTTGGAAGCTCGATGCACTTTACCTTTGACCTACAGTGTGCCATCAATGCGCCTGGGTAGTGTATTAGCTTGTGTCGATCCAAAAATACGCGCTTTGATGAACTAACAGACTGCGTCACACTGCAAAAATTTTGTAGTGAGGTCTTTATCCCTGCTTAGACCTGGACCTAGTCATATTCTAAGTTTATGTCAAGGTTTGTATTTTCCAAAGATCGATGTTTCCGCTTTTATTCTTGGATTTGGAGTAGTGTGCTTCTCGTTGAGTCTTTATAGTCAAGTGGTTACTTGCTTTTCTTTGAGTAAGTTCGTTCTCTTACAAGCGTGAGTAGTCTTGTAGACATGTAGGGGCCTCTAATTTGCTCTGTTTTAAGTCTCAAAGGATTTGAAAGTGTGTTGTTGTACCAACTCTTGCTAGTGTAAGTTTGGTTTGGATTGTTGTATGATTTGAGATTGATTGCTTGAGTGAATACTTTTTGTTTCCAAAAGATGCAGAACTCTCTCAAAGTGAGCAAAGTCATATTCGAATTTGATTGAACATAGTGTTAAAAGGAATTGGGTTTTCATTCTCTTCATCTTTGGAGTGTAGTGCTTTGATTTGTTGAGAGGATACATCTTTTGGATCTTGAATAATTGTTTGAAAAACTTGAAAGAGCTACGAATTTTACATGTTTTCTTCCTTTTGATCTTTGAAAAGTCTTTGGAAAAAAAAAATCTTAGATTGATCACAAAGTTGATATATTTTCAAGCATTTTTCACAATTAGTGCATGTTCTGAAGACCTCTTAAATCGTTCTTTTAACTCTTTGATTCTTTGTTCAAAATTGAGGAGTTTTGCGAGTTAAAAGACTCCATTGCTCTTTTATTTTTTATTTGCATCGTCAAATCTCTTTTGGAAAGAAAAAACATAAAGAATTTTTTTGCTTTGGTGTTATTTTTGGTATCATTAGATTTGATTGAAAGAGTGTCACTTGTTTATGTCTTTTGGATTTGCTTGAGGAGAGAAGTGAAAGGATAGTATTGTGTTTCAGGATAGATTTTGATTATTTTAACAAAATAAGAAAGATCTTTCTCCTTTCCTTAGATAGTTTTCATCGAAAAATAAAAGACTTGCATCTCATTTAGTTTATTCATGCATATCGGTTCGAGTCTACACTTCATGCACCCACTTAACCGTACAAGATAAAATAAAGCGCTAGTTTAAGTTAAAATATTTAGAAACTCGTGTGATAGGTTAGAGACGTGTTTCAGAGTCTTTAAGCGTAGCATCTGTCATTCTTTTCCTGCACTTCATCCCGAGGTATTGCAGTTCTTCCACGTACTAGTTGGTATATCGAACGACCTTTCACGTACCTAAGGGTATATATAAAGGTACTTCACGTACTTGATGCTTAATATGAAGGCTCCTGTCGAACGGTTGTGCATTAGACAACAATACTACGGATTGGAACTCCCACGTACCTTGTGTATATCGTGAGACCCCACTAGGATCCTAAAACCATATAAGTCAACCAGTGGTCAACCATTGGTTGTCTTGACGTTGCAATACACCAAGAACAACACTCGGGGTGCTACTACGCACGTACTGTTGAGTAGTCAGGTAATACGGTCAGGGGTACGGTCCTAATCGTCCTTGGTTAGTGCTATGAAATATTGGTCCGAGTATTATTGTTGGAACCTGTGGTATATCGCAAGTTGCGATTCCTTGACACTCCTGTGAGGATCCAACTCTTTATCCCACCCGTCACATAATTTTTCTTGTAGATTTAGCTTGAGTAGGACTTGAAGTGTGTTTTTATTTAGAAGTCTCTTAGCAGGAGACTTTCATCAGCCATTCTGGCTGAGCAACCCTTAAGGAGATCCCGTAGAATGCAAAATGTGACACCTGAATATCCTCTCATTAGGAAGCACAGGGGCAGATATGGACCAAACCACTACAAATAGTTCACATGAACAAGGAATCCCAGTGATTGAATCAGGAGGGGATTTTTCTCCTCCTGTAAATCCGCCCATCGTCAATCCTATGGGACCATTAGTGGTGGAACAAACTCCTTCGCATGACACATTGTTTCACTATTCAATTGAAGGACATCTTGGAGCCGTCGATTGGATATTCACTTGACCTCCAGATGACCCGATAGTGATTGATTTTGGCTCAACCGCTTCATTTTGGGGAACCTCTTTAGGGCATGTTATTTTCGATTTTGGTTCACCACCGATTATGTAAACACCACCACCTCCGTGTCCTACTAGACTCATCTCGAACGAGGAATTTTTTGGATCACTTCAAGATACTGTAATCTCGCTTATAGATACTTGGATAACAAGTAAGGTGCTAGAGTTTCCCTTTCCAGTCCACTTCAGAAGTATCAAATACCGAACACCATTCTCCAATGCATTCTTTTACTCTTACTTCACCAGGAATGTTTGTTCCCAACGTGACCTCCTATGAACCAAGGCAACCATCTTTCCCGCCTATTTCAGATTTGGTCGATTCTAGACCTCTTTTGACCCCAATGACTGGGGGGAAACCTTCAACCACTGCTAACTTTGTTACTGGAACACAACCTTCGAGACAAAGTATGATTGGAATCCACCCTCTAGTTAGTGGTCAAAATATGACCTAAGGGAAACCTATTGTCAGTGGCCAAAATATAATCACGGGGAAAAATTTGGTTGGTAGTCAGAGTCTAACTGGGAGGCAACCTCTAGTTAGTGGACAAAATGTAAGTGGAGGACAATCTTCGTTTATAACTTATATATGACTGGGAGTTCACCCCTAGCCATGGGACAACCTTCGTGGGAACATCACATGGGGGGACCATCTGTATGGCCCAACCCGCATGGATTTATACATATCCGGGTAATCACAATATAGCAATGGGTAAAATCTATCAAACTACTCCAAGAAACCTTTATCCCGGAGTACCTTACCCCGGAAACACAAACACCCCATGTGGGTATCAAAATTTCCCACCGAATGGAGCCCCAGTCGGCGGCCCACCCCCTCCCCCGCCACTTGTCCCACCTCCACCTCCATCACTTGTCCCACCTCCACCCCCACCATCCGGAAAACCCCCTCATTCTAGAGGACCCCCTCATTCGGGTAGAGGACCCCCATTAGGTCCACATCCTAACATGGGAGGACCCCCACCATATGGCCAACCCTCTACGGGAGGATCTTACAATCAATCATGGTCCTATTGGTACTCAAATGTCATACCAATACTACCAGTACCCGTATCCAAACCAACAATTACCATTTCTAGCTACATTAGATCTACCAGACCTGTCACGTTTGACCAACGATCCCATTCAACATGGCATGAATTGGCCACCCATTCCTGTGAAACTGCCATCAGACATACCCAAGTTTGACGGAAAACCCGACGAGGATCCAAAAAACCACGTAATGACATATCACTTGTGCTGTTCCTCGAACTCATTAATGGTTGATTCTATCTATTTGAGGCTATTCCAAAGAACCCTCACCGGCGCAACCACCAAACGGTACATCAAATTACCACCACATTATTTCGCCGATTTTCAATCCTTGGCTATGGATTTTCTTACACATTTCCAATTACCAATCCGATATGAAACAGACACAGATATTTTAACTTCACTCTGGAAATCTACCTCCACTCATATGTTCGATCATATTCACGAATGGAGGAGAAGGCGTCGGCTCATTAAGGCTCCCATTCCCTATCAATTATTGGCGATTGGTTCACCAAATCATTGTTTCCTATCATATCCAAATACGTCACCATGGGCAGGGTGGTTACAGAAGAACAAGCTATTGCACGTGCCCAGTACTTAGACTTAGTCTACGCTCAATATGGCACTTTATATGACATAATTCCCAATACCCCTCGCCCCACATATGACCCAATGAAACCTCCCACGGGATCACATACCGATGGCATAATTGGCTCTGTTAACAACCATCATGCCACCTAATCGATTGGATCACAAAGCCATGTGGTTTCAAATCCAACTAAGTCACAGGCTGATAATAACACCAACCATTCACCTAGTCCTGCTTCCACTACGGAGGTGAATTCAGTCCAATCTGCTTCATCTCAGAAATCCAGTGTTAAGAAGAAAAACAAAGGCAAATCCAAGAAATATTCTAAACAGCAGGAACACAAAACCAATCCCGACTCTCCTGATACCAAACTGAAACGGAAGGCTAAATATCCATGTGTACTGTGTGGTGACGACCACTTCATGAAAGAATTCCCACATCATGAAGAAGTCCAAAAGTTCCTAAAAGTAAATGCTCAACCCGCAGTTTTAACAGATCCATTCCCCACACAACAACAGTAGATGGTTGCACAACAACCAACTCCTTCACATGGATAAACATCCGCGACCGCTCATGCTCTCATGATGCGTAGTGAAACGGTTAACTTATCGACCAGGGCATGCACATATGACTCTGCTCTAGATAAAGAATCTAATGGAGTTCATGCTGAAAAATCCTCCACATCTGCATCCACTATCCCTCCTACACAAGGTACTTTGACCATAGACAACCCTATATCAAACGCAGTATTGCGTCCACCCAAAAGCACAATCTGAAAAGCAATTTTCAACCACAATATCCAAGCCACTCAAAACTACAACATTGTGGAAGATCTAGCCTAGGAACCATGTCCTATGTCCACCCTTGAAGTCTTACAAAAATGTCCTAATCAGCATAAGACTCTGCTATCTACTCTTGGAACAGTGGATCCATACTCATCTAACACCATCATGTTTAGACTGTAATACTTTAAACCGAGGATTTCCCATCAGGTGGCATTCCAAATCATCACCAGTGTCACAAGAAAATATATCCATCGTATTGTTTTAAATGAAGGATCCTCTACTTCCATAATGTCCTTGTCCTGCTGGAGAGCCATTGGCTCTCCTCAACTGAACCGTTCCCCTACCACTCTGAAATCATTTGACGGACGTGGATTCCAACCACACTGGATTTTACAATCCTTAGTAATTGAATTAGGAGGCAATACTGTTTCCATTAACATGGAAGTATTTGCAGCACCATTGGATTACAACTTATTGCTTGGTCAAAATTGGTTTTACGCTATGACTGCGGTCGCATCTTCTGTCTTCCGCATTGTGAAATTTCCCCATCAAGGTAAAATTATCACTATTGACCAATTAGATTTTTGTACACCGGATACCACAACTCATCTACAGATAATGTCCCTCATTTAGGGAACTCTTCACAAATATATGAGAGTGTGGGGGTAGGGATCCTTATAGACTCATCCCTTATGGGAGTCTTTCCAAAACCTAATCCCCCATCACACGTTGCAATGGTGAACATGATCTCATCCATGACCCCATATTCCTCCAACTCGGTGGAACCTTGGATTGTTCCTGATTTTATAGACATTGATTCGATTGGAGATCAGATGCCTCTCAACCCAGCTGAGGCCACTTATCAGGCCATGTAATCTGTGTTTGATTCATGTGATGACCACCACCTGGTGGCATCAGATCCATGTTCTCTGCCATCTTGTATGAACTCTTCCTTGCCATTGCTAGATCATCTCCTCCAGACATTTCACTCAGATTAATCCATCATGAAGATTATGAGCTTGGATGAGCCTCCATGGGAAGACCATCACCATCGATCGTCCTTCCTCTCGCCTTTAGACACGGTAGAGAAAGCGATTCAAACTATTATTTCACCAGATGTAATTTCCAACCCTTAGCCTCTTATTCTGACCCAGGATATGGTAACCGAAGGGAATTTGGAAAACATTACTCCTACCACTACCATTGACATCTCAGCGAAACCCAACGTTGTGAAACATATCCATATTGGCCAAACTTGTTATTATGAATAAATCAAAACTTATACGGCCTTGTTCAAACAATTTCGCAACGTATTCGCATGGATCTATGAAGAAATGCCCTGGATTGATCTTGATATCATTGTGCATGAGATCAAAACTTATCCCGACGCAAGACCTGTTCAGAAAAAACTCAGTTCAGTGCACCCTCAAAAGACTGTGGCTATTAAAGCAAAAAATGAAAAAATGTTGAAAGTTGGTTTCATTTATCTTGTCCCCTTGACAGATTGGGCCTCCAATATCTTTCCTGTTACAAAAAGCAAAGAACCATCAGATTCTGTGTTGATTACCAGGATCTAAATTAGGCTTTTTCTAAGGAAAATTACCCCACCCCATTTATCGACCAGATCATCGACAAATGTGCCGATAATGTCATCTTCTCATTTATGGATGGATTTTCTGGATACAATCAAATTGAGATCCACCCATCAGACTAGCACAAGACTACGTTCATCTTCCCATGGGGTACATTTGCATACCGCAAATTACCTTTTGGCCTTAAAAATGCTGGTGCTACATTCTAGTGGGCCATGTCGTCTTCCTTTCACGATATTAAGGATTTCATGGATCCCTATCTCAATGATTTTCCATCTCATTCAAATCATCGTGAGTTTCACATCGATCACATGACGGTCGTTTTCCTCAGATGTTGACGTTATAACATCCGCCTAAATCCTCACAAATGCATATTCTGTGTGGAGTCTGGATATCTCCTTGGCTTCATCGTCTCAAAGGATGGGATCCGTATCAATCCCCTCAAGGTAGAGGATATTCTAGCCCTACCCCCACCTATGGACATCACCGAACTTCAAAATTTTCAAGGGAAGGCAAACTACTTGCACCGTTTTGTGTGTAATTATGCGGAAAAGACACAGAGTTATATGTGATTGTTAAAAAAGTACGTCCCTTTAAATTTATTTGGGATGACTATGCCCAAAATGATTTTGATAATCTCAAGCATGCCATTACCCATGCACCTGTGTTACAACCTCCTGATTATACCAAGGATTATATCCTTTATCTTGTCTCCTATACCTAAACTATTGGTATGGTTTTAGTGATGGAAGATAGAAATGCACAAGAACATGTGATTTATTACCTTAGTAAGGGTCTTATAGACTATGAAACATGTTATTCACATGTTGAGAAGTTGGCTCTAGTAGTTGTCATCGCCGTCCAGAATTTTCGTCATTACATTCTGCTCTGCACAACAACTATCATTGATGATTCAAACACTATGTATCACGTTTTAACTCGTCAAGTGCTAGGAGGAAAATATTCGCACTTGATCCTGATTCTTCAAGATTTCGATTTACAGTTTAAAAAGGCGAAATCTAAAAATTCATTAGTATTTGCGGAGCTAATTTTCAATCTTGTTCGTATTGATAAAGACTCTGATCCCATTGACTCTCTTCTTGATGAGTCATTGTTCCAGATCAGTACCTTTGATCCATGGTACGGAGATATGACCTTGTATCTCCAAACACAACACTTCGGGCCTAACCTATCCCACGATGAACGTCATCGTATCCTCCATCATGCCAAATATTACCTAATTATCGGCACCCTATATTGCCCTAGGGTGAAAACGCGAATTTGGGTAACACTTTTGTGAGAATCGAGTGCCCGAGAAACATAGCGGAAGCTATTCGGCCGAATAAATATTATTATTCGGCCAAATAACCTATATTTTATTTGACTAAATAACCCTTAACGGTTCACCGTTAGAAATAACGAAGACCTCGAAGTGTGTGCGAGGCTTTGCTGGCCGAGAAAAATGTCCGACGTTTATATTATTTATTCGGCCGAATAATTA
The DNA here is from genome assembly GCA_027924585.1 of Larix kaempferi. Classification (NCBI taxonomy): domain Eukaryota; kingdom Viridiplantae; phylum Streptophyta; class Pinopsida; order Pinales; family Pinaceae; genus Larix; species Larix kaempferi. The sequence continues at coordinate 12,937,726 of BSBM01000435.1, read as the reverse complement.
TTCGGTGGAATAGTTATTTGGCCGAATAATTATTTGGTGGAATAACTATTCGGATGAATAGTTATTCTGCATAAAAGGTCGATTGTGGCTATCGTTTGTCATTTTCTTTGGCAGCTGTTGCTAGAGCCCTCTTGTAGCCCCCACTTGTATTCCACACCTACAACTCCTCGTCCACACCGCCACCCTGACCCCGTCCTCGCCTGCAGCTCCTCGTCCACACCAGCACCACGATCCCATCCTCGCCAGCAGCTCCTTGTCCACGCCTGCACGGTGACCCTGTCCTCGTCTGCACCTGGAACCTCGCATGCAGGTCGACCCCTGCAACTCCCCGTCCACGTCTGCTTGACCCCGACGTCGCCTTCAGCATGGAGTTTTGTCACCTTGTGTTCTGCCACCCTTTGTTCCGCCACCCTGTGCAGGTAGTAATTTTGGAGTTTCGTTTCCTGTGTTCTGCCAGCCTGTGCAGAAGCACGAAGGTCAACAACATCAAGGTAATCAACGTGCAGGTCGCAAATTTTATTCTTTTTTGGTTGTTTTTGCTTATCAGCATGCAATTGTCATTTTTTGTTGTTGTTGTTGTTTTTGCTAATCCCTGTTACTACTGGCAGGAAAATTGGTTTCGGCGAATTGGTTGCTTGGTGTTCGACTTCAGCGTTGGGAGGCTTGGTTGCTTGGTGTTCAGCTTCGGCGGCTTGGTTGCTTGCTGTTCGGCTTCGTAGCTTCGGGTAATCAGCGTGCAGGTCGTAAAAAACTAGGTATGTACTCTTCAGGTTGATTAGATTAGCAAATAGTATTCATTTCCAATAGAGTATTTTAATTTTTATTTTCGTTAAATAGTGAATTATAATTAAATTTATAATAGAGATGTTTAATTTAAATTTTAATTAAATAGTGAACAATAATAATAATAGAGATGTTTCATGAAACATGTTTTTAAGATATATCATGGAGTCATTTAGAGAATTTCAATGCACAACTTTTATGTGGTATTAAATTGCAATTAGATAATCCAAATCCAAGTTGTAGCTTTTTAATGTTTTTAAGAAATATTTTAATCTCAATTTAAGTTGTTTTTCAATGTTTTGGAAACTTTTCATTAAAAAATAGAGTATTATTGATTATAAATTAAATAAATATATTATATAGAAATATCTTGTTTTTGTAGAAGTCTAGTTTTCATAAAAAAAAAACATTGGTGGGTAAGTTGCTTTTAATTAACTTTGTTTACTAGTTTTCTTCTAATTCTCAAACTTCTGTATCGGTTAAAATAAGGTTTAAAGAATATGGACAAAGTTCATGAACTCTGTTTCACATGCCAAAATCAGCCTTAAATTGCTGTAAATAAATGCAAAAATATCCTTGGAGGGCCCTAATGGCACCACTTTAAAACCATGCTATGAAGATGTGTACTACAATGAAGTATTAATCGAAGAACAACTATTTTATAGATGCAAGCTAATACATTCAAAAGTAAAACATAAAAGGGAATAAGAGGGAAAACTTTCTAACATTAAATCTTTCCAATGTGGTAAATATACGCCTTCTTGGCCTCTTCAAAGGAAGTTCAAGTAACTTCTAGCATTCATCAACAACACTTAAAAAATGAAAACATAAACCTCACATATGATAAGATAGAACCCTTGCACTTATCATTAAGCCTTCAAAAAGATATTCAACAATGATCCAATAGGAAAACTCCTAACACATCCAACCATAAACTACAAATGGAGAGAGCTACTCTTTTAATAGAGTTTAGCTCCATCTCCTTACAAAAAAAAATGATTTCTTTTCCTAGATTCACTAATATCTCCAAGGAAAAAAATACAATATAAATATCTAACAACCAACTCCTATGACAAGTAAACAATGAATAAATTAATGGAGTGGTTATGCCATGTGTATTCTCCAAAGGTGGCTGACCATGTCAACAAGATCCAACTTATCCTCCTCAAAGCTCATCCAAGAAGCCTCTCACCCTTCAACTTCCGCCAGGAGCCATCCATAAACTAGAAGCCTCTCAAACTTCAACAAAAGTGAGCCATAGGTTGGTGACATACGAGATCAATTACGCCATGCGACATACACTATTGATTGAGTTATAACCTTAGGTTCGAGGGTTCTAGGAAAAAACTTAGATTGTATAAATATTTACATATCCTCAAGGATGTTTTAAAGTTACGGAAAGATATTTTGTAGAGTTGTAAGTATTGATGTATATGTGGATGAGTAAATGGATATATGTGCAATCTAGGTTTAGGACATATACAATTAAATAAAAGCTTTTATAAAAATTTTAAATATATAAGTATAAGTTGTGTACCTATTTGCTTTAAGTGGAAAATGAACAAACATATATAACACGCTTCTATAATCCAATCCAAGTCATAAATTCCATCTGATCTCATAATGAAAGTTGTTCCATAAGTACATATTAGCTTATGTTTGGTCTACAATTAAATTTCAAGAGGGAGATGGTTAGATATCAATAGGAGAAATATATGTATATAAAAACATTTATACGTACATAAATTGAACCCAACAAAAAACTACATGGACTTATACATCTTCTCTTTTAAAGGACATAGTATGTACATCGATATGAAAATGAACCATCAAGTCCTTTCTAATGTATACTCCTTGATAAACAATGCAAAGGCAGATTCATAAGGATATGAGCAACACATATCTCTATTAAAGTATCCATCAACATTTTCTTTTAATCATGATCAACTTAGCTTCTTTAGCAGCTAGGTCTTAAAACCTTTATGCATTACCATTTCGTTAGCAGCTATCAAGTATTGAGCTTGTATCCATCAGAGGAAAAAACAAATCGCGCTAGGTAGACTTTTAAAGGTGTCAAACAAACCAGAGATGGATCTTATTCATCCGTCAGCTCGTATGCTGATTGTTTGGATTAATAGTAAATAATGTAGGTGAAATTAAATGTATGAAATAAAACCATTATAAAAAGAAATCCCCTTGACATGGGTGTTGTACCTATAATGGTTGGATGGTCAAAATTACAATTGATCATAACCACACTTATAATCTTTATTTTATATTATATAACATAATATCTTTTTTTGGGAGATGAGGTTAAATGTTTGGAATGTTAAAATATCAAAACATGTAGAATTTGAATATGTTATTTCATATCAAATGGAAAGAGAGGAGTCTTCGAGGCAAAAGCATAGGAGGTCACGGTCATCAGGAATTGGTGTCTCGATTGATGATCAAAGGTTTCCAGCTTCACCTCGGGATTCAATCTTATTGCATAGTTCACATTCATCTGATCATTGACGAAGCCACAGGGGTACAATTGGTTCCCCTATATCTTATGTGGGAGAACGTCAATCTCGACCTTCTGTTGAGTATGAACATTTATGTCTTAATACATGTATCAATTGTAATTTCGTGCGTGTTCAAAAAGTTTGTACATGTTTGATTTCAATTGTGTTTGTGCATGAAGCAGAGCAAGGTTCCGAAGAGGCTCGTAACTCTACAGAGAGGGACGAAAATCGAGCAAGGAGGACAGATGATGAACCCAATGTGGGCATAGAGCACGTTTCGAAAGAGCCTCGCAATTCTACACAGAGGGGCAGAGGTCAAGCAAGGACGACATATGTTGAATTAGAAGTGGGTTGTACACCCATAACAACTTATCCATCTGATTTACCCAATGAGTTTCCATGGGTAGGTGGTTTTCAACAAACGACCCTTGAAAGTTGTAGATACCACTATGACAAGTTGCAAAATGATATTTCTAGTTTGGATCTCCCTCCAGAGAGCAGACAAAGTCTAGAGATTTTTTTGCCATCATTGCAAAAATTCATTGAGGCATATGAGGATCTCAGACCAACTATGAATGGTTTTGTTGACTTGATGCGGAGGCGAAGGGAACAAGTGATGGGTCCAGACAAGTGGGAGGTTGTGAAGGAGAGAGTGACCAGAGAACAGGCCAATTCAATGTTTTATTTCAAAGAAGGCCTAAAGCGAAAAATGTTGAAAGTGCAATATTTCAAGCATCCTGAACTTACACATATAATATATGATCATTTCCTTGCATCCTATGGTCGATTTCCATGGAACGATGAGGTTCATAATTATTTTTTCAGTTTTTTTAGGCGGAGTTTTTTTAAAATATGAAGCCAGACTATACCAATCTTCATTATGACTTTTATGGAGTTGGAAAGGGGTGGATATACAATCGAAAATGTGCTCTTAGAGATCCCTCAACGATTCAACCTCCACCCCAGATATCTCGCCCACCCATGCTTGTGGCATTAAAATCGGAGATGGAGCCCACATCCCAACTTGGGACAATTGCTAGGGATTCTGTTGCCGAAGGTTTAATGATGACATTTGTAGGTGTAGATGTGGGATTGGTTTGCGAGAGAACTCGAGCCACAATTCGACAAAAGTTTGTTTACAAAACGAATGAAAAGGTAGATGGAATGAACATTGAAGATATCAGGGCTTATGCTAAGGTTTGTCATGATACAACTTCAGATGTCCTATCCAATGACACATCCAGTATAGGAGAGGTCTGTCAAGTTTATGTACATACAATCTATTTAATTATTTTATTCATTTTGAATTGAACTTTTTGTTACATTATATCTATGGCATTATGTCTTTTTTGATGTATAGTAATAAATACATTACGTCAATGTTTATTGGTTGCAATTTTCTAGAATGTCGAATGAACATAATTTTTGACTCTCCACTAGTGAAAATGTAGAAGTGAATGTAGAAGAGCATCTATGAGAGGTATATTTATTATTTACATATTTATATTTATGTTTGAAAGATATTGTATGTTTTTTTTGAATTTTAATTTATCTATGTATGTTATTGTTAATGTGACTTATCCATACAAGTTCATTTAGATTCCAACTTTTTTGATGATTTTCCATCTCTTGTGAGCTCATTATTTTAATTTTTTTGTTTCGGTTTTAAGAGAATTGTTTAATTTTAGTTTATTTTGCTTGCACAATGTTTTATTTATTAACAAAAATTAAATTTTAGGGAACACAAGAACATATGGAAATTGGTGGTGAGGATATAGGTTCTTTGATGGACGTGGATATTGGCACTGAGGTAATTTTGTTAATAATTGAACTATTATTTTCAATTTTTTTATAAGTTTAATATTTTGATTTTTGAGTTTAGTTCCTAATTGTTTGAATAATTTATGAGATTCATAATTTGGTTTTATACATGTTGCAGGTTGGGTCTCTTCGAGGCAAAGGGAAGACCCCAGTGGATGATAGTGGTGGACTTTCATTCAAAGGCACTGAGGTAATGTTGTTAATAATTGAACTATTCTTTCAAATAAAAAATTATAAGTTTAATATTTTGTTTTTTAAATTTAGTTCCTAATTGGTTGAATAATTTATGAGATTCATAATTTGGTTTTATACATGTTGCAGGTTGGGTCTCTTCAAGGCAAAGGGAAGACCCCGGTGGATGATAGTGGTGGACTTTCATTCAGAGAATGATTTATATTGGTCTTTATTTGTTTTTCCATACTACCATATTGCATACATCTTCATGTTGATACATATGATGTAGTTGTTTTGGACATCTAGGAACTTTATTTTTGGATTATATATGTACATTGAACTCACATGTTTAGGAACCTTTTTTTGGATTATATACATGTACATTGATCTTGGCATATATTATGTACTTGTTTTGAATGATTTAAATTTTTGGGGGGCTAGTTACATAACATGTACTTTGTGTGGTAAATACTTAGAATATGATTTTGCATGATGTTCATGAATGTTTGTTCAATCTTGAAATGGTTTTAAAATATATTAGTACACATGTTTTAATGTTTAAACTACTTTATTTTAATGTTTAAACTACTTTATTTTAATGTTTAAATGATTCATGTTAAATCTTGAAATGATTTTAGAATATGATTTTGTATGATGTTCATGAATGTTTGTTCAATCTTGAAATGGTTTTAAAATATATTAGTACACATGTTTTAATGTTTAAACTAGTTTATTTTCATGTTTAAATTATTCATGTTCAATCTTGAAATAGTTTTAAAATATGATTTTGTATGATATTCATGAATGTTTGTTCAATCTTGAAATGGTTTTAAAATATATTAGTACACATGTTTTAATATTTAAACTACTTTATTTTAATGTTTAAATGATTCATGCTTTCAATTTTTAACTAATGATTCATATGTTCAATGTATGTTCAATCATTAAATTTCAATATATGCTAGCCTTAAGTTTTGATAAGTGCGATCTAAAGTTAGGAATGTTAAGACCTGCAGGATTTAATCCTTGAGTGCAGATATAAAAATCTATGAGTGCAGATGTAAAATATTTTCAGTGTTGAGATGTAAATAAAATTTAGTGAAGGTTTCAATCCTTTTGGTTGTCTGATAATATATGATATTGGTTTCAACAGTAAATTTGAACTTCATATAAATGATAACTTGAATCTTATATAAATGATTCATACTTTCAATTTTTAACTAATGATTCATATGTTCAATGTTCAGGTACTACACTTTTGTTAGTTGGTGAACTATAGAAGCTGCTGAAATCATAGCAAATGGGGATTTAACGACTTTTTGTTTTTTAATCATAAGCAAGGATTCCAGGATTGTGAACATTATGCTAAATTAGAGCAATGATTTTAGACAACAATTTGATGAATTTTCATCGGTTTGTTGTAAATAACCATTGCTCTAATTTAGCATAAGCTTCACAATCATGGAATCCTTGTTTGTGATTAAAAATCGAATGATTGTAATCTCCATTTTGTCATAATTTCAGTTATGTGAACTTAACTAGCTATGTTAAATTTTATCATCATATAAAATCAACCCACCACAAAGACACTAATGGATAAACCCATCTAATGGATCAAGAATAATAATTTCTCATTATTAAATACATTAGAGAAGCATGAAATGGATAAGATTAATACAAAATCTAGCCGGTTTCTCGATGATTCCTCACTGACATCATTCAGTCAAAAGTAAAGATTCAGGGCGGAGTGTGGGGACAACCACATCTGTTATCTCATCCCTTAAGTGGTCTAATAGACATATGGGGACCCGGATAAAGAACTTTATATAGACTTTAAGACAAAATTACACAGTAAAGACCACACATATTACCCTAAAATTCTTCAAATTCAATGGAGATCAAATGGTTTTAACTATACAACTACATATCAAAATTGATAAGGATTCCAATTTAGGATTTCATTCACATACTTAACTACTTGATAGATCCCTCAATATAATGGACTCAATTAGCTTAATCTAATACTTGTAAAATTACATTTGCATTCAACATTCCGTAGTTGAAATATAACATTTTTTAACTTTTTCCAACTTTTATTAAAGTTTTCATTACCAAATAATTATGAATCAATTTCAACATGCCAAAATACAATTATTTAAACTCTTATCCTAGTTCCCATTCAAGATCATAGTCATAGTTCTAAATATAAAAATATATTTTACACAACATTTGACATGCGCAAAAACATCGATCAATTCATTTTCGATATAGTTAAAAACACCGCAATGGAATGCCGTCCTCAATTATTTGTTCATGGTCATACTTGGACAATTTCCATTTTTTAGTTTTTGATTTTTTTTCGATGGAACTTGTTCCAATTTTATTCGAGATGCACATACTAAATGACTATATTGACAACATATAACATCAAGTTCATAATACTGAAAGTAGACATAATTTTCAGTCATATGGGTCTGCTGAAAAAAATAACCTCTTAAAATGATGGATCCTCTCTCGTATGTAAATCCTTTGTCATCGTAGTCCTCCAATAACTTCATCTTTCCTTCAGTGCATCACATCAAATAATATTTCACCTTTTCTTTGTTATCTAAAGGTGCAATCATAGCGAAAACATCTCCTGTGCAAATTACAATTGAAGTCAGGGTTTTTAAATCAATTAAATTGACTATACACATAAGGTGATGGACAACAATGAACAATCAACAAAGAAGTTGTAAGATCATTACCTTCTCTAACAATATCTAAAATTCTATCGCCATCAGATGATATTGCTATTTCTTCTGATTCTAATTCTTCTAAGCTTGCAAGTGGCATTTTCCCCTTTGGATTAATCTCTGTGTGTTTCCAATGTTTTATGTAGTTGTTCGTTATGTTTTCACAAACTTCTGTAGATTCAACATTTTCAGTGCAAATATGACAAAAGAATGATTGCTTTCTACTGTCAAATGCAAACACGTTTTGGAAGGATTTTGTTTGAATAGAGTGTAAATCTCTAGTCCCATGTATGGTGCTAGCCTCGTATGGGATTTATCTATCTATATATTGGATTCCAATAAGCCAAAAGAACCTACACAATATACGATAAATCACAAAGGACAACTTTTAATGTTAGTGTACATATACTTAAATGATAGACTTGCAAATAACATTTTTTTAAATTGACAATTAATATAAATTTAAAAAACCGTGTACATAGCTGCGCACATCTTTATATTGTTGATTATAATCATGGCTTAGATGTAATTTACACCATTGGACAACCTCTGCAGTTGAATGGAATCACGCAGACTCGAATGGTTCATTTTCCATCTTCGAAGTGCTCTTTTTACGCATGCTCCTGCACCATCATGTTCACCTTTTCCATGTCCAGTTTCAAAGAAATTCCAGTGATGTTTAATCTTTGATGCTTTATGAAGTTGACATAACCAAAAAAATGATCATGAAGATTTAAATTTTCTGGCACATCCATCTTACCATATCCAATGTTCATTGAATTTAACTTCACGTCTTTTTAGTGAATCATAGAAAATATTTTCAATACAATGTTGAACAAAATGTATATCGTGTGTATGATCATCGTTGATATAAAAGTGATATTCTTTAATCACATCTCGATTCTCACACGTGTGTTCAATGCCATCAACATCTTTTTTAGAATGTTTATATAGAACATGGAAACATATTGAAACTTGGTCAAAATGATAGTATTCACTTTGTATCTCTTTCTGTGCAGCAAATGTGTAGTTTTCTTCAAAATCAACCACATATAAAATTGTTCCGGGTGGAAAAATTTCACGACACTGCTTGAATTGAAGGTCTTTCCATCGTGCTCTATGTGAATGATTGGTGTATTTATAAATTTCACTTTCAAATTTCTTCAGAAAATCTGTTACACATATTTTATCTTCTCGCAAGTCAATTCGTTTGAAATGTGCATCACTAGAACTTGTAGCATAATTGATGTATTCATACCTTCTCCAATCAACGGTTGCATCTGACAGCAACTGATCATTATCAATAGGATATTTATTGCGAAATAAAACCAGATTTCCACAACGATGACAATGTTTTCCATTGACACATTTTCTATTATAAAATACTTCATTGTGATCTCTCTCACATAGGATTTGAGATATGAATTCACGTATTGTGAGCGGAGGTGGTGAATTTGTCCAATACATTTTACCAAATTCAAGAAACGTGTCGTAATATAATTCAAATTACACATGATAATGACAACAACATGTGTCACGTATAGTAATAGGTCTAACATACTATGGCTTTTGTTGCACAAATGTAGTGATTGACATATTAATTCCACGATGATCCTCCTTGAATTTATTGAACAATTTTATTTGAGTCATTTCCATTATATGTTTTGGACGGATTTCATATACATTTAGTGATACTCTTTGTCGTATCACATCCCTTGAATTTGGGGAAACTCAAGCATTTTCCAACCAATATTTATGTACAATATCTTTAACACCTTCTCCCATTCTATCTTTGTAAGGTTGTCTACAAATAATTTCCCAACAAGCAAGTTCATCATTTTCATCTATTTGCATTTTGAATTTGCTATGTTTGTATAATGTCTTTCTTGAGGTTTCTATTGTTTTTGCTAGTTGTGTTGTCAAACGATTTTGTCTAGTACTAGCTGAAATAATTGTTGTCTTAATTGTTCTACGACATTATGTTTCAATTTCGACTCTTTTTTCATCTTGTGAATACCCAATAATGTCGTAGCACCTTTTAACTTCTTGGACACTAATAAACATCTCAAAATTTGCACTTGTCTTGCTATTGAATAGTCTTTGAGAATATCATCATAAATTTGTGTAGCACGATATCGTGCAACATGTATGGCTATTTTTTCTCCATATTTGTCGCAATCAATGTCTTCTAACATTTCATCATCAATGGTGAAAGTACCTATATATCAAGTTAAATTTAATTTAACATATATCTAAAAATACAATTCATTATAAAAAATGAATTTGAAAAATACATGATATATACATGCCAGGTCCAATTTCCGAATCTTGAACTTGATCTTCAATATTGACTTCATCAACATTAGCATGTAAATCACTATTTACATTTTCAACAATGGTCTCTTCAACTTCAATTTGTTCTTCTTCTACTCTATTTTCAATTTCCATTTCATCAATATTATCATTTAAATTTCTATTTATATCTTCAATGATTGTCTCTTCTGTTTTTGCAACCCTTTCTTTTTTGGCATGATATCTGAGTTTTTGTTTTTCCCTATGAGCATCATCATCACGTTTACGATCACTTTTGCTTTGGCGATTTCTCTTACTTCCCATGACTGTTCAATCTATAGAGGATAAATTAAATAATCATCACTTTATAGTAAAAAAAATAAAAATTTAAAATTTAAAAACAGGTACGAAATTTATAAAAACATGAACTGAAATTTACTTCACCTTATCAAAATCTTGTAAGAGTCCTTTAAAGAAAAACTCCTTGGAAAGAAATTTCCTTTGAAAAAAACCCTTGAAAAGAAATAATAAATCTCCTTGCAAAGAAATAAAAAAACTCCTTTGAAGAAAAAACTCTTTGGAAAGAAACAAGAACTCCTTGGCAATAAATATCCTTTGAAAAAACCCATTGGAAAGAAATAAGAACACCTTGCAAAGAAATCTTCTTTGTAAAAACCCCTTGGAAAAAAACTTCTTTGAAAAGCCACTTGGAAAAAAACTTCTTTGAAAAAACCACTTGGAAAAAAAACTTTGCAAAAATACCTTGAAAAAAAACTCTTTGAAAAAACCCCTTGGAAAGAAATAAGAAGAAAAAATACGTTGGAATAAAAACTCATTTGCAAAAATACCTTGAAAAAAAAACTCTTTGAATGTACCCCTTGGAAAGAAATAAGAAGGAAAAATACCTTGGAAAAAAAATCATTTCTCACTCCTTGAAAGAAATCTCCTTTGAAAAACCCCTTTAGAAATATTTTATAAAGACTTTGTAAAAACCCCTTGGAAAAAAACTTCTTTGAAAAAACCACTTGGAATTTTTTTTTTGGAAAAAACCACTTGGAAAAAAAACTCCTTTGCAAAAGTATCTTGGAAAAAAAACTCTTTGAAAAAACCCCTTGGAAAGAAATAAGAAGAAAAAATACCTTGGAATAAAAACTCCTTTGCAAAAATACCTTGGAAAAAAAACTCTTTGATTGTACCCCTTGGAAAGAAATAAGAAGGAAAAATACGTTCGAAAAAAAACTCCTTTTGCAGTCATTGAAAGAAATATCCTTTGAAAAACCCCTTCAAAAATATTTTATAGAGACATCTACGAAAACAAAAGATGCGAAATAATGACTCTATTTAGTTTTATTTATACCATTATAACTAATCTATTTGTTTTTCCGGCCGATAAAAAAAAATTTCGTTTTGTTTTTCGGCCGAACAACCGTTGTTATTTTTAATAGTTTGGTAATGGAAAATATTTATTCGACCGAATAGGTTCTGAGAACTGAAAACTACTCAGTTCTTCACAGTTTTCAGGTGTCTTCATTTTCGAAAGGTAAAAACAATCTCCTACACTACAAATCGACTGTCAGACTTGATACCATTAGTTTCATCATTGAATCTACTTTCCGTAGGTATAGATTTTGTTGTGTTTAGGTGAAATCTGATCATTTTAATTATTTGTTTTGTTAATATGTATCCAATTTGGTTTCATCTCTTTCAAAATGCGGTGAAATGAAAAATCCATAACTTCAAAAATATACCGCCAAAAAAATTGAAAAAAATATGGCGCAGTTAATTGGAGTTTCTACTTCACAAGGGTATGCTTAGATTTTTTATTTTTATAGTAAATTGAGAGAAATGTTCCGCCACAAAAAACATGTTGAAAGTCGACAAGCTTTCCCCATTGATTGAATTCAAAAAAATATAATAATTAGTATATAGATCCATTGGTTAAAAACTTATAGTCATGCAGTAGTACATTGTGTGTATATTGTCGTGGCATATTTTGTTTTTTCAAAACACAAGTTTAACAATGATTTTAAGCCCATCACAAAACATGACTATTTTTTAGTCCTTTCATTTTATGAGAACATACTGTCAAACATTTTCCAAATTGACATATCAAATATCAATAAAAAAATTTGAAAAAATTATGAATAGAAAGCTAACATAATTCTCTAAAAGTTTTCTGTTTACTGAAAAGTGAAATTCTAAACAAAAATATCACTTTTGTTCACCCAAAGTTGAAAAACATGAAAAAATCAGATTTATTTTCTCATAAGACCCCCCAAAATAGACACCCACCTTCATGGATTCACTCCGTGCTATTGATTCGATATTAGGACGATGTTTGAATCACGAAGAGGCTGAGCATGTTCTAAATGAATGCCACTCAGGGGCATGTGGCAGTCACCTCTCTGGTATGTCTATAGCCCAGAAGATCTTACACGTTGGATACTTCTGGCCATCTATTTTTAAAGATTGCATGGAAGCCATTAAGAAGTGTCCTCCTTGCAAGTTTTTTCATTCCAAAAAGCACACTCATCCTGCCCCTTTACATCCAGTTATTGTCTTCGACCCCTTTGCAAAGTGGGGCATAAATTTTATTCACTGTAATCCTACCTCAACCGGGGGGGACGGTTATGCCATTGTAGATCTTGATTACTTCACAAAATGGGTCGAGTCTATGCCTACATATAAAGAAGACGTCAAAACTGTCGCACTCTTCACGTTCAATCAAGTTATTTCTAGATTCGGGGTTCCACAATCCATTGTCATAGACTATGGCTCACATTTCCAGAACCAAATGGTAACTGAACTGAGCGCCAAATTGGGATTTCACCATGAACACTCAACATCCTACTATCCCCAAGCGAATGGTCAAGTAGAGGCCAACAATAAGGTATTGAAAACCATGATACAATGCATGGTAGGGACCCATAGATCAAATTAGCACTTAATGCTCTTTTCATCCCTTTAGGCATATAGAACCTCCATCAAAACTGCTACCCGGATTCACACCTTTTCAATTGGTGTATGGACTGGAAGCAATATTTCCTATAGAGTGCGAGATCCCGTCTTTGAAACTAGTCGTCAAACTCTTTCCAAACACCACGGCTGAAGAGGAACGCTTCCTATATTTAGCCAAACTGGATGAAACCCATCGTGATGTTGCTCTCACTAATGAAGCACATAAGAAGCGCATCAAATCCCAGTATAACAAGTCCTTCGAACCTCGCATCTTCAATGAAGGTGATTTGGTTTTGACATATGACCAAAAACATGATAAAATGGGGGCAAGTAAGTTCGAGTCCATGTGGCACAGGCCCTACATCGTGAAACATGTTTTAGAAAAAGGGGCCTACAAGTTAGTTGATTATGATAGGACATCCTTGGGGGAGCCTAGAAATGGGCTCTACCTCAAGAGGTACTATGCTTAGGGAAATCCTATAGGAGTACCTTGTACACTTTGTATATGATGTATGTTTAATAGGGTGTGAAGTTTTTCTTTCATAGGTTAGGGCCTCATACCCAAGGTAGTTGCTTATACCATGTTCTACTTGAATGCGCAGATGACAACCTATTCATGATTTGCAGATGGTTCTAGCCAGCATACTCAAAACCTCGCCTCGGAAGCTTGGGTACTTTGTTCCCCTAGCAGCGAACTTATAAACCCAGGAGGAACTTTCCTAGGTCATGCAACTAATAACATCGCCGAGTATCATGTGGTGATTGGATTGTTAACCGACGCATATTCCCTTGGTGTGGACCACATTGTCATCTATTTGGATTCCCAACTGGTGGTCTCCCATCTAAACCAACTCTACGTTGTTAGCAACCCTACACTACTTCATATTTTTCGACAAGTATGTCTCTTGGAGATGTCTTTTGAGTTCATTCAATACCTACATATCCCGAGACATATGAATACAGTTGTTGATTCCTTAGCCAATTTCATGTTAGATTGGTACATCTCGCATTCTTAAACATTTTATTAAAAAGCATGACATGCAAATTGTTCATACATAAGCAGCATATATGAAATCCATACTTTGGCATACACACATTGTATATAAAACCGATTTTATATTAAGTATGATGAAAGTTCCACAAAAAGTATTAAGACAAAAATAAATCTCATAGCTTTAAGTACATCATCATGGAAGAATCTAAAACTCATAGCCTTTAGTACATCATCATGGAAAAATTATGAAGCTCTTGGATTTCACTGCATCACTACATATGGATAATAGGGCTAATCCTAGTGCTCATGATAGCATATCACTGCCTGAGCTACCCGACGGAGCAGACGTCCAACACTCACAGAAACTCCCATTGTGTGGCGTTGGTACCGACGAGGCAGATCATCCAATGAAATTTATGGGATGTCAGCAGTCAACCTCTCTAATTTATCCTCGGTCTCTGAGAGTATGTCACTCGCTTCTCAGTCGCAAGCAGAAATGGGCCTACCCTCTCCTCGATGTTGTATAGGGGAAGCTCTGGGTGGCCTCTCTGGCCCCACATCTGCATTAGTAAAACATAAGAAGTCTTAGTACACCAAAAAAATGATATATTCAAAAAATACATAAACATTTGAAAGACCATGAATATATTTTCTTACCTATGTCGCACCAAACTGACCCCTCTAATAGCACCAAGTCGAGATCTCCTTAGAAATCCGTGCCTGCGTAAGCATAATCCTCTACCATAAGGAGATGCCTACGCATCCATTGGAAGAAATTCGGCCCATAACTATGGATTGGACCACCATGATGATCAAAAAACTCATTCCACCTCCTCATGTGTGGCTCTCGCAGATCGAGACTAGGTATCTCTATATGCTAGGGATGGAAGTGAGGAACCCGCTACATAAAGAAGGATGCCAAGATATACTCATTACCAAATTGTTTAGTTCTACCTGTCAGACACTTGGTTAGTTGATCTTTCATGATGTTTAGGAGGCTCTCATACCAATTAAACACAATAGGTTCCATGCATGCTATGGCACATAACATCTGAGACCTGGTTGCTTGGTGGTGGGACTTAGTCCTCGCTACTTGAACCACTGTAAAGAGCACAATCCTCAATGGTAGACTACGGACTTGTGCGATTGGGATCTTCCTAGCAGACTTCCTAGCTCCAGGATCACAATACTGGGTGATGATTTCATCCGTGTTTCCTTCACCTCCACTCTGCCCAGTAATCATGGCTCGAGCCCCTCTTCTTGAAAGCCCAGTCAAAAAATAAATGTCATCTATCTCAAGGGTAATGATGTGAGTCCCTACTCGGAAACACTGTTCATTGGGATCTCACATGTCCACTATATACCCCAACAAATTCACTTGGGCCCTCATATTCGGAGTAAGGAAGAATATCTTGTAATCCTTTCAAATCCTCTAATTCGTGGTCTCATTCCTTCCATTCTAGCACCATTTTCTTTGCTTGAGGACCTGCAAGACCAAAGATAAATATTAAAAGCACTTCATCTCCAAGAAAATCCAAGTAATTTTCATTTATTTCATTTTTGGGATCACCTTTCACAGCCGACGCAGGTCGCGTCGACCGGGCCACGTATTTTAGGCTTCAAAAATGACCCCAAATCCATAAAAAGTCATGAAATTTGCATAAATTTAGCTTAGAAAATGAAAGAAGAAGGTGAAGATGGTTACCTGGAATTGACGGAGGTCAAATCCACAGCCTGAAGTGTCCACAATCTTCAACACAAACTTGCTACTATAAGGATTTTTTAACCCTTATTGGTAAAAGAACAAAGATGAAATGGTAAAATGACTCACTTTCACTCCCTTTTATTGGATTGAGGGTGAATATTTTAATATTTTACTTTGTAATTTTTTATTATCTTTTTACCATTTCAATTTAAGAGACACTTTGTTGATTAATTTATATAGTTCTTTTTTTAACAACTTCTTGTTGAAGTTACAGGTCAAACATAATAAAGAAGTTATTGTCCAAACTATCTTTCATGCTCGAAGACACTATTGGAGTTCTCTTTAATCCCTTTTTAGACTAGATTGAAATATGAAAAGTTTGTTGAGCAAACTTGCTTCCTTTCTCGCTCATAAAAGGATTTGAAAGGGAATCTATTCAGTTTTGGTTTAACCCTTTTTTGGGCCAAGTAGTATTAATTACGACAAAGGAATACCTCATTCAAACTTTGACTGGGAGAGTTCTTCTAGGTAATGTTTTGCACTTTTTCAAACCTGGGGACTAAATTTATGAAAAGGTACACCTTAGAGTCTCCTTTAGTCTTTTAAGACTCTCTAAACATGAAATGACACTGATTTCACCTTCTTTGGACTCGTTAAAATTTAACATTGAAGGACCCTCAGAGGGACGAACCCCTCCCTTCTTAGGTTCTTAAAACATGTGAGATTGGACTCGTCCGAAGGATGAGCTATATCAAGCATCTATTATCCTCCTCAAACTCGTTAATAAACAAAGAGGTACTCGTCAATCATGATAGGAATAAGGGAATGGGAATGCATATGTATCTTTATTTATGACAGCCTGTTGTCTCCCTTGAATATGGAACCTATTTGTATTTCATATTGCCTTTGATTCGTGTCAAGTCTATGAGTCTCTTTACTAATTTGGGTCATCCAAAGAATGCTCCATTCATTCCGCAATGTGTCTTGATCTCCGTCTCATCAAGTCCATGCTTCCAGGTCATTTGTTGTGCCATAAAATGTTCAAGGGGAGTCCTCCATTTGAGTCAAGCTTTGTAATTGTCAAGTCCTATGTTAGATCGATTATCCTCAAATCCCAGATACCTTGTGTTTGTCCACACTCATTTGATTTACCACCTGAAATTTTTTTCCTGTATCGATTTCATGTTGATAATGTGGGATGCATCATGACCCTCCTTTGACGAATCTATCCCTATCGACACCAACACATTATCCATGGATTAGATTTAGAAACCACCTGGTGCCTTGAATCCTGCATGGCTCAATGACAGGTCTTCTCGCTTTGGACAGTGGGTTCACATAATTGACCTCTGATTGAATGATTCCATAATTGTTCGACTCCGATTCATTCATTCACATTCGTTGGGATGTACTATGATACCTTTGGGATCAGTATCATCACTGGTGATTACCTCACACTTGTTAACGGTTCACATAATTGGCCAGTAATCAAGTGGTTTCTACTATGTTCGACTTCAACACCTTGTAATCACATAGTTAGATTCATTTCGATTCAATATTGGGTAGAATACCTTGGGGATCCTCATTATGTGTTTACCCAAGTTGCGATGGATATTTTTGAGTAGGTTCCCACATGAACTTCATGTCGATGGACTCATTGATGTAATATCACACAGATCCACTCTTGCATTGGTTGTGATTGTGTCATTATATCATCATGGATCTATGCTTGTATCTTAGTAGCCATGGCTATGTTCAGTTAGTCAATATAAACATGGATCTGCAATGTATTGGTCGACAACCGATTTTCGAGTCATTTAGCTCCAAAGTGTTAGAGCTTGTATTACAAATTCCTTGTTTATTGTCAATACTTCTCCGACCAATGGTTCCTCGCTCCTGCCACCATATCAAAGTACTTCACCTATTACCTTTCTATGTAGCTTCATACTTTGGGGAGCAATCTATTACACGGAATTTTCGTCAATTGCACAAGACCATGTGACCTCATGTAGCCACAATTCCTAAAGCCACATCCATGGTGAATGATCCTTAAATTTTGTTGTCCTGCAATCAACCTTTTTGTGACTTCGACACGCTTTGCTTCATTAGCAACACGAGTTGATATCCATAGACGCGCTTTGCTCTACTGTCAACCCGCATCGATGACACACCTTGCCTTCACATCAACTCGCGTCGAGCTCATTTGGCTCTCATTTCCCTACTTCCAGGTCACGTTGATGTCTATACGGACATAAAAAGAGGCTCTCGAGAATTTTCTAGAATCAAATCTTATCTAGATGAGATCCCCTCCCTATTTGCTAGGATCTCACTCAAATTCCTCACTTGTTGGGATCACATCTCATCCATTATCCCAAAATATCTCATCCCTCCTCTATCCATATTATCCTATAAATTCAAGGCTTGGCCATGGGGGAGAGGAGGAGGAATTGGGAATAGGGTTATGCTGGAGAAAATTACACTAGGAGTGATAGAATTTGGATCCTTATCCTTCCTTCATTGAAGTGACATACTGGATCAAAGAGGAACCTATTGGAGAAGAGATACAACACCAAGGATTTGTTAAATTTTCAGAATTTACTTCAATCTGATCTAGGATCTTAACTGAGAGAACAACATGTACAGCATATCTACAGCATATCAATCATGGAGACAATAATGCAAGCACACAAGAGACACAAAGATTTACTTGGGGAAAACCATAAAGGTGAAAAACCCCAATAACTTCCTCAGAGATAGATAGAACAATGATACAACCAACCATGAGAGATAGACACAACCTAGCAGCAGATCCTCCTCCTCCATAAGTGCGTCACTCCTCCTTGAGTGCATGAGTGAGAAGTGAGTGATCCAATAGAGTGCCTCCCGCACTCTATTTATACTTGACTTGACTTTCCTTTTTACCTAACTCATGTAGGCTCGAACTTAACCACATAACATAATGCTGAGTGGGCCGACCCCCAATAGGGTGGTCTAATAACCCTTTGACCCACATGGCCGACCCCCAATAGGGTGGTCTAATAACCCTTTGACCCACATGACTTATACAGGGTCGACCCCAAACAAGGTGGTCTAATAACCCATCAAGTATAAGTTACGACACTTATGCCAAATGTCGCAACATGACCTGTTTTGGGATAATACAGGAGTGCGAACTTGTACGGCGTGCCACGTGTCACTGTTTGAACTTCGGACTCTAGAAAAGTTTCTTGAGATAACTAGGCCTGTTATATTTCCATCCTGATAGTTCTGACCTCAATTGGACTCTCTGAGAGAGAGTTATGCCATGTGTCGCAACGTGACCTGTTTTGGAATAATTCAGGAGAGCGAACTTGTACGGAGTGCCACGTGTCACTGGTTCAACTTCGGCCTCTGAAAAAGTTTTCTGAGATAGTACAGTCTATGTACTACCTGTCACTTTTCACAAAATTTCATTTGGAGCTTCCTAGCCCAAGTTATGACATTTTTCCTAAGGTCACCTGATTTTGACTCAGATCTGGAAGAGGCAGAAACCCTATATTGCACAGATCATAAATCACAAAGTACAACGAATTAGAGGTTTTCCTTTGGACACAAGGTACCTGGAGATTTAATATTCATCCTGTAACAATTTCAGATCCAAAAATTTCACCAAAACGTATTTATAGCGAAAGTTCTACGATGACTGGTTTTTGTTATATCAAGCCCTAGCATCGTAAGTGCAACAAGTGTCATACATGCCATATCATGCCTTCTTTCAGGCTAGCTCTGATACCATGTTAAATTTTCAGAATTTACTTCAATCTGATCTAGGATCTTAACTGAGAGAACAACATGTACAGCATATCAATCATGGATACAATAATGCAAGCACACAAGAGACACAAAGATTTACTTGGGGAAAACCATAAAGGTGAAAAACCCCAATAACTTCCTCAGAGATAGATAGAGCAATGATACAACCAACCATGAGAGATAGACACAACCTAGCAGCAGATCCTCCTCCTCCATAAGTGCGTCACTCCTCCTTGAGTGCATGAGTGAGAAGCGAGTGATCCAATAGAGTGCCTCCCGCACTCTATTTATACTTGACTTGACATGCCTTTTTACCTAACTCATGTAGGCTCGAACTTAACCACATAACATAATGCTGAGTGGGCCGACCCCCAATAGGGTGGTCTAATAACCCTTTGACCCACATGGCCAACCCCCAATAGGGTGGTCTAATAACCCTTTGACCCACATGACTTATACAGGGTCGACCCCAAACAAGGTGGTCTAATAACCCATCAAGTATAAGTTACGACACTTATGCCAAATGTCGCAACGTGACCTGTTTTGGGATAATACAGGAGTGTGAACTTGTACGGCATGCCACATGTCACTATTTGAACTTCGGCCTCTGGAAAAGTTTCTTGAGATAGCTCGGCCTGTTATATTTCCATCCTGACAGGTCTGACCTCAATTGGACTCTCTGAGAGAGAGTTATGCCATGTGTCGCAACGTGACCTGTTTTGGGATAATTCAGGAGAGCGAACTTGTACGGCGTGCCACGTGTCACTGGTTCAACTTCGGCCTCTGAAATTTTTTTTTTGAGATAGTACAGTCTGTGTACTACCTGTCACTTTTCACGAAATTTCATTTGGAGCTTCCTAGCCCAAGTTATGACCTTTTTCCCAAGGTCACCTGATTTTGACTCAGATCTGGAAGAGGCAGAAACCCTATATTGCACAGATCATAAATCACAAAGTACAACGAATTAGAGGTTGTCCTTTGGACACAAGGTACCTGGAGATTTAATATTTGTCCTGTAACAATTTCAGATCCGAAAACTTCGCCAAAACGGATTTATAACGAAAGTTCTACGATTGGTTTTTGTTATATCAAGCCCTAGCATCGTAAGTGCAACAAGTGTCATACATGCCATATCATGCCTTCTTTCAGGCTAGCTCTGATACCATGTTAAATTTTCAGAATTTACTTCAATCTAATCTAGGATCTTAACTGAGAGAACAACATGTACAGCATATCTACAGCATATCAATCATGGAGACAATAATGCAAGCACACAAGAGACACAAAGATTTACTTGGGGAAAACCATAAAGGTGAAAAACCCCAATAACTTCCTCAGAGATAGATAGAGCAATGATACAACAAACAATGAGAGATAGACACAACCTAGCATCAGATCCTCCTCCTCCATAAGTGCGTCACTCCTCCTTGAGTGCATGAGTGAGAAGTGAGTGATCCAATAGAGTGCCTCCCGCACTCTATTTATACTTGACTTGACATGCCTTTTTACCTAACTCATGTAGGCTCGAACTTAACCACATAACATAATGCTGAGTGGGCCGACCCCCAATAGGGTGGTCTAATAACCCTTTGACCCACATGGCCGACCCCCAATAGGGTGGTCTAATAACCCTTTGACCCACATGACTTATACAGGGTCGACCCCAAACAAGGTGGTCTAATAACCCATCAAGTATAAGTTACGACACTTACAATATAAATGACGACACTTCCTTATAGAGGAATAATACCATCTCTATAGGAATACAATATACATATATGTGAAATACATTCCGAAGTTACATATACATCAACAGGATTAAATGGTTGTACTCTTTACCATTTCTGTTAATACAATACTACATTTCATTTCCCATAAATGGTTTGTTATTCATTTATTGTATATCTCCTTGGTCATATATATAACTTAATCTAATCCTAGATCTAGTTTTATTCTTGCATTGCTTGGCTTACATGTTTTGTAGGTGTTTCTCATAAGTGGATGAGCAAGCTTGTTGGAGCACTCGATCGTTGAAGACAAATCATAGCCAAAGGTATGTCCTCTATCTTGCAGTTTTTTATTGGATCAATTCAGGGAAATGTATGTATGATTGCTTTCTTTGTTCTAGTTTAGTGATTAAACTAGGGAGGTCATCTTATGTCCGCATTTGCAAACTAATCCAGAAAACACTTATCCCAAGCACATATATCCTTCAACTTCTTAATTTCATTAGAATCAAACTAGGATTTTAAAGATGTGAATTCTAGGCATGTTAAGAGAGGGGCTCTATTTAGGATCCTATATTTCCATATGTGAATGTGATGTCCACTTCTTGGGACCCAATATAAATATTTCGAAAAGAAGCTCCAGAATTTCTTACATAATTTCCAAATATGCGTGTTAATGGACTCTTTAGGTGGTTGGTCGAGAAATCGAAGCCCAGCTCCCCTTAGATAATTCTTTCTTAATGCCTACTACATCCAACCCTTGCTATTATTTACAATGTTCTAGTGTATTTTGGATCCCATAGTTAGGTTAGAGAGGGGAAAGTCTCGAATATGCAAGCCACCTGTATTGATGGGGTTCTTGATTATCTTCAAACTGTCCAAGTGAAATTTTTTGTCGTTGTTCTTCCCACCCTTCTATAAACATTTTCTTATTAGCTTGGATAATTGATCCAGAACTCATTTCAGTGTTAGGGACACTGCATATTGGAATATTGGTAGTGCAAAAGGACATATTTGATAAGAATGGTCTTCCAACTAGGTTTAGCCATTTCATAACCTAGTTTAGGATTTTCCCCTTAACTTTGTCTATCAATGATTCCCATGATTGCTTTGAAAGGGAGGAGTAGACAATTAGAAGACCCAAATATTTGAATTCCTGCCAAGAGGATGAGACTGGGATTCTCAATTTTCTGGCTATGATCATTGCTATGTTATTTGGCACATCCCAAGTGTAAATTATGTTTTTTAGTTTATTTGTATTCCCTCTTGAAGCACAACAGAAAGCAGATAAATGGATTCAAATATTTGGGCCATACTCGAGGATTCTCCTCCCAATAACAGAGTGTCATCTACAGATTGGGAATTTTTAATGCCTTTGACTCTTGGGGCTATATTTATGCCAGGAATGTTACCCATCCTTCGTTCCTCCCTCAACTTCCTTCTCAGGACATCTGCAACCATAATATAGAGGAAGGGAGGTAGGGGACAACCCTTCCTGAGTCCCCTACTAAGTTGAAAAAATTCTGCAGTCCTGCCATTGATTAGGGGAGCAACCAAGGGAAATTGATATAATCTTTTACCCAAGAGATAAAATTATTTCTGAATCCAAACCGTGCCATTACCTTGAAGAGAAAATCATGGTCGACTTTGTCAAAAGAGTTTTCCATATCATTCTTAATGATCATGCATTTTTCCTTCTGCTTTCTACTTCAATGAATTGAATTACTAAGATGATATTGTCAACCAGCTACATGTTCTCAATAGATCCCCCTTGATTATCTATGCATTAATTTTCTTCAAGCTGATTTTGTATATCAATATATTTCACTTTATCTCTAGTTTTGTAACATCCATAGCTAAAGTTTTTGCATCTTTTAATTTTTACAATTACTTTACATTATCAAGCTTTAATTTCTCACTTTGTAATTTAAAGCTCTATTGCTTCATTTTCAAATTAGGTTCGATTTGTCTGGTCATTTTATGTTGTGTAGATAAGAACTAGTTAGTACTTCATGCCCATTCATGACATATTTATCACATCTTGCAAGCAGTTCCATTTCAAATTTCACAATCCATTATGTTGACGGAACCTAAAGACTAATTTGATTTTACAATGGTTAAAAATATATTAATAGTTATATGCTCGCTATCCACATAAAATGTTATTAATTTCATCATAATTAGAGGGCCTTAAAGTTGTTGTTGTCATTTTTTATATTCATTTAAGCATAACATTAAAACATATCTTCTACATATTATAAATCAACAAATTGTATTCTTTGGAGCAAATTTAATACTCATTTTCAACTTAATGCAAAATATTCATGTGCTTTTTTTCATCATTCATGTGTCTAAAACAGGAGTAGTAAATGCAAAAAAGTATATAAAAAGATCGTGACACATTAATCTGCCCCATCATGTTGTTCTAAGAAGGCAATCAAGTTGTTGAGGCAAGGATGGGAAAAAAATCACTTTTAGATACACTATGTGTCAAAAATGGCATTGCCCATAATGTAGATGAATATACCATCTACATGAACATGAGTTCAATGCATAGTATCCTATCACTTATACATTGGATCATCTAAGTTTAGATAACTGAATTGCTTAGATAACTTGGCATCTACTAAAAGATGTGCAAGTGTAAATTAACAATCTTCCATGTGAAATTTTCCAATTGGATTAAAGGCATACCTTGTGTTTTGTTTGTGTGTTATTTTTTCTAGAACAAGGTAAGTAAATTCACAAATATGGAAGTCTAAGGCATAAAACCCCAGCCATCACCAAGTTAACTTTAATGTTTTCCTGATGTGTGATGATTTATTAGCTTTAGAACAAGGTAAGAAGATCAACAAAAATGAAAACCCAACGCAATCATTATTTTATGCTTGTTTCATCCTACTTACATTAGTAACTATTTTATTTCCATTCTCACGCCATGCATCACTTGGTTTCATTTGCTTACATTATCAATTCTTTGCAACTTTTAGAACTTTTAGACTCCGACCTCTATATTTCATCATTGATCATGCTCACATCATCCCCTTTTTATCATGAAATATTACAATTGTCATCATTTTTTTAAATCCCTCTTGCTCATCACCTCAACAATCTCCACTCGCCCTGCTCACGTTTTCCTAGTTATTTGAGATTTCATGTAATCGTTCTTTATTTCGCATCTTGTTTAGCTTTATTGCAGCCACATGTTTTTCATCTTTATCTTACATTGGTTATAATTTTCAACAGACAAATCAAGACTTACCTTGGCATCATATTGATTCTACTATATCACTTAGTACGTGCCATAGTTCCTTTCTTACATATTACTAGATTGGATATAGACCTTACTTATTTTGGGGTGGAGCAACAAAACCTAAACTTACAAATAGGACTCCCCACTGACATATGTCTTCAACATAGCTTTGATTTAACACTTCCCCATACCTTATTTAGATAATGTTGAGCCCAACATGCTTTAAGACAAAGATAACATTAGGGTTGGGTGGTATTCAACCTCAATTGATTTCTTGGGTGGTGTTCAACCTTGTTTGAGTACAAATTGTACAAATCATTTGTCTATTTCAAGTGATTGGTTCAATCCAAGTGCAAAAGACCTAGTATAAAACGAGGAGTCAAACGTTGTTTATATTGACGAAGAACCTAAAGGAGCTACCTATCTTACTAAATTGATTGTGTATCTTACTAAGTAGAGATCTACAATTTTCACTGACATGTCATGATAGCTTTTACCTGTAGCGACACCTTCCTCTTGGATGTTATTTCTACATCATTTTGAGATCATTTTGAGAATCCTCTATATTATGCCTAATTTAGATTTCATTTATATGTCACATGCATATAAATGATTCACTTTATTTATGGCTACACTTGAACATGTAATTAGTTTAGTTTGTAGTCTTGCATGTTAGATATTTGTGTGCAGGTTTACATCCCCAAAATTGTGCAGAAGGGACCCTAGTATGTTTCTCCCACAACGGTTACCTCATACATGCTTATGTTTCCAAAAAAATTCAATGTAGCAACCCACATAAATCAAAATCCACAGAGGTCACCTTGTTTATTTTATTTAAACGGGATCTCGAGCACTTAATTACTTAGTGTTTTTAACAGGCTTCTTGAGGCATGGGACTAATGCAAGCATATTTCCATTTAGCTACCGGATTGGATTGGGTTTATATCAAAAGAGTGCATGTGCATCAAACTGCAATGTGAACAAACCATAATTTCGGTCCTGGAAACACAAAGCGGGTACATCAAAAAAATAGAACCTTGGTCTAGGGAGATATACAAAGAGAAACACAATAAATATGAGTTGTGGGATCCTCCTTTCTATGATGGGATAGAGGATATAGATTATTTCATGGCTATAATGGAAGATAGAGCCATCAACTCCTATGCCAATTCATAGTCGGGGTTGAACTAGTGAAAGTAGTGAGGAGAGGAAGAGTTCTATCTAATGAGAATGAATTTAGGGGATAACAAATAAGAAGGACTTGTGAGTCATAAATAGTTGAGTGAAGGAAAGGAAAAATCTTCAAGTCGATTGCCACTAAGTTATTCTCCTGACTGAAGGGAATAGGAGTGCTCAACAACAGCGTAGATCTATACACAAACCTATGCAAACAGGGTTAAAAGAGATGGATAGCCTAGTCCCTATAGGCCATGGTGAAAATCCATTTTTGTTGTTCACTTTTTATTTAAAACCACTCTCTTTCCTTCCAAATTGACTCTCCAACTTTAGATATGTAGCTAAATAAAGTAAAAGCAGGGCTCGGAGAGAGAGAAAACAATGAACAACGGATTACTTAGCAAACAAAAAATCTAAATCGAGGACTATAGTTAGAGATCGACTGGTACCCTATAGTTTTTATAGTTGCAACAAGAAAAAATTGACCAAACCAGTCTTGGGAGAATACACTAGGTAAGATGCCTCGGCTATTAGGCCAGAAGAGGCTATGTTATATGATCTATGGAGCTCAAATGTCGTAGCAGAGGCTAGGAGAGGAGTGCCACTATGAGGTGAGGAGGCATATATGTAGGTGGAGTAGCTAAGATCTTGTACCAATGGAAGTGACTAGGTTAGTTTAGACAGAAAGCAAAATATTTGATTCAATGCTAAATCCCTATCATTCATAAATAATGTTTACATAATTACATTTGTTTCACTATTATTGAAAACACTAATAAAATTATAAGTGGAGGAATAGTTTAGTGCCATGATCAAGGCCAATTGAAAAGAAACTTACCTCCACGAAACGCAAAACTCCAACATCTAGAATAGAAAACGAACGAACGGGCTAGCGAAAGAACGAGCTGGAGAACGACCGTGAATACACTCCAATGATAGAGCGACGGATGGTGAATGATGATGCCAAGTGTGCAAGGGTGGTGGATCAATAGGTGTGCAGGTCTTTCGGATCAACGGGGCAAATCAATAGGTGCACAGGGTTATTAGATCAACGACAGACCTACAACATTCTTGTAATTTTGGACACGTGTAGATTGTATATGTATTCCTAAGTATTGGAACATAGAGGACGATGTTATTCTAATGGGGGGAGGATGTAATATCCCTCATTCTAACGCTTAGGATATTTTGGATTCAATTTAAATATTGCATAAAATGCAATGTGAAGCTCAAGGCCAAGGACCCACTAGTGGATGCTTAGGTTTAATTGCATAGGAAAGTATTTGATATTCTGATAATCCATGTGTTGTTAAGCCATGAGATATTGTAAATAATACCTTGTAAATAAAATACCAAGGACTGGCTATGGCTGCAACAAAATTTGGGGGAACTATGTATCCACTAGGGAGTGGTGAGGGGGTTTGGGATTAAACCTAGACTGCCATATGTCACCTAGAGAAGCCCTTTGACCTGTCCTAGATTCCATTGATTGTTCTTGCAAAGTAAGTACTGCAAGAGGACTATGCATGAGGTCGTGGAGTATGGGAAACCTCCAAAAATTTGGATGCCAGGGTATGGAGCTTTGTTTCCTTGACCCGCACGTCACTCCACCCCTGGCAGTCGTATTCCTCATTTCGAGACCATGGTTTATGGAGGAGACATCAGTCTAACCCTTAGGCAACACAGAGAACCGATTCGTGAAGAAAATAAGAGAAATCGTGATTCTGTGCAGGGTCGCAATTTACAGAGCCGAATACACTTAGAAAACTTTGCGTAGGAAGCAACACGACGGGGTTATCCTTGGATATGACTCTGTGGGTGAATTGCAGAGAGTGAGATGATTAGGAAACCATGAGGAAAACCCTACGTTGGTGGTCGATAACCTAGCTGTGGGATAGAGTCATTTGGCCAAAGAAAGTGGAAAAGAAAACCTAAGTGGGAAGGAACCAAGAGGTTTTAGATTCCCTGCTAAAAGCCTGAGAGGGCTTATTTACCTTGATTTAGCAGTCAAGGCCAGCCACACTTACCCAGTTCAGTTCTAGGGGAATGGGTTCCATAGGGATTGTGCAATAGTGAAGGGGACCTTACCTAGACTAAGAGTGGGATGATTGGGTGCTTGAACCTGTCTGAGATCATTGGGATATGCCCATAGCTCTATGGAGGAGCTTATTAAGCTAGAAAACCCTTACCTTCCTTCCCCATTTGATTGACAAATTTAACTATGTGTTGGATTCCTTGATGGACTATGAACCAAGCTATGAATGAACCTAAGAGGGACCCCTTAGTGGATACATAGCCCCATCTCGGGGGTGATCTCTGATTACTAAAATAATAAAGGCTGAGCAGATATATATGGTTGGGTTGGAAAGTTGTTGTCCATAGCAAGTTTGCTTGGGAATTTAATGGAAAAGATAAGTATTCTATGTGTTAAGTTATTCCCACATTTGTTCCAATTTCCATGAAATGTTCACTTATTTCTAGGGATGAATGGCCATGCCTTATGCTTCATTTTGTTGTGCATGTTATTGATTATTGAATGCATGACAACATGTGTGTGGATGAAGTTGCCTTTAGCTATAGTTTTTAAGTACATGCATGCATCTATTGCTTATGGGAATGGTCCATGGATGAATAGGACTGTAAGCCTATGAATGGTGCTAAGTCTGTTGTGTATGTTGTTCATCTTGCTTCTGCATTGTTTAACTAGTAATGCTTGTTATGGTTGGCAGATGTGTGTGTGTTAATAGCATTGTTCTGGAACCTTCACATGCTTATCCTTATGTTGATATTTATATGTAATCATGCTTGAGGAATAGGTCTAAGGCCTGCATGCTTTCTTCAATCTGATTGGGAGGAATATGTGCATGTATTGTTAATTTTTTAGCATTAATTCAACATACTCTAGGATCTTTACTGAGAGGATAACATGTACAGCATATCAAGCATATCAATCACAACAAGCAATCACATGAGACAATAGACACACAGAGCTTCCTTGGGGAAAACCATAAAGGTGAAAAACCCCAATAACTTGCTCAGATATAGATAGAGCAATGATACAAAACCCAAGCATAAGAGATAGTCTCCTAGCAGCAGCTTCTCGTCCTCCACAAGTGTGCCACTCTCCAATGAGTGTATATGTGAGAAAGTGAATGATCAAATAGAGTGCCTCCCGCTCTCTATTTATACATGACTTGACTTGCCTAATAACCTTACTAGGTCAGCCTCAACTTAACCACTTAACATAAAGCTGACAAGGCCGACCCCCAATAGGGTGGTCTAATAACCCTTTAACCCACATGACTTATACAGGGCCGACCCCATCAAGGTGGTCTAATAGCCCATCAAGTATAAGTTACGACACTTACAATATAAATGACAACACTTCCATATAGAGGAATAATAACATCTCTATAGGAATACAATATACATATATGAAATACATTCCGAAGTTACAAATACATCAACACTCCCTCTTAACTAGGAAGGTATTTCTCGACACAGATCTGCTAGCACAAATCTTCTTCTCTGGATCATCATCACTGGATCATCGTCATCGTCACAACTGTTTCTATCTCAATCAATCTCTGATCTACTCATCATAGAAAGTTCTACAGAGCCAGCCCTTTTTCATGTTGGATGTAGGCCCACCACCGGCAAGTCTTCATCATCACTGGCCAAACTTTGGAATCATCAGGACTTATTACGTGTGTCACAATGCCTCGAAAGAGTATCCCAAGATCCTTTATGTGCCAAAGCACGATTGGCAAGATCTCCCAGGTCCACTTACATGTGACTGTCACAAAACCTTGAAAGAGTGTCTTGACTAGCAAGAACTCTAAAGAGCATCCGAGGCCTTTTACGTGGCTAGCACAACCTATCCGGATCTCCAGGACGTATTACATGTGATCCCCACCACAAAAACTTAAAAGAGTGTCTTGACTAGCAAGAAATCTAAAGAGCATATGAGGCCTTTTATGTGACTAGCACAACCTGTCCGGATCTCCAGGACGTATTACATGTGGTCATGGCAAAGCCTCGAAAGAGAATCCCACAACTGATTACGAGCATACTACTCAACCTATCGGATCTCCTAGGTCTAGTTACATGCCATAGGACAAATCCTTGAAAGAGCATCCCAGGACTGATTACGGGCATACTGCTCAACCTATCGGATCTCCCAAGCCTAGTTACATGTCCTCCCAGAGAAATGCCTCGAAAGAATATCCCAGGACTGATTACGAGCGTACTGCTCAACCTATCGAATCTCCCAGGTCTAGTTACATGCTCATTTGCACAACCTGTCCATGGCCACAGAGTATCAACCTGATACTCACCATACATCATCATGGTGTACATCATCACATAATCATACTGATCATCATAGCATCATCCTGATACGTATCATCTAGAGAAACATCCTGAAGCTCATCATCCATGATCATACAATGCATCCACCTTATGCATACCAAGTGTCTACCTGATACATATCATCATACATGATCTACCTAATCATACAATGTATCCACCTGATACATATACAAATACATGATCCAACTGATCATATAATGTATCCACCTGATATATGTACAAATAGATGATCCAACTGATCATATAATGTATCCACCTGATACATATACAAATACATGATCCACCTGATCATAACAAGCATACAACATGATGCATATTTATATACATGATCCAACTGATCATAACAAGCATCCAACATTATGCATATACATATACATGATCCAACTGATCATACAGAGCATCCAACATGATGCATATACATATACATGATCCAACTGATCATAACAAGAATCCAACATGATTCATATATATATACATGATCCAACTGATCATACAGAGCAAAAAATGGAGCATCGTCCTGATGCACATCATGCAACACTTACATCCACAGCCATGGGCAAGATCCTCCTCTCACCATGCTTGGAATGGATCCTGCAAATGTGTCCATCACTTCTTCCTTGAAGTGTCGTCAATCTGAAGAACACTAAGCCTCTCTCTAAAGTACTCAAAATTCACTCTGGCTAGTGGTTTCGTCAACACATCTACAACCTGCTCATCCGTCGCAACATATAGGAGCTTCACTGCTCCTCTTTGCACCATATCCCTGATATAGTGATATTTGATCTCAATGTGCTTCGACCTGTCGTGGAACACCGAGTTCTCAGACAGCTTCACACAACTCTGGTTGTCACAAAAGATACCCGTAGCCTTCAGCAGGAGATCAAATAACTCAAACAGTAGCTTCTAGAGCCATACTGCATCACAACTAGCCGAACAAGTTGCAACATACTCTGCCTCGGCTATACTCAGTGCTGTGCAAGACTGCTTCCTGCTAAACCAAGAGATCACACTAGATCCCATACTGAAGCAACACCCAGAAGTGCTCTTCCTATCTGTAGCACTGCCTGCCCAATCCGAATCAGCATAACCCTGCAGGTTAAACTTTTGATTCGCATCATACTTGAGCCCATAATCAACTATACCCTTCAGGTACCTCAGAATATGCTTTACAACAACCAGGTGAACATGTGTCGGATCTGTCAAGTACTGGCTCAAGGTGTTCACCACAAAGCAGATATCTGGTCTCATATTCGTCAAGTTCATCAAGGACCCAATCATCTGACGATACATAGTGACATCAACCGGCTCAGATGAAGCATCACATAGAAGCTTCAGGTTCAATTCCATAGGTGTTGCCATGGCCTTGCAGTCCATCATCCCGAACCTCTTTAATATCTCTACTGCATACTTCCCTTGTCTAAGGAAGATTCCATCTGCACTCTGCCACACCTCCATGCCTAGAAAGTAGTGCATCATCCCCAAGTCCTTCATCTTGAACTCAGCAACAAGCTTCCTCTTCGTGCCAGCAATCAATCTATCCTCACCTTTAACAAACAGGTCATCCTCATATAATAAAAGTATCACTGGATTGACTTCCTCAACCTTGTAGTAAAGCTTGGAATCTTCTTTACTCTTGGTAAAGACCAAACTGGATAGAAAGTTGTCTATCCTACCATACCAAGTCCTAGGAGCTTGCTTCAAGCCATACAAGGATTTATTCAACCTGCACACATATGACTCCCTGTCATATGTCTCAAAAAAAAGTGGTTGCTCCACATACACTTCCTCTTCGACTACACCATTCAAGAAAGTTGTCTTGACATCCATCTGGTATACCTTCCACTTCATCACTACAGCCAGAGCAAGTACTGTTCTGATGGAAGTGTACTTAGCTACATGAGCAAAAATCACGAGCCACAACCTAGCCTTGTATTTCTCTATGCTTCCATCTGTAGCATGCTTGATCTTATAGATCCACTTGGAAGTCACCACAGACTTCCCTTCTAATATTGGGACTACATCCCAAACATCATTGTTCATGATCGATGGATCATGGCATCCTTCCATTACTTCATCCCAGATCCTACGAACTTCAGATTCTTCAATAGATAGTTTTGTTGCTGAACAAATGTTGTAGTCCTTCTTTTGTAGGTGATGGTATACAATCTTTCCTACAAGACAAGTTAAATTGCATGATTAGAAACATCTCATAGTTTTTCAGAAAAAAATTTACACATAAAGAAATATGTCATACAGTCATGCAATTATTTTAGCTAATGATTCAATACAACATTTATCCATATCCCGTAAATTTCTAGATGCCTTCCAATCTCTACCAGAACATTGTTAAGAGTGTGCACAACTCCCAACATGTCAGCAAAGAGGTTTCATTCTAGATAAGTACCAATGGAATGTTGTACAGTGCCATAGGCCACTTACCCATCACATGCATATTAGTATTATACTGTTTATTAATGCAATTATTCTAATATGCATAATACACAACCTAAGTCGAGGAACATAAGCATATACATCATTAAACAATAAGAATTGATAATTCAAATACTTATCTTTGTTTGTTTGTTGGGTGGACTCCCTCTCAATCTTTGCTTCCTTGCAAGAACTACTGGAGTGTGCTCCCTCTTGATCTTTGCTTCTTGGATTACCTATCATCATCCTCGATCACTATGCATGCTTACTAGTATCATCATTGTGTTACCCTCGAGATCTCATACATAATCATACATTCATTAGTATAATCTCAATACTATCAAAACAAAATAATCTTAAACATGTATAGTCGTGATCATTTCAAACACAGATAATAAGCATTAGTATTCAAGGTTTCAGGGAGGACTTCTCTTACTCATGCATATTCATATTTGACCATAGAACTCTTATGGTTAGTCATATCATCAATCAAGGTAAGAGACATAATATGCATAAACCCTAGATTACTCAAACTTGTAACTTCATGAGTAATCATTATCAATCATACAAAAGTATAAGATCCTTACATAGGGTAGGATTCTAACTTGATATAAGAAAAACATACCTGGTCATCATATTTGCTGGTTATGTCTAGCAATGTTTTTCTTGTTCTCTTCAATGACCTGCATAACTCATAAGTTAACCATTGTAGAACCAAATTATACATACCTCTATGTGATCCATGACTATGGATGAGTCTTTGTCTTCATGTCACTATGGTCTTGATCTAGGACTTGATTTGTACCTTCATTTTTAGCGGATAACATTCGCCTCATACAACACCACAGTGCATTAGTACAATCATAATACAATCAGAAGTGTCATAACCCTAATCAATGAATGTCTTCTATCATGCATTCATACTTTTACTAAGGTGATAAGACAAGTCTAAAATTAAACAATATTGTTACTAAACTCAATAACATGAGGACAGTCATATTATAAACTTAATCATGAACAGATTTCGAAACATACCTGTAAGTCATACCTGTCAGATTGCTTGTAGTAGTAGTTGTTGGTGTTCCTTTTGTTCTTAAGACAATCTGAGGAAAAGTGTCATCTTCTTGGCATGCGATGTGAGAGCTTGATCTTCATTCCCCATCTTCTCTTCTATAGCTACAATCCGAGCTTCTTCCTGTGAACATTCTTCCCATAGCTTACTGAAAGAGATAAGTTTCTTTCTAGCACAAATTCCTTGGATGAAGGAATCCCATGACCTAGGAAGGCCATTAAGAATGGTCATTACCACTTCTCCATTCTCAATAACTTCTCCCACAGCTTCAAGTTGTTCTTTTATCTGGGAGACCCTTGAGAAATAAGATTGCATGGTCTCCGCATTCTGGAACTTGATATTCTTCAATTGATTCCTCAAGGTCATCTTCCAATTTATATTCTTCCCTTCAAATAGCTTGGTCAAGGAATCAAACATCTCCTTAGGTGTCTTCAAAGATGACACATGTGGCATGAGATGGTTTTTGATAGAATCAACAATGATCCTTTTAGCCTTGACTAAGTTCCTCTTGTGTAAGGCCTTAGTCTCTTCTCCCTCTGGGACAGGAACCCCTTCACTCATGTAGGTGTCCAACTCACTCTCTTCTAGAATTAACCCAATCCTATACTTCCATGCTCAGAAGTTATCAGCCCCTTCAAGCTTATCCTCAAGCTTGGTGTGGTGAGACATCTTAAAGAGTACTTCAAATGAAATAGAAAATATTTAGGTCTTACCACTTGATTTGCAGAAATCTAGTTCTGGAGTTGGATTAGGGTTTGTCAGAGAAACCCTAAAAATGCAAACTTTGAATTTCAAACTTCTGAAAGGATAGAAAGATGCGCCTTGATGAGCTGATCAAGCTGGTATACTCAGAATTTGAAAACTGCAAAGTTTCACCCCTCAAATTTGCTTTTCAAACTTTCGGATTCACTAGGGAGGACCCTGAATTAGGGTTTTATTTTCTCGGAGCTTCATC
Source organism: Larix kaempferi (assembly GCA_027924585.1). Lineage (NCBI taxonomy): Eukaryota > Viridiplantae > Streptophyta > Pinopsida > Pinales > Pinaceae > Larix > Larix kaempferi. The sequence goes on along the minus strand of BSBM01000435.1, from coordinate 12,902,981 downwards.
CATCCAAAAAGCTCGATCTTGATCTCTAAAATTCGATTGTTTCATAGGAGCTTCCAGCCATGGTCTCAGATTTCAGAAATTCCAATTTTTGCAAAAGCCCTAATTTACGGCTTCACTATGCAGGACCCCAAAGTAGGGTTTGATTTTCCCGGAGCTTCACCCATCCAAAAAGTTCGATCCAAAGCTATAAACTTCAATTTTACAAGGAGCTTCCAGACATGGTCTCAGATTTCAGAAATTCCACTTTCTGTGGAAACCCTAATTTTTCAGGCCAAAACTGAAAATGCTCAAAATTGAATTATGTTTCGACAGAAAGATGCGCCTTGCTGAGTAAAGTCAATATAGCCTCCTACCTTTAAATATATGTGGAGAGAAACCCAAAAAACAAGAAGCCCTTGCTTCCGCACCTGCACAGTGTCTTCTTCTCAGGTTAGCTTGGATACCATGTTAATTTTTTAGCATTAATTCAACATACTGTAGGATCTTTACTGAGAGAATAACATGTACAGCATATCAAGCATATCAATCACAACAAGCAATCACATGAGACAATAGACACACAAAGTTTCCCTGGGGAAAACCATAAAGGTAAAAAACCCCAATAACTTCCTCAAAGATAGATAGAGCAATGATACAAAACCCAAGCATAAGAGATAGTCTCCTAGCAGCAACTTCTCCTCCTCCATAAGTGTGCCACTCTCCAATGAGTGTATATGTGAGAAAGTGAATGATCAAATAGAGTGCCTCCCGCACTCTATTTATACTTGACTTGACTTGCCTAATAACCTTACTAGGTTGGCCTCAACTTAACCACTTAACATAAAGCTAATAGGGCCGACCCCCAATAGGGTGGTCTAATAACCCTTTAACCCACATGACTTATACAGGGTCGACCCCATCAAGGTGGTCTAATAGCCCATCAAGTATAAGTTACGACACTTACAATATAAATGACAACACTTCCATATAGAGGAATAATAACATCTCTATAGGAATACAATATACATATATGAAATACATTCCAAAGTTACAAATACATCAACATGTACTCCATTCTATGTGGGTGGATTATGTTTCATTCCCTATGTTCCTATAGTAGGCTTAGGCACATTTGCAATCCCTTGATAATTCTTTTGAATTTCCCTTTGAGGAAATAGGGCTAAGTTTGGTAGATGTATAGGACACTTCAGCTAGGACTTGGGGAAGGAACAAGCACCCCTGTGGATCAGATGAAGGAGAGAAGGCATGGCATAAGTGGAGTAAAGTTCCTTGCAAAAGGGTAAAGGCACCTTTAAGAGGTTATGAGCAATGTTTCAATTGGAAAATTGACAAGGTTAGAGTGCTCATATTGGGTAGGGGATCATACCAGTGGATATAAATCTCCAAGAGCTTTCCAACAGTACCAGCCTTGTCCAATTTCAACAAAGGATGGAGGATTCGTCACCCCCAAAAGTGGGCAAGTGAAGTTGTTGGTGCATGGGTAGGTGGTCCCCACCTTCCACATCCGCAATGCGGATTGCAGATTGCGAAGGTCGGGGACCGACCGTTGGGTTGTGTGGTGAGACTTCCGCCTTTCCACATCCGCAAAGAGGATTGTGGATTGCGTATGCCGGGTCGATTTCTGCAGGGTTGGCGCATTGGATTTCCGTCTTTCCACATCCGCACGTGGGTTGCAGATAGTGGATTACGGAGGGTGGTTTTCCCGGATTGGCAGGATGGGCGTTCTGATTTCTAAGTTTTGCAAGGTGGGATGTGGATTGCGGAAATCGGAAAGGAGAATTCGACGGAGCTGCGTATTTGGGCTCCTGTATTTTCGAATCCCACATGTGGATTGCAGATTGCGGGATGTCGGAAGGGAAACATTTTTGGAGTCAGGAATTGGACTTTCTCCTTTCCGACATCCGCAACGCGGGTTGTAGATTGTGGAATTGCAAGAGGAAATTTTCTGGGTCGACGATTTGACTTCTGACTTCTAACTTCTGCATTGCGGATTACGGAAGTCGGAAGGGAGATTTTTGCGGAAGGATAATTTTGGTGACCCAAATTCCAATTCCTGATTGTTGCTTGCGGATCAGGGCTTGCAGAAATACGGATTGCGGACCAATGATCATTGCGGGTTCAAAGTTGCAGAGCCTTTGAATTGCTTGGTAAAAAGAAGAAAAAAAAAAAAACAGGTAATTCAAGGGTTGTCTCCCATTGCCTCTAAAGGGCACTGAGGTGACTGGGGACATGACAAAGTGGTATCAGAGCTCAAGGTTACAGCACTGGTGCTGCTTGGGACAAATCATGAGTTTACATGCAATAGAACCTGATGCAGTAAGAGCTATAACAGTGATCAAGGAAAGCTACAGAGAGCTGGCAGGGCCATGAAATTGGATTAGCTATGATATGGAAGAAGAATTCCATGCTATGATGAGGAATTGGAAGGGAAAATTCCTTAACCCATGTCTTGATCTTGTATTTCTATTTTGTAAGATTTCTATATAGAAATTGATGGCATAGGAATGCTGAAAATATAATAGACTAGATGATTGAAGTGATATGCACTAATAGGCATATTGTTAGGTATTGCATAGTGCATGTATACAATGTTGCATGTTGGTAAAGTTAGTGAAGTTTACATATGCAATGAGCCACTAATGACAATTGTTGTGGTTGAAGCATGGTTCAATATGTTGATGATATTGTTGCATGTGACCATAAACCTTATGAAGAAAGGTTGGTGCAACAAATCTATGATCAAGACATGGGTGGAAGGACTGTGTAGTCCTTGGTGAGAGGCCAAATTAATGAGGTAACATCAAAGATGCTAATGGGAACCATGTAGGTATGTTTTATTTGTGCTAATTGTACAAGTCTTGGAAGGGAATTGGGTAAGAATTTATTGAGCCATGTTTATGAAAGAATGGTATGCATGCATGGTTGAATGCATTGTGTGAATACCATACCACCATGGCATGGTGAGATATGGGGTATTAAGGGCAAGGAACCTTCTACCATGTAATTGCTTAAATTTTAGAATGCAATCATATGAAATATATCATGTCATTGGTGTATGCTAGTTATGATTTTAATAACCAGGGCAAGTAAGAACTTATAGTCCTATTATGGTAGTGCATGCTATATGAGATAGCCCTAGTTAGGCCATAATGTGTCTGAAATGATAGAATGCATGACATGATAGCATAGTATGCATGGATCAATATGCATTAAAATAATTTGTAAATATATGGTTGCATGAAGTAAATGCACAATAAAAAGTGATGTAAATGTTGTAAATGTGCATGCATGAATGTGGGTGCACATATTGTGATACATTGCATGAATGCATGGTTATGGTGCATGTTTTATTGCAAATTAAATAGTGGATGAAATGATGAATTGATGATCATTCTGGAATCATTACATGAGCTGTTGTAAATGGAGAGTGAGTGCATGAAGAAGACAGACACGTTTATTGGGCTGCCAGGATGCTCTATGGAAGGACCGAGTTGCATAAAAAAAATGGCTGGGAAGTAATGAGCATTGGAATTTTTATTAATTTGCATAGATAGTGTGATTGTATCTCACAATTTCATTGTGACAGTGATGTATGTAAAGTAAATAAATATATATTTCATTGCAATTGAAAGGTTAACAGTTGAAAGTGCTTGAGTTATTGAATGCTATAATTCTGAAAATTACTTCAATGACTGTGGCAGCAATGAAAATGTTATGTGCATGAAGAACTTACAAAGTGTTTGGCTGATTGGAGTTTCAGATCTCAGGCAGAAATTCCTCGGGCATGGCCACATGGATAAGACCGTATTGAAGGCTAGAAATTACCATAAACAAAAGCCAAAAATTATGAGAAGGGTCTCATGGTTGTAAAGTTAAAATTATGAAGACATGTTGTAGGTGGATGATTTTGCTATGGTAGCAAGCATAAAACCCTAATGGACAGGGTGGTGCCACTTACAAGAGACAAACAATATGAGGATGGCCTCATGATTAGGCAAATATGATTTATGTAGTAGACAGAGTTACAAATTCATGTGAACTAATTATTAATGACATTGAGTGGTTATGGAAAAAAAATCAGACTTGAATTTGATGGAAAAAATTATGCCAAGAGGGCATATGTGGGTTATGGAACGTGAGAGAAATTGGGATGGAAAACCGAGGGACTGTTGACTCAGAGAAGGGAGCCCCATTTCTCACGAATGAAGAAAATCTCCATCTGCAAAATGGATGAGTATTCTATAACCCTAACTAAGAATGTGCATGTCTAATTAATAGAGTTAATATGCAGAGCATGGTTATTCTATTTATATTATTTCAGACTGCTTGAGTATGATTAGGGCCTACATGGATCACATCGGGAAGGGGTACACACCTTTCTGGTGTTGGGTTATGTTAGGGTTATCAATATTGACTACACCCTAAAGGAATGGACGCATACCTGGTGTTTCAATATTTGATAGTGAATGTTATGAAATATGTTTACAATTTCAGAGCAACAATAATAATGAGCTTGCTTACTTGTGTTGTCAGCTTGAACAGATGCAATTTGGTGTTGCACACTAAAGAAGTAAAGTGAAGAGGTTTTTGTGAAGGGTTGTTGTGCATATGAAGGGTTGTTGTGTGTATGAAAGGTTGTTGCGTGCCTATGGCTCCGTAGTAGAGCCTTGACCTAGAAAGGGTCATGGTGCATTTTCCTTCCATTGACCTTTGACCCAGACGAGTGTGTTGGCTTGTTAATGGAGAGGGAAAATCAGGTATGGGACTGGTTTGGCACCATCAATTCCTGGTAAATCCAGTTAGTGAAATGGTTTGGAATTGACTACTTGATGTTGTGGAGTAGCATGTGTGTTGGCCAAACATCCACCCCACAGGTGATCCAAGGCTTGTAAATCAAAGAAGGAACATGTGGAGTAGAGAGGAAATGTCTAATGCAGATAAGTATTTAATTTCCATTCATTCTTAATTCAGATAATGAAAATTCTATGCACAATTCTTATAACAACCAAGTTGATACACTGTTATTTCTTTGTTGGAAACCTTTATCATTGCAGGAAGCAAGAACTGTGAAGGCATCCTATGGATGCATGTGGACATGTGACTGTCCTAGAAGGATCAGCATGAGCAGCAATGAAGATGGTGCTAGTGGACTTGTGTGGGTCCTAGTAGCCAAGAATTTTGTAGACAACCATGTGGAAGGGTTCCCTGGTTGATAGGTCTTGGGTAGACCTTAGACACTAAGTGTCATAGCCAAGAAAGGGTAAGTCAAGTATTCACATTGAAGTGAAAGAGGCTAAGGAGCATGGAACCAAAGTGGTGGTGTAACTCCTGATTGGAACAAGACTAAGAGGAGAAAACTCTTACTCTTCTCTTTCCTTTTTTATTGATGCATTTATAAAACAAGGAATTGTTGAATGCATGTTATGGATGAGAATTGATTGTGGTTATTTGCTTGAAATAAAGTGTGAATGCTGAAATAGTTAATTCCCTGTAAAAGGATGAACATGAATGAGTTCATATGTATGTTGGGAAAGCATGAAAAGTATGGAAGTATCATGAATAAAGCATGGACTCTCCATGTCAATTGGGTAAAGAATTGACTGATTTTAATGTTTATGTTATTATTGGCCTAACAAGATCTACAATGATGAATTTCACAAGTGAGGAATTGAAAAGAAATTGGTTGCAGTTGTCACAATGCAAGTGGTGCTAGCAAACAGGTGTGGGAAGTTGTACATATTAACCATGGAAGCAGACCAAAGGCTATTGCATTTGGCTAGAAATATTCTCCAAACAATTGCCAAGACCCAAGAAAATCTTGGAAAGATGCTCAAGCTACAAAAGCAACAGAATGAGATGAACCACAGGGCTTTGCAGGACTCTATTTGTTTGCAAAGGGAGGTAGAAATCATTCTGGAAGCAACCAACAGTGGAAAGAGAAGTGGAAAAATGAAGAGGCATTCATCCAATCATCCCACTAAGAAAATTCCCAGGTGGGAAGACTCCAAGGAAATGGAGCAGATAAAGAAAAATCAGCCACTTAAATGTTGGAAATGTGGAGGAGAGCATTGCTTCCGCAACTACCCAACAAGAAACAATAAGAGATATAACATCTATGAAGTTCCCAGACTTGTAGATCAGCTGGAAGATAAAATCCAACATGAGCAGCTTGTGGAATACAAAGGACTTGGTCCTGAAAGTTCAAAGTAAAGAGCAAAATGCAGGGTAGACCTGCAACATTTTTGCAATTTTGGACATGTGTAGATTGTATATGTATTCCTAAGTATTGGAACACCGAGGATGGTGTTATTCTAAGGGGGGGAGGATTTAATTTCCCTCATTCTAACCCTTAGGCTATTTTGGATTCAATGTAGATATTGCATAAAATGCAGTGTGTGTTTTCCCTAGTGTGGAGCTAAAGGCCAAGGCCCCACTAGTGGATGCTTAGGTTTAATTGCATAGGAAATTATTTGATATTCTGATAATCCATGTACTGTTAAGCCATGAGATATGTAAATAATACCATGTAAATAAAATACCAAGGACTGGCTATGGCTGCAACAAAATGAGGGGGAACTATGTATCCACTAAGGAGTGGTGAGGGGGTGTGGGATTGAACCTAGACTGCCATATGTCACCTAGAGAACCCCTTTGACTTGTGCTAGTTTCCATTGATTGTTGTTGCAAGGTAAGTACTACAGGAGGACTATGCATGAGGTCATGGAGTATGGGAAACCCCCAAAAATTTGGATGGCAGGGTATGGAGCTCTGTTGCCTTAACCCGCACGTCACTCCACCACTGGTAGTCATATTCATCATTCCCAGATAGTGGTTGATGGAGGAGACATCGGTCAAACCCTTAGTAAACACAGAGAGTCGAGTCGTGAAGAAAAGAGGAGAAATCGTGATTATGTGTAGGGCCACGATTTACAGAGCCGAATACACTTAGAAAAATCTGCGTAGGAAGAAAACGACGGGGTTATCCTTGGATCTGACTCTATGGATGAATTGCAGAGCGTGAGATGCTCAGGAAACCATGAGGAAAACCCTGCGTTGGTGACCTATAAACCAGATGTGGGATAACGTCATTCGGCAAGAGAAAGTGGAGAAGAAAATCTAAGTGGGAAGGAACCAGAGGTTTTAGATTGCCTGCTAAAATCCTAAGAGGGCTTATTTACCTTGATTTAGCATTCAATGCCAGGCACACTTACCCGGGTTAGGGATAGGGGAAGGGGTTCCCTAGGGACTGTGCAGCAGTGAAGGGAACCTTACCCAGACTGAGAGTGGGTTGATGGGGTGCTTGAACCTGTCTGAGATCATTAGGATATGCCCATAGCTCTGTGGAGGATCTTCTTAAGCTAGAAAAACCTTACCTTCCTTCCCCATTTGCTTGAAAAAGTTAACTGTGTGTTGGATGCCTTGATGGAATGTGAACCAAGTTGTGAATGAACCTAAGAGGGACCCCTTAGTGTATACATAGCCCCATCTCAGGGGTGATCTCTGATTGCTGAAATAATAAAGGTTGGGCATAGATCTATGGTTGGATTGAAAATTTGCATTCCATAGCCAATTTGCTTGGGAATTTAATGGAAAAGATAAGTATTCTTTGCATTAATTTATGCCCACATGTGTTCCAATTTCCATGAAATGTTCACTGATTTCTAGGGCTGAATGGCCATGCCTTATGCTTCATTCTGTTGTGCATGTTATTTATTGTTGAATGCATGACACATTGTGTGTGGATGAAGTTGCCTTTAGCTATAGTTGTTAAGTACATGCATGCACCTATTGCTTATGGGAATGGTCCATGTATGAATAGGACTATAAGCTTATGCATGGTGCTAAGTTTGTTGTGTATGTTGTTCATCTTGATTTTGCACTGTTTAACTAGTAATGGCTATTATGGTTGGCAGATGTGTGTGTGTTAATTGCATTGTTCTAGCACCTTTACGTGCTTATCCTTATGTTGATATTTATATGTAATCATGCTTGAGGAATAGGTCTAAGTCCTGCATGCCTTCTTCAATCTGCATGGGAGGAATATGTGCATGTATTCCATTCTATGTGGGTGGATCATGTTTCATTCCCTGTGTTCCTAGAGTAGGCTTAGGCACATTTGCAATCCCTTGATAATGATTTTGAATTTCCCTTTGAGGAATTAGGGCTAAGTCTAGTAAATGTGCAGGACACTTCAGCCAGGACTTGGGGAAGTAACAAGCACCCTCGTGGATCAGATGAAGGAGAGAAGGCATGGCAGAAGTGGAGGAGAGTTCCCTGCAGAAGGGTAAAGGCACCCTGAATAGGTTATGAGCAATGTTTTAGTTGGAAAATTTGCAAGGTTAGAGTGCTCATATTGGGTAGGGGATCATACCAATGGATAGAACTCTCCAAGATCTTTCCAGCGGTACCATCCTTGTCCAATTTGGACCAAGGATGGAGGATTTATCACCCCCAGAAGTGGGCAAGTGAAGTTGTTGTTGCAGGGGTAGGTGGTCCCGACCTTCTGCATCCATAATGCGGATTTCAGATTGCGGAGGTCGGGGACCGACCGTTGGGTTGCGAAGTGATACTTCCGCCTTTTTCGCATCCACAAAGCGGATTGCGGATTGCAGATGTTGGGTCGTCGATTTATGCGGGGTTGGTGCGTTGGATCTCTGCTTTTCCACATCCGCAAGCAGGTTGCGGATTGCAGATTGCGGAGGGTGGTTTTCCTGAATTGGTGAGATGGGAGTTTCATTTTTCGAGTTCCGCAAGGCAGATTGTGGATTGCATAAATCAGAAAGGAGAATTCGTTGGAGCTGTGTATTTGGGCTCCCGTATTTTCGAATCCCACATGCGAATTGCGGATTGCGGGATGTTGGAAGGGAAACATTTCTGGAGCCGGGGATTGAACTTTCGCCTTTCTGACATCCGCAACACGGGTTGCGGATTGCGAAATTGCGGGGGAGGAATTTTTTTGGGGCGGCGATTTGAATTCTGACTTCCGACTTCCGCATTGCATATTGTGGAAGTCGGGAGGGATATTTCTGCGGAATGATAATTTTGGTGACCCGACTTCCGATTCCCGATTATGGCTTGCAGATCAGGGCTTGCGGAACTGCGGATTGCAGACCGATGATCATTGCGGGTTCAGAGTTGCGGATCCTTTGAATTGCTTGGGAAAAAGAAGAAGAAAAAAAAGCAAGCGGGTGATTCAAGGGTTGTCTCCTATTGCCTATAAAGGGAACTGAGGTGACTGGGGACATGACATCAATGCAACCATATTGGTTTTGATGGATGGATTAGATCTATGGTTTTTAACATATGATATAAATTCTAAACTTTGTTTCCTTTCAAGAATGATAAAGAATGACTGAACCATGATTTTATGTTTATGTTATTGAATTTTTACAATTTTAATTGAATGTTGTTTTAATTACTCTATTACATAGTGTGAAAAGTAATAGTGTGTAGATCTTGTGAACAACTCCAAATGTTATAACAATTGTGAGACAATGATTTTTTAGTGATGCATCACTCACACCAAAATATTTTCCAATCAGGAAGTTGGTTTTGGGGTGCAAGTTGTTAGGTTAATGTGATATCATCCTCCCTCACTTAAAAGTTACTAATAATTCCATGCCTTGTGGGCCCTCTCTAGTTTCTAATCGTTCTAAATGTAATGTATTACAACTTACAGGCTATTACTATAACGAAATATCTCTATGTTGGAATCTTATTCCACATTAACATTGACTTTACCCTACTCTACTCTAAGCTACAATGCTACAAAGGTAATAATTTAGGGATTAATAATCCATCATTGTAATCCTTGAATGCCTAGTAAAACTAAGTCTCGTGTTTTATACATAGAAATTCTAGATGCAACTGCCTTTTATATTTGCAAGAAGGCTAACGTTATAAATTGTCCATCATATTTTAGATGGAATAGACTTTATAGGTTGGGTAAGGCTATTGTTAAGAATGGTTGGTAATAGAATTATCTATGACTCATGCTCATGAAAAAATCATGCACAAGAAAGCATAGAGAATATCACGACTCTATATGACGATTTCTTGTTTATACGTGACTATTTAGCCATGGAAGCATTTGAATAGTAATTTTGAGGCTAGAAGAACAATATTCTAACTTTGAAGATGATAATAAGGCCCTTTTGTATCCTCCTATGCAAGTAAGTTATTTAACTACGATGCAACTGCTATGGTAGACATAAGACTTTCTTACTTACTATTTATGAGATTGGACTCACCCTTTCATCATATTCCATTTCATGGACATTTTTATTGGCCATTTATTTTTGTTTTGTGATTTCTATGATATGTATAGTTACCCTGCTTTGTTCTATTACCATATTCTTACCCACTTGAGTGCTTCAACCTAGTATTAAACAAATACAAGAAGACATTGGAACATTACTTGTGAAAAGATTATCCAACAAAGCTATGATTTGAAATTTAGAAGAGAAGAATGATTAAATGTGTGTGGTCAGCATTGGAAGGATAAAAAATAGGTGAAATTTTCAAAGCATTTGGATATTTTCACTTGACCTTTTCCTATACCCCATTTTTCCCTTGATATATTTGGCTTTGATGTAAATACTGTGTATATACAATATGTGTATTTTCCCTAGTGTGGAGTTCAAGGCCAAGGCCCCACTAGTGGATGTTTAAGGTTATTTGCTTAGGCAAGTATTTGGATAGTTGATTATTCATGGATTGCTAATCCATGAAGAAATGTAAATGATGTAATTATTATTGAATGAATAAAATAAACAAGAAGCTGGCTAAGGAGGCAAAGAATGAGAAGGGGCCATGTGTATCCACTAGGGAGAGGTGGGGGGGTTTGGGATTGGTTTCCCATATTGCCACATGTCTGACTGAGAACCTGTTTGAACTCCCTGCTGACATTAATGCAACTGCAGTGGGTGGTTGAGAACCCTGATTGCTGAAGCCGCTGGAGTATGGAGCATGCCTGCAATTTCGTATGGCAAGGCATGGCTCTGGTTGCTTGTCCTAAATGACACTCAAACGCCTGGGGGAACTCATTGAACCTGTTTGACTATCCGGAAAGACATTTCATTCATTCATTCAGTCACAGAGACATTCCTCACTCACTCTCCCACTCACGCACTTGCCATTCACGAGCCATCAACCCTTGCAGAGCATTCGTTCACGTATTTCCTGTAAACACCGAACCAATTCCAGGAAGAGAAACCTGACGTTAATTGTGTTCCTACATGTTAGAGTATGCCCAAGAGATGAGAGTCATGACTACCCTGTGTGCAAAACCCAATTACAGGGAACAAAGTGGTATTGATAGAAGATACTACAGAGTGGTATTGATAGAAGATGTTGCAGAGTGGTATTGGCAGAGCGGCCGTGAGGAAACCCCAAGCCTGGTAACGAATCAGTTGTTGCACTATGGGAGAGAGTTGGGTTGCTTGATAAACCCAGTGAAGGCTATAGTCTCACTGAACTAGTGACTAGACCTTTCTATGCCCATCCTGGAATAGCACTGGAAGGGAAGGACTGTGAGATATTGTGCAGTGATAGGATCTTCCTTGTGTTGGATGTGGTAGGTATTGTGGGTTCCAGGTCGACTGAGAGTGACTGGACCTTTCTATGCCCATCCTGGAATAGGATTGGAAGGGAAGATGCCCTGAGGGACTGTGTAACAGTGATGTAGGTATTGTTTGTGTTGGATGTGGTAGGTATTGTGGGTGCTAGGTCAACTGAGTGCTGAGATGCTTGCAGCTCTGTGGTTGAGCTCACTATCTTAGAAATGCCTTCCTTGTTGCCCCTGAATGCTTGATAGACCATTGTAGGTTGGCTTAGCATGGCTAGGTGCCCTGGAATGCTTGATAAACCCAACTACATACTGGTTTAGCATGAGAATGGAGCCTTAACTGTGAGAGAACCTGTTAGCCATCCTCAGTGGATACACTGCCAGCTCGGGGATGATCTCTTAGCTGAAATAGTACAGGATGGACAGATATTTAAGGTTGGGTGGAACATTGCTCTCACTTAGCCAGTTGCTTCGGGAATTGAAAGATAAGTATTTATGTTATGATGGTGTTTCATTATTTTGTGGTGAATGCTTGTGTATAATTATGGAACTGTGAAATGTATGTATATGAATGAGACTGACATGAAGTCATGAATAGACCTGAGTAAGAGGCTAAGTTCACTGTTGCATGTGTATCTTATATTGCATGGGTTTGATGCCTTGTAATTCTTGCATGTGATAGAGGTGTTGGTTAAACATGTTTAATGCATCTTACCTATTATAATGAATGATAGTGTTACATTGTTTGAAGATGAATGTTTATGCATAAATAAACCTATGAAGGAGATGTATACTTGCATCTGACTCCTGGATGGAAGAGAAGCCTATAAGTGGTTTTAGAAACCTCTGTGTGTCAGATGGAAAGGAAGATCTTGGCAGGAAGAAGGTTGGAAGTGTCTAAGTAGAGATACAATCAGAAATTCAGAGACAAAAATGAGGAGGTTAGATGTCTCACCTGATTAGGGGATCCTACCATTGGATAGATCTCTCCAAGACCTTTCCAACGGTACTGACCTTGACCCATTTGGACACTGGAGGAAGAAGTTATGCCCCTTTGAAGATATGATGAAGTTACCCTTACAGAGGTAGGGTTCTGCATGCATGGTTCCGCAATTGCAGGTTGTGGGTTGCGGGATCGCCGAATTCAACATTATGCATTTTGGGATTTCCGCAATTGCAGGATGTGGGTTGTGGGATCAGTTGTTGCAGACTGCGGGATCAACATTTGCGGATTACGGGATTCACATTTGCGGGTTGTGGATTGCGGGATTCACACTTGTGGGATGCGGGTTGTGGTATCGCCGAGTTCAAAGATATACGTTTGGTAGTTTCCACAATTCCACTTCCACAATTGAGGAATGCGGATTGCAGGATTCTAGTTGAGGGTTTGCAACTACAGGTTGTGGAATGCGGATTTGAATTCTTCTGACTGTGTGTATGGGAATTCAGTCGATGTTTTGGAAGAAAAAAAAAATGGATCATGGTCTCCAGTGGCAAGGTGGGTCGGTGGGGACGTGACAAAGTGGTATCAGAGCTTCAGTTGCAGCACTGGGAGCTATTTGGGCCGGACCGTACATGAATTTTGGCCAAGAAATGCACCCATGGCGTGGTCTTAATAACTTATTGATTGATTAATTGTTCAAAATGAATCATTCCTGGTTTGAATGGTATGATAGAGCTTATTTGCATGCTTGTGATATCTAATAGAATGTATGTATATGATATGCAAGGAGATAGTAGCAGCTATAAGACGAATTGTGTCACAGGGAAACGCACAAAACAGTGTAAGAATGGTTACTCTGAATGTGCAGGACCCGTTTGGACTAGAAGATGATGTACTGGGAGAGAATGTGCAAGAAGCACATACAAAGGCTGAGTCTGATGGAAGAAGGGAGCAAGTGACGCCCCCAAACTTGGTTGAGACGATGGTTAGCTTTAATGAGCGAATGATGAAAGTGCAAGAAGAGCAACATCAACTCAATGCAGCCATTTTGCAGAGTCTTACGGACTTGCAGCAAATGATTAACGGTGGTTCTAACCCAAGCCACGAAAGTTGAGAGGAAAGAAAAGAAGAAAGTCAGTCTAGGGGTCATTCCATGAGAAGAACTCCAAGCCCTAGAAAGGGGTTCTGTGAGCTGGAAGCACAGGACACCCTCTCCTAAGTTTTCTTCCAGTAGGTCAGATGATTCAGAGGGATCTCAAGGGATCCCAAGATGCACTGCCAGTAAGTGTAAGGGCAAGAAGAAGCACATAGTTATTCCACAGGGTGAATTTAGGAACACAATGCCTCCTACTTTTGATGGTGAAAGTAAAGAAGGCCAAGAAGCAGAGGCATGGCTTCTTGGAATAAAGAAGTACTTTAGAATGCATGAGTACTCAGAGAATGAAAAGACTAAGGTTGCTATCTACAACCTTAGTGGAAGAGCTTCCATTTGGTGGGATCACCTCATGCAAGTGAAAGGAATTAGTGAAAGAAGAGTTAGCTGGGGTAGATTCCAAAGATACTTTTAGGAGAAGTACCTATCAACTAGGTATTATGATAGCAAAAGAAAAGAGTTCAATGAACTCAAATTAGGACAGAACACTATGGACGAGCATGTTCATAAGTTTCTGGAGTTGCTGAGGTATGTGGACTACATCAAGGATGAAAGAGTGAAGATTCAGATTTTCCTTGGTAGTCTACCGCAGAACTACAGAGATAGGATAGAGTTTGTAAATCCACCAAGCTTGGATGAAGCCATCAAGATGGCAGAGCATTGCTATGAACAAAATAAAGGTAGGGTAGAGGCACAGCCAACGTGGAAAGGTAAACCTAAGGGAAGGTTTGATCAGAAGAAAGGTGAATGAAGTGGTGAAGGAGTGTCCTATAGAGTTGAATGGACTCCTCACACATGCTGAATTAAATATTTTCCATTGGGATCGTATGATGCCTTAATTGGCATGGATTTGTTGGAAAGGCACAGAGCCAAGGTGGACTATTATGAGAAAGCATTGGAATGCCTTGGTGATGAAGGCCAACCAAGGTTGGTTAGAGGGATTCCAAAGCACGTTTCAGTGAGGCAGATTTCAACTATGCAAGTAAGGAAGTTTTATAAAAAGGGTTTCCAGTTATATGTTGTACATATCAGATTCAGCAGAAGATAAGGGACCCAGAGTAGAAGACTTTCAGATATTGCAGGAGTTTTAGGATGTGTTCGTAGATGAAGTCCCAGGATTGCCACCTAAGAGAGACATTGACTTTTCCATTAATCTTGTTCCAGGAGCAGCACCTATCTCCAAAGCTCCTTATAGAATGAGCACACCGGAATTGGTAGAGTTGAAGATGAAACTACAGGAGTTAATGGACAAATAATATGTCAAACCGAGTGTATCCCCATGGGGTGCACCAATGTTGTTTGTTAAGAAGAAGGATGGAACATTGAGGCTATGTATTGATTACAAGCAGCTCAATAAAGTGACAGTCAAGAACAAGTATCCCTTGCCAAGTATTGATGACTTGTTTCATGAAATGAAGGAAGCTAGATTGTTTTCAAAGATTGACTTGAGGTATGGGTACCATCAAGTAAGGATAAAGGAAGAAGACATTCATAAGACAACCTTCAGAACTAGGTATGGGCATTATGAATTTACAGTGGTGCCATTTGGTCTTACCAATGCACCTGCTACATTCATGTGCCTCATGAATAGTGTCTTCAACAAGTACTTGGATAGGTTTGTGATTGTGTTCCTGGATGACATTCTTGTGTATTCAAAGAATGAAGAAGAGCATGATGAGAATTTAAGGATGGTATTGCAAGTCCTTAGGGAGCACCAGTTGTATGCTAAGTTGAGTAAATGTAACTTCTATCACGAAAAGGTGCAGTATTTGGGTCATAATATATCAGCAGAAGGCATTGCAGTAGATCCAGAGAAGATTGAGGCCATCATGGATTGGTCCACTCCAAGGAATGCAATAGATGTTAGATCTTTTATGGGCCTTTCTAGTTACTACAGAAGGTTCATTGAGGGATTCTCAAAGATAGCCCATCCAATTACTGCAAAGGAAGAATATCAAGTTTGTATGGTCTAAAAAGTGTGAGAAAAGCTTTCAACAGTTAAAGGAGCTACTTACTAGTGCACCTGTTTTGAAGATTGCAGATCCGAGCAAGGATTTTGTGGTATGCACTGATGCTTGCATTGAGGGACTCGGTGGAGTGCTAATGCAAGGAGGTTCTGTAATTTTTTATGAGTCAAGAAAGCTGAAAGACCATGAAAGGAACTATGCCACCCATGATTTAGAGCTAGCATCCATAATTCACGCTCTCAAGAGATGGAGGCATTATCTTTTGGGAAGGAGATTTGAGCTCAGAACTAATCATATGAGTTTAAAATACTTGTTTGACCAGCCAAATCTTAATGCAAGGAAAACTAGATGGATGGAGTTGCTTTGTGAGTTTGATATAGAGATTAAGTGTGTCAAAGGTAAAGAGAATAAGGTTGATGATGCACTCAACAGGAAATTCTACATTGCAGCAGTAAGTAGCTGTGAATCAGACTTGAAGGCAAGAATCTTAGAGGCTCAAGATAGTGATGAGGCCTATCTTCAGATTAGAGAAAAATTGCAGCAGAATGTTATAGAGGAAAAGTATGCAAGATATCAGCTAGGTGAGTATGATGTTCTCATCTATCAGAACACCAGACTGTACATTCCAAACCGTGCAGATTTGAATAAGTTGGTGATGGATGAGATACACCAAAGATCATACTCAGGGCAGCCCAAGATATCAGAATACTATAACAATAGCGAGGAAGCAGTACTTTTGGCATGGTATAAAGAAGGACATAGCTAAGTACATTTCTAGATGTCAGAAGTGCCAACAGGTCAAGGAAGAGCACCAACATCCAGTAGGATTGTTGCAACCCTTACCCATCCCAGAGTGGAAGTGGGAAGTGATTTCTATGTATTTCATAACAGGATTGCCTATGACAGTGAAGAAGCATGATTCAATCATGGTTGTGGTGGAAAAGCTATCAAAGGTAGCTCACTTTATTCCAATCAAATCCACCCACAAGGCTAATGACATTGTAGATATCTTCATGAGGGAGATATTCAGATTGCATGGATTTCCCAAGGCAATAGTTTCAGATCGTGACACAAAGTTCACATCCAATTTTTGGAAAGGATTGTTCCAAGAATTGGGAACTCGATTGGAGTTTAGCACAAACTATCATCCTCAAACAAATGGCCAGACTGAGAGAGTGAATCAGATCCTTGAAGATATGTTAAGGATGTATGTGATGGATAAGCCATATAAGTGGGAAGATTATTTACACTTAGTGGAATTTGTTTACAACAACGGACATCAAGCGTCACTGAAGATGAGTCCTTTTGAGGTGTTGTATGGCAAAGGATGCAGAACTCCACTGAGCTGGGACAACCTAGTGAACAGAGTAGTGCTTGGACCAGAAATGATTGAGGAGATGGAACATGAAGTTGTTAAGATCGGGCAGAATTTGAAGGCAGCACAAGACATGCAGAATATTTATGGAGATATGAAGAGAATGCATAAGGAATTTTAGATTGAGGATCATGTCTACTTGAGAGTGAGACCCAGGAAGAGTTCCATGAAGTTGGGAAGTTGTGCCAAGTTGGCACCAAGATATTGTGGGCCATTTGAAGTCCTTGATAGGATAGGGCCAATTGCATATAGAATTGCATTTCCTGCTAACATGAAAGCTCATAATGTTTTCCATGTATCTTTGCTTTAGAAATATGTACATGATCCTAATCATATCATTGATTGGCATGTGATACAGGTGGAACCAGAGGGAGAGTTCCAAGTGGAGCCTACATGCATCCTCAACAGGAAGGTTACCTTGCTCCAGAACCGAGCCATAGGGCAGGTAAAGGTGCAATGGAGGCACCTTAGCCCAGAAGAGGCCACATGGGAGCTAGAGGATGCCATGAAAGAGGCATTTCCATTTTTGTTCAGTTTTGAGAACACCGAGGACGGTGTTATTTTAAGGGAGAGGGAGTTGTACTACCCCATTTTTTCCTTGATGTATTTGGCTTTGATGTAAATACTGTGTATATACAGTATGTGTATTTTCCCTAGTGTGGAGCTCAAGGCCAAGGCCCCACTAGTGGATGTTTAAGGTTATTTGCTTAGGAAAGTATTTGGACAGTTGATTATTCAGGACTGCTAAGCCATGAAGAAATGTAAATGATGTAATTATTATTCAATGAATAAAATAACCAAGAAGTTGTCTAAGGAGGCAACAAATGAGAAGGGGCCATGTGTATCCACTAGGGAGAGGTGGGGGGGTTTGGGATTGGTTTCCCATATTACCACATGTCTGACTGAGAACCTATTTGAAATACCTGCTGACATTAATGCAACTGTAGTGGGTGGTTGAGAACCCTGATTGCTAAGGCCGCTGGAGTATGGAGCATGCCTGCAATTTCGTATGGAAGGGCATGGCTCTGGTTGCTTGTCCTAAACGACACTCAAACGCCTGGGGGAACTCGCTGAACCTTTTTTACTATCCAGAAAGACATTTCATTCATTGATTCAGTCACAGAGAAATTCCTCGCTCACTCACCCACTCACGCACTTGCCATTCACGAGCCATCGATCCTTGCATAGAATTCGTTCATGCATTTTCTATAAACACCTAACCAATTTCGAGAAGAAAAACCTGAAGTTAATTGTGTTCCTGTATGTTAGAGTATGCCCAAGAGTTGAGAGCCATGACTACCCTATGTGCAAAATCGAGTTAAGGGGGAACAGAGTGGTATTGATAGAAGATACTACAGAGTGGTATTGATAGAAGATGTTGCAGGTGGTATTGTCAGAGCAACCGTGAGGAAACCCCAATCCTGGTAACGAATCAGTTTTTGAATTGTGGGAGAGAGTTGGGTTGCTTGATAAACCCAGTGAAGGCTATAGTCTCGGTGAACTAGTGACTAGACCTTTCTATTCCCATCCTGGAATAGCACTAGAAGGGAAGGA
This sequence comes from Larix kaempferi, assembly GCA_027924585.1. Taxonomy (NCBI): domain Eukaryota; kingdom Viridiplantae; phylum Streptophyta; class Pinopsida; order Pinales; family Pinaceae; genus Larix; species Larix kaempferi. The sequence continues at coordinate 12,884,423 of BSBM01000435.1, read as the reverse complement.
CCGTGAGAGACTGTGCAGTGATAGGATCTTCCTTATGTTGGATGTGGTAGGTATTGTGGGTTCCAGGTCGGCTGAGAGCGACTGGACCTTTCTATGCCCATCCCGGAATAGCACTGGAAGGGAAGATGCCTTGAGGGACTGTGTAACAGTGATGTAGGTCTTCCTTATGTTGGATGTGGTAGGTATTAGGAGTGCCAGGTCAACTAAGTGCTAAGATGCCTGCAACTCTGTGGTTGAGCTCACTGGCTTAGCAATGCCTTCCTTGTTGCCCCTGAATGCTTGATAGACCACTGTAGGTTAGCTTAGCATGGGTAGGTGCCATGGAATGCTTGATAAACCCAACTACAAACTGGTTTAGCAAGAGAATGGAGCCTTGACTTTGAGAGAACCTGTTAGCCCTCCTTAGTGGATACACTGCCATCTCGGGGGTGATCTCTTAGTTGAAATAGTACAGGCTAGATAGAGATCTAAGTTTGGGTGGAACGTTGCTCTCACTTAGCCAGTTGCTTCGGGAATTGAAAGATAAGTATTTCTGTTATGATGGTGTTTCATTGTTTTGTGGTGAATGCTTGTGTATAATTATGGAATTGTGGAATGTATGTATATGAATGAGACTGACATGAAGTCATGAACAGGCCTGAGTAAGAGGCTGAGTTCACTGTTGCATGTGTATCTTATATTGCATGGGTTTGATGCCTTGTAATTCTTGCATGTGATAGAGGTGTTGGTTAAACTTGTTTAATGCATCTTACCTATTATAATGAATGATAGTGTTACATTATTTGAAGATGAATGTTTATGCATAACTAACCTTGTGAAGGAGATGTATACTTACATTGACTCCTGGATGGAAGAGAAGCCTGTAAGTGGTTTTAGAAACCTCTGTGTGTCAGATGGAAAGGAAGATCTTGGCAGGAAGAAGGTTGGAAGTGTTTAAGTAGAGATACAATCAGAACTTCAGGGACGAAAATGAGGAGGTTAGATGCCTCGCCTAATCAAGGGATTCTACCATTGGATAGAGCTCTCCAAGATCTTTCCAACGGTACTTACCTTGCCCCATTTGGACACTGGAGGAAGAAGTTATGCCCGTTTAAAGATTTGATGAAGTTGCCCTTACACACCCCTTACAGAGGCAAGGTTCGACACGCATGGTTCCACAATTGCAGGTTGCGGGTTGCAAGATCGTCGAATTCAACATTATGCATTTTGGGATTTCCGCAATTGCGGGATGCGGGTTGCGGATTGCGGGATCAGCATTTGTGGGTTGCCGATTGTGGGATTCGCACTTGCGGGATGCAAGATCACCGATTTCAAAGATATACATTTTGGAGTTTTTGCAATTCCGCTTCTGTAATTGCGGAATGCGGATTGAGGGATGCAGATTGCGGAATTCCAGTTGCGGGTTCACAATTGCAGGTTGTGGAATGCGGATTTGAATTTTTATGATTATGTGTATGGGCATTCAATCGATGTTTTGGAAGAAAAAAAAATGGATCATGGTCTCTAGTGGCCAGGTGGGTCGGTGGGGACGTGACAGATAACATATGGAATTAGCATGATAACACTTAAGCTTATCAACTCTAGAATCAACAATTCTAAAAACATATACATGTATGTATATGAGTAAAAACACTTGTAACATAATTATTGCATATGATACCACATGGAACTAACATGATAACACTTACGCTTATCAACTCTAGACTCAACAATTTTAAAAACATACACATTTATGTATACACATAAAAACATTTGTAATATAATTATTGCATATCTAAATTGACATAAAACAAATATCTAAATTCACACAAGATAACAAAATAAAACTCAACAAGCCACATATCTAAATGGATACAAAATAACAAAATCCCTATATGAAATCTCTAGAAACCAAAAATAACCTATATGAAAGGCGTTACATGTGCATGTAATAAAGATACATGGAAATCTATTTAGCATCAGCTACATGCACGTTCTCCCTTGTTTCTCCTCGTTGACCTAGCATGTCGACATATTTAATTAAAGGAGTAAAGTTAACTTTCTAATATTAAATCAGACAAATAAAAAAAAATTTGAAAATGATACTTGTACATGTGTTAAAACAATCATGACCCATTAGATGAGCGATGAGGGGGGCATTTTCATTTACTTGAACACCAACATTGTTTAAACTTAACCCACCATCCAAAAAGTTGAAGTTTCTTATTCATAGATACTTCATATAAAATATAATTAAATTGCAATGCAAACCATAATTAATTAGTTGAACATTTAGTGCATGTGAAATCTCTGAAATATCTGTCAATATCGACAAAATTTGACCCATACACATTCATAAAGTCCCTGATGATGGGAATGGAATCTGTGAACAAAAATTTCAAAGTTTAGAAAATTTTGTACACATACCTTTACACATATAAAATTTCAATTGAACATTGTTAAACATGTCAATACAATTTGTATAATGTATATTTTGGAAAAGGTACCTCATCCATCGCATCCAAGTTTGAACATGATGAAACCCTATATTAAAGATCATTCATTATATGAGTGAACGGCAATTAACAAACATGAACTATTCTAACACCCAATTCTAATTTAATTTAATAAATTTATAACAATATTTTACCACAGTTAAATGAAGTGTACCTAGAAGGAAACAGTTAAATGAAGTGTACCTAGAAGGAAAATGATAGTATACAGTTAAATAATCTCAACTATGATAGTAAACTAGAAGTAAAATGATGCACACCTTTAACCACAATACAAATTTATAGATGTACCTCTTGGTTGAACTAAACAAAGTAGACCATTGTTGGAACATCGTGAAAAAACCACAAGTGGGGGACCACTCTCCTACCAACCAACCTCATTATTATAGGTTGAGAGACCGGAATCTCTCACTTGGTAATACCAAGCCAAAAACACTCTCATCATCACAATCCTCTCTCAACCTCCAAAACTCCCATCTTCTCCCAGCCCCCAAGAATAAGTGAGGAGGAAGAAGGAAGACCTCTTCCTTCTTCCTCCTCCTCATTTATTCTTGGGGGCTGGGAGAAGATGGGAGTTTTGGAGGATGAGAGAGTATGTGTGTGTGTATGTGTGTGTGATACCTCCCTAGAGTATTCCATTAGGTACCACCTTTAGGAAAATGTAGAAAAAAATTGAGTGTGAATATTCTCAAGGAAAATAAGTAGAAGGCCAACATGTCGATAGGTTATTTACAAAATGAAGGATGGAAACCCCATGTTTCCTACTCTTGAGTATTAAATAAACCCAAAAATTAAGTGGCATGGTACTTACAAAGAGGAATATGACATTGCAAATATAAAGTAAATAGCCTGAGAGCTATCCAAATAGTGCACAGTACTTGAATATAAAAGAGCAAGAAGAACATAATATGAATATGAAATCCATGAGAAATCATCAAGAAACTTGATAGCATATTTTTTTCTTTAACCTCAATAACAATGAAATGTAGGTCAATACCTAAGAGCTGAAAATTTTGCAATAAACTATACATATCGTTCTTGTAAGGAGCCTGACATCCTTCTCATAAGTAATGTTCCAGAGAGAAACATATCATAGATGCTTAACCTTCCACCTTGTCATACAATATTCCATTGATAACTGTAACATCCCATAAAAATACCAAAATTTAAAAAAATTAAAATAGTAATAATTATCGAAGTTGTTAATGCGGAACATATAATATAATTAAATTTCTTAACTAGGATAATTAATAACGATGACACGTCGAATTTCTCAAAATAAAATATGATGTGGTTGTATTTGCTATTTCAGATTTAAATGGATGCTAATCTCCTCAACGAAATATCTTTTATGATTATGCACAAAAATACAAATTTCAGATCTGCTTAAGTTCTAAATGCAATTACATACTGTACATAGGTTTGTATTGTTATGATGTTCTTAATGATGTACTGACAGTTTGTTTGTATGATGACGAAGGGGTCCTATGAGGTACCCTGGGGTTTACTTAGCTACGTTTAGCTAAGGAATTTGAATCATGTTTCCATGTTCAAAATGCAGGTAAGAAATTCTACGACAAACATGTGTTAAGAGTACATGTGTCTTTCAATTCATCGTCAATGTAATATTAAAATGCTAAGTACTTCCTTGCAAGTATGGATATTTGGTTCCAATTCTAGTTTATGTGTTGACTTACATAACTCTTCAGTGTTATAAATTCACGTCGTCCAATTGTTTTTATAATGCTATGTTTATTATCATATGACTATTGTCATTAATATCAAAATAGTGATACCAATATCCATTGGTAATTCTATTAGAAAGCTTGTAGAAATAGTGTTTATACTATTGAACTATCATTACGTTTTGCATCTACAGAACTTAGACTATGCTAAGTCCTGAATTTATCATTTGATTATCATTACATAGTTAATATATGAAAAGTATAGTGACTAGTGCTTGTGCTAGGAACTTAGCATTAGAGTGTATATCGTCACCCTTAGACTATACCTATAGTATTACATTTATCATTAGTCTTTGCAATACATGGCTAGCATATGAAATATATTGTGCATATGGTGTTTATGCTATGAACTTAGCATTATAATGTGTATCACACCATTTATCTATACCTATAGTCTCACACTTATTATTTTGAATTGGAAATACATGGCTAGAGCATGAAATCATATAGACTTTACCTTATGTGACTTTACGTATAATATAGGAATGAAAAGTTAATAAATATATACTAACTTGTGCATTTTTCACTATACAAAAGCATGTGATATTAATATTGTCACGATGCATGAAAATAACCTTCGGGACTATATGATATGTATACTATGTAACTGACAAAGCAATCATTACGAATTTGACAGGGTTTTAAAGATCGTACTTAGCATGCTTTTGAACTGGTCAAGACAGGCCCTAGCATTAACGTTGCTCAGCTTTTCGGTGAGGTGGAAGCTTTGTTGGATGGTCTCCACGTGATTAAGTTTGTAATAAGCACATTAAAAGGCTGAGTTGTGCCATGCACTAGCTCTCGGTCTGCTGACTTGGCAACTTGGTAGATGAAGTAATCAACGCAATATTGATTGCAATCATTGCTCGAATATCAACATGCCTTGACTGGCAGCTGATCCATCGTTGATATTCATAAGATCTAGGGCTGAGAATGAAACCCTATTCTCGCATTGTTAAGTAATGGAGATTGCTTTTCCTGGCATTCATTTCATGTTTTAGTGGTAAGGTTGGAGAGCCGACCGTTTCGCAGCAATGTAGGGTTTTAGAGTTTGTTGAGAGGAGGAATCCTTCCTCGGTTTCGAACCTTGGACCTATGAGAGATAGTTTAAAAGTTACAGGCTTAAAAATATTGAGCAGTGTAGTCATGATACAGCCATTGTAGATTTGTGTGGTTCTTATGTCAGTTGTTGAATGTAATTCAAACTGGTTTGATTCTCCAAATTGTGGAATCGTCTTCTGAGTTTTAAACTCGTAGTTTGTTGTAAAATCCATTAGGCTCCGTCATTTTGCTGGTGTGGTGTGTCAATGTTTAGGAGTTTCGTTTCTAAGGGTAAGTTTTTATTATAAAAACAATCATACATTATACTTAGTTTTATCTCTACGTTTTTTTGTTTTAACCTTTTCGAATTGTAACTTGGCAGGTACCCACTTCGTTGGAAGACTTCTATGCAAAAGATTGGAAATGGGGATGCTGTAACTGCTTCCTGGTAAGCCTCGGTGGTTCTTGAAACCTCGTAGGTGCCTTTGGCACGGTTTTGTTAGTGATTACTGTGTGATGAGAGTTGGAATTACTAGACATTGTTCAGTGATGGCCGAGTGTTAAGTTTTAAAGTCTTATTTTGATAAATGTCGTAGAGAGGATAACCCTCAGTTGTTTTAAGTTGCTATTAGGCTCTGTGATGCCTGGCTACATCGTTTGAAAAGAACTTCGATCTTGTGTTTGTACTGCTATTTGTTAAGGGTTAAACCCTATATAGTTTTGTGGAAACTTGAACTCGTTTTAATGTTTTTGGTTGATAAGGGGTAAACCCTGTGTATTGTTGGAACCTTGACAGGTCCGTAATGTAAACTCTGTTATAATTTTTTGAATGGTAAACCAAGAGCCGAGGGTTCACTTGCACTTTTAAAACAATGGCTCGTTTGTAATGAAGTGCTGTGTTTTAAAGTAATGGTTGAGAAAATGTTTAAATAATTGTTAATGTGGTGCCGAACAACTATAGTTGTCTTTGGCCGAGAGTTATGGTTTGCATAACTGTAAATAGATAGTTCCTGTACTTCGTTATCATTGTTGATATTTATGTTTTGGAATCGTGATAAGATAAAGTTCGATCTGTTATGTGTTTTCGAACTAGCTATGCCATAGTGTTTGATTTTGTTTCACGAATGAAACCCTACCTATAGCTTTCGTTGGCAACCACGCTTGTACTTAGCTTTTGGAACCCGAGACTGGGCCTTAACCTGTGCATGGATAAGGTGTAGATATTGTGTATGTTTCTAGTTAGGGGTGTCAGCTATTGTTCAAACATTGATACTAAAATTGTAATTTCTGCTAAATGATAATTAGTGTTTTGTTCGTAAACTCGACATGTATAAAAGATGGTATGTTATAAATAATGATGGTTAGGGTTTGGATAAACACGTCTGTTATAACTTTAGAAATAAATGTCTAAAGTTTGCCATGAATGGCTTGATGAGAAGTTTATGAACTGTGTATTCAGAATCTAGGGTCTGTGATATCTTAGGGTTTTGATACTACTATGTTGGTATTTGTAATTAATATTTGAAATCAAATGTGATAGTTTGTGAAGAAATAATATGTGTGTACTTATAACAATCCTGTACAGAACATATTTTTGCATCTGCTATATTTCTTAGAATATAAATACTTGAAAATATGGAATTTATAATATTGAAATGCATGTGATTACTATCTGAAATAGATAGAGCATAAATTTGTGCAGAAATAAAATGTGTTTTTATTTAAGAATTAGATGAATACTGTACATCTGTTTATACTATACTATACTATTTCCTGCGTTTTATTTATGATTTTAAAAGACAGAATTTAACAAGAAAAACTACTGTGTTTAACCTTTCATTCTAATGGCATTCTGCTTATCATTCATCTCTATTAATTTTGCTTTTCTGTACTAGAGTACTATACAGACAACATTATGGGAAAAATACAGAAAAGAATTTAATCATTCAATTCAATTACTTAATCATTCTTGAAACATATCATCCTTAAGTCAGAAAATGAATTAGTTCTTTATGTATAACTGTAATTAATAATTATGCCATGCAAAAAAACATTTAACTGTAAACAAAAGTAAGAACAGTAGAACCTGGTTAACTGTAGGAGAAACAAACAGCCCAAGGAACCTATTCCACCCAACCTATTCCTAAAGACAGCCAAGTTACTTACCTTAGGACCCCCGAGCCTGTTCACTGAACCACCAGGAGGGAGATTCTGTAGAAGCCTTAATACATCAACTTGCAGTAGAATATAGATTATCCAGTCATCAAGACTCAGCAGTCAAAGAGACCTGCACCAGCACCTCTGGTTTTCCTTCTCAGTATAATTAGCAGACTCACAGTTGCACTCTCACATAGCCTCCCTATTCAAATCTCTCAGTGATCACCTGATGCACTTGAGGAATATTTCTGCAGAAAATATTGTAGGCTACCTGCCCAATTCGAATTTCCTTATCTAGGCTACCTAGGCCTTTTAGTGGTTAGTTGTTCATTAATGAGATTCCTGCTCTCTTCCACCCACCTGGGGGATAATGCCACAATTTTAGGGGTAGTTGTCCCATAACCAGCAGCTAGTGATGGAGTGAAAATGCTGCCATCTGTCCCATACCTTCTAAAAACTTCCATTCCTCCTAGTGGGTCAGTGAACACTCATTTAACAGTTCCCTTGGGTGTTTGTCTCCTATTTTAATTTATTAAGTAATAATAATCAGTAATTACAATCATCCTTGAGCAAACTTGGTCATAATTACAAAACTTTGTAATTATAATTTAACATAAAGTATTTTGCAAATAAAATAATATTCTCAAAATTTGGGTAGGTGACAATAACATGCACCCCCACCACGATAATCCCTTTTCCCATTACAAGAATTATCATCACCACCCTCATTATTACAATTCCCATTACTCTATGCGTGAAGATTCATCTACAAATTTCTTGTCGACTAATTAAGGTCTATGGGAACCTCCATTCCTCTAAAGTTTTGTCATGGAAGAAATATATATTTCCATCATCTTGATTTTCCTATCCATGTCCTTAATTAAGAATATTGAAGCCCTAACATCAACGTTTCACTCAATAAATTATTCTAGACTTCTTTGAACGCTACAACACAAGTTCCTAGCACTTCTTTTCAAGATTGAATACAACAACAAACTTGATGAAGACGGGAAGGTGGAAAGGGAGAAGAATTAGGGTGGGAGAGCGCATGTGGTGTAGCAAGTTGACAAGGGGCGTTAGGATATTTATACACTTAGGAGTTAGTTAAGATAAACTTTTCATAATATATCCATTAGGTAAAGTGTGTTTCTTTGGTATGCATTTGTACATATATAATCCGACAGTCATGATATGCTCTTGATATAGAGTGATCCGACGATTCAACTTCTCCTCGATCTTAATGGCCATTGATTTGTGGCTTAACACCCAATTGGTCCATGATCTCTATTAAAGAGAATGGAGGTTCATTTTTTGGTTGATCAATTATGAGAAGCTCATTTGTAACATTCTTTTCTTTTGCATAATAATATTGCCTCAAGTAGCTATTTGGTTGGGGTCATTGAGTGTTTCCCACTTCGAGATTTTAAACCACATAAAAACATTGGTTTGTTGATACGTAATCTATTTGTGTGAGCGGTTACTCAAGGTGTTCAAACTTTTAGAAAAATCATGTGTAGTCAAACAAGGGGGATTGAAAGTGGATGTAGGTAATGGTCAAAATGGACCACACATGGTAGATTCTAACAAGATATAAAAGAGGTACACATGGGAAACTACAAGTTGGTTTCGATAGACAACAAATGGTTGAAGGGGAACTATCACCTTTAAAAAATACCTTTAGCATAATTGTTTAGACTTCATGCATGGGTAATTATAGTTGTAAAGGTTGAAAATATAATTATATGCAACATTGATATAATTTATTTGAAATTATTTGTCATTGACTTGGAAATCAGCGTTCAACATTCTCTTTGATTTGACTATTTAGAAGATGAAAAGCTTTTAGAAAGAAATATTTTCACATATTTGTCATTGAATTTTTGGTTTATTGTGTGCAAACTTTTCGAGCTAACATGCTTGAAGTGAATATTTTACTCATCATTACAACACATTGTAGAAGAGTAATATTTTATTTTAAGTTCTCATGCACTTACCTTTATTGTTTTCTTTGGTTCCATTGGTGGTCCATTGATCCAAAATTGATCATTACATAATTTCATCTATTTTGGTTCTTTTTTGTTAAAAAAAATAGAGTTATTGGCTTATAAAACTCATATTTCAGAAGCAAGTCTCACCTTGGTGATTTAGGGTCCAAAAAATTTTAGATCCTATTTGAGGCATTAAATTTCCATTTTTGGGGTCAAAACTTTACGAACAAAGTTCTCAACCTCTCAATTTTTTTCTACAATCAAGATCTTTCCAAGAGCATAAAGATCATCTCAATTAGAGTTCATATAAGTTATGCCTCCTACAAGTCGACCTATTATGTTAACCACCATGATACTAAGTGGATTCCGTGTTAGTGCTCATTACTCACACATGTAGAGCTAGTCACATGCTCATTTTCAAGAATATTCTAGAGAGTACAAAACCCTAACCCTAATTGAGATTCATAGCATGCAAAAACCTAACCCTAACCCTAAATAACTACCTAACCATGTTAAATATTGAGCCACTAGGAAAGGAATGGGTTTCATTCTCATCATATTTTTTATTGTTTCGTAGTTGACCAAAGCATCTAAGAGTGGGATATTGAAGCATAACAAATAAAGTATAAGATGTTGTAGCAACAATTTAGGCCACAGTGTCCATGGCAACTCCATAGTGAGTGCACTTTCTTTGTATTTTCATTTCATAACTATCAAGAAATTAGCAAGGGCATAGATGTTACCTTCTACTTGAAGTTTTCCCATATTGGGTTTTCCCATGGTACATATAGTGTTGATTTTGTGGATGGTGTGTTATTTTATTATATTCTTCATTTTAGCTTAGTTTATTTCAGTATTTTGTGCACTAAACTAGTAATATTAAATCTAAAATCTAAAGTAATAGATCACATTGGTATCAAAGAATCTAAATTGGGTTTTTTGTGGGAAGTTGTAGGATCTGGGAAGTGGTGTAGGAAAGAAATCTTAAAACATTAGCCATGGCGAATGAGTATAGTAATAACAATCCATAAGATGAGTTATATGATATATTTTCAAAGATGGAAGCACATCTCTTGCAATATGGACATCCTCATGGCATCTCTAGAGAACAAGTGTAGACCTTTTAGGGATTTTGGTATCTCTAATTCAAAAGTTGATATACCCCTTTAAGATGTTTTCTCTTCAAAGCATTTATGGAGGGAACTTTATCTGTGTTCTAGCCTAATTCTTTATTCTTGAGGTTGATGAGATGATATGATACGATCTTCAAAGTGTTGAGCATAATTATCGAATTGTAAAGGGGTCTTACCATCCTAATTCAATTTTCTGTAATATTGCATGGTAGCAACCTCTATAACATGGAAAATACTAAGTTAAATCTTCTTGAGTTTTTACATATGAGCTTCTCTTCAACATAGTATCATCTTCTCTTAGGTTTTTATTTTGATTTTGTTCTAGAATAGTTGTTTGGACATAAATTATTGGTTTATGCTTCCAAAAACAATGTTGATTATGTCCTTAGGCATTATGATTCTTTTGTATGTATGATTATTGTTGCCTATATTTATATTTATTTTGTCATTGGTCACAATGACTTGTGATTAGGATGATGATAAAGCACCCCTATATTTTGAAAATTATTTTTAGAACATTCATATTTTGAAACTTTTTGCAATTTATTGGTCGACATTAATTTCAATATAAGCATCTTTCAGATTTGAGATGTCGATTGGATATGTTTTGGTTCCTTTTTCTAGCATATGGATTTTAATGTTTGTTTACTCCTATATTGTAGCTAGGCTAGTCATTGTTTTTGAATCAACTAGTGGTTCTCTGTTGACATGTGGATCTAAATTTGGTTGTGTTTTCCTTTCATCCTTGAACTTCTTGAATTGCGCAAGAAAAATTTGATTATGCTTCCTTAGGAATGATAGTTCTACATCATTTTTTGATTTGTTGAATTGATTTTTAATATCTTGATTTTCTTCTTTTAACTTTGTAGTTTGTTCCAACAACGATTGGTTAAGGTTAGTTAAGTGAGATTGTTCTTCATTTTTTTCTTATAATTTATTCTCAAGATCTTGATTCTCTTTTCTAATTTATGATTGCATTGTTTCTTATCTGTAACTTTTTTATTTACGCAAGATTTTTTTACTATGATCTTTTAGACAATAAATTTATTCATCTGTTTCCACTAAGTTATTGTTGGATTTTTTCTTGAGATCTTAAACTTCCCTTTGATTGCATTGTTTCACATCTTTTAATTCCTTCAATTCGAAGAATAACTCTTGATTATGATTCCTTAAGAAAAATTATCTCTCTCTTCTAATTTTTTGAATTTTATCCACATCCATCTCAATTAGTAATTTTTAATGCACTCTTGAGAATGTGCTAGTGCGTCCTCTAATTTTTTATTTCTGACATTTCAATTTGATAATCTATTAGATTAAATTGCCTTCCACAATTAAATTCTTTGGTACAAGAAAGGCATCTCTCCAAAAAGGTAGAATCATATGTGGAATTCATAATTCCCAATTTTATTTATTCCTTGAACTTGTTTGGAATATCTTTCTTTCCACATTATCCCTTATATATTTTTTATCTTTGATAAATACCTTTGGATATATATATATATATATATATATATATATATAAACATAATAACCCTCTATAAACTTTGAAATTGAAACTTCCAACAATGTCTTCACCTTTTATATTTTTAATAGGGAAGTGTGTCACTTTTTATGTCCCCGAAGGGGATCATCTATGGATCGACATAACCCTATTAATCTCAGCCCTACTCTTTTTTAGTTTTTTTATTTCTAAGGTTTTACATGGTTACAATTTTATTTATTAAATATATTTTTATAAAAACCTATTTATCTTAAATATAATTGGTTCTGAAACAGTGATGTAACTCTTGAAAGTAGTGCCCCAGGAGGAGGCGGCCCAATATCGTCAGCTTTTTACAGTACATGTGCATTGTGCAGAGAGCATACACTGCATTGTTTCAGTAGATACACTGCATGCAGTGAGTGTGGCAATCTGCATGCATACTGTGCTACTTCTCCTAACACACTCTGTACTGGTGTTAATGGTGCTCACTTTCATTTGGACAGTTGTCTTCTCCGCTATGAGAATAATAGTTTTTATGGTTAGGTTGTGGCGGTGGGAATTATGTTTATTGTGCCGCCCCAAATGACAACAATCTGCACACATTCATTCAAAAATCCCAGGACTCATCCACAAAACTCATAACTCATGCTTCCAAAAAGAATGGTTACAACACCTTTGGATCCATTGATGGCTCCTTATATGGTCTCATGACTGAAGATTAAAATCAATTACTCACCTTTCCTCCCAAGCATGAAGGTCGATGTCTCAAGGCAGACTATTTTTTGAGCTACTCAACTTACTCATTTTTCACATATAACTAGACTTCGACTATTATTTTCTAGAGTTGTTGCAACTATTTGTTGTTTGATTCTCACATAACAATATGTATGTTGATTTCCTTGTTTCATTTTAAACGCAACATCGCCAAATTTAGTGCCGTCATCAGAGAAATCATCATAAAAATTCTTTCATATATTGTTAGGAAGCATTGTCGGAGCAGCCCTGGTTGCGGTGATCACATACTTGATACTCTTCTGTCTAAATATTAAACAACAAAAGAAATTATGTGATCAAGCATATGATTATATATCCTTTCATTATGGTTGCTTCCCTGCGAAATTATTCTTACTTTCTTAACTTGGTCAGATTCGTCTATTGTGATAAAATTGCTTATATAATGATGCTCTGTGCAGATGAGAATCTAGCTGCGCGGGAAAATTTTGATCAATTCATCTTTGATTACGAGGTTCTAAGAGATTCGATTGTAAACTTTTACAGAAACAACATGCTTGGCAAAGGAGGATTTGTTGAAGTTTATCGGGTATAGTATCAAAAGTGAATTTGATGAGTCTATCCAACTATGTCCATTGTTTACAAATCAATTATGATGAGTTTGGTGAACGAGGAACACTTCCAGATGGAAGGGTTGTAGCTGTTAAGATTCAATAAACTCACCAAAAGGCATGCAGGTGCGGTTTACAAATTTATGTCTAATAACAGTCTAGAAAAGCACTTGTTTGGTACGCTGCTCTTATTAAATCTATGGATTTATGGTTCAATTTGTTAATTCCTGAAATCATATCTACTGGTTTTAATGAGTATGAATCTTTGAGATACTAATATTGGAGCTACGCAGGAGATATTAGAATCTCTTTCAGCTGGGAAAGCCATTTAAACATTATAGTGGGCACAGCTCGAGGGATTTCATATCTGCACCTGCGTGACATATGTTGTTCCTCGATTGACAAGTGGGAGGATAGAACCATCTTTGGTTGCACACGTTTTTCCTGTTGGTAGCTGTTTTTAAAGAGGACAACTCGAAGGAAAGAGGGGGAAGGTATCTGAGTGTTTGGGAGGGGACGGCTAAGTAAGCTCGATCCCAAGATTTAAAGCTTCATTTATTTATAATTTTAGAACACCTTCTTGACTCTGCGCATGGTACTGCGCATTTCCTTTTTGGGTATATATTTTATGCAATGGGGTCTCTGCGTGTAGGTATTTGTTTTTCTGCTGCCACAATTTTGTCAGAGCCAGTTTTTATCGAGTCTCTGTCATTTAGTTGTTGCATATCGTTGATAATTGCGCAGGAATGGTGATCTATGGTTGTTACCTGTGAATTATTTGGTTTATAAATGTTATATATGTATGTTGCATGTCATTGAAGTATGCGCAGAAGCTTTTGGCAAAGAATCCCCATTTACCTTCCTTTTTATACTTATATTACTTAATTGTATATATTGCTAACCTTTGTTTGTATTATGGATACCTGGATTACGGTGAGGGAAGGATGCCTCTCTTAAAGCTCAACCCTTGTATTTTTCAATTTGAATTGGATTACGGTTGATCACTAGATTCATGTTAGTTGTCAAGTAGATCGCCGGTTAGGAGAAAATGATTATTTCATCTTTGTTCATAAATATGGCTCTACTTCTCTGTATTATAATTAGATACTCTGTTTAGCGTAAATGTTAGGTTTTCCGCATTATATATATATAATCCTGTGATAGATGAATACTCGGGGATAGCACGACTGCTGGAGAGTCTATACTTTTAATTGTTGTCCTCTATGAAAGGTAGATACTCAGCGGTAGATGGATACTCCGTTTAGCATAAGAGTTGGAGTTTTACTTCTGATCTCTGAATCCTTTATTATAGGACCCTCACCTTGGACGATGGAGTTTACGGTTTGGATCTCTAAAGTGCTTCAACTAAAGGATCCTTATTTTAGTCGCTGGAGGTTTTGTTCTTGATTTCTGTGTCTTTAAAGGGGGCAGCTTGACCTCAGTTGTTCTTAGTTAAATGTTATATGTAAATACTATCCTAATACTGAGATATTGTTACAAACATTTACCTTTCCTGCGTAATTAGGGAAAACTAAACGCTGGTCCCGAATATATAAAATCTATGTTTCTGTACTTTATGTCGTGTAGAGTGTGCTCGGAAATACTAGATCGATTTTCTTAGATCTTTAACTGAGATGAATGCGTGTGCATTCTGAAATTCGATCAATTTAAAAGCTTCTGCGTAGATGTGTATGGTAGCCGAGATCTTGCCTTAGTCCAGTAAAAGATCCACAGCCTGCTCTCTACGTATCTTGTTCTCTGTGGTAGTGTTATTTTAGAACCATCATCTTATTCAGGTTATTATCTCTGTCTTTTGCTTTTTTATCTCTATTTGAAAACAGGGTTAGCGCTGGCGCAGCTAGGATACTGTAAATTTTAGATATTAGTACATATCTTCCTTCAAAATAATCTATGTAAAATAGAGCCAGATAAACTCTGTGTAGATCGTTGGCAATTACATAGAGTAAATTCTTTTGTTGTAAATCGCTGAATGAATGTGTAGATCCTTGGTCAAAGTGAGTCTCCTAGGATAAAGTGATCATAGTATATTTCTTGTTGGTTAGAATATATACATATAGAAATGGTTATATATTACCTTTATAAGGTGTTGCATTGTCCTCTTATATTCCAAGTTATTAAGAATTTAAGCCTCGACCTAGAAGGTCATAGTGATAAAGATGGTAGATAGAAAACATACATATCTTGTATAAGGTTAACTTGTATGCAATATTGCTTTTTGGGTTATTTGACTATATAGATAAAATTTTATATTTCACCTTTCAAAAAGTGTTTCATCAACCTTCTATGTTTAGAAGTTAAGTAAGAGCATAAGTCTTGATTTAAAAGGAACATAGTGTTAAGAGAGTAAACAGTAAACTTATGTATTTCCTAAGTTGTACTATCTTAAATTTCTACTTGAGAGTAGATCTCGGTAACAGTTCGATGTAGCATTGAAAGTCTTCTAATGCATTTAGTCGAGAGGCCTCTTGAAAGTAGAAAGTGAAATAAGCAACAATTGTGTTGTAGATGTAAGATTCTACCAAGATTATATATATTGCAACCTTTTTTGTGGATGTAGTTGTAGATTGGGTGAACTATGTGAAGAAAGGTCTCTCTCTTCTACCAAGATTATATATATATTGCAACTCTTTTGTGGACGTAGACCTAGATTGGATGAACCACGTGAAGAAAGGTCTCTCTGATGTGTCTTTATGTGTTTAATCTCCTTGAAATTATACTAGTTTTGTCATGCTTTAGTTGATGGATAAATGGTTGTTGTACTATAGTCATGTACTTCTTAGTTTAGGTATAATTGTGTACATGTAAAATTTCATGAAGATGTCCCATGTATAGACGACATTATAGGAATTTATTATGTTTCCCATAGTTATGGGAAAAAAATTACATAGAAAGATTGATGCTAAGACCTTCACATAATGAAGTCAAGTTTTTATATCGGTATTGATTGAAGGGGAATAAATGGTTACCTTCACATAATGAAGTCAAGTTTTTATATGTGGTATTTTTTTATATGGTATTGGTTGAAGGGGGATAAATGGTTAAGCATATCAAATTTTATGTCTAACAAATCATCATTTTTATTATGAAGGGATGGCGGACTCTTTCATTTCATTACGGATTTCTTTAATAATTATCGAAATTTTTAAAATTTCATTAAATTTACTGACTCACAAAATTGGGTTTGTGACAAACAACATAGAAAAAATCTTATACATTTTCTCTTTAACAAGTTGTAATGCTATGCAATGAACAATGAAATGGTAATGCCACTTTAATATGATCTAACAATGAAATGGAAATTGCACTTTAATATGACCTAATCTAAATGATTAGATAAAACAATTATTAATGTCAACTAAGGGAAAAAAAAAAGTTACATTTTTCCTCTTCAACCTTTAATTGGCCATTCAATCAACAATGAGGTGGAGATGGATTTTAAATATTTTTTATTTGTTTTGTAAAAATATTTATGTCTAGAATATTTTAGCTAACAAATACATAAACTTTAGCAAAGACTCTCTCACATGATATTCAATAAACTATTGAGTTATTAGTCTTGATATACAAACTATTGGTTGATTGAAAAATGAAAATCAAATTAATATAATGAGGATAACTAACTATTGACTAATATTATGTTATACAAAGTAGAGTTACAACTCATAATAATGTTTAGAACCTAAATTAGTTTCCGACCAACACAATTTGTTCTCGCATGCTTTACCTAGTTCGCCTTGTTTGATCTCCACATATCAAGTGAGAGGAAGTGAGAGGTAAGCAGTAAGGTCAAGGCTTGTTTTTTTGCACACAACTTTGCGCAAATAGATCATTCGTTAATAACTTCTTTTGGTTCATCTTACATCATATGTTCCCTCTCAATAGCACGTGGCAACATCGAGACATTGCCACCTCGTGGCTCTTGTTAAGTGAAATGCTTTGAAATTCATTGCTATTCCATTTAATTGTATAACTTTGAAATTGAAACTTCCAACCATGTCTTCACTTTTTATACTTTTAATAGGAAGTGTGTCACTTTTTAAGTGAATTGTTTTTAAATTTACTTTTATTCCATTTTTCAATTATAATTTTTTCATGTTTTCAAGTTACCAATATTTTCGCTTATTTAAATCTCAGGTAATTTGCTTTTGACTTTATCTATATGTCAATGAGAATCTTTTTATTGATTTGAACTTTTCACATCCATTTTAAAGAAATAGGAAGCATTCATTTTTTATACATTTTTTATTATGTATATGGAAATCCTCTTTACTTATGTCAAATATGCAATATTTTTATTCTTGATCTTTTTCTTATTATGGAAATAAAGGTTTGACCACCATCCTAGAGTAACTTTTTTTTAACTTTTGTTTTCGTCTTTTTCTTATTTTTTACTATTATTTCTTCTTCTTTTAACTATTCTTCTTAATTCTTTTGTTGAATTTCTATTAATAGTTTTGGGCACGAGCCCTAAAATCATTTGCCACTAGCAAAAAAAAAATTGAGCATGGGCTAGCGGAATGAAGTCGATCTAATACCAAATGAAATAAACAAAATATGTTTCCCAATTATGAACATAGTTCACTTATTAATGAATAATCAATTTAAAAAGAATAACTTGTTATAATCATTAAAGGACAAAAATATAATAAATGAGAAATGAATAAGAGATATGGGATGATATAATAATATGTGACGTTGTATATAAATATACATTGAATGGTCACACACTTGAATAGATATGTGTTATTTAGCCATTCATTAGTAGTAGTAGTAGTATTTATGGTCATTAATATATTTATGTTCACAATAGATTGAGATGGCTATAATAAAATGCACCAATTCATGTCTATTGTAAGATATTGAGGGAGAATAAGTATGTTATCCGTAATGTGAAATTTTGTGAAGAATTCATAAGGTTATTATATACAGTCAGCCATAAGAAACTAGCAAAATATATGTCAGACAAAGCATTGGAGGCACTAGTTCCTCTAGGAGGCTGGTATGTGACAAAGAAATACACATATCTACGGATATATGGGGGCACACAACCTCATCATATTTTTCATCTCTTTGTCACAAATAAAGTGGTGATACGGGCAATTTTCGATCATATCTACATACATGTAATTGGAGCAGTACTATTTAATGCAAAGAAATATCCATGGCCTCCCTTAGCATTGGTCATTGGAGGTTACAATTTGAATTCTATAAAGGATGTTAAGGAATATGTGCAAGATCTAAATTCTTTTGATATTGGCATTGAAACATTCAGAAGGAATGACTCCAAGAAGGTAGTGGAATGCCATTGTAGTTCTTGTAAATACAATTGGGTTTATGCTGATGAATTCTAGAGAGATGAAGAAGTGTACAAAAGGGCCAATTCACTTTAGGAGGTGGAAAACATATTGGGGACTAAATGGAAAAATATGTTACACAATTAAAGTCCAATGAAGATACACATAGACAAGAAACTATGCTCAACTAACAAGAAGAAGTTGCTAAGAGAGATGTAGAAGAATTAGAGAAAAGGGGAAAAAGGGAAGTATATATAAAGATTGCAAAAGAAAAGAAAATGAAGGAAGCAAAATAAAAGGAAAGAATGGAAAAGGTTGCAAAAGAAAAAATAAGAGGAAGAGGTAAGGAGAAAGGAAGAGGAAGAGAGTATACAAAGTGAAGTTGAACCACAAGTTTAAGCTAAAGAGGGACCCTCTTCCATGTCTCCACCGATGAATTCAGTTACTGGAGGACATTTTCCCATCATAGATCTTGGTTTGGGATTGTTGACCCCATTAAAGGAAGAAGTGATTACTTCATTAGACTCTTTTATTTACAACAAAAGAAGAAGCAAATTGTGAAACAAACACAAAAGAAACTCAATCTCATAGGGATACCCACACTAACGATCACAACTGAGACCCCTCTTTTCATGAACGTAAGTGACAATCTAGTAGTGACAACCTCCACAAATATAGGCTTATCCATTGGGAATCAAGTAAATGTGCAAGAAATGGTAGATAATATGAAAGAATATAAGCAAAACATAAAATCCTTGGAGACAAAGATAGTAGAGTTGAAAAATGAAACCATAAGATTATCATAATTCAAAGCATGTGCATTCTCCATGCAAAAGGAGCTACCTGAAGCACAAGATCAAATGTACATCCATCTTCATGAACTGTAAAATTCCATTCTCAACTAAATAAAATTTTAGAGGATACAAAAGATGATGAATGCATTTTAGAAGGAATGCGGTTTGACTTAAAAGAGATGATTAAGTGGCAGAAAGAAGAAATGAAAACATCAGGATACCTCCTTAGAATGACACTAGTTGATATATGTCACAACTTGCAACAATTTATAACAACAAAATAGTAGGCACAACACATCAACATGATATATATACTATTATGGGAAAGTGCTAGAAAATATATCATGTTGTTGCAAGAGTGGTGGAAAAATGTCACTTACCTCCTCTCAATGATATAGGCAAGCCTCAACCTGAAGCAAACAAGAAAACATAAGTGATCGAAATCATCCACAAAAGGAAGATTACACCGAGAATCACACTCGAATCCACCAAAGTTTCTTTAATGGAACATATCTCAACTCCAACTAGAGATATTAACATCTTAAAGTCGTGTACCATCTCTTTAAAAAAGGGGTTGGGTAATATTTCTACTGAAGTTAGCAACCATGTAATATCGTTTAAATCACTTAAGCACAAACACATTAATTCGATGTCTGACCAATATGATAAGTGGCGAGCTTATATGGCCACAAGGGACCTAGCTCCCACATGAGCTTTTTGTAATGTTTAAACTTTGATGTAGTTCCATACTTTTTGAGAAGTAAGTCGAATGGTTTAAAAAGAGCGCACCTCCCCTCATGACTATTATAATTAAATTTTGAAAAAAATTAAGAGAAGGTGTAAATTCCAAGAGGTTGATTTGCCTAGGAAGGTGAAGGGTCAATCACTCAAGAGTCACAAACTATTTTAACCATGAGCACATACAAGGTGGATGTACATCTCAGTGTATATCAAAAATTCCAAGAACTGGGAAATATATCAACTTATCTTCAAGTGTACTCATCATCTAGTGGTACATTTATGTGCAACTTGGGTGGAAACATTCACTTATGATATCGTCTCCACCCAAGGTAAACCATCAAAAAGTACAAATCCTCCTATGTGAATAAATGATCTGATATCGACATAGAAGGCACCATATAATTATTGGTCATTAATGTAAACTATTAATAGATGCAGGGTTACCCACCAATGATGATAATGGGTGCCAAGGTACTAAGTACAATCATCAAGTTCAAATATATGATCTTATGTCAAACACTTCATTGAATCAACCAAGCAGGATTCAATGATGTATGCCCACTATCGAATGCAAGGAACTTGCCACTAATGACTACAAGCCCCAAGGTACTACAGAAGGTCCCTAAACCTACTTCCCAGATAATTAGTTGAAGTTGACAAGAATAGGTTCATGAGAAGGAGAGTATTAGGGTATCTCTCATCAACTAACAAGAGACAGGTCGTAAATGAGTTGATTGTTGAAACTGAAGAAAACAAACCACTAAGCATATATTTATATTGAGAAGGCCGACATGAATGGTCAATAAATATTAGCAATGGATAACATAGGCTTACCAACTTCCCTCAAACATGAACACAAGACATTGTAGTTCCCCATTGACGTTGAAACCTAAAAACAAATTATATTTTTATGAATGGATAATACATCACATTAATTGCTTATGTTTTGAAACAAAATGTCATAAATGGATTTATATATGATGAATAGAAATTGATGATGTGATGCATGAAAGTGGTAGATGTGAATGTATTTTGGATGCATTATTCATTGGATACCTTGATGTTTTTCTTAGTGTGATAGGGAAAGCATAGGTGCTCATTGACACAAGGTTGTGTATGTAGTGCAAAGACTCTGGATTGAGTCATGACATTGTATTATATTATGTCACGCATTAATTTGATATTTTGAATTACACAATGGAACTATTTGATGCACGTGAGATATATTGTGTGCGGGCACGGGGATGATAATTTCCAATCGATCCACATACGGGTAATGGGGTTGTATGGGGGAATGTAAACAATAAAATGAGCACATATTTCCATGTGACATGTTGAAAAGAAAGTGAGACTTTTACTCATGAAATGCATGCTGTCATGAGGGAAGGCCGCGGATTCAATCACTCACGAGGTTTGACTAAGGGGAGTGCAATAAGGTATCAGCCTTATTCCTCAATGACAATTAGTCTCTCAACAAAGTAGGGGCAAGTTGAGTTAACAAGGTCTCAATTGTCATACCACTTTCCCACGGCGAAAAAAGGAATATTTGAAGGGCATGTGTATGATCATAGCACCCTTGATATTTCCTTAGTAAACATATTGCATTAAGGAATTAAAACAATTTATGGGTAGATGCATTTCTCTAAAAACAAATTAGTATATATGTTGTTAAATCATATAGAAATGCCTAAGTGTATGAAAAGAAAATAAATGAAAATGAATTAATTTAAATAAAATCATGTGCATGAAAAGAATAAAAATATTTAGGTATATAAAGAAAACATTAACTCAAACACATTCCTTTAAATGAGGGGGAGAAATAGAAAAGGGAAATCTAATTCAAAAATAGAATCAATTAAAAGGAATGGTAAACTCAAGTGCACACACAAATTTAGGAAAGGAAAAGAATATCAACGGAGCACCTAGGAGTGATTATAAGAAGAGAAAACATGGAGGGATGAATAATAATTAAATAACAATTAAATAATTCTCATTTTTGCATGAATGGGACATGTAGCAAAGACCTAAAATGTTATAAAATAGAGAGGGCTTGAGATAAAACACATTTTTTTCCTATTATGGGATGGATGAGATAACGTTGAAAGTTCGAAGTGATTGTTGACAGTTTGGTCATTTGGAGGTGATCAAGGTTGGGATACCTATTAGATGAGGCTACACACTCCAATTGTGTTATCATTACTTCTTCCATACAACCCCATTGCAACTCTAGGTTCCCTAAGTAAGAACAGTACCCATTGGGAGTTGGCAGGGCAGTCAACCAGTGGATCTATAACAACTGGCATATCAATGGCATTAGCAGGAACTTGACGACGATTTGCATTATCAACTCCATCACGTCATTTGAATATAATCAACAAAACAAATCAGGTCCTCTTATGTGGTTATTAAAATTGGTTCATGAACATTTATTGAAATGTAGACTTGTATATTTTTAAATTTTGAATGAGTACTCCCGAAAATTCCTTTCTCAGTGTAATTTTCTTTATTTTACTTTTATGTAGGTGCTCTCACAAGCAACAAATATTCTTCATCTAGGATGATAACTCTCTCTACAATATGTTTTACTTTTATGGTAGTGCTCTGGAAAGCAACAAATCTTCTTTGCCTAGGATCATAACTCTCTCTACAATATGTTTTATTAATCCATCAACTGGGTTTGAAATGTCAAGCTATGGATATTTCTCTGTAGGATTAAGGGACATGAGCGATTATGTATGGTTGCAAGGTTTGAAATATTGAGTTGGGGTTATTGCATTGGAGGTAATGTAATGCAATCTAGATATATATTTTGATGTATAATTTTTTATTTATCTCCATGTGGGTTTTTGT
The DNA here is from genome assembly GCA_027924585.1 of Larix kaempferi. Classification (NCBI taxonomy): domain Eukaryota; kingdom Viridiplantae; phylum Streptophyta; class Pinopsida; order Pinales; family Pinaceae; genus Larix; species Larix kaempferi. Next base: position 12,861,341 of record BSBM01000435.1, on the reverse strand, counting down.
TAACAAGGGAGGTTGAGATATAAGTATCAACATGCACAAAATTAAATTGATCTCTTCTCTAGTTGGATGAATGTCTAAATTATGAAGCTAGGAATCTACATTTGCTATCTCATAAGATAGAGGTCAAATTATCGCTACTATATGAAAGAGTTACCTACCAATACCAGTCTGATCCCTTATTACAGAATTGGATTTGAAAAGTGATATTGGGCTAGAAATATAATGCTCCTTCTGCACCATTACCAATGAGTGAATATTAGTTGTTGGATGGAAACACAAATATTATTTTTCTGTTGGGATCATCTTGGGTCTAGAAAATTCTGTAACTGTTGAAGAAATCCAAATCGTTAGTATGTTCAAAATGCATGATTCTGTGAGGGTAGGCCATGGATTCAGTCACTCATGAGGTTTTGTTGAGGGCCATGTAATAAGGTTCCAGCCTTATATCTCAGTGACTATCAATCTCTCAATAAGGTAGGGACGAGTTGATTTAACATGGTCTCAATCGTCGTACCACTTCCCTACTGCAAAGAAAGTAATATTTCAAGGGCATGTGTATGATCATGGCACCTTTGATATTTCCTTGGTAAATTTATTGCATTAAGGAATTAAATCTCTTTATGGGTAGATGCATTCCCCTAAAAATTAATTAGGAAATATGTTCTTAAAGAATATTGAAATGCATAAGTGTGTGAAAAGAAAATAAATGAAAATGAATTATTTTAAATAAAATCATGTGCACGAAAACAAGAAAAGTATTTGGGTAAATAAGGAAAACACTAACTCAAATACATTCATTTAATTGAGGAGAAGAAATAGAAAAGGGAAATCTAAATAAAAAAGAGAACCAATTAAAATGAATGGTAAACTCAAGTGTACTCACAAATTTAGGAAAGGAAAAGAATATCAAGAGAGCACCTAGGAGTGATTATAGGAAGGTTGATTGGAAGGTGAGGATAAATAAAAAATTAATATTTCTTAAAACTGGATTAGTTGTGCATGTGGGTAGGAAGAGGAAACGTGGAGGGATGAAAAAATAATTAAAACACAACTAAATAATTCTCATTTTTGCATGAGTGGTACATGTGGTAAAGACCTAAAATGTTATAAAATAAAGGTGAGGGCTTGAGGTAAGGACACATATTTTTTCCTATTATGGGATGGTTGAGGTAATGCTGAAAGTTTGAGGTGATTGTTGAGAGTTGTTCATTTGGAGGTGATCAAGGTGGGGAGACCTATTACCTGAGGCTACACACTCAAATCGTGCTAGAGTTACTTCTTCCATACAACTCCATGGTATCTCGGGGGTCCTTGGGGAAGAAGAGTACCCATTGGGAATTAGAAGGGCGGTCAATTGGTGTATCTATAGTGACTAGAAAATCAATGGCATTAACGGGAGTTTAATGGCAGTTTGTGGCATCAACTCCATAGCGGCATTTGGAGATAATTGCAAAAACAAATCAAGTTCTCTTTTGTGGTAATTTAAAATGGTTCATGAAATTTTATTGAAATGTGGACTTATATATTTTTAAATTTTGAATAAGTACTCCTTAAAACGCCTTTCTTGTAATTTTCTTTATTTTACTATTTTTTATCATTGAATGTTACATTTGATCAAAACCCCATAACTAGTTTACAGAAATATTTTTATATGGTTTGCATTAGTTTCTAATGAACATGCAAGAAAGGTGTAACAAACATAAATTGCTTGGGCAATAATTTACTCTAAACAGGTATCAATAAACGATCAATGCAAGAGGCAATGAAAGGATGCTTCATGATTATTGGAAGAAAACCAATCAGTGGAGTACACTCAAAATCATGGTACAATTTCTAAAGCAATACTAAACATAATTGTAAGAGACTTGATGCAGGAAAGAACCATGTTCAAGGGAGACAATTATTGACAAGTTCAACATTAACAAAATAAATACTAGATGTCGATCTTCTCCCCCACCCCCACCCCTTCGATTTTTTATGTTTTTTTATTTTTTTGTCTTTTCCATGTTTTATCAATGTGAAAAAATATAAAGTTATGCTATAGTAATATGAAGGGAACACGTGTTGTAAATGCATGTGGTTGCATTCCAAGCACATGGAGTAGTCTTATGCAAAAAAGATACAGGGATAGTTGTATACACTCATAAATTGGTCCCCTCTAGGGACAATTGGTCAAGAAACAAGAGCTACTAAGGCCAATGGAAAGGAACAAAGGTGACAACAATGGTCGTAAGCATAATATATCGAACAAGAATGAAGTGTTACGCATGATCGCACAAGCAACTAAAATCCCAAGCTAATGTAAAGTGACAAAATGATGGGAACCTATCGAGTAATGGCCAAAAAAATAACAAGAAGCATGACTGGGTAAAACTCAAAACATGACAGGATTGATGAGGTTCCTAAGCCTACAAACAAAATGCAACATGGGCACCAAAAGAGGCAAAACAGGTGCTAATTAGGCTAGCTTTTGTTGGGAAATCACTATCGGCGAAGTTATGGCAATGCAAAGAAAATAGACAATTCAATCTCAACATGATAGGATTGATGATAAGGCATGATGTTGACACAATAGTGGGTTGAAAGTGTATTGTCCAGTCTAACAAACTATCATTGTATGCCAGTTTGAATCAATTTATCTGAAAATTGTCAAAAAGCAATCAAAAGATACGAATATGTTCTATATTGCACATGGTCAACAAGGATTAACATAAAAACAAGCAAATAAAAATCAACTTGAAAGTCAAAAAGGTGATGCAGCCATTATCATTTTGTGAAAAAGAGGTGTAAAAGGTCGTTTCAATGGTCAAAATGTTGAAATTGGGACCAAAAATAACATTAAATAGTAAAGTTAGAGTTCATTTTCACATTTTACCATTGTAATTTCTTGAAATTATAAAAATTATTTCCCCTTCAAGAATTTAAGCTTGGATTATAGAAGATTCAACTGACAAATTTGGAATCGGTCAATGTTAGGTAGGTCCTCACATCCCCCATTCAATTTCCATTGTTTAATTTTTAACTTTCACTAGAATTTGGAGGAGTGTGAAACCCCATTTAGCCCATGATTATGAAATCATGGTATTGACACTCAACAACCACAAGAAGACAACCCTACTTGTAGTTGTTGTATACAAAAACTATGAGCAGCCATGATTGTCGATGGTAGCAATCACAGTCACCCAAAAAACGTAGTAAAAAATCAGAATTTTAACTCAAAAACTTACTTGAATTCTTCTATAGATTTCCAGGGCCATACATCATGATAGAGTGGAAGGAGAGGCACCATGAAGACATCGATTCATCTACTCAAATAGGCCAACCTACTCTAGATTCCTTGTGAGGCGGTGGACTTCTAAAATTCTTCCAAAGAACCAAAATGTGAAAGCAAGTGCATGATTATAGCGTTTGGTTGAGTATTGAGATCTCGATGAGCAATATTTTCGAGTTGGACATCAAATTCTTCACCTAGATGTCAAGGACATAGATTTCTAAATGTGGGTAATATCGATGATAAGTAATAGTGAACTTGAAGGGATGAGACAATGGCCCTGGGACTTTGCCATTAATAAGTACATCATGAACTACTATTAGTGAGGCACACAAAAGGGTAGCAATCAAGTGCCTATGAAGAAGATTCATGATCTGACCCTAAAGACCCTCTTATTCACTATCATTCAAGTATCAGGTTCAACCATGGCTGACTTATATTCTTAGTCATAGAAGTATTATGTGCTTGAATGTGTCCATCCAACAACGTTTGATTGGTTCTTAGACTTGTTGGTCAACATGTTGATGAAATTGTGCCTATGCACAACATAGAATTAAAAGCGGTTTGATTATGCTTCCATTCTTTGTGTGTTCTTTATAGAGAGGTGGAAATCATGTGCCCAAAAATTTTGACTCCATTGCTTGGGCCTAGGGATCCCAAGATGCATTGATGGAGTGACTCAAAGACCCACCTAGGTCATGGTGGGATTCCTATGAGTCCTTTTGGCCTAGATTTCTTTGACTTGTGGGGGGAGCATATTATCATGATCATCAACATCCCCTATGTAGGCATGCACTTTAGGTAAGACTTAGATCTAGCATTACCCCTAGGAGCCCAATGGATCCCGATTGGTAAGAAGCACATCTTCGCAATTGTTCTTTAAATTTTTTCTAATTTTTTGCAAAAATTACTTTATCTTTAGGGATTTTTAATGTAAAAAATGTGAAAAAGAAACATTTTTGTTTTTTATATGTAGTTTTACTAATCATATCTCATGGGATGGCATAGATGTAGATCCAAAAGTTAAGAGACTACTAACTCCAAATCCAAATTGATAGTGATGTGTTAGATTCCAAGGATAATATATTATATAATAAGTTTGACAAAAGCACTATATTTAGATACATTGTTGGTTGTGGAACCGAGACAAACACATCTTGAGTTCACTAGTCTATTAGCAGGTAAAAAAAATCATCCAAGTGGAAGAAGCAATGTTTTAAGTGTGACTTTTGGGGCCATCTATGAATCCTATGTATATAGGTGTACTATATATCATGTGGAAATCCAAAACCAAGGCATGATAAGTAGTAACCCTAACCAAGGTAAAAGGAAAACCGAGTAAAATACAAATTTTAATGTGCATGTTATACATGACTTGTAAAGCACGATTGCTCACGCATGGTATTTCTTTAAATAAATCACATTGCAAGGCTCATCTAAAGGGAAAAATTCATAGTCCATTAACTCATATGCACATTTTCATAACATTTGATTCACAACATAAAGGTCATGCCACAAAGATTTGAATTTCACTACCCCTAACTAATCATGGCCTTGGTTGTAAACAAAACCAAATCACCTTAGGAAAAGACTCAAACATGAACATGTTTCTCATATTGAGTTTTAATGCATTTATTATGAGTCTCGATGGTTATGGATTTCATCAAGTTGTTATAAGTATACGAGAAATTCTTCTTCGATTGAGGTATAAGGGGGGAATTCGACAAGTAGTTTCAATGAAAGGATCTTGCCCTCAATTAGTATAACTACTTCTACACCAAGCACAAGTTGGAATTGCATAAACCATGTAGTAATCTTAATTGAAATTTGGTATTCCCGTAGATCATTCAAAAACATGAGATGCCACTTGGTTTTGTTCTTATTTATAATCCTATGTATCATAGTTTTCAACACTTTCTTCATAGCCTCGACTTGGCCATTGGACTAAGGATAATAAGGGGAAGAACTTTCATATATAAAACCTAACTTGGTTGCTAATTTTGGCATCATGTGATTCTAAAAATGAGATCCATGATCTATGATGATTTATCAATGGATACCAAATTGAGTAATAATATGATTGAATATGAAAAGTATCATTGTAGCTCCATCATTTGTTGAAATTGGCATGGCTTCATCCCACTGAGTAAAGCAGTCAAAAACCACTATAATGTAATGGTGATCATTCGTCAAGGATGTCTTACACATCATGATCTCAACACCCCAATTGGAAAAGGAGCCAATAGTGACTATGAGGCAAAGTGGAGCAGGAGGGTGCATGTTTTTAGTAAAAATTTGACAAGGATGGCACTTATGGATGGCATGCATACAATATTCCAAGGTGGAAGGCCAAAAGCATCATGTACGCAAAAAAAATTGGGTTTTTGTCATTATATAAGGTGACCACCACATCCTCCAACATGTAAATCATTTAAAACTTTATCATCTTCCTCGTGCACTAAGAATCAATGCAAAATCATATCTACTCCATGGTGATACAAAGTGCCATAGATGATCAGATAATCTTTAGCTTGATGGTGAAGTTTTTGGTGTTGGTCATGAGAAAGCGAGAAGGGATCATTGATTTTGAAGTTACACTAGGACATATATATACTATGTGTCAGTCAAGGTAATGAGCTATAAAAATCCATTTTCCAAGGACTCATCAATAGTGAGATCCACATTATCTTTAGTGCGCTCAAACATTAAATCGGGAAAAGCTAAGGACCTATTGGATTTAGTCATGGAAAACTCTAAGTCAAACTATTGGAGTATGGTGATCTATTTTGAATATTTGCCTTCAATTATGAGTTAGGTTAGGTTATTTTGCATAGGGTTGGAGTTTTCCAAAACAAGAGACCACCAAAGAATTATTTAACATCTAAGCCTTTGGAGAGCATGCACTACTACAAATTCCAATTTCTCAACATGGGAATATCATAACTAAGGACGAACTAGTACATTGCTTAGGTAATTAATCACATCTTATTCTTGTAATTCATCTTTCTAGATCAAGAGCATGCCAATGGTCAAACTTTGTGAGGTACATTAAAAAATCCTTTGTGTAATCTATAAGACTCAACAAATGAGTAGACACAAGAGTAGTCTTCAAGGCATCAAAGGATATTTGGGCTATATTGTTCTAAACAAATGGGAAACCCTACTTTAATAGGTTCATATAACCTTTTGCACTCTCGGTAAAGTTTGTGATAAACCTTCGCAAAAAGCTTGCTTTCAATTGCAAACTCTAAAGTTCATGAATTGCATATGAGGGAGGCAATTGAGCTATTTCTTCCACCTTAAAGGGATCAACCATTATCCCATTCTTGGACATTATGAACCCTAGTAATATCCCTGACACCACACAAAATATGAATTTTTGAGGGTTCAACTTAATGTTATAATGTCAACATCATTCAAAAACAACAAAAATATGAGATAGATGATCGTCGCACTATCTGGAGCGAGAAGTTAAGTCATCTAAATAAACATCGGCAATGTGCCTAATATCATGAAAAGCATAAGACATGGCCCACTAAAATGTGGATCCAATATTTTTAAGACCAAACAACATTTTGTGACAAGCAAAAGTACCCCAATGACAAATAAAGTTTATTTTGTATTGGTCTTCATGACAAATTTGGATCTAATTATAGACAAAAGAAACATCCATGAAAGAAAATATAGCATTTCAAGTGCATTCATCAATAATTTGATCAATAAATGGGCTATGATAAGTGAATTTTGAGCAAGTCTTTTTTAAATCCATAAAATCAATACAAACCCGAATAGTACCTTATTTTTTGTCTATGAGAATAAAATTGGATGCCCATTCCATCAAAGGAATAGGATAAACAAAGCTAGTTCAAATTAATTTCTCCACCTCTACCTTAATAGCAGTTGATTTCTTTGTAGTAACTCACCATAGATTTTTAAAAATGGGTTTGACACTATCAAGTTTATTATCGCATAAGTGATGATCTGAGGATCAGTATCAGATATTTCTTCGTAGGACTAAGAGAGAATGTCACAAAACTCTTTAAAAAGGGTAGTGTTATCTTTAATCTCTTGAGGAGAACAATTTTCTCCGATCATAATGTTTTCAGGGATGCCAAATTTTATGCAAATATTGATAGGAAAAGTTTTTGAAATATTGGCTAGGTTAACTTCTGTGAAGATATCTTATGTAAGTATGGTGCACTGGTACTACTCAGTATCACCAATAAAAACAAGGATATTTAGGTCAACCTCCATCTTCTCAGGCTTGGGGAGAAATATGATCAATGATGCATATCTTCCCAAGGTTGTTTACAACTAAAAAATGCTTTCTAAGATGGCTTTTTCAAAAGGAAAAGCCGTGTCTAGGAAGTCATTGGAATAAGGAGAATAGGTATCCCAGATAGGCGAAGTGAATCAATCATACTCCTCCCTAAGGTGAATATTTTGATTAGAATCTATGGAAGCTATCTAAATGCATTGATAAGCCATTTTTTATTATAGACAAAGGCATACCCAACACCACCAAATGCATTTTTTACGGATTGGATACGACCCATGGATATTTTTCTATGGAAAGGCATTCAAAATGGATTTAGTATAAAAGCTCAAAAATCTTGTTTTTAAGGTACTATTGAAGCAATATTTGCGGTCACAATACAAAAAAAGGAAATGGAAAAGATAAGAGAAGATTCTAAGTAATATATTGGCATATGCAAGGTAAAAGTACCCATAAGATTTGGATCTTTAAGCATCCCCATGCCAATGCTATCAAGCGTGTTTTGGAATCATAAATGAATGGAATGGTGGATTTTGATTTGGTTCCTAAGCCTATATTATAGTAATTCAATTGATTAATAGTGAACACTTTCCCTTGATGAGGAAAATAAATCACATGGAACACAGAATATGCTACAATTGTCATTGCATATGTCCAACTTCATCCCAAAAGAAGGTTGTAATAAAGCAGAGTATCTACAACTTGTAATTCAATTGGGACTATATTGTCCCCATTTCAACTAGCAAGGTAGTAATGATTCCATGCAATTTAAAGGAATGACCATTTAAAAATTTCAATAGTGTGGATGATGGAATAAGGTGTAGGGATGTAATGTCCCTTGTTAGGAATTTTATTAAAATGGCAATATTTCACTTTTTTTTCCGAGTTCGACCTTTGACTAGTTTTGAGCTCTAGGTCTCCAAATTGCTCCAATTGCTCCCAAATATTCTAAGAAGGTATATGGATGATGTTAGAAAATAAATATGTGTTTTAGGGATGCTTTTGGACTTTTAAAATACTTCTTCAAATCCTCTTTCGATTCTGGCCAATGTAGGGAACTTTACTAGTAATTTCCCTTTGACTAGTATTGGCCTCTAGGTCTCAAAATGGCTCCAAATGCCTTCAAATATTCAAGAAAGGTGTATGAATTATATTTGTACTTGATTATGATGTTCAGGGATGATTTATGACCATCACAAGACTTTTTCAAACTTGTTTAAGATTATGGACAAAGTATGGAATTTAACTAGCAATTTGAGGTTCAAATCCCCCCGGGGTAAATATTGAAAATGGCTTCCCAAATGCCTCCAAACCCACTCGAATTTCTGAACATAGGTAGGGCTAGTCTCAGGGGTATTATTAAGGTCTCATATGCACCATTAATTATTTATTAATTCTGTTCTAACCTTCTCCCAAACTGCAGCAAAAATCACTAGTTCGACCCTTGGGGAAATGGCACCAAATCTTCTCCAAATGTAAATAAACTAAGTAAAATGAATTCAAATGCTTGAGTACTGAACATGAAACTTGTATAATACATAAATAAAATTCCATTCATAAATAAACCATCAATAGTTTACTTATCCATTCGAATCCATCAACATTACATTGGTTCACAACAAGGTAGTGGGGAAATGACATTGTTCTTTCATTAAAAATGCGATTTATAGATTTCTACTTGGAATTTCGACCTGAAAAATTTCTGGAGATGAAGAACAGATTATTTACTTCATATTACAAAATAAATGGGGCATTAGAAGCTCCCCCAAAGAGTACAATATCTCACCAAAAACGTCCTCCCTCAAGGAGCAAGAATATGCCTTCAAAACTGGAAATGGTTGAGAGAATGTGATGCATTAGAAGAAAACATGATCTGCCATGTAGCTTACATATACAACAAATGAATCCATTAAATCTCCAAATGAAAGGTATGAATGGCCTTTCCAATTACCAACTTGGATGGGAATCTTTCACCCTCGAAATTGGCTAAGGCAAGAAACTAGTCATCCACTAGCTCTCCCTCTTCACAAATGCAATTGCAAATTTCTCAAATGATCAAAATTTGGTTTCATTCTTTGTTATTGACAGTTTTGAATATGCCTTCAAAACTAGAAATGGTTGAGAGAATGTGATGCATTAGAAGAAAACATGATCTGCCCTGTAGCTTACATATGCAACAAATGACTCCATTAAATCTCCAAATGAAAGGTATGAATGGCCTATCCAATTACCAACTTGGATGGGAATCTTTCACCCTCGAAATTGGCTAAGGCAAGAAACTAGTCATCTAATTCCTCCCTCCCAAGTGTTAGAATTATTATTTTTCTTACCTCTAGGTTTCTATTTGTCCTTCTAAGCGGTGGATTAAATAGAATAAACATTAGAGGTTTGAACTAGGGAAGCAACATTGTGGGTAGATTGAATAGTTGGAAGCATATTTTTGAGGACACTTGTTCGATATGGCCTATCAATTGATCAACCATAGCATGACTAACATAATAAATCATGCCATTAGCATGTGGTCCTGGATTATTTTTCAAAATTGTGCATGCAGATTGATGTGCATGAGGAATACGCTCATAGTGTACCAGATTGAGAATAATTCAAATCCAATTAATGCATGTGTAAGATAACTTGTTTTTTTGTAAGAACCCCTAATATGGTTGCATCCTTCATGATATTCAATAATAAATATTTCATAAACCAACCTATTGGGATTTGATTATGGATCTCAACATGAATAAGTCAACTTCTTCATCTCCTCTCACAAATATGATCAGATATGTTTGTGGAAGTGCCATGTCGAAGTGAGGTTAAAATTTTGGTCCACGTTTCATAATGGATAGGTAACAAAAGATGCATAAAAAAGGCCATGGCCAAGGATGAAATATCAACAAAATAATTGCAAGGAAATTCAATATACCATTTATTAGTGCTTCTTGTCAAGATCCGATGGAAAAAGGCGTAAATGATTTCCATCATCCACCAATGAGTTATATGAGCACCAAAAATGGAATGGCATAACATGTGGCAATTGATCATTACCAAATCAATTGTCAAACTTAGTAATGTCTAATGGTATCTCCATCATGATGGTTAACCATGTGGGCTAGTGGTGAACTGCGTTATTTGTTAAACATGATAGATCCCGTAGGTTTAAGGTTTCCAAAAATGGCAAACATGGATAAGATAGGTACTAGGATTATTAAATGAAATTCCTTTCCAACCTCCAATTGCAACACTAGCATGGAAATATCTACCCCACAAGAATGAATCACCCCATTTAACATGGCTACACCTAAGAATACTCTAGTTTCCTAGGATATTACTTCCCCTGTGCATGTTACTATCATAAGGGCTATTGTTATCACCTAGGGAATTGTTGGTATTAAGTGGATGAGTAACATTGGGGGTAACACTCCAACTATAAGGAAAACCCAAGTATGGAATTTTTGAGCCACCTATACGTATAACGGATGTGGCTAGAATCCCACTTTCGTTATTTAATCCATGAACGTTTCCTCCTCTAAAGGAGAAGCCAGAATTAGGAACTAGAGTATTGTGGTGGGAATACCAACACTAGGATGACCATAGGTTGGTATTTGTGTGCTAACAGATGGTCCTAAAAGAAGAGACATTGTATATGGATGGCATATTAGTGGAAGGTATTGCTCCATTAGTTAGTGGTAAAAAGGGGGCATTGGCACCTCCTCCAGACACTTTAGGTGTAGTGGGGTTAAGCCCCCCATGTTCTGATGAACCACCCATTCCATACATATTTTTGTGTATTGTAAAGAAAATTAGATGGATCTATGGACATAGTTACATCTAACTAAATCCAAGTAAGTTCTTGAGGTTGTGTCCAATGAGGCTTGAAGTTATCCAATTGTGGATTCTCAATAGTTTCAATCTCAAGTGGGCCAAAATCTAACAATATGTCTCATTCAAATCACTAATGTATAAATGCATTTTTATCAGGGTTGTCATTAGTTGTGTGCATGTCTAAATTTGACTCATTATGAATAGGTTCATGATTATTAAACCTTCGCCAAATTAGTGGTGGTTCTACACTTTTCACAGAAGACCCTCTTAGTTGTTGAGACTGGTAAATTAGATGGTCGTTTGTTTTACTCAAGTATATTTAAACAAATATATCTATTAAAATATCAAGAAAACCTAACATAATATAAACACACACCACTAATAAGAAATCCTCTAAAAACTAAACTAAAATTAATAACAAGCAGAATTGGGCAAGGGACCTTCTAAAAATTACTCTAGGAGTAAGAGGGGCTATGACCAATTGACGAAGCTAAGAAATAGATATTTATGGTAAATCTCAGGCAACAATCACCCAAGGTGCAAGTAATCTCATGAACACATGTACCCTCTAGGGGAGTTGAGGCCTATGCTATACATATGTCTTATCTACCACAAGCACTTCCCTCATGCAATCACATGTGTGAAAGCCTAGGAAAATCCACTAAAGTTGCCAATTTGTGAAAGGTAGAAAGGGACTAGAGCAGTCGTTGGTCGGGTGTATGTGTATTGTTAAGGAATGAAGGACTAACTCATAGACCCAAAAATCTAGATAATTGGTTTATGTAAGGTTCTCAAATGGGAAAATAGGCAATTAACTCATGAAGACAAGTGGATAAGCATCAAAGCACATTAATCCCATTAACAAATGGTCAATATATACATTGAGATGTCCCTTGGATTCATCTTCCAAGGTGACTCTTGGACTCTCGGGTGACTCTTGGTCTCCCTTGCACATTAATATTCCTCACACCGAGGATTAGACTCCAACAAATCCCCCCTTAATCCAAAGGGTGTATATGAGTCCAAGAAAAAGAATAGAGTTGAATAAGTGGAAGTGGACAACTACCACCAGCTGAACATTTTCATCTCGAACATCCTTTACTAAGAAGGTTAGCTAGAAGATTGCACATGCTTCTGCTAAATACAAGAGCTATCTCAAGGGATGGTTTTGGCTGACCATCAACCGAAATGGGATAGAAGAAGCTGAGATATTCTACTATGTGTGTGGTTTAAGGTTGACCACAAACTCTGGAACTTGGTGACAACACTCGCTCAGAATTTCTCTAGAATGGTGGTTTTGGGATGACAATAAACCAACTAGAGAGATGAAAATGGGAAGTGAACAACCGCAACTTGTTGAACATTTCCATCTTGACAACCTTTTTCCAAGGTAGCTAGAAGCTTGCACATGATTCTGCTAAATGAAGGTGCTCTCGATATCGGTGGTTTTAGGATGACCACCAACTCTAGAGCTTAGTCGAACATAGCTCTTCATAGGATCGTTTGTTCTCGCTCACTTGTTACTGACGGTCTTCATTCCCCCATGTCAAGAACAATGTGAGGAGAGGAGAGTCTCATGGTGTCATAACTAGACACAAAACACATGAGTACTCTGTGTCATGTATATTTCCTGTCTTCAGAATATATGCATATCAAAATCAGGCATCTCTGAATCTATTAGCTCTCCAAACTCACTGTGGATCAGGCTCGCTTGATATGACTTACTTGAGGAATATTGTAAGTGTTTTTTGTTAGAAGGACAAGGCTTCGAAACTTGAATCCTAACATCACATTCCCCCTTGTTAGGTACAAAGTAAGAAGCAGTACAATAATCTGTTGCAAGCTTCACTCTTGCAAGTTTCTTCAGCTTCACACACTGATCTGAAGAATGGTTGCGCTTCCCACAATATCGACAAGGATGAAGATCAAAACACCGATCTTTCATATGGAAAACTTTGTCACATTTTTGACATATGGAACTCTGAATAGGTTGTACATCTGATATGATTTCATTGTTTTCTAGCAGCCGATAGGAATCATCTTCAAACAGGGGGTTATTCTGAACAAGCACTAGTTCAGAATGTTGATTCTTGTGTTGTGCATCTTACTCAATGGCTTTCAAATTCTGTAGTTGATTAATAACAGTTTGGAGTGTGTCTTTGTTGAATGTGATTGAGTCATTTGCAGCTGAATGTACTAAAGTATTCAACAACTCTAATGTTTCTTCTGTATTATACATAATTGCGATAATTCGAGGCCTCCTTGTGCATGTAGGACCAAGTACAAAGACTCAATCAAACTATGGGCTTCTTCAAAATCCACCCTTTATAAGCAAAGTTTCAGCAGATTCAAACTTAAAAAAGAAGGGGTGTCGATCTCAGCCGAAAATGCACCCACATACAATGTGTAGTTCAACTTGACTTAAGTTTGGTACTGTACACAAAACACAAATGCAAGTACCAAAAAAAATATAGAACTTACAAACAAAACACAGTCTGCAAGTTACATTCTTGAATGTTGAACTAAGAATCTGTTATACCTAAATGATGTAGAACTAATTCTGCAAATTCTCTTCTTTTGGAGCAGCTCTTAGCAACAAGCTGCAAACTCGGTAAGTTCAGCTATAAATTTCACAATGAATGCAGAAATAGAGAATGATATTCACAGCCATCATAGCTTGCAATCTAAAATAGTGGCACACAACCGTCTTCAAAATAACCCATCCAGCCATATCTCTACGCAGCAATGAAGAGATGAATACCAACATACCAGCAATTCTAGTGTTCTTATAGAATTTTAAATAATATCAACCACTAATAAAACTATGCCCATTTGAGATCATCCAACATGTACATCAACGCCTTTGTCCAATTCTGTCTTCACATTCTCCTTCTATCCTTTTAAAGATTGAAAGTTTGCTGGCTATCCCAAATAATAAGCAACGAAACTCTAAGTGCATGCCCTCGGGCTTATATATCAAATCACCATCCTTTGTAATCAATATTAAGTATTTGCACCTGCAATATTATTATCTCATACTAGGAACCAAGCAATTTACTTCTCGAGCTTTCACAAAATGATATCAGTCTAATTAAAATAAACTTCCTCCTATTTTATCAATAGAGGAAACAACTCTAAGTAGAAGCACGATACCAATTTCGCACACATTGATTCCACAATCGGATACTTAGAGACATGAACCAGACTTGCACAAGCTTCTAAAGAAGTCCCCCATGTGCCCAAGCACCAAAGCAATCCATAAGAAAATACCATTGCAGTCATTCAACACTCATTAAATGATGGTATTCTACAACAACAAAATATACTTAGCTTCAGTTTTTCATCGTAGCAAAATATTTTCGCATGACGTACAGAATGAAAAATCCTTGAGGGAGAATCACTCGGATATGGTGAAGCAAACTCAACTCTTCAGTCAATTAGCAAAACATATTTCCCATCTTGAAAAATCCTTGAGGGAGAATCACTCGGATATGGTGAAGCAAACTCAACTCTTCAATCAATTGGCAATGAACATATTTCCCATCTTGAAGAAAATTCCCCTTGTAAAGATCACTTGTCCATTGAGTGATAAACATGTCACTGAACTTGAATATACAATGCGCAACATGGAGTGCAAGCATATATATGAAAAAGATGGCAATTATGCATCACATCAGAATGAATGGAAGGAGATGTGGATATTTTTCAATCTTGAAGGATGGAGTGGTACAATCTTCAACAGAGAGATAGCCCTAAAAATTGTTATCGTTTACGACTTTATGGTAGAAAGAATTCAAAACCTTTCTAGCAGCCTTCAACGTACCAATTCCAACTTCCCGCCAATAGTTCCTCACAGACTATGGTTCACTAATGCACTTCAATCCACGGAGCTGCAACGATGTTAGGGTTTCTCTTATTCTCATGGCACGAGCATATTCGGAGAGAGATATTCAACTTTCAATGCAACATGAGGAGAGGTTGCAACTCTCACATAGAGTTCGCAGCTCTGAAAAAGAAAGAGTGCATCAAAACTAGGCTTTCAAGCTCCACCCGCAAAGGACAGACGCAGTTTTCTTGATGGAGAGAAGACGCAACTCTTCACAACAGACCAATACAGACAATATGTCATTACTGATGAATTGTTTCTCAAGAGAGATGTGGTATAATCTGCGTGTTGATATCACTCCTCTTGGCATCGTATTCCTTCATTGGAGGCAGTGTTTACTATATTGGAGGAGTGAACATATCCATAAATATCCAGCCTTGATCAGAATGATGCAGGCTCCTTTTTTTCAGGCCCATGCAATCCCCCAACGTAGAAATCCATGATATCCCTGGTGATAAAGTTTGCAATACAAAAAAAAATATTGTTGTGATCCGAGTGTTTCGTCTCTGTCCCGTGCTGCAACTTCCAACTGTGTGTGTGCTCTCCAACTTCTGAAAAGGCTTACCCAAAAAGCAAGATCGAAGGATCAAGCCGTCAGCTCTGATACCATGATCAAAGTTGATCTACATGTGTGTGCTTTCCACTAAATGAAAATGCTTACCCAACAACAACATGTATGGATCAGACCATACGCTCTAATACCATGATAAAGTTTGCAATACACAGAACATAAAGAGCAGAAACACAAAGGGCATATTGATTGCCTTCTCATTATGAAACACACATATATAGTTTCTCATAACACCAAAACCACTGGCTAATACTATGGGCCAATGTATACCATGGGTCGACTCATGACCTAGTCAATAACTAACTCAACTAACTTAGGACCATTGACTCAACTAACTAACCAACTTAGGACCATTGAGATTACAACTCTTAACACCTGGCACACCAATTCTTCAATGCATTCAATCAATATTCAGTCTTCACACTATGGTGGAAAGAAGAGACAATATTCAAAAAAACTCCATTCGCCAAAAGAGACAACTTTCATCATCAAGCTCCATGCACCATCTTGTAGCGCTCACCACTCATCGTTGAAGGAAATGTGATCTATGATGACTGTGATCTTTTCCCACTTAAATAGCGTGAAGCAATTTGCAAAGATTAGGGTTTTCATGTGCTCCACACAGTCTTCAACAAACACAGTGACAATTCTCATCAACGCTTCAACTTCAACTAGTGATCAATAGTTCACATGCAATATACAAACAATTTTTATCAAAGAGACAATCAGCGATGATACTAAGGTCCTCGGGTTGAGCTCCATGCACAGGTACTACTACACACAATTAAAGCTCACAAAGAAACTCGCTTTCAACAAGATACAAGAGGATACAACAACAACGCAGCTTCTCCCCTAGATTCTGATTGTGATAAAGTGGGGGGTCGCCTTCATTGTCACGGAAACGCAAATGTGTATATATTCATCCAACTCCTCATTCTAAGGGTTTGTAGGTCCTTGGATAAGGAACTCAATGTATTTCTAATTGTTTAGGTTTGAGAGCTTGCAGAGTGAGAGGAAACAGTAGCAAAAGGCAGAGAATGGCAGATTATCATTGTGCTCCAAATAGTACAAGAATCTCAACAGAATGCAAGTTGTAGTTCATTGAAAAGGAATATGCTTCTGATGAAAAGAAGCATTACCAAAGGAGGAGTTGTATAAGGCCTAACTAAAACGCCCCCGACTTGCCAAAATCCGACAGAGGAATTTTTGTCAAAATCAAAATTTGGAGTGCTCAGATCGCAATTTCGACGATCTAGGTAGTTTTAAAATTGGGCAATTAGTCTAGAATAGACAACCTCAATTACTGAAACTACAAAAATGCGATAATAGCAATTTCCAACAATAATTTTTACCAATTTATATCCCAAAATCGTCGGAAAAGCGGGGCATTTTTTGTTGTTGTTTATCCTACGCGTACCAAAGGACTGGTAAGAAGAGGGATTAGGTTTTCATAGAAAACGGTCAGGTACAGAAAATATGCCCAGAATAAGGGTTTCTGCGTGGTAGAGTATCAAACAAAGAGAAGAAACACACAGACTAGAATATTCATTCCCGGAGAAAAATGGACGACCTGAGAGGAAGCACTCTCACGTAGGAATAAATAGGCAATTAACTCATGAAGACAAGTGGATAGGCGTCAAAGCACATTAATCCCATTAACAAATGGTTAATATATGCATTAAGATGTTCCTTGGAGTCGTCTTCCGAGGTGACTCTTGAACTCCCGGGTGACTCTTGGTCTCCCTTGTACATTAATATTCCACACACCAAGAAATTTCCAATTCCACTAAATCTTTCATAAACATATTGCCTGCTAAATATCCAAGAGGGGATAATCTATACACTTGACTAGCTTGACCTAGTTATTAACATACTTGTGAGGCACACTTTCCCAACCAATAATATTTTCTACTAATGGATTTATCTATCTCTCTTTAATAGTAGCTAGTTTACATTTTCATAGCCTTGGAGAATTAAATCTACACCCTTCACCAAGGATCTACAACCTAAGCTATGTGTCTTTGCTATAAACACAAGTCTAGTTGCTTTTACTATAAATGTTAATTTTAGTATGTTATTTAGTCAAAGGTATGGAGTGCAATTAATATGATGTTTTATAGGACTCATTTTCTGTTGAAAGTATAAAGGAAAATCAAATGTAGCTTGCATTTCACGTTTCCTTCATTAAAGCAAGGTAAAATTTTAACAACCAGAGAAGAGGGAAAGAGATCCCACTTTTCTTTTTCACGTGAAATGCACAAAACAATGTTCGGACTTCTCAAAAAAACAATATAAAGTGATGAAAGAGCAATAAATCCAATGCACGTGAAAAAAAATATTCAACTTCTTTCCGATCATGCATCTAATCTAGAGAACTTGTTGAGTTCTTATTCATGAGGTAATTGATGCAAATGAAGAATATTAAAAAACAAAAGATTAAGAAAATTTCTTTTTAAATCATTCATGCAACACATGCAAATGATCTTCACAAGTCAAATTTTATTTTTTCTAATTTTATTAAGGTCGTCTCAATTGTTGTAAGAAAACATAGGCAATTGTGCATGTTTTTTAGACAAACCATGAGCACACATGAATAATAGGTGCAAGAAACAACCAAAATTTGGGGAAAAAAACAAATTAATGGTCCAAATTTGAACTTTACTGAATTCCTAGTCTATCCAGTAATTTGCTATCAACATGTAGAATCTACTACCATTTTTAGAAAGATAATCAAAGTAAAAATAGACCCAAAACATGGAGATGATTATTCAAAACCATGTCAAATGGAGTCACCAATTATGTGATGGAGAGATCTACCTACGTGCTAAATGTATCCTCCTAGTGAGTGAGTTAAGCTCATCAATAATCACTAATCTAGACTCCTTATCAATCTTTCCTTAGATCCACATGCATGCTAATAAACAAAAGGGAAAGAGGGAAAAAGAAGAAAACCTATTTTTGGCATTTATCTGAAGCTTTTGAGTATGCTAAGCTGTGCAATCCATATACCACTACAATGTCCTTCACATTCCTACACACACTTCAACAAAACACCTTCCTCAAACACATTTGCATAAACTTAACAAAACATATAATCAAATCTAAACTACTTCCAGGTAAACTAATCCATGACCAATTATGAAACTTGTTCATTTTCACATAAATCAAAAATAACACATATTTGGGGGGGTGGGGGGGGGACTGAGTGGGGAAGAAGATTAATCTATATAATATGTAAAGGAAATATTACAACAACTTAGATACCTAAATCCTGAAGTAGCATTCCCTTCACTAGAGATTAGATCCTCATGTCCTTAGCCACATGTATTGATCCTTTATCAATGGCTATATTAAACCTTATTGTGGTGAAAAAGCCAATTGATAACTCTCTAATATCAACACAAGGTCATTGCAATACTAAAGAAACCAACTATGAGTGTCAAATATTCATGTCTCATAGACTGAGGGTGTAAAATATCCTTATAATATAAAATGGAATATTACAGTTGATTAGAACCATAGCCCATGTTGCCCATATGCTAGAATGTTGGGAGTAGGGATTAACCATGTCCATTGCAAGAACAAATCTTATGGACTGTTGTTCATCAACATTTTTTTGTCTAGGTAGATATTATGTGTTTTATTAGCATTGAAATCTATTAGGATTTTCATCACTCCACAATTGATTCTATTTGAATGCATGGCATTCCATTAATTGGGCCAATGATTTACATATGAACAATTTCATTAACTTAGGGATTATCTACATTTAGAGGAACACTTTATTCTATACTTTTCCAATAACATCATCGCAAAAGCATGGTTCTTTACATTATGAACACTTTTTATATCCTTCATATTTATCTCTATATAGAATTCAATCTTTAGGGCATGCCTGAATGGAATCATAGAACACCCCTATATCCATGATTAGTGTTTGTGCTTCCTTGGCAATTATTTGAATACTATGTTTCTTTAGCAGCAATTTGTCATGTAATGAATTATTAACATAAAATATGTAATATGTGTCATTATTATAATTAGTAAGGGATATTTTCATATATAAATTATGTATAAAAAGTGTTCATAATGTGGCTAGAGTCTACTAGAGAAATATGCACTATATTTTTGGTAAACAAAAGAGAGTTCAATTGACTACAAGCTCTAGTCAAAGTTTAGATCTTTTGAAACTTATTCATTCTAGTATATTTGGACCAATCCCCACTCTATCTATAAGTGGTAATATTTTTTTAACTTGTATAGATGATTATTCTAAAAGAATGTGGGTGTATTTTCTGAAAAATAAGTTGGAAGCCTTTGATAAATTTAAGGACCTCAAGGCACAAGTAGAGAAAAGTTTGGGCAACTTAGTATTATGTCTTAGTTCGGATAATGGAGAGTATTTATCTAGGAAATTTGATAAATTTTATATGTAAGAATGAGTTAAGCACCAAAATACTACTCCATATACTCCATAGCAAAATGGTGTGGCCAAGCAAATGAATCGCACAGTCATGGAACGTGCAAGAAGCATGCTCAACACATCTGGGTTGGATAATGGATTATGGGTAGCAGTTGTTAATATAGCTACTTACATTATAAACAGATCACCTACAGTTGCGTTGGATGGACAGATTCCATAGGAGGTTTGGTGTGGTAAGCCATTTGATTATTCACATTTGTGTATCTTTGGTTGTGATGCATTTTCCCATGTGCCTAAGTAAAAGAGGTTCAAGCTTGACCCAAAGCCAAGCAAACAAGATTTTCTTGGTTATGATAATACATTAAAGGGGTATGGACGGTGGGATCCTATTAACCACAACGTAATTTGTCACCTACCCAAATTTTGAGAATAATTATTTTATATTATTATCCTTTTTACAAAATACTTTGTGTTAAATTATAATTACAAAGTTTTGTAATTATGACCAAATTAGGTCAAAGATGAATGTAATGACTCATTATTATTATTTAATAAATAAAAATGGGAGACAAACACTCAAGAAAGTTGTTACAAGAGTGTTCACTGGCCCACTAGGAGGAATGGAAGCTGCAAGAAGGCATGGGACAGATGGCAGCATTTGCACTCTACCATTAACTGTTGGTTATGGGGCAACTACCCCTAAAATTGTGGCATTTCCTCTCCAAGTGGAGAGAGGTGAGCATGTAGATCACTAATGATCAATTATTTACAAAAAGACCTAGGTAGCCTATAAAAGGCAATTCGAATTGAGCAGGTGGCTCTTACAATGTTTTCTGCAAGAAACATTTCCTCATGTGCATCAGGTGATGACTGAGAGATTCGAATAGGGAGGTTGTGGAGAGTGCAAGTATAAGTCTGCAAAATATTCTGAGAAGGACAAAAACTAGAGGTGTTGGTGCAGGTCCCATTGACTGCTAAGCCTGTAAGGCTGGATAAATTTATTGCTGCTGCAAGTGGAGGTCCTAAGCTTCTGAAGTTTCTTCCTCATGGTGGATCAGTGAACAGGCTCGGGGGTCCTAAGGCAGGCATCTTGGCTATTTGGGAGCAGGTTGGGTGTAACAGGCTTCTTGGGTGATTTGTTTCTCCTACCATACTCAGGTTCTACATTTTTCTGCATTTTCCAGTTGCATGATTTCCTTCAGTAATTGGTTTAGAAATATTGTTAATGATCAGTAGCAGTAAAATGTTTAAAATTCTGATTTAATTTTAATTGCTTAACTGATAAAATGACTCCTCTGCATTTTTCCCAATACTTGAGGCTGCTTCGTACTCCAGTACATAGAGGTAGCATTAAATCTGTTCATTTAGGTAAAACATAACATTCATCTATTAACCCAGAGAGACATACATGCACAGATCTATATTCCCAAGCATTTCATTTTCTAGATATTTTAGCAGCTGCAAATTAAATCTCTGCACATAACTATTCACATATTATTTCATTCTTGAACACAAAGCAGAAATACTTCATTAACGGTATGAAAGAGCTATGATTATGCACCTATTTTTTTCACATCAAGTTTCCATGAACTTATTTGACAGTCGCAAGAAAATCCATTTGCATCAAACAGTTATTATTTTCTTCTTCTCTAGGTTTTCTTTTAAGCTATAAAGAATAAGTATGCATCTTGAGGCATTTACAAATAAATTTACAGTATCTACATGCAAAACACTTCATAATTATTCCTTTCCTATTTACTTCCCAGAATGTATACCTTCGTCCCTTATCTTATTTTTCGAACCAGAAGCAAAGTATGTTTAAAAATACGATTAAGCATTCATATGATTCCTCGATCAAAACCCTAGGGAGTGCGGTATCCTAAACCCTGTCATACTTTCCCGCTAATAAATAAAACCATACGCTATGCATCAACCTGAGATTACAACCAGAGTTTTAGCTATCAAGAAATGTCACAGAGCCGACGGCACGATTGCCACTTTGTTGCCCACCCAAAAACTTACAACAGTAGCATAAAAAAAAAATAACATCAAACAATTATGAACAAGCCGAAACCCAGGTTCGGGCTCGATTCTCAATACTAGCATGATCGCATCACAGAAGGGTTTTCATTCTTTTGAGCAAAAAAAAAACACGGTGACTCAACCACACAATAAATTATGGTACAATAGTCCATAGGGTTTAACCCTTAGAAAAAGCACAACATTAAAATGAAACCGTGGAGCAACAAGCCACTTAAATGCATACCCTTAACAAGCAGTAGAGCCGAGCGACAACTTAAACAACCAAAGACTACCCTGTACAAACTATCTTTATTTAAAGTTTAAAAACTTGAAATCCATCGCCGAATTAGGGTCCAATAACTCCAACCCTCGGTGTTTTACAGTCACCATCAAAATTTGCAAAAAAGGGCACCCACTAGGTTTCGAGAACACCCAGAACTTACCAGGTTTTGGACGTATGACCTCCCACTCCCAAAACCTTGCTATCATCCTGCGTGTTGGGTACCTGCCCAAACATGGCTCGAAGGGTTACAAACTGAGGAAAACTTTATTAAAGAAAAAAAATATATAGCACTGGAAAGAAAAAAGAAAAAAAAATTGCATTGTGAGAACTTACCGTTGAGTTGGAATGCTGAACCATAAACACGCCACACTGGTAAGCACAATGAAAGCAGCAACAAAACCAGACGCCGCAAATTCTATAACAATCATAGGATTGGTTTACGAACCACAACCACCTAAAAATTTAACTGCATGCAACCACCTCTGTCAAAGCATGGTGCTATGGTACCACCTGCAAACTCTTCACACTACCACGCAAAGGTGCAAAGCTCAAAACCGAGAACCCTAACTCGCATCAACCAGTTGGCTTCATGACCTCCCTCCAAAACAAACGCAACAATGAAGGACTGAAACACCAACTTTCCCATTTTACCATGCAAAGATTGGGCATCAATCTCAGCCTCACACCTCTCAGGGATCGACGGTGTAGAGCTTCCCATCAAGGCACGTCGATGCTTGCACCCAACTATAATCATTACTGCATTAAATTGTCACTCTTACCAAGCTTCCAGTCGACTTACGTGAGTTCCAAAGCATATCCTAGCTCAGACCATGGAGTTAATACCATCTGTACAACCACGTGACACTGGCAAACTCGGCTTCCACTTCACCTTACAAACCTGCAAAGTATGCTAAGTCATTAATACGACAGTTGGAACCAACTAAACTCTTCACCCTGTCACAATCAACCCTTTGTAAGGTTAGCTCCATAGTAGCAATGCGTTGGTTTGGATGCAAGGTCTGAACATAAACAAATATAGTAACTTGTAATATAACCTATACATTATACAAATGCATAATCCCTTTGATGCTATATTAAAAACATATGAAAATGGTATGTATTACAAAATCATCGCAATTGTATAAGCCACGTGCCATGTGCATTGTAGGTTTTTATACAAGGCTATGATCCTCAAACCCATAATCAGAGCATAAACTTATAAGTATAGTCACTTAATGCAACGCTAAAATGATAGCCATATATTACAAGCCCAATTGATAGATGAATATCTAAGTTGTGATTTGAATGGCGACATTATACCCTATAATGTCAATTTCATCACGATAGTCTTTATCCCACTCAAATATTAATCTTGCATTAATAATCCAATCATGAATTCAAACTTAGAATAGTCTAAATAGAATCAAGACAGATTGATAATCCCTATAGTATAAGCACTAGATTTACAACTTTCGCATAGCCTCAGCAATAGATTTTGGTATCATTAAATTGATGATAACGCCATTTAGACACACTATAATAATTACAGCATTTTAACAAACACCTGAATGATGCGAAGTTATACCACTAGAGAGTTTTTTTGTTTTACAGCATACAAACTAGATGAAGAACCAGGTATCCAAACCTCCAGTAACTGTTTCGCAATGAAGTAATAAACATACAAATTTTACATTGACGATAAACACCCGTACTCTTATCTTACCTGCGGTCTCCACATGGAAAACAGGATGCAAATGCCTTAGTTAAACATAGCTAAGTAAGCTCCAGGGTACCCCGTAGGACCACCCTTTCATCATCATCAAAAGCAGCTATTAGAACTTGTTAATTAAAGAAAAATTCTATCGCAAATATTGAATTACAGTTAATACAAAAGAAGATGGCGTAAGATGAAAAGTGCCATAATGCACTGAGTACATTAATTTCTTGAGTGGAATTAAATAAAAATTACTTTCCACATTTATGACTCATTAATGTCGTCTTTGCAGCATTTATTATTTCCGCAATTACAATTATTAACATTATTTGCTGAGATAAAAAAATTTAAATTTTTATGAAATTATCGGGGTGTTACATAATTGTTAGTCGGAATGTTACAATGTAATTGTTAGTCGAGATGTTATTTTTAATGAAAGTCTATGCAAAGGAAGGAGGTACAACAGATACTTGAGATTGTATATGTTCAAGTAGAAACGAGTGACAATGAAAATGAAGCTTTTGATCATAATGAAGAAAAACAAGTTTAGCAACCACAACTCAATAGATCTACAGGTCCTAAGAGAGGTCCAGAAAGGTATTCTCATGACTTTCAATATTCTTTTGAATTGTTAACTAATTATGGTGAACCTAGTTCATTTAAGGAAGATAGAGAATATGAGAATGTAGATAAATGGAGGAAAGCCATGGACAAATAAATGAAAGCACAACACAATAATTAAACATGGGAACTTATGGATCTCCCACCAGGAAGAAAGGTTGATGGAAACAAGTGGGTGTATAATGTAAAGAAGAACAATGATGGGTTGTTGGAATGTTATAAATCTCGCTTGGTGGAAAAAGGCTAAGTGAAGAAGTCAAGTATATATTTTAATTTTTTTTCTCTCCAGTTATGAAGCTTATTATTGTAAGGGTTTTACTTGCACTTGTAGTAGCATAGGATTTAGAGTTGGAGCAACTGGATGTAAAAAATGTTTTCCTTCATGGTGACCTCGAGGAAGAAATTCCATGGATAAGCCTAAGGGATATAAATAAAGAGGCAAAGGGAATTTGGCTTGCAGATTCAAGAAATCCATGTATGGATTGAAACAAGTTCCAAAGATGTGGTATAGAAAATTTGACACCTTCGTGAAGAGCCAAGGTTTTACTACAAGTAAAGCTAACCATTGTGCATATTAAAAGAGCTTTGATTATGGTTGTTTTATTGTCTTGGTGTTGTATGTTGATCATATGTTGGTTGTAGGCCTTGACATAAAGAAAATCATTAATCTTAAGGCTCATTTGGCTAGGGAAATTTAAAGAAATGATTTTGGAGTATTAAATCAATTTATAGGGATGAAAATACATAGGGACAAAATAGGTTGGAAGATGTGGTTAAATCAAGAGTCATATTTAGAAAAGGTTCTGCAATGCTTCAATATGCAGAATGAAAAACTAGATAGCACCCCTCTTCCTACACACTTCAATTTGTCTTGAATAGTGTCCTAGCACAGAAGCATAGAAGACATGCATGTCTTGTGTACCATATTCATTAGTACTAGGGAGCCTCATGTTCACCATGGTGAGATCTGGACTGTATATTGCCCAAGTAGTGGGAGTTGTTAGTCAGTTCATGGTGAATCCTGGTCAAGAGCATTGTAATGTTGTAAGGTGGATACTCATATATTTATGGGGCACTTCTTAAGCCAATATTTGCTACAGATCAACATATTTACAAATTAAAGGTTTTGCAGATTCTAATTTCGGTGGAGACATAGATGGATGAAAGTTTACTATAGAATATACTTCCACTCTTTTCGGTGGAGTTGTAAGATGTAATTCTAAGTTGCAGCCTATGGTGGCCTTATCAACCATTGAAGTAGAATATGTGGAAACAACTGGGGCCAATAAAGAATCAATATGGATAGAGAAACTAATGAATGAATTCAGTATGATGCAAGGAAATATCACTTTGCATTGTGACAATCAGAGTGCTATTCACTTAATGAAGAATATAACATTTCATGATCGCATGAAGCATATTGATATTAAGTACCATTTCATAAGGAAAGTGGTGGAAGAAGGTAGGATATTATTTGAGAAGATTGATATTAATGAGAATACTTCAAATATTCTTACAAAGTCAATTAGAACAAATAAGTTTGAATGGTCCAAAACTTTTTTGAGCTTGTTGAAAATGTGACGAAGGCAACATTGAGAAATTGCACGCAAGCGGAAAACATAGGCAAGGAACTTCATATATATCAACTTCAAGTGGGAGAATGTTAAGAGGTGAAGTCAATATTTAAACATCTAACATTTTCCTATATAGTGGTACATGACTATTATATCAGGCGATTCTTATGCATTAGGTGCATGGGGAGGGAGGGGATGTAATGTCCCTGACCTAAAACTAAGGCCAGAGGCACTACGAAACCTAGGAATAAAGGGTTAAGTGAAGTATTACATAGTGGATTAAGGTTAGGCCAACTAACCATTCAACCAATAAAATTAAATCTATAGCCTTTTAAAATAATTGCAAGACATGCAAGCATAACATCCCCCTATGGTGCATACTATTGAACATAATAATAATGTAATTCATAACATGTACATGAGTAAGGCACGGTAATTAGAATCTCTAGTACGATTATTAACATACAATTAACTCGGGTACTTGATAGTAATTATTGGATTTGTAATGCTATTGAGAACATGCTTAGTGAGTATTTAGTTGTTGTGGTTATCTTTTGCTTGTGTAATAATTATCTTTCATATGAGGATTACTTATCAATCTTGTTATGTGTGTGCTGATAGTATGGTTAAGTAGTAAGTAAGAATATCATCAAAACATGTCCACATGTTTCCATCTACATCCACACACAAACCATAGAAAGGATAGAGGCACAGGCTACCAACTACAGCCTCCAAAATCATATCTTGTGGTTGTCCCCTATAGCCATCTTTCACTAGTACGGTTTAGATTGTATGGTTGCCTTCCCTCCAGCCATCAATCACTAATACAAATCAAATCTACAATAATATAATAATATTTGCAACAATAGAATAGATCTACATACAAAGGTACTCTCAATCAAAAGACAAGGTGCGTTATTTTTAGCACTGGAAACACTACTGGGCCAAAATGGTCATAACTTAGTCATACGGAAAGATTTTTTCAGTGAAACAATATGTTGAGCATTGGTTGTCATTGATGTCAACTAAAGATGATTTCAGGTGTTTGAATGTCAACTAATGTCAAATAGGATGTACGTTGATTCAATCTGAGTCATTGATATCAACTGAAGTCAAAGTGGATACTGTATTCCTGCAAAAGTATGAAGAAGTATATGGAAGCCAATTTGAATTAGTATATGCACAAGATGAACAAGAACATGAATACCAAAATTATATGCGCAAATACTGAAGGTGATAGACATGCATGCAAATTTGGAGTATATCTAGAAGTGCATTCAGTCTGAAGATGTGTGTCAAGGATACATCATGCAAATCCAATTCAAGAAAGAACACAAGTAATGTATCCTGCAGCATGTGGTCCTTGTGCATAAATCAAGTCCACCAAGTAATACATTCACATGGTAGCATCCAAGGAGTTGGTTGGACAATGGTACATGTCCTCAAGCAACCAAGGAGTTGGTTGGACAATGGTACATGTTCTCAAGCAACCAAGGAGTTGGTTGAAAAAATGGTACGAATGCACAAGCAAGCATGAGCATTGCTTGGTTAATGGTTGGAAGTGCGCAAGCAACTAATGGTTGGACAATCCTGAAAGCGCGCAAGCATATCCAATCAGAAGATGCTTTCAGTAGGTGGAATGCACACAAGTTCCTAGAAAGGTACATCATTTGAAGACCATCTATGAGCAAATTCCACAGCCAACGATATAGCAGGTGCGCAAGTCCCACAAAGGATGACAAGGAAAAGGTCAAAGACCCACTTAGAAGAAGTTGGAGTATGTGAGATTCTGCAAAGTATCAATACACCAAGGGTGCATCACCCAAAAGGGTCGATATAGTACAAGTCATAGACACATCAAGATGAAGTGTAAGATTGTGCGCATACCTTAAGGAAATGGTACATCAAGAGCGCAATGGTACACCACCAATGTGTAAAGTCCCACTAAGTTGTGGACCTTGAGGGCACAGAACACATATTAGATGATGCATCAATAGCACAGAAGATGACGTGTGGCATATGCATAATCCATGAAGTATGGAAGAAAGGATGCCATGACTAACTTGTGACGATAAAATCTATGCAGGACATGTATAAATAGAGATTCAAGTTGGGGATTGAAGGTAATCTTGATGGCTAGAGCATAGAGCTTCGAGTGAGAGTTTCAGTTTGTTTTTCGGGGCATCAAGGGGCTTGTGGAAATAACAGAATGATCTAGCGAAGAGCTGAATGCGCACATGCAGTAGAATGAAGTTTTGATTGTGAGCAGAATGATGCAGTAGATCTGTGACAGATGCGTGAATATTGAAATGAAGAAATACTGAAGTTTGCGCAAGTGCTTGCGTTTTGAAGGGAAATATTACAATCAACACACAAATATTCATAGATGTTGTAGAGACATAACCGAATTTTATCAGATATTGCGCAAATGTCTAGCTGATGCATATGAGCATAGGTGAAAGTTCGCGATGTTGAGAACTCCATTTGATGTGCAACAAAATAACAACAACGGGATCTAATAGGCGCATCATGATGCAAATGATCTGAGACAAGTGCGTTAAATAGAACAGATGAATCATTTGATGCACAGGACATCATAGATTATCTGATAGACTGCAACACTTAAATAGAATGGACACATTAGAAAGTACGTAGTTCCATCTGTTATTAGTGCTTCATTTCAGAACATCAAACTATCAATTGAAAGCACAGTAGCAGTTGATCATTGCAGCCACATAGAGAAGAATGTTGAGATAACAGAGAGACAGACTGCATTATCAGCAAAGCAAAAAGTATATGAAGTAAGTCATCAGCAGAAGTATGATTTGAGAGGAATGAGAAGTCAAGTATGTATGCAGCGCAGTGACAAATTATAGTCTGCATATGAAAATGGCGCATAGTAGAATTGTCATCAGAAGATCTGAAGAAGCATGCAGAGTTGAAGTTCGGTAAGACAGTAACATACATAAGACATCAGGGCGATCGGATGGGGAAAGGAGATAGGGATTCAAAGATTCCTTCAGGTTGGTTCCTCTAAAACAAAGAAGATAGGGGGTCATTGCCTCCTTCCAGTCGGTGCTGGAGAAACACAAGGAGCGGAAGCTTCCTTCAGGTTGGTGCCTGTAAACCAGGAGGTTGGTGCCTCCTTCCAATTGGTGTTGGTAAACACGGGAAGTCGATGCTTCCTTGAATGTATTCTTTCTCAATATAAAGAATCATTATGTGGTTTTCTCTCGTTTGGGTTTCCACGTAAAAATCATGTGTGTTATGTGTTTTTTATGTGGTGCATATATTTATGGATGTTTATTTACTTATGCATAACATAAGATTAAG
This sequence comes from Larix kaempferi, assembly GCA_027924585.1. Lineage (NCBI taxonomy): Eukaryota > Viridiplantae > Streptophyta > Pinopsida > Pinales > Pinaceae > Larix > Larix kaempferi. The sequence continues at coordinate 12,831,545 of BSBM01000435.1, read as the reverse complement.
ATTAAGTAAAGGCTAATCTGTTAAAGAAGGTAAAAACTACTAATAACTGCGCTAATACTGATTCACCCCCCCCCCCCTCTTAGTATTAAATCAATTCCAACACAATAGGTGTTCCTTACTAAAAAAGTCACTCTGGACACAATGGAATAGGTCTCACAACCCATAAATGAGCAGAAATAGGCTAACCAGGACATATGGTTTCACCCCTCTCAACACCGTGAGAGCCACAATTGTAAACCCGAAGGAGAAGAGAAATAATAGATGGTAGAGAAGGATCATAACAATTCGGATTCATCATGTACAAAGTCCATCCATCATGCATATAGATCCTGACATATAAACCATGAACATAAAGATAGCATAAATCAGTCACCATGGAACATATACAGAATAAAATAACATGAATAGCACATGAAAGAATACTTATCTCAAATTTGGGAAACTAGCTTCAATGGGACAATGTTCATCCCAGTCGTAGACATAGTCAAGCCTACCTCACTTGAACAGGTCACCCTCGAGATGAGTCCACACATCCACAAGCAGAGCACACTCAGTCTAGCAACTCTCGGAAACTCCTCTTCCGAAAAAACACAATAATTCCCACTATCACCTGCTCTCTGAATGTCTCCATTTCCTATGGGATGTGACTCCCTTCACCTAACTCGTCCCTTAGGATATCACCATCCCATTCCTAGGAATCTCGTGCAAGAACCTAGACTAGAAGTGTGGTTCCCAATGTAGAATCAAGTGCAACATCCACCATACTACCCTCTGGAAACAAATACTAGACTTCTCTATGAGGGAATCCTACTACATGAACTTAGTCCCAACACAGTCTCAATACTGTAAACACTCGCAACACAGTGGGATAGCACAATTCAAGTGATCCAAGCTCAGTATTAGCCTCAACAAGGAGAGAGCACATGAATTTATAGGAGAGAGAGGCAATTTGAACCAAGACAAACCCACCCAGGTCTAGAGGAGGGGTTAACTCAACCACAACGTAGCCAACTCAAATTCCACCAAGGAAAATTGAATTAGTGTGTGTACCTCTCAATCATGAAGGGGGAAATCGAATTAGGGAGAGTGGAGGCTCAAGTGGAGGTTACTTAACCCAGAATACCTCCATGAGGAGGAGTTACACAAAAAATGGATGAGTGGAAACCAAAAATAACTCAAGGGGGCGCATGAGGAGTGATGGAGGATCATTAATGAACTGGAGGCAAAAAAATAGGAAAGGATCTCATTAAGAGGGAGCACTAGAAGGAATAAAGGCTCACAAATGACTTGGAGGCATGAAAACAGGAAAGAATCTCTTCATGAGGGTGTACTCACCAAGTGGGACCCGCAAAACCATTAAGGAGGGTGCATAATGTAGATAGGGGTGCACTAAACCATAATCCAAGCTCCAAAGTATCTCCCAAGTCAAAAATAGTCAAAATTAGGGTTCTTTGTACAATTTTAGGGTGAGAAACAACTCCTAAACCCCAACCCCCTCACTTGCGGAACCATGGCCTCCCATACTCTTTTATTTGTCTCCGTTGAGCCAGTTTTATTTAATTAATAACAATCATCAATAATGATAATGATATATTAATATCAAAGATCATAGTCACATCAACAAACAAATAATCATAATTCCAAGGCTTAACAACTGAGGTATTCCAAGGGGTCACGATGCCCCCCCTAGATGGGGGTACTGGGGCAGGACCCCTTAGGAGAAAATTTCTAGACCCTTCTGTTGTATTTTGGCTCATTATAAACCCCTTTAATGTATTGTATAAAAGGAAAGTGGTCCCTAGCATTGTATTATAAGAGAAGAAAGCATTGTAAGTGTCAAGTATTAATAAAAGATTGTAGTTTCCATTGCCCTATGGTTTTACCTACGCATAATAGGGTTTCCACGTAAACATTGTGTTCAATTGTTATTGTTGTTTGCTTTTGTTTTTATATTTATTATAACATTTTACTACTTTTACAATTTAATGGTTGGGTTAAATGACTTCTTAATTTTCCAATTCAATGAGTCAAACAACTATTGATTGGAAAAAATAAAAATTTATTGATGCATTTACAATTTGCCACATGGTGTTTGTTTATGTGCGGTTTGTTTTGCATGCCAAATTAAATATGAGTGTCAAAATTAAGCACAAAACATCACAAGCTTCCAAATAGAAATCATGCACCATACACAAGTAGAAATGTCCTTAGACCCCCTTATTATGATTTCAGGCCAAGTCTAGGACAAGGAGCAAAAAACTGATTTTATTATGAAATCCTTTTTGCAATGGTAATGGCCACAAACAAGGATTTCTATGAATATTTGTCCCAACCAAACCTTCAAATATACTTTTTTCTCTCATTTTTCAATAAGCATTTAAACGAAAAAAATTCATAGATAAATGTTACTAGATTGGCCTTTTTTTTTACACCTTTTGAAGGTGCTTCAGTGCTCTATCAATATAAGCATCCTTTAACACTTATGAAATCCATCATCATGTGATCATGCACTCCATTCTCATTTTATCTCATGGATTATTACCATGGACTTACAACACTCTCATGGATCACTATCATGGAGGATCTTCAACCTCTCGTGGACCACTACCATGGAGGAGTTACCAGGCCCTTAAGATTAATGGACTCTAATACCATTTCAAAAAATGGACCAGACGAGAACTTGTGGAAAAGGATTTAAGTCATATTTAACATTTGTATTAATCTGATGGTATGAATTTATGGTACATAGATTATACCACCTCTAGATCTATATCTCACTGACAACTCATCAATGGATAATAGTAGCACCTCGTCAAGAGATAAGGATTACAACTCACAGCAAGGTGATCTTGGACTTTGTGATTATCTAGGGATTCACAATCTAACATTAAAGCCTTTGATAAATATATGTATCCCATTCCAATAACTAGATGAGGCTTTATCACCCAAATCCATTTCTATACCAATATCTTGTTCTTGAAATTTGTTGAACATCTTATTGTTGAAAGTCATATGTCTCAATGCTCCATTGTCCAAATACTAACCAACATTAAAAGTGGTATTTGTGGAAAGGCATGGAACCACAGAAAAAGTGGCTTTAAGGTTGGATGTTATCTCATCTACTTCGGTTGAAGCTTTACCACTCCTTGCAAACTGCTTTTGTTGTTGCTTTCCCTTTGCCCTCTTCCTATGTAGACTTTGTCTATCATAGTACTACTTTGTGTTGTATTGGAAACATGTCGCATGACTCAACTACTTTGTAATATCATTTGAATAACATGACTCTTCCTTTTCACCTCTCTCTAGTCCATATCTCTTTCCGCTTTTCCTCACTTTCCTAATGAGAGCAAGGTGTTGTACTTCATCTCTCCAGCTACTACTCTTTTTCGTTGTAACGCGCCCTACGTTACATAGGAATTAAAAACATACAAATAAAAAATAAATAAATAAAATATTACATGCATAATGGTTATATAAATTCTTATAAAAATGCATAATAATTAACATATCAGCGAAAACATACTAGATCCATATAATAGATCAAGCATACCTTACATCAAGCCAAACCATATTCAACAAACAATCCGATTTGGTATTGCTTTAAACATAATAATTGTGACATAAAAACTATCACACAAGAGATGAGAACCAAGAGTTGTGACCCAAGAGCTGTGACACAAGGGTTGTGACACTAGAATTGTGACACAAGATAACCATGACACAAGCGTTGTTGTGACACAAATGAACTACGACAAAGATGAACTGCGATAGATATGAACTACGACAGAGATGAACTGCGACAGAGATGAACTATGACAAATATGAATTGTGACATAAATGAACTATGACGGAAATGAACTGCGATGGAAAATGAACTTTGACAAGAACAACTTTGACAGACATGAACTTCGCGTTAGGAACTTCCATGGAAATTTCCCAATATGTTTTCGTAAAGGGAACAAGGTAATTATAGTTTCATACTTAGACATTCCTCAATTTATTTGTTTTCCATTTTATTAAGAAAAAGGAAAAATATTATTTCAATATAATCCTTTTAAGCTTACTTCCCAGTAAGAACCACGCGGTAAGAATTGTCTTAAGAAGTGCGAAGTGGGGTTTTTGTAAATAAAATAGGAAAAACATTTACCATTCTTTCCATTGCATATAATGAACTGCATAGTTTGATCCACAACAATGGAACAAAGGCAACCTAAAGTTATATATATAAACAATCCTCAAGTAATGTATTTTCAATTTAAGACAAGGAATAATATTTATTCCAACATGTACTGTTAAACTTCCGACACTATAAGAACTGTGTAGTGAGAACTTATTTGGCTACTCATTTCAAGCATAGCATTCGATCCTTTAGGAATTATTTTCTTCCAACTATATGAAAAGTAAGAGTTTAAACATTTATGAAATAATTTGTATAGACATTTCATTTAACTCTTTAGAACTAGGCAGCAAAACATTTCATTTAACTTAGGAGTTGTGCAGTAAGAACATAACTACATAGTAAAACTAGCAGTTTAACACGGGATTTTGCAAAGAAAATTAACTATTTGCAAATAATGAGCGAGGTTAAAGAAAAATAATCAAAATGAATGGAATTACTACTTATTTATCCTTTCATATAATTTTCCAAACATTCTATTCTATGACATAATTTCAATAAATATTTCAATTATGAACCCAGAAATTAACCACCATTACAATAAATCATTTCTTAGACTTTGAATTAAGTAAATAATTTAGCATTCATAAAAAATTCCAAACGTTATCGCAGAGATAAACTTCCACCAATTGCTTCATACAGGAATTCAACCAAGCAACTCATGAATTTCTTCTCTTTATGCAAATCCAGAAATTTAAATAGAAAACCATGGCAAATTTTTATCATGAATTAATATTGAAAATTAAAAACACCATTCTCATGAATTAAACTTATATGTTAAACACTTGAATTGGGAAACTAGTTGTGTGGCTTCCACGCTCCACCCAACCGTAGGTAATTCTGCTCCTTAATCTTTAAGTAGAACACCACCCCCGAGCTGATACTTGTGCATTCACCATACAAACTTCTCTCCAATTCCCGAACTATTTCAGAATTAACACTTGGCAATCAGGAAAATTGGGTTGAATCCAATTCCATGCCAAGCAGTGCACTTAACGTTCTTGATTTCCTTCTGAATGCACAACAGTGAGACACATCACTGCCATATGTGCTCTGAAATCCACCAAGTCAGTTGCTTACACCATTTTCCACTTCACTGGAATAACCAGAGACAAAATGGACAGATTTGCAGTAGAAATTATCAACAATTTGGCTCACAAGTTCAGGGGTTCATATCAGTTTTCGTTCTTGGATAATAAATATCTCCCTTGTTCTCTCAGACACACCCAGGCATGGGAAATTTTTCTTAGGGTTCAATCTTCTTCCCCCCTTCACATAGAATGGTGGTGAATTACTTTTTCCTTGCATGCATAAGTTCATGAATGCAACTTGGAACTACGTGGACTCTCTCTTTCTCTCAACCCATTATTTATTTATTTATTTATTTATTTATTATTATTATTATTATTATTATTATTATATAAACATAAACCACCCAAAATCTCACTTAATCATAATTAAATAATAATTATGATTTTAAAAATATAATATAAAGTCATTTAAATGGGATTATGGCTTGGGATAAGCTTTAGGGACTTAAATATTTAACAGGGTCATAACATGGTCTCTCACCTAAGACATATAACCCCCTTAATGTCTCTGGTGAATACACAAATCCCCGATCTTCTTAGCGTACTACCTCAACACAACCAATTGTGGATTTTTTTAGTATTAATATTTACAAAATACAATATGTTCAACCTTGTAGCCATTCATAAATTGTAGTACATCTTGGCAAAACTAGACCAGGGGTTCCAAACTAGGGGTATTACATCCCCCTCCCCCTTAAATTATACATCGTCCTTGGTGTCTCATTGTCCAAAACATATGACAATTTTTTTTCAAAACTTATTTACATTACATATTTACAAAATTTCAAAATAAATACGGGTATTCTTCCCGCATCACATCTTCCATTTCCCAAGTCACTTATTCAGGACTGTAATGGGTCCATTGGAATTTTACCTGTCCTATGACCCTATTCCTGAGTGTCTTGACTCTTTTGTCTAGTATGCAAACTGGTTGTGTTATCACTAGAGTTTGTACCTAGACTACTGAGGTTCAAAGCCTAGAGAAATCTTAAAACTATTGAAAGGGTGGCTAGATATGTGAGTTTATAAGCAAATGGATAAAGTTGAGATCAGGCTAGCATATCAAGTTACTAAATAGTGAAAGTATAAACATAATAAACAAAGATATAAAAATTATGAGAATGAACTTATGTAAGGAATGAGCAGGTTCTATCCAGATCATTGACAAATCTACAATTCATTCATAAGAAACCAAGGATAGAAAAGCATCTATCCAAGAGAAAGAATCATGAATAAAACATAATATTTATCATTTTATATATTAAAACAGAACTGGCTCTGTTCGCACATAATCACTTCAAAGCATTCTTTATAAACAAAGGAAACTGAAACAGTTTACGATCCACCTTTCATGGATCTGAATAACCCAAAAATAGCTAACTTAATTACATTCAACTAGTTTGAATAACTTCCAAGATAAGCCTAATCGCTAATCCTAACAGTTGTATAAACAAACTCTAATCTTATCCAAATAACAGTTTTCCAATTCTAATTGCTTATCAAAAATGACCTGGCATCTTGAGCTTAACTCATTCATGATCATTTAGAGCTTCTTGGCTACCTCGGCTAGGATAGTTAAACCATCCAACGCCTGAGATCTCCTCTGCAATATAGAGTGCTTTGCTTCCATAGCCTGCATTTGATTCTGAAGGTCTTTGTTCTGGTTCAGCATTTCCTCATACTGCTGCTGGATATCCCTCTTTCTTTTCAAGACTTCTTTGGAAATTGTGATAAGTTCTTGGTAATTTCTACCCACTTATTCCAAATATTCTCACAGCCTTTTGTTTGCAATCATCAATTTTTCATTCACATCATTAAGCTGCCAACTCTGCTCTTTGAAAGACTATAATGATATTTTTACAACTTCCATCTCTGATACCGATTCCGTTATCTCAAAATGTGCATGAGCTTCCTCAGTCTTAGGCGGTTTTGAACCAGAACCAATCTCAAATTCACATATCTTGTGCTTACCTTTACAAACATTTTCGACCAACTCTGGTGTATGCATCAATTCCTATCGAATTTATGCCAAGGTTTGATCTTATGTTTGATGAACTTCCTCTGTAGCATGAAACTCTTCATCACTAGACGAATCCTCTATAATAATTACAACATCTCTTTTAACCCTGGGGTTTAGGATCATGTTCATGTTCATCCTTAGCTTGTTCCTTGCTCGTGTCTTTGGCCTGAAACTATTCTCAACATACTTCACTAAAGGAGCTTCACCCTGTTCTGAATTCAATGGGGTTTCTTGAACAATTATATTATCTTCAATAACTCTGGGAGTATCTGGGGCTGCAACTTCTTCTTTCTGAAACCCTTCAGCCCTGGAAACCTCTGCCATAGACACAATGTCGCCTAACCCTTGCACTTGTTGATCTTCATATTCATCCGCTTCCCCTTTTTGTTCATTGCATTGCTCTTTTACTTCCTCCTCGTCACCCCCTTGAGTTTTAGTCTCGCAACCAAACCAAAATATAAAATGTCGCCATGTTCTATTAGCCTTCCTCAATTCATAAACTATCAACAATTTAATCAGACCATGATGGAAAATGGAGTGGTTGCTATGGTTAGGGTGATTTCTTACCCACGTAATCATTTCCTCTATGCTCCTAAGCAGGTAGTAGGGAAAGTTTAACCTGGATTCTCCATTCAGATGCAGCAAAAACCTTAGATGATACGTGAATACAGTTGCAAACCATCCTTCACAAGTGATATATCGTTGGACAATGTTTAAAATATCCCTCCACTCTGGTTTGACCTTATTCAAATGGATTCCCTTTTTCCAATCCAATTTCTCATGGTTGGGCAACAGAAACTGACTAAGGTCAACCTGGAACAAATACTTCTTAAACCATTTTTCGCCTTCAGAGGGTATGCCGACAGCTTCTGCAATGGTAGCTTCATTTACCCTGAAGGTTAGGGTTTGCAATTTCAACACAGAATCCTTGTAGTTGTTTACAAAAGCCTTTGTTACCTACAGGTTATGGCCTTTCATTCGCTCACATAGGGAAAACCAACTTGCAACCTTCATCATTTCAGTGCATTTTGGAAACTCCTCGCTCCATTTGATATTGTCTAGTTCTAGCCTGCATATTTTCTCACTAGGTATTTTTACCACGACCATTCTAATTTGAATCTTACGCTAGCTCGTGTTCCTGCTACCACATTTCACATAACACATGCTATGCGGAAAAATAGTCAATGAAATTAGTTTAAAGTCATGTACATATGATCTTAGCAAATTCAGAAACATTCATGTACATCATGGCATTATTACATGGCATTGATCTGTAACAAGCATTCAAACCCATTTTCATGTTATAATTAATAAGGACTATCCCTCATCCATGCGTCTTTTGCTCTTAACAAGTGGAAACAATCTGGCAGTGCCATCTCATCTTCATTATTCCATGCGCTACCAGATTGTGCCAAATCATAATTGAAATTGAAATGCAATACCATCGTCTTAGAGCATCAAAATTTCATCATATAGAGGTAAAGCATTGTTTATTGATCAAATAAAACCTTTGAAACATTAGGTCATGCATAAATTTCAAAAAGAATCTTAAAGGATTAATGCAATCGAGCCTTATTTGTTTTAAAATAGAACAATGATAATAAAAAAGAACCTCTTTTAAAAAAAAACCTAAGCACTAAGGTAAAACCTATGGAAAACAAGACTCTAAGCTAAACTAGGGTGAGTTTTGGGAAAACAAAGTCTTCTAAGAAACATTTCTAAAGTAGAACTAGGATACAAATCTAGAGATAATAGGTTGTACTTAGATTTCCCCTTCAGGTTCAACCTATAACACAGACCAATCAAGTATGTGATTAGCATCATAAACATACTTTTTCAATAAGGAAACATGAAAATAATTGTGCACATTAACAATAGAAGGTAAAGCTAGCTCATAAGTTACTGATCCAATTCTGCTTAGGATCTCAAACGGCCCACAAAATCTTGCGGCCAACTTCTTGTAGTTACCCAACCGCAATGAACTTTTTCTGCCTTTAAATTTTAGGAACACTTTCTCCCCAACTTGGAAATCTCTATGCGCTCTATTTTTATCTGCATAACTCTTCTTTCGGTCTTGAGCTACCTTCAAGTTCTATTTGATCTTGGTTATCTTTTGTTCCATTTCCTAAATCATTTCTAGTCCAACAATTAGCGTGTCCACTGGATTGTCCCAATTCATTGGAACATTACATTTTCTGCCATATAATGCTTCAAATGGACTCATCTTCAACGATGCCTGGTAATCATTATTGTAGGAAAATTCCACTAAGTATAGGTAGTCTTCCCATTTACTGAGTTTGTCCATTACATACATTTTGAGCATGTCTTCAATGATTTGATTTACTCGATAGGTTTGTCCATCAGTCTGTGGATGATAAGCTTTACTGAGGTTGTGTTTGGTTCCAAATTCCTTAAACAAACCTTTCCAAAAGTTCAAAATGAACTTTGGATCTCGATCCGAAACTATTGCTTTTGGGATACCATGCAACCTAGCAATTTTCCTCATAAAGATTTTTGCGATCTTAGTTGCTTTAAATGTTGACAGCACCGGAATAAAATGGGTTGACTTTATGAATTTGACAACCACTACCATAATGGAGTCATGTTGCTTCAGTGATCTAGGTAACTTTGTAATGAAATCAGTGGTTACCACATCCCACTTCCATTCTGGTACCATCAATGGATTTAGTAGACCAATAAGATGTTTATGTTCTGCTTTTACTCTTTTACATTCCAAGCATTGAGCAATAAATATGGCCACTTATTTCTTCATGCCTGACCAATAATATTATTTCTTAATTGATGTCAACGTCTTTTGTTACCCATGATGACCTGCATAAGGCACATTATGCATTTCATTTAATATAATCTTCTTCAATTCACTTTCAGCCGGTACATGAATTCTATCATTAAATTGAAGAATTGCATCTTCAGTCAATGCATATTTGGAAAATTTTAAAGGCTTGTTGTCTGCATGTAATGCTACCACAAATTGCAAATAAAAATCATATGCTTTTAGTGCCTCATGTAACTTGATTTTTAAATCAGATTTCCAATTGTTGATAGTTGAAATTTGTATTATCTGACTTCTTCTACTAAGTGTGTATGCCACTTGGTTCTATTTTCCCTTTATGTACTCGATTTCAAAATTGAATTCACTCAAAAATTCAATCCATCTGGCTTGTCTAGCATTCAAGTGAGGCTGCTCAAACAAATATTTCAGACTATGATGATCCATATTTAACTTAAACCTATTCCCCATGAGATAATGCATCCACATCCGGAGTGCATGAACTATGGAAGCTAACTCCAAATCATGAGTAGCATAATTATTTTCATGCTCTTTCAAGTTCCATGATTCATAACAAATCACATGCCCATCTTACATCAAAACTCCACCGAATCCTTCTAGAGATGCATCTTTACATAGCACATGCTCTTTGTCTGGATCCAAAATTTTTAATATTGGAGCACATCTAAGTAATTTTTTCAAGAGTCTAAAGTTGTCTTCACACTTTTGGTTCCAGATGAACTTCACGTCCTTATTTTGCAATGATGTAATCAAATTTGCAATCCGAGAGAAAGATTCTATGAACCTTCAGTAATAGCCTACAAGCCCCATAAATTATCTTACTTCGGTGACATTTTTCATAGTAGGCCATTCCTGTATAGATTTTATTTTCTTTGGGTCCACTGGTACGCCCTCGTCAGAGATGATGTGACCCAAATACAAGAGTTTCTTCTCATAGAATGAGCATTTTCTAAGTTTGGCATATAGTTGATTTTCTCTCAAGATCTGCAAAGTAATCTGAAGATGCTCTTCATGCTCTTCCTCGGATTTGGAATACACCAAAATATCATCCAGGAACACTATAATGAAATTGTCCATAAATTATTTAAACACACCATTCATTAGACACATGAATGTGGTCAGGGCATTTGTCAATCCAAAAGGAAATATTGTATATTCATAATGCTCGTACCTGGTTCTAAAAGCAGTTTTGCTAATGTCCTCATCTTTTATGGGCACCTGGTGATACCCAGATGTCAAATCAATCTTGGAAAATACTTTTTCCCCTCTCAACTAATCAAAGAGATCATCAATCCTTGGTAGTGGATACTTTTTATTGATTGTAGCTTTATTCAGTTGCATGTAATCTACACACAATCTTAGTGTGCCATCTTTATTTCTTACAAACAGAGCTAGTGCTCCTCATGGTGACACATTGGGCCGTATATAACCTTTCTTTAATAACTCTTCCAATGTCATCTGTGATTCTCTTATTTGCGTTGTACTCATTCTGTAAGGAGCTTTTGATGTTGGTATATCTCCAAGCACCAAATCAATTGTAAAGTCAATGTCTCGCTTTGGTGGTAACCCAGGTACATCTTGGAACACATCCTCAAATTCTTTCAACACTGGATGTTCATTAGATTTTTGTTCTTTTTTAGTTGTCATTTCCTCCACATGTATATAATACAACTGATACCCCTTCCTGAAACATTTCTTCATCTGCATGACTGAAATTTGTCTTATGGAAATTGGTCTTGGAATTCCATTTATCTTAACTATATTTTTTTCCTCATCCAAGCAAGTAATAATTTTATTATGACAGTCCAAAAATGGAAAATGCTTATCCAGAAAATCCATTTCGATCAACACTTCATAATATCTGAGAGGAATGATATCCAAATTAGCTTTGGTATGACACCAATTCATTTCCAAACAACAATCTTTAACCATGGAAGTAATTTTTCTTTTTATTCTGGTAGCCAATTGTACCATTCTATGCTTAGGCAGCTTACTGCTTACTAAATTGCATCTTTAAATCAAATTAGTATTTACATAACTGTAAGAAGCTCTGGAATCAATTAAAATTGAAATTGGAAAATCATTTTTTTTACCTTCAATTTCAGTCATTGATGACTGGTGGTCCGCCTGACGATTATCCAAAGTTGTGTATATGTGAGGAATGCTTCTAGCAACATCTCCCGCTGTAGAAGCTTCTTGCACATTATACATAATAACAACTTTATTTTTTCTTTTAGGACAATTACTAAGGTAGTGGTCACCTCCATATTTCCGACATTTAACTTGGAATGGTTTCTTTTGTCCTGCAAACTCAATCACCCTTGACTCACCTTTTAGATTTGATTGTTTGAAATAATTAAACAAATCTTGTTTAACAGCAAGAGGCTTAAACCCATTTTTTCCTCTGGTCCTTATTATCTTTCAATTTACCCTTCCAAACTTTACACACACCTTGTCTGATTTTACCTTGCTCATACAAACATTTAGCTTTCCTAATGCATTACTTCAAAGTGTGGGGTTCATTATAAGCTATCGGGTCCTTGTAGAATGATGGTAAGCCATTGAGAAATCGTTGAATCTTAGCCTTTTCATTTTGGATAAATTCAACATAGCTTAGTAATTATAGGAATCTTTTCTTATATTCTTCCATAGACATATTTCCTAGTTTGAGTTCAAAGAATTCTTGCATTTTCTTATCATAGTATTGTTGGGAAAGATATTCATGCTTGAAATACCTTTTAAAACTCTTCCATGAAATTTTCCTTTCATCCAGATTTTCTACCTGCTTCAAATGCTTCCACCACCTATAAGCTTTTTCCTGAATATTATATATAGCAATATGAGCTTCTTGATTATCAGAATAATCATGTAATTGTAAATATTTATTCATTTCTAAAAGCCAAATCTCTGCAATTTCACCAGATTTTTCCCCATCAAAAGTGGAAGGTTTAATTTTATTCAGTTCACCCTGTAATGTATTTCCATCAAGTTTTCTCTTTTGATGTCTTATGGGATGAGTATTATGTTGGATTTCAGGCATCTCATTCCCATGATGACTTTCAATTGTTTGATATTGGCAATTAAACCCTTTTTTTCCTTCATCTTTATCTCTAGAATGCTAAATGAGTATTGCTATGTTAATGGGTTATATAAATTCCTATAACTATGTTAATTGGTTATATAAATTCCTATAACTGCATGTTGAATGAGTATTGCTATGCATATTGGTTATATAAATTCTTATAACAAATGCATAACAATTAACATATCAGGCATCTCATTCCCATGATGACTTTCAATTGGTGCAAGTTTATCTCTGCAATAATGTTTGGAAATTTTTATGAATGCTAAATTATTTACTTAAGTCAAAGTCTAAGAAATGATTTATTGTAATAGTGATTAATTTTTGGGTTCATAATTGAAATATTTATTCAAATTATGTTGAAGAATACTGTAGCTGCTCCTTTAATGTTGTGCAAGCTCCTAGGGTTCTTCCTTGCAGTTGGGCAATCTATGAGCATGTGGTTTTCCCCACAACTCCAACACTAAAGTGGTCCCTTTGACGTTTGAGTTCACCAACTAATATGTTAATTGTTATGCATTTGTTATAAGAATTTATATAACCATTATGCATGTACTATTTTATTTTAAAAAATTATTAGTATGTTTTTAATTCCTATGTAATGTAGGGTCAGTTACAAATTGGTATCAAAGATGAGGGAAATCAAAATAAAGGATCCCCACTGACCCACTTAGGCCACGGGAGACCCTGATACATTTTTCTCTTCCTAATCTGACTCAATACACCTACACAGTCATAATAAATAGGATCCGCAATTCGCGACGGCGGATCCGCAATCCGCAACGACGGATGCGGAAGTGCGAAACTCCACAACCGGAAAGCTTCCTTTCCACAATCTGCAATCTGCAATTGAGGGTGCGGAAGTTGAAATCTCAGCCTCCGACAAAGGTCACTTCGACAATCCGCAATTGCGGATGCAAAAGTGCGGAAGTCCAAATGTAACTTGAACTTCTTCATTTCTGCAATCTGTAATCCGCATTGCGGATACGAGCATGCGGAACCACACTCCTGCAAGGTAACTTTCCACACAGTCTTCTGAGGAGCATAACTTCCTCATCCTTGGTCCAAATGAGACAAGGTCGGTACCATTGGAAAGATTTTGGAGAGATCTATCCAGTGGTGAAATCCCTGCCCCATCTGAGCTCTATTTCCATGTTAAATTTCCTATTGAAGTTATCGTCCATAAATTCACTTAAAAGACTTAATCCTTCTCCCTGCCATGATCTTCCCTTCCACCTGACCCATAGAGAGGTTCTGAAACACTCCAGGGCTTCCCCTCCTTCCCAAGGATCAGAAGTGGTCTTACAACTCATTCACAGGGTCAATCAAACATATCATAACATGTAAAATGCATAAAGTTAGGTCTAACAAATACATCTATCATATGCAAGACTTGTAATGCATTAAACTCATGCAATACCATGATATACATATAACAATGAACTCATCCCCTTTACTCAGGCCTACACATGACTTCTTGCCAATCAAATTCATATAAACATGCATTTCACAATTCCACAATTGAACATAAGCAACCATTTCATAACAATGAAACATCATCATTTAACATAACAAGAAGTACTTATCTTTCAATTGAATATTCCAAGCGACTAGATAAGTGAGAGCAACATTCCACCCAACCTTAGATCTTTGTCCATCCTGTACTCTTTTAGTTGAGATATCACCCCCGAGCTGGGTTGTGTATCCGCTAAGGAGGGCTATCAGGTTCTCTCAAAATCAAGGTTCCATCCCAATGCTAAGCCAATCTTTAGTTGGGTTTATCAAGCATTCCAGGGCACCTACCCATGCTAATCCAACCTACAGTGGGTTTATCAAGCATTCAGGGACATACAAGTCATGTTAAGCAAACTTCCAGTTGGTTTTATCAAGCATACCAACAACAGGTTCATGTCAAGCCAGCCTGCAGTTGGGCTTATCAAGCATACCAGACTAGATGATCATGCTAAGCCAACCTACAGTGGTTTTATCAGGCATACCAAGCGATACAATCATGCCAATCCAGCATACCGTTGGGTTTATAAAGCATATCAGACAAGCTAATCATGCTAATCCAACTAGCAGTGGGTTTATCAGGCGAACAAGGACAGCAAGGGAGGCATTTCTCATCCAGTGAGCTCAACCATAGAGTTGTGGGCATCTCAACACTCAGCAGACCTGGCACCCGCATTACCTACCACATCCAACACAAGGAAGACCCTATTCTCTATTGCACAGTCCCTCAAGGCCTCTTCCCTTCCATTGTTATTCCAGGATGGGCATAGAAAGGTCCAGTCGCTAGTTCTATGATATTTCATCCTTCACTAGGTTTATCAAGCAAACCAGCCTTCTTCCACAGTTCAACAAGATGACTCGTTTTAGATTTGCAGACAGGGCTTTATTCCGCAATCTACTCTCTGCAATCCAAATCCTAGGTTCTCACGGTTTCTTTGCACTGTTCAAGCTTGCAGTTTCCTCACGGGTTCTTGCCACTCTGTCCTCGGTAGACTGGATTTACACACACCATTTTCATGGATAACAACTCTCTGGTATTTCTATTACATAGGGAAAACACGAATATCTTCAGGCTTCTACGACTGGTTTTGAGTCTGCGGGTATGTTTGGACAAGTTCTCCCTTGACCGATCGATGGATCGTCCGTGGAAAGTGCGTGTATGGATGAATAATGAATTCCCACCAACGGGTCGTCAAACAGGATCTGCGAGTTTCCAAGCATTGAGTGCCTTTCCGGACAAGAAACCAGAGTCATGCCCTGCCATACGAAATCGCAGGCATGCTCCATACTCCATCGGCTTCAACAATAGGGTTCTCAACCACCCTCTGCAACTGCTTTAATGTCATCAAGAAGTTCAAACGGGTTCACAGTCGGACATGTGGCAACATGGGAAACCAATCCCATAACCCCCTCACCTATCCCTAGTGGAAACATGTGGTCCCTTCTCATTAGTTGCCTCCTTAGCCAACTTCTTGGTTATTTTATTCATGAATAATAATTACATCATTTACATTTCTTCATGGCTTAATAGCCCATGAATAATTAAACTGTCAAATACTTTCCTATGTAATAACTTTAAACATCCACTAGTGGGGCCTTGGCCTTGAGCTCCACACTAGGGAAAATACTCACACAGTATTTACATTGAAGCCAATAAACATCAAGGGAAAAATGGGGTATTACAACTCCCTCTCCCTTAAAATAACACCGTCCTCGGTGTTCTCAAATTTGAACAAAAATGGGAATTCCTCTTTCATGGCATCCTCCAGCTCCGACGTGGCCTCTTCTAGGCTAAGGTGCTTCCATTACACCTTTACCTGCCCTATGACCTGGTTTTGGAGCAAGGTAACCTTCCTGTCGAAGATGCATATAGGCTCCACCTGGAACTCTCCCTCTATTTCCACCTGTATCACATGCCAATCAATGATGTGATTAGGATCATGTACATATTTCTTAAGCAAAGATACATAGAAAACATTATGATCTTTCATGTTAGCAGGCAATGCAATCTTATATGCAACTAGACCTATCATATAAAGGACTTCAAATGGCCCACAATATCTTGGTGCCAACTTGGCACAACTCCCCAACTTCATGGAAATCTTCCTTGTTTTCACTCTCAAGTAGACATGATCCCCAATCTGAAATTCCTTATGCATTCTTTTCAGATCTGCATAACTCTTCCGCCTGTATTGTGCTACCTTCAAATTCTGCCTGATCTTCACAATCTCTTGCTCCATCTCCTCAATCATTTCTGGTCCAAGCACTACTCTTTTCACTAGGTTGTCCCAAATCACTGGAGTTCTGCATCCTTTTCCATACAACACTTCAAAAGGACTCATCTTCAATGATTCTTGATGTCCATTGTTGTAGGAAAATTCTACCAAGTGTAAATAGTCTTCCCACTTAGATGGCTTGTCCATCACATACATCCTTAACATATCTTCAAGGATCTGATTTACTCTCTCAGTCTAACCATCTGTTTGAGGATGATAGTCTGTACTGAAACTCAACTTAGTTCCCATCTCCTAGAACAATCCTTTCCAAAAATTAGATGTGAACTCTGTGTCACGATCTGAAACTATTGCCTTGGGAAATCCATGCAACCTGAAGATCTCTCTCATGAAGACATCTGCAATGTCATTGGCCTTGTGGGTGGACTTGACTAGAATTAAATGAGATACCTTTGATAGATTTCCCACCACTGCAATGATTGAATCGTGCTTCTTCACTGTCATTGGAAAACCTGTTATAAAATCCATAGAGATCACTTCCCACTTCCACTCTGGAATGGGAAATGGCTGCAACAATCATGTTGGATGTTGATGCTCTGCCTTGACCTGTTGACACGCCTGACATATAGCAATGTACTCAGTTATGTCTTTCTTCATACCATGCCAAAAGTATTGCTTCCTTGCTGTTGTTATAGTCTTCTGATATCCTAGGTGTCCTTAGTATGGCCCTTGATGTATCTCATCCATCACCAACTTCTTCAAATCTGCACTATTTGGAATGTACAGTCTGTTATTCTTATAAATGAGAACATTACTCTCATCCAACTGATATCTTACATACTTCTCCTCTATAACATGCTGCTGCAATTTCTCTTTAATCTGAAGACAGAATTCATCACTATTTTGAGATTCTAAAAGTATGGGCTTCAAGTCTAACTCACACCTACCACGGGTGCTTCACTCAATGAACCGCTATCATAACACGTTCAATCATGGCATATGAAACAATACCCCTAATTTCACTAAATATTGGAAAATACCTTCCAAAATCATTTTTAACCCCCTCCCAATATGCCTTCCCAATTTAAAAAACCCCTATTTTCACTAGATATTGTATGTATCAATTTTTTCATTGACATTTTTATACCCCTTTATATTTCTTCGTCGTATATTGATATGATACGCCTCTTATGATCCCACATGCATTCTACAATGCACCTTGCGATGTATATTGTGGATGCACATTACTTCAACCACAATGCAATTACTCAACCACATATCATTATGATTTGCAACATCTAATGGTCTAATGAAGAGATAGGAGATCACTTCTTGTATGTCACTAGAGCCAATGCACATAGTACAACATTAAGATTGCATGTTACAGTTCCCCAATCGCTGACTAAGCTTGTTGTGGGCTAGGTATCCAAGCTCCCAAGGCTTGTAACAAGCTCTAGGAGGCTGACTAAACCTCCCAAGGCCTGTAATAGGCATGAGTGGTTGGGTATTCAAGCTCCCAAGGCCTATCGAGGGCCTATAACAGGCCTTGGAGGATTAGAGACTCCCAAGGCTATTGGTAACAACTGGCTGAGTGCTATTGGTAACAATTGGCTATCAATGACCACTGTCTCTCGACTATGATCGACTGGAAACCCACTTCACCACGAAACCCCCTGGACTCAAGTATGCCTCAAGACATGATTTCCCTGCGTATTGGTAAGCCCGAGCCTTGCCTCAACCCGATTTCTCATCCGACCGTGATCCCGCCATCTCCATTTGGAGGATATTTGTCAACCCGCCCATATAAAAAAGATCCCAAAGTATTTTTGTATTGTTACATGAAATAAAAAAACCCTTTGCCCCTTAATATATAAGCAATATAATTTTTGGGTTTTCATGAATATTTAATACCACAATATGAATGAACGTGGTATTATATTGCCTTCTAGTGAAGCCCTCGTGACACCTACTTACCGCTGCAATATGGAATTTCCTATTGAGTGCATCAACAACCTTATTGTCCTTACCCTTAATCTACTTAATCTCCAAAGCGAACTCACAAAGAAACTCCATCCATCTAATTTGTCTTGCATTCATATTTGGCTGGTCAAACAAGTATTTCAAACTCATATGATCAGTTCTGAGCTCAAATCTTCTTCCCAAGAGATAATGCCTCCATCTCTTGAGAGCGTGAACTATGGTTGTTAGCTCTAAGTCGTGGGTGGCATAGTTCCTTTCATGCTCCTTCAGCTTCCTTGACTCATAACAAATTACAAACCCTTCTTGCATTAGCACTCCACCGAGTCCCTCAATGCAAGCATCAGTGCATACTACAAAAACCTTACTTGGATCTGCAATCTTCAAAACAGGTGCACTAGTAAGCAGCTCCTTTAAATACTGGAAACTTATTTCACATTTTTCAGACCATGTGAATTTGATGTCCTTCCTCTGCAATGAAGTGATTGGATGGGTTATCCTGGAGAAGCCTCCAATGAACCTTCTGCAGTAACCAGCAAGGCCCATAAAAGATCTAACATATGTTGCATTCCTTGGAGTAGACCAATCCATGATGGCCTCAATATTCTCTAGATCAATTACAATGCCCTCTTCTGATATAATATGACCCAAATACTATACTCTCTACTGATAGAAGTTACATTTACTCAGCTTAACATACAGCTGGTGCTCCCTAAGGACTTGCAATACCATCCTCAAGTGCTCATCATGCTCTTCTTCATTCTTGGAATACACAAGGATTTCATCCAAGAACACAATCACAAGCTTGTCCAAATACTTGCTAAAGACACTATTCATGAGACACATGAATGTGGCAGGTGCATTGGTGAGACCAAATGGCACCACTATAAATTCATAATGACCATACCTAGTCCTGAAGGCTATCTTATGAATGTCTTCTTCCTTTATCCTTACTTGATGGTACTCGGACCTCAATTCAATCTTTGAAAACACTCTAGCTTCCTTCATTTGATCAAACAAGTCATCAATCCTTGGCAAAGGATACTTGTTCTTAATTGTCACTTTATTGAGCTGTATGTAATCAATACACAGCCTCAATGTTCCATCCTTCTTCTTAACAAACAACACTAGTGCAACCCATGGGGATACACTCAATCTAATATATTCCTTGTCCATTAATTCCTGCAGTTGCATCTTCAATTCTATCAATTCTGGTGTGCTCATTCTATAAGGAGCTTTGGATATGGGTGTTGCTCCTGGAACAAGATTAATGGAAAATTCAATGTCTCTCTTGGGTGGAAATCCTGGAACCTCATCCAAAAATACATCCTGGAACTCTTGCAATATCTGGACGTCTTCTATCCTGGGTCCTTTATCTTCTGTTGAATCTGATATATGCACAGCAGATAACTGACAGCCCTTTTTATAAAGCTTCCTCAATTGCAGAGCTGAAATCTGCCTCACTGAAACATACGGAATTCCTTTTACCAGCCTTGGCTTGCCTTCATCATCAAGGAATTCAAGTGCTTTCTCATAACAGTCTAATTTGGCCCTATGCCTTTCCAACCAATCCATGCCAATTAAGGCATCATATGACCCTAATAGTAAGACATTTAATTTTGCATGAGTGAGGAGTCCATTCAATTATATGGAACACTTCCCCACTACTTCACTTACCTTCCTCTTGATTCCTGTGGCTAACTGAACTAGCCAAGCCTTACTATACTTTACTTTACCAAGGGAACAACTTTCAACTATCTTAGGAGATATATAACTATGAGTAGACCCTGGATCAATCAAAACAGAAATAGGTTGCTCAGCAATCTTACCTACAACCTCTGCCACTGTTGATTGATAGTTTGCTTGATGATCATCCAGTGCTGCATAAATCCTAGGTGTTTCTCTTGACATGTCCCCTACTGTAGCTGCTCCTTTAATGTTGTGCAAGCTCCTAGGGTTCTTCCTTGCAGTTGGGAAATCTATGAGCATGTGATTTTCCCCACAACCCCAACACTAAAGTGGCCCCTTTGACGTTCTATCTATTGCTACAACCGGCTTGAATTCTCTTCTTGCTTGCTGGCCTTGTGGAAATCTTCTAGGCTGATTTATGAATGGTGGTTTGAATTCACCTTTCTTTTGATCAAACCTTCCCTTGGGTTTACCTTTCCACGTTGGATGCACTTTTTCTTTACCTTTACCCTGCTCATAGCAATGTTCTTCCATCCTAATGGCTTCATCCAAGCTTTGTGGATTTACAAACTCTATTTTATCTATGTATCTATGTGGTAGACTACCAAGGAAGCATTGGATCTTTACTCTTTCATCCTTGATGTAGTCTACATACCTCAGCAACTCCAGAAACCTGTGGAAATGCTCATCCATGGTGTTCTGTCCTAGTCTGATTTCATTGAACTCTTTCATTTTTCTATCATAATACCTAGCTAAAAGGTACTTCTCCTGGAAGTATCTATGGAACAGGTCCCAACTAATCCTTCTTTCACTGATTCCTTTCACTTGCATGAGGTGCTCCCACCAAATAGAAGCTCTTCCACTAAGGTTATAAATAGAAGCTCTATAAAATGGTCGCCTTGAGTTGATGTTGTTCCTCTTGCGCTTTCATCATCTGCTTGTTCAATCTTACCATAGTCTCGATCAGGTTTGGGGGATTTACTTGCTCCCTTTTCCCATCAGACTCGGCCTCTGTATGTTCTTCTTGCACGTGGCCTTTGTATGTTCTTCTTGCACGTTCTCACTCATCACATCGTCTTTTGGTTCAAACGGGTCTTGCGCATCATTTAGAGTCTCCATTCTTACACCTTCCTGTGCGCTACCCTATGATACGATTCGTTTCACAGTTGTTGCTATCTCTGTGCATATCAAAGACATTCTATTAGATATCACAAGCATACAATTAAACTCTATCATACCCATTCAAACCTAGAAATATTCATTTGAACAATCAATCAATCAAATAAGTTCATCAAAATCACGCCATGGGCGTATTTCTTGACCACAATTCATGCATGATCTGACCCAAATAGCTCCCAGTGTTGCAACTAAAGCTCTGATACCACTCTGTCATGTCCCCACTGACCCCCTTAGGCCACGGGAGACCCTGAAACATTTTTTTTTCTTCCTAATCTGACTGAATACACCCACACAGTCAGAATAGATATGATCCACAATCCGCAATCTGCAACTGCGGATGCAGAATTGCAAAACTTCATATCCAGAAAGCTTACCTTTCTGCAATCCATGACAGCGGATGCGGAAGTGTGAAACTCCACAACTGGAAACCTTCCTTTCCGCAATCCACAATCCGCAATTGTTGGTGCGGAAGGTCAAATCTCAGCCTCCGACAAAGGTCACTTCCGCAATCCGCAATTGCGGATGCGGAAGCGAGGAAGTCTAAACGTAACTCGAACTTCTTCATTTCCTTAATCCACATTGCGGATGCGGGCATGCGGAACCACACTCCTGCAAGGTAACTTTCCACACAGTCTTCTGAGGGGCATAACTTCCTCATCCTTGGTCCAAATGAGACAAGGTCGGTACCATTGGAAATATCTTGGAGAGATCTATCCAGTGGTGAAATCCCTTCCCCATATGAGCCCTCATACCATGTTAAATTTCCCACTGAATTCTCGTCCATAGCATCACTTAAAAGACTTAATCCTTCTCCCTTCCATGATCTTCCCTTCCACCTGACCCACAGAGGGATTCTGAAACAGTCCATGGCTTCCCCTCCTTCCCAAGGATCAGATGTGGTCATGCAACTCATTCACAAGGTCAATCAAACATATTATAACATGTAAAATGCATAAAGTTAGGTCTAACAAATACATCTATCATATGAAAGACTTGTAATGCATTAAACTCATGCAATAACATGATATGCAT
This sequence comes from Larix kaempferi, assembly GCA_027924585.1. Classification (NCBI taxonomy): domain Eukaryota; kingdom Viridiplantae; phylum Streptophyta; class Pinopsida; order Pinales; family Pinaceae; genus Larix; species Larix kaempferi. The sequence goes on along the minus strand of BSBM01000435.1, from coordinate 12,808,740 downwards.
ATAACAATGAACTCAGCCCCTTTACTCAGGACTACACATGAATTCTTTCCAATCAACTTCATATAAACATGCATTTCACAATTCCACAATTGAACATAAGCAACCATTTCATAACATTGAAACATCATCATTTAACATAACAAGAAGTACTTATCTTTCAATTGAATTTGCCAAGCGACTGGCTAAGTGAGAGCAACGTTCCACCCAACCTTAGATCTTTGTCCAGCGTGTACTCTTTCAGCTGAGAGATCACCCCCGAGCTGGGTTGTGTATCCACTAAGGAGGGCTATCACGTTCTCTCACAGTCAAGGTTCCATCCCAATTCTAAGCCAATATGTAGTTGGGTTTATCAAGCATTCCAGGGCACCTAACCATGCTAATCCAACCTACAGTGGGTTTATCAAGCATTCAGGGACATACAGGTAATGCTAAACTAACTTCCAATTGGGTTTATCAAGCATACCAACAACAGGGCCATGCCAAGCCAGCCTGCAGTTGGGTTTATCAAGCATACCAGACTAGCTGATCATGCTAAGCCATCCTACAATGTGTTTATTAGGCATACCAAGCAATACAATCATGCCAAGCCAGCATACCATTGGGTTTATAAAGCATATCATACAAGATAATCATTCTAAGCCAATCAGCAGTGGGTTTATCAGGCGAACAGGGACAGCAAGGGAGGCATTGCTAAGCCAATGAGCTCAACCACAGATCTACAGGCATCTCAACACTCAGCAGACCTGGAAGACACATTACCTACCACATCCAACACAAGGAAGACCCTCTTCTCTATTGCACAGTCCCTCAAGGTCTCTTCCCTTCCAGTTCTATTCTAGGATGGGCATAGAAAGGTGCAGTCACTAGTTCTATGATATTTCAGCCTTCACTGGGTTTATCAAGAAACCCAACCTTCTTCCATAGTTCAATAAGCTGGCTTGTTTTAGACTTGCGGACATGGCTCTTTTCCGCAATCTACTCTCTGCGATACAATTCCCAGGTTCTCACGGTTTCTCTGCACTTTTCAGGCTTGCATTTTCCTCAGGGGTTCTTGCCACTCTATCCCCAGTAGACTGGATTCACACACACCATTTTCATGGCTAACAACTCTCTGGTATTTCTATTACACAGGGAAAACATGAATATCTTCCGGCTTCTATGGCTGGTTCTAAGTCTGCAGGTATGTCTGGACAAGTTCTCCCTTGATGGATCGATGGATCGTCCGTGGCAAGTGTGTGTATGGATGAATAATGAATATTTCCTCCCACCAACGGGTAGTCAAACAGGCTCCGTGAGTTTCCATGCGTTGAGTACCTTTCCGGACAAGAAACCATATTCATGCCCTACCATACGAAATCGCAGTCATGCTCCACACTCCATCGGCTTCAGCAATAGGGTTATCAACCACCCTCTGCAATTGCATTAATGTCATCAAGGAGTTCAAACGGGTTCACATTCGGACATGTGGCAACATGGGAAACCAATCCCATAACCCCATCACCTATCCCTAGTGGATACACGTGGCCCCTTCTCATTAGTTTCCTCCTTATCCAACTTCTTGGTTATTTTATTCATGAATAATAATTACATCATTTACATTTCTTCATGTCTTAACAGCCCATGAATAATCAAACTATCAAATACTTTCCTATGCAATAACTTTAAACATCTACTAGTGGGGCCTTGGCCTTGAGCTCCACACTAGGGAAAATACACACACAACATATACACAGTATTTACATTGAAGCCAATAAACATCAAGGGCAAAATGGGGTATTACAAGAAATTCGTTGGTGAAGGAGAGTAGTTGTTTTGTCTTGGGGTTTTATATTGTCTTGGTGAATTCTATATTGAGGAAGTTTTGCAGGGTTTTCTCCCTTGTGGTTTCCCTGAGGAAAATTCTTGTGTTCTTTATGTTTTTGTGCTTATCTTTCTTTTAGTGATCCTATTGTTTAGTGTCATTATGCTAAACAAATAAAAACTTAACATGGTTTCAAAGTTGGCTTGAAAGAAAACATTGTGAAGCTACTACAACTACAGAAACTAGGGTTTCTATTTTCGGGAGCTCTCTCCACAAATCAACTGAAAAAGAAGGTGCATTCAACTTGCATCACTAGGGCGCATCTTTATGTCGAAGCAGAATCTCGTTCCGAGAATTTTCATTTTTGGGTCCACCATTGCAACTCGGAGAACTAGGGCATCAAGTTTTTCGAGGATCTATCCACAGATTTTGGAAAAGGAGTACATTGCTCAACTCGCTTTAGGGAGGCGCATCTATTCATCCAATTAGTTCTTCAAGGTCTCTAAGTTTCAAATTAGGGTTTCTCTATCAAACCCTAGGTCAAGCTAGAAGCAATTTTCCAGAAAGACAATATTACTGGTAAGTGTTATCTCTCTCCTATTTCCGTTTGAGGTTCTCATATTATCAAAATGACAAAAAACACCAAGCTTGATGAGAAGCTTGAGGGAGATGAGAATTTCAGAGCATGGAAATATACAGTCATGCTTATTCTTGAAGAACATGACCTAGAAGGTTTCATAAAAGAAGAAGTTGTAGAACCAGAAGGAGATGAGGCCAAAGAAAAATACAAGAAGGATATGATCAAGGCCTAGAGGATCATAGATAACTCTATCAAAGATCACTTGATTCCTCAAGTGTCTTCAAGGAAGACTCCAAAGGAAATGTTTGATGCGTCCAAATTACTTAAAGGAAGGAACATCAACAAAAATATGACCTTGAGAAATCAACTCAAAGGTGTGAAGATTCAAAAATCAGAGACCATGCAGTCATACTTCACTAGATTATCCCAGATTAAAATATATTGGTGATATGATAGAAGAAGCAGAAGTTGTGATGACCACCTTGAATGGTCTCCCAAAAGAATGGGAACCTTTTGCTCGTGGCTTATGCTCTAGAAAGAAATTGGTCAAGTTCATAAAATTATGGGAAGAATGTGTACAAGAAGAAGAATGAATAGCTAAATGACAATGAAGACCAAGCTTTTGCAGCTCGTACCAAAGTAAAGAACAAAAGGAAATATCATGAACATTCTCCTAGAAGAACTCAAATATTTCAATGGAACAAAAGGACTAAGAGAGACTTCTTGCCCTTTGAATGTTTCACTTGTCACAAGATGGGACACATTGCAAGAAATGGTCCCCTTAAAGCATAACAACTCAAGAAGGGAAACAAGAAAAGACATCATGCTCATACTGCAAAGGATGATGAACCAGCTAGGAAGAAAGCTAAAGAATATTCCTCCAATGATGAGGAATATGTACTTTAAACCAGGAGGATGGAAGAACACTTATCCATTCCAGCATTGGATAAGAAGGGATGCAATTGTGATTGGTGATGAAGAAGGGACACACAGATTCAACACTATTTCACAGTTCCATGTGATCTCTGGTATAGAATACTTGTTCATCATTGTCGATCATAAGCAAGAAAGACACAGGTCCTCAGAATCAGTTGATGGAGTAGAGCACATTGTTATAGACTCTAGTGATTCCTTCAAGGAGACAAGGATCAAGAGGGATCATACTGAGCAAACAAAGATAAGTATTTGAATTTTCACTTCCTGTATATATAATTGCTTAAATGATATTGCTCAGTTCTGTACATATTCATGTTCCTAGATTTAGGAGGTGTATTATGCATGTTAGAGTGTTTGTATTGATGAATAGTATACCAGTAATATGCATGTGATGAGTAAGTGGCCTATAGTGTTGTACAACATTCCATTGCTACTTATCTAGAATGAAACCTCTTTGTTGACATGTTCGGAGTAGTGCACAATCTTAATAATGTTTTGGTAGAGATGGAAGGCATTTAGAAAGTTACCGTATGAATGCCGGATATGGATGAATGTTGTGTTGAATCATTGTCTAAGATAGTTACATGACTGTGAGACCTATGGCTTTATGCATAAGAATTGGTTTTGAAATGTTACTAATCATGCAACTGAATTTGACTTGTAGGAAGAATTGTGTACCATCACCTACAAGAGAATAATGTTGAGACATGTTCCGTAGAACAATTAACGATGGTTCAACTATAACATTCAAAATATTTATGAAATCAAGCATACTATAGAAGTACAAAGTGAGGGTTCTTCCAAAAATAGGTCGTCGACTATGACGAGATGTTTCTCTAGTGGCCAGACACACTTATGGATGTTACACTAGATATATGGTGTAATATAAGTAGAAGTGTATATCGAGCAACCTCCAGGATTTGGGACTCTCTACAGAGAACCACATGTGTGCAGATTGAACAAGGCTTTGTACGGGATCATAAGGAACCCATGGGATAGCATGATGAGCTTGAGGATCACCTAGAGTGATGAGATATCAACCTTTGCTACAAGGTTGAAGATGAGGAGCTCATAGATGGGTGAAAGAGAAAACTTGCGACAGAGTTTGAGATATTGGTACCAGTAACCTAGAGAGATGACATAGATGGATACACAGAAGATCAACAGAAGAGAAGGTTACTAGTCACTCCAGTACATAATGTCCCAATGCAAAAAGTACAAGATGTAGAGGGAGCGGGAAAACTCTACTTCAGAGGGAGTGACTACAGCACATATTGAGAGACATTATCACTTAGCCTCTATCCATGGCAAAGGTTGTTTGCCTCAGTATCTTAGGGATATGCCCAGAGTGATATCGGATGTCTCCCCTCACGAAGAGGAAGTATATGTGGTGCAGCTTGAGATAGGATATATGACGAGCTTGTGCTTTACCAAGAGTAAAGCAAATTCCAACCTTTATTATAAGGTTGTAGATGATGAACCTGTGATGTTATTGTTATATGTGGATGATTTATTCTTAAACAGGAGAAGGAAAGCCCATCATTGAATGTAAGAATAATCTTGCTGCAGAATTTGAGATGAAATACCTTGGTATGATGCATTACTTTTTAGGTCTTGAGGTGTGGCAGTGTCCAGACGATATTTTTCTAATTCAAGGAAAGTATGTTGTTGAGATCCTAAAGAAATTTGGGATGATTATTTGTAAGGCTATGACTACGCCGATGATGACAAACTTGAAGCTATTAAATGATGCTTCATCAGAAATAGTGGATGTTACATTTTACAGACAGATCTTTGGCTCATTGATGTATTTAACAAATACAAGACCAGATATATGTTTTGTTGTGAAAACCTTGAGTTAGTATATGGTAGATCCTAGACATGTTCACTTGGTTGCAGCAAAACATGTGATGAGGTACCTAAAGGGTACATTGAATTATGGACTCAAATACGTATCACATAGTGAGTTCAAATTGCATGCTATAAAGATTCAGATCGGTCAGGAAATGCCTAAGACAGAAAGATCACTTTAGGACGTTGTTTCAATTTGGGATCGGGTATGATCTCGTGGCTCAGTAGACAGCAGACCAGTATTGCTCTCAGTATGGCAGAAGTTGAATACATTGCAGCATGTTCAGCTTGTAGCGAAGCAATTTGGCTTCGCAAGATGTTGGAAATATTGTTTGATGCATAGATAGATGTGACCGATATCCTTTGCAATAATCAAAGTTGTATCAATATGTTAGAAAACCCAGTGTTCCATGATAAATCGAAGCATATCGAAATTAAGTATCACTACATCCAGGATATGGTGTAGAAGGGAACTGTAAAGCTCAAGTATGTTCCTACAGAGGAACAGGTTGTTGATGTATGGATTAAGCCTATGTCTCATTTAAATTTTGAATACTTTCGAGACAAGCTTGTTGTAGTCCGAAATGACCTCACTCGAAAGAGGGAGTGATGATGATGATGTGGTTTCCTAGAGCCTTGGTGTGGCAGCTCAGTCTAGGATTGGTATGTCAATCTCACAAGGCCTGGTTGATCCCAAAAGGGATTGGTATGTCAGCCTGACAAGGCCTGTTTGATCCTAGTGGTATTGGTATGTCTGACTAGGCTTGATTGGTATGAAAGAATTAGCAAGTCAGACAAGGCCTATTTAGTCCTCAGGTAGATTGGTATTTCAAACTAGGCTTGGTTGGTCCGAAAGGATTAGTAAGTCAGAAGCATCTACTAGAGTTCCCACCATAGTAAAACGTCTATATGTATGATGATGATGGTGTTGTTATAGCATTTACATGTTGATGATGATGATGTTGTTCCAACATTTGCATGTTGTTCTTGATGATGTTGTTCCAACATTTACATGTTGATGGTGATGATGTTGTTCCATAACTTACATGTTGATGATGATGATCTTGTTCCAGCACTTACATGATGATGATGATGATGATGTTCCAGCATTTACATGTTGATGATGAAAATGTTGTTCCAGTATTTATATATTGATGTTGATGATGTTGTTGATTCCAGTATTTGTATACTGATGTACTGATGATTGATGATGTTGTTGATGTTGATGTTCCAGTATTCACATACTGGTGATGATGATGATGTTGTTGTTCTAGTATTCACATACTGATGATGATGATGTTGTTGTTGTTCCAGTATTCACAAACTGACGATGATGTTAATGATGTTCCAGCAGTTCCTTGTTGATGATGATGATGATGATGTTGATAATGTTCCAGCAACCCCTTGTTGACGATGATGTTGTATTAGTTCCTTGATGACAATGATGATGATGATGATGTTCCAACAGTTCCTTGTTGACAATGATGTTGATGATGTTCTTGCAGTTCCTTGCTAATGATGATGACGATGATGTTGATGATGCTCCAGCAGTTCCATGTTGATGACGACCATGATGATGATGCTGACAATGATGATCTAGCAGTTCTATTTTAATGATGATGATGATGCCCCAGACATATGATGATGTTCCAAAACTTCCTATGACATACAGAGTTTCACCAGTTAGTTGTACAGTTGTTATGTTGATGTTGATGTATGTAGAATACCTTCCTATTTAAGAGGGAGTGTTAAAGAAATGTAACTACGGAAGATATTCTAATTGTATTTGTTTATTATATTATTAGTATTCCTCCTTTGGGAGATGTCATTGATGTAATTGGTCAAGTAAGAGTCATTGAAAGAGTCAATGTAAACCCTAGAAGTTATGTCGGCCTAGAAGAACCCAGAAAAGATTATTGTATTATGTATTTGACTAGTCGGCCCAGTCAGTTAGGAGAAATCGGCCCTGTTGGGAAAACATCACCCCAACTGAAGAATATAAATAGAGTGGTCAAGTTGCTCATTGGATCATTCACTCACTCACTCAAGTTCGCATAAGAGAGAGACAGAGAGAAGAAGTTCGTTGGTGAAGGAGATTAGCTATTTTTTCTCGGGGTTTTATATTATCTTGATGAATTCTATATTGAGGAAGTTTTGCGGGGTTTTCACCCTTGTGGTTTCCCCGAGGAAAATTCTTATGTTCTTTGTGTTGTTGTGCTTGTATTTCTTGCAATGATCCTATTGTTTAATGTTAATGTTATTATTGTAGTGCCCCTTCCTGTAGGGGAACGAAGTCTATGTATAGTCAACTTATTTACTATGGCTCAATTGAGTTAGGTTTAACATATAAAACTTTAGAGAAATTTAAATTTTTATATGTTCTACAAAATCTCTTTATCATTCATCTCTAAGAAATTTCTAAGGTTTTCATTGAAATATTCAAACATTTGCATTTAGTTAATATTACTATCATAAAAAAATAAAAATAAGCATTTTCCTTTCAATTTTTGGTACCGTAATTGATAGATATAATTAAGTGGAAAGCAGAATACCTGGTTTTTCATAGATTGTAGTAGGATTTCTATAGATTATGTATATCCACTTAGCAACCGAAATGACAAATCCACCCTGTCGACTAGCTATTATCTTGCTAGCCCTAGGAAATCAATAGATTTCCTAGCCCTCGATCCCACAACCAATAAATCAGTCGAAAATTCTTCCTTCGATCAATAAAAAAAATCTCTTGTGAGTTTCCAACCTCCACCTTGGAGTTCTCCCCCTCCTCTAAGCCTCGTCTTCCCAACCTCCTCGGAATAATTCACTTCCAAAATCCAATTCTTCACAGTTTAGTCCCAAAAGAACCAACCCCCTTCTAGCCCATAATTTATTGCCTATATACCATTTCCTCCTCCATAATCCTTCCAACTTACTCCACCACCCCTGTCTAATCCCTTGAAAACCCCCAAAATTTATTTCTTTACTTGTTTATTCTTACAAGTTACAATAAAATATTATTTAATTAATTATTCGTTTCTTGAGAAATCCAATATCTTTCAAGTTAAATAAATAATTTTTTTAGGTGAGTTTACTGCCCATTTATTATTAATTTCTTGGTAGGTTCAATTGGGTCCTGATGAGGCGGTGGGTTAATTACCCATCCACTCACCGTCTCTAATATTAATCAAGTTGAATAGAATATTAATTTAATATTTATGTTTGTTGACCTTTCAAAATTTGAAGTGGTGGTTTGTTTTAAATTATAAAATCCAAATTTGGTTCCGTTGCCTCTCATGGCACATTTAATATTTGATATTCCCTTTTCTTTTCATAAACAATGTTCGGTCAATCCCTTTTTATAATTAACCAACTTACTAATTAAACAATTCAAATTATTCACTTATGATCATTGGTAATGGATAGACTACTATTATTAATATTAGTATAATAATAATAATAATAATTAATGGCGAATAATAACAATAAAATTTATTTGTTTAATTGATAAGTAACCCCGACCACACCCCGACATAGTACCTTTGTATTAATAAATAAGGTACCCTTAATGGATTAATTAACCATGACTAACAATGAAACAATACAATTCTCCAGTGTTAATGTTTATCTATGACACTTCACATTGACGACACTTATCTTAATTGTTTATTACAATGTTTTCATACAATGACTAATTCACTTATTTTACACATTAACAACTTAACCATTCATTACCTAAGTTGATTAATATATCCTTAATTGGGTTATCTAGGACATTTTATACCACTATTCAAGTGTGACAAGTATGTTGTACACAAATACCATCGTACATATACAAGGTGTGCATGTGTGGCCAGCGTATGCACAAGTCGTATATGCACTATAAACAAACACCATCCCGCCTATGCATACCTGCTAACTAATAAAAGCATATATATATATAATTTTATTTTTTTCCAAGGAAAAAAATGTCTTTATTCTGATCAAATAAACATGGACTGCCCTCTAGGAGCATACATTACAAAACATCATGATCTTCCCTCTAGGAGCATACATTACAAAACATCATGATCGCCTATGATTTTCTTTCATTTTGGGATTTTCTGATCATACATAAAAGGTGCATCCAAATCTTCCTTGCTTCTATGTTCCATGTCCATTGTTCAATTACAGACATACATATTGAACAACAAATTGGTTGTTGTTGAATTCCTTTACCTCCATTAGGCCAGGAGGGAGAGCGAGTGCCATCCTGGAGAGCTTTTCTGCTTCAGAATTTAGCTCTCTATAAATATGTTTGAAATAGATTGTCTCAAAGTCTACCATCTGCTCTCAGATCGTTTTCAGTAAATGTTGGAGATGTGGAGCGTTAATTTGGATTTTTCCATATGCCCAATCTATGGTCATTTTTTAGTCCCCGAATAGCTGTAATTTCTTTAACTATTTTTCCGTAGTTAACCTGAGAACTGACCAAAGTGCCACTAATTCTGCTTTGTTGTTCGAGGCTTGTCATGAAGCAAAGGTGATCTCAAATTTTGTTGTTTCGTTGAGGTGTATCATGTTGGGACTCAGAAATGTCCCATTTTAATCCACTTTACATTTCACTATTCTTCACATTTCATCGTCCCATTAACCTTTCATCATACCCTTTCCATACATATACTTGAGTTTCATCTTATTATTTTCCACTCTATTCATTTTAGTATTATAAGTGAATTTATGATTAAATATTGGAAAATAACATGTTTTTCACTAATATCTCAAGTATGGATGAGCTTTGTAATGTGTAGGAATATGGAAGGATCAATTCAAAGAAAGACTCCTCAAATATCTCCACCACTTCATGGAGATAGTTATCAAAGAATATTCCAAGGAGAAGATCATGGAGATTTGGTTGGCATATCTTATTTAGGATGTATGAGAAACATGTGTAGAATTTGTGAGAGACATGTGGAGGATTTGAATGGATCATATTTTGTAATAATAGCAAATTAGTTGAGAGTGGTTGAGAGAATAGTGGATCTATCATTATGAGATGTTTATCTCCTTCTCAAAGAAATTCATGTATAAAAGAGAGTGCTCTCTCTTCATTTTGATGATATGCAGGTTAATCATAGATTAGGAGGAGATTAGTCTCACATTGTAGAAGTTAGTTTTGGTTTTGTAATATGGAGAAGGGTATTCTTAGCTTTTGTTCATAAGCTTAGTTTTGATGCTTTCATGATTTGCCATGGATTCTTGTGATGTAAATTAAGTTTTCTTTATTGTTAATATGAGCTCACATGTGTTGTCTTATTGCTCTTCATATGTTGTCTTTCTTTTATGCAATTTACTTTCAGTACTGTGGTGTGTTTCAGCTTCCAGCATTAGATTAGAAATTGTGTGTTTCAGCTTAAGGGGGAATTAGATTAGCAATTAGCTATTAGCAGGGGGGTTAGATTAGATTAATTCCACTTCATTCCTGCATATATTTTACATGTGCTTCGTAAGCCTACAAACCTCGGATTGACAAATTAAATGTTTGGGAAAATACTACAACGAAATTAAATGATAATATTTCCGCCTAACATATCACTCCTCCTACGCCCCCAAGCGATGATTCTCCTTGACTAGCTCCATCAAAGAATCCCCATGGACTAGAATTGTCTATTTCTGGTGCTATAAGCGATCTTTTATGTTTTGGTTTGGGCTCTGATCGATGTTCCAATAATTTCTGCATGATCACATTTACAGTTATTTCTACTGGGGTCCAAGTGTTTTTTAATACCACTCTATTCCTTGTTTCCCAAATGGTAAAAACATAGAGGGAAGGGAGGGCTTCATGGGTACGTACCATGTCATTGTTCCACCAATTCTTAAATCTGTGCTCAAGCGAAGAGTCTTCACTTGGATTTAAAGAAGGATCCATATTGATGTTGATTTTTTCCCAGACTGTGCCTGCATAGGTACATGAGAAAAAAATATGAGAATTTGTTTCACTTTCGGCTCTGCATAGTAAGCAAATACCGGGCCCATTGAAATCTCGTTTCAATAGGGATCCCCATGTCAATAGTGTATCGCTCATTTCCAACCAAAGAGTTAATACTATTTTTAAAGGTCCTGGGATTTTCCAAATTCTTTCCCACCACCATTGCTCAGCTCCTTCCTTTTCTAACTATAATGCTGCTTCATACCCCCATTTTGCGGAGTATTTTCCATCCTTTCCGTTCCAGGTCCATATAAGTTTATCCTGTTCCTCATTCAGTTGGATAAAACATGAACATAGTTTGTTTATATAACAGTTCCATCCTATTGTTGTGCTTCTGGATAATCCCAGTTCTTATGTGGTTTTCCAAACAGTTCCTCTGTGCGTCTGGGAGTGATGAGATTTCGTGTCGTCCAGAGTGCATGTCCTTTTGTCCGAGAGTTGTGCTCTAAGCTGCTATGAAAGTTTGTAACTTTCGCCAGATCCTACCCATGGATCCTGTCCTATTTTTAAGCTCCCCACTAATGGGAATGCAATAACAATGGACTTCCATCCTATTGACCCATCCTGGTGCGTTTTTTTTTTTCTGATTGCCTGAACCATTCCTCTATGCAGTCTTGTGGACAATATTTTATTCTCATGGTTCTTCCCCACAAATTTTCTGGATTCTCTACCATTCTCCACAACGATTTTGCAGCTAACGCTTTACAGAAGAGTTATGGGTTCTTGAGTCCCCAACCTCCTTTGGATTTAGGGAGAACTAGAGTGGTCCATTTTACTAATGGTATGCCTTATGTTTTCTTGCTTTTTGTCCACAGAAAAGATAGGCATGTTTTCCTTATCTTTGTCAGGATTCCCTTTGGAATGTATGAAATTGAAGCCCAATAAACTGGTATGCTCTGTAGAACTGCTTTGAGTAACACCAATCTCCCTCCCCTAGACAGAAAATGATTTTCCCACATTGAGATTCTTGTTTCGGTCTTTTTGTAAAGCCATAACCAGTCTTGGAAAGAATAGGTATTTGGTTTTAATTGAGAGCCAAGATATTTGAACCCTTTTGAAATAGGGGCTACTGGGACTAGGATTAGTGCCTTGGCTCGTATTAGAAAATATTCTTATACATTCTTGTATACCAGCCTTTATTTTTCTAAGTTGACAGCCATCCCCGTGGCCTTCTGATAAGTATCTAGAATTTTTGCCAGGTTTTGAAGGTTTCCAAAGGGTCCTTCTCCCATCATTAGCATGTCGTCTACAAAAAGCACATGAGTCAGTTCAATGGTGTTTGATATCTTAACCCCCTTAAGATTCCTTCCCTCCCTTGCTTTGTGAATGATGCGGGTGAGAGCCTCTACTACTAAGAGGAAGAGGAAGGGAGAAAGGGGGCATCCCTGTCTCAGACCCCTGGTTGGACAAAAGAAAATGGAAGGATCTCCATTTATGAGTACTGCGAAAGAAGTTGACTGTATGCACCCCAATATCCATTCAACCATTTCTATTCGCATGCCTATCTGTATTAAAAGTAAATGTATGAATCATTCCAACTTACTCTACCGTAAGCTTTGGATAGGTCGATTTTAAGAGCAAATGCTGACTACTTTTCTTTTTTGATAGAGTGTATTGCCTCTTGTGCCAAAGAAACAACATCATGAATTTGTCTATTACACAGAAAACCAAACTTCTCTTCCGTAATAATTTCACTTAAAATAGGTTTAAGTCTTTGAGCAATGGTTTTAGCAATGATTTTATAGATCATGTTGCAACATGAGATAGGTCTAAAATCCTCAAATGTTTCTCCTCTTTGTTTCTTAGGTATTAGAGTGATGAAAGTGGCATTCATTACACCTAATACTTTCCCAGTCCTTTGGGATTCTCTGACCACCTTCAAGATACCGTGCTTCAACAAGTCATAAAAACCTAAGAAAAAATCCAAGGTAAACCCATTCAGACCTGGGCTCTTACCCTTCTGAAAGGAGTGTATAAACTTGTTTAGCTCTTCTTTTGTCACTTCTTCTAGCAAATATTTCCTCATTTATTATGTGATTAAGCAAGGAAACAGGTTAAGAAACTCTAAGATTTAAGAAATTGGGCAGCCAGTCGAGGCTGTAAATATTTCAAGAAAATGTTGGACTGATGCTCTGGTTTTGTCCTGGAAATTCTGTGTTATTCCCCCTTTCGAGTCCTTGATTTCTAAAATAGTGTTTATGCTTTTCATGTGTGAATCATATCGATGGAAAAACTTTGTGTTCTTATCCCCTGCTTCTAACCAGAGAGCTCTGCTTTTAAGTTGCCAATGTTGTTGTTCTTGTGCTAAGAGGATACTGTGTTTTCCTTCTTCGTTCTTCAAGAGCTGTAATTCTGCAATGGAGAAAGTTCTGGATGTAATGGAGCTATAAAGTTCTTGAACCTTCTTCTCTGTTTCTTTTAGCTCCTTCTAATAAAGGGCTTTGTGTTTTTTTCCCCATTCTTTTGATATTTTCTTGATATTTGTTAGGTTTTCCATCATTTGATGCATGAATGATTCTGAGGAATGGTTTCCTAGAGGCTTCCACTTCTCCTGAACCAAATCCCGATATTCCTCATCTTCTATCTAGACTGGATCAAACTTAAAAGGAGAGGGCGGTTTGTCCTCGGGTATGGAGAGAGATAGCGAAATGGATCGATGGTCCAACAGTCCACTTGCTTCAACTGTAGATTTTAGCACCAACTGATCTTGAAAAAAGCTTTCTGATACTCAGAATCTATCTAACCTCTTGGATATTTCTTGGTCCCCTCCTCTATTATTTTTCCAAGTGGGTTCCAGACGGATGGGCTGAAGATCTATAGGTTTTTTCTGTTCAAATAAAGAGCTGAAAAAAGGCCTAGTGCGTTCGGTCGAGCATTCATTCCCCAGCATTCTCCTATAGAGAGAGTTAAGCTCAATTCACCTGCTAGGAATAGGTTGGATCGATCCAGAGCTCCTTTATTGCTTAGGGTTTCCCAGTACTTTATCCTGTCGTAGAATAGACCATATACATTTAAAAGTGAAAATTGGGTCCTAGTTTCTAGGTCTTCTAGCTTAGTTCCTGGTGCAGTCTTATACTGGATTTTTGAATGATAAATAATGTCTGGACTCCAGGCTGTAAGTAGATCCCCGGAGTGTCCATCCGCATTAATTTCTTCCATCCTCCAATCTTTTAAAAAACTACTCAGTACCTCCTTGGATTTATCCCCTTCCGTCATAGTCTCTTGGAGTGCTAAAATTTTTGGCTTTTTTAGGGTTTATTCTCTGGAGAGATGTTAATTTGGAGGCACCTCCTAACCCCCTTGCATTATAGGAGAGGATTAGCATTAGGGGCCCTTGTTAGGGGCCTTTTTCACTCTAAGAGCCCTACCGATAGTTGGTTGCTTGCCTTCTTTGATTTCTCTGGTCGCTTGTATCTGAGCCTTAGTTAAAAAGGATTTACGGCCTGCTATGATTTTTTGTGTATGACTTTGGGCTAAACCACCTGTCGACACTGAAATCTCCTTTATTTTCTACCTGGATCTCAGCTCATAAACCTTATGCCCTTCATATCTTGACTGTTTCTTTTTAACGGGTGCCCTCATGTACTCCGTTTGTTACTTTATTGAAATTTCAACCTCAGCCTTAGAACCTTCCATCACATCTACTGTTCTAACGGTATCTATCAAGGAAATAATAGAACAAAGGTTGTCGGGATTGTTATTACCTTCTTTCGACGTAGAAGAGCTAGAGCCATCGACGTTTTCATTCTTGTGCTCTACGTCCAAGGTTGGCTGAGGTTCATCCTTATCTTCTAAGATCGTTTTGAGATTTAGGTCCATCACCTTTTCCTTGGCTCCAACGACGGTGTCCTCACTAGCTATTTGTTCATTCGCGTCCTTAACGGGTGCGTGCCTCTCACCATACGTTTTTTTGACCCACATTTTCTCGAAAACAGGTTTCCTTTGGCCACCCTCCTTTATAACGCAATCTTTTTGTAAATTCCCGACATGCCTGCAGTTAAAACACCTGAAAGGCAGCTTCCGGTAGTCGAATCGTTGAGACCAGATGCTACCATGCATTAGAATTACAATCTCCTCGAACATGCCCTCTCTCATGTCCAATTCGATCAGGATGTGAGCGCATCTTCTATCTATCTTCTTCCAGCATTATGAACTTGCCAATTTTGTTACCAATTGCCTCTAAGATATTTTGTTGCCAAAATACCATAGGCAAACCAGGCAAAATCACCCACATTTGTTGCAGATTGTGCGGTTCTCTTCTGGCTTTGAAGTTAACGTGCCATTTCTTTAAGATTATTCCAGAAAGACCCCAATTCCAATTATGGCTAAGCAGCAGAGTACCATCGTCTTCCTTGTTTATTTTGAAAAGGAACCATCCTATTGGTAAAATATGGAACTTCGGTGTGTATCCCAGCACGGGGTTCCCGTTCTTATCCATCCACTACGATAATGCTACTTTGTCGGTCACCTTTCCACAAAATCTGCCCACTAGTGCGAAATTGAGGTAAGAAGGAATGTCTGAGAGTTGAATGTCTTTGCCTACAGATAATTCTGGGTGTCCTTGTTTGGGTTTCATCCCTCCAGATTTCGTCCTCTGGGGCATTTGTTTTTTTGCAGTGTGAGTACTATTATTGTCTGCGACGGAATTAAGACCCGTATGCGAGCATGATTGCGCTCCTTTGGGCCGCGAGCCTGTCGTCGCACCCTTGCTTGGGGTGACGTCATTTTCTCCCTTACGTAAATCCCCTTATGTGCTAAAGATCGGCCCAAGTACGGGCTCTTCCTCATAATATACAATTTCATCATACATTGTAGTGTGTCCTCGTTATGTCGGTTAACCGAAGCCACTTCCAAAAAAAAACGTTAGAGAGAAAGATTGTCCTTCTCCAAAAATGAAAACTCCGAACCTTTGCTCCTTTTTCGAAGATCGCAGAGCTACATTGCACCCCACCAATATATATATAGAGAGAGAGAGATATAATTACTTTTTAAAGGAAAAGTTGATGTTATAATTTAGTTTCACTTTGCAAAGGGTTATATATATATATATATATGGCAGTGATAGAGGATAACGACGGAATGGAGCTCTGCGGAGGAAAAGGTTCACATTTATGTGAAGGAGCGTATACACGGAGATAGGTTTTACTTCCTCTTAATTTTTCTTAATTTTTCGCTTAGGCACAATGGTCTTATCCCAAGATCGCCCTAAGGACCCTGCGGAGAGGAAGTACATCCCACGTAGCAGTCCTCCGCCCTCATTCACAAAATGTACCTTGAAGAGGTGGATTACGAAGAGGAACCAATGTTCGATCCCATATTCCGTACGGATCAGGAGGTACACAGCACAGGGTATGTGTCGAACGCACACGAAGGAATGGCGTCACAAGTGTTTTCGTTGTCATCTGAATCCAGGGTGGTGAACTCCAGTTCAGCTCATAATGAGACAGTAATTCCCACGACAAACCCTCATCATGACCCAAATCCAGAAGGACCAAGGGAATTCATTCGAAGAAGGGGTGCGCATATTTAATTGTTAGCAAAGACATTTTGATCGAACAAATTCCAAATTACTTGAATCTTGCCCTGGTAGGTAGATTATGTGGCAATTTTACAGGTAGAGAGACGTTGGAGAGGTGGATGGATGAAAATTGGAAAGCCAATTTAGGCCATAGCCCGGATTTTCACGTCCTACCTCGAGGTTGGTTCCTAGTGAAATTGCGGCAGGAAGAGGATGGCCAAAAACTGTTGAAGCAAAACTGGAATTGGGGTCCGTTGGGCCTAATTTTACAAAAATGGAGGGTGGGCTTTAATGCGAGGAAGGAGCCACACAATAAGCAACAGGTCTGGGTAATTCTACCAGGATTACCGATGGTGTTCTGGCATAAATACAAGTTGGAGGCAATAGGAAACAAACTGGGAAAATACGTGGCTTTAGAAGAGGATTTGGAGACAAAAATTGATCGAAGATATGTCAGGATACTAGTAGAACTGGACTTGAGGGAGGGCCTGTTCGAAGAAATAACAATTCAAATGCATGGTATCACTTGGACTCAGAAACATGACTATTTGAAGCTTCCCTTCATATGCTTCAGTTGTCGTAAGGTTGGGCATCTTTAGAAGGATTTCTCTATACAAAAAGACCCGGTCTGTTTCAAAAAGGTCTAGGTAAAAAAGGACAAGCCATTTTCTTACACCCAACCACCGGAGGATAGCGAGTCGAAGAGAGGAGGTGATATTACAGAAAAGGTGACAGGTGTAAAAGATGATAGTATGAAGCTAGGAGAGGATCCTTTGTCGAAAAATATTCACATTTCATCAGAGTGCATCGAGACAGGACAATCTCTTACTCCAACAGAAATTGGGAAGCCTCGCGACATCAGTCCTCTCCAGGAATCAGGAAAAGTTGTCGGAATAGAAAAAGGTGGCTATGAAGCGGACAGGATGACGCTATTAGATGAAATGATTACAAAGGAAGGATATGATCATAAGGAAGGAAAAGCTATCAGTATTCCTGGAGAACAAGTAGCAAGTCAACCTCCTACAGAGGATCCAAGAGGGGAGAAACTAGTCAACAGTCCATTTCTGGATATAAAAGGTACTTTTTTTGTCCGCCCTGTTGAAATTATTTCTCTTAATTTCAATGCTAAGGGTTTCAAAGAGGCAGAAGGATAGGTAAATCCTCCTTTTAAGTATTCTCCTCATCCCTCTCCCTCAACTTTAAGGACAAACCCCTCCCCCATAGTTTCTCAGAGAAGGAATTATGACCTACGTTCAAATAGAGCGAAGAAGGGGGAAGAGGCTCAGGTGTCCACTAGAGGCTTAGCACTCAATCGTTTCAGAAACCTCGGGTTGGAATAAAATCCCTCCTTTTGCTGGCTCAAAAACAAGAGATCTTAGACATTAAACAAGGGAAATAGACAACCATAGCCCAGGCTCTTAGAGTTGGTCAAGCCCTGAGTAAGGGCTCTTGATGTTAATTCTCTCCATAAACATAAGGGGGCTAGGGGGAGCCTCAAATAAAATTGCCCTCAAAAGACTAATAAACAATACAAAACCAAACATTTTGCTAATTCAAGAGACAATGATGGAAGGCAAAAAAGCGAAAAAAATCCCTTAGTGAGTGCTTAAAAAACAGGAACTCTGAAAGCATAGATGTTGTGGGACACTCTGGTGGTCTAATCACAGCATGGATCCCAGAGATAAATTTGATTGCAGTTTCACGCCATGACTCTATGTTAGAAACGACACTGAAGGATGGGGGACAGGCCTTTTCTTTTCAATTCTAAATGTCTATGGTCCTTATTTCGATAGAAAGACATTCTGGGATTCACTCGGAATTTACACTGTCCTAGAACTTTTGAATATAATTTTAGGAGGTGATCTAAATTTAACACTCCCTTCGAACGAATTTTGGGGGGGAAATGTGAGAAAAGACTCTCTGATTCCTTTTTTCAACAATTTGTTCGAACAAAAAGGTCTGGTAGACATAGTTCCAGTAAAACTGGAACCTACATGGAGAAATAAGAGAGGAGGAGACCAGGCTATCTCCAAAAGACTAGACCGTTTCCTAGTAAGTGAAAGTCTAGTTAATGATCATTTGATTCTACAATCAATAATTGAAATTGGGGGCTCGTTGGATCACAGGCCCGTAACTTTGAAAGTACAAATCCCAGAAGAAACCCCCCCCTTTCAAGTTCAATCCTCACTGGCTGGAAGAGGAAGAGTACAAAAACTTAATATTGAACTCTTGGCAACCCTTAAAATACTCTAGGGGTCTTTCTTTTATGCAAGAATTCGCAGACAATTTGTGGAGAATGAAAAACATCTCAAAGGATTGGGATAAGAAGCATAAAACCCTTTTTCAGAAGGAGTTGAAGGAGGTAGAAAAGAGAATTGAGGAGTTGTTCCAAATGAATGAGTCGGGATTTTTCTCCATAGAGGAAGTGGAAATGATGAAGCTATTAGAAGGAAAAAAGATACCCTTCTTCTGCAAGAGGAACAAAAATGGAGACTTAAGAGCAGAGGAGATAAAAACACAAAATAATTCCATAGGTTTGATTCATATCGCAGAAGCATAAACACAATCACTGAGATAAAGGATGAGAGGGGCAACTTAGTTAGCACTTTCATCGATAAATCGCAGGCAACAGTAAAACATTTCGCTACTATTTTCACAGAAAGCGCAGATTGCCCAATAACTAAAATATTGGAGGTCCTAAGACTATTTCCACGCCTAATCTCATATGAAATGAATCAAGAATTAACTAAAGAAATAACAGAGGAGGAGGTAAGATGTGTTCTCCATTCCTTTCAAAAAGGAAAAATCCCAGGCCCCGATGGATTCACTCTGGAATTCTTCCTTAGCTTTTATGATCTATTGAAGGAGGGACTATTGGAAGTAGTGAAGGAATCTCAGAAGGTAAGTAAGGTTCTGGGAGCTATAAGTGCAATTTTCATCACTCTCATACCAAAAAACAGAAAGCTATGTCCTTTGACGATTTTTTCCCAATCTCTTGTTGCAACTTGATCTACAAGGTAATAGCCAATATCATAGCCCAAAGGCTAAAGCCTATATTCACTGAGATTATCTCAGAAGAGAAATTCGGATTTCCTTATAACAGGCAGATACATGACGCAGTCTCACTGGCACAGGAAGCCATATTTCATTCCATAAAAAAAGAAAAGAAGTGTGCCTTTGCACTCAAACTAGACCTTTCAAAAGCTTATGATATGATAAACTGGACATTCATGAGGCTGGTCTTAATTCAAATTGGAATGTCCCTGGAAATGGTGGAATGGATTATGGGTTGCATTTAGTCCACTTCTTTGGAAGTTATGATAAATGGATCACCTTCTAGATTCTTGTGCCCCTCTAGAGGATTAAGGCAAGGATGCCCTCTCTCCCCATTCTTATTTATGTTGATAGCAGAAGCACTGAGCCGATTAATACTTAATGCCAAAAACACAGGGAAGATTGAGGGTGTCAAGGTGTCAGGCACAGAAGAAATCATGCACACCCTCTTTGTAGATGATGTTCTCCTCTTTGGAAAAGGTATTGAAGGAAACCTAAGGACCTTTGCCTCTCTCCTAGACACCTACAAAAAGGCAACAGGTATGGAAATAAATCTCCAAAAGTCAAACATAGCCCATAATTCTTTCCCTGAAGCTTTAATGTAGGTTATAAAAGAGATATTCCCCTACCCATTAGTATCAATTTCTGAAGGATTTAAATATATGGGTTTATTCCTTAAACCAAATTGCTACTCTTTTCAAGATTGAGCTTGGTTATACAAGAAGGTATAAGCGCGAATAACAGTATGTACTAATCGCTTTCTCTCTCGAGGAGGAAGATTAGTACTTCTACAAGCAGTTCTGCAAAGCATACCGGTATATTAGGCCTCAATTACATACATTCCTAAAGTGATACTAACAAAGATAAGGAAGAAGTGTTTTTCTTTCCTTTGGACAACTAGCAGACAAAAAGAAGGAATTCCACTAGTAAAATGGTCTGCTCTTTCACTTCCAAAGGGTTTAGGAGGATGGGGCATACAAAATCCCTCCATTTTCTGTAAATCACTAGCAGCAAGATCGTTGTGGAGACTTGCTCAGAACCCAGGTTCGCTTTGGGGAAGAGTTATGAGCTCCAAGTATTGCCCTGGTTCCTCTTTAGTGGATTGGTTCGAAAACCCTCAAAAAACCTTTAAAAATGGTTCGGTAGGATGGAAAGCGTTGGTTACAGCATTCCCATAATCGGTGCCTGGACAGTATGGAAGATAGGCAATGGTAAAAAGGTAAGAGTAGGTGAAGACCCATGGGAAAGGACAGGGGAATATTTCAAGTTATCAGATTCACTAGTCTCGCGGCTGCGCGCTCAAAGGATCTATGTATTAACAAATTCCCAAGCCCAACATCCTCAAAAGAAAGGTAGAACATGATGGAAATCGTCGCAGGTCCTCGGACTTTTAGAAGCAGAAGCAGTAGAATGGAATGGCTACATCAACAAGTTAGTTGCAAATTTCATTCACATAATAGAAGACTCACATGATAAATTAATATGGACCAAAAACGCAGTAAATTGTGATAAGACAACAAAATTAGGATATGAAGCAGCTTTCCATGAGCAGGAGGGTGGAGAAACAAAGTGGTGGTGGGGGGAAATATGGAAAATTCACATCCCTTTGAAGACCAAAATCACCTTATGGATGGCTTTAATTAACAAACTATTGATCTGGAAAAAAAAAAAGAGGTTATGGAGGGTCGGGCATGTGTGTCTTGTGTAAATCACAGGAGGAACAAACTTCTCACTTGTTTAGTGTATGCCACTATGCAGGTTTCATTTGGGATTCGGTGTCAAAGTCCATCATCAATAATAGAACTCCTTTAGCAATTGATTCGTCGCCGGAACAACGAATGCAAGCTTGGTGGCAAAATGACGAGGTACGCTGCTATGATGCATTCCCAACCCTTTTTGTTTTTAGCATTTGGACAACCCGAAATAAAGTGATTTTTCATAATGTCTGGGCTCCTCCTGATCTTACTAGTGCGCTTCTATTGAAAAAATTGCAAGAACATAAGTACTCGCCAAAACCAATAAAGAAAAGAGTGACAGTGGCTCCAGAGATAAATAAGAGTGTTCCATGGGCCTACTTCGATGGTGCCAGCCAAGGAGAGCCACTTCTAGGAGGAGCAGCAGGTGTAATTTATCTAAAAGAAAAGAAAAATATTAGCATCAAACTCGCAACAGGGAGACCAGCTAATAGCAGAGCAGAATTAGCTTCCTTGTGGGAAGCCTTGAAGGTGGCAAAAGACACGCATATCATAAGCATTCAAATTTTTGGCGACTCTAAAGTGGTGATAGATTGGGAAAAAGAGAAATGTGCCATAAGAGCACCTTACCTGCAACATCTGCTGAGCGAAATCGGCTCCTTAAAGTCCTCCATTGAAATGATATATTTTGCTCATATTTATAGAGAACTCAATGTAGAGGAAGATATTCTATCCAAACTTGCCCTACCAATTCAACCTGGATGTATGGAGATAGAGGATCGTAGCAATGATCAAGTCACCAAATCTTATCTTTTGATATAGGAAGAGTAAGAAAATACTCTGTTTTGTAATCCCTTAATATAATGTAAAAGCTCTTTTTGCTTATAATGAAGCTCGAGAGGTTGATCGACAGATCAACTGATGTAAGCTCAGCAGAGCAGCCTATGTTTATTCTATGAATAAAGAGATTTTTTCCTTTGGAAAAAATATATATATAATTACTTTAACATTCTTAGTTATTTGACGGTTAATCCTTTTTATGATTTCATATCATTATTCTTATGTTCTTATTAACTTAACTAGTCAATACAAAGATGGGTACATACTACCACAAACTCAGTATCAAGGAATGTCCAACCCTCAACAGTACTAACTAACACATCCTCCCATCCTAACCTATGTCTGCATCCTCCCTATCCTTCCTCCGCTAGTAAGGAAGTGGATGTCGGCTTCACCAACCTGACCACATATAAACCTGAGAGCGATAGCGTCAGCTGAACATCAGACCTAACCTCTCTTAGCAGGCATCCGACCATCGTCATCACAACAACATGGGGAGCGTGTCTCAGCACAGCCTTCCCACGACCTCGGGTAACATAGAAACATAGGGTGGGAAATACATCCATCCCTCTCAACGTACTGGATATATACCCTTATCAAATGATACTCTATTTCTATCAAGGTTATCGGCATGTGTCATCATATCGTCAATTTCGGCTGCTAAGGTTTACTACATAAACAAGTTCGTATTCCACATATCGTACCAAGTACCTGGCTATCATATATACCTTGTGTCCTGTGGGTTAGTATTTCACAAAATACACATTTATAACAAGCATTTACATGTGAAATTCTAAGTCACATCATATCTAAAGAGCTGAGGATACCTCACAAAGAAATAATGTGCAGAAAAATGAAGAAGAGTGAAAACTGCAGTAAAAAAGAGCAGAAGAATAATAATACAGCAGAACTCAGATAGGAGCAGAATAATATCACATGTTCCAATTATCAGTATAATAAACAATGATGTTACAATGGAGGGAATTCGAATCATGCAGGAGAATTCGAACCTCGGTTGGTCTAGCATAGGGACTAGCACCACTGGAGTGCTCCAGAAGACTAAAACTCAACTGAACTGAACCTAAACTCAACTAACTGAAGTTATGATCAGTTAACTGACTAAGGAGGGCGCAATAGTGAGTCTTTCATGCATGCCAGTCATAAAAGCCGCATGAGGCTACAATCAATGGCATCTGGAGCTGTAACCCCCCACAAGAGTCAAATAACTCATGTGGACTGCACTGGAACACTCAGTAGATTCCTATAAAATAGGGAATTGACTAAAGTGGTCCTAAAATAATGAATGCAGGGCTCAGAAGGTGGTATATGGATCTTGGATGACATCTGCACACCACTAGGGAGGAAATGACATCATCAACAACTAGGAAAAATAAATAATGCTAGGTAGGACAAGGATGGAGTATTGAAATATCCTAACACCCCCCCTTAATCCATACTTTGCATCCTGGGACCTAGTTACTAAGACCAAAGGTCACCCATTAAATCAAATAAATGATAAAAAATAAAGAATTGTCCATGAACCAAGGAAATGGGGAAAAACATCATGGGAAAAATACCCCCCTCAAAAAGAACAGCAGTAGGGAACTCAAAGAACCTTCATGCTAAGAAGAGAAGGAAAAAACTTTCCTCAGTGAAATCCTCTGCAAAAATATTGGCAAGTTGCTCCTCTGTAGGATAGCAATGCAAGTGCTAGATCTGGATCTGCTCCTCTGATGTGCCTCCCACTGTGTAGAAGTTATATTTGCCAAAACAAGTCTTTCAGAAACCCTTTTTCTGTTGGATCGAATGGCTCATTTTGGTACAAATCATGAACCTTTGAGTACCTTTTTTCAGACAATCGAGATTGTTTCCTTATTGTAGATCCCCCATGGCAAGTCTCTCCAGGAGATTGTGGATCAAACCCCACCATCATGCAGCGCCTCTCTGAGAGAAGTGGATCTGCATGACATAGTGCAAGTTTTTCATGATACTGAGATCTGGTGGTTCTATGGTCGGATGGATCCCCAACTGTGTTCCCAGCAGCTACAAGGACTTTGTGAGCCCATATTGGCCTTGGCCATGGATTGGGAGCATGTGTTGGATTTGGATCTGAATCTGAATCTCCTTGAACTTTATTCTCAACATCAAGATCTTGATCCTCATCTTCATTAGAAGAGGTATCACTCTGATCTTCATCATATTCCGATGGGGTAGGAAGAGAGTATGGAAAAAAATGTGAGAATTCATATGCCTTGGAGGCATGGTTTGCAAACCCTTTCGCTATAATCTTCCCAGTGGATATCTCTGCAATCTCAACTGTGTCAGGACCAAAGACCACTTTCTTCGGTGAACCTGTGTGAGTCATATGATATACAGACAACAAATTTGTTGACAAAGAAGGCACAAATAGAACATTCTTGAACTTTCCATGCTCCATATGTAATGTTCCCTTCCCTTCAACAGAGATCTGAGGGTTGTCTCCCATGTGAATAATCAAACCATCTTTGAGATCTAGAGAAGAAAATTATTCTCTGGAGGAAAGCATGTGGTTGGAGTCTCCTGAATCTATTAGGAGGGCACAAAAACTTTGAATAACCTGCAAAAAACTCTCAATAAGGAGGTAGACTACTACTAAGCATTGCTTTAGGAAAGTGGGCACTTTTATCCGGATCTTTCACACCTAGCTAGACCTCATTGGATTTCTCCAATTAATTCAATGCAATGGCACCAGGATTTGCTTTGGAAATCCAGAGGCTTCTGGTGCACTACCAAAAGCAGTTGTTCAACCTATTCTCAAATGGCTCTGATACCATGTAAAATTCTAAGTCACAACAGATCTAAAGAGCTGAGGATACCTCACAAAGAAAGAATGAGCAGAAAAATGAAGAAGAGTGAATACTGTAGTAAAAAAGAGAAGAAGAAGAAGAATGCAGCAGAACTCAAATAGGAGCAGAATAATATCACATGTTCCAATTATCAGTATAATAAACAATGATGTTACAATGGAGAGAATTCGAATCATGTAGGAGAATTCAAACCTCGGTTGGTCTAGCATAGGGATTATCACCACTGGAGTGCTCCAAAAGACTCAAAGTCAACTGAACTAAAACTAAACTCAGCTAACTGAAGTTACAATCAGTTAACTGACTAAGGAGGGCGCAATAGTGAGTCTGTCATGCATGCCAGTCAGAAAAGTGTGCATGAGACCACAATCAGTGGCATCCGGAGCTCTAACCCCCCACAAGAGTCAAATAACTCGGGTGGACTACACTGGAACACTCAGTAGGTTCCTATAAAATAGGGAACTGACTGAAGTGGTCATAAAATAATGCATGAAGGGCTCAGAAGGTGGTAGATGGATCCTGGATGACATCTGCACACCACTAGGGGGGAAATGACAACATCAACAGCTAGGAAAAATAAATAATGCTAGGTAGGACAAGGATGGAGTATTGAAATATCCTAACATTACATTTGATCATCAATTGATCCACATCATCACCATCATCATTTCATGTAACAATCTAATTCATCACAAGTACACATGACATATAATAATTCAATCGATCACATCATAAGATGGTATCCACGTACCACATCATATATTTCACATTTTATCAATACAAACATTTAAACACATACTGTCATCATAAAAGAATGGAATCTCATGATAATCACAACTTAGTGACCGCATAAACATAGTAACATCATAATCATAGTGCCATCATAGCATAGTATCAATGTATACTCGAGTCCATCATGTCGTAAATAAATTTTACTCAGTCGAGCTGAGTCCAAAAGATAATGAGTGAATAAAGTGTAGTAGGTCTAACTGTTAAATATGCCTATTCAAGATATGAGGCGTTACAATTATGCTAAACAAGTAAAAACTTAACAAGATTTAGATCTACATTAAGCAAAATACTATATGGAAAAATAAGAAATATAGATGCCACATATCAAGAGATTAGAGTATTCCAACAACAAATAACAAATATATCTAAGAAGATGGGATAGGGATCTCATGCTCCTTGAAGAAAATAGCATGAGATCCATAATCTCCTTGAGTATCTTGGCCTCTCTTATCGAGTATTCACTAATAAACATTGATTATCAACAAACTAAAGGTGAGAAATGAGTTCAACATACGGAGCAAGTTTGATGCGTCAAAGCATACCTTACGCTTTTGTTGCATTTAATGAGTGTCCCAAATCTTCAACCATCATAATGAAAAGATAGGGAGAAAGAGGGTTGTCTTGGTAAATTTATTTGATTGGATTAAAAAGAGTGGATGGAGGCCCATTCACTAGGATATAATAGAAAGTGAAGATACATAAATCTCATCAAAAAAATCCAACTATCATCAAATCTAAAAGTCTTTAGAGCCTTTTGAATGTTTGTCCAATTTAACCAATCACAGGGTTTAAACATATCTAGTTTGATCAATGTTCCAAAATTTTCCCTTTACTGCAAAGAATTAATGGTTTCTTGGAGCACAATCACACCATGTAGAACTTGTCATTCTTTGACAAACCCTCCATACTCCTGGAAAATGACTTTATCTAGTAGGGGTTTCAATCTATTGGAAATTACCTTTGCGGTATTATTGTACGTGGTTTTGCATAAGGATATTGGGTGAAATTTATTAGCTTATATGGTGTTCTCCTCCTATGGGATGAGAGAAATGAAAGTGGCATTCAAGGCTCATAATGCGGTGCCTCGTATTTGATTCCTCCAACTCTTGTCGTATGTTCTCTCCTACCATACTCCAACATTCTTTGATATAATTTGAGGGAAATCCATCAATCCATTAGGCCTTGCCCATATCCAAAACAAAAGCAACCTATCTTAGATCCTCTTTAAATACCTCTTGGATTAGGGCATGACCTTAATATTGTGTTATTGACATTGGGATATTCCCACATATCTATTAGATAATTGATTATATATCCTTTGATTGATATAACTTATTTTTAAATAAGCTTAAGAGTTACTCCTCAATTCCATGGGAAGATTCTACCACCTCTCTATATTCCACTCACATTGTGGTTATATAATTGATGCATCTATCCCTCATGGTAACTTGGTGAAAGAACTTTGTATTTTGATCCCCACCCTTTAGCAACCGAACACATTTATATTTCCCAAAGGTCTCGTTAAGGTGGTCTTGTTCATCAATTTGTTGTAGTAATGGCCTCTCTTGAACCTCCAATTCCAATGACATACCATTCTTTGTGATTTTATCTTATTGAATTTTCACACCTTTACTAGTCGATGTTTTTTGGAAAAATTGACATTTCCAAATATTGTTTTGTTTGAGTCTTTGAATTGTGCTTTAAGGCGTTCAAATCTTGTTATGCCTCATACATTTTGAATTTCACTTGAGATGTGGATGTGGACCACCACCTTTAGATACTAGATTTAAAGTTAGGGTGTGATAACCACATTTTTCTCAAATTGAAAAGGGATATTTTTAGGTTTTCCCTAACATGACAATTGAAGAAGTATTGAATAATGATCCAAACTAGCACTTGATAAGGTGAACGTATATACCTAGGTGTCATCATTGAAAAACAATTTATTGCAAATAAATATGTCAAGTTGCTCAAATATAAGCTTGTTATTACCTTTCCTATTATTCTCAAGGAATATTCCATTATTTGGTAGTATGTTGACCAAACGCATCTCCTTAATCAAATCTCAAAGATGAGTGCCTACAACATCAATCCTCCTCATAACGATGTTTCTTCCAGATAGGGATGCCACTGTGTTAAAATTCCCTCCTCTAATCCATTGTTGTCCCTTCCTTTCTTATCCAATGGATCTTAGACTTCCCCAATAAATACACTTTTTGTGTGGGTTTGTGGATGAATTCAAGTTGACTACATTGTCTTTCATGTTGCCAGTAAGGTGTTTGAAGCAATACACAATCCACCATTTATTACTTTCCCTTTTTATGATTCTATGGAATTCTGATTCCATGTAGTTATTGAGTTCCTAAATAATCTCCTTGATAGGGTTCTACCTTAACCCCTTTATATTATCAATGTATAAGGCCATAAGGTCCATTAGATAGTTAGTGGATAGTTATTAATGAAAAAGGGCCTCTTTATTAAATAAATCCCCCTAGGTGGTTGACCTTCATTAATAGTGGGACCATAAGTAGTTAGGATTTTGGCTATTTAAACAATATACATAGAGTAGTAAGGTATGTAATGTGGAGTCAAGAATTGTCATTGTATTTGGAACTTTCCTCTTGGATATTGTCCCCTTGAAGAGAAAAGTGAACATAGGTATGTATTTGATATATTCTCTCTTGTAATTTTTCTACCTTTTCTACAAATTTTTGGGTTTAATCATATTACAAGTGGCACTGGAGCTCTTTCTTGGGACAAAAGGGAATAATTTCTAGGGTTTGGATCTTTCAAACGAATTATCTTGGCATTTTCACTCTATTTTTTTATGTGTTATTTCAGGGCCTAAAACTCACATGGTACATCAAAGACATGAGGAGGTAACTTGAATCTAATTTTCAACTTCTGGGTCGATATACTTTTGGATATATACTCAGTTAAAGTTAAGGGAATTTTCTCTAGGGTTTGGCTCTTTCAAATGAGTCATTTTGGAATTTTATCTCCATTTTTTTGTGACACCTCAGGGTCCAAAACTCATAGGGTACATAAAGGACATAGGGAAGTAACTTGTTTCCAAGTTTCAACTTCTAGGTCACTACTGTTTCAGAGATACACTCGATGCAGGTTAGGCAATTTGCATCGCCCAAAAACTAGTCTTAAGTAGGTGTTCTGAGTAAAACTGTTATATCTGAAGTTTTAAAAACTCAAATTGAGTGCCACCAGTTGTATTGAAAAGAAGATAGACTAGAGTACTTGTGGAAAGAATTTCATATTTGGAACAAATAAAAATGGATTCATGGTAGGCTGTACAAGTTGGCCCTTTCAAGAAATCCAAAACCAACAAGTCTTGAGAAAATTAGCCTAATTTTTGTTTGGCACATCAAAATTAAGTGAAAAATGTGGAATTACAAACTAGACATATCAGGATAGTGAAGAAAAAAAAATTATTTAGAAGTGCAGAAATTTCAACGTTGTAGAAACCTCATCCTTGAGACCTGACAAATTCCACCCACAGTGGAACCCTATAAACCACCTCACACGAACACCCTAAACAATATGACCAACCATTTTACTGCCGGTAGGTTGGACAAAATGGAATCTCTATATACAAATCTTAATGAACAGATTCAACACATTCAACAAACCATCAATAATTGAGATCAGACATGGGAAAATAAGTTAGATACAAATAGACCACTGGGAAAAGAAGTTGACAGTTAGTGCTATACATGCAGAAGAACATGGGAATGCACAACATAGTGAGCCACACCATGAGAAATTTCTCAGTTAGGACTACTTAACCAGCATCAACCTCTTTTTGGTCCTCATAGTGAGAAACTACATTCTATGGATACTAACACCTGGAATCGTTTTCCTAAGGTAGACTTAAACAAGTTTGATGGTTCTAACCCATCAGGATGGGTTACTCAATTAGAACATTACTTTGTCCTTCATTGCATTACCAATGGCATGATGGAACTTAAGGTGGGTGTATTGTATTTGGATTTGGAACGATGGAAATGGTGGGAGTGGCATAAAAAGGCCTACGGGCGTTGCATTGCTCTGAGTCTATTTGTCAAATTTCTCCATGATCGTTATGAGCGAGATCCTCACTATTTGGAGTGACTTACCAAGTTAAGCCAAATAAGCTCAGTCATAGAATTGATCTCAACCTTTGAGCAATTATCCATTCGTACATAGAACTTAACATATTATTTCTATAAATAATGTTTCATTAGTGGCATCAAGGAGGCAATTAAAGCACAAGTTAGAATGCAACATCTCGCTACCTAGTTGAAGGCATCATAGAGAAATATGGAAGCAGAGAATTGACAAATGCACAAAACAACAAACCCTCTTTCATTCCCTCTCACGTCGTACACAAGTCAAATTCTCAAGCACAATTCCTTCTCCTCCTTGGAAATTAAAAAAGTTGTCTCCATCAGAAATGGAAGACCGACAAAGACATGGACTTTGCTATAATTGTGATGAAAAGTATGCTCTAGGCCATAAATGTAAACAACAAAAGTTCTTCCACATTGATGTGACAACTCCTACCAATTCTAAAGACATCATTATGGGAGATACCCCTAAGTTCAAGTATATTGAAGAAACTCCTCCCATGCAAGAAGAGTGAAAACTAAAGTCTATCAAGAAGAACCACTCATCTCTCTTCATGCTTTATCCGATATTTCAACCCCACAAACCTTGAAACTTTAGGGTTACATGAGAATCACAAAGTGGTAGTCTTAGTTGATAGTGGTAGCACCCACAACTTTATTCACCAACGATTGGCTAAGGAACTCCATTGGTATGTCCACTTGATTCCCAGCTTTCAAATTATGATAGCTAAAATATAAAACTCCAATTGGGTGATTATCATCTCAAAACTCATATGTTGGCCATAGATATGGGTGGTTGTGATATAGTTTTGGGGGCAAAATGGCTATGCACATTGGGTCCAGTTACCATGGAATTCAAGGAATTATACTTGAGTTTTACTCAATACTCTCATACTCACACCCTTAAAGGGATCCAAGCAAGCTCCCCTGAAATCAAAGTTCCCATTGGATGAAAAAATTATTGAAGAAAAGTCACTCTGGAATTATTGCTCACTTCCGTGCCATCCAAGCTCTAGATAACACCACACCTGAAATCCATCCTACGTGCAGAAGGTTTTGGACAAACATCAACAAGTCTTTGAGACACCAAATCGTTTACCCCCATTTAGAGGAGAGCATGCTTATGGTATTCCCTTGATTCTGGGCATTCAACCACTAAATGTACGACTATATAGGCATCCATTTGCACACAAAAAATGAATTTGAAAAAATAATTTAGGAGATACTAGAGGCAGGATTCATATGTCCCAACTGTGATAATCTGCAGGGATCTAGCAACTGTAACAAAATCACAATCTAACTCTCAAGATTATTTGCAAAAAAGAAGAAGCATGCATTCAATCATCACTCACAAACACAGAATAATGGACAATGTCAATTTCATACAATGAATAATGAATGTAGAGAATGTGTTACAATAATCAATGATGAGGCATCATATAGGATTCGAATTAGCCAAGTAGGGCATTTTAATTATGAGCTCAAAGTCTAGCATGAATAACTACGGATACATCAACTAGTCAGCAGTATCAGTCATGAGTGGTAAGAGTCATTCAAGTGTGTCTAACTGATTCTAATAGAACTAACTATCCATAAATCAAGGAATGGAGAATCTAAGTGGAGTGCATGAGGCTGTCTAACTCAAAGTCTAGCTTGGATAACAATGGAGACATCATCCAGTCAATAGTATCAGTCACAAATGGTAATAGTCAGTCAAGTGTGTCTAACTGAGTCTAACAAAACCATCTAGTCATAAATCAAGGAATGGAGACTCCAAGGGGGGCGCATGAGGCTGTCAAATAGTCAAGTAGAACTCCAAAACTAGCTAAATAGGAGCTACAAGCAGTCAGTATGAGCAATCAATGGAAGAACTTCTCAATCAAAGCACTAACTGAATGACAACTCTCGGTAGGTGAGATAAGGCACCCTAACTGAGTGATAACTGATGGTAGGTGAGTAAGAGCGCTCTAACTGATAGTGGTAGGTGAGAAAGGCACACTTGCTAAGCAGATAAGTCAACGAGGGTGCATTAGGTAGGTAGGAGGCCAAATGAGGGCTAAAGACAGGCTTTGGAGAGCTAGAAACAAGCTCTAGGTGCTGGGGAGACAACCATGATGATGACTAGATGCATGCAATTTTGCATGAAAATACATGCAGCATGCAAAATACAAAAATGATGGTGTGAATATTCCAACACCAACACTAGCCCATATTCATCCTAGTGGTCATGGTTTTAAAGAAAGAAGGTGATTGGTGCATGAGTCCTGATTTTTAGTGCCCTTAATAAGTTGTCTATCAAAGATAAATGTATCATCCCAGTCATTGATCATCTTTTGGGTTAGCTCCATGGGGCTAAATTTTTCACCAAACTTGACCTTTGTTCATGATACCATCAAATCAGGATGAAAGAGGTTGACATTCCAAAGACAACTTTCTGCATACATGAAGGCCATTAAGAGTAATTAATAACTCCCTTTGAACTTTTTAATGCCCCCTCTACTTTTCAAAGCCTCATGAATAAAGTTTCGAGGCCATATTTTTGTGATTTTGTGCTAGTTTTCTTTGATGACATTTTGATTTACAGTGAAACTTGGATGCCCATGTACACCATGTTGATAAAGCCTTGCAACTCCTTCTGGACCATCAATTATTCATCAAATACTCCAAATTAATGTACTTTTGGGTTCTCAGAGGTCAAATACTTGGGTCACATTGTTGGATAAGATGGGGTGAAAGTGGACCCCAAGAAGATTGCAGCAATGCAAGAATGGCCCCACCCTAAAACCTTAAAAATCTTACATGGATTTTTAGGCCTTACCAAATACTATAGGAAGTTTGTGAAGAACTATGGTAAAATTGAAACCCCATTGAAAACCTCGCTCAAGAAAAATGCCTTTGCATGAAATCAAGTGGCATAACAAGTATTCTTAGTTCTAAAGCAAGCCATGTGTACCACACCAGTCTTAGTTGTGCATGATTTTACTAAGAATTTTGTATTGAAATGTAATGCCTCCAGAAAAGGCTTGGGTGTTGTTTTTATGCAAGAAGGAAGACCCTTAGCATTCACAAGTAAGCAATTGTATGACAAGAACTTGGGGAATTATACCTATGAGAAAGAAATGATGGTCATGCTACATACAATTGACACATGGTGACCATATCTCACAGGGAAACGCTTCCAGATCAAGACATATCACTATAGCCTAAATTATTATTTGGAGCAAAGGTCCCCATCCCCATAATAACATAAACAGATCCCTAACAATGTTGTGGTAGATGCCTTGTCGAGGAAATAGGAGGAAGAGGGATCACTCTTTACCTTATCCTTTCTGGTACCTAAATGGTTAAAGGAAGCACAACAAGAATGACTGGCATATGCTACTACATCTCAACTTGTCAAGCGCCTCCATGAGGATCCCAACCCTCCCTAGTGTTACACTTGGTAGTAAGGTACATTGCGATATAAAGGTTGTCCTTTTATGGTACCAAAATCTACCTTAAAACATATAATATTAACAGAGTTGATTTCATCTCCTCTCGTAGGTCACTCGAGATTTTAGAAAACTTATGCACGCACGAGGTGCTCATTCTTTTGGGAAGGCATGAAAAAGGAAATCCTTACTTTTGTAGCAGAATATGACACTTTCCAAAGGAACAAGGGTAAGATAGTAAAGACTCGTGGGGCATTGCAACCATTACCAATCCTTGCCACTATTTGGATTGACATTTCCATGGATTTTATTATTGGTCTTCTGAAAGTAGGTAACAAATAAGTCATCATGGTGGTAGTTTATCAACTTTCCAAATATGCTCATTTTTGTGCTCTCCAACATCCATTTACCCCGATAATGGTTGCCTAAATTTTTTTGACCAAATTTCCAAACTCCATGGCATGCCTACCTCCATTGTGTTAGGTGGTGATCCCACATTCACCAACAAATTTTGGCAATAACTATTTAAAATATAGGGCACCCAATTGCAAATGAGAACCTCTTATCATCCTTAAACATATGGCCAGACATAAGCAGTCAACACGTGTCTTGGAACCTATTTGAGATGTTTTGCATCTGAAGAGCAACATCAGTGGGCACAGTGGTTACCTTTTTAAGAATGGTGGTATAATGCCACTTATCACAAGGCTAAAAAAATGACACCATATGCAACAGTATATGGCCAACAACCACCCTATGTGGTTTCTTATATGCTAGGTACTTCCAAAGTAAATGCAGTTGATAGTCTACTTCATAATTGCGATGTCACTCTTTCAACACTAAAGGAAAAATTAACAATGGCTCAAAACCACATGAAGCAACAAGCAAACCAACACCACTAAGAGCGTTCATTTGTACAAGATGACCAGGTGTTCCTTCGGCTCCAACCTTATAAGCACAACTCTCTCAAAGTTGAAGGCAATCAGAAGCTTGCACCAAAGTTTTATGGCCACTAGTACAATATGAGAAATAAGTGACCAAAAAATGACCAAAATTCGCATATAAATGACCACTTTTGATTTGGCGATCACTGGTGGCTAATTTTCGGTCTCTTATCACGCGACCAAAAATGTGGTCATATTTAGTTTGGTCATTTATAGGTTCTCTTTATGGTCATATATTTGGTCATTAATCTGGTCGTATATTTGGTCATTAATCTGGTCATATATTTGGTCCTTAATTTGGTCATAGTTTTGGTCATTAATTGTCACAATTAATGACCAAATTAGTGACCAAAAATATGGCCAAATTAATGACCACAGACAGGCTATAACTGACCAAACTAAAAGCGACCACATTTTTTGTCACGTGATAAGAGACCGAAAATTATCCACCAAAACTGTCATGTGGTCGTTTATATGTGAATTGTGGTCATTGTTTTGGTCACTTATATCTCATTTTTTGGTCACTAATTTAGCCTTTTTTAGCCATTTTATATGAAAATATTCACTGATTCCTATAGATAGGGTATGGAGGAATCGAACCACCAATATCCTGCCTGTAAGGCAGGTGCTCTTCCATTGAGCTAGTACCCTTGAAGTCCTATAATGTATTAAATTGTGTGGAATGCATGAACTATAAACCTTGGAGTTCCTAGTAACTCAAATGATTCCAAGAAGAGTTGATTTCTACAAACAAGTGTTAAAATATCACAATTGATTATAACCTTGATTATGAACTTGTTATAACTTAGTATTCCAATAGACAAGTAAAATATTATCAAAATCATTTTTACTCATAAAAGCATAAAAATTTGAGGCATTGTTGGATGAACTAGTTTACAGGAAGATCCTTTGTAGAATAATATCACTTTAATATGAAAGTTACAGCAAAGTCAGAGAGTTTCTCTATAACTAAGATAACAAATGGTATGCCTTTATTAATCATGTAGTTTCAATGAAGTGCTTGTGGTTTTTATTCCTTTACTCACTATACTTAGAGCATTGTCTTTCTCATTTTATTTTTTAAAGAGAATTTTGTATTGAAAATAGCTTTCAATATAGAACTTCACCAAAACTACAAGGTTGTTTTACAATTATCAATAAAATTCCATGTTTCCCCCTCAAATTGCATGGGTGTCCACTTGTGATCATCCCAATTTCAGTGGGGTAACATCTGTATGATGGATTTGGATGATCGTGTTTATGCTTCTGCAAATGGATTCTCATGACACATGTAATGTCTCAACTATGGGGTTTGATTTATTCTTGTGACATAATATCATAGCATGCTTGGATTGAGATCCTATGAGGGTTTAGGATTTTGGTTTAAGGGAAAAAATGAGGCTAGGACATTCATCTAACCTTTTCATGAAAAATCTGGTCTAAATCTAGGTAGACCTATAACAATTATCCATCATATTGCCACCCTAGAAGTTGAGGATATGAACAACATTTTAGATTTATCGTACATGGGGTCATCATACCACTGAAAATTGTAACATACAACCCTACCCCTAACCTTCTTACAATTGTAAACATCATTGTTTACAAATATGGGCATATTCTGAGCAACAAATATAATGGTTTCTTGTAGCAACAACCTTAAAACTAAGTTTTCTAAGTGTTAAATACTTCAAAGAGTAGTATACTCCAGTTTGTAGCAGAACTAGCAGGTCTATATGTCACCGCCTTTTCTTGGGATCCCCTTCATCATGTTACAACATACTTTTGTGGAATGACCTTTAGATGTAGCCCTCCATCTTTGGGTGATGATTACAATGGACAAAGAATCGTGTGTATCAGTTGAGGGCCCAGTCACTAGAGGTGTCCTTGGATTCCTCTTAGGGAACTTTTGCATGTCATTTTGTGTCTTTTACAGCTCTCTTAGAATTTCGGTGTAATGTTCAGCCCCTTTGAGCCTTATGACCAATTAGAAGAGGTTTTATGCCATTGGGATGGGTCGTCCTCCTTGGTATCTGATTTGACATGATTTAGAGCATGTCATCGCTCTCTTGAGGCCCTTTCTACATGGTTATTACAGGTTTTAAGGAGGTTGTCACCTACGGAATAATCAATACCGAGCAATCTTTTT
The DNA here is from genome assembly GCA_027924585.1 of Larix kaempferi. Taxonomy (NCBI): domain Eukaryota; kingdom Viridiplantae; phylum Streptophyta; class Pinopsida; order Pinales; family Pinaceae; genus Larix; species Larix kaempferi. The sequence continues at coordinate 12,772,224 of BSBM01000435.1, read as the reverse complement.
CCTGTGGCACACCAATACCTCCATGACTATTGATCAACTTGTTCCAATCTGTCCAGTCATCCACAAATTATTTCCACTCAAATCCAAAAGGATTAAATAGGAAAGGTGCAAATAGTCATGTCCTAACCTAGAAAAAGTGATTAACAGATAGGAAACAATGTTATGATATGGTTGGCCATAGACATTGTACACAATCAAGAGCAACATCAACTTGAGTCCTTTGATCAAGTACTGTGTGACTAGAAGTGGTATTTATATGCAAACTTAGCATGAGAGAAAACTAAACCATGCCTAGTAGCTCTGTATTTTTCTCCACCATGAAGTAATGTCCAACCATTATAATGTGTCTTTGTCCCAAGAGAGAAAGTAAAGAAAAATGAGGCCAGTTGCAACTGCATGACCCACAAAATCACTTAAGGCTATGTGGGATCCTCATTCTATGCCAATATCCATCACCATAGGTAAGGACATTAATAGACCAAGATGGACAAATGATTGAGAAGCAAGGGCTACTTCGAAAGATTCCCATGCCAATTATTTTGACACTATAAAGTTTTTTTTTTTGTATAACATTCCTACATTTTTTATATCATGGATATGTTTTTTATTCCTATATCTCTGAAAGAAAGCACCATGTACATTTTACATTAAACTATCATAACATAGTTATTACCTTAGTATCTATACTCAAAAAAGGAAGAAAGAAACATTAAACTGCATATCTTTTGTATTGGGTGCTCCTCTAAGCAGATTGACTTGAGGTTTACATGATTCTATACTTTTTCAAGTGTGGCAGGTGATGAGATATATTCTTTAGTGAGGATGGGGTTAATCTCTGAATGAAGCACACACCTTGGAGATCAATATTGACCATCTTACATAAACTTGTTTTGATGCTCTAATTGAAGTCTTTTATTTGATAAATTGATCAAAAGTAGATGCAATTGATGCAATTGGGTTACTCAAGCCATGGGGTCCATAGATGCAATTGATGTATTTGCAAAAATCCATAGGAATTGCAAATAAAATATGAGTGAAATTGAATATACAGAATTCAGATATTTAAATATTACTAGTTAGCCAAGAACACGCATTAATGAACATATAAGCCATGTAAAATATCCTAAAGCAGATCTAGCACTAAGACACCAAATGTAATATTTGACAAGTACATAAGCTAAAGACTTCTTAAAAAAAAACCTAAGTATCTCTAAATAATTCCAAAACCAAACCATATCCACAAATATAAACATACCATGACATGACAAGGAGACACGGTTGCAAAGAGTTTCCAATCTAAGTTTTCTCCAATAGGAGAGTGTACAAATGTAGCCGCAAGTGCATATTCCTTCTCTTCACTCCCGACACTGTGGGGAAAAATCATGCATACTGAGAATCAGTAAATAATTGATGTTTTCAACATGAAGTATTCAAGGATGAAGGTAAGCTAAATGTTGAGATCAACTCAAAGGGAATGAAAAGATGACCTATATAAGGGACCTGTATATGAGCAGAAACACCATATAACTTCAGTTTTGTATCACAGGAAGTGCTCTTGGGATAACTTCTAAGACCAACATGAAGACTCTCAAGCTTCCCACGGATGATTTCCAATTTTTGGTTGTTTACAATTCGAGCTGCACTTTTCCCAACAGTATCATCCAAGGAGTATTGTAGCATGTCTGGAGGATCCTTATCATAAAGCACAAAGAATTTCTTAGCAGAATTGTATCTTAAAAGTTCATTAAGCTTCTTCCACTCCTCTTTTGTCAACTGTCCTAGATGTGGCATATATGTGACCCCTTCTGAATATTCATAAGCATTATATGGGTTTGAGTCTGATGTTGTTGACCGCCTGTAAAATATAGTATTTTGTTTATAAACATAGCAGTTCTATTAGAATAAATATTATTAGGAAACAATATCGCAAATAACTAAGATCAAATCTCTTGCATATTAATTTGAAACTAGGTGCACCAATCAAACATCAACAAACCATCCAAAAGACCACCAACTAGATTTCCTTGCACATGCCCTCTCTAAGACCATTTCCTTTGATCTTGCACTCTCAACTCTAGCATGAGCAAGTAGCCTACATATAACAACCAGGGAACCAACAAATGTTAGTCACTAAGAGAATCTTTATCTGCAAATTAGCAATACCTTTCCACAAACATTTCACTCCACTGCACAATAGGCTACAAAAAATGTGTAAAAAAACATAAACATTTATACAGGTAAAAACAATATGCCCACCTCCATAGAAGGATAACCTTTGCATCTAGCTCCTCCTCAATTTATCTGATTTATTTGTTCTCTAGTATGGGTATTTGTTGCAAATACACTGCATAAAGATGAACATACTTCCTACGAAGTTGACACGGACTAGAAACATGTTCCCATGATAGATGATGCCTAAGCAACTCAAGTACAATAAAAGACGTTGAGAGTGTTGCCACAAAACAACCTTCAAACTAAAACTTGAAAAGAATATTGAACCCTAACCAGACATGAAATCCATAATATGAAAGGCATCTCCAAAATTCAGCAAATTTTGCCTCAGATTCTCCTTAAGTTTCAATTATTTTATGAATGGCCAATTATTTTATTGACCTCAAAAAATGGGAATAGCTTTACCTTCTCATTAAACCATCACAACTCAGCCCCGATGCTATTGATGCACATAAATAACAATGCATAGCATAAACTGAAACTTAAACTGAAGCATTAACAATATAGCAGAATAAAACATAAGCTACTAATCACAAAAACAAAAGCTTTTTCCAACAAAGCCTTCCTTTCGGTGTATACTCAGATCAATCTTCAAGATCAGATATCAACCCTCATGGCAGATCAATCATGGGACAACATCACATACGAGAGAGAGTGACTGCAGAGAAGGACATATGGCCAATGCAGAAGGGACGTGTACAGGAGATGAGGACGGTTGGAGAAAGATCAAGCCCTAGCTATCAACAAACCCCATCAAGAGACTCGACAAGTCCTATGGACTTGATCTCTAAGGAATGCTAGGTCTCTGGGAAAAACCCTAGTTGGATAAACCCCTTCAAACACAAATAGAACTGTAGCATAAAATTAAAGATTGGATCACACGTGAGAAGGAAAAGACTCATCCCACAGTTAGATAACCCCAAAATAAGAACACTAAGGTATGGATAGAGTCGTTGAAAGGAAGAGAAGCCAAAATAAGTGAACACTCAAGCTGGAATGACTTGCAAACCCAAAACATTCACCCACACAAGTATATAGTAAAACCCCATATCAGTGCGTCAAGTGCATAGTAGAATATCTCATAAAAAAATCTATCAAGTGAAGGCTAGGGTGCTCTTTTATAACTTGACAATGGCTTTCTAGAAGGTCCCCCTCCTAATTTCTCATTGACCCCTTAGGACCCTTTCCCTTTACTAGACGCTACAACTTAAGGATAGGACGACACAACAACAAGACAAATCGTTAGGGGATTCTCGGGGGAGTTGTCTAAAAGCTCGACGATTTGGACCAAATGACCATTTTTCAATGGAATCCGACATTTTGTACTCTGCAAAATCTGTATTTAGCAATGTTTCCGTCGTCATTTTGATGGTAAAAATGGATTCAACACCCTTAAAAAACCCTTGGCACCCAAAAAATTCATAAATTGACAGTTGTAACATGGATTTTGAAAAATTCTGATCAGATTTTTACAAAATCTTGCCGAGTAAACATGTATATTCCAGCCCATATTGTCGAATTTTTAGACTACTTCCTTTTAGGGAGGGCATTGCACAAATAACACATCATTTAGCTTTCTTGCAGGTTAGGGAGGCTGCAAAAGTCACCACAAGTCATCACAAGGACATGCACATAAGTTCTATGACTCTCTCTATAGGTATGTTTTCCATATGAATAATCAAGGAGCATGTCATCAGTGTATACATATTGGAAGGCTTTGTCATAAGTGCTTGGTACTTTTTCCATAGCACTGTACCGCTTGGTCCTAGACCATGAACCCCATGAGTGAGCTGTGGGCTCTAGATCACTGCTAGGGACCAAATCGTGAACAATCATAAGTATTGAAACAATAAGGATTCAATAGCATCTGTTAATTGAGCAATCGTGCAATAACATGACATAAAACATTTTAGGAAAAAATATGATTGTCAAGCCACATCCAACACTGACTACATTCAATTTTATTATTTTCTTGACTTGTATGATTTTCACAGCAAAACGGGCTAGTTCAATATTTCCACAACTAACAATTCAAATGAATTTAATTTCAATAACGTTCCTGAATGAAAATCACACACTTATCTTCACAGAGAGTTATGTTACTACTTTATGCTAGCTGGGTATTTGGATTCTAAATATGTGCGCGTAGTACCTTAGACCATGTTTGTTATCGATTCCCGGGAAATCTACATTGGAACGTGCTTCATTGCAGTGTAAGTGTTCAGAACATGAGATTTCATTGAAGTCTAACTGTGAAGGGCAGACAAAAAGAACTAAACTATCTCACTCAAGGACAGAAACTGGTTTTGATCCTCTAATTGAAGTCTTTTATTTGATTAAATTGATCAAAGGTAGATGCAATTGATGCAACTGGGTTACTCAAGCCATGGGGTCCATAGATGCAATTGATGTATTTGCAAAAATCCATAGGAATTGCAAATAAAATATGAGTGAAATTGAATAGACAGAATTTAGCTATTTAAATATTACTAGTTAGCCAAGAACACACATTAATGAACATATAAGCCATGTAAAATATCCTGAAGCAGATCTAGCACTAAGACACCAGATGTAATATTTGACAATTAAATACATAAGCTAAAGACTTCTTAAAAAGAAAACCTAAGTATCTCTAAATACTTATGAAACCAAACCATATCCACAAATATAAACATACCGTGACATGACAAGGAGACACGGTTGCAGAGAGTTTCCAATCTAATTTTTCTCCTATAGGAGAGTGTACAAATGTAGCCACAAGTGCATGTTCCTTCTCTTCACTACCGACACTGTGGGGAAAAATCATGCATACTGAGAATCAGTAAATATTTGATGTTTTCAACATGAAGTATTCGGGGATGAAGGTAAGCTAAATGTTGAGATCAACTCAAAGGGAAGGAAAATATGACATGTATAAGGGATCCTTCAAGAGAAGAAACACCATATAACTTCAGTTTTGTATCATAATAAGTGCTCTTTGGATAACTTCTAAGACCAACATGAAGACTCTCAAGCTTCCCACAGATGATTTCTAATTTTTGGTTGTTTACAATTTGAGTTGCACTTTTCCCAACAGTAGAATCCAAGGTGTACTGTAGCATGTCTGGAGGCTCCTTATCAGAAAGCACAAATAAGTTCTTTGCAGAAATGTAGCTTAAAAGTTCATTAAGCTTCTTCCACTCCTCTTTTGTCAACTGTCCTGGATGTGGCATGTCAGTGACCCCTTCTGAATATTCATAAGCATTATATGGGTTTGAGTCAAATGTTGTTGACCACCTGTAAAATAGAGTATTTTTTTTATAAACATAGCAGTTCTATTAGAAGAAATATTATTAGGAAATAATCTCACAAATAACTAAGATCAAATCTCTTGCATATTAATTTGAAACTAGGTGCACCAATCAAACATCAACAAACCATCCAAAAGACCACCAACTAGATTTTTTTTCACATGCCCTCTTTAAGGCCATTTCCTTTGATCTTGCACTCTCAACTCTGGCATGAGCAAGTAGCATACATATAAAAACCAGGGAACCAACAAATGTTAGTCACTATGAGAATCTTTATCTGCAAATTAACAATACCTTTCCACAACCATTTCACTCCAGTGCACAACGGGCCTCAAAAAATGTGTAAAAAACATAAACATTTATACAAGTAAAAACAATATGCCCACCTCCATAGAAGGATAACCTTTCCATCTAGCTCCTCCTCAATTTCTTTGATTTATTTGTTCTCCTGTCTGGGCATTTGTTGCAAATACACTCCATAAAGATGAGCATACTTCCTACGAAGTTGACACAGACTAGAAACATTTTCCCATGACAGATGGTGCTTGAGCAACTCAAGTACAATAAAAGACGTTGAGAGTGTTGCCACAAAACAACCTTCAAACTACAACTTGAAAAGAATATTGAACCCTAACCAGACATGAAATCCATAATATGAAAGGAATCTCCAAAATTCAGCAAAGTTTGCCTCAAATTCTCCTTAAGTTTCAATTATTTTATGAATGGCCAATTATTTTATTGACTTCAAAAAATGGGAATAGCTTTACCTTTTCATTAAACGATCACAACTCAGCCCCGATGTTATCTATGCACATAAATGACAATGCATAGCATAAACCGGAACTTAAACTGAAGCATGAACAATATAGTAGAATAAAACATAAGCTACTAATCACAAAAACAAAAGCCTTTTTCCAAACAAAGCCTTCCTTCTGTTGTATACTCAAATCAAGCTTCAAGATCAGATATCAAACCTCGAGGCAGATCAATCATGGGACAACATCAAATACGAGAGAGAGAGTGACTACAGAGAAGGACATATGGCTACTACAGAAGGGACGGGTATGGCTACTGTAGAAGGGACAAGTACAGGAGAGGAGGACGGATGGTTCAAGATCAAGCACTAACCATCAATAAACCCTATCAAGAGACTCAACAAGTCCTATGGACTTAATATCAAAGGAACTCTAGGTCTCTAGGAAAACCCCTAGCTGGATAAACCCCTTCAAACACAAATAGACCTGTAGCATAAAATTGAAGATTGGATCACACGTGAGAAGGAAAAGACTCATCCCAAAGTTAGATAACCCCCCAAAAAAAATGCTAAGGTATGGATAGATTCGCTGGAAGGAGGAGAATCCAAAACAAGTGAATACTCAAGATGGAATGACCTGCAAACCCAATAAAATACAATATAGTATAAATAAAATACAATATATTAATTAAAAGCTATTTATAATATTAAAATGAAATGAAATATATATAATAAAAAAATAAAATTAAAAAAAAACATTACACCATCAATTGACTTACGACCTGCCTGCATTGCAAAGCAAGGTCATTCCACCCTAGCCTTTGCCTCCGAGCGCATGTCTCAAATATGAATCATTTCCCATATCTGCATTGCAGGCCATGTATTATGGCTAAGTTATGCAAGGAATTTTTTTTGGAACCCTCGGGACTTGCATTGCAGGCCAGGTATTACAGTCGAGTTATGAAAGCAAATTGGTTTTGGAACCCTCGGGCGTCTGTGAGTTCGGAGAATTATTTGGCCAGGGTTAAGAAGATAACAATGCAATGTCCAATTTGCGACCAGGGTAAACCCTCGATTGGTGGAGTTGGTTTCCAAAGTGAAGTGACAGGACGGACGACTATGTGGACAAGACAAATCGTTAAGGGATTCTCGGGGGAGTTGTCTAAAACCTCGACGATTTGGACCAAACGACCATTTTTCAATGGAATCCGACATTTTGTATTTTGCAAAATCTGTATTTAGCAATGTTTCCATCGTCATTTTAATGGTAAAAATGGATTCAACACCCTCAAAATTCCCTGGGCACCCAAAAAATTCATAAATTGACAACTGTAACATGGATTTTGAAAAATTCTTGTCATATTTTTCCAAAATCCTGCGAAGTAAAAATGTATATTCCGGCCCAAATCATCGAATTGTTGGACTATTTCCTTCTAGGGAGGGCATTGCACAAATAACACATTTTTTGGCTTTCTTGCAGGTTAGGGAGGCTACACAAGTCACCACAAGTCATCACAAGGAGGGGCACACAAGTTCTCTGGCTCTCTCTATAGGTATGTTTTCCACATGAATAATCAAGTAGCATGTCATCAGTTTATACATATTGGAAGGATTTGTCATAAGTGCTTGGGACTTTTTCCATAGCACTATACCGCTTGGTCCCAAACCACGAACCCCAGGAGTGAGTTGGGGGCCCTAGATCACTGCTAGGGTCTTTGCATTATAGATTTAACATCATAAATATTATCAATGGTAAGTGATAACACCTCCTTAAATCACTGATATTATATCAAATTTAAATACCCTAAATTAGGGTACATTTCCACACATTTTTTTCATGCATAGAAAGGCCTTAAGAGCCATAGAAAACTCAAATGCAATTTGTCAAGAAACAGTAAAATTGCAAGCTCACAAATAAAAACACCCTCATATTTTCCTTTTCAATAATGAGACCTACAACCCAGAAATGTGTTAATATTCAATATGCTAAGATAGATAACATCAATATTACATTCCATTTCACAACAATAGCATATACAGGATCACTGAAAGAAAAACAAGCACAACATAAACACAAGAGACACAGATTTATCCTGGGAAACCCTCATAGGATAGAAAACCCAGCAAAGCTTCCTCAATATAGATGACCAGCAAATACAAAGATGTCATCCCCAAACATGAGCTCCTTCTCCTCCATAGCAGATCTCTCTCTCTCCTATGCACTGATCACAAGTGAGTGAATGAGTGTGTGAGTGTGATAAATGAGGAACACACCTCCTCTATTTATACACTACTCCGACTTAACTTATTAACTAGGTCGGCCCCAACTTTTACCACTCAGGACTTAAACACCCCATTACAACTGACACTGGGACGACCCCACTAGGGAAGTCTAATAACCTAAGTTACCACATTCCGATGGAGGAATAAACATCTCTGGATATACAATAAGGTCTTCATGGAGGAATGAAACATCTCCGGAATAACAAAGTACAAATATAATATTCTTAGAAGTTACAATATTTCAACACTCCCCCTTAACGCGGAGGATATTATAACAAAATCTGCATGAGCAAGGAGTCATCAACTACATGATACATGATACATCTATAAATCATTGGAATCTTTCTTCATACATCATCAGTAACTCAAACAGTTACTGGAACATCTTCAATACCGGAACATCAACATCTTCAGTACTGAGTCTTCATCTTCTGCAGCACTCGAACAACAACAGTGATATCATCATCTAGATCTCTCGATCAACATCATCAACATCTGGATCCTCTCGATCAACAGCATCAACATTTGGATCTCCCAATCAACAACATCAACATCTGGATCCTCTCGATCAACAGCATCAACATCTGGATCCTCTCGATCAACAGCATCAACATCTGGATCCTCTCGATCAACAGCATCAACATCTGGATCCTCTCAATCAACAGCATCAACATCTGGATCTCCCGATCAACATCATCATGTGGATCTCTCAATCAACAGCATCGTCATCTGGATCTCCCGATCAACATCATCATTTGGATCTCTCGATCAACAGCATCATCATATGGATCTCCAGATCAACAGCATCATCTGGATCTCTCAATCAACAGCATCATCATCTGGATCTCCCGATCAACAACATCATCTGGATCTCTTGATCAACAGCATCATCATCTGGATCTCCCGATCAACAGCATCATCTGGATCTCTCGATCAACAGCATCATCATCTGGATCTCCCAATCAACAGTATCATCTGGATCATCTCGATCAACAGTATCATCATAGCAGCATACTCTGCAATACACATGATCTAATTATGAGATGATCGATCCCTCTCACTTTAGGACATAGGTCCAAGGATGATACAATCATGATCCACTTACGGGATGATAAATCCCTCTCAATTTAATACACCTCTCATGTCTATGGACGATGCAGTCCAGATCTACTTACAGGATGATCAATCCTTATCGATTTAAGACACCTCTCATGTCTAGGGATGATGCAATCTCAACCACAGTACCAGTGCTTTTTCATACTGGATGTGACCTAGATCAAATCTAGGATTTATCACCACAGAGTCAATCATTTTTCATATTGGATGTGACCTAGATCAAATCTAGGATTTACCACCATAGATCCAGTCCTTTTTCATACTGGATGTGACCTAGATCAAATCTAGGATTTACCACCACAGAGCTAGTCCTTTTTCATACTGGATGTGACCTAGATCAAATCTAGGATTTATCACCACATAGCCAGTCCTTTTTCATATTGGATGTGACCTAGACCAAATCTAGGATTTATCACGTACATTTTGAACCAACTGTTCAGGGACGATGTAGTCCTATCACGTACATTTTGAACAAACCGTTCAGGGACGATGCAGTCCTATCACGTACATTTTGAACAAACCATTCAGGGACGATGCAATCCTATCATGTCCAATAGGGACCACTTCTCGGAGACATATGTCTACGGATCAATTCAGGGATGGAAGTCCGTGGATGATACAATCCCTCTCGTCCACTCGAGACCATTTCTCGAAGACATATGTCTACGGATCAATTCAGGGACCAAAGTCCAAGGATGATACAATCCCTCCTCGTCCACTTAGACAAAGTCTAAGGACCATATATCGACCTCATCGTCGAAACCAGTAACCTCATCGTTGGAACAGGTAACCTCATCATCGACACAAGTGTCCTCATCATCGATACAAGTATCCACATCATCAATACAGGTATCCTCATCATCGATACAAGTATCCTCATCATCAATACAAGTATCCACATTGATACCAATATCCAAGTATCATCATCGACCATGTCACTCCCCCTTTCGAGGAGGGTCCTTCTGAACTACACCAAGATTGTCTTGGAAATAATCAAACTTTACTCGAGACAGAGGTTTGGTCAATACATCAGCAACTTGTTCGTCAGTGCTCACATACTCGAGCTTGATAGCTTCTTTCTACACCATATCTCGTATATAAAAAAAATATCGGATCTCTATGTGCTTTGACTCATCATGGAACATTGGCTTCTCTGTCATCTTGATACAACTCTGGTTGTCACACAGGATCATAGTGGGGTCCATCTCTAAGTCAAACAGTCCTGATAACAACTTCTGAAGCCATATCGCTTCACAACTAGTAGAGCAAGCAGCTATATATTCTGCTTTGGTTGTGCTGAGAGACACACTAGACTGCTTCCTACTAAACCATGAGATCATGGCAGATCCCATACAATAGCATCCGCCCGATGTGCTCTTCCTGTCTGATACACTTCCTTCCCAATCAGCATCTGTGTAGCCATACAATCTGAAGTCATGATCTCCAAGATAACATAGACCAAAGTCTATCGTACCCTTTAGGTACCTCATCACATGCTTTGCAGCTATCAAGTGAACATGCCTAGGTTCCACTAGATACTGACTCAAGGTGTTCACAGCAAAGCATATATCTGGCCTGTTATTCATCAGATACATCAATGACCCAATATTCTGTATGTACTAAGTTACATCAAGCAATTCTGGCAATTCATCAGCCAACAACTTCAAGTTGGAATCCATGGGAGTGGTCATGTCCTTACATTCCAACATATCAAATCTTTTCAAGATTTACACAACATATTTTCTCTAGTTGAGAAAGATTCCTTTTGGGCCTTGCCATACTTCCAGACCTGGGAAGTAATGCATCAATCTGAGATCTTTCATCTCAAATTTTGTATCTATCTTCTTCTTGCTTTCCATGAACTGTTTCTCATTCCCTGTCAGAAAGAGATCATCCACATACAGTAATAGTATGACAAGTTCATCATCCATAACCTTAAGGTAAAGGTTAGGATCATCTTTACTTTTGGTAAATCCCAAGCTATCAATTCTCCCTCTGTGATTGAACATCATTCACACGCTGCATTGAGTGATCTTCTGCATATCTATCTGTGCCATCTCTCGTCAGATGGGTCTACTGATATGAGCCTCAAGATCATTCGAACTCTGTGGTGAGTTCCTTCTTACATCCATCTAAGAGAAGAATTTCATCTGTATATAGACACCATCTTCAACCTTGTAGCAAAGGTTGAAATCCGCATCACCCATGGTGATCATTAAGCTCATCAAATGACTATCGATCCTGGGTACCCATATTGAGCTTTCTTTAATTGAATCCTGGGAGTTTTCTCGATTCGCACTTCTTCTTCAATTACACCATTAAGAGAATGGTATTATCTAGCCACTTGGAGCAAACAGCTCGTCATGATCCTCTTCCTCTTTCTAAGAGAATCTTCTAGCCACGAGCCTTATATAGTATGTTTGATTTGTAAGTCTTCTTGTTGAACATCCACCACTTGTTCAGTGTTCATCATCCTTCTTTTGTAGATCACAGCACATGATCTTTCCTACAAATCAAAGTTAATTACATGATTAGTAATACTTCATAATCATCAAATCAAGTTGACATGATAACCTATTATGCATACAGATATGATTCACATAGTTATGCAACTATATTGACCAATACTTTGGCACAACACTTTTCCATATCCTGTATTCATATAGTGGTTATCTAGATGCCTTCCATCTCTACCAGAACATATTATCAAGAGCGTGCATAGCTCTCATCATGTCAGCAAAGAGGTTTCATTCTAGATAAACAACAATGGAAGGTTTGTCCAACTTACCCATCATATGCATATTAGTAGTATATTGTTCAATGCTATATGAATGCTTACACTATGCATGATATATTCTAGGAATGCAAATATGCATACAACTATTACGAGCAATATCATTAACTATTCAGAGATTCAAATAACAACTCAAATACTTATCTTTTATGTTTGTGCGGTTGCCTCCCGCTTGATCTCTATTTTATGATAGCATCATTATATGTCTTTGAACTTCTATCCATTCTATACCACTATGCATGCTTAAGTGTGCACAAGTGTCATCCTCGTGATCTCATACATAATCATACGTTCATTAGTATAATCTCAATACTATCAAAACATTATGATTCTAAATAATCTTAAGTATGTATGGTCATGATTATTTCATACACGGGTATACTTACCTAAGATCCTAACACAAAGTAGGATTCTAACTTGATATAGGAAAACATACCTGGATTATCATGCTTGGTTATGTCTTAACATACCCAAACAATATCTTCTTTGTTCTCTTCAATGATTTAGAGACCTTGTGCTAGAACCTTCATATTTCATAAGTTAAGCATAGTAGAACAAAGTCATACATACCTCGTAAGTAGAGCTTCTATGTGGTCAAAGACTATGGATGAGTCTTTGTCTTCATGTCATCAGGGTCATAGAGCTCGATTTGTATTTCTTGATGTACCTGTATCTTGTTAGTAGACAACATCATCCTCATACAACACCACAGGTGCATTAGTACAATCATAAGTGTCATAACCCTAATCAATGAATGTCTTCTATCATTCACATGCATTCATACTTTTATTAAGGTGGTCAGACAATCTAAAACTAGTCATGATTGTACTAACCTCAATAATATGAAGACAAACATATTATAAATTTAATCATGAAACATATTTCAAAACATACCTGTATCTTCTCAAGTCATACCTGTCGAGTAGTCTTCTTTATAAGGGTAAAAACCTAACTATCCAAGGTAGATCACTTGTAAACATATTATATATGTTCATGGGGCTATGATGATAGAATATCAGCACCATTTAAACCTTCTTCATCGCTACCCTATGAGTCTCCCAACTTTGCCAAGGTTTCTTCTTACTTGGAAACCCTAATCTTCAATCTCCTTCCTCCCACAACATTTTGATGGAGGATTAATATCTATGATGAATGGATTCCAAATCCATTATCAAAGCTTCCAATGTTGTATCAGGTCCTTCCAGACCTAAACACTGAAAACCCTAAGTGAGAGCTTCTTCCTCCCCTACTTAGATTTCCTCCGTTGAGCCAATTCAGATGTGTCGTATTGTTTCTAGTGTAGCTCTGCAATTTTGGATCTGCAGGGTCTGAAACTTTGGCCTGTGGTATCCTGAACTGTCATATTTCCAACCCCATAGTTCTGAGCTTTAATGGATTCTCAGAGAGAGAGTTATGCCAAGTGTCGCAACATGACCTGTTTATGGGATGAAACAACATAGCAAACTTGTACGGAGTGCCACGTGTCACTATTTCAACTTCGGCCTCTAAAACCTGGACCTGTGAAACTACAGTCCGTGCCCTACCTGTCACATTTTACGAAATTTCATTTGGAGCTTCCTAGCCCGAGATATGACCTTTTTCCCTAGGTCACCTGTTTAGGACTGCATTCTGGAAGAGGCAGAAACCCTAACTTGTATGGATCATAAATCACAAAGTACAACGAATCTAAGGTTGACCTTTGGACACAAGGTACAGGGGGATGTTATGTTCGGCTTGTAGAAGTTTCAGATCCTGAACCTTCGCAAAAACTTAGTTAAAGCGAAAGTGCCACGATGACTGGTTTTTTGCTATATAAAACCCTAACTTTCAAATTGTCCCAAGTGAAGCAAGTGTCGTAAGTGCCATACATTACCTTCCTTCAGGCTAGATCTGATTCCATGTTAATATTCAATATGCTAAGATAGATAACATCAGTATTGCATTCCATTTCACAACAATAGCATATACATGATCACTGAAAGAACAACAAGCACAGCATAAACACAAGAGACACAGATTTATCCTAGGAAACCCTCATGGGGTAGAAAACCCAACAAAGATTCCTCAATATAGATGACCAGAAAATACAAAGATGTAATCCCCAAACATGAGCTCCTTCTCCTCCATAGCAGATCTATATCTCTCCTATGCGCCAATCACAAGTGAGTGAATGAGTGTGTGAGTGTGATAAATGAGGAACACACCTCCTCTATTTATACATTACTCTGACTTAACTTACTAACTAGGTCGGCCCCAAATTTTACCACTGGGGACTTAAACACCCCATTACAACTGACTCTGGGCCGACCCCACTGGGGAAGTCTAATAACCCAAGTTACCACATTCCGATGGAGGAATAAACATCTCTGGATATACAATAAGGTCTTCACGGAGGAATGAAACATCTCTGGAATAATAAAGTACACATATAATATTCTTAGAAGTTACAATATTTCAACAAAATGAAGAGCTTTTCCAAAGATCTTCCAACATATGTTTAGAAAAATCTAGACGCAATCTATTGTCTAATACATAATACAATTACAGGATACCTCTCAACAAGAGGCCTTAGGAGCATAATTTGTCCCAAAATAGATTAGAACGTAAACAAAAACTCAAATTTCAATCTCAAAAATAAAAACTAAAAGCAAAAAGAAAAGGTCTGAAAAAACTAAAAGCAGTTGATTCATAAAACATGATCATCTAGATAAATGATTTTCCCAAAAAATTCTTTGACCACCGAATGAAACTCATTTTTGTCTCCTTCAAATGTTCACAACCATCAACTTTATCTTCATAGGAAAGGGGGATGTTACCGGTGACATGAATGACATTTACGTTGGCATCTTCTGGACCAAGTGGCACTCCATGGATCATTGTAAGTGACTGAATTCGTCCAGTGCCAACAATAGCACCATCATATGGATCTAGTATGTTAACTTTATCACCTATCTGGAATTCTTCACGTTCAACTAGAGTTAATGGGTACTGTCAAGAAAAAAAGTATACATAAATATAAGAAGAAGAAAAATTACAATTAAATTCCCAAAACATGCATAATTATTGATATAACAAAATTAAATGCACTCACCAAGTCAATATTTTATATATGTCGAGCATGAGTTGGCACTGATTGAAAATAATGAGGCGCATCAATGTTGGGAGATTTCGACTTTCTGACACTGCAGTTTTTCCTATAATTATATCTTCCATGTGATTACATCATGCACAAATCAAATATATCATTATAACGACACAAAAATATAGTAGAAAAATATTAAATATAACATTAAAACATTAAAACATTAAAAATAATACCTAAACCAATTAAATCAGATTATTAAATCAAGTGAACAAATGTTCACAGGGTAATGATAATTAGCTTACCTCAT
Source organism: Larix kaempferi (assembly GCA_027924585.1). Classification (NCBI taxonomy): domain Eukaryota; kingdom Viridiplantae; phylum Streptophyta; class Pinopsida; order Pinales; family Pinaceae; genus Larix; species Larix kaempferi. The sequence continues at coordinate 12,756,363 of BSBM01000435.1, read as the reverse complement.
CTAAATCACTATGACATCCCTTACTTTTCCATGAAGCGACAATAGGTTGAATGGAGGAGGCTATGGTTGACACTGTCTTTGTCAAGCCATTTATGCATTCCATTACATGTTTATAATTCTCACTATTGTTTTGAACAATATATGTGGTTTAGCTTTTCTCAACTAATTCATTAGATGGAAATGATCTTCCAATTGGAATTCTTGATATATGCACTTGTTTAGAATTGTCTAAATCTGCCATTATTATATAGTCAACCATTTCACTCACATCCAGTTCTGATCTATTAGTTCCATGAACCTACAAATCATTATCAACACATAATTAGTTGGATATAAAAATGAGTCAAAATGCAATATAACACAATGTACTTATAAATATGTTTACAAAAATTCCATACATCATGTATTCAACAAAAAATACATATACTTACAAACATGTTTTGATTGGCTCGCCACCCACCAAGACCCAAAATAAATTGATCCTTCACATTATCTCTTGCTTTCTTCCCTTTTGTGTTATTTTGCACATACTCTTCAGCACGAATACTTTCCTTCAACTCTTCCCACTGTCTGGGAATCAAGCTGACATCCCTATCTTTTCCATCCAATATGGATTTTCTGCATTTATGCCTAAAATTATTAATCAATTTTCTCATTTTTGTCTTGTAATATTTGGTGGTAATCCTTCCACCAACAATCTCAAAGACACTATCCATTTGTCAAATCACTTGATCCACATTTCTTTCATCTTGATCTGCAAAACTGACTTTGGTGACATCCAAATGAGACCTTACTCTCATGCCCAACTATGAGGCCCACCTTAAAGCATTTTGTCCAACTGGTTCACCATCTTTTACCTCAACCAAATAAGTCATTTTCCCTTTTGATTTCCTTACTTTGGCTTCTCTTTTTGTGGACCTATAGATGCCTTGACTAAATCTTCTTCTTTTTATGAAAGTTGGTATATCTTCATTCGAATCAAAATTGGGCGATGTCGAACGAGCACTCATATTCGTGGACACAACAAGTGTTTTTTCTTTGGCTGTTGAAGCCCTAATTAGTTCAATCAAATCAAGATTGGGTGATGTCGAATGAGCACTCATATTTTTTGACACAACAGGTGTTTTTTCTTTGGCAGCTGAAGGCCTAATTGGTTGCTTGTTGGCCACATTATAATTAGGTGTGGTAATAGCTATCTCACAAATTTGCTTAGATGTGCCTTCAAATCTTTGTTTTAATTTTAAGTAAAGGTCTCGCATAATTGATTCTGATCCAGAATGTACGAAGTCTTCATCAATATCAGCTTGGACATGATCATCATCATGTGATATATCAGGAAGCAGATCAATAGTATTGTCAGCATCTTCTCCATGTATTGATCCACTAAGGCATAGGCTTCTACGAGCTAGAGGAAATGTTCCTTTGCTTGCCTTTTGTTTTTGCTCATTTTGTGTAGAATCGAACTTTACCCTATAAAATAAAATAAAAAAACTTATTAAATTAGAATCGAAAGCATAGATGGCACACATCATCAAATAGTTTATTTACAAATATCATAAAATATGCATAAAGTGGAAAAGTACGAGCAATAACTACTTACTGATTTGCCAAACCATGAGTTTGCAACGATGTGCCTTTGCTTTCCTTTTGGTTCTGCTCTTTTTCTCTAGAAACCAACTTTTCCCTGTAAAACAAAAAACTTATCAAATGAGAATCAAAATCATATATAGGATACGTCATGAAATAGATTATAAACAACTTTCATGAAAGAAGCATAGAAGTGAAAAGGTACAAGGAATAACTACTTACTTGTTTCCCAAACCAAGAGATGACATATATTCTTCATTTCTTGCAATTTGTTCTTTATGAACAAGCTCATATTCTACAACATTTTCATCATTGTTTTGGCCACTTTTACTTTTCAGACCCGTATTCTTCATAGCCTTTATGTCCAACATATCTCATAGAAAGCATCATTAGTACATGGACCCAACGTTGAGATCAATGCCACAAGGTGCCATAATGACACCAAAGCATCATATATATATACTGGCCATTCTAAGGAATCCATATCATAAATCATATCAGTCTCCCTCCCTTATCCAGTCCAGAATGTCATAAGATTCATGCTTCATGCAATTGTATCTCCCCAAATGGGGAATAATTAACCAATGCTCCATCTATCTTCCCAACCCATATAAAATCAAAATTACATCACGATTATGAATATATAAAAAACCCGGTACATCTTCATAGTCATAACTTCAAAATAAAACACTTTAAGTCAAATCTAACTATATTCTAATAAAAACAAGGATGATTCAGCATCACCCCCATCAACATTACCCTACACCCCCATGATTAGCATTACCCTGTACTTTTCCAATTAGCATATTGTTGTGCCATCTGATCAGAATTACCCCCACAGAAGTAGTCCAACATTGCATCAATAAGACAAACCAACTCAAAGCAAAAATATTGCTTCTCTTGACACAAATAAGTACCCTGCATTTGACCATTTCTGGTGAACACATTGTGTGTTGTGGCCAATAAGACATTTGGTGTTCATGAAGCACAATTAATGCATCTAGGTAGCGCCCTTATGATCAATGATAAAATGATGGAAGAAAACTCTTATGCTATAATTTCAGAGAATGAACTTTTTTTACTTCTCCCTATTACACCAATTTACCTTTGTTCAGAGTCGAGATAACAAAAGTGTCATTTTTGAAGTTATCAAAAAAAGATCACATCTCACTATTTTAAAATAATTTGGAAAGGCTTCTTGAAGTGGGATGAGTATGTCTGCCGTCAAATCTTTGAAATTTTACCGTGTGATGAAAGGAGATGTGAGACAACATAAGATTTTGCATTATTTCATCTTTTGTTAACATTGAAACTCAAAAACATCCATTTATAGCATTTCTTAGACATAATTTGATAGTAAGGAACAGAAGGCAGCCTTTTTTGAAACATTGCACAGTACCAAAAACAAATATTTGGCTAATCCCATGGCCAAAACAATAAAATCCATACAAATCTTAGTACAGAGTTTAGTACAACCATTGGCTAATACCATGACAAAAACAATAAAATACAATTTGCAAAGTGAAAATTTATTCCATAAATTTAAGGTGACAAATCATCATCGTCATGATTTGCATTGCTATCAAGATCACAATCGTGCTCACTTGTGTATGCATCTGCTTCATTATCTCCATCATCCTCATACAATATATTTTCCTGACCATGTGTTACATTCTCTATCTCAGTATCTTCATTGGGAATCAAAGTTTCTTCTTCAAATATAGCTATATTGTCAACTTCAGCTTCTTTTTCCAATATTTCTTGTAAACTAGTACATTGCTCATCGACCATTATATCAGCATATTCCATGAATTTGCTTTTGGAACGAGACTCTACTTGAATGGCGTACGGCCATCCTGGGCTTGTTATATCACCAATTATAAATGACTATGTAATTTGAAGAGGGGAAACATACGGCTCATCAGTCTTTGATAACATTTGGCGTGTATTTGCACGTACAAATCCATACTCATCACATTGTATTGTAGATGGTTTGATCCAATTATATTTTAATAATATGGGACTAGTCTCACCATAATCAGCTTGAATAATTTCCTGTATGAATCCAACATATAGTTTATTTTCAGTGTCGTGATGAAATTCAACACTAACAATACAATCACAATTTTCCTTTCATGTGTCCTTTTCTTCCATTCTTAAATGACTACCATAGGCCCACATCCCACTGAAAGAAGTAGTTGATATATTTGGAGGTCGTGAAGCTCAATTTCCTCGATCGTTATATCCTGACTTCCTTGTCGTGCATCATTAATTGCATCAACAATCCAATCATCAAATTTTGCAAAAGAACTAACTCCAATATTCAAATCCTTAAGTGTACGCTTTCGAGATGGACGCATCCATGTTCGAATCTCTTCTCCATATTTTCTACATAGAATATGAAAATACAAGATAGTAAGAATGATAATAATTTAAATATTAAATGAAATTAAATAAATAAATTATCATGTAAATAATATTTCACCTGCACCACTTACCAAATGAGGATGTGTTTTGAAGAATATAAGCATGTATCGCAGTTCTTTCCTCGATTGATAGCTTGAAGCGGCGTCCACTTCCTTCTAATAATTGACCTGCAACTCTCTCCTCTTCGTCATCATCCCATACACGCCAATTGAGATTATTAAAATCCTTCATATATTCTGTGCAAAATCCTATGGCCTCCTGCATTGCATATCCCTCACACATGCTGCCTTCTGGTTTTGCCTTGTTACGAACAAACTTTTTTAGAACCTTCATATATCGTTCTATAGGATACATCCATCTCGTTCTTATCACGCCACAATGCTCTAGTTCATGTTCTATATGTATAAGAAGATGCATAGAAATATTGAATATTGTTGGTGCAAATTCCCATTCCAATAAGCAAGGGACTTCAAGAACCTCTTCCCTCAAATTATCAAAGTTTGAAGGATCTAACACATGCATACTCATTCTCTTCAATATTAGGCCCAACCTTATAATTGTCAATCTTGGCCCCTTTTCCAAACTTGATATGACCGCAATAGGTAAAATATCCTCGATTATGACATGATAGTCATGGGTTTTGAGGCCTTTTAAGCCATTAATGTCAGTTTTCCTTCTAACATTACCACTCACATATCTAGTACTTGCATCAACATTAAGAACTGTGCACGTTGTTCCTTTGTCCACACATAAGGAGCAATAGGTTTTCTATATTTTCCATCACCATATTTTTCAACCCAAAGATTTTGATGAATCTTTAGTTCTTGAAGGTCTAGGCGTGATGAAATTGTATCATATGCACCAAAAAGAGTTTCTATAATAGCAAAACAGTATGCCTAATGGTTATATGCTTAAATTATGGCAACTTATAGAGTATGCACAATCGTTTTACACCACTTTCATTGAGTGGATCATTTTTACTACCAAGAATGCCGCCATTTTCAATAAACTGCATTCTTTTTTTTGCATTTTAAATAATGTAATCACTTGTTATTATCGATGGTACTTCGTGATTCTCTTCCTTGCCATTGAAACATGAATTTTGTCGATGATATGGATGCTCCATTTTAAGGTAAGCACGATTTCCACAATAAATACACTTACGCAAACTACTTGAGTGCCTCACAAAACCCTTAAAGATGCAAGCCGTACATCCATGGTATCGATGAACATTGAGACTAGTCAATGTGCCATATGCAAGAAAATCATGTATCCTAAGCAATAAAGAAGCTCTTAAAGTGAACTGGATTGAATCATTGTCCCTTGAAATTTGAATTGTTTCAATTCCTTTCCACAATTCTGCTAGCTCATCAAATAATGGCTCTAAATAAACATCAATTGTATTTGAAGTCACGATTTTATTTCCTGGTATAATCAATGACAACATCAAGAAAAATGATTTGGTTGTTAACCATGGAGGCAAGTTATAATTGATCAAAAAAACTGGCCATGTTGACCATTTAGTACTATGGTCTGAGAATGGGTTCACCCCATCTAGAGCTAAACCTAACCTTATATTACGAGGATCTTGGGAAAAATCGGCCAATTTGTTGTCAAATTCCATCCACATCTTAGAATCAACCACAGACTGTTGTTTTCCATCGGCGCTCTTATTTTGGGCATGCCATTGCATAAGCTCAGGAATGTCTCAACATCTATACATTCGAAGTAACCGTGGGATTACTGGAAAGTGACGAAGAACCTTTCTAGGCGTTGAATTTGATTTCAACCTTGGTCTATACCTCGGTTCTTTACATTTCAGACATTCATTCTCACTTGCATGACTTTTGCGAAATAATACACAACCATTCACACCCGTGTGGATGTTCTCATACTGTAAGCCTAGCTTAGTGATTTGCACTTTACATGCACTCTTTTTTGTTGGTAATATGGATGTTCTCATACTCATCAACACTCTCATTTGTCCAACCATGCACCATTTGCAAATTAACAATTAGAAGGATTGTTGTCAAATGACTTAACCCGCAAGTACCATACACAGGTTTCGAAGCATCCTCCATCAATTTGTGCCATCGATCCTTGAAACCCTCATTCATCATTCTATCAACTTCAATCCCTTCATCTAATATTGTTGCCTCTTCATATGCGTTTGTTTCCTCTTCGTCTATGCTTGGTGCCTCTACGTCTCTCATGCTTTGCAATGGTATCCTGTCTGGATAACTATTTTAGGGAAAGGGCTTATACCGCTATGACCGAATCTCAACATATGTTCAAAAATCACTTGCCTTATTCTCTTCTTCCCACCGCGACAATCCTTACATGGGCATGCATACTTCTCCAATCTATTCTCACCAGCTATTCTCTCATCAATTGCATGGTAATCATTCGATGATAAAAATGTTCGTCGACTCACCTTCAATTTTCTGCATTCAATTATGGCACTGGTATGTTAATATTACTTTCAACTCTTTTAATCTATCTCATCTTGAATTGAAATGCAATATCAAAACCAATTCCTAGAAGAAGAAAAAAGGGAATTTAAGACTTAATTTTTCCACTTTCCATTGAAAAAGATTTACTAGGTTACTATTTAGTAAGGAGGGTGCTTGTTCATCAGACAATGTAATTCTTTTGATCACCAATATTTACATTCTTAGCCCAAAAATGTCTCAAATCTTGGTGCATGTAAGTTTATTATTTGTTAAATTAAGTTCCAGTACAAGGCTTGAAGTGTTGATGTTTGGGCAACATCGAAAGCCATTCTCTAGGAGATCGACATCAGCCCAAGGCTAAGGACCTAGTTTACTAGTTAACTAATTTAACTTATTCGGATGACTTTGAACTTGGTTCTTTTCTCTTTTCGGGTAATCTAGTAGATAGATAGAGTAGTTGTGTGGGAGAGAGAATTTAATTAGAACTAGGTATTTGAATTTTGTATCTTAAATGTATAATAAGTGAGGTCTTCTAGTAATATTAGAAGTGGTGTTTTACCACATTGGGAGCATGTATCCGGATGGATGTTTAATTGTAAATTAGTTTTAAGTATTATCAATATGGCTTTGATATCATGTTGAGGAACATAGATTTTAGAATCTCCCAGATGTTGGTCAAATTCTTCTTTTAAAATAGAGATATGTGAGATGGTAACAAGGTGGACTACATTATCTTAACTCTTGAACTCAGCACCTCTAAAATACCGGTCAGACCATGACCATTCAAAATATGCAGAGATATATGTGCCAGCAAGTAACTAGGTGGTGGAGTGATTAGGATATGTTAACCCTTGATTTCAGAACCATCTCAACATTGATCAAGCTACCCTTAAAAGATGGTTGTAATAAGACTTGAATACAGAAACTTCCAAATACTTGTCAAACTAAACCACCCTCTCCAAATATATATCTCTACAAAAGTTAGATGTGGAAAGCAGGCAAGCAATGTTGGTTTCATCTCATTTTGATCCTCTTCTACAAATGAGAACAATAGAAAATGTTTAAAACTTGCCACAAGAAGCAAGCAACTAAAGCAAGTGAAAGCATAGCTCTAAAGGAATTGTGAGGCAGGAACAAAGAAAAACATTGGCATTTTCCCAAGTAAGAACAAATCATAGTGGTAAATTCATACATTTGTGCCATTTGCCATGTTCCCAGGCTAGGATTTTTACTTGCGTTGGACGCTAGCCCCAAATTATGTTTTTGCAAGTCCTTGGATGGGTAGCATAAAGTGAAGCAATGAAATAAAGTATATTAGTTCCCACAAATGTCTAGTTATCTAGGGTTCCATGTAGATTTCTAGATTGAGGGTACATACATTTTTTCCACTTTCGTTAATGCACATGCTGCATATGTGCTAGGTTGTAGGTGTGGTTTGCACAACTGTATGATCCTTGTATCCTTGCTACAATAGCCAAACACTATCAAAAGGAAATATCTCCAAGGTATGCAATGTGGTCAATGAAAAGATTCCCTTCATCTAGCAACTCATAGAAGGAGACCTTGGATTTCGACACATAGCTAGTGGCGCCAATGTCTCTCAATGATATTTTGTTCTCATTCTACTAGCAATGTTATTAATTCTATTAATACTCTTAAATACATAGATATAGATTAATGGAATTTCATTATTTAAGGAAAAAAGGAAACAAACAACATCTACACTTTCTCTAGCAAGCAGAGGACACAATCAATGCAAAATTTGTCATTTGACAAGGGTTCTTAAGGAAAGATTTCAAATGCACATAGTTTATCAAACAACGGGGCAGAAGAAACTATGTCAACACTCCATGTAAATGTCAAATAACATCTACATGTTTACAAAGGGCAACCATTTTGTTTCTTCATAAGTTTGGACAAGACTGGACTTTGGGCTTGGATTTTCCCTTGACATCAAACAACCAAAATTTGAAGGCATTCCTCTGGAGCGTCATAGCAGGGAACATAAGACAACCAATAAACCAAGCAACAAAGATTTCAACAGGTTGTCCTGAACCATCATCTAAAGGCCTTTATTTGCAGACTTTGGAACACAATGCATGAAAGTACATGTTCTTCAAGGAAAATGTATATAGAGACAATGGCCTTTCAACTATTAAACTATTGTAGTCTATGCAATTAATGAAAAATGATGGGAAATGAATTCTACTTTGGGTTCAATGCATATGTTGCTTCATGATAAATGCATTTTCCTTTCAACTTAATGTAAAGTCTAGATAAATCATTAAAATTCATTTTAGAAGATTTTAGGAATTGTTGAAGCTATTTGGCAAGCACCAGAAGGAAATAAACAAAGAATCATAGGACAGGGCCACTTTGCATTTAGTTTGGTGAGCATTTGCACAATATGACAACGCGAATGCAGTACAAGATTCCACTTGCAAGTCAAATGCCATTATAGAATCAAGCTCCAAGAATCCATATTTTCCATGAGAAACCATGTAGAAATCATGTAGACTTCTATCCATGCTAACCAGAAGGTTGATGGGGCAAATCCCCTGGTACAATACAAAGGCTTCTGCAACTGAGAAAGACCATGCTATTTGGAAAAATGATTGAATTAAATGCGCAGTGCAACTTCCAATGGCCCTAGTGTATTGATTTCAAAATGCCAATTGCCCATGATATCATCCATGGCATGAGCCCACTACCCTTCTCTCTATGCATGTTTCTATGGTCCTAGGTTTTTGGATTATCAACATAGAGAATAAGTGTAGCTATCAATTCACAACAAAGGAAATTGGAGTCTAGGCACCTAACGAATGATACAAGGATTCATTTTAGGTAAACCATCCACCCTGTTACTCTAGTCATCTGGTTCTAATACGTAAACCCTAGGTAGAGGAAAAATGACTTGTCAACTGGAAGAGAACATAATCTTTTGCAACAAACAAAGACCATATTATTCATTTCAAATGATCACAACAAATAGCCTATCTGGGAACTATCATTGACTAAAACAAATTATATTGGTTTCCACGAATTCAGTAAACCTTGTTGACAAGGATCAAAGGGACATAAATGAAGAATCTGAACACATGGCCATTTGGCATCTAGCTTGGTGTAAATCTACACAGTCTACACTCCCAACTGTCTAGATTGAGGTACATTTTCCACTCACACACTTGAACAATATTGCAAGCAATCCTATAGGAGAAATAGAATTATTACTATTTAACACGATGTACTATGAGTGCAAATAACAACTGCAACCGGGGATCCAGAGCAACAAAACCTCAACCTTGACACCAACATATCTAAGAACATAAGGAACAATACAAGGTGACATAGATCAAGAGGACAAAGTCCAAATTGCAATACAAGTTAAGTATGCATTTCTTGATTCGGCCATTTGCGGCATTTGGGTATTTGATGCATTTCATAGTGGGTTTAATACAAACAATGTTTCAAGATGCTTAGAAAATGGTTGGTGTAAATGTAGAGTCCAATTCAGATTCGGCCAGGGGGGGGGGGAGGGGGTTAATACACCTGTTGGAGGATGCAAGTTGTGCCTGTGTTGTTTGTGCATTGCAGGCGTAAGGGGTTTTAATGGCCTTGTGCATTATAGGTGTAAAGGGTTTTAATGGCCTTGCAAGTTGTGCATGTGTTGTTGTGTTGTTTTTGCATTGCAAAGTTAAATATACAAGGAACAATAAATCACTGAAATAATCTACACCATCTTTTTGAAGACCACGATTTTTTTTGGGCATGAATTGGAAAGGAAAAAAACAAACACAATCATCACGGGCAAGCAAATAATGGCAAACAACACAGGTATCTATGCTAAAAAACAAGCATGGAAGCAAACGACTCAACCTATGGCGTAGCTCCATTCTACAATTTTCATAAAATCTACTTGTTTGTCTAGGCGTTGTTTTTTACGAAGTTGTTCCATATATATATCACAAATCTTAAGAGCCACCATCGGTATGCCTAGAAAACACTAGCAAGCTCACACCAAGCCAGGGACACACCCATCAAGAATTTCTAGGAAGGCACTGTAAATTTTACCAATGAATATAACAAGAAACACACATGTGGAATCACTAAACCCACCATGAATGTCCATTCTGTGCCGCCTGTTCAAGCACATGCGAGCAAAAAAGTTGGAACTACTCCCCAACATAAGCACAAACCCCAACCTTGGGAATGTATCCGATGACACAAATGTCTTTCAAAACATTAGGACCAAGAGCAGATGGTGTCCACCAACAGAACAAAGGACAGACAGAGAAAAATGAAAATTGGATAAATTCAAGATCATAGAGCCAATTCACAACATAATACAAGCAATGAAATTATTAGGCCACAAGAATACCTAGACATCCACGTCCCCTCAAGACATAGACATTTTCCAGAACAAATATATTTTGTCTTGCTCATTTTTTTCTGTTGTTAATTTGATGCCCTGCCAAAAGATAGGGTAAATAGAATTTGGGCGTAGATTACCACGAAAATGGAAGACTCCAAACAAAAGCAAGAATGGCAACAATTCAAATCCATAAACTCCAGCTCTTGAACTTAAATAGGGAATTAGCTGAAACAATTCTATAGAATGTCTGCCAACATAAGAAAAATATATATACAATCTAGAATAATAATAAAAAACAACATACATATTTACTCCATATGCTCAATTTACACCAATATTTTTTTGTCTCTCACAATCTGACTGGTTTCTGAGTCGACTCTATATGATTTAATGATTTGCAAATAAAATGAAATGTGATCCTTCGCTCTCCTACAATAGGTGAGGGTTCTATAGTCAGTTTTTTTTCATTGTTCCAAGGCTTACGAGGACCGGGTTAATGAAACAACGACGAGTCACTACATATTTGTTTAATAAACCATGATGAGCCACATAAGCAATAAAAACCACAGAAAGCTACAGAAAAAATAAACCACACTTTGCCCGTTCCGAAGAAACAAATTATGTCAGGTGAGGGTTCAAACCACATCAGAAACAAATTCAAATTAGGAACATGCTTTCAGGGCAGAATCTCACGAGTGCGCAAGGCATGGCATGAAGAAGACAGGACAAAAAAGGGAGAGGAAACCGGGAATTCACTTACCTAAGAAGGAGAAGTAGAAGTAGATTTGAACTCCGTTATTTCAGAATCCTTCACTCGTCTCTTCAGGAGCCTCCAAGTTATCTCCAGTGCTGGGTTTTTCTCCATTGCAAGAAGGCCAACTATTTAGTGAAATTTCCAAACCCCAAACTCGATTTCCAATCGGCAAGAGTTGCTTTTAATTGACCTAAACCCTGATTTCACACCCCATTCAACCGAAATGCCTCTTAAACATAAATAAACCCCCTTCCCTCCCGCCAAAACAAAAAAATTGGCGCCAATTAGAGCTCTTATCACATTGGTGGTTAATTCATAACTCCAATGAATGTCCACATACTCGTCCATCCTGTCACTGCACTTCAGAAACCAACTCCTCCACCGATCGAGGGTTTACCCTGGTCGCAAATTCGACATTGCAGTGTTATCTTCTTAACCCCAGTCGCATAATTATCCGAACTCACAGATGCCCGAGGGTTCCAAAACCAATTTGCTTGCATAACTCGGCCATAATACCCAGCCTGCAATGTGGCCCAAGGGTTCCAAAAGCAATTCCTTGCATAACTCGGCCGTAATACCTGGCATGCAATGCGGGTATGGGCAATGACTCATATTTAAGACAGGCGCTCAAAGGCGAAGGCTGGGGTGGAATGACCTTGCTCTGCAATGCAGGCAGGTCGTAAGTCAATTGATGGTGTAACGTTTTTTTTTTTATATTTCATTTCATTTTAATATTATATTAAAGAGTTTTTAATTAATATATTGTATTTTATTTATATTATATTTAGTTTTTTTTTAATTTCATTTTATTTTATTTATAATTTTATAAATTGTTTGTTTATATAATTAATATATTTTATATAATGCATAATTAAAATTTTAATATATATATATATATATATATATATATATATATATATATATATATATATATATTGTTTTTACATATAGGTTAGAATATATCACCTAGGTAGAAAAATTGGCACGCGCTTGTGGGCGAAGGCGCCTCGATGCCATAGGGCTTGGGGTCGATCCCGGGCGGGGACGACCACAACCGACCGCCCCAGCCACCCGACGATATCGACGACCCCATATAGGTTAGATAATGCAAGGAGAATGGCCAAAAATGGGCTTAATTAAAGTTAAATAGAAAGAATTTTAGATAGCGGGACATGTCTCGGTTCTAAATGATGATCACTCATTCCATGTTCTTCAACACAATGACAAACAACTGAATGAAACACACAGATAAGTATGTTCCAGGAAAGCAGACCGACCAAAGAACACCATGACCAAGAACACATTATTGAAACATAGAGAAGGGGAAATATCAACAGAACGAAGAAAGCGACTAGAAGATATGTCGTCTTACATATCAAGAAATCATACCGTAAGAGATCAATGAAGTCACTCACACAACCGATGATCATTGAGTAAACCGATAGGATATTCGAGACAAGCTTTCCTCGCAAGTTTCCCCACGTGTGCGAACTAGATGTCCACCACGAACTTTGCAGTTAATGCGATTACCTACTCACACTAAATGCTCAGTGGATGTCGCGCATATACACTAGTACAATATGAGAGATTAGTGACCAGGCGAGAAAGTGATCATCATTGCATGTTAAAACATATAAAGAACATGCAATGATGACAACTAAAAATAACCAAACACATGACCAATTGTTATGCGGTCATTTTTAGCTTACTTATTATCCTGTGATCAAATTGGTCATTTATAGTTTAGTCCTTATCCAGTGACCAGATTGGTCATTTATCTTGGTCATTTTTAGTTAGCTCACTTAAAATTTCTCAATTTTGGTCATTTTTCCCTTCAAAAAACTTTGGTGACCAAATTTTTTGGTCGCCTAGTCACTAATCTCTCATATTGTACTAGTGGGCCCATATCAGATTGTTCAACACATTGGTCAAGTGGCCTACAAATTAGCACTCCCAACACACTCCAAGATCCGCCCAATATTTCATGTGTCATGTTTGAAGAAGTTAGCGGGTCAAAATTGACAAGTTCAAACTACATTACCAAAACTGGATGAAGAAGTCTCCATTTGGCTCCAACCAAAAGCAGTTTGGACACTCGTGTGCATCAACTACATCAACGCACTATCAGTGAAGTTTTGATTCAATGGAAGGATACCTCACCAAAAGATGCTACTTGGGAGCCATCATCCATTTTGCAGCAGTTTCCCCATCTCCAACCTTGAAGACAATGTTGCTTTTGAAGGGAGAGGGCATGTTGGGTTCCTACCCTAACCCCCTTACATTTTCAATGTATAAGGCCATTAGGATCATTAGATAGTTAGTGGATAGTTACTTAATGAAAAATGGACCTCTTTATTATATAAAGGACCCTAGTGGTGGACCCTTATTAATAGTGGGACCACAAGTAGTTGGGACTTTGGCTATTGAAATGATATATACAGTGTAGTAAGATATGTAACGTGGAGTTAAGAATTGTCATTGTATTTTGAGATTTGCTCTTGGAGGTCCCCCCATTGAAGAGGCAAGTGAACCTATCTATTTTATCTATTCTCTCTTCATGTATTTTTCTACGAATTTATAGGTTTAAGCATATTACACTCCTCGCACTGTTGGTAATGCATTTTTCCCCCATTCATATCGATGCAAAGAATTTGTACTCTATCTCATTCACAAAGTAGAGATATGGGTTATTTAGTGCTATATTTATCTTCAAATTCCAAAGCACTAAGTCCTTGTATATTCGTAGTATATTCCAAGATACCATTTTCATTGAGATGAGATTTGTGAAGCTCAAAGGAAGGAATCCTTCAACACGACTACGATATTTGAGTTGAGGTGCTCTCCCTCGGGAATGTGATTGTCTTGCTACCCCTTTTATGTGCATCTTCTTGGAATACTCAAGGGGAGTAGACTTGATTCCCAAGGTTTTTTGAGTTGAGGATGCTCATTGTTGTTGTTTACAATTTGCCTCATGATCTCCTTCTAGAAGAATTTCAGTTGATCATCAGATAAAGGGTCTAATTTGTTTTTGGATATTATGCCTCTAACAAGGCCAAGTCAACATTTGTCATCAATATATGCTCCTCCAACTGTTCACTTCCTTCAAAACTCGATATCCTATGGGATCATAATTCTTCTTCCCCACACTCGTTGGTTCAGTATTGGTTGGGATTCCCCCCCTTTCTTGTGATCAACGCTTGCAAAGGAAGCTCATAAATATTTCTCGCTTCCCCTTCCTCCCTTGGTTTTTGGCATTTCAGCCTCCTCGTATTTTTCTTTGTTATGGAGGTTGTAAACTTTGGGTTCCTGATAAGCACCACATTTGTGCTCATTGGATCCAAGATTTTTGTTGTCATATCAATTTGTCCCCTTGAATCCTACATTATTCTTTCAAGGAAGCATTGTTTGTACTATTCACTTCTCCTTGCTTATGGTTTTTTGTGTTGGTTTAATTGGTCCTGTTTTGGCCAGCGTTACCATGATTCTCTATCTTAAATAAGGCTCGAAAGCAATTAATAATGGAGTTGTGAGATTGCTCCCCTTAAGCCTTACCTCTTTTACCCTCCTTCATAACCTTCTTTAGATTGTGGAAAGCATCATTGTCTCCCTTCCTGTTAGGATATTCCTATACTCCATCCTAGTCCTACTAGCTTTCCAATCATTTTCATTTTCAGTCATGCATGCAAAATTAGGGTTTGCATGCATTTTGCGTGCATTCTAGGTCATCAGTCCCAACACCTAGTCCTCAGCAAACTAGCCCCTGGAGCTTCTTTCAGATCATTTCTAGGCCTCCCAGTGACTAATGCCCCCTCCTTTGCTCCACTGCATGACAAGGGCGCCTTCTTCATCTACCAATCCAATTATATTCAGTTATATTGAATTATCTTCGATTATTTCCTTGATTTAAGGATTAACTCACTCTTTACTGAGTTTATCACTCTGTTGGATCCAGTGAGACTAGATTGACCATTCTGACTCCAGTTAGAATCTATGGCACCCTCCACTGAGCCTCCTTCACTATATTAGTGCTTCCATGTGCCAGTTACACCAACCACATTCAGTTAGACTCAGTTTGACTCCCGGTTGATCATTACTTGTGCATTGATGACTTCACTGATGAAAAGGTGGACTCCTAGTTAGGCATTGATGACTCTCCACTGATTATGGATCTGTGCATGAAGGCCAATTCGAATTCCTTCTAGTGAATTCGAATCCTCATGCTCAGCATTGTATATTTACCAGTTCATTATTCTGTTAATAGTAACATGTGTAATTATTCTGCCTCAATCAGAGTTTCTTTGGATCTAAGTTCTATTGCTTGTCTCTTCTTCTATTATTCCTAAATTATTTCATTGTGAGGTTTACATCATCTCTTTGGATCTTATGTGGGCAATTTCACATGGTATCAGAGCCTTGAGAGTTTTTTTGCAGGTATTTTTGAAGTTCCAGCAGTTGTAGCAGCAGATTCAGCAGCCTTCTATTTGCACTTGTTCAAGTAGTCAAGATGAGCAATTCGAATGCTCCTTCTTCTATACTTCTCACTCCTTTCAATTATTTCGAATGGAAGAGGAAGATGATAATACTCTTGCAATCAAGAGGGTTTACTAGAATAGTTGAGGAAAAAGATGCCATACTACATCAAGCTGAAAAGAGAATCAAGCACCTAAACAAAATGGATGAAGCCTTTGGATTCATATGCCTTCATATATCTGATGATCTATTGTTTCATACTAATGGATTGAAGTCTCCATATGATTTATGGATAAAATTGAGGAGTCTTTTTGGCAAACAAGATGAACTGAGAGGCTACATTCTTGAGAATGAATTGGTTGCCCTTCAACCTAGCAATTTCGAGAGCATCCAAGATTTCTTCTCCAAATTTCAGAATTTGGTTTTGCATTGCAAGCAATGTGGCATCACTAAAAGTGATGAGCAATTGATACTCTCTATATTGAGCAAACTTGGATCTCAATTTTCTGTCTTTGTATCTACCTTTCATTCTATTCGAATGTCCATCCCTGGATGGAATTTTCCCACCTTAAGTGACTTCATTGAAGCTCTCACTCAAGAAGAGAACAAATTGTTTCAAATGGGTGCCATCAAAACCTCCAGAGATCTAGCTCTTTTAGCTGGTGAATCAAGTGGAGCGAATGAAAAAGGGGGACAAAAAGGCAAAGGCAAGAAACCTTCAAGATCCAAGAATGACAAACAAAAGAGACCAAATTGTTCCTACTGTAAGAGAGGAAACCATCCTGAGCATGCATGCATGCATAAGAAGATTGATCTTCTAACCAAGCTTCTTGAACAAAACCAAATTGTTGTTCCAAAAGAAGCAAAGATGTCTGATTCTGGAAGTGGATATGATGATTGCCATGCATTGATGGCTGGTTTTTCAAAGACAAAAGCTCTCCTCATAGATTCTGGAGCTTCCAACCACATGATGGCACAAGAAGAATCCTTCTCCTCTTTGGATGTCCAAGATGGGCCTACCATTCACATGGGAGACAACTCTCAGATTTCTGCCAAAGGTTTGGGTACAATTCATATGGAGCATGGTAAGTTCAAAAATGTCTTATTTGTTCCTTCTCTTACAGCTAATTTGTTGTCAGTATATCAAATGACTCATATAGGATCTCCAAAACAAGTAATTTTTGGTCCAGACACAGTAGAGATTACAGAAATCTCCACTGGAAAGGTTATAGCGAATGGGATTGCAAATCATGCCTCAAAGGCATATGAGTTCTCACACTTCATGCCCTTCTCTCCAACTATTCCTTCAGATTCTTATGAAGATCACAGTGACTTCTCTTCCAGTGACTCCTATTCTAGTGAAGAAGATCAAGATTTTGATGTTGAGATCATGGTTCAAGAAGATTCAGAACCAACACCTATTCTCAATCCAGATTCAAGAGAAATGTGTTCTCACACAGTCCTTGCTACTAATGAGAACACAGTTGATGATTTATTTTCTTACAGAACTACTAGACTTCAGCAGCATGCTAACCTTGCATTATGCCATCCATCTCTCCATAAGAGATGCAACATGATGATGGGATTCTCTCTTCCATCTTTTGGGAAGACTACTCATGTTCCATTCGCTCCAGATACAGAAAAAGTTCTTGAAAGACTTGCTTCATCCTCCACACAGTGGGAGACCTTCCTACATGGGATCAGCTTGCCAAGTCTTTTACAAAAGTTTTCACTGATGAAAGCTTCTTTCTTTTTTGCATGATGGTTCTTTGAGTTATTTACTGTTCTTTTGAGGGGGGGTATTTTTCCCATGAGGTTTTTTCCCCATTTTCTCAGTTTATGGACAGTTATGTATTTTATTATCATTTCATTTATTGTATGGGTGACCTTTGGTCCTAGTTACCAGGGCCCAGGATGGATTAAGGGGGGGTGTTAGGATATTCCTATACTCCATCCTAGTCCTACTAGCTTTCCAGTCATTTTCATTTTCAGTCATGCAAGCAAAATTAGGGTTTGCATGCATTCTAGGTCATCAGTCCCAACACCTAGTCCTCAGCAAACTAGCTCCCGGAGCTTCTTTCAGATCATTTCTAGGCCTCCCAGTGACTAATGCGCCCTCCTTTGCTCCACTGCATGACAAGGGCGCCTTCTTCACCTACCAGTCCAGTTATATTCAGTTATATTGAGTTATCTTCAGTTATTTCCTTGATTTAAGGATTAACTGACTCTTTACTGAGTTTATCACTCTGTTGGACCTCCAGTGAGACTAGATTGACCATTCTGACTCCAGTTAGAATCTATGGTGCCCTCCACTGAGCCTCCTTCACTATATTAGTGCTTCCATGTGCCAGTTACACCAACCACATTCAGTTAGACTCAGTTTGACTCCCGGTTGATCATTACTTGTGCATTGATGACTGCACTGATGAGAAGGTGGACTCCTAGTTATGCATTGATGACTCTCCACTGATTATGGATCTGTGCATGAAGGCCAATTCGAATTCCTTCTAGTGAATTCGAATCCTCATACTCAGCATTGTATATTTACCAGTTCATTATTCTGTTAATAGCAACATGTGTAATTATTCTACCTCAATCAGAGTTTCTTTGGATCTAAGTTCTATTGCTTGTCTCTTCTTCTATTATTCCTAAATTCTTTCATTGTGAGGTTTACATCATCTCTTTGGATCTTATGTGGGCAATTTCACAATATCCTATGGGATCATAATTCTTCTTCCCCACACTCGTTGGTTCAGTATTGGTTGGGATTTCCCCCCTTTTCTTGTGATCAACGCTTGCAAAGGAAGCTCATAACTATTTCTCGCTTCCCCTTCCTCCCTTGGTTTTTGGCATTTCAGCCTCCTCGTATTTTTCTTTGTTATGGAGGTTGTAAACTTTGGGTTCCTGATTAGCACCACATTTGTGCCCATTGGATCCAAGATTTTTGTTGTCATATCAATTTGTCCCCTTGAATCCTACATTGTTCTTTCAAGGAAGCATTGTTTGTACTATTCACTTCTCCTTGCTTATGGTTTTTTGCGTTGGTTTAATTGGTCCTGTTTTGGCCAACGTTACCATGATTCTCTATCTTAAATAAGGCTCGAAAACAATTAATAATGGAGTTGTGAGATTGCTCCCCTTAAGCCTTACCTCTTTTACCCTCCTTCATAACCCTCTTTACATTGTGGAAAGCATCATTGTCTCCCTTCCCCCTCTATTGGGGTGGAATATTCGACACATAGTTACCCACAAGTTGTCCATGTTCATGGCATTGCTTGCATTGAAAAGGTACACACCCATATCTAATGGATATGACTTCTTAGAGTCATGATAGTCCAAGATGTTTATTACAGGAGAGGATGTGAAACATTCATGTACATGAATATAGAGCATATTAAGTATATTTCCCATTGTTGTAACATTTAAGGATTTAACATATATTCCTAGGGCGTTGCCATTGCCTTCGAATATTTTTTTTACAAAAATTCCAAGGGCAATGAATATAGGCAAACCCATACAAGATCTTTCAAAGAAGAATAAATGTTTTATGATTTTGATTTTTTCTAGCTTGCCATCATCAAAATCCAAGTCAATCTTTGCTGAAATTGCAATCTTCAATTGATGAAATTGTTGATTTTAGCATAAATGGATTCAATACTCTCAAGTGCCCTCGGTGCCACATGATTGTGCAATGTTAACATATGATTTCTACAATTCCATTAATCCAAAATTATTCTTGATAGATTTCACACCAAGAATGTTGGTTTTGCTTCTAGTTATTTTGAATGGTCGAAAAAGAGCCAATTTGTAGCATATTTAAACTATGATTTCAAGAAGCATTTTTTGATAGGATCGAAATATTCCTACCAATAGCCCATATGTAGTGTTGGAGTATAATGCTCCAATATAAGTCAACTACAAGGGCCTTGAAAGTTTTTCACATCCCAACCCGGTTTCAAGCTTTATAAGCTTCTCTGCATAGTTTAATGCCCAAACCCCAGTATGCACAATTTTTCATAAAAAATTGACTTCAACTTAAAACACATGGGATTCTTTTCATCATTAAAATTCAGAAAATAAATTTTCAGTCAATAACTTCAATCTCATAAATTAATGACAACCATTCACACATAAAAATTAACACAGGAATTTTTGGCCAATAGCCCAGGATAAAACCCCGAAGGGAAAACCTGTATCAGAGAGAGATTTTAATTAAAAGAGAAATTTAAACTTTACAACAACAATACTTATCTCACTGCTGCCTCGAATTTTGTGCCAATGATTTTCTGACAAAACTATACAGCTGCCTCGAAAACAATGCCAAAAATCAGACTGTACGGATTCACATGTGTGGGTTGTATGACCTATTTTCTCGATTTCTGTGACTGTTGTTTTCCTCGTTTGCTATGCCAAAATTAACAACAATAAATGCAGTACGACTGCCTTGGAAAATGTGCCTGTATGGATGACATTAAATGCTATACAGATTTTGTAAAACGTGCTGTTGTACGGAATCTGTACAGATTTCCTCCTGCTGTACGGGTCTCCTCCTCGAAATATGTGCCAACTTTCTTCCTTGAAATCTGTGCAAACTTCTTCTCGAAATTTGTTCCTTGAATCTCTCTTCAATCTTCTTCTAAATCTTCATAAAATTTAATGGGTGAAATCTCTTCAAACCCTCTTCTCCTCCTCTCAAAAACTCTCTCTTGAAAAGCGAATAATGAATTAGAAATGCCTTGCCCTAACCCTTTTTGTTCATCATAACTTCCTCTTCCAATCCAATGGTCAAGATCAAATTAGATGGATGGTTCTCATTAAATGCTCATTTAATTATTAATAAATGACATTTAGTGCACCTCATGTCATTTAATAAAATAGAGACACCACATCTAATTAAATACTCACTTGACTTTAATTTAAAATATGAACTTAGGATATCATGACTTTTTAACTTTTAATGAAGTCTCTTTAAAAATATAAAATGCATCTCACTTCATTAATTAAAATTGACTAGGGGTCATAACTTAAAGTGTCATTGTCCACCCCAAGGCACTACTAGATGAACAAACACTTCCTAGGTACTTTTTCAACACTCCCTCTTACCGAGGAAGGTGTCTTCACCACTCCCAACTTGTCTCTGAAATAGACATGCTTCCCTCTACCCAAAGACTTTGTGAGAATGTCAGCCACCTGCTCATCAATAGAAATATACTGCAAATGTACTGCTCCTCTCTCAACATAATCTCTAATGAAATGATACCTGATCTCAATGTGTTTAGACCTGTCATGAAATACCGGATTCTCAGAAAGCCTGATGCAACTTTGATTGTCATAATGTATCACAGTAGGTCCCATTTCCTGACCAAATAAACCAACCATCAACTTGCGAAGCCACAAGACTTCACAACTGGCCTAACTGGCAGCCATATACTTAGCCTCTGCAGAACTCAATGCTACGGACTTTTGTTTCCGACTGAACCAAGACACAACTGCTGAGCCCAAACTGAAACAACAACCAAAAGTACTCTTCTGGTCCAAAACACTACCTGCCCAATCTGAATCTGTAAAGCCAATCAATCCCACTCCATCAGATCTCCTGTAGTCCAAACCAAAATCTATTGTACCATCAAGGTACCTCAATACATGTTTTGTAGCTATCCAGTGCACTCTCCTGGACTCCACCATGAACTAACTGAGAGTGTTAACTGCAAAACTCATATCTGCCATGTTGTTAGCCAAATACATCAATGAACCAATCAACTGACGATATAATGTAGGATCCACCAACTCTCCCTCAGAAGCATGAAGCTTCGTCCAGTTGGTGGTCATAAGTGTGGACATAGGCCTGCAACCCTCCATCTGAAATCTCTTCAGAATGTCTGCAACATACTTTCCCTGACTCAAGAAAACATGTCCATCCTCCTGCCATATCTCCATTCCCATATAGTAATGCATCAGTACAAGGTCGGTCATCTCAAACTCTGAAGCATGATCTTTCTTACATGCTTCAATCATGTGCTCTCCTCTTGTAATGAACAAGACATCAACATATAGCAGAAGAATGAGCGGAACACCACCAACCACAATGTAGTATAGGTTGGGATCCGCCTCACTCTTCTGAAACCCAACCGATAGCAAATGAGAATCAATCCTGGAATACCAAGCCCTAAGGGCTTGCTTCAGACCATACAAGGCCTTTTTCAGCCTGCAAACATGTGAATCTCTCCCATGAATCTCAAAGCCCTGAGGCTGCTCTAGATATACCTCCTCCTGTAGAAAATCGTTCAGAAAAGCGATTTTCACATCCATCTGATGAATCCTCCAACCCATCTCTGCCACAACGGAGATCACTGCTCTGATTGAAGAAAATCTAGCAACCGGTGCAAAGGTCTCATAGTAATCAACTCCCTCTACCAATGAGAACCCTCGTGCAACAAATTGAGCTTTGTACTTGTCGATGTTACCATCCACAACACGCTTGATTTTATAGATTCACTTGGAAGTCACCACTGACTTCCCCTCTGGCCTCGGAACAATCTCCCACACCCAATTCTTCATGATGAATTTGTACTCTTCCATCATGGCATCTCTCCAAACCTAGTGTGGGTTAGCCTCCTCAAATGTAGTAGGTTCAAAATCACTCAAGCTAGTCACCATCGCCATATAATTGGAAAATCTCTCTGGTGCTTTACTCTCCCTGACCTCCCTCTTGGGGGGTCCCACAGACTACTCAGCTTCCTTCACAAGATCCTTAAGCCAACTTGGATTACGTTTCTTGGAAGTAGCTTCCTCCTGTAGGTGCTCCTCCATAACCTCCTCATCAGACATCTGTGTACCTGAAGAAGTACCTGTGGCCTAAGATCCTGTACCTGTACCACTCAAATCACATGAAGGTGAAACCTGTGAACCTGTGGCTTGTGAACCTGTCCCTATACCAGAAGTCCTTGTCGACTGAGTCCCTGAAACTAACGAACATGTAACTTGTGACCCAGTCGCACTTGAAACCTGTGACCCTGTACTTTGACTCTGTGACCCTGTCACCTATGAAGACACAATCTGTTGCTCCTCTACCTCTGAATCATGAGACTTTTTGAAGGCTTTCTCCTCCTCAAATCTGACCTCCATCCTTACCACAACTTTCTTCTGTGTAGGAAGGTATATGCGAAAATCCTTCGAAGTCTCATCATATCCAACAAAGATGCCTTTCTCTGCTGTAGGATCTAACTTTGTCCTCTTCTCAAAAGGGACATGAGAGTATGTAAGGCATCCAAATATATGGAAGTGACTTATCTCAAGTCTCTTCCCGGTGAACATCTCCTTGGGATTTTTACACCCCAATGCTCGGTGTGGACTCATGTTCTGAACATAAACAACAGTGCTACAGGCCTCTGCCCATAGAAAGAAAGGAAGACTTTGATCATGCAGCATAGCTCTAGTTGCTCCCACTATCGCCCTGTTCTTCCTTTCCGCAACTCCATTATGTTGTGGAGTGTAAGGAACTCTCAACTGCCTCCTGATGCCCTCCTATCTGCAAAACTCATCAAACTCCTTGGAGGTGTATTCACCCCCATTGTCTGATCTAAGTGCCCAAATCCTCCTACCTGTTTGGTTCTCAATAAGAGCTTTGAAATCTTGGAACCTATGCAAGGCTTCCTTAGATTGTTTACTTCTCAAAAAGTAGATCCAAGTCTTCCTGGAGTGGTCATCAATGAAATTGATATAATACTCAAAACTTGTCACTGAAGCTGAAGACATCAGTCCACATAAATATGAATGAATCAAATCCAGTATCCCACCTGCTCTGGTGTCACTGCTCGAAAAAGTAGTCTTGGTGTACTTTCCCAAAGCACACCCTCTGCACACACCACCCTGCTCTGTGCTGAAGTGAGGCAAACCTGTCAACATCTCCCTCAACAACCTCAATGTCGAATGATGTAGGTGGCCCATCCTCGTGTGCCACAACTCACATGTCTCGATGCTACTGCTAGTATGGGCTAATGCATGGTGAGGTTGGAAGAGAAGCTTGTATAGTTTCCCACATCTCACTCCAATGGCACATGAAGTGGATGGTCCTGCTGCTCTGGGAAAGATATAAACTTTCCCATCTAGAACATACACTCGAAAGCCCCTGTCCTCAAACATGGAAACTGATACAAGAATCTTCTTTAGCCTGGGGACATAAAGAACATCCCTCAAAGTCATGGAATGCATAGACTCCCTCTCAAAGGTGACAGTCCCTCGCCCAACTGCACTCACAACTGTGTCATCTCCCAATACCACCTCAAGACTCAAGCCTATCTCAGTCATCTCTATGAATACATCACATACACCTGTCATATGGCTCGAAGCCCCACTATCAATATACCAAGTGGAAGTAGTAGTAGTAGCATTAAAAGAATGGCCAACCAATAACGAACACTGAATATGATCCTCCATGTCACTCTCCATATCATTGCTGGTGAAAGATGTCCTCTCTGTACATCCAACATATAGAGATAACTCTCCCTCAAACTGTGAAGAAAAGTCATCCATCTCTGCTGTCGCTGCTGTCTTCTTCCCTTTCTTCTTCTTGTTTGGACACTGTCCAGCATAGTGTCCAAACTTCTGACATGCAAAACACTTGATTTTACTCAAGTCTTTTTTTTGCTCACCTGTATGCTGTTTGGCCCCACCCTTGGGACCCTTCTTGAACTTCTTCTTTTTTCTCTTTGTTGCCAACGCCACATTCTCCTCATCATCTCTGTGATGTGACGAACTGCCCTGTAAGTATTCTCTACGTGTTTCCTCCTGTACAAGATCATCCCAAAGACGATCCCATGATGGCATGTTCTCCCTACCAATAATAGTCTGCACAAACACACCCCACTGTTGAGTCACGCCATTTAAGGTTGTACGCACCATCTCAGTGCCCTGTATAACCTCTCCTAGAGTTGCAATCTCACCCCTCACTTGTGTAATCTTGGTGAGATAGGAAGCCATGCCTTCCCCTTTGCTCATATGCACATTCTTCAACTTCTCGATTAACACCATCTTCATATTCTCATTCGAACTCTGGTAAAGGTTGATCAAATAAGTCCACATCTGAAAAGCATGATCCTTTGCCGAGATATGTGGGATCACATGATCCTTCACGACATCAAGTATGATCCTTCATGGCATCAAGTATGATCCTTCTTGCCTTTACATCTTTCTTCATGAAAGTTGCCTTATCAGTAGCATCAGCAAGAACTGTTACAGGATTTGTCGTTGTACTATTCACTATGTCCCATAGCTCATTCTCGTTAAGTATCAACTTAATTCTAGCCTTCCATGGGCTAAAATTTGCAGCCCCATCTAATCTGTCCTCAACTCTAAGTCCAGCCACCATGGCTACAATTTGTAATGTTCAACTAACATGTTCAAGAACTTTTTCCCAAAACTGGAAATTTCTGTCAAAACCCTAACTTCTTCAAATCTATTTTTTTTCTTCTTCTTCTGCAAACCCCTGTTTTTTTGAATGTTTAAATTCTGAACTGTATATGCGCTCTGATACCATGAAATTTTTTCACATCCCAACCCAATTTTAAGCTTTAGAAGCTTCTCTGCATAGTTTAGTGCCCAAACCCCAGTATGCACAATTTTTCATAAAAAATTGACTTCAACTTAAAACACATGAGATTCTTTTCACCATTAAAATTCAGAAAATAATTTTTCAGCCAATAAATTCAATCTCAGAAATTAATGACAGCCATTCACACATAAAAATTAACAAAGGAATTTTTGGCCAATAGCCCAGGATAAAACCCCGAAGGGAAAACCTGTATGAGAGAGATTTTAATTAAAAGAGAAATTTCAACTTTACAACAACAGTACTTATCTCACCACTACCTCGAATTTTGTGCCAATGATTTACTGACAAAATTGTACGGCTGCCTCGAAAACAGTGACAAAAATCAGACTGTACGGATTCACACGTGTGGGCTGTACGACTTGTTTTCTCGATTTTTGTGCCTGTTGTTTTCCTCGTTTTCTTTGCCAAAATTAACAACAATAAATGCAGTACGACCGCCTTGGAAAATGTGCCTGTACGGATGACATTAAATGCTATATGGATTTTGGAAAACGTGTTGTTGTATGAAATCTGTATGGATTGCTGTTGTACGGATCTCCTCCTCGAAATATGTGCCAGCTTTCTTCCTCAAATCTGTGCAAACTTCGTCTTGAAATTTGTGCCCTGAATCTCTGTTCAATTTTCTTCTAAATCTTCATAAAATTTCATGGGTGAAATCTCTTCAAACCCTTTTCTCCTCTCTCTTCTCCTCCTATCTAAAACTCTATCTTGAAAAGTGAATAATGAATTAGAAATGCCTTGCCCTAGCCCTTTTTGTTCATTATAACTTCCTCTTCCAATCCAATGGTCAAGATCAAATTAAATGGATGGTTCTCATTAAATACTCATTTAGTTATTAATAAATGGCATTTAGTGCACCTCATGCCATTTAATAAAATAGAGACACCACATCTAATTAAATACTCACTTGACTTTAATTTAAAATATGAACTTAGGATATCATGACTTTTTAACTTGTAATGAAGTCACTTTAAAAATATAAAGTGCATATCACTTCATTAATTAAAATTGACTAGGGGTCATAACTTAAAGTGTCCTTGTCCACCCCAAGGCACTACTAGGTGAAGAAACACTTCCTAGGTACTTTTTCAACAGGCCTTTTATTGTAATATGATAAATGACATCCCCTCATTTTGAGGATGGTACCTCAGTGTAAATTGTTTGATTGCACTTTTGACAAACTAATTAGAAGGGGATATTGAATGCGAAACAATAAATATTAATAAATTATTAATATTGAGATAGTTAGATTAGACCAATAAAATATAAGATAAATACTCATTATTATTTTTTTCATATCGAAAAAAAATCATTTTATTAATAGAAAAAGATGTGTCTCCATTTCATTACATCAACAGAGAAGTGTGATGACTTCTCAATACCCATCATCCTTTCATCGATACAAAATTCATCTATCTTAGAGTTCTATCAACCTAATACAGCAGCTAGTAACACAAAAAATGTCAATACATCGTACAAAAAATGGTCCAAAATCACCAACAATGTCATTCAACATATTTCCAAATTGCTCTTGCTAACCAGGAGTGCTCCTCTAAATTCTTTGACGAGAAGAAGTCCATCCATATTACCCAGTGCCAGCTTTGAGATACCGTCAGCATCCTTATTACAGCATTGGTAAATATGAGTAAAATAGATTTCAGAAAATGCCATAATCAAAGAATGTGTCCTCTGCATCCAGTGTTCTAGTAAAATAGGTCTCTAACACATTTTTCCCGAAGCCCAATCAATTATGCATTGTGAGTCCCAAAAAATGTGTATAGTATCAATGTTCGCCTTCCTAGCAAACCACAGGAGCGCCCAAAGTGCCAGAAGATCAACTTTGGAATCAGTACCTCTACCAGCTTTGAGCTGCAAATGATAATAGTGTTCCGAATAAATCTTTACGACCATGCTTGCGCCACATACTCCCCCCTGAGCAACACCATCAAAATAACCTACCGGGAATGGTTGCCTTGCTTCATTGAAGTATTTAGATCTGTTCATAATGTTAATTGTAGGACCATTGCCAGAAGAGCTCCAAGCATGGATACAGGCATATACTAAATAAAGAGTTGGCCTTCGATTCCTAAAGATCGCCCCATTTCTTTGTCGCCAGACTTCCTAGATAGCAAAGAAGACAATATTAATGTCCACCTGCAAAAGGTTAAAACACATTGACATATTTTCAATGAAGAACATCATGTCCCAACCAGGAAGCACTGGATTAGACAACCTAAGTGCTTTCCTAATCCCTTGAAAAAAGGAGCATCGTCCAAAGAGATGTTTAATGTCCCCTTGATGCTTATGACACAACTGGTAAATACCCGACCCTATAAATCCTTGTTTCTGAAGATTCTGCCAAGATAAAATTTTGTTATGTAAGCACAACCAAATGAAGCAACTAATTTTTATTGGCACCTTGTCATTCCACTGCCTCCTCGTCCACCTGCTACCAGCTTTACTTTGCTCATATTGAAACATGGTATTATACGCCATCCTGGCTGTAACAGTTCCCACCAATAGATTCTTTACCCATACCAACTAATCAGACTTATTTGTAGTATAAATTCCATTCGAGATCAACTTGTGAACATATGCGTCCCATTCATCATCAAGTGGACTGAATAGTGACAGGTGTTTGGATGAAAACCATTGAATCATGGTGTCATCTTGGGACTTTAACGCCTTTTTCAATACATAAATACCTTTACCCTGCAATCCTCTGATGAGAACCAAAGACAACTTGTGATCCTCGTCAAGGCTCAAAATCGAATCAATGCCCACAAAAGTTTGTATTCCACGACCCACCGCCCAACAAAGAGAATAATTTATAATAGGTAACGCCTTAAGGAGGCTTCTCCAAACTTCAGATGTCTTGGAGGTAGGATTGCACATCGACCTGAACTAGTGTCATGGAGTGAGTCCTTTCAAATATTTGGCTTTAATAATCTTGCCCCATAGACCCTCATCGAACAGACTACGCCAAAGACCCTTAACATAAAGTGCTTGATTGAATGAACTCAAACATTTGATCCCCCATCCCCCCAGCTGTAAGGGCATAGATACACTCTCCCAATAGGTAAGATGAATCTTCGTGACACCAACGCGTCCTCCCCATAAGAAATGAAACATTTTGCGCCGAATAGTCTCAATCACCACCATAGGGACAACAAATAAGGAGAACCAATAAACCATAACACTTTGCAGAACAATTTTCACCAAGATAAGCCTCCCCCCATATGTCAGCCACTTGTATGACCAAGAATTAATTCTTCTGGTGATATTTTGTATAGGCCAATTCCAATCTGCTACACGATAGCGGTTGGGTTTTATAATGTAACCAAGATATTTGATACCTACCTCGAATTCCTTCACTTGGAAAGGAAACAGGTCAGCAATAAACTTTTTAGTATCGGTATCATCACACTTGCATACAAAACATGATTTGGAAGGGTTTATAAGCATCCCCGACGCATCACAGAAGATATTGAGAATCTTATGATACTGTTGCCATTCCCCTCTTATCCCTGCTCCAAAAAGAAGGACATCGTCAACAAATAAAAGGTGAGAAATCGAGAGAGTTCTAGCCACATTGATTCCAACAATAAGCCTTTGATTCTTTGCCTTGTTTATTAGTACACTAAGTCCCTTAATGGCCAATATGAATAAATAAGGTGACAACGGACAACCTTGTCTTGGACCACGAGTCCCTCGAAAAAAGGGGGTTGGTGACCCATTAATCAACACCACAAAACTAGCAGTTGAGATACAAACCATCATCCAATTGACCAATTCCACCAGAAGTCCGATTTGAATTAGAATGAAACATAAATAGGACCAATCCACTTTGTCGTATGCTTTTTGAATATCTAATTTAAGTATAAAAGCATTCAATCTTTTCACCTTGATAGAATGAAGTCCTTCTTGTGCCACACCTACAACATCCATAATTTGACGGTTTGGCAAGAAACCAAACTGTTCCTCCGTGATAAACCTACCTAGGTAAGGTTTTATTCTCTCAGCAATGATTTTCGTGAAAGTTTTATACAGGAGGATGCACAGAGAGATAGGATGATAGTCATCAAAGTCTACCAGTCTATCCACTTTCGGAATAAGAGTGATGTAGGTGGTATTTAAACAGGTAGGCACCCACTCTTTTTTCTTTGACTCCTCAATGGCTTCTGTAAGCTCCTCACCAAGTAAATACAAAAAATGGAGATAAAACTCCACCGTCCACTCGTCGACACTAGGGCATTTGTCCTTTGCAAACAACTTGAGAGTCCTATGAACTTCATCTAAAGTGATAGGTTTTCCCACTTCCCTACAATCCTCCTCGTTAAAGAAACGAGAGAAGTTTTGAATAGTCAATAATTGATTTTGCAAATTATTGGATTTGTTGCTTATGTAAATACCTTTAAAATGATCGATAGCAACACCTTTTAGTGAAAGACTATCACTAACAATCCTATCAGCATCCACTTTTATGTCCCAGATGGCATTCATCAAATGCCTCTAGTAGCAAACTTGTAAAAAATTTAGTGTTTTTGTCCCCTGCTTTCAACCAAATCGCCTTGCTCTTTTGTCTCGATTCCTCTTCAATCTGTGCAAGAATCCTATCCTTCATTTTCATCAAGATAATGAGATGGTTTACGCGCTCCATATAGAAGAAAGATTCATCCATACAATTCGTAATGTCTTGGATTTCCTGCTCAATGTCATCCAATAACTTTTGTTTTTAAGCTTTTTTATCTTTCACCCAGTCAATAACCGACTCTTTTAATAGGGACAATTTACGAGGTAACCCCATCAATGGGGACATCTAGACCTTCTGCGACAAAACCAACCA
This sequence comes from Larix kaempferi, assembly GCA_027924585.1. Classification (NCBI taxonomy): domain Eukaryota; kingdom Viridiplantae; phylum Streptophyta; class Pinopsida; order Pinales; family Pinaceae; genus Larix; species Larix kaempferi. The sequence goes on along the minus strand of BSBM01000435.1, from coordinate 12,725,844 downwards.
TTTCATCCTAACCCACTCACAAAAAGTTCCATCCGCAAGTAAGCCAGGGTTGAACTTGTATGGATACACTTTATTAGGATTTTCAAAATCCAATTGTAATATGACTGCCTTATGATATGAAATACCCACCGAATAATACCCGGTGCGATACTTACCGATGGATCCACAGAGATCCTCTGCCATAAAGAAGTGATCGAGCTGCTTGGCGAGACCAGCCTTCCCACACCTACCATTCGACCAGGTCGGATATAAAACATGTGGCACAATATCAACCAAATTGGAAGCTTCAAACATAGTGGTGAAAAAATCAGCTAATGGATCCAATATATTCCCCGATCCCCAAATTTCTTCCAGGTTCATAGTAAAATTTAGATCCCTTGCTAGAATGAGTGCCGGATCCTTTAATAGGCCAGATGCAGAAATCCGTTCCCAATAATCTTTGCGGTTTCAATAGGGGCTGTAAATGTTTAGAACCTTGACTAATTGCTGGAACTCTTTAAACTTTCCCTCAACCAAAATACCTGCACATGTATGAAATGATTTAAGATCAATCAACAAAGGATCCCATGCAATTAGGGTACCTCCAGAGTGTGTTAAAATTTAATATGCTAAGACAGAAAATAGCAGCATTACATTCCATTTCACAATAATAGCATATACAGGATCACTGAAGAAACAACAAGCATAGCATAAACACAAGAGACACAGATTTATCCTGGGAAACCCTCATGGGGTAGAAAACCCAGTAAAGCTTCCTCAATATAGATGACCAACAATATACAAAGATGCAAACCAAAGACATGATCTCCTCCTCCACCATAGCAGACCTCTGATCCACAAGTGCGCCTCTCTCAAGTGTGTGAGTGTATCAAATGAGGAACATACCTCCTCTATTTATACACTACACTGACATGTATTTTACACAAGTACATGTAGGCTCGTATTTAACCATTAGGTTAAATACCCTATTATAACTGACTGGGCCGACCCCCACATGGTGGGTCTAATAACCCTAGTTACCACAACCAATTCGGAGGAATAAACATCTCCGGATTCATAGTATAATCACATCGGAGGTATGGAACATCTCCGGAATAAATAATATACAAATATAATATTCTTAGAAGTTACAATATTCAACCCTCCCCCTTAACGAGAAGGATATTATAACAACATCCGCAGGAGAAACGAGTCATACATCATACATGATACATCTATAAATCATTGGAAGCTTTCTCAACATCATCAGTAACTCAACCAGTTACTGGAACATCTTCAATACTGGAACATCAACATCTTCAGTACTGAGTCTTTATCTTCTGCAGTACTCAAACAGCTACAGCAACATCAATATCTGAATCCTCACAATCGTCAGCATCGTCATCACACGATCATCAGCATCGTCATCACACGATCATCAACATCGTCATCACATGATCATCAACATCGTCATCATACGAATATCAACATCGTCATCATACGATCAACAGCATCGTCATCACACGATCATCAACATCGTCATCACACGATCATCAGCATCGTCATCACACGATCATCAGCATCGCCATCACATGATCAGCATCGTCATCACACGATCATCAGCATCGACATCACACGATCAACATCGTCATCACACGATCATCAGCATCGACATCACACGATCAGCATCGTCATCACACGATCATCAGCATCGTCATCACATGATCATATTACAGGATGATCAATCCTGCTCTCTTTAGGACATAGGTCCATGGATGATACAATCCAGATCAAGTTCCAGGATGATCAATCCTTATCTCTTTAAGACAAGTCTCATGTCTAGGGACGATCTAATCCCAACCACAGTGCCAATCCTTTTTCATACTGGATGTGACCTAGATCAGATCTAGGATTTACCGCCACAGAGCCAGTCCTCTTTCATACTGGATGTGTCACGTCTACAGAGCCAGCCCTGTTTCATGCTGGATGTATCACATCTACAGAGCCAGCCCTGTTTCATGCTGGATGTATCACATCTACAGAGCCAACCCTGTTTCATGCTGGATGTATCGCATCTACAGAGCCAGCCCTGTTTCATGCTGGATGTATCACATCTACAGAGCCAGCCCTGTTTCATGCTGGATGTAACCTAGAACAATTCTAGGATTTGTCACGTACATTTTGAACCGAGGTCCAAGGACGATCCAGTCCTATCATGTACCTTTTGAACCGAAGTCCAGGGACGATCCAGTCCTATCATGTACCTTTTGAACCGAAGTCCAGGGACGATCCAGTCCTATCATGTACCTTTTGAACCGAAGTTCAGGGACGATCCAGTCCTATCATTCAATTCTCGGATACCTCATGTCTACAGCTCAATTCAAAGGACCATAGTCCGAGGACGATCCAATCCCCTTACCTGTTCATTCAGGATTTAGTTCTCGGAGACATCATGTCTATGGCTCAATTCAAAGGACTAATAGTCCGAGGACGATCCAATCCCCTTACCTGTTCATTCAGGATTTTGTTCTCGGAGACATCATGTCTACGGCTCTCTTTAGGACTGAAGTCCAGGGATGATCCAATCCCCTCAAGTCCACCAAGGACTTCATTCTCGAAGACATACGTCTACGGCTCTCTTTAGGACTAAAGTCCAGGGATGATCCAATCCCCTCAAGTCCACCAAGGACTTCATTCTCGAAGAGATACGTCTACGGCTCTCTTTAGGACTGAAGTCCAAGGATGATCCAATCCCCTCAAGTCCACCAAGGACTTCATTCTCGAAGACATACGTCTACGGCTCTCTTTAGGACTGAAGTCCAGGGATGATCCAATCCCCTCAAGTCCACCAAGGACTTCATTCTCGAAGACATACGTCTACGGCTCTCTTTAGGATTGAAGTCCAGGGATCATCCAATCCCCTCAAGTCCACCAAGGACTTCATTCTCGAAGACATACGTCTACGGCTCTCTTTAGGACTGAAGTCCAGGAATGATCCAATCCCCTCAAGTCCACCAAGGACTTCATTCTCGAAGACATACGTCTACGACTCTCTTTAGGACTGAAGTCCAGGGATGATCCAATCCCCTCAAGTCCACCAAGGACTTCATTCTCGAAGACATACGTCTATGACTCTCTTTAGGACTGAAGTCCAGGGATGATCCAATCCCCTCAAGTCCACCAAGGACTTCATTCTCGAAGACATACGTCTACAGCTCTCTTTAGGACTGAAGTCCAGGGATGTTCCAATCCCCTCAAGTCCACCAAGGACTTCATTCTCGAAGACATACGTCTACGGATCTCTTTAGGACTGAAGTCCAGGGATGATCCAATCCCCACATCACTATGGGTACAAGTATCTTCATCCATACAAGTACAAACACGTATCAATACATCAAGGCATCATGTAACCTCATCATCAAAACATGTATATCATCATCAAAAGCATGTATTCTCACTAATACATCTATCATCAAAAGCATGTATTCTCACTAATACATCTATCATCAAAAGTAAAAATATAAGAGTCCTAAATCTAAATAATTCTAGGTAACTAAGTGTAGTGAATAGGTAACCTCATCATTGATGAGGCAGACTTGTTATCAGATACTATGCTACTCCCCCTTTCGAGGAGAGTTCTTTTGAACTATACCAAGCTTGTCTCAAAAGTATTCAAACTTCACTTGAGACAGAGGTTTAGTCAAGATATCAGCAATCTGATCCTCAGTGCTTATATATTCGAGCTTGATAACTCCTCTTTGCACCATATCTCATATATAGAAGTATCGGATCTCTATGTGTTTTGACTTATCGTGGAACACAGGATTTTCGGTCATCTTAATGCATCTTTGATTGTCACACATAATCACAGTGGGATCCATTTCTAAGTCAAACACTCCATATAAAAGCTTCTGAAGCCATACTGCTTCACAGCTGGCAGAGCAGACAGCCATATATTCTGCTTCAACAGTACTGAGAGCCACACTAGATTGTTTCTTGCTGAACCATGAGATCATGGCAGATTCAGGACTATAACATCCACCTGATGTACTCTTTCTGTCTGAGACACTTCCTGCCCAATCAAAATCTGAGTAACCATGTAAACGGAGTTCATGACCTCCAAGATAATATAGACCAAAAATCTAATGTACCTTTTAGGTACCTCACTACATGCTTTGTAGCTATTAAGTGAACCTTTCTAGGTTCTACTAGATACTGACTTAGGGTATTTACAACAAAGCATATATATGGCCTAGTATTTGTTAAATACATCAATGACCCAATGATTTGTCTATATAGGGTTAGGTCCACTAAATACGATGAGTCATTAACTAATAACTTCAAGTTGGAGTCCATGGGAGTGGCCATGGCTTTATACTCCAACATATCAAAACTTTTTAGAAACTTCACAGCATACTTACCTTGATTTAAAAGATTCCTTTTGGATCTTGCCATACTTCTAGACCTAAGAAGTAGTGCATTAATCCGAGATCTTTCAATTTCATTTCTGCAGCCATTTTCATGACCTGTTTCTCATTCCTTGTCAGAAAGAGATCATCGTCATACAATAATGGTATGATAGGTTCATCATCCACAACCTTAAGGTAAAGGTTAGGAACAACTTTACTTCTGGTAAAGCCCGAACTTTGTCATGAAGCTGTCAAATGTCCATTATTCACACTCTGCATTGAGTGATCTTCTGCATATCTATCTGTGCCATCTCTCGTCAGATGGGTCTACTAATATGAGCCTCAAAATCATTCAAACTCTGTGGTGATTTCCTTCTTGCATCCATGTCATATGTGTATAGAAGCCATATTCAACCTTGTAGCAAAGGTTGAGATCCACATCACCCATGATGATCATTAAGCTCATCAATTGACTACCGATCCTGGGTACCCATACAAAACCTGATTCACACTTCTTCTTTAATTACATCATTAAGAGAATGGTCTTATCTAGTCCCTTGGAGCAAAACATCTCATCATGATTCTCTTCCTACAAATCAAAGTTAAGTACATGATTAGTAATACTTCATAGTCATCAAATCTTATTGACATGATAACCTATTATGCATACATATATCATTTACATAGTTATGCAACTATTTTGACCAATACTTTGGCACAACACTTTCCCATATCCTGTATGCATACAGTAGCTATCTAGATGCCTTCCATCTTTACCAGAACATACTATCGAGAGTGTGCACAGCTCTCAGCATGTCAGCAAAGAGGTTTCATTCTAGACAAGCAACAATGGAATGTTTGTCCAACTTACCAGTCATATGCATATTAGTAGTATACTGTTCAATGCTTTATGAATGTTTACACTCAGCATGATATATTTTAGGAATACAAATATGCATACAAGCAATATCATTTACTATTTCTAATAACAACTCAAATACTTATCTTTTATGTTTGTGTGGTTGCCTCCCGCTTGATCTTCTATATATCTCCTGAACTTCTATTCATTCTGTACCACTGTGCATGCTCAAGTGTACACTAGTGTCATCCTCGTGAGTCTTTGTCTTCATGTTGTCATGGTCATGGAACTTGAATTGTCTTTTGTGATGTACCTGTATCTTGTTAGCATACAACATCAACCTCACACAACACCATAATGCATTAGTACAATCATATAGCCCTAATGAATGTCTTCATGCATTCATACTGTTACTAGGGTGATAAGACAATTCTAACATTAATCAAGATTGTACTAATAAATAATATGAAGACAAACACATCATGAACTTAATCAAGAATAAGATTTCAAGACATACCTGAACCTCCTTAAGTCATACCTATCGAGACTTCTTGTAGTCTTCTTATGTAAGGCCTTAGCCTCAACTCCCCCTGAAACTTGATCTGGAGCTTGATTAGGGTTTTCTAGAGAAAACCTGAAAATTCAATCTTTGACTTTCACACTTCCGAATGAATGGAAGGATGTGTCTTGCTGAGCTGATCAAACTAGCATACTTCAATTCCAAAATTTGACCCCTCAAAATTGCCTTTGAAACTTCTGGATCTTCTGGACAGGATCCCGAACTAGGGTTTGATGAAGCCCACTCTTCTGCTCAATCAAAAGGTTTGATCCAAGGCTCTAAACTCTTATTTTTTTGAGGAGCTTCCAGCCGTGGTTACAGACTTCAAAAATTCCAACTTTTGCTGAAGCCCTAATTTTCCATCTTTTCGATCAAAATCCCGAGCTAGGGTTTGATCAAGCCCGGTCTTCTACCCAACCAAAAAATTCGATCTTGGTCTCTAAATTTCGATTTTCCTGAGTAGCATTCAGCCGTGGATTCCGATTCCAAAAATTCTAACTTTCTCCGAAACCCTAAATTCCGGAAGCCATGAATAAAGGTGCTCCAAAAATAATTCTGTTTTGACAGAAATATGTACCTGATTGTTTATGCTATAACTCTAAAATTTTCGCTCCACAGGGTCTGAAAACTTTTTTTGCAGTAGCCTGACCTGTCATCTTTCCATCCTGACAGGTCTGACCTCAATTGGATTTTCTGAGAGAGAGTTATGCCAAATGTCGCAACGTGACCTGTTTTGGGATAATACATGAGAGCGAACTTGTACGGCGTGCCACGTGTCACTATTTGAACTTCGGCCTTTGAAAACTTTTCCTGAGATAGCTTGCCCTGTTATCTTTCCATCCTGACAGGTCTGACCTTAATTGGACTCTCTGAGAGAGAGTTATGCCAAGTGTCGCAATGTGACCTGTTTATGGGATAAAACAGGAGAGCGAACTTGTACGGCATGCCACGTGTCACTGGTTCAGCTTCGACCTCTAAAAAAGTTTTCTGAGATAGTACAGTCTATGTACTACCTGTCACTTTTTACGAAATTTCATTTGGAGCTTCCTAGCCCAAGTTATGACCTTTTTTCCTAGGTCACCTGATTTTGACTGAGATCTGGAAGAGGCAGAAACCCTAACTGGTACTGATCATAACTTACAAAGTACAACGAATCTGAGGGTGCCCTTTGGACACAAGATACCTGGAGATGTTATCTACGACCTGTAAAGGTTTTAGATCCTGAACCTTCACCAAAATGGAGTTATAGCGAAAGTTCCACGATGACTGGTTTTTGCTATATAAAACCCTAACCTTCAAATTATCGTAAGTAAAGCAAGTGTCGTAAGTGCCATACCTTGCCTTCCTTCAGTTTAGCTCTGATACCATGTTAAAATTTAATATGCTAAGACAAAAAATAACAGCATTACATTCCATTTCACAATAATAGCATATACAGGATCACTGAAGAAACAACAAGCATAACATAAACACAAGAGACACAGATTTATCCTTGGAAACCCTCATGGGGTAGAAAACCCAATAAAGCTTCCTCAATATAGATGACCAGCAATATGCAAAGACGCAAACCAAAGACATGATCTCCTCCTCCACCATAGCAGACCTCTGATCCACAAGTGCGCCTCTCTCAAGTGTGTGAGTGTATCAAATGATGAACATACCTCCTCTATTTATACACTACACTGACATGTATTTTACACAAGTACATGTAGGCTCGTATTTAACCATTAGGTTAAATACCCTATTATAACTGACTGGGCCGACCCCCACATGGTAGGTCTAGTAACCCTAGTTACCACAACCAATTCGGAGGAATAAACATCTCCAGATTCATAGTATAATCACATCGGAGGTATGGAACATCTCCGGAATAAATAATATACAAATATAATATTCTTAGAAGTTACAATATTCAACAGAGTGACCCATCGCATCCAAAGCATAGACATGCCACTGGGGTTTGATTTTTAAAAAGTAATTACAAGCATCCAACAAACTTGCCATTATCTCCTGAATGAGTATCAACGCTAGGTGAACAATATCAAGAAATCTTTTTAGGGCAGTACGCTTCGGGCCACTGCCAAGCCCTCTCAAATTAAAGGAGACAATATTCATTGTAAAACCGAGCCATTGGCCATATCTTCTCTAAGAGCCCGAGGTGTAAGTAGACCATCAATGGGAGAAAACCTGTCAAGACCTTTATCAAAGAGTGAGGAGACTGGCGGGTTAAGGTTTCTTTTAACAGAAGGGTTCGACTCTTCCCCCACAAGAAGACGACCAGAGCCCTTTTTGTTTTTTTTTGCTTTTTGAATAGTTACATTCCCTTTAAATATAGAAGAGATAGGAATAACAATGGAGTTTTTCTTTGGAGCAGAGGAATAGGTATTTAAAGGAATAATTGTACCACCCACAAATCTCGAAGAAGGACCAGTCATATTAGATAGGGGAGAAGGGGACTTGACAATGCCTAAACTGTTATGGGTGTACTCTTCCAAAGAAAGGGGCTTAGCCTAGTCCAACTGGGAATTGGTTCCAAAGGTCAAATGGTTAGAAGCTAGTAGTAAGGGCTCCGGAATAGGAACCATTCCTTCCCAAGCGTCAATGGGAACCGAAATCCCTAAATCATGTTCAGATTTAGGCCCCACAGAAACCCCATCTAATGGTTCACAAATAGGATTGCTCAAATCCCCAAGACCCAGGGGGGATATCTCACATCCAGGACCCGTCCAATTAACAAAATTTAATTCCAAAAAGGAAGGAAGGGCTTTTTTAATATCTTCCAAAGATAAGAATTTAAACAAGACCAGAAGGGTTTGTGTAAACTTACCTAAGAAAATGGATGCCAGAGAGTGGTCCAAAGGAATTGGCACCTACTGACCATCTTTCGGATCACAAGGACGTCCCCCCACTCCACCACCACCGTCCGCGTTTTCCACAATAAACCTGCACTGAGCTCTTGAATGCCCCACCTTATGACATTGGTGACATCTAAAAGGAATTCACCAATAATCCAAGTGTTGAATAAATGTGTCGCCTTCCCAAACCACCTCCAACTCCCTGGCAATCCTTCTGAGGTGTCCAATTCAACAAGCATGCGGGGAGAACGTTTCTCAGAGCCCAACAACTGCTCCTCCTCCATCAAAATGAACCGCCCAATGGAATTGGCCATGACCATGAAACCATTAATTTTCCAACACTGTAAAGGGAAGCCAAGAAGTATAGTCCACAAGTGTCGCTTTGTAAGTCTCTTTGTTCGTGGGTCAAAACTGCTGTGCCAACGTACCAACACCAATGAACCCTTACCATAAGCTGAGAAACGTTCTTCAATCTCCCTTCTGTCCTCTTCCGATAGAAATTGGAACATAATCCAACCATTAGCAAGCATTAAGACCCTAGGGATGTTGGAAATATAGAACTTCTATTTATGTCGAATCCAGGTTAAGATCTCCGACCACTTCAAATGAATATACTCAAACTTACCCCCCAACGCTCTTTGGCTCAAAGCCAGGACAAGGTCCATGGTCACATCCTTCCCCAAAACACAGAGTGGCCTTCCTTTCTTCTCCCTCTCAAACTTGAGTTTCAACGCACTATTTATGAAGAAAGCACTCCCATTATATCAATTGATTATAGTTTAAGTGAATCTAATTAATAGAAAGACATATATATATATATATATATTTTATTTTTAAAGTTATATATTAGAATTGATTATAGTTTCCTCTGTCCGGCGTTCTGTGCGATGACATGCTTTTGAGAACGCGAAATTAATGGAGTCGGTGATGAAAGAGCTCGAGGCTCTGAAGGTGGTTCGGAAGGTGGCCAGTCGTTGGGAAGGTGGCCACGGGACCGTGCTCTTGGTCCGAAGGAAAGGCAGCAACAGGCAGGTGCGAATTTCGTTGTTCTGGTACCTTTCATAGGTGTTTTTAACGCTCATCGCGTTCTGTGTTCCTCCCTGCATTCAATTGCTCAATTTCTCCAGGTACTCGCTCTTCCTCCAGGTACTTACTCTCATGCTGCATTTTTTTAAAATTTTCTTCAAGTATCATTCTATTATATGTTCATCTTGCCTCTATAGGTTACACAATTAATGCCGATATCCATCACTGCATTCAGTCATGAATGTTTTCAATAACAAAGGATGAGGACGAGTGGATTGAATTGAATTGCTCTCAGAAAATTTAGCCAAACATCCCAGTTGGCGTATGCATCTCAAAGATGAAATTATTCTATTCTGAATCCGAAGTGCCCGTTACACTTCATGCTCTCTTCATATAGCTTACAGCCTGTTGGGTTATTGCCGGTCAATCTCAAACCCTAATTGACTAGTTATTCTCCACCTATATATATACAAACATATAGTGTGCATATTCTTTTTTTCCCTTTTTTCTGAACCCGAAGCAAATTTGAAGCCGCTTCCATTTTCCGAGGGCTGAGAGACAAAGACCATTTCTTTTCTTTTATAAGTGCTTCCTTCAAACTCCAAAAGCATTGCTATAGGATCCAATACTTCATACACCACAAGCAGTCCGCTTTCATGACATGGGCATGTTTGATTCGGCTGAGTTCCCACGACATTGGGTTACTTTTCTGTCAAAAACACCCTGTGTTTTTGGGAGAATTGAAACTTGGTGGATTGCCCCACAACTGCTTATTTTTGTCTCTGTGAGAATTGGAACTTTGTGGATTGCCCCAACTGCTTAACCTTGTATCTGGGAGAATTGAAAGTTGGTGATTGCCCCAACTCTTTATTTTTGTCTCTGGGAGAATTGAAGCTTGGTGGATGGCTTCACATCCCAGTGCCTTCACTGCTGAACCAGGACCCCATTGGCAAATACCATTTAACTTGATAATGGATGGTATTAAATAAATGGATGTGTAGTATTTTTTCTTGGCTGGACACATTATGTTTAGCAGAGATTTTATCCATTCGTCATGTTAAACTTCATCTGGAATTAAGGCCCAGTTTAGGTCAGCATTATTGAAACTTTTGATGTTTCTGTTTTGTTATGTTTAGAGCAAGGTAGTGCTTGCTCTGTCTTACACAACCACATAGCCTTTTCTGTTATAAATTATAATCACAAGAGAGGCTTCCTTTCTAGACGGTGCTTTTTTTCTTTGGCCTTTGAAGTCATTAATCCATGGGCTGTTCACTGATATCTCTTTCAGGTCATTACAGTGTTGTCATACAAAAATGTAATGTTGAATTAAAAAATTCAAAATGAGGGGCATCCTTTGTTGACGGGCTTTTTTTCATTGATCATTTAAGTCAGTAATCCATGGGCTGTGTCCCGAGATCTGTTTCTGGTCATTACACTGTTGTCATTCAGAAATGTAACGCTGTTGAATTAAAAATTCAAATTGTACTTAAAAGAAATTGTATGCTAATATTTGATGTATGCAATATTATGTTAAATAGACAATTTAGGTCACTCCAGTTGGGGACTTTCGTGTATCTAGAGTTTTTGCATCTGCTGATCTTTATATTGACCAGTAGACCTTCCAGTATATGCTATATGCTTTAAGTTGCGATACCACTTCCAGCCTGCCACAAATCTCTTGCTTTGTATAGTTCCTTCTTCGAATTGTTAGAGTTTTGCTTGGTCTCACTTAATGCTATTACATATTGACAGAAAAAAGGTTTTAATTTGCAATTTTAATTGTGTTTTTGTTGAATAATCATGTTAGGCAAGTGTCCTAGGAGACTTATTTAGATGTCGTATTACATTATCTTAAGATAAATCATAACATAGCAGCCTCACTGAGTTGGCCGTAGATTGATTGAGTGAAGGAATGCTCTGGTTTGTCTTTGCAGGCTCAGTCATTTGAAATCCAAACCGACTGAACAATTCAACTGTTTTCACAATGGTATGCATTTTAATTCCATTCATGTGCTATTTCAAATATGGCATTTTTATGGGAATTTAGTTTATGTCTTATGCCAGGCTGATAAAATACTGTCATTTAAAGGAACATCTCATCTCTTGTTATGTCCATGACATCATGGATCCATTTCAGACCTCTTAGTCTAGCCGTACAATTCGAGATTTTTATATTTTACATAGTTTTGCAATGTTCTGGTTATAATTCTTTACTCCTAATTTGTCGCGGGGGTTTCCGTCGCCGCGTGTCCAGGTCCGTCTGAGCGTTTTGTGCGTAGTGGACCGTCCTGTCGTCCGGTGTCTGTGCGCTATAATCTCGGATTAATGGGGGATTGACAGGAAATGAGAAGGGATTGTGGGATTCGACCTAACTCTACACTTTGATGCCTTTTCCAAGACCCCGTGTGCAATTGAGTGAAGTGGGGCCTGGGCAATGGAAATTCACTTTGCGATTTGGTGGGAACAAAGTGTTTCTACGGGACTGGTTAAAAGGGGGTTGCGATCAGTTCTATACTGAGGCAAATCGCTTCAGGAACGGGGTAGTAATTGAAGCCAAGAATTCAGGATGAGGAATTAGTGGCCATGTGCACAGTTCTGAAGTTCTGGTTTGACGACGTGAAGGCTAAGATCTACGAGATATATTCGTGCTACGGTTTGTGCTTTGATTTGATGTGTGCATTTACGTTGCTAGCAAGATCTCTGCTTTTGGATATAACTGCATTCATTACGCTCTGCCTTCAGGTCTTGTCAAAAGCTTTGCTCTTATGGAAGTTTTGTTCAGACAACGAGGTTAGCATTTTTATCATCCCGGATTTGGAAATCTAACTAAATATGGTATCGCTGGACTTGGAAATATTCATCATGTGAAAAGAGCCTGAAAGTGTATCTGTATTTTCGTTGGATTGGATTAGTTTTGGTCTGTGAAGAAGTCCATTAATGTCATCAAGGATGTTCAAGGGGATTCCTTGACGTGCGAATCTGACCAAGGTAATTAAGCTAATCTCTAGTAATAGCATTGGTGATTGTGTTTGTAAGAATCCGAGGGCTATGCCGGCTTTGACCGCCCAACCTGCCTGTTGTCAAGTGGAAGGGTGCAACGTAGTGTTGGCAAATGCAAAAGAATATCTCAAGAGGCATAAACTCTGTGAAATGCATTCCAAAGCCCCCACAGTCATTGTTCTCGGCACCGAGCACCGCTTCTATTAGCAGTGTAGCAAGTAACTAGCCAGGAGATGATTGCACCTCAATTTGTTTTGTCTGAGTAGGTCAACATGGCTACATGGCTTCATACATACTAGTATAATCTGATAATACATATGAATAACTGGGTGTTGATGTGATGTGGTGCCTATCTAGATTCCATGGCATAGCGGAATTTGACGACGCAGAGAGAAGTTGCGAGAGAAGGTTGGCGGGACACAATGAACGGCAAAGGAAGAACTCGTTAGAGTCATTGGCTAACTCCCGCAGCCAAGGTAATTTTAATATATGTAAATTTGAATTTTCTGTTACTGTAAGGCGAAGATGTGCATGCATTCAAGCACAGGTTCATGAGTTGACAATCTCATACTTGTTGAACTTCGTTTAGTTTTGTCAGACGATAATTCTCTGATTTGGCCCTGTGAAACTTTCAGATGATGAGTGTGCAAAAACCTCCATTGTTTATTCTCTAGGTCTGCATTTTTTTGATAATTGATCAATTTCTCAGTAATCTCACAACATTCAGCTTTGGCTACATTCCGCTTAGATTTTATTTTATGAAGCCTGAAGCTTTGGAGTCCTAGCATAGGCCGCTTCTATTTTTCTATAAACCTTAATGCAACTTATCAAATAACCTAGGGTTGCTTCTGAAGTTATACTAATCCCAGGGGAAATTTTATTATTCATAAATTTTAGCAATTTTAGACTTATTCCCCAATCAAATAGATTGAACACAATGTAGGCTGGGATACACATCACTTGTGCAATTTTACTAATCCAAAATCTCCCAGGAAACTTCCTGGGAACCAATCATCAATAGGGATTTGTGCTATTTTACAAATGCAAAAGTGCCAAGGAAATTGATGCAGGGAATTTTTCCTTCATGCAAGTTCTAACTTCTACTTATCTGCGATGTCAATGCACTACTGACATCAAAGTATCCATACACATCCATGCTTGACTCATTCACGCCTAATCTCCACCTTCGCCCAAGTATTTTAACACCTGATGAGATGTGATTATATTGGCTTTTACGTTCTCAACCATTATTGTTTGGACTACAATTTCAATGTAGCTGGAACAAGAAATGGAAAGACTTCCAAAGCCTCTGCGGTCCACCTTTGAAACAGAGGTTGGTCTTTTTATTTTAAAAGCGATTTCATTCCAAATTGACAACAGTTTCCTCCATATCCAGATCCAATTCTACTCGGTGGTCCATTATTTAATTATGTGTCTTATGTCCTGAACGCATTCACTCTCAATTCCAACTTTTACTACTTGATGGGTCCAACAACTATAATGATTATTTGACCAAAGCTTCACTACCAACGATTCCAGCTTGGCGTTTCAATTAAACACTGATTTGGGGTTTCAATAGCAGACTCTCAAACACTTGATTTCTCTAAGGCAATTTTCCCTAATCGAATTCCGGAGCATGAGTGCCCTAATTACCTATAAGTTGGGCACTATTAACCAATTTTTTATGCTAAACAATAGTTCATATTCTCTTAAAATATTTTCAACGCCCATTATAAACTGGAATGCATAATATCAAAGGATTCATCCATGATTTACCTCTACAGAAACTGCCCACACGCTGTTGATCAATTGGCTTGAATCCCTTCTGAATGGTTCGTTGGATTACTCTGTCACGGGTTGGGTGATTACACATTTCCATAGGGTAAATTTCCTTCAACGTAGATTTGAATTTCAGATGACCATGCCAACACCAAATCAAACCACAATTTGTAATTGTTCATCAATGCATTCTTAACAAACCATAATTTTTATCATGTCTCCCATAAATCGACTCCTCAGATCGGTTTTCCTTATTCCAATAAAAATAACAACTCTCTCTTGTTGAAATATTGTAACTTCTAAGAATATTATACTTGTACTTTATTATTCTGGAGATGTTTCATTCCTCCGTGGAGACTCTATTGTATATCCGGAGATGTTTTATTCCTCCGTGGAGAATGTGGTAACTTGGGTTATTAGACTTCCCTAGTGGGGGTCAGCCCTGTATGAGTCATGTGGGTTAAAGGGTTATTAGACCACCCTAGTGGGGTCAGCCCTATCACATTATATTAAAGTGGTTAAGTTGGGTCCGACCCAGTTAGTGTAAAAGTCAAGTCAGAGTTGTGTATAAATAGAGGAGGTGTGTTCCTCATTTAACACACATTCACTCACTTGTGATTAGCGCATAGGTGAGAGAGAGATCTGCTATGGAGGAGAAGGAGCTCATGTTTGGGGATTACACCCTTGTATTTGCTGGTCATCTATATTGAGGAAGCTTTGCTGGGTTTTCTACCCCATGAGGGTTTCCCAGGATAAATCTGTGTCTCTTGTTTATGCTGTGCTTGTTGTTCTTTCAGCGATCCTGTATATGCTATTGTTGTGAAATGGAATGTAATACTGATATTTTCTGTCTTAGCATATTGAATCTTAACATGGTATCAGAGCTAGCCTGCAGGAAGGCAATGTATGGCACTTACGACAATTTGCAAGTTAGGGTTTTATATAGCAAAAACCAGTCATCGTGGAACTTTCGCTATAAATCCATTTTGGCGAAGGTTCAGGATCGAAAACCTTTAGAGGTCGTAGATAACATCCCCATGTACCTTGTGTCCGAAGCACAACTTCTAATTCGCTGTACTTTGTGATTTATGATCAGTACAATCTAGGGTTTCTGCCTCTTCCAGATCTCAGTCATAAACAGGTGACCTAGGAAAAAAAGGTCATAACTTGGGCTAGGAAGCTCCAAATGAAATTTCGGAAAAAGTGACAGGTAGGGCACGGATTGTACTTTCTCAGGTAATTTTTTATAGGCCGAAACTGAACCAGTGACACGTGGCACGCCATACAAGTTCACTATCCTGTTTGATCCCATAAACAGGTCACGTTGCGACACTTGGCATAACTCTCTCTCAGAGAATCCAATTGAGGTCATACCTGTGGGGTTGGAAATATGATAGGTCAGGCTACCACAGGCCGAAGTTTTAGACTCTGTGGATTCGTAATTTTTGAGATGCACCAAAAACAATGAGGTGCATATTTCTGTCAAAACAGAATTGGATTCTGAGCACCTTCATTCTTGACTTGTCACTGTTGCGGGAATTTAGGGTTTCAGAGGAAGTTGAAATTCTTGGAATCAGAGACCACGGTTGGATGCTCCTCATCAAAATCGAAATTTAGAGACCAAGATTGAATTTTTTGGTTGGGCAGAAGGTTGGGCTTGATCAAACCCTAGTTCAGGATTTTGATCGGAAAGGTGGAAAATTAGGGCTTCTGCAAAAGTTGGAGTTTTTGAAATATGTGACCACGGCTAGAAGCTCCTCAGAAAAATCGAAGTTTAGAACACAAGATCGAACCTTTTGGATGGGCAGAAGACCGGGCTTCATCAAACCCTAGTTCAGGATTTTGTCCAGAAGATCCGAAAGTTTCAAAGGCAATTTTGAGGGGTCAAATTTTGGAGATTTCAAAATTGAAGTATACCAGCTTGATTAGCTCAGCAAGGAGCATATTTCCATCCTTTCAGAAGTTTGAAATTCAAAGTTTGAATTTTTAGGGTTTCTCTCACAAACCCTAATCCAGCTCCAGATCCAGTTTCAGCAAGTCAAAGTGGATTGGGTTAATCCTAGAAGAGAATGAATTGGACACCTGCATAAGTTCCAATTCCAGAGGGAGATAAGGCTAAGGCCTTACATAAGAAAACTACAAGCAATCCTGACAGGTATGACTTGAGGAAATACAGGTATGTTTTGAAATCTGATTATTGATTAAGTTCATAATATGTTTGTCTTTATGCTATTGAGGTTAATACAATTATGATTGTTTGATAAGGAATGCATGTGAAGTGATAAAAGACATTCATTGATTAGGTTTATGACACTTATGATTGTACTAATACACTTGTGGTGTTGTATGAGGATAATGTTGCCTGCTAACATGAAAGGTACATCAAGAAAGACAAATCGAGTTCTATGACCATGATGACATAAAGACAAAGACTCATCCATAGTCTTTGACCACATAGAAGCTCTACTTACGAGGTATGAATGACTTTGTTCTACTATGATTAGCTTATGAGATATGCAGGTTCTAGCACAAGGTTTCTAAATCGTTGAAGAGAACAGATATTGTTTGGGTATGTTAAGACAACCAAGCTTGATAATCCAGGTATGTTTTCCTATATCAGTTAGAATCATACTTTGTGTTAGGATCTTAGGTAAGTATACCTGTGTATGAAATGATCATGACGATACATAATGTTCTGATAATATTAAGATTATACTAATGAATGTATGATTATGTATGAGATCATGAGGATGACACTAGTGCACACTTAAGCATGCATAGTGGTACAGAATGAATAGAAGTTCAAAGACATATAGAGATCAAGCGGGAGGCAACCACTCAACATAAAAGATAAGTATTTGAGTTGTTATTTGAATCTTTGAAATAGTACATGATATTGCTTGTATGCATATTTGTATTCCTAGAATATATCATGCATAGTGTGAGCATTCATATAGCATTGAATAGTATACTACTAATATGCATATGATGGGTAAGTTGGACAAACATTCCATTGCTGTTTATCTAGAATGAAACCTCTTTGCTGGCATGCTGAGAGCTGTGCACGCTCTTGATAGTATGTTCTGGTAGAGATGGAAGGCATCTAGATAGCCATTGTATGCATACAAGATATGAAAAATTGTTGTGCCAAAGTATTGGTCAAGATAGTTGCATAACTATGTGAATCATATCTATATGCATAATAGGTTATCATGTCAACATGATTGGATGATTATGAAGTATTACTAATCACGTAATTAACTTTGATTTGTAGGAAAGATCATGTGCCATGATCTACAAAAGAAGGATGATGAACACCTGTTCCAAAGAACGAGTGATGGATGTTGAACAAGAAGACTTACAAATCAAATTTAATATAGACGGCTCGTGGCTAGAAGATTCTCTTAGAAAGAGGAAGAGGATCATGACGAGATGTTTGCTCCAAGTGGCTAGATAAAGACCATTCTCCTAATGGTGTAATTGAAGAAAGCTCTGTACGGGTACCCAGGATCGATAGTCATTTGATGAGCTTAATGATCACCATTGGTGATGCGGATTTCAACCTTTGCTACAAGGTTGAAGATGGTGTCTATATACATATGACATTCTTCTCTTAGATGGATGCAAGAAGGAACTCACCATAGAGTTTGAATGATCTTGAGGCTCATATCAGTAGACCCATCTGATGAGAGATGGCACGGATAGATATGCAGAATATCACTCAATGCAGAGTGTGAATGATGTTCAGTCGCAGAGGGAGAATTGATAGCTTCTTGACAAGCTTGGGCTTTACCAAAAGTAAAGCTGATCCTAACCTTTTACTTAAGGTTATGGATGGTGAACCTGCCATACTATTACTGTATGTGGATGATCTCTTTCTAACAGGGAATGAGAAACAAATCATGGAAAGCAAGAAGAAGCTAGCTACAGAATTTGAGATGAAAGATCTCAGATTGATACATTACTTCCTAAGTCTGGGAGTATGGAAAGGCCTAGAAGGAATCTTTCTTAACCAGGGAAAGTATGCTGTGGAAATCTTAAAAGATTTGATATGTTGGAATGCAAAGCCATGGCCACTCCATGGATTACAACTTGAAGTTGTTAGCTAATGACTCATCGGAGTTAGTGGATGTGACTCTGTATAGACAGATTATTGGGTCATTGATGTATCTGACGAATACAAGGCCAGATATATGCTTTGCTGTGAACACCTTGAGTCAGTATCTAGTGGAACCTAGGCGTGTTCACCTGATAGCTGCAAAGCATGTGATGAGGTACCTAAAGGGTACGATAGACTTTGATCTATGTTGTCTTGGAGATCATGACTTCAGATTGTATGGCTACACAGATGCTGACTAGGCAGGAAGTGTATCAGACAGGAAGAGCACATCGAGAGGATGTTATTGTCTGGGATCTGCCATGATCTCGTGGTTTAGCAGGAAGTAGTCTAGTGTGGCTCTCAGCACAGCTGAAGAGGAATATATTGCTGCTTGCTCTACTAGTTGTGAAGCGATATGGCTTCGGAAGTTGTTATCGGGATTGTTTGACTTGGAAATGGACCCCACTGTGATCTTGTGTGACAACTAGAGTTGTATCAAGATGAATGAGAATCCAGTGTCCCATGATAAGTCGAAGCACATAGAGATCCGATATTTCTATATACGGGATATGGTGCAGAAAGGAGCTATCAAGCTCGAGTATGTGAGCACTGATGAACAAGTTGCTGATATATTGACCAAACCTCTGTCTCGAGTAAAGTTTGAGTATTTCCGAGACAAGCTTGGTGTAGTTCAGAAGGACCCTCCTCGAAAGGGGGAGTGATGTGGTCGCTGATGATGAGATTGCCTGCATTGACAGAAAGGTCGATGATGTGGATACCTGTATTGGTGATATCGACGATGAGGTTGATGAGTGGTCCTTAGACTTGGTCTAAGTTGACAAGTGGATTGTATCATCCTTGGACACATGTCCTAAAAGAGATCCGTAGACATATGTCTCCGAGAAAGTGGTCCCTTGTGGACGTGATAGGACTGCATCGTCCCTAAACATTTGGTTCAAAATGTACATGATGGGACTGCATCGTCCCTGGACATTTGGTTCAAAATGTACGTGATGTGATTGTATCGTCCCTAGACATGAGACTTGTCTTAAAAGGATCATGGATTGCATCGTCCATAGACATGAGACTTGTCTAAAATTGATAAGGATTGATCATCCTGGAAGTAGATCTGGATTGCATCGTCCATATACATGAGACTTGTCTAAAATTGATAAGGATTGATCATCCTGGAAGTAGATCTGGATTGCATCGTGCATAGACATGAGACTTGTCTAAAATTGATAAGGATTGATCATCCTGGAAATAGATCTGGATTGCATCGTCCATAGACATGAGACTTGTCTAAAATTGATATGGATTGCATCGTCCATAGACATGAGACTTGTCTAAAATTGATAAGGATTGATCATCCTGGAAGTAGATCTGGATTGCATCGTCCATAGACATGAGACTTGTCTAAAATTGATAAGGATTGATCATCCTGGATGTAGATCTGGATTGCATCGTCCATAGACATGAGACTTGTCTAAAATTGATAAGGATTGATCATCCTGGAAGTAGATCTGGATTGCATCGTCCATAGACATGAGACTTGTCTAAAATTGATAAGGATTGATCATCCTGGATGTAGATCTGGATTGCATCGTCCATAGACATGAGACTTGTCTAAAATTGATCATCCTGGAAGTAGATCTGGATTGCATCGTCCATAGACATGAGACTTGTCTAAAATTGATAAGGATCGATCATCCTAGAATTGGATAGTGTGTATTGCAGATTATACTGCTATTGTTGATTGAGATGATCCAGATGCTGTAGATCAAGAGATCCAGATATTGATGTTGTTGATTGAGATGATCCAGATGCTGTTGATCGAGATGATCCAGATGCTGTAGATCGAGGGATCCAGATGTTGATGCTGTTGATTGAGATGATCCAGATCTGGATTGCATCGTCCATAGACATGAGACTTGTCTAAAATTGATAAGGATCGATCATCCTAGAATTGGATAGTGTGTATTGCAGATTATACTGCTATTGTTGATTGAGATGATCCAGATGCTGTAGATCAAGAGATCCAGATATTGATGTTGTTGATTGAGATGATCCAGATGCTGTTGATCAAGATGCTGTTGATCGAGATGATCCAGATGCTGTAGATCGAGGGATCCAGATGTTGATGCTGTTGATTGAGATGATCCAGATCTAGATGTTGATGCTGTTGATTGAGATGATCCAGATCTAGATGTTGATACTATTGATAGAGGGATCTAGATGATGCTATTGATCGAGGGATCCAGATGATGCTGTTGATCGAGAGATCCAGAGGATGTTGTTGATCGAGAGATCCAGATGTTGATGATGTTGATCGAGATATCTAGATGATGATGTTACTGTAGCTGTTCGAGTGCTGCAGAAGATGAAGACTCAGTACTGAAGATGTTGATGTTCCAATATTGAAGATCTTGAAGATGTTCCAGTAACTGTTTGAGTTACTGATGATGTATGAAGAAAGCTTACAATGATTTATAGATGTATTATGTATCATGTAGTTGATGACTCCTTGCTCCTGCAGATGTTGTTATAATATCCTTCTCGTTAAGGGGGAGTATTGAAATATTGTAACTTCTAAGAATATTATACTTGTACTTTATTATTCCGGAGATGTTTCATTCCTTCGTGGAGACTCTATTGTATATCCTGAGATGTTTTATTCCTCCGTGGAGAATGTGGTAACTTGGTTTATTAGACTTCCCTAGTGGGGGTCGGCCCTGTATGAGTCATGTGGGTTAAAGGGTTATTAGACCACCCTAGTGGGGTCGGCCCTGTCACATTATATTAAAGTGGTTAAGTTGGGGCCGATCTAGTTAGTGTAAAAGTCAAGTCGGAGTTGTGTATAAATAGAGGAGGCATGTTCCTCATTTAACACACATTCACTCACTTGTGATTAGCGCATATGTGAGAGAGAGATCTGCTATGGAGGAGAAGGAGCTCATGTTTGGGGATTACATCCTTGTATTTGTTGGTCATCTATATTGAGGAAGCTTTGCTGGGTTTTCTACCCCATGAGGGTTTCCCAGGATAAATCCGTGTCTCTTGTGTTTATGTTGTGCTTGTTGTTCTTTCAGTGATCCTGTATATGCTATTGTTGTGAAATGGAATGTAATACTAATATTTTCTGTCTTAGCATATTGAATCTTAACATCTCTCTCTCAGGGTTGACCACGATCATCCAATAGAATCATATCTCTATGGAGTACTTCATACAATCAATCAGGTCTTGATCTCATCTCCTTTCAACTAGTAACGTTTTCCTTCAAACATCTCCTTCCCAAATCAAGTTTGGATTCGATTTTTTTTTAACACAAGTTCAAACCCTCCTACAGGAACTTGAATATTTTTGCAATTACCAGCTATTGTAATTTCTTACAATTTCTAACCATATGTTTAGACAAATTACCATTTACATCATGCCAAGGCATTCAACACTATCAACATAGATATAGAAACACATACAAATTCTTATCTATTAATCCAAATCAAAATACAGAGTATTCGACCTGTTGCACAATATGGGTGCACAACCCTGACGCTCTTCTCCTATCCTACTATTGGACCTCTCCTCCTTTTTCTGGCCTATAGGCTTACATAAAAGATGATCAATACAACCTAACAACCTCCTACATATCTGCAACTAACTCCTACCATTTCTGTAACTAATTCCTGAAATAGGACGATCCTATCTCTATTTGATGACTCAGTCATTTGGTATTGACTGAACACTTATCTCATCATTCGATTATATCCTTCTTAGAATTTACTAGATCTATGCTTACTAACTAAGAGGATTTACAATGTTTTTACAAGAGACCATTCATTTGCTAGTATCATGACCCTAAGGTCTGACAAAATTTTAGAGGTTTTACATGATAGCATGATGCTCCTGCATCAGAATCTTCGTGTGAACCAATCATCAATATGGATTTTCTGGTAATACAGATAGTATCTTTTCCTTGTGCTGATAGAGTTAGATTAACTTTTCTCGAGCAAGAGGACCAACACCACAAAAACTAAGATGCCAATTAGTATGGTCTGGTTTGCCCCCCATTCTGAATCAATAACACAAATTAAAAGGTGCCAATTGGTCTGGTCTGCTCCTTGTCCTGAATCCAACAGCTTTGAATTAACCTGATGCATTTAGGGCACTCATGCATTTTCTCCTCCATCACGATCAAAATCATGTTTTCTCTCATCTCTTTGAATGTTTCTGGTTTTGAAAACTCTTCCCCTGAATTCAATAGCTTTGGATTAACCTTTTAGATTAAGATTGATGCATTTAGGGCACTCATGCATTTTTCTCTTTCATCACTATCTACATCATGTTTTCTCTAATCGCTTTGGGTGTTTCTGGTTTTGAAAACTTTTTATTTTCATTAGTTTCACATTTCTCCTATCCTAATGACACCAACCACTTATTCATTAGTTATTTTATATTTTTGATGAACATTCTTCATTAATAGATTGATTAATCTATTAATTATTTCTTATCAACTTATAAGTTTATAACTTATGATTAAAGTGTACTATATACTTAAAAATAAAAATAAAGTAATAAACATTAATTTACTAATTATTTCTCATCAACTTATGATTAAGGTGTGTACTCTCTACTAAAAATAAATCAATAGATCAAAAGAAAGTTATTTTTTTAACTATTTTATTTTCCATCATTTTCAAAGCTTTTTTCTTTTTTAACTTAGGTTTTGGTGTAATTGTAAATTTTTAACCATTTTATCTTCAATCACAAACGATGAGGATGATTTCAAAGCTTTCTCTTTTTTGATGTTTTATTGTTTTTTTATGGAAAGTCATCACTTTTGAACAAGAGTGTTCACAAGACGTATGATTTCATATTGACCAAATAGTTAAATTCAATTGTTATAAAGATTCTGATCAGATTTGGATTTTCCACTGGAGGTTGGCAAACAAAATGCATGTGTAGACGGCAAGATATATTTATAAGCATAGCACTTGTCATAATCCATGCATCTAAACTTGGGTATCTGTACAACCAGTTTTGTACATATAACATTACTGAGCTTCCTTATTTGCATGTCTGCAATTCTCATTTGCATTATCTATGCATGCCCATGCATCTATGCTGCAAGCTAACGTCATGGACATTGCTGCTTGCAGCTCTTGTTATTATTATTTAATCGAAGTAACTTTCTATAAGAATAACTTTCAAATTAGTTTAAATTAGATTATTATTTTTATACATTGTACATTTGATCTGAGTTGGTTTGTACATTCTTTCAATCTTTGTGGTGCTCTCCAAAATCCAACTGGGTGTCGGAGGGATCATCGCCATGAGCGTCCAGAATGTGTTATCAGTCGTAGTCATGTCGGCCACGCCGCAGTAGAGAAGAGTGCATCAGGGATGGAAAATATGTTATGGAAAATTTAGAAGAATAACAAAGAATGCCTGGCCAGACTTGAATAATGCAGCATAGAAGTGCCGAAGAGCAGTGAAAGACCTAATCTAGGAGCTCACAGTGACCAACGGTGATATATTGAGATTCTGCTCTGCCCATGAAAAATTCACACAGAAGACACTAATCTGCTCCGCCCATGAAAGGATCCGCCATCGAAGACCGTCGTCCAATTGTAAACAGAGAACAATGGGTTCAAAGGCATAATTGCCCAAGTAGAGGCAATTTACAGAATTATTATTTATCTTCAAACAATCTGCATAAGCATAAATTCTATCAAGAGGAGGTAAGCCTTTAATAGTTGATGATCATCTTTGTTTATTTTGAATGTCTGGGAAATTAAGAAGAGGAGACAATTTTTATTTTAAAGAAACAGGGATTGCAGATATACACGCTTTTTTATTTTATAGAGTTTTCTACAAGGTTTATAGTTTATACAGAACAAATAACAGAGATGATCTCCCGTTTGGAGAAGTCGGAGCGCATCACATTCTATAGCTACTCAAGAAGCCAGGCTAGACGCCCTCCTCAGGGAGAACGCATCTCATTCTCCTATGGGTAAGTCGTAATCCCAATAAGAAAAGGGAGGAGAAGAGGTGTTACAGGAAAGGGGCGTGAATGGGCAAGGTAAGAATGGAGTTGCAGGTAGTGTGAAAGATTGGAGATTGCAGGCAGCGTGGAGAGTTTGCAGGCTGCGTGAGAGTGGGACGAAGGGAGCAGCGTGGAGATTGCTTGGGAGTTGCAGGCAGCGTGGAAGATGGGAGATTGCAGGCAGCGTGGAGATTAGGGTTTTGCAGGCTGTGTGAGAGTTGGAAGAAGGGAGCAGCGTGAAGATTGCTGGGGAGTTGCATGCAGCGTGGAGATTAGGAGAGGTGTAGCAGTGTGAAAGTTTGGT
Organism: Larix kaempferi; assembly: GCA_027924585.1. Taxonomy (NCBI): domain Eukaryota; kingdom Viridiplantae; phylum Streptophyta; class Pinopsida; order Pinales; family Pinaceae; genus Larix; species Larix kaempferi. Next base: position 12,700,931 of record BSBM01000435.1, on the reverse strand, counting down.
TGGGGATAGCAGGCAGCGTGGAGTCTGGGCGTAGAAGAGAAGCGTGGAAATGGAGTGGTCGTGCTGTTGAAGATTGGGGAGTGAGGAGTCTTTGCAGACAGCGTCTGGGTTGGAGGAAGAGCTGCGTGGAGGTTGAAGGAGAGAGCTGCCTGGAGTTTCCTCGCGAGTGCTGGGTCGTGGATGCAGGTATGAAGGCTGGGCGCCTTGGTGGAGAGTGTGGATGCAGGCGTGAAGGCTGGGTGCATTAGTGGAGAGCGTGGATGCAGCCGTGAAGGCTGGGCGTTTGCAGAGAGCGTGGATGCTGGTGAAGGTTGGGCGTTTTTGGCAGAGGAGCGTGAATGCAGTGTGCAGGCTGGATGTTTTTGGCAGAGAACGTGAAGGATGGAGTGAGGAGCTGTGTGATGGTAGGAAATAAAGGTTGGGTCGTGGAGAAGGGCGTGAGTTTTGGGCCCGAAAGCAAAGCTAGCTTCTTTTTGGTCCAATTCCTCCTTGTTTAGATCTGGAAGCGTCCCTGCTTCCATGAGAAGGTGAGGAAACAAAGGTTGCCCTTTAAATAGGTAGGGACCCACTCTTTTTTCTTTGACTCCTCAATGGCTTTCGTAAGCTCCTCATCAAGTAAATAAAAAAAATGGAGATAAAACTCCACTGTCCACCCGTTGGGACCAGGGCATTTGTCCTTTGCAAACAACTTGAGAGTCCTATGAACTTCATCTAAAGTGATAGGTTTTCCCACTTCCCTACAATCCTCCTCATTAAAGAAAAGAGAGAAGTTTTGAATAGTCAATAATTGATTTTGCAAATTATTGGATTTGCTGCTTGTGTAAATACCTTTAAAGTTTAAAATGATCGATAGCAACACCTTTTATGAAAGACTATCACTAACAATCCTATCAGCATCCACTTTTATGTCCCAGATGGCATTCATCAAACGCCTCTGGTTAGCAAACCTGTGAAAATTTTAGTGTTTTTGTCCCCTTCTTTCAACTAAATCGCCTTGCTCTTTTGTCTCCATTCCTCTTCAATCTGTGCAAGAATACTATCCTTCATTTTCATCAAGCTAATGAGATGTTTTCTGCGCTCCATAGAGAAGAAAGATTCATCCATACAATTCGTAATGTCCTGGATTTCCTGCTCAATGTCATCCAATAACTTCTGTTTTTCAGCTTTTTTATCTTTCACCCAGTCAACAACCGACTATTTTAATAGGGACAATTTACGAGGTAACCCCATCAATGGGGACATCTGGACCTTCTGCGCCAAATCCAACCATTTCATCCTAACCCACTCACAGAAAGTTCCATCTGCAAGTAAGCCAAGGTTGAACTTGTATGGATACACTTTATTAGGATTTTCAAAATCCAATTGTAATATGACCGCCTTATGATATGAAATACCCACCAAATAAGACCAGGTGCGAAACTTACCGATGGCTCCACAAAGATCCTCTGCCATAAAGAATCGATCGAGCCGCTTGGCGATACCAACCTTCTCACACCTACCATTCGACCAAGTCGGATATAAAACATGTGGCACAATATCAACCAAATTGGAAGCTTCAAACATAGTGGTGAAAAAATCAGTTAATGGATCCAATATATTCCCCGATCCCCAAATTTCTTCCGGGTTCATAGTAAAATTTAGATCCCTTGCCAGAATGAGTGTCGGATCCTTTAATAGCCCATATGCAGAAATCCGTTCCCAATAATCTTTGCGGTTTCGATAGGGTCGTAAATGTTTAGAACCCTGACTTCCCTCAACCAAAATACCTGCACATGTATGAAATGATTTAAGATTAGCCAATAAAGGATCCCATGCAACCATGGTACCGCCAAAGTGACCCACCGCATCCAAAGCACAAACATGCCACTGGGGTTTGATTTTTAAAAAGTAATTACAAGCATCCAACGAACTTGCCATCGTCTCCTGAATGAGTATCAACACTGGGTGAACAATATCAAGAAATCTTTTTAGGGCAGTACGCTTCGGGCCACTGCCAAGTCCTCTCAAATTAAAGGAGACAATATTCATTGTAAAACCGAGCCATGGGCCATATCTTCTCTGAGACCCCGAGGTGTAAGTACTAGTAGACCATCAATGGGAGAAAACCTGTCAAGACCTTTGTCAAAGAGTGAGAAGACTGGCGGGTTAAGGTTTCTTTTAACAGAAGGGTTCGACTCTTCCCCCACAAGAAGACGACCAGAGCCCTTTTTGTTTTCTTTTGCTTTTCGGATAGTTACATTCCCATTAAATATAGAAGAGATAGGAATAACAATGGAGTTTTCCTTCAGAGTATAGGAATAGGTATTCAAAGGAATAATTGTACCACCCATAGACGTCGAAGAAGGACCAGTCATATCAGATAGGGGAGAAGGGGAAATGACAATGCCTAAACTGTTCCGGGTATACTCTTCTGGAGAAAGGGGCTTAGCCCAGTCCAACTGGGAATTGGTTCTAAAGGTTGAATGGTCGGAAGCTGGCAGTAAGGGCTTCAAAATATGAGCCACTCCCTCCCGAGCGTCAATGGGAACCGAAATCCCTAAATCATGTTCAGATTTAGGCCCCACGGAAACCCCATCTAATGGTTCACAAATAGGACTGCTCGAATCCCCAAGATCCAGGGGGGATGTCTCACACCCAGGACCCGTCCAATTAACAAAATTTAATTCCAAACATGAAGGAAGGGCTTTTTTAATATCTTCCAAAGATAAGAATTTAAACAAGACCGAAAGAGTTTATGTAAACTTACCTAAGAAAATGGATGCCAAAGAGTGGTCCAAAGGAATTGGCACCCACTGACCATCTTCCGGATCGCAAGGACGTTCCCCCACTCCACCACCACTGTCCGCGTTTTCCACAGTAAACTTGCACTGAGCTCTTGAATGCCCCACCTTGCGACATTGGTGACATCTAAAAGGAATTCCCCAATAATCCAGGCGTTGAATAAATGTGCCGCCTTCCCAAGCCACCTCCAACTCCCTTGTCAATCCTTCTGAGGTGTCCAATTCAACAAGCATGTGGGGAGAACGTCTCTCAGAGCCCAACAACTACTCCTCCTCCATCAAAATGAACCGCCCAATGGAATTGGCCACGACCATGAAACCAATAATGTTCCAACACTGTAAAGGGAAGCCAAGAAGTATAGTCCACAAGTGTCGCTTTGTAAGTCTCTCTGTTCGTGGGTCAAAACATATGTGCCAGCGTACCAGCACCAATGAACCCTTACCATAAACCGAGAAACGTTCTTCAATCTCCCTTCTATCCTCTTCCGATAGAAATTGGAACATAATCCAGCCATTAGCAAGCATTAAGACCCTAGGGATGTTGGAAATATAGGCCTTCCATTTCTGTCGAATCCATGTTAGGATCTTCGGCCGCTTCAATTGAATATTCTCAAACTTACCCACCAACGCTCTTTGGCTCAGAGCCAGGACAAGGTCCATGGTCACATCCTTCCCCAAAACACACAGAAGACACTAAGGTGTAAATAGTTTCAACGCACTATTTACGAAGAAAGCACTCCCATTATATCATTGATTATAGTTTAAGTGAATCTAATAATAGAAAAACATATATATTTTTATTTTTAAATGTATATATTAGAATTCAAAATAGAAAATATCTAGGACCACTTTCTTCTTGAAAAAAGTCTCTTTAACATAAACAAAGAGCTTTTAAAATTATATTATTATTATTTAAACCAAATTAAATTATTATTATTATTTAGAACTTTAAAATTATATTATTATTATTTAAACAAAAGTAAATTATTATTATTATTTAATCGAAGTAACTTTCTATACGAATAACTTTCAAATTAGTTTAAATTAGATTATTATTATTATACATTGTACATTTGATCTGAGTCGGTTTGTACAGTCTTTCAATCTTTGTGGCGCTCTCCAAAATCCAACTGGGTGTTGGAGGGATCATTGCCATGAGCGTCCAAAATGTGTTATCAGTCGCAGTCACGTCGGCCACGCCGCAGTAGAGAAGAGTGCATCGGGGATGGAAAATATGTTATGGAAAATTTAGAAGAATAACAAAGAATGCCTGGCCAGACTTGAATAATGCAGCATAGAAGTGCCGAAGAGCAGTGAAAGACCTAATCTAGGAGCGCAAAGCGACCAGCGGTAATATATTGAGTCTGCTCTGCCCATGAAAAGTTCACACAGAAGACACTAATCTGCTCTGCCTATGAAAGGATCCGCCATCGAAGACCGTTGTCCAATTGTAAACAGAGAACAATGGGTTCAAAGGCATAATTGCCCAAGCAGAGGCGATTTACAGAATTATATTTATCTTCAAACAATCTGCACAAGCATAAATTCTATCAAGAGGAGGTAAGCCTTTAATAGTTGATGATCTTTGTTTATTTTGAATGTCTGGGCAATTAAGAAGAGGAGACAATTTTTATTTTAAAGAAACAGGGATTGCAGATATACATGCTATTTTTTTTCTATAGAGTTTTCTACAAGGTTTATACAGAACAAACAACAAAGATATTTTATTTATTCTTGAAGTTGCTAGCCATAGAAGAAACGTCACATGCATATGCATGAATTTTAGAGAAAAGATGTCGTCGCAGAAGACGGAGAAACCCTAGCACGAGCAGAATCATAACATAAATGTGAAGAAGGGCAAATTATAGCACTGTCTGGTAGCTGTGTATGTCACAGGGTTCGCCGATTTTGAACCTTGAGGTTCGAAATTCGACAACCCTAAAAAAAAATTCTAATTCGTTGGGATTCGATCATTAAATTCGCCAAGTATACCCCAGTTTCGAATTCACCAAGTATATGCCGGTTTAAGGGTTTCAAATTCGCCAGTTTCGGTTGTGAGGTTCGCCTGTTCTGCCCTCGATTCTATTCTCTCGCATGTGGTCTCCTCTCTCGCGCCGGGTATCTTCTGTAGCGTCGGGTTTCTGCTTTCGGAAGTCGGGTCTCTCTCAGCTTCGGGTCTCTTTCAACTTCGGTTTCTCTTTGCTTTCGGCATACCTCCACCCAGCTACAACTGAGTCGACCATTCTGTCAGACACATTTGACAGTTTGTAGCCTGTGATGTTTAACTATTGAAACTTTGCATGTAGGTTAAATTATTAGAACCATTGAAATTTGCATATATTATATCAATATGTCGTAAATATTTTTAACATATTTTGATTTATAATGTTTATTAAATTATATTAATATGAAAATATATATTTATAATGTTTATATATATATATATATTAAAAAATTAATATATTTTGTCGAACCGCATTCTAAAAGCCGAATTCGAACCCGAATTTCATGGTTGTCGAACTCGAATTCGAACCCGAACCATGTGACATATATAACACATTTTTTAGATGCTAGAAGGTAGATTTCACTGTTCAGGAATCAGAAGGATACTCATGTGTAGAGTGGCAAGAGGAACAAAGATGTAACAGAGACTTATATTCGACTGTCAGTTTTTATCAGTGTTACACGGGTACACGTCCCCAAGGGTAGGAAATGCGCTTCCATGCCCCCACACGTTTCAGAAACTTGGAAACTCCATTTGAAACATCTCCCCCACGTCCCCATTTGAAGGAAACTCAAGGAAACACAAAAGGGAAACGTTTCCCTCCTAAAAATGGTGTCCCCCACGTTTCCTTTGATAATTTTTTACCAAAAAATAAAAAATTAAATGATAAAGGGCCACGCTGTCCACTATTTTCCTTCTCAGTAGCCTCAATTTCATTTCGCTATTCAATATGGTTGTATTTCTGAATTTGTTTTATCAGTTATAGCTTATGTATGGTTGTATTTCAGTTTATTTCACTTGATGTATGCTGTAAACTGTATTAATCTTTAGATTATAAAATTAAAGACTTTAATTACTTATGCTCTAACTTTCAATTTTTATGTATTCTACTAAAAATTTTGTAGTATTCCTGGTGGGGTCCCCTACGTTGAAGACCCTGACATACCCGTCGACGTTTCCTAAAATTTGGGGGGGTACTTCTACATATGTTGTTTCTGCGTTTCCCCGCCCCCGCGTCCCCGCGACCCAGAAACTTGGGGGAACATTGGTTTTTATTGTTGAAAGATGTAGGGGGCATTTATTTTTTTCAGAGAATATGTTTTTTAATCAGTTTATAATATATATAACACAGGAAATGCACCATTTAGCTCTCAAGAAAGTCTCACAGAAGCTGGTTGTGAATTGTTTATTCTGAGTGGTTAACTTCATAAAGCAGAAAGGACTCAGACAAGGCTTAACTCCAGCATGCATGGATTGTTGTCCAAGAATTTCTGGAATTTCACCGATTTAGGAGTTTGAGAATTCAATGAGGTTGGGAACTTGGAAACTCAGATAATTTGGGAATTCCCACCCTTACCAGGATGATGAGACAGCTTGTGGAGCACTTGCACGGGAATGTGGAGTGAAGTTGGTATTGTAGCATTTAAAGGAGGCCGTGTTGGAGCATAACTCTACAATATAACTGAATAATAAGGAGTACTTTATTATCATAGAATAAATGTAGGGAATTTTTGTTCCGAGTTGTCAACTTACTTCATAAAACAGAAAGAAACCAGACAAGGTTTAACTCCATCATGCATGGATTGTTATCCAAGAATTTCTGGAATTTTTTATTAAAACGAAACGGTTAAAAGTTTATTTATATAGAAAAGGGCTGTAGGGAGAACCCATACAGCAGAAGTACATGGATGCCCAAAGGCTAAAAGTTCTGACTGTCATGACCATATCTGTTCTACTTCTCTTCTTATCAGTGCTAACAGACATCTATAGCTATATTTCACCTCTTATTAGGACTTACTTACTGAAACAAAAGACCTTGCTGATTTTGCCAGTAGATCTAATACAGTTTAATTCTAAAAAACAGACATATACAGGGCTGTTACAAAATTCAAGAACCAGACTAGCAAATTCATTGCAACCATAGATTACTGGACCTGGTGTTCTTTCGGAGAGCGCACTATGAACTCCAGCTTGACTTGAGCTTGATCCGGCACATACCTGGAGTTTGCCTCTTCCATTGGGCTGTGGAGGAAACCATCCTCTTCCCTCACCGTCCCCTGCTCCAGGTCTTCTACTCGCTGAATTAACATTACTAAATGGGATTCCAGGACCTTAAGCTTTCCTTTCATGTTTTCATTCTTAGCTTTCTCTCACTGCAAGTCGTCTTCTATCTCGTCAATCCTTTGGTTTGCGTCTTCTTTTTCCTGGTCTTGTAATTCTTCCTCTCTGTCCATACGACGTTCCATTTCATCCATGTCCCCTCCGAACTCCCTCTCCAGGCTTCTTATTTTCTGATTTACACCTCTATTCTCGGCCTCCAGCAGGCAAAGATGTTGGCATATGCAGGTTCTCCTGCGCCTGATTTCTCCATGCCGTGGCATTTTGAGGAACCTCCCAAAAACAATCTTGACCCTGCAAACTAATTCTCTCCTGCGTCTCTGCAGCCAGGAAGGGATAACAGAAACGAATTGAAGTGATGCCCCTGTCTTTCTGCCATTTAGCCTACTGTGCTCATTAATTCGCATGATTCTCTTTAACCCTGGCCTGTACTTTGCCAGTCCCTTCCTTATCTCCCTTCGTACCAGTGTACTGGTTTCCTGAAGGAAATGCGTCTCTCACCTGCTTGCAATATTTAGTTGACAAGCCTGTTCCATCTTTTCGCATGATAGCTTGCAATAAGTGTCTGCCATCTGTCCCTTCCTTCTGTAAAAACTCATAATCTGGCATGCTTTGTTCAGGTGACATCATTTCCAATCTATTATGGGACCGGATCCCACGTTTCTGTTAAAATTATAGCTTCAGAAGCTATTATATATCATCACTCTGCCACGTGTCTTCATCTTCTCTTGCCATGTGTCATCTCCAGCAGCTGCTATGTGTCCTGTCAAAACATGTAATTTATGTGCCAAGTGACAAAGGGGCTGCTTGGAAGGCGGTCGAAAGGAGGGGCCTGCTTGGAGGGTGGTTCCTCCTAGGGGGGCTGCTTAGGGCGGTTCCTTAGGGGGCTGCTTGGGGCAGCCACCCCAAACTATAAATAGAAGTCACCCCTCCCCATTTCAAGTGTCTTGTGTGTGAGTTAAAATATAAGGCACAGTTTTGCTTGTGAAGTAAATGTGAGGTCTGTCCATTGCAGTAGAGGACGTGCAGCAGCAAGCAGAGGGGTAATATTAGCAGCAAGCAGAAGATATCATGAGCAGATTTTAAGGCTGCAATACAATTATGTTGTAAGTTGTTATTTCTGCTATTAGTTTTGTCTTAGCACATCAAGGGAGAAGTCTATGATGATTATGTAATCTGAAACTGATATCTTATAAGAAAGATTGTTTGGCTGGAGTTTTTTTTCTCCCTTCTAAGGGTTTTTCTCCAGGGTAAAACTATTGTGTTCATGTGGAATAAATTTGTGCACTTTGATTATGACATATTGATATAATTGATGAAAACAGAAATTTGAACACTGTATTTCTGCTTGAATTAAAACTTGACAGTTTCCCCCTCATCATTAACCTTTAGAAGGTGCTCCGCCAACCTTAGTGCTTTATTTGTTGGGCGTCGGCTTCCATGTTGTTTTCTCTTAGGATATGTCACCACCTCACTTGGGGGAAATGTTTCAATTCTTGTTTAATTCGGATCACTTGCCTCTGCAAATGAAGGCTGCTAGGATGAGAGGAAGTGGCTATATTCCTGAAAACCAAAGACGAGTCTCTGAGGATGGATAGATTATCTATACCTGCTCTTCTTGCCAGCTTACAGCCTTGGAGAAGCACATAGAATTCAGCTTGGCTATTAGTCTTGTTTCCCAAGCCCCAAGCATATTTTAGCATTATTTTTCCTTCGGGGTCGAAGATCACCCCTCCCGCTCCTGCCGCCCCTAAGAATTTCTGGAATTTCACTGATTAGGAGTTCCCCTAAGAATTTCTGGAATTTCACTGATTTAGGAGTTCCCCTAAGAATTTCTGGAATTTCACTGATTTAGGAGTTTGAGATTTCAAGGAGTTGGGGAACTTGGAAATTTAGATAATTTGGGAATTCCCATTCTTACAAGGGTGATGAGACAGCTTTTGGAGTACTTGCATGGGAATGTGAAGTAGTGAAGTTGGTATTGTAACATTTGAAGGAGGCCATGTTGGAGTATAGCTTTATAATATAGCTGAATGATAAGGAGTCCTTAATAGAATAAATGTAGAGGTTACATTAATATTAATATGTTAATCATATTTAATAAAAAATTATTAATAAGGTGTTTAGGTTATATGATGATGCAACTACCCACCCAGTGGATGACATTCCTATATGACACAAAGGAAGCACTCTAATTGTATCGATTGACTTCAGTGATAAATACATATATTTTACATGATTCCGTCTCTACAATGTAATAATGTCTTTGATCTTTCTTATGTACTCCAAAATCCATCTTATGTGCTCAAAATCCACAACATAACTTATGTACTCCAAAATCCATCTTATGCGCTCAAAATCCACAACATAACTTATGTACTCCAAAATCCATCTTATGCGCTCAAAATCCACAACATAACTCAGCTGTAGTGAAAAAATATGGTCCTTCCTCAACTACTCGGTCTCTATCCTCCGTGTTGGAGAAAACTGCAAAAAACATCTTCGGCACAGAGTCTAGTTCAATTGATCCCTTCACCGTTGGCCAGAATCCTATAAGTTTGCATATAACTGCATGGTCTGGCATATATTGAATGTATCCTACAATTTCCAAAGATGTTACGTGGAGAGGAGGGTTTTCCACTCCTTCTCCAAACATTTCCCCGTTTTCCTTCCTACGAGATCTGAACCTCGACCATTGCCGAAGGATGTTGAGGGATGCTTGCTTTTGCTTTCTGCCACTGCTGCTTTGTAGGAAAGAGGGGCCAATGCCTACCCCCCTCCTGAACTGGAAGCTATAACCTGCAACTTCCCACCTGAAACCTTAGCTTAACGCCACTCCACCAAATCAACTCCCATTTGACACAAGATGGAGGTCTTTAATACTTGCTGCATGTGTAAACACTGAATTAATGAAAATAAGTTAACACCTTTGAGTTTTTTATCCCCTCCACACTAATACATAAAAATAATAACTGCTCAATTAATCAAGTCTGTGAGCTTTTTATAGATACAACATTAAATGCACTTTATTTTATTTTTTTTGCACACATAAAATTTAAACATCTATATAAACCCTGCACTATTTGCAGGAGCAGGACAGTCGCAGAGCCAGAACAATTCAGTCCATTTTTTAAAATCTACCAGAGATCTGAGTAGCAATGGAGTCCCAGAAAGAGGACGATTTTGAACGGGAAAAGGAGGACTGTGAACTGGAAAGAGAATTCGAATTGGAAGCTGCTATGTACAGTAGTAGTAATTCAATGCTGTCAGGTTTAGATGGCTCTGCTCTAGGTCAACAGGGAGGACCCTCCAGGTCTGGACTCTTCAGGCATTCTAACCCTAGAATGGGAGAGACACTCCTCCATATCCTTCTCTGTGCCATTCGAGGTCCTGTGCAGTCTGCCAAGGTATTTTTTGTTTTTATCCATTTTTTAAATTCTCTGCTTAATGGGATTTTCTAGCTTAAAGAAATACTTAATCCATGGTCTGTTGGAGTAGAATTCTAGAGAAGAACAGAAAGATCAGACTACCTATTTCTAATGTTAGCAGAAAATAATTTTAAATGTTTAGATTCTGAGTAAACTGGCATATGGACAATATAAAACCTAAGCTATGTTCGTCATAAAAATGGCTTCACATGGTACGCTGAAAACATCAGAACAAATATTTACTATGTTGCATGAGCTTACAGAAGGGGAATGCCGGAATGGTTGTTCATCATGCTGGGAAGCTCCCCCAAATTCCCAGGGAACAACAAAAAAGTTAAATTGAACAATTTAATGAAATCCATGAAACAAACAAGGCTACCTAGAAATTTTAAAAATTAACTCTTTTTTAACCACAAAAAATATTTCTATTGCTTAAAAATAGAGTCTTGAGTCTTGACTCTTAACATAAGTGTGCCAATGACAATGGCTCGTTATTCTCCATCGATTTTGCTATTCTTTCAGAAAAAAGCTGGCCTTCACTAAATTCTCTGAGATTTCTACTATTTCGAGCTGTTTTTACATAGCAGACCCCACGCAGACATAGCAGCATAATACTATCTTAAACTCAGACAACATGAACACTGATTCACTGAGATATATAGGCACTGGCATACATAAACACTGATTTACAGAACTATTGAAATCAGCTTCTTCATTGTCTCAGTTATATTTGTGCAGAAACCAACTTTTTCATAGTTTTCACGCATAATATCAACCAGAACTGTTAGAATTGCTGATTCACAGAACTGAGTCTTGTACTTCTTTATTTCAGGCTCCCTGATAATTTAAAAAAATAACTTACACATTACATATCATATTTTCCAGCTTCTACAGGTAGAGTTGTTGTTATTCATGTTTTTGTTATTGTGCCGAGAGGCGCTCTACAGCTCAGTATGAGGGAGATCTTGTAACATGTGAGTGTTTGTCGAGTTTGTTGAGTGTTTGTCGGGTAACAAAATAATACAAAGTAAACAAAAAAGAATAATACAAAGTAAAAAGTAATAAATATTATGTCGGCCATAAACAAAAAAGAATAATACAAAGTAAAATGTAAGTATGAGGGAGATCGAGTAACAAAATAATACAAAGTAAAAAGTAATAAATATTAGTAAAAAGTAAATATGAGGGAGATCGTGTAAGTTTGTCGAGTAAGAAAAATAAGTGAAATAATCAATGATATAAAATAAAAAAGTAAGATTTAAAGATAAGATGCATATTGATTTGATTATTTTTTACTTTGTGCAATACCTCTCCTTGAATAGCTCCTTGAGTGCAATACCTGAGCGGTTTGCACCTCGGGAGATTTGATCCCTCTCAGCGCTTGATAGAGCCTAGGATTTGGATCTAGGCTGGTTTTTTCTAAGTCATGATATGGACTGATTCCTTTGATCTAAAACTTAACCTGAAACAGAAAAAAACACATGAAACACCAACCAAAACTGCTTTGTTTTGAAAACAAAAGTTGTAGAATGAAAGAACAGGGAAATAGACTCAACATTCTGAATTTGACATCAATCCATCAAGTATTGAGTGACAGATTCAGTTTTTCACCTGCTGAAAAGTGAAAACCACAAAATAACAAACCCTTTTGTGGACCCAACACTTGCAAAAAATTTCAACCAGCATAAAAAATGATTACAATGAAATTAATAACAAAAAGAGGATAGCGTGTAGCATTGGCAGGCTATCTCCTTGAGTCACTTCACCTCACATAACCAAACTTTTTTCCAGTGACCAAGTGTAGGAGAGACTCAGAGAGACAAATCAATACATAAGGAGTTATAATTCACTCGACTCTTATTAACTTACAAACTGAATATCCTAGGAGGGTCACCCCACATAGGGGATATGCATATTAAAAAATTATTGACATGCATAAAACGAGCCAGATTCAGACTGGCATACCAGACCATTGATCACATTCTAATGCTCCGGGCCATCATCGAGGAGGCATGCCATCTCTCTTCGAAAGTTTATTGTTGTTTTGTAGATTTTTGGAAAGCATTCAACTTCGTCCCTAGAGTGGCATTGTTCCAGAGGCTCATAGACATTGGCATTTTCAAGACCCTTTTGATCACCATTATGAGATTATATGAGTTGGTTCTTGGTTGCCTTTGCACAGCCCACGGGGTATCCGACTTTATCAGGATTACCTTTGGGGTTGTCCCCTATCCCCTACTTTATTTGGGATATACATAGATGAGCTAGAGTCCTTCCCACAGGAGCACATCCATGATGGAGATTGATGTCTTCTCCAGCAGGTCTTGATCTCGATTTTGCTCTTCGTTGATGATGTGTTCTTCCTAGCCTCCTCTTGGGAGTGGTTGTAGAGACAGTTAGATGCCTTGGCCCTCTTTTGTGATCACGGTTAACCTGGGTAAAACCAAGGTCATGATCTTCAATAGGTCAAAGAAATGCCTCATAGATATTCATTTCTTTTTGAGAGGGGAGGAGATTGAGATCACTCACACCTATACCTATTTGGGGGTACAGTTCACAGGCCCTCGTTTTAGTTTATGGAATGCCCTTCAGCCCCGATTCAACAAAGGATACAAATCCTTAGCCCTTCTCAAGTGATAGTGCTCCAGGCATCATTCCAGGACATCTCATCCAAGATGTCTCTCATGGACACTCTCATTCGACCCACAGTCCTGTATGATTCAAAGATTTGGGGGCCTTGTCTACTAGACGCTAATTGGGCCTTAGCAGAGAGAGTGCAGATCCTCTTCCACTGTCACATCATTAGATGCAAGTAGATAGTTCCTCAATCCATCATACTTGCAAAGTTCGGTGCCCGCCCCTTTTGGCTTGAGACAGCGTTTCGCCTTGTCTCACTCTTACACCGCCTTCGGAGTTTTATTGACTTGATGACAGAGCATGATCGGTACCCATATTTGGCCTATCTCTCATTGTAGTCCATTGCCTTGGATAGCCCTTCAGGTCACACGAGAACTTAGTATGTAGGGGTTACAAATATTTTGGCATTGGTTGGCATTGCGATGGAATGACTTCCTCCATTTAGATATTCCTTGGACGTGCTTAGCCACCTATTACCTACTAAGCAAGAGTAGAATAGAATAACCCGAGACGACATTTATAGACATTTCGTGTAGGTCACATGGATAAACTCTCAGGGCAGGTTACGTCCAATGATGGCCTTTTATGCTGCACATTTCATGGATTTGAGTGACAGTTTCATTGTCAGCCCCATTACACACTCTGCCATTGGGCACATGCTCTTCATATTCCATTGGGCTAGTTCAGAGTGGGTTCTCATCGTCTCAGGGTGGAGATAGATTATCAAATCGACCGATTAGCAGGACCTGCCAGGTATGTCATCTTCGAGAGGTTGAGATTGAGGAGAACTTTATCTTTCGGTGCCCTATTTACTATAAGATTTGAACGTATAGATCTAGGCACATAAACTAAAGAGATATACAATGAAAATCAAATCAACAAACAACTAATCATGTAACAAATGATTTATCATAGATCATTTCACAAAAACTAGAAGCAGATAGCAAGAATAGAATGGTGCATTTCATTAACTTGAATGAATGGAGGTGAACAATATTTAAAGGAAGGCATTTCGAATTAGGTCAAGAGGCGATTCGAATCGCTCATCCAATGGAAGAGAGTTTAGTCAAGCTTAACTAGAGCAAAGAACCATTAGTTAGCCATGCTTACTATCCTTAACTGAGTTACATTGACTCACGACTTCACAACCACTAGTTCTGATTGAAGGATGATCAGTTAACTGATTGAATGAACATGTAAATCCCTAAAATCACTCAAGGAGGGTGGAACTGTCTCATAATAGTTAAAAAAGAGGTGCATGGAGTCCCTAAACAGTGGATTAAACTTGACCTACTTTTCCCATAGTCCCATTGACCTACTTTTGTGGTCATTTGTTGGACATTAAGAAAATTATCTCATCTTATCTTCTCCTTCTCAACCCATTGACCTCTTCATTACAAAAAAGCCAACATCCTCCTCAAAGGTCTCTCTTGGTCAAGGCATTGCAGATTACACTATTTTTATGAAGGCTCATTGCTTAATCTTCTGATTTAATGGCTTATGTCCTCATCTCTTGAATCTCCATCATTGGGCCTCAAGTCTAGAATCTTCTTCTTTGCGATGATGCCTCCTTTTATCCATGTGCTCATGGGTTATTTATGGTTGTTTTTTATTCTTTAGAGGACGAAGACAACATTCTCCAATATTGTCCATGGATCATGTAAGTTTATGCATGAACCCCTAGTCCCATTAATTTGATTTCTCCTTGAACTTGATTTCTTCGACTCTAATTTGGGTAAAGACTTCAAAGCCGCCTCGACATTTTTTGGGGATTTGAGTCCTTGGTTGCTATTGGAAAAGCTCAAGGAGATTTTTTATTTCTATGCTCCATAAAACATCAATAAGTCCACTATAATCTATACCAAGTTGTATGCTGAAGTGGAATGCGCAAACGATCTGCTTGAGGATATTATGATTGAGGTGATGGGTAAGGTTTAGAAGGAAAGCTTGGATTACAAACAAGGGGCCTTTAAATGTCACTCATGCTTCGAATATGTGCATTTGGAAACATATTGTCCAAATCCTAGAGGCAACAAAGAGGCTTATGTGAAAAACAAAAAAGGGAGAACCAAAAACCCACTCATTGGAAATGAGCTAAGTGTTAAAGTTAGTGTAGCTGCGAGACCCATTCTCATAGAGGATGGTACCCTAGTCAGTTAACAAGGGTTCCTGGTCAAGTTAACCAGGCAGAGTAAAGAGTAAGACCCTAGAAGGTACCCTAGGGTCCCCAACTGTCTCCTGGGGTTCTTGTCGGGGACCAAGCAGGTTGATGCCATGGAAAAGTTCCTAGCATGTGGCTAGGGCCCCTATTTGTCTCTAGGGTATTCTGGTTTGGGACCAAACAGTTTCTTGGTCATGAGGACCAAGCAGGTCCTGCAAGTTGAGATAGAGAACTCTTGGTCCGGGACCAGGCAGATTCTTGGTCACGAGGACCAAGTAGTTCCTGCAGTGACATACCTGGTTAGTTAACCAGGTGGATCTTAGTCATTGGACCAAGATGATTATGTGTGATGTCCTTCTCTCCTAGGCCTTCAAGATGGTTGAGCTAGATGGTCTTCTCAAGGGATTGGCCACCCCTTGATGGAGCCACCAGCAATTGACCTAAGGAGCAGTCTGGAGGACCACATGATCACATCATCCAGTGTGGACCCTTCCTTATACAGTGATGATGAACTTTCAGGTTCTATGGAACATTTGTACATTTGAGAGAGAAATGATTGGTTGTACCCCTTTTTGTCCTTGGTCTTTACACCTTGTTGATTATTGGTCTTGTGGTACCTTGTCTTTGACTTGTGGTTAATAGGGTCATGTACTCACCTTGATTTCTTTTGATTTGTACCACCTTGATGTCTTGGTCTTATGGGTATTATGGTTAATTGTCCACTTTGTGGTACACTCCTTGGTCCTAGGGGTTATGGGTCATGTACCCTTTCTTGTTTTAATGATTTGACTTGTACTATGTGTTGGTCCTTGTACCCTCACCTAGTTAATTATATGACCCTAGTACCCACCTAAGACACTTTATTTATATTTTATATTTTATTGTTTTGATGTCTTAACTTATGGTACTACCCTAATTTAATGGAACCCTAACTTGTGTAAAGAATTATTTTATGATTCTGCTAGAAGTCTTTAATGTTCTATATAATGAAGTCTTTTCTCCTCATTTGTCATGTTCAAGACATTACATCTCAGATCCGATTGATCTCTGCTTGACGTCATGGGTTTTGAAGTTACATGCTGATTGATTGTTCACTTGTTGAGGCCGCCCACCTGCTATAGATTACTACAAGTCCCAGATTTGATATTATTAAGTGTTCAGGGTTACTTAATTAGAATTGTTACTATTAGTCTTATGCTGCTGGTTACATGTTACTAAAGATTAATTTAACACAAGGACCCATTGGTAGTGTTAAAGTTGAAAAGTTGAAAGAGATGAAAATTATGTTTTGAATTATCTTGTTTAAATTTGTTATATTGAATTTTTGAATTAAAGTATATATAAGATTTGATTTTTCTACATCAAACCTTAACCCTAACCAAAATTTAACACTAAGAAATATCACCACTTGATAAAAGGGGGGTAGACAACTTGCTTGAAGGATTTTGGACTTGTTGGGAGTAATCTAAGCAAGATTTCCCCTGGAATGGTTGAGATTCTCACACTAACTGAAACATTGGTGACACCAAAGCCATATTTCAAATTGAAGGAGGTGGGATCAGAAAGAGGGAGTGACATGCGAGTACAAAAATACCAAACCATGAGCCGAAAGACAAGAAGAGAAGAGTGAGAGCTATTCTTCAAAACTTCAAACAGGAGAGTCAAAACTTGCGTATAGAGAGATCCCTACGACTAGGAAAAAATCGTAGCCAAGCAAGAGTAGAGATGCCAATAGCTCCATCTCTTCAAACTTTTTTCAACTTTTTAAAAATTGTTATAAGGAATTCTTCCTCCTTTATTGTTATTGGAATCCATTTATCGCCCATATAATTTTTGCTTATTGTTGTCTAAGATTGTTATTAATAGTATAATTTTTATTTTTATTAATCTTAGTTTAGTGTCCATATTTGCTATCAATGGCCAGTCTAAACCTAAGATTAGAGCAAGAAACGAAGAGAAAGATAAGGAACCTCAGTCTATTGAGAAATCTTGGATTCTCAAGGATGGGTAGATAAGTTGCACTAATTTTAAAGCCATTGTCTCTATTGAGACAATTGAGATTTTTCTCCATATGTAGGGCCTCCCTAATTCGTTGTTTATACTAATGCTCAAATTTGGTAAGACTTTAGTGTCCTCCAAGAAAATTTGATGCTTGGTTTTGTGAGAGTGCTCCATTGGATTGGAGGAATGTATGTGGTTATGCTAAATATCAACACCATGCTCATTTATCCTATTTCTCCTATGTATGATTTTTCACAGTCATTTATGTTTGACTTTCTACAAGAGCATGGTATGAGATAAACACCCTTTTGTTGATGGGGGTCAATTGGATCCTTTTTTGATTTTAATATCTTCTTGATTTTATGGGGCCATAATAGCAAGGGTGTTAAGGATGCCAAACGTTTGTGAGGGGTGATAGTTAGCTTTTCATTATTAAAGATGAGAAAAAGATGTTTAAAAGATCACGGTGATATTGAAAATACGTCAATAAAGATTAAAGAGAGATTTTAAGACCACAATCTATATTATTTTGTGGAACATAACATTTTCAACTTAGGTGTAAGGAAAGGATCTCACGTATCAAAAGAATAGTTGAAGTGAAGGTAAGTCGAAAGCCATGAATTTTGAATGTCCTTTTTGTGCAATAGAGTTTCAGTATTTGTCGACATTTGAAATGTAAATCTTCTTTGCCAAAATTGTTGGAGAGTATTTATTGCAAAAGAATATTTAGGTAACATTCAAAGAATCAAATGTATACATTTATGGTGCATATTAGAAAATTAGAGGATGAACTAGTAAAACATCAACAATATGAGAAAGTATCATTGTATCACAACTAAAAAATTGAAGATCTTAAAAAGAAATTTGACAAGAAATTACTAGAGAAAGATGAAGAAAATTCTCATTTAAAGAACCATAATCAAAGGTTGGTTGCACAAATCAAGAAGTTGAAGAACAAGAAGAAGTCACACCAAGAAAAGTTAGAACAACTTATTGCAAGGAATCATTGATCGATAAGGAAACAATGACCGACCTAGTTGAAGTATAGAAGTTGTTAGAGGTAAAAATCTAGATCCTAGAGAAAGGAACCAATATCGTTAGTGCTTCGTTACTCATATCATCTCGTGCCTTCAACCATTACAACTTCAAGAACGAAGAGTCACGAGGAGCCCAAAATGAAGATCACTTTTACTTCCAAGGAGAAGATTGAGATCACCACGACATACACCTATTTAGGGGTTTGATTTTTTGGGCCTTGGTTTAGCTTGAGACATGCTTTTCATCCTCAATTCAGCAAGGGGTATGGCTCCCTTGCCCTTCTCAAGAGAGTTTTTCTAGTCACTTCCAAGATGCACCTCTTAGACTCTATCATCAAACCCATGGTCCTCTATGGCTTTAAGGTCTAAGGGCCTAGCTTGCTTCGCATTGACTTGGCTTAGAGAGTGTACATTCCCTTCCACCACATCATTTGATACAAATGGATGATCCATTACTCCATCATTGAGGTGGAGTTTGGGGCACATCCTTTGCACTTGGAGGCCATTTTTAGGCTTGTCTCTTTCCTTCATAGAGTCTAGACTCGTGGTAATTTTGCTTCTAGGAGGGATTGATCCCTCTATCTTGCTCTCCCTTGCCTCTGCATAACTCTTTGAGTGAGTTCAACGTTGTTTTTCTAAAGCCTCTAGGTTATTTTAGTTTGTGGCCATCTCTCCTGATTGCCTCCCCTCTTTCAAAGACTCTCTAGATGCTTCAAGCCACCTCTTTTGGTGTAAACATGACTTGAACAAGCTAATCATAGATGACATCTACTAGACTGTATTTAGGTTACTTTGATTACACCTCTTGAGAGTCTTCACCCTAGGACAAATTTCTATTTTGAGCACTTGAACTTGTTATAACTTGAATTTGCATGTGTGATTTAAAGCCCCAAAGAACAAAGCTAGCCCAACTATAACCTAGAGTGTTACCCATTGTCACCTTAGTAACCACCTCCATACACTTTACATTGGCTCTTCTCCAACCAAGGAAGCTTCCCTAACGATAAGATTGCTAAGGATTTTGAGAATGAAGGACAAAGTGAAGAGGTGGCCTAGCAAAACGATTTGCCTTGTAGCATTGGAAGCAATGGTGATCAGAGGACCATGAAGGCTAGTGCCAATCCCCATGGCAAATGGAGTCAAAAGGAATCTAGACCAATAAAGGGGATGAGTTCTTGAAAGGTTGGGGAAACTAGGGCTGCTTTCACAATCCACTAACAAACCCCAACATGCTACAAAATGATAAATACAAATCACTAGGAGATCCCATTGAGGGGCAACTCAAAACATTGTAATTAGGGTGTTATTTATGCAGTGAACTATTAATAAGCAAATGCTCTTAGAGATGACAAAATGCTATAACAATACAAATCATGCATAAATGAACAAAGGATTGGAGGATATTTTCTCTCACAACCCTTCCAATGAGACAATCTTGCCTTTCTATGGCTTTAATTACAAGTCTGGTTATTTTATAACATTAAAGATGAGAACAAGGAAAACCACACTTACAATGGGAAAAGAGACATTGCAATTCGATTTGCTCTGTGAAAGATGTGTGCCTATTAGGCTCCAATATGAAAGAGAACTCTCAAAATCCAACCATGACTACAAATGAGGAAGAGGCTGTCTTATATAGGAGAGATGCTCAACTTCCTTTATGATAAAATAATAATAGATCTACCATAACCCTAGATCTATCCTAGGGAGGAATAAACAAATAAAATACTCCTCTAAAATCTAACTAACTCTAACCAACTCTCAAAAAAGAAGTGGTCAATGCCACATGTACAATGATAGAGATACACAAGGCCTCACGAGGGAGGGTGCATTCATCACGAGAGAGAAAATGTGGGGAAGAAATCCATGTAGTAGCCTCCAAAGAATTTCCAAGAAGGCACACCAAGGAAATGGTTAACAAATGATGTGGAATAATCTCCAAAGTGGACAACCTCAATAACCAACCTCCAACAAACAAATGAATCATGCCCCAAAAGGTGGAACGACCTCAACAAACCATGGATCCACGTGTCAAGCCCTCAATACATGCCATCAACCTCCAAAAGGTGAGTACGAAACCCAACAAGGGGACGACCCCTCCTCAAATAGTCAAACAAATGATTAGGGAAGGGGGATGATGATCTGTCTACTCAATAACACTCCTAGAGACCACCATCATGCATAAAAATATGTAGTAGCAGCTCCATAAAGGTGATATCCACGAAATAACCTCTCAAATAAGAAGTAGATGATACCCAAGTGCTGGAAATAGCTCCAAGAAGGTGAAAAGATGACCTGAAAGACGACCCAATGCTTTCAAATCCATAGGGATCTTGCTAAGAGTTTTGCACCTTTGGAACGGTCTTGGAAAGAGCTTTCCAACCATATATGACACTCCCCAAATAGAGCTAGGATGAGTGAGATTGACCCTCTTGAAGACATGGTACCAAACTGCTGAAAAACAACTTAGAAACCAGCAAAAATGGCCCAAAAAGATGACCCGAGTGCTCTCAAACCCCTAGGAATATTGCTGAGCGTTTTGCACCTTATGATAGCCTTTGGAAAGAGCTTTCCATCCATATATCACACTTCCCCATCTGAGCTAGGGCATTGGAGGACCAAGGGTTTGAAGACATGGTCCTGTTTTTCCCAATTTGTCCTAATCAATATGAAAATCAGTTGCAAAACATGAGCAAATGCCAATGATTCTACACCATTATGAAGACCATCAATATACCATCCATTCATGAGAGAAGCAACATAAACAAGGGGAAAGCGACCAACAAAGACAACACCATCATGAAGTAGCCAACGCCCCCCTTCATGCAAACCATGCATGCACATCACACATGCCAAGAATCCTTAATACAAGTAGGTGCTCAGCTGATTTAGATGCCCATTAAGGAGATGGATGAATCCATATGATCAAAAACTAGGGCGCTCTACTAGGTAGGCCTCCAAAGGCCACCCTAGCACCCATCCAAATGACAAATATAAGGGCTGTTCAAGAGAAACCATTCATAATACCAAGGAAAATGGATGAATGAGGAGTAACATCATATAGCAATAAGCATCCAAACCCTCATCAATCATCAGGCACGAGGCATGAATCTCCCAAGGCCTGTAACAAATAAAAATAAAAATGTAATACTAATAATAAGTATAATAATAATAATAATAAATAATATTAGTAACTAAATAAATAAATTAATTAACATTTAATGAAGAGTCATAGGTCATGACCTATTCACTCTCATGATTAGTCAATGCCTATAAAGATATACTGTCATGAGAGCATTGTAATCAGTTATTTGTTATCAGTTATACTTTTATATATTCAATTTTTATTGCATAATACTTCTGTGTTTACAACGCTTCCGCTACATTGGTATTAGAGCCAAATTCTTGTCCAATTCCAGGTTAAATCCACCTATTAACAGACTGTCGTACAGGTATGTGCTGTTTTGTTTAGCCGCCACTGTTCCATATGCTGCCATTTGTATAATCCTCTACTAAAATCCGTACAAGTCGCACTGCCATTCGGTATGCTGTCGTCCGTATAGTCCGTTGCCACCCTGTCGTTGTCGTTTGTACAGTGACACAGTCGTCAACCTCTCTCATTACTCGTAGCTTCTCTATCGTCTGTACAATCCACATCGTACAAATTGTTCTGTACAACTGCCATTTAAGACTTTTCATCACCCTTGACTAAAGTCATGCCCCCTTAATTATTTACAATTTAAGCTTGTTTTTTTATATTCCGAAGTTGATTGAGTTATAAATCAAGTTTTAAATAAAGAAAATTAAAAACCTATTTATTTTTAAAGAAAGAAATAAAGCGGGTTCTACAAAGAAAAAGGGAAAACCCAAGATGGTAAAACTAAACAATGAAGAAATCCATGTTGAAGTTAATTGCTGTAGGGATGAAGTCAATAGCGTGAGACATCGTCTGGGAAATGTTGAAAAGGGACAGAAAGAGTTGGGAGATGGACAAAGAGAATTAGGTGAAAAAAATCGATAGAACAATAAAAGAGATGTCTAAGACATTTAGACACAGTCTTAATAAGATAGCGTAAACATTACAGAAAGTAATAACAAGATAACGAAAGAGTTCGATGATTGATGGAAAACCCTATTAAGAATGATGAAAGATGATAATGAGGAAACTTCAAAGATACTCAATGATAATAATGAAAGAATTTACCAATTAATTGGGTGAGTACACGCATTATATGCACAACCCTTAGCCTACCAAAGACCGCCACCAAGCCCAAAATCGCAAAACACAAGTTATCAAAGATACCCAAATAACATAAATTATTTAAAAAGGATCAAAATTGAGATCCCTAAATATAATGGGTTGGATGACCAAAAGGCTATCATTGGGATTAATAAAATCAAAGCAATTTTTGCTATGAGCCCACCTGCTAGTGAATTAGAGAAGATATTGATGGCATCCCTATATTTAGAAGTCAATGCTTATGATTGGTTCACCTGGTGGTCCAAGAAAACTAGTGGTCTATCCATTAATTGGAAGATGTTCACCGACGATTTTCTTAAAAGATTTCATGACAATGAAGACGTTGACACCTTTACAAGGTTTACTCATTTACTCCAAATAGGAACAATGAATGAGTATACACATGAATGAGAAGTCTTGGCTACCAGATTTCTGGACCTTAAGATGATCAATTATTAAAGTTGTATGTTTCAGGATTAAAACCCATCATCCGTAGTGAACTAAGACTATCAAAACCTAAGAATTTGGTGGAATCCAGAAACTTGGCAAAGATGATTGGAAGAAATTTTAATACTCGATATGAGGTGGCCCCTGAAGTCCAGAAAAAGACAACTAGTTATAGTGCATCATATCATTACAACAACACTTGAAATCAATATTCGGGAAGAGAAAATGATAAATGGAAAAATAACAATTGTCGTCAATGTGGTAAGAACTGGATTCGCGTTCATAGATGTGAAGACATGTCATTACGCTACTATAGAATAGTGGATGGGAAGCAAGTGGAAGTATCGAACCCAGAAATGAATCGCTGTAGCATACAACTAGGATTTAGACAATGACGAAACACCGCAAAATGTATCGCTATCAACTATTTTGTGCATACTAGCAAATAGTAATGATGATAATGTGTCGCAAGGGGGAAATATTACTCAAAAAAACAAAACAAAAGAAGTACGACCCACATTATCTTAGGAAGATTGATGAAATTGAGCATCCAAGAAAAGAGTGTTAATTTTCCTAAACCCCAGATCTAGATAAACAATTTCCTAGTGTTTTTTTCCTCGCTGAAAATTAAATTTGCAGCACACTAAATAATTGATACTGCTAATATTCATTAAAAGAAATTTAAATAGCGGAAGCAAAATGATGGAGACAGATCTACTTAATAAAAACACATGCACATAATTTCTGCCCTTCAAATCAGCTTTTCATTAAAATAACTTCCAAGCTTACAAGGGCTCCCTTACCCGGAAAATGGCCCGAGAAAATACAAATACAATAAACCTCGCAAAATGCCCTCCTCAGAAAAATCCCCTTGATTTCAATCTACCTTGGAAACCCTCTCTGCAACTGCTCGCTGCCCTATTGCCCTGTACGATTGTATAATGTGCTTGTACGGGCTTATACGACCCGTATTTCTTGTACGACTGTGTTGTATGGCCTTGTACGATCCATTGTACGATTTATATGGCTGTACGTCCGGCAGATCCTCATGCATCTCACTGTACGGTCGCAACATGCTGTACGACTATACTGTTAGATTTTCTACTTTTAATCAATATTATCTCGATCTTAACTGAAAGAATAACATGCACAACATAACACAATAGACATAAAGATTTTCCTCGGGGAGACCATAAAGGAGAAAACCCTGCAACTTCCTTAGAGATAGAATCGTCACCAATACAATATCACAAATGTAAAACCCCAAAACAAAGTTGGTCTTCTGCAGCTCCTCTCTCTTTCTCCTATGCGAACTTGTCCTCTCTCTCTCTCACTTATGCGAACTTGTGTGAGTGAGTGTGTGTTTAAATTAGAGAGCTCCACTCTCTACTTATACTTTAACTTTCACTTGACCTTTTCACTAGCTAGGTCGGCCCCAGCTATACCTGACTGGGCCGATTCTCTAGGGTACTCAATAACCCTAATCTAACTGACTCTAGGGGGAACTATTGCCCCAACTTACAAGGGAGGATTCACCTCAATGACTTTACATGACCAAATGTAATAATGACATCCTCGACCGAAGGAATAAACATCTTCGTCGGAAGTACAAATAAAATATAATAATAATGACAATATAAAATACAAGTGAATATCTTCCGAAGTTACAATTACATTAACACTCCCTCTTAACTAGGAATGTATTCTCTTGCCACAGTCATCAACACATCTGGACACAAGTCTTCTTCCCTGGATCATCATCAATGCTGGAACATTATCATCAACACTGGATGATCATCGTCGCTGTTGCAATCCTCATCATGTCGATCATCGATTGGTGACATTCCTCGAATCTACTCGTCATAGGAAGTTCTACAGAGCCAACCCTTTTTCATGCTGGATGTAGGCCTAGCCCTCATGTAGGTCTTCATCATCTCTGCGAGCAAGACATCAAGTAGGTACAACCCAGGACCAGTCATTACATTGCATCTGTAAACACCTGCTTCTCCTATTGTCACCTCATTGTCTTCAGATCATCTCATCATCACACGGAGCACAACCCAAATGCACATCACATGTCCCACAACAGTCAACCCGCATCTACCAGCATGGGAGGACAAACCTGCCACCATGCGAGATCCTGCCTAGGTGCACACACAGTGTCTTATGACCGGTGGTCCTCACAATGTCTCCAGTATGGGAGGCACGAACCTACCACCATACGAGACCTCGTCTACCAGCATGGGAGGCACAAACCTACCACCATGCGAGACTTAACCCTTACATCTACCAGCATGGGAGGCACGAGCCTACCACCATGCGAGAATGGCTTAGCCCTTACATCTACCAACATGGGAGGCACAAACCTATCACCATGCGAGAATGGTTCAACCCTTACATCTACCAACATAGGAGGCATGAGCCTACCACTATGCGAGAATGGCCCGACCCTTACATCTACTAACATAGGAGGCACGAGCCTACCACTATGTGAGAATGGCCCATGTGCATCTGCGTCTTCCGGACTCATCACTTCCTCTTGGAAGGAACCTCAATCTGGAGAACACCAAGCTTCTCTCTGAAGTACTCGAACTTCACTTTGGCTAGCGGCTTGGTCAACACATTAGCTATCTGCTCATCCGTCGCAATATACTGGAGCCTCACTGCTCCTCTCTGCACCATATCCTTGATATAGTGGTACTTGATCTCAATATGCTTCGACTTGTCATGGAACACCGGGTTCTCTGACAACTTCACACAACTCTGGTTGTCACAAAATATACAAGTTGCCTCTAACTGGAGATCAAACAAATCAGACAGTAGCTTCCTAGCCATACTGCCTCACAACTAGCCGAACAAGCTGCAACATACTTTGCTTTGGCTGTACTCAGTGCCACGCACGACTGCTTCCTGCTAAACCAGGGGATCATACCGGATCCCATACTGAAGCAACATCCCGAAGTGCTCTTCCTATCTGCGACACTGCCTGCTCAATCCGAATCAACATGACCCTGTTGGTTAATCTTTTGATTCGTGTCATACTTGAGCCCATAGTCAAATGTACCCTTTAGGTACCTCAATATATGCTTTGCAGCAATGAGGTGAACATGTCTCGTATCCGTCAGGAACTGGCTCAATGTGTTCACAACAAAGCATATGTCAGGTCTCGTATTCGTCAGGTACATCAATGACCCAATCATCTAACGATACATCGTGGCATCAACTAACTCTGATGAAGCATCACATAGTAGCTTCAAGTTCGATGCCATGGGTGTGGCCATAGCCTTGCAGTCCATCATTCCGAACCTCTTCAGAATCTCCACTGCATACTTCCCTTGTCCAAGGAAGATCCCATCCGCATTCTGGCACACCTCCATGCCTAGGAAATAGTGCATCATACCCAGGTCCTTCATCTTGAACTCTGCGACAAGTTGCAGACATTCTGATGAGCAGGTTGCAGTTAGCGTACGGCCTGATCCGTAGGACCCTCTGCGTCACCTGTACGACCCTCTTTGTCAGCTGTACAGTTGGCTGCCTGCGTCATTGAGTATTGCCTCCCTGCAAATCTGTACGGACTCCTTCGATTTGCCCAAGTCGCCCTATCAACCTCTGGATAGAAGTTCTTCAGTCTCACTCTTTGTAAAATTTTCCTGGAAACTGTCTTTCTCACTCTCCGGCTGAAAGCTATGAGTAAGAAATCTCTGTGTGTGTCCTCTCCACCAAATCAATCTTCCTTTTAACTCAATGGCCAAGCGAAAACCCTAACTTCTCACTATGGATCAATGGATGAGATCCTCCAGTGAGATCAATGGCCAAGATTAGATTAGCCACCACTTAAATTATTTTCACGTTAACTTTATAAAAAGTAACTCCGTTAAGTCAATTAATAATTAGATCACATAATGCACTTTTCCTAAGTCTAAACTTTGGAAAAGACATTAATACATTTGGCTTCCTGTTTTATGTCTTCCATCATGCAAGGACACAACAAATGATAGAAGACCTTCCTTGTTGCCACTTTCTAACACTCCCTCTCAACGAGGAAGGGATTTGGTAGCAACCCCAACTTGTGTCTGAACTTCACAAACTTGTGCCTGCAAAGTGCCTTGGTGAATATGTCCGCCACCTGCTCATCTGTTTGAATGTATTCCAATTGAATGATTCCTCTCTGAACACAATCTCTTAGGAAGTGATACCGGATGTTATTATTGGAGGATGACGGGTATGGACTTTTTATCAAGACAAGACATGTGTTTCTCTACCGGGTAGAGAACTCAGTTGATACCACAATTCTACTTGGGAATAAAAGAGACAAGCTTTATTTTTTGCATGGAGAGGTGATATTTCTAGGTTCAGGTGGATGGCTATCTGAGTCAGAATCTGAAGGTGAGGCAGGTGCACAGATGATACCTTTAGATGAGGAGAGCGGCACTGGCAGGAGACTCAGCCAACATAGAGAGAATGAGCAGGATCCAGAATTTCAAGTTGTCTTCTGACATCAGCTTCTTGAGCCAGAGGGAGTTCTTGACATTGGTCAAGATGATAGTGTTGGGACCTCCCTCGTTAAGAGGGAGTGTTAGAAATGTAACTCAGGAGGTCCCACCATGATTTTGTGATTTTTACATGGTGGGAACCATTTTTTACTTTCCTAAAATGTTTTATAATATAAAAGTGACTTTATATTTTTTTTTATCACTTAAGTGAAAAGTTAAGTTGTGGGTCCCAAAAAGATTTGTGAGCATTTAATAATAAAGTGTACTATTAAATGAGCATTTAAATGAGGAACTCTAGATATGATTGATCTCAGCCATTGATGAGTTAGTTGAGATTAGTTAGTTAGGGTTTTGGGAAGAAGAAAAATATAAAAAGACATCTAGGGAAAGAGAGAAAACTGACATTGAAGTCACATCAAGAGATAAGAAGACAAGTGAGAGAAATTAAATCTTGAAGGAGATTTCTGTTTTGTGAGAGCTGTTCATCAAGACAATTTGAGGGCACGATTCCTAAGAAATTTCTGTAGCATGCATTGGACCGTACAGCCATCATTGCAGACCGTACAGGCACAGAAAACGAGGCAGATTGCTGGCACAGATTTTGAGACTGTTTCTGTTGCATTTAATGCTGAGCAGAATCTGTACTGTCCGTACCTGGCATGAATTCTGAAAAACTGCTGTGTACAGTTCGCACGTGTGGGTTGACTGTAAGTATCATTTGGCACAATTTCCAATGCAGATTTGCAGATGAGTGGGGTTTCTGAAATTGTTTTCGATGTTGTAGAAGAAATTCCAGGTTGTTGAATTTCTGAATTTATCTCTCATAAATAAAATTCTTCTCTGGGTTTTCCTCTGGTGAGGTTTTTCCCTGGGCTTGGCTCTAAATTTCTGTGTTGCATTTATCTTCAGTTCACAAGATTGTTGTATGGTGTTTATGCTTAAACTATCAGAAAATTCATTATTGTGTGATACATGAATTTATAGTTCAGAAAGGTCATAAATCAGATTTGCAATCAGAGTGTTTGATAAAAGTCCAATAAGAAGTTTTTGTGATTTTTTATCAAATTTCTTTAGATCTCAATATGCTTGTACCTGTCATAAAACACTGGATTTTCAGAGAGTTTGATACAACTCTGATTGTCACAGTGTATCACTGTAGGCTCCAACTCGTGATCAAATAATCCTGTAAGCAGTTTGCTAAGCCAAATGGCTTCACAACTAGCCATACTCACTGCCATGTATTCCGCCTCTACTAAACTGAGTGCTACAAAAGTCTGCTTCTTGCTGAACCAAGAAATCACTGTTGAGCCCAAGCTGAAGCAACACCTTGAGGTGCTCTTTCGATTTGATGCACTCCCTGCCTGATCCGAGTCTAAATATCCTTTCAGCCTCACTCCATCACCTCCAAGATACCTCAATCCATACTTCATTGTGCCTCTCAAATATTTGAGCACATGCTTCGCTGCTACCCAATGCACCTGCCTCGGATCCACCATGAACTGACTCAAGGTGTTCGCAGCAAAAACTATATCTGGCCTCGTGTTCACTGTTGACCAAATACATTAAAAAACCAACAATGATAGACTTCACGAAACCAACAAAGGGGTTCTAGGAGGGCCCAAAGCCAAACACAGAGTCCTTTGGCACATAGTACCACAATTCAAGCTCTGGCAACCTAATACTGAACTATTTGAAATTCTCCTCCTCTGCCTTGAATGTCAGGAGCAGTGTTTTAAAACCTGGCTGAACTGGGACTAGAACTGGCTAGTTTGGCTTGCCAGACCTCTATAAGGCACCAAACTGGGCTTCAAACTGTTTGGGGATCAGTTCTGTAATGAACCAGCTAGTTTGGTGTTTGAACCAGTCTTGGATAGATTGCCTATAAATCTATTTTTTGAATTTTTTGACTCATTTTGAAAGGCAGAAGTAGGGGATGCTGCCCCCTTGACACCTGTAGCTGCCCCAAGAAGTAAAAAATCCCTGGAATATCATCTTGAATCAATAATAGTGAAATGAGTAGGGTAAAATCAATTTGTGTTGGTTATTTCACGTAGACTGAAATCAATGAAGAGTCAAGAAGATATTTCAACAATGTTGTTAACTAACATAAATTTTTTGCACCTGAGTTATGGAGTCCATCTTGGGAGATGAATTCATTTAGGCAAAGAGTTGAATTTGAGCAAGAGTCTAATGGTTTGGAATCGTGGATTTACATTGATGTACATGAATATATGTTTTTTCATTAAATTTTTCATATTTTTTAATTTTTGTATTTTTTAGTAAACCAAATCGTAAACTATAAATCGATCTGTGTCCAATCCAAGTCGGTCAGACCCTCGGTCGGTTTCGAGTCTGATTTTGACTTTCAAAACATTGGTTAGGGGTGATGGGTCTCATCGAATTAGGGCTCTCCCCAGGATCCTTCACAGCATTATACAGTTGCCCCCCCTCAATGATAGGTACTCTCCCGACAACCTTCTCAGATAGTGCATTGGCCCTTTCATGGTGATTGAGGACTTGGTGATGGGTCTCATCGAATTAGGGCTCTCCCCAGGGTCCTTCACAGCATTACACAGCTGCCCCCCGTCAATGATATGTACTCTCCCGACAACCTTCTCCAATAGTGCATTGGCCCCTTCATGGTGATTGAGGACTTGGATGAGGAGGCTTCTTCTTCTCTCCCCTCTCTTTCAGCCTCAGCATCTAGTTCCAGCACCACTTGACATGTTATTATTGAGATCGAGGTTTCACTAAAGTACTCATTTAATTTTATATCTCTGTTTCAACTTTCTTTCTTTCTTGGATGAGTTTCTTAGTATTCTGCAGCTTTGTTCTTAGATCTTAGATCCTTTCCTGTTGCTGTTAGCATAGATATAGGAGCTGCTTTTGCACTCCCACTTTGCTTTACACTGATTGTAATCTTTTAGTCCCATTGACCTAATTTTTGTGGTCGTTTGTTTGACATTAATTAAATTAACATATGTTATTTTATGTAGTGTTTGTTTTTTGATTTAAATTATATCAGAATTCAAAAAATTATGTTAAAAATGGATAACTATCATTTTTGAGCACATTCCCTGTGAATGGATTTCCCTCTACCACATTTTGTGCTGAGCTCACCCACTTTAAAAGTTAAATGTTGGAGGTTATAACTTGCAGGGCAGAGCTTTTACTTAGATCCGAAGTTTTAAAAAGTTGGCTAAGAATATGATGATTCCATTTCATCTTAGATAGTTTGGTTTGTTTTAGAACCAGTTACTAAATTACTTGCAGCCTATAAAAGCCCAGGTCAACATGCTCAGATTTGTGACTCGTAACTAGTCTGAAAGCACTAGTAATTAAAGGAATAACTAATCCTAAGGTAGACCTATTCTGGAAGTATAGGTTACATAAGAAATAGTTAATCCTTCTACAAAAAGTCATAACAGATTTGGATGCAACATTTTTTTGGGTAAAGTACAGGTTCACGCATTAAGCTGTCATAACATAATATATTCAATATGTTACAGGAAGTTTACGGTAATTTCTTTTCTTTTTCCTGGAAAATATAGTACATAACACAATATGTTTTGTTTTTTAAATATAATTTTACTCTTTTTTTATACATTCTCTTTAATTCATAGCACGAATTCTATGTTACATTTTTCGGGTCTGCAGGTTGACACATGTTTTAGAGATCAACTGTCAGATTGTTTTTTAAATGCAATATAAATTTTTGAAATTGTATATTCCATAGTTATGAGGCGGAAATATTTGTTGCCTTTCTGCAGGATTTTTCTGGCATTTGGCCCATTCTTGATGCAGCACAGTCTCGAGATTTTTGCAATGTAAGAGAATATTGGATTTCTTAAGTTGACTAGAGTAAAAGCATGCTATATTTAAAATTGCAGAACTAATTGCCATCTTGATATATTAAGTTAGCTTTCACTGATAGTACCTCAGAATAGTCCCTGATCAAACTATATTGCATTTTTTTAGCTGGAGTCTAAACATTCTATGTATTTGCCTTTTTTTTTGGCTGCTTAAAATAACGTGAATGGATATTGTCTATATACATATGTAATCTGGCAAGAATCAGTTTGGATTTGATGGAATTGTAGGTATGAAACTTAACATTGCACAATCTGGTTGCAATATGATTATTTGAGTGTGCTGAATCCATTTTTTAATTAAGAACAACAATTTTATCAATCTAAAATTGCAATTTTGCCGAAGATTGCATAACTGGATTCTGGTGATGATAAACTGGGAAAATTCAAATTCATAGAATGTTTAGCCACCTTCTTTTGTTTATACTATATAGCAAATCATTCCATGGAAGTTTCATTTCTTCAAAAGGTTTGCATTTTTTGTGTGGAATGTTAAAAAAAGAACACACTAGAGAGTTTGTAGTGGTATATACTACTATATAGCATATAACTTATAAGAGTTGTTCTGGGTCTCCTCCAGTTTGTTTGTCACTGCTGTTTGTATGCTTGAGTCCCATTGACTACCCTTTTGGCCATTTGTGGACATTAATAAAAGTATCTTATCTTAATTTACTGGTCATATTTTGTAGATCATGCAAGGGCTTACAAATGAGCTTGATACTCAAGGTGCATTTCCTAGAAGCAATTCCCGAGTTTCATCACTTGCCTCTTGTGCTCCAAGGTTTGTGTTTTTAATGCCCTTCATATTCTTTACTTTATGGTTAGGAAGATTATATCTTGTTTGATTATAATGAAGTTCTTTGAGTATCTTTGGTTTGATTTTTGGGCTTATAATTCCAGAGAGGGCAAGTCCTATGGTCTATATGGGCTCACTTGCTCTTTCATTAATTTATATCATATATATAAATATATTTGATTTAAGCATTTAATATATCTAAGTGCAAGGATTCTGCATGCACTAATGTCTGTATATCAATGCCAGTGCTGATAATAGGGCTGCGGAGATGGCTTTGACAGGACTTCATGAATTTTTTAGTACAGGTGATGCAAATGTCATTGAAGGGTATGCATCACCTGTTCTCAGAGCATGCCAGGAAATTTTGGAAGATGAGAGAACCTCCTTGACTCTCCTTCGATCACTTCTGAACCTTCTGACAGTTCTTTCAGTGAAATTTACACGATGTTTCCAGTCTCATTTTGCAGATATCGTAGATTTGTTGCTTGGTTGGGCTCTTGTACCTGATCTTTCTGACACTGATAGATGCATAATTACAGACACATTCCTGAAGTTTCAGAAGCTCTGGGTGGGTAACTTGCAGTTCTCGCTAAACTTGTTAACCAAATTTTTAGGAGACATGGAAGTTTTAGCTCAGGATGCAACTCCTGGAACACTGCAACAATTACGACGATTGCTTGTGCTTGTTTCCTGCTTTGTCACAGTTTTACAAGCCACAGCAACTGGTGTGCTAGAAATGAACCTGCTTGAACACATTATTGAGCCGCTCCAGGAAATGCTTCAACGATTGCTTACATGCTTGTTAATGGTCACTAAAAAGTTTGGTAATACCAAATGGCTGAAGGAATCCTCAAGATGCTTGATTATGTTTGCCGATCTATTGAAAGAACGCTTTGCTAACTTCTATCCTGCTGCAATGGACATATTATTCCGATGCTTAGAAACAAAGAATGCAGTTGTTTTGGGTGCTGATGCACTTTCATCTAAGCAAATTCAGGCAGTGCTAAAGACCAATCTGCAGTTAATGTCTGCACAAAGACTTGCCCTTCCAGCATCAGCAGTTCAGAACATCCTTAAGATGGATTCATTTTTTGCATATTTACGCTTACACCCAAATCATCTTGTGACAGGTCTGGCTGCAGCCACTTATCTTTTTCTGCTAAAGCATGCCTCTAATGAAGTTGTGT
Source organism: Larix kaempferi (assembly GCA_027924585.1). Taxonomy (NCBI): domain Eukaryota; kingdom Viridiplantae; phylum Streptophyta; class Pinopsida; order Pinales; family Pinaceae; genus Larix; species Larix kaempferi. The sequence goes on along the minus strand of BSBM01000435.1, from coordinate 12,667,513 downwards.
CTCAAGCCATTCATTCTCTAATGGCAGAACTACAAATACTGAAGAGTCTACTTTTGAAGGCTCATTCTGCAGGAATTCATGTCTCAGAAGAGCTTGACAACAGAAATCATAATCAAGCTGCAGTAGATTCTCTTGGAAGGGTTCTTTCAGAAGTTGAAGTTGTAGCCTTGGCAAGATTTGATCTGATGGTCTTAGCCAATTCTTTCTTGGATACCGGAAAAACAATCTCAGATGCAATAAATGTAGTCAACTGTAGGCTTGAAAGAGCAAAAGAACTAAGCAATTTTATCATAGAAAAATTGAATCCTTTCAAGAAACCTTTCATATGGTACTTGGAGCTGCAGTTTGCTCTAATTCAGGCTCTACATAGGATTTGTATTGTTCTTGTTTTTGGAAAACATATGGTTGGAGAGAGACTTCCTGAAACGAGTGTTGTATTCTCGGGGTCTAATGAAAAATTTCAGACTTTAGCACAGTCAAGCAAGGAAACAAGCATGGCAGTATCCAAGAATTTAAATGTCTATGGGTTATATATTGCTAAAGCTCTGCATATTTCGGCCAGTCTTTCTGTAAAATTGGAAGCCTTGGACTGGGTTGGTAGCCTTTGTAGGGGCATGATGACCACGAGTAATGACGATACTTTTCAATTTTATTGTTACCAGGGTTGCGAAGATTTCCGGGCATGTTGGCATACATGTTTAAGCAAGAATATATTGTTCCCAGTTTTATGTGCAGCATCAGATAGAGACTTGAAAGTCAGGTTCCGGGTTGCGTCAGTTCTTCAGCTCCTTTTACAAGCAAAGCTCATATATCCAGTATACTTTGACGCCGTTGCAAATGTGGCTCTTGAAAAACTTGGAGATCCTGATTCCTCACTTCAAAGTGCATTTAGGAAAGTTCTTTCACTGGTTGTCCCCGCTGCATTGTATTTGGGAGGTTGCATTGAAAATGATGATAACTATGCATACAAGCACATTATGTCTTATGTTAAGGCAGGGAGCAGAAAGTATTCACACTGGAAGCAAGTGTTTACAATCAAGCACTTGTCACAATCATCACGGTCACAGCAGCTTGTCTATATTTTGAACTACATTTCCCAACGGTCACAGGTTGTTCCCTCTTGTTGGTTCCAGCGTCTTGTTCTTAGCTATCATGGAAATTTAAAGAGTTGGCTTCCAAAACCACACAAAGATCGATTAAACTCAGAAGCAGGTAGCCTGTGGTTGGACCTTAATGTTGACTGTGAAACGCTTGAGAGAGTCTTTTCCACCAACAATCTTGCTGCTGCTTGGTGGTCTATACATGAAGCAGCTCGTCACTGCATCACTGTTCGGCTTCGCACTCATCTTGGTGGACCCACCCAAACATTTGCTGCTTTAGAGCGAATGCTGTTAGATATAGTGCAATTATTACAATTGGATTCTGGGCAACGTGAATCAAGTAGTGGCACAAGCTCTTCAGGTGTCCATTTATTGCCGATGAGACTTTTATTAGAATTTGTGGAGTCTTTGAAGAAACAAATTTATAATGCATACGAAGGTTCTGCTGTATTACCAGCTGCACCCACTCAAAGTGCTCTATTCTTTCGTGCAAATAAAAAGGTGTGTGAAGAGTGGTTTGCTCGTATTTGCGAGGCGCTGATGAATGCTAGCTTAGCAATCCAATGCAATGCAGGTACATTCCATCATGCTGCAACACGTTTGCAAGACCTTAGAAATGCAGCAGCACCAACATTAAGGGATATGGCTAGAAGTCAAACAGCGGATAATTCACAGGGCTTGAGAGCAAAATTGATAAATGATGTGCTCCGAATCTTACGCCACGCATCACTAGCCTTGTCCAGACTTCATGAGTCAGATGCCATTGTTGGTCTCCAGATATGGGCAACATCGACCTTTGTTACACCTCTTCTAGATGACAGTTTGCTAGGACTGAAAGCTTTGGGAGGATTTGGACTATTTGGATGGATGACAGGTCTTGTATATCAAGCTCGTGGGCAATATGAAAAAGCCACGGCCCACTTTACACACATGCTTCAGTCTGAGGAAAATCTTTCTTTGATGGGTGCTGATGGAGTACAATTTGTCATTGCACGTATAATTGAAAGCTATGTAGCTCTAACAGATTGGGAATCTCTAGACCACTGGCTTCAGGAACTGCAGTTGATTCGAGCCAAGCATGCAGGGAAGTCCTATGCTGGAGCATTAACAACTGCTGGCAACGAAATGAATGCTATTCATGCTCTAGCTCGCTTTGATGTAGGTGATGTGCAAGGTGCATGGGGATACTTGGACTTGACTCCACAGAGCAGCAGTGAACTTACAGTAGATCCTAGGCAGGCTCTTCACAGAAGTGAGCAAATGCTTTTGCAGGCAATGCTTCGTACTGATTCCCAAGAAAAAGAGATTAAACTGGAAACAGAGAACGCAAAGGTGATGTTAGAAGAGGCTTTGCTAGTATCTTCAATTGATGGTTTGCCTGAGGCAGCAGCATATGCAACCCAGTTTCACTGTATTTATGCCTTTGAACAAGGACGCAGACTTAATGCTGGCCATGATGAATCTGGGGAGTTTGCATCAATACTTAGTTCCCTGCAGAATGCAGTCCAAGTGCCGATGAATCCATTACAACAAGATTGTCTTCTGTGGTTGAAACTCTTACGCGTCTACCATGTTGTGCTACCAGAGTCAAAGTCAACTTTGCAGCTTTGCCAACAAGTCATAAAACTAGCTCGCAAACAAACCAATTTCCAACTGGCTCATCGTCTGCACCAAGAATTGTTGAGTGGTATTTCAAGACGTCACAAAGATGACTTTTCTGAATGGCTTGTTGCAAGCTTACAGTATGAGAGTATTCTGCTTCTTTTTGCAGAGGGAAAATGTGAGGAAGCCATAGTAGAGCTTTGGTCATTGGTACGTTCTTACATACCATTTTCTGCCTTGTCTGTTTCTGCATCTGGCAATATGTTGAAGGCGAAGGCATGTGTGAAACTGTCATTTTGGTTGAAAGAAAAGTATTCTGAAATACATTGGCCAAACTTACTCCCAAAAATGAGTTTAGATAACCCTAAGTTCAGATCAAGTGATATTGCTGCTAATTTGGACGAGGGAGCCACTTCAAGGGAAACTGGCTGGATGTCAGCTGGCAGCTACAACTTGATAGTTGAGGAGGTGGTTGGTGCTTCCATTAAAGCAGCAACACTTCTGTGTCCAAATATGTCTAAGGCATGGCTGTCATATGCCTCTTGGTGTTACCATCAAGCCAGAGCATCACTTTCAGGTGATGGTGCAGCTTTAAGGTCATGCAATTTGTCACCGATTCTGATTCAGGAAGTTTCTTCTGATGGGACAGGTTTACTTGAAGAAGAGGTAATGCGAGTGCGAGCCATTATCATGAGAGCACTCTTAAATAATGAAAAAGGGGATCCAGGAAGTGAGGAAATATTACTGTGGCCGGACACTGAAGTGTACATGAACAGTGAAAATATTAACTTTGTAGAACTATTGGTCCAACGTACTGTATATATGATGCAGTCAGCAGCAGGTGCAGCAGGAGTTGAAAATTCAGATGGTGAAAGTGCTTGTTCGCTTTTGGTTGCTCAACTTCAGCGAGAAGTACTGAATATCAAGCACAATATAGATTCCTCTCTTATGACATCTTTGATTAATGAATTGATGGACATCTGGTGGACTTTGAGGAAGAGAAGGGTATCATTATTTGGCCATGCAGCTCGTGGCTTTTTACAGTATCTTTCACTATCAAATAGGACACATCTTGAACAAGGTCCTTGGAAAAGCTATAATTTAGATGTTTTAAAACATGGGAGGGAAGACTGCACACTCAGAGCAACTTTATACATATTAAATATCCTTCTAAATTATGGAGTAGAATTAGGAGAGACACTTAAAAATGGTCTTATGACAGGGCCACCTCTACCATGGCAGGTATTCTTCAGTCTGTTTGATGTATGCTTTGTCATTCTCCTCTATAAATTATTGTGAATGCAGTGCCTCTATGTTCATCTGATGTTTTCTTTATCTCTTTTTCACCCTTTAGGAGATAATCCCTCAGCTATTTGCTCGGTTGAGCACTCATCCTGAACATCAGGTTCGTAAACGGTTGGAGGGGTTGTTGATTACATTGGCAAAGTTATCTCCATGGGCTATAGTCTATCCTACACTTGTTGATATCAGTGCTTATGAAGGCGAGCCATCAGAGGAGCTTCAACGCATCTTAGACTGTCTGGTATGAAAAAATTATTTATCATTTTGCATTCTTAGCACTTAGTAGTTTTTCTGTAAATATTAAACAGAAGTTAAGTTGAGAATATTTCATGCAATTTTCTTCCTGATTTTAGAAATGGACGACCTTGAAACAGCTGAATAAAATCTTCTTCTCTGAATGCTGGAACTGCTTTTGTAGTAGATGATGAACACATTCTGTTCTACTCCTTGCATTACATTCTTGTTCTCATTGTTGGAGATGTTACATTACAAAGAAAAAGTTACCTACATGATATGCTACCTGAAGTTTGGAAAAATCTGAAGTTCTAAAAAATGTAAAATTTCATGAAGGAAATGATTACGTGTGTAATATGTACATTCATTTGCATTGATTGAGAATCTAAACAATGCGGCATTTCATGGGGTCTTGAGGTCAAAGATGTCAAAATTTGTAGTTGAGTCAATGGAGTCAGAGCAACTTGTGAATTAAAATTTGAAGTCGAGGATAACTATTTTTTCTTTATTGTTTAACAAAAATATTCTTAATTTTTTTTTCAAGCTGTGGATCCACACATAATTTGGAGAAGAATAATAGTACTATTTTTACAGTATGGAAATGGGATATTCATACTCCAATCTGCCAAAAAACGTCTATGAAACATTTCCCACATGTTTGGAAATGGGATAGTCATACTCCAATCTGCCAAAAAACGTCTATGAAACATTTCCCACATGTTTCCATATATGAAACTGCTAGGAAACATTTTCCATAAGTTTTTGAAGAGTTCCCATAAGTTACCATAATAGAATGTTTGCAGTACATGAGCCTTGTGTCAGAACTGAGAGTTTCAGATCCATAGTATGAGAGTATAAAACTTGTCAATGGCAAGAGGAGATTTTTACATTAAGAATGAACTAAGCAGTTCTGTTAGGAAGGCCATTACCATGGGAGTTAATGTTGTTTTCCAGGAAGGAGAGAATTAGAGAGAATCAAACTTTTCAAGCTTAGAATGACTTGAGGAAGGACACAACCACTAGGCAAGAAGCAAATCAATGCAGAGATGTTAGTTTCACAACTGTGACTTTCTGTAAAGGAAGGATATTTCATATATATGATATTTATAATGCTCCTGTGGTTTCTAATTGTTTCATAGAGGCCTTTGACCCTTTTATCTTGATAAAAATATCCCCACACATTTGAGCAAACACAGCAAAGCAATGACAGGAATAGTCATGGTTTCTCCATATTATTGCCTTTTTTGGATTTAGATTGATTACCTATGGAGTCTTGCAATGCTAATAATTATATTGCATTTTCTGAAGCATGAGTGGAAAATAGTAAATACTACAGGTAAAAGGTGCATGAGAATTGACCTACTGTAAACAACAGATGCTGTTCTTGTTGCTTAAAACTCTTTGAGTCGAATGTTGATTTTTTTTGAGTCATGAGCAAAATTTGACAAAGAAAATAAATAGGCATTTTATATTCATTGAAAGCCAACAACACATGAATCTTATTTCTATGGTTTATAATGAGCTTGAGTGCTGGAGTCTGATGTTAATTTGTGGAAGCATATATTTTTCATTCAGAAACAATCTTATACTGAACTCATGAAGCACAGCTTAGAGCTCAGCCAGAATTGAGTGTCTTTGATTGCTCTGTGTTAGATTGCTAATTGACTTCTCCCTGAAACAGTCTTTCCATTTTATTTTTTGGAATAATAGTTTGTTTAGTGGTGCATGATAATTGCAAAATACAATAGAAGGATTAATTATCAGTCTTTCAAGTAACATTAATCTGGTCAGGTTTCACTTACTGTTTTTTGTAACAAAGCTTGAGTTTATTGCACATCACTCCTGGTTCTAACAGGATATTTCAGCTTTGATCATATCCCTCACATATCTCCAAATCACCCACAGCAGATTTTAGTGAAATTTTGTACCAAATTGCTAAGACATGTATGAACTGTTTATTGCTATGTTCATCCTTCACCTTTTTTGAGATGTACAATGCTCTTGGGTGCTGCTGTTCTTGACATTAATGTTTGGGTGCCACCTAAAGACTTTCATAAATCCTGCTATTTATTTATTGAGGACTTGATCGGTAGTCATGGCATATAATATATATATGCAGGTTAAAGTTCATCCAAAACTGGTTCAGGACGTGCAATTAATGATATTGGAACTTGGGAATATTACTGTTCTTTGGGAGGAGCAGTGGCTTAGCACACTACAAGATCTTCATGCAGGTAGAATTTATTGCCCATGTAGCAGCATTCTTGAATTTCTGTAAATTTAGATCCTGTTCTTTCTAAGTAACTTTGACCAAGTTATGTAGCATTTTTATATCAACGTGTATTTGTTAGGTTTGTAGATTTTCTGCTGTCAACTGTATGCTGGTTTACTGCCAAGTTTTGGTGGTTTTCATTCCCAGTCGGTTATGCATAGACTGGGAATTACTTAATGCCAAATGTATAACAATAAACACACAAATTAAAAGCAAATTACAGGCTGCAAACTAATCTATCACACATTCACACATAAATTTTACACAAGTATTTTTGGCCAAATCGAGCCCTGGAAAAACCCCCACGGGGAAAACCAGTTGAGTGAGTGAGAGAGTTTTATTATTTCTTCAACTAGATAATACAACAGCAATACATGAAACAGATACAACTTATCTCCATCTGATACACTTCAGTCTGCCTCGAATTCAGTGCCCATTCTCTGCCTGGAAATGAGTGCAGACTTCTTGGTTTCTGTGCAATTTGATGATGCTGTATCCTCCTTTAATTTTGTGCTGAATGCATTCAACCAACACTGTAATTGCTGTGCTCTAAATCTGTGCTGTAACAATCTTCAACCACCTCTCAGAAATGACTGCTGTAAGGTACCAGTCATTTCCAGAAATTCACATAACAGTACTTCCTCCAAATGCTAACAGCATACCTCAGAGTTTATGACTGGAAATGCAAACTCGATGTCTGGGCATCACGATGTGAAGCTTCCCTCGAATTCTGGGTCAATCTCTCCCTCTGACTGCGTGTTATGGAAGGGTACCGTAAGGAATGAACAGCAGGTTTATCACTGAAGATGGCAGCCACACGTATTAACTATGCTGATAATAAGTGCCTCAAAGGCAAGCCTCGATATCTGAACCAGTAATGAAGATCACATCTGGAAACTCGTGCTGGAGATTTCCCTTCACGCTGGTGTCCTTCAGCTCTGTCTGTACCAGCACTGGAGACTAAGTCAAATCGTAGAAACCCGTGCCCTTAAACCTGCAGACAAATATCTGTACCTGCGCCTCCTTCAAGCTCTCGACTCCTCCTTCTCGTGCTCACTCTTCATCTCTTCACAAATGATCACAAAATGAATAGGTTTAAATGCCTCCCTCTACCTTTTTATCCATACCTAAAGGAATCTCTAAATCAAGGGCTGAGATTATATCTTAATCAATGGCCCAGATTTCATGAGAGTACACTTTATTAAATAACTCACTTAAATAATAAATTCTCATGTACCTTTTAGACTTAGGATAAAAAAAAGTGACATCATGTCTTATTAATTAATCACTTAAAGTGAGGGTCCCACCACCCCATACTTAGTGACTTAGGCTAAGTCACTAGGGGAACTCGACCTTGGTATAAAAACTAACACTCCCTCTTACCGAGGAAGGAGTTCCGCACCACTCCCAACTTATCTCTGAAGAAGACAAACTTCCCCCTCCCCAAAGATTTCGTTAGGACGTCTGCAACCTGCTGATCAGTGGATATGTACTGAAGCTCAACTGCTCCTCTCTGAACGTAGTCCCGGATGAAATGATATCTGATCTCAATATGCTTTGACCTGTCGTGAAAGACTGGATTCTCAGAGAGCTGAATGCAACTCTGATTGTCACAGTAAATCACCGTAGGCCTCAGCTGGTGATCAAATAAATCTACCAATAACTTACGAAGCCACAGTGCTTCGCAAGTCGCCTGACTAGCGGCCATATACTCAGCCTCAGCAGAACTCAATGCAACGGACTTCTGTTTCCTGCTGAACCACGACACTGCTGCCGAGCCCAAGCTGAAACAACAACCGGAAGTGCTCTTCCGGTCCCTCACACTACCTGCCCAGTCTGAATCTGTGAACCCAATCAAACTAACTCCACCTGAACCCCTGTAGTCCAGACCATAATCCACCGTCCCTGCAAGGTATCTCAAGATGTGCTTTGCAGCATTCCAATGTACACTCCTAGGCTGTACCATGAACTGGCTAAGAGTGTTGACTGCAAAACACAAGTCTGGCCTGGTGTTGACCAGATACATCAACGATCCGATGAGCTGACGATATAACGTGGGATTCACCAACTTACCACCTGAAGCATGAAGTTGCTTCAAGTTGGTGATCATCGGTGTAGACATGGGCCTGCAGTCGTCCATCCGAAAAGTCTTCAGGATCTCTGCAGCATACTTCCCCTGACCAAGGAAAATATGTCCTGGCTCCTGCCATACCTCCATCCCCAAATAGTAATGCATCAGCCCAATATCTGTCATCTCATACTCAGCTGCAAGATCTCTCTTGCACAGAGCAATAAGACGCTCATCTCCAGTGATAAATAGATCATCAACGTATAGCAGAAGAATGAGCGGATCTCCACCAACCACAATGTAGTAAAGGTTGGGATCAGCCTCACTCTTCTGAAATCCCATCGAAATCAGATATGCATCTATCCTGGAGTACCAAGCTCTAGGAGCTTGCTTCAGACCGTACAAGGCTTTCCTAAGCCTGCAAACATGTGAATCTCTCTCATGTGTCTCAAATCCCTGTGGCTGCTCCAAGTACACCTCCTCCTGCAGAAGACCATTGAGAAATGCGGTCTTCACATCCATCTGGTGGATCCTCCAACCCATCTCTGCTGCAATCGATATCACTGCCCTGATGGAGGAATACCGAGCTACTGGAGCAAAAGTCTCATCATAATCGACTCCCTCAACCTGTGAGAACCCTCGAGCCACAAACCGAGCCTTGAACTTCTCTACACTGCCATCAGCTGCATGCTTGACCTTGTAGAGCCACTTGGAAGTCACAACTGACTTCCCCTCAGGCCTCGGTACAATCTCCCAAGCATCATTCTTCATGATGGAATGGTACTCTTCCATCATGGCATCTCTCCAAACCTGATGCTGAGAAGCCTCCTCATAAGTAGAAGGCGCTGAGTCACGAAGACTCGCAACAAGGGCTGACCCATATCTATCTGGCTCAAAGATAGTCCTGATCTGCTCCTGAGGTCTACCAAATGCCTCCGCTTCCTTCAAGGTGTCCTGAAGCCACTTGGGCTTCTTCTTCCTTGAAGGCTCCTCTGGACCTGGTGTAACCTCCTCTGAGGATGTGTCAGAAGCATGAGGTCTACCACCCCTAGGACCTGTAGCTGAAGAACTAGTCCCAGAAGACCCTGCAATCTGTGAGCCAGAGACCGGTGATCCTGAACCTGTGCCAAACCCTGTACCTGTCCCTGTACCTGTCCCTGTACCTGTCCCTGAGATCTGAACCACTGACCCTGTAGAACCTGTGCCAGTACCCTGTGATCCAGTCACCCCAGAAACCTGTGGACCTGTAACCTGTATCGAAGAAGCCTGAACCAACTGAGGTGTAGGAGCTGGTGTCTCCTCCTGCTCTAACTCTCTGGACTTCCTGAAGGCCCTCTCCTCCTCAAACTTTACTTCCCGCCTAACTACAACTCGCCTCTGGCCAGGAATGTAAAGCCGATATGCCTTCGAAGTCTCGTCGTAACCCACAAAGATGCCTCTCTCTGCGGTGGGCTCGAACTTCGTCCTCCTCTCTGAGGGGACGTGAGAGTAAGCAAGGGAGCCAAATATGCGAAAGTGGCCCACCTCAGGCTTCTTGCCTGAATACATCTCCTCTGGAGTCATCCTCCCCACGGCACGATGGGGACTCCTGTTCTGCAGGTATACTGCAGTGTTGCAGGCCTCAGCCCACAGAAAGAACGGTAATCCCTGATCATGAAGCATGGCCCTCGCTGCTCCAAGGATCGACCTGTTCTTCCTCTCTGCTACTCCATTCTGCTCAGGAGTGTAGGGAACTGTCAACTGTCGCTGTATGCCCTCCTGTCTGCAGAATGCACTGAACTCCTTGGAGGTATACTCACCCCCGTTGTCTGATCTCAACGTCCTGATCTTCCTCCCCGTCTGCTTCTCCACAAGGGCTTTGAACCCTTGGAAGACATCCAATACAAGTGAGGACTTCTTGCCCCGCAAGAAGTAGATCCAGGTCTTCCTGGAGTAGTCATCAATAAAGCTGATATAGTACTCATGGCCACTCAAGGAAACTGAGGACATAGGACCACATATGTCGGTATGAATCAGATCGAGCACACCTGCTGCTCTCGTGTCACTGGTAGGGAACACGGTCTTGGTGTACTTTCCCAAAGCACACCCTCTGCATACATCACTCTGCTCTGAGTCAAAATCAGGTAAACCTGTGACCATGCTCCGCAACACTCCCAAAGCGGGGTGATGTAAATGGGCCATCCTCCTGTGCCATAACTCACACAGCTCACTGCTGCTGCTGCTGCTGCTGTGTGCTAGAGCATGCTGCGGCTGAAACAAGAGCTTGTACAGTCGTCCACATCTAACTCCAATATCCATGGGAGTAGATACACCTGTGGTCTTGGGATACACCTGCACTCTCCCATCTGAGAAGCACACCCCAAGACCCCTGTCCTCAATCGTGGAAACTGAAACAAGGTTCTTCTTCAGCCCAGGGACGTACAACACATCCCTCAGTGTCATGGGACTCATGGACTCCCTCTCAAATATGACTGTCCCCTGACCCACTGCTCTAACTATGGTGTTGTCTCCAAGTACCACCTCCACCTCTCTCTCTGTGCGTGACAACTCGGAGAAGAACTCTCGAGTACCTGTCATGTGCCTCGATGCTCCGCTGTCAATATACCACGTACCAGTGGTGGAAGGACCTGTATGATGCCCAGTCAACAATGAGTGCTCAACCTGCATATCCATATCAATGCTGGTGGCTAAAGAAACTCTCTCTCTCTCACTCTGTCCAGCATAAAGGGAAAACTCCCTCTGAAACCTGTCACCAAACTCATCTATCTCTGCTGAGGCTGCTGTCTGCTGACCTGGTCCCTTCTTCCTCTTCTTGTTTGGACACTGAGATGCATAGTGCCCAAACGCCTGACAACAGTAGCACTTGATTTTACTCAAGTCCTTCTTCTGCCCACCCTGTGTATGATGCTGCTGCTGCTGCTGCTGCTGTCCCTTGGCCCCATGCTTCTTGGGACCCTTCTTCTTCTTCCCTTTGGCTGTGAGAGCCACGTTCTCCTCATCTGCTATACCACCTGATGTACTGCCCTGTACGAGACCCCTCCTGGTCTCCTCCTGTACAAAGTCATCCCACAACCTCTCCCATGATGGAAGGTTCTCCCTGCCCACAATCGCCTGCACAAAAGCATGCCAGGGCTTGGAAGCCCCGTTGACTGCGGTGCGAACTAACTCTGTAGGGGATACCACCTCACCAACTGCTGCTAGTTCATCACGAACTGCTGAGATCCTGGTGAGATAAGCTGTGACTCCCTCTCCTCCGGTCATCTTGATACTCTTGAGCTTCTCCTTGAGAACCATCTTCCTGTTCTCGTTGGAGCTCTCATACAAGCTGATCAAGGCACTCCACATCTCGTGTGCCTTGGTCTTTCCCGAAATATGAGGGATGATGTGGTCCTTCACTGCATCTAGAATGATCCTCCTAGCCTTACAGTCTTTCTTGTTGAAGACTGAAAGAGCGGTCATATCTGAGCCATCTGGAATAGTAATGGGGTATGTGGTGGTGTTCCTCACCACCTCTTCCCACAACTCGTTCTCCTCTAACAGCAATAGAATTCTGGCCTTCCAAGGCACAAAATTCTCCGTCCCACTCAATCTGTCCTCTATCCTCAACCCTGTAGCCATCTGAAAAATCAGTCCAAAGGAACGCTGCCCAATAACAAAGGTAAGAACACTTGGTTTTCTGAGATCTGCAAATTTTATGGGTGTCTGCAAATTAGTTTTAATTCTGCCCCCTGTGCTCTGATACCATGTATCTTTTCTGCTGTCAACTGTATGCTGGTTTACTGCCAAGTTTTGGTGGTTTTCATTCCCAGTCGGTTATGCATAGACTGGGAATTACTTAATGCCAAATGTATAACAATAAACACACAAATTAAAAGCAAATTACAGGCTGCAAACTAATCTATCACACATTCACACATAAATTTTACACAAGTATTTTTGGCCAAATCGAGCCCTGGAAAAACCCCCACGGGGAAAACCAGTTGAGTGAGTGAGAGAGTTTTATTATTTCTTCAACTAGATAATACAACAGCAATACATGAAACAGATACAACTTATCTCCATCTGATACACTTCAGTCTGCCTCGAATTCAGTGCCCATTCTCTGCCTGGAAATGAGTGCAGACTTCTTGGTTTCTGTGCAATTTGATGATGCTGTATCCTCCTTTAATTTTGTGCTGAATGCACTCAACCAACACTGTAATTGCTGTGCTCTAAATCTGTGCTGTAACAATCTTCAACCACCTCTCAGAAATGACTGCTGTAAGGTACCAGTCATTTCCAGAAATTCACATAACAGTACTTCCTCCAAATGCTAACAGCATACCTCAGAGTTTATGACTGGAAATGCAAACTCGATGTCTGGGCATCACGATGTGAAGCTTCCCTCGAATTCTGGGTCAATCTCTCCCTCTGACTGCGTGTTATGGAAGGGTACCGTAAGGAATGAACAGCAGGTTTATCACTGAAGATGGCAGCCACACGTATTAACTATGCTGATAATAAGTGCCTCAAAGGCAAGCCTCGATATCTGAACCAGTAATGAAGATCACATCTGGAAACTCGTGCTGGAGATTTCCCTTCACGCTGGTGTCCTTCAGCTCTGTCTGTACCAGCACTGGAGACTAAGTCAAATCGTAGAAACCCGTGCCCTTAAACCTGCAGACAAATATCTGTACCTGCGCCTCCTTCAAGCTCTCGACTCCTCCTTCTCGTGCTCACTCTTCATCTCTTCACAAATGATCACAAAATGAATAGGTTTAAATGCCTCCCTCTACCTTTTTATCCATACCTAAAGGAATCTCTAAATCAAGGGCTGAGATTATATCTTAATCAATGGCCCAGATTTCATGAGAGTACACTTTATTAAATAACTCACTTAAATAATAAATTCTCATGTACCTTTTAGACTTAGGATAAAAAAAAGTGACATCATGTCTTATTAATTAATCACTTAAAGTGAGGGTCCCACCACCCCATACTTAGTGACTTAGGCTAAGTCACTAGGGGAACTCGACCTTGGTATAAAAACTAACAAGGTTTAATCTTTTATCTTTGTTGAGCATTGTGTAGTTTAAGTTGTCGGTTATGTTAAATTTCATACATTCATAGCATAAAACATAAATGCATTACCAAGATCACTAGAAGTAAAAACAAAGCACAAAACAACAACACAGAGTTTACCCTGGGAAACCCAAATGGGAGAAAACCCAGCAACCTTCGTAGAGAGATGATAATTCTGAGATCAGAGTACAAATAAAGAAAGAGAAAGAATGTGAAAGTATCTTTCACAAGTAGATGCGCCAAATAAGCTTCCTCCTTCAAGTGATGCGTAATTTGCCTCCTCCAAGTGATGTGCACTTCCTAAGTGAGTGAATGGGATAATGAGGTGCACTAGCCTCCTATTTATACAAGTGTAAAACTGGAAAATTCCCTAATGGGGCCGACTTCACCTGGGGGGCAATAAATAATTTAAATTTAATCTTTTTATTTGTTTCTTTTGCACCCCAAGGCTTACATTGATTCTTTCATGTGTTTACATAATAGATTACATAAAGTTCTTCTCCCTTAGGAGGTATAAACAAGTACAATGAAAGCACAATAAAATATAATGAATAATATCTTCTGAAGTTGTACAAAATCAAACACTCCCTCTCAACGTGGAAGGTATTCTTCGGTCTTCATCTGCATCACGATCATCTGGGTTTCATCTTGTACATTCATTCTGTCTCCATCATCTTTTTGCATACTGAAGGTTGTCCACACAGTCTCTGTGCATCATCTTCACCAGTCCTTCGGTGAGTCCAGGAGAATCACTCGATCATGGATCCAGGAGAATCACTCAATCCTGGATATCTGAGATTATCAGCTGTACCATCTTTGCTATACAATTTGCTACCTGTCTGTCTCATCTGCCAATGGGGTCCTCCCATACCTGGATGAGATCTCAGATGAGCAAAAGGGCACGACCATCTACTGACTGTCCGACTCTTCTGCCTATGGGATTTCTCCCATATCTGGCTGAGTACCTGGACTGTAGAGGCACCTGTGCAACCACACGGCCAACTGCTGACTGTCCTACTCATCTGCCTATGGGATTTCTCCCATATCTGGCTGAGTAACTGGACTGCAGAGGCACCTGTGTGAACCCGACCAACTGCTCACTGTCCTACTGATTTGCCTATGGGATTTCTCCCATATTTGGCTGAGTAACTGGACTACAGAAGGTACCTGGGTGAGCCCGACCAACTGCTGACTGTCTTACTCATCTGCCTATGGGATTTCTCCCATATCTGGCTTAGTAACTGGACTGCAGAAGGCACCAGGCAAAGCAGGGCAAGCATCTCAATGTCATCTTTCCCTCTCAAGAAGGGATACGTTCTCTTCGACTCCAAGTCTTCCGCGAAAGTATTCAAACTTCATCCTGGGAAGAGCCTTGGTGAGAACATTTGCAGTCTGGTCATCTGTCGGCATGTACTGTAACTCGACCGCACTTTCTGCACCATATCAAGAATGAAGTGATATCGAATCTCAATATGCTTCGACTTGTCGTGAAATACAGGATTCACTGACATCTGCACACAACTCTGGTTATCACAGTGAATCACGGTCGGCTCTGGAATCTAGCCAAACAATCCTGCCAGGAGTTTACGAAGCCAAACTGCTTCTCGAGCTGCTATGCTCGCAGCCATGTATTCGGCCTTTGCAGTACTGAGTGCTACCGAGTTCTACTTCCTGCTGCACCAGGAAATAACTGCAGAACCCAAACTAAAGCAACATCCAGAAGTACTCTTCCGATCTGCAACACATCCTGCCCAATCTGAGTCTGTAAACCCTTGCAATATCAGGTCACCATCTGAAGCATACTTATATCCCACAGTGCTACGTAAGTATCTGAGCACATGTTTTGCAGCAATCCAGTGAATCTGCCTCGGTTCGCACATGAATTGACTGAGGGCATTCACAGCAAAACATATATCTGGTCTGGTGTTGGTCAGATACATCAATGACCCAATCAACTAGCGATAAATGGTGGGATCAAACAAATCAGAATCTGAAGTAGAATCTCTCAACTTCTTCCAATTTGCATCCATTGGAGTAGCCATGGACTTGCAGTCCAACATTTCGAATCTTTTCAATATTTGCATGGTGTATTTTCCTTGTTCTAGAAAAATCTCTTTCTGCCTCTGCCATACTTCTAATCCCAAGAAGTAATGCATCAATCCAAGATCTTTCATTTCAAACTTAGAGGCGAGATTCTTCTTATACCATACAATGAGTTTCTCATTTCCTGTGAGAAACAAGTTATCAACATATAATACCAAAATCAATGGCTTGTCATCTACAACCTTGTAGTAAAGGTTGGGGTCTGTATCACTCTTGGAAAATCCCAAGCTCACCAGGAATCCGTTTATTCGTCCATACCAAGCACGGGGTGCTTACTTGAGGCCATACAATGCCTTTTTCAGTCTGCATACATGAGACTCCTTTCCTTGGACAATAAACCCATCTGGTTGTTCGATGTAAACTTCTTCCTCAATAACACCATTGAGAAAGGTTGTCTTCACATCCATCTGATGCAACTTCCATCCCATAGCTGAAGCAATTGCGATAATGGATCTGATGGAAGTATATCGAGCCACAGGAGCAAATGTATCATCATAATCGACTCCCTCTTTCTGAGAGAATCTTCTGGCAACAAATCTGGCCTTGTATTTCCCATATGCTCCATGCTAAGTTTGTTGTGTCCATCTAGGTCTTTTCTGACCTACTGCAACATTTTTGGGGATATCAACTAGATCAATGGAATCGATAGGTTCATTCTTTTTTGCTAACTCCCTCTTGAACTAGAGGGGGAGATGATCTCATCTCCTTTGGTTCTATCATTTCATCATTGATCTCCATGTCTAATCCTCTGCCTTTCCTGACAGGTAATTCTTCTTCAAAGGTCACATCCCTACTGACTTCAATCTGTCTGGACCCTGGGATGTAGATTTTGTAAGTCTTTGAAGACTCACGGTATCCCACAAAGGTTCCCTTCTTGCCTGAAGGTTCCAACTTGGGCACAAGTATAAAGACTGGACAACCAAATATCTGAAGGTGGCTTACTTCTGGTTTCACCTCTGTGAAAGATTCCTTCGAGCTCATCTGTCTAGGCTGAGAGTCATATTCCAGGAAGCTTCTTGCTGAACATCAACGGGATTCATATGTCCATCGGAACAAGTCTTCTCTTGTAGGCCAAATCACATGGTCTTTTCCCTACAAGTCAAATCTCGACTGATGATCAGTGACATTTTATGATCAAATAAAAAACAAATAGTTTACACAGGCATCTTAGCTAATACTTTATTACAACAATCATGAACTTGTCTATCAAACACTTCTGGGAAGTATCTAGATGTTTGTTATCTCCACTAGAACATGTCATCAAGACTCAAGAGTGTGCACTACCCTAAGCATGTAGGAGGGAGATATCATCTAGACTAACTTCATGAAATGTTGTGTAGCTCATATGCATAATATAACAAGCTAAACTATATCAACTGCTCAACACATTAGATCTGCATATAAAAAACATATAAGACAAAAAACAGATCTATGTAAGCAAGAAAACAAAGTACTTATCTCTTATTGTTTTGATGTGTGGGCCCCCACTACCTTCTTGTGGGAACCATAAGAGATCTATGTTCTTGCATTTTGGATCTTCTAGAAGAGGAACATCGAACGATCGTCATCCCTTTGTTTCTTGCGATGATGATCCTCTTCTACATCAACATTTGAGGCTTCATACTTTCTTTTGTTAGTACTTCGGCACTTATTTACATAATGACCATATGCCTTGCACCTGTAGCATTGTATCTGAGACAAATCCCTCTTCTCCTTCTTCTGATCTGGAGGTGGACTTGATCTCCTTTCTTGGTGCTTGTGTTTGTAGAACTTCTTTCCTTTTCCCTTACCTTTCTTGGTATGAGAAACAAAAGCTTGGTTCTCTTCAGGTTGAGTGCCATGGCCATGGAGTCTTTGACGTGCTGCAATCCTGGTCTCCTCCTAAGAGCAATCTGCCCAAATCTTATCAAACTTTGGTAGTTTGGATCTACCACTTATGCTTTGGATAAAGGACTCCCACGATGGTGGAAGACCATTTAAAGTGTGGAGGTCAAGCTCCTTATCGCCAATAGGATCTCCACTGGTGCTGAGCTTGTCTCTGAGTTCTGCGATCCTCATAAAGTATGAGGCAATGGATTCTGACTTTGCTATCTTCATATTTGAGAGCTGGTTTCTCAAAGTCATGGATACATTTAGGCTAGTGTGCTCAAACATCTTCATAATGGTCTTGAACATTTTCCTAGCACTCTTCTTTCCTAAGATTTGAGGAACCAAATGGTCTCTCACTGAATCTACAAGAATCCTTCTTGCTTTAGCATCATTCTTCTTCCAACGGGATTTATCCTCTTCGGCTTCTGTCTTAGGGACCTTCTCATTTACATATAGCAAGAGATCATTTTCTTCTAGGAGTAGAAGAACCCTAGTCTTCTAGGAGATAAAGTTGGAGGCTCCTTCCAAACGATCTTCAACTTTCATACCAATCATCTTGATTGCAGATCTGGTTCAGAAACCCTAGCAGGAGCTAGGTCAAAAATGAAAGTTAATAATTTGAAAAACTGAACCCACAGATAAATTCGCCTTGCCAAGGAGAGTTGAATAGAGGGGGTGGTCCAAATCTGTGGAGAGAAATGAGTTAAAACTGAAACCCTAATTTTGCTGCAACCACAGAGTTAGGTAAAAAATTGAAAGTTCTCGGAATTGAATTCCGTCTTCACCAATAGATTTATTTTGCCAAAAACGAAATTCCCATGGCTCTTTTTCTTCAAAATGATGGGTGAAGACTTCACAAGATGAAACCCTAATTTCGGTAGGGTTCCAACAATGCTTCGGCAATGGCTTCTTTTAGAACTGCTCTGATACCATGTTAAATTTCATACATTCATAGCATAAAACATAAATGCATTACCAAGATCACTAGAAGTAAGACAAAACAAAAAACAACGACACAGAGTTTACCCTGGGAAACCCAAATGGGAGAAAACCCAGCAACCTTCGCAAAGAGATGATAATTCTGAGATCAGAGTACAAATAAAGAAAGAGAAAGAATGTGAAAGTATCTTTCACAAGTAGATGCCCCAAATAAGATTCCTCCTTCAAGTGATGCGAAATTTGCCTCCTCCAAGTGATGCGCACTTTCTAAGTGAGTGAATGAGATAATGAGGTGCACTAGCCTCCTATTTATACAAGTGCAAAACTGGAAAATTCCCTAATGGGGCTGACTTCACCTGGGGGCAATAAATAATTTAAATTTAATCTTTTTATTTGTTTCTTTTGCACCCCAAGGCTTACATTGATTCTTTCATGTGTTTACATAATAGATTACATAAAGTTCTTCTCCCTTAGGAGCTATAAACAAGTACAATGAAAGTACAATAAAATATAATGAATAATATCTTCCGAAGTTGTACAAAATCCAACAGGTTATGAGCAGTAATGGTTAACAGCAGTTGGATTTAAAATTTATATTTTTGCTTCATGGGTGCTATTGCATCTCTGATATATGTCCAAAAACTGCAAATAAAACAAAGCAAAATGTATTTTATCAAGCAGGAAATTTCATTAAGTGCTACTCAATTGCCAATCATCCAAAATCGTCTCTTCTTATCAACCACTGTTGGTACCTAACAGAAAAAGGGATGTGTCAAACTAACAACAGCTAGGCAGGGGCAGGCTTAGATTTTGGCTGGCTCCTTTTATCTCCAGCTTATGTGAAGCCGTGCATGATGATTTGGACCCCATATGCTATCCCTACAAGAAGTTGATAAACAGATTAAAAGTAAAAGGGTTTGGTAGGTGATCCCTTTCTAGATTGTTTTGATATTTGAGCTTATATAATGTAAACAACATATGAGCTCTGATGCATACGAGTTTAAAAACTAGTTTTGAGAAATTGAAATATTGTAGATATCTGTCCTGATGCATGGATACAGGTTTTAACAAGATTTCAGAGTTACAATATAGATACCAACACTAGAAACTATAAACAGGAAATATCCAAATTATTTCCAGCAAGAAGAGTTCAGTAGTAGGCTAGTAGAATCACAAGGTAGCATATATAAGAGGGGATGTGGGTATGCTGGTTATAGGGATGGTACCTAGAATGGCCCAGAAGTAGGGTATGCAGCATAGAGATATGTGTACGTGTACAGAGCCCTTAAAAAAGGGTGCCCAGGTACTGGTATGAATGTAGTGTAGATTTACTTATCCATTCATTGCACAACAGGAAATTAAAGAGAAAAATTTGCAGTTTGGTTGTAATGTCTAAATAGAACAATCCCAAGACATTCAATGAGTCATTGGGTAATTGAAATTAAATTCTACTAGTGCATATTCTTCAGGCATTGCAATGAGACTATAGAGTTGTTTGTTGTCTGTAGTTTTGGCATGTACCACCGTTTAAAGCCCAAAGTGTTGAGTTTTTAATGTAGCAGTATAATTTTCAGATCTTTCAAGCATTATTTTCATAATTCATTTCATCCCATAGTTACTAGAAAGAAATATCACCATTCATTTGCAGCAGAAATAAAACAAGGATCACTGAAAGATAACTATGCACAAGAAACACAACATTTTATCCTGGGAAACCCAACAGGGAGAAAAGCCAGCCAACTTTTCTTAGAATTAATCCAATTCAAGTACAATACCATTCATGAAGATGAACCCTAGCACATGAGAGGTTCGCCCTCCTTCACAAGAAACCCTAATGAAGGTAGTGACTTAGAGAGAATGAGAGAACCCAAAAATTATGCTTCTTCTTGCCTCTGCTAGGCTTGCTTTGGAGGCGCGCACAAGTGGAGAGAGTGTTACGATGGTACCAGTACCAGTGCACCAGCAAAGGTGCCACAGGGAGAGGGTATCATTTTTCTGACTCGGAGGGGTGTTTAGCCCGCTTTTTCTGAGTAGGGGGGTTATGGCCAGACCCTCTGGTTTTTGTCTTGGAAGTACTATGGCTTAAGAGCATTGCTGACTGCCTTATGAAAGGGCTTGAAGCCCTGAGGTTGGTGTTCGGGGCTTCCAGGGGTGGATCATTGGGTCACATGACCCCAACCTTGATTTAGCGCTCTGGTGATGGATCTTTCAGTACTGAGACATCTCTTTCTCCTCCAGGTCACCTCTAGCACCCTCCTGGCCCTCCAGTTCACCAGTGCCCTCTCTCTGGGCCCTCTTTCAGATGATGACGTCATCCTTGGATTCAGGCTGTGATGCTTGATTTAGGGGGGGGCGTTGAGGGATATTCACTTCTGTTGGGGTTAGTTGGGGCATGAGGACCACCCCCTCCGTAGTCTGACCTTCAGAACGGACGGATATGCTCATTTTTAGCCATTTTGCTCATGTATGGGTCAAATCTGGGGAAAACACTCCAATTTACCCACTCCTTTGATTATTTTATATTATTTTTGTTATAATTTTAAGTTGACATTTATAATTTCAAATTGACATTTAAAATTTCAAATTGACATTTAAAAAGACATGTCAACTTGGATTTTATTTTATTTTTGTAAAGTGAGTGTGAATATGTATAAATAACTTTTTCTCACATCATTTTTACACATTAACTTGTGGGATTACACTAAATTTTCTGATTTTTACCCTTCTTGGGCTCATGGAGTGATGGATATGCTTGCTAATTTCGGGACATTTCTTTGAAGATCTTTTTGCTCTTGCACTTTGCTAAGGTAATGCTAAGAGTTCTTTGCTTGACATATGCACAAGAAGGTATCTAAGTCTTTCTCTTGATGTCTTTTTGTTAAAAGTTGGAGTTGTCTTGTCTAAGGTTGAATGGTAGCCATTGATGTTGCATTTTTCCCTAGCATAAGTCATTTTCAGCCTTTAGTTACCTTAGCATTGCCAACTTGAGCTTTAGGTCTCCAAAGTTTGTCTTAGCTAGGGCATCATCAACCAACTCTTGTAGTTGTTGAAGAAGCCCTAGTTTTCCAAACTTGGCAAGTGTCATCTCAAGGGGAGGCTATTCTCCATTGATGCCTAGGGTTAGGGTGAACTTCTCATGCAAACCCTAGGTTGTTCTTCTACATTTCCAACCTAAATTTCTGAGTTTGTATCTTTGTAATTATTAGGTTAGATTAGTTATATTTTTATGAGAGTTTGATAAGTTTATGTTGACTTTTATGTAAATTTTTGTAGTGTTAAATTATTAAAAACCCTAATTTCTGCTAAACCCAAACTTCATAAAGTTAAGTACCCTAGTGGCCTCCTCGGCTGTCCTCTCCTACCTTCTCCCTCCTCACCCAGCTCCTCAGCCTTCTTTCCTCTACCCCTCTACACCTTCGCTCCTCCACTTTTCCCTCCTTCTTCTCCACCAAACCCTCGACCCTATCTCCTATCCTCTCCTTTCTCTCCACCGAGCTCCTCCCACACCTCAGCCTCCCTTTTCTTTCACTCGGCCACCTCCTGTAGCCCTACCCATCTCCTCTAACCTTCGGATCTGCTACTCCTTCTTCTGCTCCTCCCTACCCGTGGCCTACCTTTCCTTTACCCTTCCCCTCTCTTCCTCGCCTCCCTTATCTACCTCTGCAGCCCTTTTCCCCTTCCTCTTTCCCCTCCTTTCCTATCCCTTCCTTTTCTCTTATCTCCGAACCTTCCTTCCCACTTGACTCGGGTCTGCAATAAATTGCAGACCCTGTGTCTCCTTCCTGTTGCCTCATCTCTGCACAAACACAAAACAAAGAGTTAAACAAAAGTGTCAGTTAGTTTGTAATCTGATCTTTTTAGAAGTATTTCCTTTTATTTTTGACAAGTCAATACTTTAATGTAGTTAGTATTCTGAGGTATGATTCTCTTTCTTGTATAGCTTTGGTAGTTTGTAAAACTTTTCTGTGGATGAACTCTGCTGCCATATTCACTTACAGATCTGAAATGTTTCGATTGGCATTGTTTAAACTCAGATACATTTGCAATTACCATTGGACTTGATTACGATTAGTTGACGATACATATTTGCATTGGTGGATGATCTTAGCCCAAGAACTTTTATATTTCATTAATCTATGGTTATGACCCATTACTCACAACTTAAACACAGTTGGATAGCCACATATGCCACAATTTCTGAACTTGATACATTTTGCTACACTTTCTAAATTCTGATATGTTGGTTTGGTAAATGGACTTAATTTATTGTGGAGGATTGAAGTTACTTAATTGTTGATAAAAGGTTGTGAGGTTATTTGTCTTTTAAGCATGAATGCATATCAACTTGCTATTTTTGATTGATGAACGGTCATAGATTGGTGAATGTAAAGAGCTCTTATACATCATATGGTGAATGTAAAGAGCTCCTATACATCAGATGGTGAATGTAATGATTGATTTTTCATTTATGATGTTCTTGGATGACCTTACACTCTCATTGAATAATCTACGTTAGTTAATAATCCTTGGTGAATCTTAATGCAATTGGCGATTCTTGATCATACATGTCCGGTTTGCACCTACTGACACTGGATGATTAATTGTTAAGTTATCTTCATATTGACTCCATTTAGGCACTGGTCTAACTAACGATTGCATAAAGAATATAGTTTTTTGGTTGCATTAGTGTTCTATAGGTTATCACAAGGGTACTTCTCCTTGGAGGTTCCGACGCTCCGAAGAAGTTAGAATCGTGATTGAGGTGACATTAGATCACTTTTCTTATTTTTGCTTATCGGGAACTAGCCCTGCTAGTTTTCCCGGTAACAGAGAGAAAATATGTTGTTGTGATGGATGAAAATTAAGTGTGAGAGCACTCTATTTATATTCCTCTATTCACTTGAGTTTTGCCTCACTAGGGTCGACTTGTCTTTTTTCATTGGGTCTGACTTGTTCTTTTTGGTCTTCAATTTTCATTTTATCTTTAGGATGACTTTTCTTCTTGTCTTTATTTTTCTTCTGGGTCTAGGTCTTCTTCAATGGTTGACTTGACTTCTTGGTTATTTCGTCATCATAGAAACGTTATCCTTGTTGATGTATATCTCCTCACATGCAGATCAAATTCACCCATAGAGCTCTAATGTTGATTTGATCCCACTCTAAGAAGTCCTGGACACTTCTTAAAGCCTATGTCAAATTCAACATTAAATTAGATTTGCATATTTCACAAGGGGATAGAATCCCCTATCAAAATAAACAAGTAAGCTCACTCAAATATGGAATAGATCACTCCTTGTCAGATTATTCCTTCTCGGAGAATGCAATGTGACCTCAAGCTTCCTTCTCGGAGCACTCTTTCTTAGACTAAGCATCTTGAGCCTTGTTTACCCTTAGTCACTTCTCATGACTAATCAAGGCTATGCTAGGGGCCATCCTCTACCAACCATTGGTCACTTCTCATGACCTCTTTGGGAGAATGTTTGCAGAATGTTGCCCGATGTTGTAACCATGGAGAAACATCAACACTCCCTCTCAGCGAGGGGAACACTCTGTATCATGCCAAGCTTTGCACTTGGTGAGAATGTTCATAAAAGACACTCTGCATCTCTACCAAGCTTCTCACTTGCTGAGAGTGTTGTCACTGCCAAGCTTCTCACTTGGAGACATTTTGTATTACTGCCAAGCTTCTCACTTAGTGTGTGTTGAAATTTGTAATGAGGAATGTCCTTAGCCCCATGTTTTTTTGTTTGCCATGGGGGGGATACACCGTTGTGTTTCCTAGACTTGTTATAATTTTAAAGTGACTTTTTTAATAAAGTACTTCAAGTTGTCTCAAAAGTTATTTAATGTATTATTAATTATGAGATGTAATTAATAAAGGAGCATTGAATATAAGCCATTAGATCAAAATCATCTTAACCATTGGATGAAAAGATAGTTAGGGTTTTGAGATAGGGTTTTGGGAAAGCAAAAGTATAAGTACAAGTCTAAGTGAAAGAGAAAACACACAGCAAGAGAGAAGAGAAGTCATTTTTGCATTTTATGAGAGCACAGTTTCCAAGACAAAATTATTGGCACAGTTCCCAAGGTAATCAACAAACAGTCTGTACAGTTTTTGCCATACAATTTGTACAATCTCCTGTTGGTACAGAAAATGAGGTAGTCTGTATAGTCCTTACACCTCTGCTGGCACAGAAATTAAGACAGTTGCTAACATAGAAACCGAGGCAATTTGTGTAGTCCGTACACCTCTGTTGGCACATAATTCGAGGCAGCTATTGGCACATAATTTGAGGCAGTCCGTAAAGCAGTCAGAGACCGTACAGTCCGTACAGTCAACTGTTGGTACAGTTTATGAGGCAATTTGAAATTTGTTGAGATAAGTTGGTTTAATTGCATTTATGATTTTTTGCTGAAGGACAGATTAATTTCTGAATTGTGAGAAATTCCAGTTTTGTTCTCATTTAATAAAAGACATCTCTTTGGGTTTTCCTCTTGTGAGGTTTTGCCTTGGGCTTGGCCCTAAACACATGTGTTCACATTCTATAGTGTTTGAGTGGTTGTTTCATTGAGTATGTCTTGTTCAAGTTATTTTTGATTTTAAATAACTTAGAGCAGCATTAAATCATTTATGAATCAAAGTGTTTGAAGAAATGTCTGAATGAGGTTTTAGTACATTTCTTTAAATTTTTACATGGTATCAGAGCTTGGCTATGTTAGTTTGTGGATTTTGTGATTTCTTGAAAGCAGTTAAGACAGTTGGGCAGAACAAGTTCAAGTTAGGATCAATTAAAATCATGGCCTCAACAAGATTAAGGTATGAAGATAGATTGGATGGGTTTGATAATTTCAGCCCATGGAAAGAATGCATAACTGTGCTGTTCAAAGAGTTGCAGCTATGGCATATTGGTGGTGCTTTTGACACCATCAGAGTTCCCTCATATGCTGTTCAGAAGAGTGCCTTTGAGAAGAAAGATATCAAGGCACACAGAATCTCTTTGGACTCCATTAAAGATTATGTGATACCGGACATTGTTGAAAAAGATAACTCTGGAGGTCCTCCCATATTTTTGGTGTGGGTGTGATGAGGAGGACTAGAAAGTTTTGTTCTTTGTGTATTTATGTAACAAAGTGATGTTTATGTAAATAAAGTGAAAGTGATGTTTTGTACTTTATAAAAGTGGGTCACTTAAGTGATGTATTTATAAATTAATTATTAATTGAGATAAGTGAATCTATTGTGAACCATAGATCTCCTAATCCAATCCTAGCTATTGATTAGGTAGTTTCTTTGGTAGTTAGGGTTAGTTGATAAAAAGTAAAGTATAAAAGAAGACAAAGAGACAAATGAAGAACACTCACCATAAAAAAGAGTGGAAGAGGAAGATTGAAGACCAAGAAGAGTTCCCTAGCAGAGAAGGGCACAATTTCCAAGAGAAAGGAGCAACAAGCATCCCTAGGCAACCTGTAGTAGGCCGTACAACACATTTTTGATAGTCACATGTGTGGGCTCGAATCCCAAGAGAGGTGGCTCGAATTCCAAGAAATGACTGCACATTAAATGCAGTCCATACAACATTAATTGTAGGCATGTGTGGGCACAAAAATCGAGGGTAGAAAGTGTGCAGGCCATACAGTACCTTACAACACGTGTGGGAAGCTCTACAACATATTGTACAGTACTTTTTGGCACAAATTTCGAGGTAGTGTTGTTGTTGTTCTGTTTTGAGAAAAATTGTCAGTAAGGGTTAAAAGAATTTTCTGAGTTTGCTCTTCTTAATGAAATATCTTCTTAGGGTTTTCCCCAAGTTTGTGGGGTTTTGCTCGGTCTTTGACCAAAATTCTCAAGTCATCTTGCTTAAAGTTATTTTCTGTATTTGGGAGTATTTGAGAGTACATTTTTGAAGTTGTGGTTTTACTTTTAAATTTCAAAGTTAAAACCCTAGTTTTCAAAATGTATGTGTAAATGTGTGAATGAGCAAATTTCATATTTAAGTCAATTTTCTTCACACATCACAGGTAAGTCACATGCGTTTGAGATTTGGAATGCTTTATGTACTCTTTACCAAAGCAAGAACCAGAATAGAAAGATGGTTCTTAGAGAAAAACTGATGAACGCCAAGATGACTGATGCTGATACAGTAACCACTTATCTCACAAAAATTACCCAAGTTAGAGATGAACTGGGTGCTGCTGGTGAGAAAGTGGAAGATGAAGAGCTAGTCAGCTATGCTCTTAATGGTTTCACTGCAAAGTGGCACACATTTGTGCAAGGATTAGTTGCTAGAAGGAAACTTTCAGATTGAACAAGGTTATGAGATGACTTTGTTCAAGAAGAGTTCCGGGAGGGGACATTCCAGAATAGCACTCGGAGCAGTGAAGACAATGTTGCCCTTGTAATCAAAAGCAAGGGAAAATGGAAGAAAAAGGAGAAAGACCTCGACAAAGTTCGATGCTTTAACTGCAACAAGTATGGCCATTATGCTAGTCAATGTCCCAAGAGGAAGGGGGATGAAGAAAAAGAGGGAGTACCATTAGCAAAAATGGGAGGTTTTGCTTCCCAGTTTGAAAAGGATTTTTCTTTAGTTTCAGTACAAACTAGTGTAGGCAGCTCAGTAGATTTCCATGACATGTGGATAGTTGATAGTGGATCAACCATATGACCAGGAAATATGGAGTTTTTCAGAGGATAAAAGAAATAGCCCCAAGATGTTTTGTTGAAACGGGCATTGGAAGTTCTCAGGCAGAAATAAGAGGAGTTGAAACTGTGAGATTCCAATTAGGTTTTGGAGAGATTCTTGAAGTACACAAGGTATTATTTGTTCCAGGTATGAAAGTCAACAGACTTTCTATGTCATCATTCGAGGATGATGGGTATGGACTTTTTATCAAGAAGGGACATGTGTTTCTCTATTGGATAGAGAACTCAGTTGATACCACAATTCTACTTGGGAATAGAAGTGATAAACTTTATTTTCTGCATGGAGAGGTGATACTTCCAAGTTCAGGTGGATGGCTATTCGAATCAGAATCTAAAAATGAGGCAGGTGCACAGATGAATACCTTCAGATGAGGAAAGCAGCACTGGCAGAAGACTTAGCCAGCATAGAGACCGAGCAGGATCCAGAGTTTCAAGTTGTCTTCTAACATCAGCTTCCAGAGTTAGTGGAAGTTCTTGACAACGGTCAATATGATTGTGTTGGGACCTCCCTCATTAAGAGGGAGTGTTGAAATTTGTAATGAGGAATGTCCTTAGCCCCATGTTTTTCTGTTTTCCATGGGGGGACACAACGTTGTGTTTCCTAGACTTGTTATAATTTTAAAGTGACTTTTTTAATAAAGTACTTCAGTATAATGTACTTTAAGTTGTCTCAAAAGTTATTTAATGTATTATTAATTATGAGATGTAATTAATAAAGGAGTTATAATTTTAAAGTGACTTTTTTAATAAAGTACTTCAGTATAATGTACTTTAAGTTGTCTCAAAAGTTATTAAAAGTTATTTAATGTATTATTAATTATGAGATGTAATTAATAAAGGAGCATTGAATATAAACCATTAGATCAAAATCATCTTAACCATTGGATGAAAAGATAGTTAGGGTTTTGAGATAGGGTTTTGGGAAAGCAAAAGTATAAGTACAAGTCTAAGTGAAAGAGAAAATACATAGCAAGAGAGAAGAGAAGTCATTTTTGCATTTTATGAGAGCACAGTTTCCAAGACAAAATCATTGGCACAGTTCCCAAGGTAATAAGCAAATAGTCTATATAGTTTCTGCCATATAGTTCGTATAGTCCCCTGTTGGCACATAAATGAGGTAGTTCGTACACCTCTGCTGGCACAAAAATTGAGACAGTCTGCTAGGACAAAAATTGTGGCATTTTGTGTAGTTCGTACACCTCCGCGTGCACAAAATTCGAGGCAGTCCGTACAACAGTTAGAGACCATACAGTCCGTACAGTCAACTGTTGGCATAGTTTACGAGGTAGTCTGAAATTTTTTGAGATAAGTTGGTTTAATTGCTTTTATGATTTTTTGCTGAAGGAAAGATGAATTTATGAGTTGTGAGAAATTCTAGTTTTGTTCTCATTTAATAAAAGACATTTCTCTGGGTTTTCCTCTTGTGAGGTTTTTCCCTGGTCTTGGCCCGAAACACATGTGTTCACATTCTATAGTGTTTGAGTGCTTGTTTCATTGAGTATTTCTTGTTCAAGTTATTTCTGATTTTAAATAACTTAGAGCAACATTAAATCATTTATGAAGCAAAGTGTTAGAAGAAATGTCTGAATGAGGTTTTAGTACATTTCTTTAAATTTTTACATTGAGAATGTTGTAATCCATCTCGGATATATATTGCATCTTGGGCCATTCACCACTAGCAAAGCTCCGTGAGTGAATGTATCATTTATCACTAGCATAGCCCCTTGAATAAATGTCTGCCCCATACTCCTCACCTGTATAACCATCACGATACCTGGGCCATTCACTTCTCATGAATGTCTCTGGACATTCACTTCTCATGAATGTCTCTGGACATTCACTTCTTGTGAATGTCTGCTGCTTGTCTTTAGAATCATTTGGGTCATTCACTTCTCGTGAATGTCTGCCACTTGTCTATAGGATCATTTGAGCCATTCACTTCTCATGAATTTTTGCCCAATGCTGCTCATCCATCAACAATCCCTCTCACCGAGGGAGATATTCTTCATCATGCCAAGCTTATCTCTGAAGTATACAAACATTGCCTTAGAGGCTTGGTGAGAATGTCAGCTATCTGCTCAATTGTGGATATGTACTGGAGCCTCACTGCTCCCTTTTGCACAATGTACCGGGTGAAGTTATATTTGATCTCTTAATCAAATAGTCCTACAAGAAGCATCCGAAGCCACACTGCTTCATCTCAAACTAAAGTAGTACCCGAGGTGCTCTTTCTGTCCACTGCACTCCTTCCCCACTCAAAATCTGTATATCTTTGCAGCCCCACCTCACCACTTGAGACATATCTCATGCCATATCCAACTGTACCGTGCAGGTACCTCAACATATGCTTTGCTGCAACCCAATGTTCCTGCCTCGACTCATAAATTGGCTCAGGGTGCTCACTGCAAAGCAAATATCTGGCCTGGTGTTAACTAGGTACATCAACTGCCCACCAAATTTGAATTTAAAGTAGAATCACTCAACTTCTTCAGATTTGTCATCATAGTGGGGTCCACGAAATATGAATCTGAAGCAGAATCACTCAACTTCTTTATATTTGTCTCCATAGGTGTAGCCGTGGATTTGTAGTCCATCATCTTGAATTTGTCAAGATCTTAACTGTGTACTTCCCCCTCGACTGGGGAAGATCTCATCTGGTCTTTGCCACACCTACAATCCCAAGAAGTAATGCATCAGGCCATGATCCTTCATCTCGAACTCAGAGGTCAACTTCTTCTTAAAGGGGGAGGTACTGCGACACCTCCTTCATCATCTACAAATTGTGCTGCAACCACTCCCTCTGTGCTGGAGCACCCTGCTCCCTCTGCACTTGAGTATCTTGTTCCCTCTGCATCTAGACACTCAACTCCTTCTATATATGAGTATCTTACTTGAAGCAACTTGCTTCCTTTTGCACTGTTGGTACATGTTTATCCATTTGTGTCATCTCCCACCGGGTGGGTCTATTGAGGTGAGCCTCTTGCTCACTCAAGGACATTGAATACCATCTTATGACTCTCTCTGAGCCTGCAAACTGGCTAACTCCATAGCCTATATGATGTGTCATCCTTGATGCTAATGGATTGCATGCTAGATCTTATAGATCTTCTTGGAAGTCTCCACTGACTTCCCTTTTGATCTCAAAACTGTCTTCCTTAAAGTACCACTGAGAGCTATATGCTTCTCTGCATCTTGACAGGCCTCCGGATATGACTGATCGGATCTTAGACTCCTGTCTCTCACTGTGTACGACAAGAGATATAACCTACTCTTGTCTTGTAGAAGATATGACTCACTTCTGTCACTTACAAGAGATGTGACTCACTCTTGTCCATTCAAGACTCACTCTTGACTTACAGAAGATATGACTCACTTCTATGAATACTTCCTTGAGAGTTTTATCCCCAATATCCGGTGAAGATACTTGATTTGAGCATAATTGTCGTACTGGATGCCTCTTGCTTTGACAACCTTCATAATGAACCTATCAATACACACATGTTAACCAGTATTAATCAAATAGTTATGATATCCATCAACAAAATATCAATTTAACTTAAGTAAATAAAATTCATTATTGAAAACATTGAATACTTATCTTTGTTGTTGGCTCCCTCTTGATCTTTGCCTCCTTGTAGAAATCATTGAAGTCCTTGGAGGTATACTGTTAGAGTATGGTAACTTCGAGATGTCCTCCATGGTTCAGATGCCTTACATGGAGGTACATTCGCTGCATAGGCATCAGGATGGAGTAGAGGGTAAGATGCACTCTACTCAGTGGCATGAGTCCAGTGGTGGCTGCATGCGGACCTTCCGGGGTGATTTGACCTTTGCATGCATGAGATATGCATGACCTGTCAGCGATCATTGGATGCATGCAAAAGTGACTTTTGCATGCATTGAGAATTAGGGTTTTGGTAAACCTAATTCATCGGTGAGATTACTTATAGAGGCAGGGGTCCCTGGATGAGGTTGCTCAGTTGTATTGTCAGAGAGTAATAGTGCTGGAGTGAGGAGGGCGCAGTTGTGCATGCAGGGTGACTTTTTGAGAGAGAAAGGAGCTACTATAGGAGCTAGGAAGGTCAGATCTGAGTTGGATCAGTGACCTTCAGCTCCAGAGTCACTAGGCACCCAGGTTTGTGGATTGAGAGAGTCCATCAGAGAGCATTTTGCTTAGTTTAGAGGAGGATGTGTTCCCTTGGAGGAGGGCGCATTTCCTAAGGGGGGAGGAGCTAGTTTGGAGCTGGATTTATTAGATTTTTTTTATTATAACCACTTTTTGGAAATCCTATGGCCACTTTGCATTTGAAGCTATTGAGCTGGCAAAATTATGGGCACTCTATCAAAAGATTACTGCTCCCAAAGCTAGGATGCCCCTCCAAAAGTGGATAAATTAATCACGTTAAATTTTACAAGGTGTGCAAGGTATGACTCATTCAAAGATGAAAGTGGACACCGTAGAGGAGCACACCACCTAATGCCCTAGAAAAATGTGGTGATGGATGGATGCGTGTGAATGGATGAGTGACATGGTCAAAAACCCTAGGGAAATTGCATAATTAACCCATTAAACATCATGCATGTCGACCACCTTCTCAACACATGTGCCAAAGATGTGATAAGTCAAAAGAGTAGGTTGGCACGTGTGCATAGTGTAAATTTCCTTAAAACCCAATCTTGAGTTAAAGTATCAGTTTATTTTTAATTAAACCCCAAATGGATTTCTTCACAATGCAGCGGAAAATAAATACTGACAGAAATATAACATCAATCACATCAAATAGACACCAATATTTTTGGGTTTAAACCCCCAAAAAAACCCAACACGGGAAAACTGGTGCAACAATCTAAGAAGATATTTTATTATGAAGATATAGAACAATACAATCCAAAAAATCGATTTTTACCTAACCTGGCAAAATTGAGCCACCGAACTTCACTGAGGCAACCACACAAACTGTACCACCCTCCTGCATCACTGTACGGCCCTCTGCGTTGTTAAATTTCATACATTCATAGCATAATAACATAAATGCATAATGAAGATCACTAGAAGAAAGACAAAGCACAAAACAACAACACATAGTTTATCCTGGGAAACCCCATTGGGAAAAAGCCAACAACCTTTGCATAGAGATGATAATGCCGAGATCAAAGTACAAATAATAAAAGAGAAAATGTGAAAATGTCTTCCACAAGTAGAAACCCCAAATCTGCTTCCTCCACTAGTCTGTGTTAATTCTGCTATCTCCCAAGTGATGTGCAATTGTTGAGTGAGTGAACGAGTATAATGAGGTGCACTAGCCTCTTATTTATACAAGTGCAATTGTGAAAAATATCCTAACTGGGCTGACTTCATCTGGGGGCAATAAATAATTTAATTTTAATAATTTTCTTTTCTTCTTTTGCACCCCAAGGTTTACATAGGTGTTTGCATAAGGTTCATCTCCTGTAGGAGGTACAAACAAGTACAATGAAGGTATAATAAAATATAATGAATAATATCTTCTGAAGTTGTACAAAATCCAACACTCCCTCTCAACGAGGAAGGTATTCTCTGATCTTCATCTGCATCATGATCATCTGGGTTTCATCTTGTACATCCATTCTATCTCCATCATCTCTATACATACTGAAGGTTGCCCACACAGTCTCTGTGCATCATCGTCACCAGTCCTTCTGTGAGTCCAGGAGAATCACTCGATCCTGGATCCAGGAGACTCACTCAATCCCGGATATCTGAGATTATTAGTTGTACCATCTCTGCTATACAATTTGCTACCTGTCTGTCTCATCTGTCGATGGGGTCCTCCCATACCTGGCTGAGATCTCATACGAGCAAAAGGGAACGACCATCTACTGACTGTCCGACTCATCCGCCTATGGGATTTCTCCCACATCTGGCTGAGTACCTGGACTGTAGAGGCACCTGTGCAACCACACGGCCAACTGTTGACTGTCCTACTCATCTGCCTATGGGATTTCTCCTAAATCTTTTCTTAGCCACGAGTTATCGCAACTATTCTTTGAATCAACCTTGTAAGAGATAGAGAAACCCTAGAAATCCACCATTCATCCTTCAAAGTAAGAGAAACATGCCAAAAAGAGAGGTGTGCTAGCCATGATTGCTCATGCAAACCAAGAGAAAAAGTAATAAGTTCATGTTTTAACCCTTGTTCTTGTTACAAATGAGAGGGAGGTGCTCTTTATTTATATGGAGTGACCTAACTTCTTTAATTTTAGAACCTACCTTACTAAAAGTAAAAGTAATTCAAAATGATGGTTTGTCACCCACAGGTTGGGGACTAAACCTCAAAAAGACATAAAATAATGATAAATTCATGTAAATGGCTTCAACTAAGTGAACGTTAAGCCTAAAGGACATCATGCCCCAACTAACCCCAACGATGTGTTTTTCCCTCAACATCCTCCTTTTTAACAAGGTAAGGCCTTCTTCAAAGGGTGACGTCATCATTATTTTTGCACATGGAGACCAAGAGGGAGGGGTAAAACATCAAAAGGAAAGACCAAGTGGGCATGGATGAGGTGCGCTAAAGCGGGTATGACAACCCTTACATGAGCAATCACCTCTACAGTTGAGATCCAACGGCCAATCGGCCTGCTGCCGCCGCATTAAATGGTGGCCTGCAGCAAGCAACAATCTCTCTTCATGTCGGAAGGATCGAAGCATTCCTTCCTCTGCTATTCCTAAGGAAAGAGAACTGACTGCATCCAACGAATATCCACAATGCATACTTTTGACGGACCCCGCTGCCCCAAAAACAAGAAATACCTGAAAAAATGTCATCATGACAGAGCATAATCATGAGTGTGGCTAGTAGCCCCTAAGCCATGTGTCCTAATGGGTTCATCCCAAGGTGCACTAGACACCCACCCAGGGCATAAATTCCCAACATGATGAAGGACTTCCGCCCACCAAGGTGTAGTCAGCAAGGCCACTAGGCCATCATTCCTTGGAATGAGAACCAAGAGGACTCGACTTGCCATGGCTAGACCAAGCGTCTTGAGGCAACCATAGACCAACACTTTTACGTCAGAAAGCCCAGACTTGGCCTTTTACAATGGCAAAAGGTCCCCTCACTCTAATACATCCAGAAGGGCACGCTTCAAATAATTTGAGGCATAACCTAAGTAGCATGGGTACCCGTACCTAGGAGTAGGATACATATTCCTGTATTGGATACCTATACCGACTTATTGGATACCTTGTACCCATGTACCTTGCAGTACCCCACTATACCTGAAACATGGTCGACGTACACGAGACGTTTGTCATAGAGTTTGTGGACGTTCGTTGCAAAGGGGATAGGGTACCCATGTTTTGGGGGCGCCTCGGGATGTCCAAGGACTAGTTTTGTACGGGGTACCCTTGTTTTGGGGATGCCTAAGGATCAATTTGGTATGATTGACATTAAAGTCAGAAATATTAAAGTCAGTAATATTAAATGGTAATATTAAATTCTTAAAATAAAAGTGACATTCTCCTTATGTTTCATTTTCTATCCTTTTACTTAAATTTCTAACATTACCATTAATTGTTTCAGGATGTTTGAGAGTGGTTCCAACCTCTTTGAACTTCATATGCAAAAAGTAGAATTTTAGATCCCATTCATAATTCAACAAACTTAACAGTTTTTAGGATTGCAACGTTTCAATTGGATTCTATCATATATGAGGGTATGGGATTGGCATTTAATCGAGCACATCAACCTCACTATGTACCTTGATGTTGGTGGTGATTATTGTTGAACTCCTCTATCATGACCTTAACAAAAAAATACCCTTCACTCAAGCAAAATCACTTATTAAGCATGGAAAGCTTTTTCTACCTTATTTTAACACTTGGATTATGAATTTTCATCAAAACTGTAGGGTGTTGACTTATGTCCTTGGAGGACCAACTTCAAGATTCAAGGTAGAGGCAAGGGCTAGAGCCTAGAGGAGGGGGCACAGGGTGCTATTGATGAATATGATCCCAATATAGGAAAGGATTTTGATATGTAATTATTTGTTGTAACATGAAGTTTTTTGGACTCTATAGGCCATTTAGCCTCTTTGTTTATGTATTTTGGGTCAGATATGGATTGCACTTGATGTTTTTGTTGTTGTATGCACCCTTGCTATGTACATGAGAAACTTTGCGTATAATGGTTTGGATTCATAATATATATGTATAGTGAAAATGATATATATTTTTTTCACATGTGGTTCACAAACTCCCCAACGGGGTTGCTGACGAGCAAAGTTGTCATTGACGACAACACATTAATGACAAAGGTTGAAGTAATGCGAGATTGACGAGCAAAGTTGCCATTGATGACAACACATTAATGACAAAGGTTGAAGTAATGACATGGCAATCAAGTCAAAGGTTGAAAGACATGGCAAAGGAAGTAGGATAAGGACATGGCATTGGATGGCAAAGGAAAATGACAATGATATGGCAACAAGCATTTGAAGGATAGCACAAAAGACTTGGCATGGCAAAGATGGCTTGGAAAGCATGAATAAGCATCGATGACATGGCTTGGTGACATGGCAGGCATGAGATAATGACAAAGCAAGCAAGTGTTGATGACATGGCAGAAAGATTGAGGACTTGGAAAAGGACAATGACATGGACAAAGATATGATGGTACTGAAGACATGGCAAAAGTCAAGCAAGTATGACAAGGTTGATGTTTTGGCTAACATGGCAAGCATGACAAAATGACAAAGGGCAAGCATGACAAGGTTGATGTTTTGGCAAACATGGCAAGCATGACAAAATGACAAAGGTTGAAGACAAGCAAGCTTGATGACATGACAAAGGACAAAGAAGCACGACAAGGATGATGACATAGCAAGCAAACATGACAAAGAGTGATTACATGGCAAAGGTTGATGACAAGGCAGTGGAAGGACACCTTGCCTTGGTGGGCATTTGGAAGATAGCTATGGGCATTTTGGTTCCTGTGCGGGCATTTGAAGACCACTTGCGGGCATTTCATAAGTGCCTTGCGGGCATTTATAAAATCCCTTGCGGGCATATTGAAAGGAGCTCCTGCGGGCATTTTATTGGGCCCCTTGCGTGCATTTTTCTAAAGCCCTTGCGGGCATATACTATAAGCCCTTGTGGGCATTCCTTAAGTTCATACGGGCATAATTAATGGGCCCTTGCGGGCATTTTAAGAAGGATGTGCGGGCATATTTATAGTGCCCTTGTGAGCATTTTAAATCGATCTTGTGGGCATAAACGAAGGCCCTTGCGGGCATAATTAATTGCGGGCATAACTAGGAAGCCCTTGCAGGCATTATGTCAAGCCCTTGCGGGCATCTTTTGAAGCCGCTTGCGGGCATTCTAAGGAAGATTGCGGGCATATGAAAAAGACATGACTTGGCATGAAAATGATAGAGCATGAATGGTTGGGTCTTGAAGCCACACAAGTTGAGCTTGTTGACTAAAGTTTCCTTGATTGAAGGAATGGCCACCCAAATTAAATATTACTTGATGATAAAAATAAAAATGAAATGATAATAAAATGACATGTCGGCCTCTAGAATTTATGGAAAAGAAAGATATAAAATTTAAATAAAGGACAAATCTTTATGTTGAAATGTGAAAAAAATGTGGAGAACTCGGAGGTGTAGGAGAGCTCTGATTTCGGGTGTTTTTTCTGAGGTAGCAGCAGAACAGCAAAAGCAACCGAAGATGGAAGAGACAACTTGATGATATTCTGGGGCAACAGATTGATAAAGAGATGGACATGTGGACAAAATGATGAGACTGTGGACATGCTTATGACTGATAATATGATAATGATGAGGATAGATTGGTGACATGACTATGGAAGATGTGATTGAGGTTAGATTTGTGACATGATTGTGTTGACAAGGGCAAATTGATGAAATGCAATGTGACAAGAATGTATATGTAAATACAAGTTGGGCCTTGTACTATTTTTCTTAGTTGGATCTGAGAAAAAGACCAAGCTGGGTCTTGGAATAGGAGCTGGTGCTTCTCAATCAGTTGTAGCTGATGAACCTAACTGTTGTAGCCGATTGAATCAAATATAAAAAAGATTACAAAGCTTATCTTGTGTCTCTTGTGATGTGTCTATGATAGATTGATGATAATATGTTTAATTTGATGAATGCTGATATTTAGCTTATTGTGAATGATGAACTCTGCCAAGTATTAAAGTGAAAAAGTAAAATGATATATGTTTGATATTTGAAGAAGTCGAAATTGGTCTTAAGGGCTGGTCCACTGATTCACCCCCCCCTCTCAGTTTGCCATTGTGTCCATCAATTGGTTTCAGATCAGGCCTTCATCACAATCCTAGCAAGCTCGAAGGGATCCGTGGACACAAGATGGAAGGACCAGTAGAAGTCAATCATGAAGTTCCAGTCCTTGAGATATCAGATTACTTTGGTTGAAGAAGTAGAATGAAAGATTACTTGAAGAACTTTGGTATTTGGAAAATTGTGGTTAACCTACCCGTCCAGCCCAACAAGAAGACAAAGATAGCAGCCGAGAAAGACAATAATATTGCCTTGAAGTTTCTAATGGATGGACTCCTAAGCCCTATCAAAGAAAGGGTAAGAGAATACACCTCTGCCAAAGATCTTTGGTTCAAACTGGAAGAAGAGTACCAAAGGAGGAGTCATGAGAAAGAATAGGAAAAATAAGTCAAGATCTCTGAGGATAAGAAGCACGAAGAAAAAGAGGTACACGCTTCAGATGTAAGTGAAGGTAAGAACTCTTTTGTTGGTGATAATTCTGAATGTGATGATATTGAAATTCCACTTACAGAAGATGAAAAGAAAGATTTGTTGAAAGTCAATAATGCATTTGCATGCACCCTATTGGATATTGATCTCAAATTCAATCCGAGGCTTAAGAAGAAGATTTTGGGGTCATTTGAAAAATGCAAAAAGGAGACAAAGGCATTGCTCATGAGATTGAAACTCAAGAACAAAGATTTACAAGATGAGCTAGAAGATCAAAATGATGAAGTTAGAAGATTGAAGACTGAATTAGCAAAAGAACAAGAAGAGATTCGTAAAGACCCTAAAGAGCTTCAAGAGACAAGAAGGGCAAATATCAATTTGAAGACTCAGTTGGAAGAAGCTAAAAGAATAGAAGAAATTTTGAAGCTTCAGTTGGAAGAAAGAGAGAAGACAAAACAAAAGCTTGAGATGGAAGTTGTTGATCTTAGAAAGAAGATTGAAAAGTCAAATGCTCATGTGAAGTTCAACAAAAGTTCAGTCATCTTGGAAGAAATTTTGAATTGTCAAAGGTCTCCATTTGACACATCTGGTCTTGGGTACAAGAAGAAAGAAGAAAAATCTGAAAGGTGGTACTTGGTCCCCTAAGACTCTTGAAGTTGGATGTTATTGGACAATCTACTCGAATGGACGCGAGCCAGATCTCCCTAGTTCAATGTGAATCTAGAACAAATAAATACAAAATACAAAGCTACTTTCTTAGATCTAGTACTTAGACATCTTGTCTTCAGATTGTAGATCTTCTTCCTCGTTGTTGCTCCAAGTCCCGCGGTCGCCAGATCTTTAGTTGTAAGACTTGTCAAGACATATGGAAACAATACAAGCAGTAAAATATGTCTAAACAATAACTAATCTAAGTAAACAGTTAAGGAAGTAAACTACAAACATTATCAACACAATAACATTTGTGGAAAGAGTTGATATTACTGTATAAAAGAGGGAAATACAAAGTAGAGAGATGATCACAACCCAAAGCCTTAACGTTGCAATCCTCCTCCAACAAGCCAAGCCAATGCCTCCAAAGGAAGTGAGTCTCCCAAGAGATGGATAGGGATATCCTAAGCTAATTTCGCCAGCATGTAAGTGCTATAGACTTTCTCTCTTTGGAATGGAGAGGGGCCTTGTATTTATAGGACCAAGTGGATAGAGTAAGTTGAGGATCATGGGGAGAGGACTAAGGGATCCTCCCTTGAGGTTAGGGAACCGTAGGACAGCTCACCTAGGAGTTAGGGATAGGGATCCACCTCATCCAACTTCAAGAAATCGCTCGAAAGCTCCCTTTATCCCATTTAACCAACCTAGGCGCAGGCTGCATGAAGACAACCATCGCCTGAGAAGGAAAACACAGGACTAACCAAGACAATCTGCGCCCTTGCCGCAGTCTATCAGAATATACTCTGCGCTGGCCCTAGTTGGGCGCTCCTTGCCCAAAGACAACATGCGTCGACCCAACTAGAAATGTGGACAAAGGGCATCAACTTGCTCTACATGACTTACTTGATCATGGGAACTTGAGGGATTGAGGTACTGAGTTAACAAGGGACTCATGATGATAAGATTTAGGTGTAACATTGGATCCACATCCTTCAAAGGTGAAAGCAAAACTCCTCAGCAAGAACCTGCACAACATAAAGAAGATTTCAAAAGATCAGGAATGCATCAAGAAGTTGGTCCCACTCCTCAAAGCAAATTCTTTAGAAGAAAAGAGACAACTCCAAGATGGAATCAAGCACTTAGGTATCATAGCATCTTTAATGGTTATTGTTATTCTTGTAATGGTTTTGGTCACAAGGCTATGGATTGTATATTCCATGGAAGAAGAAGTGCTGAAAGTCGAAGTGACAAAATGAGATGCTGGACATGTGACTGAATTGGACATAATACTATGTTGCACGAAACTCCTAAAATGCCCACGTATTGGTACCGAAAACTCGTAGAAACTCGGAAACTTCTCGGAAACCTCCAAGGTCCATGAGTGGCTTGGGACCCATAGGAAATCTAAAAAAACCCTAGTTTATGGAAAATGAAAACAAATTTACCTCGGAATCGTTTCTAAACCTACCTACAAATTAGCCTCTCACTCTTATTTTATTGTGAGATAATGTGTTATTCAAAAAAACTATATATATGAATATATATATCGCGTTTCCTTCGACGTACCCATTTTGGGGGGGTTCACGTTTCCAAGCATTCCCATTTCTAAAACTTGCACACGTTTCCACGTTTCGTGCAACTTAGATATAATATAATATATATATTATATATATATATATATATATATATGATAACCTCGATGTACCAAAGTCCCTTGTTTCAAAAAGTGGTGTCCCCGCCCTCGCACCTGTCCCCATAACCGTCTCCGTACCCAAGTTTCTTGGCAAATTAGGGCGTAACACTTACAAATTTACAATAGTAAAACTGATAAAGGATTTTACTATTTTTTCCTATTTGTTTTGGTCATTCGAGTTACTTCTGATTTCACGAACTAGTTAGTTTGTAAAACGTTATTTCCTTCATGTTGCAGAGTAAACTATTATACTGTTCCCAATAGTAGCTTTGTAGGACCCTTGTTTCAAGCAATCCGAATCTTTTTGATCTGCCTTGGAAATTCAAAACTCACTACAGCACTTTCTTTCTTTGCATCAAAACCTACGACAATTATTTTAAATATCTCTAGTGTTTTACTTGTGTTTCTGATTGTTCATTAAAATGATTTGACAAAGGAAATTGAAGCATTCTATCATTTAGAGACAAAGCCAGCATAAGCATTCTTGTAGCAGATACACTGGTAATAACACTGATATTGATCTGATATATTTTTCTCATTTTTGTGGCATGGAAATTTGAAACTTGCCTCTGGGAACTATATAAATTTGTGGTCTGGTGCTAATCTCCTTCCCAAGTAATTACTAATTTTAGTCTTGAAATTCTTTTCCATCAGCACAACGGAATTGGTAAAATGTTTCATATGTTGGGAAATGGAAATGCATTATCATTGTTTATTCATTTCTGGACAGTGGAATGCATTTAATGGTTTTTTAGTACATATGATTGCATTTCGTCTTTTACTACATATGATTGCATTTAAGAAGCCTTAACATGTTGATGCATGTTCTGTTTACCTCTAGATGTTATGAGACGGATAGCTACACTGAAAGAAGAGGTTTCCAGGGTGGCAGAGAACATTACACTTACTCACAGTGAGAAGGTTAAAATAAATGCTGCCAAGTATTCTGCAATGATGGCACCAATTGCTGTAGCTTTGGAACGGCGTCTAGTTTCCACATCTCGGATGCCGGAAACTGCCCATGAGGCTTGGTTCCAGAAGGAATATGGTGAGCAACTGAAAGCTGCTATAACAAATTTCAAGACCCCTCCTTCAACTGTTGCTTCCCTTGCAGAAATGTGGCGACCTTTTGATATAATTGCTGCATCTTTGGCGAACCATCAGAAGAAATCATCAGTCTACCTGAGTGAGGTTGCTCCACGACTTGCACAGCTGGCTTCTTCTGATGCTCCAATGCCTGGTCTTGAGAAACAGATATCAATGTCCGAATCTGAAGGAATTCCTGGCAGCGATCTTCTGGGCCTGGTTACAATTTCTTCTTTTAGTGAACAGGTCACTATTCTTGCAACAAAGACAAAGCCAAAGAAGCTAGTTCTATTGGGTTCAGATGGTCAAAGGTATACTTATCTTCTCAAGGGCCGGGAAGATTTGCGACTTGATGCAAGAATAATGCAGCTTTTGCAAGCTGTGAATGGAATGCTACATGCAAGCACAAGTACACAGGGTCGTTCGCTAGCAGTTCGCTACTATTCTGTAACTCCTATAAGTGGGCGAGCAGGCTTGATCCAATGGGTGGACAATCTTATAAGCATGTATAGTGTATTCAAAGCTTGGCAGCAGCGTGCACAGTATGCTCAGTTTACATCTACTACTAGTGGTACTGCAGCTGCAAACACTCCCATCCCACCTGTTCCACGTCCCAGTGATATGTTCTATGG
Organism: Larix kaempferi; assembly: GCA_027924585.1. Taxonomy (NCBI): domain Eukaryota; kingdom Viridiplantae; phylum Streptophyta; class Pinopsida; order Pinales; family Pinaceae; genus Larix; species Larix kaempferi. The sequence continues at coordinate 12,625,466 of BSBM01000435.1, read as the reverse complement.
GAAGATTATTCCAGCACTAAAAGAAAAAGGTTTGCGTAAAGTCATTTCACGACGGGATTGGCCACAAGAAGTAAAAAGAAAGGTTCTGTTGGACCTTATGAAAGAGACTCCTCGTCAACTACTTTATCGAGAAATTTGGTGTGCAAGTGAAGGATTCCAAACCTTTAACTCAAAACTACAGAGGTAAGGTCATGATTCATTGTGCACAGTATAATTTTATTTCTATAGTACTCTTATTGTGTTGTTAATTTTCTGTTTCAAACCCTAACACAATGAATTTTGTTTTAATTTTCTGCTAAATTTGAAAGATGAAAATGATATCAAAATTTAACACTGACATTTATTATTCTCTCCAAATATATGTCTATTATTGTGTTATTGATGAACCCATATGAAATCCTAGAGGGCCTTGTGGAAGCTTCTTGGCTGTCAGTTGAGGTTTTCCACTGATGGATAGATTGAGCCAGTCAATAGGACCTTGGGCCACGCTCTTCACATCTTCCATTAAGAATGTTAATTTTTCATCAAGTTAGGGTCATATGCAGAAGAATAACAATTCGATATACTTTAATGCAAAAAATACCTTTAATAAACAATTACAAAATTGAATATGAAATAGTGCAGTAGTAATTTCTAACATAACATAATTTTCATCTCTTTCAACTTCACACCTTTAACACTATCAGATAGGTCACTGTGTTAAAGTAATTTTCAATCCTTTAACACTACCAGTTAGATCACTGTGTTAAAGTAATCTTCTGTAACATGTAATAAAATAAACATATTGATCATATAACAATAAGAGAAATATAGTTGAAGATACTTACCTGGGTGTGAAACCCTTTCTGTAAAAATACTCAGAAGAGTTACTTTCAGAAAAGACTGTGCCTCAGAGAGGCCATTCTACTCTAGGAACCAGCTGACCCTACAAGAAGGTATGTACAAACCAGAGAGAAGAAATGTCTGGGGTTGAGAAGGTCAATGACAGTCAAGCACAGTACAGAACTCAACATAAACTTCAACAAAGTCTCAGCACAAGAGAAGTGATTCTCAGCACACCACAACTGATCACAGGTGATCAAAGTCAAGTATAAAGTTTAAACAACCAGATTTGTCAACAAACAAAACTTAGCATAACCAATCTAAACCAAGGTAAGTCTTAACAAATAGATCTGAGCATAAATAAGACTCAGCATCAACAAAGTTAGAACTCAGATCAAGCTGTGCATACAAACTGAAACCCACTCAAATCAATCAGCAGATTAAGGCCAAGGAGATTCACGGCCTCTACAAATAAGCATGCAGTAGGGTAGGTCAAACCCTAAGGCCTTACGACCTACTCAAATGTGCTACCAGCATACCCTAGAACCTCACGGCTTCCATTAAGAGACAACCAAAAGGCAGATCTAGGGTCATGGCCTCCCCAAACAAGAAATCAGACCTCAATCTAGCGTGCAGCAACAGATTGGAGCTCAAGCAGAACTCAAACAGCAGATCGAGCTCCAAACAAATCACAGGGCAGCAGATCGGAGCTCGAGCAGAGCTTACACAACAGATCGGATTCCAAACATCATCAAAAAGCAAAAAACGGATCTCAGACAGGGCTGCAACAGCAGACTGGAAAACCATAAAAAACAGATCAGACTTCTACAGGATCACAGCTAGGGCAGCAGCAATAGAGATCAGATCTGATCTGAGAAGATAAAAAAATAAACTCCAGCAGGTGTATACGGCCAGCAGCAGAACTAAGATGAAGATGTTTTGTATATCAAATGAGTGAACACGGACGTCAATAAATAAGATTGTGAGATCAATAAATTAGGAATTCATTAAAATAGGAGATGACCACCTTAAAAATAAAAAAATAAATAAAAGATAAAAATATATTCTTGGCTCCACTCCCTTTATACATTTTCCTTTGTTGGATCAGCTCTCTTAATATCTTTATTTGTATATTTTTCTCCGCGATCGACTCTCCATTTATGGAGTTAGAATTAGGTTTGAGTTCTACTTTTAACTTTTTATAGGAGCTTCTTTTGGGCTCCCACTTTGTATTGTTATCATGGTACTGCGCAGTCCCGTTGACCTACTTTTGTGGTCATTTGTTGGACTAATAAAATTATCTTATCTTATCTGATGTTTTTGCTATTAAAATCTTGATCAACATGATGGCAGGTTTTCAGGCAGTGTAGCAGTCATGAGCATGGTGGGGCACATTCTAGGTCTGGGTGATAGACATTTGGATAATATTCTTATGGACTTCAACACTGGTGATGTTGTCCATATAGATTATAATGTGTGCTTTGACAAGGGACTGAGATTGAAGATTCCGGAGATAGTACCATTTCGTCTTACTCAGATTATGCAAGCAGCATTAGGACTCATGGGAATAGAAGGCACATTCAGAGCAAACTGTGAATCTGTAATTGACATTTTACGGAAAAACAAAGACATAATCTTGATGCTTTTAGAAGTATTTGTATGGGATCCATTGATTGAGTGGATGCGTGGAGATGGCCACGATGAAGCAACCATTGGTGGAGAGGAACGGAAAGGTATGGAGTTGGCAGTCAGTTTAAGCCTATTTGCTTCTCGAGTTCAAGAAATACGAGTACCACTTCAGGTCATTACTTGTCCAGCTTCTCTTTTATTTCTAACTTGCTTAGATGCATCACTTTGAACAAGGAACTTACATATAGGTGTACTGGAGTAGAAAACCATGCTTTGGGTTGGTTCAATCTCCTACTCCTTTAAACTGCTAATTCCATTGATCACTTTCAAGTTTCAATATATAATTCCTTCATAGAATGCTGATTCTGTCCACATGTGCTTTGCTACATATCTTTGAGACTTAAATGTTATTAAGTCAATACAGTGATATTTAAAATGTGTTTATGACTCTTCTATATTGGTTTCTTCAAGAATTTATGCAAAGCATTCTATTCATCTCATCATTACAGCTTTGCCATTTTCAAATGACAGAAATGACTAAATTATTCATATGGGTTTGTAATGCAGGAGCATCACGATCTGCTGTTAGTAACTCTTCCTGCAGCATCATCTGCACTTCAGGTAATTGGTGGTTTATGTTTTTCTTATTTTTAGTTTGAACTACAAAAGATATACATATTATACTGAAGCATGTAAGATATTCTCCAGAGTTTGGCAGATTTGCTTGATCGGTATGATAGAATATCCACTGCATTTGTCCATGCTGAGCAAGAAAAATCCAAATCTGCTATTGCAGAGGCATCTGCAAAGTCTATTGTTACAGAGGCAGCAAACAATCTTGAAAATGTTCAGATGGCTTATGAAGTACAAGCTCGTGAATTTGCACAGGCCAAGGCACTTGCCACTGAAGCTGCCCAGAAAGCTTCTATGTGGGTTGAACAACATAGCAGAGTTCTAGATGCATTACGCAGTGGTTCAGCTCCAGAGCTTCAGGCTATTGGGCAACTTCCTCATACAACTGAGGCTTTGTCTCTAACATCTGCTGTGTTGGCCTCAGGAGTTCCCCTTACCATTGTTCCGGAGCCTACTCTAGCACATTGCCGAGATGTTGATAGGGAAGTTGCACACCTTATAAAAGAACGTCATGAAGCTATTTTGCATGCAGCCAAAGCACTACAGACTTACTCTGTGGCTTTGCAACGGCTTCTTCCAGGAAATTACATCGGTACCAGTCAGGTGCATAATTGGGCACAGGTTTTGCAATTGTCTGTGAGGAACCTCTCTCCAGATGCGCTTGCCTTAGCCAGAAGACAAGCTTCTGATCTTGTTGCAAAAGGACAGGGTGAACATGCAGACACTATACATCAGAAGTATGAAGCATTGCGTGTGAAAATAGAGAGGCTTGTGAAAGAAATCAGAAAAGTTCAAGAAGACTGTTCTGAACTTGAGGCATCGATTGAATCAGAAAATGAACGGAAAGCTAAGGATCGAGTGCTGGCCATTTTTACAAAACATCTGCAGCCTTCTAACTATCCTAGGAAGGATGAGGATGCTCTTGCTAGGGATTCAGGTCATAACAAACAGGATGAAACCAAGGAGCATGATGCTAGTTCTTCAGACTACGTTGACAAGAAGGTTAAGGTATTAACCGTTCTGTATCTTGCTGCAGCTGCTTTATACAGCGAGATCAAAGACAAGATATTTAATATCTGCAATTCTTTGACAGAGAGAACTGCAGTAGGTCCAGGAGAAGATATAGGGTGCCAAAATTGGAAATGGTGCTTACCTGATTTGGAGGAGCAAGTTGCAAGATGTACACTTATTTCGGGAATTGTGAATGAAGTTCAGCAAATGAGTGGACAAAATTTGATCCAACGTGGATCGGGCTGGTGGGATACAATGGGTTCTGTTGATGATGATTGGACTTTGAGCTTTCAGGGTTGTTTGACTGCAATTCGTAGACTAGTGGGTCAGCTGGTTGGACGTGCAATTCCAGAATCAATAAGATCAGTTCTTTCCCACAACCCTGCAATTATGGAGGCATTTGGTTCACTTTCACAAATACGAGGAGCTGTTGATACAGCACTGGAACAGTTGGCTGAAATTGAAATGCAAAGGGCTTCTTTATTAGAACTTGAGAGGACCTACTATGAAAATGTTGAGGAGATCACTGAACGGAAAGTGTCGCTGGAAACGGCTATTGAAAAGGGTAGGGATCACCTTTCTTGGGAAGAAGCAGAAGAGCTTGCAAGTCAAGTGGAAGCCTGTCGAGCCCAGTTGGATAAACTGAAGAATGCATGGGACCGCCGAGATGCTCAAGCTTCTGCACTTGTGAGGAAAGAGGCAAGTGCACGAGGTGCTTTAGTGGCAGCAGAACAACGCTTTGAGTCTCTTGTTACCATTGAGCGAGAAGGAGACATGCATCCTACAAGGGGAAAAGTTTTACTTGCAACATTTGCTAGGCCATTCTCTGAACTGGAATCCTACAATCAGAAGTTGCCTTCTTTTGGGTATGAACCCTCCTTGAGAAAGAGTTCAGTGGATCAGACAGAGATTGTCACTTCTGGCTTTTCTGGGTTCGAGTCAGTCTGGAAGGTCACTAATATTTTAAAGGACCATACATTCTTTGTGTGGAAAGTTAGTATTATTGATACTTGTCTTGATTCATGTATCCGTAATGTTGCATCAGCTGTAGATCATACCTTAGGTTTTGACCAGACGGTTAGCAGTCAGAAGAGGAAGCTTGAGATCCTAGTTGAGTATTATTTAGATCAGTATCTCAAGGAACGGCTTGATCCTGTTCTCCTTGAGTGCCTTGAGAAAGAGGGAGACTCATTGAAGCACATTTTGGTGGATCAAAGGGAGTTGGAATCAAATCTAGCAAAGAAAGAGCTTGATGCGGTAAAGCGGGCTCAGGGTCTGCTTGTTGAATATAGTAATGCACATGAAACTGCACGAGCTGCTAAAGCAGCAGCTTGTGCAATGAAGATGCAAGTGGGAGAGCTCACACAGGATCTTCAGAAGGCAAACCTTGAGGCTGCCCAATTAGAGTGGCTTCATGATTATATACTTTCTCATTTAGATCAAAATACTATCCTCCAACAGAGCTGTGCAAATGAAGACAATTTTCCATCAAGCTCTATAAAGCTTAACAGAAGAAATTTATTAGAAAACCTTCGATCTGCAATGTCCGCTATCACTAGAGCAACAGAAGGTTTACAAAACTGTGAGAGATCTGCCATTTCCACTGAGGAACAGCTTGAGAGGGCCATGGGTTGGGCTTGTGCAGGACCCAATACTGGTGGTGGCTCAAACTATTCGGGTAGAGGGATGGGAATTCCCCCTGAATTTCACGAGCATCTTCGTCACAGACGACAGTTGTTATGGGCAGGCCAAGAACAGGCTACGGGTATACTGAAGCTCTGTTCTGCTGCTCTGGATTTTGAGGATTCTAGGGATGGTTTCCTAAGGTCTCTTTCAGATGCATCTACTGGTGGAGCTCTAAGTGAAGGAAGAGCTTGGCAGCAAGCATACATGAATATCATTTCAAGATTGGACATTTCTTATCACTCGTTTACTTGTGAGTTCATGAAATTGTGATCACAAAACCCCTTTATCTATGTTTTCATTGTGGCTATACATCATTTCAGATATTTCGTGAACCAAATCACTGAGCACAGGAAACTATAAGGGTTGTCTCTCCATCTTCTTTTCTACTTATTCCATTGTCAAAATTGATTTCAAATAGGAGCTTTTTATGGTGCAGTCTGTTAGAAACCACAGATTCTTGTCATACTACATTTGGTGGTACTTCTCTGATCTCTCTTACATGTAGAACTTTGTTCAAAAGGCCACTTTTCCAGTTTATTTTTGTGTCACCCTTTTAGAAGCTACGGACAGCCAAAGTAAAGTATTTTGTTTTGTCAATCGAATCCCCTTAAGAAGTGAAGAGTTTCTTAGAAGATATTAGGCTTATCATGTTTCTTATGTCTCCTTTACCTGCAACTCTGCTGGTCAATTCTAGTGTGCCTTATTGACCCACTTTTATGAGTGGAATTTGCCTGTCATTTCTCTTGTTAATTGAATGTGATTGATCAAATGCCTGGTGGGTCATTTTTGTGGTAGTTTAAATGTTGATTGTCTCCTTTACCTGGAATTTTTCTGGTTACAAAAATATCAAGATTTCTGACAGTTTTTTTCTATCCTGCTATTTGTGTTGAAGATGCTTTTTGCAATATATGAAATATCTTAGTCTTTTTCTCTTGTTAATAATTACGGATGCCCTAGTGTTTACTGATAATGTGGGGGTAGAAGAGAGCTTTATTCTGTAAACACAAGTGATTTCTTAGAACTTAAGAGATGACTTACTTTCTGGCCTGGATAAAATGTTGAAACCATCAAAATACAGTTGCTTAACCTTTTCTTTTAATTTGTACTTTTTAGGTGCAGACCGTGAATGGCATTTAGCACAGAAAAGCATGGAAGCAGCTGGTGCAAGTCTTTCTACTGCAACTAATGATTTGTGCCTCGTATCTATAAAATTGAAGTCCACGTCAGGTTATTTGTTTGCTTCTGTTGAGGGATGAGTTAGTTATGTAAAAGTGGCTGATTGTTTTTAAATTAGTATGTAGTTTTGGAGGTTCGTTTGACTATATCGATGGCTTTTTAAACACAGGTGAACTTCAAGCTACACTTTCAAGCATGAGGGATTGGACAGTTAAAGCAAGTACAGATCTGTCAGCATTTTGCCGTGTGGCAAGGGGAAATTCTGCTCTAACAACTGAGAGTGGATCAATGCTTGAAGAGGTAGAAACTTCATTATTGTCTATACTAGATCAGTTAATCCCTATTTCTAGTTATGAGCTACATGTGAGGTTTTGCATTTGGCTAACAGAACATGACCTAGATTGATATTTGATTAGATTGTACTGTGTGTTACAGCATTAACTAGCAGGTGTAGTTAAAACCCCAAAGAACACGGCTAGCCCAATTGCAATCTAGAGGTGTTACCCACTGTCACCTTGATCACTTCCGGTTGGCTCTTCTCCAACTCGAAGGGGGCTTCCCTAGATAGGATTGCTAGGCTATGGTAATGAGAGCACAAGGTGATTTCAAAGAGTTAGCTCTAGCAAAACTTGAGGTCTTATTGGTAGTATACGTGATGGGAGGGTTATGAAGACTAGTGCCTATCCTCAAGGCATATGGAGTCAAGAGGAAACAAGACCAATGAAAGGGGGAACTAGTTCATGAAAAGATTAGGGCAAGTTTGATCCCTAATCTTCCTCCCTGGTTCTCCACAAGAGCTTTGAACTCTTGGAACCTCTGCAAGACTTCTTCCGATTTCTTGTTCTTCAGAAAGTAAATCCATGTCTTCCTAGAGAAGTCATTAATGAATGTGACATAATACTCAAAACCAGTCAATTAAATAGAAGACATCGAACCACATAAATCAGAGTGAATCAAATCAAGTACTCCTATCGATCTACTGTCACTGCTTGGAAAAGCAGTCTTGGTGTACATTCCAAGAGCACACCCCTTGCACACATCACTGTGCTCCGTGCTGAACTCAGGTAACCCAGTCACCATATCTCTCAACATCCTCAGAGTTGGATGATGCAAGTGAGCCATCCTCCTATGCCATAACTCACATAGATCACAACTGTTGTTGTTGTGTGCCAAAGCATGAAGAGGCTAAAACAAGAGCTTGTATAGTTTCCAACATTTGATTCCAATCACAATAGATGTAGATGGACTCGATCCCTTGGGATAAACGTGCACATGCCCATTTAGGAAGTACACTCCAAATACCCTATCCTCGATCGTGGAAACTGAAATCAAGTTCTTCTTCAGCCTAGGGACATACAAGACATCCCTCAATGTCATGGGCTCCATGACCTCCCTTTGAAAGGTAACAGTCCCCCGTCCAACTGCTCTGACAATTGTGTCATCTCCCAACACCACCTCCAGATCCAAACCTGTCTTGGTGAACTCTGAAAACATATCCCACACACTTGTCATATGGCTAGAAGCTCCACTATCAATGTACCCAGTACTAGGTGCATGTGGTGGTGGATGCACTCAAATAATGGCCAATCAACAATGAGTACTCTCTCTCATCCTCTACAATTGTGTTGGTAATGGATGCTCTCTTTGAATGACCAGCACATAGAGAAAACTCTTTCTCGAACCACGCTGCATACTCATCTTATCTCTTCTAAAGCTGTTGTCTTCTTCTTCTTCTTGTCCCGACAATCTCCAACATAGTGCCCAAACTTTTGGCAAGTAAAGCACTTGACTTTGCTCATGTTTTTCTTCTGATCACCCTGCTGCCTAGCCCCACCCTCGGGACCCTTCTTGGACTTCTTCTTCTTCCCCTTAGTTGTCAAAGCCACATTCTCCTCATTTTGCTTACTGTGAGATGAACTGCCTTGCACATATCCTTTCCGGGTCTCCTTCTGAACAAAGTCATCCCAAAGACGATCCCAGGAAGGCATGTTTTCCTTTGCTACAATAGCCTCCACAAACACAGCCCATGGCTTGGCCAAGCCATTCAAGGCTGTCCACACTAGCTCACTGCCAACAACAACCTCCCCAATTCCTCCAAGCTCATCTCTCACTTGTGTGATCCTAGTAAGGTAAGATGTGACATTCTCAGATTTAGTCTTCTTAATGCTCTTCAACTTCTCTCTCAGTACCATCTTCCGGTTTTCATTGGAACTCTAGTACATGCGGGTTAAGGCATTCCACATTTGATAAGCATAGTCCTTACTAGTCACGTGTGGGATCACACGGTCTTTAATTGCATCAAGGATAATTCTTGTACCCTTGATGTCCTTCTTGTTGAAGGCTTCCAACACTACATCTGTAGATGCGGTTACTGTCACCGGATTAGCAGTATTACTATACACTATGTCCCACAGCTCATTCTCCTGGAAAATCAACACAATCCTTGCTTTCCAAGGACTGAAATTGGCTGCCCTGTCCAACCTGTTCTCTATCCTCGACCCAATGGCCATCTCACTGAAAATGCAAGTCCAACAGTTCTGCCTGGTAAACAAAAGAAATGTCTCTCTCAAAGTCTGAAAATCATTGCTTTGTGAATTTTGCTCCTTCACTTTAAGTCAGCTCTGATACCATGTAAAAATTAAGTTTTCCCCAACCCTGTTTCAAGTCCCTCAGTTCATTGTTTAATGTCCACCCATTTAAACTTGACTGCTGTAAATGAATTAGTTCTCATAAACAAAACTAAACAAGAAACACATGGAGAAATTACAAATATTTTGAGCAGAAATTAATTCACCCACACTCATAAAGAAAATCAGACTTAGAATTTAGGCTAATGCCTCAGGAAAAACCCCCTTAGGGGAAAACCTGTGAGAGAGTGTTATTTTATTTCTTCTTCAAAATGAAAGTACAACAGTATACAACTCAGTGAGTACAACTTATCTCAACCCCAGAAGACCAGAACTTATGCCTCAAAATCTGTGCTGGCGATGCCTCGATTTCTGTATATAGGTTGTCTTGAAATTTGAGCCTTTCTCAGACCTGTTCAAACTGCCTCTTACAACCAAATTACACCTCGAATTTGATGCTCAATAGAGTCTTCATTCTTGGTTTGTGTGCCCACTGTTATAGCAGTAGAGTACCTCGATTTTTGTGCCCTCACTGCCTTGGAAATTGTTCCCAATCAAACATAAATATGCTGTACGGGCTGCTTGTATGGACTGCAATTAATGCTGCAATCTGACTCCTTGAAAATTGTGCCAGACACCTCTGGATTTGTGCCCAATCTACCTTCTCGGTATTTGTGCCAACTCCCTCGATTTATGTGCAGCAGTACCCTCCTCGAATGCCCCACCTTGATTTTTGTACCGCCTATACTCATAGATTGCCTAGGAAGTCGTGCCAGTCTTCTCTCTCTCCGAACACTCTTCTCTTCTCAAGTCGAGTTCTCTCCAATTCTCTTGGATGAATGAATGTACCTCTTTGGTTTTCCTTGCCTTTTTGTTTGTCTCATGAGGGTAGTTGAAAGGACACAAGATCTAATGAACCACATTGAATCTTGTGATGTGAGATGAATGTGATTACATAAGGTTGGGAAAGGCAATGTAGTTGTTGATGCACTTTCACAAAAGGATGAAGATAAGATAAGATAATTTTATTAATGTCCAACAAATGACCACAAAACTAGGTCGAAGGGACTGTGCAGTACCCATGGTAACAATACAAAGTGGGAGCCCAAAAGTAGATCCTATAAAAAGCTAAAAGCTAAAAGCAGAACTCAAACCTAACCTTAACTCCACAAATAGAGAGCGGATCCTAGAGAGAGATATACAAAGAGAGATATGAAGAGAGTTGATCCAGAAAATGTACAAGGGGAGTGGATCCGAGAGTTGTGATATAGAAATGGTGAAACTGTCATTGTCACGAGGCACTGGAAGAGCACTAGAAGCATAGGGAACATCTCTCCTACCATCCGAGGCCGATTGAAGAATCTCAAAAGAGTACTTTATCTGGAAGAACTGGAAGAGGAGCTACAATGGGTAGTGCGCTACTGTCTGGAGGAGGGAGCTTGCCTCTGTATTTTGGATGAGGTCATTCGACGCTCGGGGTGGGGTTGAGACTGGCCTCGTTGCTGGTGTTGGACGCAGGTGTCGGTGGATTGTTGTGTCCTAACAGATTGATCAAGGTCAGTGCCACCATTTGTCTCGTCTATTGGTGTCCCTAGAGGAAGGAAGCACCAAAAAGAAGGAAGTGATACTATGAGTGGAGATTGGTCTTGACTGAGACTGAGAATGTCCTTGGAGGGTGGAGGGGCAAATCCTGGGGGCCTCCTGCAAGTATAAGGCCATACATCTTTGATCAGGGTTTTATGAATATAAAATATGCAAATACTAATAAATAATAATTAAATTGCTAATTAATAATAAATAAAAATAGTAATAATTATTAAAAGTTGCAACTCTTTACGAAGAGTTACTATGTGCCCTTTAAGAATTATATATGCGAGCTCTCCTATTTGTAATCATATCATATCATATCGTATATTTATTATACAATTATTATTTTCCTTTACATTTATGGAGTACTTGTCCTATTTACATTGGAAGTTTCTTTAGTAACGAACTTTGTTCATTTCAGTGGTATTAGAGCCTGTTGTCTGATCCGGCCTTTGGCCATTATTTAGACCTTGTCTAATTTGGCTTTTGGCCATTAATTTGAGGTAATTAATTATTCCATGCAAATAAGAAGAAGTGGGGGGGGGTGTTAAAAATAAAAAGAAGAAAGAAAACATTTGAAAGGAAAAAGACAAAAAAAGGTAAAACCAATACATGGGTTTATAAAACCAACACGTGGTTTTTCCAAGGTATAATATATATATATATATATATATATATTTGTGAGCTAAAAGGGGATATAAAGTAATCCTTTAATAAAAAAAAAAAAAAAAAGATTCAAAAGTTTATTAATTATATAGTATATATATTATTGGTTTTGTTGGAATATATTCTTTATCAAATTTTACTATTATTTGGTTTACAAACTATTCCATATTGGTATAATTATTATTACTTTTAATAATAGTAATAATAATTATTGGACAAAAAAATGAAGATATTGAAGGAAGTTATTGAACCATATTTGTGTATTTATTGAAGAAGTGTGGCGAATTATGGATTCCATATATAAGTCCAAATTTTGGACTAAGTGTCCTTATTGCGAGATGGAATTCCAGTATGTGACAATTTTTAAGAATTTCAATCACTCCTTTCCAATATGTGGTAAATATTTTATTATGAAAGAAAATCAAGGCCAGTCACAATTGCAATCACAAATACATAAATTGGAAGTTGAATTAGGATACTACAAGGAAAGCAATAAAAAATTCCAATTTGAAAATGATAAAGAGAAATATTTTAATGGTTTAGTAAAGACAAAAAATTCCAAATTGAAAGATCGTTTATAGGTGTCCACCAAACAAATTAAAGAATTTGAAACTACGAAAAAACAAATTTGACAAGGACTTACAGGAACAAGATGAAGAGATCTCTCATCTAAGAAATCATAATCAGAAATTGCTGCTTCAAATCAAGAAGACAAAGGATAAAACACAGTGCAATCAAAAGTTAGAAGAGGAGATTCAAGATCTCCAGCAAAAATTATCAAGAAAAGAGAGAAAATTCCTTCTTGAAGAAGGTTAATCAGGAATTGCTAGAGCAAATAAAAACGTTAAGAGAAAGAGAGCAAGAGAATCAAGATGTTCAAAATGAAGTCAACAAGTCATATTATAAGGAAGAACTTTTACGCTTAAGAAGACACAATCAATATTTACTCATACAAATTAGAAAAATAAAGCATGATAAGAAATCATTACAAGAAAAGTTAGATCGCAAGGGATCATTAGCTGACAAGGAAACGATGACTGACCCAATAGACAAGTCATCAAACACTCAAATTCAAACACCGAAAAGGGGAACCAATACAGAGTCAAATGGCGCTCAAAATCAGAAGAATGTTTCTACTAACAAATCACTACAAACATCAAGACAATATGGTTTTGAAGAACAATTACAAAAGATTAGTATGCCTTATCGTCATCCAATTCATAAAAATCAATATGACCAACGACAAGGTCAAGAGGAACATAAACAAATGAGTTGTGATTTCAAAACAGAACGGGGACAAAGTCAAGAAACTCGGTGGAAGCAGAAAATGAGAAGTTCTATCCAAACAATCGATCAGCAAACAGTTCCATTGAAGACAGATCTCGGATGGACCACTTCACAAATGACGCAACAATTTCACTCAATGTTTAAAAAAACATATCGTTTCCTGTCATCAAGTGTTGCAGTTACCAACATAGAAGATCACGAGAAAGTGTCACGAGCAAGAACAAGGATAAAAGTCTTCCATAATCATGCTTTGAGGACAAAGCATCTCTAAGAGGAAGGCAATGTTATGAATATAAAATATGCAAATACTAATAAATAATAATTAAATTGTTAATTAATAATAAATAAAAATAGTAATAATTTTTAAAAGTTGCAACTCTTTATGAATAGTTACTATGTGCCCTTTAAGGATTATATATGCGGGCACTCCTATTTGTAATCATATCATATCATATCTTATATTCATTATATAGTTATTATTTGCCTTTCCATTTATGGAGTAATTGTCCTATTTACATTGAAAGTTTCTTTAGTAATGAATTTTGTTCGTTTCACAAGGTATTTGAAGTATATAGTCAAATTCCAAATCTCTGTGAGAAGGTCCTTGAAAAGACATTGAAATCGCCCACAGATCTCATAGTAAATAGGACACTGAAAGATGAAGTGCTCCTCGATCTCAACCTCTCAAAGGTGAACCGTGACATACCTAGTAGATCTTGTTTGACTGGTCAAGTTGGTGATCTGTCTCTACCTGGAGATGATGAGAGGCCACTCTGATAGCCTAAAGGAATACGAAGACCATGTTCCCAATGGAGGAACGTGTAAGGGGGTCAAATAATGAGACCGTCCCTCAGATCTAAGAAGTGCATAGCATAGAAGGCCATCTTGGGATGTAACACCCCCTGAGGGTTGATCTAAGTGATATGCGAAATCAGTTATAGTTCTTGATTGGTTAGATGAAATCTGAGTCGAATATGCCAAGGACCCTGAAGCTTGTTCGATAATCAATAATTTGAGCCAAAATCCAAATTTGAATGTAAAAATCACATCCTTTGGTATAAAGGGAGAATTTATCTAAGCCTGACATCAAAATTTAAATCCAAAGGTCTAAAATAATCCCATGATTCACCAACTACAAGGCTTGTAAGATTTTTCAAAACTTACTATAATGCACAATAGTGATTTTATTGGGATGGGATGAATAAGGATGTTCATAAATATGCAGTGGAATGTGACAAATGCCAAAAAAACAAAAGCGAAAATGTTATGTCACTAGGATTACTTCACCCCCCTACACATCATTAACTAAAAATGGGAAGAAATCTTTATGGATTTCATTGAAGGTTTACCCATGTTGATAAGGAAGGCAAATTTTTTAGTGGTGGATGTTAGATGTGTTTCCTTCTTTACCCTTGCTTTGAGGAAAAAGCATTCCAAAAGGTGAAAGCAATGTTACATAAATAGTAATTAGGAAAAAAATACATATAAGAAAGAAATAAATTGATAAATATGAACAATGTAATTATAAGATAGGTAGATAGGACATAATACATTAATGATAATTAAAGAGACATAACCTTTCATGGAAAGTATCAAGACACTTCTTAAAGAATATTTGAAAGTTTTTCACATCCCAACTTGGTTTCAAGCTTTAGAAGCTTCTCTGCATGGTTTAATGCTTAAACCCCAGTATGCACAATTTTTCATACAAATTTGACTTCAACTTAAAACACACGAGATTCTTTTCACCATTAAAATTCAGAAAGTTAATTTTCAGTCAAAAACTTCAATCTCAGAAATTTTATGACAATCATTCAACCATAAAAGACACAGGAATTTTTGGCCAGTAGCCCAAGATAAAACCCCAAAGGGAAAACCTGTTTATGAGAGAGATTTTTATTTTTAAAGACAAATTATATAAACACAACAGTACTTCCTTATTGGAAAATGTGCCCAAACTTTGACTGAACAACCCAGCAATCAGTTCTGAAATTTTCTGTACTTTCTGACAGCAGTACAATCACCCATGTGTGACCTTGGTAAATGTGCCAGAAAAAAACTCAGATTCTGTCCTTGCCTCAATTTCTGTGCAAACCAGCAACAATAAATGCTTACAATCTGCCTCGAAAACAGCGCCCAGATTCAGCAGTACGGCCCAGTACGGCCTCACACGTGTGCAGCATTAAAAACAGAAATGTAACCTCGATTTCTGTGCTCGCTCGATTTTTGTGCCCAGATTTGATTTCTGTGTTGCTTTCACGATTTCTGTGCTGTACTTTTACTTCTACTCTGGAATCCGTACCATCTTCATTTCATTGAAAATCGTGCCCTAGTTCAGCCTCCTCGAATTCTGTGCAAGGTTTCTCCTCTCTTCTCAAGAGTTCGACATCCTCTCTCTTTCTCACCAACTCTCCTCTTGGAAATGTGAATAATGAATTTTGAAATACCTTGCCCTAGCCTTTTTGTTCATCATAACTTTCTCTTTCAATCCAATGGTCAAGATCAAATTAGATGGATGGTTCTCATTAAATGCTCATTTAATTATTAATAAATGGCATTTAGTGCACCTCATGTCATTTAATAAAGTAGAGACACCACATCTAATTAAATACTCAGTTGACTTTAATTTAAAATATGAACTTAGGATATCATGACTTTTTAACTTTTAATGAAGTCACTTTAAAAAATATAAAGTGCATCTCACTTCATTAATTAATTATGACTAGGGGTCACAACTTAAAGTGTCCTTGTCCACCCCAAGGCACTACTAGGTGAACAAACACTTCATAGTTACTTTTTCAACACCCCCTCTTACCGAGGAAGGTGTTCTTCACCACTCCCATCTTGTCTCTGAAATAGACATGCTTTCCTCTACCCAAAGACTTCGTGAGAATGTCAGCCACCTGCTCATCATTAGAAATATACTGCAACTGTACTGCTCCTCTCTGAACATACTCTCTAATGAAATGATACCTGATCTCAATGTGTTTAGACCTGTAATGAAATATCGGATTCTCAGAGAGCTTGATGCAACTCTGATTGTCACAATGTATCACAGTGGGTCCCATCACCTGACCAAATAAATCAACCATCAACTTGCGAAGCCACAAGGATTCACAACTGGCTTGATCGGCAACCATATACTCAGCCTCTGCAGAACTCAATGCTACAGACTTTTGTTTCCGATTGAACCAAGACACAACTGCTGAGCCCAAACTGAAACAACAACCGGAAGTGCTCTTCCGATTCAAAACACTACCTGCCCAATCTGAATTTGTAAATCCAACCAATCCCACTCCATCAGATCTCCTGTAGTCCAGACCAAAATCTACTGTACCAACAAGGTATCTCAACACATGTTTTGCAGCTATCCAGTGCACTCTCTCGGGCTCCACCATGAATTGACTGAGTGTTAACTGCAAAACTCATATCTGGCCTGGTGTTGACCAAATAGATCAACGAACCAATCAACTGACGATATAATGTAGGGTCCACCAACTCTCCCTCAGAAGCATGAAGCTTCGTCTAGTTGGTGGTCATAGGTGTGGACATGGGCCTGCAACTCTCCATCTCAAATCTCTTCAGAATGTCTGCAGCATACTTTCCCTGACTTAGGAAAACATGTCCATCCTCGTGCCATACCTCCATCCCCAAATAGTAATGCATCAATCCAAGGTCAGTCATCTCTAACTCTGAAGAAAGATCTTTCTTACATGCTTCAATCAGGTGCTCTCCTCCTGTAATGAACAAGTCATCAACATATAGCAGTAAAATGAGCGGAACACCACCAACCACAATGTAATATAGGTTGGGATCTGCCTCACTCTTCTGAAACCCAATCGATAGCAAATGAGAATCAATCCTGGAATACCAAGCCCGAGGGGCTTGCTTCATACCATACAAGGCCTTTTTCAGCCTGCAAACATGTGAATCTCTGCCATGAATCTCAAAGCCCTGAGGCTGCTCTAGATATACCTCCTCCTGTAGAAAACCGTTCAGAAAAGTGGTTTTCACATCCATCTGATGAATCCTCCAACCCATCTCTGCCACAATGGAGATCACTGCTCTGATCGAAGAAAATCTAGCAACCGGTGCAAAGGTCTCATATTAATCAGCTCCCTCTACCTGTGAGAACCCTCGTGCAACAAACCGAGCTTTGTACTTGTTGATGCTGCCATCCACAACACACTTGATTTTATAGAGCCACTTGGAAGCTATTACTGACTTCCCCTCTGGCCTCAGAACAATCTCCCACACCCCATTCTTCATGATGGATTTGTACTCTTCCATCATGGCATCTCTCCAAACCTGGTGTGGGTTAGCCTCAGGATCACTCAAGCTAGTCACCATCGCCATATAACTGGAAAATTTCTCTGGTGCTTTGCTCTCCCTGACCTCCCTCTTGGGCGGTCCCACAGACTGCTCAGCTTCCTTCACAAGATCCTTAAGCCAACTTGGCTTACGATTCTTGGAAGTAGCTTCCTCCTGTAGGTGCTCCTCCATAACCTCCTCATCAGACAACTGTGTACCTGAAGTACCTGTGGTTTGAGATCCTGTTCCTGATGATCTTGAACCTGTACCACCTGAATCACATGAAGGTGAAACCTGTGACTTGTGAACCTGTCCCTGTGCCAGAAGTCCCTGTAGACTGAGTCCCTGAAATTGATGAACCTGTAACCTGTGACCCAGTCACACCTGAAACCTGTGACCTTGTACTCTGACTCTATGAACCTGTCACCTGTGGAGACACAATTTGCTGCTCCTCCACCTCTGAATCATAAGACTTCCTGAAGCTTTTCTCCTCCTCAAATCTGACCTCCCTCCTAACAACAACTTTCTTCTGTGCAGGAAGATATATGCGAAAAGCCTTCGGAGTCTCATCGTATCCAACAAAGATGCCTTTCTTTGCTGTAGGCTCTTACTTTGCCCTCTTCTCAAAAGGGACATGAGAGTATGTAAGGCATCCAAATATGTGAAAGTGACCTATCTCAGGTCTCTTTCCGGTGAACATTTCCTCAGGAGTTTTTCACCCCAATGCTTGGTGTGGACTCCTGTTCTGAACATAAACAACAGTACTACAGGCCTCTGCCCATAGAAAGAAAGGAAGACTCTGATCTTGCAACATAGCTCTAACTGCTCCCACTATCGCCCTGTTCTTCCTTTCCGCAACTCCATTCTGCTGTGGAGTGTAAGGAACTGTCAACTGCCTCCTGATGCCCTCCTGTCTGCAAAACTCATCAAACTCCTTGGAGGTGTACTCACCCCCATTGTCTGACCTGAGTGCTCGAATCCTCCTTCCTGTTTTTCTTCTCCACAAGAGCTTTGAACTCTTGGAACCTCTGCAAGACTTCATGAGATTGTTTACTTCTCAGAAAGTAGATCCAGGTCTTCCTCGAGTGGTCATCAATGAAACTGATATAATACTCAAAACCTGTAACTGAAGCTGAAGACATCGATCCACATAAATATGAATGAATCAAATCCAGAATCCCACCTACTCTGGTGCCCCTACTCGGAAAAGCAGTCTTGGTGTACTTTCCCAAAGCACACCCTCTGCACACACCACCCTACTCTGTGTTGAATTGAGGCAAACTTGTCGACATCTCCCTCAACAACCTCAATGCTGAATGATGAAGATGGCCCATCCTCCTGTGCCACAACTCACATGTCTCGATGCTACTGCTAGTATGGGCTAATGCATGATGAGGCTAGAAGAGAAGCTTGTACAGTTTCCCACATCTCACTCCAATGGCACATGAAGTAGATGGTCCTGCTGCTCTGGGAAAGATATGAACTTTCCCATCTAGAACACATACTCCAAAGCCCTTGTACTCAATAGCGGAAACTGAAACAAGGTTCATCTTCAACCTAGGGACATACAAGACATCCCTCAATGACATAGGCTGCATGGACTCCCTCTCAAAGGTAACAGTCCCTCGCCCGACTGCTCGCACAACTGTGTCATCTCCCAATACCACCTCAAGACTCAAGCTTGTCTCAGTCATCTCTGTGAATACATCACGTACACCTGTCATATGGCTTGAAGCCCCACTATCAATGTACCAAGTGGAAGTAGTAGTGGTAGCACTAAAAGAATGGCCAACCAATAACGAACACTGAATTTGATCCTCCATGCCACTCTCCATATCATTGCTGGTGAAAGATGTCCTCTCAGTACATCCAACATATAGAGAAAACTCTCCCTCAAACTGTGAGGAAAAGTCATCCATCTCTGCTGTTGCTGTTGTCTGCTGCCTTTTCTTCTTCTCGTTCGGACACTGTCCAGCATAGTGTCCAAACTTCTGACATGCGAAACACTTGACTTTACTCAAGTCTTTCTTCTGCTCACTTGTATGCTGTTTGGCCCCACCCTTGGGACTCTTCTTGAACTTCTTCTTCTTCTTCTTCTTACCTTTTGCTGCCAACGCCACATTCTCCTCATCATCTCTGTGATGTGATGAACTGCCCTGTAAGTATCCTCTACGTGTCTCCTCTTGTGTGAAATCATCCCACAGACGATCGCATGTAGGCATGTTCTCTCGACCAATAATAGTCTGCGCGAACACACTCCGCTGTTGAGTCACGCCATTTAAGGCTGTACGCACCATCTCAGTGCCATGTATAACCTCACCTACAACTGCAAGCTCATCCCTCATCTGTGTAATCTTGGTGAGATAGGAAGCCATTCCTACCCCTTTGCTCATATGCACATTCTTCAACTTTTCCCTTAACAACATCTTCCTATTCTCATTAGAACTCTGGTAAAGGTTGGTCAAACAAGTCCACATTTGAAAAGCATGATCCTTTGCTGAAATATGAGGGATCACATGGTCCTTCACGACATCAAGTATGATCCTCCTCGCTTTCACATCCTTCTTCATAAAGGCGGTCTTATTAGTAGCATCAGCAGGAACTATTACAGGATTTGCCGTTGTACTATTCACTATGTCCCATAGCTCATTCTCCTCCAGTATCAACTTAATTCTAGCCTTCCATGGGCTAAAATTTGCAGCCCCATCTAGTTTGTCCTCAACTCTAAGTCCAACCACCATGGCTACAATCTGTAATGTTCAACTAACCTGTTCAAGAATTTTTTCTTTTTCTTTTCTTTTTTGAATTCTAGAAATTTATGTCAAAACCCTAACTTCTTCAAATCTGAATTTTTTTCTTGTAAACCCCTGTTTTCTGAATGTTTAAATTCTGAACTTTAAATGTGCTCTGATACCATGAAAGTTTTTCACATCCCAACCCAGTTTCAAGCTTTAGCTTCTCTGCATAGTTTAATGCCCAAACCCCAATATGCACAATTTTTCATAAAAATTTGACTTCAACTTAAAGCACATGAGATTCTTTTCACCATTAAAATTTAGAAAATTATTTTTCAGTCAAAAACATCAATCTCAGAAATTTTATGACAATCATTCAACGATAAAAGACACAGGAATTTTTGGCCAATAGCCTAGGATAAAACCTCGAAGGGAAAACCTGTTTATGAGAGAGATTTTTATTTTTAAAGGAAGAAATTACATAAACACAACAGTACTTATCTCAGTACTTCCTTCTAGAAAAATGTGCCCAAACTTTGATTGAACAACCCAACAATCAGTTGTGAAATATTCTGTACTTTCTGACAGCAGTACAATCACCCACGTGTGACCTTGGTAAATGTGCCAAAAAAAAAGCTTAGATTTTGTCCTTGTCTCGATTTCTGTGCAAACCAACAACAATAAATGCTTACAATCTGCCTCGAAAACAATGCCCATATTCAACAGTACGGCCCAGTACGGCCTCACACGTGTGCAACATTAAAAACATAAATGTAACCTTGATTTCTGTGCCCAGATTTGATTTTTGTGCTCTCTCTCGATTTCTTTGCTCTCTCTCGATTTCTATGCTGCCTTCATGATTTGTGTGCTGTACTTTTACTTATGCTCTGGAATTCGTACCATCTTCATTTCATTGAAAATCGTGCCCTAGTTCAGCCTCCTCGAATTTTGTGCGAGGTTTCTCCTCTCTTCTCAAGAGTTCGACCTCCTCTCTCTTTCTCTCCAACTCTCCTCTTGGAAATGTGAATAATGAATTTTGAAATGCCTTGCCCTAGGCTTTTTGCTCATCATAACTTCCTCTTTCAATCCAATGGTCAAGATCAAATTAGATGGATGGTTCTCATTAAATGCTCATTTAATTATTAATAAATGACATTTAGTGCACCTCATGTCATTTAATAAAGTAGAGACACCACATCTAATTAAATACTCACTTGACTTTAATTTAAATATGAACTTAGGATATCATGACTTTTTAACTTTTAATGAAGTCACTTTAAAAAATATAAAGTGCATCTTACTTCATTAATTATTTATGACTAGGGGTCACAACTTAAAGTGTCCTTGTCTACCCCAAGGCACTACTAGGTGAACAAACACTTCCTAGGCACTGTTTCAACAATATTTATATGTGGCCCCACATTGTTAATGTCATATCTCCATTCATCATCTTATATATGTGTGTGTGTGTGTGTGTGTGTGTGTATGTATATGTATATGTACACACACCCACACACACCCACACATATATATAATTTTATTGTTCATCAAGTTAATTAAGTCAAAACGTTAGCTTATATATCTCAACATATGGAACCTTCAACTATAATTGGATTTATAAATGTTTCCTTGTCGATTGATAACTTGACTTTGAGGATAGACACATTTTCATCATTACCTCCACTTAGCCTTTCCACTCCAATTTCCTCTATGAAGGTTTCTTTGTACATGTACTTTGACTTTTGCAAGTGTTGTTGGTTCCATTGGATCTGTCAATATTTTTTTGTTGATGAGTTGTCGCTTGATTTTTTGTTAATTATGATCCCTAATGCAATAAATTTCCTCATTGTTATTAGATAAAACCTTGTCAATTTTTTCTTGGAGTTATTGCATCCTCTGTGATGAATTCCGATCCTTTTGAAGGATCACCTTTGGTACATCTTCTATAAGCTTTGGTGAGGGAAGCACAAGTTCACTATAGTCTTGCAATGTTATCTTCTTTTTATTATGGAAAAATGTCAAATATTCTTTTCCAAATTCAATGGGAAATCACCCAATGCTTCTAATCATGCCCAACCTTAATGATATCGATGTTTTCACACATTTGGCACACTTCAAAGTGGAATTTCGACATATAATCACCAATTGACAATTGTATTGTTTACTTCATATTGTATTTTGTTAAACACTAGTCCCTATTTTGAATGGTGTTATAAGCTTCGGTTTGGTCATGGACAACCCCATATTGTGTTATTTATTATATTTAGGTTTGGTTAAGGCCAACCTAGTCAATGTAGGCTTATAATCCCTCTTTGGGATAGCACTATACCCCTTGATTTGTGTATATATACACCAACTCTCATTTGTAATATTCATTCAAGTGGATTTGTTTCCATCATTAATAAAGTGTTATGCCTAAGGGCACCATCAAAGTTTTTCTAAGAACTTGGGGTGCTGCTCCTCCACAAATGTCCAACAGTCTTTGGAAAATCGACAGTCCCAAAAGATGTGCTTAACTGTCTTTGGTCTCTGGCACATAGGGCATAGACCATCCGAGAGGCTAGACTTAGCCAACTGGGCCTTGGACGGAAGCCCCTGAAAGATCACCAACAAAGCAAATAATCGCAACTTATAGGAAAGTTGCATCGACCAAACACTATATAACTGATGAATCCATCGCATCTTTGAATCTGACAAAGCCTATCTCGCGTTGAGTACCTGTTATCACCAAACTTATAGTTGCCCTGTGAGGGGATGGGTAATCGAAGAGGTGAACCAAGATAGCCTCAAGTCTCAAATGGATGGTTGTCACGCCAATTGAGGCAATCTTCACTTGATGTTGTCTTAGCCCAAGACAACAATGGGGGAGACCTAGATCTACTCCCGACAGGAGAGATCAAACTAGCACACCAGATCAAATCAATGGAAGATGAAGTACGTAAGGTGTAAGGTGAAGTAAACCCTAGATCTTTAGATGAAGTCACAAGGTGAAGTATGGGTTGGATCACGAGGCTTAAACAGGTATGAAATTGTTCCAATGTGGAAATACAAGTGACTTATGAAATTAATTACTAGATCCAGAATCAAGGTACCAACAAATGATGAAAATATCCACTGCCTTGGGAATCGTGTCCAATGCAGGGAGGTTAGGAACAAGATTGGGGCTATCTAGTACCAATGGATAGACTTGTTTGACAGGTATGATAGTATCAAAACACACAAGTCTCAGAGATAGGATCAAAACACTGAAAAATTGGCCAAGTAGGGAAGTGCACTAGGGTTTGTAGATGAGTGCCTTGGAGTTTGGGCCTTGTGGAGTCACCCAAGCATGACGCCTAGGAGAACCCACTTTGGGTTTGGTCCAAGCTAAAATACCCAGATGTGGTTTACCAATTGATCAAGGGATTTGATCCATGGAATTTTCCGATTATTTTAAGTGAGGGTTTTAACAGTAAAATAATGATGCCAATGGATTGGAACCAAGAAAAGAAGAACA
The DNA here is from genome assembly GCA_027924585.1 of Larix kaempferi. NCBI lineage: Eukaryota > Viridiplantae > Streptophyta > Pinopsida > Pinales > Pinaceae > Larix > Larix kaempferi. The sequence goes on along the minus strand of BSBM01000435.1, from coordinate 12,601,800 downwards.
AACCTGTGGATCTTACTTGGAAAACCTTGTAGATGCCTTGATGATGATGATCTATGCCTTCCCGATCAATTTGAGAAGATTTGGATGAGTATTCTATGTAAATCGATTTTGCCCAAGGAGCCAATGCACCCTCCCTCCTGCACAAGAAACGTCAACAATATCAGATTTGATGCATCAAGAGAAATGGACAAATGCTACAAAAGAAATAACAAGATGAAACCATAGATCACAATGATACTAATGATAACCCCCTGATACAAGCGATGCCAAACAAGTGAGTTGAGGAAGCCCTGCAAAAATGCCCAAGTGAAGTTGCCCTACTGTAGATAAGACAAAAGTTCCACGAAAATATAGATCTCACCACAAATACTCAAATGCTAGGATGCAATAGACTTTCCAATCACCATCGAAGAACACCAGATGCAAAGGAGACCCAAGAATTTCCACAAGAAGTTTTTCTATTATCAAGATTCCAAGAGCCAAAGACCCTTTACAATGAGAAGCTCTCTCCTTTAAATAAGATGGAGAGATACCAAAACCCTAACCACCTTTTGAATGGATGGCTAAGATTAAAAGATCAAAATGTCTAATCAATGGTTGAGATGAGCTCAACAATAAAGTACATGGATCAACTCAAAAATATAACAATACATGGACAAAATCGCCCTAGGAGAGGGGGTCCCACTAAACATGATAAAATAAACATGAATAAAGCTTATGGTGGGTCTAGGGGGTAATGTCTAACACCCCTAGTGTGTCCCCATGGCACAATGACATCATATGACCAAGCTAGACACCAAATCTTGCCTCCCTGCGAAAGTCGTGAGCCTCCAAAGGCTCTAAAAAATCATAAAAAGTGCCAGAGAGGTGGGTGTGGGTCCCACTGAATGCTGAAACTGCTGTGGAAGGTGTGGAAGACATCACACTCATCATCAAAACTCATCCCATGCCATTTCCTTGCCTCAGTAGCCCAAATCGAATTCTTTTGTAGCCATTTTCACCATTTTTAATCTGCCTCGGTAACTGTGAACCTGCCCAAATAGACACCTGAATTGCTTGCGCTGTCCAACTGAGCCCACCAGGCTCTCTGGGAGGGGGTATAATGGTAAAGTTAAGTGGTTGGACCACCCCCTCCTCATACAGCGCCCTAGGCAAACCAGTCAAATCATCTCTTTGCTCTGACAGGCCATCTGACATGGCAAAACTGCACCAGAATGGTGAATTGACGCAAATCATCACGGTAACTGCCTAGAATTGAAAACAAACTGTCTCATTGGACTCAGAGAGCCCAAATCCATCTAAGGTGTGTACTCATACACCCTATGGATCTCTGCATGATCATAAAAAAATATCCAATATGTCCAGACAGGTAAATAATAAAAATCTGTAAATGATCAAATAATGTTGAAAACCACAAATCATCATCATAGACCTGTAACCACTGCATAGAACCATCTGGTGACCTGTAATAGACCACATATCATCTATCTGCATCATCTGAGGTCTATCCACCTCATGTCCTATAGCCGACTTTGGTTAAACTAGGTTTGACCAAGTCAACATGACCAATAATATGACCCAGGCTAACATCAAACTGCTGCAAGTGTCAGAGGTTAAAACATGCTTTACAAATCATTCAAGTAACAATAATAACAAGAAGTAATCATTTCTCTGGCGATCTAATAACCAATTATAAAGTGTTTCAATATTTATTATGACTCAGACAAGACTTTCAGGACCATACTCACTTCATAGTTGTGACCATTTTGCTAGTGAAGGTTGAACGCTGAAACTGAATGGGCTAGGCTAAGGGATGACTACTAACTTGACATTGTGACACTTTGGATATGGAAAGGGAATACACACTCTAGCTTATCCTGGACAAACAATAACACAGGGGATGGTCGTGTCTCACAAATGGGTAAGTTACTTTCAGAGGTGCTTATTCACCTTGACAAATGCTCACAATCCATATCAAATACAAATGAGGCCAGCAATCGTTTAGATATAACTTTTAAGAACCATTGCTTTTTGGGCCTTTGAGTTTCCATAGCCTTTGATCTATGTGTGTTTAGAAACACATTGCATAGATTTACATTTATAAGAGGCTTTATGCTCCACGTGTGTTCAAAAACACTTGTTACATGGGCTTTACATTTCATTTCAAAGCTAGTTTCATTCATAGTTTTAAAAATCAGAAAAATCGAAATCCGAATCGGTCGATTCGCCGATTTAGGGCAAGGCTGGTTCAAACCGGTTTCCATACCAGATTGGTGGCAATAAATCGGCCGACTAAACTGATTTTTTACATAAATTGGTTCGGCCAGCCAAATCAGTCCGATTAGATCGATTTACGTAAAAAATCGGTCCGGTTTTGAAGGTGGGCCCGTGGGGCAGTAAACAATGTTTTTTTTTTAATATTTAAACCTAAACTACTTACTAACCTACCCAACCCGACCCCCCAACCTACACTACTTTCATTTATCACTTAGAATTTAGCACTTAGCAGCCGTGTGGACTCGTGGAGTACTATGGAGTCGTGGACAGTGGGCTGTGGGAGTATCTGGTACTTAGAAGTTAGCAGCCGTGTGGACAGTGGGAGTATCCGGAGGCTGGAGCAACGTGGAGTTGGAGTATACGTCATCGATTTGTGGTCTGTGACGGGCCCTGTCACCTTTGTAGTGACTTGTTAGTTGGACGATGGAGCATTGCGGTGGAATTTAGGGCTGGGTGCGGTGGTCTAGTGGTGCCACAGGAGACTCGGGGAGACTCAGAGAGTGCTATGTGCAGCGGCAGCCTACACTAGTGACTGTACAACAAGGTATTTCATATGATTTCAGACTATGCACACTTGTTTTTTTTTGTTTTTAAATTAATTTTAAAGTTTTAATTTAATTTAAAAAATTTTAAAATTTTTAATAAACAAAAAGCAAAATAATAGTATTAATTTTCAGACACGAATTTGCCGGAATTTAGAATCTCAAATAACAGTATTAATTCTGGATAATTTGGACACCCTGGGGGTTTCACTGTTTTCCAGGGTGTTGAATTCATCTCGATGTTCAGAAAAACTATTTAAAATTTTAATCAACACAAATAGCCGAAATGAATATCACAAAAATTTTATAGTTTTCATTTTAAACAGAAATGAAAAATTAATTTTTCTTATTAACAGAATTCATTTAATTTTTTCCTGTTTGTTTTGGAATGCAGATCATGGCCCCAAAAGCAAAAGATCCTGCATGGATCCATGCTGATATTGTTCAGGGAGACATATATTGCAAGTATTGCAAGAAATTGATTAGGGGTGGGGGCATTTATAGTCTTAAACAACACTTGGCTGCCATCAAAGGCCAAGTTAAGGCATGCGAAGCCCCACTGGATGTTATTGGGCAAATTAGAGCTGAGATGCAAGCACAATTCAAGAAGTTTGAAGAGGGAAAGGCTATGCAAAGAGAGATAGAGGAAGAAGTAGGGAGGAAGAGGAGGATTGCTGAAATGATGGGTGGAACCTATGCCCCTGGTTCAAATTCAAAAGAAGGCTCTTCATCTATCCCTTCTACCACTCTTAGGGATCCTTTCCAGTATGTTCCGCCCTCCGAGAGTACACAAGATAAGGGCAAAGCCAAAAAGAGGGGTGGCATTGGAAGCTATTTCACACCTCCCACCACTTCTGCCAGTGTCAATGCTTCTCAGATGCAGCATCCAACACAAATTCAACCCACCTTATATGAGCACTGGAAGAAGCAGTACAGAGATGTTGCCCATGAGTACATTGCAAGATGGTGGTATGATGCAGATCTCCCATTCAATGTTGCCCGCTCTTCTTATTACCAACCTATGTAGGATGCCGTTGTAGCTGTTGGTAAGGGCTTCAAAGGCCCTAGTATGCATGACTTGAGGGGATCTCTTTTGCAAAAAGAGAAACTTTCCGTAGAAGAATACCTGAAGGATTTCAAAGCTTCATGGGTAAACACAGGATGCACTATTATGTCGGATGGATGGAAAGATCAAAGGGGTCGACACCTTATAAACTTTCTTTTCTCTTGCTCACGGGGAACCATGTTTTTGTCATCACATGATGCATCCGATAGGGTGAAAGATGCAAATCTGTTATTTCATCTTTTGGATGAGGTTGTTGAGGCAGTGGGCCCTGCTAATGTTGTGCAAGTCATCATCGATAATGCCTCTAACTATGTTCTTGTTGGTAGGATGTTAGAGGAAAAGCATAAAACCATATTCTGGACCACATGTGCGGCACATTGCATAGACCTCATGCTTGGGGATGTATGCAAACAGGATTGGATCAAGTTCACTGTGGACTATGCCAAAAGCATCATGAAGTACATCTACAACCACGGTTGGTTATTGAGCTTGATGAGGGCAGGGAGCTTGTTAGGCCCGCAGTTACTAGATTTGCAACTCACTTCCTCACATTGCAATCTCTCCTTTCCGAAGAACAAAACTTGGAGAAGATGTTTTCAAGTGATGAATGGAATTCATCCAATTGGGATAGCACACGAGATGGAAGAGACATTAAGAATAAAATTAAAAGCTCTTCATTTTGGAAAAAAGCAGCAGAGGTTGTGGCAATTACTGAGCCACTTGTTAAGGTGTTGCGGTTGGTGGATGGGGAAAAATTGGCCATGGGATACATTTATGAAGCAATGGATCAGGCAAATGAGCAAATAAAGAAAGCATACAAAGATAGAGTAGCCAAGTATGGGCCTATTTGGGAGATCATTGATAGGAGATGGAACAATCAACTCCATCGCCCTATACATGCAGCGGGGTATTTCTTGAACCCGAAGTATAATTATAGAGATGACATTGATGCTGATCCGAGTGGGGAGATAGCGGATGGATTGTATACTTGCCTTGAGCGTGTGGTCCCAAATGAGGCGACCCAATTGGAGATACATTGGCAGATCACCTCTTTCAGTGAAGCCACAGGTCTCTTTGGCAAAACTGTGGCTAAGCGTTCAATAGAGGAGGGCCAACCAGGTAAACAATTCCATTGTTTTATTAAATTATGTTGGTTAACTTTAAAGTTTAAATTGTACAATGTAAATTACTAAAGACCTTGATTCTTAATTTCGTAGCCAAATTCACAATCTAATTTGTTGAATTAACTTCCTTGACTCTTCGCATTTGCAATTGCAGCACAATGGTGGAAGTCATTTGGTAATCATACAAAACAATTGCAAAAGTTTGCAGTTCGGGTCCTTAGTCAAACCTGTAGCGCTTCTGGGTGTGACCGCAATTGGTCTTTGTTTGAGCGGATTCACACGAGGAAGAGAAACCGTTTAGAGTAGAAACGGTTAAATGATCTAGTCTTCGTGCAGTGCAACTTGCGACTCAGATGCAACCAGTTGATGAACAAAAGACCTGATACGGATCCCATTATGTTAGATGATATAGATCCAACCTCAGATTGGGTAGTGGAGACCGCAGAGGCAGAGTTTGGTCTTGATATGGATATTGAGATGGAGGAAATGCTAGCGCCTCGGGCTGATTTAGATGTAGATCCTCTATTGCCGATGCCATCAGTTCATAGTCATATAGGTGTGGATCCCGATCTTCTAGGCACGACAGGCACTATTGGACTAGGACCTCTTACTTATAGGCGACATCGACGTAGGAGTAGGCATTAAGCCAATACTACTACTGCAGTAGTAGATGACCATGCGCCTGAGCCTGAGGAGCCTGAGATTGAGCCAGATGTTGATGCCTTTGCTAGTCCTTCAGCTTCTGGTTCTTTTGGTTCTAGTTCTAGTTCTACTTCTACTCCTCGCCGTAGCAGTGGTGATGAGTTTGATCAGTTCGATTGATGTAGTTGACTATATATCATGTTATTTTTTGGACTCTACTGGCCATATAGCCTATAGGCCTCATGGATTATGTATTTTGTTACAGTTCCAGTCTCCTAGATATGTATTGCACAATACACTTTGTGCCATTTTGATATATTGACTCTTAAATGGTATATACATGAGCAGACATTGGATATTTTGTTTCTAATGCTACGGAATCATGAATTAGAATTTTGAAAATGTTGTTTTTCTTAAAAAAATTAAATATTTTATGTATTTTTGAGCAATCCGATTCATTAAATTCAAATCGATCGATTTATGACTGATTCATTACCGATTCCGATTCTGATTCTGAGTTGACCCTTGATCGATTCCGAGTCCGATTTCAATTTTTCAAACTTTGGAACTTTCATTAGGATTGCCTTGCATTCACGTGTGTTCGAAAACACTTGTTACATGAATGGGCTTTTTCACAAGATATGCATTTCATTTCCATATACATTGTATTGATGGCAACGCTATCTGTTTATGGTTTAGCCAACACAACCTAGGCAACTCAGAGCCGAGACACGATAAACGACGAAGCTCATCCAACAAAGAGGCTATAGCGGGGGAAGGTCCTTCATGCCACTAGTCAAGTAGTAAGTCGGGATAATCAACAAACTGGAAGGTAATGGATGGGTGGAGACAATGAATGATGAGACCAACACTAGCAAACCAAATAATGGTGGGAATGATCACCTCTATTCTCCCTAAGGAGGGTAAAACCAATGAGTATAGGTCAAGAACTTCTAAGTCTAAGTGAGGACAATATATATAATATAAAGATGCAACCAGGTCCACACATCTATATGATCGCCAGATTATGATACTAAATGCTAAGATATGTCACAAGAATGAGTATAAAAGCAATATAATCATAACACAAGAATATACTTGTTGAGTCATATACTTGAATGTATACAATCTGAACCATCATCTGTCCATTGAGAACCTGCTGCTACAACTCTGGGCAATACCAACTTCTCTGTACATGGCTAAATGGCTATGTCAGTCCTCAATTCTGAGTGTCCTGAGACTCAGTCATGGCATGGGAATATACTGCTGTCCATAAATATAATAGTGATCCAATGTAGATGCTCATCTCGACATCTCAAATGTAAGGGAACTGGCTGAAAAGTGTACTGGAATCTGAAAAAATAGAATATAGTAGCCAGATAGTAGCCTGGCTACTATATATGTGATAACAGTACCAACGAAAGGGGATGACGTTGATGAAGAGCTGCGTACATACAACGATAATCATACTGCAATAGCGGGATACCAAAGCCCCACTCCCAATCTCTCCAGAAAGGCCCTAGCATACTAATGTTCATTTTGAACAAATCTAACACTGGGATATAGGCCCGTAGCTCGTTTATTGCAGGGCGATTTGAGGCCAGTAGCCCAAACTCTTGAGTAAATGGTCTCCACGGCTTCTAGGGGTGAGCCTCAGAATCCCACATATTGATCCAATGAAAGATACCCTTCCGACTTAGTCGTCTTGCCTGGAACTGTGACATCTTTGCAATGCAGATCCCCTGGTCTTGCCAACTCCAAGTTGGTCGAGAGGCAATGCCCCACCCAACTCTCTTGCCCTCACATTGCCATCTAACCAACCCAACCACCAACCTTCATGCCATCCAAATACTTTGGGTTTCTTTGCAATTGTAGAACTAGGGTTTTTGGATCATCTCTCCTAAGGTTTAAACCCTTTTTCAAGGCCAACACCTTTTTTCTAGGGGTTTCCTAGGAGTTAAAGCCATGTTCAAGGCGATTTTCACTTTTGGTAATGAACTGCATATTTTTTCTAAGAAGTTGGTACATCTACTTCTCTTGGGTCTATAAAGATGAAACTTTTGAAGACTTTATATAGGCTTCTTCTTTATTGTTTAGCTTATGACTGACTATGGATGTTTCGCTGATTAATTGGGGCTGATTATGATGCTTGGGTAGATGACATAATTTCCTTTCCTTGGAACAAGGGTTGGTTGATTTACTTGGAGAAACCCCTTATTCTTGATGTTGATGGTAAGACTCCATTGGTTTCACTTTTCATTATTTTTGAATCAAGTACATGGGTCCTTATTCTGGCATATATTCTATATGATCTTTCCACTTGCAGGGTGATTGATGTTCATGATGCTATCTTTGACGAAGTTCCTATTCATAGTCCACTAAGATCTTTTCCATTGTTTCTTATAAATGATTCACCTATAGATGATTCGTAGTATGTTTTAGTGGATCTTTCTCTTTATGATGTTGGTCCATTATGGATGCACACCATTTGACAACTTCATTCTCAAGGACAACTTACTCCAATCTTTGCAAACCAACATGTTACAATGGATATTTCGTTTCCACATTAAGATGTTCTCCTATAGTGACTGGGTAGACAAATGTTGGTGACAAGGACTGTATTCATGACTCGTCCAGATCCCATCTTATAGAGGCATACTTGGGCCTACTCCACCACATTCAATAGCTTCATTCTCCGAAACAACTTGTGCCATCTTTTGTACAGTCAACAAAAGGGCTTCCCAACATCTTCACAACACCTTTATTGAAGGCCACCTTCATCAGTTTGTGGAATTGTATTTGTGTGTGTGTGTGTGTGAGAGAGAGAGAGAGAGAGAGAGAGAGAGAGAGCTTGCCCCTTTCAAATCCCATCTCCTTTGGCTTGCCCTTGAATATTTTAGATAGATGGTCAGACAATGGAATCATTTTAATCTACGTTGCATGGGAGCGCCCCCCCCTGCCCCCGCTCTCGAAGCTTGCTTCCGAAGGAAGCGTCCAGGAAGCGCTAGGAAAACGTGCTCCCTAAACGCTCCCATGTGGGAGCGTTTTTCAGGAAGCTCACTTCCTTGCAAAAGAAACACTCCCTCCTTTTTTTTCAATTTTTCTTAAAAAAACCAAAAAATTAAGTGATGGGTGGGGGGGACTAACCCTAGGCCTATACTAATGCTATATAAAGGAGGAAAAACCTACTCTAATAGCAAAAACGTTAAACCTAACCTTAGTAATCATCAGTAGCTTTAAATGGTAATATAAAATTCTTAAAGTAAAAGTTGACATTTTCCTTACCTTTCATTTTCTATCCTTTTACTTGAATTTTTAACATTAGCATTAATTGTTTCAGGATGTTTGAGAGTGGTTCCAACCTCATCGGACTTCAAATGCAAAAAGTAGAATTTTTGATCCCATTCAAAATTCAACAGACTTAACATTTTTCAGGATTTCAGGATTGCAATGTTTCCACTGGATTCTATTATGTATGAGGGTATGGGATTGACATTCAATAAAACACATCAACCCCTCTATGTACCTTGATGTTGGTGGTGCTAATTGTTCAAATTGATGTTGGTGGCCTCAAAACTAGTTTTTGAAGAATCCCTAGTTTATAGCCTATTTATTGATGTACTTTGGTTCAGATATGGATCGCACTCGGTGCTGTTTTGGTTGTATGCACTCTTACTTGCTATATACATGAGAAAATTTGCATATTTGTGTATAATGGTTTGAATTCTGATGGATGCACATGGTTTTGTTGGCATATGCATCAAAATATATAAAAATATATATTATATAAAAAACGCTCCCCAAAACACTCCCACCCCGGAAGCTTTTGAAAATATCGCTTTTCGCTTCGCTCCTGCTTCCCGCTCCTCGCTTTTGCTCCCCGCTCCCTACATCATAGATTTTAATGTAGAGAGTAAAAATAAAACTATGAAACAATTTCAAGAAAACTTGCTCAATATCGAGAAGCTAACTAGTGATTGATAAAAATATAAATTCAAGGAAACAAAGGAATCATTTCTAGAGATAGAAAGTAAATATTGAATAGGCCTACCAAAATGATGTTCTAGGGGTACTAAGTTATGAATAACATGATGAGATATCATACAAACCATTGCGGGTAGTTCTAACCCTTCCCCACCACTCATAGACATCAATAGGGGAAGTTATGGACTCCCCCTAAAATTCCCTCTTACAAACCTTTCGGGGTAGTTTTAAACTACCTACAGGGGCAGTTTTAAACCCCCCCCTATAAGTCCCTCCTACAAACCTTGGGGGCAATTTTAACCCCCCCCACAGATACCTACAGGGGCGGCTTGTAACACCCCCCCCCTTGTAGATACCTACAAGGGTGGTTTGGAACCCCCCCCTATAGATACCTACGGAGGCGGTTTTGTACCCCCCTAAAACTCCCTCCCACAAACCTACAGGGGTGGTTCCGAACCCCCGTAAATGCTCTCTTATAAACCTATGGTAGCAATTCTAAACCCCCCTTGTAGCAACATACAAAGATGGTTTGAAACCCCCCTTGTATCCATTAATATAAATCATTATCATAAAAATATTTTATTAGAAATACCAATATTGCAATATCATTAGGGCATGGAGGAATCGAACCACCAACCTCCTGCTTATAAGGCAGGCACTCTTCCATTGATATAGCACCCTTTAAGAAATGGGGAGAGGAGCAATACTAAAATCCATATTGCATCATTTGTAATTCTAAGAAAAGACAATAACATCCAAATACAGACATGCTTAAAATCCAATTTATATTTATTTTTCCAATGAAATAATAAGCACAAAACTATACATGTACAATAAGCAGAGAGTATTTAATCAAAGATACATACAACAACAACATAAAGTTGTTCTTGACTAAGGTCATCATCCAGATGTCTCACCAACCAATAATCTGAGAGGCCTAGTTTATGGATCTATAGCATCTCCTATGAAATGTTATAAATAGGTGTCTTAAGTGAGGCAATGTTGGCATTGGATTTTCGGAATAAAATGCTGCATACTTGTGTATAAAATCAACATTGTAATAGGGAAGTTCCTAGTAGAGAGTGGTAACAAGTCTACGCGACACAAGTGTTGACCTAAATCTTGATCTAATCTAAATAGCATTGCAGGGGGATTATATGTAAAAACTTCTCTATTTGGATCCTTTTCAATATTAAAGGAGTGTATGAATCTTGTGATGCAATGTCTTCCCTTTGTGGCATTTGTTCAAATCAAGGGGGATGTTGAATTGGGTGGAATCTTCATTTTTGGCCATGGTCAACTTTGCATTGAGTTGGATATGTACAAACTTTCTCGCATTTTCGGTTATGAGCAACCTGTAGTTGAGTATTTATAAACCCACTCTTTGTTTTGGCTATAGTTGAACTTGTCTTGAGTTAAGTCTAAGGATGAACTTCTATTGAGTTTGTTATTTATACAGCGACTCATTTGGATTCATCATTCTTCTTTGTGGCCCCTTGTTCAACTAAAGGGGTAATGTTCAAAATTGTGTAAGTTTGGTTTTCTGTCATGACCGACTCTATATTGTATCATCTATTATATTTAGGTTTGGTTAAGGCCGACCTAGTCAACATAGGTTCATAACCCCTCTTGGGGAAAGCACCCTGACCCTTTAGTTGTGTATATAATAATATATACACCAACTTTCATTTGTAAAATTCATTCAAGTGGATTCTTTTCAATCTTTAATAAATTGTTATGGCTAATGGCACCATCAACATCAAAGTGTTGCCATTTCTCGTGGTTTGTTTTTTTCTCTTTAGTGCACTTATGCTTGTGTTATTTCTCTCTTTAGTTTTCTTATGCCTTGGTTTATTCTCTCTCTAGAGTTAGTTTTCCCTAGTGCTAGTTTATTCTCTTTATTGCAGAATTAGGGTTTTATTGGTTTGAGCTTGGTTCCATTTGATCCTGTCTCTCTCTCTGTTGTAAATCTCAACAATGGAGAGATAAGATGAATGCCTTGTATCATAATTCTATAGCACTTACGTCACAGGTTAGCCTGAGGTAGGCTGCCCATTTACTCAATTGATGTACCACTCTCACTGCTATACCATATTAGGTCACATCATTTAGAGTACCCTAAAATGGTTATGGTCTTTTAATCACCTTACTACTCTTTGGAGTAATTGTTACATGTTATTACTAACATAGTCACATTGTACATAACAGTATTTAATATTGACATCAACATTGGTGATCACTGTTTGCTTCTTCAATAGGATAAGGTATAATGATCTTGTACTGATGCCACAAAACATTCCCCAGATTATATGTGTTGCATATAATCTGTTTCTGGAAATTGAAATTGATTTTGAACTGGGAAGACTCACAAATGTAGCTCAACGAGTCAACACTTGATAGGTCCACACATTCTCCCTGTGCGGTAAACATTTGTTTTAGATGGAGGCCGTTTAATGAGGTTTGTTATATATTAGTGTGCTATTGGTAGTGTTTTTTCTTTGTAAATCTATCTAGTTTGGTGTTTTTTGTTTCTCTAATTGATAAAATTAGGAAACTTTCTTCCAATGGAGAAATTATATTATGTCTTGTTCAGATGTTCTTTGAATTACTAGACAATGAAGTGCATATTTAGGTACGCATATAATTGCAGTTTATAAATCTATTATTTTATCATCTGCAGGTTTTGGCAATAACGGAAGGAGCAGAAGGTGCACATGATGTTTATAGATTGGCAAAAGAAGCCGCAGCACAACATAGTAATCTAATGTCTGAACTTAACAAAGTGAGTTTTTTGTTACCAGCTTTTTTATGTTCCGTTAGGTATATTGAACATGTATATGTATCTATACTCCTGATTATTTTATTGGTTTGCATTGAACTCAAGTTATCTTTTTAAGAATATAGCTCATGTAATTGTATAATTTATTTGTTTTGGCATTATTGCTGTTTATTGCGTCCGTAAGATTTTTTCATTACAATTGTTATGCTATGAAAGGATATTCCAACAATAGGTAATGTCTGATCATTACAGTTTGTTATGCTATGAAAGGATTTTCCAACAGTAGGTCAACGGGGAATTTTACCTCAGCTATCCTGCAATCCCAAGTGACGATAAACTATCACCATTTTTATTTTTAATATTTAGCCTTTTTATTAAGAGATGGTGATACAGTATCATTAATTTCGTTTGCATGGTTAATATTTATCCCTTTTATTAAACCTGCTGATACAATATTACTACTGTTTTTGATGGTTAGTATTTAGCCCTTACATTTAAAAGGTGATGTAAAATCACCACACTTTATTTATTTATTTTTGGCCAGTATTATTTGAAAAATGCATCATATTTTATTTCATGGAACAGAGAGTTACATCATGGAACAAAGAGTATTACAACAATCTAACAACAGGGTTAAAAGGGAATTCCCATCATAAAAAAGCCAAAACTGCTAGCATATGAGTCCATGCCCCCATAGGAAGGGATTCAACATCTTTATATTAAAACAAAATGGGTAGTTTGAATTAGACAAAAGTGGTGGATATAACCTGTTTTTTTTTCACAGAAAATTATATTTTCTAGTCCAGTATAGAATGAAAAGCACATTCTGTTAAATTTTGGTTAGGGTTAGGTTTAGATGCAGAGAAATCAAAATTTTTACATACTTTAATGCAAAATTAAATACAACAGACTAGTACTGAAGCAAGATAGTACAACATTATAATTTAAAACATAATTTTTATCTCTTTCAACTTTAACACTACCCAGTGGGTCCTCGTGTTAAAGTAATCTTTAGTAACATATAACCAGCAGTAGTAGAATTATTAACAATAACATGTCTAATTCATAAGAAGAACAAGTTAGGGCACTTACCTGGAGTGTGGGACCCTTCCTATCTTTATACTCAGAAGTAATTACTTTCAGAACAGACTGTGCCTCTCAGAGGCCAGTCAATCACTAGGAACAAGCTGACCCTTACGAGAGGGTAAGTACAAACCAGAGAGAGAGAGATGAAGGTTGTAGTACAGTCAAGTAATCAATGACAGTCAAATCACAGTGGCAGCTCCAAGCAAGGCCCAGCGCAAGAGGTATGATCTAAATAACACAATATCAGTGCATAGATTTAACCCAAGCAATGTCTCAACATAAAATATCAGACCTTAACAAGGTTTCAGACCGATAGATCAGACCACAGTAAAGTTTTAACACATAGATCAGATCTCAATCAGACCATAGGCAAGACTCAAAACAAAAACTGAGCATAACACAGTAGATCAGGGCATAACACAATAGGTCTGAGCATAACACAACAGATCTGGGCAAAACATAATAGATCTGGGCATGACATAAAAGATTTGGACATAACACAAGATCTGGGCATGATAAAATAGATCTGCCCTAGGCAAGTCCACAAGGGTTAATGATCTCCACAATAAATCAGCTGGAAGCCCACAAAAACAAACTTGGGTGACTGTGGCCTCCACAAATGGCCCACTGTTCATTCATATAACCTTCAGCATGCTGCGGCCTTCACAATATGTCCTTAACAGGACTTATGGCACCCAAATTAGGTCACGGCCAGCTCAGCAAAAACCACATTAGGTCATGACTTGCACAGGTGGGCTCAACAGGTTCACGGTCACCTCTAAACTGGCTCATCGCATGCTGAACAGACTCAAACAGACATAACCAAGCTCACGTTAGGCAGAATCAAGCTCACAGTAGACTAATCAGCAGCTGAGACAAGTTACAGTGATAGCGGCCCTAGTTAAATCAGTTCTCAAAGGTCATGGTTCAGAGCAGTAGCATACTTCTAGCAGCATACAAACTTTGACATCAACCTACAATAATAAAAATCAGATCTGAGATGATAATCTCCAACAGTTGGACGGCAAGCAGCAGCAAACTCTTCTTTAAACCCTTGACGCCAACTTCAAGAACAGAGCTGAGAGGTGTGGTAATGATAATCTCAAATGGGAAATTAGACTTCATTAAATAGGATCTTGGAGACTTCTAGAGAAGTCATTAATTAAACTTTTTAATTTAGTTGCGTTCCACAAATTTAGGAGGGTACCAATAAGTAAGGGTTAAGACACCAAACAAAAATTAAAAATAATATCTTAAGAATATAAAAATATAATTAAGGTGTCTTAGGTACTAGGGTCAAGTCATCACACATAAATACTTAGGTGAGGGTACAAGGACCAACAAGATGGTACAAGTCAAAACCATAAAACAAAGAAGGGTACAAGACCCACAACCCCTAGGACCAAAGGGTGTACCACAAAGGTGGGCAATCAACCCTGATGCTCATATGATCAAAACATCAAAGTGGTACAAATCAAGACAATTCAAGATGGGTAGATAACCCTTCTAACCACCAGAACAAGAAACAACAAGGTGTAAAGACCAAGGGTGAGCAACCAAGGTAGGGTACAACCAATCATCTCTCTCTTAAATGTACAAGTGTTCCATACACTAACTGAAAGTCCATCATCATTGTATAAGGAAGGTCCACACTGGATGATGTGATCATATGGTCCTCTAGATTGCTCCATAGGCCAAATCCTAGTGACTCCATCAAGGGGTGGACAGTCCCATGATAAGATCATCTAGCTCAACCATCTCGAAGACCTAGGAGAAGAGGACATCACACATCATCATCTTGGTAACTGAAAAAGAACCTCCATTCTCAAGGAATGTCTCTGAGCTTCAGTCCTAGACTGAATCATGTTGATCAACCACCTGGTCCTTGACCGGGTTCTTCATCCCTAGGATGAAGGTTGACCGAAGTCAACATTTTGGTAACTGACCAAGTGCCTCCATTCTTAAAGAGTGGCCCTCAGCCCCAGGATGAGCTTTCAGTCCTAGACTAAATGTTGATCAACCACCTGCAGGACCTACTTGGTCCTCGTGACCAAGAATATGCTTGGTCCTAGACCAGGATGTCTCTGTTTCAACCTGCAGGATCTGCTTGGTCCCAGACCAGAATACCCCAGAGACCAATAGGGTCCCTAGCCACATGCTAGGGACTTTGCCATGGCATCAACCTGCTTGGTCCACGACCAAGAACCCCAGGAGACAGCTGGGGGCCATAGGGTACCTTTTAGGGACTTACTCTACTTGGTTAATTGACCAAGAACCCTAGTTAACTGACTAGGGTACCGTCCTCTCTGAGAATGGGTCTCGCAGCTGCACTAACATTAACACATTCGTCATGTGTGCATGGCACCTTACAAAGTAGATGTATATAACATCCCACATCAAAGACTCTGAGTCATATACAAACCCACATTCGCTAATAAACATCATAATCATAATCATAATCATAATCTGTCTCCTGGGGGCCATAGGGTACCTTCTAGGGACTTACTCTGCTTGGTTAACTGACCAAGAACCCTAGTTAACTGGCTAGGGTACCATCCTCTCTGAGAATGGGTCTCGCAGCTGCACTAACATTAACACATTCGTCATGTGTGCATGGCACTTTACAAAGTAGATGTATATAACATCCCACATCGAAGACTTTGAGTCATATACAATCCCACATTCGCTAATAAACATCATAATCTGTCTTCTTGAAAGACAATGCGCTTTACCAAGCCTCACCTTAAAAATTTAGGCCCCATAAAGAGGCTTAAACAGTCCTCCAACTGTTATTACATATAGGAAAACCATGTCTTTAGTAAACATTAGAAGCATCATCACTGAAGTAAACTTTGTGAATAACAGGAATGGCATTAAAAGGTGTACCTTAACTGAGTCAAGACACTGTTGTGAGATTCTTCCAAGACTGAGGTACCCACTTCCATTTGCTTGCCAGCTTTTTGCAAGACTATATGCTATATTATTGTGTTCAAGGAAAACATGTGAAGGATATATGATTGAACAGTCTGTTTTCATAACCCCTCTATTCTGTGCCACTATAAACAATATAAGAAGAGACTTCATTTCTGCATGATTATTAGATCCAGGACCTAACCCTGCTTTGAAACAGAAGAAATGCCCCTTGGAAAAGTACATTACTACAGAGCACCACCATCACTTCTAAATACTCTGGATTCTCGATGTCCCCAAAGAAACGCCAACATGAAGACTCGTCAAAAAGATGCTCACCTAGCTGCCTTGGTTGTTTGACTCTAGTGGGTGGTCTGCGACCCTGGAACAGTCCATAAATGTGATGATAAACCTGAAAGGAAGGAATCTGCTTAATCTAAAAAATTTAAGTATTGTGGGACAACCATATTCCCCATAGAATGAGACATGGGTTAGCTCTAAAATTAGTTTATTTCTTTTTGTGAAACCAGTCTCTTGAACATTCTTCCACTGAAGTACCACTCCATACATTTGCTAAACCAATCAACTTTTCAACATCATTCCATAAATGCTGTGCATAAGTACAATGAATAACAGGGTGAGAAATAGTTTCTGCTTCCTTGCTGGGACCTTGTCTTCCCCTCTTTTGTAAGCCCTCCTATTGTTGTCGGATATGCACCTTGGGGAAAAGGGGGTTAGCATGGCAGAAATCTTCAAGCCACTGGGTGCGTCCTTGGGGGCAGGTCTCGAGTCAGGGCTGTCAACTGATCCTAACTCCCTCGTGTAGGCTAACTCCTAACGAAGCCAAGGGGGTGTTAAAATTTTCGGTTAAGGTTAGATGCAGGAAATCAAAATCTACATACTTTAATACAAAATTAAATGCAACAACCAGAATAGTACAACAGTAACTAAACAGTATAATTCAAAATAAAATTTTTCATCTCATTCAACTCTAACACTACCAAGTGGGTCCCCGTGTTAAAGTAATCTTCAGTAACATGTAATCAAGAGTAGTAAAATAACTTACAACATGTATAATTCATAAAAGAACAAGTTAGGGCACTTACCTGAAGTGTGGGCCCCTTCCTATCTTTATACTCAGAAGAAATAACTTTCAGAATGAGTTGAGCCTCTCAGAGGCCAATCAATCATTAGGAACTAGCTGACCCTACCAGAGGGTAAGTACAAAACATAGAGAGAGAGAGAGGATGGCTGAGGTAGATGATCAATGACAGTAAAAACATAGAGGCAGCCCTAAGCAAAAGTTCAACACAATAAGTCTGAGCACAAGTACGGCATACTAGCTCTGATCATTATCAAGACTCAGCATATAGAACTGCCCACAAGTAGGTCCCAGCACATAGGTTTGACTACAAGTAATGTCTCAGAACTTGGATCTGGTTAGAGGCAAGGTTCAACATATATAACAGACCCAAATCTGGTCTTTGCACTAGATCAGAACCTAATATGATCTTGGCACAATAAGTCTGTCCAACAAGGCTCACGGCCTTCACAAGCATAACCTCAACACCCTAAAAAATAGACCCATGGTCTCCACAAGAAAAAACAACAATTTGATCACAAACAGTCAGCAATGGAATGTGACCCCCATAAGAACAGATCAACAGATCTTAGCAAGTCAAACTAGACCAGAAGGGGTCACGACATGCCTATTAAAGATCAAGGTAGGCCCAACAAACACCAACAGGGTTATGGCCTCCTCTGAACAGACTTGTGGCAAGCAAGATCCAAGCAAAAGGTTCACGGCTTCCACAAAGAAGGCTCTTAGCAGGTCTAATCATACCAATAAAAAAAGTCAGCAGAAGGGGTCTCAGCAAGGCCACGACTTAGTAAAACTGACCTTAACAAGGTCATGACTCAGTTAGACAGGCCAACAACAGCTGCTACCTTCACAACAGAACTCAGCTAGATGGATTAGAGCTCACAAACTCACGGCCTAGCAGATATCGGCTTACGACTATGTCAACAAGGGCAACATTGTCACAGCCTTCCTCAAACGGTTCTATCATGACAGCAGCAAGACTTTAAACAAACCCATGGAACCCTTGACGTCAATCTCAGGAAATCAGAGCAGAGATAAAATTAGAAAATAGATGATGAGTAAAAGAGGAATCAAGATCTATATATAGGATAAAAAAACCTTCCAGAAAGATTAATAAAATAATCTTTTGATTAAGTTAGAGTCCCACAAATTAAGAAGGGCCCAACCTTATTTAAGTTAGGAAGTTACCACTTAAAAAAAAAAAATAAAAAAAATGGTACAAGTCAAAACCATACAAACAAGAGTGGGTAGACCTATAACCCCCAAGACCAAAAGGGGTGTACTTCAATGTGGACAAACAACCATAGTACCCATAAGACCAAAACATTAGAGGTGGTATAAATGAAAATAACTCAAGGTGGGTAAATGACCTAAATAACCACATGTCAAAGACAAGGTACCACAAGACCAATAATCAACAAGGTGTAAGGACCAAAAGTAAATCAACCAAGGTGGGGAAGGTACAACCAGTCATCTGTCTCTCAAATGTACAAATGTTCCATATAACTTGAAAGTTCATCATATTACTGGGTAAATGACCTTAATAACCACAAGTCAAAGACAAGGTACCACAAGACCAATAATCAACAAGGTGTAAGGACCAAAAGTAAATCAACCAAGGTGGGGAAGGTACAACCAGTCATCTGTCTCTCAAATGTACAAATGTTCCATATAACCTGAAAGTTCATCATCACTATATAACGAAAGGTCCACACGAATTATGTGATCATGTGGTTCTCTAGACTGCTCCTAAGGTCAAATGTTAGTGGCTTCATCAAGGGGTGGCCAGTCCCATGAGAAGACCATCTAACTCAACCATCTCGAAAACCTAGGAGAAGAGGACATCACACATCATCATCTTGGTAACTCACCAAGAACCTCCATTTTCAAGGAATGGCTCTCAATCCAAAGCCGAGCTTCAGTCCCAGACTGAGTCATGTTGATCAACCCTCTGGTCCTTGACTAGGTCCTCCATTCTCCCGAAGAATGGTCTTCAGCCTTAAACTGAGCTTTCAGTCCCAGACTGAATGTTGATCAACCACCTGCAGGACCTACTTGGTCCTTGACCAAGAATTTGTTTGGTCCTAGCCCAGGATGTCTCTGTCTCAACCTGCAGGATCTGCTTGGTCCTCATGACCAAAAAATTGTCTGGTCCCAGAACAGACTACCCTAGAGACAAATAGGGGCCCTAGCCACATGATAGGGACTTTTCCATGGTATCAACCGGCTTGGTCCCTGACCAAGAACCCCAAGAGATAGCTGGGGGCCCTAGGGTACCTTCTAGGGTCTTACTCTCTACTCTGCCTGGTTAACATAACCAGAAACTCTAGTTAACTGACTAGGGTACCATTTTCTCTGAAAATGGGTCTCACAGCTGCACTAAAAAATTAACAGGGGGGTAGTCCCTATGAAAGAGTTTCTAAGTCTCTTCAATTATTTATTAGTTGTGGATGTGAAGTTATTTAGGAGTTTCGAAATGGATTACTGAAACAAGCAACTGCAAATGTGAAATTTGTATTCAACATCATAAAAAAGATATACGACATTCATAACATATTTGACTGAAATCAAATAAAGATAATAAAATTGTACCAGTGTCAATGGAGTCAAAATAATAGAATGCTGTTAAAAAAAAAAGTTTTGTAGTGTACTTGGTCAGTTTTAATTTATTAAGATGATGAGTGGATTAAGGGGAAGGGGATTCCAAATATACCATGAGGTACTGGGAATATGTCCGGATTATGACAAAGGTGGTTCCGCACTTGGAAATGTGGGCTGGATTGGAGTCTCTGGGAGGTGTTCAACACTACACCAATCGAGGGTGCCGTCTAACAATATCCTGAGGTCACTATCCAATGGTTTTTGCTTCCTTTAAGAATTTTCCCACACAATATCAAAGACTGATACGTCGGATTTTCGTGATGTATTGGGGAAGTTATTTTTATTAAGGTGAGTTGTTTATTACATGTGGAAAGTTAAAAAGTGCACACTTCTGCTTTTGGTTATCCCAAAGATCAGGGCGAACCTGCGATGGGAAAGAGCATACACGGAAGGGCTGATTGTTTATTCCAATTGAGATCGAAATGCAAAAAGGAAAATGTGAGACTAATTACTATGGCAAAGAATATCTTTTCCCCAATCGAGCAAGCTCTCTTGGGTAGTTCGGTAGAGCAATGCCGGGTTAGTGTTCGTTACTTTACAAAAACCATGCAAAAAAATTAAACTAACCAAAACAAGAAAAATGAGACTAATCTAAAGCAAAAAATAATGATAGAGGAAAGCAAACCATCAAGGAGGCGACAGGAATCCCCCCATAAGAGATGGGGTGCGGGCGCTTGGAAAGCCCACTCACTTTTCTTATTATTACTATATTACAAGTGAAAAGGTGGCTGCTTTTTGGTCCTTATAGATCTGGATCTAAAAGGCTTACAAATTTTTAGAAATGAAGAAGAAAGAAGAGTGTTGCTCCAGGAAGCCCTGGATGGCTTTGGATCTATGATTTTCTGGCAGCCCCTCTTCTTGTTATGGCGATAAAAATAAGAAACCAGCCATCGGAAAGATAAGAATTATGCACATGTACTTAAGCGACCTAGATCTACTAAAAATAAGCTTTAAATCCTAGATCTAGTAACATACTTAACTTAAATCAGCTTCTTAAAATATTTCTTTCAAATGAAACTAATTTAACTAAGCATGTAAGTAACCGTAACCAGAAAAGTTTAAATTTAAAATGAAGGAAAGTGAGAGATAGAAAGAATGTTGGAATCGTGGGAATGTTTGAGCTATGGAGCCTACTGGAGGAGAGCGAAGGGACTGTATCCTGAAAGTGCTTGAAGAGCAGTAGAGTCAAACTAGATCATCTGCACATTCGAGCTTAGGCAACCTGCACAACTAAAACTACTTGCACAAAGAGTCAAATCTGGTGCTTTTCATGCCAAAAATAAGAAGAGTAAGCATACAAACTAGTAAAAACATACAACTTCTATACCATGGACATGAGCAAGCAATATATGAAATCAAACTAGAATCATAAATTCTAGCAACTAGTAATAGTCCTTCGAAGGCGTTGATCATCCACAAATTGATCAAATAATTAAGTTACGCTACAGTTACCTCATAAACCATTGACATTTGCATCCACACACATAGAGCATTACACCACAGATTTGCCTCCAAAGCCTTTATTATTCCAAAAGATGTTACAAAACACAGTACAAGAATTACCAACCTTTCGGTCCTCTCTGACCATGAGAGAAATGAGATCCCAATGCCTTCTTAGATAGAAAAATGGAGGAGAGGGGTGCATTAGGGTAAGAGAGAGCAAGAGGGGCGCATTTCTCGAATTGAGGAGATGAATGGGCCATAACATAAGCCTTGATTCAAGGCTGATTTGATTGAGATATTTATGGTATGTGATTGCCCACTCAACTCCCTCTTTAGTGGGATCAAATAACCCTAATTTAGGAATCTGATTTTCCTCAACTTTATTATTTTTCTATTTTTTCACTCACTTTTTGACTTTTTTGAACAAAAGTAATTTAAGTGAAAAATAAATCACTTAAACACTTAGGAAAGTGGGTCTAGGGGTAAAGTGGGTGCTTTAAGTTAGAAAACGAGCACCCCCATGGCCAAATTGGCCTTCTAACCACACTTTTGGGTTTTTTAATTGAAATATTAAAAAATGAGTCCGTTTTATGGGAAAAAATTATTTTCTCGGAATTGACTGAAAATCCTAGGGGACCTAATGCATGTCCATAATGACTCAAATTGATGTTTAGCATGCTCATAAATATTGACACTTGAGTTTTAACAACCTTCTAAGGCCTAAGCACCAAGACGACATTCCGGCTTTGGAGGAGCGGGTGAAAAACTCTTCGATTATGCATCGCTTATTCAACAGTGCATAATTGATAAGGGAAAAAACACCATGGAATGTTTGCATTTGATGTTTAAGTCCTTGGAAGCCAATCTCTTTACATAGACCGTCATGCTAGCACATTTTTACAAAATCCCCCAAGGGGGTATGAACATGCAATTATTAAAAAAGGGGCCAAAACTTGGCTTGATGGATCTCGGAACATTGATGATGAACAATTAGATTGTTCAAGTCTTTGACAGTTCACTTGGAATCCACTAAGTGCAATTTAGTGGATAACACCTCCCACATCAGGACGCTGTTCCTTAATGCCAGCCAAAGGAAAATCCTGGTCTTTTTGGGGGTCTTGATCTTCAAGATTTCAGACCCATTAAAACTTGATATCCTAACTTTACAGTATACAAACTTGATATCCTAACTTTACAGTATACAAACTTGATATCCTAACTTTACAGTATACAAACCTGAAGCTTTATTCTTTGCCCATATAAATATGTCTGAATCTTCCCTTGTCCAAACATGGATTTTCTTGAGCTCTCCCAAATACAACTGCCAGTTATCTGCCCATGCCTTGTCCAGCTTAAGAGCTTAAGCAGACTTCCAGTTCTGCTGCCAAACACTGGTAGAGTTTGCATCCACAATCTGATTTGAAGTGTAGATCACTTTGTCATGGAGGTGACTAATCGGATTAGGATTTAAAAAAATAGCTTCACTAGACCCAATTATCTATTCAACACCTATACTCATTTATTATTTAATCACCCTTAACCCACTTTCCAAGCTAGAAAATCTCCAATAACTGGTAAGGCCAAAACCATTGCTTTCCAGTGGTTTGATACATTTTTAATTCTCTTGTTAAGACTCCTTATCCAATCTGTTACAACTTGATTTAGCATTTGAATGGGAAAGTCCCAACCCATAAGTGCTACCAAGGAGCAACTATAGGAGAAGGCGCAATTGTCACCTTAGTGCCAACTTCCCTCACTTTTGTCCTGATTTCTAAGGCCAAGGGGGACTTCTCTTGAGGACATTAGAATTTTTTGTGATGAAGAGAGCAGATGGGTTGATTGAAATCTGGTTAAAGTTCTGTGAATAAATTACAGATTTATTAACCCAAAGGTGTCTGGATGCAAAAGATTGCTTAAGTAGTGAAATAAAAACAAAGTTACAAACATTTAAAGAAATGGAATGTGCCAAGAGAAGAATTCAGAAAAACAAGGGTGGCATAGCATTATTCCATTTTTAGACTTGAACCTAGGCAAAATGATCCATCCATATCAAGTCTCATTAATTTTGGAAATTAATTGAAATGCAAACAAATACTACAGAAATGTTAAATGCTCATAAGAATCCCAAGTGATAAAAATTGGTTTCATTTGTTGCATGTGGAGAGCTATCCTAGAATTATGTTGAATTAAATGATCTATCTAATAAGTGAAACACAATGTTGCAAGCCCAAAGTGAGGTCTTGTTTGAGATTCTGGAGCAAGTTGTCACTTAGAGGATTGAATAATTATGAGATGATTAGAATGAAATCCTTTTAACTCAAAGTGATTGTTGTCACACGATATGATGATCTCGTGTTTGCAAGGATTAAACAATCGCTAGACCGGTGGAACCTTGGGACACTACCCCAAAGTGTCATACAGGCAGGGTCCCCTCTCTCTAGGTTTCCCAGGTCCATTGAAGTAGACCCAGACTAACCATGGGAGGTGTCCCCAGTGAAGCTTTCCTGGATACTTGTCGACAGATCCAGCTTTCTCACAGTACTAGCAAGACTGATTTGTCAAAAAAGGAAAGAAGACTAGGGAATTGGAAAATTGGCTCTTTGCGGATAAGGCTATGGGGTCTTGAATTATGCAAGGTAAAATGTAACCCCAAATACTTTAGGCTTCCTAAACTACCCTCAAAGATGACATGGATTTAAACAAGGAAGTTGATTGAGAAGGGTGACACTAACAAATTAATCTCAGGATTGCAGGTTAAAAATCCCCACTCAAAGTTTAGATTTCTAAGAATGAGGGTAAGGGGCAGAAAGTGAATTGTGCCTAAGTTTGAAAAGTGTCACCTAAATGACTGAAATGTTGAAGGGAAAATTGTCCAACACTTAAGTTAGTTTTAGTGTGAAGTTGATTAGAGTAAATGTATGTTGGGTTATACCGTTATTGTTAATTAGGCTCAACATTCCATTACTGTTCACTGGTTTTTATATGGCTTAGTGGTAAAAGAATAAAAGATGTAACAGCAGTAAACAAATGCATCGAACAACCATCAAAACTTACCTATATGCACATGCAATGTCTATATGACACTATGGGATTTCCCTATGGGGTTCATTCAAAGTTTTTAGTATTTACGTGATGCAAATTTTGTATGAACTAAATGCATATTTGCAGAATGCATATGATGCTCTAAAATGCTTGGAAAATAGACTAAACTAGGCAAGTATTCAGATTTTTTAAAGATGAAAGTATAGAAAATCCCAAGAATAAAACCTGGTTCCAGTGCCTTGGTTGCTTGGGTGAAGGAGTCAGCTCACCTCTCTTCCTATAGCATGCCTGATGGTTGCTCAATAAACTGCCGGAGGTTGTCAAGCTATCCGGAAGCATTCAATGGTGAAGTGCGCCCTTTGTATCCCAGTTCGAACTTGCAAAATTGGAAAAATCAGTGATCTAGAAGTCACGAGGACGGTGCAAGATCCACAAAATTGCCCCACCTAGACAAGTTAAAATTTTAGTGGACAAGAGAAACAACAAACTACAACAAAAGATGAAATCGATTTACTGTGGGTAGCTACTTCTCTAACTGAATTTCAGAAGATATACCATGGTTTGAATTCTAAATCCACATAAAAATGAACAATATCACCTCCACCATGAAGTAACAAACCATAAGAGCAATCTACAAGAGAAAGCAAGAGCCGAAATCACTAAACCAATTTCAACAAGTCACCAAGAGGCCAAATAGAATTGCTGGAAATGATTGCTCTGTTCTATTAACTGGAAATTTTCCCTTTGTACAATGAAATCAATTTTGTCTTATAGAGAAGGGAGGAGGAGGCTCAACCCTAATCCAAAAGGATTGAGGGCTGAGATTAAGTCCTTTCTCAATCTCATCAATGGCTAAGATTAATCTCAGCTTTTCTTTTTACATAAAAAAGCTGGAAATTGAGGGGGGCGAATTACCTCCTTGAGCCCATGAGATACAAAAAAATACAATTTTGTTGCTTAGGAACCTAGGTGGGGTCACTAGAGACAAAATGCTACATCTTAGATAACCAATGGGAGGAAGGAATTACACTAGGACCTTTGGTTTTATATTAATTGCAAGAGAAAAAATCCTCTGTGGCATTTTTCGATAATTGAAATTTAAAATAAAATACTTAGGGCATATTTGAGCTAGTAATTTCATCAAAATAACAGTATCCTTGAGAAGGAAGTGGTGGTGCTTTACAAGCATTACTTTGTCTAGTTTCATTCTATTTATATCTGTAATGACATCATGTGACGATGTAAATGAACAACGCTTCTCTTTCTGTAAATCAAAAACCTAAAAAGGATTCTAATATATCCAATTCTCTTATGCAGTCACATTCCATTGAATAGGCCTTGTTGCCGCCGGAACACGCACCCGGGGGTTATCGCAGCAGAAATCTTCAAGCTGCTTAGGTGTGTTCCTTTGGGGCAAGTTTCGAGTTGAGATACTGTCACTCAACACTCAACTCCTCCGTTTAGGCAAAACTCCTAATGAAGCCAAGGGGGGTAGCCCCTATGAGTTACTAAGGATGATTAAGCTTTATGTTTATGATTGGGTAAGTTGTTTAGGAGTTTTGGAATAGATTGACTGAAAGCAAAATTCACTTGCAAAAATTAGATCAGCAGTATAACATGATCATATAACACATAAGATTTGATTCAGGGATTGAAATAAATATAAACAAGATCAGTGCCAATAATGGAGTCGAAATAGCGTGCTGTTGTATTGTAAATGTTTTGCGAGTGCTTCTTGGTCAGTTTTAAATTATTATGAGATGGGATTTGATTACGGGAAGGGGGAGCTCCAGATATACTGTGAGGTACAAGGAGTAATGTCAAGAAGTTAATTAATGGTGGCTCCTCACGAAGACGTGTGGGATGGAATGGAGTCTCAAGGGCGGTGTTCAACACTACACCAACTAGGGTGTAGTCTAACTGTGCCCTGAGGTCGCCTCCCAGTGGTTCCCGCTTCTCCTGAGAAATTTCCCCACACAATAATCAAGTTCTTGGTGCTAGATTTTCACTATGTTCAGGGTAGTTGATTTTATTAGGATGAGTTTTTATCTAAGTCACCTGACACGAGGACACGGGACATGAGTGTCCCCAAAATACGAGTGTCCCCACGGGACACGGTGACCCCCGGAATCAGGACACATTTTATATACATATATATATATTTAAAATATATTACAATTTAAAAATATAGACATATAGATCCAATAAAATTCAACATTTACAATTACAAATATTCAATAGAAATTACATTTACAATTACAAATATGAAATATTCAATAGAAATTACATTTACAATTACAAATATGAAATATTCAATAGAAATTACATCATTCACAAATCACAACACATTTGTCATTCACAATCACAAATCACAAATCACAATGAGACATTGAGACACATAGATGCATGTCAGAGACTCGGAACCATATTTCTCATTAAGTCATCAAAATCAAAATGTATTTACATAGATGTCGGAATGCCACTGGGCACTGGCAAATGCCAAATAGACTAATAGTCTAATAGTCTAATAGTAAATACAAAAAAGGGGTGGATCAAGATGGAAGAATCCCATCTGTCAATGACTCAATAGTCCTCCTCCATGCCTGAATCAACAAACTCATCACTGCCCTGATCCTCCTCCTCCTCCTCCTCCCCCTCCTCTCTGCCAATCTGACTAACTACATCTGCTGATGTGGAGGATGACCCCTTCATACGATCACCCTCATCAAAAGTGACTGGCTCTAGCACTGGATCATTAAGATCCATGTTGTCTAATGCCAACTCAGTACTGCTGTCCAAACCCATCTCATCAGGAAAGACATCCCACATCCGTGTCTTTCCCTTCTCCCACTCCTCCCTCTTCCTGTAAATAAGACGAAGGTTGGAGTGCACATACACCATCGTCTCTGCCCTGAACTGCTCAAGTCTGTTCTTCTTCACACTGTACAAGTTCCCATATGTGCTCCAATTCCTCTCACAACAAGAGGATGAAGTAACTTGAGAGAGGACCCTCAAGGCTATCTTTTGTAGAAGAGGGCATGTTGCCCCATGAGTTGTCCACCAAACAAGGGGTTTCTTAACCCCCATGTCTCTAACCACCTCATATCTTCCAAATCTCCTAGTTCCACTAGAAAACTCAGAAAATTCCTCCTCCACCACCTCAAGGTGGTCTCTATCCTGAAGTAGCTGTCTAAATGCTATCTTCCTCCCCTCTGAGATCTCTCCATCCATGTGAGGAGGGACTCTGGATGAGGGCCCCGATCCACCACTGAGCCAATCCTGAGCGTAGAACCTAGGGTTCAATGAGTGGGCCAAGCAATGCAAAGGTGTGCAATTCTTATCCCACCTGGAGATAAGAATGCCCTGTATGATGGACCATAAGTTCTCTGCCGATGCCTCATACTCAGCACACTCATTCTCCATAACAATGGTCCTCATGGACTCAATCATGGAATCCCACCCCTCATAAACATCTCCTAGGATGGGCTGGTCCGTGTCTGCAAACCGCAACAAAGAAATGATTGGCTCCATGATCTTGATGCTAAGGACTACCCTATCCCACCAACTATCATCTAATACTGTGTCCTTCACCTTTTGTGAAGCATTCTGATCCGACTTTCTCCAAAAAGCCCAAAACTCTGAAATCACCATGGACCCAAGAGCGGTTTTTACCTCTCTCAATCTCTTGAGCATGATGAATGAGGAAGCAAACCGAGTATCTACAACCTTCAACAATGAAAGATGTGTGTACTCTTTGTAGATTGTGAGGGCATCGGTGTGGTTTTGTACAAAGTTACGGATATGGCGTGCATTCTCAATAAGTTTGCCAATCCATGGCACATCTGAAGCAATGGATTTCAGTGCTAAATTCAAAGAATGGAAAATGCAAGGTGTCCAAAATACCTGTAAGATCAATAAAAGAAAGTATAAATGAGTCATTGAGTCTAGACTCGTAGACTCTACAAGACTACAACTAAGTTACTAACAGCTCAAAATTTCAAATAAATGAGTAAATTAACAATCACATTCCTGTGGATGTTTAGCTTCCACAATCATGCTAGCAGCCTTGCAAACAGGTGCATTGTCCGTGATGATTTGTACACAAGAATCAACACCTACTTCTTCAATGGTTTTGATGAACAAATCACCCATATATTGTGCATCCTTGTATTTCCCAAGAGCATCCACCGCTTTCAAGAACACCGGTCCATTTGTGGAAGACACCATGAAATTGATGAGTGGATGGCGTGTTGGATTCGTCCATCCATCAGAAACAATACTAACACCCCACGTGGACCATTTTGATTTAATTGGATCAATAATTTTATCCACCTCCTTCTTTGCCTTAACCAACAATGTGGTTCTCAGCTTCTTTGAACTAGGAGGCACATAACCAGTTGGAGCTTGTTCCATTATAGATTGACACATCTCAAAGTACAATGGTGACCGTGCAACATTGAATGAGATGAAGTTGAGGTAGAAGAAAAATGCAATGGAGAGGTCTACCTCTTCTCGTGCCTCTTGTTGGAAAATCCTATCCATTGGACCTCTTGAAGTTGGCCTCTTTCTTGTTGGATAAGCAATAGCATCAACCCCACTCCTAGTGCTAGAGGGTTTCCTCAAGAATGGAAGAGGATCCTCACGATGAAATGTCTTGCTTGCTGCAGCCACCTTCCCTACCCCAACATGGTCTTCTCTTTCCATCTCCCTCCTTTGGTTAACACTCACAGCTTTGCATGAAGAAATACCACAAGGGAGGGCCAACAAATGGCCTTTAACCCTGTAATAGGTGCTCTTGAAATCATGCCTGTAGAAATTGCAAGTCCAACACACATTGCCTCCCCCACCAAGCTTCGCTCCAACACCTTCTTTCCTTGTTACATACTTCCACAAAGGGTATTTACTCTCTTGTGCTTGTTGTTTTGCCAAAGCATGGCTATAATGAGGATGAGCTTCACTAGAACCGGTTGGAGCACTACTAGGAGCATAAGGGGATGTGCTTGGAGGAGGAATAGGATGAGAGGGAATAGATGGGGCATTCTTCCCTTTCCTTTGCCCTCTACCTGCTGCCCTAGCTGGTTGAGACATTTTCCTTCCACCTTGCTGGTGAAATCACACTTGAATCTCCTTCACCTGCAAGAAAACACTCTTGAATCTCCTTCACTTGCAAAAAAAATGACTTTGAGCTCTCTCTAACTCTCCCTCACACTCCTAACAGTTAGCAAATGACAAATAAAAGACAAAAAAAAACGTTTTTATTGACTCGCGGGCTCTTCCTCATGCATTTTCGTGTCCTGTTTTCCCCCCCATGTTGCACAGATTTCCCCACGCGTGTCCCGAGTTCTGGACACGAAAAAACTCGTGTCCCCCACGTGGGGCCAACGTGTCCGCGCCCAAATGTGGCCCACGCGACACGGGGACCTTGTTGGACGTGTCCCGTCACCTAGGTTTTTATTAGATGTGAAGAATTATGAAGTAGTTGCAACTCTTTTTGATTTCCCACAGGCTCAGGCAAATGCTCAAAAGGGGAAAGAGCATACTTTGAGTTGGAAACAAAATATTTATTCCGTTTTGATTGCAGAAAAGATAAATAACTTAAAGTAAAATGTTATGTTAATTACTATAGGAAAAGAGTCTTTTCTGATCATCCGATCACGTACTCAAGCAAAGCCCTTTATGTGATGGCGAGAGCATACTTCGGGAAAGCAATGCCAAGTTCGTTTACCAAAAAAAAGAGAAGATTGAAATTAAAATGTTAAACTAATTACTACACCATGAATATCTTTTCCCTTTCGGTACTTCGGTAGAGCGTGGTGGGTTAGTATTTATTTTTTTGGCAAAAAATACTTGAAATAATGAGATCTACTTGATATGTAAAGTATACTGCTTGCAAAAACTAGAAATTAAGTGTTCCTACGTCCTGAGTGAGTTTGAAGGCCGATATTTGGATCAGACACTTCAAATGTTAAATTTTAGTTCTAGATTGTTTTATTTAAATAGAAAATAAAATCTGTTAGAAAAAATCACTCCATGAAAAAATTGCAAATCACCCTAGGGGGGATGGGGTGTGGGTGCTGGGTAGCCCACTTGCTCTTCTTTTTATTTAGGATTTACAATAAATTTGGAAGAAAAAAATGCTTTGGATCTTTACAAATCTAGATCCAAAAGCTTACAAAAATACAAGTGTAAATTGCCCAATGAAATTAGGAAGCTCCTGGAAGCTTTGGTTTGGCTTCAAACTTGATTTTTTGCCACTAAAGTCCAAAAACCTGCTAAAAACAAATTTAGGACAGCTAACGAATTAGTGTTAAAAAAGTGCCCAAAATAACTTTAAAAGTAATTTGGGTGACTAAAAAAAAATGGAAAAATTTCTAAGCTAAACTACTTGCAAAAATTGACTAAAATGACTCAAAAGGACAAAGTCCTTTTGAGGATCTTGGCTTGCTTTTGAGGGCAGCGAATGAAACACTTTTAACTTGCCAATTAAAACTTTTAAAATGCATAAACTAACTTCTACTTCAAGCCTTAAACTTTTGCAATGGAATGACTTGCATAAAAAGAAGCTAGCTAAGTTAGATATAGAAAAATAAAGCTTTTAATTGCAAGATCTAAACATATAATCAGATCTAGAAAGACAAGTAAATTTTAATTTTAAAAGAGCAACTAGATCTGAGGTTAAGAGAACCGGTAACCTAAGTTGCCAGGGTACTAGGACGAGTACAGGTACGGGTACGCCACTTTTTGAAATAGGGTACTTGGGTACGTCGGGGTATTGTAGACATATATATATATATTTATAATTAATAATTATATTAATATATTTATAATTTTATTATTAAGTTAATAAGTTTTCAACCAGTAACACACATTTGACATTGGTATTGTTGCTTGCACATTAATTCAAATTATATATATGATATTGTCATTGATATTGATATGAAATTTGAATCATTAGCATAATAGCATGATAATATGATATATGTCCATGACTCCATGAGTCCATTGTCATACTACTTCCAAAATTTGGCAAATGGCATGCCTCATTTGCCATAGTTCTGAACATGAAATACAAAATAGCAAAATGAAATTAGTTGATTTGGCTTCCTCAAGCCATCTCTGCTAGGTCAGCAGCATCTGCAACATCATTGTCATCTGCATCAGCATCAAGGAGGTCCATTAACGCCCAATATTAAAAAATCCTGATCATCCTTCCATTAACGCCCAACAGAAATTGAAAACTCTGTTTGACAGTTTGTTCATTGTTGAATTTTTAATTTTTTAGCAGTTGGATAAGTTTACTGCTTAATTTGATTTATAAATTTTAAATTTATAGGCTAGCTGTCATGACAGTAAAACCCAGAATTATACTCTTGACACTATCAAAATGCAATCTTTATAGTTTATACTTTATACTGATAATTTAATTTTTATTTTTAATTTTTAACATTAATGATTATCATTAGACATTATACTTATAGTTTAACTTTTAAGTTTTAACTTTATTGTTTGAGGCTATGAGCCAAATTAAAATATAATTAATAAAACTGAAAATTAAGCTAAACTAAAATTAATAATTATTAATATGAAAAAATTTAAAATTGGAAAAACTTTAAAACAATGAAACAGAAAATTTAAAATTTAAATTAGACTATTAGTATTACAGTATTACATTACTGTATAGTGTATTAGTAATAAAATAAGTTAATAAGTAATAAGTAATACTAATAACTGTGAAGTGTAAACAGTAACAGTGAACACTAACCACTAACCGTGAACAGTAAGTTGTAACACTAACCCGAACTGTGAAGTCTCGACCCTGGAAAATCTGGCGACCCTGCAAACTATGGCAGCGATGAACACACAACGTGACAGCAATAAACAACACCGTCGACCTCCAACCCAACATCGATGAATACACAACAACCTAATCCGACAACGATGAACACACAACAACCTCCAATCTTCACCCGCAGATGGACACACACTGCAAATATGAAATAAGTTAATAACTAACACCGACGGATTGACCTTTGTATTAGGTTTGGAAAATTCGTTTTATGCTTATGGGAATGGTCCCCACCATCCGCCTCGCCCACAAAACCACAGTTAAATTTATTTTCCAGTCCGCGTTTCAATTTCATGCCTGGAAGTACCCGCCGAGTACCCAAACTCGCGGTACGGGGCCCTTTTGAAGTATCGGTACCCTAAAATCCGTGACCAAGTACTCGGTACTTGGGTGAAGTACCCGGTACTTACGCGGTACTCCTAGAGGTACCAGTTCCGGTACCCGGTACGATGGTACGGGTACCCGGTACTGGTACAAGTGCCCAACCCCCCGGTACGGGTACCCTGGCTACTTAGACGGTAACCAAGAAGAATTTACTTTAAGATGAGAAAGAGAAGGAGAGCGATCTTGATGCCAGAAGGAGTTCTTGTAGAAACTTTTTGGTGGAATGCAATTGGACTAAGTCACATGAAAGCTTGGAGAGAGGGAGAACAAGCTTGTTCAAGCTCCAATCCACGGTTGCCTGCAGCTATTTCGAAAGATACTTGCAACAAAGTTTGTGAGATCTAGTTACACATGTATGAGAAAAACTAGAAACATAATAATAAACTTATTAAGATGCTATATCTATATTCTTCAACATATATGAGCAAAATGAACCAAGAAATAAACTTATTAAATGATTCCTTCCTATCGATTGAGAACAATCCTACCAAAGCTAGATTCACCAAACAAAGTTGCAAGAAGAATTTAATTAAATACAAGTTACCTCAAACATGCATGGCCATGATCATCCAACACAAAGACACTACTACCCCAATGAGCCTACAAAGCATAAGACAATTGCAATAGCAAGACTCCTCTTCTCCACAATTCCCATTAACTTGAATGGAGAATAGAGCTTGCTTATATAGAAAAATCAAGAGAGATCCTCTTCGACACTTGGAGAAATGAGTTGATACACTTGGAAAAGGCTTGTTGACACATGTGAGAGGTTTGGGGAGGTTAATGACACCTTTCTCCAACCACTTGACACTTTTCAACCTCCACTTGACACCTCTCCAACCACAAATTCGCCCCCCCTTTAGTGGATCTCCAATCTTCAATCAAATCATCATTTATTTGCTCAATATGCTCCCTGATTTGATTGCCAATCAAAGGAGATTTGATTCCAACACATTTCTTTGATCCGTGGGATTGGGATTTTGCCTTTATTATGTCTTTTTTGCCAATTAAATTGGTCTTTTTGGGTTTTTTTAGTAAATATTATTTTCTGAGATAAATACTTACTCAAAACATAGGATAAGTGGGTTTATGGGTTTAGTGGATGATCTGGTTTAGAAAACGAGCATCCACTTGACAAATTATGCCCACAAACCATACTTTTATTACATTTTTAATTTTTCCAATTAAAATATTAAAAAATAGTCTAATTTTATGAGAAAAAATATTTTTCTCAGAATTTAAAAAAAACTTAAGGGGACTTGGCACATGTCCATACGACTCAATTCTAATGTCTGGCATGGTAATATACATTGACACTTGGGCTCTAATAACCTCCTAGGGCCGAGAATTCATGCCGACCACCCCAACTTTGGAGGTATGAGTGAAAAACTCGAAAATTATAAGTCGTTTATTCAACAACATATAATTGACAAGGAAAAAAACACTCTGGGCTAGTCGGACTGATATCTAATTCCTATGAAAGCCGAGTCCGTTACAAAACCATCATGCTAAGACATTTTTTTACAATTTCCCCGCAGGTCATGGACATGTGATTTTATTAAAAAAAATGGCCAAGGTGGCCTGCTAGGACTTATGATCTTCTGAATATGAACAAGTAAACTTGTTCCATTTTCACAGGCTCACTTGAAACCATCTAAGTGCAACTTAGCTGGTAACAGGCCTATTTCTTTTTGAGGGTTTTTACTGGGAGGGGAGTGATGTTTCTGGAATTTTCCACAAGGTGGCTATGCCTGTAAAGCCTAAATGAGTTTTAATTTTGAAGTTCACTTGTCTACAAAAATGGCCTTACATTTGGCCAACAGAACCACAATTTGGAAATTGGTATATTTATGATCCAAGCTTCTCTTTTGACAACACATGGGAGGGAGAAGATAATATGGCTTATTAGATTTATGATGCTAGCATGTCAGAATTGCAAAACTTAAATCCTATTTGATAGGATTTGACTATTTATCTGAATGCCATAACTTATATTGATGCTTATGTTGAGTAGAGGTTTTCAGTCCGTATAATTGCACAAGTATGAATGAATGGTTTTAATAGTTTCCACAGGATGTTTCTCTGCCATTTCTTGTTTGTCTGTGAATTCTTAAACTACCCTGCTGATATTGGTATGATTACTATGCAATCTGGTTGATTATTTCCAATAATTTCAGAGAATAATTTTTTCATGATATCAAAACAGGATTAATATCTCCAGCATTATTTTTTCAGTGTATGTTCCTGTCAATGTACTGTTAAGATGCAAGGTTAGATTTGAAAATAAAATGGTGGTCTTTTTCTCAGACATCAAAGGGACCTTAGAATATTTTGTAATGTCATATCTGGACATTGGCAGGTTAACATGCTTCTTCTTCCTCTGGAGTCCATGCTGGCTTCTGCATCAAATACAGTAATTGGTATTATTAACAGGGATGGTGAACAGAAATTGGAAATCTCTGTGGGTCAAGGCCAAGCATTAATCCAATCACTTCATATAAAGCTTGGAGAGGTTTGTCCTGTTTTGACAAGCACAGTTCCAGTTCTCCTGAACACTGTCAAAGAGCTACATATTGCTTTAACCAGACTTGCACGCACTGCAAGCTTTGATGCTGGTGTTCTCCATAAAGTAAACGCTATTATTAAACTTTACTCCCAATTACTTTTATGCTGCTACTTATTATGTGTAACCTCTGATATACTCAAAGAATCGCTAACACCAGTTTTACACCTATTATCACAGGCTCTTGAAGGTGTTGGGGAAAGTCAAGAAGCACGGTCTCAAGAATTAGATTTAGTCAGGACAGAACTTCCAGAAGATGAAGTGTTGTCTGCAGAACAAAATAGAAATATCATGGAAGCAGTTGTTGACAATGATGAACATGGTGGAGAGTCGATAACAGATGAAGAGCTCCTGCTACAAGGTGATGAAGACTCCTGGATCTCACCTCCTGATAGTTTTTATACTAATGATTCTGAGTCAGACAATACTTCCCCAGACTCACAACATCAAGATGACTCTTTGACCATCTCCAATGACTGGGAATCTCATATAAATGGAACTGACAAGGCTAAGTTTAGTGAGGGAGTGGTATCAGATGCTTCAAGGTTTACAGTGAATGAGGATACTGGATATACTTCTCCATCCTTTTTGGCCCATAGCCAAGAAGATCCTTTGCTAGTTGGGCATATTCAAACAGACATGAAATTTGAAGGTACAGAGGATAGTGAGAATGGGATTATTTCTATGGGAAATAGTCAAATTCATTCTGTCAAGGACACAAGTCAGAGGCCAGAAGGCTCACAGGCATCAATAAGTTCAAATAAGGTCAGTTCTGACAGTCAGAATGCTACACACATGAACTTGTCAGACATGGGACTTGGATCTATGAATGTTTTTGAAAGACATCAGACAGGAGGAGAGATACAAATGAGGATGAAGGAAAAAGAACCTCATATATCTCGAGCTAAAGGAAGGGTTGAAAGTTATAGTGACCTATGCACACTATTTTCTTCTATGAACACGGAACAAAGAAGTCATGGTTTTAGGGGTAGGTGAATGAATTTTTGTGAATTTCATTTGATGAGAGTTGAAACTTGGAATGCTAACAAAACTTTTTAATGCTGATCCATTAGCAGGGAAAAATGCTTATGCAGTCTCGGTGCTGAAACGAGTTGAAGCAAAGCTGGATGGCCGAGACATTGATGGGAAAAGGTTTTCTATCATTAAAATTCTGGTTATTTGAGTAATATAGCTTAGATTTACTTCTTGGTTCTTCTATTCAATATTTAATAAGACAATTTTTATTTTCTTTTTCTCTTTGGCAGACAATTTTCTGTTTCAGAACAAGTGGATCATCTTCTTCGTCAGGCTACAAGCATTGATAATTTATGTAATATGTATGAAGGTTGGACACCTTGGATATGATGCCCTACAAATAGCCTCTTCAAGTTCCTGCTACTTCTCCTGGAAAGGCAGTGTTATTTTTGAGCTGGCTGGTATTCCCATTGTGTCACTTGTCCTCAATCATCGCAGAACAGTTTAGGGTCCACCTTTTGTCTATCTTGGGTTAGACTCGTCACAATTCATTAGGATAGAAGAAATCCATTTTGGTCAATGGTGAGAATAGAAGAATGCTAAGGAAAATTCATCCATCATGGAAGTTGATGCTTGAAGAATTGTTACAATCCTCTACTTTCTTTAAGCAAGGTAGCGTCTTCAATTTCTTACACAGTAATAAGAAAGTGCATATGAAAATTAAAATATGTTAAATTCATAGCATTTTTCTGCCAGGTTTAAGCTAGTATAGCTTTCAGTAGTATTTCATATGGGTTCATATTCATACTGTATACATAACACAATAATAGAATTGCATTCTAGATTTGGGTGCACACTCATTCTTGATCACAGTAATGCATTCTCAAGTTTTCCAATCTTGTATTGCATTATATACTTGTCTTATATACCCATGCAGTACAGGAATTTTCTTTCAGGAATTAGTCTTGTCCTTCGATGGTTACAATGGCTTTATGATTACACGTGATGAGTTGTGTAAAGATATAGGAATTATATTAATTCATTTTTCTTTTGTAAATTAGTGTTTGCTTTGACATTTTCTTACAGTGGATTGCTTTCATGCTTGACTTTCATAGAGTACTTTATTTTCATGCTTTAATTTATTTGATGGTTTGTTCTATGCTTTCATAGATTAGTTTGTTCATGTGGTGCTTTAGTTTGCTTTCTTAGAATTCAATGTCTTTACCTTGAAAAGATTCAAGATGGCTTGGTATTGATTATGAGCTTGAGGAAAAATGAACATGATCATTGATCATAGGCGTCAAAGGACATTTGTAGCTAATGGAAGACCCCAATCCTTTTAAGTAACGAATCCCTGGACTATTCTTGCACCTTGGCTTAATTAACAAGACAACTTATCAAAGGAATTTACACACAAAATACATAGATCATGTGAAAGGTGAAAATCAAAAGTTCAAGGTTGAAAATCTAAAGGTTATACTTTGAATGCCTAAGCATGTTTATTTTTAAATAAATCTTAATATAATGCAATCAACCCAATTAAGCCTATCAAGGTCCACTTCTTCCCCCGTCCATGAATTGCTAAGTAGGTAAAGGAAGCTGATCTAAAGTAGGGTGATGCAAGCAACGTCTACTTGGGCTATAGATGCTTGATTGACAGTAGAACAAGGTTTGTGATACTATGGTGACTACATCAAGGCTATGTATGCTTGTAGGCCATGAAGTGACACTAGGGATATTCTATTCCATGCTTGTGGGAAATTTTCACACCCCAAATTTAAACACCATAGCTACCTCGATCATAGCTAGTGGAAATTTAGTTTTATCGATCATGTCTTCAATTATATTATGTCTTAGGTACGAAAGAGCATGAGCTTGAATGATTGAGGGAATGCAATAGTGCCCCTTGCTTGCTCATAAATTTACCTCGTTACCTTGATCATTAGTGGTTACATGGTTAATGGGTGGATGCAAGGTGATTACAAGTGCTATGTGAGATGATTACAAGCGACATCAGAATGGGTTTCTTGCAAAGGTTTTATAGCAAAGGGATTTCAAGTAAAACAAAGTATCAAAATTCAAGTTATTTTCTTGAAAATTTTATTTGAGTCTCCATTTCAAGCCATGTTATTGGATCCTGCCACCCTAGTCTGTAGGATTTGTGGATTTGATATGGATCCGTGTTCGGATCCACCTAGGATCTGGAACAGTAAAATACTGTTCTTACGGAAAAACCCAATGTAAGTAACGTAAGTGGTCCATAAAAGGATCAATAGTAATGTAAAAATGTAATGTATGGTAGATGATTAATAGTTACATAGGTTTGGGCTTTATACAAGCCCATCATGCACCTTTTCGTAAAAGGGCATGACTATTGACTTTAGATAGTCTTTAATTATAATAAATTAATATTAATATTAATTTATTATTTTATTGTTACATTGCCTCTCTCTTAGAAAAGCTTTGTCCTCAAAGCCTTATAATTTTTATGTATTGCTTTTTGTGGTGTCGTAGTTGACGACACATGTCGATACGAACTTTTAAGCGTCGAGCATAACTTCTGATATGTGGAGGGATCAATCCATCCCAAGTTGATTTGTCGATGATTGTCGGGATTCCATACTGATATGTCATTGGGAGTTTTGATCACCTTAGTACCTTTATCTTCTGACATTTCCACCCTTTTAGGGTGTCGGTTTTTATGGTTGGGGTGTTGATAGGGAGTTTTCACACTGTAAATTTCTTTTACGAAAGTCATCTTTTTGATCACTGCTCTGAGTTGGAAGTTGTATTTTCGTCCCTTGAGGTTTTAAGGTTTTGATCACTTCTACTTTTGATTTCCTAACTTCATCTGACTTCTTAAGTTGTTCTTTAAGATTTTCATTATGACTTATGATGCAACTATTTTCTTCCTGCTTGTCTAAAACTTTCCCTTCAATGTCTTCCGTAGATTGTTCCATCTTTCGACTATTTTTCAATTTCTTAATTTTTGTGACTTAGTATCTTGTTATGATTTCTTAGTCTGAAAATTTCTTTAGCATTGTTGGATAATGCTTTATTATTCTTTGCGATCTCCAATTTGTGTGCCTTTTTAGAGTCATCGTTTTGTGTTTGAAGATCTTGTATCTGTTGTCGACATTGGTCGACCTTTGATTCTTTATCTCCTAATTTATGCTGTATCTTCTTCAGATCTTCATCCTTGTCATTAAGGATCTTGTTCAAGCGTTTTATTTCTGCTTCGTATTTAATTATTTCATTCTTTATATCTTGATCTTCTAGCTTCTGATTGAGTTCATTTTCGGCTCTTAATTCATCAATTTGCACATACAATTTTTCTATATGACTTTCCTGGTCAGAGATTTTTTGTTCATCAAACTTTTCTTGTAGCTTACGTATTGTAATTACTGCTTCAAACTTTGTATTCCTATCGTGTAGATCTTCATTATCTCTTTGATAGTGCTTTAACTTGGCTTCTAATTTCTCTATGTGTAGTCGCAAATCGACTTCCATGGTTTTTGATTTCTTCGACGTTAGATGCTTGTTCTGGACTATAGATGGTCTTTATGCTTGTTCTGGACTATAGATGGTCTTTAATTGGTCTTCGATTTCTTCGACAAGGGTGGATTAAAAAGATGTAATAATTCCCAATATTATCTTGGAAAGAACTTTCCTTGACCCCTTTTTTATTAGGTCAATTAACTTATTTTGTTATGGTTAAACAACTTTTTTTTTCCCAAAAGTAAGTATTATTTTAATAAAATAATAATTTTTCTTTTAATATAATAATAATTATTAATTAATTAATTAATAATATTATTATATTAATGTTTTATAAACTATATATATATATATATATATATAGTTTTTTTTCTTCCAAAAAACTAATTTTTTTGTTGGATTACGTTCAAGCCTTTGAGATAATAATAATATGTATGTATTATTACTATAGTTATATAATAACTATAATAAAAATGGATTATTATTACTATAGTCATATAATAACTAAACTCATCCTAATTAAGGTATGAGTTATTATAAATAATGGTTTCTTTATAAAACCAAGGCTAGTTTTATAAAACCAAGGCTGGTTTTATAAAACCACGAGACGGTTTTATAAAACCAAGGCAATGTGTGGTTTTATTCTTCTCCTTTTTTATGCGGTCTTCTTTCTTGTTCTTTTTTTGTTTTAACTTTTCTTTTATTCCCTTCTCTTTGTTTTTTTTCTCTCTTTTAATAATTTTTTTTCTCCAATAAGGATGGCTAAAAGCCTAATGTAAGGTTAAAAACCTAAATCTCAAAGAAACTTTGACAATTTGGCCACAAGCCGGAATCAACAAGCTCTGTTACCACTGGAACAGTAAAATACTGTTCTTACGGGAAAACCCAATGTAAGTAACGTAAGTGGTCCATAAAAGGATCAATAGTAATGTAAAAAATGTAACAATAAAATAATAAATTAATATTAATATTAATTTATTATAAGTAAAGACTATCTAAAGTCAAAAGTCATGCCCTTTTACGAAAATGTGCATGACGGGCTTATATAAAGCCCAAACCTATGTAATTATTAATCATCTACCATACATTACATTTTTACATTACTATTGATCCTTTTATGGACCACTTACGTTACTTACATTGGGTTTTCCCGTAAGAACCGTATTTTACTGTTCCAGTGGTATCAGAGCTTGTTGATTCCGGCTTGTGGCCAAATTGTCAAAGTTTCTTTGAGATTTAGGTTTTTAACCTTACATTAGGCTTTTAGCCATCCTTATTGAAGAAAAAAAAATATTGAAAGAGAGAAAAAAAAGAAGAGAAAAGAATAAAAGTGAAGTTAAAAAAAGAGAAAGAACAAGTAAGAAGACCGCATAAAAAAAAGAGAAGAATAAAAAAAAAAAAAACACAACAAAGGTTTTATTTAACCAACCTTGGTTTTATAAAACCACATATTGCCTTGGTTTTATAAAGAAACCATTATTTATAACAACTCATACCTTAATTAGGATGAGTTTAGTTATTATATAACTATAGTAATAATAATACATATTATTATTATCTCAAAGGCTTGAATGTAATCCAACAAAAAAATTAGTTTTTTGGAAAAACAAAAAACTATATATATATAGTTTATAAAACATTAATATAATAATATAATTAATTAATTAATTGATAATTATTATTATATTAAAAGAAAAATTATTATTTTATTAAAATAATAATTACTTTTGGGAAAAAAAGTTGTTTAACCATAAAAAAAGAAGTTAATTGACCTAATAAAAAAAGGGGTCAAGGAAAGTTCTTTCCAAGATAGACATATTGGGAGTTATTACATCTTTTTAATCCACCATTGTCGAAGAAATTGAAGATCAATTAAAGACCATCTATAGTCCAGAACAAGCATAAAGACCATCTATAGTCCAGAACAAGCATCTAACGTCGAAGAAATCAGCGACTACACATAGAGAAATTAGAAGCCAAGTTAAAGCGCTATCAAAGAGACAATGAAGATTTACACGACAGGAATACAAAGTTTGAAGCGGTAATTGCAATACGTAAGCTACAAGAAAAGTTCGATGAAAAAAAAATTTCCGACCAGGAAAGTCATATAGAAAAATTGTATGTGCAAATTGATGAATTAAGAGCCGAAAATGAACTCAATCAGAGGCTAGAAGATCAAGATATAAAGAATGAAATAATTAAATACGAAGCATAAATAAAACGCTTGAACAAGATCCTTAATGATAAGGATGAAGATCTGAAGAAGATACAACATAAATTAGCAGATCAAGAATCAAAGGTCGACCAATGTCGACAACAGATACAAGATCTTCAAACACAAAACGATGACTCTAAAAAGGCACACAAATTGGAGATCGCAAAGAATAATAAAGCATTATCCAACAATGCTAAAGAAATTTTCAGACTAAGAAATCATAACAAGATACTAGTCACAAAAATTAAGAAATTGAAAAATAGTCGAAAGATAGAACAATCTACGGAAGACATTGAAGGGAAAGTTTTAGACAAGCAGGAAGAAAATAGTTGCATCATAAGTCATAATGAAAATCTTAAAGAACAACTTAAGAAGTCAGAAGAAGTTAGGAAATCACAAGTAGAAGTGATCAAAACCTTAAAACCTCAAGGGACGAAAATACAACTTCCAACTCAGAGCAGTGATCAAAAAGATGACTTTCGTAAAAGAAATTTACAGTGTGAAAACTCCCTATCGACACCCTAACCATAAAAATCGACACCCTAAAAGGGTGGAAATGTCGGAAGATAAAGGTACTAAGGTGATCAAAACTCCCAATGACATATCAGTATGGAATCCCGACAATCATCGACAAATCAACTTGGGATGGATTGATCCCTCCACATATCAGAAGTTATGCTCGACGCTTAAAAGTTCGTATCGACATGTGTCGTCAACTACGACACCACAAAAAGCAATACATAAAAATTATAAGGCTTTGAGGACAAAGCTTTTCTAAGAGAGAGGCAATGTAACAATAAAATAATAAATTAATATTAATATTAATTTATTATAATTAAAGACTATCTAAAGTTAATAGTCATGCCCTTTTACGAAAAGGTGCATGATGGGCTTGTATAAAGTCCAAACCTATGTAACTATTAATCATCTACCATACATTACATTTTTACATTACTATTGATCCTTTTATGGACCACTTACGTTTCTTACATTGGGTTTTCCCGTAAGAACAGTATTTTACTGTTCCAGGATCCATCATGGAAAATGATCCCTTGGAGAAGCAAATGGATCCTGAGTCCGTGAATTGGATCCCCTAGAGAATGAGATGGATCTTGAGCCCATGAATTGGATCCCCTAGAGAATGAAATGGATCCTAAGCCCATGAAACATATCCCGTGGAAATGAAACAGGTCTTGAAATTTTGGAATGGATCTTGAAACTTCTAGTGCTTTTGTGATCGATCGATCATTTTTTGAAAAAATTCCAAAACCCTAAATAGATAAAGGCTAAAACTATAAACCGGATTCCCGGTCATTGTCTGATTTATCCTTATGTCAAGATCTGCTCTTGAACTTTGGTCTATCAAGATTTTCTCTGAAGGTTTCCATTTGATCTATCATTATGGTCAAGGTTTGATCTATCCTTATTTGATACATTGTTTCTCACTTCACCGACACTGTTGTTTAGTCCTGCCGTAACCTTTAAGAAAACCTCTTTATTCATTGTTGATATAGACATGTGGATCTAGCTCATAAAAATTCTGGTATGACCTACTTCATGTTCATGCTGAAATGGTCTTCAAAATCATCAATTACCAATCATGGTTATAACTTATCAAATTATCAGTTATGGTACATGAATGGCTTGTAGTAATATGCATGAGAATTGATAACTCTCTTTTTTGGCTATAACTTGTAGTTCTATTCTTGTGTTTCTTGCTGTGTAGCAGGGGTACCCATACCTGGGGGTAGGGTACACGTTCCCATTTTGGGTACTTGGGTACAAGTAAGGTACAT
This sequence comes from Larix kaempferi, assembly GCA_027924585.1. Lineage (NCBI taxonomy): Eukaryota > Viridiplantae > Streptophyta > Pinopsida > Pinales > Pinaceae > Larix > Larix kaempferi. The sequence goes on along the minus strand of BSBM01000435.1, from coordinate 12,557,865 downwards.
ACCCTGTCGTACCACATATTGGCTCTACGTACCCAAGATGACGTTATAAAAAAAGAGGTTCTTACATGCTAAATGTTATGGCGTACCCTGTGTTTGGGTACTTAGGGGGTACGATCTGTTAGACACAATGCTCACTGAGAGGGGGGGGGGTGAATCAGGGAGCGCTACACTTAATCAAATTTCAGCTACTTCTAACTCTAAATCTTAATTCATCATTTCACATTATATTCATCAATGTACAATCAACTTAACACATCAACACATTGCAAGAGACAAGAAATAAGCTTTGTAAATTTTATATATGAATGGAGACTTCAATCTCCAATATGGGATACAACCCATAAGGTGGCACCACCCACCAGAATGGTTCAGTCAGCTACTACTGACTGGTATGCTACAACACCCCCAGCATACAAAGATTTACAAGGCTTAGGACTCTTCTTGAGTCTACAAATTCATACATTCATAAACAAGAAACACTTGTTTGTTTCAACATCCTCTTTCACCAATATACACACATCTGTCTATACTATTTTGTATTCTGTCATTGCTGTGACCCTAACATCAGCATATCAGCATCTCTGTTACAATCTCTGTCCATGATATTCTTATATCAGTTCTCTGTCCAGGAGCATCACTTCAATTATGTCTTTAGTAATCTTCAACATTCTGTTTCTGGAGCACAACCCATTATCAGCATAAAAACATGTTACCAATCAATCATTTAGTGAAGCCTCATAAATCAAAAGGTTTTCAATATGTTGCTGTTGCTCCTATTCTTCTGCTCCAGTTGATTCACTGAACTGTCAATAGACTACACCATGCGAATTCCTCCACAGAAACCCGAACTCAGAGCTCCTCTCAAACTTCACGGAAATCCTCCCTGTATCCTCAGAGTTATTTTATCTGTCCGAAATCAAAGCATCCTCAGCAATCCCATCATACTCACTTATGCCTCCCGAAATCGGACCTGCCTTCAAACCCCACCGAAGTTCACTTCTCACCCCCGCTCCTCTTCCAAAACAACGAATTGGTTTTTGTTTTTATAGTTGATTAGTTCATGAAATTAGGGAGGCCGACTTCTTCATCAAAACAATTGATACATTTTTAATCCATTTTATTTTCTTATTTCATGGAGGCCGACTTGTCACTAATTGTGTTCATTTAATCAAATGGTATTTTATTTTTGTTTCCACGTTGTCATCTCACGCTGTGTCTTATGTCCACAACATCCATATGCCCTTATGGGACTCCATCGATGCCAACAGGATCTGTCAGCAGATGCCCTCAGGGGTCTTTGGTTTATGCTTGAATGGGTCATCCAGTAATGCCATTGTGATGCCCGCGTTTTCTTTCAACGAGTGCCCATACCATGCCTTGTGATGGTTCAATGCCTTATGCCCGGAGGGGTCTTGGCCATGCCTTCACAATCTCATTAAGTGATGCTCAAAAGAGCTGTCCTGGGGATGCTCACAGCCCTCCATTTAGCATGCCCGCAAGGGCTACAATATGTGCCCATAAATTCGTGCCCGCAAGGGTCCATTGGATACCCGCAATCCATTAATTCATCATGCCTGTGGGGCATTCTTCATACTCACAGCTACAGATGCCCGCATGTCTTCAAAAAATGCCATCCTTACCTTCCTTTAGATGGTGTGCCCTAGTGGGGTTTTTTCCTTTAACTACTGAGCCCACAACTTCCAGGATAATGCCACACGGTCTTCCCACAAGATCTCCTTCAAATGCTCTCATGAGGCATGCCTGCAAGCTTACGCTTGCTTGGCATTGCCATTTCATACTTGTCTTGCCATCTTTGCCATTTGTCCAATGCCCACTTTGTCATCTTCAAATGACCACAGTATGGTTCATTTGACTCATTGGCATGCTTGCCATTCCCTCCATGTCATCATGCTTAGGCTTTCATTTTACTCATTGGCATGCTTGCCATTTCCTCCATGTCATCATGCTTAGGCTTTGTCATTAATGGTGTGTCATCAATGACAATCATATTCATCACGATCGGCTCAACAAAAGTCAAATCCATCGATGTTGAGGGAGAAAAACTGGCTATTAAATGAAATAGTTTAATAAAAAAAGTTAAAACGCTACCTGCAGTTACTATTGATGACTAGGAGCCTCAACTTGAGAATGATGCCTATCTAGAGAGCTTGTTGATAGAGGACCTTAGTGGTGTTGATGACATTGATCCTGAGGATGCTGATGACATGGCTTGAGGAAGCCAAATCAACTATCTTGTTCATTGGTTACTGTTTTGAACTTTCTATTTCATGTCTGGAAATGCCATTAGGCAAATTTTGATTGTAGTATGACAATGGACTCATGGAGTCATGGACATATAATATTATTACTTATATAATTTCTAGTCTTCCACTTGATATCTACTATGATTTATCAAATTTTATGTCTCAAATTTTCGATGTGAATGTTCATTATTCAATGAGTCATTGGATTATGAATCATGATTCATAATTTATGAAGAAATCTGAAATATGCATGTGACTACGACATGTTTTATTTTTAATATATATATCAATGTTTTAAAAACCGGAACTGGGAATCAAACCGGTCAGGGGTCAACTCGGACCGGAACCGGAACCGGAACCGGTAATGAACCAGAGTGGTTTGATTTCAATGAACCAGACTATTAAAAAATACAAAAAAATTACAATTTTAATCATAAAAAATATATTTAACATTCCAAGTTATATTTCAATCATAGCAGTGCATTCTACAAGCTGTTTATTGTGTCAGCGTGTTTGACTAATGGTCAAGACTGTTGTGAAATGCTGGTTTTTTACAGTGGCACATAAATGATATATAGTGAATATATATATATATATATATATATATATATATATATATATATATATATATGGTACCCTCGCCATACCCAAGTACTCTGCTTCAAAAAGTGGTGTCCCTGTTCCCATCCCCGTACCCAAGCTTCCTGGCAACTTAGGTTTCTTGAATAGTTTTGATTCTTCTGTCTATTTTTAGTAAACTAGGTGACTTTTATATTATGATAAAAAACCACATATACAGTGTTTTAGCAGTTTGGTCTGCCACTAGGGAAACTAGGTTAGCTGCAAAACATCAGTTTGTCATCTCGTTCCCATGAAAGATACTAACTAGCTTACTAGGATTTCTAATGCTTTTAGGATTATAACTATGGTTACTTTTGTTCCTAAAAAAAAGCCTAACGATAAACCAGATTAGACCACTAATCTTTATCAGTAATAAACACAGTTGGAACCTCTTGTGTCGAGAGGGGCTGAACTACCCAGACCCATGTTGGTTTTGTCCTTGAAGACAATGCTTGTTGTTGCCTTCGCTAGCAGATTGAACTTTGCTCCTAGCCTCATAATCACATTTGCCATGAAATGGAGTTTTGCATCCACCTTTTGGATATGATTTTGAGTTTCATTGAGTTGCAACAGAATTTCCTTCTGCTCATCATGACTATCCATCAACACTTTGTCTAGCAAGGCCTTCATATTCCATTAGCAGGTAATGGTTTTGATGTATTTGGAGTCTCGAGTGTGAGAAGATCTAGCATCTTGGACCCAATGCCACATTTCCTTTTGAATTTCTTGGTCCCCAAGCATGTCCCTCGAGCAAGCCATTCAGCCTCTTCGATTTTCCTTTGGACCTGTTGTCACAGAGGCTAGCAGTCTCTTTGTAATGGTAGAGAACTTGACTGCTACAGTAGTGATAGATCAAGACCTTGCCCCAAAATGTGTCATGGCGGGCAGGATCCTCTCTCTTTAGGCTTTTTGGTTTCGCTTGAGGCAAACCCGGACTAGCCACGGGAGCTGTCCCCAGTTCTGCTTTCCCAAGTACCAACAGAGACTGAGTCTCAACTTTCCACACGTAGTTACAAAACCACTTTGAAGATGGAACACCCAAGGTAAGATATAAAAGATGCCTAAAGACTTAGTACGCTAGGTGGTAATTTCCAGCTCTATGTTTTAGGTGATTTGGAAGGATTTTGGGCACGAAAACACTCATAAAAGTTGAAAATGCATTCAAATAGAAGAGCTGCATTGATTTTATGATTTTCCTAGCTTACAAATGGTCTCACTGTGCTTAAAATCAGATCTGAAATAGCACAAGACAGCGAGGAAAAATGGAATGTAATGGGTCCCAAAACTCAGATTTAATGGCTGAACAGTGAAAACTACTGTTAAAATCGGTGCCTATCCTAGTGGAGGTTTATGGAGTAAAAAGTAAACTATTCAAAACAAATAAAAGACTCCCCAATAATGCCTGAAAAGTACAACCACTAAAACTAAACTCTAAACCCCCCACATGCTCAACAAAACTAGTGAAAAAGTATGGAAATTACTTGACAAATGAATTTTCTCAGATTTTGGTATGGAAATAGTTAGTACCACTTAGCTCTGCTTTAGATGATTGACCGAGTGTTCTCTCCACTCCAACAACTTTTGAATACAAGCTGAGTTCTCCTTGCCTCGGGTGCTATGCTGTTGGGAGCAGGGAGTGGGAGTGGAAAACGAAATTTTCAAAAGCTTTTGTTTTGGGAGCGTTTTTTATATAATACGTATTTTAATATATTTTGATGCATATATATTAAGAAAAACATGTAGAATGTCAAATCAGCTAGAGAAAACATGAAAACATAGATATAACCATTTAGTACACATATTGATATAACATTAATCATCTAGGAGCTATAACTTATAACTTTGTCATCAAATGATCAATCATCAAATTTTAACATATAATATTTGCCATCAACAAACTCTAATAGATAACATCAACCATGAAATGAAACAAAGCATCATAATATCATATTCATTGAATCATTACCAAAGAGTTGTAAGATGCAATCAACAATTTAAAGTTAAAACTTAAAAGGTAGGTTCAAATTCAAAGTTCAAAGTTCAAAGTTCCAAACTTAAACTTATCTAATGCTTACAAAATAGGCCATAATAAACATTAAATAAGAAGACTATAGTACTATGATACTATCTACTATGCTTTCCTCTTGCCATGAGAAACTTCCACTTTCTTTTCTCGTGGTCTAGGTACAGGAATAGGAGCAGTTGGAAGTGTTCTTGGAACATGAGAAGAAGATGCATGGCCTCGACAGATTTCTGGATGTTGTGAAGCTGAACGAAAAACTCTTGCATCAGGAAACCTGTTGGTGGTTGGTGGTGGCATCTCTATTGTATGAATTGGATCACCATCATGATCACCCAATAGATCAGCCTCAAGCGCTCTAATGCTATGGATCCATCCTCCACATTAGCCTCCTCTGGATTGCTATCCCAAGTCAAATATGTTCTATCATTCTTAGCCGCCTCACAATAATGGAACAACAACCTCAAGTTGTAGTGCACATAAACCAAGCTTTTTGCTCGATCTACATTCAAATTGTTTCTATTGACATTGTGGATGAAGCTGTAGGTGATCCAACACCTCTCTGCAGAAGAACTATTAACAACCCATAAAAGCACCCTCACTGTTAATTTATGCAAATATGTGGCAGAGGAACCATACATGTTCCACCTTTCGATAGGAAACAACCTATCTTGATCTTTGGTTGCGTGTAGGGTACTAGAGACTCCATGTTCACTTATGTATTTGCTCAATTCACTCTGTACTTGAGCACACTCCAGACATATGCAAGGGCATGGAGTAGATTATTCAGATTATCCCACCTTTTGATCACATGCTTATGAATATGGTCATACAAGATTGCATCTCTTTTCTCAACAATGTCTTTGATTTGACCAAGCATGCTATCCATCTGCTCATACACCTCCCCAATCATCGGCTGATCTGTATCTACATAACGAATCATACTATAAACAGGATTGGTGAACTACAAAACATACCTAACCTGTGCCCAAAACTGACCATCAAGAACGGTGTCCTCCACCTCTTGAAAGTCATGTCTATCAGATGTGCGTGCAGATATGTCTTTCAATTCTTACCATGAATCACTTGAGACCATACTAGCCAATGCCTCTCTTACCTTCAAAAGCCTCTCGAAGGCGAGGTAGTAGCTAGCAAATCTAGTCTTTGCAATCTTCAATAGCTCCAACCTAGAGTGATTGCGAAAAATGTGGTGGGCCATGCTATGATTGGTAATAAATCTTATCATTTTCTTCCCTCTTGTACAAGGCACCAATCTATCGATAATTAGGGTCCTTCATCTTAACAATATCATGCATCAAAAGGTTCAATGTGTGAACCAAACACCCTAACCAAAATATGTTGGGATACTTATCCTCAATGATTGCTCCTGACGCCTTACAATTAGCAGCATTATCAGTGATGTCTTGAATGACATTGTACGGTCCAATATCTTGAATGGTTTTGAGCAAAGGTTGTGCAATATTAATACCGGTCTTGTAGCGATCTGAGTAGTCATGGGATGAAAGGAAGATCGCACTACTAACAGACACACCAAGAATATTTATCAATGGATTGCCTTTAACATTTGTCCACCCATCAGCTACAATGGATACCCCATAGATGGACCAATCATTTGTAAACTTCCCAAGAGCACTATTGATTTTTGGCTCTTTCCTTGTCAAGCCCCACTGTTCTAGCTTTGTCATACCCAAGGCTCTTGTATCCTTTAGGGGCACCATTGATGGCTTTACCATTTCATGCCAATAGGGCGAGCGAAGAACATTGAATGGTACACCACATGCATAGAGAAACTTGTAAACTTTTGAATCCACATCATCTCTACAACCAAGGTCAAGGAAATTTGATAATGTTCTTCTCATAGGCAAGATGCCACTACGATGGGGGGATCAGGGTCTCGATCGAGTCAGTGATGATACACTACCAAACATTCTTTGTGAGGCTTCAAAGTTCAGATTCAACCGTTGATCTCTTGGATTTGTTTTGAGCGGCCTCTTCTTCTAACTTGTATTTGTTTCTCTCTTTCCCTGGCACTTTGTCATAGGTTTTAACCAATGAGGGCATATAAACTTTGTGGTTCCATCCCCTCTCCCTCCCCCAAGCCTTGTCACATACTTCCACAAAGGTGTTGTATCTTTTTGTTTTTTTCCATCATCACTCTTAGCATCATTATCATCATCCTCTTCCCCTTCCTTCTCCTCTCCATGGTATGTGCCACTCCCCACCCCTTCCTCCTCATTATTGCCACCGGTATATCTATTTCCCAACACCACCATCATGATAAGAATTGGAACCAAAAACAAAAACCACATACCCATCATGCTTCTTGACTCAAGATTAGAATCACTTGCTTCCTACAATAGAATGATAGCAGAGAAATGGGAAAGAGGAGGAGAAGAGAACATTCAAGATTTAAAATTTTAACATAGTGAAATATTTTTTCAAAACAAACAAAAAATGCGATTTATAACCTACCTCTTTAGCTCTCCAGTGATGGTTGAATATCTCTATGGAAGCCTTCAATCTCCCTTCCAAGCTCCCACAAATTTGCTCTCAACCAACTAGCAAACCCACTCAAGAACACTAGCAAAGAGAAGTGAAATGCATGAAATGAGAAATTAAATGAGAGCAAATGAGTCAAAGAGTGTTTATATGCCCCCAAATGAACCCTAATCAAGTAAAAAAAACCCAAGTGGAACCATGCCTTGGTTTCAAAAGAAAAAAAAAAAAAACAAAATCGTGCACCCAAGCTCACCGAGGCACTGAGGAAGCTTTTTTAGGAGTGGTTTTTTGCTCTTGGGAGTGCTTAAGGAGTGATGAGGAAGCACTTCAGGAGAGATGCTTCCTCATCGCTCCCTAATTGCTCCCGAAAAAACTAGGGAGCGTTTTTTTTTAAGGGAAGTGTGCTTCCAAAAAAACGCTCCCAAGAGCAAGCGATCAAGAATCATGCTTTCGAGACCGATTCTTGATTGCTTCCTTTGGGAGCGCGAATTAGGAGCAAAGTGGGGGGGGGGTGCTTCCCCGCAACGTAGCTCAGTTGCACTTGGTACTCCTTAGCTCTCTCCATCTTCCACACACAAATAAAAATACTTAGCCGAGACAAAACTAAATCAAATATGAATGAGAAAGATAAGATTGCATGCAAGATTGAAAAGGAATGCTAGCGAGAAAAAAGATGGTTTAGAAGCAAAACGATTTCTTCACACAAAGTGCCCCCCATCTCTAAGGAACTGAGGTGCACTTGCTCCAATGGCTCTTCGTTTAACCTGCAAAACAAAATGAGATGGCTCCCCTAACTAGAAAAATCCACCGGGCAACATATAGTAGGGATTGGCAAGAGGTCAAATCCGTGTTTCAATCCAAAGTCAAGAGTGCAAGAGTCACAAGAAGTTTCAGCTCTTTGTATTTATGAAAAATGGCGAGGAGTCCTTTACAATGAAGAGTTCACTATCTTTTAAGGATGAAGAGTGAGAAAGATCCCTAGCTTATCTTTGTGGATGGTTGAAATTAAAAGATCATACATGATCAACGATTGAGGATTTATCTCACTTTTATCATTTTTTACTTGGATGAAAATTACCATCAAAAGAGGGGGGCAAATTACCTCTTTCAACCCATTTTTACAACATGGAAAATCATCATTTTGGCAAGTTCGATGCCTAGGGGACGGCGATATGATTAGGGGACCCCCCTTTGCATATTTTTCAAGTTATAATTTGATTTACATGCTTTTATTTTTTCTGTTTTGATCAACTTCGCCTCGAGGGGAGAGTGCACCCCACCACAAGGAAACACATAATTTGTCAAGTGAAATCAAGTTGTGGTGCTAGGAAAGTGACCATTGTGTGTTTAGGGAGATCATTAGGGGATTCCCCTTTACATATTTTCAAGTTATAATTTGATTTACATGCTTTTATTTTTTCTGTTTTGATCAATTTCGCCTTGAGGGGAGAGTGCACCCCACCATAAGGAAACACATAATATGTCTAGTGAAATCAAGTTGTGGTGCTAGGAAAGTGACCATTGTGTGTCTAGGGGTCAAAATAACATTACTCAAGTCATCTTTTTGCCATTCACTAATCTCAGCATCATACATCCAAGACCTTAGTTATTTTTATTTTTCCACAAGATAAAATAATTAATAGCTCAAATGATCAAATCTTCATCTTCCTTAGCTCGATATGAAATCTGATTGCATGGCTGGATTTGTAGGCCTCAAAAACCATAAGATCCACTACTCATATGCCCATAACCAATTTGATATGCTCTGCTTGTATCATCTCCAAATATTTTTAAATAATTAGGCTAATTATTTTCCAAAACTTAGGAAATAATTTTAATTTTAGTCTATTAATTCAATAATGCCTCAAATGGTATTTGGAGGGGTCCAATTGGCCTCCAATGGCTAATATATGATCAATGATGAAAAATAGTGAAGTCATTGTTGCTAACCTGCCCCTTTGAGCAGGTCAAACCCTAGTTTGACCATATTAAAAATTCAAATTTTGGTCAAAGTTTGATCATGTTAAAATGTCAAAATTTGGTCAAAGTTTGCCCAAGGATCAAGATGATGGAATAATCATATGTTATGCCTATAAGAGGTGTTAGTGCCTTAATCATGAGTAAAATTGATGAACAACTACATGCTAAGTCATGCTACACACCAGTAATCATTTCAAGTACAAGTGCAAGATAAATACTAAGTACAGTAGAGGACAAGAGTAACTAGCTTTATATACATGTTCCTGCCTAAACTAATCACACAATGTAATGCATAGATCAACCTCTCCCTTGGGTAAAGTGGAATGAGGGGCAACCATAGGCTTAGTCAAAATGTGAAATTGGCCATAGGATAAACTTGAGTCACCTTTGGAAAGAGGGGATAGCTTAGAAGGCACCCCTTTGACTCTAGCAAGCCTCCCCTTTATTCATTTCATCAATTTATCTTTGCATTGATTTTTCTTTTGATTCTTTTGATCTTTCTTTGGAGCACTTTTCATTTTGTAATCCTTTAGTTGGCTAATGGCTAATAGGTACTGGCCCTGGATATCTTTATGAATCGTGACTTCCATTCTATCAAGCAAAGTGGCAAAGCTATCATAGCAATGCTGAGTTTGTACACAACATCACAGGTTGTGTTTCTAGGAGAAACAATTTTGGGGTACTTTCCAAGTAGAAAAGATGGAAGTACTTTCCAAGTAGAAACCCCAAAATGTCTTCTCCTAGCTGCAGGTTCGAATCTCTCTCTAAGTGACGCGAACTTGTGAGTGAATGAGTGAATAATGAGGTGAACTTTCCCTCTATTTATACAAGTGTCAATTGGCTTTTTCCTCAACAAGGCCGACCTGTCTAACTTGACTGGGCTGACTTGACTTGGGGGAATATAAAAATGCATTTAATAATTAATTTCTTTACTTGATTTTCTCGCCAAGGTTTACGTTGATCTTTCTAGGGTTTACATGATTAATACAATAAGAATAACTTCTGAAGTTGCACAAATTCCAACACTCCCTCTCAACAAGAAAGGTATTATTCGGTCATCATCAGCATCACGATCATCCGGGTTTCATCTGTACATCTATACTGTGTCAATCATCTCTATACATACTGAAGGTTGTCAACATAGTCTTAGTCCTTCGAGAAGTGTCATCATGCATCAACTCCACCAGTCGTTCAGTGAGTCCAAGAGTAGTCTCTCCATCCTACCTGGATGTCGGAGAGAGAAACCTTACCATTTGCTACTTGTCTGTCTCATCTGTCGATGGAATCCTCCCATACCTGGCTGAGAACCTGGACGAGCAAAGGTGCATGACCATCTATTACCTGTTTGTCTCATCTGCCGATGGGATACTCCAATACCTGGCTAAGAGCCTGAACGAGTAGAGGTACTTGTGCAATCATCACACGACCATCTACTACCTGTCCGTCTCATCTGCCGATGGGATTACTCCCATACCTGGCTGAGAACTTGGACGAGTAGAGGCACCTGTGTGTAACATGACCATCTACTACCTTTCCGTCTCATCTTCCAATGGGATTTATCCCATACCTCGACGAGTAGAGGCACTTGGGTGAAACCCGACCATCTATTTCCTGTCTTTCTCATCGACCGATGGGATTTCTCCCATACCTGGCCGAGAACTTGGACGAGTAGAGGTACCTGGGTGAAAGTAGGGTAAACATCTCTATGTCATCTCTCCCTCTCAAGGAGGGACACGTTCTCTTCCACTCCAAGTATTCCACGAAAGTATTCAAACTTTATCTTGGGAAGAGGCTTGGTGAGAACATCTGCAGTCTAGTCATCAGTTTGAACATACTGTAATTCGACTGCACCTTTTTGTGCCATATGAGGAATGAAGTGATACCGAATCTCTATATGCTTTGACTTGTCATGGAAAACAGGATTCACTGACATCTGCACACAACAGTAGTTATCACAGTGAATCACGGTTGTCTTTGGAATCTGGCCAAACAATCTTGCAAGGAGTTTCCAAAGCCATATTGCTTCTCGGGCTGCTTACTGTTAAATTTCATACATTCATAGCATAAAACATAAATGCATTACCAAGATCACCAGAAGTAAGACACAACACACAACAACACAGAGTTTACCATTCTGTCTCCATCATCTCTATGCATGCTGAAGGTTGTCCACACAATCTCTGTGCATCATCATCACCAGTCCTTCGGTGAGTCCAGGAGAATCACTCGATCCTGGATCCAGGAGAATCACTCAATCCTGGATATTTGAGATATACAGCTATACCATCTCTGCTATACAATTTGCTACATGTCTGTCTCATCTGCCAATGGGGTCCTCCCATACCTGGCTGAGATCTCAGACGAGCAAAATGGCACGCCCATCTACTGACTGTCCTACGCTTCTGCCTATGAGATTTCTCACATATCTGGCTGAGTATCTAGACTGTAGAGACACCTGTGCAACCACACGGCCAACTGCCGACTGTCCTACTCATCTGTGTATGAGATTTCTCTCATATCTGGCTGAGTAACTGGACTGCAGAGGCACCAGTGTGAACCCGACCAACTGCTGACTGCCCTACTCATCTGCCTATGGGATTTCTCCCATATGTGGCTGAGTAATTGGACTGCAGAAGGTACCTGGGTGAGCCCGACCAACTGCTGACTGTCCTACTCATATGCCTATGAGATTTCTCCCATATCTGGCTGAGTAACTGGACTGCAGAGGCACCTGGGAAAAGCAGGGCAAGCATCTCATCTTTCCCTCTCAAGGAGGGAAACGTTATCTTCGACTCCAAGTCTTCCGCGAAAGTATTCGAACTTCACTCTGGGAAGTGCCTTGGTGAGAACATCTGCAGTCTGGTCGTCTGTCGACACGTACTGTAACTCGACCGCACCTTTCTGCACCATATCATGAATAAAGTGATATCGAATCTTGATATGCTTGGACCTGTCGTGAAATACAGGATTCACTGACATCTGCACACAGATCTGGTTATCACAGTGAATCACAGTCGACTCTAGAATCTGGCCGAACAATATTGCCAAAAGTTTACGAAGCCAAACTGCTTCTTGAGCTGCTGTGCTAGCAGCCATGTTCTTGGCCTCTGCAGTACTGAGTGCTACCGAGTTCTGCTTCTTGCTGCATCAGGAAATAACTGCAGAACCCAAACTGAAGCAACATCCAGAAGTACTCTTCTGATCTGCAACACATCCGATTCAATCTGAATCTGTAAACCCCTGCAATATTAGGTCACCATCTGAAGCATATTTCAATCCATATCCCATAGTGCCACGTAAGTATCTGAGCACATGTTTTGTAGCAATCCAATGAATCTGCCTCGGTTCGCACATGAATTGACTAAGGGCATTCACAACAAAACATATATCTGGTCTGGTGTTGGTTAGATACATTAATGACCCAATCAACTGGCGATAAATAAAGGGATCAAACAAATCAGACTCTGAAGTAGAATCTCGCAACTTCTTCCAATTTGCATCCATCAGAGTAGCCATGGACTTGCAGTCCAACATTCCGAATCTCTTCAATATATCAATGGTGGATTTTCCTTGTCCTAGGAAAATCTCTTTCTGCCTCTGCCATACTTCTAATCCCAAGAAGTAATGCGTAAATCCAAGATCTTTCATTTCAAACTCAGAGGCGAGATTCTTATGACACCATAAAATGAGTTTCTCATTTCCTGTGAGAAACAAGTCATCAACATATAATACCAAGATTAGTGGCTCATCATCTACAACCTTGTAGTAAAGGTTGGGGTTTGCATCACTCTTGGAAAATCCCAAGCTCACCAGGAATCCGTCTATCTGTCCATACCAAGCATGAGGTGCTTGCTTGAGTCCATACAATGCCTTTTTCAGTCTGCATACATGAGACTCCTTTCCTTGGACAATAAACCCATCTGGCTCTTCGATGTAAACTTCTTCCTCAATAACACCATTGAGAAAGGTTGTCTTCACATCCATCTGATGCAACTTCCATCCCATAGCTAAAGCAATCGCGGTAATGGATCTGATGGAAGTATATCGGGCCACAGGAGCAAAAGTCTCATCATAATTGACTCCCTCTTTCTGAGAGAATCCTTTGGCTACAAATATGGCCTCGTACTTCCCATATGCTCCATGCTAAGTCTGTTGTGCCCATCTAGGTATTTTCCGATCTACTGCAACATTTCCGGGGATAACAACTGGATCAATGGAATTGATAGGTTCATCCTTTTGTGCTCACTCCCTCTTGAACTAGAGGGGAAGATGATCTCATCTTCTTTGGTCCTATCATTTCATAATCGATCTCCATGTCTGATCCTCTGCCTTTCTTGACAGCTAATTCTTTTTCAAAGGTCACATTCCTACTGACTTCAATCTGTTTGGAACCTGGGATGTAGATTCTGTAAGTCTTTGAAGACTCACCGTATCCGACAAAGGTTTCCTTCTTGCCTGAAGGTTCTAACTTGGGCACATGTATAAAGACTGGACAGCCAAATATCTGAAGGTGGCCTACTTCTGGTTTCACTTCTGTGAAAGCTCCCTTCGATGTCATCCCTCTAGGCTGAGAGTCATATTCCAGGAAGCTTCTTGCTGAACATCAACGAGATTCATATGTCCATCGGAATAAGTCTTCTCTTGTAGGCCAAATCACATGGTCTTTTCCCTACAAGTCAAATCCCGACTGATGATCAGTGACATTTTATAATCAAATGAGAAAACAAATAGTTTACACAGGCATCTTAGCTAATACTTTATCACAACAATCATGAACATGTCAAACAAACACTTCTGGCAAGTATCTAGATGTCTATTATCTCCACCAGACCATGCCATCAAGAGTGTGCACTACCCTAAGCATGAAGGAGGGATATATCATCTAGACTTAAGTTCATGAAATGTTGTGTAGCTCATATGCATCATATAACAGAGTAAACTATATCAATTGCTCAATACATTAGATCTGCATATAAAAAATATATAAGAGAAAAAATAGATATGTAAGCATGAAAACAAAATATTTATCTCTTATTGTTTTGGTGTGTGGGCCCCCACTACCTTCTTTTGGGAACCATAAGAGATCTATGTTCTTGCATTCTGGATCTTCTAGAAGAGGAACTCCGAACGATCATCATCCCTTTGCTTCTTGCGATGATGATCCTCTTCTACATCAGCAGTTGAGGCTTCATGATTCCTTTTACTTGAACTTCGGCAGCTATTTGCGTAGTGTCCATATTTTCTGCACCTATAGCATTGAACTTGAGATATGTCCTTCTTCTCCTTTTGATCTAGGCGAGGACTTGGTCTCCGATCTTGGTGCTTGTGTTTATGGAACTTCCTACCTTTTCCCTTACCCTTCATGGCATGAGAAACAAAAGCTTGGTTCTCCTCAGGTTGAGTGCCATGGCCATGGAGTCTTTGACGTGCTGCAATCCTTGTCTCTTCTTGAGTGCAATCTGCCCAAAGCTTATCAAACTTTGGTAGTTTAGATCTACCACTTATGCTTTGGATAAAGGACTCCCATGATGGTGGAAGACTATTTAAGGTGTGAAGGACAAGCTCCTTATCGCCAATAGGATCTCCACTGGTGTTGAGCTTGTCTCCGAGTTCTGCGATCCTCATAAAGTATGAGGCAATGAATTCCGACTTCACTATCTTCATATTTGAGAGTTGGTTTCTCAAAGTCATGGATACATTTAGACTAGTGTGTTCAAACAACTTCATAATGGTCTTAAACATCTTCCTAGCATTCTTCTTACCTGAGATCTGAGGAACCAAATGATCTCTCACGGAAACCACAAGAATCCTTCTTGCTTTAGCATCATTCTTCCTCCATCGAGATTTATCTTATTCGGCTTTTGGTTCGGGGACCTTCTCATTTACATTTAGTAGAAGATTATTTTCTCTAGGAGTAGGAGAACCCTAGATTTCCAAGAGATAAAATTGGAGGCTCCTTCCAACCGGTCTTCAACCTTCATCCCAATCATCTTGATTTGTGGATCTGGATCAGAAACCCTAGCAGGAGCTAGGTCAAAAATAAAAGTTCTCGGAATTGAATTTTGTCTTCACCAATGGATTAGTCTAGCCAAAAACGAAATTCCTCTGGCTCTTTTTCTTCAAAATAATGGGTGAAGACTTTGCAAGATGAAATCCTAATTCCGGCAGGGTTCCAACAATGCTTCGACAATGGCTTCTTCTAGAATGGCTCTGATACCATGTTAAATTTCATACATTCATAGCATATAATATAAATGCATTACCAAGATCACTAGAAGCAGGACACAACACAAAACAACAACACAGAGTTTACCCTGGGAAACCCAAATGGGAGAAAACCCAGCAACCTTTGCAGAGAGATGATAATTCTGAGATCAGAGTACAAATGAGAGAATAGAAAGTGTGGAAATGTTTTCCACAAATAGAAACCCTAGAAATCAGCCTCCTTTTGGTGATGCGAAATTCTCCTCTCCCAAGTGATGCGCCAATCTCAAGTGTGAGAATGAACAAATAAGGAGCACTAACCTCATATTTATACAAGTGCTGAAACCAGAAAATCCCTTATGGGGTCGACTTCACTTGGGGGCAATAAAATAATTTAAATTTAATATTTTCTTAATGTTTAATTGCACCCCAAGGTTTACATTGACTCTTTCATGTGGTTACATAAATAATTACATTCAGTTCTTCTCCCTTAGGAGGTACAAGCAAGTACAATGGTGGTACAAAGAAATATAATAAATAATAGCTTCAGAAGCTGTACAAAATCCAACACTTACTAGCAACCATATACTTGGCCTCTGCAGTATTGAGTGCTACTGAGTTCCGCTTCTTGCTGCACCAGGAAATCACTGCAGAACCCAAACTAAAGCAACATCCGGAAGTACTCTTCCTATCTACAACACATCCAACCCAATCCGAGTCTGTAAACCCCTGCAATCTCAAGTCACAGTCTGAAGCATATCTCAGGCCATATCCCACAGTGCCACACAAGTATCTGAGCACATGTTTTGCAACAATCCAATGAATCTGGCTCGGTTCATACATGAACTGACTGAGAGCATTGACAACAAAACATATATTTGGTCTGGTGTTCGTCAGATACATCAAGGACCCAATTAGCTGGCGATACATAGTGGGATCAATCAAATTTGAATCTAAAGCAGAATCCCTCAGCTTCTTCAAATTTGCATCCTTTAGAGTGGCCATGGACTTGCATACCAACATCTCGAATCTCTTCAGAATATCTATGGTGTATTTTCCTTAACTTAGGAAAATCTCCTTCTGCCTCTGCCATACTTCTAATCCCAAGAGGTAATGCATCAATCCAAGATCCTTTATTTCGAACTGAGAGGCAACTTTCTTCTTACACCATATGATAAGTTTCCCATTTCTAGTGAGAAATAGGTCATCAACATAAAGGACCAAAATCAATGGCTCATCATCCACAACCTTGTAATAAAGGTTGGGGTCTGCATCACTCTTGGTGAATCCCAAACTTACCAAGAATCCGTCTATCCATCCATACCAAGCATGGGGCACTTGCTTGAGTCCATACAAGGCCTTTTTGAATCTGCATACGTGAGACTCCTTTCCATGGACAATAAACCCTTCTGGTTGTTCAATATATACTTCTTCCTCAATAACACCCTTGAGAAAGGTTGTCTTGACATCCATTTGATGCAACTTCCATCCCATAGCTGAAGCGCTAGCAATGATCGATCTGATGGAAGTATATCGAGCCACAGGAGCAAATGTCTTATCATAATCGACTCCCTCTTTCTGAGAGAACCCTCTGGCAACAAATCTAGCCTTGTGTTTTTCAACACTCCCATCTGCTCCATGCTTGATTTTGTATAGCCACTTGGAAGTCACTACTGACTTTCCCTCAGGTCTCGACACAACCTCCCACACATCATTCTTCATGATGGATTGGTACTCTTCCACCATGGCATCCTTCCAAACTTGGTGTTTGGATGCTTCATAAGTGGTAGGTTCTGAGTCAATGATGTGACTCATCAATGCTACATAATTGGAAAAACTTTGAGGTCTTTTACTTTCTCGGAAAGTACCATGTGGATCTTCATGCCCCTCTGCATCCTGCAAAGTCTGTTGTGTCCATCTAGGCCTCTTCCGGCCTACTGCAATATCTCTGGGAACATCAACTGGCTCAACTAGATCAATGAAATCGATGGGTTCATCCTCCTCTGCTAACTCCCTCTGAGCTGGAGGGGGAGATGATCTCATCTCCTTTGGTTCTAGCATTTCCTCATCATCCATCTCCATGTCTGATCCTCTGCCTTTCCTGACAACCATATCTTCTTCAAAGGACACTTCCCTGCTGACTTCAATCTGTCTTGGTCCTGGGATGTAGATTCTGTATGCCTTTGAACTCTCATTGTATCCCACGAAGGTTCCCTTCTTGCCCGAAGGTTCTAACTTCATCCTTTTCTCCTTGGGCACATGTATGTAGACTGGACAGCCAAAGATGCAGAGGTGGCCCACTTCTGGTTTCACTCCTGTGAAAGCTTCTTCTGGAGTCATGTTCTTCACTATCTTATGTGGGCATCTGTTTTGTACATATACGCTTGTTCTGGATGCTTCTACCCATAAGTACATCAGTAGGCTCTGGTCATGTCTCATGGCTTTGACTGCCTCCACAATTGATCTGTTCTTTCTTTCTGCAACCCCATTTTGTTGAGGGTTGTAGGGAACTAAGAGCCCCCTCTTAATTCCCGCTTCCTTACATAAATTATTAAATTCTGTAGAGGTGTATTCTCCACCATTATCTGATCTCAGATTCTTGATCCTCTTTCCTGACAAGTTCTCGACGTGTGCTTTGAATTCTTTGAATTTACTGAGTACTTCCTCGGATTCCTTGGTCTTGAGAAAGTATATCCAAGTCTTCCGTGAGTAGTCGTCAATGAATGTTATATAATAATGATATCCGCCCAATGATGCAACCGTCATATGTCCGCATAAGTTAGAGTGTACTAGATCCAAAATTCCTTTAGATCTGTTCTCACTATCTGGGAAAGATCTCTTGGCATTCTTGCCAAGTTCACATCCTCTACATGTTCCATCATGGTCTACCTGAAGAACTTGTAAACCTGTCACTATATTCTTCGATGTTGGGAGAGCTCTATAATTTAGATGAGCTAGTCTTCTGTGCCATAGCTCACCCATACTTGTAGTCATGGACTAGGGCTTGAGGTGGTGGGATGTTCAACTGGTACAATCTCTCCTCTCTCACACCAATTACCTTGGCTGGATCCATGCTTGAGTTCTTGCGCCAAGCAAGCACTTTCCCATTTGAAAGTGCAACTTTATATCCCTTGTCCTCCAAGTCTGAGATGGAGACAAGGTTTCTTTTCATACTGGGTACATAGAGCACATCACTCAAGTGTAGTGTATCACTAGATTCTAGCTGAAGGGAGGTGGCCCCAGATCCCTTCACAGTGTAGTTAGCATCATCTCCAAGTACAACACGGAGATGAGAATCTTTCTCAACTAATTCTGAAAGAATTTCTTTATAACCTGTCATATGTCTAGAAGCACCACTATCTATGAGCCAAGTATCACTAGTGGTGGGAACATTACCTGATAATGCTGATATAAAGAAAAATTCTGAACAATCTTCATTCCTTTGCTTCTTGTGAAGGTGGTCTTCTTCGGCTTCTGGATCTGGGACCTTCTCATTAACAAACTGCAAGAGATTATTTTCTTCTCGTAAGAGAAGAACCCTAGGCTTCCAAGAGATGAAGTTGGAAGTCCCTTCTAGATGATCTTCAATCTTCATTCCAATAATCCTGATTGTAGATTTGAAGCAGAAACCTTAGCAAGAGCTAGGTCAAAAATGAAAGTTGGATTCTTGGAAAACTGACTCCACAGGGAGATGCGCCCTAGCAAGGCGAGTTGAGAAAAGGTAAGGCCGAGCCAAAACTATGGATCAATGTTGTTGGGAGCGGGAGCGGGAGCGAAAAGCGAAATTTTCAAAAGCTTCCGTTTCGGGAGCATTTTTTATATAATATATATTTTAATATATTTTGATGCATATAAATTAAAAAAAACATGTATTATGCCAAATTAGCTATAGAAAACATGAAAACATAGAATCTAAATATTCATATAACCTTTTAGTACACATTGATAAAACATTAATCATCTAGTCTTCTAGATTCTAGGAGCTATAACTTATAACATTGTCATTATATGTTCAAATTTCAAAATATAATATTTGCCATCAAACTAGGCCATAATGTTTACAAAATAGGCCAACCACCAAAATAAACATGAAAATGAATTACAAACTACAAAGTACTATGAATCTACTAAGCTTTCCACTTGCCATGAGTAACTTCCAATTTCTTTTCTCGTGTTCTAGGTGGAATAGGTGCTGGTGGAAGTGATCGTGGAACATGAGAAGAAGATGAATGGCCCCCATGGGCTGAACTTGGACATCGTGAAGCTAAAAGCAAAACTCCTGCATCTAGAAAGCTGCTTCTGCTTGGGGGTGGCATATTTGTATGGGTAGTCTGAATTGGATCATCATGATCACCCAATAGTTCAGCCTCCAAGCACTCTAATGCTATGGCTCCATCCTTCACATTAGCCTCCTTTGGATTGTTGTCCCAAGTCAAAAATGTTCTATCATTCTTGGCCGCCTCACAATAATGGGACAACAACCTCAAGTTGTAGTGCACATAAACCAAGCTTTCTGCACGATCTACATTCAGACTGTTTCTCTTTACACAGTGGATGAAGTTGTAGGTGCTCCAACACCTCTCTGCAGAAGAGCTATTAACATGATAGCTCCCTCACCGCCAATTTATGCAAATATGTGGCTCCAGAGCCATGCATGTTCCACCAAAGGATAGGATTCAATCTGTCTCGATCTTTGGTTGCAAACAGGGAACCAAAGTGTCCATGCTTACTTATGTATTCGCTCAATTCAGTCCGTACTTGAGCACACTCTTCCTCATCAGGGACCAACTTCTCTAATGCTTGCATATACCCAGCAGCAACCTCTAGATCTGTATGGGGTTTTTTCCTAACTCCACCCCCAGGTGCAAATTGGGCCAAGCAAATTGGAGAATAGTATTTTGGGGTGAGGACGTATGCAAGGGCACGGAGTGGAACATTTAGATTATCCCACCGTTTGACCACATGTTTATGAATATGGTCATACAACACTGCATCTCTTTGCTCAACAGTGTCTTTGATTTGACCAAGCATGCTATCCATTTGCTCATATACCTCCCCAATCGCCGGCTGATCTATATCTGCAAAACGAATCATGTTATAAACTGGCTTGGTGAACTGCAAAACATACCTAACCTGTGACCAAAAATGACCTTCAAGAACGTTGTCCTCCACCTCCTGAAAGTCACTTTTATCTGATGCACTTGCAGCTCTGTCTTTCAATTCCTGCCATGGATCACTTGAGACCATACTAGCCAATGCCTCTCTTACCTTCAAAAGCCTCTTGAAGGTGAGGTAGTAGCTAGCAAATATAGTCTTTGCAATCTTCAATAGCTCCAACTTAGAGTGATTGCGAAAAATGTGGTGGGCCATGATATGATTGGTAATAAATTTGATCAATTTCTTACCTCTCTTGTACAAGGCACCAATCCATCGGTAATTAATGTCCTTCATCTTAACAATATCATGCATCAAAAGGTTCAATGTGTGAACCAAACACCGTGACCAAAATAAATTGGGATACTTATCCTCAATGATTGCTCCTGCTGCCTTACAATTAGAAGCATTATCGGTGATGACTTGAATGACATTGTATGGCCCAATCTCCTGAATGGTTTTAAGTAAAGGTTGTGCAATATTAATAGCGGTCTTGTAGCGATCTGAGTAGTCATGGGCTGAAAGGAGACTGCACCTCTAGCAGAAACGCCAAGAATATTTATCAATGGCTTGCCTTTAACATTTGTCCACCCATCAGATACAATGGATACCCCATAGTTGGACCAATCATTTGTGAACTTTCCAAGAGCATTATTGATTTTGGCTCTTTCCCTGTCAAGTCCCACGGTTCTAACTTTGTCATACCCAGGGCTTCTGTATCCTTGAGGGCCACCATTGATGGCTTGTACCATTTCATGCCAATAGGGTGAGCGAAGAACATTGAATGGCACACCACATGCATAGAGAAACCTATAAACTTTTGAATCCACATCATCTCTACAACCTTGGTCAAGGAAATTGGATAATGTTCTTCGTATAGGCGAGACTCCATGCCCATGGGGAGATGAGGCTCCCGATTGAGCCGATGATGATCCAACAGCAGCTTCACTACCAAACATTCTCTGTGGGGATTTAGAATCAACCCTCGATCTCTTGGAGTTGTTTTGAGCGGCCTCTTCTTCCATCCTGTATTTGGTTCTCTCTTTAGTTCCCACTTTGTCACAAGTTTTGACTCCATGAGACTTACCTACATCGCATGGCATAACCCCACACAAATGCTTTCTCACTCGGGTATATGAACCTGTGTACGTTTTCCCACAATGGGGGCATGCAAACTTTGTGGTTCCACCCCCTCTCCCTCCCCCTTGCCTTGTCACATACTTCCACAAAGGTGTTGTGTCTTTTTGTTTTTGCCCCACATCACCCTCATCCTCATCATCATCACCCTCTTCCCCTTCCTCCTCTTCTCCTTGGTATGCATCACTCTCTACCTCTTCTCCCTCATCACTACCACCAACACATCTACTTCCCAACACCATCATAATGAGAAGAAGTGGAATGTAAAACCAAAACCACATACCCATCATGTTTCTTGATTCAAGATGAGAGTCACTTGTTCCCTGCAATAGAATGATGGAGAAGAAGAAATTGGAAAGAGTAGGAGAAGAGAACATTGCAAGTTTTCCATTTTTTAACATAGTGAAAAAAAATTGCAAAAACAAACAAAGATGAGTTTTTAGAGCCTACCTTTTAGCTCGTCAATGGTGGTTGAATGTCTCTATGGAAGCTTCAATCTCCCTTGCAAGCTCTCCCCTTCAATCTCCCACTCAATGCTCAAAGCTCTCAAACAACTAGCAAACTCACTCCAAGCTCAAACTCTTCTCAATCAAGCAAATGAGTAATGGAATGAGTCCAAATGGACTCATTCACCCTTTATTGGCCCAAAGTGGCCTAGCCCACCAAATAAAAATCCCCCCAAAAATATAAAAATCGAAAATTTTTGTGATAAATCCACCAAGCCCACGGAATCGACCTAGGGTTTGATTTCGGGATCGTTTTTAAGCCCAGGTTCAATGCGGGTTCGATGAGCAATCGACCCGGAATCGACCGATTCCGGGTCGATTCCTCATCGAACCCGCAAAATCTATGGATCGTTTTTTTCAGGCTCAATTCGCGAATTACCAAATCGATTCCGGACGGAATCGATGAGGAATCACGCTTCCGGAATCGATTCCTGATCGATTCCGTTCGGAGCGCGATTCTTGATCGATTCCGTTCGGAGCACGATTTGGGATCGATTCGGTGGGTGGGAGGTCGATTCCCAGCAGCATAGTTATGGATGGAGTAGGTCAAAAACCGAAACCCTAATTTCTGCTAGAGTTGTAGAATTAGGTCAAAAAATGAAAATTCTCAGAATTGGATTCTTCCTTCACCAAAAGATGTGCCCTTTTTAGAGCGAAATTGCCAAGCACGTTTTCGGCCAAAATGTTGAGTGAAGGCCTTGAAAGAAGAAACCTTAGTTTCGGCAATGGCTCCTTCTAGTACCGCTTTGATACCATGCTAGCGTTTCATACAATTATAACATAATAATTTAATTGCATAATCTCAATAGGATCACAAGAAGAAAGACAACATAAAAACAAAGAACACGAGAATTTATCCAGGGAAACTTAATCGGGAGAAAACCCAGCAACCTTCATATAGAGATGAATAATTTCGAGAACAAAGTACAATGATGAGAGAGAAAAGATGGAAGTACTTTCCAAGTAGAAACCCCAACATGTCTTCTCCTAGCTGCAGGTGCGAATCTCTCTCCAAGTGATGTGAACTTGTGTTGAGTGAATGAGTGAATAATGAGGTGAACTTTCCCTCTATTTATACAAGTTCCAAACTGGATTTTTCCTCAACAGGGCTGACTTGTCTAACTTGACTGGGTCGACCTGACTTGGGTGAATATAAAAATGCATTTAATGATTAATTTCTTTACTTGATTTTCTCCCCAAGGTTTACAATGTTCTTTCTAGGGTTTACATGATTAATTACATCAAGTTCAATTCCTTTAGGAGGTACAATCAATTATAATAAAATACAATAAGAATAACTTCTGAAGTTGCACAAATTCCAATAGGTAGTGAACGTGAAAATTTCCAAGGCGTAGAGCATATCCCTGTAACTGCGATAAGAAGAAACAGAGGATTGAGCTAAGAAAAGGGGTATGAGGGTGCTAAATAAGAGATCGCAACTTCCAAATTTACAAGGAACAACCGCCTCATTTTATTCGAATGTAAAGGATAGAGCATCCAGATCATACGCATCACCATGATAATTTAAAGGGCCAAGACAATGGTCAAAACTCTTGCATCATGGCATTCAAAGAAAAATTTAATTGCATGGGCTCTCTAAACTAAAGATGTGTTCATCACCAAAAAAAGGGCATGCTCGTTTTTAACAATAGATAATATCATAATTCCTAAATTTTGCGTGAGTTAAATGTTGACTTAAGTGAAGGGAAAATAAGTGTATAGGAGGGCATTCTTTTATAAAAGGTGGTGCAGGGAATTACACATGCTAACAGAAGTTCTCACGTACAACTAGCAATCACACAACAACTACTTTTACAACAGTTAAGGGGTCAAAAAACAACAATTAAGTATCGATCACATGGGGTACGCCCTTGTCTATTCTTATATGTGAGTTTGCATGGCAGCTAAAATTTATCGTGAGCTACTAACAAATGCAAGATAGAATGCGTTGTAAGTTATCTTAACATGCACATTAAAGCGACCAAACAAAGAGAAAGGGTGCCTCATCAGAGCTATAATATTGGCATATTTGGACCTGATCTATTATTCTACATAAGTTAACTAAACAGTTAAAGGTCATGACTTGAGTGACTGGTTCTCTTCTCGAAGTATTATGATTTGTGAAGAACAGATTAACAACTATGTTTAGTAGTTACAAGATGCATGCCAAAGTTAAGAGGGCATTAGCTCAGGTTAGTGGAGCATGCATATTGAAGTTCAACACAAGTCATAAGGGTCGTATTTTTGCGGCAGCAACATGCATATTTTTTATCCCTCCTCTCTCATACTAGCTACCTTTCCTTTGTGCAAGGAAAATCATAGTATCAGTTATTGTGCTTGTTGATGTGATGCAATCAGTCCTTTGGTGGCCATTAATAAAGAGGTGTCATGCTTATTTTCGAGCTTTCATTCTTGTTGGTATTATGTTCTCTCTTTATGCATTAGATTTGTAGTTCAATGACCATTTATCATGATGAATTATCTATCTTTTAATTGATTACCTTTTCTATTTTTTCCATTTTTCTCATGCTAACGTTGTAGGGTCCTTCCAAGCAAATTTAAACTATCTTTTCCTAACGTCTCATCGGGTCTTTAGACGCTGTCCGAGATGAAATTGTTGCTGTTTTTTGTGTGTTTTTGTAGAGAATGTTATCAAAAATCAGCAGCCTGGTATTTAGGGACTTACCCCCCCTGAGGTTGGCACGCACCAACCCGAATGGAGAGGAGGTTTGCCCATTGTTTCCGCCTCTTACGCACCTGGGGTTAACGCAACAGAAATCTTCAAGCTGCTAGGTGCGTCCTTGGGGGCAAGTCTGAGTCAAGTACTGTCACTTGATCTTGACTCCTCCATTTAGGTTTAACTCCTAACGAAGCCAAGGGGGTTGGACCCTATTAATTTTACTAAGGATTTAGGTACTTAGTTCTTCTGGATGAAAGATGTTATTTAGGAGTTTTTGGAATTAAAATATTTGATCAAGACTTATTGCAAGATAAAAATAACTATACAACACATATGAATATAAATATCACGACAGGATATAATTAAAAGCAAATAACCAATATCATAGACCACTGTCGTGGAGTCAAATTAAATGCTGCTGTAAAAGTAAACGTTTTGTAATTGTGTTCTTGGTCAATTTTAGGAATTATTGAGGATGAGTTGATTAATGGGAAAATGGGAGCTCCCGATATACCGTGAGGTACAAGGAGTAATGCCCGGAAATTGGGCAAAGGTGGCTCCTCACAAAGACGTGTGGGCTGGAGCGGAGTCTCGAGAGCGTGTTCAACACTACACCAACAAGGATGTAGTCTAATGGTGCCTTGAGGTCGCTCTCCAGTGGTTCCCGCTTCTTTTGAGAAATTTCCCCACACATTACTCAATGTTTGAGTGCCGGATTTTCACTATCTTGAGGGTTCTTAATTTTATTAATGTGAATTATTATTAAGTGTTTGAGAATTAATGAGTTGTTGCACTCTTTTCTGGTTTCCCTAGGACTTGTGTCTGCAAGGGGAAAGAGGATACTTCGAGAAACAACAGAATATTCGTTCAAATTTTGAGTGATTGCAGTATATGAAATTAAATAACAATAACTTGAATGAACAAAATAAACCTGCCGAACCTATGTGTCACTTTCTAATCAACCTCCACTAATCGACAATGCCTTTGGGTGGAGGTGAGAGCATACTTCGTGGCAATGAGATTGGCTTTATTTAATGCAAAGAACACAAAAATTAACTACTAAATCAAAGTATACACCCTGCACAAAAAGTTAGAAAAAATCACGCCACAAAAAAAAGAACATGCGAATCCCCAGGGGGATGGGATGCGAGCGCTCTTTAGCCCACTTGCTCTCGTTTAATGATTTTTACAATGCTTGCTGGAAGAAGTGCCTCTTTGTCCTTTTAAATTAGGATCTAAGGGCTTACAATTTTATCGGATGAAGTGTTGGTGAAATAGGGTCCTCGGGAAGTGTTTTTGACACTTTCTGGCAAAAATTGGCTAGAGTTTTCTTCTCTTTTTTGTTGGACCTGCTAAAAACCAGCAAGCTAAAATTACAAGATTAGTGGTTAGAACATATAAAAATATATGAAAATTACAAAATCTATACTTGGAAAAAAAAATGGAAATTATTTAGCGTTTTCAAGCATATAAATGCTAGATCTAGATTTATGAATTTAGCTTTGAAAATATGACGTATCTAGATCTATTTGAGATGCAAGAGATAAAATATTTCAGCCTTTAGATTTATTCTACTTGCTCTAAAATGGACGGAAAGTGAAAGAAAAACGTGTTTATTTGAAAGAGATAGAAGGAGCTAAAACCAAGCCTTTGGCTTGCAAGATTTGGAGAACCAATGGTGTCTGCAAAACAAAAAAAATGTCAGTAGAGATGATGTGACCAGCTGCTAAGTTTGGAAGAAGAGTCAAACTAGATCCACTTCCTACGCTTAGCACTCTATCCTGCACAGTCTCAAGAGCACTTACACATAAATGTGATTAAATCTAGTATATTAATCAAAAGAGACAAGAAGTGCATTAGTATAACTGATTACATGTGCTACTTCTAAATCTCTAAGTAATTAAAAACAAATAAGCAAATCAAAGTCAATGAATGCTTACTCTACAGTCTCGAAGGCCTTTCTAAGCTAGATCAAATCACAATTTCTAATATAAGAGCACAAAGAAACTACACTCGATATACCTCAACCAGAAAGCGTGCACAAGAATGGGCCAACACCAGACAATCATGTAGACCACCAAAGCCTTTTGAAATATATTACTCAGTAAACCACAAGTATTACAAGAGCAGAGGTTCCACCTTCAGATCCTTGCTAATGGACCTTAGCTCCTCAATTTATAGCACAAGGCAAGCAGCTAGGGCACAAAACCCTAAGGACCTTGATTGTAGAGCAAGGCAAGCTCATAACCAATGGAGATGCACCACTTCAAGAGAGGTGGGCGCACTCCTCATTGGAGAAAATCATTCGAAAGAGGAAGATGTCGAGTTGAAGGAGCTGCTCACGCGAGGAAGAGAGCGAGCATGTGATGTTTTCATGCTTACGTTGGAGCTTTTCCTCAAGAGTTCTGATTGGTGCTCTAATTAGAAGCCTCTCCAAATATGTTGTGCCACCTCAAGAGAGGTAGCCGCCCCCACTTTGGCCTTATCCATCAACAAAAATGAAGATGCCGTGTGACGAGGTCCGGTCCACGTGAAGGGAGGGCGAATTCGATGTTTAAAATATTCCACGTCTTGTTGGATGGTGGGGTTGGTTGGAGCTTCAATTAGAAGCTTGTCCACATGGATGTGCCACCTCACAAAAGGTAGGCGCCCACCAATTTAACTTAGCGTCAATCCAAATCCGTACGCAGTCGAGTAGGAAAAGGCTGGCCCACGTGAAGGTTCTTTACGTAGCATGTAAATAAAAAATTTGCCCTACCTTCAAAATCGAATTTAAGCATAAGCTGTCTTTTAACTTAGTCGCCCACCTTATGAGATCATATGCCAACTCATTTGGCATGTGATAAATTCTTTTTTTTTGAATATTTTAATTTTTTATAATGGTGCAATATGTAGCACCATTAGCATTAAAATGCTAATTTGTAGCTCTGATAAGCAAAATTGCTCCACGGGACGTTTTGGTCGCTCGAAACATAGGAAGACCGTGTACCAGGGTAAAGAGGATGCTCTGAGCGTGAAAATGAGCATCCCTGCGCCAAATTCCGACTCTGGATCACACTTTTATCACCACTTGAATTTTTTCATTTAAACCATTAAAAATGGCTTAAAAATGCGAAAAAAATATTTTTCTCGGAATTGACTGAAACTCTTGGGGGACCTAGTACATGACCAACCGACACGATTTTAGCGTCTAGCATGTTTATATATGTTACAAAATAGACTCTAATAACCCCTTAAGGCCTAACCACCACTTTGGGCATTCCAACTTTGGAGGTGTAGGAGAAAAACTCATCGATTATACTCGGCTAAAGGCAAAGCATAATCGACAAGGAAAAAAAACTCCTTGGAATACCTTCTTTGGTCGTCAAGTCCTAGAGAACCGAGTCACTCAAAGACCACCATGTTAGCACACTTTATTACAAACCCCGTGGGACATGGTCATGCATTACAAAAATTAAAAAAAACAGCCCTGAAAAGGCCAAACTTGGAACCAAGGTTGCAAAAATCGTCGAAAAATCTTGAAAAAGTCGCGAGGTTTACCCCCTGCCGAAAAATCGGCTCATAAAAATCGCGATTTTTTAAAACATCGGCGAGTCGCGACTTTTTCCAAAAGTAAGCGAGTTTTTCGCAAAAATCGTGGGTCGATGGAAAAAAGCGCCCAGGCTGTCAAGTCCGCAGTTTTAAGAGTCAAAAGTCATTTTTTTTTGGTCATTTGTTTCATTTGGCTGTTAGAGAAAGAGTGTGAAGGGAAAGAGGGCACCATCAAACACTTTGGAGGCATCCAAGACTCCAAACAACATCTAAGATCACTGTTGTGAACTTTTGTGGAGAAAGGGTTCAACTTCAAGAGTCAAAACTTTGCCAATCAACCAATTCGTCTCACAGGTATGTACTGATTCATTTTCTTGTATTTTTTTTATGATTTTTTTTGCATGTTTGTTTGCCTATATTCTTTTATTTTTTTTTGCCATTTTGCCAATGATTTCCATGTCCATAAATATCAAAAAGAGTCAAAATGTAAGGGAGTTTTAGAATGGAATAGCATGCTTTCTTTCTTAGATCTTTAGCCACCCTCTTGTTATCATTTTTCATGGCCAAAAATATAAATTTAGAGGTCTGATTTTTTAAGCCAAATTGTTGCAATTTTTTTAAATGGGGTTTAATTTATTGTTTTGTATTTTTGTGCCTCAGGTTTGCATTTTCAGGCTGCCATTCCATTTTCCAAGATGCCAAAGCCATTGGACCTGTTTTGGCAGTATGGTGAGTCCGATGATGGAACAAACAGGAAAAATTTGAGTTGCAAATTGTGTGGGCATCACATGTCAGGAGGGGTTAATAGGTTGAAATACCATCTTAGCTAAACTCCTTGGGCATGATGTTGGCCTTTGTACTGCAGTGACCCCAGAGATCATGAGATCTGCCCATGACGCAATCCATGAAAAGAATAAAAAGAAAGATGAGATTGCCGCAAGCAGAGTTGAGATTGCAGCTTTTGGCCTAGCAAGAAGTGTGGGGGCATTAGGATCTGCCATTGTCGGTGAGGGTAGTGTGAGGGGTTCCACAGCCACAGGGGGGCCTCATACTATTTTGGTCCACGAACAGGAGGTGGATGGCAACCTTCTATCAAGGCATTGATAAAGAAAAATGACAAGGTAGAAGTGGACAGGGTGATGGGGAGGTGTCTTTATTGGAGTCACATACCTCCCGACATTGTAAAAACAATCCATTTTGGCAACCATTGTGTGATGCCATTGCAGCATTTGGCTCAAGGTATAAAAGTGCCACCTTTGAGGAGTTGCGGGGTCCAATCCTTCAAGCATAAAAGAAGGACATCAGTGCTAGGTTGGAGGAGTTCAGGCAGTCATGGGGAGAGCACTGGATGCACAATCATGTCAGATGGTTGGTCAGATGGTAAGGGTAGATCCCTTATCAACTTTTTGGTACATTGTCCTAGAGGTACCTTGTTTGTGAAATCAGTCGAGCCATCGACATATGTAAAAGATGTAGTGCTCTTATGTGAGTTGTTAGATGGGTTCCTACAGGATATTGGGGTGCACAATGTTGTGCAAGTTATTACAAATAATGTAGCTAATTACGTGGCTGCTGGCTGGATGCTTATGGAGAGGCACCCCTCTTTGTTTTGGACTCTATGCGCTGCTCATTGTATTGATTTGATGCTAGAGGATATGGGGAAAATTCCCTTTATCAAGGTGGTGATTGATCAAGCTAAGAGCATCCTCAAGTTCATTTACAACCATACTTTTGTTCTCAGCCTCATGAGGAGGCACACCAAAAACAGGGAGTTGAAGCGTCCCGCAATCACGCACTTTGCCACCACCTTCATTACTCTTCAGTCCTTGCTTCAATGTCAGTTTGAGTTGAAACAAATGTTTGTTTGTGATGAGTGGCATGATTGTGCTTACACCAGGAGAGAGGATGGGAGAACCATTTCCAAGTTGGTGTACACTGATTCCTTCTGGGAAGGAGTGGGGGAAGTGTGCTCGGTGAGTGAACCTTTGGTAAGGGTTCTGAGACTTGTTGATGGTGATAAGCCCGCAATGGGTATTTGTATGAGGCCATGGATAGGGCCAAAGAGACCATCCAGAATTATTATGTGGGAAAGGGTACCCCAGGGCACAATAGGCACATGTTGTTATGGGAGTTGATTGATAGTCGATGGACCGGGATGCTTCATAGACCCATTCATGCAGCAACACTCTTTATCAACCCTGCATAGACCCATTCATGCAGCAACACTCTTTCTCAACCTTGCATTTTCCTACAAATGCAAATTTGATTTTGATGGCGAGGTGTTGGAGGGGCTCCTCATTTGTATTCAGAGGATGGTACTTGATTATGAGACTCTCAATGCAATCAATCGCGAGATAGAGGTGTAGCAGGATGGTACTGGAGTATTTAGTTTTGTTGATGCTATTCGTGACAGGACCAATTTCATGCCAGATAAGTTATTAAAGTGTTTAACTTTTATTTGCAAGTTGAAATTTGAAATTTTGAATTATGATTTATTTATTTCCTATTTCAGTTTTCCAATGCAATGAAATGTAATTTAGTTCTCTTTCTTTCTTATTTGTTGTAGCTACTTGGTGGCGAACCTATGGTGTAAGGACACCAAATTTACGGAAATTTGCCATCAAGATTCTTAGCCAAACATGTACCGCTTCAGGATGTGAGCAGAATTGGAGTGTGTTTGAAAAAGTACACGCAAAGAGATGCAGAAGGTTAAAATTTAAATTTTCAACAAATCAATTTCATTTAATGTAATTTGTGAATCTATCATCCTCACATATTATAATTATATTTCATTAATTTTTGAAACTTGAACCTCTAGACTCATAATTTTGTTTTATTTTCCTCTTACAGGTTGGAGTTCACACGTCTCAATGACTTGGTCTACGTCCATTACAATCTCCGCTTATGGATGAGACATATAGAGAAAGTACCAAATGTTGATGCCATCGCCTTAGACAATATTGATATATTGTATGAGTGGAGGGTGGAGACTGAGACTTCTATCATGGAGGAGGAACCTACATGGCTAGAGGCAGAGGAAGGGCAGGCGGCGACGGAGGAGGAGGAGGTGGAAGAGGGGGAGGAGGTTAGAGCCACCACGGAGGGTGATGTGCTAGCATCGCCACCACCTTTTACACCGATTGATACAGCTAGTCCTCCATCCATCACTCATCGTCCGATGTTAGATGCAGGGGCAGGCTCTTCTGCTGCTACTACTAGTGCTAGGGGCAGGCCTGACAAACGACCCATGACCTTTTCCTGTAAAAAGGGGAAGAGGGCATTGATATTAGATAGATAGCTACTAGTTTTCCTGAGATACATTTATATATGTGATGTCGTTTTGTATTGGTTATCTACTTTTGAGTCCTTGATTGGACAACTATGGTTTTTCAGACTTTCAGGATTTAGTATCGACTTTGATGTATCATTTTATATTTGACATGACTACATGATGATGATATATATCAGTGCTTTCTACATATTTATGTTCCAATGTGTTTATCTGATGTTATTGTTGCTTTATATGTTTAAAATTCTGAAAAAAATGAATGTATTTTGTATTTTTTAATGTTTGCAGACTTTTTTCGATTTTTCCTGATTTTTTCGTCGATGTTGCCGAGAAGTTGTTTTCGGGACCCTTGTCGACTTTTTGTCGATCTCGACTTTTTCAACATTGCTTGGAACTTCTGAACTCTGAAAGAGCACAAGTAATTGTGCAATACTGGTGGCTCACTGAAGTCCAACTGAAGTGCAACTCAGTTGGTAACACCCGTGACACTTTGGGGGATTCTCTTCGTGAATTAGCCATTTTTCATTGTCTATTTACACTCATATCAGATCTGCTTTAGGGGTGAAAAAGTGTGCTAACAAATTGGCGTCGTTGTCGGGCAACACAAACCTTGGTAACAACGACATTGGTGAGTTTTTATTTTGATTGATATACTCTTTTTAATTCACTTGGCGAATCCACAAGATACAGGGACGACTCCACAAGATACAGGGACGACTCCACAGGGGAATTTACCTAAGAAGATCATCCAGTTCCAAGTTTGAACAAAATATAACACCTTTACCGAAACAAGACTATACTTCTACCCAAAACTTCCCTCAAGTTGGTAAGCATACTAAGTCTCTGGTAGGTTATTTCGACAAGCACTATGGTAAGTCTAACTTCATCTTTGGTTTTTATTTTCATCTTAAGCTAGTATTGTGGTAGCATTTGTGCTTGTTCCAATCTCAGATTAACAATATGGCCACAGCTGTGAGGCCACGAGCAATGTGGAGATTCTCTTCTTTTGACTTATTGAGTTTTGTTGCATTTTCAGATTATCCTCATGACTTCCTTGGATTAGGTGACTATCTTAAATGTTTACCTCGGTTTGTGAGGAAATTTGGAGTATCAACTAAGGATCACTTGGCTGACTTTTTAACAGTGGTGGATAATTTGGGCATAGAACATGAGGATTTGGTGATGAGGATTTTGTGTCAACCCTCAAGGGGGGAGGCATGAACATGTTACAAGTCCCTTCCTGATGCCTCCATTGATGGATGGGATTTGTTCCAAGAGTAGTTCACTGAAAGATGGGTGGATGAACTGGATAATTTGTCCTTGATTAATGCTTTCGATAATATTAAAAAGAATGGGGATGAGACTGTCACTCATTTTAGTGCTCGCTTTTTAAGAATTATTATAAAATTCCTACTACAATAAGGCCCAATGTTGCTTTGATTTTTTTATTATATCTTGAGTCATTTGATGGAATTTTTGGTATTGTTCTCAGGAGTGTAAGGAACCTCAAAATCTGGAGGACCAAGCTACTGCTATCAAGCTAGAAAGACATTTTCTTGTAGCCTATGTTTTCCTTTCGATTCATGATTTTCAACCATTGGTTGTTACATTAGTGTAGGAAGTCCTTGGTACTAAGGATGAACCTCAACTTGCACTATATTAAGTTCCTAGAGATGAGTAGGATGATGGTGGCTCAGGTTTAAATGACCTAGAACCAGTAGCTGCACCACTTTAGTCATATGCAGATTTCTAGGAAGATGGCGTGGGAGATTTGAATACTCAAGAGTGTTCATTGGTTCCTTCTGATAAAGATGATAAATTACAAGAGGAAGAACAACATGTCACCCAAGTAGAATTGGATCAGCAAGAGACGTCATCCATGTTAGAGATAGTGGTTTCTCGGGATGTCCTCCATGATTCAGATGCCTTGCATGGAGGTAAATCAACAGTATAGGCATCAAGATGGAGTAGAGGGTGAGATGCACTTTACTCAGTGGCATGAATCCATTGACAGATGCATGCGGACCTTTCGGGGTGTTTTGCTTCATGCATGCATGAGTTTTGCATGTATAATTGTTAATCAAAAGATGCATCCAAAAGTGACTTTTTGCATGCACTGATATTAGGTTTTTGGTAAACCTAATTGATCAGTGAGATGATATAAGGAGGCAGGAGGTCTCTGAAAGAGGTTTCTCAGTTGGCTTATCATAGAGAGATCAGTCAGAGTGAGAAGGGTGCATTGTGCATGCAGAGGGCGACTTTCTGAGAGAGAGAGGAGCTTCTGCAGTAGGGAGAGTGAGGTGATTTGAGCTGGATTAGACCTCACTTGATCAGAGGCACTTGGTTCCTAGTTATTGAGGATAGAGAGAGCTCATCAGTGTGGTTTCTGCAGAGATTGAGGAGGGTGACTTTCAGAGGAGAGGGCTGCATTACCAGAGGAGAGCGGAGCTTGTTTTGGATCCGATTGACCGATTGAGCAGCTGAGACTTTCGGAGTATCCTTGCCTCAGTATTTGAGGAAGGACTGTGATGATCAAAGCTCTCAGATCTGTTGAGATCTGATTCCATACGAGCATCTAACATCTTGAGGGAGGGTGCACTTTTCCATGTAGAGGAGGGGCGCATTCATCAGATCTAGCAGTTGGATTTCTTCTTTGGCTGAGCAGATCAGAGCAGTGCTGTGAGAGAGACAATACCAACAGATAGTTACCTGCAGATAGATCTAGATCCAGTTGACAGTTAGGGCACATTTCCTCTATGCATGCATCAACTTGTTGCATGCATATCTAGGGTTTTGACCCTGTCAGGTTTGGTTGTTCCTTCTGAGGTATCTTTATGTACTTGTATCCTACTTACTTCGCTCTGGGCTTGAGATAGAAGAAAGCTCCACAGATAGTTGGTTTTCCCCATTTGGGGTTTCCAGGGTACATCTTGAGTTGTGTGATTGTTGTGTTTTATTGTTGAAGTGTTAAGAGAACTGCTATGTTTGTATCTTAAGTCATTATAGCATTTTTTGATTTATAGAGACTCAAACCGCTTGAGTTCTCAGGGCATCCAGAGGGAGTAGTGATCTTTGGATAAAATTAACAATCCATACCCATCCCAGTAGTGGTTAAGGAACAACTTGATCAAATACCATTATAGCAGGAGGAGCCACTTTTGGTTAAATTATAGGATGATGTCCCTTACTTTGCCTATGATCCCGCAACTAGATCTTGTTCTTCAGGATGATATTTTACTGATTAGTGCATGAATATCAAGGTTTATCATGATCTAGTTGAGCTCAGGATGATGGAGGTGTTTTAGTAGGTAGATTCAAAGAGTTTTGTCTCATTCATTCCTGCCTATCACTATCGAAGTACCATGTTCCAAATTCTAACTAACACCCTTCAGTTCTTCCTTCACTACCAAGTACATCAATGCATCATTTCGACATATGAGATTTTAATGTTTCATGGTTGGTTGAGATTTTAATGTTTCATGGTTGGTTGCGTTGGAAGGTTGACCATGTTGATCTTTTCCATTTACTCAACTAGTGGTTGAATAAAGGCATCATTTCCACATATGAGATTTCAATTTTTCATGGTTGGTTGCATTGGAAGGTCGACTATGTTGATCTTTTCTGTTTGATTGATCACCTAGCTGCATGGTTACATTGGTCTTTCGAGTATGTTGATTTCATCTTGGTAGCTTTGAGGTGAGAAAATTCTGGTTTTTAAGGTAGTTTTCTATCCTTTCCGCATGTCTTTTTTTTTTTTTTTCGTTATGTTTTAGGACAACAATTTACCTTTTCTATTCACATAGTCTTTCCATTCAATTATTTTACATTTAGCCTTAGCAAAGTGTAGTTGATTTTTTCCTTCTTATATTAGCATGTGGTTGTGTCTTGTGATGTTGTAGGTTTTTTCCTTTCATAGTATTATTGCTCAAACTAGCAGCCCTAACACAACAAGGTTGTGTGGACCAAAGGGTTAGTTACGATATGCAGGGAGGAATTAAGTCCAATGTCCTTGTGGAGAAAGAGCACCTGCAGACACCAACACACCTACAAATACCCTTCTACAAGCCTTATGGCTAAGATCAATGCCTTATATGGAGTCCGTTGCCGCCTAATACACTCTTGGGGGGGACATGGCAGGAAACCTTCAAGTCGCTCGGTGTGTCCTTGGGGGCAAGTGAGAGTCAAGTGCCGTGTCCTTTGTCTAGGCTACTCCTACGAAGCCAAGGGGGATAGTCCCTATAAAAGAAACTATGGCTTTTAAACTATATATAAAAAAGGACTAAAAGCTATTCTAGGAGTTAATGATGAATGATAAAAATATTACAACAAAGAAATAAATTGCAATTTAGTTAAATATAACAACACATGATATAAAAGACATTCACGACATTTTATGATTTAAGTTAAACAATGATAGCATATGATGACCGGTGCCGAGAATGTGAATGTGATTGCTGCTATGTTGTGTCGTGAAAGTATTGCAAAGCCTTGTTGTAAATTTTAAATTATTAGTGAGTATTAAAGGAGTGGGTAGATTGTTGGTTTGGCCCAACTCTGGATTGCTCCTTTGAACTGGGCGTTGTGACAGCTACACCAAGTGTCCAACCAGGGGAGGATGAATCTTCTTACGACAACCTGCTGACTCTATAGTTTGCCTCACTCGAACTCTTGAGTTCTCAAGATTGAAACGTTGAAGGATTGTCCTATTAATAGTAGTCACTCTTACGTCCTTTTCTGATTTACCAAACTATTCAGACTAAGCTGCAGTGATCAAGAGCATACTTCGGATTTCGAGTCTTGGTTAATTTTATTTAGTGTTGCAAGATGATTTATTAAACTAATCTACAACCCAAGAGTCTCTTTTCCACACACCAAATGGTGTAGTACTTCGGGAAAGCAAGGGCTCAAATTTTAATGCAAGTTTGTAACAAAAATAAAAAAAATAATGACAAAGGCATGAAATAGTAAATCTAATCTAAGAAGTCCTTTAGGGACGTTTGTGTGCTTTGTGATGTGATTTAATTACTATTAGCATAAATGAACTAATCTAAAGCTAAAAAAAAACAAAAAAAA
Organism: Larix kaempferi; assembly: GCA_027924585.1. Taxonomy (NCBI): domain Eukaryota; kingdom Viridiplantae; phylum Streptophyta; class Pinopsida; order Pinales; family Pinaceae; genus Larix; species Larix kaempferi. The sequence goes on along the minus strand of BSBM01000435.1, from coordinate 12,520,886 downwards.
CCCGCAGATCCTCCAGTAAGGGAATGGGGGCAGGCGCTAGAATAGCCTGCTTTGCTCTTTTTATTTTTCAAGTTACATTAACCCAATAAAGAAATACTGCTGGTCCTTTATGAATTAGGCATGAGACAACTTAGAAAAGCTTAGAAGAAAGAAAGAAAGGTAAAACCGGTTCTTTGGATGGTCACGAAAGGTTCTAAATCTGTGAATTTGACCAATAAATCTTCAAAACCTGCTAAAATATCAGAAAAACCAGTGAGGTTTATTAGTTGTGAAAGAGCAAAAAAGCACTTAAAAACGTGTATTTGGCAATACTACAAAAATTTCTAAGTTAACTAGCAAAAAAAATGAAAAAATGAACAAAGGCAATCTAGAAAGCTTGCCTTCCTAGGATCTTTGCTTGCCTCTTTAAGAGATGGCAAGCAAATGCATAAGCACTAAATGCTAGATAAATAAATTGAAGTTGAAATCTTTCTTTTAAAGTCCTTTCGATTTGCGATTTAAAACTTATAAAAGAAAAGAAGCTAGATCTAGATCTTGAAAATAGACTTTGAAAACAAACTATATCTAGACTTTTAGATCTACTTTACTTTTAGATTTTAAATTATAGATCTAGATAACCAATCCAGTAACCGAGAAAATTAGAGAGAAATTGGATCTAGAAAGTGGAAACCCATGGGGGTTGAGCAACAATATGGGCTGTGGAGTCTCCTTCCTGATGCACCGGTGGGATCTACCGCTTTGTTTGGATCTACTGAATGTAGAGATGAGCTAACATGCTCATCGACTCATCCAGCTTAGGCAACCTGCAAAATCACTACAACACTAGCAAAGGGGATAAAGAGCATATGTGTAAATAATGAAAAGAAAGCAGATGAAGCAATGGATTCAAACAAGAAATCACACTACCTTAAGCATCCTATTGTTATTGACAAAAGCAAGCAACCTATAAAGAATTACTTCCAGATCTTTAAGAAAGATAGCTTCCCTTCAAAAGACATACAATCCCAACAATTACTAACATGCAACAATGATACAGTTTACCTCATAATATCAAAGCATGAAGCATCCAACATCGAAGACAACACCAGAGTAAGCCTCCAAAGCCTTCTTTATTAAACTCAGATAAAAAATATTACAGTCAAAGCAAGCAGAGGTTCGACCTTCTGATGCAAACAATGGAGCAAAAGCTCTCATTAAATAAGAAGTCTCATGCAAACTAGAGCGCAATCCCAAGGAGGGCGCATGAGTGAGAGAGGGAGTTCAACTGAGCTTGATAGATTTGATTGGAAACTTGATTAAATGCCAAACGAAGGGGAATGTGCCACCTCAAGAGAGGTAGGTGCCCCCCTTCTTGTAATTATCAACAACCAACCACAATCTTCCACCTCAAGAAGTCACCCATGCATGGAGAGGGTGCATTTCCCAAGGCAAAAGTTAACTAGATCTTCAACATTCTGTCAGGATTTGTCAATTTCGGAGCTCAGATAACCTGTAGTTGACTGTACCATCACTTTAGTTCATCCTCAGTTCAACTCTAGGCACTTTTCCACCGTTTTAGGAAATTGTCTTTTCTTTTAATGTCTTTATTTGACATTTATTTTGTCTTTTTTTGGGTTTTTCTAGCAAATATTATTTTTCGAGATAAATAATTGCTCGAAACTTAGGAAAAGTGGGTTTATGGGTTAAATGGGTGCTCTGGTTTAGAAAACGAGCACTCCATTGTCAGAATTTCATCGACAAACCACTTAATTATTACAATTTGAATTTTTTCAATTATACCATTAAAAAATGGTCTAATTAACAAAAAAATTAATTTTTTCAAAACATTAAAAAAACACCTAGGGACCTAGTACATGACCATATGACTTTATTTAAGTGTCTAGCATGTTTATATATGTTGACACATGAACTTTAATCACCCCCAAAGGCCTAACCACTAACTTGGGCATTCCAGCTTTGGAGGTGTAGGAGAAAAACTCGTTAATTATACTCGGCTAAAGGCAAAGCATATTTGACAAGGGAAAAAAACTCCTTGGAATACCCTCGTTGGTTGCAAAGTCTTAGGAATCCAAGTTACTCAAAAGACCACCATGCTAGCACACTTTATTACAAACCCTGTGGGGCATGGATATGCTTTAAAAAATAAAAAGGGGTTCTTGAAAAGGCCCGATTTGAACTTCTGAACACTGAAATGCACAAGTATTTGTGCAAACTTTGGCGGCTCTCTGGAAGTCCGACTGTGTGCAACTCAGTTGGTAACATCTGGCTCCAACTGTGGGACGTGTGATTGATCTTTCTAGGAAAGGAGATCATTCGAGAACTCCAGTATCTCAGTTTCCTGTATGGAAACATAAGTGCATCAGTCACATGTATATGTAAAAATAACCAAATGAAACTTTAAGTTGCAACATTTATTATAATGAAAATGAAACTAATATACAAAAGAAAAATTAAACTAATGTACAAAAAAAAAAAGTCAGTATATAAAAATAATATACATAAAAGTAAATCTAACTAGGAAATAAAATGCAGGATGAAGGTTTAGAAAATCATGATACAAAGATGCCCCCATGGGCATCAGATCTTTTTGCTGTAAAATGATGTTAGAAGCCCTCCATTGACTGGGAGGGTACACTTCTCGCCGTCCAGATTGCTAAGGAAAAAAGCATTTCTGCCAGCTATGTAATTGTCCTTTTTTTTGAGGTTTATTAAAATGGTGAAATTTTCAACTTTTTCCACTATTTCGACCTTTGACTACTATTGGTCTCTGGTTCTCCAAATGACTCCAAATGCTGCCAAATTGTTTCAACAGGTGTATGGATGATATTAGGACATAATTATGAGGTTCAGGGATGCTTTAGATTCTTCAAGAGGCTTCTGCAACACTCTCCTTTAAGTTCTAGCCAAAGTAGAGAGTTTGACTAGCAATTTTTCTTTGACTAGTATTGGTCTCTTGGTGTCCAAATGCTTGTATATTGGGTCTGAAGGTATTTGAGAGGTATTAAGACATATAACATAGGCTGATGGATACTTAAAAACCCTTAAATCACTTCTGCAACATTCATTTACAATCTGGACAAAGTAGGGAAGATTACTAGTAATTTCGAGCTTCCAATCCCCCAAGGGTAGTGGACAAAGATGGCTTCCCAAATGTTGTTAAACGCTTCCAAATTTCTGAACAGAGGTATGGTACTGATAAGTGGCTCTAATGAGCTCCCCAATATATCCTTAATTAGTTCTTATGGCCTTCTGCAACTCCTTAAAATCATGTGTTTATATGCAAGATTTCACATAGGGGGAAAAGCTAGTTATTTTCACCATGACTTATGAAATTCGAATTTTAGGTGCCAAGGGCTTATGCTCTGTTGATGAAACTTCTTCAGAACTTTAATAACACTCCATACATCAACAAAATCACAGAGAATAAATGATATAACTTGAAATAGTGTCTCTTCAAACTCCAACAACAAGATCTAGGGGAAATGGCATCATTTATGCATTGTTTGGTATTTTTACATAACTCCACTTAGTATTTCGACCTGAGAGTCTCATGAGCAGTAAAAACAGAGTATATATATCAGATTACAAAGATATGGGGCCTCAAGAGCTATCCCAAAGATTTCATCACCTCAACAAGTGCGGCTCTCCTCAAGGAGCAAGAATATGCCAAGAAATAGAAGAATGGTTGTAGAAGCAAGCTGAAAGAGATGTGACCATGAGCTGCCCTATAGCTCCAACCTGTAACAAAAGACTCCATTAAAGCTCCAAATGAAAGGTCTGAATGGCCTTTCCAATTACCAACTAGGATGAGAATATTTCACCCTCGAAATTGGTGCTAAGGCAAGTAGAGTAGCACTCCACTAGCTCTCCTCTCCCAAATGCAAGATGCAAATTCTAAAATGATCAAAAGCTACCATCCTTCTTTGTTATTGTCTTTTATAAACTTCTAAGGTCCTCCATGGGTCGAATTCCTCCCAAGAGCTTCATGCCAACTCAAGTTGGGAAGAGATTCCCAAGTATGGCACTTGTCCTTCCAATTCTAGCCCTCTCCTTCTCCAAATTCGAATTGGTGTCTCTTTGGCTGCCCTAACTCACTTGAGTGCCCTTTTGGAGGCTATTTTTAGCCTTGACATGCCATATATGTCAGATGTCAGTCTTCAGATCTGATTTGTGTCATAGGTGTCATAACATCTTCATCATTGTTGTCATAGAGCTAGGGAATCTAGTCCATGTGTCTCACTAGCTCCAAAATGCTTCTTCCTCGTCCATGGGAGTTACTCTTCCTCTCCAATTCGACCTTAATTGATTCATGCCAAGTATATTGACCTTCCAACTCATCCCAAGAACCTTGGGCTTCTTATGAATTCGAAATGACAAGAGGAGGATGCCATGTGGCATAGAAAATCTAGCTTGTGTGGTTCCCACATCCTCGATGTGTCTTCATGATCAATTGCCACTTTGATTTTCCCTTGTATTTATTTATTTAGCTCCTTTATTAAATATTTATGCCATTCTAATGTTCAAACATCAATTATTATCCCCCTTATTTCAAATCCCAAAGCTTCCCCCCCCCAACCTGGGGAACTAGTAATTTTCCTCCATGGCAGTTCATTTGGATGGGCATATTAGAACTATGAATTGGGAATTTCTCGTAATGTGACCCACCTTGTCCATTTGGATCTAATTTCACATTGTTACTAACTTGGACTTTATTCTTGGCATTTATTTGACCCTTAGCATCCATTTGACAAACTATCATGAGTATGGCCAAGGGGCTTAGGCCATTGTGATCCAATGCAAAATTTTGGGACATGACAAATCCTCCCTTCCCAATATTGCTTGTCTTCAAGCAATTTTAACACATGTATGTAGAAGAACCTGCTTTCTTTCCAAAATTTTGCTTCCCAAAACTTCTCTTCTGGAACCTTGAGTAGAGCCACCCATGCACTACAATTGTGTGTTTCCAAAATCAAGGAGATGTGGATTTTCTTTTTCATTTTGATATCCCCTGTAACATCAACACTAAACACCAAAATGTTAATTAAATCCATCAAAACCATGTTTGCACAATTACTCTTTACTTCTTTCATATTTTGGAAACCCTTTCTGATACCACTGCATAATTCTTTGAAGTTGCCACTGAGTTGCCCAACTTTGAGTCTTCGAGATTCCATGAAGATTTTAGAGAGGAACAACCATGCTTGCTGCTGCATTACGCTGATTAAAATCACTTTATTAGGTGGGGAATCCATTCCCCATACTATTTGTTTCCCCCAAAAATTGAAACCAATGAGACTAAAAATTATCCCAGGGTCCCATTGCTTGTATTGCACTCCAACAATTAGGAGTGCTCTCCAACTCATACCATCAGGTAAGAGAATTCTTGGATCCCATTTTCTTGTATGCATTCTTCCAAACATCATGAGTACAAAATATATATCATCAAAGTAAATAATAACATAATGAAAATGTACATCAAGGGGATGCTTCATCAAAGAATCATGAAAGTGCTTGTACCTCCAAGTAAGTAGACTACCATTTGCCAGGTGCATACAAGCATCAAGTGAACAATGATGCTCCAAAAATATGTAAGATGCATCAAAACAATCAGCCTTGTATTCTTTCATCCAAGTAGTTAATGAAGTTTCTCCAACATGAATTGAACTAAGCAAGGAGCAAGGAACTCAGGCTGTTGGCAGAGCTGAGGGCTGAGAACAGGTGCGCCCTCCCCTTAATACTGAAACAAGGCTGTGAGAGGGGGTGGATGCTATATGATGTCTCAACAGTCTCCTACAGGACGATTTCCTTCTTATTTCAAGGGGAATTCAGATCTGAAATGTCTTCTCTTTTGCAGAGATAGCAGCAGGCTAAAACTTCTGCTAAAATTTGCAAGACCTTTTAGCTTTTATGATGAAGATGGCATATTACTCTTGTTCTACCACTTGCTACAGGCTGTGTTTTGGCTGAAAGTAAGCCCTAATGGCTATCCTACAGGTCTTCTGTCCAGCAATTCTCCAAGTGGGACACAGCATATCCCCTCAAGGAAATCGGCTCTCTCATTTGGCCTCAATAATGCCGCAGGTCTGTCTTGTCAAGCTACAGGTGGCTGCTACAGGTCTGAGTTTGAAGATAGCTGCCATACTTCTTTTGATAATGTAAAAAGAACTTTCCAAACTGCTGGGTAATAAGGTTGCGGAGTCCGGACTCTACTACAGGTCTGTTTTAGGGCTGAAAACTTCCCAGATCGCAAGATTGCTGTTGAGGACCCAACAACCGTGGAGAAGAATCCAAACAGACCCTCCAATCTTCTCTGCTCTTCAATGGACATCTGCTACAGCAAGGGTTTTCTCTAATTACTGCCCAAATCTGACTTGTTTCTTTGCTTGGATGACTGTTCAAGATGCCCAGAATTGCTGTTAGGGCTGTGTAATGCCTGTTGCTGGTCACCCCTTACTGCTGTAGGGCTCCTCTTAATGCTGGTTTATTCTCAAAGACTGCCCAGTATTGACCTTCTGGGTCTTTCATGCCCAAAACAGCTCCTTGAATTTGCCCAGGACTGCAGTAAGGCACGCCCATACAAATATGGGGGTAACAGGAACCATGCTGCTTCTGCCCATACTTATATTCAGAAAACTCAGGATTCAACCCAGGTAACTCTAGAAAAACTCCAAGCAACCACCCATGCACATAGGAGGGTAACAGGGCTTTAATCACACATGCTAGTTCAAGTTGTAACAAGTTCAATTAGAGAGCTCACTTTATATGAGTCATTGCTGAATGTTGGAATTTTATTTTTCCTTTCTTTTTCTTTTAGTATTTCAAGCTAGCAAAGTTTAGGGTTCAAACATAACTTTGTGCTTAATAGGGTTCCACATTTGCATCTTGCCTTGGGAAGTTTCCACTATTAAAAATGTATATCAGACTCAAGAATACAATACTGAAAATATACAATGTCCCACCAAGTTTTTTTGATGTGGGAACATGAGAGCGGGGAAATACGAGAGGAACATATGTAGAAGTACCCCCCAAGTTTTAGGGAATGTTGAGGTCTTCAACATAGGGGACCCTGCCAGAAACACGAAATTTTAAACTAGAATACATGGAAATTGGAACGTAAATCATTGAAATTTTATAATCTAATACATAACAATGTTACATAATAAATTAATAATTAATAAATGACAAATAATCTACTCATAGACTATCACCATTGTATTTCTCATTCTACTTCGAAAATTGAAAATTCAGAAGATATAGATCATCCAAGTCTCAAGATAAGTTGATAAGTACGACTAGTACAAGTGTAGAACTTACATTAAGTGAAAAACTGAAATACAACCATACTGAAAAGAGAAGGTCCTACAAGTGTAGTGATGGATTGCAAACGGATAGGGCAGAGGGTTAACATGGTGGCAAAGAGAACCAAAATAAGTGAAAACAAGCCAAATGAGTAAAATATGGCAAACTGTTTTTGTCTTATTTTCTTTTTCAAGTTTGGGAATGTGGCTTTTAGGAGGGAAACAACCCTGTTTTTCAAGGAAACATCCCATTGTGCATTTCCCTAAAATGGAGGCATCTGAAAACATTTCGAAGGGAGTACCCTAGTTTTGGAAACACGAGGGGCATAGGTGGTGTGTCTGCCGCCCTTGGGAACATGCCCCCATGTAACATTGAAAAGATACCCAAGATGAAGGCCAAGTTAGTATAAAGAAGCATTGCCAACTTAGTATAAAGAAGCATTGCCAACTTAGCTTTCACTTAATTTGTGATCCACAGATATTCAGACTGTGGCTGAGGAAACTTGAGCTCTTTATTTGTAATTCATATTTTATCAATATCAGTTGTAGTCTTTCATTGCTTTTCTACATTAAACTCTTAACAAATTCTTTTGGCTGATGTGAATGCAGATTCTGTTAAGGAAACACACAGAGACACCTTGAATTAGGATGTGATTTTACTCACAAAGGTCAGATCAGAGCACCTCCATTGTCAATATTTTAATGGAACTGCATTGTCAGGTGCAAACTTGAGCTAGAAAAAAATGTGGACTTGTTTGATTGAGAGATAACAAACTGTCAACAACCATCCCGCCAGAGAAATGCTTTAATACTAGGTATGTCTATGACTCTGTTTACAGTCTTTAAGTTGCCATATTGAAAACAAGTTTAGAGTAATTTCCCCTTTATGTCATAAAGCAGGCATGTAGGATGCTTTGTGTAGCAAATTATTGTGGACAGTTTTGAAATCCATTGTGCCTTATCTGTGATAGACATCGATTAATAATAAACATCGATTAACAATAATAATATCATCAATAAATAAATGATAATAATATTAATTAATGAATAAATAACGAATGCCATGAACTAATGAAAAGGCATGTCTATTCATCCATGGTGACCAGTCAATGCTTATTTAAATTTTAAGCACACTGTCCCATGGCATTTTATCATCATCTCTTATCTCGCATTTTGTCATATAATATTTTATTCTAATCCCTATGAATTCTTTCATACTGTCATATCTATTTTGGATATTTACTGTTTGAACCAAATTGGTTCGTTTCATTTGGTATCAGAGAGTTGTTTTCTGATCCGATCTTTGGCCACCATTTCTGAGACCTTGTTTGAACCAGCTTTTGGCTACCTACTGACATTTTTTCGGAGTTTCTCTGGACATGAGGTCTTTCACCAAAAATGGCCTGTTGCCATTATAAAAATCAGAAATTCAATTGAAGTAAAGGACTATTCTGCTGCAAGAATTTAGAAGAATCAGAATATCAGTCCACAGAAAGAGAGAGAATCAAATCCATTGCCAAATTCAATTACAACCAGAAACCAAAGAAAAGTATGAAGAAGAAATTTCAATACAGGCTGGTAGACAGGATTCATTCACCGCGAGTCCAAATGATAAAAAAATTTAAAGGTGTGGTCACCAAATCATGCCCTTAACCATCGCCAAATGGGATCAAATAGGGGTTTAAGACCAGGTAAAAGAATTCCTCAGTTACTTCGACCGCCAACGCACAATCTATGAACACATATCAGCATTATCGGAGGGTTACAAACCACATGGGCCATATACAAAACACATATTTGGATTAATAGGCAATTAATTAGACTTTTCTTAAAGTTTAATTTATAAAATGCCTAAGTCCAGATTTATTATTTGGATCAGATTGTAAATGGCATTTTCAGAGAGATTTCAGCTATGGTTTTGATTGGTTTGATCTTCAGGGTTTTGGTTAGTTCCCACATACTATTGTTGGCCTCCCTTACCTTTCATATAAATAGAGGAAGGAGAGTGTTTCCACAAAGGACGACACTGCTTTTGATTGCAGATCAGTTAAGACACGATGTACCACCTCCACGTCTGTCCAATCCCCATGACGTGGCCAGTCTTAGCCCCATCCCAGCAATCGATCGATTGCATCCAAATCATAGCAATAGGATCCCCACCCAAGGCAGTGGCACACTAACCATTATAGCTCCTCTTCCAGATCTTCCAGAGCTTGCAGTTCTTCCTTCAAATAGAGTACCATTTCGAGATTGCTTCATTCGGCTTTGGATGTTAGGAGAGATGCTCCCAGTGCTTCTAGTGCACCATGACATATTCACCACTTTTGTATCATAGATCCTAGATCCAGTCTCCTTGCACATTTTTCTTTTGTATTGGCTCTCTGTGTACATTTTTCTGGATTAGCTCTCCATCTTAGGAATTTGCTCCTTTTGGCTTTAGTTTAGAGTCTTACCTCTTGCTTTATATAGGAGCCACCTTAGCACTCCCACTTTGTGTTGACATCATGGTACCACACGATCCCATTTTCCTAATTTTATGGTCATTTACTAGACACTAATAAAATTATCCTATCTTATCTTATCTAACCTTTTCTTTGTACTTGGCTTCTTGTAGGAAGTTGCTAGGTTTTCCTTCATGAACCCTAGAATAAGTTATATAGTCTAGAGAGAGCTTTATTATTGTGACTAGGGTTTGCTATTGTGAAGATGTTGGAGATGATCATATCACTTGTGTGTTTATTCTTATTCACTCGTGTAGAGATGTGACTAGGACAGGAGTCTACACTAACTTTTCTCTCTCTCTAGGTCTTCACTTGTACTCCAAGTCACCTGACACGGGGACACGTGACACGTAGGACATGAAAATACGAGAGTCTGACACGGACACAGTGACCGCCGGAATCAGGACACGTAGGACACGTTTTATATACATATATATATTTTTTAAAAATATATTAAAATTTAAAAATATAGACATATAGATCCAAAAATATTTAGAAACTAAAACATTTACAAATATTCAATAGAAATTAGAATAAAAACACCTTAATGATTATGATTACACATTGTCATTCACAAATCACGATTCACGAATCACAACACATTTCACATTTGTCATTCACAAATCACAATGAGACATCAGACACATAGATGCATGTCGGAACCATATTTCTCATTAAGTCATCAAAATCAAAATGTATACATATATGTCAGAATGGGAGAATCATTGGGCACTTGCAAATGCCAAATAGACTAATAGTAAATACAAAAAGGGGTGGATCAAGATGGGAGAATCCCATATGTCAGTAGTCCTCCTCCATGCCTGGATCAACATACTCATCACTGCCACTGCCCTGATCCTCATCCTCATCCTCCTCCCCCTCCTCCTCCTCTCTGCCCATCTGACGATTTGCATTTGCTGCTGTGGAGGATGACCCCTCTATACGATCGCTATCATCAAAAGTGACCGACTCTAGCACTGGATCAGTAAGATCCATGTTTTCTAATGCCAACTCAATACTGCTGTCCAAACCTATATCATCAGGAAATACAACCCACATCTTTGTCTTTCCCTTCACCCACTCCTCCCTCTTCCTGTAAATAAGACGAAGGTTGGAGTGCACATACACCATCGACTCTGCCCTGGATTGCTCAAGCCTGCTCTTCTTCACACTGTACAAGTTCCCATATGTGCTCCAATTCCTCTCACAACAAGAGGATGATGTAACTTGAGAGATGACCCTGAAGGCTAACTTCTGTAGAATAGGGGATGTTGCCCCATGAGTTGCCCACCAAGCATAGGGTTTCTTACCCTCCCTATCTCTAAGCACATCATAGCCTCCAAATCTCTCAGTGCCAGTGGAAAAATCTACAAATCCATCCTCCACCTCCTCAAGCATGTCTCTATCCTGCAATAGCCGTCTAAGTGCTATCTTACTCCCATTTGCAATCTCTGCATCCATGTGAGGAGGGACTCTGTGTGAGGCCCCCGATCCACCAGTGAGCCACTCATGAGTGTAGAACTTGGGGTTCAAGGAGTGGGCCAAGCAATGCAAAGGTGTGCAATTCTTATCCCACCTGGAGATAAAAATATCCCGAATAATGGTCCATAAGTTCTCTGCCGATGTACCATACTCGGGACACTCATTCTCCATGACAATGGACCTCATGGACTCAATCATGGAATCCCACCCCTCATAAACCTCTGCTAGGATGGGCTGGTCCGTGTCTGCAAACCGCAACAAAGAAATGATTGGCTCCATGATCTTAATGGTAAGATCCACCGTGTCCCACCAACCATCATTTAACACCATGTCCTTCACCTTTTGTGAAGCAGCTTGATCCGTCTTTCTCCAAACAGCCCAAAACTCTGAAATCACCATGGACCCAAGAGCGGTTTTGACCTCCCTCAACCTCTTGAGCATGATGAATGAGGAAGCAAACCGAGTATCTGCAATATTCAGCAATGAAAGCTGTGTGTACTGTTTGTAGATGGTGAGGGCATTTGTGTGGTTTTGTACAAAGTTACGGATATGGCGTGCATCCTCAATAAGGTTGTCAATCCATGCCACATCCGAAGCAATGGCTTTCAGTGCTAAATTCAAGGAATGGACAATGCAAGGTGTCCATAAAACCTGTAAGAGCAATAAAAGCATCTATCAATGACTCTACAACACTAACATTGCAATGACCAAATTCAAACAATGAGCAAATTAGAAATGAAAGGTGTCCAAAATGAACATACCTGTGGATATTTAGCTTCCACAATCATGCCAGCAACCTTGCAAACAGGTGCATTGTCCGTGATGATTTGTACACACGACTCAACACCTACTTCTTTAATGGTTTTGATGAGTAAATCACCCATAAATTGTGCATCCTTGTATTCCCTAAGAGCATCCACCGCTTTCAAGAACAATGGTCCATTTTGGGAAGATACCATGAAATTGATGAGTGGATGGCGTGCGAGATCTGTCCATCCATCAGAAACAATACTCACACCGGATGAGGGCCATGTTGATCTAATTGGCTCAAGAATTTTATCTACCTCCTTCTTTGCTTTAACCAACAATGTGGTTCTAAGCTTCTCTGAACCAGGAGGCACATAACCATTTGGAGCTCGTTCCAAGATAGTTTTAACCGTCTCAAAATACAATGGTGACCGTGCAACATTGAATGAGATGAAGTTGAGGTAGAAGAAAAATGCAATGGTAAGGTCTACCTCTTCTCACGCCTCTTTTTGGAAAATCCTATCCATTGGACCACCTGTAGATTGCCTCTTTCTTGTTTGATAAGTATCCCCATGCCCATGCCCATGAATGCTAGGTGGAAATGGAGGCTTGGTGCTAGAGGACTTCCTCAAAAATGGAAGAGGATCATCCTCTTTTTTCTTGCTTGCTGCTGCCACCTTCCCTAAGCCAACATGATCCTCTCTTTCCATATCCCTCCTTTGGTGAACAGTCACCGCTTTGCATGAAGAAATCCCACAAGAAGGAAGGGCCAACAAATGGCCCTTAACCTGGAAATATGTGCTCATGAACTCATGCTTGCAAAAATTGCATCTCCAAGACACATTGCCTCCTCCACCAAGCTTTGCCCCGGGTCCATCTTTCCTTGTCACATACTTCCACAAAGGGTATTTTTTTTCTTGGGCTTGTTGTCTTGCTAAAACAGGGTTAAATGGAGCCATAGAATGAGCTCCACTAGCAGTCGATGGAGCACTTGACGGAGGAGGAGAACCGCTTGTGCTTGGTGGAATAGGAGAAGAGGCCCTAGATGGTGCATTTCTCCCTCTCCTTTGCCCCCCACCTCCTGCCCTAGCTGATTGAGACATTCCTTTTCTTGTGTGATGGTTGAGCTTGCAATCCTCTCCACAAATCCACCGGAATGCACTTGGAATTGCTTGGAAACAATGGATAGCCTTCAAATCTCTTTCACCTGCACATACAACTCACTCTCAACCAAATGCTTCCTTGCAAATGACAAAAAGAATGGCAAAATTTTGTTTTTAAACAAACCCGGACGCCCTTTTCCGTGCATAACGTGTCCTGTTTTTCGGGTTCATGTCCGACAGTCGGGACACGCTTTAAATTCGTGTCTGATTCGTTTTAAAATCGTGTCCCAAATCCGAATTCGAAGGAAAGTCGAATCGGACAGGAATTCATATCGAATCGTGTCCGATTCGACCGATTTGGGACACGGGGAGGGGTTAGAGCGAATTCGGTTTCTTTGTATGGGTCACATCCAACATCTTTTCAAAGTGAGAAACTTTGGTACCATTGGCAATCGAGATTTTAGATAAATTATTTTCCTTGTCCTTGCTAAAGCCTTCTTATGAAAGATTTTAGTCTTTTTATACCCAAATTTGAGCCATAAGGTGCGAGACTTAATCCTCTGGAATTCTTCCGCATCGCGTTGGGTTGTGATTACTAACTCCACCATATCTCTCTCTAGGTCTTCACTTGTACTAGTTATCTCTCTCTCAAAAAACATGTGGCAAAGAGTTAGGGCAATAACATGTATTCATATTAATAATGTTTCTTTTTTCTAGAGAAAACGAGCTTTATATTGATATTTCAAAGTTTGAAATCAAATATGCATTTTTTTTTCCAAGAAAGGACCCACTATATAAACTGAAACTAGTGCCTAAGTGCCAAACAACTCCAAAAAAAGCCGGTTTTGAAAAAAGGCAAATCTTCCATGAACCTTATACAGGTTCATCTTTTTAGTATCTAGACATACAGAAAACAACAATGGATGTTCTTAATTCAAGACAAGGCAGCTTTAAATGAACCAAAAGAAAATCATCTAAAACCTCCCATAGTTAATAGTGGACTTGATGTTGAAGCTGGTAGGAGAGTGCCTTCCTTGGAAGCTTGTTCAGTAAAGGTACCCTCTTGCAAATGTAATGCCTCCTTTGATAAATTGTCAGCCAGTATATTGAATTCTTGGTAGACATGAGTAAACGAAATGTCAACAAAATAAAGTGTAACCTCTTGGATTTTTGTGCATGGAAACGAAGAAGAGCCTCTAGTTTCTCTGTTTCTATGTCAAAATGCAAATTCCAGCAAGTTAATCTTGCTGTAATGTCCCTAAAACAAAACGAGAGATGACTTGTATGCTAACCTGAATATACCTAAGATGCAGATATTGAATATTATGTGTAAAAGTTCATTTTTTGAATAGTATGAATTTTTACACATAAAAATCGAAGTTGAAATTCAGTAAACCAGTGCCTTTTATGGAGTCAAGAGAAAAGGTACTGTTGTCACACGACTTAGCAGCCCTAAGATTGCAGCCCTAAGATTCCAAGGATAACCCAGTGGAACCTCATGACAATACCCATGAGTGTCACGCGGGTAAGGTCCTCACTCTTTAGGTCTCCTAGATCCACCAAGGTAGATTTGAACTAACCACGGGAGGTGGCCCCAGTCAAGCTTTTCTGGGTACTTTCCAGTGAAGACCATCTTTCCCACATTACTCACAAGATCGATTTGTAAGATACAAAGTGCTTTATAGATTAGCAAAGGGGAATAATGTGGCACCTTGGGGGAATGCTAAGGGGGTTTGAGATTAAGGATATTAAAATGGACCCTAAAGCAAGGAATGAAGTAGCTAAGGTGACTCGAGATAAATAGGCTTACAGGATTTAGTGACTCAAATGAGCAACTAGGCGATAAAAATAAAGGCTGTCCTAAGGTTGTAAATGGCTGAACATGGATTTTCTGGACAACTATGTAAAAATATGCCTAGAATGTAAAGTGCAGGTCACTAAAAATATATTATGGTGAGTTTAAAATGATTACCAACAATAGATTTCAGTTCAGATTTTAATTGTTACAGATTTAAAGGGTCTGACAATTTTAAGTGTGTTTGAAACTTTGATGTGCTATCTTGGTTTTAAAGTGGATCTCAGCATAAAGATAGCTTGCTGATTTAAAATTAAGATCTGAAAATAAATTACAGCAAGCTGAAAATGCAAAAGAAACAAGCAAAGTTTATACTAGGCTGAACTATTATAAATCAGAATTTAACCAAGTGCCTTTTACTGAGGGTTTAATATGATTTAAATTTCAGATTTATCTCCTAAGATGCAAGAAAATTCCAGCCATGCAAAGATTTGACTTGTTTCAAATGCATAAATTGAAGGCAAACTAGTAGAAGTTGAATTGGCTAATGGAGGACAACAACCACAAACTCATGGAAGTGACTGACCTGTCGTCTTCGTTGGGCAATGGAGTCGGATCACCCTTCCTAGCAATGAAATTTGAAGATGACAGCTTAGCTTGTAGAGATCTTGTTAAGCAATATCTCCAAGTGATTGAGATCACAGTGGAAAAAATTGGCATCGGCAAAAAATCGGCAAGGGTCCTGAATACAACTTCTCGGTAACATCGGCGAAAAAATTGGCAAAAATTGGCAAACCACGGAAAACATATCAAGCAACAACAACATTAGATAAACACATTGGCACATAAATATGAAGAAAGCACTGATATATATGATGTAGTGGATGCCAAATAAAAAATGATACATCAAAGTTTCAAAGATTGGAAATTTGGAAGTTTCAACACTGGTTGGAACATTGGTTATTCCCCCCTCCTCTAGGCTCTAGCCCTTGCCTCTACCTCGAATCTTGAAGTTAATCCTTCAATCCTTCAAGGACATTAGTCAACACCCTAAAATTTTAATGAAACTTCCTAATCCAAGCGTTAAGATAAGGTAGAAAAAGCTTTCCATGCTTCATAAGTGATTTTGCTTGACTGAAGGGTATATTTTTATTAAGGTCATGACAGAGGAGTTCAATCAACTTCAACAATCAGGCATCAACACCACCAACATCAAGGTATGTACCTAGTTTGATGTGATTGATTAAATTCCAATCCCTTACCTTCATACATGATAGAATCTAGTGGAAACGTTGGAATCCGGAAATCCTGAAAACTATTAAGTATGTTGAACCTGAATGGGATCTCAAAGTCTACTTTTGCATATGAAGTCCGATGAGGTTGGAACCTGTTATCACCTAACTTGTAGTTGCCCCTAGAGATGGATCCAAGATGGATGGCAGAGGGGATGGGCAACCAAAGAGGTGCAACCAAGATAGCCTCGACTCCCAATGATGGTTGTCACGCCAATCTAGGCAATCTTCACTTTATGTTATCTAGCCCAAGACAACAAAGGGGAAGACCCAGATCTACTCCTGGTAGGAGAGATCAGACCAAGACACCAGATCAAATCAAGTATGGATGAAGTACGTAAGGTGTATGGTAAACCATAGATCTATGGATGACGTCACAAGGTGAGTAATAGGTTGGATCAAGAGGTTTAAGCAATGTAGATTTGGTCCAACTTGGTTATGTGAGTGACTTATGAGATTTAAAACAAGATCTAGGATCAGGGTACTAGTCAAAGATGAGAAAATCCACTGCCTTGGGAACCGTGTCCGATGTAGGGTAGTTAAGGACCAAATTGGGGCTAACCAGTACCGAATATAGGATTGATAAGTGGATATGACAATGTCTAGTTGTTCAAGCAGTAAGACAAAGACCAAACCACAAGCAAACTCAACAACCCAGAAAAGTCATGAGGGCTTGGAGAAGGATCAGTGCCTTGCAAAATGGGCCAAATGGAGTCGGATGTCCACCAAACTGTAGATCATGGATGTTAAGGTGTATATCTAGGTGGGTCTTGAAAATTAGGATCATCCAATGGCTAGATCTCAGTAGATTTGAGATTGAAATGCATCACCAAGTGACCCAAGTGGGGCTCAACCCTCAAAATGAGGAATGGGGCCCGCAAGGCAAAAATCAACAAGGTGAAGCACTAGGGGTAGGTTATTTGTTGTGGTGAGCAAGGATCAAGTGGGATCTCACCTACCCAGGTGCTAGATCTAGCAAAACTCACCAATCCAAGAAGTGCGACCTCACTTGGAGAGGCTAATTTGCCTTGGGAAATGGGTCAGATGAAGGCCAATCCACACCAAACTATAGATCCGAATTGCCGTGGATGCTATAGAGGTGCGTTTTAAATGTTTTTCCTAAAAGCCAAGTAGGTCTAAGTAGATCTTAGAAAATGTAAAATGAGGGTTTTAACTTGTGAGGGTTTTCAGTTACTTAGACAAATGGATAGATCATGAATGAGAAATTTAACTTGAGATCATACCTGAGTGATGGATGACGTTGCCTTGTTGTTGAGGAAGATTCCCGCAGAGATCAAATGGGAGATCTTTGATTTGCCTTGCTTGAATTGATGCCCTAGCTCCACATGTGCGCCCTCCTCTACCTGTCAAACCAAGGAAAGTCGATTCAATCAGAATGATCAAGCATGGAGGAAATACAAGTATAAGCGAATGATAACATGAAATAGAAGGTATTAAGACAATAATACTCCCTGTTACCAATGAAGAAACCCAAAGAAGAGGCAGGGAGAGTCTTCCCCTACCAGTGCGTCCTCCTTGAACCAATTCGGCCTCCACTTGTAGATGACAAAATCATGGAACAAAATCGATAGCAAGATAAATCTCCAATTACCCAGTGCAAAGGAAGAACCAACAAACGAACTCCAAAAGCATTCATCACAACACAATAGATAGATGCAATAGTATTTTTCTATTCCAATAATCTAGAGCCAAAAGTCCCTTTACAATGAGAAGCTCTCTCCTTTAAATAGGATGGAGAGAGGCCACAATCATAACCACTTTTTGAGTGAGTGGCTAAGATTAAAAGATCAAATGATTTAATCAATGGTTGAGATGAGCTCAATAGTACAATACATGGATCAACTCAATAATACAATATAATAATGGACAAATCACCCATAATAGGGGGTCCTACCAAATGTCAATGATAAAACATAAGAAATAGCTCATGGTGGATCCAAGGGGTAATTTCCAACACCCTTGGTCAATCCCCATTGCACAATAATATAAAATAATCCATCTAGACACCAAATCGTGCCTCACTGGGAAAGTCGTGAGCCTTGGAAGGCTCCAGAAATCATCATAAAATGCCGAAAGTGATGGGTGTGTGTCCCACTGGAAGCTGAAATTGTTGGAGAAGGTGTGGAAGACATCCCACTCATCATCAATCATCATCCCATGCCATAACCTTGCCTTGGTAGCCCAAATCGAATTCCTATGTAGCCATTTTTACCATTTCTAGGCTGCCTCGAGAAGTGTGAAACTACCCAAACTGCCTCCTGGAGTGCCTGAGCTGTCAAGGTAAGCTCACCAATGTGTCTGGGGGGGGGTAATATGGTAATAACAAGTGGCTGGACCACCCCCTCCATGTACAATGCCCTAGGTGAACCAATCAAATCTCATCACTGCTCTGACAGGGCCTTTGACAGGCCAAAACTGCACTAGGAGCTGTCCACACAACTCTGTGTTGCTTGAGAAGGGCACGATTTCCCATAAATATATGCATAGAATTCAAGGCAGATTCTTGCACAAATTTCGAGGCAGCTTGCTAGTCTATTGGTTGAGATAAGTTTTGCTTGATATTATTAAAATTTTGCTGTACATTTTATTGAAGAAGAAATTAATAAAATATCTCTCTCACAGGTTTTCCCTTCGGGGTTTTTCTTGGGTCATTTTGGCTAAAATATCTGAGTTTGAAATTTTCTGTGCATGGCTGTTATGTTCTTTATGTTCTCAGTATTTTGGTAGAACTTTTCTTGTGCTTCCAGTTCAGATGTGTTTATGAGTGAAATTTCATTTTCAGCTGTCTATGGTTGAATGAGATGGTTTATTAAAAATTGCTAATTTGAGTTATTAACTTGAAAGCCTATTAGAGAAGTGATATTTCTACATGGTATTTGAGCCCTATTAAGGGCAGATTGACATTCATAAATTTTCAGACATTAGGTCAGAGTGTGCATTGTTGGAAAAAGAACAGAAGTGTATGATGGCTTGCATCCAGTATGAAGATCGGTTGGAAGGGATTTCTAACTACTTGCAGTGGAAATCTCGGATGACAGTTGTTCTCAAGGAGAACAAGTTATGGACTTTCGTCAGTACCACAGTGGTTCCTCCCACTGCTAATCCTATAGCCCTTGACATACATGAGGTGAAGGAGGCCAGAACGTAGAGACTGCTTCTGGATGGTGTTCGAGATCACCTCATCCCACATTTGGCAGAGAAACATACTGCTAAGGAGATGTGGGATACTTTGAAAGGTTTGTATGAGAACAAGTATGACAATCGTGAAATGGCTTTAAAGGATAAGCTTCATGGCACAAAGATGGCGAGAGGTGAGAATGTAGCCTCTTACCTCACTAGACTTAGACAGGTAAAATATTAACTGAGTGCAGTTGGTGAGGTGATTCCACCCGAGCTAGTGCGGATAGCCCTGAAAGGCTTCACTAAGGAGTGGGATGTGTTCGTGAAATGTGTAGTTGGCAGAGAGAACTTTCCCTCTTGGGAAAGATTGTGGGATGATTTTGCTCAGGAGGAGATCCGAGAAGGGTCTCAAGGGAAGACTGAGCACGATATTGATGATCAGAACGTTGCTTTATCATCTAAAGGCAAGAAGTCCAAGAAGGGCCCGGGAGGGGATAAGCAGTAGAGGGGTGAGCAAAAGAGGGACCTGAGCAGAGTCAGGTGCTATGCATGCAATGATTTTGGCCATTATGCAGGCCAATGTCCTAAGAAGAAGAAGGGAAAGCAGGAGAAAGAGGAGCAGGTTGCAACTACATCAGAGATTGAGTGGTATGCTACAGAGTTCTCTCTTGCCACTGTTGTTTCGAGTTGCGGTAGTAGCGGACCAATTGATAGTGGGAATTGGATTGTGGATAGTTCCTATTGCAGTCACATGACTGGGAGGCGAGATGTCTTCCTCACTTTTAAGACTATTCTAGAGCAATTTGTACATGATAGAGATGGGACAATGCATGCAGTCAAAGGTTTGGTACGAGTACGGTTCCAGCTTGAGTTTGGAGAGATTCTGGAGATTACAGGAGTACGCTATATTCCAGGGCTGCAGGACAACAGACTTTCATTTCCAGCCTTGGAGGTAGCAGGATTTGCAGTTTTGTTCAAGAGTGAACACATCTTCATTTATGTATTGGGAGTGGATCCGGTTGACCCTGAGCTTATAGGTCATTGGAGAGATGGAGAGTATGTAGTGCGTGGTCAGCCTACAGCAGGAGGATTTGGGTGGATATCAGAGCCTGAGTCTGAGACAGACAGTGAGCAAGATGCTTCGAGGATTGATGTGGCGCTGAGTAGTTAGTCCGCGGTTCAGAGGAGAGAGCGAGATGCTCCAGAGATTATTGTGGTACCGAGTAGTTCATCTTCTATTCAGAGGATTCAACGAGAGGCTACTTCCTCCACTGTTGGCAAGAGGGTCAGCTAGTATGCCTTGTCATTGATGGATGAGCGAGATGAGATGTCCCGACATGAGGCATCACTGCAGGATGTAGGACAGACTTCAGAGACAGGGGTAGCTTCTACTGTTGATAGTATGAGACTGGAGAGAGGTTCTGGCAGAGGATATGCCAGAAGGTCTTCCCGCGTGAAGCGGAAGCACTGAGCTTTGTAGATCAGGATGATGTCCTTCATGTGATGATGTCTAACATGAAGGGACACTTGATGTGACCTTTGTAGAACAGAGTTTAGAAAGGGTGGGCATCTTCGATATTGTGCGAGAAGCACATGAGTAGACTTTGATATTGTGCGAGAAGCACATGAGCAGTTTACCAGCTTTGGTGGGGAAGCAATTTATCTTCTTCAGGGATAAGTTGGGAGAGAGGGAGAACACCTTCCTTGGTAAGAGGAAGTGTTGAAATTTGTACCAAGGAAGTGTTCTGTTGAAATACTGAGAGGGGGGTGAATCAGTATTTGCCAATTATTAAATTTTTAATAGAAAGCAAGTTGCTAATCACCAATCATAGCAGTATGTCATTAACAATAAAAACAAGATGCACAGTACACAAGATTTTTTACGTGGAAACCCAAGTCCTGGGGGTAAAACCACGGAAGCCTTTTATAATAAAATTTGACCCAGCAACAACTGGGGTTACAAATTTAATACAACTTCTCCAGCTACAACTGGAAGGGGCTACAACCCCTAGGCTTCGTCAGCCACAACTGACAAGCTGCTGCAACAGCTCAGCTCACAAGGTTGTGAGCCCTAGCACCACCCTACCACCCTTTAGAAAAATATGATTGTACCTGTGGACCTGATAAACCAATCACTGAACCTGCTGCTAACAATTTCTGCCTTCTGATTATTGCCAAAATACTTGCACCTGTGGACCTGATAAACCAATTACTGAACCTGCTGCTAACAATTTCTGCCTTCTGATTATTGCCAAAATACTTGTACCTGTGAACCTGATAAACCAATCACTGAACCTGCTGCTAACAATTTCTGCCTTCTGATTATTGCCAAAATACCACTGCTGATCCACCATTAAGCTGTTTCATTATCCTGTATGTGTCTATGCCAATATACCACTGCTTATCATTATACTGCTGCTGCCATGAGTACTGCTGGCTTAATTCACTTGGTCATTCATTACTGTTAGTCAATTTCTCTTCCTTACTGTTATAAAGTTATCCTCTCAAGCAATCGTGCAATCGTGCATTATGATTATCATGTATGTACCATCATCATATGGACCAAACATCATTCAATCATCATATCTTGGAGTATTGTTAACCTAGGGTAAGCATAGTATCATAGTGCATGCATTACTGCTCTATCCTTCACAGTTTATATTCCATCATCATTTTATACGTACCTCAATCTTTGCTGCTGCTGAGTAGTATGACAATGCCTTCAACAAGCCTTCAACAATTTATCATCATTTTCAGACTTTGAAGGATATCTTCTTATGCTGTGCATGCAACAGTTACCATCGAAGTCAGCCAAGAACATCTCTGCTACAGTCAAAGCAACCCATGCCACTGTCTTGTATTTGTCACAATCATATCACTGCTTGCAAAATGATCCTCTGAGCTGCTGCTTACGCCAGATCTTCTTACACTTGAATCAGCTGTAACAAATTAGGACCACAATAAAACACCAGAAAGAACTTGATAATTGTTGACCGATTGGATCTGCTCCTTCACCAAAATTCGAGCTATGTCTTCACCAAAAGTCTGGGCTTTTCTTTATCAAAAATCGAGCTAAGCTTTTACCAAAAAACTGAGCTATTCCTTCACCAAAAAAAATCGAGCTATTAATCAACTGTGCCTTCACCAAAAATAAATTCCATAGTGCTGTTGCATTCCTTAATGTCTGCTACCCGAAATTGAAGAGAGAAGAATCCCCACGAGTTTCAGTTTTCCACCTTCAGCACTGAGGTAATCAGAACTCTCCTTTTTAACCAAAAAAAAAATCCTCAGAGATCTGGTCTGAAAATAAACTCAGAGCAAAGACAATCCGATATTCTCCTCCTCTGTTAAGATACCCGAAATTCAGAGCTTTTTCGTTTTAGTATTTCACTACTCCGAAATAGAAGATTGGATTCTATTTATATATATTCCTTTCCCTTATTTTGGGGGCCGACCTTGCAAAAAAAAATTATGTATATTGTTTATTGTTTTTAATAATTTAATTAATTTTTAATTTGAAATTTTAATTTAATTATGGGGCCGACTTTCAATTAATTTAATCCAAAATTCATCATTCAGCCGACATGTCAAAAAGTACTTTGGTTTCCAGTTTTTTCAATAAAAAATGTATTTAAATTTGATTAAATTTTAATTATGGCATGCATGCTTCTTTCATGTTACTCAACTCTCCAAGCTACGATTATTGAATGTCAATACTGTAGGAGCGTGGTCAGTTAGTAGCCCTATTCCATTGCTTGAGGGCAGATTACTACAGTGGGAGCAGCACACGAATTGAGGACATCCCTTTCCTTCACGGACTGCATATTATCACATCTGGGCGTGATCCTTTACAGAGGGGTGTGTACCCATTATTTGGGCGTTATTTCCATTCTCAATATTCAAAGAATGCATTGAATCTGCTATGGTTATCCTCCAATCAGCCTTCTTGATATTACAGCTATCTACCATTACTCATAATACACCGATCTGGTCTTATCCAAGGTGCTACAGCCATCTCCATTTAGTGGCTTCACTACTACAGCATTATTATGTGACAAGTAAAGATCAGTGTGGAATTGTGAGGTGTGCAAGGTATGTGTGGTACTGGCAAATAACTGGAGAACCCTAGAAACACCTTAGGGGTCACTCAACCAAGTTAATGGGTGGCCGGGGCTTTTGGCATTGTCCCAAGGCCTCCAAGTGCTTCAAGCTTGGGCTTGGACAAAGTCAAAAGGTCTCCTCTGACACTGACAGTTAACACTGTTGGCATCAATGACCAGGCACTGTTGGCATCAATGACAACTTAATCAACATGTTCCCCTAGTGACTTTTGCCTAAGTCACTAAAAAGGGGACAAAGTACATAACCCTTGCATTAATTGCTTGAGAAAAGTAATTAATGTCATTTTAGAGTTATAAAGTGACTTTTCAATTTATTTAAGTCGTGGTTGAGAAAGAAAATATCTAATGGAGAGAAAAGTGACTTTTCTATTCCATTGATGAGGAAACACTAGATTAAATGTGGGCTCTTGATCTAGTGTCCTTTCAGCTACCCCAGGAAGGTGAAATGAAAAGACAAGGGAAAAACAATAAATAAGGCATTCCATTCATTCATTTGCACACATTCCAAGAGAGTTGGAGAAGTGGAGATTATTCCAAGAGAAAGTTGGAGAGCAAGGTCAAGTTGGAGTTTGAGAGGGTGAAGGTAGTTGTCTGAGATAGCAGCTTGCTTCCCAAGACAAGAATCTGTACAACAGTTCTGGGCATGTTTTTCGAGAAGAAAACAATGGCTCGCATTACCAGGCAGCAACATGAATTTCGAGAAATCCGTACAGTGAATACATCCGTACAGCTTCTGTCTGTGGGAACGAAATTCGAGGAAGCTTCACTATTGTTTTTGTTGGGCATGAATTTCTAGGCAAAAAATTGAGTTTGGCACTGAAATCGAGGAGTTGTCTGTACAACTCTGTGTTGCTTGAGAAGGGCACGATTTCCTAGAAATATATGCACAAAATTCAAGGTAGATTCTTGCACAGATTTTGAGGCAACCTGCTAGTCTACTGGTTGAGATAAGTTGTGCTTGATATTTTTAAAATTCTGCTGTACATTTTATTGAAGAAATTAATAAAATATCTCTCTCACAGGTTTTCCCTTCGGGGTTTTTCCTGGGCCATTTTGGCTAAAATATCTGAGTCTGAAATTTTCTATGCATGGTTGTTATGTTCTTTTTGTTCTCAATCTTTTGGTAGAACGTTTCTTGTGCTTCCAGTTCAGATGTGTTTATGAGTGAAATTTCATTTTCAGCTGTCTATGGTTTAATGAGATGGTTTATCAAACATTGTTAATCTGAGTGAACTTGAAAGCCTGTTAGAGAAGTGATATTTCTACAATTTTGATAGCTTGACTTAGCATATAGTAATTATGATCCGGCAGTATATATATGTTAAAATGAAATTGGTTACTATGGATTATATGAATGATTGTATTACTGACATTTAGAAACTCTTGTTTTACAGTCGTTGGTTTTTACCTTCTTACGAATGTGGACATGATCATTCCCGTCTTGCTAGCTTAGGCACCACTTTCACTTGTCTCCATCCATCCATTTGTCTTTCCCTATTATTGATCTTTACCCTAACTTACACCTTGACTCGTGATATGGAGGACCTCCCCACTTTTTCCTCTGTGTTGGATAGCATCCATGTTTAATTTGTGTCTTGGCTTTGAGTTGGCAACAAAACTTACCTTTGGTGAGTTGGATTTTATACCTTGATCTCTCTAGTCGGTTGCCCCGATGTTTGATCTTGATTGTGGAAGTCCCCATAGTTGCTTGAGTTGTGTTGGCTAAAACCTTAAGCAAATTGTACTACCTTTGGAAACCATTGATATATATCATTTGTAAAGCCCAATGAAAAGGGTTGTGAAATGAAATGCAATGAAATGTAAATGCAATGGATAAATATATGCTAAATCTAAAGATTGTTGGCCAAGGAAATGATATGAAATGAAATGAAAGGTCCAAATAAAGCAGTGGTTAAATATATGCCAAATTTAAAGATCGTTGACCTTAAATGAAATTTTCCTCATTGAGCCCACGGATAATGATATGAGATGGAGCGAGGGACAACTAATTCTAAGTGTCTCCTAGAACCTCAAGTTATGGTTAGCCGGGCACCTAGTTCACGACTGTTCTAATAGTAGATATTTTGCCAAGGTTGATTAAGCACTTCTCTAAACAACTTACCCATTTGTGAGGCACCACCATTCCTTGTGTTTCTTTGTCCAACACATGCTTAAGTGTGTAATACCATTTCCCTTATCCAAAGTATCACAGAGTTAAGTCAGTCAAGTCATCCCCCTTGGCCTAGCCTTGCATCTTTAGCCTTCACCCTCTGCTAGCAAATTGATCATGTCTACAAATGAGTATATTCTTGAGGTTTTATTTAAAAGTAAATGATTAATTAACCTACTATTATCTATTAACTGGCAGTGAAATAATGCTTAATGTTTTAAAGTCTTGCTATGAAAATGATTTAAAGAGCATGTCTTAACCATTTGCACTTGCAGCAGCAGGCTTCTTTAGCTTGGGTCATATTTTGATCAGTTTGACTTGTCAAACCTAGTTTGACCAAGGTCAACCCTGGGATCCGTGATGAGATGGACCACTTATATTATATGATGTTGATCTATGGTCCCTTATATACCTTTTGATGACTCCATATGATGGACACAGGTTTCAAATGATGATTGATGCAGTTTTTATTGATTATTATTATTTCCAGATCATCATATTTTTATTTGTCTGGGTATGGTGGATGCTACAGATGATCTTACAGGTTACCATGAGGTGTATGAGTACTCATCTCTAGCCGATTTGGGTCTTCTGAATCCATTGAGACACTTATCTTTTAGTTTCAGGCACTTCCAGATATGTTTTGAGCAGTTTTTTACCTGTTGACCAGTTTGGCCATGCTGATGTGGCCTGTCCATCTGATGCATTGGAGGCAAGTCGTTGTCTAGGGTGCTATAAAGGAAGGGGGTAGTCCAACCACTTGTTATTACCATATTATCCCTCTTTGGGCAATTGAGGCAAGTTTTTGGCATGAGGTCTGCTCTGAGGTCATCTATGGTGTATCCCACTCCTTCCATATCAGCTTGCAGCATTCAGTGGGGTCCACATAGTCACCGGTTTATGTTTTGATGCATTATTCTCTTAGTTGAGGGGGCCAGGATTTGATCATTTGTACACTTGGACATGTCATTGAGTCATATGTTATATTATTGTGCCATGGGGTGATGCTAGTGGAGGAAAGTAATGCCTCCTAGCCCCACCATGTGCTCCTAGTCACTTGTCCTTGTCATCTTTTATGGCACACTTGTATTATTGTCGCTTTTTATGTGGTGCGCACCACCCTAGGGCATCTTTGAGCTAGTGCGCACCCCCCTCATGTGAGTGATACATGTTATATTGTACTGGCTCATCTTAGCCGTTGATTGTATTATGTTTATCTTTTGATTTCAACCACTCATTGCTAAAGTGGTTAGGGTTTTTGTCTCTCTCCTATTTAAGGAAGAGACCCCCCTATTGTAAAGGCATCTTTGGAGATCTGGAAACTTGGAATACAAATACTATTTTTGTGGATCTGCTTCTTTAGTCTTGATGGGTATCTTTGCAACTTGAATATACAACTTTTTCTCTGTGTATCATTGTGGATCTATCTATCCAAACGTTTGCTCTGCAGGAGGCCGTGTGGGTTGAAGAGGAGGACGTTTCAAGGGGACGCTATTGTGGGGAAACTCCATATCTTACCTTTAATCTTATTTTTGTCTAAGGGAGTATCATTATTGTATGTTCATGACATAGTTGATGCTTTCTCTTTCATCTTTTCATCCTTATAGTCATTTTCATGCCTGAATGATTCTTACATAGATCTTTTCTTGCAGGAGGAGGGCGCACATGTGGTCTTGGAGGGCTAGCGATTTCACTTGGGTGGCTTGCATCTCACTCTTGATTAACACACAGGGGAAAGTTATCACTTTGCAAAGTAGCCTCAAGCTCTAGAGGTAAGATCTACAAGGTTAGTATTTTTGTTTCATGCATTTTCATCCAAAGTGTCACCTAGTTGAGTTTGGCCAAGTCATCCCCGTTGCTCAACCTTGTCTTAGACTTCACCCTTAGCTAGTAGTTAGACCATGTCCAATGGGTGAGTCTGTCATTAAAGCTTATGTACAAGTAAAATATAAATAACACTAGTTAAATACATATATTAAACTGCCATGGAATGATGTTTATGCTTTAAGTTAAGCTGTGAATATGATCTAAAGGAACATGTCTTAGTCTTTGTCATAATCTTGTTCTTGGTTATAGATTGACCTAGCCAAACATAGTTTGAGCATGGTCATTCTTGGGATCTGTGATGATGTGGGCCATGTATGCTTATGGATGATGATTGATAGTCCCACATACTCTTGTTAATGACTCCATATGATGGACATATGCTTCAGATGTTGGTTGATGCAGTTTAGCAGTTTTATTATTATTTCTTGATCATCATATTTTACACCGTCCGGATATGGTGGACCCTACTGTTGACCCCTCAGGTCAACTCATGGTGTATGAGTACACATTTTAAGTAGATTTGGGTCTTCTGGATCCATTGAGACACTTATCTTTCAGTTCCGTGCACTTTTGATGATGATAGATGCAGTTATCCACCTAATGACCAGTTTTGGGCACGCTGACCTAGCCTGTCCAGTAGAGGCTTGGAGGCCAGTCGTTGCCTAGGGCGCTATGTCTAAAGGGGGTGGTCGAGCCACTTGATTTCCACATTATACCCCCCTTCCAGGCACCCTGGTGCCATCAGTTTGACAGCACAGGCACCCTGGGTGGCAGTTTGAGCAGTTTCAGGGTTTTTCAAGAGGATTAAAGATGAAATAAGAGGGTCACTGAGGAATTTGATTTGGGCAATTGAGGCAAGGTTTTGGCACTTAGTCTTCACAGAGGTCTTCTAGGGTGAGCCACCCATCTTCCAGTCAATTGGCATTAGTCAGTGGGGTCCATAGAGTCCACAGGAGGCCTTTTACTGCATGTCTCTCATAGATTTTGAGGACAAGATTTGATCATTTGTGTTATGTGGACATGTCATGGTCCTTTTATATTATATTATTGTGCCATGGGGATGAGCTAGTAAGGATTGATGCCTCCTAGCCCCACCATAAGCTTCTTGAGTCATGTCCCTGTCATATTAGGTGGGCCCATGTACTTTGGCCCCCTCTTAGGGATGACGTCACCCTCCTTAGTTCTTTTTGAGGGATGACGTCACCCTCCTTTTGAGTGATCCATGTGATATTATGTTAGGCTCATCTTACCATTGATTATGTTGTGAGATCTTTTAATCTCAACCACTCATTTCAAAAAAATGGTTTTGAGATCTAGGGTTTTGGTCTTTATTATCCTATATAAGGAGGAGACTCCCCTATTGTAAAATCATCTAGAGATTTTTGGCTCTTGGC
The DNA here is from genome assembly GCA_027924585.1 of Larix kaempferi. Lineage (NCBI taxonomy): Eukaryota > Viridiplantae > Streptophyta > Pinopsida > Pinales > Pinaceae > Larix > Larix kaempferi. The sequence continues at coordinate 12,492,015 of BSBM01000435.1, read as the reverse complement.
TATTGGAATAAAAATACTTTCTTGGGCATCTTGGATCTTGAAGTTGGAATGCTTGTGGTGATTGTAAATGCTTGTTCCTTTGCACTGACAAATATTGGTGGCCATCTTGGATTTTATCTTCAACTAACATTTTTGTAGGCAAAGAAGACGATTTTGAGGAATGCGAATTGGTGGGGAGGCCTACCCTTCAAGGTTCAAGAGGACGTTTTGGGTGACATGGATTTGTTTTGTCTTTGTACCAACAATTTCATGTTGTTCATCTCTTTGTTTGCATCTACTTCCATTCTTGTTTATTGATTGATCTTTGTGTCCTTGATTGACAGGAATAGGGAGGCCGATTTGGTTGAAGGAGGCAAAACGTTGGCAAGAAGGGCTTCATCAAGTTTGGAATTTGATCTTTGTGGGTAGTAATCCTCGTCACAAGCCTCTTCCATCTTCATCTTTCAGGTATGTTCCATGAGGTATGATATTCTTCTATCCTATCAATCTACTCTCTTAGATCTTAAAACCCTCATTTTTCACTTTTTTCTAGATCTACTTGGATCTAGCTTGGCTTTGGGCATAATATTGAAAACCAACCTCTATAGCATCCACGACAATTCAGATCTATAGTTTGGTGTGGATTGGTCTTCATTTGACACATTTTCCAAGGCACCTAGTCCTCCTTGAGGCAATTCGCACTCCTTGAGGGAGGCTAGTTGGGCTAGTTTCAAGAGTTGGGTAGGTGAGATCCCACTTGATTTGCATAGATCCGCCTTGATTACCTACACCTAGTGCTTCATCTCTTTGATTTTTGCCTTGTGGGCCCCATTCCTCATTTTGAGGGTTGTGCCCCACTTGGGTCATTGGGTGATGCATTTTGAATCTTAGATCTATGGAGATCTAGGTCATATTTGGGCATGCCATCCTAAATCCACCTTGATAATTGCCTTGACAACCCCGATCTACATTTACGCATAATTTGGACTCCATTTGCCCCTCCATCTAAAGGCATTAGTCTCCCTTGGGCAATTTGCACTCCTTGGGTTAGTGGCCTTTTCCTAGATCCCATATGTGGGTGTTGTCTATCTTATCTTAGAACCATAGATCTATCTCATCTCACCCACTTAGTGCCAGCTCACCCCTAATTTGACCAAGTGGGCCTCATTTGGACCATTTTCCACTTTTTAAGGAGTGGGCTCCACTTGTGTATTTTCATGGTGCTAGATCTATCCATTTGGTCTTCATAAGTGGCCTTAGTCATTCATTGGTTGAAACACTTGTCACTTCTTAAGTCTCTTCAACCACATCTTAAACTTTTTGGTCCACTTAATCCTCACGCATTGGTTTCCGTAACCTAACTTACACATTTCCCTTGGAACCTTTGTGTTGGCTAGTCTTCACTGATTGGCTAGGGTCTCCCCCTTGGTCTTGATTCTTCATGATCTAAAGTGAAGAGTGCCTTGGTTATCGTGACACCTAACTTGCATTGGGAACCATTGCACTTCTTGGGTCACCTCTTTAGTGGTCCATCTCCTCTACCGTCCTGGATGAGATACCTTTAGGGACAACTACAAGTTGTGTGATAACATTTTTGGCGCCGTTTCCGGGTAGTTAGAGGCTTACCTTAGGTGTCTGTGCTTATCCATACATAACTCATATCTTATCGCATCCGGATTAATGTAGATGGTTATTATTTCAATCCTTAACTAAAGCATATCCATATATTTGTCACTCACTCTCTCCCTGCGCATTTTAACGACATACATCTTGGTAGAAAAGTTTAAAAGTCTACCTGGCGACTCCAAATCGTGACTCTGCTGAGGGACGACCTCATAAGCATCCCTACGACGTTAGAAGTAAATCTAATCTAAATCAATCGGAAGGAACCCCACTCACTTATCATGGAAGAGATCCTAAAGCCCAATCATCTGATTTCTTTTGGAAAATTGTTAACTCCGATTCTCCAAATTTATTCTTGGGATCTCCTTCAACCATTTCGGTTCCTCCTCCATCTCCTCCTAATCTTAATGTAAGTCCAGTCAATCCAATGGCTGGAAATCAAACTAATTCTGGAAACAATAATCAAAACAACCCTCCCGTTGCCTGTGCTTTTTGAAATAAGCTTAGAGCTTCACCTTTAGAGTTTTCCCAAGTTCTTGATTCCCCCCATGATATGCTCGACATGTACTTTGAAAAGATCCCAAAGTTCAATGGGAACTGTGCGACCTCCATCGAGGACCGCATAGAAAATGTTTGGGCTCACATGGAAGCTTATGGGGCTGAGGAAGAAGATGTGTTCATGAGGGGTCTTTTTGCATCCTTGGTTGGTGATGCCCGCAAATGGTTTGATCGTTTGCCTGCATCATCAATCACAAGGTATGATGTCTTCATTGAAAAACTTAAGCATAAGTGGTCAGTCAAGTTAGATGGACGTTTCTTTTTGAACCAACTTTTCGAAATAAAAAAGAAAGAAAATGAATCTGTCCATGAATTTAACCTTCGCTTTGATAAGATAGTGGCCAACATTCCAAATAACATTAGGCCTCTTGAGCAAGGTGTCTTAATTCATTACCTCAATGCATATGAGGGTTTCCTTGGATATCAGTTGAAAGATAAAGACCCTAGTGACCTAAAAGTAGCACAAGAAAATGCTAAGAAGGTTGCGGCAAATGTTGCTTCCATGGGGAAGCAAAATTTCTTTGACCTAATTAGTTCATCTTCTAAATCTAAGCCTAAATTTAAAAAGGGGAAAAAGCCTAGTCAAGATTCCAATGAGATGATGGAGAGCATGCATGAAATGATGAAGAATCTAACTCTCCTAACTAGGGATCTAGCTAAGAGCAAAGAGTTTGAAAGGTATAGACAACCTTATGGTCCAAAGCCCTATTGGAACCAACAACAGAAACCTAATGAAGGTGATAGAAGAAACCCTGTGAACCAAGAATCACCTGAACCTCCTCTTATTAACTGGTCAGAAGATTAAAGGATGGATGATCTTGAGTATCCCACTCATGGTGATGATACTCCTGATTCTCCAAAGAAAATCAACTGGGTTGAGAACTTGGATTTTGACAAGGACTTTGGAAGAATTTTGATTGATCATGAGGAAGAGTCCATAGAAGATCCCAGTCCTAGTTTTTCCATTTATGCCACGAAGCACTCTAGTAGTAGTGGCCAAGCTCCTCTTAGAACTTATCAACGAAGAAGGGATGGCCAAAAGCCTACCCCTTTCATTGAAAAGAAGAGTGAGTTGCCTAGTCCAATGAGTGAGCCAATCCCTCTTCCTGAGTATGATTTAGATATCAACATTGAAAGGGAATTGGACAAAGTTATGCACAACATCCCACTCACCGAGTTAATGAAAATCCCATCAATAAAAGAGCAAGTGGTAGAGTTTTTCAAGAGCATCCCGTAGACCACCACAAGTAATGCTGAAGATCCATCTCTAAATTCAGCACCTAGTGTTATGGTTGAAGATGAGGAGGATCCTTCCATTAACATCCAGACTGCTTTATACGAGAGGAAGAACGGTGGTCGCCAACCTTTTTATCTTACACTTCGCATTGGTGACACCCTTCTTCATAACCATATGTTGGATTTTGGTGCTTCCATGAATGTGATGCCTTCGTAAGTCATGGAAGCCATGGGATTAAAAATAACTAGGCCTTATGGGAACGTGTGTGGAATTGATTCTAGACCAGTTCAAGTCTTTGGCTTGATAAAGAACTTGAGAGCTGACTTGTTTTCATGCCCCGATATATCTATGTTAATGGACATAGTGGTCATAGATCTACCCCCAGCCTATGGGATTATTCTCTGTAGGAAGTGGTCTGCTGGACTGGGGGGACACCTTCAAATGGATTTATCATATGCCACTATCCCCAACTCTGATGGATCATTAGTTAGAGTTTATCGGGAGCCATTTTATGATGGTCATCTCGAAAGTTATGAGGATGGTGTAAGGAACACTTATGGTGAGGGTGAACTTTTACCTGAAGGTATCTCTATGGTTATGGGTAGTCCCAATGATGATTCGAGTACAGGAAGAGAAGAGATTTGGAGATCATTTGGAGATGATAGTTCTTCTGAGGAAGAAAGGGAAAGAGCTATTGCTGTTAGAGAGATGAATCTTGATGCACTTCATGGTAAAGTGTCGGAAGAGCTTAGGGATTTGAACCAACCTAGTGATATGGAGCCACACATGGATCAACTTGAGCCCATCACTGAAATAGATAACGTTGAGAACATTTTATATGAAATAAGAAGGGGTGAGCATATACCTAGGACAGTCAAGCAATGGCTCACCTTGGTTGACCTTAACATGGAAAGGGGAAGGTAGGGCCTTCCTCACATCATTCCTTGGGAAAACAAAAATGAAGGGACACATCCTTCTCATAATGTGAGAAGTGATGAAGACATAACTGAAGACCATTTCACTGATGTTCTTGATGATTCATCTCATATGTCCTTGGAAGATGGAGTATTAAGGCAAGTGAGTGACAACTCTATGAGTTGGAAAGAACATGCCTCGATACATGATGTCCTTGGAGAAGATTTCTCATTGAATAATCTAGTCATCTTTTAGGAGGAGCCCCATGAGGATAGTTTGTCTTTGTCATATCTTGACATCCCTAGTTTTCTTATTCCCCGTGAGTTACCTATTGGTGAAGAGAGTATGAACTCTACTGATTCATTTCACACTCCTACCTCTTCACCAACATCTTTAAACACGGGAGCTCCGAATGCTTCTAGCATGGTTCCACGTCTTTCATCCTTCACCACTGATCATCTGGCAGTTTTAGAGAGTATGGTTGTTCCTGTTCCATCTGGAGAAGGTAGTAGTAGAGGTGTAAACCAAAGTCTTCCATCTCCGGTGAATGTGGAAGAAGAAGAGGATGTTGTTAGAGACTTTTGGACTGTGGGAGAGACTCCAAAGTATATTATTCACCCACAAGTTGAAGAAACGAGAATTGAAACTCCTACGAGAAGAGTGATTTAGGAAGTCTTATTGGTAGGGTAGCCATTCCTATAGATGGTGGACCTCCCAGGTTTGATGCAATTCCTCCTGATAGGAATTCGAGGATAGTCACACCTCAACCTCAGTGCAATTATGATATCCAACCCATTCACATTCATGATGTTGAAACAATCCCTCAGTCTATAAATTGCCGAAGGTTTGAAATCGGTGATAGGGTTGTCATTCCTAATGATTTATTTTACATACGATCCAGGGGATCTGGTGACTTTTGGGTTGGACCGCTCACTGTCGAGCGATGCATTGATGATATGTGTTTCCTCACTACTGGGACTGGCCAGTGTATCATGCTCCCCATCAACCAGAGGGAGTTAAGGGATTATCATCCCTGACTCTACCTCCGGTAGGCCCTTGCTTGCATGTTTAGAGTAGGTAGTCTTCCGAATAAGCTCGTTTGAGCAGTAGGATTTGTGTGCTTTTTCTTTGTCTGTGTGTTGAGTATTGCCATTTTTCTTTTCTTTCTGATTGTTTGAGTTTGTCTTCCTGTTGAGTTGTTGATTGAGTTGAACCTTACTCCTTCCTAAGCTTGTTTCACCTCCTGCATGCATTGAAGAGTGGTTAGAATTTTTTGAGTGCTTGTTGTCTTTCTGTGCGAGTTGAGTTGAGTATGCTTGCCTGAAAAGCTTTCTTTTCCTCCTGCACATTAAAATGAATAAAATTTATATGGCATGTTAGATTAGAATTTCATTTACGCATTTTAATTTCTGTCTTAGAGTAGATTTCATTTTCATTTTTATTTTATATTTTTCCCATACATGCTTCATGTGGTATTCTATTGTCTGTGAGCGCAGATACACGTGCAAAACAAAAGCTGAAAGCAAGGATGATGAGTCGTTGGATTGAAGATTTGATGCAGAGCAGTTCGCGACCAGAGATTCTGAGGTTCTCATGTGCTCTCTCCCTTAGAGCACTTGTCCCAGCTGGAGCCAGATGTTATCACACCATAGTAGCTGGGCTACTATTCTTGCTTAGCAGATATCTGCACTTTTCAGAGCTTGAATTTTTCAGAGATTGGCTATGATGAGCTTATTATTTGCGATCACTCATGGATCAGAGCAGTATATTGTATCATATTTTTGTTGGACCTTGTGCCAAGGCTGAGCCTTGAGAGCTTAGATTTGATGACCGATGTGACCCTTTGTTCCATATAGTTTCAGTTCAGTGCCCAGTGATTTTATTGCAGTAGTGTTTCAGATATATATTGATGATTATTATGATGTGATGTGACCTGTGGACTTTTGATTATTGACTTTGGATTATTATCTTGTTGTTTTAGTCATCTTCATAGCATTGACTTGGTATATGATTCAGGACATGGCAGTACTATTTAAAATAAAATGGAATATCTTGGATGATGTTATAAATATAAATGGATGTATTACTTGCACACTTAGGTTTTCTGACAATACTCATCGGTTCTATTACCCTCCTGTGAGCATAAATATGGTCTTCCTTGACATTTTTCTTGTCTGTTAGCTTAGGCACCACATTCATTTGACTCCATCCATCCATGACCTTCCTAAATTGACTTTTACCTTTTGACTTGCCTTCTTGACTTCTTGATACTGAGGACTTCCCCATTACTACCTCTGTGTTGGACTACATCAATGTTTGTTTTGTGTCTCGGCTCTAAGTTGGTGACAGAGCTTGCCTTTGGTGAGCTGGATTGTATGCCTAAATCATTCTGGTCGGTTGTCTCGATGTTTGGCACTGTGCAGAACTCCCTCCAGTTGCTTGAGATGTTGTTGGCTAAAACTGAAAGCTCATGTACTACTTTATATTGGAAATGTTTTATATACGCCCATGGAAACTATAAACTCTAGAATGTGTTTCTTAACACATGTGAGTAAAGGGCAAGAGCAATGAAATGCTAAAATACTCCTCGAAGAGTACAAAAATGGTCCAAAAAGCAAATGTTACTCAAAAGTTATATCTATTATTGCTAACCTTGTATATATAAATATGCCCCGGATGCAAGCTGCGATTAGTTGTGCTTCTTAGCACATGTGAAATCCCAGAGGGGTCGTATAGGCCAAAAAGGCCATGGAAATGAAATGAATGATCCTAATGAACCTGGATCATCTTGATGTAGACATGATGCCTAAGTTGAATAAGCACTCTCTAAACAACTTATCCATTTGTGAGGCACAACCCTTCCCTTTGTCATTTTGTCCAGCACAGAGTGTAGCTTCCCCCTCTCCCAAGCTAAAGTTTCACCTAGTTGAGTTTGGCAAAGTCATCCCCTTTGCCTAACCTTGTCTTAGCTTTCACCCTTAGCTAGCAGTTAGACCATGTCCAATGGGTGAGTCTGTCATTAAAGCTTATGTGCAAATAAAATATAATTACCACTAGTTAAGTACATGTATTAAACTGCCATGGAATGATGTTTATGCTTTAAGTTAAGCTGTGAATATGATCTAAAGGAACATGTCTTAGTCTTTGTCATAATCTTGTTCTTGGTTATATATTGACCTAGTCAAACATAGTTTGACCATGGTCATTCTTGGGATCCGTGATGATGTGAGCCATGTATGCTTATGGATGATGATTGATGGTCCCACATACTCTTGTTGATGACTCCATATGGTGGACATATGCTTTAGATGATGGTTGATGCAGTTCAACAGTTTTATTATTATTTCCAGATCATCATATTTTACACCGTCCGGATATGGTGGACCCTACTGTTGACCCCTCAGGTCAACCCATGGTGTATGAGTACACATTTTAAGTAGATTTGGGTCTTCTGGATCCATTGAGACACTTATCTTTTAGTTCCGGGCACTTTTGATGATGATAGATGCAGTTATCCACCCGATGACCAGTTTTGGGCACGTTGACCTAGCTTGTCCAACAGAGGCTTGGGGGCCAGTTGTTGCCTAGGGTGCTGTGTCTAAAGGGGGTCGTCTAGCCACTTGATTTTCACATTATACCCCCCTTCCAGACACCCTAGTGCCATCAGTTTGATAGCGCAGGCACCCTGGGTGGCAGTTTTGAGCGGTTTCAGGGTTTTTCAAGAGGATTAAAAATGGAATAAGAGGGTCACTAAGGAATTTGATCTGGGAAATTGAGGCAAGGTTTTGGCACTTGGTCTTCACAGAGGTCTTCCAGGGTAAAACCCCCATCTTCCAGGGTAAAACCCCCATCTTCCAGTTAGTTGGCATCAGTCAGTGGGGTCCATAGAGGCCACAGGAGGCCTTTTATTGCATTTCTCTCACAGATTTTGAGGACAGGATTTGATCATTTGTGGTATGTGGACATGTCGTGGTCCTTTTATATTATATTATTGTGCTATGGGGATGAGATAGTAAGGATTGATGCCTCCTAGCCCCACCATGAGCTTCTTGAGTCATGTCCATGTCATATTAGGTGGGCCCATGTACTTTAGCCCCCTCTTAGGGATGACGCCACCCTCCTTACTTCTTTTTGAGGGATGACATCACCCTCCTTTTGAGTGATCCATGTGATATTATGTTAAGCTCATCTTAGCCATTGATTATGTTGTGAGATCTTTTAATCTCAACCACTCATTTTAAAAAAGTGGTTTTGAGCAATGTAGTCAGACTCGGACTCGGCTGGCTTGGGACTCAGCAGACTCGGATAAGACTCGGCAAATATGAAAAATATGAAAAAAATTATAAATGTGGTAACTTTTAAGCACAAAAAACATAGATAATGACATTTCTAATCCATAGAAGTTATAAATACAATTCTATGCAGAAATTCATTAGATCATCTCATAAAATTAATAATACAACATTTGACACTCCATATTTGTATGCCCATACATAAAAAATTAAAATTACATAAAAGAAATTTAAAAAAAACACATAAATCAAAACTAAGTTTAAAATTTAAAAACATTACTTAAAACTAAAAGTTAAAAATAAAAAAACATTACTTAAATTACTAAATATATATTTTTAATTTTTAAAATTTTAATTTAAAATAAGGTTTGTTAAAGTTTAAAGTTAAAACTTTAAACTTTAACAAACCTTATTTTAAATTAAAATTTTAAAAATTAAAAATATATTCGTGGCCAAAGTCAAACCATATAATTAAAATTTTAAATTAAAAATTAACAAACTATATATTTTATAATTTTTATAGTTTTTTTTAATTTATTTTTATGTGCATTGTGTATGGACTATGGTCACATGGTGACCACGTCCCCTTCGTGGCCTTTTGGCAGCCTGTGGAGGCTGCCTACACGGCCATCATGGCCTTTTGGTAGCTTGTGGAGGCTGCCTACAGGCCGTCATGGCTGTGTAGGCAGCCTCCACAAGTTGCCAAAAGCCCTGATAGGGACGCGGCCACCATTCACTAATACAAATTATATATATATATATATATATATATATATATATATATATATATATATATATAAAATTAAAAAATATACAATAAACGTTAAAATCGAGCATACGTGGAAAATGGTGGTGCTTTCCGGCGGGTGAGACGGACTCGGCGAGTCTCTGCGAGTTCCAGCGAGCACGGCAAGTTCCAGCGAGTATGATCGAGTGGCGAGTTAGGGTAGCAAGTCCTAGGCGAGTAGGCCCGGATGTCGCTCGGGCAAACTCGGCCAGAATCGCGAGTCTTGGCCGAGTATGACTACAATGGTTTTGAGATCTAGGGTTTTGGTCTTTATTATCCTATATAAGGAGGAGACCCCCTTATTGTAAAATCATCTAGAGATTTTTGGCTCTTGGCTATTGGAATAAAAATACTTTCTTGGGCATCTTGGATCTTGAAGTTGGAATGCTTGTGGTGATTATAAATGCTTCTTCCTCTGCACAGACAAATATTGGTGGCCATCTTGGATTTTATCTTCAACTTACATTTTTGTAGGCAAAGAAGACGATTTTGAGGAGTGCGAATTGGTGGGGACAAGGGAGGCCTACCCTTCAAGCTTCAAGAGGACATTTTGGGTGTTTGGGAGTTGTTTTGTCTTTGTACCATCAATTTCATGTTGTTCATCTCTTTGTTTGCATCTATTTCCATTCTTGTTTATTGATTGATCTTTGTGTCCTTGATTGACAAGAATAGGGAGGCCGATTTGGTTGAAGGAGGCAAAACATTGGCAAGAAGGGCTTCATCAAGTTTGGCATTTGATCTTTGTGGGAAGTAATCCTCGTCACAAGCCTCTTCCATCTTCATCTTCCAGTTATGTTCCATGAGGCATGATATTCTTCTATCCTATCCATCTACTCCCTTAGATCTTAAAACCCTCATTTTTCACTTTTTTCTAGATCTACTTGGATCTAGCTTGGCTTTGGAGATAATCTTGAAAACCCACCTCTATAGCATCCACGACAATTCAGATCTATAGTTTGGTGTGGATTGGGCTTCATTTGACACATTTTGCAAGGCACCTAGTCCTCCTTGAGGCAATTCGCACTCCTTGAGGGAGGCTAGTTGGGCTAGTTCCAAGAGTTGGGTAGGTGAGATCCCACTTGATTTGCATAGATCCACCTTGATTACCTACCCCTAGTGCTTCACCTCTTTGATTTTTGCCTTGTGGGCCCCATTCCTCATTTTGAAGGCTGTGCCCCACTTGTGTCATTGGGTGATGCATTTTGAATCTTAGATCTATTTTAGATGTAGGTCATATTTGGGCATGCCATCATAAACCCACCTTGATAATTGCCTTGACTACCCGGATCTACATTTTGGCGTAATTTGGACTCCATTTGCCCCTCCATCTAAAGGCACTAGTCTCCCTTGGGCAATTCGCACTCCTTGGTTTAGTGGCCTTTTCCTAGATCCCATATGTGGGTGTTGTCTATCTCATCTTAGAACCATAGATCTATTTCATCTCACCCACTTAGTGCCATCTCACCCCTAATTTGACCAAGTGGGCCTCATTTGGACCATTTTCTACTTTTTAAGGAGTGGGCCCCACTTTCGTATTTTCAAGGTGCTAGATCTATCCATTTGGTCTTCATAAGTGGCCTTAGTCATTCATTGGTTGAAACACTTGTCACTTCTTAAGTCTCTTCAAACACATGTTAAACTCTTTGGTCCACTTAGTCCTCATGCATTGGTTTTCGTAACCTAACTTACACATTTCCCTAGGAACCTTTGTGTTGGCTAGTCTTCATTGATTGGCTAGGGTCTCCCCCTTGGTTTTGATTCTTCATGATCTAAAGTGAAAAGTGCCTCGGTTATCATGACACCCAACTTGCATTGGGAATCGTTGCACTTCTTGGGTCACCTCTTTAGTTGTCCATCTCCTCTACCGTCCCGGATGGGATACCTTTAGGGACAACTACAAGTTGTGTGATAACAATAACCACTTGTTGTAAAGGTGTGATCTAGACCATTGATCTAGCACAACCTCTTCTTGAGATCATCGCTCATTTGCAACTACTTTTTGACCACCTCTTGAGCTAATTCACCCTCTTACACTATAAAAAAGAGGCTTGAACTCATTGGTAGGGGTCAAATTCTCTTGGAAGGAAGAAATACTTTGTTGGAATATTTGCTCTAGTTGTTGTTAGGCTCTCGTATTAGCGCATGTGTTGCTAGCTTATCTCTTTGGTGGAAGGAGGTTCTTTACAAGGGTCTTAGGTAACTATTGGTGTTTTACTTTGCATTTAGGAAAGTAGGTAAATAATTGCTGCAACCTTATTCCTTATGATTGAAATCTATTTGCTTGATTAGATTGCTACAACCTCTTTTCGTTTTATAGTAATTTCAGTCACTAAATGCATTTACTAACTATTGATGGGTGATGGTTTTGGAATAGATTGTTTTGCCTCCTGATCTTTACAGGAATCGATCATAGTTGGAGTAGGAAATCAATTATCATCTTTGTCTAGCAAAGGAGAGGGATTGCTTGCCTCCACTCTCCCTTGAAGACTACTAATCTATCTTTTGAGATCGCTCATGACTCTGCCCAATAATTGTTTAGCTTTAAGCACTAGATCTCTATTTTAGTAGTTTTATTTATTTTCTATTTCAAGTGTTGTTCCAACTTTATCTTATCTAATCATTTTCGTAAAAAAATTTGGGTGCTTGGATCTACAAATTTCAGGAGACTCTTAGGGGAGTCTTTCGTTCCCCCTCCTTGGCTTATCATTTTATAATCATTTAACACTAAGGAGTTAAATCATTTACCATCCATAACATATAATAGACCAAGAATACATAATTAATTTTTGTGGTGTTCCAAGTCTCTATTTTTGGTTTTAACTAAGTGATTTAGATACCTAATTAGTAGGCTGTTCTAGATCTTTAAAATTTCAGTTCCTATTAGTTTTAATTTCTTTCATAATAACCAGTGTTCATATGTGAAAGTTACAACAAACTCATGTGGTTAATTAACTCTTGAATTTCATACTAGCATTGTGTATTTAAGTTTTAATTCATTGGATTGATACTTAGATGCATGCTTACTATTGTTAGTCATCTTACAAGCTAATTATTATCTTGATTTTGTGATTATATTATCTTAGTGCTTGTGAATACAATTCATATCTTACAAGGCGATCTAATTAATGACATATCATTTGGTTATTTCAGTCATTTTATCCTCACATTGGCTATATGCTCAGAAACCGGATTCGTTGATAACCCTTGCCGTGTCCCGAATCGGTCGAATCGGACACGATTCGATTGGAATTCGTGTCCGATTCGACCTTGCAGCGAATCCGGAATCGGGACACGACCTTCACAACGAATCGGACACGCAGTTGCATCGAATCCCGACCGTCGGACACGTTTTTGAAAAACAGGACACGTTTTTGGCGGAAAAGTGCGTCCGGGTTCACTTAAAAATTGAAATTTGCCTTTCTTTTTGTCATTTGCAAGGAAGCATTTGATTGAGAGTGAGTTGTATGTGCAGGTGAAGGAGATTTGAAGGCTATCCATCGTTTCCAAGCGATTCCAAGTGCATTCCGGTGGATTTGTGGAGAGGATTGCAAGCTCAACCATCACAAAAGAAAAGGAATGTCTCAATCAGCTAGGGCAGGATGTAGGGGGCAAAGGAGAGGGAGAAATGCACCATCTAGTGCCTCCCCTCCTATTCCACCAAGCACAAGCGGTTCTCCTCCTCCGTCAAGTGCTCCATCGGCTGCTAGTGGAGCTCATTCTATGGCTCCACTTAACCCTGTTTTAGCAAGATAACAAGCCCAAGAAAAAAAATACCCTTTGTGGAAGTATGTGACAAGAAAAGATGGGCCCGGGGCAAAGCTTGGTGGGGGAGGCAATGTGTCTTGGAGATGCAATTTTTGCAAGCATGAGTTCATGAGCACATATTTCCGGGTTAAGGGCCATTTGTTGGCCCTTCCTTCTTGTGGGATTTCTTCATGCAAAGCGGTGACTGTTCACCAAAGGAGGGATATGGAAAGAGAGGATCATGTTGGCTTAGGGAAGGTGGCAGCAGCAAGCAAGAAAAAAGAGGATGATCCTCTTCCATTCTTGAGGAAGTCCTCTAGCACCAAGCCTCCATTTCCACCTAGCATTCATGGGCGTGGGCGTGGGTGTGGGGATACTTATCAAACAAGAAAGAGGCAATCTACAGGTGGTCCAATGGATAGGATTTTCCAAAAAGAGGCACGAGAAGAGGTAGACCTTACTATTGCATTTTTCTTCTACCTCAACTTCATTTCATTCAATGTTGCACGGTCACCATTGTATTTTGAGACGGTTAAAACTATCTTGGAACGTGCTCCAAATGGTTATGTGCCTCCTGGTTCAGAGAAGCTTAGAACCACATTGTTGGTTAAAGCAAAGAAGGAGGTAGATAAAATTCTTGAGCCAATTAGATCAACATGGCCCTCATCCGATGTGAGTATTGTTTCTGATGGATGGACGGATCCCGCACGCCATCCACTCATCAATTTCATGGTATCTTCCCAAAATGGACCGGTGTTCTTGAAAGCGGTCGATGCTCTTGGCGAATACAAGGATGCACAATTTATGGGTGATTTATTCATCAAAACCATTGAAGAAGTGGGTGTTGAGTCGTGTGTACAAATCATCACGGACAATGCACCTGTTTGCAAAACAAATGAGAACGGAAACTCTGTCTCTTGTCTCTCATGCTTTTGATTCTTGTGATGCTTGTCATGCCTATTGTGATTGTTATGCATTGGTATACTTTATATGTTATTCTCTCAGTAAAGATCCAAGAGTATTGTGAATTAATGCTCAAATTTTAACATGGTATCAGAGCTAACCTGAGAAGAAGACATTTTGCAGTGACGGAAACTTGAGTTTCTTGTTTATTGGGTTTCTCTCCACAGTTTTTGGAAAAGCAGTATAGTAGATTGACTCTACTCATTAAGGAGAATCTATCTGTCCAATCAGAATTCAACTGAGCATTTTCAGATTTGGCCCTAAAAATTAGGGTTTCCACAAAAATAGGAATTTCTAAAATCTGAAGCCATAGCTGGAAGCTCCTTGCAAAAATCGAAGTTTAGAGCTTTGGATTGAGATTTTTGGCTGGGTAGATCTCCGGGAAACTCAAACCCTAATTCAGGGCTCTCGCTAGTGAACCCGGGAGGACAAAAAGGCAAATCTGAAGGGTAAAGCTTTGCTGATCTCAAATTCTAAATACACCAGGCTGATCAGCTCATCAAGGCGCATCTTTCTATCCTTTCAGAAAGTTGAAATTCACATTTTGAATTTTTAGGGTTTTTCCGACAAACCCTAATCCGGGACCAAATCCAATTTTCAGCATTTCAAGTGGTAAGACCTAAATCTTTTCTATTTCATTTGAAGTACTCTTTAAGATGTCTCACCACACTAAGCTTGAGGATAAGCTTGAAGGGGCTGATAACTTTCGAGCTTGGAAGTATAGGATTGGGTTAATCTTGGAAGAGAATGAATTGGACTCATATATAAAAGAAGACATCCCTATCCCAGAGGATGAAGAGGCTAAGGTATTGCATAAGAAGAACTTGGTCAAGGCAAAGAGAATCATTGCTGATTCTATCAAAGACCATCTCATACCCCATGTGTCTTCTCTAAAGACACCCAAGGCTATGTTTGACTCGTTGACCAAGCTATTTGAAGGAAAGAACATAAGATGGAAGATGACCCTACGGAATCAATTGAAAGGGGTCAAGATGTCGAATGGAGAAACCATTCAATCCTATTTCTCCAAGGTCTCTCAGATCAAGGAACAACTTGAAGCTGTAGATGAAATGGTAGAGAATGGTGAAATTGTTATGACTACTTTGAATGGCCTACCTAGGTCATGGGACTCTTTTATCCAGGGGATCTATACCAAAAAGAAGTTAATCTCCTTCAGCAGATTGTGAGAGGAATGTTCTCAAGAAGAAGCAAGGCTTGTGGCAAGAGAAGAGAAGATGGGGAATGAAGATCAAGCTCTCACAACTCACACTAAGAAGGGCAAGTTCAAGAGGGAGCTATCCCATCACAAGAAGAAATCTTCTCGTCATTTTCACAAAGACAAGAAAGATCTAAGGTGTTTCACTTGTAATGAAAATGGTCACTTTGCTTCAGAATGTCCCAAGAACAAAAGGGACAACCACAACAACAACAACTCCAGCAAGAAAAAGAAGGGTAACAAAAGAAGGTACCATGCTCATGCTGCCGAAGATGATGAACCTCCAAAGAAGAAGGTTAGGGCAGAAAGTGATGATAGTAATGATGACTCATCAAGTGAATTAGAGTATGTTCTAATCTCTGCTCTCACAGGTACTATCTCCCATGGTTGTAATGATTGGTTAATTGACAGTGGGGCTTCCAAACACATGACTGGGTTTAAAGAATCCTTTGTAAATCTGTCTGAACATGAATCACCCCATAAAGTGAAACTTGGGGATGATTATCAATATCCCATCAAAGGAAGTGGTGAAGCCTCCTACAACCTAGATTCTGGAAAATCTTTGAAGATGAAAGAAGTCCTTTATGTACCTGGGCTCAAGAAGAACTTACTCTCCATCTCTGCACTGGATACAAAAGGTATGAGGGTTGCATTTGTGGATGGCCAAGTCCTAATGTAGCAAAAGGGAAAGACCATAGATGATGCAGTTGTGATTGGAGAGCAAGAGGGAGGTTTGTATAAATTAAAAGGACAACCTGAACATGCCATGGTGCATGAATCCATGGAGCCAAGTGAACTTTGGCATAGAAGACTTGCTCATATGCACTATAGGGCACTTCCAATTGCAAGCAAGGCTGTAGAGGGTCTTCCTGAAATCAAGACCAAACATGAAGGTGTTTGCAAAGGATGTGCAAAAGGTAAGAATATTAAGAAGGCTTTCCCAAGCAGTGAAAGCAAGGCAAAAGATATCCTGGAAATCATCCACTCAGATGTATGTGGTCCTATGTCATCCAGTTCTCTAAGTGGGTATGTTTACTATGTCTCATTTATTGATGACTTCTCCAGGAGACTTGGGCATACTTCTTGAAAAACAAAGATGAGGTGTTTGATAAGTTCAAGGAATTCAAAACCTTGATGGAGAATCAAACTGACAAAAAGATCAAAACAGTCAGATCCGACAATGGTGGAGAATTTACCTCAGGTGACTTCAAGAAGCTTTGCAGTGATTCAGGGATTAAGAGGGAGTTGACTGCTCCTTATAATCCTCAACAGAATGGAGTTGCAGAAAGGAAGAACAGAACAATCATGGAAGCAGCAAGGGCAATGCTGCATGACTAGGATCTACTTATGCATCTATGGGCAGAAGCAGCTAGAACAACTGTATATGTGCAGAACAGAACACCCCACAAGATATTGGACAACAAGACACCATAAGAGGTCTTTTCTGGTAAGAAACCTGAAGTCAGCCATCTCAGAATATTTGGTTGTCTAGTATACACTCATGTCCCAAAGGAAAAGATGACTAAACTAGATCCTTCAGGAAAGAAGGGTATCTTTGTGGGTTACAGTGAAAGCTCGAAGGCTTACAGAATATACTTTCCAGGGTTCAAGAAGATTGATGTCAGCAAGGATGAATATAAATTCAAGGATAGGTAATCCAGGAAGCAAAGATCAAGAGGGAGCACACTCTAGCAGCTCCTGTAAGGATGCAGATTTTCAGAGGGAGTTGACCATCTTCCTACATTCCACAACAGAAAGGTGTAGAAGAAGCTACTTCAGCAGCTCTTGCTAGGAAGCAAAGACTCAGAGAGAGTCCACCCAACAAACAAACAAAGATAAGTATTTCAATTATCATTTCTTGCCTATTTTGTTTGTTTAAATAATATTATGCTTATGTTCCTAGACTTAGGAGATGTTTTGTGCATATTAGAATGATTGCATTAATGAACAGTATACTACTAATATGCATGTGATGGGTAAGTGGCCTATGGCACTGTACAACATTCCAGTGCTACTTATCTAGAATGAAACCTCTTTGCTGACATGTTGGGAGTAGTGCAAACTCTTAACAATGTTCTGGTAGAGACTGGAAGGCATCTAGAAAGTTGTGGAACATGGATAAAGCATTGGTTAAGATAACTGCATGACATATTTCTGTATGTGTAAATAATTTGTTCTGAAAATTATGAGATATTTCTAATCATGCAATTTAACTTGTTTTGTAGGAAAGACCGTATATCTTCACCTACAAAAGGACTACAACATTTGTTCCAGCAACAAAGATATCTATTGAAGATATTGAAGTTCCCAAGATCTGGGATGAAGAAATAGAATGCCATGATCCGTCGATCATGAAGAAGATGTTTGGGATGCAGTCCCAAGAACTGACAGGGAGTCACATGTGTGCAGATTGAAGAAAGCCTTGTATGGCTTGAAGCAAGCTCCCAGAACTTGGTATGGTAGGATGGACAATTTCCTATCTAGCTTGGGATTTACCAAGAGTAAAGCGAATTCCAACCTCTACTACAAGGTTGAGGAAGGGAATCCTGTGATTCTACTCCTGTATGTGGATGACTTATTTGTAACAGGAGATGACAGATTGATTGTAGATACTAAGAGGAAGCTTGTTGCTGAGTTCGATATGAAAGATTTGGGAATGATGCATTATTTCCTAGGTATGGAGGTGTGGCAGAATTCAGGTGGGATCTTCCTTGGTCAAGGGAAGTACACAGTAGATATCATGAAGAGATTCGGGATGATGGATTGCAAGGCCATGGCCACACCCATGGCATCGAATCTGAAGCTTCTATGTGATGCTTCATCTGAGCCGGTTGATGTCTCTATGTATCGTCAGATGATTGGGTCCTTGATGTACCTGACGAACACGAGACCAAATATTTGCTTTGCAGTGAACACATTGAGCTAGTTCCTGACGGATCCAAGGAGTGTTTATCTGGTTGCTGTAAAGCATGTTCTGAGGTACCTGAAGGGTACAGTGGATTATGGGCTCAAGTATGAAGCGAATCAAAAGTTTAACCTGCAGGGTTATGTTGATTCAGATTGGGCTGGCAGTGCTGCAGATAGGAAGAACACATCTGGATGCTGCTTCAGTATGCGATCAGGTGTGATCTCTTGGTTCAGCAGGAAGCAGTCCTGCGTAGCACTGAGTACAGCTGAGGCAGAGTATGTTGCAACCTGTTCAGCTAGTTGTGAGGCAGTATGGCTACGGAAGCTACTGTCTGAGTTATTTGATCTCCCATTGGATGCTACTGGTATATTCTGTGATAACCAGAGTTGTGTGAAGCTGTCTGAGAACCCAGTGTTTCATGACAGGTCGAAACACATAGAGATCAAATATTACTATATTGGGGATATGGTGCAGAGAGGAGCTGTGAAGCTCCTGTATGTTGCAACGGACGAGTAGATTGCAGATGTGCTAACGAAGCCACTAGCCAGGGTGAAGTTCAAGTACTTCAGGGAGAGGCTTGGTGTTCTTTAGATCGACGACACTTCGAGGAAGAAGTGATGGACACATTTGCTGAAGCCATTCCAAGCATGTTGGAAGGAGGATCCTTCACATGGCTGTGGATGTAAGCGTTGGATGATGAGTATCAGGATGATGCTCTAGTTACTGCTCTGTATATGCATCATGTTGGATGCTGGATATGATCAGTTGGATCATTTATATTTGTATGTATGTACGCATCGTGTTGATGCTGGATATGATCAGTTGGATCATTTATTTTTGTATGTATGTACGCGTCGTGTTGATGCTGGATATGATCAGTTGGATCATTTATATGTATGTACGCATCATGTTGGATGTTGGATATGATCGGTTGGATCATTTGTATGTATTTGTATATGCATCATGTTGGATGCTTGGACCATGTATCTGTATCAGGTGGATACATTGTATGATCAGGTAGATCATGTATGTTGATATATATCATGTATTTGTATTTGTATCAGGTGGATACACTGTATGATCAGGTGGATCATGTATGATGATAAGTATCAGGTAGATACTTGGTGTGCATTAGGTGGATGCATTGTATGATCAGGTTGATCATGATGATGAGCTTGAGGATGTTGCTCCAGATGATATGTACCAGGATGGTACAAGTGATGATGATCAGTATGATTATGGGCATCAAGATGATGCCTCGTGAGATGATGATCCGTTGGATCATGAGTATCAGGTTGATACTTGGAGGTCAGAGATGATATGTGGCAGGTTGTGCAAATAGCATGTAATCAGTCCTGGGAGATCTTGTCGGTCGTGCTGCGGCACATAAATGTTACTGGGGTACTCTTTCCGGTATTGCCATGTAGTATGTAATCAGTCCTTAGATATCCGATAGGTTGAGCTGTGTGCTCGTAATCAGTCTTGGGATGAGGTATTACTACGGAGACATGTAATTAGTCCTGGAGATCCGAGAGGTTGAGCTATGTGCTCTTAATTAGTCCTGGGATGCTCTTTAGAGATCTTGCCGGTCGTGCTGCGGCACATAAATGTTCCTGGGATGCTCTTTAAAGGTTTTGTCTATCCACATGTAATCAGTCCTGGAGATTCGAGAGGTTGAGCTGTATGCTCGTAATAAGTCCTGGGATGCTCTTTAGAGATCTTGCCGGTCGTGCTATGGCAAATGTTCCTGGGATGCTCTTTAAAGGTATTGTGGAGGAGATGCATGTAATCAGTCCTAGGAGATCTTGCCGGTCGTGCTTAGGCACATAAATGTTCCTGGGATACTCTTTCCGGTATTGCATCCGCACATAAAATTAGTCCTAAGAAGCCACCTCTGTCAGACCGTTCGCACAGATGATGAAGACCTGAAGGTGGTGGGCCTACATTTAGTATGAAAAAGGACTAGCTCTATAGAACTTCCTATGACGAGTAGAGTCAGAGATTGGTTGAGATAGCAACAATAGTGACGATGATGATGACGATGATCCCGAGAAGAAGACTTGTCTAGCAGAACTGTGTTGAGAAATACCTTCCTAGTTAAGAGGGAGTGTTGATGTATATGTAACTTTGGAATGTATTTCATCTATGTATTTCATATATATTTATTGTACCCTTATAAGAGATGTGTTATTCCTCTATAAGGAAGTGTCGTTATGTGGATTGATAAGTGTCGCAAGTGTGTGTACTTGCCGATGGGTTATTAGACCACCATGTGTGGGGTCGACCCTAAAATATATATTATATTGTGGATGTATCTAGATAGACAAGTCGGCCCCATAAGGTCACTGGGCAAATAGGTTAAGTATAAATAGAGATCGGGAGATTTCTATTTGGATCATTCGAAAAGACACACTTCTCTCACTCAGAAAGTGGCGCACTAGTGAGGAGGAGGATCATCTGCTCTAGGAGACTATCTCAAGTGTATTTTGGTTGTACTTTGGTTGCGCCATTGCTCTCTCTATCTCTGAGGAAGTTGTGGGGTTTTTCACCTTAGGGTTTTCCCCACGGAAACTCTGTGTCTATTGTCTCTCATGCTTTTGATTCTTGTCATGCTTGTCATGCTTATTGTGATTGTTATGCATTGATATACTGTATATGTTATTCTCTCAGTAAAGATCTAAGAGTATTGTGAATTAATGCTCAAATTTTAACAACCCTCCTTCACTTAGGAAAGTCGTCCTCCTCTCAATTGATCTATTTCAGATCAATTATCTCGGTGAATGAGACAGACACCTTCTGTCTCCTTATATCAACACACTGTAAAATTAGGTTTACCAAAAACCTAAAAGTAGGTGCATGCAAAACTCACTTTTGCATGCATGCATGCAAACACTTGCATGCATTTCTTCCCAAACATTTTCTCGGTTAACATTTTAACACTCCCTCTTAACCAGGAAACGATTCTGCACCACTCCCATCTTCTCCTTGAAGTACTCAAACTTATTTTTCATCAAGGACTTTGTCAGAATGTCTGCAACCTACTCATATGTGGAAATGTACTGGAGCTCAACTACTCCCTTTTGAACATGATCACGAATAAAGTGATATCTAATCTCAATGTGTTTGGATCGATCATGAAACACAGGATTTTTAGAGAGTTTGATGCAACTCTGATTGTCACAATTAATCACAGTAGGCTCCATTTGTTGATCAAATAGACTCACCAACATCTTGCGAAGCCAGATGGCTAAGCTAGCCGCCATATATTCTGCCTCAGCAGAACTCAATGCAACGGACTTCTGCTTCCTGCTGAACCATGACACAACTGCCGAACCTAAGCTGAAGCAACACCCATAGGTTCCTATCACTTGTATTACCTGCCCAGTCTGAATCTGGGAACAGTATAAGCTAGACTTCTCCCTGCCTCACATAATTGAACCTATATTCTGTTGTTCCACTGATGTATCTCAAAGCATGCTTTGTGGCTACCCAGTGTACATCTCTAGGTTCTACCATGTACTAATTCAAGGTGTTGACCGCAAAACTCAAATTTGGTTTGGTGTTGACCAAATACATCAAGGAATCGATGAACTGTCGGTACCTAGTGGAATCAACCAACTTACTCTCAGAAGCCACCTGCATCTGAAATCTCTTCAGAATGTCCATTGCATACTTACCTTGACTGAGGAAGATATGCCCATCCTCCTACCAGACTTCCATCCCTAGGAAGTAATGCATCAATCCTATATCCTTCATCTCAAACTCAACTACAAGATCCTTCTTGCAATAATTTTATGAGTTTCTCTGCCCCTGTAATAAACAGGTCATCTACATAAAGCTCAAGGATGAGTTGATCCCCTCTCACAACGATGAAGTAGAGATTTGGGTCTGCTTCACTTTTTTGAAACCCTAGCTGTTGCAAATTGGTTTCTATCCTAGAATACCAAGCTCTTGGTGCCTGTTTCAAACCGTAGAGGGATTTCTTCAATCTGCATACATGAGACTCTCTCTCAAGTACCTTGAAGCCCTCCGACTGCTCAATGTATACCTCCTCCTCGATGAGTCTATTGAGGAAGGTTGTCTTGACATCCATCTGATGAATCTTACATTCCATTTATGCTGCAATAGAAATCACAGTCCCGATGGAAGAATATTTGGCCACAGGAGCAAACGTCTCATCATAGTCAACTCCCTCTATCTGTGAAAACCCTCTAGCAACAAATCTGGCTTTGTAATTCTCAATGCTGCCATCTGCAGCATATTTGATTTTGTAGAGCCATCTAGAGGTGACCACAGATTTTCCCTCAGGTCTAGGTACCACTTCCCAGACATCATTCTTCATGATGGAAGCATACTCTTCGAACATGGCATCTCTCCAGGCTTGCTTACCTGCTCCTTGTTCGTATGACGATGGCTCTGACTAACTGATACTGCTTACTAGAGCTAAGTAACTGCAGAATCTCTATGCAACCTTTCTTTCTCTTACGTCTTTCTTGGGAGTTCCTACTGCTTGAGCGTCCTTCAAGGTATCTTGAAGCCACTTGGGCTTCCACTTCCCTGAAGTGACATCCTGTGAGGAGAACTCCTCATCCTCGTCCCAATGACCTGTATGAGAGTGAGTACCTCTGGTAGAAGTGCCTATAGCTGTTGATCCTGTAGCTCGAGAACCTGTAATCTGGGACCCTAATCTCGGTTGATCACAAATCTGAGATCCTTTGCCAGTTCCTGCTCCTGTGCCCGTGGAACCCGTATCTTGTGCATCTGTCACTCCAGACACTTGGGACCTTGTTGGTTGCTGAGCAGTACTCTGACCTGTGTCATGAAGGGATGTAATCTGTCGTTTTCCCTTCTCTGACTCACATGACTTTCGAAAGGCCCGATCCTCCTCGAACTTCACATCCCGCCTCACCACAGTCTTCTTGAGAGCAGGAATGTAAATGCGATAGGCCTTCGAAGTCTCATCATACCCAACAAAAATTCCTCTTTCTGTAGTGGGCTCCAACTTTGTCCTTTTCTCCGAAGGAACATGAGAGTAGGTGAGGCATCCAAAAATCCTGAAGCGCCCAACTTCGGGTTTCTTTCCAGAGAAAGCCTCCTCGGGGGTCTTGTCCCCCGATGCCTTATGAGGGCTCCTGTTCTGAATGTAGGCTGCAGTGTTGCATGCTTCAGCCCAATGAAAAAATGGCAATCCCTGATCATGTAAAATGGATCTCGCAGCTCCAACAATGGCCCTGTTCTTCCTCTCAGTGGTCCCATTCTGTTGAGGTGTATAAGGTACAGTCAACTGCTTCTTGATGCCTTCCTGAGTGCAAAACTTATTGAACTCATTGGAGGTGTACTCTACCCCATTATCTGATCTGAAGATCTTGATCTTCCTTTTTGTCTATTTTTCCACAAGAGCCTTGACCTCTTGAAACTTCTGCAAAACTTCCTTAGACTCTTTGCTCTTCAAGAAGTAGATCTAGGTTTTCCTGGAATAGTCATCAATGAAAGACACAGTACTTGTATCCTTTCAGTGATGTGGTGGACATTGGACCACAAAGGTCAGAATGAATCAAATCAAGAGCTCTTGTAGCTCTATTATCGCTCTTTTGAAATGTTGTCTTGACATACTTCCCGAGAGCACACCCCTTACACACATCAGTGCGCTCAGTGTTGAACTCAGGTACCCCTGTCACAATCTCCCTTATAATATTTAGAGCAGGATGGTGCAGATGAGCCATCCTCCTGCGCCAAAGCTCACAGGGGTCACATCCCTCATCTCGGTTGCTATGACTTAGGGCATGATGAAGTTGGAAAATCAGTCTGTATAGTTTCCCACTGCGGACTCCAATCCTCTCAGCTGAGGCAACACTGGATCCCTTGGGATGAACTAGCACATTTCCATATCTAAACATCACCCATAGTCCGCAATCTTCAATGGTAGATACGGAGATCAAGTTTTTCTTAAGACCTGGAACGTATAGAACATCACGAACTCTCATCTGTTCTCTAGAGTCTTTCTGAAAGGACACAGTTCCTCGTCCTATTGTTTTGACTGTAGAGTTGTCTCCCAGGACAATCTCAAGATCTATCCCATCCTCTGCTAGGTCAGAAAAGTTTCCTCGAACACCCATCATATGACTAGAAGTTCCACTGCCTATGTACCATACACTAGAAGTGGAGGCCATCAATGATTGACAGGAGTCAAGAGCCATCTCCATGTCAATCCCATTGGTAGCACACTCATCAATATCCATAGCGGAGCAAGAAGTGCAAACAATATGATCCCCCCCCATGATCGCAAATCTGATGCTGCAGTTGTAGATCTGAGTGTGATTGCTCTCCCTGACCCTTACCAGAGCTCTGATACCATGTAAAATTTTAAGTAATCCAGAGATCACTACTCCCTTTGGATAGCCCTGAGACCTCAAGCGGTTTGAGTCTCTATGTCAGTTAATACTTGTACAAACATAAACTCAACAACTAGATCTCTTTACAACTTTAACACACATAACACTGCATATACCCTGGAAACCCCAACCGGGGAAAACCAGCAATCTGTGGGGCTATCTTCTCTCTCGAGCCCAGAGCATATATAAAATGAGACAAGTACAATACAGGGTTACCTCAGAAGTAACTCAGGCAAACTCTAGATCTACACTGGAAGAATGAGCCCTAACTATAAAACTGGATTTGAGTTTCCCTGCAAGCGCCTCTGTTTGATCTGTCTCTCTCTATCCTCTGCTTTGATCTGCTTTGCAACTAAAGAAGTCTACTACTGAAAACGTCCTCCTCTGCATGCACAAGTGCGCCCTCCCTCAAATGAAGAATGACTCGTACTAAATCAGATCTGACCTTTGATTGTGACTGATCTTCCTCAATCACTGAGACGAAGATACTCTGCAAGTTACAGATACTCAATCGCTCAACTGGATGTGGTACGAGCTTCCTCCTCCTTAAGGAATGCGCCCTCCTTCACTTAGGAAAGTCGTCCTCTTCTCAATTGATCTATCTCAGATCAATTATCTTGGTGAATGAGACAAACACCTTCTGTCTCCTTATATCACACACTGTAAAATTAGGTTTACCAAAAACCTAAAAGTAGGTGCATGCAAACACTTGCATGCATTTCTTCCCAAACATTTTCTTGGTTAACATTTTAACACACCCTTCACTTTATGAGTTATCAAATTCAATCTTAACATGTGGATGGTTATTCAATATAATGATTCATGGATGATAACATGCTTGATCTCTCATTGTTTAAGTGCCATGACTTATGTGCTCATATGATACATTGTTAATGACAAATCATAGCTTGCTAATGATCACAATCTTATTTTGCCCATGTATCATATTAATCTTTTCATGGTCATTTCAATTACATCCTTGAATTGTTAGTTAGAGTTTGACTTGATCTTATTGCCTATCATAATCTAGGCACCTCTTCATATAACGATAGCTAGATTAATATCTGAGGTTATCTAAACCATTGTAGTTAGCCTTGGAGAAAGTTTGGCTAGGGTCTCTCTCTTTGTTAGTCTAGGCTTGATCATCTTTGAGCTTAGGAAACCTAAAAGAGGAATTCTTTCCGGTTTGGAGGGAATTCCATAGTATTGCTGGGTTAGTGGCTGATTTCTTGCCAATCAGTTGGCCACTAGGTTGTGTACAAATAGTCATGATCTAGTAAAATCAACTTTCCATCATTGGTACTCCTGCTGGTTACCAATCTCGATCTCTCTAGGGGTGAAGAGGCAAGGAAAAGAGGAATAGTACACCTAGTAGCTACTAATTTTTGTGACACCACCATTAAATTATCCTTTAGTGAGATTTTGTGGTTCCTATTAGTGTTACCAACACCGCGATAATATCACTGTCAATGCGATGTATTGTGTTGCTCCCTTAATAATGATATCATCGTAATAAAAAATGCGACTTATTCCGATGTCTAAAAAGTTGTGAATTTTTGAAAATATCGTGATGTTTACAAAAGAAGTCGTGAGTCAATAGCAAAAGTCATCAGCCCACGGACAGGCTAGCATATAACCCAAAATTTCACCGTTTTTTTCCTCATTTTGAAAAGAGATTGAAGGGGTTTGAGTGCAAAGGAGGTCTCCACCATTTGTCTTTGAGCTAAGGGCCATAAATAGTGTGTTTTCATTTGCCATCACTAGTTTATTGTGGATTGGGGATTGCTTCCCATCAGTTGTTTCCACATTCGCAGGTATGTGTAATCATTTCTACATGTTTTTTTTTAGTTTTGAAATTTTGATAGGCTTAGGGTTTTCCATAATTTTAAGTCCTATCACTCTTTAAATTATGTATTATAATTTATAATTTATGACCCTCATATAGGCTGTAATCCAAACGCTTTAATGATATGGTCTACATTTACTACAATCTTCAGTTGTGGGTGAGGCAGCTTTACAAAACACATGACATGGAGGCCATTTCGTTGGATGGGATGATAACACCATTGTTGCATGGAGGGTGGAAACCAAAAGACTTGTCATGGACTCAGACCTTGATTGGTTACTGTTATCACATCCATAGTAGTCGGGATACCATGATTGTAGATCAGTTTCCAGTATATTTTTGAGCCGGTCCTTTACACATTTTGATGAGATCAGTTGATGATGAGCAGCATTTTGATGATCACTCTTAGGCATTCAGTGGATCCAAAGCTTATACATTTGACAATCTCATGCCAGGACTGAGCTCCATGACACCAGGTCAGTGACTGAGTTAGCCATTATTTTATCATTCAGAGCAGATTGATGATAGTGCCCATGATATTTTCGGATGCAGTGCTTTAGTATGATTCAACTTGTTCAGATAAGGGACTTTGGTATATGATCCAACAGGTATATGATTGGTGCATTTGGATCGCTGATGTGCTTTTTCCTTTATCTAGGTAGTTTATGACTGGGTATATGATGATTGTTTACTGGCTATATCTTATATTATGCTTACTGGTTGTTTAAATTAGAAGTGGTTAGTTATTATGAGTAGGAGATTCTTGTGTCTACTATTGCTCATGCCCTTACCTTATAAGTACAAACTCGGTCATTCCTTCTTTCTAAAGGCTTTTGCTATCCATGGCATCATCAATCACTTCCCCCCATCCATTCTTTATCTTCCAATTTTGATTTTATCTTGACTTACACCTTAACTAGTGATCTTGAGGACTCCCCCCACCTAGACCTCTATGTTGGATATATTCCTTGTTTACAATGTGTCTCGGCTCTAGAGTGTGTGATTTTAGTCACAGTGATTGTTCTCCTCTAGTCCTCAAAAGCAAGTATTTTTATCAACAGTGTTGCTAAACACTAAAGCATCATAACTTAAATGCTAAGTCAACAAAAACAATGTTGCTAAACACTATTGCTTATATCTATATTAGCTAGTCAGTGGCCAAAGGACGAGCACTCATCCTTGTTTGATGTAAGGTCGTTTGTCCCCACAGGACAATAGGGTAGTCACTCCATCGCACCTATGGACGGTGGCGGGCAATGGAGGTCATACCAAGTCATATCTGAACCCCAAAAGGATTTTAGGGCACCTGCTTTTGGAGGCTGGCTAGTGAAAATCTTTAATAGTGAATTAAATGTTAAATCTCAAGTGAGAAAAGCTGACAAATAAATCAATTTGCTAAAAGGTTGCTTGTCTAGAGTCTATTGGAAGCATTCTCATCACTTTACCCATTTGTGAGACACTGCCATCCCCTGTGTTACTTTCTATCCAACATATGTATCCGAGAGATTGCAGTGTTGAGGTTGTCAAGTCTTCCCCCTTAGCCTAGCCTTGTTTTTCCACCTTCACCCATGGTTAGCAAATTGGCCCAGTCTGTAAATGAGTATACACTTGAGGTTCCTGTTTATAATAGTTGGTTACTTTGATTTGGACTTATTATTATATTTGCATGCTTACGCCAGTTAAACATCATTCTATGCTTTAGTCTAGCTACTGATATAATTGAAGAAGCATATTTCATCCTTTTGCACTTGCAACAGGAGTTATTTGTGATCTGGATCATCATTTTTATCATTCTTGACCTAGTCAACCCAGCTTGACCAAGTCAACCACAGGGTCCGGTATGAGTTTGGGCCCACAATGTTCGAGATGGGTTATTCATGGCCCATATGTGTCCATTAGATGGTTCCATGCTTTCGACGACAATTCAGATGATGGTTCGATGGATTTATTATTATTATTATTATTTACAGGCCATTATTTTATTATTCCGGGCATGGATGAGCTTGCAGAGCTATCACTTGATGATCACATGGTGTATGAGTACTCATTCGTAGTTGATTTGATCATTCTGAGTCCATTGGTGCACTCAGTTATCAGTTCAAGGTAGTTAAAGGTGATGATATGGTCAGATTACCACTTTATTGCATTTTGCCATTCATAAATGACATGTCCAACACTTTCATTGAGCATGTACGTTCTCCTAGGGCGCTCATAAGGGGATAGGGTGTCCAGCTAGTCGTTATTACCATATTACCCCATCCCTAGACATTTTGGTGTAGTCAGTTTTGTGCTCGGGGCACTTGGCACTGAGCTACAGGCATTTTTGTACTTCCAGAGGTGGTTTTCTGATAGTAGAATGGCTAGCAAAGGAAATCGATTTGGCTCAGTGGGGCAAGGAAATGGCATGAGGCTGGTCTGGGACATCATGATGACATTTTCCACACTTTTCAGCATTAGTGGGGTCCACACGTCATCCCATCTAACATTTTGGGGATTTTATTATGTATTTTTGGGCACATGTCCTAGTGTCTTTTGACACTTTATCACATGTTATGTTATTATTGATGTCGATGGAGCATTAGTCTAGTGAAGACTTGATCTCCTAGACTCCCCCGCTATGTTATGATGGTCATGTTGTGTCCCTAGTCATTTCTTAGTCTCGTGCCCCCCTAAGGCGTCATTGAGGGAGGACATCCCCTCTATTTTGAGTGATCCATATATATCTTATTCTGGCTCATCTTAGCCGTTGATTATCATTGTTATATATTTTGATCTCAACCACTCATTTGAAAAGTGGTTAGGGTTTTGGTCTCTCTCGTTCCTATTTAAAGAAGAGACCCCCTCATTTGTAAATGAACTTTGCCTCTTGGAATTTTCATAATAAAGAGAAATTTTGCGAAGACTCTTGGATTTTCTTTGTGGGATGTTCTTAGATTGTGATTGTAAATTTTCTCTCTTCTAGCATTTGAGATATTTCTGTGGATCCAAAATATTTTCGTGTAAACATTGTTTTACTGCAGGAGGGCAATTTCAACTTGGTGTTTTGGTAGGGGCTCCTCAACTCGCTCCACTTTGAAGTGGATTTATATCAGGGGGTTTTCAATTGTATCTGTGATCATTGATATACTTCTTGATGTTTCTCTTGTTGTTATAGTCTTTTTCTTCTGAACATCAAATCTTACTTGTGTAGTTTGCATGTGCAAGAGAGAGGGGCGCATTGGCTTCCTTGGGTAAATCGATTTCAGTTGGAAACACAGCTAAATCGTCTCAAATTGATCGGGTAGGGATAGATCATCACATTCAAGGAATCTACAAGATTTTTCGGGTAAGATCTACACTCGGTCTCTTTGTTTGAAGTTCTAAACCACTGGCCATTTGAATTTATTGTTAAAACCCCAACTATAAAAATTTCTAAAAATTCTCTAGGATTAATTATTTGGTTTACTGGAAAACCATTTTTGGGTTTTCATCCTTAGGCCTAGCGCCAAGTGGGTCCTCAAGGGCGTCTTGCTATGTGGACTCCATCAACCCCATTCCCTAGGCACTAATCTCTCCATGCTTGTGCCCTCCTTGGTTTGTTGGTCTTCTGAGTGGTTAACTCCTCTTTTCCAAACTTGTGACTTTTGATACTGTTAGATCTACCATCAAGCTGTGTTAGGAAGCCCTAAACTTGTCATATCTACTACTTGGGACTATTTTCCCTATCTTAAGTACACATTTCCCAAGGCAGTTTATTTTTATCATTTACCCTAGTACCTACATCCTAGATCCATTCTTAATCCTTAAGTCATTGTATCTAATCAATCTAATTCAATATCTCATCTTCCCTAAGCCTCCACAGTGACTTTATTCCTTAGATCTAGGATTTATTTTCCTTCACCTTGCATACCTTGTTGAATAACTTGATCCGGTGATTGGGTTAGATCTCTCCTATCGAGAGTAGATCAGGGTCTCCCCCTTTGCTATCTGGGCTTGGATAGCAAGAATCAAAGAGTGACTCGATTGGCGTGACAACCAATCCATCTTGGGATTCGAAGCCCTCTTGGGTCACCTCTTTAGTTGCCCATCCCCTCTACCATCCTGGATAGGATCACCATTAGGGGCAACTACAAGTTGTGTGATAACAGTTACATGAGGTGGTCGGGGAGAGTGTGGTAGAGGAGGATGTTCCAAAGCAGCCAACTTTACAGCAGGTGGCTATTGACATTGGGAGTGTGCCACCACCTTAACAGACATAGACAGTCATAGACACAATGAACTGGACTTGGACCTAGCATTAGCACTAACAGAGGAAGTCAGACTCTAGCTTATCCTTCTTCTAGAGGACATCAGAGTAGTTTCTCCTTCTGTTACAAGAGTCTAGCTTCTCCTTCTGTTAGAGCACATCAAAGTCCAATGCCATTCCTAGGGCCTTCTTCATCTAGAGGAAGAGCCATTACGCTTGCCTCTAAAAGGGGTAGAGGGATTCACTAGTTTATTTATTTGATTTCATTATGCTATGCACTATGTAGATCATAGATGACTCATGATGATGAAATACATTTAATATATTTTTTGTTGATATTTTGAGGCTCATGAGTCAGTACTTAGGACATGATTTAATATTGATGTGTGCTATATCACTCGACATCTTATACATCATATATATCAGTTTTATTTTCGTATTTATGTGGCAATATGCTTATTTGATGTTGTTGTTGCTTTGGATGTTTAAAAATTTGCAGAAAACAAATGTTTTGTATTTTATGAAGTTTTCTGCTATTTTCTGCTATTTTCCCTGATGTTGCTGATAAGTTGTTTTCCGGACCTTCCGTGATATTTTTGCTGACAAGATGTTTGCAACATTGGTTCCTATTTTTTCTTTCTTGTAAAATACGAGTGGCCAGCAATTTTAAAATATATTTTCATGGATATTTTTATTTCTAAGAATTATTCCCATCAAAATTATAGGGATATTTTTTGGGTGTATGAGCTTCTTCATGGGAGTTGATGAATGCGGTCACATAAGAGTTACGCACTGGTCCAGCATTCTCAGTAACACTTTCTCACATGCTTTTAATTTCTTGGTTGTAGGTCACTTGCGCTTTGTAGTGGAAGTGCAGGATAAGTCACAAAACCGTGCTTTGCCATTGCTTGGGCAGGGCACTGTCCAGTCCATGTAGAGGTGCTGCTGGCAGTATATTGCAGTGAGTCCAATTTCACAGCTTAACATATCCAAGTGACTTATATCAGAATTTTGGTATGCAAATCTAGAATCCAGATGTGGTGGTTATGACTGCTAATTTTTATTTCCTAGAGCTTTTGTGATTTTGATTGCAGGTATTTGTCTAGTTGAACCTACTACTTTGATCTGAGAGCAAATGAACACTCTTACTAAAATTGCTGTTATTCTTCTTTGTAATGGTGTCAAAAAGGTGATCACGAAGAATCTGTTTTAGAGCATTCAGCAAAGTATTGCAAAGTGAATAGTGGAGAATTGGTGAAAGGAAATGCAAAAGAGCATTCAATGCAGGTTTGAATTGCTTGTTATTTTTATTATAGATATAGATATCCTTCCTGATACGAAGACTAAAATAAAATGCAGTCTCATTTTTCCTTGGAGGGACAAAAGGTGTAAATTGTAATTAATATTGGGCAAAGTTACAGCTTTTTCAAGACACTGCATAGTTTCATATTTCATGTTTTAGCTCAATGAGTGGTCATTTAATTAGTCTAAATAATCAATCTGGAGAGAAATTGATTACGGATATGCATTTCAGCAGGTAGTATGGTGAAATGGTAGCATCAGACTATTCTCAGTATTGGGATGCGATTGAGTTTTGCCAGTACTTCGAAAACAAATGCTATAAATCAAACTGCATAAAATTATATCTTGAAGCAATGGTAATGAAAATAATGGTTGAATTGAGAGGGTTCCTGTAAAAGAAGATCTTGATCACTAGGTACTTCAACGACAGATTATTTTAGCATGGCAGTTTGTTATTTTGGAGAATTTTCTTGTGGCAGTGAATTATTTATCATTGCAGCAGGTAGGTATGGTGAAATGATAGCCAGATCAAAATCAAATGATATATGTTAAACTGTGTGAGACTCTATATCGAAGTAAAAGTTTTGAAAAATATGTTTGAGTTGAGAGGGTTACCTGTGAAAAGAAGTACTTCGTTACTGGGTACTTCAGCAATAGATAATATTAGCATGGTGATCAGTAGACAATCGTTTAGGAAAGAGGAGGGTATAGGTAGATCTTCCCTGTATTTATACCCTCTTATCAAGGGTTATTCTTCATTTATATGATTGATTAAATTTCTTTTCACTGGTTCTTCTTAGGCTCTTTCTATATGAGATCTGTTCACGTGTTTTATGTTTCTAGTTTTGCAAATAGATTATGTTTATTTTTATTCAGCATCTTAAAATACACATAATTGCTTTTCATTGTAACTACTATATTTGAAATGAGTTGTGTTGCTTAGTAAAGAAAGCGGGTTTGGGGTTGTTGGTTGGCTGGGGCGTGGGGGACACCGTTGCTCCTTGAAATCTATTAACTGCTTGCAAATGATTGTCACAATGCTTAGAACAAACATCCAAGTGGCTTTCAGTGGTCGAAACATCCTCCACAAAGGTAATGAAGGATACCCCAATTCAATGGAGCCCAAAATTTCCTGCATATTGTATCTATGAATTACAAAGATTAACATCAAAACTAACTTTTGAATATAGCATGAAGCTGTGTAATCATAGCTAACAAGGATATGCAATATACCAAGTGCAACAGAAATATATGCTCGCTAAACCTCATGAAGGCTCATCCATGGCGATGCGGATTTTTGGGTGTCCAAGATTTACCGAAAGACTAGAGAACATTGAAACTACAATGCTAAGAATGGTGGACATCATGAAAATGGTTAATAAAGATGAATTCGAAACATTCAAAGATAATTCCCAAACATTCAAAGGAAGATATTCAAGTTGAATTCCAAACATTTAAAGCTGATATCCAAAAGAACCTTGAAAACATGTTGGAAGATTTTGTTAAAGATATAAGCGGCCTACTTACCCAAAAGTCAATTCCTTAAGAAGAGGATAATTAGAACAAGATGTTGGAGTCCCATTAACCTCCGGATAAATTTCTATGAACAAGAGCCTTGAGTCTCAAACATATAACAACCCAAAAATACCATTAATTTAACTATAAATAAAAACACATAAATAAAAACATATAACAACCCAAAAATACTATTAATTTAACTATAAATAAAAACATAGGAAAACTAAATTAAATATTAAAATAATAAATAAATAAATTAAATATTAAAATAATAATAAATAAATTTAATTTAATATTAAACAAACACATTTTTTTGTGCTTTTGGGAAAGTTAATTTTTTTTTTTATAATTTATGTTTCTTTAACTATAAATAAATAAAAACATTGGAAAACTAAATTTAATAATAAAATAAATAATTAATTATTTAATTAGATTAAATTTAATATTAAATAAACTTTTTTTTTGTCCTTTTGAGAAAGTTAATTTATTTGCATAATTTATGTTTATTTAAAAATGACTCAAACTGTCCCAACACTATATATTTACAAGTATTTATGTTACGGCCTCGTCCATCATTCCGATAAATAGTGGGGCCTCTAGATTTCGTCTCATGGGCATAATACAAAATTTATAACCAATAAAATGTGTGCAGATGCATAAATAAAAAACACAAAACATAACAAATCCCCGAGGGGTAGCTCAGGTGGCTGGATCTTTTGGAACCAAAACGACACAAGGTGGAGGTTGGGGGTTCAACTCTCTGGGTCCTTCGGGGTTAAGCATCGAAGTAATGTTGACAGGAGTGAGGCCCCTTCGAGTGGACCCCCTTGGCTTGGATCCGTGGACGTAGCGAGCTCTAGGGCTGTGAACCACATTGAAAAAAAATTAAAGCACAACAGAAATAAATCTATTCACACACACACACACACACATCATGCATAATACAACATATCATGCATGATAATAATACTACAACAACATGACATAAGTTCTCACTTGCCTTGGTTATTAACTCATTAACAACATACACACGTTGCATGGTATTCTTTCATATGAATGCATTTGAAATTCTAAACAATTAGATGGTATGGGGCTTCTTTCCTTTACTACCCTATAGCTACCAAACCCGGTGAAATATCATTCACTTAAATGCATTCAATATCACATGCATACCAAATTAGGGTGATTAAAATATGGTTGAAGGGATTCTTACCCAATCCACTGTTTAGCACTTAAGCAATCATCATAAACAAACCATTACTTGCATGGATGCCATCAACATTTATGATGTTATTGGATTAGTTGATCTCTTACAAAGGATTACACCATCCTTCCACCAACCTCTTGATCACAAATTCATCACCCTAGCCTTTCCTCACAAGGTTGTTGGTCACATGTAACAACATCATCAACATCTACAACCATCCTTCAACTATCTTTGGTTAAACAATCATCATCAACCATAATAATTGTCATTAGTGGCCCATTTCATATGTAAAACCATATTACAAGTTTACTAAAATGCAATATCATATGCACGTACAAACATCTTCATATGCACTATGCATTATCTCTTGATATGCCCACTAGTGCATATGCATTCCAACTACCCAATTGTTGCATTTCAAAACTTCATATACCATAATTTTTTGTATATAAACTTAGAAACTATAAATATAACAACAAGAGAATAGTCAAGAAATTTTCCCTGTCCAACTCTTCATCATAACATGGATTCCTGTTACACATCATAGTCGATCCAATTTCACGGTCTCTCTGCAAGCACATAAGGGATCATTAGCTATGATTTTCTCACAAAGTAGCAATTCAATACATATACACATGTATGGCATTTATACTTGCTACTTTCCTAACATGCAATTTGTATGCTCTAAACAAAAATAGTTTAAGATGATAAATTTCTCTCTTTATCAATGTTGCTTTATGGATATAATTCTTCAATTTCTGCTATAACTATCTATCAACCTTTTGTAGTTTTCCTTGGTCATTACAACAACTCTCATTGCACTCTGTTCATATTGCCTTGTTGCTCCAATTTCTTTGAGAAATTTTGGCCAAGTCTAACCTGAACTTTCTTGGACTTTTTAGCGCTTAATAGTGTTGCAATAGATTCCATTCCAACTCCATATGGAGTCTTTTCAAGGTTCATCATATTTCCTTGACTTCATTCAACTATGAGGCTTGCTTTCTTTTTCCATGGAAATATTTCCCACAATTCTGAACCACACAACAAGTACACACAAATGTCTCATTCTCTGATTGTCACCATTTGCATCCACTTTGCACTATCATGAACTACATGACATGTACACATACTTGAATATCTCATTCTATTAGTGATAACTTTTAGGTGAATGGAATTTCCTTACCTATTCTAATTACTTACTCATAAGTTGTTGGTTCATATCTTGCAACATCCTATAACTTTTTTTAGCATGCATGTACTCCCCCCCAAGGATGATTCACCCATCACCTTTACAAGTTGCATGTCCTTTACTTATTAATATATTTCATGCCTTGTTAAGCATTCTCTTATGGAATATAATATCCATCTCCAATAATCAAGAGCTCCCATTGCTCTTCCTTGCAATTCAAATTGCTCATATTACTCACAATAATAAATTGGATGTATTTTTATCCAAGGAACCAATGTCCATTATTGGTCGCTTTTATTCTTTCATGATTAAACATGGTTGTCACTCCTCAATAATGCATATGACAACTAATTGCTCTTAATAAGAGCTTCCACAAACCCTCTGTGCAATTCATGTTGCACATTTTGAACATAGAGAGAATTTCATACATTATGGCTAAGGAACCATCAATCCATCTTAGTTCCATTCTTCCATCATGCATGTTTATAAAAATATAATCTACAAGGGTGTACTCTTATACGTTCAACAAGTTTTCCCAAATGTGCCTTCACTTTATTGTGAGAGAACCATTACCAAGGTGTGTATCATCACATTTAATCATTTTGAGTCACTCTCACCTCTGGCACACTCCAATTCCATATTTATGCTTCATTTTGATCTCGGAGTTGAAAGTTACAACCATCCAAAATTGCTATTTTTTTTCCCAATTTTGCACTTTTCTACAGGTGCAATTAGCTTTGGAAACCAACTTCATCCACCTATAGAATGTGGTGGTCTCTTTGGAGTGATGTAACCTGTAACAATTGAGTTCCAGATATCAAAATCCATTGCCATCAATAATACTCTCATTCTCATGCTCCAAATAACATAGTTTGTCCCATCAAAGATTGGTGCATCATTCTCACCTAACTCTACTTGCTTATCCACGTGTGTTCTCAAGGATCTTCCTTTTAGCGGTCAAACTTGTCTGAAACAATCTTGTTTTGATGCCAATTGTTGGAACACACAACGATACCTGGGGGGGTGAATTGGTATCACACACTTTTATCAATTCTCGCTTGATTAATTATGTACCATTATCAATCAAAATCATTCATCAACATAAAAGTACAGTACATAGAATCTTTATATGGAATTTCAACTTAATAAATTGATAAAACCATAGATTACAATGAATGGTGGGAGACACCAATCTCCAATGATGGTATGAGCACCCACTCATAGATTTTGCAGACAACAATCCCTTGTACAAACACCAACTTGCTATTTGTAGGCACCAACCTGTGAGGACACCAATCCTCTTATGAGCACCGACTCATAATCAACATGCACCAATTTGCACTTACCAGGCACGAACCCGTTCAAGGGATGAGGGCACCAATCCTCTTGGACTAACTGAAATCAGCAAGCTGCAACTTGTTAAGTGGATGAGGACACCAATCCTCTTGAGCACTAACTCAAATCCACAGCCACTGCTTCAAATTATTCCTTAAGATATGTTGAAAGTCTGTCTTTCTTAAGCACCTTTAGAATAGTCCTCTATTCTCTTCTTTAAATGTCCTCGGAATGATCCTTCGAGAATATCTTGGAATGTGTGCAAAATTGTTCCAAAAATAGTTCAAACACTGTCTTCAAGCTCTATTATTTTTGTCCTAAAAGTCAATCCGAATACAGTCTTCAACCTCTGTCAATTTTGTCCTAAAAATAATCCTGAATGTTGTTCAAAATCACTCTACGATGGCCTTTGGATCTCGTCCAAAATTAGTTCAACAAGGAGTCCTAGACCTTCCCCCATCAATCCTCAAAAATTGTGTCAGCTTTGTCAAAAAGGTTTGCAGCAAATACCCCTCAACAATCCTATGCTAATAGACACCCCTAGTAGCATTCATCCTTTGCAATTTCGTCTTTTAGACCTATTGCACCTCCCTAATTTTCAAATCTTTTTATCAACTTAGTGCACAACAAAATGGGGCACACTTCTCCCTTATAAATACACATTGAAGTGTCAAGGTGGGGTTGACCTTTTCTTTGTTGTGTTTATTGTTTGCTTCAATATTGGAGGGCTAACCTATGTCTTTTTGCTAGGGCTGACCTTTACATCTTTGACTGGAATGACAAATTTGCTTGTGTTATAACATTATTTTGTGGATGGAGGGTTGACACTTCAAGATTCAACCATTTCTTTACTCTCAATCATTCACGGGCATAATTCAAGTCCTATGAGCATTTTCCACAATGCAAGTCCTATGTTCATTTAGGTTTATTACATACATAACCAAAATGCTCATGCAAAGTCATAAAACATATGACACAAATTTTAGAGTACATATCACATAAATTATATAAAAAAAAAGGTTCATTTAGGTTTATTACATATATAACCAAAATGCTCATGCAAAGTCATAAAACATATGACACAAATTTTAGAGTACATATCACATAAATTATATGGAAATAGGTTAAGTGTACTCTATTTATCCAGGAATATTCCTTTCAACAATGTTAGATACTCCCTAATTTCCTCTCTGTTATATCAAATATCAAGTCAACTAGGGTTCGTTGTGTCGAGAGACATTCTACAACTCAGTATGGGGGAGATGTTGTAATGTATGTAACACATAACGCATGTAATGCGCATCGTTATGTAACATCATTCCCATTAAAAAAATACAAATGATGTGGGTTTAAACAAAGCCCAACATGGGGGAGATGTAATGTGCGTAACATAACGCATGTAACACATAGTGTTATGTAACATATCGTTCTCATTAAAAAAATACAAATGATTTAGATTTTAACAAAGCCTAGCATGGGGGATATGTTGTAACATGTAATGTTATTTTTTCGTAAGTAAGGAAACATTATATATTATATCACAAAATAGAGAAAGTAGATTCCTACAGTACAGGCCCGTGACTGTCTTTGAGAGGACTGGCAACTCATCATAACCTCACTTGTAGAGAGATTACATATAGCGTATGAGCTGACAAAACTTGCTCTTATAGTTGGCTTGAAGAGACTAAACACCCAATACATGACAGAACCATATAGGAAACAAAACATAGACTTGAGAGAAATAGAGAAACAAAAATTAACATTTAAGCTTATTTTCCTCCACCTAGGTCCTGTTGCCACGGAAAAAAATGAGATGAGGAGCCACATTCTGTAGAATAATGGTGTCATGGTCCATAATTTCCATCCGAGGAGAGCTTGTGTTCTAGTTAGAGAGAAGAGAGATGACAATGGAGAGCTTGTTGTCCATGAGCTCCAGCTTAAAGCGCAAATACTCCATATTCCGATGATTATAAAAAATCATATCACAAAGAGCTTGAAGCACAATATAATTCTCCCCAAAATCCATCGAGGGATGGTCATTAGAAGAAACGAAAAGAGGAAAGGGAAGGGTCATCCCAGAATGTGGCTTGCACTTCGGAGGCGATAGGAGAGGCGAGCTATCTCCAAAGCCCAATGAACAATTGCAATCATCAAACCATTCAACGAAACAACCCCAATTAGCAGAAATCACCTCCAAATCCTGAGACGCAACAACATCTCCACCATCTTCCAAGATCGCCTAAGTCGCCTCCATATCCAGAGAGGTAGCAACATCTCCACCATCCACCATAACCGCAAAAGAGTGCTGAACACTGGAAATCGCTAAGACGGTGGGAGAATCAAGTGCATGCAAAGCACAAGCACATCCCCCACTATCATGGCGCGGACGACCATAGAGCCTAAACCTGGGCATACTACAAGACCATACCAGTCTGAAACCAACACCCTGAGTAGCCAAAACCATAGTGAGAGCCCACAGTGAATGCATAATGAGCTCAGGGGGCCACCCATAATGGCTAAAAACATCGAGTTGCTTGAACCATAAGTGCAACATCATGTCTGAAGTAAATGTGTTGACGATCATCTACTACTAACTAGTTAGCATTATGGATAGTCGTTTCTGCCGGGCACAGAGTTAACTGCATCTGCCATGGATCGACACAGACGAGCATGAGAAAAGAAAGAAACATTCTTCGAATACAACTAAACTAATGGGGCCATAGGGTAGCATTAACTCTTGCATGACGGAAAGGAATATGTGGGAGAATATGCCCCCACCTGGCCCACCTTACCGCCCACCACGTAGCCGTTTTCATGAACCTTCTGTCACCCCATATGGGGAGTTGTCACGCTTAATGTTATGTAAAGTGACGTTCCCATTAAAAATAATTGAAAAATAAAAATTTATGTTGGCTAAAATGGTGTCGGCTTAAGCAAAAATTAAAAAAAAATTGCATAATTTATATGTAATAAATACATATTACAAAATTGTGTATAATTAGGGTTAGTAAATACATAGTATGAAATTAAATTTTACTATGTATAAAATTAAATCTTACACAATATAAAATTAAACATTTATCCAAATTAGGGTTAGCAAATGCATAATTAGAAAAAAATGTAAATTCATGTTCGCTTAAACAAAAACAAAAAACTTTAAATTGATGTCCTTGAAGTTTAATTTTGAATGTGTAAATAAGGTTCGTAAATTCACTGTTAATAGAAATTAGCTACACCTATCTGTATGCCTTAATATCACTTCTTATTTAACTAAAAGAAATTTTAGAAGAATAAGACAAATTAAATTTGTAAAGAAATGTTAAATAGTTAAAGTATAAATTTAATATGGAATATTGACATCCTCGACTAGTTTAAATGTAAATTCATGTTCGTTTAAACAAAAACAAAAAACTTTAACTTGATGTCCTTAAAGTTTAATTTTGAATGTGTAAATACTTTAAATTGATG
The DNA here is from genome assembly GCA_027924585.1 of Larix kaempferi. NCBI lineage: Eukaryota > Viridiplantae > Streptophyta > Pinopsida > Pinales > Pinaceae > Larix > Larix kaempferi. Next base: position 12,451,311 of record BSBM01000435.1, on the reverse strand, counting down.
TTCTTAAAATTTAATTTTGAATGTGTAAATAAGGTTCGCAAATTCACCGTTAATAGAAATTAGCTACACCTATTTATATGCCTTAATATCACTCCTTATTTAACTAAAAGAAATTTTAGAAGAATAAGACAAATTAAATTTGTAAAGAAATATTAAGTAGTTAAAGTATATATTCAATATGGAAGATTGACATCCTCGAACTAGTTCAAAACCATTTAAAAGTATAACAATATTAAATAGTTAAAAATTAGTAGATTGACAACCTTTGGATGGACCAAATTAAAACATGTGTTTATAACTACTCGAAAATTAAAAAGTAAAACTATGTATACAAATTAAAAGTAAAACAATATTAAATAGTTAAAAACATATAAATCAGTAAAGTTAAAAAGTAAAATAATGTTAAAAAGTTAATGATATATACATAAGTTAAAAAGTAAAATAAAGTTAAAAATTAAATATGTAAAATAGTTAAAAGTTTATAGATCATTAAAGTTAATAGGTCAAAATAGGTCTTTTTTTGGTAAGGCTCATAACCACGTAGTTTTAAACCGGTGACCTATGCAAGGATTGCCTTAACAGTACACCCATTCATCGTCTATTCTACACCTCGTGGGCTAGGTCATCATAATATGTGTTTTCGATTAATTATCTGAAATAATTACTTGGATTGCATTGGTTTTAGTGATACCACTATGTGATATTAGGTTTAAGTTATAGTGAATTTTACTGTTTATCGCTTTGATATCAGTGATTCATCTCTTTAAATCATTGATATCAGTTATTCCGCTCTTTGAATCATTGATATCAATGCAAATAAGAGTAAAATTCATTGTAATATTAGAGAGTGGGGTCACTAAAATCAATGCAATCAAATTGCTTTGGATTTTCATGGTACTTGGATTATTTTACTGTTTGTTGCATTGATATCAGCAACTCCTCTCTTTGAATCATTGATATCAATGCAACAAATAGTAAAGTATTAAAAATATTTAGGTCGACTTCCATATAAACACAATAAAAATGTAGTATGATATCAATGATTCCTCTATTTGAATCGTTGATATCAATGCAACAAACAATAAAATTCACTATAACCCAAAGCTAATATTAGAGAGTGGAGTCAATGATAATCCAAGTGAAATCAAGTTGCTTTGTATTTCAACGTACTCGGATTATTTTACTATTTGTTGCATTGATATCGCCAATTCAATCTTTATCATTGATATCAATGCAACAAACAATAAAAATTTAAAAATATTTAATCTAACATGTATATAAACACAATAAAATGTAGTTTGATATCAATAATTCAAGTCTCTTTCAAACACTGATATTAATGAAGCAAACAGTAAAATTAATATAACATAAACATAATATGAAAGAGTGGAGTCACAAATAATCCAAGTGAAATTAGATTGCTTTGGATGTTCATAGTACTTGGATTATTTTACTGTTTGTTACATTGATATCAACGATTCCTCTCTTTGAATCATTGATATCAATGCAACAAAAAATAAAAATTTAAAAATATTTAAGTTGACATGTATAAAAACACAATATGATATCAATAATTCCTCTTTTTGAATCACTAATATCAATGCAAGAAACATTAAAATTCACTTTAACTTAAACTTCATATTAGAGAGTGGAGTCATTGATATCTAATTGAAATCAAATTGATTTGGATATTTAGGGTACCTGGATTATTTGATTGTTTGTTGTATTGATATCATTGATTCCTCTCTTCAAATGACTAATATCAATGCAACAAATAATATAATTCATTGTAACTTAAATCAGTTCAATGTGCATTGATATTAGTGATTCCTCTCTTTGAATCACTAATATCAATGCAACAAACAATACAATTCATTGTAACTTAAACCTAATATTTGATAGTGGAGTCACTAATAATCAAATCTATGATATTAGGTTTAAATTATAGTGAATTTTACATACATAATGATGATCATCTCCAAATTTCAAGAAACCACCCCAGACTGCAACTAGCCTAGATCCATCTAAACTTTGGGTCTACCATGTGTCGACAGGGATGAAATCCCTCAAGATGCACACCTATCCAACAAAATATAGACAATAAAAAAAGTTTGCACTTTAAGAAATTTAATCCCTCTCAAAGCATAGTAGATTCATAGTTTAAATATATCTAAACTAATAATATCCCCATACAAATATAATGAATGATAAAACCAACATTCTACAATGAAGATGGTAAAACCCATACTCTAGAATTCCCAAGATAATTTCTGAAATCTATCCACATATATATGCATGTTAAGTACACTAAAGTTGCTAGAAATGTGATAAAGTATAGAAATCATAAGAACCAACAATCTACAATGAGGATGGTAGAACCAGTAATATACAATTCCCAAAATAATATATGAAATCTATCCGCATATGTATGCATGTTAAGTACACTAAAGTTGCTAGAAATATGATAAAGTAGAGAAATCATAAGAATGTGGGGATGGGGCATGAGGAAAATAATGATGTAAGAACATGTGAAAGATGATGTACTTTATTCCCTTGTAATGGTTCCTGTAAAGTATTAAGCATTAGATGAAAATAATACATTATTCTAAAAATATAATATATTATTAAAAAATAATGAAAATAATATATTATTATTTTTTTACATATTTGCAAAGGCAACTTGTATGATTCATATTTTAGTGAATTTTTATATAATTGATTTTCAACAAAATGATTCAATACCATAATCGATTGCTACAAAATTAGTAAAGCTTTAAACCCTTGTTTGAATGCCAAACAAAATGATGACCGAACACCCTACTTGAATGATATATTATATGTATTAACAATTTGAATTTATTAGCTCAATTAATTATTGTTAATTTTGTCGAGTATTTGATTATTTATATGTTAACAAGTGTCTAGTATTTACAATTTAAATACTTTTAGGTGAGGGATAGTACTGTATGTTGATGAGTTTACTAGGATTTACATGTATCAATGTGTAGATGCATCCATTGCATTTTCTCGTGATGTTTTCCTTGGAAAAAACAGCAATTTAAACTTTTAATAGCCTACTTGTTTATCATGGTGAAAACTATAACAACACATACATCAACAACAAAAACATTATTGTTAATATCATCAAATACCACAATAACCTTTTTTCTTTGAAAGGGTCTATTTCCCAACCTTCTTGTTAGGGAAAAAAGTTATCCATTTTTTGCTAACTTATTGTAATGACCCTAATGGGGATATATATGTGTGGAATGTAAATGTGAAGGCTATATATATGAGGAATGTAAATGTGAAGGTTATATATGTGAGGTATGTGTATATATAAATGTTAAATCATCCATATAGTGTGTCTACATCATAAATTTGATGAGTGTTGTGTGTGTATAGTCATTATTGTAGATATGAACTTATGTTTTGGATATATAGATGTACCTTTATTTGGAGGGGGTTCTCTTAGCCAATAAGGAGTTATTGTATAACTCATCTTAATTATCACTTTGAAAGATGTGCTTTATATTCATATTTGATGTAGATTGTGTGCATGTTGGTTTCTTATTATATCTTAAGTACTTGGTTCATAACATATGGTATCAGAGTAGACGATCCTTGAATATAACTTTTCAAACGAGTAAGCTTACCATATTTTCTATAATGTGTGCTTGACACTTTTTTATTTTATTTTGTGGGACTTACAACATTAGAAATAGGAAATAATGAAATATATCTTGTTAATATTTTAGAATCCAATTCAATATCATTTCAGAGTGACATGTCATTCAAGTTAAGGATTATTTATAGTACTAAAACTAGGCTTAAACATGTAGTTTTTGTAAAACAATGATATATGAATATTAAGAAGTCCAAATTGTGCTCCACCTTTGGATATGGAAATAAGATAGATCAAGTTGTTTCATGTACAAATATTATATGTAAATCTAAAATATTGATGGGGTGGTAGTGCATACAAGCTTCCTCACCTTAAAGAGTAGAGAGTGACCATAATGTTTTTGGGTGCATTCTAATAAGAATTTGGAATTGTGAAGAATAAATATTAGGATATTACATTATGAAAATTTTTATTTGGTGCTGCATAAAATTTGGAGTTACATCAAGTGCAAAAAAGAAGGAAAAAATATATGTTAATTTAAAATTGGTAAAAATTTTGATTGGAAGGTTTGATTGAGGTGATTCAGAAGTTATTGAAAAGAGGAAATATAAGATAGTATATTGGTAAACATATCTGAATGATTTGGGAAAGTTAATTATGAAATTATTTGATTTGAATTCAAATATTTTCACTAGACCCAAGTGTTAAGATAAGGAATAAATGGAAATACCTAATCATAGTGGACATATAGATGGCATTGACACTAAATAATAGTTAGGTTTCAAGGAGGAAAATTGGGAAAACACAATATACATCTCAAAGGTACTTAAATTTTGAATCTTGTCAATGAATGGAATCATATAATATAAAAAATGTCAACGATGAATTGAAGGAGGACCGAAGAGAGCTCATGAAGAAGCATGATTGATTGTTCAAGATGCAAGCCCTTGATGGAGCACTCATTAAGGAGGCTAAAAACTTAAAGCATGGAAAGATGACCAAATGAAAGAAAGGTGAGAAAAATTATAGATTACAAAATCATAATCAAACACCACTTAACAAGGTTAATAGATTGAAGGGAGACAATAAAAAATTTCAAAATCAAGAGGAAAAACAAACATGTTAGATAAGATACTTAAAAAAAGACTTAGAGAGGAAATTTACAAAAAGGTTGAAGAATCACTTAGTATGAAAAGCATCAAATTAGAATTGTAGTCCACAATTGAAGAAAGATGGATGCAAGAATATAATGGATAGAATCACATTATAGATTCAAAAGGAGAAGGAAGAGAAGATTCAATAAGATGTCTACAAAATACTTTGAAAAATTGAAGTCCAATTGGAGTATGTTCATGTCATATATGATGGTGTTATCTCAATGGGGGAATAGCCAAAGTTAAATTAAATATAATAGAGCATGACATTGTCCCTAAAAAGAAGGCAATGATATTAATGTGCATAATGAAGGAATCCCATTAAATATGGAATCATATTGACAACCTCATTATCCATAAAGTTGGAAAGAAAGATAAGAATATCGACATAAAAATTACCAAGGAAGAAGATGATAGAATCAACTATATTCATGGCATAGGGCAGAAGGGAACCATTATGTGTCAATATATTATCAAAGACCAACAACTACAATAGATTGGAGAAGTTACAACATACAAGGAATCAAAGGGACTATGCATCAATAATCTATATATGACTTACACCAATAAGAATTGACTATATATGCTTGGATAATCATAAAAGGAAATACTAAAGTAGAAATTTATGAACAGCTTCTTACTTGGTTTCATAATCTTTAAAACCCTCAACAACAAAGATTGGAGGACAAATATTTTAAAATGGGGGTGTTATGTGATGACACTATTAGGGGTATATGCATTGGTAATGTATATGTGAAGGCTATACATGAGGCCTACATGGATAATAGGATGAATGTGTAAATATATATGCCAATATATAGTCATTTATATGAACTTATGATTTAGAAATTATATGGATGTACATTAATTATTTGGAGGAGGTTCTCCTAATGCATAAGGATTTATCATTATCATGTAACTCATTTCTTTTATCACTTTGGAAGTTGTATTTTATAGTGACATTTTATGTATATTATATATATGTTGATTTATTATAATATCTTAAGTATTTAGTTCATAAGGATTTATCATTATAATGTAACTCATCTCTTTATCACTTTGGAAGTTGTATTTTATGGTCACATTCATATGTATATTATATATATGTTGGTATATTATAATATCTTAAGTATTTAGTTCATAACACTTTCTCACTAATGTTAAAATCCTAATCTTAATGGATTAAGGATTTTATAAAATATGTAAATAATTACATTCATGGTTGTTTAGATATCATCTAAGATTTTGGATTTTTTTGAGTGGATCAGCAAGATTAACCGAGTGTAACAAGTGTATAATCATGATTCATTTCATCATTTCATGGTCGTCCTATCTTCTTATGCTTAAATACATCTTGATTAAAATTTAAATAACTTTCACTTAAGCAATGATTAAAAAAATGGGTATGTTTATTAAATAATATTGGTTTTATGTTTATATTAATTAGTTTAATATTTATATTAATTAGTTTAATGTTTAGTTTTTGTTTAACAACTATCCATCTCCATAAGTGATTGACTCCTCTTATAAGAAATATGAAAATCAACTACATAGGAAATATGAGAGAGTAAAAAATTCTCATCTTGCGAAAATGAATCCCAAGAATCATGATCTTTGTCTATTCCTCTATCTCCATCTGTGGTATCAGATAGGGCAAGGTTCTGCCCTAACTCCTGGTCCATCAGTCTGCTTTGCTCTGCCAGTTCTACTCCCCTCTCCAGTCAGTCTGACCTGCACTTGAGCATTATTCTCTGTCCCGCTGAGTTTGCAACCTCCTTAGTTTGGTACTGTTTTTGGAGGTGCTGCACCTGTTGTACGTTACCTCTCCTCATCTGGTGTACGTTACCATAATTCTGATCTCATTTCTGGATAGGGTTTCTGCAACCGATTCCTCCCTCTCCATTCATGCAGTCACTCCCATCTGGATCTCTTCCTGCAAGTGTCCTCTCCATTCCATGGCCTCATCTGCATCCCATGACTTCCTCTTCGCACATCCTCTACATTCCTCGTCTAGAATGTACCATGAATTTCCTCCAGGTGCCACTAAAGCATTGAATGACACTATCATTCATGGCTTTGTGGAAGAAGTTAGACCCTGAAACATTGGAGGGTTCGTGCCCTTTTCCAAGTGTAGGATGAGTTCCCCAAATGCGTTCTCTTTCTACATTCTTCTTCAAGTTTGTGAGTTGACTATGGTGTTTCTGGGCACATTGCTTCCAAGTGTCCAAAAGAGCAATCTCCATAATGAATTACGCCCTCCAATTAGCCTGATGCAACTTGAGCTGAATGTCAAAGCCACCATAAGTTGTTGAACAATCTCAAGCCAAATTCCTTCGCTACTTTTAGTCACTACTGCTAGTATACCTGTGAACCACCTTTTGTTTGGATCGGAGAATGGTACAGTGAGGACTTCAGAGGTCATAAAATAAGTGCATTCGATGATGTTGCAGCATATCCGATCCAAGGTATTATTCTTCATTTCGTCAATTGTCCATTGGGTGATCTGTGATTTTAACTAGCAATTTGGGGCTACCTCTCCAATGCCTGCGACTTGGAATTAATCTAAGTTTTGGAAAAAAAATATGTATAATTGTTCAGCGAGCTTTCAATGGAGACAGCCTACACATAGAGATCCTTTACCATTTGTTATTGGGTCGAGAGGCCCTTTCTACAGTCCAAAGTGGATGACATGTGTCATCTCTGTCACATGTCGGCTCCAAATTTAAATTGGCTAGATGTGTCAAGTTTGTCACATTTTAAATTTACACATGTCCTCACATTTTAAATAAAAAATTTCATAAATAGTTACAAATAACTATTTTACTTCATTTTGCATATTTCTAGGGTTTATGCATTATTGTTTAGATGTATTGTTAAGTTAATAATAGAACAATAAGTAAGATATTAATTTTGTGATAATTGCAAATTAATCAATAATTGGGTAAATTGAAAGTATTTTACTTCACAATTAATTAATTAATGCAACTTTTGTGTATTTGTAGGATTTATATGTTATAATTTGCAACATGAAATAGTTGGCACTTGGACGATTAAATTTGGTTAAATAACTATTTTACTTCATAACCAATGAATGAATGTATTTTTCTTATTTGTAGGATTGATGTGTTAAACTTTAGAACATGTAATAGTTGGCACTTTGACCATTAAATATGGGTAAATAATTATTTTTCTTTTTAATTAATTAATTAATGAAATTTTTGCTTATCTGTAGTATTTATGTGTTAGAATTTACAACATGATTCCAAATTGTTATAGTTGGTGGTTAGATATTAGTTTTGGGTGAATATCTATTTTACTTCATAATTAATTAATTAATGCAACTTTGACCTATTTGTAAGATATTCAAATTGGAATAGTTGGTGCTTGAATGATTATAACCTAAAATATATTAGATTTAATGTATTTTTAAGTTGACAATATAACAATGAGCTAAATATTAATTTTATAATAATTGCATATTAATAAACCAACATAGATCCATCTTAACTCTCTATCAAGCACCGAGACCAAGGATCAAATCCATTGACGTGCAAACTCCTTTTTAGAGTCCTAAACTTCTTCAAGAGATTTGATCCCTATCGGCCCTTGATAGAGCCAGAGTTAAGATGGATCTATGCTGGTGTAATTGCAGTAGAAAATAAAGAGGACACAAAATTCCCCTCCACGGCCAAGGTGATATCTTTGTACTCTGCTCACATTTCGGCTACTTTTGGAGTTAACTATAGTGTGGATATGAGTAAGGGAAATATTTTGGTCACCTGAAAGTTGATGATTGTCTGCGATTAACAGGGACACCAAACGTCTTTGGATTAGGAGATATTGTAGATATTGTGTAATATTTGTCTGTAATTTTGTTTACAATACTCATAATCTCTACATGTAATCTCAAGTATTGTGATTTGTATTTGTTCATATACATTGCATTTACAAGTATTGTAATTTGTATTGTTCATAGACATTGCATTTTGAAACAATTTAAACAAATTGTAAAAGGTGGCAGAGACTATAGACCTGCACCTTGTATTGCCATTACACCATGAGTTTATTGTTGCATAAATTGTAGGTTGTTGCATACATTGCAGATTGCTTGTGAACATGCATTCTTAGAGAAGACACAGAAGAAGAACTACCAGAGGCAAGGGGTAAGTGAGAAACTTGATCTTTATTGTGTCCATTGCGGAAGATCACATAGAAGAAACACAAAACAAAGTTGTTGATGTGGGTAAAATTCTTAAATCTATTTGTTTAGTTGTTGCACACTATAATATTGGCATAAATGAACTTTTATTCAGCACTTCATTTGCATCTTGGAGAGATAAATGTTTGCTTGACATAGGTGCAACCTGCCACATGACATTTAGGAAAGTTTTTTTGAAGAATTAAATGACAATGTAGATGGTGTAGTATATTTTGCAAAAATTCCAACCTCAAATAGAAAGGAATTGGCACCATCAGGCTTAAAGTGCATGGATTCCTTGACTTTCTGCTACATAATGTTCTCTATATTCTAGAGTTGTAGAGGAAATTATTGTCATTTGTGTATATTCGACAGCAAGGCCAATCCATGCACATGTTCAATGGGAATGTCGATATAAGGAGATCCTCTAACAACCAAGTCATCATGACCGAGTATGAAGATGAGAAACTACTAAAGTTGAAAGGGACATCTGCAAGAGCTCATAATTTTTCCCGCCTCTCTTAACACAACGAAGGTACATTGTCCTCTAGTCTTTTGTGGCATGCTATATATGGGCACATAAACTGTATGACAGTGTCTGATTGTTGAAGAAGAATGGTGTTTCTAGGTTTCCCTCCATTCCAAAGAAGTTGACATAGTGTGATGCTTGTATTCTTGGTAAACATAGTAAGCAACCTTTCCATTAATATTCCAATTTCAAAGCATGTAGAAAACCAGATTTGATTCACTCTGACTTATGTGGCCATAGAGCCTGTTGTTTTTGGCAATGGTAACAAGTATATCATGAATTTGATCAATGATTACACCAAGATTTGTTGGGTGTATTTTCTTAAAGACAAATCTCAATCCTTTTAAACATTTAAGAACTTTCTTGTATGGTATTGAAAATGAAACACAATTGCAGATTGGTTATATTCATACTGACAATGGAGGAGAATAAGCATCAAATAAATTTGAATACTATCTTAGAAAACATGGGATTACACATCAAAACATAGTTCCATACAATCCTCAACAGAATGTTGCATAAGAAAGAATGAACATGACTCTTTTGAATATGGTTCGTTCCATGATGTTTTTTAAGAATGTAAAGTTGATGTTTTGGGATGTAGCAGTTCTATGTGCAGTTTATTTGAGAAACATAAGTTCCTCTCATGCTCTTGCAAACAAGACTCCACACGAAATGTGGTATGGCCACATCCATTTGGTGAGGCATCTCAGGGTCTTTAGTTCCACCCATTATGCCTTAATTCCAAAGGAACATCTACAAGCTCGGTGCAAGGAGTCGAAAGTGCATTTTATTTGGGTACTCAAACACCACCAAGGCATATCATCTTTATGATGAGGTAAACAAAAGGTTTATTCTTTCAACAGATGTCATTTTTCTTGAAATGAATAAAAAATACAAGTTTATTGAGAGGAGGCTTGATCGTCTGGATAAATTTACCAATGTAAATACATTTCATGAAGTTGATAATGAGATTCCACATCTTGAAGGGGTGATCCATATATTGGATCAATATTTGGAATCTCCTTTTGCAGCACCATCACCCCCTCATGAAAAAACTCATGAAGAAGTTCCTGCCACTTCACTAGAATAAGAGGATCAACTAGATGATGTGATTGAGATAATTGGAAGACTGAGTCTTGAAGAACATGAAGCACCATCAACTGTGCAACTTGGACCCTCACACAAAGTTCCAAAATGGATCACAAAGACACTTAAAAATGTCCATCCTGATGAAATTGGAAATACTGGAAGCAAAAGTTCGAGAACACAAGAAGATGGAGGAGATGTAGATAATTCAAACTCGGGTGATGTAGAAGATATGGATGTTTCATATGATTGTGAATTGAATTTATCTACTAACCTTGAACCAACTTCCTTTGAAGAATTTGATGCTCATGATGAGTGGAAAGAAGCCATGCAAAATGGGTATGATGCTCTCATTAAGAATGGGACTTGGAAGTTGGTGGACCCTCCATTTGGAACCAAACCAATTGGTTGCAAGTGGGTCTACAAGAACAAGTACATATCAGATGGCTCACTTGAAAAGCACAAGGTGAGGCTTGTGGCGAAATGTTATGCACAAAAGGAAGGCATTGACTATGGAGAGACTTTCTCCCCCACGGTAAAATGGGCTACCATCTGCACCTTATTGTCTTTGGATGCACATAATGGGTGGAAAGTTCATCAAATTGATGTGAAGATTAATTTCTTGAATGGAGACCTGAAAGAGAATGCATTCATGTCTCATCCAGAATTATTTTTTGTGAAAGGGAAAGAACAAAAGGTATGCAAACTCATCAAGTCATTGTATGGTTTGAAACAAGCACCTTGTGCATGGAATGAAAAGCTAATCGAGCATCTTTTGAAGTTAAATTTATAACATTTTAATCTTGATGATGCAACACTCTTTGTAAAGAAAGTTGGAAGATATTGTGTATACCTTGTGGTGTATGTAGATGATATTTTGATGATAGGGAACAATGTAAGCTATATTTCATCCATAAAGAAAGAATGTAAGAAGGGATTTGAGATGACATATTTGGGACATCTTCACTATTACTAGGGAATTGAAGTAACTCAAAATCCTAAGTACATATTCGTATCCCAGAAGAAGTACGTTGGAGAACTATTGAACAGATTTGGCATGACAGAGTGCAACCCTCTCTCTACTTCAATGGAACATAATTTGAAGCTCACATCAAAAGAAGGAAAAGAATTTGAGGATGCAACCAAGTGCAAACAACATGTGGTAAGGCTTATCTACCATACCACCACTAGACTATATATTTCATTTGTTGTTGGGATATTTTCCAGGTTCATGCAAAAACCTTGTGAAGGACATTGGTTTGCTACCAAAAGATTTCTAAGATACTTGAAGGGGACTCAAATATTCTAAGGTGGATGGCTTACAACTTTTTTGGGTATTTTGATTCATGCTTTGATGGCGACAAAGAGACGGGAGCGTCTACTTTAGGCTAACTCATCAGTCTTGGATCAACAATTGTCTCCTCGATATCGCAAAAACAATTAGTTCCAGCAGATTCCGCAATAGAGGAAGAATATGTAGTTGTTGCAGAAGCAACAAAGGAGATTGTGTGGCTTAGTAAAATATTTTAATATTTGCAGGAGAAAAAGAGAACTCCACTCCCCTACTGATCAACAATACTTTTGAAATCAAATTGGCCAAGAACCCCAAATTCCATGATCGAACCAAGCATATCAACATGAAGTACCATCTGATTCGACATCATGTATAGGCCAAAATGGTTCATTTGAGACATTGTTCCATGAATGAGCAAATTGTAGACATATTCATCAAAGCACTTGGAAGAGATAAGCTTGAAAAGTTCAGAAAAATGCTCGGACTCACAAGCACCACTTCGGAATAAGGGGAGGAATGTTAGAATCTTAATCCTATGGGATTAAGGATTGTGTAAAATATGTAAATAATAGGTGTCATAGGGAATATGAAGAGTTGGGAATGCTCATATTGGGAAGATGAATCCCAACAATCATAATCTTTGTATAAAGTAACTCTTCATCTCATGAATAAAGCAATTCAATTTTGGGAGTTATTCCTCTATCTCCATCAACTAAGACAAGAAAAATGTTTTATTTACCTAAATATTGATAGTTTTGTAACCTTAACTAAGACTAATAATGCATAGTTACAAATTTTACCTCCCAAATGTCATTAATTATGCTTAGAATCACTTTTTAATGGCTAAATTAAACCCGGGTCCCAACGAATTATATTTAACTAAAACAATCGAAATACATGTTCATGCAAAGCGTTCTTTCCTCATAAGGTGGTGTTGGGATTTTTTATAGGCTACATAAATTATATCCTTAACATTTTTAGGTCATATACAAAATATTGGTATACATACCAATCATATTATCGAGCCTCAAGGACAAACAGGCAAGGATGTGTTGCCAATCAAAGACGACATGTTATAGAAAATGACAATAATACTAATACAACAATCTTCCTACATCTATATTCCATTGTCATTCTCTCATGAGTAAAAAAACCAGCTAGTAGAAATAACAAATTTCTTTAGAAAATGCCATAGCCATAGAATGGAACCATGTATATAAGATAAAGGTAGGAGTAGATACATTAATGTAATTTAACAACTTTTTTTCTTCACAATAGTGGTTCTCATATATATTATAAAATTTTCTAGTTGAAGAAGACAACTTTGTAATATAAAAAAGATTAGCAAAGTTGGAAGTGGCCAAATATATTAAAAAGAGAAAATAGATCTAGTTGCCCAACTTATTACTACTATTATCTTCCTTACTCTAGTCGCTTAGGACTTGGTATATTGTGTTACATATTGTTTAAGAAAAAATACTATATGACTAAACATAGATAGAAAACTAGAAAGAAATTACTAGAATCCTTTCCCATCTAGCCCATGAAGAGTCACTTCCTGAGTAGTCTTATTATGTCATTGATGCTCCTTAATCACAATTTTGACTATGACATGAACCTTCTCTATGCCATCCTTCAATTCTAGATCTTGATGACATGGCATGGCCCTGATGCTCTTGAAGGCTAAATGAGGGTCGTAGAGGGAGGGGTACTTAGAAGATATCACTGCTACATTTGGGTTAAACAATCGACATGAAATTGACGTTTAAAATGTCAAACATAATTGTTCTTAATGTTGAACTGATATCAATCTTATAGTGTCCCATAATCAACATTTGGAATGTCAACTCCATGTGGAATAACCGACTATAAATACATTAAAAGTTTTCATTCCATTCCCATTATTTGTCTATTAACGAACATGAAGACAACATCAAATTGGTGTTTAAATGTCAATTACACGTTAGAAAACTGATAGTAACCACATCAAAGTTATCATTTCATGTCCATTATTTGTTGATTAACTGACATTATTTCAACATCATATCGTTGTTCCACACATCCATGCAAGATCGAATTCCATATTTTCAAAAGCATCAAATAAGAATTGTATGTTGAATATCCAATGTCTAGTCAACATAAATTTTGAACCTTCCATGTTAGAGATATCAAACATACATTAGAAAATAGATGTGGGATTGCATTAAATGTCGAACACACATCCAATAACGATCCTACGCTTTGTTGGATTAAAAAAATTAGTTAGAGCATGATCATCTTCTTTTAACAATGCAATGTAATATATGCAAGATTTGTATCATTCATGCTATAAATGTTGTTTTATTAAAAACTAAATTTAGAAAATTGATACTAATCTAAAAAGCTATAAGAACATTGATATTCCCGAAGCCACTAATCTTTCATATCTATAACTAACAAGTTTGATGAAACACGGGACATTTGAACAACAACATTAATGTGAAGGAACAAATGCCTAATTTTGTAAATCAAGAAAAAATTAGATAATATCAATCAACAAGCAAGTATCATGTATCACCTCTTTCATCAGGGGAATTGCAACCACTTGTAACATTTTAAGTAAACAAAGAAATAATTTAAGTATATTTATTCAATGAGCACACATTTAAGATAAGGGAGTACTTCAAAATATGAACAAAAATTCCATAATTTAAATTTTATACACCTAGTCAAGAATTTACAAGTCTTATTCATTTAGGAAAGCATAAATGTCTTGTAATACAATGGTGGCTTACTTATCCTCATGGTGATTTAATCAAGTTTTCCAATTTTCTTGTTAGTTCAATTTTCCAAAATCTTTGGATGTAGAAGCTTATGCCAATATGAAATTATCAATGGTTGTATATTCATTGATACATTGTTTCATATCCACCAAATATGTAACCATTGAAAATGGTATTTCGAATATTTGTAGCTACTAAAAATAGAGGGATCTTTAACATGCTATAGAAAAAAAAATTCCTGGAATCACAATTTATTCAAATAGTAGGGGCTAGAAAACATTGGAATTTGAAATTTAAAAGAGACATGGACCATAAATATTCCATTACACTCGAATCTCGGTTTCTCAAAATAGAAGCCTAATATGTTGATGAATTAAGTGCAATGACCTTCAACATACAAAATAAAAAATTATATAGTAGTTGGCATCATCCTAATGTAACATAGATAATAATATGGATGTAAGTAGAGGGAAGACATAAAAATGGCTTGGTTTGACAATGTGTGTGTGTGTGTGATATAGAGAGAGAGAGAGAGAGAGACTCGTTACCAACACCACGAGCCTATGTAACCTTATTTCCATCCCTTTCCTTTTCTATGATAACATATTATTTATATATTACTAAAATTAATCTTTGTCGCATGTGAAAATATTGGAATTTGAATTCACTTGCTAGAAACAAAAAGCATTATAGAACCACAAAAAAACATATCACTCAAAATTTCAAAATTGACAACCAATGTCAAGCTTGTTGAACATATCATGCAACCCCACTTTGTACTAGTTTTGACTAATCTCATAATCCATCATTGCATCAAAATTTATCTTCAATGGAATCCACAAAGATTGATTCATCTTTAATTTGATATGTGTGTGACAAAAAACAAGAAAATATAAGAACTCGATGAAAACCTAATTATAAACATATTAAAGACTGCACTCATTAATTGGCTTATAATGTGGAGTTCCATTACTACCTTGAGCTTCTCTTGGCTTTGATAATGCTTAATTATCTACTAATGAGGACGACCACAATAATGTGGAAGCTCATTTGACCCCTCCCCTCTATCACATCACTCTCATTTCCTCATTCTCAATTTAATTATAAAACACTACAAATACATATTATAGTGGAAAAGAGGCAAAATTAAAATAATAAAATCGTATGTACCAATCAAAAGTAACATAAAATATCATTAAATGTACTAATTATATGTCAATTCATTTCAATAATACAACACATTTATGTCTACTACATTATTTCCTCTTTTTTTGTTTCATCATACACATAATCATGATGTTGTCATCTTTGTATTCATGTTGCTTCTCTCGACGGACATTATTGTTGAGAACAAAAAATATTGATTTGTGCATGTAGTCAAGTAGGACCCACATCTAGAATAAAAACAAACCATTTATAAGTCACCTTCATCCATATTATATGAACATAAAAAAATAATTATTAATGAAATGCATAATTTAGCATAGCTAATTATACATATAATTATTGTAATCAGTATGTAAGATATTTGGAGAATAAAATACTAAATTCATGTCACATTACATGCTCTATCTTATCAAACAGGTCTCCACCCATGTTATCAAGTTCATTTGGCCCAAATTTTCAACAACCATATATGACACTAGTCCTCTAAATTACCCCAAGAAATGTCAATTGATATGGTTTCCTATGTTTTTTATGTCTTATTGTACAAGGATACTCTAGGAATGCTATTAAAATGAATGGTTGATAATATTTACACCCTGTTGATATAATGGTATCCAAATTCCTGGAAAGAGAAATATGCCAATTGTTTTTATATGTTGAACAACCATTTCTTTTTCAAAATCCTCAAGTGATGGGTATCCAAAAATATTGACAAATGGGGTGAATAAGGCTCTCAAAGATAACCACTATTAGCATGATGACATGCCTTATTGCTTGCCTAAATTGTGCGTATAAGGAAGTCTCAAAATAGCACCCAATCATAATAAAGACATAATGATGAGGGTGAAATACATACCCATGACCTCAAATAAAACAAAAAATTTATATACACTTGCATGAAGTGCCACGACCAATGTTTTGAAGTAAAATTTGATACCATGCAAGGAGAGTAAACATAGGTCTCGATTCCAAGACCTTTGTTTGTTAAATATGTAAGTGATGGTCCTCCAATGGAACCAACACCAAACAAACTCAGGGATAAGCAAGCAATATTTCAATTCCCAAACAAGCATGTAGCCAAATCAGGTTATGATTACTATATGATTTTATTATCGGGGGGAGGAGTAGATGTTAGAGAATGCACTGTGTAGAGGGTCGGATCAGATTATGATTATCATGTGATTTTATTATCATATGGAGGTATGTATGTTAGGGTGAAAACGCGAAGCTGGGAAACAATTCCATTACAACGTAGTGAAAAAAAAAGAGGGCGCGCGGATGAACAGGGGAAAAAAGTCAACCTCAAACTCTCGGCCGAGAGTTTAAAAAAATCTAGGTCGAGAGTTTAAAAAAACTCTAGGCTGAGAGTTTGAACCAATCGCCGCGCTATATTTTCAAAAAAACTCTCGGACGAGAGTTTGAACTAAACTCTCAGTCGAGAGTTTGGAAGTATTTTTCGGTTGAGAGTTTATGGTCAACAAAACTTGCGAAAATATCAGGCATCTTTCTGGAACGTGCAACTTCAGCAAGCCCGAACAACTACAAATTTTAAGTATCATTTGTCGGACTTGGTAGCAATGGATTCATCTCTGAATCTAGTTTCCAATGATATAATAATTGTTTCATTTCGATTTGAATTACTATTTATTAATAATTTTTTTCTAAACCTTATCCCTTAAGAATTTTATTACTCTGAAAATCACCCAAAATGAAAATTCAATATCATAACAAATAAAACACCAAAAAATTTGAAATTTCATAGCGATCATAATTGGCTTGTCCTCTTCAAAATGGTACTTTTAGTTTTTCCAATAAGAGTCACATTTGAAAGAAAATGTGAAGACAAAAACATGTGTTGATAATGCACCATTTTCTGAACATACATTGTTTCGATAAATAATAAAACATAGTTCCCATGTCTTAAAAAACTCAAAATATAGTCCAAGATCAAGTGTTGTGTGTGTCGATTATGAGCCTACAATTTTTTTCCCTAAAATTAGTAACCATCTATCAAGAAACCGTCGTCAACACAAGTCACTCATTATCCATACCTAAAATTTTCAAGTATATGCCGTTGGTTGACAACAAATTTGTCCCACGATATGTCCATAAAAAAAATTAAAAAAATATGAGTAGAAAGCTAATTCAATTCTCTAAAACCTTTGTGTTTACTTCAAGTTGAAATTCCTAAGGGAGATATGGGTTTGAAGAGGTCGAAGTTGAAAAACATAAAATTTAGCAGTTTTGTTTGTCAAAAACAAGCCAAAATTGTTTCCCAACTTCATGTTTTCACCCATTAGAGAATGCATTATGGGGAGGTGACATCATGAATACTAGAGAATGCACTATGGTGAGGGACGGATTAGATCATGATTACCATTTGATTTTAATATCGCAAAGAGGAAAATGTTAGAAAATGCACTACATGGAGTGTTGGATCATATTATGATTACCATGCGATTTTATTATCACAGGGATGCACAAATGTTAATGAATGCATTCTGGAGAGATGTGGACATTGTACAATACCGTAGGGAGGCTTGGATTAGATTATGATTATTTTTATGATGTGATTATTATCATGGGGATTCACATGTTATATACTGAACTGTAAGGATAGTTGAATCATATTATGATTACCACATGATTTTATTATCACGAGGAGGTGCAAATGTACCACATAAGAGAGATACATATAATAATAATAAATGTGATTATGGGTAATTGGTGCAATTGTACAAAGGAGTTCACCTATTAGAAGTAATTCGAACAAAATATTATAAGTAATCAAAACCATTCTTCAAAAGTCTCTTCTTTGAAAAAAAATCTTGGACCATGTAGATCTTCATTATCTACCTCGTAATCCTCATAAATAAGTACCTCCCAAGTTGAATTCTCAAGTTACCACGATTCCACCTCCCTATACTCCCAAATTGTGATTCTCCCAAACTATTGGACAACTATCCATGTTGAGCTATATCTACATGATCCATCAGGTTGTCTCATGACCCTTGTCCTGAACTATCTAAGCAACCTTCCATGCTGAGATTTATTTACACTAGATCCCTTCTTGTCTTCAAGGTGTGGGATTCTTAAAATGAATAAATATACTCTTCTCCAAATCGCTATCAATATCTAGTGGATCTTAAACAATGGCTACATCTCATTATATAAACTTGAAAACACAAGCTATGTGACCCATCTTCTTGTAGCTTGTCAACTTCATAATACAAAATGAGCTATATTATTGAATGAAAAAACCCTAGATTGTCGTACTAAAAAGTATTGAAAAATATTTGGTGAAATACATAACCACTTATACTATGAAACGAGAACTTTATACCATGAACGAGAACTTTGGCCATAAAAACGATGATTTTTGCAAAAAAAACACCAAAAACACCCCCCAAATAGAGAAGTGTTGATACCAGTATGCATGTATTTTTTTTAGGGTAAAAAATAGAGCCATGGCCTAAACATCCCATATTGTTGTTTACAAAAACTTTAAAATCAACCCCTAACTTGGAAATAATTTATTTTCCTTCAAGAGATAAATTACAACTTTTTGGAAACTTGCATATTAAACAAAAAAACAAATTTCATAAATAAATTCACCACTCTAACCATATAAAAACAAAGAAATTATGATGTGATTCAGAATGAAATAATATATTAGACCATACAAGAACAAATGGTTCTTATAAATATTCAAAAACTCCTCTAGAGTTTCAATTACAAACATCATACTAATAAAAAGCATCTAAAATGCTTCATGTGAAATTATTCAAATTCATCCATGGATTCTGACACCCCATCAGAATCTACATTTTCTGCAGATGAAGGACTAGATGAAGATGTAGATGACCCATATTCTTATCTATTATCAATGAGTGCACCATTTGAGTCTACATCTATTCCCATCATTTAAGATGTCATATTCCTTCGGGATCTACGGCTTGGTTTAACAGACTCCCATCTTGCAAATTCTTGTTTTGGCAGTAAGAGTGTCTTTCTTTGTCAACTTGAAATCATAAACAAGTATATCAACTTCCTCTAATTTCAAGATGTTAATGCGACGCCGATTTATTTTTTGACCCTTTCTTTTTCTCTTTCTGTAAACCTTTTTCTCAACCACCATCTCTGCCTTGTACACACCATCAAATGGGTGTGTATCTGTTGCATACCAATGTACTTCTTCTGATACTACTTCTTCATTTTCTTTATTGAACTTCATAGATTTTGCAATCCATAATGGATAATGACGTGCATCATTTGTAGCCAAAAATGCAATCATGCAACCCTCCTTGATATCTTGTACTAAGCCCCTGCAAAGCTCTTCCATCTCTGGATGCTTTGCGGATGATCTTCTAGAGCCAATATACATTTCTCTTTCCTCTACTTGAGAAAAATCAACAGCTCGAGGTTCAACATTTGTTACCTCGTTTTCATTTGATAAACTTTGTGACCAAGCAAATGGAGACTTCAAATATATATCTCCATTTATAGAGTTTGAAATTATGTCACTCTGATCCATGAAAAAAGACTCCCACCAAACAGAATCAACAACATCAAATTACTCATATGTATCTTCGATAGACTTTTTTGATTTCTTCCAAGCATTGAGAAGAATCAACATCTCTACTATGTCTCCTTGCATTATGAATCTATGCAGATGATTGCAATAACAATAAATTTGAAGCATACATTTGATGATTTGGGATGAATTTCATAAATGCCAAACCTGATGAAGGCCCCTATTTTATTCTAGTTGAGTACTTCTTGCCCCACAGTAGTGTTTTTCCATCAATATTTTTTAGATGAAATTGATGTTGAAAGCTAATGTCATTAAGTTTTTCAATGCACCTTTCTTCACCATGCAATCCAAACAAAAATCTTCGCATGTCAACAGTTTCTTCCAATTTATGTACAATAGGCTCTGGATGGTATGCTTTTCCTACAATTTCAATCAATGATGGTAAGCTCCCGACTTTCTTCCTCGGCCTAAATGTCCTTGAAAAATGGATGAACATTTGATAAATATGATCATGTGTATGCCCAACAAGAAGGAAACCGACTTTTACCTTTTTAAAAATTCCCAATTCAACAAGCATGCTTATATAACCAAACACGACCTGATTTTTGTTTTATCGACTTGTGTTGTCCAATTGTATATATAGAATTTTAGGAAGATCAATAGGCCAATGATTAATGACATGGTGAATTATGGTGATGGTCAAATTTGCA
This sequence comes from Larix kaempferi, assembly GCA_027924585.1. Taxonomy (NCBI): domain Eukaryota; kingdom Viridiplantae; phylum Streptophyta; class Pinopsida; order Pinales; family Pinaceae; genus Larix; species Larix kaempferi. The sequence continues at coordinate 12,430,249 of BSBM01000435.1, read as the reverse complement.
TCATTGTGAATATTTGGAGCTGTAAAGTAATCCATTGGAATCATTTCACCATTAAAAACCATACACCCAACCAAGTGAAATTGAATAAAATTTTCCTCCTTTAAATTATTTGGCACACGGACAAAATGTGGCAAGAGTGTTTTTTTTTTTTTTTTTGATCCATGCCATCAATTATCAAACCCATATACTTCTGTGGAGCATCATAACACTTCTTGCGATATTTGTACAACTTTTGCCATTCATTTGATTGATGATTGCGATGTTCTTGAAGTGCATTGATTATGGAATCTACAAACAACATAACAACAAAATATTGTTAACTAGCTTTAATAATTGACATTTATCTAAAAATATATATATTTGTAAACATACCTCTTTCTATCCCTTCTTTCTTTAAGAGAAGCACATGTACTACAGACTCCCATCCTTGACCTCTTTGGAATGCGGACGTTGTTGAACTTCTTTTTCCATACTCTTGTGAAATATGCATATTTGATCAAGTTGCCATTTCCTTGACCACCTTGAACATAATCCTTGTATAAGTTATATATTTCCTGCCTTGTGAAATTATCTGGAATGTGTGTTGTTTCTCTATTTGGCATACTCTCCCCATGCTTGGAAAAGAAATCATGCATCCATGATATTGCAATGTGTGTTGATGGCCCAGTGATTCATCCCTAATAATCGTTAGGATAAAATGTAGGATCATTTTCCAGTCTTGTTTAGATTCTTGATAATCAAAGATTACCAATTGAGTGAATCCGTTTGAATGCCTTTCTACAAAGCATAACTTTTCCAATGTGATAATCATAACTTGTCCTAGTAGAAATCATGCACCCCACTAAATATGAATTTTGCATACTTTTGTTCATTGATAAATACATCTTCCTTTTCTCCAAGGCATAATTGTAGCCTAAGTTTTTCAAACAACTTTTGGGGCAACACTCACTCGAAATCAAAGGAGTAATGGAACTTGGACTTGTGAGCAATTATTTCCTAGACCTTGTATAACTAGAATTCTTTGGGTTGAAATAAAAAGGTCTAGTCCTACACTTAATCCTGCTCTACGTTGGATTCTTTCGCTGCATTTCCTGGACCATTATGTCGGCATCAACATCCTCATTATAATGAATGTTTTCATTGTGATGCATATGAGCCCCCTCATTGAAAATCTCATCACCAAATTCAGTATGAAAATTATTATCATGATCACTAATAAGTTGATCAATTGCTGACAGATCAATGTTACCATCAACACTATTTGTGCCACTAAATTCTTCATTGAAATGGAACTCTTGAGATTCAACATTGACATCATTGGTGCCTGTAAAATCCTTACTTGGAGGAGAATCATTGTCTTCATCATTGGTGCCTGTAACATCCTTACTTGGAGGAGAATCATTGTCTTCATCATTTGTGGCTTCATCGTCAAAAGAATTATCATCGATGCCATTGAAATCCTCACTCGGAGGATAATCATCATCTGTTGCATTGAAATCCTCGCTCGGAGGAAAATCATTATCGGTGCCATTGAAATCTTCGCTCGGAGGAAAATCATCATCGGTGCCATTGAAATCTTCCCTCGGAGGAAAATTATCATCGGTGCCATTGAAATCCTCTCTCATAGGAAAATCATCATCGGTGCCATTTAAATCCTCGCTTGGAGGAAAGTCACCATCGTTTCCATTGAAATCCTCGCTTGGAGGTAACTCATCATCGGTGCCATAGAAATCCTCGCTTGGAGGAAACTCATCATCAGTTCCATTGAAATCCTCGCTTGGAGGAAAATCATCTTCACCATTATTGATGTCTTCTTCCTCACCAAAATCATCATATATCCCATTAAAATCCTCACTTGGAGGAAAATCATCATCAGTCCCATAAAAATCATCGCTGGGAGGAAAATCATCATTGGTCCCATTAAAATCCTTGCTTAAAGGAAAATCATCATTCGTCCCATTAGAATCATTGCTATGAAGGAAACCATCAACATTATTTGTACATGCATGCTCGGCAAAAGCATCATTAGTCCCATCAAAATCCTCGCTGAGAGGAAAATGATCATCATCTTGCTTATTGTCTTTAGGATCCCCACTTGGAGGAAGCTCTTCATCATCATCACATTCTTGACCTTCATTACTAGTGTCTTTAAAATCTTCATAATTAGGAAGTTCTTAAATAACATGCTTGATTACATTGCTTGCACTGCCAGTATCTTAGCTAGATGAACAATACAACTTTTCATTGACATTGGAATTTAATTTAGATGAGTCCATGACTTCTCACTAAAATATAGAAATATAGAAAAATCTTAATAGATAAGACAATGAAATTTACCACAGTCCTCACCAAAAAGTAGAATGGTGCAACTGTCAACCAACAATCTTATAGCTATGAGAATGAAAATATCCCTCCAAATGTTTCCCTCCAATATTTTCTTTCAAACTTTCCGTCAAATTTTTTCCTCCAAAATTTTCCTCCAAAATTAAAGCGCACATTCATAAAACTAGTAAAAACAATGAATTTATGATATAAAAAAATTTGAAATAATATATTAACTAATTACATATTTCTATCCCAGACATATAAGACTAGTAAAATTTCTCGTAACATTTTTTATATACAATTTGTAATAAAGTAATGGCTATTTACATTTTTTTTACTCCCACATTCATAACATTAGTAATAATTTCATTTAAACTTATCTTATATAAATTTAATAATAATTCAGTAACTAATTTCATTTTTTTAATCCCACATTCGTAAAACAAGTAATGTTAAACCTAATCTAGGCTATATAAACCATTTAGTTTTCCCACTATTCATCATTTAATTTGGAGCAATTTAATAACACTTTCAAGGTTAGTGTTTTTTTTTTTGTTTTTAATAAATTAATTAGTTTTATTGTTAATTTTGCAATGATTATTTTATGGCTTTATTAATTTGGTAATGCTTGTTTTATGGCTTTATTGATTTATTCTTTTACAATTTTGTTTATCTCGCATTCTTAAGAGTGGTAAAATTAAACCGTATCTATCTTATTAATACACGGTTGTTTAGTCTTTGGAGCAATTCACGAAGGTTTTCAAGAAGAACGAGAAGATTGCAGAGAGGAGCTTCTAGCACTTTCAAGAGAGGAGGCTCTACCACTTTCCGGGTTATATATATTTAAATGTATTTTTTTCTTAAATTTATGTATTATTAATTGAGGCAAGGCTTTCCCCCTATCCCATGAATATTAACTTTGGGTTTAAAATAAAAATTAATTTTCTTTTACCTAAACTACCCAGGCCCCATTCCTAAATTTGTTTTACCTAACCTAGAAAAAAATTAAAACAACCCCCCCTAACCTACCTACGCCCCCTTCTCCCTCCTCGTGCCCCCTCCCCCCGCATCCCCTTTCCCCTCCCTCCTCGCACCCCCCCTTCCCTCTCCTCCCCCTTCCCTCGTTTCCACCCCTCCCTCCCCCCTCCTCCTCGCGCGAGTGCGCCTCCCGCTTGGGTGCCCCCTCCTCCCCGCGCGAGTGCGCCTCCCGCTTGGGTTCCCCCTCCTCCCCGCGTGAGTGCGCCTCCCGCTTGGGTGCCCCCTCCTTCCTACAGCGCCCCCTTCCCCTTCCTCTCTCCTCTCGGTGCCCCCACCCTTCCCCCTCCTCCTCACTCCCTCCCTTCTCCCTCTGCGACCCTTTATCCGCCCAGGGGAGCGGCCAAAGGGATGTGGAGGGAGAAGGGAGGAGGCGGACGGGGGCAGACAGGGGGAGGTGGAAGGGAGGGCATGGGGAGGAAGGAGGAGGGGGAAGGGGAGGGACGCGGGGTGGTAGGGGAAGGGGGCGTGAGGAGGGAGGAGGGGGAAGGGGGGCACGGGGAGGAGGGGGTTAGTTTAATTTTTAATTTAGGGGGGATAGTTTAATTTTTTATTATATTGTTAGGGGGGTTAGTTTAATTTTTTTATTATATTGTTAGGGGGGGTTAGTTTTTTATTTTTTTTAATTTTTTTATTATATTGTTTAAGGGGGGGGGGTTAGTTTTAATTTTTAATTTTTAATTATATTGTTAGGTGGGGTTAGTTTTAATTTTTTTATTATATTGTTAGGGGGTAGGGGGTAGGGGGTTAGTTCTAATATTGTTTTTTTAATTTTTTATTATATAGTTAGGGGGTAGGGGTAGGGGTAGGTTTATTTTTTTTTTAAAATTAATTATTATATATTTTAGGGGGGTTAGGGGGTAGGTTTACATTTTTAAAAATATTTTTCAAAACGTAAAAAACGGCGATTATGAATGTAAAAATATTTTTAATTTTTTTAAAACGTTTTTCAAATACAGTTTATAGTGAATATTGATGTTGATTTTGTTTAGATTATGAATGTTTGTTGATTTATTCTAAAATTCTACATTTTGGATATAGGGACAATGGCATCAAGAAAGATATGTGCAAACGTTTATGGATCAAGAGTGGCGATGATTGCATCGAAAAAAATAGTTGAGGCATATGAAAATGTTGAGCCTCAAGACAGAGTTCTTAGCTTTGAAGAATTAAAAATGAATAATGCTATAGAATGGAAACATGCAGCAGAAGAAGACAGAATAGAGTATCATTGGCATCTGAAGGAAAAATATCAAGGAAAACCAGAAAGCATTCTCTTATATTCCTCTGCATTTCCATATATTCAATCAGATTACCATATATTGGGATTCCTGAGAGATATATGTGTGATGCCATGTATAGATATTGTTTATGCACAGGTTAAACAAGCCAAGACCTTTTCCAAAATCCGATATTCTTTGAAGATTTCAAAATATAACGTTCAAGAAAATTTTACAGATTTTTGTCAAGGGGTCGTGCATGAAATTGACAGTAGGAGAGTAAGTTTGAATATTGATATTATTCTTAAATTGGTTTTGTTATAACTTGGATACCACAATGTAATATATTTAATACGATAATGTTTTTTATTTTGCAGGATTTTTCCATTTCTATTTCAAAAATTTTGAATGGAATTTAGTATACATGGGACGATCCTATGGATGTCATTAATGCCACTATTCAAAAGGGACCAGAAGGAAGGAAGAAGAAACAAGTGTCAAATGTTCAAACTGAAGATGTACAAGCACAAAGAGGAAAGAGCATCCGAAAATCAAATCAGGTACCTATAAGGATTATATTTAAATCTTCATCTCTCCCAGCTGAACATGATTAAATTGTTGCAAATGAGCTAGCTACTCCAGCTAGTAAGAGTAACAAACAATATCGTAAAATAAATATGGTCGAGAGTGCCTTGATTCATGTTGAAAGCATTGTTGATTTAGAAGGAACCCCTTCAAATCAGAAAAAGAGGAGATCTGTTGTTACTGAAACCAATGTTATTCTTGAATCTGAGAGTGAAAATTCTGGTGGTAGTAGGGAAATCATTGCTCCATATGCTGATTTAGAGGATGGCATTGTCAAGACAACACAAAATGCCATTCGAGATCGATTACGGAAGGATAATTTGGTTAACAATGGGCATACATTTGAGTTGAATGTAAATCAACTTTATAGACCCACATAAGGGAAAGATCAATTTAGAATTAGAAAACCACATCACTTGCATATTCACAACTTGAAAGCATTGATGAGGCACAGTCCCTATGCACATGTGGTTGACTACCTAGTCCTTGTTGACCCGAAAGATGTTCCTACCAGAGATGAATTTGACCAAACAAGATGTTTTCCTTACAAATATTATGTTCTTGGGGGGAATCATTCTGCAGAGGAAAGAAGAGAGTTGATGCAAGAATATCCCAATAACCCTATTTTTGAAACAGTTAAATGCATCATTTATGTTGGTTTAACAGATGTAAAAGCAAAGTTGTTGGCATGGGATCATAACACAGATAGTGAATATAGGTTGAAAATGACAATTATTCAAAGGGTGAGATTTATCCACAGTGAATTTGTGCAAATATGTGGTGGGGAAAAATCTAGAGTTGATGCAAGTTTTCGGAGACAATGTTGTCTGGAAATAGGTCTCCCTATTAAAGAGGATAATGTGAAACAAAAAAATGCCAAAGGAAGTGATGCATCAGAGTTGTAGATTCCTATTTCCAGTTGGCATTCAAGTTGGGAAAACATGGGATTTGATTGATGGCATATTTATATTGTGGGAGAATATTGGCATAAAAAACCAGAAAGTGAAAAAAAGTAGAGTTGTTCCATGGATCGGTGGTAGGGCAGGTCCTGACGTCAAGAATATGCCAGAAGACATGAGTATTAAACCTTGGAGAACAATACAAGGTGTGAAGGATGAAACATTAATAGCTACAATACTATCATGGGTAAAGTCAGGTGAATTATTCATGGAGGAAACGTGCAGCGAATTTGACAAGTAAGTTGATGTTTTTTTTTTATGGTACGATGTTTTGTTCTTGAGTTTAACATTTTTGTTATGTTCTAAGTATTCTATTATATTATTATATATGATTGTAAACATCATTTATTTTTTCATTGTCTAGTCACAAGGTCTACATGAAAATACAAGAGGAGATGGTTATAATATTGAATGAGAAGAGTTGGGATGATGTCAAATGTAACTATCCGGACTCAAGCTTGATAGAAACTTTAAAACATTTTTTTGTTGCATTCAAGAAAGTATGTTGATCTATGATACATCCTATTTTATTTATTTTCTAATTCAATTCATTTCTATTTTATTACTTATGGAGATAATTTTCATTTGAAGATGCCAAAGAGGGATACAGATGGAGTACCAGATTCCTTCAAAATTCATATCCAAGGAGCCAAAATAGAACGACAAAGGAGATAACGTCTTGAAAACATTGAACTTGATGATACACGTGATCATTATATTTGGAATGGGATTGGAACTGTGCAATATAAAGTCATTTTAGATGACTATGCAGACATTGCAAATCTTGTTCCTAAAAAGGATTACGCACTAGTGATTGTAGATATCCCTAATGGATACAATATCTAAAACGCTACTTATGATTGTGAGCCTTATACTTACCAATCATTCAATAAAGTGGTTTCGGGATTTGTAGATGTCACAACATCACCACTATGGAGATTTGTTGTTTTCCATTCAGACACACAATTAGGGGGGGTGTTGACAACCTTCAAGGGTAAAGGAAAAAAAAGGAAGCAACTTTACTGGTAATATATTTGCACTATATTATCAAGTTTTTGAATTTATAAATCAATTATATTTATTGATAAGTTAATTAATTTTTATTTATTTTTGTTACAGGAAAAAGCCTAATGTTCATAGCTCTAACAACGATCCATTCCTGAGTGATATTGAAAGCATACATCTTGAAAATTGGACAAAAGATGAGACTTATGAATCTCTTTTAATCAATGAAAAGAGTGGAGGAAAATATAGTCAGTTGTTGAGTTTTAATGCCGTGGTAAAAAAATTAACATATGAAGAAAGGGATTTGAAAGGAGTGACTATAAACATCTATCAAAAGCCAAAAGCGTTGATTAATTATCTCATAGATACATTTTCAAGATAAGGAGATTGGGTCTTAGATTTGTTCTCGAGTTCAAGTAAACTTTATCATATTACATAGGAAAGCATATATCAAGTTTTATTGTATGTTTTATTCTTCATTATTTTATTGTTTTAAATTATGTTTATTTATGCTATTTGAATTAACTTTATTTTTTTTTGTGGTGATTAGGTACAACAATAGCATGCTCCTTACAGAAAGGAAGAAATTGCATATCCATTGATAATGATCCACTGCAATGCAATTACATAAAGCAAAGAATTAATGATATTCAAGTTCTTCCAGATGAACTGTAAGAAGTTGGTTTGAAGAAAGGAGAGTTTAGTGAAACACTTGTGGAAAAGATGTCAAAAGAGACTCAACACCCATTAGGAGGGGTGTTTGGAAAGGAGCACTTTGGGGATATTGCATACATAGAAGACCCAATGGAAGAGGACATTGATGTCCCTTAGGAAAGCCAAGCTCCAGAAAATTTCAATTTTGATGAAGAATTTGGCCTGCATTATATTGTTGATTAGTTTCATGTTTTGGAGAAAATGTTAAAGTTGACAATTTTTTGATAAGATATATTAATAATGTTGACTTTCAGACTTTATTTTAGAAATAAAATTTCTATATATAATGTTTTTAATATGTTTTTTACAAATAAATTGTATAGTTTTTCTTGAATTTATGTGAATCGTCACTTTTCGGAAAATAATATGAAATAGTATCATTTTTATACAAAAAAAATCTGAAAATTGATTGAAAATGGTTTTAAATATCTTTATTTTCTGGAATTTTTTACAATTTTGTCAATAAAAAAGTCCTATTTTGTCCATAAAAATGTCTTATTTTATAGAAAAAAAATTGCAAAATATATATGTTTTTCATTATAAATTGCTTTAAAATGTATGTTTTTTTGTTAAATTTCAAAAAACACACTTGAAAATAGAAATTAAAAATATTTTACGATAAAGATAATTTCAAAGGCCTCAAAATGAAAATATGTGATAGTGGTATCAACCCTTTTTTAAACGGAGGTAAAAATAGCTACTAAAATTAGGAGAGAGAAAAACAAGAATTGTGTCGAGTTCTTGTTTCATAGTATGAGTGGTTACATGTTGTTGAATGCAAAATTGAACTATTGGAAAATCATTGAGAAACCTTCAAGTGCTTGAATAGAGGCAAACTACTCTTTTGCTTGATCTGAAACTCAAATATGTAACAGATTTATTATTTAAAAATATAAATGACTAAACATAATTTAACTTTTATAAACCCCAATCTTTATGTCTTCCACCTTTGAAACTAAAAAACTATGCTTGGTTTGTTGCATGTATCCATGGTGTAAGAATAAATGCTAAGGATTTATAAGACAATCAAAAGGGATAATGAATGAAAGATCTAAAACTCCTTTGGTAACTCCTCAATGACATTTTGTGAGTAAATAGTCTTTATACCAAGCCTTCGCTACTCTATAGATCATCATATGATGCAAGAGAATAGCATACTTAACTTCTCTAGAAGAAAAAAATCAAGATCTTGCATAACTTGCCCTATGCTTTCTCCTACTCTAATACCATATTAGGAAACATTTATATAACAAATAAACGCATAAGGGAGATGCACACAATAACACAATATGATATTATGAGTAATGGTTGCAATTATTACATAGGAGTTCACCTCTTTATATATGATTACTCATGGATAAAATCCATTTTCACTTATGAATGTGATAGATTTTCTTTATTCAAAAAGTACAAAAACATAACTAAGTCATAAATTACCTTTATTATAACATGTAAGCCATATATCACAACAAGAGAATGCCTTGTGGGAAGGTACATATGATAGAGAATGCATTGTGGGGAGGGTGATCAAGTTATGATTTCCTTTTGATTTTACTATCATGGGAAGATATGGATGTTATATAATGCGTTGTGGGGAGGCAAATATGTCAAAGTATGCACTGTGGAGAGACACATAAGTTAGAGAATGCACTATCAAATAACATTGCATCAAAATTATCTTTCTTTTTCTTTCATTTCATTTTTTTTCCTAGGAAGGTTTTGTTGTGTTAATTGTATAGCTCGTTTGCTTTGTTGGGAAGGATATTAGTTCCAAGGCTTAACTTGTAGTACACCCTTTGAACAAATCAAATCAAATTATGATTACCATGTGATTTTGCTATAATTGGGAGGCACATAGGTTAAAGAATGCACTGGAAAATATAATTCCCTCACTATCTTTTCTTTAATTTAACTTCACTTTTTTTATATAGGAAGATTTGGTTGTGTTAATTGTATAGTTGGTTTGCTTTATTGGGAAGGATATCAATAGTGAGGCTTAATATTGAATAATCATGGGGACTAAAAGGGCACACCAAAGGAAATATGAAGGTACCTAAAATGATGATCTTCATAATGAACATCATAAGATATGCAAGGAAGAAAAAAACTATTTGAGAATTGGAAATTGGAAATATGATATGGGTTATAGTGGCAAGGTATTAAATAAGTTACATGGGTTAAAGGATATAAGGGCATGCGGTTAGAGTTTACAATTATATATTAGTTAGAGTTTATAAGGGATTCATGGGTCAGGGATCAAGGACTATGGATTATAAGAGTTAGGGATTTACCTTTTATAAGGGTAAGGGGTGAAAGGTTTGAGGTTTTAAGAATTATATGAACTATGGATTATAAGAGTTAGGGATTTAAATTTTATAAGGGTAAGGGGTTAAAGTTTTTAGGTTTTAAGAACTATATGGATTAGATATTATAGGTTTTGGAATGGCTATATAGGTTACTACATCTTCAGTCTATAGGGTTATGGGTTTTGGATTGTAAGGTTTAGATATTGGAAGCATTAGATGCATTATATACTTAGATTATATAGGTGTTAAGGTTTCGGCAGGCTTAGGAGTTATAAAATTAAAGTGCAATGTACTCATGGGTTTAGGGTCATAATTTTATGAGAAAACAATAAACTTAAACCCCAAGGAAATAAATTTCAAATTCCAGTTTTTTTACCCCTCCTATTTGAATAAGTTGTCGTTCTAGGAAATTTATAAAGTACAACATGCTACAGATCCCTATTTTTAGTGGCTACAAAACCCTCTTTTTTGAAGTGTTTTTAGCATGCTATGGATCCCCGTTTTTAGTGGATACATAAATATATTTTCTAAAATGTTATCAACATGCTATGGATCCCTATATTCAATGCCTATAGAACCCTATTTTTTGAATTAACATTTTATGTGGTTATGAATGTTATATTAAGTGGTTGTAGAACATTGTCTCATAGTGTTTTGCACCTTTTTATGCATGTAGATTCCATTACATCGTGATGGAAATGTATTTCAATCCTCTCATTCAGGATTTTTCATTTGACATTCATCATCAATTTCCTTTTTCCGAGGAAAAAAAAATAATTTAGTGGGTGGGGAGAGTCATGCATGGCATATCATAGGGATCATATCATACATCCTATGATATATCCTATATGATATACATCATAGCTATTAATGATGATTTTCTATGTATTCTCATGTGTCCTCTATATTTTTAAAAATTTTACCACCTCATTTGAACTCCTGGCATCATACTCAACCATCATTACATGTCCTATCCCCACATGTCAAAATATCTTGCCCAGATTTGGGAATTAATCATAACCATGGTATGTCATCTTCCTCACTGTTAAGTCAGTATTGTGTTTCTTCAATTTTGGTTTGATTTGTCCTTTTTGGTTTTATTGCACTTTATTTTAAGTCATTTATTTTCTTTAAATTTTGATTTCTTCCTCTTTAGTAAGTTTCCCTTAGGATTTTATAATATTTTGGACTTGTTTTTGATGTTTTTAGATTTTAAATGCTTTATATTTGTTGTTGATGAGGGGTTTTAAAAGTTCATTATATCAATTACAAAACTCATAAAATCCTAATCTAAGTGAGAACAGGTACAATCATAACCCTGATAGCCTCAAAATCCCATACAAATTTATAAAAAGTGGTTTAAAAGCCACAAAACAGTGTTGAGACTTTCTTGTAGCGCTGAAGCCAAAATTCTACAAAGAAGCGCTACAAGAATTTTGTGATCACAGATTCTTCCGATTTTCCGGCAGATTTTGGCACGCTCGAGCTAATGATTCATTGATTATGTGTTTTAGAGGGTTCATGACGTGTTGATGCAGAAGGCATCATGATTTCAAATGATTGCACGTAGTGAAGAGGTCGTGTTCATCATCAACACAAGTGTAGTTCAGTTTGACAGACAGCCACACGGATTCAGATAATTTGCATGAGGTTGTTATCTACAAGCCTATTCTAACATAGAGCACTTAATGAGATAACCATAGTCATTTAAAAGACCGAGCATTGTTGCCAACTGGACAAGTAAGAGGCGTGGAGGGATTCACGAAAATTAGGGCTTCCTTATTCCAGTGGTAACAGCTAAATTGAAGATCGTGGGACATCTGTACAACGGGGCTGACTCATCTAGCACTTTGGATCATGATTTCCAACAATCATAAAGGAGTGATTTACAGGTATTCTCAAAAAGCCTGTATAGCAGCAAATTTGGGGTTTTTTTTTTCGTTTGAGCTAACTCTATTCAAATTAGTCAAAAGTTAGGTAAAATTGTGCTTTAAAACGCAATTTTAACCGGATAAATAGCTGTTGGTTGATGAGCCGCGACACCAGTTTGAAGGAGGGTTAAAAAATCTCAGTTCGTTTTTATGAAAGTTACCCTGTCAGTGCTACGAATAACCTGTAGATTCAGGAGTGCTTTTGGCTTCCAAAATTCAGCCCCTGTTCACAAATATTACCAGAATATACATTTAAATTGCAGTAATTGAAACATAATGGTCAAAAGTGGTAAGGTCAACAGGGTTGAGCCCACAGACCTAACCTGGATTCAGAAGCTTCCTGACTGTGCAGAACTGTTTCGGCAGGCAGGTTGGTTGAAGTTTTTCAAAAAAATAGATGGTTTCGATGCTCAGGTGTCCTGCAATTTTGCTAAGGGACTTAAAGATGATATGATCATGATGGATGCGTTGAAATTCAAATTTACTGTGGAGTTAATAGCAGAAGCTACTGAGATCAGCAATGAGGGGAAGCATTGCTTTAAAAAATTGCCTTTTGAGTTTGAACCCCAAAAGTACCTGTTGCCTAATGTGACTCCTGACTGGAACAAGGGTATCCTCATTCAAAATTTCAGGAAAGAGTGGATTGAGCCCATAAGGATACTTCAAAGTTATGTGACCTGTGAAGGAAGATATTCACTTGTATTTAAATATCATTTCAGGTTCCTTCAACACTTAGCAGGAGTTTCTAAAATAAATCTGCCCTTCTTTTTCTTAAAAAACCTGCAGAAGATGTCAAGCAAGATAAAGCAACATGATGATCACACTTCCCAGTCACGTTTTCACCATGGTCTCATTAAACTGATCATCACCACAGTGTTGCAACACGAGGGAAGAACTTGGGATTTCTTTTTGTTTTGGTCAAATGTTCATCCTAAAAAAAAAGCCCAGCATTGAGGACACTTCTAAGAAGATGTTGATGGAAGAGACAGAAATCTTCAAGAAATTCGACATTCCTTGGAAACCTGATGAAGATCAAGATTCTGCAGTGGATAAATTAGCCAATGCTGATAAAGAAAATTTGTAGAGGTCTGTCAAGGAGTACAAACACCAAATGAGATATATGCAGGAAGTCAATGATGGTTTGATGATGGCCAACAGAAGGTTAAGGGAGGATCTCCAGGATGTACATGACAATTTTCAGGAACTAGTGGTTGATGCAAAAGAGGTACTTAAAAGGAAAAGGGCTACTGACAGCCATTGCACTCAGCTGGAGAAGACAGTTCGAGATTTGCAGCAGAAAAACAAAGAACTCATAAAAAGGATGAATGACTTGGAGAAGGAACAAAAGAAGGCCAAGAATAAAGACCAAACTCCAGATGGCATCGCCCTCTTAGCTGAGGTGGCAAAGGACTTATGAAACAGTTTTGCTTTCAGTTAGTTGTCATCAATTAGTAAACTGATAGATTAAAGAGATGTTATTTTTAGCATATTTTTGTAACTTGTAAATATTCTATCTTTACTCTACCTCATCGAGATCTTGGAAACAGTTAGGGTTAGAGACCTAATCAATTTTGAAGAGCATAGTATTTAGACATGGGAGTAAGTCATTGAGAGGGTTCTGATTTTTGGGGGCAGCAGGAGGTCTACAGATTGTATTGTAACTTCATACTTGTTCAAAAGATAAGTATTGTGACTCTTATGAGCTTTAGCTGATGAAATAATGAAACATATGACTTTTTCTCCTTCATTTTTGTTTGTGACTAGCTTTGTTGTTAAGCTTGTTTAGCTTCTTAAATGGTAATTTCATTGCTAGTTGATGTGTATTTTCTGGTGATGCTTATCTTTTATGTATGAACCTCAGCACATTCTTTTTGTGAGATCTTTGTGATATGTTATGCATCTTTATCAGTTTATGCTTATGATTTAGTTGTTACTTTTCTATTGGATGTATTCCCTGACTGTGCCCAGAGCTTACAATCATTCAAATCATATTCAAAAACCCTAAAAACTTTGTCTTATTTACTGAGTTTACTCTTGAGATTGTGTTAGCTTGTTTCCTTAGCCTTAGAAACAATTTCTGGCACAAACACTCACCATTTTACTCGTAATCGTGGTAAGCAGTTGCTACTAAACGTCCTTTGTTTCAACATCCACCATCTCTTCCTTTATGTAGAAATGGGGGGCTCGACCATACAGCATGAGAACCAACATGTTGTAGGAAAACACAAAAGAAATAGTATTTTTCAAGAAGTGGGGTAGTTAACGTGGTTGGAGTTCATGCAAGGGTTTAATATTGGCATTACTTTTGAATTTTATCACACATTTTGGAAAAAATCAGCTATAGTAAGAGGTTTATGTATTTGAGTTACATAATTCATTGTTCTCGGGTAACAATTCTATTAATGGAAGGAGATAATTGGTTTGAGTGGTGCACTATGTCCAACAATGTCCAACTAGATTTTCTAGTAGGTAATGTAAATATAGAACATACATGGAAGGATGTTAAGAGATCTTCTATGAGGTACCTTACATGTATAATCAACCTTATCTGTGAAGTACCTTACTTGTAATATTTGGTATATTTTACTTTATGTATACCATTTGAGTCTTTTGACTCATTTGCGACATCATCACCATCTTGTCAATGTCCCATTTTTCCTATTTAAATCTCTATAGTTGATGGAATGAATGGTGAGAACATAGAGTCACCCAAAAAAAATGTTTATGTCATCACAGATTAGTCAAGTTACTAGTAATAGATGTTGTTCTACAAGTTGGATGAACTTGGGAAGAGTTCATTCAAGAGCATGGACCAGAGGAAACATCCAATGAGGGCCAAGCATAGGTTGCATTGTATGAACCAAAGGTAGAAATAGAAGAGGGTAAATCAAAGGTTTCAAGTGAATGATTTCCCAAAGAAACATACCATAGCTAGTGGAAGATTGAAGGCTCTAATAGTTCCCTTTAGGATACAACCCTTTCTGTAAGCAAAAAATACAACATGGTTAGTGTTGCTACCATTCATGAGTGTTTTAAGCAAAGAATTACTAGATCAAGTAGTGTTACAAAACCTGTTTCCATGAAAGTTATTAAAGAGCCAAGGTAATCTATTATTGCATAACCCATTTCCATAAAAGTTACTAAAGAATTGGGGATGCTACTAATGCAAAATAAATTACTATGAGAGATCCATTTGGTAGGAATAAAAGGAGAGTTAGTCAATTATTTGGTAAGCATATGCTTATGAAGTCCTTAAGAAAATGTAAGCCATCTTATTCTAAATTATTGATAATTAATAAGAAGTTGAGATGGATGATCAAGAGTTTGCATTGAAAATTCGTCATTAACCATAAAGAAAGAGAATGTTACATGCCCAAACTAAACATGGATTCCTTTCTTTAGGTTGTAGAAGAACAAACAAGAAGCGATGAAAAAACATGTGGCATGATGGGAGAGGAATGATCGTCTTCTTCTTCACATGAAGGCATTGTTACTAATGTAGAAATGGATTTTGATACCTTTACCATAAAACCTAATTATATTGAAGTTACTATAGATCATGTTGTGGAAAACATTGTTACAAAACCTAGTGATGTTGAAGTTACTATATATCTTTTTATTGATAATATTACTATGGAAATTGTTGGAGTGTTTGCTTTTACAAAACCAAAGGAAGCAAAGATTATTATTACCTATAGTTGAAGATGAAGTTTTGAAGGAAACCAAGTCTGAGATTACCATATAAGTTGCAAGTGAAACAAATGAGGAGACTAGAAACTTTGACCCATGCTACCAAAGATCCCTTGGAGGATCAACAAGAAAATACAACAACAACAAAATATTTTGAGAATCTTCAACTTAGGGCTGAAGTAGGTAATGGAGAAGTATTGTTAAATCCTTTGGTGAAAAGTATCATCTCCATGTAAACTCATGATGAAATTATTCTTGGTCTTCAATCTTAGTGGGATAAGATCTATGAGAGAAAGAGGTAACAATGGAAATACATTTGCAAATAATGTTTGAGCCTATATAGCCAAAGGAACTCAAGCGACCTTACAAGAAAAAAAACAAGAAGCAATAGAAGTAAGGCATTGGCTGAATTTAGATGAATAGAAAATGTGTCATTTCTCTTATGAAGAAATAAAATGCAAGGACCCTTCCCCATTGTATGCAATTTTCTTACATGAATGGTGGTTTTTGTTTCAACTACATCATGCAATTGAATGTAAATCTTGTAATATTTTTATCAAAGAAAAAGTATGTCATCTTTATTCTAGTTACTAGAAGAAATGCAAAATTTTGTTATTAGAGCTATACCATCATGAATTTCTTCTATGGGATTCGAAGGAATGGAACTCTAATCCATTTGTAGGATATATATAATTGAGGTATTTCACATCATTCTTGGTGCACCAATTTCATTGGAGTAAATATTGGTCTTATTTGGAGAATGTAGGATATAATGCCAACTTGTGTGTAAGAGGGGAACATCTTCTTCCCTTTGTGGTAATCAAGGAACATCAAAAGTTAGTCAAGAAACCCTGCATGATCCTTACTTCTAACAAACATGGAGAGCTTCTCTTTCTAAATGCAAGAGTGTTAAGAAATGTAGTTCAGACTAGAAATCCTTGGACATGTTTTAGTGTGAACTTGCAGGAAATGGTATGAGACATTTCGAAAGTAACCATGTAGGAAAAAGTGGGTAATAATTCTATTTTGTAATTTACTTAGGAAAAGTGAAAAATTATTATGGTTTGCAACTGAGTCTAATAAAGTGTATTTAATACATTAAGGATTTGGACTAGATTTTAGTATTATGTGGATTCTTCCTTGTAATATTTGATCCAAGGAATGAAAAGCTAATTTTAAGGAGAAATCATCAGTGTATGTGTGTATTTCATTTATTCTTATGTTATTTAATTTTCCATCTATCGTGTGGTGATGCTATGTTAAAAAAAAAAATTATGCGGTTAAATATATTCTATAATTGATTTGTTTGATTGAGAACATAAGGAGATCAATCACCTAGGGTTTGGAAATTTTATCAAAGAGGAGAATAACACTATTAGGATTGGAGTATCTACATGGTTGTCAACATAGATGAGATCTTTATCCCATGAACTTAGGAAAATAAAGCCTTTATCTTATCCTATATTCAACAAATATCTAAACAAATCTTGAATGTACATGAACTCTCTAAGGAAGAATGGAAAACAATGGTTGGGGATGAAATTACATTTCCCACTCATTTGATGATCTTCACCAAGATATCAATTTTGTTTTTTTTTATGACCATATAGAGGAAATATCCCTTTGGGAAGATGATGATATCAAACTTGGTTATTCTGTGATAGGGGAGCATGGACACCATCCTCATAACTGGAGAAACCATCAAAGGTGTTATCATTTAGACTCATCCAACTCATTCCATTAAGACTCGTCTGATTCCAATGACTAGATGGGGGATTATGGGGTTGCACGAGGATGTGGAACAAGTTTAGATGGTAGAATATGACTTTAATGGATAATATTTTATACCTTTTATTTCATGACTTTGATACCATAACTTTGATGCTTAAATTTGTATACCATGTTATTTATCATTAATTTTTTTTATCCCTACATGTTTGACTAAACATAACTCTGTAAAATTGAATATATGATATAGCAACATAAATTCTAGTATTTATGTCATGTGAGTAAAGTGAGTTGTTTGTTCCATTTAGCATTGTTGTAACTTAATCCAGTTATGTGCTTCGAGGAGGCCATGAACACTTAGCAGAAAAAACTATTGTGTTGGTATTCATATTATAAGTGTTATCATCTCATTTTGTGTGCATGTGTCTAAGGTGTAAGTAAATATTTCATAGTTATTTGTTGATTATCTTAATTGGGATTCCATTACAACTTAAATAACTTGATGAAAAATAGTTTTTATTTCTTTTTTCTAATTTCACTTATGCAAGTGTGGTTATATTTTACAAAGTATGTGTTAATTTTGCAATATAGCTCTAAAGTGTGGCTTTATTCCTAGTGTAGAAATGATTTTTCCTTTTGTAAAAGGATTATAGAAACCAATAGCAAAGAGACTTGAAGCTTGTGCATATGGATCTCTATTTTTAAAAAAGATAATGGCTATGCTATTGGTGCATATAAACCCGATTTTCCCAAGTTTTTTCAACATGCTATGTATCTCTATTTTTAATAGTTACAAACTCTTGTTTTCTAAAATAGGATTGTGCTATTACGTAGTTAATTTGATGAAAAGTAATTTTTATTCTATTTCTTCAAGCATTATTTCGTTTTTGCAAGTGTGATTTAGTTTCGCAAGTGTGGTTACATTTTACAAAGTATGAGTCAATTTTGCATTCTAGCTCTAAAGTGTAACTTGTATTCCTAGCTTGGCAATGTGTTTCCCTAGTGTAAGAACATTGTACTTCTGATATATTTAAAAAAAAAAAGTGATTATATGTTAACCCAAAATATACAATATGCCACCTTGTTTGCTTATTAGTTTTATGAATCCTCCATTTCTTTTAGAAAAAACTAGAAGGTAGTAAGACACTTTACACTTTAGATATATCAAACCATAAGAATACTCAATTTGAATCATCTCCCTTTACTAAATAATATTTATTACATATCCAACTTAGATTGATCCTGAATTTCATTCAATTCAATATTTAATTCATTAAGATCAAAATTTGTATCCAACCATTTAGAATCACCGAAAGGATTGTCTATAATCGCATATGGGATGTCTAGCACTAATTCATGATCAATATAATCATCATCAACAACCTAATGTATAGGATGTGAACCAATGACTAGATGGTCCGGTTCACAAACCTCTTGGTTTTAAACTTTTTTATGCTCTTTATTATTAACATAAACATAATAACATAATTAATAATGAAAGGTAAAAAAAGAACATACCCCTTCATCCAATGACTAGTCAATACATATAATTATACCGTCATGTGGCTCATTGTAATCATCATATTATCAATTCATAGCAATAATTTATTTTCAATATATATTCTTATATATTTTGTAGAATTATTTTGTCATGTGTAATAAATAGGACCTATCAATTCAATGATAAATGATCTTGTTTATCTCATTTTGTATCAGACATAACTTGGCTAATCGTAGAATGGTCCCACAAATACTTATCAAAACATCGAACCAATTTTTTTTGCTCTATACACATAGACCTACAATGTACTAATTCGAATAATTTCGTATAGGTCACTGGGAAATCCATAGATTATTCATACTATTTCATGCAAACCACTATAAAATTTATCTTCTTGATCCAAAATGGACCAATATATAATTTGTCACCTACTTGGAGCTTTCGGGGTCAAAATATTTTGGATGAATTGGCTTGTAGAGCCCATTTTATGGGCATGACTCATTTTGCAGATTTGAGGTCTGGAACCTTTTGAGGCCTATTTGAGGGTATAAACAACATTTTTGGGGATAAAAAAACCAATTTCTAATTCCATTGGCCATGAGGTGATTCTACACTCCAAGAAATTTCTAATGGTCCAAATATTGCCTCGGTTGGATTCAATATGCAAACATTATGCCTCCCACAAGTTGACCTATCCAGCCGACCACCATGGTATCGAGTGGATTCCATGTCAACTCTCATTTTTCACACACGTGGATCTATTCACATGTGTACCTTCAAGAACATTATGGAAGGACAAAAAACCTAACCCTATTCAAGAGTTGAGGCATGAAAGAACCCTAAAATTAACCCTAGATGGATAATCGACTATGTTAAATACCATGCCACTAGAAGAAGAGGGGGGAGCCATTATTTTGATGTATTTTATTGTTCCATAGTTAAGAAATAGGATGAGAGTGAATGTTAGAGCATAACAGAGGAGATAAGAGATCTTGTAGTATCCATTTTGGCCACAGAGTCATAGGTAACTCCATAGAGAGTAACATTTTCTTTGTATTTTCATTTTGATATAAAGAGCAAGGCATAGTCCTTATTTGTGGTTGGGTTTATCTTTTAGTTCCATTGTATTCAATATTTTATGAAAGTAAATTAACACAATGAACTAAGTTGTAATATCCATTATGATGAACTGATCCAGTGAAATATCCATGGTAGTTTACAGATCATATTGGTATTAGAGCGGTTTTTCTTTTATGTTTTCTGGGTAATAAGAGGATCCAATAGTTTATAAAAAAATGTTTTCAAACCCTATCAATGGTGAATGATTCTATTCAAGGAGAAACAAATGATTGTGAGCAACGATTTTCAACACTATAAATACAAGTTGTTGATATCTCATGCAAAATATGTCAATCCTGATGGCGACTCTAGAGAGCAAGTTTGGACCTTTCAAGGATTTTGGAGGCTCTAACTCAAATTTTGTATTTGAGGGGTAATCAGAAGATAAAAGTGACCCATACATGAGATGATGAAAGAGCCTGAGAGAGAGAAGCTGATTTCCAGTACGAATATTCCTTCCTAGTCTCTCTTCAAGATGGAAGCAAAAGTCGACATAAAGTCATATTAAGATTAGATCGATGCTCTAAAAATGAATCATTAGTTGTATCTAGCAGTTTATTTTAGTATCTATCAAATAGTCCAGGATCAAAAGATCTCATTCGCTCGACTGAATTTAGAGGGTCATGCATTAACATGGAAGCACTTAGGTTGGAGGGTTATATTCCAATAACTAACTGGGAGGAATTTAAAACCCTCATCAAGTCTGAGTTCTATCCTATCGACTATGTAGAGGAATGGAGGATCCATTGGAGTTACTTCAGGGAAAGGCGGGGGAAGAGTGTGCAAGAATACACCATTGAGTTCTGGAATATGGTTATCATGTTGGATATCTCACCCAAGAACCTATATGTACTCCTCATATAGGGGGGTTACATACTCACATACAAAGGCAGGTGATGCTCTTCAATACTAGGCCAATTGATGAATCATGTGTACAAGAGCAATACCTGGAAAACATCGGTTAGAAGAAAGGACAACCAAGTGGTTCAAAACAGAAAGAGGGCCAAGATGGTACCTAGTAGGGAAGAATAAGTGGAAGGGAAAGGAGAACAAGACTACAACCATGGAACATCATTGCAAGGATCTAAAAAACCACTGGAATCATTGTGATATTGATGGTCACACTGAAGAAAAGTGTTGCAATCTACATCCAAATTTGATCCCCAAGAACTGCAAGAATGATGCCAAGAGGAGAACCTTCTAGCCACGGAGTCAAGCAAGGAGTTATAAATAAGCTCAGATGTGGATGAAAATATTATATGTAGCACAATGAAAAATGAGGTGAATATGAGTAGCCTTCACCCTATGGAAGAGAAAGAGATGACATAACTCTCCCACATCAAGATCCAAGTCAAGAAGACCAAGATCAATGCTTTATTTGATTCTGGTTTATAGGAAAACCTAATAGCAGAGGATTTGGTACGTAATATTGGATTGGAAGTACATGATCATACCAATCCCTATACATGGGGATGGGTCAATAAGGATGCAGAACTTAGAGTCATGAAACAGTGCCAGATAAATTTTTCCTTATGTGGAGAGTATGTTGATGAAGTGGAGGTAGACTTAGTACCCTTGGATGTTTGTGGTGTAGTGTTCTGAAGCCCCTACATGTATACGAGGGATGTAATATTCATGAGGAGATCCAACCAATACTACTTAATTAAGGATGGGAAATACTTCATCATTAATGCACACAAAGGTAAATCAAAAACCTTTCTGGTAAGTGCCAACTAAGTGAAAAATATGATCAGTTCAAGTGGGAAGTTTGTATTGCTATTCTTAAGATAGAATCAACAAGAAGGTGAATCAGTAAAAGTGGAGGCATCCCTGGAGGGATGCACCAAAGAGTAGAAACAATAGTTAGATATCCTTTTGAAGGCATACAGATAAGTGTTCCAGGATCCTAAGGGTGTACCTCCTACGAGGGAGGTGGAGAACGAGATACAATTATTGCTTGATTCTCCATTTCCAAACAACACACTGTATAGACAATCTTTCATAGAAGTAGATGAAGTGAAGAAGCAGTTGCAACAGTTGTTGGAGCAGGGACTTATTCGACCAAGCACCTCATCTCGTGTGTCACCTATCATCATAGTACCAAAAAGGATGAGACTTTGAGTATGTGCATCGACTAAAAATCCTTGAACAATATGACACTCAAGAATTAGTACCCGCTAACCATGATCGATGATCTATTGGACCATTTAAAGCATGCCAAGTACTTCACCAAGTTAGATCTCCAATCGGGATGCCACTAGGTGTTAGGGAAGGAAAAATACACCTAGAAGACTTCCTTCAAGACTAGGCAAGGTCTATATGAATGCTTAGTAATGTCGTTTGGTTTATGCAATGCACCAGCTACATTTATGCATTTGATGAAAGATGTATTGCGCCATTTCTTAGATTCGTTTGTTATAGTATATCTAGATGACATATTGGTTTATAGTGATACCTGGGAAGAACACATCTCACATCTCAAGTAGATGTTAGAGACTCTGAAAAAGCACTTTCTAGATAATTTGAAGAAATGTGAGTTCACGTAGTAGTCATTGGTGTATTTGGGGTATGTGATTGGTGGAGGAGAACTCAAGATTGATCCTACAAAGATGGAGGCCATCACTAAGTGGACTAGTACTCCTGCAAATGTCACTCAAGTTAGGAGATTTTGGGGGGAAACATGATACCTTCAAAATTTCATAGCTTCCTTTTTGGTTGTGGTTATACCCATCCATGCCATGATAGCCAACAACAAGGGGTTCAACGGGGGAAGAATCAACATAAATCCTTTGAAAAGTGCAAGTGAAATATCAATTGGGAACTAGTACTTGCATTGCCTAATTTGAAAAATCCTTTTGAATTGGAGGTAGATGCAAGTGGGTATGTCACAAGAGTGGTTTTTATGCAAGGAGTAAGGCTGATATGTTATAATTCTAAAAGGTTTCATGGGGGATTCCTAAACTACCCCACTTATTATAAGGAACTCTATGCCACAGTTCAATTTGTTAGGAGGTGGAAGCACTATTTGATGGGCAAGGAGACCCATCCACACTGATCATTAACCACTGTAGTATTTGCAGGCCCAGAGTAAGCTACAACAGACTAGGCATTATAAGTGAATGGGATTCTTACAACATTTCCATCTAATCATCAAGTATAAGAAGGGAAGTACAAACAAGATAGTGTATATGCTCTCAAGGACACCTACATCCAAAATTACAACTTTTGTAACCCTTATGCACATAGAAATCTTTACCCATGATAGATACAAGGAGGATTCCACAAAATATGAGGCCATCAAGGAGGTATTTCAGCAAGTTCAAGGCCATTTCCATATTGTAGAAGAAGGTGGCAGCAAGGTTGATTATTTTCTATAGGATGTGTTACTTTACAAGTTGGGCAAGCTCTATGTTCCTAAAGGTGATAGATTGCAACCTATCATAGAGGAACACACCTCCAAAGTTGTAGGGAATTTTGGTGTAGGGGAGACAATTGCAAAGTTAAAGAGGTATGTTTATTGGCATAGAATGCAAGAAGATGTAGCTCAGTTTATTATAGGATGCATACTTTGTCGTACAAGCAAGCCCAACAATAGAAATCAAAGTCTATATCATGCCTTACATGTTCCTACGAGACCATGGGAGATCATCTCCATGAATTTTATGAGTGGTATTCCAACCACTAGGAAGGACATGACTATTTATTTGTGGTTGTTGATAGATTCAACAAGATGTGCATTCTTATGCCTTGTAAAAATACCATCAAATGATAAGAAGTAGCAAACATGTTCTTTGAACAGGTTTGGGTGCACTTTGGGATACCAAGTATCATTATCTTCGAAAGAGTTACCATATTTATTAGTATATTTTCGACTACACTTTGGGAAATATCAACATTAATTTGAAAATGTCTACAACATTCCATCCACATACAAATGGGAAAACATAAGTAGTCAATAGGATTTTGGTGTAGCTTTTGAGGGGTTAAATAGAAAACATATGAAGACTTGGGATAAAAATGTGACGTACATACAACACTCTTATTAAAGAGAAGTACACACTTCCATTGGGAGTTCCCCTTTTGAAACATTTTTTGGATACTTTCCACCTTCAGCTCTAGATGTTGTTTATGGACAACAAGGGGGAGTGAGGGAAGACACCACATGTGAAGAAGTAAGATCTAAAAATTTCATTGATAATATTTGGTAGATCAATTTACAAGTACAAGGGGAAGTGAAGAAGTCATTGGAAAAGTACAAGGAAAGACATGACCAACATAGGGTTGAGAAAACATTCAAGGTGGAAGACAGAGTATGGTTACACCTGAACAAGGAAAGACTAAAGAGTCCTGGTAAGAATATCAAAGCTTTGAGATATGTCCCTTTTGAGCTATTGGAGAAGGTTGGATATAATTCCTATATACTCATTATACCCCCATACATGCACATTTACTCTGTAGTGAATGTGGAAAATATGAAATTCTATGAACCTTCCATGTTGGATCAAGAACATGAGTAGGTCTTACCTTCTATAGAGGACATAGAACTAGAGGCTCAAGCAGAGTTAGTGGAATACTCAGTGTTTCAAAAGAAGTCCAGAACTACCAAGAGGAGACAATATGAACTCTACCAGGTGTGGTTGAAAGAACAACTTCCAGGCAACGCTAAATGGTACTCCAAGGAGAAGGTAGAGGAAAAAATACCTCACCTCATTCAGTAAAATATTTTTGGGACCAAAATCCTCCAAAAATGGGGATATATGATTTAAGATGGATAAATGTATAATTTGTCACCTAATTGGAGCTTTCAGAGTTAAAATATTGGATGAATTGGCTTGTAGGGCACATTTTATGGGTAGGACTCATTTTCTAGATTTGGGGTCTAGAACCTTCTAGGGACATCTTGAGGGTATAAATATAATTTTTGGGGTTAAAAAACCCATATATAGTTATATGGTCTATAATATGATTCTACACTCTGATACCTTTCTAAAAGTCCAAATATTTCCTTTATTGGAGTCTATATGCAAAAGTGTAATGTCCCCATCCAAATAAATTCATAACAGGAAAGTTCCACCAATCCTACTAGTTCCCTAGGTTGGATGGAGACATTGGGATTTGAAATAAGGGGGCTAATAAATGATGTTTGGGAATTAGAATGTCATAAATATTTAATAAAGGAGCTAAATAAATAAATACAAGGGAAAATCAAAGTGGAACTTGATCATGAAGACACATGGAGGATGTGGGACCCACACAAGCTAGATTTTCTATGCCACATGGCATCCTCCTCTCGTCAATTTGAATCCATAAGAATTCCAAAATTCTTGGGATGATTTGGAAGGCTCATACACTTGGAAATATGCATCATAGGTCGAATTGGGATGGAAGTGTAACTCCCATGGAAGAGGAAGAGTCAAATGAGAGGTTCTTGGACACCTGGGCTAGATTCCCTAACCTTTATGACAACAATGATGAAGATGCTATGACACCTATGACAAATTTCAGACCTGATTGCTGAAATATGATCAATATGACATGTCACGCCTAAAAATATCCTCCAAGTGAGCGCTCATGGGAGTTAGAGAAGCCCAAGAGATTCCTACTCGAATTGGTGGAAGGTCGAAGGCTAGGAAGTGGAAGACAAGTGGCAAATCTTGAATCCCTCCCTAATTCGAATTGGATTGGAGTTAATGGATGGAATTAGAACCTTAGAAGGCTAAGGATGTTTATAAAATATAGAGATCAAGTAAGAGAAGGGATTTTGATCATTTTCAGAATTTTCATTTGAGAGGAGAGCTAGTGGAGTGCTACTCTACTTGCCTTAGCACCATTTGCGAGGGTGAAAGATTCCCATCCTAGTTGGTAATTGGAAAGGCCATTTAGACCTTTAATTTGTAGATTAAATGGAGTCTTATGTTTCATATTCAAGCTACAAGGCATCTTGTGGTAACTTCTAGTTCAACTTGTTTCTCCAACCATTTCCAATTTTCTCAACATATTCATGATCCTTGAGGTGGGGCACACTTGGTGAGCTGTTGTTCTCTTTGGGGAAGCTGCTAATGCCACATTATTTTATCATTTTATTTAAATTATTTGTTATTCATATTCATAATAGCTTCAAGTCGATATTCCAAGTGGAACTATGTAAATCTTATCATTAATGAGCTAATGGTGCCATTTTCCCCACTATGTTGATGTATGCCAATGATATGTTGATATATTCGAATGGAAAAGTGAAACACTGATGAATTAATGATGTATGGACTTTTAATAATGTGTTATACAATTTTAATGTTTAGTGCAAAAGCTTTTGGAGTCATATTGTTCAATTTCATAGCATTTGGAGAAGATTGCCTATCATTTCCCCCAAGGTCAAAACTAGTCTTTGTGTATCTGATTTGAGAGAGTTGTAGAAGACTTAATAAACTGAATGGTGCTGCATATGATATAATATTTATTTCCCCTATATATCACCTGCTTCAGTTCTAAAATTATATAGGGTCCAATAGCATTTTAAGATCCATCTCTAGCACCTACCCAGGAGGGAATTGAACCCCAAATTGCTAGTCAAATCCCCCACCTTGGCCAGAATTCAAAGGAGAGTTGCAGAAAACTTTTGAAGACTCTAAAGAATACATGAACCTCATAAAAATGTCCTAATACAATCCATACACGTTCTGTGACAATTTGGGATCATTTGGAGCCATTTGGAGACCAATAAACCAATACTAGTTAAGGGTCGAACTAGTGAAAAATTTGAAAATTTCACCATTTTAATAAATTTATAAAAAGGGACATTACAAGTGGTATCATAGCATGATCCTTGCACCTGATGTGGTTTGATATTCATGAGGACAAGAAGTCATGGACCACCCTTAGATATTGAAACCAAAAGTACTTTTTTTGAAGAGGAGGAAGCAGGAAAAGAAGTGCATTTTGAGGAAACTATGGCTAGGGATGAGAAGGGAACCTCAGATGATAGTGAGGATTTTAGGAAACTCATGAAACCACTCTTTGAATACATGACCAAACATATGATTAAATTATTCGAATTGTTGGCTATCCAACTTGGAAGAAAAGGGGAAATAGGAGGCAACAATAGTTCACATTTCAAGGAAAAGAAGGAAATGGGTGAAGGTATCTTCTCAAAGACAGGACCTCATAATAGACCTCATGAATTTCAGAGTGCAAAAAGGCCTACCACACCTAAATTCTTGATTCCAAAGAAAATATTAATACTCCATATAATATGCAAGAGGTTCTAATCGAATGGCAAAAATTGAGTGAAGAGTGCATAAGTACCCTACCATTTGATCAATACTTTGTTGTCTCAAACAAGCTCAAAATGAGGGAAGGTAATAGGAATCCCTTTCAAAATAGAGAATTGAATTATTCCATAAGTAAAATGCCACTTCCCACCTTCAATGGCTCATCTCAAAGTTCTGCAAATACTTGGGTACAAAAACTAGATGTGTATTTTAAGCTAAATCCAATGGTGGAAGAAGATGCCTTAAAAATGGCCATTTTGCATCTTGAAGGGGAAGCCAATGATTGGTGGTTCCATGGTCTGAAAAACTTGGGACATGATCAGGTTACAACATATGAAGAATTTTTTGACAAGGTATTAGAAAGATTTGAGCAAAAAGACCTAGAATTTCCTTTCAAAGAACTAGCCCAATTGAAGCAACTTGGAACCCCTGCTGAGTATATGTTGGAATTCCAAAAATTATCAGTTAAGGTGGCTGATATATCTATGGTGAGGTTAGTATTACTCTTTACTGAAGGTTTTTCTTAACCCTTAAAAGGTTTAGTTAAGGCCCACAAACCAAATTCATTGAAGGATTCAATGAACTTGACAAGAGATCTACAAAATGTGCTACCTAGGACAAGGTTTCCTCCCAAGCCTAACTTCCCTTCCAAATTCATATTTGAAAAGAATCCTTGGCAAAGAGATGCATTTGAAAAGAATAAGAAAGAGGGACTAAACAGGGCAGAACTTGGAAGAAATAAATTGTGTTACACATGCTTTCAACCATGGGCACCAGGCATAAATGTACTAAGGGAAAAGCAAAATACATTGAAGTATTTTCTGATAATGATGAGTATGAAGGGGGTATGGAGGAAGAAGGAAATATTTAAGATCAATAATAGGGATATGATATAGTGGAATAATGGAAACAAGAAGAAAACCATCCTTCACCTGACAAAGCAAGGATGGCAGTACTTTCAGTAGTGCCTCGTTATCACACTATTCGATGCAAGGGAGTGGTACAAGGACAAAGGACCTCGGTATTGGTAGATGGAGGAGCCACACATAAATTCGTTGATGTAGACATGGTAGAGAGAAGGAAGATACCTAATGAACCATTCGATGGCTTCACAGTCATCATTCCAGGTCACAACACTATGGAGTGCAAAACATGAGTTCCAAAGCTGCAAATCACCATAGGTGATTACACTTTTCTGATAGATTTTATGTGGTTGATGTTGTTGATACTAATGTGGTTTTGGGAGTGCAATGGCTGTACTCTATAGGGGATAATACAATGAACTATCAAATTCCTGAAATGAGATTCCAAGATTCGGAAGGAATACTAAGGGTTGTGAGAAGGAAGCACACCTATCTGAATCAAGTAGTGACCTCCCACAGTATGAGATCCATATTGAGGCATGGAGACATATAATGGGTTGTTGAATGTTTCATCACCTCTCCCAAGACAAACATAAAGGTTGTTGAACACCCAACGGAGATAGAGAAAGTACTACAAAAGTATGAAAAGTTTTTTAAGACCTTCCACATGGTAGACCACCTGATAGGGCGGTTGAGCGCAACATTGTTTTGGAGGAGGGTACTTCACCCATCCAAATACAACCCTATAGACATAAAAAAAAAATCAGATATGAAATTGAAGAGGCTATCCAATAACTCCTATAGTTGGGACTCATTATACCAAGCTCTAGACCTTATGCCTCTTCAGTAGTGTTGGTGAAGAAAAAAGATGGAACCTTAAGGATGTGCATAGACTTTAGAGCTTTGAACAAGAAGACAATCAAGAATAGGTATCCTATCCCTAGAATTTATGATCTCATGGATGAGCTATTTGGGGAAAAATATTTCTACAAAATTGATCTTAGATTAGGTTACCATCAAATTCGAATGAAGGAAGAAGATGTGCAAAAGATTGCTTTTAGATGTCACTATGGCCACTTTGAGTTTTTTGTTATGCCTTTTGGATTAACTAATGCTCCAGCCACATTCCAAGCATGCATGAATAGGATATTTTGCAAGCATATTAGAAGGTTTGTTTTGGTTTTCTTTGATTACATTCTCATTTACAACAAAACTTGGGAAGAGCATTTGCATCATTTAGAGGTTGTGCTGAAACTTTTGCGTGAACAATCCTTGTTTGCTAAGTTGTATAAATGTGAATTTGGGATGAAGGAACTTTTATATCTTGGGTACATTATTGTACAAGAAGGAGTGAAAGTGCACATGGAAAAAATAAGGGCTATCCTTGAATGGTCATCACCAAAAAACAGCACAAAATTAAGAGGCTTCATTGGAATACGCACCTATTATAGGAAGTTTGTGAAAGGGTTCTCCAAATTGACTTCTCCACTCACTGATTTGACCAAGAAAGATGCTTTAAAGTGGTATGAAGAGGTTGAAAAAGGCCTTCCAAAAAATGAAAGAGGTAATGAGTAGTTGTCTAGTACTTGCATTACCTGGTTTTTCTAAACCTTTTGTTTTGGAATGTGATGCTTCAGGTGAAGGGATAGGGGTTTTCCTAAAGAAAAATCAACACCCTATAGCCTTTGAGAGCAGAAAGTTGCAGCCACATGAGAAGCTTTACTCCATCTATGACAAAGAAATGTTGGCCATCATGCATGCCTTGGACAAGTTTAGACAATACTTGGTGGGAAACAAGTTTGTGGTGAAAACTGATCACAATAGTCTAAAGCACTTCCTCACCCAAAAGGATCTTAATGAAAGGAAGAAAAAGTAGGTAAGCAAGATCCAAGCTTTTGATTTTGATATTGAATATGTAAAAGGGAATAATAACATTGTATCGGATGCATTATCTAGAAGACCTTCATTTTCTCTCATGGACATTTCAAAATATTGGAAAAAAATGCTAATGGTTGAATATGCCAAAGATAGTTTTGCTTGTGATGTGTTAGATGGGGTCAAAGGGGATCATAACTACATGATTTTGAATGGGATGATATATTATAAGGGCAGAATTTATTTGGTTCAAAATTCAAAACTCAAGTACAAGATTTTGCAAGAAGCACATGATTCCCCCCTAGCTGGCCATCCGGGGATCTTCAAAACTTATAGGCAATTAAGGAAAAGTTTTTTTTGGAAAGGGTTGAAGGAAGATGTTCTAAAATATGTGAATGAATGTAAGGTATGTCAGGAAAACAAATCGGAACTCACATGCCTAGTTGGTTTATTGCAACCATTCCCCATTCCGGAACAAAAATGGGAGAGTATTTCAATGGACTTCATCACAAGTTTGCCCAAATATTTGGGAAAGAATTGCATATATGTGGTAGTGGATAGGCTGACAAAATTTGCTCATTTATTTTTTTTTACATCATATTTTAGTGCTGCACAAGTGGTTGATGTTTTTTTTAAATATATCTTCAGATTGCGTGGGCTCCCCAAGAACATTGTAAGTGATAGAGATACTAGATTCATGGGTGCTTTTTGGCGAGAAATTTTCAGATTGGTGGGCACTCAATTGACTCCAAGCAAAATCTATCATCCACAAACTAATGGCCAAATAGAGAGAGTGAATCAATGGTTGGAAGGGTACCTAAGGAACTATGTGGGAGAGCAGGAAAAAGCATGGATAAAATGGCTACACTTGGATGATTTTTGCTACAACACCACTTTTCATATGTCAATAGGAATGTCTCCTTTCAAAGAATTATACGGTTATGAAGCACTCACCTTTGTTGATCCTATATTTGGTGATAGTAGAGCCCCATAAGCTAAATATTGGGTGGAAGAGAGCCAAGAAATTTTAAAGCTTTTGAAAGACAATTTGCAGGTTTCCCAAAATCAACAAAAACAATATGCAGATCAACATAGGGAAGAAAGGACCTTTCAAATCAATGATTTGCTATATTTTAGGTTGCATCCTTATAAACAAACATCTTTGAGAAAGAAGGGAGCATAGAAGCTAAAACCAAGATACTATGCCCCATACAAGGTAGTTTAGAAGGTTGGGGAGGTAGCATATGAGTTATAACTTCCAGAAGGAAGTAAAATCCACAATGTATTTCATGTTTCATGTCTTAAGAAGGCTATTGGTCAGCAAGTTGTCATTTCAGAAACACTTCAGTCTTTGGATGATGAAGGTCAGCTCATACTTATTCCAGAAAGAATTTTGAAGGCAAGGGAAAGAAGAACTATTAAAGAGTACTTGGTACATGGAAGGATCTACCAAGTGAAGATGCCACATGGGAAGAGGAACAAATTTTGTAGCATCCAAATATGAAATTGCTTGAGGGAAAGCAATCTTGGGTGGGGAGGACTGTAATGTCCCCATCCAAATAAACTCATAACATGAAATTTCCACCAATCCTACTAGTTCCCTAGGTTGGATGGAGACATTGGGATTTGAAATAAGGGGGATAATAAATTATGTTTGGACATTAGAATGTCATAAATATTTAATAAATGAGCTAAATAAATAAATACAAGGGAAAATCAAAGTGTCAATTGATCATGAAGACACATGGAGGATGTGGGACCCACACAAGCTAGATTTTCTATTCCACATGGCATCCTCCTCTTGTCAATTCGAATCCATAAGAAGTCCAAAATTCTTGGGATGATTTGGAAGGATCATACACTTGGAAATATGCATCATAGGTCGAATTGGGATGGAAGTGTAACTCCCATGGAAGAGGAAGAGTCAAATGAGAGGTTCTTGGACACTTGGGCTAGATTCCCTAACCTTTATGACAATAATGATGAAGATGCTATGACACCTATGACAAATTTCAGACCTGATTGCTGACATATGATCAATATGACATGTCATGCCTAAAAATATCCTCCAAGTGAGCGCTCATGGGAGTTAGAGAAGCCCAAGAGATGCCTACTCGAATTGGTGGAAGGTCGAAGGCTAGGAAGTGTAAGACAAGTGGCAAATCTTGAATCCCTCCCTAATTCGAATTGTCTTGGAGTTAATGGATGGAATACAAACCTTAGAAGGCTAAGGATGTTTATAAAATATAAATATTAAGTAAGAGAAGGTATTTTGATCATTTTCATAATTTGCATTTGAGATGAGAGCTAGTGGAGTGCTACTCTACTTGTGTTGGCACCAATTTCGAGGGTGAAAGATTCCCATCCTATTGGTAATTGGAAAGGACATTCATACCTTTCATTTGGAGCCTCAATGGAGTATTATGTTTCAGATGAAATCTATAGGGCAGCTTGTGGTCACGTCTAGTTCATCTTGTTTCTCCAACCATTTCCATTTTTCTCAACATATTCATGATCCTTGAGGTGGGGCACACTTGGTGAGCTGTTGTTCTCTTTGTGGGAGCTTCTAATGCCCCATTATTTTATATTCTAATTTAAATTATATTTTATCCATAATCATAATATATTCAAGTCGAGAGTGCAGGTGGAACTATGTAAATCCGATCATTAATGAGCTAATGGTGCCATTTTCCCCACTATGTTGATGTATGCCAATGATATGTTGATATAATCGAATGGACAAGTGAAAAACTGATGAATTAATGATGTATGGACTGTTACTAATGTGTTATACAAGTTCCATGTTCATTTCATAAGATTTTGGAGTCATGTTGTTCAATTTCATAGCATTTGGAGAAGATTGCCCATCATTTCCCCCAAGGTCGAAACTAGTCTTTTTGTATCTGATTTGAGAGAGTTGTAGCAGACCTAATAAACTGAATGGTGCTGCATATGAGATCATATTTATGTCCCCTATATATCCCCTACTTATGTTATGAAATTAGAGAGGATCCAATATCATTTGAAGAGCCGTCTCTGGCACCTACCCAGGAGGGAATTCAACCCCAAATTGCTAGTCAAATCCCCTACCTTGGCCAGAATTCAAAGGAGAGTTGCAGAAGAATTTTGAAGACTCTAAAGCATCCA
Organism: Larix kaempferi; assembly: GCA_027924585.1. Lineage (NCBI taxonomy): Eukaryota > Viridiplantae > Streptophyta > Pinopsida > Pinales > Pinaceae > Larix > Larix kaempferi. Next base: position 12,396,978 of record BSBM01000435.1, on the reverse strand, counting down.
TGAAACTCATAAACATGTCCTAATACCATCCATACACCTTCCGTGACAATTTGGGAGCATTTGGAGCCATTTGGAGACCAAGAAACCAATACTAGTTAAGGGTCAAACTAGTGAAAAAATTGAAAATTTCACCATTTTAATCAATTTCTAAAAAGGGACATTACAAAAAGTTATGCCTCCCGCAAGTTGACCTGTCCAGTCAACCACCATGCCAGGTACCGATTGGATTCCATGCCAGCTCTGATTTTTCACACATGTGGAGCTAGTCACGTGTTGAAATTCAAGAAAATTATAGAAGAACCAAGACCCAAACCCTAATTAGGATTTGAGGCATGCAAAAACTCTAAAATTAAACCTGGATGACTATTTAGCTATTCTAACTACAAGGTCGCTATAAGAAGAGGGGGGAACCATTCTTTTGATGTATTTTATTGTTCCATAGTTCAACAACAACATGGGAGTAGATATTAGAGCAGAACATATGAGATCTTGTAGTAGCCATTTTGGCCGCAGAGTCATATGTAACTCCATAGAAAGTACCATTTCCTTTGTATTTGCATTTTGATATGAATAGTAACGAATAGTCCTAATTTGTGGTTGGGATTTTCCCCATAATGTATTTTCTCAAGGTATATCTTGTGTTATTGTGTGGATTGTGTACTCATTTGCTCAAGTTTATCTTTCAGTTCCATTGTATTCAGTATTTTATGATATTAAATTAACACAATGAACTAAGTTGTAAGACTTGGTTTGATGAATTGATCCAGTGGAATATCCACAACAGTTTACAGATCAGATTGGTATTGGAGCAGTTTTTCTTTTGGATTTTGTGGGTAATTGTAGCATCCAGTAGTTGCTGGAAAAAAATCTTGAAACCATAGAAATGGAAGATGAGTATATTCAAGCAGTGACATACGATTATGAGCAGTGATTTTCACAATAGAAATAGAAGTTGTCGATATCTCACGTAAGATTTCAATCTTCACGGAGGTTCCAGAGAACAAGTTCAAACCTTTTGGTGAATTTGGAGGGTATAAATTACATTTCGGATCTCAGGGGAAATCAGAAGATAAAAGTGACCCAAAAAGGGAGCTAATGAAAGAGTCTAAGAGAGAGCAACCGACTTCCAATATGAATATTCCTTCCTAGTCTCTCTTCAAGATGGAAGCAGAAGTCGACATCAAGCCATATCAAGGTGATATCCATGATATAAAACTGAATCATTGGTTGTAGCAGTTGGAGGTTTATTTTAGTATACATCAAACAGTTGAGGATCAAAAGATCTCATTTTCCTGACTGAAGTTAGAGAGCCATGAATTAACCTAGTGGGAAATCCACACATATGCACTTAGGTTGGAGGGTGGTCCACTAGTAACTAAGTGGGAGGAGTTTAAAACCCACATCAAGTCCTAGTTCTATCCTATTGGGTATGTAGAGGACCAGTGGATCCATTAGCATTACTTTAGGAAAAGGCAGGGGCAGAGTGTGCAAAAATACACCACCGATTTCATGAAGATGGCTATCATGCTAGGAATCTCACCCAAAAACCCAGATGTACTCCTCAAGTATCTATGGGGTTTGCATAGTCACATACGAAGACAGGTGATACTCTACAATCCTAAGTCAATTGATGAAGCATGTGTACAAGCACAGTACTTGTAAAACATCAGCTAGAAGAAAGGATAGCCAATTGGTTCAAAATGGAAAGAGATCCAAGATGCTACCAAGGAGGGGAAGAAGAAGTGGAAGGGAAAGGAGAATAAGACTACATCCACAGAACACCAATGAAAGGATCCGAAAAAACATTATAATCTTGTGATATAGAAGGTCACATTGAAGAGAAGTGTTGGAAGCTACATCTAAAGCTAAACCCCAAGAACCGCAAGAAGGATGTCAAGAAGAAGAACCTTCTAGCCACAGAGTCAAGCAAGGAGTTAGAAAGTAGATTGTATGTGGATGAAATTGTTGTATGTGCCATAGTGTAGAATGATGTGAATCTGAGTATCCTTCACCCAAAGGAAGAGAAACAGATGATGAAACTCTTCCACATCAAGATCTAGGTCAAGAAGACCAAGATCGATGCTCTATTCGATTCTGGTTCACAAGAAAATACCATAGCACTAGATCTGGTATGTAATCTTGGATTGGAAGTACATGATAATCATATCCCCTACCCATTCGGATCATTCAATAAGGATGCATAACTCAGAGTCACGAAATAGTGCAAGATCAATTTTTCCATAAGTCCAGAGTATGTTGATGAAGTGGAGGTAGACGTAGTACCCCTGGATGTTTGCGGTGTATTGTTTGTAAGTCCCTACATGTATATGAGGGATGCGATCTTAATGAGGAGATGCAACCAATACTACTTGAAAAAGGAAGAGAAATCCATCATCATTAACATGCATAAAGGAAAATCAAATATCTCTTTGGTAAGTTCCAACCAAGGGAAAAAGTTAACCAATTCAAGTAGGAAATTTGTATTGTTTTTCTTAAGATAAAATCAACTAGAAGGTGAATCAGTAAAAGTGAAGGAATCCCTGGAGGGATGTACCAAAGAGCGGAAACAATTGTTGGAGATCATTTTGCAGGAATATAGAGAAGTGTTCCAAGATCCTAAGGGGATACCTCCTAATAGGGAGGTGAGCACAAGATACAATTATTGATTGATTATCCATTGCTAAACATTAGACTATATAGACAGTCTATCATAAAAGCAGAAGAAGTGAAGAAGTAGTTGCAATAGTTTTTAGAGTAAGGCATGATCTGACCAAGCACCTCACCTTGTGGGTCACCTATCATCATAGTATCCAAGAAAGATGGGACTTGTAGGATGTGCATAACCTATAAAGCCTTGAACAAGATCACATTCAAGAATTGGTACCCTCTTCCTAGGATTGATAATTTGTTGGACCAGTTGCAGCATGCCAAGTACTTTACCAAGTTGGATCTCAAATCAGGATAGCACCAGGTGTGAGTGAAGGAAGACGACACCTAGAATACTTCCTTCAGAACTAGGTAAGGTCTATATGAATGGTTAGTAATGTCTTTTGGTTTATTGAATTCACCAACTACATTTATGTGTTTGATGAATGATGTATTTCACCCTTTCTTAGATTCGTTTGTTATAGTATATCTAGATGACATACTAGTTTATAGTGCTACCTAGGAAGAGCACATCTCACATCTCAAGCAGGTGTTAGATACTCTGAAAAAACACCATTTTCTAGCTAATTTGATGAAATGTGCATTCAACCAATAGACCTTGGTGTATTTGGGGTTTGTGATTGGTAGAGGAGAAGTCAATATTGATCCTACAAAGATGGATGCCATCACTAAGTGATAGTGACTCCTACAAATGTCACCGAAGTTAGAATATTTTTCGTGGAAGCACATTACCTTAAAAATTTCATAGATTCCTTTTTGGTTGTGGCTTCACCCCTACATGCCATAACAACTGACAACAATCGGTTCCAATGAGGGATGAATCAATAGAAAGCCTTTGAAGAGCTCAAGTGAAATACCAGTTAGGCACCATTTCTTGCATTGCCTAATTTATAGAATTCTTTCAAATTGGAGACATATGCAAGTGGGTATGACATGGGAGCCATTCTGATTCAAGGAGGAAGGACGATATATTATCATTTTGAAATGTTTCATGGGGGAGTCCTAAACTTCCCTACCTATGATAAGGGATTTTATGCTCTGGTTCAAGGTGTTAGTAAGTGGAAGCACTATATGATGGGAAAGGAGACCATCATTCACATTGATCATTAACCACTACAATATTTGCAGGCCCAGAGTAAGCTATAACATACAAGACATTATAAGTGGATGGGATTCTTACAACAATTCCATCTCATCATCAATTATGAGAAGGGAAGTACAAACATGTTGGGAGACATGCTCTCAAGTCCACGAGCCAAAACCAAAATTACATCTTTGGGAACTCTTATGAACATGGACAGTTTCACCCATGATGCATACAAGGAGGAGTACACAAAAGATGAGGACTTCACGGAGGTATTTCAACAACTTCAAGGCCATTTCCATGTAGAAGAAGGTGATATCATGGCTGACTATCATCTCCAACATGATTTACTCTACAAGTTGTACAAGCTCATTGTTCCTAAAGGTGAGAAATTGCAACTTATCATAGAGGCACACACCTCCAAATATGTAGGGCATTTTGGTGTAGGGAATATTACAGAGGTATGTTTACTCCCCTATAATGAAAGAAGATGTAGTTGGTTTATCAAAGGATGCATACTTTGTTGGACAAGAAAAACCAACAATATGAAGAAGGGTCTATACCGTCCATTGCATGTTCCTATGGGACCATGGGAGAACATCTCCATGGATTTTGTGGGTGGTATTCCAACCACTAGGAAGGGACATGCCTATTTATTTGTGGTAGTTGAGAGATTCCACAAGATGTGCATCTTTATGCCTTGTAAAAATATCATCAAAGGACAATAAATAACAAACATCTCCTTTGAACAAGTATGGATGCACTTTAGGATACCAATGAGCATCATCTCAGACATAGATACCATATTTCTCAGTATATTTTGGAATACACTTTGGGAAAATATGGACACTAAGTTGAAGAAGTATACATCATTCCATCCACAAACAGGTGGACATAAAAAAGTAACCAATAGGAATTTGGTACAAATTTTGAGAGGTTACAATAAAAAACATATGAAGAATTGGTATTAAATTGTGATATACATACAACACTCTTATAACAGAGTAGCCCACACTTCCATTGGGTTGTTTAGTGCCTTTTGAATCTTGTCTTGGATACTTGTCACCTTCACCTCTAGATGTTGTTTATGGAAGACAATGGGGAGTGAGTGCAGACACCAGAGGTGAAGCAATAACAATTGAAAAGTTCATTGATAAGATTAGGCAGATGCATTTACAAGTACATGAGGCACTGAAGAAGTCACTAGAACAGTACAAGGCAATACATGACCGATATAGGGTTGAGAAAACATTCAAGGTGGGAGAGAGAGTATGGTAACACCTAAACAAGGAAAGACTACAAGGTCTTGGTAAGAAAATCAAGGCTCTGAGGTATGGTCCTATTTAGATATTGGAGAAGGTGGGAGATAATGCCTACAAACTCATTCTACCCCCATACATGCACATTTACTATGTAGTGAATGTGGAAAATCTAAAACTCTATGAACCTTCCATGTTGGATCAAGAACCTGAGTAGGTCTTACCTTTTGCAAAGGAATTAACACCAAAGGCTCAAACAAAGTTAGTAGAAGACTTAGTGTTGCAGAAGAATTCCATAACTACCAGTCGAGCATAGTATGAACTTTGGTAGGTGGGGCTAAAAGGGAAAATTCTAGGCAAGTTTAAATGGTACTCCAAGGAGAAGGTAGAGGAAAATTTTCCTCACCTAATTTAGTAAAATCATTTGGGGACATAAAGCCTCCAAAAATGGGGAGGTGTGATTTTAAATGGATCAATATATAATTTTTCATCTACTTGGATATTTTAGGGTTGAAATATTGGATGACTTGGCTTGTAGGGCCCATTTTATGGGCATGAACCATTTTGCAGTTTTGGGGTTCAGAACCTTCCAGTGCTTATTTAAGGGTATAAACAACATTTTTGGGATAAAAAAATCCATAACTAATGCAATGGGCCATGGGTTTATTCTACACTCTGATACCTTTCCAACGGTCCAAATATTGCCTCAATCAGAGTCTGTATGCAAAATTTATGCTTTCTACAAGTTGACATATCCAGTCGACGACCATGGTACCGAGTGGATTCCATGTTAGCTCTCATTTTTCACACATGTGGATCTAGTCACGTGTGGACCTTCAAGAACATTAAAGAAGGACCAAAACCCCAATTCTAATTGGGAATTGAGGCATGTAAAAGGGTCTAAAATTAACCCTAGACGTCTATCAAGCTATGTTAAATACTAGGCCGCTAGAAGAAGAAGGGGGAGACATTATTTTGATGTAATGTATTGTTCCATAGTTAAGAAACAACACAGGAGTGGATGTTAGAGCATAAAAGAGGAGATAGGAGATCTTGTAGTATCCATTATGGCTACAGAGTCATAGGTAACTCCATAGGGAGTACCATTTTCTTTATATTTGCATTTTGTTATGAAGAGCAAGGCATAGTCTTCATTTGTGGTTGGGTTTTTCGCCATAGTGGGTTTTCCGAGGTTATATCTTTTTTTATTGTGTGGATTGTGTACTTATTTGCTTTAATTTATCATTTTGTTCCATTATATTCAGTATTTTAGGAAATTAAATTAACAAAATGAATTAAATGGTAAGATCCATTGTGGTGAACTGATCCAGTGGAATATATACGGAAATTTACAGATCATATTCGTATGAGATCATTGTATATTTTGGGTTTTGTGTGTAATCACAGGATCCAATAGTTTTTGTATATAAGTATTTAAACCCTATCCATGGTAGATGAGTATGTTCAAGGAGTGGCAATTTTCAACACTAGAAATACAAGTTGTTGATATCTCACACAAAATGTAAATCCTCATGGCAGCTCTGAAGAGAAATATCGAACCTTTCGAGGATTTTGGAGGCTCAAACTTAGATTTAAAATCTGAGAGGAAATAGAAATATAAAGTTACCTAGAAAAGGATCCAACGAAAGAGACCAAGAGAGAGAGAAACCAAGTTCTAGTATGAATATTCCTTCCCAGTCTTCTTCAAGATGGAAGCGAAAGTCGACATCAAGTTGTATCAAGGTTAAATCAATGCTCTAAAACTAAATCATTGGTTGCAGAAGTTGGAGGTTTGTTTTAGTATCCATCAAATACCCGAGGATCAAAATATATCATTTGCTTGACTACAGTTAGAGGGCCATGCACTAACTTGGTGGTAAATCCACACAGAAGCACTTAGGCTGGAGGGTGATCTATCAGTAACTAATTTAGAGGATTTTAAAACCCTCATCAAGTCCCATTTCCACCCTATCAGTTATGTAGAGGACCAGTCGATCCATTGGAATCACTTTAGGAAAAAGAAGGGCCAAAGTGTGCAAATATTCACCACCAAGTTCAACAAGATGGATACCATGTTGGGTATCTCACCCAAGAACCCATACGTAATCCTTAAGTATCTAAGGGGTTTACATAGTCACATACGGAGGTAGGTGTTGCTATTCAAGCCCAGTTCAATTGATGAAGTCTGTGTAGAAGCACAATACTTGGAAAACATCGTCCAAAATAAAGGAGATCCAAGTTATTCAAAACAGAAAGAGAGCAAACTTGCTACCAAGGAAGGGAATAAGAAGTAGAAAGGAAAGGAGAAGAATACTAAATACATTGCACATCAGTAAAAGGATATGAAAAAACCACTATAAGCATTGTGATATCGATGGTCACACTTAAGAAAAGTATTCGAAGCTACATCCAGATATGAACCCCAAGAACCGCAAGAAGTATGCCAAGAAGGAGAACCTTTTATCCATGGATTCAAGCAAGGAGTTATAAAGATACTCGGATGTGGACGAAAATATTATCTATACCACAGTGTAGAAGGAAGTGAATTTGCGTATCCCTTACCCAAAGGAAGTGAAAGAGACAATGAAACTCTTCCACATCAAGATCCAGGTCAAGAAGACCAAGATCGATTCTCTATTTGATTATGGCTCACAGGAAAACCTCATAGAAGAGGATCTGGTATGTAAGCTTGTATTGGAAGTACATGATCATCCCAGTCCCCACCCATTGGGATGGGTTGATAAGGATGTAGAACTCAAAGTTGCAAAACAGTGCAAGATCAAGTGGAGGTAGATGTAGTACACTTAGATGTTTGTGGTGTAGTGTTCATAATCCCATACATGTATTTGAGGGATGAAATATTCATGAGGAAATCCAACCAACGCCACTTGATCAATGATGGGAAATCCTTCATCATTAGTGGCTACAAAGGTAAATCAAATATCTCTTTGGTAAGTGCCAACCAAGCGAAAAAACTGATCAGTTCAAGTAGGAAGTTTGTATTGTTTTTCTTAATACATAATCAACAAGAAGGTGAATTGGTAAAAGAGAAGGCATCCCTAGAGGGATGTACCAAAGAGGAAAAATAACAATTGAAGATCCTTTTGTAGGCATATAGAGAATCGTTATGTAGCCTAAAGGGTTAACTCCTAAGAGGGAAGTGGAGCATGAGATAGAGTTATTGTCTGATTCTCCATTTCCAAACATCAAACTTTATAGACAGTCTATCATAGAAGCAGTCAAAGTCAAGAAGTAGTTGCAATAGTGTTGAAACCTAGAAAATTCCTTGCATCGACAGTAGGGGTTCTCCCCAATGAAAAGTCCCAATTAGACTCTCCATTGTTTGGATTAGGGAACCCGTTTGATTTACGATCCGACTACCGTATAAGATGGTCTTGTGATTATTTTATTAGATATGGCCTAATCCACCATTTAGATTTTTATCAAAATATTATATGAAATGCAGGTTACTAATTCTACATGCACATGCTTCTACCTATGCTTGTTTGACCAGTATAAAGAAGCCTCACTGTGTGATGCGTGGGTTCTTACCTCTCGTATTATCACCTATTTACTATCGGTCAATCAAGAATATGTCCTAATTAAATGCAATGTTCTATTTAATCTAATCTATTTGTGCAAGGAGGGAATTTAAGGAGAAATGACAATAAACTGTATCATACAAGTACAAAATATAAATACTGATAATAATGCATTTAACAGTTACAGAATAAAGTTAAGACATAGATGACTTGAGCATTAACATTTATTACCTTCATTGCTCACAGATAACACAGAAAATTGTATCTACATCCACATACAACAAGATGATTCAAAAAAAATTTATTAGAATAGTCCAACATAATAGGAAAGATATTACTGCATAGCCATACACAAAATGAACAAATCAATTCTACACATTTTTCCACGTGCTTCAACACAATATCCCATGTATGCTTCCACCAGAAAAATGTCTTTGTCATTAGTAGAAAATAGTTTCTCACATATGAGTTTTAGTACAATCTTTCACAAGCAAAAGCCCCATTCCCATCTAACTTCTCCTATTTATCTTTTCCCCTCAGTTATGACTCTTTGCCTTCCAAAACTTTTGTCTTATCCTAATTACAAAATAAGTGAGAAATATAAAAATACAATAAAATATTACATTAAGAGGGGGGAGCGCCCTCTTGAGCCTGAATATATTCAACCCAAAGGCTAATTTCATAGGATATCATATTTAATTGTTGAGGTTCTAATAACCTTAGGGATACTTAATGAAATGATAAATATTTGACCATAGCATTTAGTTCTTTAGTTGTTGCATTATGACCGTTGTCCAAATATTGTGTCTTCAGAGTGACTTTCCCAATACGTTCCTGTAGATATTTTGGAGTGATAGTGTCTAAAATTCTAATAGTAGAAATGTACTCATCTTTGATTGTCCTTAATTCCTCCAGCTGCTACTCTTTTAGTATCGGGCTTTCGAATGTGCCAGGATAAAAATTCAGATAGCAGTTTTCAAAAGCTCTAGAAATGCTCTAGTGAAGGTCCTCACATTTGGAAATGGAAGCTATCACTTCATTCTGCAATATCTTCTCAGCTTTCTAGAAGTTGTCCAAGGTTGCAAGATCCAATTTAATTTCAATTGTGGATATTTGGGTAAAATGTAGAGGGATTTATTTGGTTGTCTTCCTCCAAGCAGTTAGATTCTTCATCCTACCGTATATATCTGCAAGATTTTGTCTAGTGGTAGTGGCTTCCTCATATATTTGTTTGATCCAAGATACCATTCCTTGTACTTCATATGTTTTTTTTTGTAAGAAACTCTTGTGAGTGGAACAATTGCTCCTGAAGAGAGGAAGCACAGTCATAAAATGGTGTCAAATCCTATTTATGTTCTTGTTTAGTATTGAATTCAATCACCATTGATTCTTTCTCTTGGTTAAGATCCTATATCTATGTTTGCAGAGCTCCTTTCTCTATGGTAAGAGATTCCACCTATTAGTCCCATTGATTTTATTTCTCTTGTAGCCCTCTCAATTGGGACTGTAGATCCACTTTTTCACCCTCTAATATTACTATTTGTACATTTAGCGAGTCTCTCTCCTATTCTAAGCTTTGCATATTTTTCATGGCTTCTTCTTTCTGTAGTTCAAGGGCATCCTGCTGATGCCTTATCTCTATCCCTGCACTCCTATTTTGCACTGGGTTGTGCTTCAGCTTGAGCACTTTGGACTTACTGCTTTCTACGTTTTCCATCAGCTTGTGTATGTTTTCCTCGTTAGAAAATGTTGCAGCAACATTAACAGATGTTGTGAACTTTGGATATTTATTAGTGCCCTCAACTACTATGACTTCTTGTATAGTGACAACATCAGGTTGCAAATTTTTTTTGAGTCTTTTCTGTCCTCTTCATAATAGTCTTCCTTTTTGGGTCATAGACTATAGTTTCCAACTTAGAAACCGCATGTTTCTTGGGTGGTGTAAATGACGTAAGTCCCAATTCAACTAGAGGAAGATGTCCTCCAATAAGAGGGAATTTTTTGTTTCTATTTGTTGTATTAGCAATGTCCATATCTTGGTTGTTATCACCTTCTTGTATATTTTGGGATTCCATAGATTTCTTGAGCAATTCTTTTTCTTCTTTCTTCTTTTGTTATTCCTCTTCTTGTAGTCTCTTTTCTTCTTGTTCGGATATCAACTTTTCAATTTTATCTTGTTCATCCTTTTTCTGTAATTCTTCAGCTCTTTCTTTCTCATTTCTCTCTTCTTCTGTTTTCTTTTCCCTTTCTTCTTCTTGTACTCTCTTGGTATTTTATGCCAAGAGAGCTTCTTCAACTGCTTTCTTTCTTTCATCTTCTTCTGTGTCTCCTTGTGTCGATTCATCAAATGGTTTGCTAGAAATCACACCTTTCATTTTGATAAGCCTTTTGTTTAGCTTTGTAAATTTTTTCACATGTCTATACACTTCTTCTTCTCGCAAGAACTGATCAACATACCCGTAATTAATTCTGAAATATTGACAATATACGTAGGGCCACTTTATGATGACTACCATTCCTCACAAAGATATTTTCACCAAAATTATATGAATCTAAATCTTTCACAAATTCTTGAGCATCCTTGGCCTTGTTGAATCTATAAGAACTAGATGATAAAGGGAGTGGAGGCCAAGAGGCTTTCTTATTATCATGTAGGAAATTACCAATACCATTTATGAATGTCTGTCTTACAAATTATTTTAGGACGATGAAATCAGTAACATACTTTGGCATCAATAGTGGGCCTTTTGAACCTCTGTAAATATGTAGATAAGTACCTTTAGGGGTCAAATAATAATCTCCTAACCGTGTGACCACTATGAGGGCCTCTTTTGACATGCAGTCTAGTTCCTTTTCAAATATTAGCTTGTACAAGGGAAGCATAAAATCTTCGCAAATTTGCTTATACTAACTTGCATGTTTTTTATTCCATATAATCTGATATGATACATACAAAGGAGTTTCACTGGTATTCCAACTACATCTGAGACTTGGAAATGGATGTAAGGTCATGATTCAATCTATCAAGTAGGATGACATGTGAAATTCGGCTTTCTTTTCTTTAAGTCGTTGTTGTGAATCATTGATATCCTACCCTGTGTTCTCGGAAATGATATCGGTACAATTGAAAACTGTGCCATGCATTGTGATGTAATATAGTAGAGGTATCCAACTGAGCTTGTAACTGGCTAAGTTGGGTCTTCCATATATTTTGCATAGGAGAGTGGCGGCGATTTTGAAGGGAATATTTAGAAATTTAGGCTTATATTCCCCACTATTTCTTTGACGTAGTTGCTTCCCAGGAAATAACATCTTCTTCACAGACTCTGCATAGCCCAAATTTAAGCTTTGGATCCAAAATTCTGTCAAAAATACTTTTGGGGATGGAATCATGTAAGCCTTTCCTATATGTGCTTGTTGAAATGAATCAAAACATTTTCTTGTGGCACTTGCGATGGTACAAGCTTGGATGTCAACATACAGGAGAATACATTCCATAATCTCGGCGCATGGGAACAACTCTGGTCGGGTAGCAACTTTGTGGATACCTGACTTCTTAATGCTTTGGTAGATTAATCCTTCTTCCATCATTTCCTCAGGTACATATTGGTCTTTGATTAGATGATATAGTTCACCCTATTTGAACTCGGGGGATACTCCTGTGTTGGATTGAGTGTCATCAAATTTAATCTCCAAATCCATTTCTGGGGCTACTTATCATCATAATACAAAATGACCTTGGAAGAACGTTTTGGACCTCTCTTTGACATCTCTGGATCCTGTGAAGCAAAAGAAGTATCAATATGTTGCATAGAATCCATTAAATTTGTAAACAGAATGAAATTTAGAAAACAAGAAATAGCTATAAAAAAAATTCAATGAGCAATGCTTCTAAAGACTTGAATGCATAATTTCTCGCTAGTGCAAAGAGCACTAAATCCCTTCTCAAGAAAACGTAGTTGCAAATCCCATAGACTTGTTAAAGGTTTGAAAGGTGTGTACTGTAAATCTAGGGTTTAAGCAATCCTTCCAAAATAGCACTTCAGAGACATGGTTCGAATATTAGGGTTTTAAAAAGTGTGCATAAATAGTATAACTAAAATCCTTGAGTTCTAATGGATTTTTTAAACCAGCCAGTGAAAGGGAAAAATCCAAAGAGAAACGGTCTGCCCTAGTAGCCAATAGTGCATTTTCCTTTTATGACACTAATATTTTAATTCCAAGTGGAAAAAATCGACCAAAATGAGGGCCACAACCACTTACCTGGACGGATGACAAGTGTGTTGAGTCTGTTTGTAGTCGTACTGATCAAGATTCCTCTTCCAGGTGGCGTGGAGGGTGAAAACAATGTCGAGAAGATAAAGTGTAGGGAGATTGCTAACGGGGTTTGAATATAAAAAGCATTTCTTGGGAAAACCCTAGTTAATTCACTTAAAGGCATCCAAAAGGATGGCTTTATCGTTCTTTAAAAGGATTTAAAATTTATTTCGGAGGTTAGAAAACAAATCACTCTGATGCATATCAGAGGATATTTACTTTCTCTTGCGAAGGCATATCGATGTTTAAACCCATTATTCCACCAATATGTGTCGGCACTGAAACTCATTTTCCACCGAAACACTTCGGAATATAATTGAATTAAGTCTTTGAAAGTTAGACTCAATGGAGTTTCGACGGAGAAATCCAAAAGTGTTGTGACCATGTCGAAGACAAACTGTGTTTTACTCAGATACTGTTTTGGGAGGGGGGGGAAGGAAATTCTATCGATTGATTCGGAGGTAAATCTGAAAGTTCAGTAAAACCTCTTCAGTAATTTTTTCAAGATTTGGTGAAACTTGGTCAAAGTAAATACACCATAACTTTGCCAAAGTTTCCAAACCAAAACATGATTTCGGCTATAAAAGCAAGTTTTGCGAGGTTTCAGCGATGAAAGAGGAAAAGGGGCGACATGTCAGAGGGGTTGAACAATCTCTATCGACGTTTCAGTGTGTTTTACAAAAGTCCTCTGACATTTCAGGGTAGAACTGAAAACTTCCCCGATGTTTCGGCATGTTTTGCAAAAGTCCCCGAAACGTTAAATCCATAAAGAAACAAGCCAAAAATTGAAAATTTGTCTAAGTACCCTTTTCACCATGAAACATATAACTTCAAGCAGTACTAGACTTATTTAAAGAAAAACTAAAATGTAGGATCAAGCAAAATGTTGAGTTCAAATATGAGGGGCCCTAGTCTTTCAAGAGAAATTACTAGGGAGGGTGGTTGCAGCTGCAACAAACAGTTGTTGGAGTAGGGCATAATTCGACTAAGTACCTCACCTTGTGGGTCACCTATCATCATAGTACCTAAGAAGAATGGGACTTGGAGGATGTGCATAGAAAATGGATCCTTGAACAAGATCACACTCAAGAATCGGTACCCTCTACCCAGGATCAATGATATCTTGGATTGGTTACAACATGCCAAGTATTTCACCAAGTTGGATCTCAAATCGAGATACCACTATGAGAAATTGAAGGAAGAATACACCTGGAATATCATCTTCAATACGAGGAAAGGTCTAATATATGAATTGTTACTAATTTCGTTTGGTTTATGCAGTGCACCATCTACATTTATGCATTTGATTAATGATGTATCACACCCTTTCTTACATTCATTTGTTATAGTATATCTAGATTACATACTGGTTTATAGTGCTACCTAGGAAGATCACATCTCAAGTAGGGGTTAGAAACTATGAAAAAACACAATTCGTTGGCTAATTTTAAGAAATGTGACTTCACCCAGCATTCCTTGGTGTATTTTGGGTATGTGATTGGTGGAGGAGAGCTCAAGGTTGATCCTACAAATATAGAGGCCATCACTAAGTGGCCTACTCCTATAAATGTCACTGAAGTTAGGATATTTTTTGGGGCAACACAATACCTTCCTAATTTCATAGCTTGCTTTTTGGTTGTGCCTGCACCCCTCCATGCCATAACAACCAATAGCAAGCGGTTCCAGTGGGGGAAGAATCAATGGAAATACTTTGAAGAATTCAAGCAAAATATTTGTTAGGCACCAACTCTTGCATTGCCTAATTTGCAGAATCCTTTCAAATTTGAGACAAATGCAAGTGGAAATGCCATGGGAGCGGTTCTGATGCAAGTAGGAAGGTTGGTATGTTATCATTCTGAAATTTTTCATGGGGGAGTCCTAAACTACCATACCTATTGTAAGGAACTATATGCACTGGTTCAAGTTGTTAAGAAGTGGAAGCAATATCTGATGGGAAAGGAGACCATCATTTACATTGATCATAAGCCACTACAGTATTTGTAGGGCCAAAGTAAGATACAACAGACCAGGCATTACAAGTGGATGGGGTTCTTACAACAATTCCATATCATTATCAAGTATAAGAAGGGAATTACAAACAAGATGGCACATGCTCTCAAGGATACCTATACCAAAAAATACAACTTTGGGAACTGTTATGTGCATGGAACCTTTTACCCATGATGCATATGAGGAGTACACATAAGATGCCAGTACTTCAAGAAGCTATTTCAACAACTTTAAGGCCATTTCCATGTATAAGAAGGTGAAAACAAGGCTAGATATCATATCCAAGATGAGTTACTCTACACGTTGGACCAATTCTGTGTTCCTAAAGGCGAGATATTTCAACTTATCAGAGGCACACACCTCCAAAGTTGCAGGGCATTTTGGTGTAGGGAAGAAAGTTGCAAACTTACATAGGTATGTTTACTGGCCTAGTATGCAAGAACATGTAACTCGTTTTATTAGAGGATGCATGCTTTGGTGTACAAGCAATCCCAACAACAGGAAGCAAGGTATATACTATCCCTTACATGTTTCTATGAGATCATGGAAGAGAATCTCCATGGATTTTTTGGGTGGTCTTCCAACCACTAGGAAAGGACATGACTATTTATTTGTGGTAGTTGATAGATTCAGTAATATGTGCATTCTTATTCCTTGTAAAAAGAAAATCAAATGACAAGAAGCAACAACAATGTCTTTTGAACAGGTCTGGGTGCACTTTGGGATACCAAGGAGCATCATCTTAGTCAGAGATACCAGATTTCTTATTATATTTTGGACTACACTTTGGGAAAAGATGGACAGTAAATTGAAGAGGTCTACAACATTCAATCCATAGACAAATGGATAGATTGAAGTAGTCAACAAGACTTTGGTACAAATTTTGAGGGATCACAATCAGAAGCATCCAAAGAATTTGGATGAAAATGTTATCTACATACAACACTCTTATAACCGAGCATTCCACACTTCCATTGGCAAGTCCCCTTTTGAAACTTGTTTTGGATACTTGCCACCTTCACCTCTAGATGTTTTTTATGGACATCAAGGGGGAGTGAGGGAACACACCAGAGGTGAAGCAGTAAGAGATGAAAATTTCATTGATAAGATTAGGTATATATATTTACAAGTACAAGAGGCACTGAAGAAGTCAAAGAAAAAGTACAAGGAAAGACATGACCAACATAGGGTTGACAAAACAATCAAGGTGGGAGACAGAGTATGGTTAAACATGAACAAGGAAAGACTACATGGTTCTAGTAAGAAGATCAAGGATATGAGGTATGGTACTTTTGAGGTGTTGGAGAAGGTGGGAGATAATTCCTATAGAACCAGTCTACCCATACATGCACATTTACTCTGTAGTGAATGTGGAAAATCTGAAACTCTATGAACCTTCCATGTTGGATCAGGAACTTGAGCAGTTCTTACCTTCTGTAGAGGATTAGCATCAGAGACTCAAGCAGATTTGGTAAATGACATAGTGTTGCAAATTAAGTTTGTAAATACAAGGCAGATATATTATGAACTCTGGAAGGTGGGGCTGAAAGGATAACTTCCAGGAAAGGATAAATGGTACTCCAAGGAGAAGGTAGAGGAAAAATTTCCTCACCTCAATTAGTAAAATATTTTGGGGACCAAAAGCCTCCCAAAATGGGGAGGTGTAATCCAATATGGATCAATATATAATTTTTCACTTACTTAGAGCTTTATGGGTCGAAATATTGGATGAAATGGATTGCAGGGCCCATTTATAGGCAGGACTCATTTTGCAGATTTGGGGTCTGGAACCTTCTGTGGCCTATTTTAGGTTCTAAATGGAATTTTTAGGGGTAAAACAACCCATTTCTACTGCAATATGCCATTAGGTGATTCTACACTACGAGGCATTTCCAAAGGTTGCTTCAATCGGAGTCTGTATGCAAAAGTTATGCCTCTCGCAAGTTGACTTATCTAATTGACCGCCATGGTGCCGAGTGGATTCCATGTCACCTATCATTTTTCACACATGTGGATTTAAAAAAAAAATCTAGAAGGACCAAATCCCCAACCCTGATCAAAAGTTGAGGAATGTAAAAACCCTAAAATTAAACCTAGATGGATATCGAGCTATGTTAAATATCGGGTCGCTAGAAGAAGAGGGGGGATTCATTCTTCTTATGTATTATATTGTTCCTTAGTTGAGAAAAATCATGGCAGATGATGTTATAGTAGAACATAGGAGATATGAGATCATGCAGTATCCATTTTGGTCGTAGAGTCATAGGTAACTCCATAGAGAGTACCATTTCCTTTGTATTTGCATTTTGATATGAAGAGCAAGGAATAGTCCTTATTTGAGGATGGGTTATTCCCCATAGTGGGTTTTCCTAGTGTATATCATGTATTATTATGTGCATTGTGTACTTATTTTCTCTAGTTTCTCTTTTAGTTCCATTGTATTCAGTATTTTATGAAATTAAATTAACATAATGGTCTAAGTTGTAAGATCCATTGTGATGAACTAATCCAGTGTAATATCCATAGAAGATTGCGTATCATATTCGTATCAGAGTAGTTTTTATTTTGGATTTTGTGGGTAATCGTGGGATCTAGTAGTTGCTAAAAACCATTCTTCAAACCATGGCCATGGCGAACGAGTCTATTCAAGGAGCGATGGAATATTATGAGCAATGATTTTCAACGCTAGAAATACAAGTTGCGATATCTCATGCAAGATGTCAATCCTCATAGTAGTTTTGGAGAGAAAGGACATACATATCGAGTATTTTGGAGGCTCTAATTCATATTTCATATATGAGGGGAAATTAGAAGATAAAAGTGACCTAGAAAAGGATCTAATTAAAGATCTCAAGAGGGAGCAGTCAGTTATCGCCTGATACACACCTGGGTAATGTGGAAGCAATCTTCAAGCCACTTGGTGTGTCCATGGGGGGAATTATTGAGTCAAGTACTGTCACTTGATCTTGAATATTCTGTTTAAGGTAACTCCTAACAAAGCTAAGGGGGGTAGACCCTAAGAAAATTTACTACAGTTCTTAGATGTTAAAATGGGAGCGATTTTTTAAGGAGTTTTGAGATATAATACTAAAATAAGATAAAATCAAATTTTAAATTAATTCAACAACATGTAAAGATAAATCACTCACAATAAGAAATTACTTTAAGCAAATAGTATTGTTACAAATAGATCAATGCAAATGGAGTCAAAATAGTCCCGCTAAAAATAATAAATGTTTTGCAAGTGTAACTTGGTCAGTTTTAAATTATTATGATGAGTGGATTACGCGAAGGGGGTTCCGATATATCATAAGTTACGTGGAACAAGGTCTGTATTTTTCTAAATGTGGTTTCACACAAGAGGAAAGGCTAGATCATAGTCACGGGGGTATGCCCAACACCACACCAATCGAAGGTGTAGCCTGACGGGTCCCCATGGTCACTACCTAGTAGTTCCTTTCTCTTTGTAAAGTTTTCCCACATGAAACAAAAGTGAGACGTCGGATTTCCGTCCTTTAAAGGAAATAATTTTAATTAATGTTTGTGGTTAATTAAATGTGAATGTTTATTGATTGCAAAATCCCATTTCTAGTTGTTCCAAAGCTCAAACCAACCTAAACTAGCATGCGATGGACAAGAGCATACGTGGAGATATTGCAAAATGTGTGTTCCGATTTGAAAGTAAAGTGAAATTGTAAAGCAAATGAAGTGTTGTACTAATTACTACTGACTATGAGTCTCTTTTTTTATCATCCACCACTAGTTGGCAAATCCTTTAGGTGGTGGCAAGAGCATACTTCGTGACGACAAAGTTGGGTTCATACTTATTGCAAAAAAATAACAAGAAGAAAGAAACTAGATTAATCTAACTTGCAAAATGAAAACTAAATTAACTTTCATAAATGAAAACTAAACTAACTTTAAAAAATGAAAACTATTATAATGGTTAGTATCAATTAGGAAAGCAAAGCAAAAAATGAACAGTCAATCCAAACAAGAGACAATATAGGTTCCCCCAATAGGGGAAGGAGTGTGGGTGATGTGTATCCCACGGACCCACTCGCTTCTTTTATTAAATATTTACAATGATATCCAAAAAAATAAGGCCTTTGATCCTTTGTAAAATAGGATCAAAAGGCTTACAAATGAATGGAAAAACTTCAAGTTTAAAAGGGCTTTGAAGAGGTGCCTTTGAATGGCTCAAATATTCCAAATTTTGCCAGCACTTCCACTTGTCGTGGCGATAAAAGAAAAAAACCAACAAGCTAAAATGGTTAAGGGTTAATGGGTTAAACAAATCTTTAAAAAAAAAAAACTCTACTTAGTACTTGAAAAATATTGAATGAAACTACAAGTACTAGAAAAGAACTAGATCTAATCTTATGATAATGATTTAGATTAAAACCATTTAGATCTATTTAAACATGTAACAAGTAAGATTTTAAGATAAAAATTCAGATCTGATCTACACTTGTTATCATATATAAAAAAGGTAACTAGAGAAGTATTTTGATTTTAAGAGAAAGAAGGTGAAGTAGCCAAGAAACTAGAAAGAACAAGAAACTATGGAGTTGCTTTGGTGGAATATTGAGAGACTATGTCCTTTATAGTTCTTGAATATGAGGAGTATGAAAGCAAGCTACAACCCTTATTTAAGTGAGGCAACCTGAAACTTGACAAACCTTACACAAAAATTGGTTAAAAGAAAGGAGGTGATGCTAAAAGAAGGAAACTAGAAAGAATGTAATTAAGAAAAATATGCATGCATCTATAATAGATCTATTGTTAACAATCAATAAGAATACAAATAAAACAATAATGCACTCTTACCCTGATGGGAGGTATCTCCCCTTGTAATCCCACATATAACCAATGAAAAGCAAGACAAAATCAAGAAAGATTATACCTTGAAACCCTTGACAAATAACATCAACACATGAAGAGATTAAACCATAGATATGCCTCCAAATCATTCTTTATTCATGATAATCAATTCAAAAAAATCATACAAATTTTTGGCAGAGCTTCAATCCTTCCATCACAAACAAGAGGAAAGAGCTTGCTTTTATAGAAAAAAATGAGCTAGAAACCCCAAGGGGGTGCAATTCCCAAGAGAGGAGGTGGCCTGGAGGTTGAGATATTGGTGGATTGTTGTTTGTATGCATGCAAGGGGAGGGTTCCACCTCTCATGAGGTGTCGTAGCCCCTCTTGGGAGGCCTCCACCTCTTCCAACCAACTCAAATAAGGCTGCCATATGGAGAAATGCACCCTCCATGGAGAGATTGTGCCCCCCTCTTTGGTGAAAATTTTATTCTCCAATAAAGAGTGGGATTAGATGCTCAGAAACCTCCATCAATAACCTAGAAAAGATCCTCAACTACCTTGACACCTCAAAGACGTGTCCCATAGAGCTCCTTTTGATTTAGGAATTGGATTTTCTCCATATCTCCCAATTATTTGACACTTTTTTGTCATTTTGGAGAGAAAATCAAAATTAGTAATTGAAAATCACTAATTTGACTCTCAAAAGTGGGCTTAGGAGTTAAGTGGGGGATCTGGTTCCAAAAATGAGCATCCCCATGACAAATTTGGCCCCCTATACCCACTTTTATGACTTTTTGAAATTTTACAATTAAAATACACCTCATCGATGATTTTATTAAAAAACTAAAAATTAAAAAATCTTATGGGGGACTTAATGCATGTTCACAAGATTCTATGATTATGACTAGCATAGTATACATAGACTCTATGATTTAATAACCCTCCCGAGGCATAATCATCAACTTAACCACCCCATCTTTGGAGGATTTGAGTGAAAAATAAAAAATTATGTGTCACTAAAAAGCGTCGCATAATTAACAAGGAAAAAACACTCTAGGGTGATTAGTTTGATGGCCAAGTCCTAAGAAGGCCAAGCATTTTACAGAAGGTCATCATGCTACAACATTTATTACAATTCCCCCAAGGTGGTGTGAACATGCAAAAACATAAAAAAGGGTCCAGGTAGCCTGCTAGGACTTCTAATCTTCTGAAATGAACAAGTAGACTTGTTCGATCTTTGCGGGCTCACTTGACATCCAAATAAGTGTAACTGAGGTGGATAATACACTCGAGTTCCAGTACAAATATTCCTTCCCAGTCTCTCTTCAAGATGGAATTGAAAGTCGACATCAAGTCATATCACAGTGAGATTGATGCTCTAAAATTGAATCATTCTTTGCTATAGTTGGAGATTTATTTTAGTATCCATCAAATTGTCAAGGATCAAAATATTTCATTTGCTCGACTAAATTTAGAGGTCCATGCATTAAAATAGTGGGAAATCCACATAGAATCACTTAGTCTGGAGGTTGATCCACTAGTAACTAAGTGGGAAGAGTTTAAATCCCTCATCAAGTCCCTATTCTATCTTATGGGGTATGTAGAGGACTAGTGGATCTGTTGGCATTACTATAGGAAAAGTTAGAGGCAGAGTGTGCATGAATACACCATCGAGTTTAGGAATATGGATATCATGTTGGGTATTTCACCCAAGAACCCAAATGTAATACTCAAGTATATGTAGGTTTTACATAGTCACATACGTAAGCAGGTGATTCTCTTCAACCCCAGGTCAATTGATGAATCCTGTATACAAGAACAATACTTGGAAAACATTGTCTAGAAGAAAGGGAATCCAAGTGGTTCAAAACTGAAAGAGAGCCAAGATGCTACCAAAGAGGGGAAGAAGAAGTGCACAAAAGATGAGGACTTCAAGGAGGTATTTCAGCAACTTCAAGACCATTTCTATGTAGAAGAAGGTGACAACAAGGATGAATATAATCTCTAGGATGAGTTACTCTACAAGTTGGACAAGCTCTATACTCCTAAAGGTGAGATATTGCAACTTATCAGAGAGGAACACACTTCCAAAGTTGAAAGGCATTTTGGTGGGGAAGACAGTTTCAAACGTACAAAGGTATTTTTACTATCCTAGAATACAAGAAGATGTCACTTGATTTATTAGAGGATTCATACTTTGATGTACAAACAAGCCCAACAATAGGAAGCAAGGTCTATACCATCCCTTACATGTTCCTATGAGATCATGGGAGAGAATATCCATGGATTTTTTGGGTGATATTCCAACCACTAAGAAGGGACATGACTATTTATTTGTGGTAATTGACAGATTCAACAAGATGTCCATTCTTCTTCCTTGTGAAAATACAATCAAAGGACAAGACGCAACAAACATGTTCTTCGAACAAGTCTGAGTGCACTTTGGGATACTAAGGAGCATCATCTCAAACACGGATACCATATTTCTTAGTATATTTTGGACTACACTTTGGGAAAATATGGATAATAAGTTGAAGATGTCTACAACATCCCATCCACAGAAAAATGGACAAACTGAAGTGGTCTACAATAATTTGGTACATCTTTTGAGGGGTTACAATTAGAATCATTCAAAGACTTGGGATGAATTTGTGATCTACATACAATACTCTTATAACAGCGCAATCCAAGCTTCCATTGGGAAGTTCCCTTTTGAAACTTGTTTTGGGTACTTGCCATTTTCACCTATGGATGTTGTTTATGGACATCAAGGGGGAGTGAGAGAATAAACCACAAGTCAGTAAGAGATGAAAATTTCATTGATAAGATTAGGCAGATCCATTTACAAGTACAGGAGGCACTCAAGAAGTAATATGAAAGTCCAAGGCAAGACATGACCAACACAGGGTTGAGAAAACATTCAAGGTGGGATATAGAGTACGAATACACCTAAACAATGAAAGACCAGGGAAATTTTTAGGGGCAAATTTTCCCCAATTGGATTTTTTGGGGCTTTTTTTCAAAAAATAAATTCGCTATTTGGTCATTTTTAGTCTCTAATACCGCCTATATTTACATAAAATATTTTTTTTTATCATACTATTCACCAAAATTCACAAGTTTTAGTAGTAAATTGTATGTTTCATATTTAATATTCGCCTACCTATATATGTGTGTGTGTGTGTTTATCAATCCAAAATAATCGCATATAATACAATACTTAAGTATAATATTAGAATCCTTAAAAAATACCATGGGAAAGACTACAGGAAACTGATAAGAAGATCAAGGTTATAAGGTATGGTGCTTTTGAGGTATTGGAGAAGGTGGTTGATAATGCCTATAGACTCAGTCTACCCCCATTTATGCACAATTAATTTGTAGTGAATGTGGAAAATATGAAACTCTATCAACCTTCCATGTTGGATTAGGAACCTGAGAAGGGATGCTTAGGAAAGGTTAGTAGAAGACTCATTGTTGCAGAAGAAATCTAGAACTACCAAGTGGGAACAATATGAATTCTGGAAGGTGGGGCTAAAAGGATAACTTCCAGGAAGGGCTAAATAGTACTCCAAGGAGAAGGTAGAGGAAAAATTTCCTCACCTCATTCAATAAAATATTTTGGGTACCAAAATCCTCCCAAAATGGGGAGGTGTGATCCAAAATGGATCAATATATAATTTTTCACCTACTTGGATATTTCGGGGTTGAAATATTGGATGAGTTGGCTTGTAGGGCCGATTTTATGGGCAGAACTCATTTTGTAGATTTGGGGTCCAAGACCTTCTGAGGATTTTTTTAGGGTTTAAATTACATTTTTTGGTCTATAAAATCCCATAACTAGTGCTATGGGATATCCGATGATTCTACACTCTGAGATCTTTCCAACATTCCAAATATTGCCTCAATCGAAGTTCGTATGCAAAAGTTATGCCTCCCGCAATTTGATGTATCAAGTGGACCACCATCGTACCAAGGATATTCCACATCAGCTCTCACTTTTCACACATGTGGATCTATTCACATGTGGACCTTCAATAAAATTCTATAAGTACCAAAATCCTAACCCTTATCGACAGTTGAGGCATGCAACAAGCCTAAAATTAAACCTAGACATCTATTGGGCTATGTTAAATACCAAACCACTAGAAGAAGAGGGGGGATACATTCTTTTGATGTATTGTATGGTTCCATAGTTAAGCAACAACACGAGAGTGAATGCTAGAGAAAAATATAGGATATAGGAGATCATGTAGTAGCCATTCTGGCCATAGTCATAGGTAACTCCATAGAGAGTACCATTTATTTTGTATTTGCATTTTGATATGAAGAGCAAGGCATATTCCTCATTATTAGATGGGTTTTTCTCATAGTGGGTTTTCCCAGTGTATATCTCATGTTATTGTGTGGATTGTATACTTATTGGTTCTACTTTCTCTTTCAGATCCATTGTATTCAATATTTACGAAATTAAATTAACACAATGAACTGATTTGTAAGATTCGTTATGATGAATTGATCCAGTGGAATATCCACGACAATTCACGAATCACTTAAATACCATTATATTGTTGTTCTCATTTCTGTCTTGATGCATCACATGTCAACCATACATTTTTACTATCCATTAATCAATTATTTTTTCATTGTTGGCTCACACATCCATACAGTTTCTGTACACTATTGTCAACACATATGGGTACAACCGCCATTTTAATTTCACTCATGACTTTTCCTAAAGTCACACCCTTCTTCCACTATCATTTATTTTTTTAATTTCCATTTTATACTAAGGTTGGATTGGTTTGTTGGTCACTTTATTCGTTTCTAAATTCAAATTATAATACCTTATATACAAATCAAAGTGGGACCTGCAATAAGTCGTCACCTACACGGATAGAAATAATGAATTGCAACAAGTGTTCATAATTATGAAGATGAATCCAATAGCATCACACAACTTATGGATCAGATTGTAAAGTTGCAAAAAGAACTAGGGACAAAAATTGACACCTTTATTGTAGATTCTTGAAGATGGTGGCTATAATTAATAAATAAGGGATATAAATTTCACAAATGTTATAGGATATGGATTCCATGAAATCTACGTGAGTCAAAATTTGACAAGGTCAAGGCTTCGATGATCATTAATGAAGAGTCGATTGACTAAATAGAAAACAAAATAAGTCAACGATGGAACCCAAAAATTTTGAAAATCCATATGAAAGTCCAAACTCAGCAGCCATAGCTCATTAAAGAGGTCAAGGTAGAATGGTTGATGCAGTTGGACACTTATACCACCAACCTTGAAGAACGGTTCATGGAGTTTTATTTCAAAGATCAAAATTACAAAGTATATGGTTCCTCTGTCAAGAGAGGTGAATTACAACTAATAAAGAAAAGAACAAGAGATACGATCAAACATACAACATCAAAAGCAAGGGAATTATGTTACCAAGAAGAATTAAGGTTTCTCATTAAAAATAAGGTCAAAAGACTTTAAGAAATGATTCAAACAATACAAAGGAACCTCACCAACACTCAAAGAAGGAAATAATTCAAACCACTAAAACCATACAAACTTGATGCCACCACATAAATGTGCTCATCTAGAGAGAATGTTATTTGCTATGCTTTGAGGACAAAGCATCTTTAAGAGGATGCCAACAACAACAACAATAATAATAATAAATCCTAAATGTCAAAGGGAACATACCTCTTCAGCTAATGAGTAGTGAATGTGTATAAGTATATTATCACGAGGCTCATTGTAATCATTTGCTTATCAATTCATATCAATATTTTATTTTTCATATATTCTGTGATATATTTTGCATAATTCTTATGTCATCCGTAATAAATAGGAATTTTTAATTCAGTAAACTATCTTGTTTATATCACTCTCCTACATCTTTTTCATCTTCTTCATGAACATATTCTTTTGGAGCATACTTTACAGGACTTCCTCTTGGATCAAATCTAATAAAAAATTACCAAACTGCTCTACCTAGAACCCATGAACAAAAGATCCACTCACATTGAGTTGGAAGGACACATGGCTATGTACTTGGCTCATACCTAGTGGTATTAATCATGGTAAATCCATTATCATGGTCCATAATAGTTTTTTCATCACCTTGTAGCAACAATTTGTACCACCTAACCTTAAAGGGAACCAATTTGAAGGATTTCAAGTGTATATATCCTTTTAGATATCCATAATAACTTAATTTAGATGTGATTATATGTTTTTCATCCCCGTGGAAAATATTAGCAACTTGGAAAATTGCAGTTATTCGACTATCATGATTTTCTTCTTATTATCCAACAATTTGGTGCAGTATTTTCTACCATTACACAACAAAGCTTTGTGATGCTTCACATGCATACCCAAACTATTATAAATTCATTGTGACAAATTGATAAATATATGTATGAGATAATTTGAGGGATAAAAGAACAACAAAAAAATGGGAATTACAAAGTTAAAATCAATGGGAAATGCTTACCTTTCTATCATTTGTGCCAGATTCTATATCAATTTTCCTTTGTGGTGTATGTGTATCATTATCCACCTAATCTCTTCTAATCAACTCTGCCACCCCACCCCCATGATAAACTATGGTAAACTTGTTTACATTGTTCTATTCATACCCTCAACTAGTTGAGATTATTTACAATGTATAAATGCATTGCATGGACCACTCTTCACTACCTAACTAAAGAAAGAAAAATAGATTTAGGTATCAATAAAGCTTAAAAGTATATGCACAAAGATAGTAATTATAATAAAATATAATACCTTTCACTTTTCTCATTATACCTTTACCCAACAACACCTCCCCTTCAATTTGTTTTGTGGAAACAACATCCCAAAAGAGAGGCATATTAATAACACTCACTACTTGGGGGAAATACTCACTAAAATACATTCTAGATTGATATACCACATATCCTTCAATCATTGAGCTCTCTAGACATGATTTGTCTCTAACAAAAACCTTCAATACCTTCGAGTTCTTCTCTATTAACCACATCGACTGTGTGTGTATGGGTCCATCTCTACTAACCACATTGACCGTGTGTGTAAGGGTCCACATATTTCAATCTCAACAATGAAGTGTATGAGGTAATGTTCTTGTGCATTAAAAAAAATAGAGGTGGATACTTTTGCATTTCACACATTAGATAGGGAATTTATCTCTTCCAATACTTAATATCTTCTTTGTGGATTTTTTAGATGACAACCAGCTAAAAGTGAAAAGAAATCACATGTGTCAGCATAAAAATATACAATGTAAGTAAACCAGCATAGATCCATCTTAACTCTGGCTCTATCAAGGGTCGATAGGAATCAAATCCCTTGAGGAAGTTTAGGACTCTAAAAAGGAGTTTGCACATCAAGGGATTTGATCCCTAGTCCCGGTGCTTTATAGAGCGTTAAGATGGATCTATGTTGGTTTATTAATATGCAATTATTATAAAATTAATATTTAGCTCATTGTTATATTGTCAACTTAAAAATACATTAAATCTAATATATTTTAGGTTATAATCATTCAAGCACCAACTATTCTAATTTGGATATCTTACAAATAGGCCAAAGTTGCATTAATTAATTAATTAATTAATTATGAAGTAAAATAGATATCACCCAAAACTAATATCTAACCACCAACTATAACAATTTGGAATCATGTTGTAAATTCTAACACATAAATATTACACATAAACAAAAATTTCATTAATTAATTAATTAATTTATTAAGAAGTAAAATAATTATTTACCCAAATTTAATGGTCAAAGTGCCAACTATTACATGTTCTAAAGTTTAACACATCAATCCTACAAATAGGCAAAAATTGCATGCATTCATTGGTTATGAAGTAAAATAGTTATTTGCCCAAATTTAATCGTCAATGCCAACTATTTCATGTTGCAAATTATAACATATAAATTCTACAAATACACAAAAGTTGCATTAATTAATTAATTGAGAAGTAAAATACTTTCAATTTACCCAATTATTGGTTAATTTACAATTATCACAAAACTAATATCTTACTTATTGTTCTATTATTAACTTAACAATACATAATCCAATATATTCATCTGCATGCCAACTATTCCAATTTGGGATCCTAAACAATAACGCATAAACCCTACAAATATGCAAAATAAAGTAAAATAGTTATTCTTGTAACTATTTATGAAAAAATTTATTTAAAATGTGAGGACATGTGTAAATTTAAAATGTGAGGACATGTGACATAAGTGACACATCTAGCCAATTTATTTACAATCTAGCCAATTTAAATTTGGATCCAACATGACAGATGTGACACATATCATCCACTTTAGGTTGTAGAAAGGGCCTCTCGGCCCAATCAATTGTCAACAAGTTCTACACATACCATTTCAATTATAACTTTTTAATTACCTTGTGTACTTGTTGAGACCATATATAACTTTCTTTATGTTATTGTCAAAGTTGTTTGGAAAATAGAGAGGTAGAACATATTTGTAACAAGGAAGAAATCATTATCATTTAATTTTGATTAGAAGCAAATAGATATATTACTAGCAAATAATGTATATATCATAAAATAAAAAATATTAGAAAATTTCAAACTTTAATAAAGGTATGTCAATCTTGAGTTTTTTCCCCACAAAAATCACCATTCTTCGTTAATGTATTATTTATGTTTGAAGAAAAACCATTAAAAAGTTTAATCTTTCATATAACTTCTTTTACAACACTGCTCTCTTGTTATGTTAATAACAATGGAATATTTTTTTATTGTCCATCACTATAAGGATGAGTCAAATGTTGCATTAATTAATTTGGCTTCTTCAATGTCCCTAATAACTTTAGCAATTATGTCTATGTTATTCCTCACATCTAAAATTTTCCATAAGTATTATGTGACATTCGTTCCAATATGCATTGTGTCAAACAAATGAGTTGCTTGTAGGTGTTCATAGTGAGGAATCTGATTGAAATGGATAGATATTGTTTCATACCTCATGGAAACCCACCTTGATGACCTTTGGCAAAAATAAATGGAAATCAATTTTTTATTAGAGTAAATAGAAAAAAATAATAACAAGTAATAAATCTCGATGTAATTGAAAACATTTGCTTACCACTATTCTTCTCAAATTCATTTTTCCATAGTTGAGGCATCATTGTGGATTTTTCCCAACCTCTTGTTTCCCACTGAAGTGATTTTTTTGTATCTTGATTACCTATGGTTTCTAGGGAGGAAATGCATATACTCATAATACACCTTCTTTCCTAAACTTGTTGAATATCTAGTTATTGTTTTGGGACCACATACTGGACATGCATATTTTCCATTTGTTTGAAGACCTATAAGATATAGAATAATGTTAATATAAAGCCAAAATATTAAAAAAATATGTGAATTAATGAGGATATAGAGTTACATTGAAATTTACAAACCACAAAAATGTATTAGTCTTGACACATCATGTATTATCCATGTAAGTATTCCATGGAATTGAAATAATTTTTGGCCTATTGGTTTGGAGATGTCATACATAGTGATGTCATCCCATAACTTTAAAATTTCATCAATAAGAAGCCCAAGAAATACATCCATATCTCTAACTTGGTACTTATATAGTTATTTGAAAATACAAATAATTAATTCATTGTGTATACAAATATGTAAGAAAAATGGTATGTTGTGAACATTCCTAAAAATAAATACCTAGAGCGATTAATGCCAACACTATGTGCTCCCTCTCTATTGATGATACAAGAGGATTGTCTCAGTCGAAGAATGCAGAAGGTCTTCATTTTCTTCGCAGGTGGTCAATCAACGAAGAGCTCACAGAGATATTTCTAATGCAACTTGAACGGGGTCAAATGGACTTCGCATGTGGGAGAAATTCCAGGTTGAAGTTATGACCAGAAGGGAGGTTTTCTTCAACAAAAAGTTCATAAAGTGTTTCATTCGAAATTCAATGAACAAACTATGTAAAATGGAATTAGATGAAGATGCTCATATAAATTCTCATTTAATTAGTTAAAAGGAAATTAAAAAGGTGTGAGAATCCACCTCATTAGTTGGTTTCCTAGTCATAAGGGTTGTTGAGATCTTCATGGAGGAAGATGAGACCTTTTCTCCACATACCCCCTTAAGGTGTCTCTTGATTGTAATTTAGGGGATCATGGGAGATATTTTCTCCTTAACATGAGTGATGACTAATCGTCCATGAAAAGCTATAAAAACCTCTCATATGGAGAAGGAAGTAACCTTTTGTTGGAGAAAGCATTCTTTGTAATCTTTCCTTAGCATTGGTGAGTTTAAGCAAGGAGGTATTGCTTATGAAATTTCATGTGAGAGCCTTAAAAGTAGGCTTCCCAATATGGGAGAGAATGCCACATGATTCTGTCAATGTAAAATGCATGCATGTTGTGAAGGAAGATTAATAAGAATGGTTCGGAGCTTTGACGAACCCGGAGACTTAGTCAAGAGGCCTAATGAACTCCATTATCACTTGGTATTTGTCATTTTGTATGTGTGAATTTTGATATATTCTCACTTTGTTAGTTATGACAAATTATTCATGTTTAATGATGCATAAGAATTGAAATTTTCATGATTTCACAAAACAAATAAGTATTAGTAAATATTTTGTTTTATTGAATATTTATGTTGGAGAAAGTTCTCAGCTAAATTTTTAGATCAAGTGGTATCAGAGCAGGTCTGACTAGTTTTGCAGATTGTGAATTCAATCATGGGTAAAAGATTGAAGCGTGAAAGGGTTCAAGATTTGGAGGATATTATCAGTGTATCCAAGTGGAAAATACTAAGCTTAGAATATTGTTAGCAGCTTCCAAAGATGAAAAACAAAGGCTACAATAGTTGCTGCAGGAGCTTAGAGGAGAACAAGTTGGAGAAATCTCTTCTGCAAAGAGTCCTCCTAAGACAGAAAATGAAGAAATTTTCTCATTGTGTCCACATTCAGAAGATGATCTTCTCGAGACCTCATCTGTGTCAAATCAAAGTAAGCAGAATGAGGATACTTAGAAAATCGAGAAGGACCATACATGCATGTGTGTTCCTTAGTCAAAGGAAGATGACGTAAGTATTAATCATTCAAGGTCAAATTCTTCATTTGAGAGTGATGGTTTAGGATATTTCGAGAAACATACTCAAGGGATTGGATCGAGACTATTGTTGAAAATGGGTTATGAAGGAAAATACTTGAGCATACATGGTGAAGGGATTACAAAACCCATCGAGGTTGAAGAATGACCTCGATACCAAGGATTGGGTTATCATGAAGAAACATCATGTGAAATTCATTGGATGACTTGCTCATATTGTTAGAAACGAGGACATGATGAAGCGCACTGTTGGGAATTGAATCCAGAATTGAAGCCAAGGTGGTATAAAATTCGAGAAGGAAAACAGAAAGCATGTACAAATAGTGATTCGAAATCTGAAAGCGAATCACCAAAAAGTGAGTCAGTTAAGCTCAGGCGTTAAGGTCATCCTTCTCTGCCCTCCGATGGCTTGAACGTACATACTTTTTAAGCTCAGGCGTTAAGAGGTCTCCACCGAAACAGAAATTTTCAAGGTACAATTCTAATTATGCAAATAGTTATTCTGGTTTTCCTGATGATCATATGAAGAATGAAATTTCTTGTACTTTTTACGGAAAAGAAAACCATTGTGTTTCAATGTGTTGGAAACAAAAAGTATATCGCAGAAGAGTCTAAGCAAAACACAGCAAGCCCCGACAAGATGAATTTACTCTGCGTTTGAAGAAGGGAAATATCAAAAGGGAGTCGCACTTGCAAAATTATTGTTTACATTGTAACCTGAATGGGCATTGGGAGGAAAAATGTTGGAAACTCCACCCACAGTTAGGTCATAGATCCGACAAGAAGTCCGGGAAGGAACCCATGAAGAAAGAGGTTACAAAGTTAATGGTGGAGCATACGATCAGTGTGCCGGAACATGTCCCTGCAGAAACACAGTTGCAAAAAGAAAGTTCATTAGAATGGTTCGATAAGAGATGGATGGCGTTTTTGCAAAACTGAATTTTATCTTGATTGCATAAAATATATATATATATACGTGTGTGTGTGGAAGTAGATCGCTAGTCCCTTCTAAATCGAATGTTATGCAAAGATAGGATATACCCTACAGTTGCTGGTCAAAATTATTGCAGGAACTGTCGAATTTCCGTTAGATAGAGTCGGCAATCTCATAGGTTCTTGATAAAGGACGTAAGATTGCAGATGTGTGGACAGAATTTGGCATCAGGCCTGTGTACTGGCCAAATGATAAGAGGCCAGATCAGATATTTTGCATAAGTTTACGAAGGAAGTGGCGTTGTGAAACCAATCGATGAATCCGACTGGAGGTCACTCTTAAGTCAAGAACGGATGTATTCTGGTACAGAGACCGTCATCGAAGGATTTGTTGCACCACAACAAGCTGCGTGAAGTACAAACCAATGTACATACATGGAGACCGTTAGCAAACTGTCGTGGAGATTATCTGATCAGATCATATACGTTCCATGAGAATAATTATCTTATGGTTATGGGTATGATTGGAATCCCTCTGAAACCGCTGCAACCTCCACACCTGTAAATAGAAATTGGTGCAACGAGTTGCTGAGTGTGGAGAAAATCATGAGCAAGTTGTTCAAATAATTTGTGGGCATAAAAAGAAGCATTCCATTACCATGTTGGGTTGGAATCGAAAGAGTCATCACCAGGTTATCGGATGCTGACACAAATGGATATTGTTCAATTCTTTAAGTTGCATAGCAAAGAATTTCAGTCTTTCACTGCTTCTAGTGTTGGGCAGTTGGGTGCAGTACACAAAGGAGATTTTGTAGTTCCTGCTAGCATACAAGTGACTAATGTTGTCAAATGCATTCGAAATGCCTCTTTGAATGCAGTTGCAATTATGGATAGTTTGTCAGGTGGTGAAGAAGGCCCGATGCTAATGATAGGTCAGGGAATAAGACTGTTAGGTACCTTCTCAACCACTGATTTGAGAGGTTTCCCACCTAGAATGATTCAGTCATGGTTGTCACTTACTGTCCTTGAGTTCAGGGAGAAGTTATTCAAATCTAATAAATTCGTGCACAATTCATCTGCTGGAGCAGCTTTGACTAGCGTCAGTCTTGGTTCCAGACCTCTAGTCACTTATCTAATGACTACTTCACTGGAGGAAGTTATTTCTAAAGCTATGGATATTTGTCATCTTCTGTTAAGAAAAGGTCATGGGACAATTTGGGACTTATCTGCTGTTCTTGGAAGAGGATGCGACCTTAAAAAATTGAATTTGCAGTCTCGCAAAGAACTTCTTGGTTTTGCTCTTAGCCACTGTGATGACTAAACGGTTGGTGAGTTGCTCCATGCCTGGAAAGAGATTGACTTGGACAGATTCATATATCGCTGCATTGATTCTATACATTGCTACCATTGGTGATATTGTTGATGGGATTGAAACCACTCATGATTTCAACCTCTTTTCCCTTGTGTATGAATAACCCAATGATGTATCGACTCGCTTAGTATTTGAGAGGGGAAGTGTTGATACAACTGGTAAAGTAGCATATGTTCTGGGAGCAGATTTAGTGCATGAGATGATTTCAGCTTATGTGCCTCCTATATACTCCCAAATATATAATAATGGATGGGCTTGCATTCTGCAACAGAGGAGGTAAAAGTTTTTTATGTATTACACCTTTTGTAATGAAAATCGAAACCATAAATTCTAGCCACTAGTGCACAATTAGGCATGTAATGCTGCCTTAAAATTGATTTAATTTTTATTTGGGATTGAAATAGTGTCGTGGCATAGTTGGACGACTTAGAGGCATTTTGTTTTATGCTTAAGTCTTACCAAATATTGTAATGTTTGTATAGTTGCAATTGAATGAAAGACATCATGTTTGTAGCCTTGATCATTGGGTGCATGATCGGTTGTACTTGACACCCTAAAACTGACCATGCAAAGTCCAAGTGAAGCCAAAGACATCCATGGACAAAGCTTTGAAGGAGAAGAAGACAAAGATCCTTCTACAGTTATAAATCAAGACTTTTTGGAGGTCCAAAAAGTGTTTTTCAATAGGGAGATTTGATCTAGGAGGATCGTTTTAGTCGAAGAATGCAGAAGGTATTCATTTTCTTTGTAGGTGGTCAATCAACGAATATCTCATGGAGAGATTTCTAATGCAACTTGAACAGGGTGAAATGGACTTCGCATGTGAGAGAAATTTCAGGTTGAAGTTACGACCAAAAGGGAGGTTTTCTTCAACAAAAAGTTCATAAAGTGTTTCATTCGAAATTCAATGAACAAACTATGTAAAAGGGAATTAGATGAATATGCTCATATAAATTCTCATTTAATTAGTTAAAAGGAAATTAAAAAGGTGTGAGAATCCACCTCATTGGTTGGTTTCCTAGTCCTGAGGAGTGTTGAGATCTTCATGGAGGAAGATGAGACCTTTTCTCCACATACCCCCTTAAGGTGTCTCTTGATCCTAATTTAGGGGATCATGGGAGACATTTTATCCTTAACATGAGTGATGACTAATCATCCATGAAAAATATATAAAAACCTCTGATATGGAGAAGGAAGTAACCTTTTGTTGGAGAAAGCATTCTTTGTAATCGTTCCTTAGCATTCGAGAGTTTAAGCAAGGAGGTCTTGCTTATGAAATTTGATGTGAGAGCCTTAGGAATAGGCTTCCCAAGATGGGAGATAACATCACATGATTCTGTCAATGTAAAATGCATGCATGTTGTGAAGGAATATTAATAAGAACAGTTCGGAGCTTTGACGAACCCGGAGACGTAGTCAGGAGGCCTGACGAACTCCGTTATCACTTGGTATTTGTCATTTTGTATGTGTGAATTTTGATTATATTCTCACTTTGTTAGTTATGACAAATTGTTCATGTTTAATGATGCATAAGACTCTTGAAATGCTCATGATTTCACAAAGCAAAAAAGTGTCAGTAAAGATTTTGTTTTATTGAAGATTTATGTTGGAGAAAGTTCTTAGCTAAATTTTTAGATCAATTGACATCCAAGGAGGAAGGTTATTGTTTATAACAAGAAATTGACAAATTGAGTAAATGGATCTAATCTCTCCAAATGGATTGACACATTCAACTGCCATTAAAAGTGTAACAATATGAGGTTATTATTTAAAAATGGATCATCTTTCCTCCATGTCCCTAAATCTAAAACCTTCTCTATGAATTCTCATAACGACATCTTAAATTCTCTTATGTGCATGATAATCCATAAATTGTGTTATGTTTTTGCACTTACAATTTTTTTTTAAATGTGGAATTATGGGGTTATAATGAAGACCATTGTGGGGCACATCGTTTGTCACCTGATCAATGAACAATATCTACTAATTTCACATTTAGGGCATTTAAATTTTGTTGCATGTTGTCCATAATATATCATATAATCATTAGGACATGCATCAATTGTGTGATACTGCATTTCTGTATCTTTCATAAGGGCACACAATTCTCAGTATTTGCGAGGTAGAGTATTTGATGGTTGTAGGAATATATATATATATACAGGGAAAATTTTAAGAACCCCCCCTAAATTTATATGTATAATAAATGGGTGAATCCCCATTATATATAGGAAAACTTGAAAGCTATTTTATCAATGTTATATTATGTATATATAATTTTTTGGCAAATCATTCACTAAATTCTAAAACCTTGTAAAATCTTGGCAAATCTTTCACTAAATTATAAAACCTTGTAAAATTTTGGTGAATCTTTCACTAAATTATAAAACCTTGTGAAGCCTTGGTGAACATTTTGGCAAGTTTCTCCTTGGCAAGTCATGGTCCCCCGCATGCCCAAATATGTAGCTATGAATTAAGTCCCAATCCTCCAGCATGATGCCCTAAACACTCACAAAAACGTTATTGTTGCATCGTCGATTGCAAGATTCACAATCCCCATGTTTCTTGGGGAAACTTTGGATATGAGGTGATGGGATTTAGAACTCTCCTAGATTCAAATGGGTCGCTATAAGACCCGATAATAAATATCGACTACCCTTCTCATGTGGACATTATGCAACTTGCAAGACAAGATTCAACCCATAAAATTTGGACGAATGTAACTCTGAATTTGATTTCCATGATCGATAGAAGGAAAAAGAGCCCCTCACAATTGTCATTCATGGATATCGGGGGTGAATGGGAGCTTCCTAGTGATTTTCATGGGCTAACAAAGGTTTAAATTCATTTTTAGAGGGGCGAAATTGTTTTATCTTGCCCCCCCCCTTTTTAAATTCGATGGGGCTAACCTCATATTCATTAAAATTAAATAAATAAAATGTGGTCTAATCATACGTAACGGATATTTAATAAAAAATTAGCTCATTAAAAAATTAAAACCTTAAATTTAGCCCATGGGATAAGATTAGCCCCTAAAATTTTCCATGTATATATATATAATCTCTTAATTATTACAATCACAAAAAATAGACGAAAACTTATATTTAAATAATGAATAATCTTGCATATCTTAGGATTTGTATCATATATGTGTTTGAAATACCATTCATAACCTTCAAGTTGACCAACAAAAACATAGAGTAGAGAGAGACTTGTCTTTGAGCCTTTGTATAGGTATTTTTGTGCCTCGTCAATCATAGGGGCACATCATAAATATCTTCATAGATCTCATACACGAGTGTGTTCTAATCCATGGTATGGATATACATACGTATCCCTTCACTTTCAATAATATCAATGTTGTTTTCTTCCATAGGACCAACTTTAATTCTATCACCCTTACCATATCTAGTACAATTGCAACATTATAAATTTCAAGCATAAACATTTTTGTCTTTGTAATTTTAAATAAATAAATATAGTTAGTATCAAAATATTAAAATATTAAAACCTAAAAAAAAGACAAAAAAAATGTTTTATTTATCTTACCAAGGGGTAAATTTGGTTCTCCCTTCCGGTGCTCGTGCTCATATCATTTTTTTCTAGTTGTTGACCTATTACTTATTCTTCTTTTTATGTCTTTGCATTTTATGCAAGGGCAATAACATTTCCAATCGCCAATATCATTAAGTTTAGGATGATTCTAAGATGATTTTTCATGATTGTTTATATTCATAGCATAATTGCATTCATCAATATCAAATATGCAACGAGAGCCAATGCTTCTTTGATTACATAGTTTATATAAGCCAACTGATCGGATGCACAAACACTTGAGTTAGGGTTTGTCACGTCCCCTTCCATCAATCTCATGCAAGGGAGGAAACATGACCAAACATTCCGGGCTTATTTGGCAATCTCAGCCCCATACATTACTAAGAAATTCATGGATAAATAAAAACTTATGTATACATATTCATACTCAACAAACACAGCGGAAGTAAATACTGTATACACACACCGTTTCATCATGCATTCAGCATATAAACAACAGTCATTAATTAAAACAATGTAGAGCACAGAATTAACATAACTCAACCACAAAGAGTACTTATCTTGAAGATGAAGCTGTCCAACCAACTGGCTATGTGAGAGCAATGTTCCATCCAACCATAAATCTATGTCCAGCCTATACTCTTTCAGCTGAGAGATCACCCCTGACCTGGGTTGTGTATCCACTAAGGAGGAACTAGATGGGCTCACTCACATCCATGGTTTCACTCAACAGTTATGCTAAGCCAACACACAGTTGGGTTTATCAAGCATACAAAAGACAAAGAAGGGCAATGCTAAGCCAGTGAGCTCAACCACAGAGCTACAGGAATCTCAATATAATTCAAACAGTCAAGGCACCCACAGTACCTACCACACCCAACACAAGGAAGGTCCCCTTCTCTGTTGCACAGTCCCTCGGGCGTCCCTTCTCTCCAGTGCTCTTCAGGATGGGCATAGAAAGGTCCAAGCTACTAAATCCTTGAGATTCCAGCCTTCACTGGGTTTATCAAGCATTCCCAACCTCTGTTCTAGAATTCACACTTGGAATTTCTCAATTCGGTGACCAAATAACTCAATCTCGTAACTGGAATTCTGGGTTATAAAAAAATGGGTTTTTCTATGGATTTCGTTGTATATAATACTCTCAAATTTCGCCCTAAGGTTCATATCTATGGATCCCCCATTGGATTTTACTGTCAATACCAAGTTCTGGGCGTTTATGGCTCTTCAAAATGTGGGTTCTTGCAAAGTTGCGATTTCTGGTTTTTCTCACTGCTAGGCATTCGTAATGGATGAAAACTGATGCTGGGATCTTCCACCATGGAATGGGAATTAGGAATAACCAATTCCCATGAGGTAGAGTGACTTGTGGTACAAGAAAAACAGATCCCATACTTGCCATATGAATTTATGGGATGCCCATGCTCCATTGAAGCCATGGACTGATTTCTCAACAACTTCCTTACAACTGAAATAAATGTCAGCAAGGAAAGTCAAATGGGTTCTCAAGATGACATTTGGTAGCATATGGTTCAATCCCACAACCCCCTCACCACTCCCTAGTGGATACACATGACCCCTTCTCATTAGTTTCTTCCATAGCCAGCTTTGGTATTTTATTGAAGTATTAATTTTACATCCATTTACAATATTACATGGCTTAATAGCACATGGGTAACAAAATATCAAATGCTTGTCCATTCTAAATAAAATTCGAACATACACTAGCGGGGCCTTGGCCTTGAGCTCCACACTAGGGAAACATACATCGCATGTACACAATATTTGCATAAAAGTCAATATATCATAAGGGTCAAAATTGGGGTATTACAGGGTTATTTGACATTGTTTTTTATTTCAACAAAATACTGACCAATTCATTCGTATAAATTGAAATAATTTCACAAATAGAGAATTTAAATGGTGTTTACAAATTTTAGCCGAATACAACTTTGATTATGGGTAGTAAAATTTAGTATTATGTCACCTAATCCCAAAGAAAAAAAATAAGGTTGCTTTCTTTCATGTGTCTATCTTTTAAAAGGCACAAAAGAAACTCTATTGACAAACATGTTGAAAGTATAAATTAATTACTCGTTAGTAAAACATCATTCCCGCAAATTTCCATTATTAAACGATTAATCAATGTTCGATATATTGACGACTTAAAAAAAATTGTGTATGGAGACATGTAGATTAAGTGTTTTCTTAAGTGTCAATTTACAAACATTTTTGGGGGAAAAAGACAAGAAACAAGAAAAATATCACATATTTTAACTTATCTTTGACGTTAAACACATTGTTTTCCAACAAATTTCGAATTTCCACCCCAAATGTTGTAGTGGATAGAATTCATAAGAGGAGAAGTGGAAACAACTTTTAAAGGAATGCCAAGGTGGGAAACTATCCTACCAATAATATTTTGTAGATAATTTACTTGTTCACATAGCTACAAATGTTTGTCACGATGAATCCTCATAAAGACATCAACCTCTTGCCCCCATTATTGTATTGTTAAATTATATTTTGTAGTATCAACCACCCACTTATCCCTGGCTTCGTTCTCCTCTTGAATTTGACAAATAAATTCATCTATCATTTGTTCCATATTATATTCTAATTCATAATACTATAGTGTTCTTTTGTTGAATCCTTGCTACAACTTTTCATCTTTGTTTTACATCCTCAAGCTCGCATAACATGCAACATCCATTTCTATAGTGAAAATGTGCCATCACAACTTTGAAACTTTCCAAATTCCCAACGGAGAGAGAAAACTCACTACATGATGCTATAAGTTTTCCTTGGATTGGAAGGTTGGTCCATGAATCATCTCTAGCTCAAAAAAAAAATCTCACCCTATGATTAGGCACATTCCAATCTTACTCATGGAGTTTGCATCCTAGTAAGGCAATATCCAAGAAATTCAAAGCAACATCAAATAACACAAACCATACCTTGAAGGACAACCATATAAATTGGTTCTCCTAACACCCTTGCTCCATATATAATCTATTGTTTGTAGTTATGAAAAGTGTTTCCTAATGTGCCCAAGAGGCCTTACAAATAATCCCACACACATCCCACAACATCACCATAATACCCATAATTAACTTTCACATCATAATAATGAGGGAAGAGATAATACTAAATGCTAGTGAATTAAATCATCATCTTTTTTACTTGACATACAAGTTCAAGTGTTGATAATGGAGGGGGTAATCATCATAAGAAAAAAAGTCATGGTTGGGTGGGTCAAGGGAGATTAAAATTTCCTCACTTATTACATATATTCCTTCATCCAACCCCATGCCTGTGTTGGATTTTTCATTAGGGATCTAATTTTTTCATCACAAATATTATAGAACTCAATATTCTCAAAGTCTTGAGCCACTTGCATAATGATTTGAACAATCTGGTGCAAGTTGAAGTTGTCTAGATGATTACTTTGGTGCAATCCTGTGTTGGATTTTTCATTAGTGATCTAATTTTGTCATCACAAATAGTATAGAACTCAATATTCTTAAAGTATTGAGCCACTTGCATAATGCTTTGAACAATCTGGTGCAAGTTGAAGTTGTCTAAATGATTACTTTGGTGCAATTCTATGTTGGCTTTTTCATTAGTGATCTGATTTTATCATCACAAATAGTATAGAACTCAATATTCTCAAAGTATTGAGCCACTTGCATAATGCTTTGAACAAACTGATGCAAGTTGAAGTTGTCTAGATTATTACTTTGGTGCAATTCTTTGATAAGGAGTGACAAGTCTCCAATCATCTTGCATTGAACCTTTTTGTATTTTAGAATGGATATGCCAGCTTGGAGTAAAGCTAGAGATTTTAACTCATTGTTGGCTAAGAGGACCACCCATGAAAATGTTATTTCTTTGTTTCATTTGGACATAGATAACCTCCTAGTAATGTAACCCATTTTGAATATCAAAATAGGGTTTACGTATATGAAGACAAGTTGGTGAAAGCTAGTGAAGAATTTATTGCACATGTTGTAGTCCCCCTCTGAGGTGGAGTTTGCCTACATAAGGTATCTTCTCCCCTATTACTCTCATTTCACATAAAAAGTAGGGAAGCTAATGCATGCCACTTATCTTATAATATTCATCCTTTCTTTTAGTGAGGCAATGAAATTAACAAGTCTTCTTTCTCTTACACCAAATTCACATCCTCATAGTTACATCCATTTAACTTCGAAGTTATATT
Organism: Larix kaempferi; assembly: GCA_027924585.1. Classification (NCBI taxonomy): domain Eukaryota; kingdom Viridiplantae; phylum Streptophyta; class Pinopsida; order Pinales; family Pinaceae; genus Larix; species Larix kaempferi. The sequence goes on along the minus strand of BSBM01000435.1, from coordinate 12,356,049 downwards.
CGACAAAATTTATAATAATAAAAAATTGCATATCATTACAATTTTTAAATGGAAAATACTTTGAACAAAACAATGCTCGGTGTGAGTGACCATCATAATGGTTACTCAAAATTTCATTTGTCCTCTAGCCTGGGAATATGGATTTTTCAAAGTTTCATTTATCCTCCTGGGAGAGGTTGTCAACTCCTAAAGCTATTGGAGGTTGGGGTTTGAAGAATTTGAGGTTGTTCGGTAGTGCTCTATGTGGAAAAAATATTTGGAGGGGTATATTTGGAAAGACCCTATGGATTAGTGTGATCAACCGCAAGTACATCAATACTTACTCTATCTATGAATGGCTCCGGAAGAAGATGTGGGTCCCCTCCAACTCTTCTCCGATGTGGAAGAATTTATTAAAGTCTCTCCTAGTGATCAAAGATAAGATTCCCTGGCAAGTGGGGAAAGGAATTCAAGTGGCGATTAGTGTCGATGCAATAGTTGGTTTTAATGCTTCCTTCAATCTATCCATACATTTGCTTGTTGAACTTCATTCAAAAAATATTAACTAGTTATATCAGATCAAAGGTTGTTCTCCCCTAGGTTTCTCTTCTATACATTGGTCATCAGTTGTCGAGTTGGGCCTTTATCCACAGGTTTCTGAGGAGTGGATAGATTATATCCATTATTTAGATGTATCTGAGGTGTTTCTAAACGATCAACTTGACACCTTAGTTCAGGATTGCAATAACTGCAATGGTACCATTACGGCCAAATGGGTGTATGATGCGTTGATCAATGGGTCTATCTCTGGGGACTCACATTGGTGGACCAAAATGTTATATAAATGGAGGCTACCTTTGAAGCTTAAGTGTTTCACTTGGCTTTGTTTGGAAAATAAAATTATGACGTGGGATAACCTACTGAAGAGAGGTTTCCTTGGTCCCAATTTTTGTTCTCTCTGTTGTAATGAAGCAAAAACAATGCTTCACCTTTTTACTAGATGTGTTTTTTTTTTAGATCGGTTTGGACTGATACCTGTGATCGTTTAAATGTTCCTTTATATTCTGGGGCCGTCTCAAACAAGGATACATTACATGACTTTTTATTTCAGTGGGCATAGTTTCAAAAAGGCTTTATCGAACTTCCTTTATTTGTGTTTTGGGAAATTTGGAAAACGTGAAACCGGTGTATCTTTGAAGATCAGAAGTCGCCCTTGTTTAAAACTAAATATGTATCTATTTGTTCCTTCCTTGATTTTTACAAGAAGAAGGTTGGCTGATTGACTCATGTTATTACGAAACCTGTGCTAGAGGAAGGTTTGGTTCATGGTTTTTTCGATGGGTGTAGTGAGATTTTCTTCCTACGAGTAAGATGAAAATCCCTTGGATAACAAAGTGGCTCCCTTAAACCAAATCCAAGACAGAAAGAAAAAAAATAGAATCATAAACTCCTATATCAAGAATGCAGAAGTATTCAAACATGAAAATGAAAGGAAATAGGTTAATATCTTACCTTTTGATTTGGAGATTGTCCAAGCTCCAGTTCCAAGCTTGATGTCTAAGGCTTGTGTACCTACAACATAAGATAGAAATCAACCTTCCAAACACAAGTGCATCAATGAGATTTAATATAACATATCATATATCAATGGAAGAGACATGACATGGGAGAATAGGCCAAGTTATTATTAACAAAGCCAAAGAAGAAGTAGTACAATACAGAATTATACCTAAGGTAAATTCGAAAGCATCTCCTCCTAAACATTTCAACAAGCCACCTTTGAGAACCTTGAGAACATAATGACGCCTTCACAAATAGATCTGCAATTATATTTCATACTTAGCTTCTATGTGTGCAATCCCAAAACCAAAGAGCAATGGCCTTGATATAGGGTGAGAAATCCCAACCACTATGGAGAAGAGTGTGGATCAAGAGAGGATATCATGAATCTCATATCTCCCAACATTCTTCATAAGGAAAAACAAAATTGGATCTCGAAGGGATGCTGATATTCTTAAGATGATGGATCCTAGATCTAAGGCACAACAAGCTAGCCAAAATTATCGCGCCCCAGACACTGATCAAAGCACGACATAGTTGTAATTTTCGCGCCCCCATAGTTCAGCAAAGCGTGGAAATTTGGGATTTTGGTGCCTCTATAGTTCAACAAGGCTCGAAAATTCCTCCATGAATGGTTGGAAATGGTTAGATGAGGTGGGATTCGGATCCAAGAAATTGGGTGACTTCTCCAACTTAGGTGTATAATGAATTTATCATACAAAAATGGATTTAACAAACTTAGGAGGTCATGCAATTCACACTTCCCATGGTGGTAAAGCATACATGAAAAAAAATGGGAAAATGAGGTATAACAGATGCCCCATAAAGTGTGAGGTCAGAAAATTTTGATGGTTGAAACACTTTAATAACTCGTAGATTCTCAAAGGATAATCAGAAGAAAGGTCGGAGGAGAGCTAGATCGACATACCTACATCATCATCGAGGCGGGCATACCCATGCTCGGAACAACTGACTCAAAGCATGGCTGCCGACCAATACATTGCATATCCATGATAGTATTGACTCGACACATGACATAAATCATGGCTACTACATCACAAGCGTAGATCCATGATATGACAACAACATAGCCATGACCAATACAAGATTGGATCTGTGTGACAGTACATTAGTGAGGTCACCAACATGATATCCATGTGGAAACCTACTCAAAGAATCACCATCGCAACCTGGATATAAACTTCAGAAACATTCAGGGTCTTCTACCTGATCCCAAATCGATACGAATCTAACCATGTGATTACAAGGTGTTGAATTCGAACATGCTAGAAGCCACTTAATTACCGGTCAATGGTGTGAATCATTAACAATCGCGAGGGAAATCAACAATGATGACAATGACCCCCAAGGTATCATAGTACATCTCGACGAAATGTGAATAGATGAGTTGACATCGAACATCTGCGAGATCATTCGATCAGAGGTCAAGGATGGAAACCTACTGTCGAATACAGGGAAACCTGCCATTGAGGCATGCAAGTACCAAGGTACTAAAATGGTCCCTTAGTCAAAATCCTAGATAACGTGTTGAAGTCGACAGGAATAGACTTGTCGAAGGAGGGTCATAATGAATCCCACATCATCGACACAAAACCGACAGGATGAAGTAATGAATCAGATGAGTATGCACTGACACAAGGATACAAAGGCTGACGACATTGCAGAAATTTGACTCAGGATAACACTTTCCTTTGAGAATATGACGACATGACATATGACTTGAAAGCATGGAGTTAAAAAGGAAACAACCAAAATGTGACATGACTATAACTAAGGTGTTCTTTGGATGATTAAAAGAAGGAAGACAAATCACGACCTTAGTTATGGACCAGAAACAAACTGAATACCCAACTATAGGACAAGATTTGGACATATGCCATGCTCAAAGGTAACGACTCACTGGCTACCAAAAAATTAAACTCGGCTTATTCCCCCATTTTCCCCCATCATGTTTGATGAGTACCCATTTGTTTTTTATTGAGCTTGAGGAGGATAACAGATGCTCGATATAGATCATCTTTATATGACTCCAACCTTGCAAATTTTATGAACCCATGGAAAGAGAGGTTCAGTCCCATAAGGATCCTTCGATGTTTAATTTTGTGAGTCCAAAGAAGGTAAACTCAATGATTTTTTGTGTTTAGGGAGTCTGAAAAAACCTAAAGAAGACTCCAAGATTTGACTTTTTCATAAAAGTTACTCCCCAGACCTGAAAAAGTATAAAATAATGTCTGGAGGAACTCTCCTAAACAAAGGTTGACTAAGGTATTCTTGTTTTGTAAATGATCTAAACAGTCCGAAAAAAGGGACAAACTATCATCGAATAGACAACCTTTCAAATACTTTTACAAGTGTGAAAGAGACAAGTTCACTTGGCGATCTTTTCTTATTTCGAGAGTCTGAAAAGAGCCTAAAGAAAATCTGCAGGGTTCCTTTTTCGTAAGTTAATCACCCTAGTTTGAAAAGGAGATAAAATAATACTAGGTTGATACTTTCCTCATCGTTTTACGAGCACGAGTAAAGTAGACTGAGATCGACACTTTTTACTTAATTTTAACAAGCACGACCCAAGTGTGAAAAGCGTTTGGAATCTCTTTCATATTTCAGATCCAGAGCACGAAAGAGAGAAAGTGAGCTCGAAAAAGGTCAACAAATGATTCCACTAGTATGAACACCCTTAATGAACCTGGCCAAACCTGGTCAAAAACCCTAGAAAATAACATTAGAAGATCAAATATGTGAAAAAAAGGCCTTAATTAAAGATCATGAATGTGAAAATATTTTAAAAATAACTAGTTCCATTATAAAAAGAAAGTAAGAATGTAAAACAAGTCATTTTTACCTCAAGGAGATTTTTACCTTTGTTGGGAGCCAATTTTCAACTTAAGATATCAGGAGATCCAGGGCACCATTCGAGCCGTCGTTTGAAGAAGGTTAGTCATCTTGCTATGCTCATTCATTTAATGTCTTATTTTTTCAATTTCATGTTGATTTGAGGGAACGCAAGCACCCTAGGGAACTAAATTTTTGTGCCTGGGAATTTTTGCGCCCTCACTATATCGTGAAGCGCGAAAATTCCGGTATTTTCGCGTTAGGGCATGGTAGGGGAGCGAAAACTGGTAATTATCACGCTCTATACAATTTCCAAGGAACGAAAATACATATAATCAAATTTTAAAGAGGTTCCCCCCCTCTCATTTGGAAAAATTTGGTTTCAAGACTCTCATCACAAGTTACTTTGATGATTTTCAATAGTTTCCAAGAGATAAGAGCGACAATGATCAAGTGGAAAGAGAGAGAGCATGAAGGGGATCACCAAGATTCCCTCAATGATGATGGCACATTGTCCGCACTAAGAGAGTGTGGATTACTGAATTTCTTCAAGACAAGAGGTATCAGGAAACAAGGGACACTTCTGAACCACATAATAGAAATGTGGAAGCTAGATCTACAAGCTTTCCATATAGGGGATCATATCCTTGAGATAGAGCTTGATGACATATACTTCTTGAACGATCTCTCTACGAGAGGGGCATGAATCAATCTAATTGGACATCGTAGCACTGAGGAGAGTACAGAGGACTACATAGCTCAGTATTGCTGGCAAGGATCCTGTAAGAAAAGTGGGAAAATACTCATAGTTGATGTGATAGATATTCCCATGAGGACGATCTTATATACCATTGCTCGAGTGGCTGGAAGTGTAGGGCCTCATAATTATACCAAGGCCCAAATTACTTATACCTTGGAATGCCTTGAACAAAGGTTATTCAACGAATCAACTGGTGTGAGGGAGTCTTAGTCAACATAAAGGATTAGGTCACCAAGTGTCACAATCGACAAATCAAGCAGTTTGGATATGGTAGTATCCTAGTGATCACCTTCTTTTTAGAGAGGGTTCCTCCACTACACCCGCAAACAGAGAGACCTCATCATCCTCCATCTGAGCCACGGATGGGGAGATGGAGTGATTATGTTGGTTGGCTAGGTGGGCCACAAGTCTTAGCATTCGGTTCCAACTTATTTTCCTGGTTAGAGGAATAGATTATAATGATCGAGGATTATCCTTATGTCGGGGTAGACTTCTGAGGTGACATTGACTTGGCCTTACCAAAGGATGAGGACTGGGATGAGTTAGGTATGTGACCTTTAAACATGTTATTAAAAGATATTATATATATATATATATATATACATACATATATATATATATATATATATATATATATATATATATATATATATATACATCGTTATTGCACAAAAGACCTAATATGTACATGTGTAATGCTGCATATCATGGACCAGTGAGGTCAGCAGGATCTTCACCACTGCGGCGACGAGGAGAGGAGTAACAAGCAGAGGAGGACAAGGCAGGGGTATTTCGTGATGTAGAGAGAAATATCGAGGAATTTACCATGGGTGTCCCTCCGATGAGATTGCTTGAGATCCCTTATCACCTTCAAAGGCATACCGTAGGTGTGCTAGAGTGTATCAAAAAATTACTTCACTGTGTCGCTAGGGAGGTAGTTTTCTATCACGAGCATCGTGCTCCTCGTGATTAGATCTAGGAAGTAGTTATTTTTAGTATTAGTGGAATTTACATGATGTATAGGCGATAGTGTCAATTTTTGTTAGGGCAGTGATCATAGTTTTGTCTTTTTGACACATTTTGATACTATTTGTGACATGATCAAAAAATTTTACATGATATATGCATGGACCTATCTCGACTATTTATCTATGATGATTTGTATTTTACATAATTTACATGTTTTTTTTATGGTGATATTGGTTATGTATGATCTAGATGCCAATTCAACACGTAGTTAGCTATTGAATCAGCCACTTTGTTCAATTGTCTTGGTATGTGTTGATATAAAATATAGTCAAATGATATTTCGAGGAGATGTATCCTTCGATATAAGCAAAGTAATATGGGATTGTCAACGATGTAAATATGATTTAGTTGAGATACCATGAGTTGAGAATCCAGGTAGACCATGAGATGGTGAATTCCAAGAGAGGGCGCTTCAGTTAGAAGCCCAATGACTGCACGATATTCTGCTATGTTATTCGTTGCGGAACCTAAACGGATTCCACCCGAAGATATCAACTCGTTAGTAGGGGAATATAGTACCCATGCTACAGAAACGAGACTCTGGGTATGTCGACCAGCACTGTCCGCAAATCCTAAATACACCAGCATTTGCGCATTAAAGCACAAATCGGGATAAATAGTCGTGAACGAGACAAGATCCTGGCATGCAAAAAGAAATCAAAATCACACCATAAATACACTATATACAAAGTGTTCATGCAAGATGTTTCTACACATAGAATATATTTAGGTAGATCCCATTACGAATCTCTCCCAAACGTATTCCATCACAATCAACTAGCTCATAGGCTCCTTTCTCTAGAACTCGTTTGACAATGTAGGGACCATACCACATGGATTCCAATGTGCATTTGCCTAGTTTGTCATGCATTTGATCATAATTCAAGACTAGGTCACCTTCATTAAAAGCATGAGGTTGGGCGGATTTGTTGTATTGAGCCTCAATTCACTTTTTGTGAGATCCGTTAGCGAGTGCAACGTCACGACGAGTTTCATCAAGCTTGGTTAAGTATAGGAAACGTTCTTCCTCGGCGGAAGTGGTTGGCAAGAGTTCAACGACCAGTTTGAGGGATGGGATTCCGCATTCAATCAGAAGAATAGCTTCCATACCATAGACCAATTGAAATGGCATGAACCCGGTCTCATTTTTTAATGAATTCCTATAGGCCCATAGAGCCGAGAATAGTGCTAAGTGCCAATTTGATTTATGGGTCCCCACCATGTGTTGGATCATTTTTTTCAAGACTTTGTTGATTGCATCTACTTGTCCATTTTCCTAAGGGTAATAGGGGGATGAGTTTTCATGACGAAAACCCAATTTGGTACTTAGTTTATCCATCTTATGATTCCTGAAATGGGAACCATGATCAGTTACAATGTCTTGAGGGACTCCAAACCTTTCAATAATATGATTGAATATGAAGAGTGTTGTCATTTTTCCTTCTTTTGAATATGTAGGCATAGCTTCAGCTCACTTGGTAAAATAGTCAACTGCTATGATGACATAACCATGCCCCCCAGCTGAGGTATGCTTACAATGCATAAAATCGATACCCGATTTCACAAAGGGGTCGGCAACAATCACGGGATGCAACGGAGATGGATGGCAGCGCTTCTTGGAGTGAAATAATTGACATGGGGGGCACTTCTTAACTGCTTCAATGCGATATTTGAAGATAGATGGATAGAAGTATCCTGTGCGCAAAATATTATGGGTTGTAGGAATCCCAGAGAGGTGACCGCCACAAGCTCCGGAGTGACATTCATTAAGTACATGTTCGGCTTCATCTAGATTTAAGCATCGACGTAGGATAGAATCGATACCACGATGATACAAAGTATCACCAATGATTAGGTAATATTTGGCATGGTGTCGGATGCAGCGTCGCTCATCACGATTGAGATCAAACCGAGAGCATTTAATGTCCCCAATTTGAAAATTTTCCCAATTTGGCCAATTTTTTAACTTTGGACCGGTGAAGCTCCAAACTATCCCAAATTATCCCAAATGATTTCGAATTATGTCCAGAGTGGATTGAGGTGTATTAGGACACCCTAATATAGCTATTATATGCTTGGACACCTTCTAATTACTTCAGCAACTTTCATTTACAATTAGAGAATGAAAGGCAAAATTACTAGGAAAATCAATGTTGAAACCCCCAAGGGTAGATGGCTCCAAAAGACTCCTGAGGATTTAGAATTGGGCCTGAGAGTGTTTGAAGGGTATTAGGAAATAAAAATTAAACTAATGGGTTCTTAGACACTATCAAAATACTTTTTCAACATTCATTTAAGTTCAGGAGAAAATAGGGAAATTTGCTACTAAATTCGAGGTTCAAATCCCCCAAGGGTAGAGGTCACTAATGGCTTCCCAAATGCAGTACAAACCACCAAAATTTAAGAACAGAGACATGGAATAGTTATACGAATTCAATGGGAACCCAAATTCATCATTAATCAGTTCCTAAAGTCTTCTACAACTCCCATAAATCAAAGATTTGCAGACATGTCTTCACATAGGGGGACAAGCTAGGAAACTCCACCACTTGTTATGAATTTCGAGATTTAGGTTCCAAAGGATTATACAATGTGTATGAAAATTCTTCAAGAAATTAATGGATATCCATACATAATAAAAAAATCACATATATTGATTGATACAAATCGAAATAAAGCAACTTCAAGCTCTCACAACAAGATATAGGGAAAATGGCACCATTTATGCATTGTTTGGTATTTTTACATAGTTTCACTTGGTATTTCGACCTGAGGATATTCTAAGCATCAAATAAAAATTAAATATATCATATTACAAATAAATGGTGTATCTTTGACTCTCCCAAAGAGATCAACATCTCACCATGTGCCCCCTTCCTCCAAGAGCCAAAATATAAAGAGAAATGTGAGAGAGAGATGGGAACAAGTTGAAGAAGAAAAGATCACGAGCTTCCCTGTATATTCAACCTACAACAAATGAATCCATTTTAGCTCCAAATTAAATGTCTGAATGGCCTCTCCAATTTTCAATTAGGATGGGAATCTTTCACCCTCGAAATTGGTACTAAGGCAAGTAGAGTAAACACTCCACTAGCATGGACAAGCTATGCTCTCCAACTTGCAAAATGAGAAATGATAAAAATCCCCTTTGCTTCTTTGTTCTTGTATTTTATAAACTTCTCAAGTCCTCCATGGGTCTAATTCCTTCCAAAATCCTCATGCCAACTCAAGTTGGGAAGAGATTCCAATGCGTGCCACTTGTCCAACAATTCATAGTCTCCATCTTCCCTCAATTCGACTGGGGAAGCTTCTTGGATTCCATGATTCCCTTGTGCGCCCTCTTGGAGGATATTTTTAGCCCAGACATTTCATATATGTCATATGTCAGCAATCAGGTCTGAAATTTGTCATAGGGGTCATAGAATCTTCATCATTGTTGTCATAGGAGTTAGGGAATCTAGCTCCAAGTGTCACAATTCTTCTAAGATGCCTCTTCCTCTTCCATGGGAGTTATTCTTCCACTCAAATTCGACCTTACATGACTCATGCAATGAATAATACCTCTTAAAATCTCCCAAGTATTTTACCCTTCATCTTGAACTCGAATTGGTGAGAGAATCATGCCAAGTGTAGTGGGGAATCTTGCCACATGTGGGTCCCACAACCTCTTATGTGCCCTCATGATCCGATGCCACCTTATTTTCTTTTTATTATTATTTAATTGACCCATTTAATGTGAATTTGTAAGTCTAAGTTCATTTTGGGTCTTGTAGCTCCTTTACTCCAACTTTTAATGCTTCCACCCCCAACCTAGGGAACTAGTAATTTTCCTCCATGAAAGTTCATTTGGATGGGAATATTACAAACTTTGAATTGGAATTTTTTCTCTTAATGTGAACCACCTTGTCCCTTTGGATCTAATTTTACATTATTACTAACTTGGACATCATTCTTGTCAATTATTTGACCCTTAGTATCAACTTAACAAACTATCATGAGTATGGCCAAGTGGTTTAGGCCATTGTGACCCAATGCAAAATTTGGGGACATGACAAATGCTCCCCTCCCAATATTTCTTGTCCTCAAGCAATTTCAAACATGGATGTTGAAGTACCTACTTGATGTCCAAGACTTTGCTTCCAAAACTCTGAGTAGTGGCACTCATGTACTCTTTCATATTTTGGAAACCCTTTCTGAATTTTTCAACCCAAAAATGATCCCAAGGTCCCAAATGATCCCGATACATGTATGGTGTGAAATTTATGGTATGAAATTCCATGAACACCAACTTAGCATGTGAAGATTGAATCCATATCTCAAAAGGTCTCCCACATAGGAAACTGGAACATTTTTCTTCAAAGATGAACTCAAACAACTGAAGGTTGGCTTGCCCTCTCAAACCAACAATCAAACTACTGTTCCAAGTGAGATGAAACCAAGCAACACCAGGATCCCATTTCTTGTATTGCATTCCAAAAGATAGGCATGCTCTACCACAAAAACTTGCAGGAAAAATATTTCCCAAATCCCACTGCCTTAGTTTCAAATATTTGAGTGGCAATGTCACATGTGGAAAACTAACATTCCAAAGAATGCCAGGATCCCATTGTCTCATATGCACCTTTCCAAACATCAGTAACAACAATAAAAATTTATCACTACGAAAAATGCAAGGAAGGATGTAAATATTGTTGATGTATATGTAACTTCGGAATGTATTTCATATATATTTATTGTACCCTTATAAGAGATGTGTTATTCCTCTATAAGGAAGTGTCGTCATGTGGATTGACAAGTGTCGCAAGTGTGTGTACTTGCCGATGGGTTATTAGACCACCATGTGTGGGGTCGGACCTAAAATATATATTATATTGTGGATGTATCTAGATAGACAAGTCGGCCCCATAAGGTCACTGGGAAAACAAGTTAAGTATAAATAGAGATCGGGAGATCTCTATTTGGATCATTCGCAAAGTCACGCTTCTCTCACTCAGAAAGTGGTGCACTAGTGAGGAGGAGGATCATATGCTACTAGGAGACTATCTCAAGTGTATTTTGGTAGTACTTTGGTTGAGTCATTGCTCTCTCTATCTCTGAGGAAGTTGTGGCATTTTTTCACCTTAGGGTTTTCCCCACGGAAACTCTGTGTCTCTTGTCTCTCGTGCTTTTGATTCTTGTGATGCTTGTCATGCTTATTGTGATTGTTATGCATTGATATACTATATATGTTATTCTCTCAGTGAAGATCCTAGAGTATTGTGAATTAATGCTCAAAATTTAACATGGTATCAGAGCTAACCTGAGAAGAAGACATTTTGTAGTGACGGAAACTTGAGTTTTTTGTTTATTAGGTTTCTCTCCACAAATTTTGGAAACGCAGTATAGTAGATTGACTCTACTCATCAAGGAGAATCTATCTGTCCAATCAGAATTCAATTCTGAGCATTTTCAGATTTGACCCTAAAAATTAGGGTTTCCACAAAAATAGGAATTTCTGAAATCTGAAGACATAGCTGGAAGCGCCTTGCAAAAATCGAAGTTTAGAGCTTTGGATCGAGATTTTTGGCTGGGTAGATCTCCAAGAAACTCAAACCCTAATTCAAGGCTCTCCCTAGTGAACCCGGGAGGACAAAAAGGAAAATATGAAGGGTAAAGATTTGTTGATCTCAAATTCTGAATACACTAGGATGATCAGCTCATCAAGGCGCATCTTTCTATCCTTTCAGAAAGTTGAAATTCACATTTTGAATTTTTAGGGTTTTTTCGACAAACCCTAATCTGGGACTAGATCCAGTTTTCAGCATTTCAAGTGGTAAGACCTAAATATTTTCTATTTCCATTTGAAGTACTCTTTAAGATGTCTCACCACGCCAAGCTTGAGGATAAGCTTGAAGGAGCTGATAACTTCGAGCTTGGAAGTATAGGATTGGGTTAATCCTAGAAGAGAATGAGTTGGACTCATATGTAAAAGAAGACATCCCTATCCCAGAGGATGAAGAGGCTAAGGTATTGCATAAGAAGAACTTGGTCAAGGCAAAGAGAATCATTGTTGATTCTATCAAAGACCATCTCATACCCCATGTGTCTTCTCTAAAGACACCCAAGGAGATGTTTGACTCTTTGACCAAGCTATTTGAAGGGAAGAACATAAATCGGAAGATGACCCTGCGGAACCAATTGAAAGGAGTAAAGTTTCAGAATGGAGAAACCATTCAATCTTATTTTTCAAGGGTCTCCCAGATCAAGGAACAACTAGAAGCAGTGGATGAAATGGTGGAGAATGGTGAAGTGGTGATGACCACTCTAAATGGCCTACCCAGGTCATGGGATTCCTTTATTCAAAGAATTTGTGCAAGGAAGAAGTTGATCTCCTTCAACAGATTGCGGGAAGAATGCTCTCAAAAAGAAGCTAGGGTTGTGGCCCGAGAAGAAAAGATGGGAAATGAATATCAAGCTCTCACTGCACATGCCAGGAAAGACAAGTCCAAGAAGGAATCATCTCATAACAGGAGATTTTCACACCACCATTATCATAAACATAAGAAAGATCGCAGATGCTTCAATTGCAATGAGAAGGGACACTTTGCTTCAGATTGTCCCAAGAAGAAGAAAGACAACAACAACAAATTCAACAAGAAGAAGAAGAATAACAAAAGAAGATATCATGCTCATGCTGCCGAAGATTATGAACCCCCAAAGAAGAAGGCTAGGGCAGAAAGTGATACTGATGATGACTCATCAAGTGAAGAAGAGTATGTTCTACTTTCTGCTCTCACAAGTACTATCTCCCATGGTTTTAATGATTGGTTGATTGATAGTGGGGATTCCAAACACATGACTGGGTTTAAGGAATCTTTTGTGAATCTATCTGAACATGAATCACCCCATAAGGTGAAACTTGGGGATGATTATCAATACCCAATAAAAGGAAGTGGTGAATCCTCCTACAACCTAGATTCTGGAAAATCCTTGAAGATGAAAGAATTCCTTTATGTACCTAGGCTCAAGAAGAACTTACTCTCCATCTATGCATTGGATGCAAAAGGTATGAGGGTTGCATTTGTGGATGGCCAAGTCCTCATGTGGCCAAAGGAAACGACCATAGATGATGCAGTAGTGATTGGAGAGCAAGAGGGAGGTTTGTATAAATTGAAGGGACAGCCTGAACATGCCATGGTACATGAATCCATGGAGCCAAGTGAACTTTGGCATACAAGACTTGCTCATATACACTATAGGGCACTTCCAATTGCAAGCAAGGCTGTAGAGGGTCTTCCTAAACTCAAGACCAAACATGAAGGTGTTTGCAAAGGATGTGCAAAAGATAAGAACATTAAGAAGGCTTTCCCAAGCAGTGAAAGCAAGGCAAAGGATATCCTTGAAATCATCCACTCAGATGAATGTGGTCCTATGTCATCCAGTTCTTTAATTGGGTATGTTTACTATGTCTCATTTATTGATGACTTATCCAGGAAGACTTGGGTATACTTCTTGAAGAACAAAGATGAGGTGTTTCATAAGTTCAAGGAATTCAAAACCTTGATGGAGAATCAAACTGACAAGAAGATCAAAACATTCAGATCCGACAATGGTGGAGAATTCACCTCAGGTGACTTCAAGAAGCTTTGTAGTGATTCAGGGATTAAGAGGGAGCTGACTTCTCCTTATAATCCTCAACATAATGGAGTTGCAGAAAGGAAGAACAGAACAATCATGGAAGCAGCAAGGGAAATGCTGCATGACAGGGATCTACCTTCTATGGGCAGAAGCAGCTAGAACAGCTGTATATGTGCAGAACAGAACACTCCACAAGATATTGGACAGCAAAACTCCAGAAGAGGTCTTTTTTGGTAGGAAACCTGAAGTCAGCCATCTCAGAATATTTGGTTGTCCAATATACACTCATCTCCCAAAGGAAAAGAGGACCAAACTAAATCCTTCATGAAAGAAGGGTATCTTTGTGGGTTACAGTGAAAGCTCGAAGGCTTACAGAATATACTTTCCAGGGTTCAAGAAGATTGATGTCAGCAGGGATGTAACATTTGATGAAAACTTAGCATTCATCAAATCAAGGAAGGAACCTATCGAAGTTTATGAAGAACCTAAGGAAACTAGATTTCAAGACACTACCATGACTGAAGCAATTCCAGAAGTTGTTCGTGAATTTGAATATCCGCAATAACCTATAGATCCACCCCGTGAGGATAACTCTCACAAGAGGAAAACTGCATGGGCTAGAGAGCTCATTCAAGATGTAGAAATATTTGGCATTCCAGAAGAAGAACACGGAGCAAAGAAGAGAACCAGATCACGTACCAGCTATGTTGTTTTACTCTGTGACATTATGAACAAAGAACCTTCCAGTTATGAAGAAGCAGCGGAAAAGAAAGAATGGAAGGATGCCATGGTTGAGAAATACCAATCAATAATGAAGAATGATGTTTGGGATGTTGTCCCAAGACCTAAAGAGAAGTCTGTTGTGACTTCCAAATGGATCTACAAAATCAAGCATGCTGCAGATGGCAGTGTAGAGAAATACAAAGCAAGATTTGTAGCTCGTGGCTTCTCTCAGAAAGAGGGAATAGATTATGAAGAAACCTTTGCACCTGTAGCCAGGTATACTTCCATCAGAACAGTACTTTCCCTGGCTGCAGCAATGAAATGGAAAATACACCAGATGGATGTCAAGACTGCTTTCTTGAATGGTGTAGTTGAAGAGGAAGCATATGTGGAGCAGCCACTCGGTTTCGAAATAGATGACAGGGAGTCATATGTATGCAGATTGAAGAAAGCCTTGTATGGCTTGAAGCAAGCTCCCAGAACTTGGTATGGTAGGATGGATAGTTTCCTATCTAGTTTGGGCTTTACCAAGAGTAAAGCGGATTCCAACCTTTACTACAAGGTTGAGGAAGGGAATCCTATGATTTTACTCCTATATGTGGATGACTTATTTGTAATAGGAGATGACAAATTGATTGCAGATACTAAGAGGAAGCTTGCTGCTGAGTTCGATATGAAATATTTGGGAATGATGCATTATTTCCTAGGTATGGAGGTGTGGCAGAATGCAGGTGGGATCTTCCTTGGTCAAGGGAAGTACACAATAGATATCCTGAAGAGATTCGAGATGATGGATTGCAAGGCCATGGCCACACCTATTGCATCAAATCTGAAGCTTCTTTGTGATGCTTCAGCTGAGCCGGTTGATGTCTCTATCTATCGTCAGATGATTGGGTCCTTGATGTACCTGACGAACACGAGACCAGATATTTTCTTTGCGGTGAACACATTGAGCCATTTCCTGACAGATCCACGGAGTGTTCACCTAGTTGTTGAAAAGCATGTTCTGAGGTACCTGAAGGGTACAGTGGATTATGGGCGCAAGTATGAAGCAAATCAAAAGTTTAACCTGCAGGGTTATGTTGATTCAGATTGGGCTGGCAATGCTGCAGATAGGAAGAGCACATCTGGATGCTACATTAGTATGGGATCAGGTGTGATCTCTTGGTTTAGCAGGAAGCAATCCTGCGTAGCACTGAGTATAGCTGAGGCAGAGTATGTTGCAGCCTGTTTAGCTAGTTGTGAGGCAGTATGGCTACGGAAGCTACTGTCTGGGTTATTTGATCTCCCATTGGATGCTACTGGTATCTTTTGTGATAACCAGAGTTGTGTGAAGCTGTCCGAGAACCCAGTGTTTCATGACAGGTCGAAACACATAGAGATCAAATATCACTAGAGATTGTAGATGTGCTAATGAAGCCACTAGCCAGGGTGAAGTTCGAGTACTTCAGGGAGAGGCTTGGTTTTCTTTAGATCGACGACACTTCGAGGAAGAAGTGATGGAAACATTTGCTGAAGCCATTCCAAGCATGTTGGAAGGAAGATCCTTCACATGGCTGTGGATGTAAGCACTGGATGATGAGTATCAGGATGATGCTCCAGCTACTGCTCTTTATATGCATCATATTGGATGCTGGATATGATTAGTTGGATCATTTATATTTGTATGTATGTACGCATCGTGTTGATGCTGGATATGATCAGTTGGATGATTTATATGTCTGTATGCATCGTGTTAATGCTGGATATGATCAGTTGGATCATTTATATGTATGTACGCATCATGTTCGATGCTGGATATGATCGGTTGGATCATGTGTATATATTTTGTATATGAATCATGTTGGATGCTTGGACCATGTATTTGTATATGTGTCAGGTGGATACATTGTATGATCAGGTAGATCATGTATGTTGATATGTATCATGTATTTATATTTGTATCAGGTGGATCATGTATGATGATATGTATCAGGTAGATACTTGGTATGCATCAGGTAGATGCATTATATGATCAGGATGATCATGGATGACGAGCTTCAGGATGTTGCAGTAATGATGATCAGGATGATCATGTGTACATCAGGATGATGTATGGTGAGTATCAGGTTGATACTCTATGGCCGTGGAACAGGTTGTGCAGATAAGCATATAATTTGTGCCCTTGGAGATTTGCAGATAGTCTTTCGAGGTTTTGCCTATGGCATGTAATTTGTACCCTGGGATATCTGGCAAATGCTCTTTCGAGGTTTTGCTTGGGAGGACATATAATTTGTGCCCTGGGAGATCTGCAGATAGTCTTTCGAGGTTTTTCCTATGGCATGTAATTTGTTCCCTGGGATATCTGGCAGATGCTCTTTCGAGGTTTTGTCCTATGGCATGTAATTTGTGCCCTGGGAAATCTAATAGGTTGAGCCGTGTGCTCGTAATCAGTCCCAGATGCTATTTCGAGGTTTTTCCATGACCACATGTAATTTGTGCCCTGGGAGATCTGATAGGTTGAGCCTTGTGCTTGTAATCAGTCCTGGGATGCTCTTTTGAGTTTTTGTGGTGACCACATGTAATTTGTGCCCTGGGAGATCTGATAGGTTGAGCCTTGTGCTCGTAATCAGTCCTGGGATTCTCTTTCGAGGTTTTGTGGTGGGGTCACATGTAATAAGTCCTGGAGATCTGGACAGGATGAAAAAGGCCTCAGATGCTCTTTAGGGTTCTTGCTAGTCAAGAGACTCTTTTAAGGTTTTGTGACACATGTAACAAGTCCTGAGATTTCCACAGTATGGCCAGTGATGACGAAGACTTGCAGGTGGTGGGCCTACATCCAGTATGAAAAAGGACTGGCTCTGTAGAACTTCCTATGATGAGTAGAGTCAGAGATTGGTTGAGATAGCAGCAGCAGTGACGATGATGATGACGATGATCCCGAGAAGAAGACTTGTCTAGCAGAACTGTGTCGAGAAATACCTTCCTAGTTAAGAGGGAGTGTTGATGTATATGTAACTTCGGAATGTATTTCATCTATGTATTTCATATATATTTATTGTACCCTTATAAGAGATGTGTTATTCCTCTATAAGGAAGTGTCGTCATGTGGATTGACAAGTGTCACAAGTATGTGTACTTGCTGATGGGTTATTAGACCACCATGTGTGGGGTCGGCCCTAAAATATATATGATATTGTGGATGTATCTAGATAGACAAGTCAGCCCCATAAGGTCACTGGGAAAACAAGTTAAGTATAAATAGAGATCGGGAGATCTCTATTTGGATCATTCGGAAGTCACACTTCTCTCACTCAGAAAGTGGCGCACTAGTGAGGAGGAGGATCATCTGCTACTAGGAGACTATCTCAAGTGTATTTTGGTAGTACTTTGGTTGAGCCATTGCTCTCTCTATCTCTGAGGAAGTTGTGGGGTTTTTTCACCTTAGGGTTTTCCCCACGGAAACTCTGTGTCTCTTGTCTCTCATGCTTTTGATTCTTGTGATGCTTGTCATGCTTATTGTGATTGTTATGCATTGATATACTGTATATGTTATTCTCTCGGTGAAGATCCTAGAGTATTGTGAATTAATGCTCAAAATTTAACAAAGATCATACCACCACACTGGAAGTTCAACATTTCCAATGCATAATTGAAACCTTGAGGTCCCCTGCATCAAAATATGAACTTCTTCAAGGTTGGGCCGAGATCAAGAGAGACTCTCCATCATGAAATGCATATCCTCAAAGTGGGGCTGAATGCAAACAAGTCTCCCCCAATCAACCAGATAGTCCTCATGTGCCAAATGCACACAAGAATGGAGAGTGAGACCATTGAAGTGTAATGTCCCCATTTTGACCCCCTTTGCATTAAATCGTAAATGATGTAAATATTGTTATTTCATCATGGTGAGGAGCTCAAGGCCAAGGCCCCACCATTGATTTAGCGTTTTATGTATCGGCAATTAAAAATAGATGCCTATGGCTCTTGTGCTAGATATGCACAATGTAAATTACGACATCATGTAAATACGAATTTTAATGAAAAACCCACAACTAGCTATGAAATGCAACAAAGAGATGGGGGCATGATTCTACAAGGAATAGGGAGGGAAATTATTCAAACCCTTGAGCCAATGGTGTTAATCCATGTGTCAATGAGAAAACCCATAAACCACCAACTACCCATTTTGGGTTATGGACCCAATCATTTAATTCTTCCAGAAATTGGTTGAGGCAGTTAATGCCTTGGGAATGAAGAGGTATGGCAGCCAATTTCGTGCATGGGAAAGCCATCAACCTGAGAAGTCATATTTTGTCTCCTTGGGCAAGAAAACACCCATGAAATGGTGCCCAAAGCATTTTAAACCCACAATCTTTCCTCTCTCACGCAGTCTGAACTACTGGGCCTTTCCCCATCACGTTTTTCACCATTTTTCCTGCATTTTCCATGCCTGGGAGCTCGTTTTTGCATTGTACAACATCTAGGAAAGAAGGGCCACGATTTGGGACTGTTATGGAGTCTGTTTTTGCCCCAAAATGCCCATGAACGTTTTTCTGAAAACGATTTCTGCTCTCCAGGGTTGTTCCCCATTTCCATTTCGTTTTTGGACTTCCCACGTTTTTTTGAATTGGTAGAAACCCCCTCTTTGGGAATTCCACTATAAAAACATTTTTCCTCATGCCCAGCAATTGTGGTTTTGATGTTATGTGCATCCATGTTTTGGTTTGAAACTGTGAGCAAAATATTTGGAGTGGTAGTGGACAGAATTGGCTTGATAAACCTAGTGGGGGAGACAACCTCTCAAGAAGATCAAGAGGGCTTTGGCTACTCTTCTATGCACACCCTGAGAGCACTAGATGGGGAAGGTATGGCTTGAGGGACTGTACAGTAGTGAAAAGAATACTTCCTTGTGTTGGGTGTGTAGGTATTGTGGGTGCCAAGCTAGATAGATCTTGTAAGGTTATCCCTGGCTCTGTGCTTGATCTCACTAGCTTAGCAATTCTTCCTTTCCATTTTCTAGCAACTTGATAAACCCAATTGTAGATTGGCTTGGCTCATCTTGGTGTATGCTTGGCTATGTGTGAGTCTACTATTCCCTTATTCCTTGTAGAGATCATGCCCAGGTCGGGGGGTGGCAGTGTGTGGAGATATTGATGATCACAACTGGCCTATGGTTGGGTGGAATGTTGCAGTTGCATAGCCAGTTGCTTGGGACTACTTTGTTATAAGATAAGTATTCTCTTGTGTTAACTTTGCAATTATTAATTGTTGAATATCTTGAATGTATGATGGATGTGTAATTGATATTACTTTCGCTGTGTTTTTCAAATATTTATGCATTTGCATATGTCCATCTTCATCTTAAATTGAATGTTTGTTTACTAAGTATGGGACAAGATGTCCGGAATTTGAATGATGTTCTCCCCCATGCTGGGATGATGGGAGGGGATGTTACGTGAAGCTCAAAGGAAAAGGGTGAAAGTCCCATGTCTCATCACCAAAAGAGTAGGAATCAGCCCACAAGAAAATATGTCCATGTTGCTCCAAAATAATGTAAGATGCAACAAAATAATCAGCCATGTGTTCTTTCATCCAAGAAGTGAATGAAGAACCTCCACTAAAATCTGAACCAATTTGGGAGCAAAGAAAACAATGAGCCTTCAAGGGGCTCACAGAAGTACCATTTATGCATCCATGGATATGTGTATCATCAAGAAATGAAAAAGGATGTTGTTTCCAATAAGAATTTGTTTCATTCATATATCTCTTCACCCAAGTATTGGATGAAGTTCCTCCAGCATCAATTAAGCAAAGCAACGAGCAAGGGAAATCATGAGTCTTCAAGTGACTCAAATGATCATAGGTGCATCCATTTAGATATGTATCATCATAAGTTAACAAAGGATGCTGCTGAAAATGTAAATAATAATAAATTGATCTAATCATATCATCATCTAAAGGAGATTTAGGAGTTTCATACTCCTCATGTGGCACCATCAAAATAAACTTTTCACTCATACTTCATTAGGATGAATGCTGCAAAATATGGAAGTGTAGGATGTAAAAGAATGAGCCAACTCACCCAAATGATCATATTATGCAAAAGTGTCATCATGTGAAGGCTCCATAAGGGTAGGATCATGCACCTCCCTCAAAAGTGCAAAACTTTCCTCATAGGTTGGTCCCAAGGTAGTGGAATCATACACTTCTTCAAAAATTGTGTAACGATTTCCAAGAGGAAACTCAAGTTCCTCTTCCACTACAACAAGTGCTTGGTTATCATCAAGCTTATCTTCAAACACATCAAGCACCTTCAATTTACCATGTTTCTCATGATCCATCATGTCATGAGAATCCTCCAAGCAATCTACCATTTGACAATTTGAAACATAGGAGGAAGAAAAAGTATCTTGAAACCTATCAAGAAGTTGCTCATTTTGCATTTTGAGCTTATGAATATCCTCATTATTCTTCAAGTATGATCCATGTAAACATTCATTAAGCTCAACCAAATTGTTTCTATCAAAAAGAAAAGACATGAAATTACCTTCGATGTTGCAGATTGCTCATTGAATCTTATCCATGTCTTCAAGGAAGGATGAAGCCTTCAATGAAGAAACTCTCCAACAAGAATTTGACACCAATTCTTGAGTGTCATGGAGTATGCTAATGGTCTCTTGGATCTTATTTTCATTCATATTTAATGACCCTTCAAGAAAATGAGGCTCTTGCAAATGAACTTCCTCATCTTCTTTTTTCTTACTTGGACCAACTTCATGAAGCTCAAGTGGTGATGGGGAAGTTGATCTTGTCTCTTCTTCAACTGCTATAAGGTCTTCATTTTCATGCTTAATGGAATTTTTGCTTGCAGCAACACTTTCAAAATTTATCTCTATGTCACCAACATAGAGGTGTGAGCACCCATCAGTAGGTACTCCTTCATAGTTCAACCATCCATCAGTAGATGCTCTTTGATTCATGTCCAAGGTAGAATGTGTCTCGAAATGATCTTCAATATTTTCAATAGAGTCTTCTTCATGAACATGTGATGTCACTTCATATTTTTCAGAGTCACTTGGGAGTGAATTTCGATCCACTTCATGTACTGCTTCTTCTACTTCACCTATTTCAGAACTAGGTGGCTCATGGGTCTCCTCCTTTTTACTCAAACATATGTGATTTGCTCTCAAAGGTATTTTGCAAGAAGTGCATAGACCTTTCTTCACTAACTCCAAATCTTCATTTTTGGGCCTATTTTCAAACACCTAATCAGTAAATTCTTCAAAAGGGATGGCATTTTGTGTACATCCCTTATATAGATCAAGATATGCCTGATATTGTTGGGGCAAGGTTTTACATGTTGCTCTCAATATTTGTAATTAATTCATGGGATTATCCTTTGGTAGTGTGACACACTCATCTTCATAAGATTCAAGTTCATAAGAATAACCCTCATTCCTTACGAAATTATAAGAAGTGTTGCATGATGGCACCTCTTCCTCAAACCATTCACATTTTGCTTCATATTGCTCACAATCATATTCATATTTATCATAAACATTATACTCATAGGAGTCATCATAATAGTAATACATGGCTGCAATTTATTCTTAAATGGATGACCCTAATGCACAGGTGCAAGGACCATGCTCTGATGCCACTGTAATGTCCCCAATTTGAAAATTTTCTCAATTTGCCCAATTTTCGAACTTTGGACTAGTAAAGCTCCAAACCGTCCCAAATGATCCCAAATGTTTTCAAATTATGTCCAGAGTGGATTGAGGTGTATTAGGAAACCCTAATACAACTATTATATGATTTTACACCTTCTAAGTACTTCAGCAACTTGCATTTACAATTAGAGAATGAAAGGAAAAATTACGAGGAAAATCGATGTTGAAACCCCCAAGGGTAGATGGCTCCAAAAGACTCCTAAGGATTTCGAATTGGGCCTGATAGTGTTTGAAGGGTATTAGGACATAACAATGAAACTAATGGGTGCTTAGAAACTATTAAAAGACTTTTTCAACATCCATTTAAGTTCAGGATAAAATAGGGAAATTTGCTAGTAAATTCGAGGCTTAAATCCCCTAAGGGTAGAGGTCACTAATGGCTTCCCAAATGTAGTATGAAACTCCCAAATTTCAGAACAGAGACATGGAATAGTTAGAGCAGGGATAATTTTAAGGACCCATACTTATTTAAAAGTGTATAAACCTTGGCGAATCTTACCAATTCTTAAAATGTCAATTATAAAATATTTAGTGATATTTTTCTAAAATTATTTCAATTTCTAAGGATTTTATATATTTATATAATAATTTGGTGAATCTTAGAGTGAAAAAAGTTTACGCCATCAAAATTGGGCGAAATGGGGCTTCAAAAAATGCAAATTGGCGAATTTGTTTTTGGAAAAAACTTGGAAAAATAGCCCATGGGCTAAATTTCGCCCCTAAAATTATCCTTGAGTTAGAGGACTTCAATGGGCAGCCAAATTCATCATTAATCAATTCCTAAAGTATGTTTCAACTCCCATAAATCAAAGGTTTGTAGACATGTCTTCACATAGGGGGAAAAGCTAGGAAACTCCACCACTTGTTATGAATTTCGCGATTTATGTTCCAAAGACTTATACAATGTGTATTAAACTTCTTCAGGACATTAATGGATATCCATACATAAAAAAATCACAGAGATTGACTGATACAAATTGAAATAAAGCAACTTCAAGCTCTCACAACAAGATATAGGGAAAATGGCACCATTTATGCATTGTTTGGTATTTTTACATAGTTTAACTTGGTATTTCGACCTGAGGATCTTCTGAGGATCAAATACAGAGTAAATATATCATATTACAAATAAATGGTGTATATTGGACTCTCCCAAATAGATCATCATCTCACCATGTGCGCCCTTCCTCCAAGAGCCAAACTATGAAGATAAATGTGAGAGAGAGATATGGGAACAAGTTGAAGAAGAAAAGATCACGAGCTGCCATGTAGATTCAACCTAAAACAAATGAATCCATTGTAGCACCAAATGAAAGGTCTGAATGTCCTCTCCAATTTCCAATTAGGATGGGAATCTTTCACCCTCGAAATTGGTACTAAGGAAAGTAGAGTAAACACTCCACTAGCATGGACAAGCTATGCTCTCCAATTTGCAAAATGAGAAATGATAAAAATCCCCTTTCCTTCTTTGTTCTTGTCTTTTATGAACTTCTCAAGTCCTTCATGGATCTAATTCCTTCCAAAATACTCATGCCAACTCAAGTTGGGAAGAGATTCCAATGTGTGCTACTTGTCCAACGATTCCTAGTCTCAATCTTCCCTCAATTTGAATGGGGAAGCTTCTTGAATTCCATAACTCCCTTGTGCGCCCTCTTGGAGGCTATTTTTATCCTTGACATGTCATATATGTCATATGTTAGCAATCATGTCTGAAATTTTTCATAGGTGTCATAGAATCTTCATCATTGTTGTCATAGGAGTTAGGGAATCCAGCTCCAAGTGTCACAATTCTTCTAAGATGCCTCTTCCTCTTCCATGGGAGTTATTCTACCACTCAAATTAGACCTTACATGAATCATTCCATGAATAATACCTCTTAAAATCCCCCAAGTATGTTACCCTTCATCTTGAACTCGAATTGGTGAGAGAATCATGCCAAGTGTAGTGGGGAATCTTGCCACATGTGGGTCCCACAACCTCTTATGTTCCCTCATGATCCAATGCCACCTTATTTTCTTTGTATTATTATTTAATTGACCCATTTAATGTGAATTTGTAAGTCTAAGGTCATTTTGGTTCTTGTATCTCCTTTACTCCAACTTTTAATGCTCCCACCCCTAACCTAGGGAACTAGTAATTTTCCTGCATGATAGTTCATTTGGATGGGAATATTACTAACTTTGAATTGGGATTTTTTCTCTCAATGTGAACCACCTTGTCCCTTTGGATCTAATTTTACTTTATTACTAACTTGGACATCATTCTTGTCAATTATTTGACCCTTAGTATCAACTTGACAAACTATCATGAGTATGGCCAAGTGGTTTAGGCCATTGTGACCCAATGCAAAATTTGGGGACATGACAGAGCACTCGGTTTGGGGATATAAAACAATGTCTCTATACCAAGGATCAGTCATGCCAATGAGGAACAATGAATCATCGGGAAGAGAGTCAATGGGATCAGATTCTTCATTGAAATGGGGAATAGCACATATCAGCTCAGCAAAGACCAAATATTTGTTGGATTTCACTTTCGCAAACTCCAAATCAAACTCCTGAAGGACAACAATCCAACAGGAGTATTTTCCCCCTAGAACTTGATGTGTTAGGATATAGTACATGGGATTGAAGTTGGCAATAACTATGGTATTGCAGAGAAAGATATAATGTCAGAATCTATGGATAGAAAAAATGGTTGCCAGAGCCAGTTTCTCCATCTGTGAATAGCGCATTTCAGATTCAGTAAGACTTTTACTAAGATAATATATCACATGTTCATGACCACTACCGTCTTCCTGCACTAACACCATTCTGATAGTGTAAGTAGAGGTTGCGAGATATAATATATAATCTTGTGTATAGTTGGGGGGTTGTAACACAGGATCATTAGTTAGGGCCTCTTTTAGGTTGTCAAAAGATTGTTGAGCTTAATTATCCCAAATGAATGGGACATTCTTCTTGAGTAGTCTCATATAGCCCTGGGTGATCTCGACGAAATTGCAGATGAAGCGGCGTAAAAAGTTTGCTTTCCCTTGCAAACTTTGGAGTTCTGGAATATCAATGGGTGAAGGTAAGGCTAAGACAGCTTCAACCTTCAGTGGATCAATGTGAATACCATCTTTAGGGGCTATGAAACCTAACAATATACCGGCTTCAACACAAAATACACATTTGTGAGGATTCAAATAGACGTTGTAGTGAAGGCACCGTAGAAATATGGCACTAAGGTGCTCCAGATGGTATTCTCACAAAGTAGAATGAGCAGGTAATTCATCCAGATAAGGATCTAAAATATGTTTGATATCGTGAAATGCATAAGACATGGCCCGTTGAAAAGTAGCCCCTGTGTTTTTAAGGAAAAAAGGTAACTTCCAGTATACGAAGATTCCCCATGGGAAGATGAAAGTTGTTTTATGTTGGTCATCCAGGAGTATTTCTATCTGATTATAGCTAGAGAAGCCATCCATGAATGAAAAGATGACACTCCCAGCACAATTATCGATAATTTGGTTGATGAACGGGGTAGGATAGTTGTCTTTAGGACAAGCCTTGTTCATATCCATGTAATCAATGCAAACTCTAATCATGCCCTATTTCTTAGCTACATGAACAATGTTAGACACCTAGTCTGTCAATGGGACAGGATAAATAAAACCATATCGAAGGAGCTTTTCAAATTCTGCCTTAAGGGATACAGTTTTCCTGGGGTGAATGGGTCGTAGTTCTATCGAACAGATCTTGCACTGGGGTAAAATTTGATTTCGTGGAACATAATAGAAGGGTCAATTCTTGACATTTCTTCATAACTCCACACAAAAAAATCGTGGAACTCTTTAAATGAGGTTATGTAAAATTCCATCTCAGTGGGTGTACAATTTTTTCCTATGTGGATGTGTTCCATGACACCAGGTTTCACCGATATGTCTATAGGAAAAGTTTCCATAATATTAGCTAAATTTCCCTCTAAAATCACATTGTGAATGAGGATGGGAGTTTGAGGATTTTGGACAACATCATGTGAAACGATGGATTTGATATTGGTTTCTACCGTTTGGATCTTGGGAAGGAAAAATTATCAATGATGGTGATCTTTCCATGGAGGTTCATCAATGCTCATTATTTTCATGATAGAATCATCTGAGGGAAAAGTCTAAAGAAGGGAATCAAAAGAGGGCAAGGATGAATCGATCCAAGACGGAAGAGTTTTAGGGTTTGGTGCCACCAGATGGTGGTCAACAAAATCAATACAATCTGAAGCAGATTGAATTGTGTGATAAGTTGCCTCATTTAAGTTTAAAGGCGTGCAATTGCCAATGGTTTTGTGTTCATAGGGGTTCAGTAAAACCCAAGAATCATGGCATTCATGGGATTGAGAGGTACTCGAAGAGATCATGTTGATAGAATAGACTTGGGGTGGAAGCTCCAGGAAGACTCTGATAATGGAAGAGTCTTTCAAAAGGACAACACCAATGTGTTCGTAATGATGTTGAGATTGTGTCAACAATAGGACATTATTGGTGGTGTTGGAATGAATATCTAGTGTGAAAAAGTACAGTTGATCAATGGTGATAAATTTTCCTTGATGAGGAAACTGTACCGAAAGAAAAACTGACGATGCTACTGCGGTCATGGTGTATAACCAGTTTCGACCAAGTAGGATATTGTAATCCAATGGAGCATCTACTATTTCAACGTGGATGGAGACATTTTTTCCCCCCAGTTACACTGTTAGTGATGGTATGAGTTTGTATGGTTGGAAACCACGACCATCAAAAGCCTTTAAAGTGGTAGGAGACAGAGTTACTTCAGGAGAGTCGATAGCTCTCTAGCAGGACAAGGACATGATGGAAGTGGAGGCACCCTTGTCCAAAACGATGCGATGGATGTTATTTCCACAAATCTTGGTGTGAATTTGAAAATCCAATTGATGGGAAATCCTTAGCTTGAAATATTCCAAATTAAACATGATCATGTTGGAAGTCTCAGGTGTTAAATTTTGAGCATTAATTCACAATACTCTTGGATCTTTACTGAGAGAATAACATATACAGTATATCAATGCATAACAATCAAAATAAGCATGAAAAGCATCACAAGAATCAAAAGCATGAGAGACAAGAGACACAGAGTTTCCGTGGGGAAAACCTTAAGGTGAAAAACCCCACAACTTCCTCAAAGATAGAGAGAGCAATGGATCAACCAAAGTACAACCAAAATACACTTGAGATAGTCTCCTAGAGTAGATTATCCTACTCCTCACTAGTGCGCCACTTTCTGAGTGAGAGAAGTGTGTCTTTCCGAATGATCCAAATAGAGATCTTCGATCTCTATTTATACTTAACATGTTTGCCCAGTTACACTATGGGGCCGACTTGTCTATCTAGATACAACCACAATATAATATATATTTCAGAGCCGACCCCACACATGGTGGTCTAATAACCCATCGGCAAGTACACACACTTGTGATACTTGTCAATCCACATGACGACACTTCCTTATAGAGGAATAACACATCTCTTGTAAGGGTACAATAAATATATATGAAATACATAGATGAAATACATTCTGAAGTTACATATACATCAACACTCCCTCTTAACTAGGAAGGTATTTCTCGACATAGATCTGCTAGACAAGTCTTCTTCTCGGGATCATCAACATCAGTGCATCGTCACTGCTTCTACTATCTCAACCAATCTCTGACTCTACTCGTCATAGGAAGTTCTACAGAGCCAGTCCTTTTTCATACTGGATGTAGGCCCACCACCTGCAGGTCTTCGTCATCACTAGCCATACTGTGGAAATCTCAGGACTTATTACGTGCGTCACAAAACCTTAAAAGAGTCTCTTGACTAGCAAGAACTCTAAAGAGCATCTAAGGCCTTTTTCATCCTGTCCAGATCTCCAGGACTTATTACATGTGACCCCACCACAAAACCTCGAAAGAGAATCCCAGGACTGATTACGAGCACAAGGCTCAACCTATCGGATCTCCCAAGGAACAAATTACATGTGGTCACCACAAAACCTCGAAAGAGCATCCCAGGACTAATTACGAGCACAAGGCTCAACCTATCGGATCTCCCAGGGCACAAATTACATGTGGTCATGGAAAAACCTCGAAAGAACATCCCAGGACTAATTACGAGCACACAGCTCAACCTATCAGATCTCCCGGGGCACAAATTACATGCCATAGGACAAAACCTCGAAAGAGCATCTGCCAGATATCCCAGGGCACAAATTACATGCCATAGGAAAAACCTCAAAAGACTATCTACAGATCTCCCAGGGCACAAATTATATGTCCTCCCAAGCAAAACCTTGAAAGAGCATTTTCCAAATATCTTAGGGTACAAATTACATGCCATAGGCAAAACCTCGAAAGACTGTCTGCAAATCTCCCAGGGCACAAATTACATGCTTATCTGCACAACCTGTTCCACGGCCACAGAGTATCAACCTGATACTCACCATACATCATACTGATGTACACAGGATCATCCTGATCATCATAACTGCAACATCCTGCTGCATGTCATCTGGAGCAACATCCTGAAGCTCATCATCCATGATCATCCTGATCATACAATGCATCTACCTGATGCATACCAAGTATCTACCTGATACATATCATCATACATGATCCACCTGATCATACAGTGTATCCACCTCATACAAATACAAATACATGATACATATCAACATACATGATCTACCTAATCATACAATGTATCCACCTGATACATATACAGATACATGGTCCAAGCATCCAACATCATGCTTATACAAAATACATACACATGATCCAACCGATCATATCCAGCATCCAACATGATGCGTACATACATATAAATGATCCAACTGATCATATCCATCATCCAACATGATGCGTACATACATATACATATAAATGATCCAACTGATCATATCCAGCATCCAACATGATGCATACACACATATAAAAATGATCCAACTGATCATACAAAGCAGAAACCAGAACATCATCCTAATGCTCATCATCCAGCGCTTACATCCACAGCCATGTGAAGGATCCTCCTTCCAACATGCTTGGAATGGCTTCAACAAATGTGTCCATCACTTCTTCCTCGAAGTGTCATCAATCTGAAGAACGCCAAGCCTCTCCCTGAAGTACTCAAACTTCACCCTGGCTAATGGTTTCGTCAGCACATCTGCAATCTGCTCGTCCGTCGCAACGTACAGAAGCTTCACAGCTCCTCTCTGCACCATATCCCTGATATAGTGATATTTGATCTCTATGTGTTTCGACCTGTCATGAAACACCGAGTTCTCGGACAGCTTCACACAACTCTGGTTATCACAAAAGATACCAGTACATCCAACAGGAGATCAAATAACTCAGACAGTAGCTTCCGTAGCAATACCGCCTCACAACTAGCTGAACAGGATGCAACATACTCTGCCTCAGCTATACTCAGTGCTACGCAGGACTGCTTCCTGCTAAACCAAGAGATCACACCTGATCCCATACTGAAGCAGCACCCAGATGTGCTCTTCCTATCTGCAGCACTTCCAGCCCAATCTGAATCAACATAACCTTGCAGGTTAAACTTTTGATTCGCTTCATACTTGATCCCATAATCCACTCTACCCTTGAAGTACCTTAGAACATGCTTTACAGCAACCAGGTGAACACTCCTCGGATCTGTCAGGAAATGGCTCAATGTGTTCACCGCAAAGCAAATATTTGGTCTCGTGTTCATCAGGTACATCAAGGACCCAATCATCTGACGATACATAGAGACATCAACTGGCTCAGATGAAGCATCACATAGAAGCTTCAGATTTGATGCCATAGGTGTGGCCATGGCCTTGTAATCCATCATCCCGAATCTCTTCAGGATATCTACCGTGTACTTCCCTTGACCAAGGAAGATCGCACCTGCACTCTGCCACACCTCCATACCTAGGAAATAATGCATCATTCCCAAATCTTTCATATTGAACTCAGCAGCAAGCTTCCTCTTAGTATCTGCAATCAATCTGTCATCTTCTGTTGGCAAATAAGTCATCCACATACAAGAGTAGAATCACAGGATTCCCTTCCTCAACCTTGTAGTAAAGGTTGGAATCCGCTTTACTCTTGGTAAAGCCCAAGCTAGATAGAAAACTGTCCATCCTACCATACCAAGTTCTGGGAGCTTGTTTCAATCCATACAAGGCTTTCTTCACTCTACACACATATGACTCTCTGTCATGTATTTCGAAACCGAGTGGCTGCTCCACATATACTTCCTCTTCAACTACACCATTCAAGAAAGCAGTCTTGACATCCATCTGGTGTATTTTCCATTTCATTGCTGCAGCCGTGGAAAGTACTGTTCTGATGGAAGTATACCTGGCTACAGGTGCAAAATTTTCTTCATAATCTATTCCCTCTTTCTTAGAGAAGCCACGAGCTACGAATCTTGCTTTGTATTTCTCTACACTGCCATCTACAGCATGCTTTATTTTGTAGATCCATTTAGAAGTCACAACAGACTTCTCTTTAGGTCTTGTTACAACATCCCAAACATCATTCTTTATTATTGATTGGTATTCCTCAACCATGGCATCCTTCCATTCTTTCTTTTATGCTGCTTCTTCATAACTGGAAGGTTCTTTGTTCATAATGTCATAGAGTAAAGCAACATAACTGGTATGTGATCTGGTTCTCTTCTTTGCTTTGTGTTCTTCTTCTGGAATACCAAATCTTTCTGCATCTTGAATGAGCTCTCTTGCCCATGTAGGTTTCCTCTTGTGATATTTATCCTCACGGGTTGGATCTACAGGTTCTTTTGGATCTTCAAACTCACGAACAACTTCTAGAATTGCTTCAGTCATGGTAGTATCTTGAAATCTAGTTTTCTTAGGTTCTTCATAAACTTCGATAGGTGCCTTCCTTGATTTGATGAATGCTGAGTTTTCATCAAATGTTACATCCCTGCTGACATCAATCTTCTTGAACCCTGGAAAGTATATTCTATAAGCCTTCGAGCTTTCACTGTACCCCACAAAGATACCCTTCTTTCCTGAAGGATCTAGCTTGGTCCTCTTTTTCTTTGGGACATGTGCGTATACTGGACAACCAAATATTCTGAGATGGCTGACTTCAGGTTTCTTACCAGAAAAGACCTCTTCTGGTGTCTTGTTGTCCAATATCTTGTGGGGAGTTCTGTTCTGCACATATACAGCTGTTCTAGCTGCTTCTGCCCATAAATGCATAGGTAGATCCTGGTCATGCAACATTGCCCTTGCTACTTCCATGATTGTTCTGTTCTTCCTTTCTGCAACTCCATTCTGTTGAGGATTATAAGGAGCAGTCAACTCCCTCTTAATCCCTGAATCACTACAAAGCTTCTTGAAGTCACCTGAGGTGAATTCTCCACCATTGTCGGATCTGAATGTTTTGATCTTCTTGTCAGTTTGATTCTCCATCAAGGTTTTGAATTCCTTGAACTTATCAAACACCTCGTCTTTATTCTTCAAGAAGTATACCCAAGTCTTCCTGGAGAAGTCATCAATAAATGAGACATAGTAAACATACCCACTCAGAGAACTGGATGACATAGGACCACATACATCTGAGTGGATGATTTCCAGGATGTCTTTTGCATTGCTTTCACTGCTTGGGAAAGCCTTCTTAATGTTCTTACCTTTTGCACATCCTTTACAAACACCTTCATGTTTGGTCTTGATTTCAGGAAGACCCTCTACAACCTTGCTTGCAATTGGAAGTTCCCTATAGTGCATATGAGCAAGTATTCTATGCTAAAGTTCACTTGGCTCCATGGATTCATGCACCATGGCATGTTCAGGTTGTCCTTTTAATTTATACAAACCTCCCTCTTGCTCTCCAATCACAACTGCATCATCTATGGTCTTTCCCTTTGGCCACATTAGGACTTGGCCATCCACAAATGCAACCCTCATACCTTTTGAATCCAATGTAGAGATGGAGAGTAAGTTCTTCTTGAGCCTAGGTACATAAAGGACTTCTTTCATCTTCAAAGATTTTTCAGAATCTAGGTTGTAGTAGGCTTCACCACTTCCTTTGATTGGGTATTGATAATCATCCCCAAGTTTCACTTTATGGGGTGATTCATGTTCAGACAGATTTACAAAAGATTCTTTAAACCCAGTCATGTGTTTGGAAGCCCCACTTGTTAACACCTAAAAAGTGCTCACTAGCTCATTTCCTTATTCACATGACCCATTTGTCCACTTTTCCACCATCTGAGCCTCTGAAGCCAACAAAAGGTCACCAAAAGACCTTAGTACACCCCTTTTTCCCACTCAAAAAGATTATTTTTCCTAAAAAAGCATAAAAAAACCCTCAAAAAGGGTCCAAATTCCCAAAATATTAAAAATGGAATAAAAATATTAATTTTATTTAAAAAAGGAAAAAAGGAGGGAAAAGTACCTAAACCATGCTGGTCAATACCATTGGTTTCCACAAAACCACAAATGGTATTCCCCACCACCAAAACCTATAAAAAGGTGGTAGGGGCTCCTCATTTCACATCCATCCATATTCCTATCCTCATGCTGCCAAAATCTCCCTTGAGTTTTGGCCATTGTAGCAACCTTGGAGAAAGGACCCATTGGAGATTGGAGCTGCTCACCATTGGAGCTTCCCGAATATCTTCATCAATCGAAGGTATTCTTATTGCAAGCATTTGCTTGCCCTCATTTTGTAATACAAAATTATTTATTATGTTTCTTGTTCTTGTTTTTTTTAATTCAAAATGCACATGCTAGTTTAGTTTAGTTTAGATTTAGTTTATTGTTATTTATTTCTATTGAAACTGCTGCTACTAGTTAGCAGGTGCCCATAGCACTAAGCTTGGTTGCAAAACCAAGCCAACAGTTTTTGGCGACTCCGCTGCTTTTCGAATCTTTAGATCTCACTTTTGCTTTAGATCTTAGTTTTTTATAGTATTAGGTAGTTTAATTCATAGATCTGCCACCCTACACAGTAGATCCATTGATGTTCTAGACCTTGGCCCATTTTTTAGCCATTAACAGCCCGAAATTCTCAATTTTTGGGTTCATTTTTCGGCATCCACGTACGGCTTTCGCCTCGCGGCTTTTTGCCCAACAGTCGCGCGGCTCATCGCGACTGCGCGGCCTTTTTCCGCGCGGTTCACCGCAGCTTTGCGGCCCATTAGCGCGTTGCACATCGTGGCTTCGCGGACCTTTTCCGCGCTGCACATCGCGACTATGTGACGAAATCCCACGCTGCACATCGCGGCTTCGCGGTCAAAACCCGCGCTGCCCATCGCGACTGTGCGACAGAAACCCGCGCAGTCCATCGCGGCTTTTCTATCAAAACCCGCGATGCTAATTTTTTCATTCGGCCGAATCGTTTAAAAAATTAATTTCTTACTGTATTTTCTGCCCACATAGCACATTTTCCAGTATTAGAAATCCTGCTTATTTTACAGCCATAGAAAAAAAATTTACTATTTAGAATGCACATGTGAAAAAGTCTTTTTAAATATTTTCAGAAATTGAAAGAAGGATTTGATTGCATTTTATCTAGATTAAAATTTTTACTGTTTACTTCTTTGATATTTTTGCCCATAGCAGAATTTTTAAAAGAAATCCATTTATTTCTCAAAGAAGTTTTATTATTTGCTTTCCTATTTCAAAAGATCCTTTGTTTTTTTTAATAGTCCTTGAAAAGCATTTAATTTCCATTTATTGAAAAAGTCATAATATTTGTTTTTTATTTCAAAAGATCCTTTGTTTTTTGAATACTTATCATTTACTTTTTCAATTTCAGTTTAAAATATCACACGTGCACCCACTCAAACACTAATTTTAAACTGAGCCTTAAAACTTACCCTAATTTCAACCCACTTTTAACCCCACTTGGGGAACACTAAAAGAACTTTGTAGCTAGGTAGTATTGAGGGGATAGGTGTTCCAATAACACCCCTCAGTTATTACATCTGAGACATAGTTGTTGTCCTTTAGGGAGCTAAAATCTCCTAGTATTTATTGGCACGGTCACAACCGGTTTATGGGAAGGCCTCTCCCCTAGGGGGGTTGAAGTCGCGAGGATGGTTCCGGAAGCCTGAGTGGAATACCAAAATCCATTCAGTAACCAAAGGGCTACCATTCGCAGTTCTTAGGATATCCCTATATGGGGATATTGCGGTAAAAGGACCAAACGGCAGATTTACCTTTTCTCGACGTGTCATGAACGGAGTATCCTAGTAGCCATTCTTTAGGATTGATTACCCGGTGTCCCTCCCGGTAGGGGGATATCTAGTCGTTGACTCAACACTCAATATTTTCTGACTTGGATTTCATCACTTTGCAGAGAATATCGTTTGTTGATTCACAATACTTTTAGTTAGGTGTTTGCATGATTCAACCCACCTTTGGTCTAGTTACACCTATTTTTTCTAGAAGCTATTTGCATATTGGTACTCTGACCATTTTTTGCATCCCTCCACTTATTATAGCACAGCTGCTATAATAAGTGCCTTTTTGAGGTTGATTTTTTGGCCTGAGAGCCTTCATTTTCACTCCCCTTCTTGCACCCTTGGTTGCATTAGGGTTTTGAGTTTTTTATACATTACCATTTTACACATATAGGTTTTTCCACAAAAAACTTATTTCTCACCATTGAGAATTTTAGATGCTCTCGTCGTCTTCAGGGCAAACTCCCAGAGTTCAGTCTCCTTGGCTCGCCATGTCACCGACGCCAACCCTTATCCCTTGACTCGACACATCGTCGGTCAACCATACGGTCATCCGATTCTGACACGCCTCACTTCACTTCTGATTCTGAGGCAGAATTCGAAAACCCCACTGCGTTATTCCCAACCAACCTTATGGATGGAACACCATTTGACCCACTCTTTACCAGCACCATAGGTGAGACATCCACAGAGCCTTCTACTGCGGTGCCATCCATGGCAGCAACCACCCCCCTGGGTATGCCTAATATGGGCAACACTCCACCCTTAGGAATGCCCAACACAGGGCCACCTCCTGTTATAGGAATTCCCAACACAGGGCCACCACCTGTTATGGGTATGCCCAACATAGGGGTCACACCCCCTCTGATTCCCACAACCCAGATTCCAGGAATCACCACTACTATTCCTAACCCAAGTGTAACCCATGTTGCACTTGGAAGCGCTGGCCCATACCAGACCACACCTATTGGAGGACACATACCTTCAATACCTAGCATACCTTTAGGAGCTACTGGACTCCTACATCATACCACCATGACTAGGAATGTCCCAGTCCCAGTCACTACATCTGCTAGCTTACCGTACATGGCGAGTCTGAACTTGCCAAACTTAGCCAGGCTCACCAATGACCCTATCAGACACGATCCTGCGTGGCCTCACATGCCCACCAAACTCCCCTCTGACATCCCTAAGTTTGAGGGCAAGGCAGGTGAGGACCCCCAGAACCATATCATGTCCTTCCATCTATGGTGTTCCTCCAACTCCATAGTGGACGACTCTGTCCTCCTCCGTCTATTACAGTGCACCTTCACTGGCTCTGCAGCTAAGTGGTATATCGAGCAGCCCCATGGGACGCATGCCACCTTTACCTCCCTTGCCTCGACCTTCCTGAAGTTCTTCCAGTTACCTGTCCGCTATGATGTGGGAGTTGAGATCCTACTGTCTTGCAGACAGAACACGGCCACCCACATCACTGACCACATTCATGAGTGGCGTCGACGCCGAAGCCTCTGCAAAATCAAGTTAGACGACCGTATCTTCCTACATTGGTTTCTAAAATCCCTCCTCCCTCTCATTGCGAAGGATGTGGCATCTGAAAGAACCCAATCTGAAGAAGAGGCCATCCTCAAATCCCAACAGTTTGATCTCATTTACGCCCAGTAGGGTTATCTGTATACCATTATACCGGACGCCCCTCGGGGCGAGTCATCCCAACATGATGCGCCAGGGGCATCCCATGCCGCTGATGGCATCATTGGTCGTATGGCCTCGCATCCCCAACCCTTTTCCATTGCACATCCTAGCCATGGTCCCGACCTTTCACGGGCTACATCTCAGTCTGGAGCAACCAGTTCATATGCTCCCATGGCACATCACCACCATACCCATGGACCTTCATGTCCACCTCAGTACTTTGGTCATGCACCACCTGCATACGCTCCCCCATCTGCACCTCAACCAATGTATCACCCACAGCAGGATGTGGCAGCTAACCCAACACCTCCAATAGCTCAGGGTTACCAACAACCCCAGCAGGTAACTGGACCACCTCTAGCCCCACAGGCTTATTATCCACCACAACCTGCTCCCGCACCTGCGACGAACCAAAATCCTCCCACTGCTCAAGGGCAAGTGTACACACAGCACAACCAGCGCAACCAAGGTGCGCAACAGAACCGTGGTAGAGGTCGTAACTGCGGTAATAACCAACAACATCAGCAAGGTCCTCCACCTCCCAATCCTCCGCAGAATAACAATGTTGCTCCTCCCAACCGCAATCCGGATCGAAATCCCAAGCAGCCTAGAAATAATAACCTCAGAACAAACCACCCTTGTTCTATCTACGGGGTCTATGGTCATTACACACATTCTTGCCCACATTTGGAGCAAGCTCGGCAACTCTGGACCGACGATGCCCATCGTCAAGGGCAAGCGGCTCCTCAGCCGCCACCCAACCCTCCACCACCTCAACATCAACCTTTGGTGCTGCAAAACCCCTTTCCAAACCAGGGTGTAGTGAACACTCAGCCGTTAGCTCCCCCTCAGGGCAACGCGCCACCACAACAGATCGCTTATGCAGCCCCTGATCAACCCATGTTTGATTCAGGTACTCACCACTTGTTGATGATGTCAACCGCCGATGCCAACCTCCAAACCCGTCGGAACCAATATGGCTCTACTTCTGAAGCCCCTCCCGCCGACAAGAACACTAACGTTAATCCCATAGATCAAACGTTACATATACCCCCGGCTCCACTTGATGGCACTCCCAAAGCACCTCGCTTCCCACTTCGTCGCATCAACAATAATCCCAATGCTCGTGCTGCGTCGAATTACAACATTGTCGACGACTTAGCCTAGTCTCCTGCAGCCATGTCTGCTTTAGAAGTATTGAAAAACTGTCCTTCACAGCGCAAGACTTTACTCTCTGCCATTGGCGCCATTGACCCCAATGATTCGCAGCTAATCGCATTCGATTCAGACTAGTCTGAACCACGCCTGCCTTCCTCTTTAGCATTCCAAGTTTTCGTTTCTGTT
The DNA here is from genome assembly GCA_027924585.1 of Larix kaempferi. Taxonomy (NCBI): domain Eukaryota; kingdom Viridiplantae; phylum Streptophyta; class Pinopsida; order Pinales; family Pinaceae; genus Larix; species Larix kaempferi. The sequence continues at coordinate 12,318,533 of BSBM01000435.1, read as the reverse complement.
CGGAATCTTGTCATCCATCGGTGCATTATCGATGAAGGGGCCTCTACATGCGTCATGTCCACATTCGTTTGGCAGAAGTTGGGATCCCCTACTCTCCAGCAGTCCACCACTGCATTACGAGCCTACGACGGCCATTCGGCTCAACCCCAAGGTCTCTTAGCTAATGTCCCCGTCCAGCTCGCGGGTAAAACCGTGCTCATTGACATTGAGGTCATCAATGACCAACTCGACTATAACCTCTTACTTGGTCGCAGCTACATGTATGCCATGCGGGCGGTCGCCTCATCCGTTTTTCGTACCATGCAGTTCCCCCATGAGGGACGCGTGGTCAAGGTCGACCAACTCACCTACTACGATCCTAAGGCCCCCGCCACACCTGAAAATGTTCTCCCCATGGTTGAACAACCTATTTGTGGTTCAACTACCTCATTCATTTCCTCAGTAGGACCCGGACTTTACTCCGAGGTGCCGATGACCTCTACATTCCAGGCCATTCCACCACCGTCACCAGAGACCCACATCGCGAACCTCTGTACTCTTTCACAGAATACACAAACACCCGGTAATCAATCACCCTTGTTCCCTAAACCACCATTGGTCCCTAGTCACATCGGTGTTACACCCATCCACACAATCCCCTTTCTATTCCCTCCTTCGGGCGTAGTAAGCGCTCCAGTTATGGCTACCCTTAGTCTCCCCGGGTTAACATTGGGATTGCCCGTGTGGTATATTTCGCCTCCCGTTCCTCCGCCAACACCAAATGTCATCCTGCAACCAGTGCAACCCATTGTTACTTCTACTCAACCACCTCTCGGTATCACTACTCCTTCGTTATCTACGAATCCCCCTCCTCTCATCAGGCCCACTGGGGGCAGAGGCCCACAACCATACACTGCGGTACCCCCACCCAAGGCAGTTAAACCTCCCCCCGTATTTCGTGCTCCTCCAAAATGCTCGCTGTGTGATGAGTTAGGACATCCAACCCATCAGTGTCCATAGTTACCTGCATTACAGGAACACATGCAAATGTTGGACGACGACCCCAACATCCCAGTGGTCAAACTCAATCCAAACCCCATGCCTCGTGACAAATCACTGCGTACCAAACCCATGTGTGATATGCGGTATTTACGGCCACTACTCACATCACTGTCCTGACATCCCAGATTACAGAGCAGCTCGCTACGAGATGAACAATTTGGACCTTGAGACGGCACCCCCTACTATCGAGGAGATCTACCCTCCCACATCATCCTCATCCGGAGAGATTAACACCATCTACATGATCTCTTCGACTACCACTACCTCATCATTTGATTTGACCACTCAAAGCTCCCGCAATGATGAATATATTCTAGAGGCTCCTACTACCCTTGATTATCCCTGGGAAGACATGCACCATCGTCCATACTTCCTCTCGGAAGAGACTTCATCCACCACCGCTACCCAATCCGCGGTTGAGTCCAAATATTTCCTTCCTACTAAAGTTGACTGGTTAATGGATCCCATGGCTGATATTTCTCCCGTCATCCACATTGACATCTCTGACCCACTTGGTGCCCTTCATACCATTACATTAGGAGCCTCCCACAGTGAGCATGAGATCGGAGAATACCACCAACTGTTCCAAGAATTCACTGATGTCTTTACTTGGCCAGATACCGAAATGCCTGGCCTTGACCCCGCCATTTATACGATCTCCACTGGATACCCCTCTGTCCAATCGGCCCTTTCCATTGATCCCGTTCACACACATGAATCACTTTATGGGGTGATTCATGTTTAGACAGATTTACAAAAGATTCTTTAAACCCAGTCATGTGTTTGGAAGCCCCACTTGTTAACACCTAAAAAGTGCTCACTAGCTCATTTCCTTATTCACATGACCCATTTGTCCACTTTTCCACCATTTGAGCCTCTGAATCCAACAAAAGGTCACCAAAAGACCTTAGTACACCCCTTTTTCCCACTCAAAAAGATTATTTTTCCTAAAAAAGCATAAAAAAACCCTCAAAAAGGGTCCAAATTCCCAAAATATTAAAAATGGAATAAAAATATTAATTTTATTTAAAAAAGGAAAAAAGGAGGGAAAAGTACCTAAACCATGCTGGTCAATACCATTGGTTTCCACAAAACCACAAATGGTATTCCCCACCACCAAAACCTATAAAAAGGTGGTAGGGGCTCCTGATTTCACATCCATCCATATTCCTATCCTCATGCTGCCAAAATCTCCCTTGAGTTTTGGCCATTATAGCAACCTTGGAGAAAGGACCCATTGGAGATTGGAGCTGCTCACCATTGGAGCTTCCTGAATATCTTCATCAATCGAAGGTATTCTTATTGCAAGCATTTGCTTGCCCTCATTTTGTAATACAAAATTATTTATTATGTTTCTTGTTCTTGTTTTTTTTAATTCCAAATGCACATGCTAGTTTAGTTTAGTTTAGATTTAGCTTATTGTTATTTATTTCTATTGAAACTGATGCTACTAGTTAGCAGGTGCCCATAGCACTAAGCTTGGTTGCAAAATCAAGCCAACACCACTGTCAATCAACCAATAATTACAACCATGGGAGATAGTACCTGTGAGAGCGAAAATTAGAACATACTCTTCTTCACTTGATGAGTCATCATCACTATCACTTTCTGCCCTAGCCTTCTTCTTTGGGGGTTCATCATCTTCGACAGCATGAGCATGATATCTTCTTTTGTTATTCTTCTTCTTCTTGTTGAAGTTGTTGTTGTCTTTCTTCTTCTTGGGACAATCTGAAGCAAAGTGTCCCTTCTCATTGCAATTGAAGCATCTGAAATCTTTCTTAACTTTATGATAATGGTGGTGTGAGAATTTCCTGTTATGAGATGATTCCTTCTTGGACTTGCCTTTCCTGGCATGTGCTGTGAGAGCTTGATATTCATTTCCCATCTTTTCTTCTCAGGCCACAAGCCTAGTTTCTTCTTGAGAGCATTCTTCTCGCAATCTGTTGAAGGAGATCAACTTCTTCCTTGCACAAATTCCTTGAATAAAGGAATCCCATGACCTGGGTAGGCTATTTAGAGTGGTCATCACCACTTCACCATTCTCCACCATTTAATCCACTACTTCTAGTTGTTCCTTGATCTGGGAGACCCTTGAAAAATAAGATTGAGTGGTTTCTCTATTCTGAAACTCTACTCCTTTCAATTGGTTCCGCAGGGTCATCTTCCGATTTATGTTCTTCCCTTCAAATAGCTTGGTCAAAGAGTCAAACATCTCCTTGGGTGTCTTTAGAGAAGACACATGGGGTATGAGATGGTCTTTAATAGAATCAACAATGATTCTCTTTGCCTTGACCAAGTTCTTCTTATGCAATACTTTAGCCTCTTCATCCTCTGGGATAGGGATGTCTTCTTTTACATATGAGTCCAACTCATTCTCTTCCAGGATTAACCCAATCCTATACTTCCAAGCTCGGAAGTTATCAGCTCCTTCAAGCTTATCCTCAAGCTTGGTGTGGTGAGACATCTTAAAGAGTACTTCAAATGGAAATAGAAAAGATTTAGGTCTTACCACTTGAAATGCTGAAAACTGGATCTAGTCTCGGATTAGGGTTTGTCGGAAAAACCCTAAAAAATCAAAATGTGAATTTCAACTTTCTGAAAGGATAGAAAGATGTGCCTTGATGAGCTGATCATCCTGGTGTATTCAGAATTTGAGATCAGCAAAGCTTTATCCTTCAGATTTGCCTTTTTGTCCTCCCGGGTTCACTAGGAGAGCCCTGAATTAGGGTTTGAGTTTCTCGGAGATCTACCCAGCCAAAAATCTCGATCCAAAGCTCTAAACTTCGATTTTTGCAAGGAGCTTCCAGCTATGTCTTCAGATTTTAGAAATTCCTTTTTTTGTGAAAACCCTAATTTTTAGGGCCAAATTTGAAAATGCTCAGAATTGAATTCTGATTGGACAGATAGATTCTCCTTGATGAGTAGAGTCAATCTACTATACTACGTTTCCAAAATATGTGGAGAGAAACCCAATAAACAAGAAACTCAAGTTTCTGTCACTGCAAAATGTCTTCTTCTCAGGTTAGCTCTGATACCATGTTAAATTTTGAGCATTAATTCACAATACTCTTGGATCTTTATTGAGAGAATAACATATACAGTATATCAATGCATAACAATCACAATAAGCATGACAAGCATCACAAGAATCAAAATCATAAGAGAGAAGAGACACAGAGTTTCCGTGGGGAAAACCCTAAGGTGAAAAACCCCACAACTTCCTCAGAGATAGAGAGAGCAATGGCTCAACCAAAGTACAACCAAAATACACTTGAGATAGTCTCCTAGAGCAGATGATCCTCCTCCTCACTAGTGCGCCACTTTCTGAGTGAGAGAAGTGTGTCTTTCTGAATGATCCAAATAGAGATCTCCCGATCTCTATTTATACTTAACCTGTTTGCCCAGTTACACTATGGGGCTGACTTGTCTATCTAGATACATCCACAATATAATATATATTTTATGGCCGACCCCACACATGGTGGTCTAATAACCCATCGGCAAGTACACACACTTGCGACACTTGTCAATCCACATGACGACACTTCCTTATAGAGGAATAACACATCTCTTATAAGGGTACAATAAATATATATGAAATACATAGATGAAATACATTTCGAAGTTACATATACATCAACATCAGGTTCGACGACTCCAAGTGTTGACAAAAAGGTTCTACACTGACTAGGGTAATGTTATAGAACTTTGAGAGTTGACATTGCACAGGGTTCTTGAGCTAAGTCCTCAATAATATTGTAGCTCTGAGAAGCTCGCTCACTTGAGTTGAATGACACTTTTCGAATGGTATCTTTTGGAAGGCATAACAAAGTGTCAAGAATAGTCCTTTCGATGTGAAGAGGGCCAGTAGGTGGAGGGGTGGAGGGAGAATCTTCCAAAGGAGATTTATCTTTCGAACTCCCATTTTTGTTCGAATTTGGAACAAAGTCATAAGTCTTTGTCCTGGTGGATAAATGAACAGTCTCATTACTCATCATGAGGATATCTCAAGTAGAAAATGACTCTGGTTCATTGGAGTCGTTTGTAATGCCCCCTTGCGGAGGAGTGTGTGTGATCATTTGTTGTTGTTGAGATGGGAAAGGATCAATTAACACTGTTGAGCAGGAGGAGCCTTTCACAAATTTGTTGACTTCCTTGCGATAAGGACAGTCTTTTGTATAATGGTCCTCTTGGAAAATTAGGCATGGAAACTTAGCTTTCCTCTTGGGTTCATTGTCAACATTAGTTTGTTGGGGTTTTGGATTTTGCTGTTGAGGAGAAGGTTTATTTCATTTCCCTTTATTGTTCTTCCTTTTCCCTCTGGATTGATGTGATAAGGATTGAACTGCATTCACCTCAGAGGTATGAGCAGGAGAAGTATTGTTTTTGGATGTAGCTTGATTTTGAATTGGAGTTGAAGTATTATGTTGTCCACTAGTTTTTGATGCAGGTTGGGCCTTCACGGAACCAACTATGCCATAAATAGGAGGTTCGGTAGCGGGCCTGGATGGATCCCTGGTGGGGTGAGGAGAATTCGGGATCAATTCATACAAAGTTTCGAATTGGGAGTAAACCAAGTCCAGACACTGAGCGCAATTGATCGCCCGCTCTTCTGTAACGACCCCTCCCATTGCAACATCCCTAGCAATAGGTGGCAGTAATGATTTTTAATAATTGATCAAGGATAGGAGCCTTAATCAACCTTTGACACCTCCTCCAATCATGAATATGATTTGTGATGTCAGTAGAGATGGATTGTCGGAAGGAAGTTAATAGGTCTGTTCCAGTTTCATACCGAATGGGTAGTTGAAAATGCATCAGAAATTACATTGCAAGGGAGTTGAAATCTTGCAAGGAATGTTGTGGCAGCTCAATATACCATTTAGCTGTCGTCTCAGTGAGTGTGAGTTGGAAGAGCTGCAATTGTATGGAATAATCCATCAATGAGTTCGAAGAACACCACAGATGGAATAACATAACATGATTTTTTGGGTCTTCTCCTGGTTTCGCATTGAATTTTGGGATATCCGATGGTAATTTGGCACGGATAGGTGGCCAGTGTGGTTCATGCCAAATGGGATCGTTAATTAATATTAACAAATCGGACAAGTCCAATGTTTCCAGAAAGGGAAGTTGTCTGTTTGGTTGCGGGTAAGAATAGTATGGATGGGGTGCTAGAATGCCTGTAGGGACCTGCACTAAAGGTTGTTGCGTATTATACCCATATATGTTGCCCGCAGGGTATTATTGGAATTTTTGTGGGTTGGGGACCATAGGGTTAACCAATTGTTGATTCAGAATCATGGAATTTACTAGTTGATTCGGAATCGTAGGATAAACTGATTGTTGTAAGTTTTGTATTATGGGGTTAAATGGTGTAGATACAGGGGGTGGTGGGACCCATGTATTGTTTACAAATCCTTGATTATGGGGATTAACTATACTTTGATTAAGAGGAGGCATCAGAGGATGTGGAGCCCATTGACTATTTGTTGTGCCTTGATTAAGAGGAGGTGTGAGGGGAGGTGGGATCCATTGATTATTCGCGACGCCAGGGTGAGGTGACCCATGATACAAATTAGGGTTGGGGGGGTAAAAGGGTTGAAATTTATTTGTTTGCCCCCCATAAATATTATGGTTACCTACTGTATGTTTCCCCACAGCAGGTGGTATTTGTTGTCCCTATGAGGTAGATGGTCTTAACGGTGGAGGTTGGCCACTGGACCCGCTTGGGGAAGCAATGAAAGGTTGGCATCCAAATATGGTGTAAATCGTGGCTGAAGATTGACTTTCAGTCACAACCGACATTCCAATAGAGGGAATAGACGATCTTCCAACTGAAACATTACAAGAGATTGATCATACAATTTGGGTGATTGCGGCAGTATTACCGACTTGCGAAGATGAATTTGCACCAAATCCAGAAGTTACAGGTAAATGAGGGATGTTATGATTCATCCCCTGACTAGGAACACTCCCTAAAGAGCGACCAAGAATTTCACTTGGTAGGATAAGTGGGAAGGGTCGAAGGGGAGTTTCTGGGGTTAACTGCATAGGTGCTGGAAAAGTGTGAAAATCGTCGAGGGCTTGGCCCAAATTTGTGTTCCACAACGATGATGATGGATCAAAAATGTTTTTCGTTCTTGAGCCGTCAGATAGAGGTTGGGAAAAGACCCAATTTGTGGGTGCAAATTGACCTAGAAACGACATACCATAGGTCGAATCACAGGAAGCAGATTGTGGAATTCTCGGATTATAAGGGTTTACCACTTCAGATGTAGAAGGTAATGAAAGTTTTGAGTTTGGGAGAACCATCCTTTATGCAACATCACGTCTAAACATGTCCATTGTCACGCGTTCGCGAGATAACTTAACGATTTCTGCTCATATAGATGCCATAATATTTTGGCCCGTAGGAAGTTCAGAGGTTGGCATTCCTAGCGTTCTTCTACTAGAGGATTCATATTGATAGTTGGGCATAATAGAGGTACTACCGATAACAAGTGGTGTTATCAATTGTAAAAATGGTTGGTTAAAATTTGCAGGTAATTGAATAGTCGCAGAAGAAAAAGGATCGAATTCCTCAATAAATTCAATATACCCTTCGGGAAGGTCATCTTGTGATGGCATATCCGGGGCTACACTAGTTTCCAGAGAAATATTAACTACCGGCGCGATGTCGGCTTCTGGTGTGATACTACTTTCTGGTACAACGCTAACCTCAGGTGCTACACTAACTTCTGGTGCTGCATAAATTCGTGGTACTGTAGTAACTGGTGGTGTCGCACTGGTTTGTACAGAGATAACCTCCCGACCAGCTGGTCTTCTAGTGGGAGGATCTTGGGTGCATGGAGGTGGTGGTCAATTGATTCTAGTTGTGGATGGTTCGGGACTCATCCCTTGTTGTCTCCAGGATTTCCTTGGATCCACCATGGAACAAGACTAAATGATGTGGGCTAACTATCACGAAAAGAGCTAAAAAACCCTAAGGAAACTGAGCATGCAAAAGGGGAGCTAGAAGAAAAAGAGGCACACAGGCCAAAAAGCAAGCTCAAATTTTTTTACTGTAACTGATATCATAGCAAGCGAGTTATAACAAAGAGGCCAGGAAGCCAACAAGCAGCACTAAAGTAAAAAGAACCTCTACAAGGTAAAAGAGCAAGCAACCCAAGAGGAAAGCTAAGTTCCCATGCCTAAATAGACCATATCCTCCGCAAGGTGATGAAATCCAAGTCGGACAATACGAAATGAGAGACCAATATAGATGAAGGGATATCCCTCTACTGAAAGGGATCCCAGGTAAAAGAGCCCTAGAAGAATGGTCATTGGGATACCTCGTTCATGACACGTTTGGGAAGGTTTTCCGAGGCTTCTACCTTTTGGCTCTTGTACCACCAGTATGGATGCCGAAAAATACAAGGAATACAATGGATTGATGTCCTTAGGCACTAAGTGGAGTGCGGTATTCCACAAAGTCCGTCCGGAACCAGTCCTCATTGCTTACCCTCGTGGAATGGGGTCCCCCCAACAAATCGGATTATAACTGTGTCAACAAATACTAGAGGATCTGAACACCCTAAGAGGAAAAAACTATGTTTCAGATGTAAAATGACAAGGGGAAATTATTTGGATTCCTATCCTCGATGCCCTACCTAACTACACTATTATTTTATTTCCTCAAATGAGGTTAATGTGTGTTTAGTTAAGGTATTTGATTTTAGAGGCTGTTGTTTACTCAAGGTATTTAATGTGCAACTCGATGGTGTGTAGACTTGACTCAAACCATGCAAATTTGGATGAATTATGCAAGTCTTTTTCTTCGATGAACTTCTAGCTAAGTAAGGAAGAGTTCTTTTCGTTCCCAAATGTAAAAACACAAATGCAACTTTTCAAAAAATAAGATATCCACTTTTTACTTTTTCTTTTTCAAATTACACGCCAAATCAATCCATGAAACACTCTATCACGCCAAATGAATCCGAATTTTTTTTAACAAATCCAAAAACAATTTTTTGTTTTCTTTTTCTTCACATGAGCTTAAAATGACAACTCAAGGGAAATAAACTTCTTTTAATTGCAAATTTTTTTGATATCAAGCGAAGAAGTAAAGGAAAAGAAATATCTTGAAAATTTTCAAAGCTCAACAAAGCATAGATTCTTCACAATCAAAGTAATGATCCTTTTAAATATGGAAGAGCAAGTCTTGATTTCCAATAATCTTTTCAAATATGCAATGAGTGTGCAATCATTTCCTTTGTTTCTAACAAAATGCAAGAAAATAAGTATTTTTGCAATATTCAAATCAAGAAGCTAAGTAGAGGATCAAATCCTTCTTGTCACTTTCACTAAAATATCCAAACCATATAAGTGTAAAACAAAGCAAACCAAGCAACCTTTCAGACCTTCAAACTGGGAGTAGAGGATATCGTAAGCTGTCATACCAAACTCAGAGGTTTGAGAAGGTGATGAAATGATAGGGGAGGCTATGACGGTTCTCCAATTTACAACACACTTTCAACACTTACAAATTTAATCCAAAGCCTAAATGAGGGTTAAAAGGGACTAAAATTTAAAGATTAAAGTGGAATCACACACAACGGATCAGTATCAGATGTCAGAAACAAGCTAAAGAAAAAACTAGCACCAATCAAGCAAAAACCCAGCACTATGGCAAGTTACAAGGAATTTTCTCTCCCTGACAGACTAATCAGGCACGGAAATTAGGAATTTTCACATTCTAAACTATTGTGGAGGCGCGAAAATTTAGAAATTTCCGCTCTGTAATACATATTGGGGGCGCGAAAATATCCTGTAGAGTGGGAAGGGTGGAGATCTTAGATCAAGTTTGCCAATATATCAGGTCTAAGAATCGGAGAGCCTAACAGTGAATACTGGGATGATAAGACAAGTTAAGACTAAGCAGTTTGCAAACGAAAAAGATCAAAATCTCAAAGATTCAATGGCTAAACAAACAAGGGAAAAATCCCCAGTGGATTCGCCAATTTCTGTAGTGAGATTTTCTTCCTACGGGTAAGATGAAAATCCCTTGGATAACAAAGTGGCTCCCTTAAACCAAATCCAAGACAGAAAGAGAAGAAATAGAATCCTAAACTCCTAGATCAAGCATGCATAAGTATTCAAACATGAAAATGAAAGGAAACATGTTAATATCTTACCTTTTGATTTGGAGATTGTCTAAGCTCCAATTCCAAGCTTGATGTCCAAGGCTTGTGTACCTGCAACATAAGATAGAAACCAACCTTCCAAACACAAGTGCATCAACATGATCTAATATAACATACCATATATCAATGGAAGAGACATGACATGGGAGAATAGGCCAAGTTATTATTAAGAAAGCCAAAGAAGAAGTAGTACAATACATAATTATACCTGAGCTAAATTTGGAAACATCTTTTCAGAACCTTGAGAACATAAGGACTCCTTCACAAATAGATCTGCAACTATATTTCAGACTTAGCCTCTATGTGTCTAATCCCAAAACCAAAGAGCAATGGCCTTGATATAGGGTGAGAAATCGCAACCACCATGGAGAAGAGTGTGGATCAAGAGAGGATATCATGGATCTCATATCTCCCAACATTCTTCATAAGGAAAAACAAGATTGGATCTCGAAGGAATGATGAGATTCTCGAGATGACGGATCCTAGATCTAAGGCACAACAAGCTAACCAAAATTATCGTGCCCCATACACTGAGCAAAGCGCGACATAGTTGTAATTTTTGCGCCCCCATAATTCAACAAAGCGCGAAAATTCCTCCATGGATGGTTGGAAGTGGTTAGGTGAGGTGGGATTCAGCTCCAAGAAATTGGATGACTTCTCCAACTTAGGTGTATAATGAATTTATCATACAAAAATGGATTTAACACACTTAGGAGGTCATGTAATTCACACTTCCCGTGGTGGTAAATCATACATGACCAAAAATGGCAAAATGAGGTATAACAATGGGGCTTCAAAAAACGGTTTGTGTGGAGTAGGTATGGTCTTGCAGTTTAAGGAGAATCATTGCCTTCATCTTTGGATGAGTGTCGGTTTGGGTACTAATACAAGGGCGTAAATTATTGCTCTTTGGGATTTATTGTGGATCTCCCGTCGGAAGGGTCTTCTTTATCTCCAAGTGTGGGGTGACTCTTGTGTGGCGATTGGGTAGCTGGTTCCTCCTCCTTGCAGATGCTTAACTTAAGAAATTGGATGAGGAAGATTGAGTAGTTGAAGGCCTTCTTTTGCAACATTTTCTTCAAGAATATCTTTCGCGAATTGAATGGTTTGGAAGATGCTCTGTCAAAAAAAGTCGTAGGGGAGATGGACAGTTGTCTACATTTTGAGGAATTTGTTGAAGATCAGCTGGTGGATAAGGGAACTGTGTTCGCCTTCTAGATTTTGCTCGGATGTTAGTCTGTAGTCTCTTTCTTGGGATACTATGTATATGTCATTGTTTTTGTATCAGTATTACGCTTTTATGCTGTCTCTGGTAGTTCTTGGGAGTTGATCCTGATGTAAAGACTTACTCCTTGTTTGGTAGATTAGGCATATTAGTTATATGGTTTTGAGTTTGTTTTTTTCGGGATGAAAATGGTCATTTTGATTTTGTCTTTGGAATAGCAAGTTACTTTTTTTCTCTTGAAAAAAAAACCATCATAAGTGATTTTAAGCTAGTTGTAGATGCAAAGGCCCACCTACAAGGACAATGATGAGCTATATTCTTTATTGCCCCATGACTCTTAATACTTTGTATATGTACATGTTACCTAACGTTTTTATGTTTCATGTTTATGACAATTATTACTCATCTTATCAATTTTTTTTTAATTATTATATTATAATAGTTTTGTTTTTATTTATTAGCTTATTTGTTTACTAAGAGAATCTAAATATTATACTTGTTTTAGAAAATAGAATTTTAATCATATTATTGATTAACAATTATTTAACTAAAAAAACAAAAAAATAATTTCAAATGAGAAATTTTAAAATGTTAAAACGGAAACACTTTTAATTTTAATTATATCATTATAATTATTTACCATGATTAAATATATATATATATAAGTTTAAAGTGATTATTTCAAGTGTGTAGAGTTATTAATATTTTTAAGGTAACATTTAGGAAAACATAATCTAGATGAGGATGATAGCATTTCATCCTACTATCAATCACTATATATATATGATGAGGATGATGACGATGACGATGGTCTTTAAAGTCCACTAAGACTAGTTTTGGTCTATCGAACTTTAAGAAGATAGAGATTATTTGGTTTTCTTTAAAATGGTATTTCTATGCTCAAAAAGCTTGCATAGGAGTGTCCCTACCTCGCTATAATTTTGGGGATCTAGAAGGTTAGAAAGGTTAGTGTCAGAGCAAATATTTTGAAACTGAGATCTATTGTGAGTGAAAGCCGATCAATCTAAGAGAAAGTGATTTTCATCTTCCACGCTCATAGAATCGCATAGATGGCAAATTATTTCAGCCCAAGGTGTTTTAGGGGTTGTCCAATGCCCAGTTTCATTGTGAAGCTTGTTAATATAGAAAGACAGTTTTGATCCTCGAGATTAGGGTTAATGATCTCTTTACAATACATAAGCTTTATTTTTACCTCTAATTCTTCTTTGCACCACATTTTCTCTTTGAAGGTAGAATTAATAATGCAATTAATGATATATATATATATATATCTACATTATATATATAAATTTTATGTTAGTTTAATAAATATATATAGTTTATAGATTTATATATTAATTTACGATAGTTAATGAAAATGTTTATCTCATAAAAGCATGAATTTAAATAAAGTGTTTATATATATATAGTAAAACACTTTATTTAAACACATAATATATATGTGTGTGGGTGTGTGTGCGTGCGCGCATATATATATATATGCACACACACACACACATTTATATGTGTGTGTGCGTGCGCGCATATATATATATATATGTGTGTGTGCGTGTGTGTGTGTGTGTGTGCATATATATATATATATATGCACACACACACACACACATAGATATATGTGTGTGTGTGTGTGTGCACATATATATATATGCGCACACACACACACACATATGTGTGTGTGTGTGCGCGCGCGCGCATATATATATATGCACATGCACATATATATGCATATATATATATATGTGTGTGTGTGTGTGTGTGTGCATGTGTGTGTGTGCATACACACACACACACACACATATATGTGTGTGCGTGTGTGCGTGTGCATATATATATGCACACGCACACACACACATATGTGTGTGCGTGCGCATATATATATATTCGCACGCACGCACACGCATATGTGTGTGCGTGCGCATATATATATGCGCACGCACGCACACGCATATGCGTGTGCGTGCGCATATATATATGCGCACGCACACACACATGTGTGTGTGTGCGCATATATATATGCGCACACACACACACGCACACACACATATGTGTGTGTGTGTGCATATATATATGCCCATACACACACACACACAGATATATGTGTGCGCGCGCGCATATATATATATGCACACGCACACACACATGTGTGTGTGTGTGTGTGTGTGTGTGTGGCATGCATATATATATGCGCACACACACACGCACACACATATATGTGTGTGTGTGTGTGTGTATGCACACACACATAAACGCACACATATATATATGTGTGTGTGTGCATGTGCATATATATATATATATATATGCGCGCGCACACACACACAGACATATATGTATAGTGTGTGTGTGTGTGCATATATATATATATATGCACGCGCACACACACACACACATATATATGTGTGTGTGTGTGCCCGCATATATATATATGCACACATATATATATATATGCACACATATATATGCGGGCACACACACACACATATATATGTGTGTGTGTGTGCGCACGCGCATATATATATATATATATGCACACACACACAATGTGTGCATATGTGTGTGTGTGTGTGCGTGTGTATCACTTGGGAGGCATATGTGTGTGCGTGTGTGCGTGTGTGTGTGTGTGCACGCGCGCACACATACACACACACACGCACACACGCACACACACACACACATATGCCTCCCAAGTGATACACATGCTACACAGACATCCTGTCATGGTTGTTGATGTTGTGAGTCCTCGAGGTTGAGGGTTTTGGTTTGGTGTATTGGACTTCTTGTTTATTTTCGGTATTGTAGTCTTGTTTGTTTAATGTAGGCTTGGAGTCAGCCATTTATCTAGGATGGTTAGTACTAACCAAATAAAAATAAGTGGGAATATGTTATAAATCCTGCATTAATATTTCATGTCGGTGGTTTCACTCCTGGCGTTTTACTCTGTGTTGGGTTCTTATCCGTCCCCTGATGTTGTTTTGTAGGTTTTGTTCCCTATTGCATGAGTCTGGGGGTACTACTTTGTCCTTTCTTCTGTTGGCGTCTTCTTTGGACGAGATGGGGATAGCTGGATGTGATTCCCTGGTTCCCTTGATTTCAGTTAGGGTTAACCCCAATGCTTCGATGGTTTTTCAGTCTCCACACATTTCGGTTCCTCCTTTGGTCGTGGTAAGGTGACGCCAGCTTCTGTTTTTTGGGATACTATTGTGGAGACCTCACGACCATTATCTTCCCAGGCGCTGCAAGCTGTGGTAAGACAGTATGGCGGCACTACTAAGCATAGGTCGAGGGTTAAGAGAGGTTTAAAGGCGGAGAAAGCTCGGAAGAATAGTGCTCATTGCACTCTCGACAGAGATGTGACGATGGACATGGTCCAGAATCTGTCCATGAGGGCACTTATTGGGAAAATGGAATATCTTAGGCTTAGTCACGTGGAGGTGGTGGAATGGATATCCAGTTGCTGGAAATTGTTGATTCAGTATGTTCCTAGGGTCATTTTGTTAGACAATGGCTGGATATATTTTCATTTTCTATATCAGGAGTCTTTACAAAATATTTTATCCAAGTTCTGGGTTTTAGTTATTGGTTCGCTGGTACTCATGCGATGGCATTCAACTTTCGACCCACAAAAGGAGAAGTTAAAAAAGCGTCATCTTTGGGTTCTCTTCCCTGGATATCCTTTGTTCTGTTGGAGCTTTCATGCCTTCATGGGTATCGCCAACGTTATTAGACGCTTCATCCTTAGAGATGAAAGTGCCCTTCTTGCAAATTAGCGCAATTTCCCTAGGGTTTTGATTGAAATTGATGTGACAAACGATCTTCCTAAGGAGGTAAGGTTTAAGTGGGAGCACAAGGTTTTTGTTCAACAACTGGACTACTGGAGAATACCTTTTCATTGTTTTAATTGCCACAGAACTGGACATTTGCGTCAGGAGTGCAAGGGAACCAACTTGGTCAAAGATAGGGGTTTGGCGGACCCTTTGGACTCTTAAGACCCTTCACAGACCATCACGCTTCCTATTCCATATGAATTTGAATCCGCGCAAGATTTTTTGGGTAAGTTCAAAATCTTTCACCCCTTGTTGTTGAAATCCATTACGACTGAGGATATTCTGAATACTTTGGTTTATGGGATTGGTATTGTGTCTGGTGGAGGGGGGCCTTCTTCCTCTTTCATACCCAGATATTTGTTTCCCCCCTTGCATGAGGGGGACGTAGCCTCTGATAGGGATAATATGGGTATTGTTATTGCCTCTACAGGAGAGAAATCTCGGTAGGATGGGATGGGTATTCATTTAACTTCTTCTTCTGTCAAGGATGACCCTTTAATAAACCCTCATCCGGAAAACGATGCTCCTGTTGAACTTTCTCTTCTCTCGAGTTCTTTGGTGGACTCCTCTCCTTTGATTAAGCTGGGTTATGGTGAGTTGGACCCTTTTGGGTAGAGCACTCCAGAACTGGACAAGGTCCCTATAACAATTTTTGGAGGTACTTCTTTTGTGGATGGCCCTGAGCTAGGGGTATCTTTTGGATCTATTCATTTTGCTAATGTTACCACGCATAAAAAACAAAAAAAGAAGAATATTAAAGAGGCCATCCGCGATGGGGATGATGAGGGGAGGTGAGTTAATCCTAAACTATCTAGCATCTCTAATATTTCCTCGGCTTTGAATACCTGTCATAAATTTGGGTCACTTAGAGCGAGTGCAAACCCCTCCTTAGTTCCTTAATGATTATTGCATCGCTTAACATCAGAGGAATTGGTATCCATCCCAAAAAGGAGGCCCTTAGACGGTTACTCAATTCCGTCAAGCCTAGTGTTATTCTTTTACAGGAAACTATGCATTTAGGCTCTGAAGCATGTGATTTTTTCTTGAAGATTCGTCCGAACTAGAGATGTTGTGGACTTGATTTTGTTGGTATGTCAAGTGGCCTTCTTGTCACCTGGAATCCCAATCTGGATGATTTTGTGGCTTTCAAAATGTGTGCAGGCATAAAGTTAGAAGGTCGTTTTCAGGGGGTGGAACAAGATTTCAGCATTCTGAATATATATGGCCCTTACCGTGACCGTCAACTATTCTGGTATTCTGGTTTTGCTAATTCTGTCATTCAGGATTAGAGTCTTATTGTTGGAGGAGATCTGAATTTTACTTTATCTTCAGATGAAATTTGGGGCTCGGGTCGTCTTGAGGATCCTTTAGCTCCCTATTTCAAAGAACATTTTGAATCTATGGGCTTAATTGAAATTCAGTTGTCCCACCTGGTACCAACGTGGAACAATGGTCGGTCTGGCATGTATGGTATAGCTAAGCATCTGGATCGCTTTATTGTTCATGAATCCTTGGTCAGATTGGGTGGTAGGATTAGGTCATGGAGTGAACCCACTGGTATTTTGGACCACAAAGTGATTTTCATGCAATTAGAATTTCAGGATTCTAAAACGGTTTACCCGTTCAAATTCAATAGTACGTGGTTGGAAGATGAAGCCTTCTGTGATTTGGTAAAAAAAATGGAAGGTTCCGTCACAGATTGAATATCATTCTCATTTACAAAATTTACTAGAAAATTTATCATCTCTTAGAGTTGATGTGATTGCTTGGGATCGTATTAAGAAAAAATCCATCGTTGAGGAATTGTGCTCTATTGAGGCTAAGCTTAAAAAGATGGAGGATTCTGTGGATGGGGATTATTTTTCCACTATTCGAAAGAATGTTATGATGGGGCTTTTCAAGAGGAAAGAGGCCTTACTCAGTCAAAATGAAAATTCTTGGAGATTAAAGAGTCGTGCTTTGTGGATCGCTAAAGGTGATCATAACACCAGATTATTCCAGAACTTATCCAATCATAGGAGGAATGGGAATACGATTTGGGAGATTAAAGGAGGTGATGGTACTTTTAGATCTGATCAGGTTTCTATTCAACTAGTAGCGGAGGATCATTTTCAGGGTACTTATCATCAGGACCAGGTTAATAATTTAGAAGCTCAATTGAAAATTGTCAAATTATCTCCTAGATTTCTTACTAAAGATGATGGCAGGAGGATTGGTGAAGTGGTGAATTTGGATGAAATTAAGGAGTTCCTAAGGACTTTCGTCAAATAAAAAAGCCTAGGTCTAGATGGATGGACGGTGGATTTTTTCTTACATTTCTTTGACCTGATGGGGCAGCAGATACTCGTTGCTATGGAGGAATCTAAAGTAAAGGCTACCATTCCAAAGAGGCTCAATTCTACCTATCTTGCTTTAATTCCTAAGAAGGACCGATCGGAGGACTTTCATGATTATCGACCTATTTCGCTCTGCAACATCCTATATAAGTTGACCTCAAAAATTATTGCTAGGTGTATGAAGCCTTTCTTGGAGAAACACATATCATTGGAACAGTTTGGGTTTCTTTTCATCAAGCACATTCTTGATATTGTGGGGGTTGCTAAAGAGTGTTTGCATTCGGTTAAAGTTAAGGATATTCAAGCATTTATTCTTAAAATGGATCTGATTAAGGCTTATGATCGCTTGGATTGGACATATCTCTGATTTATTCTCATTCAGATTGGCATGCTGTTGAATGTGGTGCAGTGGGATATGGCTTGTATTTCTTCTACCAGTTTTGTTGTGATGATTAACGACTCTCCTACAGATACCTTCCCAAGTAGCAAGGGTATCAGACAAGGCTGTCCGTTATCCCCCTTATTGTTTATTCTAGCCATTGAAGGCCTGAGTAGGCTTATTAATGAAGCAAAATCAGAGAGGAAACTCAAAGGTATTAACATCACTCGTGTTATGGCTATCACACATTTGTTGTTCGTTGGCGATGTTATGATTTTTGGGGCTGCTCCTTTAAATGAGTGGATGTCTTATAAAAACATCTTTGATGTTTTCTGTTTAGCATCGGGCATGGCTATCAGTGTCAGTAATTCTTCTTTTCTGTTTAACTGTAATGATGATGGTGTTCTTGAAGATATGCAGTCTCTCTTTCCATACAATTTTGATTCTATCGACACCGGGTTCAAGTACTTAGGGTACTTTATAAAATCCAACAGTTATAGGGTGGAGAACTGGAGATGGTTACTTCAGAAAAATTGATCGAATGATAAAAAATTGGGCATATCGATGGCTATCCATTGGCGGTAGGCTCATTCTGGCTCAATCGATCATCAAGAGCATTCTGGTGTACTGGTTCGGGTTGCAGAAGGTGCCTACCACT
This sequence comes from Larix kaempferi, assembly GCA_027924585.1. Classification (NCBI taxonomy): domain Eukaryota; kingdom Viridiplantae; phylum Streptophyta; class Pinopsida; order Pinales; family Pinaceae; genus Larix; species Larix kaempferi. Next base: position 12,299,864 of record BSBM01000435.1, on the reverse strand, counting down.
ATCATTAATTGTATTTGCAGCAAATTGTTTCATTTCATTTGGTTTGGTAAACCCCATTTGAGGAAATTTCATCTGTCCTCTTGGAAGAGCTTGTCATGGCCCAAATTAAAAGGAGCTTAGGGACTGAAGAATCTTGAATGTTTTAACTTGGCCATGAGACATAAAAGTCTTTGGAGGGATTTGGTTGATGGGGGGATCTGGAGCTGTGTCATCTAGATGAAATACCTAAAAACGTTCTCTTTGTTACAGTGGATTCATAATCCGGTCTTATCCTATTATCAAGCATCGGTCATCTGGTGCAGCCTCATTAGTACCTATCACTATATTGGCCCCTGGCTTAGATGAGAGGTGGGTAGAGGCACAGATTTTTTCATTGGCATTGACCCTTATATTGGTGGTGATGATAGTTTTATGCTCCCAAACAATTTGGTTAAGGAACAACATGATAGGAAAATTGTGTTCCTTGATGAGGTTTATCAAGTGGGTTCTATTTCTTGTAAACCTCGCTGGCTTAATGCCACGGAGTTGGAACTTCCTACACATTGGGCTCCTATTTGGGATAGATATATCGATCAATTAACATTTTTCGGCATCCAATTATCAGATTCCTCTGATAGACTTGTCTGGGATGGTCCTAATTCTAATGGGGTTATGACTATAGCGCAGGTTTATAAGTTGGTTTTACCTGACTACTTTTCACCACCAGAGCATTATTGGTGGCACTCAAACTTGTGGGGCTGGAAAAATTCTGTTAAAGCTGAAATGCTTCTTGTGGCTGTGTCTTCAAGATAAAATCCTTCCTTGGGAAAATTTGCAAAAGATAGGTTTTCAGGGACCAAGTATTTGTTCTCTCTGCAGGTCTGATCATGAAGACATCCATCATCTATTTGTACATTGCAGCTTTATTAAGGATTTCTGGAATGGATTAAAACGTTGGTTACATTTCGTGGAGGATTGGAGTGGCGACTCCTTCAATGATTGCATTTACAAATGGAACTATAAATATGTCTCTTATAGGTCACTCCCTTTTTTTATGATTGGTATCATTTGGAGGTCAAGGAATGAAAGCATTTTTGAAAACATCTCTCCTTCTGTATCTGGTACTTGTAAAAGGATCTTGAGGATGATTAGTGGTTACATTGATGATATGGTATGTAATAAGAGTAGGTCTGTCATTTACCCTGTTATTGACAATGAAAACATTTGTGGGTTCTTTGATGGGGCTTCGAAACGGGGATTGTGTGGAGCTTGTGTGATTTTCTATTTACGAAGGAACCGCATTATACGTATTAAAATGGGTATCGGCAAAGGGAACTGCATTAAAGCAGAGCTCTTAGCTGCTCGATTCCTCCTATGGTTTGCATCTGTGAGGGGTTATATTACTCTATCCATCTTTGGAGACTCTCAGGTTATCACTAATTGGATCAATCGAAAGTCTAAAGTTGATGTCATGTTGTTGGAGCCTTGGCTTAAGGATGTGGAATGCTTAATGGCCTCCTTCGCTCAAATTTGTTGTAAGCATATCTATCGGGAAGCAAATATGGAGGCAGATTGGTTATCCAAGGATGCTATTGGCCTTATGGACGGGTATCTGCATTTTGTTGAATTTATGGACAACATTGTGGTTGATCAGGGTACTATGTGGGTTGTATAATGGATGTGGACCTATGTATTTGGTCATTTTGCATTGTAAATTTGTCGATCAAGGACTTGCTGTTGTGGCATATGCTCAGATACTTCTGCCATCGGTTATGGCTCATTAGCTCCTTTTTGTTTTGTTTTAGATGACTGTTTTCATCACCCATTTACAGCGGATTCTTATCCCGGGGTGTTAAGATGGACTATGTGATTTTGATCAACTGTTGTAACTTTTATTTTTTTTTATTTTTTTTACTAAAACGGGTAAGCTTTTATTGATAAAAATGTAAAGAATCTTGAGTTGTGACAGAAGCCAATTAGTTTGTTACAATGATCAAAGTTCAATCAAGTGATGAAGGTGAGAAGTGAACATAATCACAATAAAAAATGCTCTTTTGATGTTTTCCAGAATTTTGCAGAGTAGCCAAAGCTTTTTGCAAAAGTTGGTGAATGTACTATTGTCCCAAGTTGATGATCCTTCAATTTCAACGGTCCCAACAATTGTTTTAATGAAACTTCTATTGTGGCTATTAGCATGATGCTGTCGAACAACCATTCATCCACTTGTTCAGAAAAAAATATTAAAATGCTCAATTAGAGATTTGAAAAAGTTTCTAAAGCGGTCTTGAGCTTGATGCTGTAGGCTTGCTGCTGTTGAAATGATTGATGTTGTGTATAGCAACCTTTCGATATATAAGGAGGGAAGAGATCAAATGCTTGTCAAGAAATTGGAGATTCAAGTTCAATGCGAATTATGATTTTCCATTGTTCCTGTGCGTGTGGGTTCCAGTCCACTTTAGATCTGTTCTTGAAAGTGGTAGAGAACATATACGATGACATGAGGGTTCAGTCTTAGGTCTAGCCTCGTGTAAACCTGAGTAGTAGCGAATTTGAGATAAAATATAGGATTGTGACTGAGCTGGCTTCCAGAGTGCTTCAAACCGATGGTGGAATGTGAGGAGGATCGAACCAACTTTTTAATTGCTTTAAAGATAGCGTTTGCAGCGATTAAGGGATGCTTTGGTGGACTATCTCCCAGAAGAGAGTTCAATTTTCCCATAATCAATCCTTGTTCTAGCTTTGGCTTCTTTGTTGACTTCGTTGTTTAAATCTCTCAGGATGTGGAACACTTTGAAATGGGTGAAGGAGGTAAGAATGTGCCGGATGCAGTGGAGTTTTCTAGCTAATGCTAGATCATTGGGATCAGCTTGTGTGTTGAGAGCTTGGATGATTATGTTGGAATATCCAAAGATATGAATTTTGTCAATTCTGCAATCTTTGGCTATTTGACAGCCTTTCAAGACTGCCAGGACTTCTGCTAGGTTGTTGGAGCAGGTTCCCAACCCCCACCTGTACTTGATTTCCATTGTTTCATCTACTGAGAGAAGGAATCCTCCAGCTCCGGCTGATCCAGGGTTATTCTTGGAAGCTCCATCGAAAAACAGACTGTTGAAGTTTTGTCTGGTCCTCCAATCTTGGAATTCTGAATTGGTGAATCTGAGTTGCCAAGGTGGCAAAGTTTGAGGTCGATGTCTTACAGAATTTGTGGGGTTGGGAGGAAGGAGGTCGAGCCAATGGATTTCGATTGGAATGAGATTTGGACTCGTAATGGGAGAATGGGAGGGGAGGATTGTACACATTCGATGAGGAGGCCTTTAGCCTATCCAGCAACCTGCAGGGGGGAGGTGTGGGAGTCTTGGAATAAAGCTTTGTTCCTAGCCAGCCAAACTTTCCAGCGTACAAATTTGGGTATCGTAAGCCAAATACAGGACCAATGTTTTCTTTTTGTCAGAGGGAAGGGATAGATGGAGTTCCAATTTTTGAATAAGCAATTGATGGAGTTGAAAGACGGCATGGTCATATTAAGGTTGTGGAGCATGTGGCTCCAGACAGTTTTAGTAAATTGGTAGTCTACAAATAAGTGATCAATTGTTTTGATGTTTCTTCAACATAAGATGCACCTATGAGGCCCAATGATATCTCTTTTGATGAGGTTGTCCCCAGTTAGTAATTTCCTATGAACGAGGGTCCAAGTGAAACTGTTGACTTTGGGTAGTCCAAAGGGGTTCCAGACCATGCTCCAAAATATTTTCATGGAGCTATCATGGTTTTGGAAGGCCTTGAAGCCTAGGGCAGTTGAATACTTGCCATTTAGCCCCCAACCACGAGTGTATTGTTTGTGGAGATGAGAAGGAGCACAGTCGGCCAAATTTTGCATGAGTAGAGTGTTGGAAAGTTCAAGATTATTTGGAATGTCGAGAGTTTTCCAAGCCTGCTAATTGCCATTGAAGTTCTAGATACTTAGGTCTTTCAGAGTTTTGATGTTGTTGTGGGCGAGCCAGTTGGCGATGTCATGAAACTTGATATTCTCATGGAGAGGAGGATGTCCCATGATTTTTTCAGAGAAGATATTGATGTTGATTCCATTTCCTAGAACCCAGTAAATATTCTGTGTGAATGTGCTCCAGGCTACTCTGTAGAGAGCCCAAATCGGTGATCCGTTTTGCTTGTCGAGACATCTGAGTATTGGACCATTGAGATATTTTTTCCTGAGTATTTGAACTACACGGTGTTGCCTATTGGAGATTATATGCCATAGGATTTTTCCACCCAGTGCTAAGTTAGCTTGGTGGGGATCACGGATTTGAAGGACACCTGAGCCTTTCAGTTGTTTGACAATGTCCCAATTCACCAAATGCAATTTTTTTCCTTCGTTTTGCTTGCCCCCGCTCCAAAGAAAATATTGTATGAGTTTGCTCATTTGGTTTAAGATTCCTTTGGGTGAAAGAAGCATGGATGGTTGATAAACAGAGAGAGATGAGAGCACTGATTTTATCAATGTTAATCTCCCAACTTGGTTGATCCAAAAGCCTCCCCAATTCTTGATTTTGGTTTTAATTTTGCAAGTAGTTTCATTCCAGAATTTAGTCTCTGTGTGACCTTGAGTGATGGGGAGGCCCAAGTATTTGAAGTTGTCCCACTACTCATGCACTTTGATTCCAAGAATGTGCCCAATGATGGTGGCAGCGTTCTTGTTTAAGTTCCAGGTGTAAACAACACTTTTTCGCTGGTTAATACTTCCTCCCTACGCATTGCAATACCAATTCAGGTTCTGTTTGAATTTTTGGGCTATGAGGGAGGAGCCACCTCCCATGAAGAGGGAGTCATCAATAAAGAGTGAATGGTTCATGGGCATGGAGTTGGGGGCAAGATTGAGGCCAGGGAGAGAGCCAGAGCGGAGATCAGAGTTGAGCTTTCGAATGAGAGAGTCAGCCAGGATGATGTAAAGAAAGGAGGGTAGAGGGCAACCTTGTCGGATGCCACGCGAAACTTGGAAGAAAGAGGTGGGGCATCCATTTATCAGAGGGGCAATCCAAGGTCTTCTAATGCAAGCATAAATCCAGTTTGTGAAGGTTTCATTGAACCCGAAGCATTTCATGATTTTGAGAAGGAAGGAGTGTTTGACACGATTGAAGGCGTTGGCCATGTCAATTTTGAGTAACATACCTTTTTATTTGCGCTTCTTTCTGGAGTGGATGGCCTCTTGAATGAGGATTACGTTGTCAAGAATATGTCTCCCTTTTAAGAAGCCTCCTTGGTTGTCAGAGATGATGTCGAAGAGGAGGGGTTTCATTCTATTTGCTAGCATTTTTGAGATGATTTGTACGAAGCATTGCACAATGAGATTGGTCTGAAGCTGCCAAAGGAGCTTGGATTTGATTCTTTAGGTATGCGTTCCAGAAAGGTGGAGTTGGTGTAGCCTCCGATCTTTGCCTTGGAATGAAAATTCCTAATCATTCTCATGTAATCATGCTTGATGTACTGCCAACAGGTTTGATAGAAGTGAATAGAATACCCGTCCGGTCCAAGATCTTTGTCGGGATCAAAGGACCAAATTGTATTGATGACTTCATCTTCGGTGAATGGTTTGAGAAGCTCAATGTTGTTGTCTAGTGTGATTTTATTTGGAATGTGATTGAGGAGGAACTGCTCCTCTTCTTCGCTTGCGTTATCTGCTTCCGTGAACAATTTGGAGAAGTGTTCATACACTTCCTCTTGGATATTCTCATGCCCTTTGACTGTGTGCCCATTTTCCTTTCTGATTTCAGAGATGTGATTGGTTGACTGTCTGATTTTTTGTTTGTTTGTGAAAGAATGAAGTGTTTCTGTCACCAGCCTTTAGCCATGTACTGCGTGATTTTAACCTCCAATAGTCTTCTTCATTTCGAAAAGCTTGATGGATTTTGACCTGCTAATTGACCTCATCCCAGAGCTGAGCATTGTCAATTGGGTCATTATCCATTGAGATTTGGATGATCTCCAGTTTATCGATAGCGTTTTTCCTTGGATTGGAGGGTGGGGGACAATTATCTTTAGCCCAAATATTGAGTGCTTTATTAGTGGCAATGAGTTTATGTTCCCAAACAAAGGTGGGGGATCCAGTGATGGGAGTATTCCATGCCTTGTCTAAGATATCCCAGAATCTGTTGTGGTTTTTTAAGATAGGGCTGAACCTAAAAGGGATAGGTCCGAGATTCTCTTCATCTTGGAAATGGAGCAGAATCGGTTTGTGATCTGAAGCAAGGTTAGGCAATATTTTTGACATAACATTCTATCCTTTGTCAAGGAGATTGCTATGAAGAAGGAACCTATCCTAGCGGGCCCTAATGTTCCCAATTCCAGCGCGCTTGTTGGACCAGGTGTATCTGCCTTTTTTGGGTTTGACATCCAAGAGATCGTGAATGTGGATGATGGCTTCAACCCGTGATTTGAAAGTGTCCCTATCAGAATTGCCTCCTTTCTTTTCATGTGCAGAGAGGATTATGTTCATGTCTCTTGCAAGAATGAGATTGTGGGGAGCATATGCCTCAAGGAAGTCTTCCAAGAGGCTCCAACAGTCTTTTTTTTCTTTCAGAATAGAGGTTAGTAACGTACATGTTGAAGAGCGTTATTTGAAGGTTTCTTTGAGTGTGCGTGAGCTTTGTGTAGATCCAATGTTGAGTAGCGAAGGAGTTGCGAAGCTGAAACTTGTTAGAGGACCAAAGAGTTGCTAAGCCATCATAGGCTCCTCTTGCGCTTACTGCCATTCCAACGTTCTTCTTCCACTTTTCTTTTCCAATGGAGAGGGTGGTGCTTTCATCGAGTTTGGTTTCTTGGAGCATGAGAATGTCTGGCATATCGATGTTTTGAAGGTCTTTGACAGCGTCTAATTTTCCGGGGCTGCCTAGACCTCTGCAGTTCCAAGAAACCAATTTCATTATTTACTATTGTAGTTGGAGGGCGCCCCTCCTGATGTGTCTCCTGCTTTCTTCCCTACAATCCTAGCTCTGGTATTTCTATTGAAGGCCATGTCGAGAGTAGCTTGAGATCCTTGCATCTTTTCACGTTCAACTTCTTCCTCTCTTATGTCTTTGCTCAATTTTCGTCCGAGTTTCCTAGAGGATTTATCAATAAGGTCTTCCGAGGAGGTGGGGGAAGCTGCAGTTCTAGATCTGGTAATTTCTGCATAGGAAGGAGAGGGTGCTTCTGTAGCTTTTTTGGGACTTGCGGTGTTATGGGGAAGGGGTTGTCTTGGGGATTCATGAGCCAGAGGGGTCTCTTGAGGATCTTGGTGTTCGAAAATTTCTCCTTCTTCGGGAGCTTCGTAGCTTTCTTGATTTTCGGGGGTTTCAAGGGTTTTGAATCTATTCTCGTTGTTGGTGGTCTTGTATTTTTGCTGGTGGGTATTCCTCCCCATGCCATGGTTTTTTTTAGAGGGGGCTTTTGGTCCAGATCTGGGGTTAGGGTTTTTTTGGACGGTTGTCCATTGATTTGATTTCCTTTCAGAATCCATATCTGTGGGTTTTTTTTTGCAGTAGCGTGCAAAATGGCCATATTCATGGCAATACCTGCATTTGAAAGGTATTTGCTCGTAGTCCAGCTCATGGATGTGGGACCATCTGGCCACAGTGAGATTTATTGCTTCAAGGAGGCCATGCTCGAGGTCGACTTCAACGCAGATCCTTGCGCATGCATACTAATTCTTTTTGTTTGCTTTGTCAATGTATTTTTCGAGGACATTCCCGATGGCTTCAAGTGATTCAGTATTCCAGCAGTGGAGAGGGAGATACGGGAGTCTCACCCAAATCGAGACCGCAGAGGGGATTTATTGAATCAGATCGAAATCAGGATTCCATTTATTCAGATATAGTCCCTGTGGTCCCATGAAGTATGGTCCATTCCTAAAGATCAACTCTCAATCTTGCTTGCTATCGAAGACAAAGGCGAAGAAGCCCTTTCCTAGAAGGTAAGAGTTGACGTCTTCGGAGATGAAAGGTCTCCAATTTTTTTGGACCCAAGACTTGGTGGCTTTTGGAGAGGGCCACAGGCCTGTAAATTGTCCGATTAAACCCCGTTCTGAGAGATTGAGAGTATTTTTGCACAGTTGCTCAACCGGGAGCGCTACCGTGGGAATTTCAGAAAGTTTTCGCACAAATTTTTCTTGAGTTGTTGAGAGGTTCTTCTTCCCTTGCTTTTAGGTGAGCTTGATGAAGTCGGTTAGTTTAGGAGGAAGTGGAGGGGGATCCGGAGCATCGACGTGTGCCATCGTGGATTGGAGCAAGGCCCAGATCGTTGAGATCTCACTCGATCGGTGCAGCGGTCGATCAGATCAACACGCAGGGGCAGAGCCCAGGCTGCAAAGAGGGGGAGGTTCGTGCAGTCGCAGAGCAGCGAATATGCTCGCATGATGCCCACCCGATGTACGCAGAGCAACGGGAAATCCCGCAGAGCCGAATTGGTGCCCACCAATCTCAACTGTAACTTTGATTTTCTTACTGAAAATAACAAATTATAGTTTTTTTCTCTGAATATATATATATATATATATATACATACTTTCATTAAACTAGTTCATTAATTATGTATATATAGAAGGAGCGAACATGTGTTGGTTTAGTGGGAATATTTATTGTGTGTAATTATTATGAGTTGTTTAATGAGAATCTTTAAATCTATGTTCTTATTAATATCTTTATAATTATTAAATCTACTAAATTAATTCTTTCACAATTTTTTTGTATGAGCTTTTATGAAGTGTATTTATAATTTAGATAGATAAATAATTTATTTAAAATTAATAAATTAAATTGAAAAAATAAAATAATTATTTCTTTTAATATTTATAAATGTTATTTAACTAAACAATAAATTAATTATATTATATAAAGCATAAAACAATTTAAAATAATACCTTAAATTAATTAATAAAACTTTTACACATACATTAAAACTACTTACACATTTTAATAAGCTACTTACCATCACATTTCAATAAACTACTTACCATTCAAACCATTATTTACAGTGAGTATATCCCTATCACATATTTGTTGATACTTCAACTAAAAATTTAATTTTTGTTTAACCAACTGAAGAGAGTGATATGTAGAAACCCCAAAGTCTTCTCTTGAGTGAGTAGCAATGTCCTTTATTACCATGACCCATGATTTTAGTGTCATTTTATTTCACGTCTTTATTGATGTATTTAAGGGTAACAATCATTATTCTACTTTTTTGGATGTGCTTTATGTTATTCATGTGCAAAGACAACATAATTTTGGTTGTTTAAATAATGCATAGAAATGGAATTGTCCTTGTGTACAAACCAAATATATGATGTCCCATGTTTGATATTTGTGCTGCCATGATTGCCACTTAAAGAAAGAGAATCGAAGTTGGTATAAAGTAGCCAATGACACTTTTTTATCATCAAGGGTGGCAAGTGCATAAAAAGACTTGAAAAGGCTTTCTGAAATCTTTGAAATTTATGGCATCTTGTACTTGCAATAAGAGAGTTGAGGTAATTTTACACAGAAGTGATTTTATAGCAAGGTGAAAGATATGTATCCTTGTCAGGTGAAAAATCAGAGAATATTTTGATATTTAAATATCTAGGTTGAAAGATATATTTTATAGTTTATATGCCAGTTGGTTTTAATAGTAATTAATAACTATCATCATTATTACCTCTCAATATCATATAATATTAAAAAGATCGATATTAATTTATATTAACTTTAAATTAGTTTATATAAAAGTCACTATCAATAGTTATTAATAACCACCACTTATCACACCTTATCATCAAGATTGATATTAATTTACATTAACTTGACATTTCTTTAAAAAAATATTTAAATATATTCTAACTTAAATTTATTATAAATTGGAAAAACAAATATTCCATATTATTAAAAAATAATAACAAATATCTTTGAAAATTTTGATAAATCCAAATTAAAATTAATTTTGAAAAATAAAAACTAAATTAACATTTATTTTAAATTTTAAAATAAATAAATTTTAAAAACATAAACATAAAATTAAATTAAATTAAAGAAAAATTTCATATTATTTTTCAAACTAAATAAACTTTATAAACACAAACATAAGGTTAAATTAGTCCATTGGTTGCAGCTTGGGTGGTTGGGAGGAATGATTGTTGCCCTCCCCACTCAGGTTCAATTCTTGTAAGTGACATGTTGCTCTTGTTGAGCCTTTATTGTAATGATTGTATTTCTGGCCATATCTTGATTCTCTAGCTAAAATAGCAGGTGTTGGCATTTTCTCCGAGCGATTTGCATTTTTTTAAATTTTGATTTTTTTAAAAAGGATTTAAAAAAAAATTAAGTAGGTTGTATTTAATTCATTTATATTTTTTTAATATATATAAAAAAAGAATAAGATAAATAATATGGAAGATAAGAGGCTTTTTACTAACACACTTCATAAATCGTGGTCGATGAACGTCAATAGGGATTATGCGGTGTGGTGTTGTGCTAATGTTTCTGGGAGCATAAGTCATCCCCAATTTTAATCATTGGTTCTACCTACTTCACTATAATGGAATTAATCAATTTATGGCTATTTCTATTCCTATGTGGCATGTGTTGGCAATTCATTAGATGAGGTTTCCATATCATGGCCCAACTAGCTCAACTTTTTTCATATAGTGGTCAATGCGAATGAATTTATAGACGCAGAGCGAGCACTCGCATCCCCCATGCCCAAAAAGGCATGAAACATGTCAGACGCTCACATCCTTGCACCCAGAAAAGCTTGAAACTTGAACGCGCAATACATAAAAGAGTGAAGTAGTTAACCGGGATTGACAATGACCAAGAATCTCCCAAAATCTAGGACTTTTGAAGATTGACCTCCATTCCACAAATGTGGAGAGAATAACATCGATAGGTGTTATTCTAACACCTATCGGTGTAAGATTGTGTCATACTTTAATCAAAGCCACCTACAACTTAAGTGGGGTTGGCATAATGGCATAGTCTTGGAAGATGTCACTCTACAAAATAATGATAATATTAAAAGTATTATTGCATCTAAATTTAAGGAAAAGATGTGGTAATATAAAGAGTTAGAGGATAAGAGAAAATTAAGATATTATAGGAGGTGACCAACCCTAATCTTAAAGAAGAAAAACAACATTGTTAAAATAATAACAAACTCTAGGGAGCTCCATAGTGAAATAGGGCACTAGACAATTCCTAAAACATCATGAAATGATTTGTCATCTTTGTAACACTAAAAGGGTTGAAAATGAAAATGACTTTCTCATAAAATGTGTTGTACTCATCACGACTATGGTGGTAAAATGAACAACATAACCAAGTTTTTTTGTAAATATCTCCTCGCTCTCTTCACTCTACAACAATATTAGGGTTTGAGAGTCATTTTTTTCAATTTGAACCAGGAAGCTAGGGATCCTTCCCTAGCCGTCATTCCTTTCCACGTCTGAGTGACTTAGGGTTTAGGTTATTGGTGGGAACTATCAGTTGGTTTTTCCCAGGGTTGTGGAGGCAGTTCCCTTGCATGATGACTTGTAGAGGGGCTATTCTATTGTCCATATGCGGTGGCGACGATGATTCAAGTAGTGGGACGATGGAGACCAATAAAGGCGATGATCTACGGCGACAACGACGACAGTTGTAGCGGGGCGGTGGCTCTTCTGGTATGTGTTAAATTTTCAGAATTTACTTCAATCTGATCTAGGATCTTAACTGAGAGAACAACATGTACAACAAATCTACAGCATATCAATCATGGACACAATAATGCAAGCACACAAGAGACACAGAGTTTACTTGGGGAAACCATAAAGGTGAAAAACCCCAATAACTTCCTCAGATATAGATAGAGCAATGATACAACCAGAATACAAGAGATAATCTTCTCCTAGCAGCAGAGCCTCCTCCTCCACAAGTGCGCCACTCTCCCAAGTGTGAGTGAGAGAATAGAATGATGAAATAGAGATCTCTCGATCTCTATTTATACTAGACTTGACTTGCCTAATAACCTTTATTAGGTCGGCCTTAACTTAACCACATAACACAATGCTGACTGGGCCGACACCCAATAGGGTGGTCTAATAACCCTTTGACCCACATGACCGACCCCCACTAGGGTGGTCTAATAACCCTTCGACCCACATGACTTATACAGGGCCGACCCCAACAAGGTGGTCTAATAACCCATCAAGTATAAGTTACGACACTTACAATATAAATGACGACACTTCCGTATAGAGGAATAATAACATCTCTATAGGAATACAACCACTTCCGTATAGAGGAATAATAACATCTCTATAGGAATACAATATACATATATGTGAAATACATTCCGAAGTTACATATACATCAACACTCCCTCTTAACTAGGAAGGTATTTCTTGACACAGGTCTTCTAGCACAAGTCATCTTCTCTGGATCATCGTCACTGGATAATCATCATCGAGTCATCATCATTGTCACTGCTGCTGCTATATCAATCAATCTCTGAATCTACTCGTCATAGGAAGTTCTACAGAGCTAGTCCTTTTTCATACTGGATGTAGGCCCACCACCTGCAGGTCTTTGTCATCACTGGCCATACTATGGAATCCTCAGGACTTATTACGTGTGTCACAAAACCTTGAAAGAGCATCCCAGGTTGTTACGAGCACATGGCTCTACCTATAGGATCTCTCGGGGCCATATTATATGTGACCTCACCACAAAACCTCGCAAGAGCATCCCAGGCTATTACGAGCACACAGCTCTACCTATAGGATCTCCCAGGGACAGATTATATGTGGTCACCACAAAACCTTGCAAGAGCATCCCAGGTTGTTACGAGCACACAACTCTACCTATAGGATCTCCCAGGGATAGATTATATGTGGTCATGGCAAAACCTCGTAAGAGCATCCCAAGACTTATTACGGGCACATAGCCCAACCTATCAGATCTCCCAGGGACATATTATATGCCATAGGACAAAATCTCGAAAGAGCATCTGCCAGATATCCCAGGGCCATATTATATGCCATAGGAAAAACCTCGAAAGACTAACTGTAGATCTCCCAGGGCCAAATTATATGTCCTCCCAGAGCAAAACCTCGAAAGACTATCTGCAAATCTCCCAGGGCCAAATTATATGCTCATCTGCACAACCTGATCCACGGCCATAGAGTATCAACCTGATACTCACCATACATCATCCTGATGTATGCATGATCATCCTGATCATCATCACTGCAACATCCTGCTGCAAGTCATCTGGAGCAACATCTTGAAGCTCGTCATCCACGATCATCCTAATCATATCATGCATCTACCTAATGCATACCAAGTATCTACCTAATACATATCATCATACATGATCCACATGATCATACAATGTATCCACCTGATACAAATACAAATACATGATCCACCTAATCATTCATGATACATATCAACATACATGATCTACCTGATCATACAATGTATCCACCTGATACATATACAGATACATGGTCCAAGCATCCAACATGATGCATATACAAAATACATACAAATGATCCAACCGATCATATCCAGCATCCAACATGATGCGTACATACATATACATATAAATGATCCAACTGATCATATCCAGCATCCAACATGATGAATATACAGAGCAGTAACTGAAGCATCGTCCTGATGCTCATCATCCAGCGCTTACATCCACAGCCATGTGAAGGATCCTCCTTCTAACATGCTTGGAATGGCCTCTGTAAATGTGTCCATCACTTCTTCCTCGAAGTGTCATCAATCCAAAGGACACCAAGCCTCTCTCTGAAGTACTCAAACTTCACTCTGGCTAGTGGTTTCGTCAGCACATCTGCAATCTGCTCGTCCATAGCAATGTACATGAGCTTAACAGCTCCTCTCTGCACCATATCCCTAATATACTGATATTTGATCTCTATGTGTTTCGACTTGTCATGAAACACTGGGTTCTCGGACAACTTCACACAACTCTGCTATCACAAAAGATACCAGTAGCATCCAACGGGAGATCAAATAACTCAGATAGTAGCTTTCGTAGCCATACTGCCTCACAACTAGCTGAACAGGATGCAACATACTCTGCCTCAGCTGTACTTAGTGCTACGCAGGACTGCTTCCTGCTAAACCAAGAGATCACACCTGATCCCATACTGAAGAAACACCTAGATGTGCTCTTCCTATCTGCAGCACTGCCAACCCAATCTGAATCAACATAACCCTACAGGTTAAACTTTTGATTCGCTTCATACTTGGGCCCATAATCCACTGTACCCTTCAGGTACCTTAGAACATGCTTTACAGCAACCAGGTGAACACTCCTCGGATCTGTCAGGAACTGACTCAATGTGTTCACAGTAAAGCAAATATCTGTCTTGTGTTCGTCAGGTACATCAAGGACCCAATCATCTGACGATACATAGAGACATCAACCGACTCAGATGAAGCATCACATAGAAGCTTCAGATTTGATTCCATAGGTGTGGCCATGGCCTTGCAATCCATCATCCCAAACCTCTTCAGGATCTCTACTGCATACTTCCCTTGTCCAAGGAAGATTCCATCTGCACTCTGCCACACCTCCATGCCAAAAAACAAATAGTGCATCATCCCCAAGTTCTTCATCTCGAACTCGGTAGCAAGCTTCCGCTGTGTGTCGGCAATCAATCTGTCATCTCTTGTTACAAATAGGTCATCCACATACAGGAGTAGAATCACAGGATTCCCTTCCTCAACCTTGTAGTAAAGGTTGGAATCTGCTTCACTCTTGGTAAGGCCCAAACTGGATAGAAAGCTGTCTATCCTAGCAAGTTCTGCACACATATATGACTACACCATTCAAGAAGGTTGTCTTGAAATCCATCTGGTGTATCTTCTATTTCATCACTTTTATATTTCTCTATGCTGCCATCTGCAGCATGATTGATCTGATAGTTCCATTTGGAAGTCACAACAGACTTCCCTTCAGCTCTTGGGACCGCATCCCAAACATCGTTCTTCATGTTCAACGGATCATGGCATTCTTCCCGTATCTTGGGAACTTCAATATCTTCAATAGATAATTTTGTTGCTTGAACAAATGTTGTAGTCCTTCTTTTGTAGGTGAAGGTATACAGTCTTTTCTACAAAACAAGTTAAATTGCATGATTAGAAACATCTCATAATTTTTAGACAAATTCTTACACATAAAGAAATATGTCATACAATCATGTAATTATCTTAGCCAATGCTTCAATACAACATTTGTCCATGTTCCACAACTTTCTAGATGCCTTCCAGTCTCTACCAGAACATTGTTAAGAGTTTGCACTACTCCCAACATGTCAGCAAAGAGGTTTCATTCTAGATAAGTAGCGCTGGAATGTTGTACATTGCCATAGGCCACTTACCCATCACATGCATATTAGTAGTATACTGTTCATTGATCCAATCATTCTAATATGCACAATACATATCCTAAGTCTAGGAACATGAGCATATACATCATTGAACAATGTTATTTAAACAAACAAATATGCAAGAAATGATAATTAAAAATACTTATCTTTGATTGGTTGCTGGGTGGACTCCCTCTGAGTCTTTGCTTCCTTGCAGGAGCTGCTAAAGTAGCTTCTTCTACACCTTTCTGTTGTGGAATGTAGAAAGATGGTCAACTCCCTCTGAATATCTGCATCCTTGCAGAAACTACTGAAGTGTGCTCCTTTGCTTTCTTGCAGGAACAACTAGAGTGTGCTCCCTCTTTATCTTTGCTTCCTGTATTACCTGTCCTTGAACTTACATCCATCCTTAATCACTATGCATGCTTATTAGTATCATCATTGTGTTATCCTTGAGGTCTCATACATAATCACACATTTATTAGTATAATCTTAATACTATCAACACACAATAATCTTAAACATGTATAGTCATGATCATTCACAGATAATAAACATTAGTATTCAAGGTTCCAGGGAAGTCTTCTTTTACTCATACATATTCTTATTTGATCATAGGACTCTTCTGATTAATTAAATCATCAATGCATAAACCCGTGATTACTCAAACCTATACCTTCATGATTCTTCTGGTTAGTCATATCATCAATTATGGTAAGAAACATAATATACATACAGCCATGACTATTCAAACCTATGACTTCATGAATAATCATTATCAACAACACAACAATATAAGATCCTAACACAAGGTAGGATTCTAGCTTGATATAGGAAAAACATACCTGGATTAGCATGCTAGCTAGTTATGTCTAACATACCCGCATAATGTCTTATGGTTCTCTTCAGTGACTTGTGCTAGTAACCTGCATGTCTCATAGGTTAACCATTGTAGGACCAAGTTATACATACCTTGAAAGTAGATCTTCTATGTGATCCATGACAATGGATGAATCTTTGTCTTCATGTCACCATGATCATATGTTCTTGAAGTAGAACATGATTTGTCTTTATTGGTGTACCTTTTATGTTAGCGAACAACATAAACCTCATACAACATCACAATACATTAGTACATTCATAAGTGTCAAAACCTTAATCAATGAATATCTTCTATTAAGGTGATACGACAAGTCTAGTAATTTAACAAGATTGTACTGTAATGATATGAAGACAAACATATGATAAAATTAACCATGAAACATACCTGTAAGCCATACCTGTCAAGATTGCTTGTAATCTTCTTATGGAAGGCCTTAGCCTCATCTCCCTCTGAGACATGAACTTCTTCACTTATGCAGGTGACCAATCCATCTTCTTCTAGGATTAACCCAATCCACTTGATTTGCAAGAACTGGACCTGGAGCTGGATTAGGGTTTGTCAAAGAAACCCCAAAAATTCAAACTTTGAATTTCAAACTTCTGAAAGGATATAAATATGCGCCTTGATGAGCTGATCAAGTTGGTATATTCAGAATTTGAAAACTGCAAAGTTTCACCCCTCGAAATTGCCTTTTAGATTTTTGGATTCATTGGGGAGGACCCTGAATTAGGGTTTGAGTTTCCCGGAGCTTCACCCAACCAAAAGATTTGATTCAAAGCTCTAAGCTTCGATTTTTCTGCGGAGCTTCCAGTTGTGGTCATAGATTTCCAAAATTCCAAGTTTTGCAAAAGCCCTAATTTTCCATCTTTCCGATCAAAGTCCCGAACTGGGGTTTGATCAAGCCCGGCCTTCTGCCCAACCAAAAAATATGATCTTGGTCTCTAAATTTCGATTTTGATGAGTAGCATCCAACCATGGTCTCCAATTACAAAAAATTCCAACTTTCTCTGAAGCCCTAAATTCCGGAAGCCATGAATGAAGGTGCTAAAAAATAATTCTGTTTTGACAGAAATATGTACCTAATTATTTCTGGTGTAACTCCGAACTTTTCGATCCACAGGGTCTGAATTTTTTTCCAGAGATAGACCGACCTGTTATCTTTCCATCTCGACAGGTATGACCTCAATTGGATTCTCTGAGAGAGAGAGTTATTCCAAATGTCGCAACGTGACCTATTTATGGGATAATACAGGAGAGTGAACTTGTACGGCGTGCCACGTGTCACTGGTTCAACTTCGGCCTCTGAAAAATTTTCCTGAGATAGTACAGTCTGTGTACTACCTGTCACTTTTTACTAAATTTCATTTGGAGCTTCCTAGCCCAATTTATGACCTTTTTCCCAAGGTCACCTGATTTTTACTCAGATCTGGAAGAGGCAGAAACCCTATATTGTACAGATCATAAATCACAAAGTACAACGAATTAGAGGTTGTCCTTTGGACAAAAGGTACATGGGGATCTAATATTCTACCTGTAAATGTTTCAGATCTGAAAACTTCTCCAAAATGGATTTATAGCGAAAGTGCTACGATGACTGGTTTTTGCTATATCAAGCCCTAGCATCGTAAGTGCAACAAATGTCATACATGCCATATCATGCCTTCTTTCAGGCTAGCTCTGATACCATGTTAAATTTTCAGAATTTATTTCAATCTGATCTAGGATCTTAACTGAGAGAACAAAATGTACAGCAAATCTACAACATATCAATCATGGACACAATAATGCAAGCACACAAGAGACACAGAGTTTACTTGGGGAAAACCATAAAGGTGAAAAACCCCAATAACTTCCTCAGAGATAGATAGAGCAATGATACAACCAGAATACAAGAGATAGTCTTCTCCTAATAGCAGAGCCTCCTCCTCCACAAGTGCGCCACTCTCCCAAGTGTGAGTGAGAGAATTGAATGATAAAATAGAGATCTCCCGATCTCTATTTATACTAGACTTGACTTGCCTAATAACCTTTACTAGGTCAGCCTTAACTTAACCACATAACACAATGCTGATTGGGCCGACACCCAATAGGGTGGTCTAATAACCCTTTGACCCACATGGCCGACCCCCACTAGGGTGGTCTAATAACCCTTCGACCCACATGACTTATACAGGGCCGACCCCAACAAGGTGGTCTAATAACCCATCAAGTATAAGTTATGACACTTACAATATAAATGACGACACTTCCGTATAGAGGAATAATAACATCTCTATAGGAATACAACCACTTCTGTATAGAGGAATAATAACATCTCTATAGGAATACAATATACATATATGTGAAATACATTCCGAAGTTACATATACATCAACAGTATGGTCTCTAGTGACGAGAGGACGGTGTCATGGTGGTTCATAGGAGCATATCTGTGACTTCCTCGATGTTTTGGCATTTGTCTCCTGCAGCCTGTGCTTACTTGTTATTGATGGTTGTGCCACAACAGTCTAGTTACTTTGTGGTCGACAACCTAAATCCTCGAATGCAGTGTGACGAGTCTCTGTGTTGAGTTTGCTTTTTCCCAAGGCGACGGAGTAGGTCCTGAAGCGGCTCTCCTTAGTGGCATTAAAGTTGTCCCGGTTCAGGAATACTCTCACAACATTAGCTTTGGTCATTGTAGGGGATCTGAAGCTTGTGGTTGGAATGTCAGACTAGCTCATTATCATATGGCTTTTATTTCTATGGCCACTTTCTGTTTTATGCTCTTTCTGAGCAGTTTTTTTATATTTGAGCTCAATGCTTTATCTGGTCACCTTGACATAGGGGTTATTATTGCTATTGCATGTTCTCTGAACAACGTCTTTTTGTGCTTATGCACATGTGTAAGGCATATGGGTCTCTAAACAATGTTTTTTGTTTTCACTAATAGAATGCGATTTATTTTTCTGAGGAAAAAACTATGGTGGTAAAAATAATTAATAAAGAAAACTAAGTGACTCCTTACTTTTCTAATGTTCCATAAACCATAATTGATTTCATGGGAACACTAACAATTATTATCATCTTTCAATATATTTGATAAAAATTTAACATTTTATTTTTTTCCAGTGAAAAAAAATCTACTATTGATATTCAAGGTTGAATCAAATAGTACAAAGATGAGCGTGATTCTACTGTCGAAACAGATACAACAGAAATATACAGTAAAAAAAGAGCAAAAACCCTTCAACATGTTCCAGCCATCAATGAGCATGGAAACTCTACTTAAAATACTTTGTCACCTATGAAGATAACATATTACAGAGAGGCAAAAAGCCACCTATTAAGATGACATCCCTAACAATATCCACATATAATAAAGGCAGAATGACAGCTGCCTGAAGCCAACAAACTGAACAAAGATACTGAGATAAAAATCAGCTAGCTTCAGTCAAAAAAGAAAAGGGAACCACTATCCAAGACACTATT
The DNA here is from genome assembly GCA_027924585.1 of Larix kaempferi. Classification (NCBI taxonomy): domain Eukaryota; kingdom Viridiplantae; phylum Streptophyta; class Pinopsida; order Pinales; family Pinaceae; genus Larix; species Larix kaempferi. The sequence continues at coordinate 12,280,149 of BSBM01000435.1, read as the reverse complement.
GTCGCACCATTCCTCCCATAAAAGAAGTCCTTCAGAACCAGATAATGCTTGCTTAGATAACTTATCAGCAAGAGAATTTTGTTCTCTAAAGATATGCTCAAATATAATATTCTGGTGTTTGGAAATTTCTTGATGAGTCCGGATGGCCCAATGTCTCAGGTGCATGACATTGAGTCTGAATTCACCCGCTGCCCATTTTATAGTGACCCTGGAGTCGCCATAGACCTTTAGATTGACCAAACCAAAACAATTTGCAACTTTAAGTATGCACCATAACGCCATTAACTCAGCTTTCATGTTTGTTCCCAATCCACAATTGAGTCGGATAGTGAAGAAATGTGACTCATTCAGGTAGATGACACCACCTATAGCGCAAAGACCAGATTGTGAAGCTCCATCAAAAAATAGAACAGGCTGATCCACTTTGAAATTGAAGCAACTAACCCTGTCAATCTTCAACTTTTGATCTTCTTTCTTAAAATTTGCAAACATATTCAATGCTGTCAAGCTACACTGAACAATATCAGGATTTCCATTTCTAAAGATAGCACTGTTCCTATAGTACCAGATAGCCCAAGGGATACACAATGTAATATAAAAATGTTGCTTACTGTATCTAAACCAGCTAAGCAGACATTTATTGAAATCACCAACATCCCAGCACTGAGTGATATTCAATCTTGAAGAGATCACCTCCCAAACCTTAATATTGAAGCTACAATTGACAAAGAGATGTTGTTTAGATTCTTCATCCTTTTTACAAAGAATACAGTAACTGGGTCCAGTCCAGCCCCGTTTACATAAGTTATCCCAGGTCTTCAATTTGTCTTGCAAAAGTAACCAAGTGAAACACTTCAATTTGATAGGAATGTCCCAAATCCAAAGTCTCTTGTACCACCAGTCTTGAGGATATATAAACCTATCTTGCAAAATTCTGTTGTAAGCAGATTGTGCCATAACTATCCCCGAGGCAGGGTTCCCTCCCCAGACAAGTTGATCATTATCTTGAATCAAGCTGACACCTGCAGAATTTAGCTTCCAAGTGTAATCATCCCAAACACGAGCTAAATAACCAGTTAAACCAAGATCACTTGTAGACAACCATTTTGGATATTCCTCATCTCCAGATCTGGGAATATGAATCTTATTTAAAGTGGATAATCCTAAAATCTGTAGATAACTTATAATAGAGGAAGGAAGAGAATAGCAATCCTCCATACCAATAATGCGATCGATCCCAACTCGAATCAATGCACCCGAGCCCACCTGCCAAATGAGGTCACATTTTATCCAGTCCAGAGTCTTCATAAAACCCCGCCACATAGGGGAGAAGTTCCAGCTAGTCAGCTTTGGCTTTCTAAACCAGTAGATGGCGTCCATTTTTAAATATTTGCATTGAATTAGTCTAGACCATAGAGTTGTTCCAAAAAGACATCTCCATAGACTTTTTGTTCTAAGGGCAATGTTAAAAAATCCCAAATCTTTGATGCCCCATCCCCCATATTTGTATGGTCTCGCTATAGAGTCTGCTGCAACCATTGAAACCTTTTCACTAACAGCCACCTCGAACCAAAGACAGTTGTAAAAATATTTTTTGATAGTCTTGATAATAGACATTGGAACCTCCAGCAAAGAGAACTAGTAAACTGGTATGCTAGATAGCACAGACTTCAATAATATGAGTTTGCCCCCAATAGACAAAAATCTGAAGGACCAATGGGAGATACGAGATTCAATTTTTCGTAGCAGCCAATGCCAATCCTTTGATAGATAGTTATTTGGTTTAAGAAAAAAACCCAAATATTTAAAACCTTGATCCATATCACAGCATTTGTACAGCAGCAACGAAAGTATGTCACGCAGATGGACATCATTTGTAGATAAATGATAAAAGTTAGATTTGGCAGAACTTACTTTCATACCTGAGGCACAACAGAAAGACTGAATGATAACATTAAAATTATGCCATTCCTTAACTGTGTCCACACCTACAATTAATACATCATTTGCAAAAAGGATGTGTGTGACTACACAATCCTTAGCTACCTTGATTCCTTTAATTTTCCCTCTCTCAACCGCTTGATGTACTAGTCTGCTGAACCCATCCATGACCAAAATGAAGAGAAGCGGTGAAAGAGGGCATCCTTGCCTGATTCCTTTGGAACAGTTGAAGAATTCTGATGGACTTCCATTAATCAATACAGAAATATTCATAGAAGTGATGCAGGCCATTATCCACTTGATAATCAATGAAGGCACTCCAATTTTGATGAGGATTAGTCTGAGAAAAGACCAGTTGACCCTATCATACGCTTTTTCTAAGTCCATTTTATGAAGAAGAGCTTTTTTTTTATATATCTTAATGCTGTGTAGAAGCTCCTGAGAGATACCGATGGTGTCATGTATTTGTCTACCAGATAAAAAGCCAAATTGTTCTGATGAGATATGCTGGGAAAACACAATCTTAAGCCGATCAGCAATAATTTTTGAGATAAGTTTGTATAACAGATTGCAGAGAGCAATCGGTCTATATTCACCAAAAGACCCCGGCTTATCCTTTTTGGGGATGAGAGTAACAAAGGTGGCATTTAAACCTCCCGGGATATAGCCATTGTTTTTGGAGAAATTCACCAAATCCATAAGCTCTTTCCCCATCAGGTCGAAGAAGTGCAAATAAAGCTCCACCGGCCACCCATCCGGTCCAGGGCTTTTCTCTTTAGCAAAACTCTTGAGAGTTTGTTCAATTTCATCTAGGGAGATCTCCTCTAGTAAGCGACCAGAATCTTGTTCATTAAAGAAATGTGGAAAAAGATTAGCAATTCTGATTTGTTCTGACAAACTACTGTCCCCAAGATCACTGTAGATTTGTCCAAAATAAGTGACAGCTTCTGTTTTAATATTGTCAAGACCGGATTGCAAAGTGCCACTGACATTCATAATTTCCCAGATGTATTTCGAATTCCTTCTAGCTGAAGCATAAGAATGAAAAAAATTTGTGTTTTTGTCGCCATAAGAGATCCAGATGGCTCGGCTTTTAAGCCTCCATTCTTTTTCAGCTTGTAATAATAACTCTTCTTTCTTTTTCTCAATCTGCCTCATAACTTCAAAATCATCATGGGAAAGAGTACAATGAACATTGGCCGAGAGAGAAACCTGTAACTTGTTTTCTAACAAATTTAACTCCAGATAATCAGCCTTCTTTCTGTTCCTAATCCACTTAGAGGCCAACACTTTCAGATCTTTTAATTTATAGCAGAAATTCAGTATTGGATTAGAATCATAAACCGTGCAATTTATCCAGAAATCTCTTACCAACTTGCAGAAAGACTCATCTTCAAGCCAGGAAGAATTGAACTTGAAGGGCAGTGCTGGAATGCATCTCATATCCTCTAGCTGAAGCAAGATGGGCCAATGGTCCGAAAATTTGGAATCATGAACCCAAGCTCTATGTTTCTGGAAAATACCCAATAACTCCGACTTGACAAGAAAATGATCCAACCGTTTATGCACACCATCTTTCCCAAATCTACCATTTGTCCAGGTAGGTACCAATTTGTGAGGCTGAATGTCCACCATATCAGAATCCTCCATAAACTGAAGAAAGAAATCTGCTAGATCATCTAATCTAGCTGAGCCACCCCAAACTTCAGAAGCATGGCAGGTGAAGTTTAGATCACTTGCAATAATCAGGTCATGAGTATTCATAAGCCCAGAACCTTGAAGAGATGCCCAGAAATTGTGTCTCTCCCTATAGGGAGCATAGCAATTGAGGATGGAAACAGTTTGATGGTTACCACAGAAATCCCCTTTTAGAAGAATACCCCAGCGGGTGAAAAAGGATTTGAATACAAAAATATTTGGATCCCAAGCAACGGCTAGGCCCCCAGAAAGACCTACAGAACTCGTAGCTGTAACCTCCCAGTTAGGCAGAAGATTACAGAGTTTTTGAACTGCATGGGCTTCGTCACACATTGTCTCTTGAAGTAGAACAACAACAGGGACAGTAGCTTTAAGAAGAATGGATAAGGCCTGTACCCTTGACACCTTAACCAATCCACGGACATTTAAGGAAAGGATAGACATCAAGTAACATTCAAACCAGGGGACGCCGCTCTAAGCCCCACAGACCTATCCACCTCATCTAGTTTATGAGAAATAGGAGAATAAGGATCAGAAGAAAGATTTGTATTTTTGTCTCGAGCCTTTTTTTTGTTTCCCCTTCTGATGGTAACATTTTGAAAATTTAAAGTGTGGACAGGTTTGGCTAATGACCCACTCTCTGGATTCTTTGAAAATGTGGGAAGAGGGGGAAATTCCTCCCCATTTACCGACACAAGATATCCACTCTCCGCTAAAATAGCAGAGTCACTTGAGGATGAAGAAACTGCAAAATTATTTAATGTCTGATGACCAGACAAAGCCAGCCCAGCATCACTGCTCAAAATCATGGAAGATGATGTAGAAATAACAGTGGGTGAAGATAAACCCTCTCCCAAATTATCAAGAGGACGAGACAATATTGATTGATTATTGGGATAGGGAGATCCATTTGTAGAGGAATTAGGGAATTCATTCATAACCTGACAAGATGTGGAATAGCCTAAAACTGAGGGGTCAGACACATGTTCATTAAAAAACTTACGGCTGACTGTAGAGCAAGGAGGGTCCTGAGCAGAACAAGCTAAAGGTAACCCAGTGACCAAATCATGCCGCATCTGGATATCTCCATTTTTAATGCGACTAGATAATAATTGCTCAGAGTTCTCGATAAAAGTAAGTTCATCCCTCGATAAATCAGGAAAAAAAATAGGGGTTTGACATAGAAGCTTACCCGGATTGTCAGCAGAAGTATTAGGAGAGCCAGCCCTAGGAGTGGAGTCCTCTAAGACATTCAGCTCCACCAGATTCTTGTAACTAAAGGGACAAGTGGACCGAACATGTCCAGGTCTTCTGCAACTGAAACAACAAAAAGGAATCTTGTGATAATCAAGAGGCTGCTTCCAAACCCTAGCTCCCCACGCTATATCGATTTCGGCTGGCAAACCCCCCTTCGTCTCAATTTCTACCATGACTTTAGCATAGCGACGATCCATCCCATGAAAATTTTGCTTATCAAAACGAATAAATCTTCCAACAGAGTTTGCAATCCCCATTATGACCTGTTCCGTCCAGAGTTCAATGGGGAGGCCTGGAATGACTATCCAGAGGTGTTGGAGAGATTGGAATTCATGCAAAGGATTGAAATTTATATGCCATCGCTTTAAAAACAGGGAGCCCTTCTTAAACTCCCAGAAACATGACATAATTTTATCAATATGTGACGCCTCTGAGAAAGTGAATAGTATCCACCTATTCATTAATAGATTGATCCTGGGAGCCAAACCAGTAAGCGGCACCCACATTTTATTAACCCACTCCATGATTTCTAGCTTGCTCCCCGAGGTGAACTCAAATCGACCCACCAACGCTCTGTCAGCCAAAATACCAATACGCTCAAGGTTGTAATCAGCATCAATATCATACCTTGCAATCTCTGCTTTAGCTTTGAAGGTTTTTATTAGACGGCGAGCTTTGGCCTTCTGTCCACATAGCTTGCCTCTACGGGAGAGGCCATCACCATCCCTACCAGAGATTTCCCCCACAGTAGTAGAAGAAGTCGGAACATATGGTAAAGGAGAGCAAAAATACTCTCCCATATCAAACCCTACGCCAGATAAAGGACAATGTTCCCCAGTTGTCGGTCACTTGTCAGGGAAAGATGACAGCTGCCAAAAAAATCGCGATGGAGACAGAACAAACAAAAGGGGCTAAAATAGTCCCCACTTATGCCAAGAAAAAGGTAATAGATAAATTTGGCAGAGATCCACATAAATCTAGAGGAGGGCCAGATTTTAGCAAAAATACCGAAAAATCCAATTGACAGGAGGAAGAGTAACCCACGGCTATAAGGCTTGTTCCCACTTTTTTTTACCTTGGCTGGTACTAGGCTGATTCTACAAATCAGCTGGACTCCAAGTTGCTGGAGGTCACTGAATCATCCCATCAATCTTCATGATCGATAATTTCTGCAAAAAATCGCCGAAAAAAACCAAGAAACCCTAGCCATCCTCCCTCCAAAAGAAAATCCAAGAGTTATTTTCTATTTGCTCATTCTCTTTCATTTAACATTTTATTTATAAAAATTAATTTTCTTGGTGAATATAATAATATTCTCTTAATCACTCCAACTAAATTTCATTGACATTTCATCATTACATTATTAAAGATGCTTAATATTCTATGAATTTAATAGCATATGCTTAATATTCTCTGAATTTAATAATGTAGGAATTGGAAAAGAAAAGAAAAAAGTTATTACTAGGAGTTTCTGAATTTAATACGGTAGGAATTGGAAAATAAAATAAAATTTTAAATTTCATTCATTGCATTAAGAAATTGGAATTGAAAAGTGAAAAAAATTAAAATTTATTATTATAAAAATATTCTAATAATTTCAAAAATAAATTAAGTTTAATAGATGATTTAGCTTTTCATCCCTACAGTAAGAAACTGGATATAATTTTTTTTATTTTTAAAATCTCACAAAACATGGTTTAAATTTGCATAATTTGGGATTCTCAATCTATTAATACATTTAAAAGCACATAACATTTGAATTTATTAAAAAAATCATCAACAAAAACTAACCAAAAATTTAGACTTGGGAAAAAATCTGTGAATTCCGGTTAAAAAATGTCAAAATTTTAGACTTCTTCGTTGGGAAATGGTTGTTAGATGTGTGGTTGCACTGAGAGATGGAATTGGTAGCAGCATTGACATTATTAGTTGTTGATGTTGATGGGTGGGAAGGAATAGGCATCAAGGGCCTTTATTTCATGGTGATCAAGCGTCAACATCAGCACAAGCAAGTGGAATCAGAGAGTGGGTGTTGAAAAGCTGCCCTCTAATGTCAACATCATGGCCATGCCCTCATTGATGGGGAGGGGATTCCAGTGCACTCACTCACAGGGATATTCCCCACACCACCATAACCTGTCACATCAACAAAATCTTTCACCTCAGTTTTCCTCTTGGTTCTTTACCATGCTGTTAGGTTATTGCCTTGCTTGCCCTGTTTGTTGAAGTTGGGTGAATCAGGAGCAGCAAGGAATATGGATTATATGCAGAAGGCTTGGTTTTACAATGAATATGGATCCAGAGACGTGCTGCAATATGGTGACTTCCCTGTGCCCCAGCTGGGGGATAGTCAGGTTCTTGTTAGAGTCCGTGCTGCTTCACTCAATCCTGTAGACTTCAAATTGCGCAATGGAGTGTTCAAGGACACTGGTTTGGAATTCCCTGTCAGAACCCAACTTCTCATATGAATTTTGTAACAACCCATTACTGTATTTTCTATAGAGATCAAATTCAATGAATTAGTTGCTTGAAGCTATTTTATGTGCATATAACTCTCCATTTGCTTTCCATGGTCTTTTCAGCACATCTATCAAAGTGGCAGAGTTCTGTTTAATGGATTTTACCTAAAGTTTTAATCAGACTGTTGGCTTGTATCTGTTGTTATTTTAGTAGTTTTCAGGTCCATTACATAGCCTGTAGAACGGGCATATTTCTCGACTTTATAGTTTCCAGATACTGCATATTTTCTCCATGGTTTTGATTAGATTCCATGGTTTCCTTTGGTTTGTATGACCCTGTTATATCTTTTTCAGGTCCATTGTATAATTTCTAATAAAGTTACAAAGACCCCTAATCCATATTGTACTATGCCTACGACTTCGATCAGATTCCATGGTTTCCTTTGACTGTAATATCCGTTTTTCAGTAATTATTTAGGTCCATTGCCTCATTTCTAATAAATTTGCAAAAAAAAACTGATCTAAAAAAAAAATGCTAATTCTGGTCAAGATCTGCACATACAACTCTGATCAGATATTGACACTCCTCCCAAATGAAGTGGAAGAGTCTCCTCATAAAGGGCTCTGCCCCAACACCAGTCTTTTCCATAAGTAGTAGATACCAGCCACTCTGATAATGTCCCGCATACTACTGTGTGGTTGTTGGATCATTTTATTTAGAGAAGCCAGAAAGACAGTACTGTACTCAACAGTAATCTATGGTTAAAGCAGAGCCCAACAGCAATCTGTATTGTACATTATGTATAATTTCGACCAGAATCCATGATTGTTTTGGGATATATAACCCTCTTTTTCAAAGATTTTCAGGTCCATTGCATTACTTGGACTGAATTTTGCATTCACCCATATTCTCTAATGGTTACCACATGGATTTGATCCAAGGCCATGCTTTGCTCAAGTGCATGTTTCTCTTTGAAACGTTTTTCAGGTGGTGCCAGGTTGTGATGTGGCAGGAGTAATAGTTGATGAAGGAGATAATGTCTCAATGTTTAGCAAGGGCGATGAAGTCTATGGAAATATTCAAAGCTTTAACACTGTTGGGCCAAAACAGTGCGGAACTTTAACACAATACACAGCAGTGGAAGAAAGTCTGATTGCTTTGAAGCCTGAAAATATGTCCTTTGAAGAAGCAGCCAGCTTTCCTCTGGCTCTTCAAACTGCCCAAGAGGGTTTTGACAGAGCAAAATTTCAAAGGGGTCAGACTGTGTTCATCGTAGGTGGAGAAGGAAGTGTTGGTAGCCTGGCTATTCAGGTAAAAGTGAATACTATTTTTCTGCATTAAAACCTCTTATTATCTTCGTCTGTGAAAATGATCAGGTCAAAATTTGTAATAATACTTGTGGTGCGCAGCTTGCCAAATATGTGTATGGAGCTTCAAAAATAGCAACTACCACAAGCCCTGGGAAGGTGGATTTTGTTAAAAAATTAGGACCTGATATGGTGATTGATTATACCAAGAAAAGTTATGATCAGATACCAGAAAAATTTGACTTTGTTTTTGACACTATTGGTAGGTTCTACTTCTTTTTTCTTTCCTTTTAATCTGTCTGCAGTTTCTATATATTTGCTGTCTTTGGTAATCCCACTGATGACTTTTTGGTAACGTGGGGAGCTAGAAGCCATGGAGTTAAGTTTGAGATCTGCATAAGGCCAGCTCAAATTCAAAATCAGTAGCTTTGGCAATAAGAGATTCTTTTTCCCGTTTTACACAAGATGTTGTTGGTGTTGAGAAGACTATCTCAGCTGCAAAATTCTAGTATCATGTTCATGCTATTTTGCTAGCTGTCATAATCAAGTTGCACTGATCATGTTGTTAGTATTTCATGCATGCATCATCCACTCTTGCCACAGAATATTTACTATCAGATCCTGTTGTTTCTAAGACTTATGTTTGGCAGATAAGTTATATTCATTATAACCAACGCAGAGACTAACAATTACCAGTACTATTAAATTTTAATCATGTAGAATGAACAAAGTTGGAATCTGGACTAGTGTAAAAGCTTACAGGCTGTGGATTGAATTCTCATATTCACCCTTGTCTTCTTGTTTATGTATTCCTGGTGCAGACCTCCCAAGTCACTGTGAGAATGTAAGTGGCTAGTAAGCCCTGAGCTTGCCAGCTCAAGATCAAATTAAGGATCCCTATTCTTACTTTAGAAAACCTTGTAAATTTTTATTCTTCATCATGTAACATTTGGCAGTTTACTTTGTAAAAAATAAAATGTATCATCATTTTCAATTTACAGTTTTTTCTGTTTACAGCATTGTTAAATGTAGTCAAATAACAACTATTGGCTACAAAATTTTCAATGATGATTCCGAAAATTTTAAGATCTTTGAGCACCTTTGAACTTCATGATTTATGTTTTTATTCTTGGCCATATATTAATTAAGAACTTGGCTTGGATTCGCAGGAGATTCTCACAGGTCTTATGTGGTTGCAAAAGAGGAAGCTAAAATTATTGATATTGTCAATTCCTCACCTCATCCAAGGGCAGAGTTTTACGTTGTGACTCCAACTGGGAGCAACTTGGAGAGGCTTAGGGGATACATTGAGTGTGAGAAGTTGAAGCCAGTGATTGATCCCACCGGCCCATATGCATTTTCAAATGTTATCGAGGCCTTCAGGCATCTTGAAAGTGGAAGAGCGAGAGGGAAGGTTGTCATTTCACCCATTGATTGATCTCATGGCCCGAGTACTGCATTGTTCCCTCTCACTGTATTTAGTAGCTTTATTATACCGTTAGTAACCAGTTCAGCTATCATTGTAACTAGTTGGATTGGATCATCACTTGAAATGTTTAAAAATTTTGAATGGTGTAATGAGAAAAGGCTACGGATGCATGAAAGACAAAAAAATATTGTATTCTCTGAAAAAAAACAGAGAATAGTCCCTGAAAAAAAAAACAGCATTCGAATGTAACAATCTTGATCTGACTATCAGAGAATGTTGTTAAAGTCCTTGCATCTACAAAGTTGTGGAATTATGATGTATTGGGCTCCTGTAAAATGGTTCAGTCTTAATCCTTTATGAATGTGTTTTGTTTCCAAGGTTGAAGTTTATATTGATATGGTTTTAAATTATTGAAATGAGCCATCTTTTCTTATCACTTATTAAGTTATTTTATTTGGTTGTCTCATTGTGTGGATTATTACCTATTTATTAATTAAATAACAAATGTAAATAAATAATATCTTTATCACACAAGAATATTTTTGTTTGTTTGTTTGTTAGTTTATCCATAACTTGTGGAACAAGCATGTGGTCTAAAAAACCAAGACTCAGGAGCATTTAAGTCGTCAAAATCACCCAGGAATTGCACCCAGCCTGGGCCACACCAACTCTTATCATGCCTGGATTTTAAGCGATTCCTCCTAGCTACCTTGCAGGGTTCGAACTCGAATCGCCATGCAGAACGAAGCCTGTTGAAACCAACCATGCCAGCAAGATTTGACCACACACGAATATCTTGACTTCAAGTGAAGTTGACATTAAGAATATGCATAGGATATAACTTAAGTAACTACAAACACCAGAGAAATCTGGTGACTTGTGTCCGTGAGAGAAATCTGGTACAGTTTAGCAGATACGACTTTAGACCATCCCACGACCACTCCTCTAACGTCCCAAGAGGAGGTGGTTGCTCAGAAACCCTCTCGTCACCAAAATATTTGGTAAGAGGGAAGCTTATGGGATAAGACTCCATCTTGGCAATGAGAGTTGTGCCTTTCTCATGAGCAGCATGTCAATTTATCGAGAGCTTTCTGCATTTCTGTCACCATCTAGTACGGATCATGAGGAACCTCAGGTGGTCAGTATCATCCCAGATAGACTTAATGATTTGCCAGGGAGAATTTTTTAATCAAATGGATCTGCAGTTTTAAAAGTACCAGTCCCTGAAATATGGGAAATCTTTGTCAATTTACATTCAAGAACATTGAGTGGGGGGGTGATAGTACCTCCTTGGGTAATGGAGAAGTGATCAACTGCTGCATGGAAGGATATAGTTCATGGTGGTGTTCATTTGAGCATAAAGGTAAGGGTTTCATGATGATTCATCAGTATTTTAGTTTGAGATGAAGGATCATGCAAAATGTGTCACTAGGGGATCCATGGTTCTTTAAAAATATTGTTCTTGGTCTTCACTATTTACCCCAATGACCTCAGTCCTTTGAAAATTCTGGTCTGGATTAGATTGCTTTACCTTCCGGATGAATTCAGGGCACAGGAGCTTTTAACAAAAATAGAATTCATTTTTGGTGGTGTCAAACAGAGTATAGCAGAATAGAAGCAAAACAGGGTAGAATTCTTGATGGGTAATCACAAAGGGAGATAGAGCTGTTGTCTTTCTTATTAAACTCAAGGAGAAAAACATTACATATATAGCTTGTCACACAAGCAACAGCTTCCTACAAAAATGGATCTGATAACAACCACAGAGGAAAACGTGGATTCAGCTGTAACTGTTTCTAAATTAAGTATTTTTATATTAATATCTAACACTTCCCTTTAATGGAGAAATGGATTTTCTACCACACCTAACTGTTCCTGTATTTCTCAAAGTTCATTTTTCCAAGAGGCTTGGTAAAGATGTCAATCACATTATCAGTGATTTTACAATAGATCAAGTCTATTTCCTTCTCTTGTATCTTTTCTCTTACAAAATTATGTTGAATTTCAATATGTTTGGTTCTGGCATGATAAATTGGGTTGTGTGCCAATTTAATAGAGCTTTGATTGTCACATTTGAGAACAGTTGGCTTCATTTGTTTGTTGCCATTATCTTCAAGAATTCTCCTTAACCAAACAGCTTCACAAGTAGCATTGCATAGAGCTTTGTATTCAGCGTCTGTTGATGATAGAACCAGTTGGCTGTTTCTTACTGCTCCATGACACGACCCCTGTACCTATGTTGAATGCATATCTTGAAGTTGATTTCCTGTCATCAGGATTTCTAGCCCAATCTAAATCAGAGTAACCTGTCAACTCAACATCACAATCATCAGTATACATAATACCAAAATTAATAGTTCCTTTCAGATATCGAAGGACTTTATTTGCAACTGTGTAGTGGCTTTCAAGTGGTTTAGCCATGAACTGACTAAGGATGTTGACTGAATATGCTATGTCTGGCCTGGTATTTGTGAGATAGTTCAAACTTCCCACCAACTGTCGATACAAAGTACCATTTACTTCTTTAGTTTCATCAACACCAGATAACTTAACATTCTGTTCTAAAGGTGTTGTCATTGGCTTGCTTTCACTCATATTAAATCTTTCCAGTATTTCCCTTGTGTATTTACTTTGAGTGATCATTGTTTTACCGACTTCTCTCCATATTTCCAGACCTAAACAATAATGTATTTCACCAAGATCTTTCATTTCAAACATCTGTGATAATTGAATTTTAATATCTTCAATCAAGTGAGAAGCACTCTCTGTGATAATCAAATCATCAACATATAAGGATACCAAAGCAACATTCCCTTCTTCATCCTTTTTGACATACATATTAGGATCATTTTTGCTTTTCACAAAACCTTTCTAAGCAAAGAATGAATCAATCTTAATATACCAAGATCTAGGTGCTTGTTTCAAACCATATAAAACTTTCTTTAGCTTACAAACAAGATCCTCTTGTCTTTTTTTTATAAATCCTTCAGGCTGAATCAAATAAACGTCTTCTTTTAAATCACCATTCAAAAATGCAGATTTAACATCTAATTGATGTATTTTCCAATTGTGTTGTGTAGCTAATGCAACCATGACTCTAATTGTATTTAACTTAGCTACAGGTGCAAAAGTGTTTTCATAATCAATTCCTTCCTTTTGTGAATACCCTTTTGCAACTAATCTGGCCTTATATTTGTCAAGACTTCCATCTGCATGAAATTTGGTTTTATACAGTCATTTACATCCTATGGGAACTTTGTTTTCAGGCAGTTCTGTTAATTCCCATGTTTCATTTTTTATTATTGATTCATATTCTTCATTCATTGCATTTTTCCATTCCTTATGATTTTTGGCTTGTTCATAAGTAACAGGTTCTACAACATTCATTACGTGTGTCATCAATGCATAATCTTTATACCTGGAAGGTACCTGAATTGTTCGTGATGACTTCCTCTGCGGTGCACCACTTTGTCCACTTTCACTTCTTCTTTTCTGAGGTGTAGGGTCCCCTCTAAGATGAGTGTTTGTAGTATACATGTTGCTTTCACTTTGTTCTTGTACTTGTTCTTGCTCGTGTACCTGTTCTTATGCCTATTCTTGTTCACCATCTATATCAATTTTAACATGAACATCATTGTCATAAGGAGTATGCCAGACATCATATTTACTTATTTCATCATTTGTATTCTCATGAAAAATCACATCTCTGCTTGCTATGAGCTTATGTGTACTAAGATCAAACAGTTTGTATTCCTTATGATCATCACAATAGCCAAGGAATGCACACTTAACAGATTTTGCATTAAGTTTTCTTCTCTTATCTTTGGGAATATGAGCAAACGCCTTGGAACCAAATACTTTTAAATGACCAACTTCAGGCTTATAGCCATAAATGACTTCAAAAGGCGTTTTCAGATCTAGAATCTTAGTTGGACTTCTATTTTTTAAATAAACAACAGTATTAATGGCTTTTGCCCAAAAACCATTAGAGATATTTTTACTTTTCAACATGCTGCGAGCACATTCCACTAATGTCATGTTCTTCCTTTCAGCCACACCATTTTGCTGTGGTGTAGAAGGCACTGTGAATTGTTGAATGATCCCATTGTTCTTGCAGTAGCTATTAAAAGCTCCTAAGGTATATTCTCCATCTTGATCAAATCTGAGAATCTTAATGCATTTTCCTGTTTTTTTTTCCACCATAGTTTTAAATTCTTTAAAATATTCAAATACATCACTCTTTTTCCTTATAAAATAAACCCAAGTAAATCTCGATCTGTCATCAACAAATATAAGAAAATATCTTGTACCACCAAGTGACATTGTTTGCATGGAACCACATACATAAGTATGTATTAATTCAATTATCTCTCTCTGTTGCTTCTCTTTATGCACTGGAAATTCGTCCCTATGTTGCTTACCTAGCGCACAAGCTTCACATTCTAGATGCTCATTCTTTAAAACAGGAAGCCCTTCAACCATCAATTTCTTCTGAAGTAGCACTAAGTCATTTTGATTAAGATGTCCATACATGTGATGCCATAACTCTTCAGTTGTCATTGTTGTAGATGTTAATGCTTGATGATTGGACTTTGTTACATAAAGTTTATACAGTCGTCCAATTCTTGTCCCTGTGGCTATGACTTTATAATGATTCTGAGTATCCTTTACAAGACAATGAGACTACATAAGTTCTACATTCAAATTTTGATCAGTTATTGTGGAAACAGAAATCAAATTCTTTTTGATGCCAGGAACATACAGCACATTGTGAATCTGTTTCTTTTGTCCATTAGGTAAATTCACACATATTACTCCATAACCCTGAATCTTATGAGATCTATTATCTCCTAAATATATGTGTGTTTCATTTGTGCTCTCATGATATTCATCAAACCACTTTTTGACACAAGACATATGAATTGAGGCACCTGAATCTATGAACCATGCATTTTCATCATCAGTTTCTGCAGACAATGCAACTTCAGAAATAAACAACTTTAAATTCTTAAAATCATCATTGATAGAGGTGTCAGTTTTCACATAATTTCCATTATGTTTTATGAACTTCTGTTTGGATTCATTAGCTTTCCTTTTATAACAATCTTTAGCATAATGACCAGGTTTCCCACAGTAAAAAAAACCATCATTTTTCTTATCATGTGCATCAAATTTTGATTGAGTCATACCTCTGTTCCTTGGTTGAAACTTTCCTGCTCTGTTTTTTGTCCCATGGCTTGCCCCTGTATCGCTGTTTTCATTTGGCTACTAACGCTAATTCTGAAGTACGCGAGTCCATCTCAAATACCTTCATTCTTTCTTCTTCTTGTAGAAGAATCCCTGTTAACTCATTAAATGTAGTGGCTTTGCTCTACCTCCTAGACTTGAAATAAAGACATGATAATCTTTGATTAAACATTTTAATGTAATAGTTACCATGTTAGAATTGGAAACTATATCACCAATTGCACTTAATTGATCACATAGATCTGTAATTCTGGAAACATAGGTGGCAATATTCTCATGTGCTTCCATTTTCATGGACAATAACTTAGTCTTCAAAAACATAATCCTATTTGAGTTTGTAGTTTCATACAAACCTTTCAAAATCTCCCAGGTCTCCTTGGAAGTTTTACAGTCTCTTATGTGTGGAATTATGTTGTCCTTGACAGACATCCACAACATTACTCTGGCCTTTGTTTATCGTTTCACCCATTCTATACCAGCAACACCTGTGGGTTTGGCTTCAACTCCATTTAGAACAGTCCATACATTCCATGCTTCGAAAATAGTCAAGATGTTGAATTTCCAGTCAATGTAATTATCTCCATCGAGCTTGGATGCTTCATTTAGATAATTATCTGCAAATGAATTTGACATTTCTGCACAAAAACAACTTAAACAACTCAGAAAATACCTCTCTCCTGGGAGACTCCCTTCTTCTACTTGTAATGGCGGATCAAATCCCCAATTCCAACTTGTATTGCAAATTTTTCTTCTGCGTATAATGGCAGTGGCGTTGCTGACAAAGGGCGTTGCAATTTCTGGGACAATGATCACTGCGATCTCCTTTCCACGGCGTACAACACACGGCTCCAGGATCCAAGACAGTTCACGGTCTCACTCAGCAATACGTTGCAATTTCTGGGACAAGGATCACTGCGATCTTCTTTCCACGATTACCATCTGATAGCATTGGTTCCACAAACTGCACACAGCACTATTTTGCTACAGCAAACACGCCCTCAATATTAACCTTCAATTTCAGCTCAACTTCACAAATTTTCTCAGCAACGGATCACGACTAGCAGAGTGTGATCTCAACCCCACAGTCTGCTCTCCTCCACACAAGTAGTTGGGTGTGTACCTTCAACCTCGGCTCTGATATCAAAACATAGTATAGCAGAATAGAAGCAAAACAAGGTAGAACCCTCGATGGGTAATCGCAAAGGGAGATAGAGTTGTTGTCTTTCTTATTAAACTCAAGGAGAAAAACATTACATATATAGCTTTTCACACAAGCAACAACTTCCTACAAAAATGGATCTGATAACAACCATAGAGGAAAACGTGGATTCAACTATCACTGTTTCTAAATTAAGCATTTTTACATTAATATCTAACAGTGTCTTGAAGTTGGACCCTGGAACACTTAACAAACAAACAAGGGGAGCAAAAGTGTGTTAAAATGAACATTCAAGAGAGGCAATTGAAAGATCATATTATCTGTTGGAGACTGCAAATGGCGAATTGATGTAGATTAATATGAAAGAGTTCCTTTTTGGTGTGCTCATTGCATGCAATTGGTAAGGAAAATGTTCCCATCAATTACGTGAAGAATCAAAATTTGGAGCAGCAAGGGGAAGAATAGCCCTTTAGTGATTGGAAGCTAAAGTGAATGCAGGTCCCTTGAGAGGACTGTGTGAACAGACAACCATAGTGGGTAGTCCAGATTGATAGAGGGAGCAAAGAGAATGTAGTACATCTGAAGGGGCATAGGATAAAGATGGTTGGATAGTGATTTAGTTCAGCAGGAGAGACATACACTGGCAAACTCGAGGGTGATCATGGAACAATTCAACCAAACAATCCAAGTTAGAGGTGTCAGAACTGACCAAGTAAATGCATAGGAGGAACCTCCTCTAGAGAACTATTTCAGCCAAAATGTTGTAAAATGCAAAAAACAAGCTCATCTTTGTTGAAGCAAAGCTATAATGTATACGTGAAGCTAGTTGGGAAAACTTGGATTGGAAAGTTAGGAGTGGATGTTGCGCACAAAGTTTGAACTTGTGTGTTGAATCCATTTAGTGCCCTATGGTTGCCCAATGATTGATTTTTGTGTGGTCATTCTACTTTCATTTCCTTGCTCTCTATGTGGGGTTGATTGGTTGGGTGCATGTATGTTCAAGTTGGATATGTCATAAATAACATCTTGGAAATGCTTGTAGGACTATAACATCCCATGTTCCTTTTTGCTTGCTTTCTCACATCGGTTGTAAGGGTCACGGTAGTATGTAACTATAATATACTATGATCTTTATTGCAATGGGGCCTTTGGGAGTGCTAGTGGCCTCCCACTAACATAATGGTTGATTGGTTGTGGGGTGATTATGATTATAAAATTCCCTGTTTCTATTATTATTTTTTAACCTTGTTATTCATGACACAAATTTTGAAATCTCTCCCATTTAGCCCCATATCATCAATTTTAACCAATATCGAGCTAGTTTTACCTTGGCATCTTTTCTTTTTAAAAGTTCCCTTTCTACTAAATTGTCCTTTCCTTTTCCTAGAAGATGTGATTGTGACTTATGGTACCTCGTAGTATTATCATGATAAACAAATATCTTTTTATTATTATTATTATATAGTAATGGTTGGAAGTGTCAAATTAGCCTCCTAATTGTTTAAGTGTTGAGCAAAGTTTACATGCCATGGGAAAAAACCCCACATGCTTTATTGTATGAGTGATTAAGAGGCTTGACCTTTCCTTATGGATTGGTCTACATCCCCGTGCATATCATGCATTCTTGTTGGTAGGCACTTGGGGGGCTAGGTAACTACAAAGAAAATCCAAGGCTCCCCACCAACACGACCCACCCAAGCTTGAAGCAAAGTGGAAGTCAATCGAGTGGATTGATCTTGGGACCTTCTAGAGTATCTTCTCATTCTTTATTGAAGTGTACT
Organism: Larix kaempferi; assembly: GCA_027924585.1. Taxonomy (NCBI): domain Eukaryota; kingdom Viridiplantae; phylum Streptophyta; class Pinopsida; order Pinales; family Pinaceae; genus Larix; species Larix kaempferi. Next base: position 12,261,870 of record BSBM01000435.1, on the reverse strand, counting down.
AGAAAATTTCTCTATGAACTATTTGACAACCATCATATATGTGTTCATTGCACTCCTATATTTAATAATTTCCATTTCTTTTTATGCTCACACACTTTTCATTAAGTGGAATTGTTGTAACAATATTTGTGTTGCTTTGTGTGAATGTTATCTTGTTTATTTAATCTCACAAATTTGGGTGTTAATGATTAGTCTATGTTAGCAAGAATTATTATCAATAGTTAATTATGTCTACACCCAAGTTATTAATGTAGCTTCTTTGTTTTAGCACTTTGTCGAGGAAAGAACCCTTAGGTATCGAAGATTAGGGTTACACTAGCTCTATTGCCAAAAGAAATTTCTTGCAATATATGTCCCATGGCAATGCTAACATTGTAACCCACCATATTCATCATCTAGTGTCTTCTCCCTTAGGCCCATAATCTATATTAGAGCGCTTTAAGCATTGGGAGGAAGAACATAAGACCTTCAAACAACACCTTGCACACTCACAACCACTTCTGGAGATAGAGAAACTTCTTTATGGAGGTACACAATTTGTTGATTTCTATTCAATTTGAAACTTGGATTCTATGCCATATACTTAGATACCTCCCTTGGCCATTGAGGCACTCAATTTGAAAACCCTTCCTCTAATAATCCATTGTTACGCTAAATTCAAACTCTAACAACAATATAAGACATAATTCATATGCAATGTAAAGATGCAATGGAAATAACATTGCATATTTTGAATTCATTCATTGCCTATTGAATTCAAGGCCTTATCAAAACATAAAGCATTCCACACAGAGATAAATTATAAACTCTCATATGTAAATGAATGTGACTCTACCAAACCGGTAGTTGAGGAATGATTCACCACACAACCATACGAATCAACGATAGATTCCATCGCCAAGCTACATCACAATACCACCAAATTGAAGGAAGCTCCTATGGTGCTCTAATATCACTCAACCAACCCATTTCTATCATCATGAAGGCAATATGTGCACTAGTGAGCACTCTAGACCCTCATCCAATTATCAATTAGTGATGGCATTCTCTTCCATTGTCCTACACAACACAAGAAAGATCTTCCTCTTCTAAATAGTGTGTTGAGGATATTTTCCAAAAATAATCAATGAACATCAATAACAAGGTTGTACTTTTAATGGTGTTTGCTCAGCCATTGTGGACATTCCAACCATGCTTTTTCCCTGAAAACCATCCCATTTCTTTTTTAAATTTAGTATAAGTCTGCCAACTTCCATAGGCTCTTACTAGTGACAAGTCCATGGGGTTCTTTTGCCATTGCAAGCATAACAACTATGGAATTCACATGGGTTTTGTTTCCGCCTAAAACACACTTGACCGCGGGTAAGTCTCCCAACCACTATGTGTGTTCCTAAGGGAAACTATGAGTTAAGAACCCATAGTCACCTCGGTCCTAAACTCCTCCGTTTAGACCACAACTCCTAAAGGCCAAGGGGGGTAGTCCCTACTTACAAAGTTTCTTTTTAAAGAGTTTCTTTTTTGGGGAGTTGTAAGTTATCAAAAGAATTAAATGACAATCAGATATGCAGAGATGCAATAGTTCAATTACAAGCAAAACCTTTTAAACAATTAATCAATGATGATTGCAAGAGAGAAATAAACAATTAATCAACAAGACCACTGCCATCTCTACTCGGGATATGGAGTCACAATTATCAACTTACAAATACTTTCCAACAGCATTAAAGCATTCACTTAATCAAAACATCACATTTAATAATAACTTTCAATAAATGAACAAATAAGATGTTTGCAACAAGATGATCAATATATCACATAAAACACCAATTTGAAGAACATGAACAACTTAGTGAATCAATGATACATATAACAAGAATAAGTTGAAAATGAAATGCTTTGGAAACAAAATACTGTGAACAATAGTGAAAATGTTGTGCAAGTGGTTCTGTAAATTTTAGTAAATTTTAGGTCTCTCTTCAACTTAGGGAATTAAGGTTTTTTGCTGCACTGAAAATGAACTAATCTATGTGTCTACCCCAAGAGACCATCTCCTTCGATTAGAGAGAGAATGTCGGGTGCTCAACATGAGAACACAAGGTTCCCAACTAACTCCACAGGTCAATCCCGAAACTTGTTGGGTGCTCAACTGGATGACACAAAGTGCCACGAGGCTCCCCATAGCCTCTACCCCACTAGCTCCACAGGTCATGCCTTTTTTTCTCTGTTCTAATGAAGATCTATTTCTGGGTGCCTATTAAACTAGCCAACACAAATATTTTCCCTTTCTTGTCACCCAAGATTGGTCGAACCAACAAGGGGAGAGAATACGGGGCAAAAACAGGGCTTAAGTTAAATTTTATTCTTTAAACAAAGATTACAAAGCAATGCAAGCCAAGCGCGATTTCACAAGGATGGAAAGAGTCTCTTCACTTGTGAGGTGCGGGAAAAATAAAATAACTTAACAAATTATTGAAATAAGTGCAAGACAAACACGATATCACAAGTATGGGCAGAGCCTCTTCACTTGTGAGGTGCGGGCAAAATAAAATAACTTAAAGCAAACGATTAGAAAATAAATGCAAGCTAAACGTGATTTCACAAGGATGGGCAGAGCCTCTTCACTTGTGAGGTGCGGACAAAACAAATAACTTAAAGCAAATTACTATGAAGTAAACACTTGAAATGAAATATTATAAAATCAAGCCCAAGATTCTCTCTTGGGCTTGTTACAATGATGTATAAATCAACACTAGATATTTAGTAAGAAAAGAATAAGAAAATAGTGATTTTTTGTCGTTTTACCAAAGTGGCCAATTTTTTTACTTGTGGACACCCTTTAAGCTTGGAGATGACTGATTTTGGGTAGCATAACCTTCTTGAATGTGTGCAGACTTGCTAAAAACCAGCAAGCAAAAAATCATAGAGAAATGCCCAAAATCACTTTGGGACTATGTTAGTTTATCATACAAAAATAGCTGAAAATTTATGAGTAGTTTGTTGATGAAATAATAGCATGTAAACAATGATTTAGATCGTATTTATCTATGAGAAAGATGTAGAATATAATGCAGAAAATTAAAATGGGAGAAATGAAGAGATAATGCTCTTTTGCTCATCCAATGCTTGGAGAAGTGGGGTATCTGACCAAAGAATTCCACCCTTAAAGCCAAGTGACCTGCAACTTGTAAGATATTGCTACACAACTGAAATAAAATGTGAGTACCTATTGAAGAGCTAAGAGATCATAGACTTCAACCAGCAAGAATATGAAGATCTTAACTAGTTAAATATGAAACTCATAAAATCACTAGCAAAACTACTAGAGATCTGCAAAACAATTTTCTTGTTTTGGCCTCCCAATGGTTGAATAGATATGAAGTTCTGAAGCAAAGCACCATCCAAGAGCATCACCAACACCAAATATCCTCCAAAGAATTTGTATTACAAATCCAAATGGATGAAAATTACAATGACCTAGGAATGGACAAGATGAGAGCAAGAGAATGAGAAGAATGGAAAATGAAGCAAGAGCATGAGAGATTGTAACCAAAATGAGGCCTCCTTAAATAAGAAAAGAGAGAGGGGAGTGTTCTTTTGCATGAATGACATTTGTCACTTGAAGACAAATGAGGCCCATGGAGGGGGGGGTTGCACTTCCATGGGTTAAAAATAACAAACAATGGGGAGGAAAACCCCCCCCACTCATGTTTTATATTTCATTGCTAGGCCAAGGGCAATGAATTATGAAGGTGGGACCCCCCCTTTTGGCTTATTTCAATTTATCTCATTTCCCATGGTGAGAGAGGGTTTCCCCCTAGAGTGGGCACTTCACCACACAAATCACTTGCTTGGGGGGGGGGGGGGGCTTTTGGCGTTTAATTTTACCTTAGGCACATAATATAAACTTTAGAAACTTAACCTGACCACTCCAAGTGACTTTAGGCACTTTTCCAAAATTTGTCTTACTAATTAATTGCCCAATTTCCTGATTTCCTTCACTGACTTAGGAAACTGTGTCCAAAACCTTAGCGAGACTTGTCCGAATGACTTCAAACTTTGTCCAAGGGTGTAGGGGGTCTCATGCCATTTATCTTGAGTACCCATACCCCTATTTATGGGCATTAAGTGCCACTTATCTCTCTTTTACATTACAATTTTTTATGGCGAGGGACATTTTTTAATGACCAAAAATAAAAAAATCCTATGTAAAACCTAATGAAATTCTGCAAGACTTTGGATAATTTCTAGCATACAGTAAAATAAAACATTCCTAGGTCCCAATCACTACATGGACTCGATCACTAGAACACCTTTCATTACTTTGGATGTATTTTTGAGTGAAAAACTCAAATAATTAAAATCACTAAAAATGAATTTTAATTATTCAAGTGAAAAAACACTCGATGAAAGGACTTCCCTAATGATAAAGTCTTAGGTGATTAAGTTACACAAAACTAGACCCTCATGCTGACATATCCTTACAAAATCCCCCGCAAGGGTGTAGAAATTTCATGGAGAGAAGATAAGAAAAAGAGCTGCCTCGCTTGAATAAATCATCAAGTACTTATTTCTCATCTTCAAGACACATTCAACATGTATATGGTACACCGTTTTCCACCTAGTCGGTTTGGTGGTCAACAGGTTCCTTCATGAACAAGAAGAGGAAAGCACTAATTGAAAAATGGAAGAGTGATCCCTGAACAATGGTGAATAATAATGTTTTTCCCCGAGAATTTGCATAGTACATACTTGCCTTCGTATGAGAGGTATGCCCTTACAAAAAAGCATCAAGAAATGTCAAAATGATGACTAAAGTCAATATTAATGTGAGAGCTCTGTAAGGAAGCATGGGCTAAAAGGTAGTACAACCCAAAGGGTGATTGCCAAGTTAAATCATCTATGCACCCCCTTTCCTATTCCCCTCTTATGGTATCATAATCGTTGTGCTACTTCTTGAGAAACCCTTTTGGTGAATTTATAATATTATATATATTTCTTTTATACATGTTTTATATAACACAAGGACACCGTGGAAAACATAACAAGCACAACACAATCTTATCCCACTACTAGGACTCTTACACATTCACTAGTCAGGCCTTGGCCTTGAGTTCCATATTAAGAATCCATACATGCACATTTACATTATTATGTCCGTGACATATTGTTTTCATTTTGGACATATTAATTCAGCAGTGCAAATTGATTTTTCAATTAGCAAGGTTAAAAGTTTGATGTTGAATTTATGTATTAAACTATACTTTAATTATTTAAAGTTTGATTGGTTGAAATTCGATGATGTCATTTTTGGGATTTGGAGTGGGGATTTCAACTTTCATTTGTCCACAATGACATCACTATGCAATGAGTATTGTCCTCTCCATATGGTCTCCAAAGCTGTAAATGTGGACCCTGCTTCCAGTACTACTGGATCAAAATGTGGACTCTGCTCCTAGTACTTCCAAACCCAAAGTAGTACAACTTGTTGAAAATGCAATTCCATATTCTGAATTCGTAAAAGGTGACACCTTACTACAATTTGCACAACCGCAAGTATCTGTCCCCCACATATGGTCACAACGATGTTGCCATTGATTGCCTTCTTTAAGAAAGTAAAATCTCAGCTCAAACATGACAACCACATGGAAGATAAAGATCAGATGGTTAAGATGTCAGAAGCAAGGCTGGATTTTCTAAAGTCAAAATCTAGTGTACAACTAATGAATCAAGAATAAACCTTAGAACCAAGATGACCCCACACACTAAAGTGCTTAAAAGTGTATCCAAGAATCCTAAGAATTCTAGAGCTTTAAATGCTATTTCACCAATCTTTGACATGAAAATGAACCCCAATAACGAGACCCTCAATGGAAGAAAACAACTATTGCTAATATCATTACCCAAACTTGTCTCTCCATGCTCTTATTAATAGCCAAAGATATGATCTTCAAGTCCACATACATGAAATAACTCAACCAAGGATAAGTACAGAATGCCATGTTAAAAAAAATTGCCGCATTGAAGTACTTGGGTATCTTTCCACCATAGCCCTCTTTTTGAATCTCAATTTTGGGGTTGATAACATTAAGCAAAGTGAGAGTTATCGGTCCATTCCAACTACTCCTCTACAAAAAACAAAGGCCAACACTTGTAAATCAATCCATTGAATCTGGAATACTCAACACACATCTCGATCAATGCAACAGGTTTAATTCGCCATATTTGTTATTGAACATAATGGAGGGGGTTGCTTGTTTAATCCACCATGTGCTTCGGTAAACTTACCAGATCAGAAGTAAAAAGTGCAATGTAGTTTCCCATTTACTTAATTGAACAATGTAACATAAATAGATATGGTTAATCTATACGAACCAATTCCAATATAGCATCTAGTGGTCCATTAATGGAATCCTACCAGAGAAATGATAGTCTGAGATTTATTCATAAATATTACAAACACCATGCCATCTTCATTAGAGATTTATTCATAAATATTACAAACACCATTCCCTTGATAGTTTTCAATGATATCTATGGAAGTAAGTTTTTAATGATATCTCTGTAGATGAGCCATGTTGCATTAGACTCCTTTCATACAAAATGTCTTGTGGCTCTCCAAAAAATTATGTCTATTAGAGATTACAATTGAGCATGAAATTAATGCTCAGTGACAATTGTTTTTTGACATAAAAATCTAGCTAAAGATTCAAACTTATACATTTATCTTTGTTTTTTAATACCATTTCAATTTTGGGTTCACCAAGGATAATTTTAAGGGCAAAATATAGCCGATGGGCTATTTTTACACGTTTTTCTCCAAAAAAAGATTTGCCAATTTGCATTTTTGAAGCCCCATTTCGCCCAATTTTGATGGGGTAAACTTTTTGTACTCTAAAAATCGCCAAATTATTATATAAACTATATAAAATCCTTAGAAATTGAAATAATTTTAGAAAAATATTGCCAATGATTTTATAGTTGGCATTTTAAGAATTGGTAATATTTGCGAAGGTTTATACATTTTTAAATAAGTTTGGGTCCTTAAAATTACCCCTGGTTCACACACTTATCTGTGTCCGTTCATAACATTTGAATTTTGGGTTTATTGCGACCAAGTGTTTAATTTCATGATCTGTTGAATTTTATTCATAGAGAAATGCATAATTCGATGTTCAAATCGTCTGAAGAGATGTTACGCCCTTGTTCAAGGCCCAATTTGATGGATATGATAGAATCCAAACACAGATCAGGTAGCACTCACGTGTCCTCGTTGTGGTTCATCCAACACCAAATTTGGCTACAACAACAACTACAACTTAGCTCAACTTCGTTATTTTTGCAAGACTTGCAGACGATATTGGACTAACGTAGGCTCTCTAAGGAATGTCCCTGTTGGGGGCGGGTGTAGAAAGAACAAGAGAACGGGTGATCAACTTGTTAATTGCAGTGTGCAGAATATTGAGCCCATTACTTCCACTTCTGCTACCAATAACAAATTAATTTAACAGATGCTCTCCTAATTTAGACCAGACGAGTCTTCCAGCCCTTCCTTCGGTTTATTTCAGTCTTCTCAACAAAGGAGTCAGTGGCTTTGGGGTTCCCTACACTAGCCGATCACTACACCAACATCAAGCTTTGAAGGTGACAAATCAATATTTATTAAGAGGTAAAATTGTAATAGCTCTACAGGGATCTTGGAAATTTTTGCTACTAGTTCTCAACCAACCGACCTTCTTCCACCATTGCCTAATCTGCCAAATCTGACCACTCTTCTAAAGAGCGTTAACTTAATCACATGTCTAGAATCGCCACATATAAGTTGCAGAAGAGCAGACCAAGGTGCATCAATGGATGTTCATGAAGATCTAAGTTCAATTTTGGAGGCACAGGTGGTATCTACATCATCTGATGTAGCTATTTCACAAGTTAGAGATGGTTTTAATGATACCTTCGGCCTAGTAGTACATGATAATAGATTGAACTCATATCAGATTCATGACATCGACATTCAATGGCAGATTCAAAAACAATTAAACCAACAAAAGCTTGTGATTCCCATGGACAATCATGGCACTGGGCTCTATTTTCATGCTCTGTCACGAACATTTCCACATGAAGCTCTTGTTTACACGTGGGGCCATTTAACGTATCCCACACGGTGTAACTCCCATAACATAAACTGCATCATATAGTAATGCATGATTTAACATATTATATTATAGGGTCAAAACCGAGGTATTGCATTTTGTATATTTCAATCTTCTTAAAGGTTTCCTTGAAGAAGTAAATTGGGTTGTATTTGTCAAGAAGTTGATTCATTCAAGGGGGGAAGAGGATCATACCTTTCAGTTTAGGACTCCTGCTTATCCACCCTTGCATGCATATTGGTGGCTCTTTTGTCACCTATTGAGTGTAAAGTTGGTACTAATTCGATGAGCGCATTGTGATTTGTGTTGCCTATTGTATTTAAAGCTCCAAGTTTGCAAACAACCTTTACAAAGGTTTTCATAAATGGATTTTAGGAGTTTTGTATGTCATGTTCTATAGTATTCCATTCTCATATGATTGCATTGATGCACCTAATACATCGATGGCCATGTCTTCCTTCTCCACAATTCATTAAACAACTAATAATACAAAATGGATATTGTTGTATGTTGATTCAATTAGTAGTACACAGAAAACCACCACGCCAATGTATTTTTTCTAAACAGTATGGTCATGCAACAATGTTCCATAATTTACCCAACACAACATCTAACAAGGTGCACAATTCACCACTTTTAATTTGTTGGTGCACCAATTTAATTCATAATGGTACAAAGTTAGGGTGCATCCTTTGCATTTAATCGTAGTTGTACATTTGTGTATCATATTATGCGCTCAATACTATATGACACACTGTGATCATGGTTTTTTTAATTCACTTTTACCTGTTCATAAACTAAAGGGAGATCCACCAATGCATCATGCCAAGAAGTGCACTAGCAATAGGGTAAACGTTAAAATTACATCATTTTCATTTTAATTGTTTATTCAATGCTCCATTTTCTATAGAAGCATGAGTGTGCCATCACAAGTTGAATTTTCCTTGTTCCTCTTCCCTAGACTTTCCCTAGGTTCATAAATATTCAAATTATGTGCCATGGATCCTCACCATTGTGGACCAAATAATGTTATTTACGGTTAGTTTTCATTTTTTTTCACATTTTTTAGTATTTTATTTAATTTCCTTTTATCTATTAGTTATTTTTTCATATGTTTTATGTGGTGTGCCAATGCTGTGTTCAACAAGCTATGTTTGATGCACGTCTACGCAATAGTGTGCCTATAGTACACAAGCACACTGCATATGGGGTTTATATGCATGTGTCTAAATAGATCAATATCTTGTAGTTGTTAGAGTTGAGGCAAAAAAATGATAAGTGGTAAATGAACTTACATGATCTATGATATTTCCTATACATGTATTCAAACGAATAAACTAACACAACTTTGGATTTTAATATGTACTTATATTGTAGAAATAGAGAATCACAAGCAATATTTTAAGGAAATTCAAACTGCATAAAGTAAATGAAATAAAACAAGAGTATCAAACCTACAAATAAAGTAACCTTTTATTGATATTCCAAAAGGCGAGCAATTTTCACGTCTCAGAAACCTCCAAATGCATGAGCTCCAATACCATGACAATCCTTGACAAAAGATAACATATTTCTCTACCTCTACAAATAGTTTATATCTACCCAAATCTTAACCATTAGTGGACCCTACCTTAATCACTAGTCACATTCAATATTGAGTACCAACCCCTCATTCCATAAGGATAACCCTTTTCATTATTGCCAATTGCCTAGTGGGCCTTATTCAAAAGGATGGCCAACATACATTAATTAACTAACTCGTAACAACTTAAGTACTCATAATTAGAGGGGTTAGGGTGGGACCCTAATAGGTTCAGATGATTTAAACAACATAATGGAGGGAAAATTAAACAAAGAAATCCTTTATTAAACCAATGGAAAAGGCAATAAACTAACTAAATATAATCTTGAAGAATCTTGCAAAAGTGGTCTCCAACCCTTCTCCATGGGAGGGTCCTTTAAATACACCAATGGGCTCTTTCAAACTTGAAAGCAAACAATAACACTTACCCTTATATAAGCAACGCTTTGGAGTGGAATTTGGGCATCATGAAGGTAAGGCAAGGAAATATTTGTGAGTGTAAACTTGACGATTATACATTATTTGGAAAAATCTTAACAATATAAATATAGCACAAAAATCTCTATCAAATGCATCAGGGAGCCCTAAATTTATAGGTCATTGAGATTGGAAGAAATTAGTTCTAGTGTGAATACCCAAGCTCAGATATGGGTACCCATGTGATTGATTAGACTCCAAAGAGGGCCAAGTACCCTTTCATTGATCTCTGGTAAGGCCATGCACTTATCAAAAAAGTCCTTGCATTGACTAGAGGCATTAATGGGCCACATAATTGCTTAAATCATGCTACTTTAGGGATTATGCGAGGATAAAAAAAAGTATGGTATGATTGTATCAATATTTAGGACTAATGCATACAATACTTCAATTATTCAACTTGGAGTTTCATTAGTGTTGTTTACCTACAATTGGCTTATATATCATGCACTTGAGTCACAAGGGATTCACCTTGTTGACCAATATCTTATCATGTTCATTCATAAAGGGGGTTTTTAAATTATGAAAAATAAGGTCAATATATTGTAGGTATTGGGGGGGTAAGGAGTAGGGTATGGGGGATTTATAAGTATTGGGGGGCACAAAAACATGTATCTAGTAAAAAAATGGATTATATTGTAAAACCCCCACAGAAGGTGCCATCAGGATGGGGCCATCACCCCACGTGTTTTAACAATTGTGACGATGGTGGGGGTTTACCTTGCATCCCGACGCATGGTGCATGGTTGTTGACCTCTGCCCATGATCTTAAGCTCCAGACCAGTCATTTTATTTTGTCCCATCATCTCTGCGAATGCTCAGGATATTCTGTACGAAGGCTGGTTCTATCACTTGCCGAGCCTCCATGGAAATCCAATTTGGAGGTGGTGGCAATGAGAACCCACATTGCACACTCATTCAATGTCACAGGAAGGGGAAGACTCGACTCAAATACCGGCCCATAATTCGCAAGTACATCCATCCGCACCGCTAATTTCCTTATCTTCTCAATTTGTTTGCTAAGGGGTTTTCTCTCTTCCTTCTGGGCTCTCCTGGTTAACCAAGTCACTATGGCAAGGATGAAAGTCACTCAATGGAAAACTATCAATGAGTTGCGCTACATAGAAATGCCGCGTGATCTAAAATATATGGGAAAGGTCCAAGGCTTATTCGAGCATGATATTCCCGAGTCGGCCCGAGCCCGCATCGCCTGCCTGGAAAATCGGTTGAAGAAAAAGAAAGCTCTCTTGTTTGTGGAGTGACTAGAAGCATAATTCGGTGGACTTGTGGAGAATGAAGGGTCGACCCGCACCAGGGAGATATGACATATGAAGACACTTGGGGTTTACTACATCGTCAAAGCTCTGATGTCCATGGCTATGGAAGACTGCCTTCAGGGGCAGCTCATCAAGGATGAAGATGCGCTCCCCATGGAAGATCGTATTTCCAATTTGGAAGCTAGTCTTGAGGATATCACTCAGTTTCAACATGCGGAATCTGCTCGGGTTAATTCTAATCTCGATGCTCTGTCACGGGTGCTCACTGGTAATAATTTCAATAGAACCCCCGCTCGACTTGGCCGCAAGCAATCAACTCGTGTTCCGGAGGTGCCCTGCAACAGTTGGAAGCGAGGTGAAATGCAAAGCTCCAGGTGCCGATCCTTCTTTGATTCCTCTTTCTGATGATGATTAGTTGGTTAGGCCTTCGGGCTAGGTTTAGATGTTTTATGGGTGTCTTATTTTTGAGTTCTCCGGTCATAACCCCCAGCGTGTGGGGGAACTGTTTTCAACAATTCTCTGAGAAGCATTTTGAACAATTGTTGCTAGCTAGAATATGGTTTCTTTTTGGATTTAGACAATCTCTACTATTTTCGGGGTCTTACATAACAATGTTGAAGCATGGCCCATTGGTGATTTGGCTCTGTACAATTTTCTCTTTTCAGTTTAATAGAATTCTCGAACCTTACAAAAAAAGGATTATCTTGTAAAAATAAGGTTTTTTAATTGAAAATGTGTATTGGGAAGGGGGATCAACAAAAGGATTTTGGTAAGTATTTATCAATATCTAGTGAAATTATGGGTATTCTTTAATATCTCATGAACAAAGGCGTTATGACATAGTTTCACTGAGTGAATACCCTATGACTTGAGTATAGTGTCGGACGATGTTAACATTGGTTTGGGATGTTTCCAATTAAAATCACTTATGCGTTGTAAGTGAGAAAAAATGGAGTGATAACTACATATGCCCCTTGATTTGTGAGGTTAGGATCTCATTGTATAGTTAAAATACATTATACAATTTCTTATCCATTATCTAAAAAGAGAGAGATAAAGAAGTGAACTTAGATGGAGAGATCAATAGGCCAACTGAAAAACAAACAATGGTGAGGTGATGTATACACACACACACTCTCTTTACAAAGGAGGAGAGGAGTGCACACCCATGTTCATGATACAACCAAATACAATGCAATATGGGACCTTGGCAAGTGGAGATAGATCTTGGTATGTCACATAACTGATAGCCTCTTTCCACTATGGAGACCATGGGGTACTCAATTTCACCATGGAAATTTTAATCTCTGATACCAAATTCAAATTAGATGGATAGTTATAACATCTTAATAGTGGAATTACACTTATAGCAATCAATTAAACTAAAATTCATCATTCAAAAACATGCAAGCATTCCTACCATGGATGCATCCATATAATGCCCACGAAATCCATGCACATGAACATTTCCATAAACGTTGGATTAACCAAATACATAATAGGAAATATAAAGATGGATTTCATGACACAATTAGAAACTTATCCTTTAAAGTCCTCTAAGTTGTTGCAGACAAAAGACATTCCTCTGAGTCGTTGGAACTCTGTCACACATTTTATTTCTATGACAGAGGCCACCCTCGAGTTGGGGCTATCAGTTCATAAGGGGTGAAGTTTCCCAAGTCTTCTACTTAGACCAAAATTCATGTTGCCAAAACTCAGACACATATCAAGTGCCAAAGCCACTCTACAATTATCTCAATTCCTAAAAATCCTACAAGGAGTGGGATCCCCTTATCTATAACCAATATCTCAAGCTATCCCAATTCCCTTCTAGTGCTTTAGCATAGGTCATCCAAGGAATATTCATACCGGGAAATATCTAGAGCCAAACCCCCTTTATAGTTGTTCCAATCCACTGGCACTCATCCCCAATCAACTTGCCACAACACAATGAATGAGACTCCCTTCTCTGCATGCAATTCCTTAGGATATCCCCATTCCCTTCTAGTGCTATAGCACATGCTAGCTATGGAGCCTTCGTGTTGGGACTCCAAGGACCTTAGCTATAGGCCATGTTTTCACTCATAGGAATAATCTAATATGGTTAGAATGATAACCGACATGATTAATAGAATGCTATAATTTTTGATGTTAGAATGAATGAGCCTCTAAAGTAAATCTCACATTATATATGGATGGATTTAACTTTCCATGCGGCACTCAAGAGGATCCCACTTTTCCCTTCTTAATCCTAGCTTAGGATAATAATAAATTTAAGGATAATTAAGCCACTAGCATAAACATGGCATTAGGGACCTTAGGATAAAATGAACTTTTAAGGTTTACAAAAAGGGATAATGACTTATATTAATAAATCACTAGAGTCATCCGCCCCTCAGACCCCCTTTCAATTTCCCCACTTGTGGAATTATAGCCCTTGATATCTTCTTCATTCTTCTTCATCTGCAGCCATTAGGGATTTATATTAAATATCAATGTACAACATTAACAATACATTTGGTCGTCCTAGACCATTTATATTTGGCTTCTAGCCATTTCATCGTCACATAAATACCTACCTCACGAGTTCAAAAATGGGGTGAGTGGCTTAATCAACCACTCACCCCTTTCATGCGTGGATGAGTGTGGTAGATTTGGAGGGAAACATGGCATATGTGGTTGCTCAAGGTTAGAGCGCTCACCACTAAGGGTATTAACATATGGGTTAATAGCTAGTAAAGGGTGACATTTGGGTGTATGGATGGGAGGTAGATGCAACCACACCAATCACACCATTCACAGAATGGGAGGGCCCCAACTGATCTCTTCATGATGAGTCACCACAAGGAGCATATGTGATGATGACATAGAGTGAGCATATCTCAAATAATATTGCTAAGGATTCATAATAGCTCCATCTTTCATTTTTGGTCTCTTGGGAGTAACATCCTTAGCTATGACAGGTAAGCGAGATTTCAAAAACCAATTTAGAAATAAGTTGTTGTCTAGTTTGATTATATAGATGCTTCTTTATCTTCTCCATCATGAATGTAATCCGTGATAAGGGTAGTTGTATTTTTATTGTACGATGGAAGAATTTCCACTCCCTCATCATATCAGATCAATAACTAGAAGAACATGAGAACAGTGGAGGTTAACAATACAAATTTGGGATGTGTTGCATATAGTTGTTCAATGTACCACTTCATTGCCATGACAATGAGGGTATTTTGAAATAACCACAAATAGATAGATTCTTCTATAGTGCTATTGGATCGAGGAACACCATAGATGAAATGACATGATATGATTGGAGGGGTCCTCTCCTACTTTAGCTTCAAACTTAGGGATGTCTAAGCATAATTTGGTCGGCATTGAAGACCATGCAATGTTATGTCTAATAGGATCATTGGTTAGTATACATGTTGACTTTTGAATTTATGAATGGGGTAGTAGTGCTAGGTAAAGGTGGCGATTTGTGCGATGGGGAGCCTAAATTAGATAATCCTATTGGGGAACTAGGTGAGGTTCTCACATGTTGACGTGATCAAATCACACAACCAAGAATCCCGAGGGTGGGAGGAAATCCTTGAAACCATCTAGAATGTGTAGGAGGAATAATCTTGACAATGTAGTATATCCATTAACTCAACAAATAGCTCTATGCAAGACTTATGAGAGGGGTTCAAATTAACTAACACTCATTTCAAAGTATACTTAATTAAAAGTGAGTGCAACAAGTGATTTAAGTAAGTAAAGAACTACTGTAAAAAAATGAACACCCTATGTTCAAGAAAATACTCACTAGTATTAGGAGGAGAACTATGAAAAGTAACATGAAAACAAATGAAAAAATTTCAACTCTTCCTCAACAAGTGGTATATAAAGTTCCATTGGTTGGGAAGAAGTAGAAATCCAAACAAGGGCCTTCCAAACACTCCACTTGATGGGATTTCAAGTCCCCTAAGGAAGTGAGTGAATGTGTAAATGAGATAGTTATAGTGTAGGACATGATTGGGAGCAACTCTAATCAACTTACAACTATCTGTCTTAGGTGCCCTCCCTCACGTGACAACCACTTGGGTTGGTACCTAATAAATTGGCCACTAATTTACTTCTTCATGAATACATTCAACATGTTACCATGCCTTCATGCTGAAATAAAATGGTTGGGGGGTTTTCAATCTTGAAAGAGGTAGGAGTATGAATTGAACCTCTAGTCCAAACCTTGGGATTGTCCACTTTGAAGAGTACATCTGTTGTTGAACGAGTTTTGTACTATACTCAATAGAAAGGATTTAAAAGCTCCCTAAATCACAACAACTAAGTTTAAAATGTGAATGATCGAAGGGTGTTATTTGAATGCCTATCCCCACAATCCTAACTTAACTAATTTTTTCTTTTGGTTCCTCAAGTGAGGAGTTTTTAGTGAGTTATCCTAGAAGTTGAATTTAGGCTTAAATTGGTGCCATGAACCAAGTGTTGCTTAATTTAAGGCATGTCATGTGTGCACATGTGGTGCACACAACAAAATTAGATTGACTTGTAAAAGTAAATGTTGAAAACAAAAAGTGCAAAAAAAAAAATGATAATGTGCAATACTTAAGAAATATAAAAAAAATATTTAAACAAAACCACTTAAGAACTTTCCTAAACAAGTAAAGGAACACTTTTCAAGTTTTCAACATAAATAATTCAAATGTAAACTAGCAAGGGACTAGTGCAATCTATGAATGAGATGTAAGAATACTAATAACCAATACTAAGTATGCAAACAATGTCTTTCTAGTGCAATCTATGAATGCGATGTAAGAATACTAATAACCAATACTAAGAATGCAAACAATGTCTTTCTTGGCTAAATTCTTTCTAACAAGCAAACTAAGATAAGTCAATTCTTATATGTTTGCAAGGAAAAGGAGATGTAATTCTTAACCAATGAAAGAGGGATTCTATGAAAATGCAAGAATTAACTCACAAACAATATTGAAAAAAAAGAGATTGGAAAATATCTAAACTTTGGACCTTAAAGGTATCAAACAAAAGAGCTTTTCAACCTTTTCTTTGCTACATAGTTCAAACTAAGACAAAAAAACAACAAATACAATAGTAATGGAAAGAAATCATACAAAAAAATTTAAAGGCTTCAAACTATAACATAAACCATACATGAATCGTAAAAGGAAAAGTGAGAAATCGACCCAGTGTATAGTAAAACTAGTTTTTTTTCTTTTCTTCTTCTTCTGCAATTTCATAGATTTCCAAGGAAATTCACTAACTTCGCATCATGCTTTTCCTACGGAAAAATCCAAGAGGAACTTGAAACTAAGATCTCTACAACATGTTTGTGGTCAAGACAAAAATTGGGGTTTCCACCCAGGTCAGCTTCCTCTGGTGAGATAGCAGTGAACATAAAAAATAAAACAAGAAGGAAATGACATTATTCATCCCACATTAGCACTTACACAACAAATTATGAAATGACATTATTCATTTCATAATATGGTCGCCAAATATGGTGTTGGTTTTTTAACACCAACCGATACCAAAAGTACGTAGTGAGGGGTTGTGCAATCTTAGAGTACCAGATCAAAAGAGTTTAATAGAAAAATAAAAGAAATGAACAACAATCCTAAATATTCATGTAATACCACACAGAAGTAACTGGCTAAAGAAGGAGACACAATGTGATATAAATAATTGTGTTTTAATATAAACAAAAAATGAATATTATGAGACACACCATGTTGGATGAAGTGATGTGAACCTCTACGGCTTGGATGAAGTGATGTGAACCTCTATGACCAACCCAAGGGAGGGTTCTTCTTCTCCTGTAATGTTCCACTCCCAACTAGATGATATATGTGAATGACTCCAAATGGTGAAAGGAAAGGGATGGAAAATTTTCTGTCTCTCTCTCTCTTTCTTAGGAAATCCAGTACCATAACCTTGACCTTATGAATGTGTATCATATATGTATGGTAGAATGACATTGAAGGATTTGTTTAAAACAAAATATATGGACACTTCTTTCAACTAGTTCCAATGTGAATAATCCATTTTCATTGATGACTTAGTGAGATAATAATAGATATTGGTGACTAGATCAAAGGTTATTTCTAGAAATAACGGTTTGGGAACTACACATTTTGGAAGGTGCACAATACTTAGGAGTAATCAATTTTTTTTTTGGATCCATGTCATAGTTTTGATTAGTGTGTGGGATTTGCACGTATTTTTAGGGAAATTTTGTGCAATGACCTTTCATGGTCAACTCTGGGCTTTAGTTTGGTTTTCGGTCATATAACTAAGGTTATGTGGTGATGGAGATTATGGAAGTGGGGGTTAATGCTGCTGGAAATGACAAATAATGGTGATGATGCTCGACAAAGTAGGTGAGAAAAATTAGGATGCTAACATGGATAGCGCATAAAATGTAGGATTCTTTGATAAATTTTTAAAATGTAGGATTCTTTGATGAATTTTTTTCATTTTATGCGAGATCCTTCATTGGTAGAGCTATATTTTTCTTAAAGGTTTTTGTTATGTATTGGTTGTTATGTGTCCAAGTTTTGTTGTCTATTTTGTAAAGGTTTCCAATAACTCGATCTACCTTTGACTACCTCCTTTACTTTACATTACTCATTGCTTATATGCACACTTGGGGGATGATCATGTCTAAAACTGGGGAGCTATTAGCTCCATGCACTTGTGTTAATAAAACATTGATTTCCATGATAGTAGTGTTTATTGAGCCAATGCTTCATTTCATATCCATAAACAATAATGTATTGGCACAATGTTGACACTCTCCCATTCCTTGTGGATGAGCCACCTAACAACGAAGATAAATATAAGCATGCTTATTAGAGTTAAGAAAATAGAATGTCCACCATATTTGATATGTATATATGTAAAAATTTTATGTGTAAATTGACTAATCAATGTGGCTAATTACATTGCAGACCTTGGTCCTATATATGGGATGTGCCATCTTTGTCCCATGAGTCTAATTCAAATAAGTCAAATGATCTCACCACACTGCTTGGACCGAAGAGATACTACATGGGCCATGCGGAGCAATAGTGATTTCTGGTGCTATGTGATTAACAGTGGAGTTAGGGTGTTGAGCAAGTACCAATGTAAGTTTAGGTTTGATGATACTGCCGAAGGATTCTTATGAATATTCCATGGGATTTGAAACAACTATTTTGGTATATTCTTATTGTGGAAGCTGTCATGGAGAGGACATGATGACTACGTTACACCTAATATGCATAGTAGTGGTGTCAAGGGTGTTGGTGATGTTGAGGGTGGTGCTAGTGCACAAAGCAGTGGGGTTGGCGCTAAGGAGGGTAGAGGGGTTGAGGACAATGTTGATACACAAATTACTTGAGACATCAAATATTTATAATGCATTATATATTTGAGCACAAGATTTTTATGTGCATGTGGATATGTATAGTTGGCATGCAACATAGTCCCATGTAATGCATCCACTAGTTAGGACTTAGTGTTTACTAATGACTTATCGCCAAATTGAAGCCATGTAAGCCTCCATGTGAGCATGTTACTTGGTTATTTCCAAGTATGCAATGGAGATTACTCAACTTCCATGTGGGGTGCACTAGCCTTGGGCCAATCCCTTGAGTGGTGGGAACCCCATGTCAATTAAAAAAAAATTGATATATGACAATATTTTTGGGTATAATTTTTTGGCACTTATAATTTTATTTAATTGCATTTCTTATTTGAGATATAGTTTTACTGTGTAACATTACTTGTTATCTGTATGATGAAATTAAAGTTATTGTCCAAAATTTAGTTACAATGACATTATATTTATTTTATTTTTTCTAAAGTAGATGACATTTAATCAATTAAATTAATTTTATTTTTTTAATTTATATTATAAATACTTGATTATTTCTTTCTTTATTAAAAATAATTTTTTTACATATATAAAAATATATAAAATAATATATATTACAATTAATATAACAAAATACTTGTTTCTATATATAAAATGGTCAATGTTATCACTACTTTCTATCTTTTTGTAAAATTCTTACTCTAAGAAATAAAATGGTCAATGTTATCATTACTTTTAACTTGTGTAAAATTCTTATTCTTATTCTAACAAAGGGATATATCACAAGTGGTTAGTCTTTTGTTTAAAAAATTGAAATTTGGGATGAAAGTTAGAAATTTATTTAATGATAATTTAATATTTTATAAATATTATTTTAATTGTTATAAGGTAGTTTTTATTTTTAATTTGTTTAAGGAAAAAGATTAATAAAATAAAGAAATCAGAAAAAATGCATTGCATTCAATCACAAATAATAAGGTTGACTTTTCCCAATTTTAATGAGTCAAAATAAATTGTGTATACTATTGTCTTTGATTGCTAAAGTTTACATCCTGACCTCCCTCCAAATTTGAACCTATAACTTTTTAAGAGGAAACACATGTTCTCAACCATTAAGCTCATAATTGTTATTAAATTTCCTACATTCCAAATTAACATCAAACAATATCACTATTTTCTTGAAAATAGATATAAATATGGAATGGTCAAAACTCCTATTAATAAATAAATCATTAAAAAACTTCCAGCTTTCAAATACATAGCACATGGAAGAGGCGCTTTCAACCAACAAACTTTGGATGGAAACTGTGAAACATGAATAATGACTAGTAAAAATACAACGTATATAAATTATTGAAATTTTTTTGAAACAAATTTATTTTATATTTAAAAAATAAATTATTATCTAATTCTATTTTATACAAAGTACATTAAATTGCACAAAGACAAAGACACCACAAAAATATCCTAAAATATTAAATTGTAGTATTGAAGTGGTATATCTATGGTTAATCATCTATTTTTGAGGCATGCAATTACCACTAGCCATGCCATTGGAAATACAATAATGATGTGATAATGATATTCACATAAAAGTTAGGAGATGGCAAGGTCACGAGGCATAGGTCAACTCCTTGGAGTCTCATTTTTTGTTACTATTGTTTTAATACTTATCATGACAAATTGATCTATAATATGTAAAAAATAATAATTAATTAAAAATATTTTAAAAAAATAGAAAACAATTTTATTATTATAACAAAATTAATTTTTATATAGCTATACAAAAGTTTTATAAAAAAAAATTATATATTTTAAAAATTAATTTAAAAAAATAATAAAAATTATATATTTTAAAAATTAATTTAAAAAAAATATTTTTATAATATATATAGAAAGCTTTAACTCTAAGTTAAGTGATTCATGCATGATTGTATTCTAAAGTTAAGAAATTCATGCATGATTTATTCTCATCATGAGAAATCATCCATCATAATTGGGCATATCACTAAATTATACAATTAACACAATGATATGGAGTTATTAATTTTATAAGACTAACAATGATATGGTTTTACTGGGTCTTTGTCTCCATGTGCATTGGGATATCCACAAAAGGCCTTAAAACCATTGGTTTTAATGGGTTTGTGTCTCTATCTCCATTGGGATATTCACATAGAAGGGAAATGCTTTAAAATGGAAAGGATGCGTGTGGTGAAACACAAAATCGTATGTGTCATGTAATTTGATAGGTATAATTAGGAAATTTTTAATTTAAAAATAATTAAAAATTTGAAAAATAAATGAAATTATTGAATTATATATATATATTATTTTACAAAACTTATTATTCAATAATAGTAAAAGTATTATATATATTATTTTAACATAATAATAAATTATTATTTTTATTATTAATAATTTAAAAATATGAAAATAAATCAAATTTATTTATTAAAATTATATTTTTAAACTATTTTTTTGTTTTTAATGTAAAAGTCTATTATATTGTTTCTAATGTAAAAGTTTTTTTTTTTTTTTTTTTTTTTTTGAGTATTTACATATTTATAACACATGTAAGAATATTAACATAATTATATAATAATATGATTCTTTTCAAAATGATTTAATTAATAATTTCTTTCTTCTATAGTAAGGGTAGTAAGGGTATTATAAAAGACCTTTATTATAATTTCGCTACAACCCATTCCTTTTCTATTGGCAAGTTCTCTATTGAAGTGTCGTATAAAAATATAAATAGAATGACCAACTCTTGGTATGACAAAGACTGTAAAATCACAAAAAAAGAAATCAAAGAAGCTATTGATGAATCCCTAAAAGTTGACAAGATAAACAAATACAAAACCCTCATTAAAAGAAAAAAATAAGGACCTATATAAATATAAACAAGAGAAGCTTTTACATCTCTCTAAGCTGGATCCTAAGAAATTATGGAGACAAATTCTAATTCGCAAAATTAAAGAGAATAATATGAATGTGTTGAAGGATTGGAATTCCTATCTTAAGAAGATTTATGAATCGCATGATGTCATGGACATCATTCAACCCCTTTTTATATAG
This sequence comes from Larix kaempferi, assembly GCA_027924585.1. Lineage (NCBI taxonomy): Eukaryota > Viridiplantae > Streptophyta > Pinopsida > Pinales > Pinaceae > Larix > Larix kaempferi. Next base: position 12,239,934 of record BSBM01000435.1, on the reverse strand, counting down.
GATGAAGTTTTTCTTTAGAAGATATAGATTTTGGGATTAATTAAGGGCCTTACAAATGAGAAAGCTAAGGACATCAAAGGATACCAAGCATAAATCCTAAAAATTGGGGAGTTTGCCTTCATCCTTCACATCCACAAGCTTTTCAATCTAACAATCAAGCAAGACTTCCCTAAACCTTGGACTCAGAGCCTTATTGTATCCATTTTTAAAGACGGTGATAAAAATAAGTCCTCTAATTATAGGACCATTATGATTAGCCCTCTCTTAGCCCAAGTTATATGGTATTATTTTGGAAAATAAGATCAACATATGGCTAGAAAGTCAAGGTAAAATGGCTAAAGGACAAGCCGGTTTTAGAAGGTATCATTCCACAACAAACCACCTCATTACTCTCATGATCATTGCGGAGGAATGTCACAATAATAAACTCAATATCATTTATTGCTTTGTGGACTTTAGGACAAATTATGATACAATGATTATAAATAACTCGTGGAAAAGATTAGAGGATTTAAAGGTTCCGTTCGAGTTGAGAGCCACTGCAATAAGGTTGTAAGAGAATGCCATTTCCAAGTTTAAGCACATTGAGGATTGGTCGGAAGATATTAATTGTAATATAGGAGTTAAGCAAGGCTTCCCCCTCTCCCCTACCCTTTTTGGTATATACATTGATAAGTTATAAGGTTGTTTAGTAGAGGCAAGATGCACTAGCACAATGTTACGGGGAATCGTCATCATCCTCCTTCTTTATACTGATGATATTGTTCTTCTGTAAAGATGTCCCTCTGATCTTGATAAGCAATCAAGAATTCTCAACGATTTTTCCTCTGGTATGGGCATGACCGTTAATACTGACAAAACCAAGGTTATGATGATAAAATCTAATAAGGTCACTTACGCTCATTTTTTGTATGAAAATAGCAACTTGGAGGAAGTGAATTGCTACAATTATCTTGGGATTGATATCCATCATAAGCTTAATTGGAACTACACCATTGAGAAAATGATCAATGGAGGGTGGACAACTTATTTTGGTCTTGAAAACAATTTTAAGTCAGCAAACCTTGCGATGTGGGATAAAAACAAATTCCTCTTCGAAACTCTTGTCACTCTCGTTCTCTTGCATGGGTGCAAAGTTTGGGGTTGCAACCTCTCTAGAGAGTATTGGAGAAGGATTGAGCAAGTCCTTAAGTATTTTATAACTTACAATATTAAAATTAAAATCTATATGTCATATCCTATTCTCCTCATTGAATCGGGTCTTCCCCCCATTGATAGCATAGTTATGACTGGGTACCTAATGTACAAAAAAAATTAAATAAAATGGGAGATCATATACTTCCAAAAACTACTTTAAATTCCAGTCAAAACCACCTAAAGCTTAAGCGAGGTTGGCATAAAGATGCCATGTCTTGGTTAAAGATGTGGGGTATTGACGAAAATGCCACATTGCAAAATATAGATGATATTAAAAATATTGTTACTTCAAAGTTCTAAGAGAAGTTGTGGTGCGATGAAAATCTGAAGGATAAAAGAAAAATGAGATATTGCAAGAAGGTCATTAACATAATTACATTTTAAATATATTAATTTACATATTGAAATTTGAAATGTACATGTATATATGCTAGGAAATACATAATTTAATTTAATGTGACAAGATTTTAGTGAAGGTGAGATTTAAACCCTAAATTTTCATATAAAAGTGATAATATGAAATTGATTAAAGTGAGATGTGATAATATGAAATTGATTAGTCAATTCTCGCTAGCTCACTCGATTAAGGTGTGGGCCTTGTCAGCAAGGCGACCCAAGTTCAATTCCCTTAGAGGTGACTTAGTTGGGAGGCGACACCCAAAAACCCAATCAAGTTGGGAAATGAAAAATACCTACATAATATTTAGAGAGCAAGAAAAAAAAGTGTGATTTACTATGCAAAACCATAATTTTTTTTAATAAAAAATCATCATGAAGAAAGACATAAAAATACATATGCAATAACTTTACGCTGAATAAATATTACTTTAAAAGAAAAATAAGAATTTATTGTTAACTCGAGGAACTCAACAAAACAGTGAATACATTAAATTTTTTTTTTTCAGTTTATTAGATTTTCCAAAAGTGATATTTTTTTTGGAATTTTAGAATCTAAATAATTTTATCATGTTTAATTACTCTACTTTATTTTCCAAAAAAAAAAACAAATTTAAATCATTTTTACATATTTAATTACTCTTTTATTTCTTGAGAAATAATACAATTTTTTATTTACGATCCTTTCATAAAAACTAGATTATAAAGCTTAATACAATTTTTTATTTACGATAATTTTTACATATTTAATTACTCTTTTATTTCGTGTAAAATTGTAGATACGTAAAAATAAGAACAAACATATTATGTGCATGATAGATTGGTAAAGGTTGAATGGAAAAGTTGATTTAGAAGCCATTCTTTATATTTTCTTAAAAACTAGATTATAAAGCTTATCTATTCATGTAAAAATTCTTTTTTCAAAATGAAAAAAGAAGCAATTTGTTATTTCTTATGAAATCAAAGTTACAAAAGACCATATATATGAACTAGTATCCCAAGAACTGTGTCACTATGATACTAAATCCATACATTCTTTATGACAGTTCAATACCCTTCTTACTAAAACAAGTTCTAGGAATCCCAACAAATTGCAAAACAAAAAACTAGAAGAAGAAAACGATACCATTATCCACAATGGTGTCTGCAACATGTTCTTTAAAGATTAAGTGACCATCCATAGGCCCCAAAGCCTCCTTTTATAAACGATCAGCTTCCAAATTGACCTCCCGATAAATATGAGAAAAGAAAATATATTCAAATGACTTGATCAAAACTATGATTTTGTTTGTCCAATGCTCCAGAATAATTGCAAGTATATCATACTCACTAGCTTCCCACTTTATGATAACTTGAGAATCACCAAAAATCCTGATACGATAGATTCCCCTTCTTAATGCAAACCACATCAAACCCCAAAGGGAAACAAGTTCCGCCCTTGTATTACTTCCTTCACCAACACCCATTTTAAGGAAAATCTCGTGGTCCATTTTGATATACAAAACCATACCAACCCCACATATACCAAGTGTTGAAGCACCATCAAAGAAACCATAGGAGATATCACTATAAAAAACCGGATGCAATATTTTCCTGTAACTTTTTTTCAACACTGGATCTGGATAATCATTTAAAGAGTTTAAGACTCTTCTACAAATGACAAAAACAAATGGCGTAATATTCTCAAATATGAGTTTATTTATGCATTTCCACATCTCCCAAATAGTGAAAATAGGTAATGTTTTGTATTTTACCTTTGATTGGTACCATCTGAGCAAACTGCCTTCAAAATTAAAATCAAACCAATCATCAGAATGTTGAAGTAGTCTTTGTAATTCATTCCATACATATATGAAGAATTGACAATGCATAAAAATACGTGATATATCTTTCTCATCTTTTTTGCAAAGCAAATAGATGCTTGGACCATAAAAACCTTGCTTAAGAAGATTATGCCAAGTGAGTATTTTATCTTCAAGACAAAGGCAAGTGAAACGTTTTAGTTTCAATGGAATGTTCCATTGCCAAATTTTTCTATGCCACCACTTTCCACGAGGATCAACATGTCTATACAATATCACATCATAAGCCTTTTTAACAGTGAGTACCCCATTGACATCATACAAGTCCCACACCACCCTGTCTGCAACATCTGAGAGTTGAATACTAGAGATTTGAAGAGTCCGAATATAACTGAACCAATCCCAAGAAACATCCGTAGATAGTCCCAACTCTTCTGCGCAAAGCCATCACGACCTAGTTTCTTCATTTCCAGTCTTATAGACTTGTGACAGTACACAAATATTCTTAGAATGCAACTGCTCCAAAATATTAGAAGAGAGTTTATAATCATCCCACAAACCAATAAAAGGATTGATTGCAACATAAACTTGGGTGCCTCTACCAATTTTCCAGCTTAAAAACTCTCCAATATAAGGAAATGTATTGACTAATCCCCTCCATATAATCAAAGCATTCCTATATCGAAGAACATGCTATTTGATCCACTGAATAATAGAGAAAGTTTTTAAGTATTTCTTCCTAACATAAGATATTACCACCCCCAAAATGTATCCTAAATAAGAAATTGATTAAAAATTAATTAAAAGTTAATTAACACCTCTAATCAAGTATTTTGTCAAACCCATATTTCCCCTGAAAGTTTTTCCGGTTGCACAAGAAACAATGTGGAGTTTGGCACATGTTACGATGTGGGGTTACTTCAAAATTTTTGTAACTGGGTATCAATGGAAAAATCCCTCCAATTCCATATTTTTCGACTTGGCCCAAAACATCCGATTTACCCAAACCCAAAATATGTTCTGAAACCAAATCTATGTCTGTATTGAATCTACCCTACTTGAACAAAATCCATGCGCCTGTAAACACACTCGGTCTATGATCAAACCAAACCAGATCGTATTGAAACCATCTGAAGAGAAGTTATGCTATCGTGATCGATTGGTAAGAGTATGTTTTTTCCATTTTTTTGTGCCCTAGGTTGTATATTTTCGAAGTTTTTTTTTTCCAGAGCCTATCGTAAGTAAAGAGGAACATTCTATTGCTTACAGAATATGAGTTGCAGAGGAACCCTCTATTGTTTAAAAAATTACTTATTTTGTTTTATATCTTTACCCTGATCTAAATATTCGAACTCGTTCCTTTTTTAGATCTAACCCTGCTCGAACCGTCAATGCACCAAATCTCTGATCAAACCAAATCGTACCGCGTTGATATCCTCTGAGCAAAATCGATTGTGTGGTGATACGACTGGTAAGTATTTTTGTTTTTCATTTTTTTCGTGCTTAAAATTTTATACATTCTTACCCTGCTTGAACAAAATATACAAACCCATCCACAGGTCCTCGATCAAACCAAATTTGATTGCATTGAAATCTGATGAAAAAATTGATGGTTTAGTGACTGACTGACAATACTTTTTTTTCACTTTTTCTGTTGATCGACTGGTGTAGTGATGGACTTATTATCGACCAATTGATTAAACCCATCAAATTTGGACCTCTTTTGTTTCTTTTGTTTCTTAATATGCAAAACAATATATTTCTTACTTTGGAAGGTTGATTTCTTGCACATGTGGCTATCATGAAGTAAACTATAACCATCACTGGATAACTACTTCAACAAGGAACAAGTTCATGTCAGCTGATGAATTTATCCTCACAAGGACAATTCCTGGCGGGCATTTTAAAATAGCCCATTAACCTTGTGATTTTAACACCTAGCCTAATATCACTTGTTCTTAATATGCAAAACAAGTTTTTTTATCACTTTGGCAGGTTAATTTCTTGCACATGTGATCATCATAAGGCAAACTGAAAGCATGAATAGATAACCACTTCAACAAGGAACATATACATGTCACCCTTCAAATTTGTGATACACACACAGCATCTGGCGGGCATTTGAAACTAGCTTTTTAAACTACTAATTCAACACTTACACAAAAAATTGTCAAACCCTAGGGTAACATGAGATTTTTATTTTCATCAAATTGGAAGTGTGAGACACCCAATGGATAAATGACAACAAGGTGATTCCATCCAGACCAATTTCATCCTTTGAGACCTCTTTCTCTCTCCTCGGCGGGCATTTTCCTGGAGCAGTACAAATCAAGCTAGGAGGCACGTTTGGCAGATCAATATCTTCATCTACAGAGATTCTTTGGACAAACCAGCAATACGGTTGGATGCACCAATCAACAGTCTAGAGACCCATATCCTCAAATACTTTAAGACATCAACCACAGGAAATGGCGGGTGTTTTACTGAGGTCACTCTGGAATTTTTACCAGTAATTTTATACTTTGACAATTTTTGCATTTTCCTAGACTAGAGCAATCAGCCTGAAACACTGTTTTGGTAGACCCATAACTTCATTTTCAGACAATATAAAGACAAGATGAGACCATGGTCAGGTAGAGAAATAAAAAATCTACATCCTGACACTATGGGGCGGGCATTTACCTTAACCTATGAATTATGGCGGGCATTTTCTTAAGGCCACTTGGGCAGTTTTACTACCATTGGTGCAAAAACAACCTGGAACCATGTTTTGGCAGGCCTTTAACTTTGTCATCAAAAACCCTCTTTGAGAACTGAGACCATGGTAAGATAGCCTCTTCAAAAAGCTATAGCATTATAGTTTTATATAATTTTTATCATTCTCCTATGAGGCATGGCGTGCAATTTCCCATTGCCACTTGGACCCATTTTCTAACACTTAGCCATTTTTGACAATTTGGACCTCTTTTGTTCGTTTTGTTCCTAATATGAAAAACAATATTTTTCTTACTTTGGAAGGTTGATTTCTTGCACATGTGACTATCAGGAAGTAAACTGAAACCATCACTAGATAGATACTTCAACAAGGAACAAGTTCATGTCAACTGATGAATTTATCCACACAAGGCCAGTTCCTGGTGGGCATTTCCAAATAGCCCCTTAACATACACTAAGACCAACTTTGGTCTATCGGAATTTTAAAAAGGTAAGGAATTACTTGGTTTTCTTTAGAAGTTTATATATGTGCTCAAAAATATTTAAGAGAATAAATCCTATATCACCATAATTGTGACAAATTAAAAGATTAGGAAGGTCGATTGTCGCAAATAATTTAAAATTGCACTCTAATGTGGGTATACATGGGAAATTCTATGAGAAAGTGATTTTCATCTTCAACCCTCTTAGTATCAAAAATATGAAAAAATATTTTGTCCCACGATGTATTAGGAATTGTCCAACACCTTGTTTCACTATGGAGCTCATGAGACATTGTTCTTATTTTAGCAATGCTGATTTTCTTCTTTACGCTAGTAAAAATAGAGAGATATTTTTTATCATCTAGATTAGGGTTGATCACCTTTTTATAATAACTTGATTTTCTCTTATCCACTAATTCTTAATTGCACAACTTCCCCTTAAATTTTATATTTAATGATACTTTAATGTTAGTGATTTTCATCTTCAACCCTCTTAGTATCACAAAGATGAAAAATTCTTTTGTCCCACGATGTTTTAGGAATTGTCCAACACCTTGTTTCACTATGGAGATCATGAGACTTTGTTCTTATTTTAACAATGTTGATTTTCTTCTTTACTCTAGTAAAAATAGAGAGATATGTTTTATCATCTAGCATAGGGTTGATCTCCTTTTTATAATATCTCGATTTTCTCTTATCCACTAATTCTTTATTGCACAACTTCCCCATAAATTTTAGATGTAATGATACTTTTAATCTTAGCACTATTCTATAGAGTGACATCTTCCTCAATTCCCCAATGATTCAACCAAGACATGGCATCTTTATGCTAACCTTGCTTAGGCTTAAGGTTGTTTTGACTAGAGTATGAAGCAATCTTAAGAAGCATCTTTTCTTCCATGTTGTTTATCTTGTTCTTGTACATTAGGTACCTAGTCATAGCCATTCTCTCAATATTGCAGAGACTTGCTTCTATGAGGAGGGTAGGATAGGGTGTATTGCCTTTAATTTTGAGATTATCTATTATAAAGTGTTTTTGGATTTGCTTTATCCTTCTCCATGATTCCCTAGATATGTTACAACCCCAAGATTCACATCCATATAAGATATAAGAGTGACTAGAGTCTCAATGAGGAGTTTCTTCTTGTCCCAAATCCAAAGGTATGCTGATTTAGAACTATTTTCAAGTCCATAATAAACTTTTGAGCCTCCATTAATAATTTTCTAAATGATATAGTTTTAGTTAAGCTTGTGATGCAAATCAATTATGAGATATTTGTATGAAGTCACTTTCTCCAATTTGTTGTTTTCATACATGAAATTAGCATAAGTGATCTTTTCTCCAATTTTTTTTTTTTAATGTCAACAGTCATACCCTTACTAAAGCAAAAATCATTGAGAATGATCATAGAGACTCTTCACCACAAGAACAATACAATCAGCGTAAAGAAGAAGGATGATGACTATATTAGCCAAAGTCATGACCGCACAACCTGCACCTTCCAAACAACCCTCTAAGTTGTCAATGTATATACCAAAAATGGTAGGGGAAAGGGGACAACCTTGCTTGACTCCTATATCACAATTAATTTATTTTGACCAACCCTCAAAGTTCCTAAACTTAGCAATAACCTTCTCATACAACCTTATCACATCAGTTGACAATTCGAAATGACTTCGAGCTCTTCTAATTTATTCCAAAGGTTAGTTCTATGGAATGTGTCAAATGCTTTTCTAAAGACAAAAAAGCAACACAAAATATTGGTTTTAATATTATGACACTCCTTAGCAATGGTCCTAAGTGTAACAAGGTGGTCCACAATTCAATGATAGCTGCCAAATACTACATGGCATTTAGCTATTTTTCTGTGACTTTCTAGCCATATGTTGATGTTCTTTTCCATAATAATTCCATATAACTCGACTAAAAGAGGGCTGCTCATAATGGTCCTATAATTATATGGATTATTTTTATCTCCACTTTTAAAATAGGAACAATGAGGCTTTATGTCCAGTGTTTAGGGAAACCCTGCTTCACTGCTAAACTAAAGAACTTGTGGATGTGAGAGATAAGGATACACCCACCCATTTTTAATATTTTTGCTTAGTATCCTTCAATATCCTTAGCTTTTTCTTTCGCAAGCAGCTTAACCCCAAATTTTGTGTCTTCTAAAAATAAAACTTCTTCCTCTATAGAAAGGGTTTGAATGTTGTTCACAACGTTAGGGGATTCATAAAGCTTTTTCACATAAGAATTCCACTACCTCAAGGGAATCATATTGTTTTCTTTAGTTTTATGACTTAGATTTTGTTTCCATAATTTCTTAGGAACTATCCTAGATAGGTGCAAATCTTCTCTTCCTTTCTATTTATATAGTACCTTTTTTCCTTTTAATTAGGGATTTGTACCTATATATCCTGTTCAATTTTAAGGACTTGTTGGAAGCATCCCTAATGAATTTTCATGAAGTCTCCCTGGTCAATCAAGATTTTATAGTTTCATCAATTCCATGCACTAGCAATGTTAGGATTGTTGTAAACACCGTATGATGCATGTGATCCATATCCATTTCCTATGTTAGCATGTGCACCTTCGTTCATCACCTCATTTTCCTCCATCTCTTCGTAAATCACCACCAAATTTGTTGCCTCCAGATTGTCAATTTAATCTCCACCACCAAATGAGGGCATTGAAGAAACATATTTGTGTAGCCATGTCATAACTTCTTGGTTTCATTCATGCATATGTTAAATGAGTGGCTTATCTAGAGATAGGTTCCCTTTTTTAAAGAATGTAGTGGCTCAACCCTTATTGTTAGCTAGATCCATACATCATATACACACTACCAACAAGTTATTTTAGATGGTGTGGTTTTCTATGATTAATGGTGATGAGTCAATTTGTTCCGAGATAGCAGCCAATAATAACTATAAGTTTTACCACCTTGAAAAAAGAAAAAAAAGTACAATATCAATGGTTGCTCAAAATTTTATGAATGAATAAGTATCTCATACATGATATGAGGCTAAAAATTATCAAAAACCAAAGTAGAAAGACTCTGTTAAAAAAATTAACTAAATACTCGTAAAAATAAAAATTAACTAAATACTAGTAAAAATACAATGAATCAATTTCTCACACGTGCTTGAAAATTACCCTTGTAAGAGACCTGTAACAATGACTCGCAGAGTAAAACCTATAAAGAAACCCTCAGTTTTAATGCCTAGCTGCCCAACTATAGTGAATGGCCAACAACTGTTGGTGAATTCCCTACATGGAATAATTTCTCCTTTTGTTTGTCACTTATAATCACTCAACAAATTTCACTCAAAAATATGAAAAATGAGAAAAACTGTCTTATGGGATTTTATGATTTTCTCGAGCTGGTACAAGACGAATTGCCTATCAAATTCAGGGATTGCTATCCATGTGATATTGGTGCTATGTCAAATCCCACACACTGCAACATCAATGGAAACCAAAATAAGAATTGCTTCACTCTTAAAATATCTCAAATCTTGTTCCCACTCCTGCAAGATTAAAGTCAATATTACTCTTTCAAACTAAAAAACTACTACTCTTTCACAACCCTGTTGATAATCAGGGAGAATTACTGAAAGGAGATATTGAAGGATCATTCAATAGATAATAAACCCCTATAAGACTCAATATATACACATTCTAAAAAAATCCAAAATGATAGAGCTCACAAACCAACTATGACTTCTCGGGATTTTTCAAACATATAACCAACTACACAGTTTTGATCTGTCCCTTTGAGTTGAAGTTGTTGGAAAACCATTGGAGCATTGCTAGTAATTTGATTAATTAGTGCCCATCTATTTGTGTGTCCAGAAGCAGTAAGTCAAAGGAGCATTGCTAATAATTCAATTTTCTTCTTTACTCTAGTAAAAATAGAGAGATTTTTTATCATCTAGATTAGGGTTGATCACCATTTTATAATATATTGATTTGCTCTTATCCACTAATTCTTTATTGCACAAACTCTCCTTAAATTTTAGATGTAATAATACTTTTAATATGAGCACTATTCTATAGAGTGAGATCTTCCTTAACTCCTCAATGATTCAACTAAGACATGGCATCCTTATGCTAACCTTGCTTAAGATGAAGGTTTCTTTGACTAAAGTATGAAGCAATCTTAAGAAGCATCATGTATTCCATGTTGTTTATCTTGTTCTTGTACATTAGGTACCTAGTCATAGCCATTCTCTCAATAGTGCATCCACTTGCTTCTATGAGGAGGGTAGGGTAGGGTGTATTACCTTTAATTTTTAGATTATTTATTATATAGCGCTTTTGGATTTGCTCTATCCTTCTCCACGATTCTCTAGAATTGTTGCAACCCCAAACTTTACATCCATATAAGATAATAGGAGTGACGAGAGTCTCAAAGAGGAGTTTCTTCTTATCCCAAAGCCAAAGGTCTGCTGATTTAGAACTTTTTTCAAGTCCATAATAAACTTTCAAGCCTCCATTAGTCCTTTTCTAAATGCTATAGTTTTAGTTAAGCTTGTGATGCAGATCAATTATGAGATATTTGTATGAAGTCACTTTCTCCAAGTTGTGTTGTCATACATGAAATTAGCATAAGTGATATTTTTGGATTTGATTATCATAACCACCTTTGTTTTGTCAATGTCAATAGTCATACCCGTACTAGAGAAAAATCCTTGAGAATAATCATAGGGACTCCTCACAATAAGAACACTACCATTAGCGTAAAGAAGGATGATGACTAACTAGCCAAATTCATGCCCGCACAACCTCCAAATAACCTTCTAGCTTGTCAATGTATATACCAAAAATGGTAGGGGAAGGGGGACAACCTTGCTTGAATCCTATATCACAATTAATTTTTTTTTACCAGCCCTCAAAATTCCTATACTTAGAAATAACCTTCTCATACAACCTTATCACATCAGCTGTCAATTCGAAACAAACTTTTAGCTCTTCTATTCTATTCCAAAGGTTAGTTTTAGGGATTGTGTCAAATGCTTTTCTAAAGTCAACAAAGCAACACAAAAGATTGGTTTTAATATTATGACACTCCTTAGAAATGGTCCTAAGTGTAACAAGGTGGTCCACAACTGAATGATAGCTGTTGAATCCCTCTTTGCCTTTAGCTCTTTTTCCATGAGTTTTTAACCATTTGCTCATATTCTTTTCCAAAATAATTCCATATAACTTGGCTAAAAGAGTGTTAATCATAATGGTCCTATAATTAGATGGATTTTTTTTTATTTCCACTTTTAAAAATAGGAACAATGGGGATTTATGTCCAAGGTTTAAGGAAACCTTGCTTCAATGATAAACTAAAGAGCTCGTGGATGTGAGAGATGAGGATATGCCCACTAATTTTTAAGATATCTGCTTAGTATCCTTCAATGTCCTTATATTTCTCTTTTGCAAGCCGCTTAACCCCAAATTCTGCGTCTTCTAAAAAGAAAACTTCCTCTATAGAAAGGGTTTAAATGTTGTTCACAATGTCACAAGATTCATAAAGTTTTTTTACATAAGAATTCCACTACCTCAAGGGAAACATATTGTTTTCTTTAGTTTTATGACTTAGAATTTAAGGTTTCATTGGAAGCATCTCTAATGGTTTTTCATGAAAACAACCTAGTCCCATGGACTAGCAATGTTAGGATTGTTGTAACCACCATATGCTGCAAGTGATCCATATCCATTTCCTATGTTAGCATGTGCACTTTCATTCACCACCTCCTTTTCCTCCATCTCTTCATAAATCACAACTACCAAATCTGTTGCCTCCATATTATCAACTTAATCCCCTCCACAAATGACATCCTTGAAAAAGCATATTTATGTAGCCTTGTCATAACTTCATGGTTTCATTCATGCATATGTTTAGTGAGTGACTTCTTTAGAGATACTACCAACATGCTATTTTAGGTGGTGTGGTTTTATTTGAATAATGGTGATGAGACAACCCACATTCTTAGGTAGAGTGGTTTTCTTTGAATAATGGTGATGATACAACCTACATTCTGAAATAGGAGAGAATGATAACTATTCTCACTTCAAAATAACGATTAAGTTATAATCAGTTTTACCACTTAAAAAAAATACAATATTAACGATTGTTAAATTTTTAAGTTATGATCAGTTTTACCACTTAAAAAAAATACAATATATTTTTTTTTTATGAATGAATAACATAACATATGTTAAAAATTATTAAAACCAATAATCAATTAAAAAATTAACTTGTCATAAAAATTAACTAATTAGTAAATAGTAAAAATACTAAGAATCAATTTCTCCATGTGGTTGAGATTGAGAAAGACGTTGTAAGAGACCTGTAACAATAACCTCTGAGTGAAGCCTCCGAAGAAACCCTCATTTTTTTATGCCCTAGATTCCCAACTACAATGGATGGCCAACAAGTGTGGGTGTATGCCCAACATGGATTACATTCTTCATTTGTTTGCCACTTCCAATCACTGAGGAAGTTTCACTCAAACATATGAAAAATTAAAAAAAAACATTTTTATGGGTTTTTATGCTTTTCCTGAGCTTGTACAAGGCAAATTGCGTACCAAACTCACTGATTGCTATCCCTGTGACATTGATGCTATGTCAAATCCCAGACACTAAAACATAAATTCCAACCAGAATAGGAATCGATTCACTCTTAAAAGATATCAAATCTTGTTCTCACTGCTACAAGATTAAAGTCAATATTACTCTTTCAAAGTTCAAACTAACAAAATACTTATACTATTTCACAGCTCTGTTGATAATCAGGGAGGATTACTGAAAGGAGATACTTGAAGGATTATTGTTGAATATATAATAAATCCGTGTAAGACTTAATGTATATACATCCTAAGAAAATTCAAAATGATAGAGCTCAAAATTCAATTATAACTTTTCAAGATTTTTTAAACATGAAACAAAATGTATATACCTTACATCCATCTGGATTTGAATTTGTGACTTCTTAGGTGGAAACACATGCTCTTAACCATTAATCCCATATAACCAACTACACAGTTGTGATTTATTCATTTGAATTGAAATTATTAAAAAACCATTGAAACATTACCAATAATTCCTTTAATCAATGCCAATCTGTGTGTCCAGCAACAGTAAAGTCAAAGGATAGAGAAGCTTACAAAGTTACAAATACACATTAGGTAGCTAGTTCATCTAACTATAGGTATACATAAAAATTACGCCAGGTTTTGCATAGTGGTTTGACACTGTTTTTTTTTAAATTGCTTTAAAACATATACCCTTCTGGATAGAAATAATAGCAGAAAGTTGATATTTAACCTAACCCTATTACCTTTCCATGAATCCCGTATTGAGATCCATTAGGCTCTTGGACAATTTAAACTCCCTGGATAATAAGATCGGTAGTAGACAACTAGAAAATATGAAGGAATTAAACATAATTAAATTTTCATGAATCCCATATTGAGATCTATTAGGTTCTTGGACAATTTAAACTCTTTAGACAATAAATAGAAAAATCTACTTAGTTTTTTTCGGTGAACATTCATAGACCACAAGTTAAGTGCCATGAACTGCTTGTTATCTATGTCTCAGCTGTCACTTTAAGGCATGTAAACTAAGATATTTTTTAATATATATTTTTTATAATTATTTATTTGGCATTTGACACAATCACCATAATCTTGATAATACACTTGTCTCATCTTAATGCAATTTAGGAGAACACTGTTTTTGTCTACCCCAAATTGTAAAATATAGATCTATAAATATAATGTGTCGTAAACTGAAATGCATTTGAAATAATCTAGCAGAGACACAACTAAGGCAAATATTCTTGTTAACGATAATGAGGGAGCAGTGTTGGAATTTGGTTTTCATTCTACCCGTCGGATTGTTTTTTTTGACGTTTTGGGTTTTTATATTACCCACCCGGAAACATTTTGTTTAAAATTTTACCCTTCAATAATGAAGTTTTCCCCAAAAAATTACCTTTCAATAATTTAATTTTGTCGATTTTTTTAGAAATATTTTTTCTTGACTTTTTTATATTAAAATTAAAATAATCATTATTAATATGTATCACTATCCATTAACTTGATTCACATTCATTTTATTGATCATTTATGTACTAAATTAATATTATATAAAAATATAACTTAAAAAGAATAAATATGATGCACTTCATAATATGCAAAAATAAATAAATAATGAAGCATAAATAAACAAAAAATGGTTTTATAATTTCTCACAATTATGCATATAAAAACAAAACAAATACACATAATTAATTTTGTTTACAAAATTGTTATCATAAAATGGAGGTAAGAGTTACATTATATTTGAATTGAATCAATATGCCCATTGGAAAGCTATATATCTATACGCTAGTCATTATTGTTATAAAAGATGCTTGAGTCTTTGTAAATATATGGCACATGTAATCATAATCCATATTTTTAAATAGATGCAAGTCTCTATAAATTATAAATAATGAATGCAAGACTCTACAAAATATAGCTCTATATGTTTTTTTTGTATGTATGGTTTATTCTACAAACTGCATAGGCAATTTTCATTCATTCCAAATGTTGCACACATATTTGATGTCTCTCAACCCCTTATTTAGTACTTGCCTTCATTTGAATTCTGCATCCCTCACTGAAATTGAACCATGAGAGAAATATAAGAGATGTTCATTTCTATTTCAATGGGATTTGGAGAATTAGACAATACTCTTCGAGTCCAAATCTATATAGATTATTGAAATTATGGGATAAATAACTAAATACACATGCAAAAAAATAGTACAAGAATTACCTCTATAATGCAAATAACTCTCAATCTTTGTCTCCAAGGCCCTCCAACTCCCAACTTCCAACTCCGAAAGTTGTTGCAGCATGCTAATATAATCAATGAGCATTGAACACTGAAATTTGTAGACTGTAGACACCCATTGCACTAATAAAAAAAATAAAAAATATGAGTTTTCCTGTTTTTAGGAAAAATCAATGCAACTTGCAAAGACATGGAAATAATTATAATTTAATAGATGTTTCTATTTTTTTAATAAATGTATTCTTTGGAAGTTGGAATTTAGAAAGTATAGATTAACAAATCAATGCAACTTGCACATGGAAATAATTTTAATTTAATAGATGTTTTATTTATTTAATGAATGCATGCTTTCTAAGTTGGAATTTAGAAAGTATAATTTATATAACATAAATATATTAATACTACTATTAAATTAGTAATATAATAACATTTTAGGAATTTTGTTGTCCTTAAAAAATAATAGTAATATAATAACTGTTTAGAAATTGTATTGCCCTTCAAATTTTTTTTTTAGATATTTTATCACCCTTCACAAAAGAGGGTTAGCTAAAATTTTAAACCGTATTTGACGGTCAAAATGCCCCATGACGACCATTTTACCCATCAAATTCCATCACTGAAAGAGTTCTTCGAGTCCCTGCAATTGTTGTAACCACCACCTTCTTCTTTGGCATGGCAAGGGAAAGAGGGCCAGCATCATTGCCTAAAATCTGTGTGATCTCCTAATGGCGCTGCTTTTGTTGACATAATTTTTCGAGCTTGTCTATTCCATGCTATCCATATTTCTCTGAACTTTTTGCAGACCACGCGAATCAAACTCCCAACCTGCAGCTACCCGGATCATACATGTTTTTTGTTTCAGACACACCAGGTCCAGGCAAAAACTGCACATTGTTTCCTTTAGCACCCACCTTGAATGAGACCCTTGTACCAGCCGTTTTATCGTTATTGTGAGCTTGAGTATGGTCCAGCCTGCACAAGTGTATTCAAAATGGGATGTATATATATAGATATTCAATGTCTAATGGGATGGAATATATAAATAAATGGCAGAATTTGGAAGCTTTACTCTTTGGTCGGTGAATATTATTCACCCTGCTGCAGAGTTGTTCGATTTGTTATTATACATTACCATCTAGATAGTATTTAACACAAGTGGATAGTGTTAGATAATATTGTCTCCTCATTTGTGGAAAAATCTAAACAATATTTAATGTTATGTGGCAAAGTTGATGGTGTTAACCCGTTCACTTTTAAAGAAGATATATGTTGAAATAGTCAATGTCATATAACCCAATCAATCATAATAATAAAAATGCCATCAAAACTTTATGAGTTGGACCCTAATACCATCATACATCCACATTTTAAATTGAAATGAAATGATAACATTACAGTATTATAATACCTTGCCCCATGGAATGGTGATACCATGATATGACTAAAACTAAAATTTTATGTCTTACCATCATACATCCACTTTTTGAATTGAAATGAAAAGATGACATTACACTATTCTAATAGCTTGCCCCATGGGATGGTGATAGGAGGACATGACCAAAGATAAATTTGATGTCTTATCGTCATCCATCATACCTCCACTTTTTGAAATGATGAAATTACTCTATTATATTACCTCACCCCATGGAATGGTGATGATACCCATGGGATGGAGATAGGAGGACATGACCAAAGCTAAAATTTGATGTCTTATTTTATTTCAATTAAAAAAGTGAGATATTTTAAAATAAAAGTTATTTTTTTGTTTTGATTTTAATTTTGCAAACTATTTTTAAGTTAAAATTTGATGTCTTATTTTATTTCAATTAAAACAAGAGCCACAAAGTGGCGATGTCCCCGACATTGCTAGTGGGGGCATTGTCAAGTGTATATGAAGTTGTCATTAATTGATAAAAGTGATTTTTTTGGCAAAAGGATTTTTCTTTTCTTCTATTTTTGTGAGTTCCATAAAAAACTAATCAAGTAAGGTAGTAATTAATTTTTAATTTAAATGGGTATGTAAAATGCAATGTAGAAAAAAAGAAAGAAGTGGTTCTTTTGCTCAGATGAGGAAATAACTCGGAGTGTAATTAGAAATATGGCAGAGCTGGTTGAATATTAATATAAATTCAAAGTATTTTGATCACTAACTAGCCCAGTTACATTCCATGGGTGATAAACAAACGCATTGAGAACAAGATCACAAAAGCTTCTTGCCTTTCTCTCTTACAAATGTATATTCAAATATCCAAGAGTGAATTTACATTCAACTTTTTATCCTTGGGAAATGGAGACAAGTCCAAGAAGGATTCCTCGGATTCATCATCAAGGACATTTATACTTGTCCTTGATATAGATTTCTTTCTTGGAAGTTTGCTAGGATTTTGACAAATTTGCTGGGGTTGATTGCCCAAAGAGCTCCCAATCATCTTGAGGGCAAGTGGTAAACCCTTGCTTTGTATTTGAACAGTGAAAAATGTCAGGCATATTCAAAATTGCATTTTGCAGTGGCATAATCGGTGCTTTGGCAATGTTTTTTCCCTGCGCATTGCAAAAAGACAATGAGCAATCTTGTTTGCATGGTTTTTGCAATTGACTATAAACTGAATTTGCAAAGAAGCTTATCTCTTGTGATTGAAAAAAAGATTATGTGTCAAGCATTGGTATGGTCATTTAAACAAGTATCTAATGATGGCTTGTCATTATCAAAATGTTGAACAAGGAATTTATATATTTTCAAAAGAAATAATTTAAAAGTGAATTTGGCATACCTGGAAGTAGAAAAATATTCAAGAGATGAGATAAAAGTGATATTGATCTCCTGCATGGTAAACATAGAGTATCTTTGGCTTCTGTTTCAATAGGTGATTACTATCTTCAAAGCCATTGAAAAGAATTTAGCATTTCAGTTACATAATGAATAACAAATACAGAATTATAAATAATAAGTACAGTGTATTGACAAAGACTTTTTTACCTGAACGTGTCTTAAGGAGGTGCAATTGTCAGAATTAGTTTTATAATGCTGAAGCGTTAAGCCATGCGAGTTCCTATATGGTTATCAAGTAACCTAGACAAATGATAAACTGCTCTATGTAAGAAATACCTGAGTTCATAAAATTAATAATAGATATGCCTGGAAGATAAGCTTTTATATCCCAATGCCTAATTTTCAACAGATACATTCCTTATAAACGTTTTTTATACATCTTTCCAGATAAGTTTGATTGGACAGGATCTATTCTAATTTAAACTTCCCGGCGGAATGAATTAAATGAATGGGTGGCTAAGAATTGAAGCAGCTGCACAGTGTAACAAGTATTGATCAAATTTGCTGCTACTGAACCCTACGTTTTTACCCTTCGATTACTCCATTGCTGTGGTCCCATCTTTCTCAAAACCTTGGGGGTAAACATAGAGTATCCTTCGCTTCTGTTTCAATAGGTGACCGCTACCTTCAAAGTCATTGAAACGAATTTAGCATTTCAGTTACATAATGAATAACCAATACAAAACTATAAATAAGATAAGTAGACTGTATTGACAAAGATTTTTTTACCTGAACAAGTCTTAAGGAGGTGGAATTGTCACAATTAGGTGTATACTGCTGAAGCGTTAAGCCATGCGAATTCCTGTAGGGTTGTCAAGTAACTGAGACAAATGATGAACTAGTTCGTATGTTAAGTATTAAACTAGTAATGCGGCACCCTGCTCAAATTTGGTTTTGTACCTGCATTACGTGTTTTAGCATATGTAGATGCAATATGCTGTGATGGCTGTAGGTTGTCACCATATAAACAGTGTCATTAAATAAGATTATTTGATTGCATTTGGCATTGAAAATATAAGAACACAATTATAAGACATAAATAAATGTATAGGTACAAGTTCGAGATAGAAAATGACCTTATCTTTGAGCAGAGTTTGATGTCTGCGTTTAAAATAATAATGTTCTTCTTTACAAAAATAGATGCTGCCAAGTCTGTACCATGTTCTTTTGCCTGTCTTGAATTGTTGTGGGCTACGATCATAGCTGGAGAAATTGTGTTTCCATGGTTTTTCACCAAAACCAAGGATCTTAAACTTCACATTAGTGTGTACTGTTAGTAGCTGTTTTCAAAGTACATAAAAATTGTGTGTTTGACATTCGCAGAAACACATAAAACTTAAAGAGTATGGACCAGAATCCAGATGATTTGTTTATTTTGGGTAGAAATAAATAAAACATTTTGTATATTACTTTGGTTAACAAACAACAAAGCCAACAAATATTCATGAGTACAAATCAGCAAGCTGGATCAAAATTCTTTAATCACGTTTCAACATATCATCAACTAATTACACCAACCCAAATTTCTTCAATCGTATTCAAATATAGCCAAAAGTACAGGTTTTTTGATCAATATGCAGAGAAAATTTACTTTTAAGAGGGGATTTATATTTATTCAGTAACTGTTTTCAACACACCTCAGTAGATTTAAAACAAAAACATAATGCAAGCAGAATGACTCAACAACTCTCTCATGTGTATTTATAGGTATATATTAAATTACATGAGAATTTGAACAACAGACGCAAATGGCCATACCCATTACCAGCACACCAATACTTCTTAAGAAACAAAAATGGATCTAAGAAAGGTTCAATTGTTTTTATGAAATCACATATTTAATCAAAATAGCATTGAGTCAAATTGACTGATTAGGCAAAAAGCAAGAAGAATGAAAAATATGCCTATATGAATCGAACTTGGCATAAAAACCCAGAGAATAATTCAGATCTATAGGAAATGCAAACCAAAATCTGAACCGTCTAAAAATTATTGACAAACACCAAGCTCGGAGCCGGAGGAAAGAATTCGTCCGCGCCCCGAGCAAAAACGAATGCAACCTAGAAACAATTTCTTTTACAGAATCACATTTTCCAGGTGATTGATTCTAGAATTCATGATAACATAATCAAGCCAGCTTTTAAATCATTCATAGATAATTTTAAACTCAAACCGAACATGTAACATATACAAATGCAACACACCATTTCAGCACAAACTAGTAATTTGTTTGAAATCTATGTTGCAAAATCTAGAACAAACCAAGGCAAGCCCGACATAAGAAAATTGCTGCAATGAAACCAATTTTTTAATCGGTTATTGATTCTAAATATGATATCAATATCAATACATGATGAACAATGTAGCAAGCAAACAAATCACTAAACATTTACAAATATAGAAAAAATCATCACTTGATTGTAGACAAATAGGATGGTCTGAAAATCAATGAGGAAAACTAGCCTCAAGTGAGAGAGCAATGTTGTTTAGAATGTTTTAACAGTCCTGAGGCAAAACAAACATAATTTTTAAATTATTATTATTGTTACAAGGCCATATATGTATTCAGTCATTGATTCTAGAAATCAAGAACATTTTCAAGAACCAGGAAGACACAAAAGCAAAGCAGTTACTGCTACATCACCAGATTTGATTTAGCGACTGATTAGAAATAGCATTCAAGAACCAAGAACATTCAGAATCAAAACTAATAAGAATGAAAGCCAAAAACTATAACTAAAGCAAAGTACTTGAAAACATAGCAGAAAGTTAAAAACCATTATTATGAGAAAACTAGAAAAATCCAGGGACAAAGTCAAACTAAATACAGATCAAAGACTGAGCATTTTCAGATACCAGGCATCCTTAGATATAACAGAAACAAAAAAGCCTCAAGCATATATTAAATGTAGCTACTGTAACTGCGCTAAAATAAAACTCCAAGATGACAAACAATCCATACTCATGTCAAACAAACTGCTATTATGCTGAAAAATTGAAACGTAGCTCAGATAGAGCTGGAACAAATTAGAATAGTCAAAGCCAACTTAGATAAAGCTCGAAGAAATTGACACATTCAAGTACACATCAAACAGAATTCAAAAATGTGCAATGTACAGTAGAAAAACATCAATTTTCAACAAAAATTGCAGAAGATAATTTGGATTCTAGCCCTTATTCTGAGATGATTTTACAATTCAGCTACAAACAAGTACAATGGCCTGGAAAAACCATTCAGGGAATTATGTCAGAGTTCTTACCAGAGTCTGTGAAGAGAAAGATCATTGTTGCAGTGAACATTGTGATGGCTGGGAACCGGGAAGTGAAACGGAAGAGTCTATGAACACATAATAGAGTGAAGTGGGCTGATCCCTGCAGGTTATCATGATACAATCAGTGTCATTGTGTAAGATTGTTTGATTTCATTTGGGTATTCAAAATACAATAAGACAATTAGAAGACATAAATAAGTGTATATGTACAAGTTTGAGATAGAAAATGACCTTATTTGTCAGCGCATGTTGATGCCTGGTTTTAGAATAATGAATGTACTTCTTCAAGAGTTTAACAACGATGTTGTCATTTTTGGAATGCATTTTTTTAGAGCATTCAGAAACAACAACCATGATACCTAATGATGTGATTAACTCTGCCCTTTCTTTCATAATTTGAGTTTTTTAACAAAGTTCAATTTTCATTCTTCCCAAACATGAAGAATGGAGCAAAAATCGAAAGGATGACTTATACTCGTTCTGTTCTGATTTGTCTAGCTAAAGCCGAGAATCAACCAGGGGAAAAAAATGATGAAAATGTGTCTCAGGCAAGAGAGGTAGCCTTTTTGACGAAGTGAACTTATCCAAGATCTAGTATTTGTTTCAAGTCACAATGCTAAATGCATAATCATGATCACACTGGTAAATTCACTATTCTAATTCATAATGACAAGGGTGAATTCATGAAATAATTCCTACCTAGCTGCCATTGAGCAATATATGGTTTTCATATAGAGGCAAAGTTTGCAGATTGCATGGCATTTTTCAGAAAACATTGCAAAGGTTTGAATTTGAAAATCAGATTCAACATTCACGATTCTAATTCATAATGACAAGGGTAAATTCATGAAATAATTCCTATGTAGCTGGCATTGAGCAATATATGATTTCCATATAGAAGCAAAGTTTGCACATTGCATGGCATTTTTCAGAAAACATTGCAAAGATTTGAATTGCAAAATCAGATTCAACAATAACAAGCAGAATCCCAAATCTGAAACCATAATCATTAGATAAAGAAAAAGCAAAGCAATTAAATGACTCTAGTTGTGAATCTTGTCAATATTATGTATCAATAATTCTATATCATTTTATACAGCTCTAACAATTTGATAACCATGAAAGAGGTAGAGAAAAAAACAGCTTAGCAGTATTTTAACAGAAGTTCTTTCAGTTGCATTAAGTCTATAAATATGTAAAGGCTTTAAAACCACATAAATTTATAAAATGTATAATGAGAACATGCATTTGTTCAAGTCATAGCATATGCACTTTGCATCAAAAGCTAAGAGAAGCCACGCTTTGGCAAAATCTGGAGCAGTGACAATGTAAGGCATGTTGCAGTAGCATGTGTAGTTTTTATCATCCCTGCATATGGGCCGTGCATTACTATCAGCAATTATGCAAAGAGTATAAAAACAAATTTGAAAATAAGATATGTAGCAGACGCTAATTTAAATGAAAAACAAATACTGTTGACTGCTATATTTCTGTCTTTGTTTCTTTTGCATACATTGGTCATTGGAATGGACAAAATGTTTAAAAAAAAACAATTGCAAGATCTTTGTGATTATGAAAAGAATATAAAAACAGATATGAAGATAGGATATATAGCAAATGCTAATTTAAAGGAAAAACAAATACTGTTGACTGTTATATTTCTATGTCTTTTTTTCTTTTCTATACATTGACCATTGAAATGGACAAAATATAAGGGAAAAAAAACAATTGCAAGAGCTTTGTGATTGACAATAAACCGATGCAAAAGGCAAAAAATCTATTAAAAGTGAACAGGATTTTGGTAATCTTATACTAGGGATGACTCCTCCACTTATACTAGGCTCAGTGCTTTTTGCAATGTTCAAATAAATGAACACAGTAACAAAAGCGAACTTCAGATACATTAAAATTGAATCTTCAAAAAGCCGTTGAAGTTTATTATTGATTAAACAATAAATAGGACAACTGACACAGATCTGAGCGATGAACATGATTACAATGCAAGGGTTGTGTGAATGGGAAAAGAAAAATTATTTAAAATTGTGTCTATTTTGTAAAAAACAGGTTCAAATAAATCATAAAAGAAGTTGCAATAGAGAGTCTTTGTAATCTATTTTGAGATATTGAATCGAAGCTTAAACAATTGGAAAGTTGTTCAAAGTGTTTGAACAAAAAGGAAAATTATGATCATACCTTTTGTTCAAAACTTTTTGACTTCGACAATTTTGTTGTTCATTGCCAAAGTGTAAAGCCCTTGTTGCTTCAATTTGCGAAGATTGTAAATGGCTGAGGAAACACTATTGGAGTATTGTTCATAAGAAATAGCTAAAACATCGGGACAACATTCTTTTAATTGTGTACCCCGAAGTGTACATTCAATAGTCCCTTCTTCAGTCTCTAGCTTACATTGTAATATATGTTCATAAGTAGTTGGTGTTTCACGATTGCAAAATGTACAAAAAACGGTGCTTTGTATCATTGGCAGTTTGCACTGTGTGCAAATGCACTGGTAGGGTGGAGCAAAAACATTTTTTACTTTCAATGTCCCATATACCTGTTCTAGCTAAGTAAACAGAAAACATAAAAAAACATTGCAATGAGCATGTTTTGATACAAAGGCCATGCTACGGAAAAGCACAAAATCGAATTTATGAAAACATGTTTGCAAGTGCAGGTTTTGCAACATGGTGTTTGAAAACATATCATTGCACTGAGTTGTGTTGTTGCTAATTGCTATACTAAATCTGGAACTGTAAAAAAGACATTTTGGCAAGTAAAAAGTCTATATTTTGTTCATATCAGAAGCATAAAACTTTGATGTCAATAATGCAGCAGGCTGAACATTTAAGAAAAAAATAAAATCTGTTTTAATAGCTGTGAAAGTGCTGAAACTACATATAAAGAACTTGCTTAATTGACAATGGAATGACAAAAAAACATTTCAAGTGACATTACAGGAGACATTGTTCATATCTCACCTGTGTTTTAGCTTCAATTATTGGAAGCAAACTTTGTATTGCGAATTCATTGTTTAGGGGATCTATAAAAGTTGCTTGCAAAGCCTTCATAAGATGAGTTCCTTTTGCACCTGGTCTTATGATATTTTTTATTAGATACAGAGGCGGTTCGTCAAGTGCAAGTTGTTGTTGCACTCGGACAAAGAAATTTGTATAGCTTTCGTTAACCTGAAACTGAGCATGAATAACTAAAAAAGAATCAGTGAAGAGGATGGGAATGGACAAATGTTTTTTGTTATGGGTTCTATCTTTTTTTTCGTATATCCATGTAGCAGTAGATACAGCAGGGAAGAAAAAACACAAAAAAATGAAATCAAATATAGTGAAAAAAAATTGTTTAAAGAGAATCCACTTTACAGTTGCATAGTCATTTGCACTTTCACCATCTCTTATGTGGAAGTCCAACTGCTTATTGTTGTATTCACAGGCAACAACTATGACTGCAACAGAACCAATGACATATGCCTCATCTGATGTAACCAGCTCATTGATTGTTGTGTTTGGTGGAAGGCAATGCATTTTGCATACTGGGTCAATTGCCTCTATGATACTTGTTGGCAATATCGCTATTGAATTTATTGCATCTCCTCGGTCATATTGGCCTTTCTTTTTCAGTTCAAACCCAGAAATTCTAACACTTTTTCCAGGCAAAAAGAAATTGCCAAAGCGATTTATCAAACTATCATTAATTGTAATTGTCATTGTCATCAAACCATTTTTGTCAACAACATCTGCATGCAGAATCTTTGTCTTAGCAAGGGAGTTTTGATTACGATTTTGTGCAGGTCCATAGACAACCAAAACATCCCCTTCAAAGACATGCCTATGTGTTGCAGTACATAGCTGTATTATTGATGATGGTTCAATTGCCGTTTGCTTTAATCTGTGCACATTTAAAAATATCAAAAAGTGAACTAGATTATTGATTCAAATGTTTGAATTTGTGTTAGGTACAAGATAAAGTAATATAGTCAAAAATATTGAATTAACAAAGCCGTTGCATAGGAACATTACTTTTTAGCACTGTTTGCTGGCTGCGACAGTATTCCCATTGGAATAGTCTCTGGAGCATCTTGTGAAGAAGAAAAATTTCTTTCTGTTGAAGGATTGTCTGATGTCATGGACATAGCTAAATTCTCTCCTTTGGCGAGAATACTGTTTCTGATTAGGTGTTTTTCCGAAATGCTGTATTTTTTTTTTCCAATTTGCACATCCAATGAAGGCTTAGAGCATGTTAAAACATTCAAGAATATATTTCAAATAGAAAAGCATCTTAAAAAAAGACAAAAAACAAGAAAGACAAAAAGCTGTATCAGTTCTTATATGCAAGTTGCAGGTACTGATAATAGTAAAATGATTTGACCAATATGCATCAGAAATTGTAAATGAAAGCTTGTCAATGTCTATGTTTGTCCAAAAATGGTCAATCATAGAACCATATTCTGTTGTAGCTATGTTTGTTTTTAACTGTAGACATCTACTCTGCATAAACAATTCCAACCTCCTTTTCGATATTGTTTCTTTGTACATGTCAATGTTAAAGTCACCAGTTATTATGGTTAGCATTTTCTTGTTGTTTTGTAAGATAACAGAGTCCAAGACATCAATAAGGTTGCTAACAAGATTATTTGGTTTGCTATAAATATTGACAAGTTGGAGAATATTGTCAGTGAGCATAATGCAAGTGAAGAATATGAATTAGGTGTCGAGCGAGGAATATGAACTGATTTTGCCTTGCCCTTCTAGGATATATATAATATTTTTATGGTTAATTGACAGCAGAGTGAACTAATGAAATGCTGATTTATTGTGAAAGGTGGTGTTTGGGACCCTGGATAGTAGTTAGCCTTTAGATGTTTTTTGATCACTATAGATATAAAATTCACTAATTTAGTTACAAGCTTACATGTTTAAAACAAGCAAATACATAATTACTAAGTAGCATGTTCAATATCAATACATGGCATGAACAATGCCTTGAAGGACATGACAACATGTTGCATGTGACAATTTATCCCAGTATACAAATATCCAAATGCATGTTTGTAATCACTGAGATAGGTTTTTATGCCATTTGCATTCAAAGGTAGAAAACATACAGCACATGCAGATGCAATAAAGTAACAGTTTCCCAACTTGCATGTAGTTAGATGCCATGATTACAGTGCAGGGTTATAAACATTTCTTAAATGATGTGAGCAAAATGGAAGTGTGGAAAAAAAATTTTAATAAAAAACAAGAATGCCATAGCAAGCAAACACGTTTAAGGTAGTATGTGCCCTTCCTGTATAGCTAATAATATTGAACACAATTCACATTAGTTCCACAGCATAAATTCCAATAGAAACAACAAAAACAAATTTTTAGGAAAAACCATTCCATGGATATATATTAGTCAGTCTAAATACTTACCTCTTGCAACCAAGAACCCCAAAAGTACAATCCATAAGTTCTTAACACAGGCTCTTTGGTATATTCGAAACTGTTATAATAAGTTACACTGACAAGTAAACTAAAACGATAAACTATTAATATTCAGTAACATGTAGTAAAATAAACATACATATCATATAACAGGAATAGAGGTATGGTTTAAGATATCAACCTGGGTGTGAAACTATTCTTGAAAATATACTCAGAAGTGTTGCTTTCAGAAAAGACTGTTTGTGCCTCGGAGAGGTCAGTCTTTTGTAGGAACCAGCTAACCCTACAAGAGGGTGTGTACAAACCAGAGAGAGAGAAATGACTGGAGTTAATTAGGTCAATGACAGTCAAGCAGAGTACATAACTCAACATAAATAAAGTCACACAAATTATAAACTTCAACCAAGTCTCAGGATAGAAGAAGTGATTATCAGCACATCACAACTGATCATAGCTGATCAAAGTCAAGTACTCTATAAGATCAAAAATTTGACAAGGTGGTATTAAAAAAATGGAGGAGCATAAATGTTCGCATTAACCACAAGTCAAAGACAAGGTAACAAAACTCGAATAATAACTCAATCAAGGTGGAGAAGGTACAACAAGTATTTAATAATTCAATCAGGAACAAGTAATAAAACAAACGTATTGATCATATGACAATAGGAGAGGTATAGTTGAAGATCTCCACGTCAACATTAGACTAAAAATACAACAGCATACATGTCGATGCTAATTTGTTTGATCCAGACCTGTCAAGTGTACTTTTACGTCAGTAGTATTCTTTTCTCCGAATTGTAGCTATAGTTCGGAGCCAAAAATATTGTTGACCTAAAAGTATACTTGATAGGTTTCAATGGAAACCATTTTCAATGTTGATGCCACTACCCTCCTTATTGTCTTACAAAAAGGCATCAAAATAAGGAAAAAGACTTAAAACTATGGACTTCATGTTGAAACAGTTCTTTACAATCACATTAATATGACGTGCCACAACCATTTCTCTTGACACCTACTCTTCATTCATTCTGTATGCACTTCAGTGTGCAACCGTCTCAGATATTCACTGCGTTTTGCCTCGATTAGTTGATCAATTCAGTATGACCCACAACCGCTGGCAACACTCCTCGAATGGCGGGCATGGATCATACTGAATTGATAAACTAATCGAGGGAAAATGCAATGAGAATCTGAGACGGTTGCATAGTGAAATGCATACAGAATGAATCAGGAGTGGGCAAATTAAATTTGCATGCTGGTGATAAACTACACTTGTGTCTTGCATTGCCATCTATAGTTCAAGGCTGAAGGTGGTGGCATGAGTCAGGTGGCATTAATTGGGGATACAAAAATCACGGATATGAAGTTGCAAAGATTTTGTTAAGGTTTATATTTATTTGTATTTTTTGATTTTTTTAAAGTTCATTTTACGTGGTTATGGTTTCATGCTTGCGCAGTGATGTTGGCCTGTGGCTATGTGCCCCAGGCCTTGACAGCAAGATGACATTTTCCGTTCTAAATGAGGTTTAAATGAGGTTTAAATGGTCTTGGGACTGAAGACTACTGAGCCATGACCCTTAGAATCAAGGGTGTGCTCCAAACGTGGCCAAACAACCGTAGTATTGGATAAGAGCAAAACTTCAACAAGGTGGTTTTAAAAAAGTTACTCAAGGAGGATAAATGACTCCATTAAACACAAGTGGAATATAAGGCACCACAAAACCAATCATATCTCAATCAAGTTGGGGAAGCTACAACCAATCATATCTCTCTCAAATGTACAGCCGTCCAATATAGCCTAGAAGCTCATCATCATAGTATAAGGAAGGGTGGTGGGATGCGAAATAGAAATATCGCTCATTTCTTTGTATTGATCAAATAACAATAAAAGAGGTGCCACTGAACATCTACACATCAATATTAAATAAAAAATCAGATCTGAAGTGTGGGTACAAATATAGTTCCTTGCACTATAGAAAATAAAAGCCACCTGTGTTACCTTTCAACTTAGCAATATGATCTACAGAAGCAAGTTTTTTTCACAATTAGCATTGAAATTTTTGACTAGGACTAAAGCAATAGAAAAAGAATTTAACACAAAATTTTGATCTCTATCAACTTGAGCACTCCTGTGTGGTCCCTGTGCTGAAGTTGGTCCTCGAGATGTAAGTTGCTTACACAAATAACTATTGCATGACTGCACAATCTTCTAAACACGTACGAAGTAGATAGGAAACACCAAACATTAAATGTGATAGATACCCTAGCTTTGTCTTGCATATTCCTTTCGTATGGCTTGATTTATGAGGATGTATGTGCTGTTACAATCTTATCCTATAGCTAGATCTAGTGCTTTAATCATATGAAGGAAATTACGATTTGCAAACATCTTCAATCAAATGAATTAACAGTCATCCAAGGATAAGCAAATACAACTGAAAATGTCTGTTTGTAAATGCTTACTTACTATAGTTATTTACATTTGCACTTTGCAAATGAAATGAAAGAGTTAGAAACCAAGAACATGTTTTTGGTGCATTATTACATAGTTTTAAATCAGCATTCAATTCTAATGATTATGCAATAATGAGTACTCATTCTTTTGCATGAAGCACTTACATTTTCTATTTTCCATTATTAAGTCCTATAACTTCTTTGCAGAAAGGAATTCTTGACAGCAACTAATTTCTCTAGATTTAGCCATAACATGAAATGAATAATAAAATCTAATTAATACAGTACTGAGCAATTTAAGGAAAAATTTGTAACCAGATTTCGCAAACAGGAAATTAATAAATTATTTATATTATTAAATAACAAAAATCGCAATCTTCAGACTTCTTTTATTTACTACCAAAAACAAAGACATTTTGCACAAAACCCAAATCTTACTCACACTCAAGCTACACTGAATTTTCTGGGTGCTATGTGATTCTGAAATTTCTATATGTTATATGACTCTGAAATGTCCCTATCCTAAAGGATGTCTGTACTTGGGATATGTGTGCAGAAATTTAAATATATACAGATTTTGACCAATTGCAGCTAACAAATCCAGATGCAGTTTTGGACAAAATTAAAAAGTGTTTTTAGCTGATGTCATTTTAACTGAAATCATGAAGGTCAAGGGCAAGAAAATTGTGGTAATCACTAAGTGACCTATCCCCAAATCAATGACATCATCAAGCGGATTTCTTAGTCTCGTACATTACTATAGAGGTGTGTTTTATAACTCAGGCAAATTGTAATGTTCATATCTATATAATGTATATAGCTTTTAAATTTGTAAAAACTAGGAAAAAAATCACATATATTTTGTTAATAATAACAACAATAAATTTATTAATTTGCATCCATAGATATGTATATGTTTATATGGAGTTTCAAGAGTGGTTTCAACTGGTCGAATCATCAATACAAGGTATTATGTTGATAACAGGCCATAGTTCATACGATCAAATCTGGTGAAATCACTTGGGATTATTAGACACTATTGTTGTTGGTGCTTGAGTTTCCCTTCATTTACATAATCTAGGGAAGAGGGGGATGTCGTGAGAAATAAACCACAGACAAATAACCCATGCAAATAGCTCAACTAGTTGTTGCAATGTTGTTGGATATTTGGGAAACTTTTCACTATACGGTGCTTAGTTTGCATCTCTTTAGATGAGACATACTAGTTTACACTAATGAATTTATTAGAGATGTCATCGCCAACATTGATTATCAGAAATAAGGTCATTAATATGAAAATTGATAGTTTTCAACATATATTATTTATAAAAAACAGTATAATTTTTTACCATCATTTAAGTAAAACTTGAATATGAAACACTATTGAATAATCACAAAAGTAAGCTAAAAAGTGCCAAAAAAAGTTACAATAGCATTAAAAACCTCAGAATACTGCTAAAAAGATCACTTATTACTACAAGTGAAGGAAATGACATAACGTGCATGCTTGTTTCAAATGCAAGAGAAATCTGCCTCTCATTAGAATGTTGAAACAGTCAAGATACTCTATAGAGGAAAAAATATTGTCATGAGTCTTTAAGTGTAAATCGGTTCATCAAATTTGAACATGTATTGCTTACTGATATCAATTTGGAAATATCAAAGCCTTAAAGGCAAGCCATTGCATAGAGAGGAGGAATATTAATTTGTTAATTGGCCAACAATGAAGAAGCTTGCAGAGATGAGACGATGAGATGTCAAGAATATATGTTATATTTTTTAATTTAAAAAAAATTTATTATGCATGTTTTAGATGATAAATATGAACAACGTCAGTGCGTAAGGATGAAACCACAACCACGTAAAATGAATTTTAAAAAAATACAAAAAATACAAAAAATACAAATAATATAAACTTTAACAAAAACTTTGCAATTTGATATCCGCGATTTTCGGCACCCCAACTAATACCACCCGACTCAAAATTATATGTCGGGGACATAATAAGAACATTGAGAACATGCACACAAATTGTGGCACTATTACCATCATTATTTAAAAGTGATGCCTTTATATGGGATAAAAAAACTAAAGACTGTTTTCAAAAGCTGAAAACCTTAATGACATTCACTCTGGTCTTGACAAATCCAGATGCCAGGAAAACATGTGTCCATAAATACTATGTTTCAGAAACATGCTTAGGAGTTCTGCTCATAACTGATAAACATCTCATTGCCTTTGAGAGCCAAAAATTACAACTGAATGAGCATATAAAGTCTACATACGATCGAAAGCCGTTGGCAATAACACATGCCTTGGTCAAGTGGAAGCAGTGCTTGTTGCGAGATAAATTTCTCGTGATGTTGCACTTGGCGTATTGATGCGGTATGGTCCAGGGTTTTGTGGTGTTAATGTAGTATGACACGGGATGACGTTTACTGCTTTAAATGAGGTTGGTGCCCTCAGAACTCAAGACTCCTATGCAATTTATTCACCAGTCTTGTCGATTTATCGTCCGTTTTGTCGAGCTTTGTTGTGTGCCCACTAGTGTTGGGTTCAGGTGTTTGTATGGCGATAAGCTATAGCAATCAGAACATATTGCATCTACATATGCTCAAACGCATAATGCAGGCGCAGAAGCAAACTTCAGCAAGGTGCTGCATTGCTAGTTTAATATTTAACATATGAAGCAGTTTATCATTTGTCTCGGTTATTTGGCAAGTCATAAAAGCAACTGAACAAGTCTAGGTTTTTTACCTTGACATTTTGTGCAAAAAGGCTAAGAAAAATCTAGCTGCAAACGGTTTTTTAACAAAGCTATATGCATCTAATTAGGAAATGTGAGAGATTAAAACATCTTCGTGAAAGCGATTGAAAAAATCATGGCTAGACCAAGCTAGCAAAATAAAAACTAAAAATAAATTATGCTCTAATTCAAACGCTGGCATATTCATGCAACACTGTAGGTTTAAATGAGGTTTAAGGCAGGTTTAAGTGGTCTCGGGACTGAAGACTCCTGTGTGATTTATTCACCAGTCTTGTCCATTTATCGTGCCTTTCCTCGAGCTCTGTTGTGGGCCCGCTAGCGTCGGGTTGAGGTGTTGCAGGGGTTTAAACGTGTTGCAGTTGGAATATTCATGCAACACTACAGGTTTAAATGAGGTGTTGTGCGCCTGCTAGTGTCGGGTTGGGGTGTTGCACTGGTTTAAACGTCTTGCAATTGGCGTATTCATGCAACATTTGTTGCAGTTGGTCCAGGGTTTCATCTAGGCCATTAACCTTTGTCTTGGTGTCAAATCATTGTCCACACACGCCAAAAAAGTATACATCTACATTATTGCAACAAACTATAGATCACTCGAGCATACCCAAGCTGACCAATGCACTTTATGATAACCTAGCAACAAGCTGATCTGGTTTCATGCAAAGGAAAAGCTATTTTCAGATTGGATATTTCATCAATTTTTTGCTTAAATACCAGCAATTGTCCATGTTTCTTGTAACAATATTCATGACAAATAACAAACTTTGCCAATATAGGGCTCTCTAAATATTCACAGAATTCCTGTGAATTTACACGAGTGTTTTCTTCCAAACACTGTCCGTGCTTTCTCCTCTAGACGAAACCAAACCATCTTCTTGCTAAGTTATCATAGACTTCATTTCAGATTAGATGTTTCAAAAACTTATTATTAAACAAAACAGCAGGTTGTGAATCTCAGCATCACTGCATCTAAGGGTTTCCCCTTTAGCCACATATGGAACTGAAATACTTGTTACTCGTTACCTCAATTGGCAGATGTCAAAGTCAAAGACAACAAAGTATCTCGCCAAAGACCCAGATTTTATACTGCACCCGAAATGCCGTTTGTCTTATATGCGCACTTGCCAAAGGCAATGCAAAATGACCACCCCTCTCTTAAGCTCCCGTTCTGTTGTTTTGGGGTAGACTTCTATTGTCAAGTACAGATGCCTAGGTTGAAAATGTTTTCTACTTCTAGATTCAGTAAATCTGTATAGCATCTGTTTTCTAAGAAAGCTTGAAAAACAGCTCCATGCCAAAAGCAAAACCAGTTAAATGAAGCAGACCAAAGAAGCATTTAAAAATATCACATTCATACCACATGGCATAATGGAAATGGAAAAAGAACAAAGCAAAATAAAATAACTACAAACAGATCTGTAAATTTAATTAATAATATAATATAATGCCATTTATTTGCTACCCGGTGGCTGGGTCGTAGGCTCGTATTAGCATTTAATCCCAGCGCCGATGCATCCCATGATATCATGACCCATTCCATTCCTCGCCGAAATACCCGAGATGGAGGGAGGTTGCTACTCTTGGCATTAAATGTTCAGATACATACATACATTCAATTGCGTTCCCTGTACATTCATTTCAAGGAGTCCAGATCATTACCCAAGAAAAGAAATGGCAATGACCAATTACGCAGTCTTTATGTTTTTTAAACCACAGTCACAAACAATTCCTATGGAATAAATTATGCAACAAAAGTTTGAACAATATTTCTTGACACAGATTGTGAAACCAAAACCTTGCATTTGTAAAATCCTTACATTTATAAAATTTTGTAACCAATTAATCGCAGAATATAACAAAATCGGATTTTTTTCATAAAACAAAAAACACAAGTCTGAGCCGAAGAGAAAATTTAAAGGGTTACCGGTCCAAAGAACACGGCAATGAGATTGCAGAAGACACAGCTCCCTGCACTAAGAAACCGCTCCACACATTCAGACATGAACACCACAAATTACTGGATAAATGAAGCGCACCCAGACAACAATACCCACCACCAGAAACCACTCCTCCCTCACTGCACCACCACAAATAAGCCACAAATAGAACAAAAGTTTCAGCAATATTTCTTGACCCAGCTTGTGAAATGAAAAGCATACATTTGTAAAATTCCTACATTTATAAAATTTTATAAGCAATTAATCCTACAGTATAAGAAAAGCGGATTTTTTCCATAAAACAGAAAACAAAAGTGTCAGCTGAAGAGAAAATTCCAAGAATTACCCGTCCAAAGAACCCGTCAATGAAATTGCAGAAGACACAACTCGTTGAACCCCATTCAGACAGCAATACGCACCACCAGAAACCACCCCACCCTCGCTGCACCACCGCAAATAACCCACAAACAACCACGCCACCGCAAAAAATCCAACAAAAACAGCCACAACACAAAAGCAAGTCGCACCAAACAGAACAAGTTTCAACACCAGAGAACCTCTAAAATATAGCTTTAGAGTGCTCCATCACCCAGGCAACGAGACCGTCCTTCACCCCTGCAAACAGCGAGCACACCGCATTAAACCCCTGGAACACCTCAACCCGACGCTAGCGGGCGCACAACAGAGCCCGACGAAACAAACGATAAATCAACAAGACTGGTGAATAAATCGCACAGAAGTCTTGAGTCCCGAGACCACCAACCTCATTTAAACCGGCAAACCTCACCCCGCGCCATACTGCGTTAACACCATGGAAACCTGGACCATACCACATCAATACCCCAGCTGCAACACCGTTTAAACCCCTGAAACACCTCAACCCGACGCTAGCGGGCGCACAACAGAGCTCGAACTGCAACACCGTTTAAACCCCTGGAACACCTCAACCCGACGCTAACAGGCGCACAACAGAGCTTGACAAAAGGCACGATAAATGGACAAGAATGATGAATAAATCGCACAGGAGTCTTGAGTCCCGAAACCACCGTCACCCCGCGCCACACTGCATCAACACCACGAAACCCTGGACCATACCGCATGAATACGCCAACTGCAACACCATTTAAACCCCTGCAACACCTCAACCCGATGCTAATGGCCACACAACAGAGCTCGACGAAAGGGACAATAAATCCACAAGACTGCTGAATAAATCGCACAGGAGTCTTGAGTCCCGAGACCACCACCACCCCGCGCCAACAGAGCTCGACGAAAGGGACGATAAATGAATAAATCCACAAGACTGCTGAATAAATCGCACAGGAGTCTTGACTCCCGAGACCACCACCACCCCGCGCCAACAGAGCTCGACGAAAGGGACGATAAATGAATAAATCCACAAGACTGCTGAATAAATCGCACAGGAGTCTTGACTCCCGAGACCACCACCACCCCGCGCCAACAGAGCTCGACGAAAGGGACGATAAATGAACAAGACTCATGAATAAATCGCACAGGAGTCTTGAGTCCCGAGACCATTTAAACCTCATTTAAACCTGCATTTAAACCTCATTTAAACACGTTTAAACCCCTGCAACACCTCAACCCAACGCCAGCGGGCGCACAACAGAGCTCGACGAAAGGAACGATAAATGGACAAGACTGGTGAATAAATCACCCAGGAGTCTTCAGTCCCGAGACCATTTAAACCCCTGCAACACCTCAACCCGACTCCAGCGCACAACAAAGCTCGATGAAAGGCATGATAAATGGACAAGACTGGTGAATAAATTGCACAGGAGTCTTCAGTCCCGAAACCATTTAAACCTCGACGCCAGTAGGCGCACAACAGAGATCGACGAAAGGGACGATAAATGGACAAGACAGGTGAATAAATCGCACAGGAGTCTTCAGTCCCGAGACCATTTAAACCGCATTTAAAACGGAAAACGTCACCGCGCCGCCAGGGCCTGGGGCACACAACCCCAGGCCAACGTCACTGTGTCCGGATCCAACCACAACCACGTAAAATGAATTTTAAAAAAATACAAAAAATACAAATAATATAAACTTTAACAAAAACTTTGCAATTTGATATCCGCGATTTTCGGCACCCCAACTAATACCACCCGACTCAAAACTATATGTCGAGGACATAAAAATGAGATATTTTAAAATAAAAGTTATTTTTTTGGTTTTGATTTTAATTTTGCAAACTATTTTTGTGCTGAGGTAAGTAAAAGTTATTTTTTTGGTTTTGATTTTAATTTTGCAAACTATTTTTGTGCTGAGGTAAGTGAGTTTATTATGGGAGCTAACAACATATAATTTTTTTTTTAATATACTTTATTATTTTTATTATTAACCTGTAAATTTTAATGAATTGATGAAATATTTATAAACTAAGTTAGATTTATCTCAACTTTAGGTATTGGGAGGGATCTAATTCTTGAAGTATAAACATTTTTTTTAAGTTTTTAAATTGTTTTTTTGGTGTGATAGGGCTTTCTATTCCATTAACATATAAAAATATACAAAAACAAGGTTCTTAATTGCATCTATCAAGAATAAACTAGAGCAAGTTGGGAGCTGAGTGTCTAAAGTTAACCATGATCCAGCTATATTATAATCATCCATTTGAAAATTGACTTGGGAATATTCCCAGAGGGAAACTAGTGTTGCGTAGGTTGATGACAGTCTAAAAAGCTAAACAAAAAAGGGGGAAACGACATATATCTAAATGGAAACCTTACTTTCAACAAAACATACTGAAAAGCAATACTAACCGAAAAATCAGATAGGAGCTTATTGTAGACTTTATCATTTTGCAAATGGTGCCGAGGAGGATAGCCCAAGGGCCTGATTGTCGCGAGCAACATCCAATTCCGCATACATGTCCAAGTTGATGAAGTGGGGCTTCATTGAGGGATCCATTATTTTCCTTGTGATATTAAACTTGACCCCCGCAAATATTTCCAGGAGGGCTTGCTTGGCCTCGATAACCTTAAGGTGGTAGGGGATGGATCTCAGAGGAAACAACTCGGAGTGGATCTTGTCAAGTTTCCCAAGGATGTCTCCATATGATTCCCCTCTCCGTGTCTGATCCCCTCCCTCGAGAGTTTTAACAAACCAAATAAATATCCAGGCTTTAGTTGTAGAGGGAAATCCTACCCCTCGTATTCCCTGAGTCTAATATCTAGTTTTTGAAATGTTGAGTTTCTGGCATTAGATCTTTTTCTCCTCGAATCTCCATTTCACCCTTTCAATTTCTTCCTTTGCTTCTTCTGAGATGGAATTGCGGTAGAAGTGCGCTATGTGCATGGATCGGTTGATATCTTGCAACTTATTTTGGTCTGCATTCTTCCTTGAAGCTTTGTAGACATGTCTCATCCTCAATCCTCCCAATTGTGTAGAGGAGTATTCCTCCATACCTTCCGTACCAACACTTAAAGCAAAGTAGTGCAATGTATACAAGTATAGGAGGAGGGAACAATTCAAACAAATATAAGTTAGGGAAACTGAACACCAAGTACCCATCATATTCCCAGCCAAGACCACGTTAGCCCTGTGCCAACCTGCTTTCATCATTTTAAAGTTTTTGTGTTAAGAATATTTGCACCTCAAATAATTTGATCCATCTCCCCCAATTCTATCATTCAATATGTGATTCTATTACTCAATATATAATTAATTATTTTAAAATTTGTAAAATCATAAAAAAACTAAAATAACTCAATAACCATAAAACCTACTAACAAGTGTTGTGTTTCTATTATCCTAATTCTAAAAAATCACGAGTGTTTTTTCCAATGAGAATGAAAAAGGTTAACTAGATCCCCAAAAAAACATAAAACGAGAATGAAAAATGTTAACTAGACTCCAAAAAAACATATAACACTTAAAGTTAAGATCAACAAAATGATTAATTTTAAGCTCTAAACTTTTATGAGATAATACCATCACCAATAAATGGAGTTTTCTTGCAAAGAAAATAGACATGGAAAATAGTAGTTTTCAATAGTGTATATACTTAATAAACAATTTCATTTAAATGAAAATAAATAAATATTCATGAAAAATGAAGTCAAATAGTGACAAAGTGCTATTTCAAATTTCTTAAATTGTGATCGAACTCTAAGAATTTTCAATAATAATTATACATGTACTCATTTAAGGATTTTAGGATGAGTGTGAAATTGACAACTCAGGTTCCCAAAAGTAGACATTTGAGGACTGATCTCTCATTATGATAGTGACCTCAAGCATTCTCTTCAACTCTTCTATCTCTCTTACTAATTTTCTAAGAGAGTTCTGCTTTTCTTTAATTTCCAGCCGCATCAAAGTTTCTTTATCTTATCTAAACTTTTGTCTATCCTCATGCTTTGTAGGATAATGCTTATATAGGTTTGCTGGATTGTAAAATGCAAGATTATGAGAAGGATAAATTTTAGTTTCTTTTGATTTCTTCTCTTTGGCCTTTAGTAAAGACAATAGCTTTTTTCTTTTGTTCCTTCAATTCTCCTCTGAGTATATATTAAAAAACAAGAATCTCTGATAGTTGTTGATCAATGTCAGCTAATCTTTGTTGAGGAGAGGATTTAGAAGGAGAAGAAAACACGTAACAAGAAAAATCAAACTCTGGAGGTCCCTCACACCCCCCTAAATTCGCTTATGGGGATGAATCCCAGTCAGAAGAGGAAGAATCAGAACTAGAGAGAGAAAATTTATTTAAACAAAGCTCATCATCATCGGAGGAGGAAACATCGATGGGGAGAAAGACAATTTCTTTGGATGAATACTGACCTTGTTCACAAAAAGAAAGATCCCGCCAAGCTGAATCACGTTGTTTTGAAAATGCAGCAAGCTCGGGCTTAGACTTTTTCCATGGACACTTACTTTCCCAATGACCTTTCTTACCACATATGAAACATTTTTCTTTGTCTCCTGGATCAGACATTTTTTCTGACAAATGGCCATTTTTGAAAAGGTTTACGAAAATGTTTCTTCTTATAAGTATTTTGAGACTTATGCTTATAGGCTTTGTCAAGATGATATCACATAGCACTTGTATATAATACTTTCTTATTTTGATTTCAATGGAAGGATTCTTTCCCAAAGTTCCCTCTATTATAAGCACCACAACCCCAATCAAGCATCTTTGCAACATATTTACAAAAACTAGGGGAATACATAAACTGGTGCCTTTTAAAATCTCTGCTGACTCTCTTTTCTAGGCAATGTTCTTTCCAGGTTTCCATGATAAAAGCATGGAGATGTACTAATGAGAGTCCACGAAGATTGATCTTCTTATCTTTCAAAAATTGTTCCACAACATCTGGATCATGACCAAGAAATCTTCTGATATTGTGTTTGAGTTAGGTTGGTTCACCAGAATTTTTTGAGGAGATGAGAAGATTCTACATATAGTATAAATATTTCTCACTCTGATATCAATGCAACCCACGATCCGCAACCCGCAATCCACAATGCGGATTGTGGATGTTCAAAATTTTCAAA
Source organism: Larix kaempferi (assembly GCA_027924585.1). Classification (NCBI taxonomy): domain Eukaryota; kingdom Viridiplantae; phylum Streptophyta; class Pinopsida; order Pinales; family Pinaceae; genus Larix; species Larix kaempferi. The sequence goes on along the minus strand of BSBM01000435.1, from coordinate 12,200,285 downwards.
GTTTAAATATTCCCTTTCCGCAACCCGCAACCCGCAATTGCGGATTGCGGATGTCAGGAAACGTCCTTTGAATAAAATCAAAATTTTAGGTTCCGCATTCCGCAACCCGCAAATTGCGGATTGCGGAAAGTGGAAAGCATTAGGAAAATAAAATTGCGTTTTGCACTTCCGCAACCCACAACCCGCAAATTGCGGTTTGTGGAATGCAGAAAGAACTTAGTTATTAAGAATAAAATTCGCAATTCCAAAAACTGCACCCGCAAATTGCAGATTGCGGAAATCGAAAACCATAATAAACCAATTGAAGTTGCGCAACCATGACCCGCAACCCACATTGTGGATTGCGGAAAGATTGATTTTTTGTTACTTTTCACCACTTCGTTATCCAATTGCGGATTGCGGATTGTGGAAGCGTTAAAATTACTTATGCCCAAACTTGCATCCCCGCAACCCACGTTGCGGACTACGGATTGCGTAAGTCACAATAAAAATTTGCAATATTCGATCCCGCAATTCCTTTTCCGCTCTTCATGTTTTAATCTCAACCGATGATTTCTTTTGATCTTGCGATCCGGATTTCGTCCCATAGTTGGTTAAATTTTTCAAATTTTCATTTTCTTTTTATTATTTTCAAATTTTCCAATTTCGCTTGTGCCAAGGATTTTACTATAGATTTTTACCAAGGACTTCCAATTTCACTCCTTCTTCGACACAGGTTGGTTTTCTTTCGTTTTCACCTTTTATGTGCAGAAATTGTTGGGTTTTGAAACTATTTGATTAATTAATTTTTACATTCATCTGAATTACCAATTTTTCAAGCATGTCGAGAATCACCCAATCAAATACGGCCTTAAAGGAATTTAAGAACAAAGACCCCAATGCTGGTATCCTTGCTGACACCAATGGCAGAGTGTCTGAAACTTGTCACTTAGACTAGTCCCTGATTTACTCCATATTTGATAATGACGATTTTTCTCAAATCCAACACAATCAGGCCTTTTACCTGAACATCAATAAATCCCATCTGCATGCCATTGCGTCCAGAACGACGCTTATGCCTTATACCAATGCTGTCAAATGGATAATTGACTATGAAAGCCCCAAAGAATTCTCATTCAATGACAACGCTGGGGCTCAGTTAACCTCTTTCCGGTATGAAGTCTTCACCAAGGAATATGCCCTTAGGTCACCCGGCCAAATCCTTAATAAGGGTTTCCTTGATTTTTCCAAGACCCAGTATAACTTTGAAGAAATGCTCAAATCCTGAATGGATAACCCAACTAGTTTCACGCCCAAGGCTGACAATTCCTATCCCGTTTCCTGGTTCAATGAACATTTTTCCCTATTAGCGGCCATGCTTTGTAGATTATATGGGTTACCAAACTTCCCTCTGTTCAAGGCTGAATGGGAACCTCTGGCACACCATGTTCTCACAATAGGAGAGTCCTTTAATTGGGCTCAAATGCTATCAGTGGAAATCAGAAAGACGATTGACAAATACCAGAGGAATCCGACTTCCAGAAAACCCACCTTTTATTATTTAGCATATGTCATGGATGTATTCTTCTCATCTTTTCAATTCCCTTCTATGGGATGGAACTGGACCCCGTCCGCACCTCCTGTTCACATTTATTGTTCTGCACCGTGGGAAGAAAATTTCGTGCCTCTGCGATATGATATTTGTGACCATTTCATTGGGTCAATTTAATTGAAAATATTCAAATAAGATGCACCTAATTTCTCTAATCATTCCAAGACACTTATCTCCATCATGGGTGACTGGTATGTGGGGGGATACTTTTCTTATGTCAAAATTTGGGGCAGTGAAAATGTTCATTTGTTGCCCATAATAGTTCCATATAGACTGCTGCTGGAAGAAGTTTCTTATCAAATGGTCATAGATGGAGTATTCCCCAAATTATCTGGATCCAAGAGAATGAGATGGCCTAAGTTCCCACTTAACCTTGGGCCTCTAGTTATTCAAAACTCCACACATGCTATAACACTTGGAAATAAAATCAGCGCCCTCAAGTTGGGGAAATCCCCCAAGAGAATGCATGATCATAAGTCATTCCTGGCCAACCACTTTGCACAGGAACATATGAAAAGCACTTATGCTCATGAGACTACCCCGGATGATTTACCAAGGAGTCAACTTGTTTTCTGCTAGTCCTACTAGCTTTCCAATCATTTTCATTTTCAGTCATGCATGCAAAATTAGGGTTTGCATGCATTTTGCATGCATTCTAGGTCATCAGTCCCAGCACCTAGTCCTCAGCAAACTAGCCCCCGGAGCTTCTTTCAGATCATTTCTATGCCTCCCAGTGACTAATGCGCCCTCCTTTGCTTCACTGCATGACAAGGGCGCCTTCTTCACCTACCAGTCCAGTTATATTCAGTTATATTGAGTTATCTTCAGTTATTCCCTTGATTTAAGGATTAACTGACTCTTTACTGAGTTTATCACTCTGTTGGACCTCCAGTGAGACTAGATTGACCATTATGACTCCAGTTAACTCCTATGGCGCCCTCCACTAAGCCTCCTTCACTATATTAGTGCTTCCATGTGCCAGTTACACCAACCACATTCAGTTAGACTCAATTTGACTCCCGGTTGATCATTACTTGTGCATTGATGACTTCACTGATGAGAAGGTGGACTCCTAGTTAGGCATTGATGACTCTCCACTGATTATGGATCTGTGCATGAAGGCCAATTCGAATTCCTCCTAGTGAATTCGAATCCTCATACTCAACATTGTATATTTACCAGTTCATTATTCTGTTAATAGTAACATGTGTAATTATTCTGCCTCAATCAGAGTTCCTTTGGATCTAAGTTCTATTGCTTGTCTCTTCTTCTATTATTCCTAAATTCTTTCATTGTGAGGTTTACATAATCTCTTTGGATCTTATGTGGGAAATTTCACATGGTATCAGAGCCTTGAGAGTATATTCTACCTCCATTCTTGAGAGTTTTTTGCAGGTATTTTGAAGTTCCAGCAGTTGCAGCAGCAGATTCAGTAGCTTTCTATTTGCACTTGTTCAAGCAATCAAGATGAGCAATTCGAATACTCCTTCTTCTATACTTCTCACTCCTTTCAATTATTTCGAATGGAAGAGGAAGATGATAATACTCTTGCAATCAAGAGGGTTTAATAGAGTAGTTGAGGAAAAAGATGCCATACCACATCAAGCTGAAAAGAGAATCAAGCACCTAAACAAAATGGATGAAGCCTTTGGATTCATATGCCTTCATATATCTGATGATCTATTGTTTCATGCTGATGGATTGAAGTCTCCATATGATTTATGGATAAAATTGAGGATTCTTTTTGGAAAACAAGATGAACTGAGAGGCTACATTCTTGAGAATGAATTGGTTTCCCTTCAACCTAGCAATTTCGAGAGCATCCAAGATTTCTTATCCAAATTTCAGAATTTGGTTTTGCATTGCAAGCAATGTGGCATCACTAAAAGTGATGAGCAATTGATACTCTCTATATTGAGCAAACTTGGATCTCAATTTTATGTCTTTGTATCTACCTTTCATTCTATTCGAATGTCCATCCCTGGATGGAAGTTTCCCACCTTAAGTGACTTCATTGAAGCTCTCACTCAAGAAGAGAACAAACTATTTCAAATGGGTGCCATCAAAACCTCCAGAGATCTAGCTCTTTTAGCTGGTGAATCAAGTGGAGCGAATGCAAAAGGGGGACAAAAAGGCAAAGGCAAGAAACCTTCAAGATCCAAGAATGACAAACAAAAGAGACCAAATTGTACCTACTGCAAGAGAGGAAACCATCCTGAGCATGCCTGCATGCATAAGAAGATTGATGTTCTAACCAAGCTTCTTGAACAAAACCAAATTGTTGTTCCAAAAGAAGCAAAGATGTCTGATTCTGGAAGTGGATCTGATGATTGTCATGCATTGATGGCTGGTTTTTCAAAGACAAAAGCTCTCCTCATAGATTCTGGAGCTTCCAACCACATGATGGCACAAGAAGAATCCTTCTCCTCTTTGGATCTCCAAGATGGGCCTACCATTCACATGGGAGACAACTCTTAGATTTTTGCCAAAGGTTTGGGTACAGTTCATATGGAGCATGGTAAGTTCAAAAATGTCTTATTTGTTCCTTCTCTTACAGCTAATTTGTTGTCAATATATCAAATGACTCATACAGGATCTCTAAAACAAGTAATTTTTAGTCCATACATAGTAGATATTACAGAAATATCCACTGGAAAGGTTATAGCGAATGGGATTTCTAATCTTGCCTCAAAGGCATATGAGTTCTCACACTTCATGCCCTTCTCTCCAACTATTCCTTCAGATTCTGATGAAGATCATAGTGACTTCTCTTCCAGTGAATCCTATTCTAGTGAAGAAGAAGATCAAGATTTTGATGTTGAGATCATGGTTCAAGAAGATTCAGAACCAACACCTATTCTTAGTCCAGATTCAAGAGAAATATGTTCTCACACAGTCCTTGCTACTACTGAGAACACAGTTGATGATTTATTTGCTTACAGAACTGCTAGACTTCAGCGGCATGCTAACCTTGCATTATGTCATCCATCTCTCCATAAGAGATGCAGCATGATGATGGGATTATCTCTTCCATCTTTTGGGAAGACTACTCATGTTCCATTCGCTCCAGATACAGAAAAAGTTCCTGAAAGACTTGCTTCATCCCCCACACAGTGGGAGACCTTCCTACATGGGATCAGCTTACCAAGTCTTTTGCAAAAGTTTTCATTGATGAAAGCTTCTTTCTTTTCTGCATGATGGTTCTTTGAGTTATTTACTGTTCTTTTTGAGGGGGGGTATTTTTCCCATGAGGTTTTCCCCATTTCCTCAGTTTATGGACAGTTATGTATTTTATTATCATTTCATTTATTGTATGGGTGACCTTTGGTCCTAGTTACCAGGGTCCAGGATGGATTAAGAGGGGGTGTTAGGATATTCCTATACTCCATCCTAGTCCTACTAGCTTTCCAGTCATTTTCATTTTTAGTCATGCATGCAAAATTAGGGTTTGCATGCAATTAGGGTTTGCATGCATTTTGCATGCATTCTAGGTCATCAGTCCCAGCACCTAGTCCTCAGCAAACTAGTCCCCGGAGCTTCTTTCAGATCATTTCTAGGCCTCCCAGTGACTAATGCGCCCTCCTTTGCTTCACTGCATGACAAGGGCACCTTCTTCACCTACCAGTCCATTTATATTCAGTTATATTGAGTTATCTTCAGTTATTCCCTTGATTTAAGGCTTAACTGACTCTTTACTGAGTTTATCATTCTGTTGGACCTCCAGTGAGACTAGATTGACCATTCTGACTCTAGTTAACTCCTATGGTTCCCTCCACTGAGCCTCCTTCACTATATTAGTGCTTCCAAGTGCCAGTTACACCAACCACATTCAGTTAGACTCAGTTTGACTCCTGGTTGATCATTACTTGTGCATTGATGACTTCACTGATGAGAAGGTGGACTCCTAGTTAGGCATTGATGACTCTCCACTGATTATGGATCTGTGCATGAAGGCCAATTCGAATTCCTCCTAGTGAATTTGAATCCTCATACTCAGCATTGTATATTTACCAGTTCATTATTCTGTTAATAGTAACATGTGTAATTATTCTGCCTTAATCAGAGTTTCTTTGGATCTAATTTCTATTGCTTGTCTCTTCTTCTATTATTCCTAAATTCTTTCATTGTGAGGTTTACATCATCTCTTTGGATCTTATGTGGGAAATTTCACAACTGGACCCCATCCGCACCTCCTGTTCACATTTATTGTTCTGCACCGTGGGAAGACAATTTCGTGCCTCTGTGATATGATATTTGTGACCATTTCATTGGGTCAATTTACTAGAAAATATTCAAATAAGATGCACCTACTTTCTCTGATCATTCCAAGACACTTATCTCCATCATGGGTGACTGGTATGTGGGGGAATACTTTTCTTATGTCAGAATTTGGGGCAGTGAAAATGTTCATTTGTTGCCTAGAATAGTTCCATATAGACTGCTGCTGGAAGAAGTTTCTTATCAAATGGTCATAGATGGAGTATTCCCCAAATTATCTGGATCCAAGAGAATGAGATGGCCTAAGTTCCCACTTAAATTGGGCCTCTAGTGATTCAAAACTCCACACATGCTATAACACTTGGAAATAAAATCAGCGCCCTCAAGTTGGGGAAATCCCCCAAGAGAATGCATGATCGTAAGTCATTCCTGGCCAACCACTTAGCACATGAACATATGAAAAGCACTTATGCTCATGAGACTACCCCGGATGACTCTATTTACCAAGGAGTCAACTTGTTTTCTGAAGTTTTGAGAAAAACCTCTTCTAAACAAGAGCATAGCTTCATCTTCCAGTATCAACAAGAACTCAAGACCAAGGTCTTTCAATATAGAAAATTGGAGCTCTCACTTGAAGAAAAGGCTAAAAAGGAAAGGGCAGAAAAGGATGCACAGAAATAAAATACCCCTTTGATGTTGACTTACCAGGATGATGGAAAGGGGAAAGCTCCTATTGGATATACCTTGCAAGCCAAACCTTTGGAAAATTTAATGCTTTGATTCGGTTAGCCGCTGATATGAAAAGGAAATTGGTAGAAATGAGTTTAGTAGTGGATATTTAGGTTATTGCAGAAAACACCCCAGTAAAGAAGCAGAAGGTTCGAAGATTTGTACAACAGGTGACCATGATTGATGACAATGATCTAGAGGATGAAACACTTCCATCTTATTTCCCAACTGCTGTGCCTGTTTTACAAGAGGTCATTGTTACACAAAATTTTACTGATATTTTAAAAGGTATAGTGATGGATGATCCCCTTCCAGATCTCCACTTTCAAGAAGTCACCATAGTGACTGCTGCACTTACCTCTACATCTCCACTTACTTCCACTACATCCCCTTCCATCTCATCACTTGATACTACACTCTCTTCCATCTCATCAGTTGATAATACCCTTCCTTCATCCACCACAATTGAGCCACCCATTATTCCTATTATCACTTCACAAGAGTCATTGGTAACTCCACTTTCTACCTTACTACCACAAGTTACTGAAGTCCAGGTCCCAACTGTATCCTTACAACCATCAGTAAACACAGTCTCTGTTTCACCCCCTGAAATTGTTACTTTGACTTCTCTTCCCATTTCTGTACCCTTAGTTTCTGATATTTCCACCCCTTCCATATCCACCAATCAAATCACTATGCCAATACCAACCCCTGTTGTGTCCCAAACAAATCCTCTGGTTACAATATCTGATGTCTCTACATCTACAATTGAGGTAGTGGCAGATTTTAGAGAGGATGTTGTATTTTCACTCGGAGAATATTTCTATTGCAGGACAGAGAAAGTAGTGGTGAAAAGGGGTACACAAATGCATAGAGCAGGCACTGTTTCCAAAGGTCCTATTCCCAACCAAGTGATCTGGAGAAAAGAATCCATTGATGTCCATCAGGAAGCACTTGATACTACTGCACCAATGGGGGCCTTTGCAGGGGAAAATTTTGACTCAGTCACTTCATTAAACAAAGAAATTGAGATGAAGTAACAAGAGTTTCAAAAGCTCAGGCAGGATCTAGCTCAAATGGGGGAACAACATAAGTCTCAAATACAAGAGCTGAAGACTGAGAATGACAACCAACTTAAATATTTGTAGGAACATGATGCATCCCATTCACAACAGCTTCGGGAGGCACAATTGTTAAATGTGGATCATGCTAAAAGGATCACAGGGTTGGAATCACAACTGAAGGATGCAGTTGCTATGGCAAACACTTATTCTTTCCCAAGATTTTCCGCAGAGGAATTTAAAGAATTTTCCTTGAAGGTGAATAAAGATTATAATAACCTTTTGGTTTAGTTATTTGAGTTCCTAGATGAGATCAGGGAGACCTATAATGATTTTGAACGTCAGACTGATGACCTATTCACACATAATCAGAAAAGAGAGGATGCACTTCGGGCTATTGAAGATGTAATAGATTGGAAAAAGTACATCAAAGATAAGCCTGAATATATACTTATTATTGAAAGCATCAAGTCTAGAAGAGTTAGACTCTCTTTATATTCATGGGAAAATGCATGTGAAGAGGCAGAGTCTACAATCCAAGAAGCACAAAAAGTTTGTAACAAAAGATGGTTTGCTTCTGATGACTTATTGACCAAGTTGGATTTACCAACTCTGAAACTCATTGAAAAGTATGATCCACCCAAGTTAATGATCTAGTAGGTTGAAGAGAGATAGGAAGAATCCAAACAATGAATTGATCAGTTAAAGCATGTTCATATTGCTAAGCTTAAAGAATTCATTGAGTCTCCCATCAATTCAGGAGTGGAGATCAAACTTTTCCTGTGTGAGTGGGATAAGATAAAGAAAAGGGAAATTGAATTATTCAATTGCAAGACTCAACTGACACTCGAACATGCCATATATCAAGATATTGAAGGCTTGTTAGATGTATCTGCCAAGTGGTGGATTGCCCTTGGAAAGTCTTAGTTAAGATTTTGCAATCCCTATCTTCATGGGAGAATTGCCTTGTAATATTTTTGTAATTATTATTTAAAGGGCTTAGATCTCATAGGGGAGGGGGGGGGGGAATACCGAAGGAGAACTGGAGATGCTTGGTTTCTTTAAGGACATGTAATTTTTTGCAGGCTTAATGGAATACAGTCAGTTTCTCTCTGCTGTCTCTTTTGTATAATTGATCAAATTTCTTCGATGAATTGCTTGATTTTCCCATTCCATTCATTGGAACAACTTTGTTTTATGTTGCAAGTGTATCATATGCCTTCATCCATTCATTCAGATTTCTCTTTATTGATGGTCTATGTATAATCATGTGTTAAATGAATTTGTTCGTTCAACCCATGTTATTTATTTCTGCAACCCATAAACAATTACTTTTCTATTGATGCTAATTTGTTAATTAGCATGTTATAACATAACAATCTTATATGCTTTAATTCTTTGAATAAAATCAATTCAATTTTCATTGCATGGTTTTGTTTAAAGTTGGTAGGTTCAGATTCAATTCATATTTATATTGATTGGTTTTGTACTTATCAAATAACCAGATCTGATTGCTTTGTGAACCCATATTGCATCCTTTCAACATTAACCTAGTTTACTTAGATTAGATTTAACTAGAATAATTTACATCTTAGACTTAAAAAAATTTCAGATCCCACCTGATTGGGAGATAGATCTAGCCAAAGATCCAATCACCTAAGTGCCAGCAGAGGCCTAATATCCGTGGGAGTCAGTCACACCAAACAATATGGGGATAGAACCGCTCTTGCATAGGGTTGTTTGAAGCCTTTCAGATTGGGTTGTCACCCTCTGTTGTTTGCCTTGGAAAACATTCCAGCACTATCATAGCCGAGGCTTCAATAGAAACTTAAGTTACATTGCTCTACTTTTTATTTTTTTAACATTGTTTTATTTTTTAATTTTTTTACATTGTTTTGCTTATTACCTTTTCCTATTCTTTAAAATTTATTATTAAATTTTTAATTAAATTTATATTGGCTTAATTATTACTATGTTGGAATGCTATGTTACATAATGCAATGTGACAACATCTCCTCCATGGTGGTTGGGAACGTTACGCTTCATAATGTAACGTGAAAACATCTTCCCCATACGAGGCTGTAGAAGCACCTCTTGGCACAATAAAATTGACACGCTCTAATATTAACACATTGCACATGGTGTGGTATAGATGTAACTATTAATCATTCGTTATGATGCACATTGTGTATTTACTTGTACCATAATCGATGGGTCCATCGTGGTCTATACTTTTTATTTTTACAAAGTTCCTGATGCACTTATAAAATAATAATGCACCGTTAACAATGTGTTAGTTATTGATACACACTATTAACAATGCATTAGTGTTTTATAGGTGCATAGGGTTTTGAAAAATAAAATTTTCAAACTGTTATGCAACAAATTTCCAAAAAGAGCCTGAAAAGAGCAGAAATAGACCAAAGAATGTACTCCATGCCTTAATAATGAAGAATATAGATGAAGAGCAAGCCAGTACTGAGCACTTCATACACAAGACAAGATAAGACAAAATGATAAAATGAAAAGATCTGCTTCATATATATAGGATATTACGAGGTACAATTACAAATCACTAAACCAAGCCAACATAACTAATCTAACCATACTAATGACAATTACAACTAATGGACCAAATACGACATCAAACTAATGCAATGAATCACAATATAGGGGGAAATGTGCCCATATTTAGGGATTAACATGACCCTCCCCTTCAGAAAAGTGTTTTCCTCAACGCTTGATTAGTTGCGGATGCTTCTGTATGAAGGACTCATCTTCCCATGTCGAATATTCAATTGGTAAGTTCTTCCACTTGATGAGGTACTCAGTAATATCCCGATTTCGTAGTTGTTTGGTCCTTGTTTCAGTGATTTGTTCAAGTTCCATTATGAATTTTCCTTCTTCATCAGGCTTCGATAAGATTGTTTGAATTGGTATCTTGTTTCCTATTACCTTCTTTAAGCAAGAAACATGGAAAACTGGTTGTACTCTTGAATAGGAAGGGAGCTCCAATTTGTAATCCTTACTACCAATCTTCTGCAACACTTTATAAGGACCATAATACTTCGGTGCTAGTTTATTGTCCTTATTTAGTTTCTTGAGGGACATCTTCATGTAAGTTTGTATCCTTAGAAATAGCCAATCCCCTTCTTTGAAACTCCTTTCACTGCAATGTTGATCAACTTGTTGTTTCATCCTATTTTTTGGCATAGTGAGGTTGTCCTTAAGTATCTGGAGAACTTCTTTCTGGTGCTCTATGTGATATTCCATGTCTTGAACTTTAGATTTTCCTTTTAAGGGATATGTGATAGATGGAAGATGGTACCCATAAAGTGCCATAAATGGAGACATTTTTTTATGATGTATGGAAGGAAGTATTGTACCACCATTCTGCCAAAGACAACCATTTCACCCACATTTGTTCACTATCTCAGTTTTCCCAAAGATATCCTTCCAAACATTTGTTCACTATCTCAATTTTCCCAACATATTGAGGATGAAATGAGAGCCAATTGGTTACTCAAACAAGAAAATAATTGAATCCAAAATTTTCCAGTGAAAATTGGATCTCTATCACTTACACTAATCTTCGAATTCCCATGTAAATTCTAAATAGTTTCCATAAAGGATGTAGGTACTGTACTTGCATTAAAAGGGTGAGAGAGTGCCCAAAAATGTGCATACTTCGTGATTATATCAACAACCACGATAATAACATTATTTCTTTCTGATTTGGGTAGACCTGTGATAAATCCATTGAGGCTTCCTCCCAACGTGAGCAAGGTATGTCTAATGTTTGTAGAAGTCCCGGGGTATTAACTGTTTCACCCTTATTTTGTTAAAAAAAAAAATTCGACCACGAACCTTTGAACATTAGATTTAAGACCTTCCCAAAAAAATCCCTTCTTGACCTTGTGGTAATTTTTCAAGAATCTAGATTTCCCACCTATAGGAGAGGTGTGTAATTCCGAGTGGACCTTTTGTTTGAGTTGGGATTTTTTTTATAAATATATGCGATCCTTATACCACAGTGAATCATTTTCCACACAAAATTATATGGTACACTGGGATCACTCTGTCTCTTTTGAATGAGCATCCACACAGATAGGTCATTTTTCCATTCTTCCTTGGCTACTACTACCCAATCTGGTTGTAGAATAAAAATTGCACAAAGTAATGCCCCGACATCTTCATCTTTTCTTGAGAGTGCATCTGCCACCACATTCTGTTTCCCTATTCAATAGATGATTTCAAAGTCATATCCCAACATATTGGTTACCGATTTCTCTTTCTCTTCTGAAGACAACCTCTGTTCTAGGAAGTATTTACGACTATCATGATCTGTTTTGACCTTGAAGTGCCTACCTATGAGGTAAGGAAACCATTTCTTAAGAGCATGAAGTATTCCCAACATTTCCTTCTCATAAATGGACTTTTGTAAGTTATTTCCCTTGATTGGATGACTTGTGAAGGAAATCGGGTGTCCTTCTTGCATTAGAACAACACCAATTCCATTTCCTGAAGGATCACATTCCACAATAAAGGTTTTTGTGAAATATGGTGTGTCCAAAACAAGATCTTTGCACATTTCCTCTTTAACTTGTTCAAAATCTTGAGTTTCCTTTGGAGTCCGAGAAAATGGAGTCTTTCTTCAATAATTCGATTAGAGGTGTTTCTATTCTTCCATAGTTCAGAATAAACTTGTGATAGTACCTTGTCAGACCTAAGAATCCTCTAAGATTCTTCAGGGTTTGGGGAATTGACCAGTCTATCATGGATTTAATTTTGTTAGGTGGTCTACCTTGACACCTTCATGAGATACAATATGACCCAAATAATCTAACTCCTTTACCCCAAAGAAACATTTGGAAGGTTTTACATATAGTTGTTGCTCCTTTAGTATTTTTAGTACCCTATCAACATGTTGAACATGTTCTTCCCAATACTTTCTATAGATTAGTATATCATCAAAGAATATTAGCACAATTTTTCTAAGGAAAGGCTTGAAAATGGAATTCATCAAACCTTGAAATGTGGAAGGTGCATTTGTGAGACCAAATGGAATGACCATAAATTCATAATGAACTTCATGAGTTCTTAATGTTGTTTTTGGGATGTCTTCATCCTTCATTCTAATCTCATGATACCCAAAACGAAGATCCAACTTTGTGAAAAAAATGCTCCATGTAATTCATCTAACAATTATCAATGACATGAATGAGAAACTTATCTTTAATGGTGATCTTGTTGAGATCTCTATAATTTGGACACATATGCCATGATCCATCCAGCTTGTGTACCATTACCACTGGTGTAGAGTAAGAACTTTGGCTAGGAATAATTATGCCATCCTCTAACATTTCTTCAACCATACGCTCAATTTCACTCTTCCTGCCATAGGGGTATCTGTAAGGTATGATGTTAGGAGGAACAATTCCCGAAAATATATATCAAAATATTGAACAAGTGGAAGACCTTTTGCAATATCTTCAAATACCTTGAATGCTTATTAATGACCCTTTGGATATCTGGGGAAATATGAGGCTTATATGTTTGAACATCTAATGAGCATAATTGTGAAATTACACCTTGATGTCCCATTTTCATCAATTTTGTCATACCATTAGAGCTTATCAACTTTCTTGGTTTCCCTGTGATACCATTTAACTCATATTACTTTCCTTCCCATAAATGTTTTATGAAAAGCTTCTGAAAATTAAAATCCACGGTTCCAAATGATTGTAACCATTGAACTCCTAAGACAACATCAGCTCCACCCATTAGAATATAAATAATTGGACTATTCAATACATATTCCCCCATATTAAGATTTATATCATGGCATTTCCCTAAGAAATTGATAGTTCCTTCATCTGCAATCATTACTTAAAACTATGGTGCTGGATATACAAAGCAATTGAGAACTTTGGCTAATTTACAGTGAATGAAATTATGATTACTACCAGAATCAATCAATACTGTTACCTTTTTATTTTTGATATATACTTCAATCTTGAGAGTTTGAGGAGTGATAATTCCAACCAATGCATGACATGATATGGTGGGATTAATCTCTTCTGAAGTAATATCTTCTATTTGTTAAACTTGAAAAGGTTCTTGTTCTTTTGCTTCTTCCTCTTCACAATATATGTAGAATAATTTCTTCTTGCCACACTTATGTCCCTCATTATACTTGCTGTCACAATTAAAGCATAGAACTTTTTTTCTTCTTTCATCCAGTTGATGATGTGTCAACCTTTGAGGTGCATTAGAAGAAGGAACATTATTCTCCCTATATGTGTTGGAGGTGGTCCTTCTAGTATTCATTGCCATATTTTTAATTTCAATTCTCCTTGTCAAAATAAAAGTATTCTCCAATGATTTAGGTTAAAGGATACGTATCTCATGTTGAATATTCTCCTTTAAAGTTACCATAAAGAGACACAACAAATTATATTTTAAAATATTCTTCAGTCTAATACTTCTAAAAATGCTTGATGTGCTCTGTAATTGGACCTTTTTGTTTGAGATTTATCAACTGATTGAAGAAAGTGTTGCTATTAATATTGTTGTAATGTGCAATCAATTCTTCTGTGAATATAGACCAAGAGATAATAGAGTCATTTTTATGGTCACAAAGCTATTGGTACCATACAAATTGATTAGGCTCTAAATATAATGATGCAATAGTTACCTTTTGAAAAGTTGCATGTGTAGATCAAATAATTGCTCCATATGGAATATCCATGTTATTGGATCATTCCCATCAAACTTTCTCATGTCAATATTGAGAATAAAGTAGTTCTTTGGACCTGAGTTGAACCTATGATAGATCATTATATTTTGGGGACTCAAACCACTTATTCTCTTAATATTTTTCAATTTTATCAATACGCGACTGGAATAATCCCCCCTTTTCCTCCTATCCTCTTCTTGAGTAGATGACTATGTAGGAAGGCTAAGCCTTATATGATTTCGTAGTATATTCAAATCTTCTAGATCATATTTTCTAGACATCCCCTTGAGATCCTATTTACTATCCATCTCCTTGAGATCCTCTTTACTAGCCATCTTATTTTCCAAGTTATAACTAAATCAACCATTTTCACAGTCACTTTCATCATCTCTTCCAACTTGGACACCCTAAAAGATATGTATTCACTTTCATCGTAGGTCAGGGATGAATCCTCTGGTGATTTGAGTGGAGTGTGAATTTTTCCACTACCTTTTGGTGGCATTTTGAACAATATAAATATATATCACACCTTTGGTTCACCTTAAATAGATCATTCTACTAAAAGTTATTCAAATTTAATATGGCGTACCTTTTTCCAAACTTGATCTGAAGACTGATCTACTAATCGACTTTAAACTGAGGTAAACCTGAAATATAGGCCCCTTTGAGTTTGAAATATTGGCTTTTGGTATCCTGATATGTCTTCTTTCCAATGGTGCAGGTGTCATTGAATTTGGATATGCCAAAGCACATTTCTGACACTAGCATTTTTGAACCCAAAATTTGACGGCATATATGTCTGATTTTCGACATCATACTGTCGACCATCCAACAAGCTTCTCCTTTTTTAAACGTTGGTTTCCCTTCAACGGATATCCAATAGCAATATGGCCTTGTTGGATATTCGACATAGTCACGGTAGGATATCCGACCAAACCTATTTTAATATACACGTTGAATATCTGACACCCATTACTTTATAGGGGGTTGGATATCCGATACCCATTACTTTAAGGGTGGTTGAATATTCGACAGCAAGGCCGTCAGCTATCCGATACCCATTAATTTAAATGTTCTCCGATATACGACGCAGATACCTTCAAAGATCGACGACGTTTGGTGTCGATGGTTTGGTGAGCTCGTCGGATTCTTTTGAAGGGGGCGTCGGATATCTGACCTAAATTACATTATAAGATGTCTGATATAAGACGCCTCTTGTCGTCGGTGGTATGGTGAGGTCGTCAGATTATTTGGAAGGGAATGTCAGATATCCGATGAATATGGGGAATTTAAAAAAAAATACAGAGATATTCGATGCCCAAAACACATATATTGTGCCTCCTTCTGGTTGTCCTATTACTTTGTGTATTAAGGGCTTCAATGAGCCTAAATATTGGTTTAGTTACTTCTACTTTATCATTTATGAATAGGTTGGCCTAGTCATCTTGTTGGGGCTAGTACCCCAACCCTAAAAGGATGTGTATAAATACATAAACACTCCTCTTTTATAAAAGACATTTATTCATTATTTGACCAAGTGATAACAATGCAAGGGTAACTTTGAAGTTTCAATCTACTTATGGATGATTGTTATTTTTCTAGAGTTTTTTTGTTCTTCTTGAACTGGAATTATGGTATGGAATCATATCGACTATGATAAGCATTAAATGATATTACAAACTTAATGTTTTTTACTTGCTTGGATTAGGGTTTTGTTGAAGAGTTCACCATAGATCTTCTATGTTTTGGGATTTCAACAAAAAGGACAAAAGAGACATTTGGTGCATGAGATGTAGAAGAGAAGGGGACATGAAATGCATCAAAGAGGTATTTTTTCATATATGTGCATTAGATGATCATCATAATTCTAATTGTAATTATAATGCATGGAACAAAAAATACAAGCATGTTAACTTTATGGGTGAGATTCTAAGAGTAGCTGTAAGCAACGATGCAAAAATAATAATAATAACAATGGAAACAACTAAAATAATGAATGAAACAATAATTGCACCTCTTCAAATCAACAATTACAAAGAGACAATAAAGGAAGACCAATAATGCAATGTTATAGATGTTGAAAGTCAGGACATTTTAGTGGAAATTGCATAAAGGTGAGGCCTATGTTATGTCAAAATTGTGTTTGAAGAGATCACAATGACAATGACTATCCAAAATACAACAAAATATACACATACTATATTGAACTAGAGACAAGCATGTTAGAAACAAGAGCAAAAACAAAGAAGTCTCAGTGTCCATATTCGACAATAGAAAAACCTAGACTAAAGGAAGTGAAAAAGATCATAAAAGATGTACATGAAAAGAATCCTATGGAAGAACATACATGCAATTAAACAACAATGTGAGGAAGAGACCTATAAAGAAACTATAGTGGATAATAACAATACCTCAATTGAGTCGTTTGCAGGGTCGCAGCTGTTCAGGGACGCGGATCGCTCGTTCCCTATGCTTGCAAGGCCAGAAGTTTGCCTGCGTTTTGTTGCTCGCCGCCTCACTGCTAGTGGTCACCGCCTCCAGGATGGCCCCAGACAGGTTTGCAGAGATGGAAAAAGAAACTTTGGAATCTTTCACAGCATTAGTCCGCTCGGCAGGACCTAAAGCCAAGCCTTCTCTCTCGTCCAAGTTTGTTAAGAAGGTGGAGGAGATCCCCTCTCTGGAACTATCTCCAGAAGAGCCATGCAATCTTGCCCTCCTTCTAGCAGAAAAAGCCCTCATCGGAAAGTTCACGGGGTTATGGCCTAGCCCCAAATCGGTGGAGGCTTGGATGGAAGAACGATGGAAATCGCTGATACATGGAAACGTTTCTCTATGTGCAGTAGGCAGGGGCTTTTTTGTTTTCAGCTTCTCAAGCAAAGTGGATCGAGATCTAGTTTTCAGATCTGGTCCCTATTTCATGGGGCCGAGGGGGCTGTTCTTAGCCCCCTGGACTCTTGATTTTAATCCCGGAGCTGAGATCACTGCAGCCCCTGTTTGGGTTAGGCTGCCTCATCTCCCCCTGCATCTATGGGGGAAAAGTTCTCTGGAGGACATTGGAAATAAGCTTGGGCGCTTCCTGGACAGTGTGGAGCCAAAAGGGGATCAATTTACCTGTGCTCGTGTTTGTGTTGAGGTTAACCTCGAGAAAGGACTCCCGGAAGCCATTCAGCTCTCCCTGGGGGAATGGCGCCATATCCAAGAGCTGGACTACGAGCAGATCCCTTTTAAGTGCCTTCGGTGCCACACTTATGGTCACTTCGCAAAAAGCTGCCCCAAAGCCTCAGAAGTGGCAGAACCAGCTAAAGGAGATGATTTTCAGCCAGTAACTAACCGGCGAAGGCAGCCAAGGAGAAAGGAATCATTAACCCAGGTTCCGAAGGTCACTCCTTCAGCGGAGGCAACTCTTGAAAATAAAAACAGCTTTGAAGCACTGCAAGAAGAAGAAGCCCTAGACCCTGAAGCAACAACAGTTATGGAAGACCCTCCGGTAGACGAAAGACTTCCGGATCCTGCCCTACCTGGCTCAGTGGATGCAAAGGAAGCCAGGGCTTCAGATCCTGAACAACCTGCCCCTGCAGGTTCGGCTGTTTCAGTCCCCTCCAGCGGCTCTGTGGGAATTATTGAACCTGAAGACAATTCAGTCCCGTCTCCACCCCTTACCAGAGGGCGAAGGACCAACAAAGCACGCAGAGAAAAGGAGACGGCTTCCAACATCTCTTTTGGATCTCAGAAAAAGATGGATCCCTACTTTAAGGGGCAAATTTCATCCCCCTGAGTCTAAATGCTTTGCTTCTGTCTTCTACTTTGCTCACAGTTTGTGAGAATTTACCCTTGTAAGCTCCTTTTGTTAGTATCTCAAATTAGCTCAAGAAACAGATGGGATTTGTCTCCCAAGACTTTCACAAGAAGGTTGGCAGCACTGTTAGAGGTCACCAACCTTCTTCCGAATTGTAACTTTTTGGTTCTGGCTTGCCAGAATACAGATTAATACAACCTAACCGTTCTTGTCAAAAAAAAAAAACAATACCTCAATTGAGATATACAACAAGTACTGTAAATGGAGGCATCGATGAAGATGGCAATGCTAATGACGTGTATACCAAATATGGTAGAGTCATTGATAGAAGAGTTCACAACTCTAGATATGTTGATCCTGGACAAGGTCAAAAGCCATATTTTTGACAACCTTCTCATTAAGATAGGCTTCCAAGCCTCTTTGGCCCAACAAAAAAACTAGTATAGTGATTTGTCTATATATTTTGAAAAGTATAACCCAATTGATGGATATCGATGCTTTTCCCACAACCTAATGTTAATATAGGTTTAAGAAGATTTGGAATCTTCATTCAAGACAAAGGACTTGTTTCTTTCTTACTTTCTCAATTGAAAAATCTATCACAGAGCCACACATAGTTACTTTTGTTTGGTCATTCATGTGGGAGGTCATTTTCTTAACCAAAAACTTCAACATTCAGTAATTGAACAACCTCAACATCCCATTTGTGGAAGGAGGGAAACTCTTAAGCATGTGTTTTGATATTTCAATTCTACTCAATTAGTTTGGGGTTGGGTAGACATATTGTGTATTCAAATGCTCCTTGCCTAGATATCTTGGAAAGAAACCCTCCTAGGTGATAGGATTCCTTTGGCCATAGAATTATGCACAACTTGGCACCATGAAGTGAATGCTTGTTTAAGGAAGTTAATATTGATTGGAGGTTCTCTTAGTATGATGGTGCACTATTTTACTATAGTTTGCACTTGTAGCTTTCAATTCCACTCTAGAAGTCATGGGTTGAAATGAGAACTTGTGGGATTTTGTTGAATACTGGGGAATTTCTCCTTACACCCAATGTTATTAGGACTAAACCAACTCTTGAACTAGTCAACCTCTAACCAAGAACCAGACTAGAATGAACAAAAAATGGGTCTATCAAAAATACATAAAATATTCAAATTAATATAAAAAATATATATTCATGTACATCTATGTGAATCCAAACCATTAGACACAAATATGTGTATAACAAGGGTGCATGTAACCAAAATAGTAGAGTGCAACACATATCCGAACCATAATACATAAATAAAGTGGCTCTAGTTGTCTTCTAGTGTCCAATAATAAGCATGGTATCAAGTATTAACTAATAATTAATATACTCTCCAATCTAATCATATGAATGAATCATTTGAAGACTCCTCATCCTTCACATAATCAACATGAAAATTACACCATTCATATCCCTTAACAAAATCAGTTAGTGGTGAGTTTGCATTAATTTTTCTTAGATTCATGATAGCCTATAGTTGATTGGTACATTATCAGGAACCAGGATCCAGTCTGGAGGTTAGCTCACCATGGCCCCTCTATAATTACCATGATTAATGAAGAATAATTAAATTATTAATCTATTGAGAGATCAACTAGAAATCTTATTGATCAAATGATTTCCTTATTATAAATGACATAATTTTAACTAGAATGGGAGATAATCTAGGTATGGAGAGGTCGTCATATTTCTTTAATTAACACCCATAAAGAAATAATTGGGAGAGGATTTCATTATGGTGTTTTTGTGGGCACTACTCTCATAGACATGTAGTTGAAATGAGCAAGCCAATAGTAGTCTTATGATTTTTTTTTCTAAAATGCATTCGCAAGCTATGGCATCATAGAATGAAATGATTGTAGGCTCCACACATAATGGACACTTTGATTGGGTCCTGAATCTTTTTCAGAAAATGAAAATAGTCTATGCAGTAACAAACTCCATAAAATTTTATCATGAGCTACTTTCATGTGCTAGCTTGATAAATCTACAATAGGGTATGGTGATCCATGAAGAAATAGTTAGAGGTGGATTCCAATATAATTTTTTTATAGGGATTGTCATTGTAGTCATGTATACAAAATATGGTAGTGTAGAGAAGGCATGCATGATATTTGACAAAATACATCTCTTAAATACAATATCATGTACAGTTATGATTACATGATATGCACAAAATGGGCATGATTTGGAGTCTCTCAAGGTTTTTCAAAATTTGCAAGTTGTTGGTGTGAATTCATACTTAAATATGTTTTCTAGTTTCCTCCTTACTTGTGTTAGCATTGCATATTTAGAATAAGGTCTGGAGACCCATGGAGAAACAATTAGAGGTAGATTCCAGATTGATGTCCTTGTGGGGTGTGCCCTTGTAGATGTGTATGAAAAATGTTGAAACATAAACAAGGCACATGCTTTGCGATAGAATGAATTCATGAAATGACATCTTCTGGACATCCATGATTATAGAATATATGATGCATGTTTTTGGTAGGGAATCCCTCAAAATATTTAAATAAATGCAACACTCTAACATAAACCTATACAATGTCACATTACTTTGGGATCTGACTGCATGTTTTCATTTAGGTCTAGTAGATTAGGGTCAAATATGCCATTAAGTTCAACACCAAGGATCTTGTTGGTTACCATAATAAAAGAAAAATAGCTAGGAAACTAGTCCGAAAAAGGAAAAATAGTATGTGTTCTAATTTAACAATTATAGATAATACCATCACTAGTATGAATTGTCCTAATATCCATATAGCATTTTCAATGAAATATTCCAAAGACAATGATTACATAAAAATATGGACAACTACAATATGGCATACCTGTAGAGCAAGGGATGTCGGTTTCAAAAGGCGTACAACATCATGTTGATCATTAAGTTTTGTAAGTTGTATAGTGACCCAGTCAAACAGGTCTTTATGACGATTTGTGCTAAGATTGACACCCCCCAAGGATGAAGCTATATATGGAACCTTCCATACACCATGTCATTATATATTATATATGTTCACATGATTATACTCATGTCCATAATACAACATGTTACTTTAAATATCATACCATTTTATCAAGTTGTGTTGATGCTTCTTATGCTTACAACTTAGGCAGTAGAAGTTTTGTATATCCTGCACCAAATACGAGTAATCACGGGAAATCAAGATAATAACAAGAATTGGAAAATCTCAAAAACTAGCATCCCATTTACAAGAAGTGGTGGCATCTTGAACTTACCCTTACTTTTGCTTTTGTTAAACCTAGAGATTTATAGTTGGAATCCTCTCCAGATTCTCTATTTGGATGTAAAGACCTCATGCAGGGTCCCTCACAACTACATCATATTACAAATATTATTAGTACCATGGAAAATGATGATAAGAGATAGAACAAGTATTCCAAGACTACATTATTTTTCTAACAAACTCGTGAATTAAAAAACATCACCAATTCATTTATTTCCTTAGCTTGTAGAAAAAATTAGATGAAATCTAACAGATGTAATAAATTTTGTTCATCCTAGTTCCATTATAAATAAGAAATGCAAAGATTACATTCTAGCATTGTAATACAACAGGTATAGTAATGTGTTCACTCAATGATTTTTCCATAAATGTACCATAACTAGAACTAAAACCCAGAAATGTACCATAACTAGAACTAAAGCCCTCCCAAATCCTAGAATTACACAATTTTGCATTTGGCATAAATTGAGCAAGAACCCATGCCTCATGTGAACTTCCTAATCTCTTGAATACCAGTGATTTATACTATGAGAACCCTAAACTCTCTTTTTATTGGTTTGCATCTTCTCTCTAGCACACTTATAGAAACTCCCTCTAGTGCACCCATAAATCATCTCTAATAAACTTCTTAGGTTGTAATGTTGTGCTACCCTAACATTGTTTTACTCCTTGTTTATTACAGGAAATAAGGTTTGTTGGTTGGTTCAATTTCATCCTTGTGGTCTCTTATGAACCTCAACATGGTATACAAGAGAGTGTGGAAATTCCTTACTCATTTCTCTATTGGTTTATGCCCACAACTAGGGTTTATGTCCTAGATGCAACCCTAGAGTTTATTGACCTACTATTGTGTTGATTCAATGGACATTGATAAAATTATCTTATCAATCTTATATTTTGTCATCCATAGCTACATGCCCATGGTTTATTGTTAAAAATTGAATTTATTAGTGATATTATTGTTCAAGTATTCCTATAAATAGGATTGCGGAACTTGATTTCAATGACTTTTATCTTACAATATCGTTATGTAAAAATTGCTTGCTTATTTGTTTGTTGTTGATGCTTAATTTCATTTTATTTTACCCTTTCTCAAACTATCATAAGTATTCCATGTCTCGATTTCCTTACCTATTTGATTTTGAACCTCATCTTGCCTTAATCCATTTGCGAGTTCATTACATCATTTGTATCTCGAAGATGCATTTGTCTTGAGTCTTTGTACTTGTATTTATGCAAGTAAGGAAGGAACTAGGATTTTGGGGGAAAACATTAGAGGATACTTGAAGTGTTAATGTTTGAGTCCTTTTGTGAGATGGACATAAATCCTAGGGCATGTGAAAAAGAAACCCTAGAGGATACTTGGAGCTCTTTGCTTAGAGAGCTTATGTGAGGCATGCTTAGTGAAATAAAAAAATTGGACTTGATGGTGTTGATGAATATACAAGTACATTCTGACAATTGTGGGGCAATAGATAAGATGTGCAGAGATCTATAGGATCCACTATGTCTTGCAAATGAAAATGGATCTTGAACATAAATAGGTTTGTGGAACTTGATTTCAACGACTTCTATGTGACAATATCACTATGTAAGAATTGCTTGCTTATGTTTATATAGTTGGTGCTTACTTTCATTTGATTTTACTTTTTATTAAACTGTCATAAGTAAGTGAGAAATGAATAATTCCTTACCTTGTCATAGGCTTGGAAAGTAGGATAAGATGCTTTAGTTTCATAACAAGCCCCAAGAAATTGTCAAAAATTTAGATGACATGCGAGTGGGTTGTAGAAAGGCACCACCGTAGCCATTCATTGATATCCTCTTTGTTTCGAGAATAATTTAATATTCTCTATTGAACAGGGCCAACCATGTGAAAGTGCAGGCTCTTATGGCCCCTCCCCCCCTTCACATCACTCTCAATTTCCCATACCCAATGCATGTACTTGAAAAAAAAATGTACGTGCAAACATGCATATTTCATCACAAACAAACATTTACCATTCATTCAATAAAATCTAACATTCATTAAACCATTCATTCATTCAATCAACACATTCATTCAATAAAATCTAACATTCATTAAACCATTCATTCATTCAGTAGGAAAAAATTAATGCATGACATTATATTATCAAAAATAATTACACGATATTTCTTTAGTCACTTCTTTCTAATTTTTTTTCTCTTTGCAAAATAAACAAGAAGCTCATCTTTTGGAACTTGTTGTTTAGTTCTTGGTGCTTCATTAACTTGCCGTGATGTCTTCCTAGTAGAGTACTCGAGATGTGGATTTTGTGGCAAGGGGTCTGGATTTTCTGCAATAATGTGAAAATGTTACATTGATATATTTTGTTATTATAATGACAAGTATTTCATTAAAAAAAACATTACAAAGGTGTTTTTTTACCTGTTGTGGCCACATCATGTTCTTAATATTCATGTCCAGGCTCAACCTATACAGTGTGACCCTCTATATGCTCTGCAGTTGAAACATGGAGAAGCACAATTAATGTTGACCATCTGCAATGTTATATATAAAATTGTAGCATATGAATAAATTCATTACTAGGATTCGAAGCATGATCTTCGATTGGTTGTTGTCCATCCTTGACATCAAGGGGATTATTGCTTTCCTGCTCAAAACAGAGTCAATATTTTATGTCAATTATTTATAAAGAATAGATTGCACACACAATAAATATTCATTAAAATATATATATTTTATATACTTGTGCACTAGATGGATCACCAGAAGACTGTGTTTTCCCAGACAAGATTTTTCAGCGTTCAACAACAGCTCCAAAGCCATGCTGGAATCCAAGCTTCAATTCTTCCTCATTGGGAACTTCTTTGAATCGGTCGGGCTGCATATTTGCATAACGTCATTAATTTATATTTTGCGATGCAATAAAACGAAAATAATTTGCAATTTATTATTTGGATGCATTATTGGTTTTTCAATACTTACAATTCGTGCCGCCAAATTCGAATAACCACCAGGCCCAAGCTTGTGTTGACCAATTTTTTCTAGTCTTTCCTTTGTGGCCTTTGATGTGTCTGACAACCTATGCAAGTGTTGAAATACGTTAGATGTTCCAAATTCGATATAAAAAATAATAATAATAAGGTTTAGAATTACATTGTGGAAAGTATTGCATACCTCCCTGTGCTTGGTGGTAGCTTTCCTTCTTTTCTCAAAGCCCTCTCCTTTCCATCTTCCAATAGGGATTTCCAATCTCTTGCTAGAATCATCAGAGGGCACTCACACCTAGGGTTCCTTTCTAGGTGAACCCTATATTGGTCCCGGGAAATCTTCATATGTTTTCCAACCTTCTTTAGGATTGCGGCTCAATCGAAGGTCTCGTTTCCGAACATGGAAACCAACTGATTAGTGATCTCATCTTTTAAATTTCTCATTTGTTTATCGCACCTTGTGCGAATGGTGGGCTCGAAGATCTCCAAGGAAAAATCATTTAGATGTTCATAAAAAACATCATTTCTTGCAAAACGATCATGCCATCATTAGTTGAAAAAAATGTTTTATCGGTATATTACAATCAAATTATAAACACTAACTTGAACAATGCATAATTACCTGGGGTCTTCTCTATATTTATTGGAACGAGATCTTCGTACACCAAAAATATTGTATGTAGTGTACCCGTGCTAGTGACATGGGAAGATCCAGGAAATGCTGCTTCAACAATATCAATACTAGCAGGCTCTGCATCGACCCCTTCTTTTGCACGATCTGGTGTGCGTCGGTCACTAGCGAGTGCACTCACAGCTGGCCTCAGGGGTGTCACAGAACATGTTTCTGACTGTTCAGTCGAAAACAATGGTGCATGAGTTGATGTACGTGGAGTCGTTTTCTCATGTGGCGACTCTCCACGAGCATCACTGGGGCCAACACCGCCTTGAGCACTAGTGTGTGGTTGTAGAAAATCCTGTAAATACAAACCACATTTTACAAGTTCACTATCATATAAAAGTAAAAATTATAAAGTTGTAAATGAATTTATATTATGATTCAAGATTCCACAACTCACTTGCAAAACATGAGATCTCTTTACCAAAACATCAACCTTGGATTTAATCTCATATGTCTGCGACTAAATGAATAGCAGACAAAGGATATCCTCATTAATTTTTTTCAAGGTCTTCTCTATCATCTTAACCGGGTTTAGAGAACAACCAATTCAGCATCGCGCATAAACTCATACACATCACAATCCATTGATTGTTGTGATTCTATTTCATACGTCGAATCATTGGTCTACAACAAACATATATAAAACATTACTGACGTGAAAGAAATAGACTGAGGAAAAAAGTATATTAACAAAACATATCTAGCATGATAGATTCCTAAAATTACAACTAGGTTTTCTTGATTCCTCAATGATGGTGTCATCTAATCCACAGTTGGGGACTTGCCCTGATCATCCCCCTGCAAAACACAAGTAGAAAACATTATCATAATGAAACCAATATACACACGAAAAAGACATAACAAAAAAAACATTATGCTACATATTATATTAGTACAATTCCAATGAATTATACATGCTACCTCGAGGATCGTCTACTCATCGAATCAATGGTTATAGGTGACCTGCCCCGATCTACTAATAGGGAGGTGCCCCAATCAGAAACCTGCATCGAAAACATAGAAAACATCATCTAAACGAAACCAAAATATTCACAGAAAAAACTTAATAATAAAACATTTTGATGTATTTAAATTGTACAATTACAATCAGGTATACCCGTTGCCCCAAGGATGTTTTCATCTGATCAACAACCGGGTGGTTTCCCTGATCAACACTGTGCACCAAAAATATAGATAATATTATCTAAATGAATCAAATATACTCTTGAAAAAACACAACAAAAAAACTTTTTGTTCATATTAAATTTGTGCAATGGAATCGATGTATACCTACTGCCTCTAGGTAGGTCCAGTATCATCTACTGCCAGGGAGGTGCCCCTTACAGAACCCTGCATAAAAAACATAGAAAAAATTATCTAAACGAAACCAAAATACTCACTGAAACAATATAATAACAAAACATTTTGACGTTTTTAAATTGTACAATTACAATCGGGTTTACCTACTTCCTTGAGGCTGTTGTCATCTGATCAACAACCGGGTGGCTTCCCCGATCAACACTCTGCATCAAATATAGATAACATTATATAAACCAAATGAATATACTCATGAAAAACACAACAAAAAAAAACTCTTTTTTCATATTATATTTTTACTATTACAAAGATCTATACCTGCTGCCTCGAGGAAGTTGTACTCTTCTGACTAGTTGCTGGGGAGATGCCCCAATCACTACCCTACAAAGTAAATATAGAAAATTTAAACGAAATTATAACAATAAACTAACGAAAAATACTTAATATGTTAAATTCATTAATAAAAGGTTGGGTAAATTGTTAGATGTACCACTCCCATAGTAACCTTGTTTGTATCTACTCGATTCAAATTGTAATTAATAATCAATTCTTCCCCTGCAATTATTGATTTAATGGAACATACAAAAAAATGGTTTCTTTCACGCCCCTCAAATTCGCAGTTGGGTTGCTTAATTGTAGACCCTGGTTGTGTACTATTTATAAACCCCACAATATTCCCTATGGCTTTTGGCCTTCCGTCAATGTACACCATTGCTCCTTTATTTTGATCTTTGTATTTTAGCTATAAATAATTTGCTGACAATCCATATCTACGCATACTTTGTGTATATTGGACCAGATGCATCCAATCTTTGTATTTGTAATAGGGTCCAACATACTCCATCAATTCTGTACATCTGCCATAACCGACCTTTATGCTATCCATGCAAAACAACCCCAAACCATGTAATGACGAGGGTGCAATTCGATATATCCTCTCTTTCACACAAAAATTTGTGTTCATTTGAAAAATATCCTTGGGTACCCATTGTTTCACTAGATGTTTGTACCTCAAGGGCAACTTGATGTCGCCTATTGTCTCATCATCATAGGAACATGACCCCCCTTCAATGAGAAAAAATTCCATGCGTTTAAGGAATTTTCTTCTAATCTTTTGACATCTAGTTGATATAACTCTTGTAGACCTACTGGATGTCTCAATTTCTTGTAGCCTTCCTAAAATATCCTCGCTCAAGGAAGATAGATCTGACAAATACCTGTTTGGTTCTACCTATGCCATGGGAAAAAAGTTCAAATAGGAACTTGTTGGGTATGCATAGTTTATATTAGAAAGTTACAAGGCATTAAGGCATGCATTTTCCACTATCATCATACATAGTTAGCATGCATCCACCAAATGTAAACCCCTTTCTTTTATTACATCTAATAAACAAGTACTACTGAAACTAAATAGAACAACAATAACAAAACATAATTTTCATCTCTTTCGACTTTTCCACATTAACACTACCAGTTGGCTCATTGTGTTAAAGTAATCTTCAGTAACATGTAATTACTAAAAATATTTAATCAACATTAACATGATTAAAGAAGATAGGTTTAGGGTACTTACATTGTAATGTGGAACCTTCTTGTTGGATACTAAGAATTATTACTTTCAATGAAAACTATACCTCTCATAGGTTAGCCAACACTAGGAAGCCACTGACCCTACTAAAGGGTAAGTACAAACCAGAGAGAGAGAGAAAGGTTGTATGCAACAGTAGTTAGACAAAGGCAGTTACATTCATAACACAATTTAAATAAAGCACAAAGAATTATTACAACAAAAGTCTTAGTGCAAGTAAAATCTTAACAAAAAAACACATATATGATCACCAACAATTTTGTCTGACAGGACAAGTCTTAACTACTCAATACAAAAAAGAAAAAAGAAAAAGAAAAAGAAAAAGAAAAAGAAAATATAAAATATAAAAATTAAAAATTAAAAGTAAAATAATAAAATAACAAATAAAATAAAAAGGAGTCATAAATAATAACATAAATCATAAGTGGGGTACTAGGGTCATTTAGGGGACAAACAACCATAGTACCCAAAGGACCAAAAACATTAAAGGGTGGTACAAACAACTCAAGTTGGGCGAAATGACCCTACTAACCACATGCTAAGGACCAGGTACCACAAGACCAATAAAAAACAGGGTGTAAGGACCAAAAGTAAATCAACCATTGTGGGGAAGGTACAACCAGTCATCTCTCTCTCAAATGTACAAATGTTCCATATAACCTGAAATTTCATCGTCACTGTATGAAGGAGGGTCCACATGGATCATGTGGTCATGATGAGGTATATGTGTGATGAGGTATATCATCCATGGGAATGAGTATGACGCTAAACAAACAAATCTCATACATTAATGCCCATAATTGGTAAAGGAATGCCCATAATTGTTGGCACACAATTTGGATAAGAATTAAGGTTTGAGTCTGTCAAGCACACCCGATATCTAGAGTATGAGCAACATAACATCTAAACTAGAATATTGGATGCCAATTTTATATAAATACATGACAATGTGGGGTAACCATGCATCCATGCAATAGCTCATTGTGACTACCTCTTATTTGACTTGCCAAAGAGATGGAAGGTCAAATAAGGTCAAATATATGAAATAGCTCCTTGTAACTACCTCTTATTTGACATGTGAAAGAGATAGAAGGTCAAATAAGGTCAAATATATGCAATAGATCCTTGTAACTACCTCTTATATGAAATAGCTCCTTGTAAATACCTATTATTTGACATGCAGAAGAGATAGAAGGTCAAATAAGGATATGCAATAGCTCCTTGTAACTACCTATTATATGCAATAGCTTCTTGTGACTACCTCTTATATGCAATAGCTCCTTGTAACTACCTATTATATGCAATAGCTCCTTGTGACTACCTCTTATATGCAATAACTACTTGTAACTACTCAAATGTAATTATTTCCATTCTCGAAATTACAATTTATTTTGTAATTCTAGAGTGTTTTTGGTGTAACTAGTATAGAATTTTTTTTGACTATTCTATTGACCAAAAATTTCGCATAGAATGTTATTTAGAATATATTGCAATATAGAAGTTATTATTTCTATGCCAATCCAGACTAGGATTTCTACTCAACTGTCTGGGATATTGTGATTCCTTGTAAAATACTTCTTTCTTTGCTTTTTTTTCTACAACAAAGATTTGGAAGGAGGTTTATTGTTCCTCAGAAAGTCAGAGATAGAGTTGAGTACCAAAAAATTCCTATAGTTGATGTGTGATACATAATGCAATACTACTCATAGGATCAGGATAATACAAAGACTATAGACTATAGTTTTATCCTGATTGTTGATAGTTATCAACCACTTGGCAGTCCTAAACATGTTGAGTGAGCTTCTTCAGGCATAAATTGAATACCTTCTAGAAGAAAGTGATCCAGGTGAATTGTGTAGATCGTTCGTTAGATATATGATAATGTGTTTAAACTTCAAATATATCAAAATCTCATGTTGAGATTATGTTTGCAGTTTTTTATGAATTTTATAATCTACTGAAACCAACAAATTGCTATATTGGGATTCAATGAACATCTGTTCGGGTGAATACGGTGAAATATTCTACCTTGCATCTGCATGGTTCACAACAATGTTGTCATCTCCTTGTATTTTCTACATTTTTTGGAACCACAGTGCGTATTTAATATATCTTAGCAGATGACACATCACCTAGTTTGTGAAATTACAAGGTCTCATTTCTCCACCTTATGGGGAAAATAAGTGATGGTTGTGTTGCGGAGATCAATGAAATAAGTAACAATGTCCTAAGAGTATTTCCTTTTGTGAATGATGTTTTGTCAACAAGAATTTCCAATTGCACCATTATTTGTGAATAAACAAAACTAACTCTAGCAAGGTGATGTAAATTTCCTCAACTTGTTTCTCCATCAAGCACATGCAAGGAGACCTAAGTGTTCATATGGAATATAGAATTATTTTCCTATTGTGTCATTCATCATGTAATCTCATCTAACTTTTTACATCCAGGCCGGACAAAGCTAATATACAAGTATGGTGTACTTATTGGTGGAAAACAACTGGTCCATGTGTTAGCACTAAAATTGACTAGCTCCTTCATGATTATAAGATAAAATTTGTTCCTGGTTGATATTGTCACGGTCTACCTATTGAGTTGAAAGTTTTGTAGTCCATGAATCAAGAGGCAAGGAAGGACCTTACACCATTGAAACTAAGAAAGAATTTGTTGAATTTGCTAAGGAAATTGTCAATCTTTAGAGTAGTTCACTTAAGAGATATGGTGTATGAGGAGACTGGGAAAATCGTTATCTCACACTATCATAGAGGTAGCATATTGCATATAATAGGTGAAATATTTGTTCAAATGGTTCTTCGAGGCCACATATATAGAGGTCAGAAACTAATTCATTGGATTGCTTCTTCACGGATTGCACTTGGCAGAGTTGAATTGGAGTACCTTGAAGGACATACATTAAAAAGTGTCTGTGTAGTTTTAAAGCTGGTTAATGTGTCTGAGAATTCCCCTAAGATGCTGATAGATTTGTTTTCAAATGCGGGCTTGGCTATATCAACTACAAATCCATGGATAATTCATGGAAACGTTGTTGTTGCAGTGAATGAAAAACCTCTTTATACAATGGTTGAGGTACATAGATATGCACACAAAGTAGAAGACATTGTTTCTATGACTGCTAGAGATCACAACAATCTTGTTTCGTCCCTAAAAAATGGATAAAGGAACCAATTTATTTAAGTGATATAATATCTCATTTCCACTCTATAGTCTCAATGGATCGTTGATCTTCAAGTTAAGGGAACATTTCTAGGTTCATATCTTGAGCATTGTAGGTATATACATCCACTAGAAACTAGGGTGTTAAATTCATAAAACTACCTATCACTACCTAAATGCCCCATATCAAATGAGTTAGAAGTATGTAAACTAGATCTTCACTTATTGTTGTTTTGGTTTCACTTAATTCAGTGACATATAGCAGCAGTAAAAGATCTTGTAAAAAACAAGAGTAAAATGTATATTCAAGAATCCCCTTTCTACACCTGCTGTAGGCAATTTTCTGAGTTATATTTACATAGAAATTTGACTCTTAATGCGTGCAAGAATCAGATCTACGTTTGCTAATTATAAGTATTATGTTTACCAAGATATAACCACTTCAAACATTTTCACAATGAAATATCAGACCTCATATTAAAGTATAAAATCACCCAGCAGTAGAAATATTAAACAAGATGCAAATAAGACAAAGATCCAAAGGTAGCTAGCTTTGATCTAGCTCTTTGGCTGAAGTAGCATATCATAACCAAAGGTACAACCCTTTCTTTTTTTCTATTCATGTGTGGCTAGACTAGTTGATTTAATCCAAGGGGAGGCATAATAAAGATACACTTGAGCTAGTCATTGGATTTATTTGCTTTAACAAAGGAGTCTTATTCAGACTTTGAGCTCAGAAGCAAGAGGTATCCCCACTCTTATATTTTTTCATTATGCACCATATAAAGAAGACCCTCAATAATCTCATGGGATTTTCTTTCCTTTGCATTTACAGTTGGTTCAATTTAATTTCCTTATAATTTAGAATCTCCTACTAGTATGGGCCTATTTTTCACTTTGGAAGTAGCATTTAAACTCCACTATTACACTGAAGGTGTTTTATATTCCCGAGAATTTAAAATGGTTCTATACTGTAGGTAGGGAAAATCTATGCCTTTCCTTACTTTAATCATTTTCATTTTGATTCAAAAGATAATATGTGGATCATTTGATCTTGATCGAGAAAGAACGCTCTAACAAGCCCATTTATTTACGCTTAGATTCCAATACAAACTTGGGTGTATGGGCCTTACCATAGTGATCCAAGTATTTACAAGGAGAGATAGTTTCAAAAACTCAAAAATTAAGCGTATACTTCAAGGTTTTTAGGTAGCAAATCCTTTTGTATTTAATATGTATCGGCATCTTTTTTCAATTGACGAAGCGCTTAAGAGGAAGGGTAGTCCATATTTTGTTTATTCAACTATTTGTTAATTCCAAAATAGGTATAACACAATAAAAGTGTACTGGGGCATAATTTTACCCATATGGGCCAATGAAAGCCTCTCTTTAGGTTAGATGAGATGAATGAGCCCTTTCTAAAACAAAAAACTCCAACAAAAGATTCCAAGGCATCAACTCAAACCGGAGCCGTTGGTGATGCTAAGGATGGATCAATTAAAAAAGAAACTAAACATATAGACATAATATAATTGAAGGAGGGTGGGGCTGGGATGAATTCCACATGCACTGTAAAGAGAGAGGGATCACTTAAATGAGCAAAGATAAGGTTTAATTTGTACTTACCATAAAACG